>CM067846.1:10321463-12983909 GCA_034509565.1 Triticum monococcum | reverse complement strand
AGGCAGGCAAGTCTGGGGACCCCCGTTCCCAGAACGCCGACACGGGCAGCCACGGTCGCTTGGGCGGCATGGCTGCGGGTGGTTGGCGGAGCGGGGTTGCTACGGAGAGGTTGGAGCACCGGGGTTCACCACTTGACCAGTCCCGGTACTGGCCGACGGAGGCGGCGTCCGCGGACGTCGTTCCCCTCCCTGCAGGCTTCGTCGTGGTGCTCCCACCTCCTACGCGTCACTCCGGGTGAAAACTTGATCTTCTGGATCAGACGATGACGACTTTCTAAGGTCGTATCCTTTTTGAGGGCGTCGTCTTGGAGTCCCCGCTTTGGTCGTGTCCGGCTCATCGCTCCTCGATTGATTGCTCATCTTCGTGGTGGTTTTCGGCTTATCATTAGGGTGCTTAGTCGTCGTTGGGGTGATGTGTTCGGTGCTCGGCACCTTTGTATCTCGCCTTAGGTGCGTGCGTTAAGTGTGGTGGTGGAGTGTGTTTGTATCTTACTCGCTTGTGTTGGTGCTGGTGCTTTATCTATAAAGCGGGGGAAATCCTTTTTCGTTAATCCCACCGTCCATGGAAATCTCCAATGCCCTCAATTAACCCCAAAATTTAATCCATCCTGAGTAAATATGGCATGCGGCACTGTCATAACATTGTGGTTAAACGATGCAAAACATGGCGTACTTCCGACCAAGAAAACAAGAAAACTAACCAATAGTATCCATCAGATGCGCACACAGTTTCCTAGATGCATCGTTTCTGCAATGCAGATTTTGAAGCACAAAGGAAGCAGTAAGAAGACAATTAATGCTATTGACGTGATTTTCTGGGAGTAATTAATGGAAACAAATCATAATTAATACACCCGTACATGCAAACTACCTAGGCCCATGTCTCTAATCAGACGGTCCACGATGGAAGCAAATTATCAGTAGTCTGGTTGCTAGCACTTCCCAAAAATTATTATCCCTACTAAGTGTCTGGTGAGGGGTGAATGTGTGTGGTTCACGAATTTTATTCCAAAGTGCCGACCATATGTCTTTGTACGAATTTTATCCTAACTAAATGTCAACTACAGGCGACAGGTAATCACTTCGAAATGTGTTTTGGATCCCGGGATACAGTGAGCTCAATTCACGGAAAATTTTAAAAATGGATTTTTGAAGTCTCAAAAAATTCTTTAAAAAATCGGCATGTACACATGGATGTAATCTATGTACTCATAAATTGTCATCTAATACATCTTTATATACATGATTGCACAAAAAAGACATATTTGTGGATGTGTAATACCATATGTATACTTCTATATATACATGTGTTTTTTTCAGAGTGTTTGTCTTTTAAATATATTTTTAATTGTGAGCTCACTGGAGCCCGAGCTCCAAATCACCTCACTTGTAATCCATGTGATTATGCAAGAGTTTTCATTATAGATATGGATAAAATGAAAGTTCCAACACTTTAACTGTCTACTGTTATTATTATTATTAAAAAAACTGTCTATTGTTAGCTTCGAAAAAATTGGACTAGAAAATTACCCATTCGGTGGGTTTTATGAACATGCCTTTTACAATATAAAAGTTGATGGTTGAAGTTTTGTCTTGAACACAATACTATACTTGGTTAAAAACAATAGCTTAGAAAATATAGAAATCAGTATTTGACACGCAAACATGAAAATATGCTTCACACCCTATATTCTATCTTCTTCCCGCCTACTTCAAACACGTGTGTATTAATTTCAATATGCTATTTTTAAAACTAGGTGTGCAAATATGTATGAACATACCATATATACAAATGGAATATGATTTTTGAATAGCATGTTATAATATTATTAGCCTCTACAAAAATAGGCCGAGATCCGCCTCCGGAGCCGCGGGTCGCGGTCGGCCTCTCCTGCCATGGCTCGTGGGCGGGGGGGGGGGGGGGGGGGGGGGCACGGCAGCTGGTGGATGCGTGCGTCGTTGCCCGGTCGGGCCCTTGCGGCTGGTCGGCGTCGTACGGCACGGGAGATCCCTCTGATGGTCATCCATGGACGTGGCGGCGAGCCCTCTGCTTCCTCTGCTCTGGCCATGGGCCGCTGCCGTGGTCTCGCGCGGGGCCGGACCTATGGCAGGGTGGGGCGAAACCGGTGGTTTTGGGGCGGGGAGCTGGTTGGAAGGACGGGAGCTCCGTTGCGGAGGTGCCCGTCGCCGGCCCAAGTGGTTGCCGGTCGTGGTCGTGGGCCATTCCTCCCCCTCCCCCCTTCCCCATCCTCATGTGTTCTCGGTTCCGGCGTTGCTCGAGGCGGAGGTGGTTGGCCGGCGGTCTCGGAGGCAGTTTGGGTGTGGATTTGCTCAAAGTCTCGGCCTTTGGTGCCCATCAGGGCGGTCTGGAGGCAGAGCGGCGGCTCTGGCGGTGAGAGGCACGTTGGTCGTGGGCTGACCGCGCGGCTCGGGTGCGGGCGGGCTGTCGGATTTCGGGTTCCGGCAGACCGTTAAGGTTCGAACACTGGGGTGCGCGCGGAGATTACGCCTTCTACCTCCCCGTCTTGCAAAGATCTAAACTACTAAAAGAACTGCACAAGGGACACAAGATTTATACTGGTTCGGGCCACCGTTGTGGTGTAATACCCTACTCCAGTGTGTGGTTGGTGGATTGCCTCCTGGGGCTGATGATGATAACAATACAAGGAAGAACAGCCTCGCGAGGGTCTGTTCTTGGCTGGGTGGTGAACTGCTAGGGGGAGTTCAGCCACCCTTCTCTCTCTCACTCACTCTCTCTGCTTGCGAACCGAACGAATGAACCCAACCGAACCCCCTTTGCTGTGTGGGCGGCTAGTCCTATTTATAGAGGCCCTGGTCCTCTTTCCAAATATCGAGCGGGAAGGGAGCCAACAATGGCGGGCTAATTTGAAGGGGGACAGCAAGCATCAACTATCCTGACAAAAGCAGTCTTTGCCTGTGCAAAGCTCTGGTGATGACGCCGTCCTGGGCTCCATGGTGACCTCCGTCTCGTAGTCCTCCTGGTCTTGGTCTCGTTGCACCGAAATGGCAACCTTTGCCTGATGCCTCGGTACTCCGCGGCTGCGCTTGCCCCCTTTGCACCAAAGAGGAAAGAAGGACGCTGCGCGCGCTGGCGCCCGCCTGGCGCCCTGAGTCGTCATGGCTTGCGTCACGGGCACCTCGCGAGGTACCCCGCCTTGATCTCTCCGCCTCCTCGCGAGCCAGCCTGACGAGGCCGTGCCTGAGGAAGCTCCGTGTCGTCCGCCTCGCGAGGCTTGGCCCCTCGCGAGGGTCTTGAGTCTTGCGTTGATGAAGATGGGCCGTGCTGGGCCTCCTTTGAGCCACGCCGCAGGCCGCAGGCAGGAAAGTCTGGGGACCCCCGTTCCCAGAATGCCAACAGTAGCCGCCGGGCTCAAGGCGCGCCCGGACTTGGCCGTGCCGAGAGGCGAAAGGGTAAGGGCGAAGCGTCGCAAGCCCTAACAGCCTGCGGCCTTGGGCGCCGCGTGGCGGTTGATGGGACGCGAGTGCCTCAGCACCCGCGCAGGTTGATAAAGGAGTGGCATCTGCCCAGACTTGGCCTTTTGCTTTCTCCGGTTGCTGCTCAGATCCCCTTTCTTGCGCCTCCCCTTTCTTCCTCCAAACTTCCAGATCTACTCCGGCTGCGTGACCTAGGAAGCCATGGCGCCTCGCCAACCTCCGGCCGAAGCTTGGTATTCAAGGCTGGCCGAATGTGTCCAAGGCTGGCCTTGCCCGGCTGCGCCAGATGGCGGCGGCGCAGGGCATCAACGGGACGAAGGTGTTCAAGGCCGGCTCCGCCACCCCTGAGGGCCGAGGGAGCACCTTTTATCCTCTCTTTGTAAGCTCCATTGCTGCGGGCCTGGTGCCTCCCTTCTCCGAGTTCTTCTTCTTTGTCCTCCGTCATTACAACTTGTAGGCTCTGCATCTCCACCCCAACTCCGTTCTTCTTCTGGCGATCTTCGCTTACTACTGCGAGGCCCACGTAGGGGTGCAGCCTTCGGTGGCCTTGCTGCGCCACTACTTCTCCCTCCGGGTCACTCGCGGTTCTCCTTCCGCGTGCGCGGGCTTTGTCGCGTACGGCAGCACCATTGCCATCTCGAATCCCGGAAAGAGGATTGAGGGCTTCCGGAGCAAGTGGGTCTTGGTAGATGCCGGGCGCGTCCATCCTAGGCTGATCTTGCCCGCGGAGCCGCCCGCGAGCTCCGGCGACCTGGGCCGAGCGGAGCTCACGGACCCCCGCGCAAAACTGGTGTTAGAGAAGATGGGCGCGGACCTGAGGCCGGCCAGCACGGCGGCGGCGAAGTTGACCGGTGCGTCGCTGCTGAGGGAGTTCCTGGAGCACCAGCTGGCTCCACTCCGACGGTACTCACCTCCGATGTGGAGGCCTCACCCGAGCCCCACGGCCTTGAGCGACGAAGATCTGGCCGCGGTCCTCCAATCTCTGGTCGGGGGCGAGGTGGCGAGGTTGGAGGGCGCTCACAAGCCCTTGTTCCTTCGCGACGACTGGGAGCAGGTGGTGAAGTCCATGCCCGTTTTTAACGGGGACGGGCTCGTGCCCGTGGCGGCTTCCGAGGGACCGGTGGACGTGCCCTCCGGCGACTCCAGCAGGGAGGAGGACGAAGAGGAGCGGGGAGAGGGGCCCGACTCTGGGGCGACCGATGGAGAGTCGAGGGCTCCCCTCCCCCGGCGCAGGCCCTGCAGTCTTCGCCTTTCGTCGAGTGATGATGACGAGGATGGAGACGAGCAGGTCGGCGGGAGCTCACCCCCGATCCCGAAGAAGGACAGGACCGGGTTGATCTCCCGCGGGACTGCCCCTGCCCCGAGGCAGCCTGCAGGCGCGCCTTCTGCTTCCGAGGTTGATCCTTCTAGCCGGCTGTCAGGCTTCAAGTTTGGCCGAAGGCTGCCCGAGCTCACCGGCGACGACCCGTAAGTGCTCTCCCCTTGTCTCTATTTCTTGTTCCGCTGCAGAGGCTCGACATTAACATCTCTTGAATAGGCTGGAGCCCGTGGCAAAGAAGCTGAAGGGGGCTCCTGAGGCTCCATCCGCGGCAGCGCCTTCGCCTGCGGAGGAGGGTGACCGCGGTGTGCGGGCTTCTCCTGCCCGGTCGGCCTCGCGAGGCCTGGTCGAGCTGGCGGGGGCGAGCTCAGCCCCCATGGCCCAAGTGACTCCTGTGGTGCCTTTGCCCACTGCCGCCACCACAACCGTTGTGGTCTTGCCGCTGTGGTCTTGCCGTCGCCGCCTTCTTCCTCTGTTCCGCCGACTGTTGCTTCTCCTACTCCTCCTGCCGTCCTGGAGCGTGCTGTTGCTGGACTGGACTGGCTGCGGTAGGATCTTCTTGGTGCCGACCCTCACCTGGTGGCCAGGCGCTTGGAGCTGGCTTCGGGATGGATTCGCTCCGACGCCTCGATCCGGACGGCGTTGGTTCAAGCCTCGACGGCCTGCGACGAGGATAGGCAGGCCATCCTTGAGACAAAGGCTTCTCGTGACGCAGCCCTGGGGGAGGTGGTTGAAGTCCGCGGTCGTTGCAAGGCGCTGGAGGACGAGCTGCAAGGCCTGCGGGACCAGCTCGCGAAGGAGGTTCGTCTTCGCCAGGAGCAAGAAGAAGGCATGAAGGCTCGCGAGGCGGCCATCGAGGGCCGGGAGGCCAAGCTCAAGAAGCGCCGCGACCGCCTAAGTGCACTGGGGGAGGAGCTGGAGGCGATGAGGGTCGAGCTGGACAGCAAGGCCAAGGTTCTTGCCGAGGATCGCGTGGCCTTCGCAGACATGGAGAAGAAGGCTCGTGATTTGCTGAAGACGCTCTACGCCAGTGGCCTGGAGAGCCCGCTGGCCGGCGCCGAGGACGGCCCCGCCAAGCTGCTTCCCTTCCTGGTTCGTGCCCTTGAGGATGTCACCCTTGACCTTGGCCCCACGGCCGAGGCCGAGGCGCGTGTCTTGTCTTCTGTTGCGCTGACGCGGGTCTTCACCCACATCTACCTTCGCGACCCCAACGCCGACCTCGACAGCCTGCTGGAGCCAGTAAGCGGCGAGGGTGCTGCCGTCGCTGCAGAGACCGTGAAGGGTCGCGCGGAAGCTCTGATGGGGAAGTTCCGGGCCTTTAGTTCCAAGCCGAAGCAGGGTGCTTCCGGTTCTGCTGCTCCGTGAGGCGGGGCCACCCGCGCTGCTCCACCGCCGCCAAGTGACTCCGCTACTGCTCCTGCCCTGCTTTTAATTCCTGCATCATGCATCATGCCTCGGGGAGGCGTTTAAACTTGCGTTTGGTATTGAGACGACAGTATGGACTGTAATATTTGCTTTTAAGTTCCTTGAATTTTATGCTTTCCCTCCCAACTTGCTTGTGTTCTACGCCGGGAGAGCCCGGCCCCGCGCGTACCTCACCCAACATTAGCCCCGACCGGAAACCAGGACGGGACCAAAGGAGTGAGGGGCTACGGAGCCAGTTAGGCTCCTGAGTCGCGATGCTCAAGAGTCCCTCTTAGCACACGAACAACAAGTAGGGAGGTGCGATGTAGGTGAATTTTCCGTTTTACGACTGCAGAGCCCGACTCCGCGAGTACCTCACCCAGCATTAGCCCCGACCGGAAACCAGGACGGGACCAAAGGAGTGAGGGGCTACGGAGCCAGTTAGGCTCCCGAGTCGCGATGCTCAGGAGTCCCCCTTGACGTGCAAACAGCATGTGATTAGGTCAGATGCGAGTGAGACCACCGTTCTATGTCTGTAGAGCCCGGCCCCGCGCGTGCCTCACCCAGCATAGCCTTTCGGAACTAAGGAGTGAGGGGCTACGGGACCAGTTAGGCCCCTGAGTCGCGATGCTCAGGGGTCCCCCTTGACGCTCAAACGACCTTCATACCTTGGCTCCGCTCGGGGAGGAGCGCGCGACGAACCAGGCCTGAGGGGCCTGGCTGGGTGGCGTATGTCCGGGCGTGACCCAGGCGCAGCCCCCGTGCCCAGCATCCTCGCGCGGCGCTCCCGAGAGGAGGCGTTGCGATGAGGCTAGACACTAAGCTCTGGACTCCCTGAGGTTGATGCGGCCAGGGGGCCACCCTCAGTTGTTTATCACCAGCGCGGAGCATAGCGCTTCCGCATGTGTACGGGCATAGCCGCTCCTCGGCAGTGTCGTCAGCCAGCGCGGAGCATGGTGCTTCCACTTGTACGTGGGAGGGGGCTCCCCTCCGGGAGGAGCCCCCGGGGCGTGTACAGCCCCGCCCTGACACGTGGCCGGCACGGTAGGGCTAGGTGAGGTGTATCTGGGCACCCGTGAGCCAGCGCGGGACTCACGGGGCCCTACCTCTAGGCGGGTTGGACCTAGCATTGGGCCTTATCTTGTGTTGTGTTCCTGCAAACTTGGTTAGATGCCAGCACTCTACGTCCTCGGGTCCCGGCCCTTGAGCTTGTCTCAGTCGTCGCTGGTATGCTAGGTCGCGATGCCATGGACATAACCAGAGGGTGAGGGCTGGAGAGCCAGTAAGAGCCCTGAGTCGCGATGCTCAGGTACCCCCCCCCCCTTTAACGTGCAAGCGGTCGGCATGGAGAAGAAAAGGTGCCGTGGACAGGCATCAAGTAATCATGCATGATGGGCGAATGCATAACCGGAAATAAATGCTAGGGAGGTACATGCCGCTGGGCCTGGCCCGAGCGACTTGGGGATGATGTAGCCCGAGGGGCGCCCCCAACAAAGCAAGCTAACGATAGGAAATAAAGGGATACATACCGCAGGGACGGACCCACGCGGCCTGGGAACGATGCAGCCCTGGGAGGGCGCTCCCAGCTGAAAATAAAACTTGTAAGATGTCACCTGAGGGTGTCGAGGGTGAAGGGGTGTCGGTGCAGCAGACTCGGGAGGCTGCGGGAGCCGATCCTCATGAGCCCCCAGGCCCAGGGGCCTCGGGAGGCTCCGGGGGCACTGGTAGCCCTTCACGAGTCATCTCCATCCCCGCTAGGGCTACGGAACGCCTATCTTCTTGAGCCTCCATGATGCTCCTCATGAGGCGCTGGCGCGTAGCAACCGCGCTCGGCAGGCCGTAAGGCATGCGAACGTAGATGTGGGGCGGACCCCGGCAGTGCCCCACTCGCGAGGGCCAGAGGCGCTCCACGGTAGCGACTTGGTTGAGCCCTGGTACATCGACGCAGACGCGCAGCCCACCATCCTCGCCTGGATGGGGAGCCGCAGCCGATAGACGGCGGCAACCTCTCATGATCCTTGATTCCTGTAGTTCTTGAATGGCTCTGTCGACGAACTCCTGCGGGTCTGACCCTCCTTGCCTTGCTCCTTCTTAAGGGAAACGCGCTTCAAAACACGCCTCCACATGGTGCCCAAGCGCCTCCCTCGTGACCCTGGCCAGGTCGGTGGCCCTCCAGGGGAGAGCCCCCGAGCCCTGCCTAAGGAGGGCGCCGGGCGCGCTTTCCTATGTGATGGAAGGAGGTTCCCCCAGGGCGGACGCGGGCCCTGAGGGGCCTGCCTCCCGAGGGGCCGGTCCGGATGATGTCTTCTTCTTCTTGGGGGTGGTCTCGGGAAGCCTCCTGCCTCCGCGATCCGGGTCTTCCAGCGACGCGGCCTGAAAGGCCCGCTCCAGGGAACACACTGCATCCCTCTCTTCACAGGGCACCGTGATGACTCCGCCGCTCCCTGGCATCTTGAGGACGTTGTAGCCATGATGAGTCACGGCCATGAACTTGGCCAGCGCTGGGTACCCGAGGATGGCGTTGTACGACAGGCGGATGTGGGCGACGTCGAAGTCGATGAGCTCGGTGCAGTAGTTGTCGCGTGCCCCGAAGGTGACAGGGAGGCGGACCTGCCCAATCGGGATCATGGAGCCGTCGGTGATTCCGGAGAAGGGCCTGGTTGGCTGAAGCTGGTCGTAGGGCACTTGGAGATTGTTGAACGTTTCCACGAACAGGACGTTGAGTCCTGCCCCGCCATCGATGAGGGTCTTGGTGACCAGTACATTGCTGATGACTGGGGAGCAGAGCATCGGGAGGACGCTAGCTATGGCTGCACACTTGAGTTGATCTGCTGAGCTGAATGTGATGGCGCACGCCGACCACCTGAGAGGGCGCGTTGCTTCAAGCCTGGGGAGGGCTGTGTTCACCTCGCGGGCAAACTGCTTGAAGATGCGTTGGGAGGCTGGGGCTTGAGCTCCGCCCAGGATGCAGGCGATTGCGCGTGGCTCTTGGAAGCCCCCAGCCCCCTCGTCTTGATGGCGGTCCTCGTTCCTCCTTGGCTGAGGCGGCAGTGGAGGGAGGCCCGCATTGCCTTGCGGGCGATCCTCACGAGGCTGATCCCTCCAGTCCCCCTCGCGAGGCAGGTCTCGCGAGCGATCCTCGCGAGACTGATCGCGCCACCCTTGGCGCAGGCCACGGTCTTGAAGGAAATATGCCCTAGAGGCAATAATAAAGTTATTATTTATTTCCTTATATCATGATAAATGTTTATTATTCATGCTAGAATTGTATTAACCGGAAACATAATACATGTGTGAATACATAGACCAACAGAGTGTCACTAGTATGCCTCTACTTGACTAGCTCGTTAATCAAAGATGGTTATGTTTCCTAACCATGAACAAAGAGTTGTTATTTGATTAACGAGGTCACATCATTAGTTGAATGATCTGATTGACATGACCCATTCCATTAGCTTAGCACCCGATCGTTTAGTATGTTGCTATTGCTTTCTTCATGACTTATACATGTTCCTATAACTATGAGATTATGCAACTCCCGTTTACCGGAGGAACACTTTGGGTACTACCAAACGTCACAACATAACTGGGTGATTATAAAGGAGTACTACAGGTGTCTCCAATGGTACATGTTGGGTTGGCGTATTTCGAGATTAGGGTTTGTCACTCCGATTGTCGGAGAGGTATCTCTGGGCCCTCTCGGTAATACACATCACATAAGCCTTGCAAGCATAATAACTAAGATGTTAGTTATGAGATGATGTATTACGGAACGAGTAAAGAGACTTGCCAGTAACGAGATTGAACTAGGTATTGGATACCGACGATCGAATCTCAGGTAAATAACATACCGATGACAAAGGGAACAACGTATGTTGTTATGCGGTCTGACCGATAAAGATCTTCGTAGAATATTTAGGAGCCAATATGGGCATCCAGGTCCCGCTATTGGTTATTGACCGGAGACATGTCTCGGTCATGTCTACATTGTTCTCGAACCGTAGGGTCCGCACGCTTAACGTTACGATGACAGTTATTATGAGTTTATGCATTTTGATGTACCGAAGGTTGTTCGGAGTCTCGGATGTGATCACGGACATGACGAGGAGTACATCAAGATCGTCATCACGCCGTCGTGCTGACGGAACTCTTCCTCGACGCTTTGCTGGATCGGAGCCCGAGGATCATCATCGAGCTGAACGTGTGCTAAGAACTCGGAGGTGCCGGAGTAACGGTGCTTGGATCGGTCAGATCGGGAAGAAGACGTACGACTACTTCCTCAACGTTGTGTCAACGCTTCCATTGCGATCTACAAGGGTACGTAGATCAGACTCTCCCCCTCGTTGCTATGCATCACCATGATCTTGCGTGTGCGTAGGAAAATTTTCGAAATTACTACGTTCCCCAACAGGTCTTCCCAGCGTCCTACGTTTCTTCCTCCTCCTCGGCCATAGCCCCGATCGGCGCGATCGGGACGACGGCCGATCCTTCCTTCCCGCACGGCGCGGAGTTCTTGGCATTCGTTGGTGTTGTGGGTGTGGAGGTCGTGGTACACACAGTACCGGCTGCCCTAGGAGGACTCAGGCAGATCTTTGCCCCGCTTGGTGTCTGGTTCTGCCGCGAGCACGGCAGCCCCCTTGTGCTTCACGTCCTTGGCCTTGGGCTTCTTCTCTTCTGGGTCTGCGGCATGCAGCTCAAGGAGGGAGAGACGTCCCTCCTCAGCCCTGGCGCACTTGGTCGCCAAGTTGAACAGCTCCAGGGAGGTGCACAGGTCTTCATGCATCGCCAGCTCCTCCTTCATCTTGACGTCGCGCACACCATCGGAGAAGGCCGAGATGATGGCCTCCTCGGACACCTTGGGGATCTTGAGGCGCGCGCTGTTGAAGCGCTGGATGTACTTTTGCAGGGTCTCTCCAGGTTGTTGCTTGATGCGGCGCATGTCGCTCACGGCGGGCGGCCGGTCGCGAGTACCTTGGAAGTTGGCGATGAAGCGGGTGCGCATCTGGTCCCAGGAAGAGATCGTGCCTGGAGCCAGATTCAGGAGCCAGGTGCGAGCTCCTTCCTTGAGCGCCATGGGGAACCAGTTCGCCATGACCTTTTCGTCCCCGCTGGCAGCTTCGATGCCCAGCTCGTAGAGCTGGAGGAACTCCCCAGGGTCAGTCGTGCCATCTTAACGTGGAGGCAGGTCTGGCTTGAACTTGCCGGGCCACGCGACGCTACGCAGCTCGGCGGTGTAGGCACGGCAGCCTGCGGTGGCTACGAAAGGCCTCGGCTGGTGGAGAGCTTGGTCTTGAGGGTCCCCACGCGCTGCAGCTAGGAGCAGTGCGGGGTCTTGGCGTGCCGGAGCTGGTGCAGGGTCACGGCGTGCCGGAGCAGGGAGCGCCCGGGCAGCTCCTTGCGGGCGCGTGATCTCTTGGCAGCTCCGTTCTTGCTGCGCTGGCGCCTGACGGAGCGGGTTCCGCCCAGGGGCCATGCGCCTTAGAGCCATGGCGTCTTCTTGGAGAGGAAGCGGCTGGTACGCTTCCGGAGCTTCGTTGCCCGCGCGGGGCAGGGTGTGGCGCAGAGGAACGGACGGCGCGGGAGAGCCCCTTGCGGCGCGGACAAGCTCGGCGACGCGGTCGAGCCACTCCTCGTAGACGTCGTCGATGGGACGGTAGCGCAGGAGCTCGTTTGCCGCGAGGAGCGCAGCTCGAGCCTCCATGGGTGCGCGGAGCGTGCGGGACGAAGAACCAGCTGGTGCGAGCGATGGAGTAGCGGTGTGGCCGTCTTGCCGCATGGAGGGATGCTGGGATGACGCTTGCTGCTCCCCCCCCCCCCCCCCCCGCCGGGCCGGTGGCGGCGTTGACGGCGGGCGACGGGGAACGACGAGGACGGCCGCCGACAGGCGCCGTCTGGGCGACGCGAGAAGCGATGGCGGCCCGGCGCTCGGCGCGGGCCCGTCGGGCGTCGGACATGGATGCGACGGTCGGAGGAGAACGGGGCGGTGGACGACGAATTCCGACGCACCCCTACCTGGCGCGCCAAATGTCGGATTTCGGGTTCCGGCAGACCCTTAAGGTTCGAACACTGGGGTGCGCACAGAGATTACGCCTTCTACCTCCCCGTCTCGCAAAGATCTAAACCACTAAAAGAACTGCACAAGGGACATAAGATTTATACTGGTTCGGGCCACCGTTGTGGTGTAATACCCTACTCCAGTGTGTGGTTGGTGGATTGCCTCCTGGGGCTGATGATGATAACAATACAAGGAAGAATAGCCTCGCGAGAGTCTGTTCTTGGCTGGGTGGTGAACTGCTAGGGGGAGTTCAGCCACCCTTCTCTCTCTCTCACTCACTCTCTCTGCTTGCGAACCGAACAAATGAACCCAACCGAACCCCCTTTGCTGTGTGGGCGGCTGGTCCTATTTATAGAGGCCCTGGTCCTCTTCGCAAATATCGAGCGGGAAGGGAGCCAACAATGGCGGGCTAATTTGAAGGGGGGCATCAAGCATCAACTATCCTGACAAAAGCAGTCTTCGCCTTCGCAAAGCTTTGGTGATGACGCCGTCCTGGGCTCCATGGTGACCTCCGTCTCGTAGTCCTCCTGGTCTTGGTCTCGTTGCACCGAAATGGCAACATTTGCCTGATGCCTCGGTACTCCGCGGTTGCGCTTGCCCCCTTTGCACCAAAGATGAAAGAAGGACGCTGCGTGCGCTGGCGCCCGCCTGGCGCCCTGAGTCGTCACGGCTTGCGTCATGGGCACCTCGCGAGGTACCCCACCTTGATCTCTCCGCCTCCTCGCGAGCCAGCCTGACGAGGCCGTGCCTGAGGAAGCTCCGTGTCGTCCACCTCGCGAGGCTTGACCCCTCGCGAGGGTCTTGAGTCTTGCATTGATGAAGATGGGCCATGCTGGGCCTCCTTTGAGCCACGCCGCAGGCCGCAGGCAGGCAACTCTGGGGACCCCCGTTCCCAGAACGCCGACACGGGCAGCCACGGTCGCTTGGGCGGCATGGTTGCGGGTGGTTGGCGGAGCGGGGTTGCTACGGAGAGGTTGGAGCACCGGGGTTCACCACTTGACCAGTCCCGGTACTGGCCGACGGAGGCGGCGTCCGCGGACGTCGTTCCCCTCCCTGCAGGCTTCGTCGTGGTGCTCCCACCTCCTACGCGTCACTCCGGGTGAAAACTTGATCTTCTGGATCAGACGATGACGACTTTCTAAGGTCGTATCCTTTTTGAGGGCATCGTCTTGGAGTCCCCGCTTTGGTCGTGTCCGGCTCATCGCTCCTCGATTGATTGCTCATCTTCATGGTGGTTTTCGGCTTATCATTAGGGTGCTTAGTCGTCGTTGGGGTGATGTGTTCGGTGCTCGGCACCTTTGTATCTCGCCTTTGGTGCGTGCGTTAAGTGTGGTGGTGGAGTGTGTTTGTATCTTACTCGCTTGTGTTGGTGCTGGTGCTTTATCTATAAAGCGGGGGAAATCCTTTTTCGTTAATCCCACCGTCCATGGAAATCTCCAATGCCCTCAATTAACCCCAAAATTTAATCCATCCTGAGTAAATATGGCATGCGGCACTGTCATAACATTGTGGTTAAACGATGCAAAACATGGCGTACTTCCGACCAAGAAAACAAGAAAACTAACCAATAGTATCCATCAGATGCGCACACAGTTTCCTAGATGCATCGTTTCTGCAATGCAGATTTTGAAGCACAAAGGAAGCAGTAAGAAGACAATTAATGCTATTGACGTGATTTTCTGGGAGTAATTAATGGAAACAAATCATAATTAATACACCCGTACATGCAAACTACCTAGGCCCATGTCTCTAATCAGACGGTCCACGATGGAAGCAAATTATCAGTAGTCTGGTTGCTAGCACTTCCCAAAAATTATTATCCCTACTAAGTGTCTGGTGAGGGGTGAATGTGTGTGGTTCACGAATTTTATTCCAAAGTGCCGACCATATGTCTTTGTACGAATTTTATCCTAACTAAATGTCAACTACAGGCGACAGGTAATCACTTCGAAATGTGTTTTGGATCCCGGGATACAGTGAGCTCAATTCACGGAAAATTTTAAAAATGGATTTTTGAAGTCTCAAAAAATTCTTTAAAAAATCGGCATGTACACATGGATGTAATCTATGTACTCATAAATTGTCATCTAATACATCTTTATATACATGATTGCACAAAAAAGACATATTTGTGGATGTGTAATACCATATGTATACTTCTATATATACATGTGTTTTTTTCAGAGTGTTTGTCTTTTAAATATATTTTTAATTGTGAGCTCACTGGAGCCCGAGCTCCAAATCACCTCACTTGTAATCCATGTGATTATGCAAGAGTTTTCATTATAGATATGGATAAAATGAAAGTTCCAACACTTTAACTGTCTACTGTTATTATTATTATTATTAAAAAAACTGTCTATTGTTAGCTTCGAAAAAATTGGACTAGAAAATTACCCATTCGGTGGGTTTTATGAACATGCCTTTTACAATATAAAAGTTGATGGTTGAAGTTTTGTCTTGAACACAATACTATACTTGGTTAAAAACAATAGCTTAGAAAATATAGAAATCAGTATTTGACACGCAAACATGAAAATATGCTTCACACCCTATATTCTATCTTCTTCCCGCCTACTTCAAACACGTGTGTATTAATTTCAATATGCTATTTTTAAAACTAGGTGTGCAAATATGTATGAACATACCATATATACAAATGGAATATGATTTTTGAATAGCATGTTATAATATTATTAGCCTCTACAAAAATAGGCCGAGATCCGCCTCCGGAGCCGCGGGTCGCGGTCGGCCTCTCCTGCCATGGCTCGTGGGCGGGGGGGGGGGGGGGGGGGGGCACGGCAGCTGGTGGATGCGTGCGTCGTTGCCCGGTCGGGCCCTTGCGGCTGGTCGGCGTCGTACGGCACGGGAGATCCCTCTGATGGTCATCCATGGACGTGGCGGCGAGCCCTCTGCTTCCTCTGCTCTGGCCATGGGCCGCTGCCGTGGTCTCGCGCGGGGCCGGACCTATGGCAGGGTGGGGCGAAACCGGTGGTTTTGGGGCGGGGAGCTGGTTGGAAGGACGGGAGCTCCGTTGCGGAGGTGCCCGTCGCCGGCCCAAGTGGTTGCCGGTCGTGGTCGTGGGCCATTCCTCCCCCTCCCCCCTTCCCCATCCTCATGTGTTCTCGGTTCCGGCGTTGCTCGAGGCGGAGGTGGTTGGCCGGCGGTCTCGGAGGCAGTTTGGGTGTGGATTTGCTCAAAGTCTCGGCCTTTGGTGCCCATCAGGGCGGTCTGGAGGCAGAGCGGCGGCTCTGGCGGTGAGAGGCACGTTGGTCGTGGGCTGACCGCGCGGCTCGGGTGCGGGCGGGCTGTCGGATTTCGGGTTCCGGCAGACCGTTAAGGTTCGAACACTGGGGTGCGCGCGGAGATTACGCCTTCTACCTCCCCGTCTTGCAAAGATCTAAACTACTAAAAGAACTGCACAAGGGACACAAGATTTATACTGGTTCGGGCCACCGTTGTGGTGTAATACCCTACTCCAGTGTGTGGTTGGTGGATTGCCTCCTGGGGCTGATGATGATAACAATACAAGGAAGAACAGCCTCGCGAGGGTCTGTTCTTGGCTGGGTGGTGAACTGCTAGGGGGAGTTCAGCCACCCTTCTCTCTCTCACTCACTCTCTCTGCTTGCGAACCGAACGAATGAACCCAACCGAACCCCCTTTGCTGTGTGGGCGGCTAGTCCTATTTATAGAGGCCCTGGTCCTCTTTCCAAATATCGAGCGGGAAGGGAGCCAACAATGGCGGGCTAATTTGAAGGGGGACAGCAAGCATCAACTATCCTGACAAAAGCAGTCTTTGCCTGTGCAAAGCTCTGGTGATGACGCCGTCCTGGGCTCCATGGTGACCTCCGTCTCGTAGTCCTCCTGGTCTTGGTCTCGTTGCACCGAAATGGCAACCTTTGCCTGATGCCTCGGTACTCCGCGGCTGCGCTTGCCCCCTTTGCACCAAAGAGGAAAGAAGGACGCTGCGCGCGCTGGCGCCCGCCTGGCGCCCTGAGTCGTCATGGCTTGCGTCACGGGCACCTCGCGAGGTACCCCGCCTTGATCTCTCCGCCTCCTCGCGAGCCAGCCTGACGAGGCCGTGCCTGAGGAAGCTCCGTGTCGTCCGCCTCGCGAGGCTTGGCCCCTCGCGAGGGTCTTGAGTCTTGCGTTGATGAAGATGGGCCGTGCTGGGCCTCCTTTGAGCCACGCCGCAGGCCGCAGGCAGGAAAGTCTGGGGACCCCCGTTCCCAGAATGCCAACAGTAGCCGCCGGGCTCAAGGCGCGCCCGGACTTGGCCGTGCCGAGAGGCGAAAGGGTAAGGGCGAAGCGTCGCAAGCCCTAACAGCCTGCGGCCTTGGGCGCCGCGTGGCGGTTGATGGGACGCGAGTGCCTCAGCACCCGCGCAGGTTGATAAAGGAGTGGCATCTGCCCAGACTTGGCCTTTTGCTTTCTCCGGTTGCTGCTCAGATCCCCTTTCTTGCGCCTCCCCTTTCTTCCTCCAAACTTCCAGATCTACTCCGGCTGCGTGACCTAGGAAGCCATGGCGCCTCGCCAACCTCCGGCCGAAGCTTGGTATTCAAGGCTGGCCGAATGTGTCCAAGGCTGGCCTTGCCCGGCTGCGCCAGATGGCGGCGGCGCAGGGCATCAACGGGACGAAGGTGTTCAAGGCCGGCTCCGCCACCCCTGAGGGCCGAGGGAGCACCTTTTATCCTCTCTTTGTAAGCTCCATTGCTGCGGGCCTGGTGCCTCCCTTCTCCGAGTTCTTCTTCTTTGTCCTCCGTCATTACAACTTGTAGGCTCTGCATCTCCACCCCAACTCCGTTCTTCTTCTGGCGATCTTCGCTTACTACTGCGAGGCCCACGTAGGGGTGCAGCCTTCGGTGGCCTTGCTGCGCCACTACTTCTCCCTCCGGGTCACTCGCGGTTCTCCTTCCGCGTGCGCGGGCTTTGTCGCGTACGGCAGCACCATTGCCATCTCGAATCCCGGAAAGAGGATTGAGGGCTTCCGGAGCAAGTGGGTCTTGGTAGATGCCGGGCGCGTCCATCCTAGGCTGATCTTGCCCGCGGAGCCGCCCGCGAGCTCCGGCGACCTGGGCCGAGCGGAGCTCACGGACCCCCGCGCAAAACTGGTGTTAGAGAAGATGGGCGCGGACCTGAGGCCGGCCAGCACGGCGGCGGCGAAGTTGACCGGTGCGTCGCTGCTGAGGGAGTTCCTGGAGCACCAGCTGGCTCCACTCCGACGGTACTCACCTCCGATGTGGAGGCCTCACCCGAGCCCCACGGCCTTGAGCGACGAAGATCTGGCCGCGGTCCTCCAATCTCTGGTCGGGGGCGAGGTGGCGAGGTTGGAGGGCGCTCACAAGCCCTTGTTCCTTCGCGACGACTGGGAGCAGGTGGTGAAGTCCATGCCCGTTTTTAACGGGGACGGGCTCGTGCCCGTGGCGGCTTCCGAGGGACCGGTGGACGTGCCCTCCGGCGACTCCAGCAGGGAGGAGGACGAAGAGGAGCGGGGAGAGGGGCCCGACTCTGGGGTGACCGATGGAGAGTCGAGGGCTCCCCTCCCCCGGCGCAGGCCCTGCAGTCTTCGCCTTTCGTCGAGTGATGATGACGAGGATGGAGACGAGCAGGTCGGCGGGAGCTCACCCCCGATCCCGAAGAAGGACAGGACCGGGTTGATCTCCCGCGGGACTGCCCCTGCCCCGAGGCAGCCTGCAGGCGCGCCTTCTGCTTCCGAGGTTGATCCTTCTAGCCGGCTGTCAGGCTTCAAGTTTGGCCGAAGGCTGCCCGAGCTCACCGGCGACGACCCGTAAGTGCTCTCCCCTTGTCTCTATTTCTTGTTCCGCTGCAGAGGCTCGACATTAACATCTCTTGAATAGGCTGGAGCCCGTGGCAAAGAAGCTGAAGGGGGCTCCTGAGGCTCCATCCGCGGCAGCGCCTTCGCCTGCGGAGGAGGGTGACCGCGGTGTGCGGGCTTCTCCTGCCCGGTCGGCCTCGCGAGGCCTGGTCGAGCTGGCGGGGGCGAGCTCAGCCCCCATGGCCCAAGTGACTCCTGTGGTGCCTTTGCCCACTGCCGCCACCACAACCGTTGTGGTCTTGCCGCTGTGGTCTTGCCGTCGCCGCCTTCTTCCTCTGTTCCGCCGACTGTTGCTTCTCCTACTCCTCCTGCCGTCCTGGAGCGTGCTGTTGCTGGACTGGACTGGCTGCGGTAGGATCTTCTTGGTGCCGACCCTCACCTGGTGGCCAGGCGCTTGGAGCTGGCTTCGGGATGGATTCGCTCCGACGCCTCGATCCGGACGGCGTTGGTTCAAGCCTCGACGGCCTGCGACGAGGATAGGCAGGCCATCCTTGAGACAAAGGCTTCTCGTGACGCAGCCCTGGGGGAGGTGGTTGAAGTCCGCGGTCGTTGCAAGGCGCTGGAGGACGAGCTGCAAGGCCTGCGGGACCAGCTCGCGAAGGAGGTTCGTCTTCGCCAGGAGCAAGAAGAAGGCATGAAGGCTCGCGAGGCGGCCATCGAGGGCCGGGAGGCCAAGCTCAAGAAGCGCCGCGACCGCCTAAGTGCACTGGGGGAGGAGCTGGAGGCGATGAGGGTCGAGCTGGACAGCAAGGCCAAGGTTCTTGCCGAGGATCGCGTGGCCTTCGCAGACATGGAGAAGAAGGCTCGTGATTTGCTGAAGACGCTCTACGCCAGTGGCCTGGAGAGCCCGCTGGCCGGCGCCGAGGACGGCCCCGCCAAGCTGCTTCCCTTCCTGGTTCGTGCCCTTGAGGATGTCACCCTTGACCTTGGCCCCACGGCCGAGGCCGAGGCGCGTGTCTTGTCTTCTGTTGCGCTGACGCGGGTCTTCACCCACATCTACCTTCGCGACCCCAACGCCGACCTCGACAGCCTGCTGGAGCCAGTAAGCGGCGAGGGTGCTGCCGTCGCTGCAGAGACCGTGAAGGGTCGCGCGGAAGCTCTGATGGGGAAGTTCCGGGCCTTTAGTTCCAAGCCGAAGCAGGGTGCTTCCGGTTCTGCTGCTCCGTGAGGCGGGGCCACCCGCGCTGCTCCACCGCCGCCAAGTGACTCCGCTACTGCTCCTGCCCTGCTTTTAATTCCTGCATCATGCATCATGCCTCGGGGAGGCGTTTAAACTTGCGTTTGGTATTGAGACGACAGTATGGACTGTAATATTTGCTTTTAAGTTCCTTGAATTTTATGCTTTCCCTCCCAACTTGCTTGTGTTCTACGCCGGGAGAGCCCGGCCCCGCGCGTACCTCACCCAACATTAGCCCCGACCGGAAACCAGGACGGGACCAAAGGAGTGAGGGGCTACGGAGCCAGTTAGGCTCCTGAGTCGCGATGCTCAAGAGTCCCTCTTAGCACACGAACAACAAGTAGGGAGGTGCGATGTAGGTGAATTTTCCGTTTTACGACTGCAGAGCCCGACTCCGCGAGTACCTCACCCAGCATTAGCCCCGACCGGAAACCAGGACGGGACCAAAGGAGTGAGGGGCTACGGAGCCAGTTAGGCTCCCGAGTCGCGATGCTCAGGAGTCCCCCTTGACGTGCAAACAGCATGTGATTAGGTCAGATGCGAGTGAGACCACCGTTCTATGTCTGTAGAGCCCGGCCCCGCGCGTGCCTCACCCAGCATAGCCTTTCGGAACTAAGGAGTGAGGGGCTACGGGACCAGTTAGGCCCCTGAGTCGCGATGCTCAGGGGTCCCCCTTGACGCTCAAACGACCTTCATACCTTGGCTCCGCTCGGGGAGGAGCGCGCGACGAACCAGGCCTGAGGGGCCTGGCTGGGTGGCGTATGTCCGGGCGTGACCCAGGCGCAGCCCCCGTGCCCAGCATCCTCGCGCGGCGCTCCCGAGAGGAGGCGTTGCGATGAGGCTAGACACTAAGCTCTGGACTCCCTGAGGTTGATGCGGCCAGGGGGCCACCCTCAGTTGTTTATCACCAGCGCGGAGCATAGCGCTTCCGCATGTGTACGGGCATAGCCGCTCCTCGGCAGTGTCGTCAGCCAGCGCGGAGCATGGTGCTTCCACTTGTACGTGGGAGGGGGCTCCCCTCCGGGAGGAGCCCCCGGGGCGTGTACAGCCCCGCCCTGACACGTGGCCGGCACGGTAGGGCTAGGTGAGGTGTATCTGGGCACCCGTGAGCCAGCGCGGGACTCACGGGGCCCTACCTCTAGGCGGGTTGGACCTAGCATTGGGCCTTATCTTGTGTTGTGTTCCTGCAAACTTGGTTAGATGCCAGCACTCTACGTCCTCGGGTCCCGGCCCTTGAGCTTGTCTCAGTCGTCGCTGGTATGCTAGGTCGCGATGCCATGGACATAACCAGAGGGTGAGGGCTGGAGAGCCAGTAAGAGCCCTGAGTCGCGATGCTCAGGTACCCCCCCCCCCCCCCTTTAACGTGCAAGCGGTCGGCATGGAGAAGAAAAGGTGCCGTGGACAGGCATCAAGTAATCATGCATGATGGGCGAATGCATAACCGGAAATAAATGCTAGGGAGGTACATGCCGCTGGGCCTGGCCCGAGCGACTTGGGGATGATGTAGCCCGAGGGGCGCCCCCAACAAAGCAAGCTAACGATAGGAAATAAAGGGATACATACCGCAGGGACGGACCCACGCGGCCTGGGAACGATGCAGCCCTGGGAGGGCGCTCCCAGCTGAAAATAAAACTTGTAAGATGTCACCTGAGGGTGTCGAGGGTGAAGGGGTGTCGGTGCAGCAGACTCGGGAGGCTGCGGGAGCCGATCCTCATGAGCCCCCAGGCCCAGGGGCCTCGGGAGGCTCCGGGGGCACTGGTAGCCCTTCACGAGTCATCTCCATCCCCGCTAGGGCTACGGAACGCCTATCTTCTTGAGCCTCCATGATGCTCCTCATGAGGCGCTGGCGCGTAGCAACCGCGCTCGGCAGGCCGTAAGGCATGCGAACGTAGATGTGGGGCGGACCCCGGCAGTGCCCCACTCGCGAGGGCCAGAGGCGCTCCACGGTAGCGACTTGGTTGAGCCCTGGTACATCGACGCAGACGCGCAGCCCACCATCCTCGCCTGGATGGGGAGCCGCAGCCGATAGACGGCGGCAACCTCTCATGATCCTTGATTCCTGTAGTTCTTGAATGGCTCTGTCGACGAACTCCTGCGGGTCTGACCCTCCTTGCCTTGCTCCTTCTTAAGGGAAACGCGCTTCAAAACACGCCTCCACATGGTGCCCAAGCGCCTCCCTCGTGACCCTGGCCAGGTCGGTGGCCCTCCAGGGGAGAGCCCCCGAGCCCTGCCTAAGGAGGGCGCCGGGCGCGCTTTCCTATGTGATGGAAGGAGGTTCCCCCAGGGCGGACGCGGGCCCTGAGGGGCCTGCCTCCCGAGGGGCCGGTCCGGATGATGTCTTCTTCTTCTTGGGGGTGGTCTCGGGAAGCCTCCTGCCTCCGCGATCCGGGTCTTCCAGCGACGCGGCCTGAAAGGCCCGCTCCAGGGAACACACTGCATCCCTCTCTTCACAGGGCACCGTGATGACTCCGCCGCTCCCTGGCATCTTGAGGACGTTGTAGCCATGATGAGTCACGGCCATGAACTTGGCCAGCGCTGGGTACCCGAGGATGGCGTTGTACGACAGGCGGATGTGGGCGACGTCGAAGTCGATGAGCTCGGTGCAGTAGTTGTCGCGTGCCCCGAAGGTGACAGGGAGGCGGACCTGCCCAATCGGGATCATGGAGCCGTCGGTGATTCCGGAGAAGGGCCTGGTTGGCTGAAGCTGGTCGTAGGGCACTTGGAGATTGTTGAACGTTTCCACGAACAGGACGTTGAGTCCTGCCCCGCCATCGATGAGGGTCTTGGTGACCAGTACATTGCTGATGACTGGGGAGCAGAGCATCGGGAGGACGCTAGCTATGGCTGCACACTTGAGTTGATCTGCTGAGCTGAATGTGATGGCGCACGCCGACCACCTGAGAGGGCGCGTTGCTTCAAGCCTGGGGAGGGCTGTGTTCACCTCGCGGGCAAACTGCTTGAAGATGCGTTGGGAGGCTGGGGCTTGAGCTCCGCCCAGGATGCAGGCGATTGCGCGTGGCTCTTGGAAGCCCCCAGCCCCCTCGTCTTGATGGCGGTCCTCGTTCCTCCTTGGCTGAGGCGGCAGTGGAGGGAGGCCCGCATTGCCTTGCGGGCGATCCTCACGAGGCTGATCCCTCCAGTCCCCCTCGCGAGGCAGGTCTCGCGAGCGATCCTCGCGAGACTGATCGCGCCACCCTTGGCGCAGGCCACGGTCTTGAAGGAAATATGCCCTAGAGGCAATAATAAAGTTATTATTTATTTCCTTATATCATGATAAATGTTTATTATTCATGCTAGAATTGTATTAACCGGAAACATAATACATGTGTGAATACATAGACCAACAGAGTGTCACTAGTATGCCTCTACTTGACTAGCTCGTTAATCAAAGATGGTTATGTTTCCTAACCATGAACAAAGAGTTGTTATTTGATTAACGAGGTCACATCATTAGTTGAATGATCTGATTGACATGACCCATTCCATTAGCTTAGCACCCGATCGTTTAGTATGTTGCTATTGCTTTCTTCATGACTTATACATGTTCCTATAACTATGAGATTATGCAACTCCCGTTTACCGGAGGAACACTTTGGGTACTACCAAACGTCACAACATAACTGGGTGATTATAAAGGAGTACTACAGGTGTCTCCAATGGTACATGTTGGGTTGGCGTATTTCGAGATTAGGGTTTGTCACTCCGATTGTCGGAGAGGTATCTCTGGGCCCTCTCGGTAATACACATCACATAAGCCTTGCAAGCATAATAACTAAGATGTTAGTTATGAGATGATGTATTACGGAACGAGTAAAGAGACTTGCCAGTAACGAGATTGAACTAGGTATTGGATACCGACGATCGAATCTCAGGTAAATAACATACCGATGACAAAGGGAACAACGTATGTTGTTATGCGGTCTGACCGATAAAGATCTTCGTAGAATATTTAGGAGCCAATATGGGCATCCAGGTCCCGCTATTGGTTATTGACCGGAGACATGTCTCGGTCATGTCTACATTGTTCTCGAACCGTAGGGTCCGCACGCTTAACGTTACGATGACAGTTATTATGAGTTTATGCATTTTGATGTACCGAAGGTTGTTCGGAGTCTCGGATGTGATCACGGACATGACGAGGAGTACATCAAGATCGTCATCACGCCGTCGTGCTGACGGAACTCTTCCTCGACGCTTTGCTGGATCGGAGCCCGAGGATCATCATCGAGCTGAACGTGTGCTAAGAACTCGGAGGTGCCGGAGTAACGGTGCTTGGATCGGTCAGATCGGGAAGAAGACGTACGACTACTTCCTCAACGTTGTGTCAACGCTTCCATTGCGATCTACAAGGGTACGTAGATCAGACTCTCCCCCTCGTTGCTATGCATCACCATGATCTTGCGTGTGCGTAGGAAAATTTTCGAAATTACTACGTTCCCCAACAGGTCTTCCCAGCGTCCTACGTTTCTTCCTCCTCCTCGGCCATAGCCCCGATCGGCGCGATCGGGACGACGGCCGATCCTTCCTTCCCGCACGGCGCGGAGTTCTTGGCATTCGTTGGTGTTGTGGGTGTGGAGGTCGTGGTACACACAGTACCGGCTGCCCTAGGAGGACTCAGGCAGATCTTTGCCCCGCTTGGTGTCTGGTTCTGCCGCGAGCACGGCAGCCCCCTTGTGCTTCACGTCCTTGGCCTTGGGCTTCTTCTCTTCTGGGTCTGCGGCATGCAGCTCAAGGAGGGAGAGACGTCCCTCCTCAGCCCTGGCGCACTTGGTCGCCAAGTTGAACAGCTCCAGGGAGGTGCACAGGTCTTCATGCATCGCCAGCTCCTCCTTCATCTTGACGTCGCGCACACCATCGGAGAAGGCCGAGATGATGGCCTCCTCGGACACCTTGGGGATCTTGAGGCGCGCGCTGTTGAAGCGCTGGATGTACTTTTGCAGGGTCTCTCCAGGTTGTTGCTTGATGCGGCGCATGTCGCTCACGGCGGGCGGCCGGTCGCGAGTACCTTGGAAGTTGGCGATGAAGCGGGTGCGCATCTGGTCCCAGGAAGAGATCGTGCCTGGAGCCAGATTCAGGAGCCAGGTGCGAGCTCCTTCCTTGAGCGCCATGGGGAACCAGTTCGCCATGACCTTTTCGTCCCCGCTGGCAGCTTCGATGCCTAGCTCGTAGAGCTGGAGGAACTCCCCAGGGTCAGTCGTGCCATCTTAACGTGGAGGCAGGTCTGGCTTGAACTTGCCGGGCCACGCGACGCTACGCAGCTCGGCGGTGTAGGCACGGCAGCCTGCGGTGGCTACGAAAGGCCTCGGCTGGTGGAGAGCTTGGTCTTGAGGGTCCCCACGCGCTGCAGCTAGGAGCAGTGCGGGGTCTTGGCGTGCCGGAGCTGGTGCAGGGTCACGGCGTGCCGGAGCAGGGAGCGCCCGGGCAGCTCCTTGCGGGCGCGTGATCTCTTGGCAGCTCCGTTCTTGCTGCGCTGGCGCCTGACGGAGCGGGTTCCGCCCAGGGGCCATGCGCCTTAGAGCCATGGCGTCTTCTTGGAGAGGAAGCGGCTGGTACGCTTCCGGAGCTTCGTTGCCCGCGCGGGGCAGGGTGTGGCGCAGAGGAACGGACGGCGCGGGAGAGCCCCTTGCGGCGCGGACAAGCTCGGCGACGCGGTCGAGCCACTCCTCGTAGACGTCGTCGATGGGACGGTAGCGCAGGAGCTCGTTTGCCGCGAGGAGCGCAGCTCGAGCCTCCATGGGTGCGCGGAGCGTGCGGGACGAAGAACCAGCTGGTGCGAGCGATGGAGTAGCGGTGTGGCCGTCTTGCCGCATGGAGGGATGCTGGGATGACGCTTGCTGCTCCCCCCCCCCCCCCCCCCCCGCCGGGCCGGTGGCGGCGTTGACGGCGGGCGACGGGGAACGACGAGGACGGCCGCCGACAGGCGCCGTCTGGGCGACGCGAGAAGCGATGGCGGCCCGGCGCTCGGCGCGGGCCCGTCGGGCGTCGGACATGGATGCGACGGTCGGAGGAGAACGGGGCGGTGGACGACGAATTCCGACGCACCCCTACCTGGCGCGCCAAATGTCGGATTTCGGGTTCCGGCAGACCCTTAAGGTTCGAACACTGGGGTGCGCACAGAGATTACGCCTTCTACCTCCCCGTCTCGCAAAGATCTAAACCACTAAAAGAACTGCACAAGGGACATAAGATTTATACTGGTTCGGGCCACCGTTGTGGTGTAATACCCTACTCCAGTGTGTGGTTGGTGGATTGCCTCCTGGGGCTGATGATGATAACAATACAAGGAAGAATAGCCTCGCGAGAGTCTGTTCTTGGCTGGGTGGTGAACTGCTAGGGGGAGTTCAGCCACCCTTCTCTCTCTCTCACTCACTCTCTCTGCTTGCGAACCGAACAAATGAACCCAACCGAACCCCCTTTGCTGTGTGGGCGGCTGGTCCTATTTATAGAGGCCCTGGTCCTCTTCGCAAATATCGAGCGGGAAGGGAGCCAACAATGGCGGGCTAATTTGAAGGGGGGCATCAAGCATCAACTATCCTGACAAAAGCAGTCTTCGCCTTCGCAAAGCTTTGGTGATGACGCCGTCCTGGGCTCCATGGTGACCTCCGTCTCGTAGTCCTCCTGGTCTTGGTCTCGTTGCACCGAAATGGCAACATTTGCCTGATGCCTCGGTACTCCGCGGTTGCGCTTGCCCCCTTTGCACCAAAGATGAAAGAAGGACGCTGCGTGCGCTGGCGCCCGCCTGGCGCCCTGAGTCGTCACGGCTTGCGTCATGGGCACCTCGCGAGGTACCCCACCTTGATCTCTCCGCCTCCTCGCGAGCCAGCCTGACGAGGCCGTGCCTGAGGAAGCTCCGTGTCGTCCACCTCGCGAGGCTTGACCCCTCGCGAGGGTCTTGAGTCTTGCATTGATGAAGATGGGCCATGCTGGGCCTCCTTTGAGCCACGCCGCAGGCCGCAGGCAGGCAACTCTGGGGACCCCCGTTCCCAGAACGCCGACACGGGCAGCCACGGTCGCTTGGGCGGCATGGTTGCGGGTGGTTGGCGGAGCGGGGTTGCTACGGAGAGGTTGGAGCACCGGGGTTCACCACTTGACCAGTCCCGGTACTGGCCGACGGAGGCGGCGTCCGCGGACGTCGTTCCCCTCCCTGCAGGCTTCGTCGTGGTGCTCCCACCTCCTACGCGTCACTCCGGGTGAAAACTTGATCTTCTGGATCAGACGATGACGACTTTCTAAGGTCGTATCCTTTTTGAGGGCATCGTCTTGGAGTCCCCGCTTTGGTCGTGTCCGGCTCATCGCTCCTCGATTGATTGCTCATCTTCATGGTGGTTTTCGGCTTATCATTAGGGTGCTTAGTCGTCGTTGGGGTGATGTGTTCGGTGCTCGGCACCTTTGTATCTCGCCTTTGGTGCGTGCGTTAAGTGTGGTGGTGGAGTGTGTTTGTATCTTACTCGCTTGTGTTGGTGCTGGTGCTTTATCTATAAAGCGGGGGAAATCCTTTTTCGTTAATCCCACCGTCCATGGAAATCTCCAATGCCCTCAATTAACCCCAAAATTTAATCCATCCTGAGTAAATATGGCATGCGGCACTGTCATAACATTGTGGTTAAACGATGCAAAACATGGCGTACTTCCGACCAAGAAAACAAGAAAACTAACCAATAGTATCCATCAGATGCGCACACAGTTTCCTAGATGCATCGTTTCTGCAATGCAGATTTTGAAGCACAAAGGAAGCAGTAAGAAGACAATTAATGCTATTGACGTGATTTTCTGGGAGTAATTAATGGAAACAAATCATAATTAATACACCCGTACATGCAAACTACCTAGGCCCATGTCTCTAATCAGACGGTCCACGATGGAAGCAAATTATCAGTAGTCTGGTTGCTAGCACTTCCCAAAAATTATTATCCCTACTAAGTGTCTGGTGAGGGGTGAATGTGTGTGGTTCACGAATTTTATTCCAAAGTGCCGACCATATGTCTTTGTACGAATTTTATCCTAACTAAATGTCAACTACAGGCGACAGGTAATCACTTCGAAATGTGTTTTGGATCCCGGGATACAGTGAGCTCAATTCACGGAAAATTTTAAAAATGGATTTTTGAAGTCTCAAAAAATTCTTTAAAAAATCGGCATGTACACATGGATGTAATCTATGTACTCATAAATTGTCATCTAATACATCTTTATATACATGATTGCACAAAAAAGACATATTTGTGGATGTGTAATACCATATGTATACTTCTATATATACATGTGTTTTTTTCAGAGTGTTTGTCTTTTAAATATATTTTTAATTGTGAGCTCACTGGAGCCCGAGCTCCAAATCACCTCACTTGTAATCCATGTGATTATGCAAGAGTTTTCATTATAGATATGGATAAAATGAAAGTTCCAACACTTTAACTGTCTACTGTTATTATTATTATTATTAAAAAAACTGTCTATTGTTAGCTTCGAAAAAATTGGACTAGAAAATTACCCATTCGGTGGGTTTTATGAACATGCCTTTTACAATATAAAAGTTGATGGTTGAAGTTTTGTCTTGAACACAATACTATACTTGGTTAAAAACAATAGCTTAGAAAATATAGAAATCAGTATTTGACACGCAAACATGAAAATATGCTTCACACCCTATATTCTATCTTCTTCCCGCCTACTTCAAAGACGTGTATATTAATTTCAATATGCTATTTTTAAAACTAGGTGTGCAAATATGTATGAACATACCATATATACAAATGGAATATGATTTTTGAATAGCATGTTATAATATTATTAGCCTCTACAAAAGTAGTTATTTTTGCATGGGCAAAAATAGTTATTATTATGAACATAGCAGAAAATAGTTGTATTCTAGCCAGTGAGAGAGGATCCATGCGCACACTAAAAATAAAGAAGTTCCCATCATGTGATGACATGTTTGTTAATCTCGTTGAGCGTGACACTTGCCCCCGCTAGCAGCAGGACCCAAAGTATCTTTTCTTATTGATTGAGCCCTAGTATGAAGTGTGCGTGCTCCGAATGATGTGCACCCATTCTTGACCTACTTGTTTTTTTATCTCACTGGCTTTTTCTATGGGCAGCGAGTATCACTACCCCTTTCTGCAAAAACTAATTTTGAAATTGTAGTAAAAATCTGATTTTTTTATTAAAAATCCTGCTTTTTAAAAAATTTACAGGCATTTTGTTTGCTTAAAAAAACTTCATGGCAAAAGGATGGAAATACTAATTTAGAACTTAAAACTTTTTTCGAGCATGCTTTGTTTCTCAGAGCACAAATGTGTTTTTAGTCAAAATATACAAGCAACTAGAAAGCATGACACATCATATATCTTTTCCAGAATTTGTGGCATTATTAGATTTTTTTTATTTCATCCTAGAGCCCATTTCACCTCACTCCTTTGCCATCCAAAAATTATTTTCTCCATTTAGCTTAAATTCAAATTATATATTTTCTCTTCTCATCGCTCAATTTCAAAATTATCCATCTCATCAACTAACAAACTATCATATAACTACTCTAATAGCGCGCACCTAGGTCGTGTCTACGAAGTGATGGAATGCTTCTCTTTGCATCTTGTAGCATGTGGAAGAGTTCGAGGTTTATGTGGGGCATGCAATTTCTGCTCGTGAACTCATATGCTCCCTCATGAACAGTAAAATAAAAAATAGTAAAAAAATCAAAACAATTTGGATTTTTTGGGAACAAAGCTTGATGAATTCTCAACATGTGAGCAAATTTTCATGAAGAAACAACATTCCAAAATGCTCCCTAAAAAATTGAAGCTCCAAGAAGTCTGTTTTTTGGAAGCATTTTGGAGTATCAATTTTGTTTTTTTATGGGAGCATTGTGGAACATCTTTTCTCCATGAAACTTTTCATGCATGTAGAACATTCATCAATGTTTTTTCACAAAAAAATCAGAATTTTTTTGTACCATCTGTTTTGAATTTACTGTTCATCGAGGGTGCATATGAGCTCGTGAGTAGAAGGTCACTTTTGTTTATGTGAGTACAACATTATTCCTCTATTCGAAAAAAAACATTTATTATTTTCTGCCACATCATCACATATCTCGCGTGGTAGATCTTACCAACAAAACCATCAGAAAATTTACCTTTTCAGGGCACAAATCAAGAAACTATTAGAGCAGTATTCACGCATTCGCTTTCAAGTGTGCAAAGGTGGGGGCGGGCATGGCCTTTCTCAGCAGCCAGACAATCAGCATCTTTTTGCATCACCCGAGGTTGAGGCAAGTGGCCAATAGAATGCCCCGATCTAGCATCTCTTCGCATCAACCGAGCTTGGATTAACGCTCTTGACCAATCTAAGCCTGCGGGCTGCGACCGACGCACACCCACTCTCTACCCGTGTATTTGTCCCTCTGGCTTTTTCTGGATGGGCGGCAAGTGTACCTTTTTAAATTTGCATCTTGCTCGTAGAAAATGAGCAAAGCACATGGAAGCACCATGACAGAGCCAAAAGCTCACAGTTTTTTACTACAATTTTCAAGGTACATCTACTCGTGAATGCTGCATTGAAAACATACATCTCCAACACAGATTTATGAAAACGATGAAAATGAGGACAAGTAGGGCTAATCAAAATGAACAAACAGACCTAGGGACCTCTGTTAGTTACGTTTTCAAAGAAAGCAAATGCATGCACGATTGTTTGGCCTGAACAAACTGCAAAGCAGTGCACAGCAAAAGGAGTGAAGCACAATTATCTACAAAGTGGCACATCGCACTAACTAGCAGAGTGAGGAAACGACCAAGAAAGCAGAACCTTAAGCATGGTGTACACCAAAGACGCACCATGTGCATCCGGAGTTCTTGTGTAACCGATACACGATAAAAGCCCGTGATAAAATGTTCAGATTTTCCTTTATGAAATATACATCTTTTGGCTGTGCCGTGAAATATTAGTTATAGACTTGATTCACAACTCGACAAAACACTAAGTACAAATCATGTTATGAATAGTACGCATTTCTAATTGGACCATGAATTGCGCACGCTGACATTGTCACAGCTGAATTTGCTATGTTGGTTTCTCGAGCTGTGAGTTGAACTTGTAATTTAAATTTTGCAACATGCTACATGCATATCTGCTCCCAATTAATTTCAAAATTTTGAGAAACTGCAGCATGTGTTTTTGACATCGGGTCACCGGTTGCACCGAAATTCCGAGGGCACATTGTATGTTCCTGCGTTAATGGTTTGGGAAAAAAGAAAGATATGTTCTTGCACTACACCAATGTCCTGGTCAAATCCTACACTTCCAATGGGCCTACTAGCTTGAGCTCGACGCTTCTCCCAACGACGCTCCATTCGGGGCGTGACATAGTCCTACTAGCTTGCACTGTAGTTTTGGTCTTTTATGCTATTATTCTTTTTTTTTTTAGAATGCTATCCTGTTTTGGGTCCATGCTCTGAACATTGTTACTTTGATTTCGTTGTGATCAACAGAACCCCGGGAGGAGGTGGGGCGTTGGCCACCTTGATCTTTTAGAGAAAATCACTCCACGATAGCACTAACTTGGAGAGATTCTGAAGCTCGTGGATCCATTTTGTTGCATCCACTAGAGTACCAAGCAGAGTGAGGCTCTCGAGGCTGCTTGGTGGTGGCAACAAACACTCACCCAAACAACCATCTAACCGATGTCCGTGTACTGCACTAACTGAAAAAGATTGAAGTTGATTATGAACAGCTGGTTTCACGCATGCCGTTGGAATCGCTGTGGTCGATCTACTCCCCATCGTCGGAGGCTTACGGCTGCTGAATGGCGCTAGCGGTGTGTTTGGTTCCAGGGCCATTTGGCAGCTGGGAGATGTTAACTGTTGATGTAATAGTTTCCGTAGCCATCGATCGAGGATGCCGTGCTGCCAGGGTAATGGAAATAATGTATGGCATCCCATTAAAAAACAAGTCGATCGTTTGCTAAATAAATAAGAAAGCTACCCCTTCCGTCATGATTCCACTTGGAAACAAAGACTCCACCAAGTCCCAGCCAAGGCGAGAGGGGAGTTTTGAATGGTACTAGTATTATTACTACAGAAATATCTAAAGCCGTTCACTTCACTGGCAGAGAAAACATGGACTTGTTCTTTCCACAAGTACGCGCTACATCAGGAATTAAAGCCGACCTTTTGTGGCGCAACATTTTATTTCTAACCCGTGGTAGGGTGTACTGAACTGTTCAAAGATGTCGCCAGCCGATGGAAAAATGATGCTGCATTTATGAACTACTCTCTCCGTTCTACTATTGCTGATCTTCTGTTGGTTGGGCTCCTTCAAACAGATTCCTATTGCTGATGGCCAACGGTAGAGTGGTTTCCCACCAACCCAACCCAAGGACTCAAGCTGACAATCCTGGCTGAACTGGCATGCAAAGAGCAGATGACCAAGCCAGGCTTGTAGGATGGATAGAGAAAGTTCTTCAATTCTTTTAGCTTCACTAAGTAGAGTAACATCTAGCATCCTATTCTACTCCCTCCTTTCCTAAATATTTTTCTTTTTAGAGATTTCAAATGAACTACCACATATGGATATATATATATATAGACATATTTTAGAGTGTAGATTTACTCATTTTGCTCCCTATGTAGTCATTTGTTGAAATATCTAGAAAGACAAATATTTAAGAACGCAGGGAGTTTCTTTAGGGGAGATGGCACCCTATACTAGCTGCAATGTATGCATGCATGGTGTTGCACCACATGTCTTGAATGTAAAGGAGGACAGCAAAGGAAGGGCTCCCTACTTAACTGATACTCCCTCCGTCCGGAAATACTTGTCGGAGAAATGCATAAAAATGAATGTATCTAGAACTAAAATACATTTAGATATATCCATTCCTCCGACAAGTATTTCCAGACGAAAGGAGTACCTTTGTTGTATTGCTGTCTTGCTGTATTCGGCCCAGCCGAGTGACATGCATAGCCCAGTTTGTGCTTTTATAAACAAGTCCTACATCAATTAGTAGTTCTGCAGGGCCTGTTCACTCAAAGAAGAAGACAAAAGGAAAATGTGAAGTCACAAATCCATAAATCTGGAGATTACCACCAGAGAAAGAGTTGTGAAACTAAATTCAGTGGGGAGACAAACATCTTCAGACGTCTACTATTCAGACTGATCCCATATGCGTATAATAGAATACAGGGGCAAGTACATAGACCTATCCCATAGCAAATACTCCCTCCGTCCGAGAAAAGTTGTCATCAGCTTAGTTCAAATGTAATTTTGCAAAAAGCCCCTTATCCTTTTAAAACTGGTGCTAATCAACCCAGTTTGCTTCTTCCACCTCCCGTCGCAGCTGCCACGCACGCCCCAGCCACCGTCGCCAGCGGGCACCGTGCGCCCCAGCCGCCGTAGGGCTTAGCCGGCGACGAAGGCCCACCTGCGCCGCCGCCCACCTGCACCGCGGCTGCCAATTTGCGCCGCCCCTACTTACCTGCTCCACGTCTGACGGGCGGCGACCCCTCGACGGGCGGCGGCGACACGGATGACGGGCAACGGCTCCACGGCTGACGAGCGGCTCCTCCTCGTTGTGTTGCTCGCGTCCCCGGCCCCTTGCTCGCGCCCGCAGCGGCCACCCACTCCGGTGCGGGACGTGGGCAAGTTCCAGGCCGCCGCTGCTCCACTACCGACCGCGGAGGTGACCAGCGCATCCATCGTCGGGCCCAGCGCCGCCTCCCACCTGCGTAGCTCCCAGGACGAGTGCCGCCTCCCACCTCCGCTGCTGCCTCTGCGTCCCGCCTCCTCTCCTACCTCTGCTGGTACCACTCCATGTTTTCCTCCCGCCTCCTCTGCCGCCTCTGCAAAATTGATGTGAAATTACTCTCAAAGTGTAGCATTGATGTGAAATCGAGCAGTGGAACAGGAATAGTTTGTTCAATTACTCCTCCTGTGAAATTGTGCAGTGCAGTGGATCAGGAATAGTGTGTAATGATGCAAACTGTGATGATGCAGTACCTGACACTAAACTCAGATGTCGGTAATGATGCAAATTGTTTGATTTCGATACTGCTCATTCAAGCCAATGACAAGATTGCAAGATTTGGTATACCGGATAGATGAAACATAGCATAAGTAAAATGAAAATGACAGATGAGAGGTCAGTTGATTTCAGAGAAGTTGTAGTAATACTAAAGTCGATCTAAATTTGGATTATTTGAAGCAAAATCTGACAAATGATCACAAATAAATTTCAAAGATGCGGGGATGAAATGCTAAACATAAATTTGAGAAACTCTACTGCTGCAAGCAATGATTTGAGAATGTGTATAAATAAACTGAAGCACAGAAAATATGTATAGAGATGGCAGGATCTGAGAATGATTTGAGAATGTGTATAAATAAACTGAAGTACAAAATGCCATCATACTTTATTGCTTCAAATAATCACCACTTCATGACTGCATACTTAATTCAGTTCCAAACAAAATGCCTGTACAATCAGACTGCAGAGTTAGTAGATGCTAGATGGAGTAGGTGTTACAAAATGCATGTACAATCAGACAATCCTACTTCAAACATCTAATTTTCTCTGTTTTACAAACTGAAATCAACTTAGCGGCTGTAAGTCCTTAAACTATGGCTTAATGCTAGGAATGGTATCCTCTGATTTATGATAAGGAGCCTGAGAATTTGTGTTGTGAAACTTACTTTCGTTTATGATAAGACTGTACTTGGTCCAGCAGCTGGATGAACTTCCTTGAGACCTGTCCGGCCCACCTCTGGGCAGAGCAGCCCTCATGGAGTCCCTCTGTCTGTGCTTTGATGACTTGCGGCACCTTATTGTCTACTGCTCCAGCAGCGGCGCTGACCAGAATTATATACACCAATAAATTCAAAAGAACAGAAAATCCTAACGACAGATCAACACTTCGTAAAATCAAATTTTGAGTTTTGGAATTCCACATAAATGCACATGCAATAAATACAGTTGAAAACATAAACTAGCAAGCATCCTAGTTGTGTAGAAAAAGATAAAAGAATGCTTGCAAGTAAGACTGTACTTGGGCTTTTTATCTACAAGGCCTTATTTATAGATCCAGTGCTACCGAAAAACGGCATTCCTATTTGATGGGCACATCCTTTTTTCCCACAGAACATAATTATTCAACTAAATTCAAGTTAAGAATTACAAAAACAAAACCTAAATTAATCAGAGGATATCATTCCTAGCATTAAGCCATAGTTTAAGGACTTACAGTTGCTCCATGGTACTCTGATAAAGACGAGGAAATATAGCATGAATGACACCACTGGGAGGTGGACCATATTCTCCGACCTTGTACATGAGTTTCATTATCTTGGACAAATTCTCAGGCTCCTAGCATTAAGCCATAGTTTATTTGGATTTATTTGAATCATTTGAATTTATTTGCTTTATTTGGATTTATACACCATTTGTCCAATTGCAAACATACCTAAAGTTTCGAATTGTCCAATTTCAGTCATTCATTTTACAGAGAGCTAAGCATGGCCATGACTCTTGCCTAAATATTCCTGTAGAAACAATTCAAGCAGCACAAAACTGAAAACTGAAAACTGCCACAATCCCTTAATTAAGAGTTGATAAAAACATGTCCCTCAAATTGGAATTATTTGAATTAGCTAGGTTTATTCTTCTTCTTCATATACAGAAAAAGCTACCCCTTCCTTCATGATCTCCACTTGGATACAAAGACTCCACCAAGTCTCAGCCAAGACGAGAATGATCTCCACTTGGATACAAAGACTCCACCAAGTCTCAGCCAAGACGAGAGGGGAGTTTTGAATGGTACTAGTATTACTACAGAAATATCAACAAAGCTGTTCTCAGGCCAAGAATACACGGACTTGGTCTTGCCACAAGTACTCCCTCCATTTCTTTTTAGTCTGTATATAAGATTTAGTCAAAGTCAAACTTTGTTAACTTTGACTAAATTTATAGAAAAAATGAGGAAGCTAACTTCTACTAGTTTCTCTTTCAAAATAGAAGGAAAAAAATAGTTGTCATTACTAGGGTTTGAATGAACCTAGGTCACCAAAGTTAAGATGACCCCCTTTTGCCAACCGAACCAGGCCAGTTTCGATGTGAATAATGCGAAAGACCATTTGTTAATGGTTGAGTTTCTGCCCTTATGTGCAAATGCACCAAACGAATAATAAAATTCAATTCTAGAAAGCATTTTTGCTTGCCATGTCATTCAAACATGGATGATGTAGTAGTTTTTTTTGCCGAAATAGGGTTTCCCCCGCTTTGTATTACAAAGCAACCATCATCAATGGACACTGCTTCAATGCCGTAAAGGCACCGAAGCGCAGTCCATCACCGATACAACCAACGATAGATGCTGGGCCGGAAGCAGCACAGGCACACCCAAAAGAAACGAAGAGAAAAACAAAAAAACAAATGCCGACACCGGCGGATCAACAAAAACGAAGAAGCTTCGCGACCGCCGCGCCCACCGCGGAACCTCCATCAAGCACCGATACTTTGAAGCGCCGGTACCAATAAACACCTTCAGGAAGGGATGCGACGATGACGACGCTGCTGCCAAGGGTAGCCCCCGACGCCCTCCAGGAAGGTCTGGCGGAACCCTCAGGCACCACCGCGTCGGTGTCGGCTCAGCCGACAGGGATTTCTCCCGATCCCAATCTTCACCTCTGGCGCTCCGGAGCACGCCACCATACAGACCACCACACTGCGCCAAAATGATCTTGAAGCTTCCGCGCCGTCTCACCACGGCAACGCGAAAGGGGTCTGCTCAATGAAGAAGAGGAGCCGGGACTAGGGACAACAGCACCGTCTGCATGGGGAGGGCCCAACCTCCACCGTCAACGACGATAACCGACCGGACGCGACAACAGGAGCATACCAGGCCCACAGGCCCGGTCGGGACCTCAGATGCCCATAAAGCTCCCATCGTCACGCTGTAGAAGGCACACCGTTGGTGCCACACCAGTCCGAGTTGCTTCTCCTGCGCGCCACGCAGAAGACGTCGAAGCCGCGCCAAAGGCCGGCCCGCTATGACCCAGATTGGGCCGACAGGGGCCAGATTAGGGCTGGGGGTGCGCCGCCGGCCATCTCACGCCACCATGCCGCCTCGCCGCCAAAAGGCAGCAACGCCATCTCGCCCGCCGCCGGCAACCGCCGCAGGGTCGCCGGGCCGCCGCCCAGCCGAGCAGCACCACCGCCGTCTCCTGCCCCGGGAAGGGAATGAGCGCGCGGGGACAGAAGGTCCCGCCGCCGCGATTACCACCCAGGCCAGCGCCAGGGGCACCCGCCGCCGCCGACGCAGGAGATCCAGCAGAGGGAAGGGCCGAGAGGAAGGGGAGGGAGTGCGTCGCCCCGACCACCTCTCGGGGAGGCGGTGCAGGGGCGGGAACGGGAGGGGAAGTGGGAAGTGGGAAGAGGGGACGGGATGGGCCGGGGCGTGTGCGCCGCCGGCCACCGGCAGCAGGAAGGGGCTAGGGCGGCGCCGGCGGCGACGGAAACCCTAGCGGGAGGGAGCGGGTCTGTGCTTCGTATTCAAGCGTAACAACGCCCGTAGTAGTTTCTTGAGGGAATGGATGACATAGTAGTTAATTTAACTAAGCAACCATGTCATTCATGGCTCCTTTTTTTGAAGAAATAAAAGGCAATATGCTTTTCATATCTACACAAACCCATATTTCGGTAGCCAATGAATAATAAAATATGCTCCGCTAACTTCTATTTAAATCGCATGATCATTTTATGCACTAACCTGATAACTTAGATACAAACACCACAATAATTTTGACCAAGTGAAAAAATTGTTAAAAAAAATACAGCCGATAACTTCTATATAAATAACATGATAATATACGCCTCCAGACCTAATAACTTACATACAAATACAAATAGCATGCTAACCTCAACAAGATGATTTACGTGTAAATAAGATGGCAATTCAAATAGCACGCTAACCTAAACTCACATAGCACACTAACCTAAACAAATAGCACACTAAGTTCTGTGTAAATAAGATGGTAATTCAAACACGATAGACCTGATAACTTACATATAAACACATTGATAACTTTTCTTCATGGGTGAAAAATTCTAGAAATATACCCTGATAACCTAGCGTAAATAGCATGCATGGTAATTTATGCACCAGACACCCGATAACTTACGTACAACACATTGATAAATTTTTACCCATGGATTTTTTTTTGTTGAAACATGCCTTGGTAACTTGTAAATAGCATTGTCATTTATGCACCGCGGACTTCATAACTTACATTCAACCACCATGTTAACTTTGACTTCAAGGAAAAAACGTTGAAATATAACTCCTCCGATATTGATGTGTTCCAATAAAGAAAAGTCGATCGTTCAGTAAATAAGAAAGCTACCACTTCCGTCATGATCTCCACTTGGAAACGAAGACTCCACCAAGTCTCAGCCAAGGCGAGAGGGGAGTTTTGAATGGTACTAGTATTATTAGTCCCTCCGTTTTTTTAGTCTGCATATAAGTTTTGGTCAAACTCAAGCTTGGTAAAATTTGACTAACTTTATATTAGAAAATATCAATATTCATAATATGAAATCAATGTTATCAGATGCACCATGAAATGTATTTTCATACTATATAGTTATAGTATTATAGATGTTTATATTTTTTAAAATAAATATGGTCAAACTTTGTGTAATTTGACTTTGACCAAATTTTATACACGGAGTAAAAAAAAACATAAGGAGTACTACAGAAATATCCAAAGCCGTTCACTTCACTGACTTGTTCTTTCCACAGGTACGTGTTACATCAGAAATTAAAGCCGACCTTTTGTGGCGCAACATTTTATTTCTAACCCGTGGTAGGGTGTACTGAACTGTTCAAAGACGTTGCCTGCCGCAGGAAACGCTGATGGAAAAAATATGCTGCATTTATGGTGGCGTGTCAGTGGTCTTTCTTTTTTTCTCCGCAACGCCGATGGAATGTGTAATTTCGTTTTTACAAAATGGAGTACTCCAGTGTAATCCCGTTTAGCACAGTGATATTGGACAGGTATATATGTGCAAGAGGGCCAACGCTGGAAGCTAAAGCAGCGAGGCACCTAAAGCTCAATACACCATTTTCCCACAAATACTGTGAGATGAAGAAGACGAGGCTCCTCTGCTTGCTCGCGCTGTTGTTGCTGCTATGGACGGCAACGGCACGAGCATCCGCTGGCGTGCAAGGAAGCCAGGCTGGGAACAGGAGCTGCCAGAAGAGCTGTGGAAACCTCAGCTTCGACTACCCGTTCGGCATAGGTGCGGGCTGCTTCCGGCCGCCGCAGCGAGACTTTGAGCTCTTCTGCAACGACACCCATGGTGGCTCGCAGCAGCCCAGACTCTTCCTGCACGACGGCATCACGGAGGTCGTCGGTGATATCATCACGGAGGTCACGGATGCCTATGCCTCACAACAAATTGAGGTATCATTTTCCCGTTCCGTCTCAGTGAGGCCTGAGGTCGATGCCTACAAGATATCCTGGAATCCTGGGAGATCTCCCACTCGCTATTTTTTACGTTTAAACTTCACTGGTTGCGACTTCGACATGTATGTGCTCGAGCACGACACCAACAGGACGGTTGGTAAGTGCACTACTACATGCCCTGATGAAGATATCACGGATACGGTGGCCAGGCGGGACTGCAACGGTACGGGATGTTGCTCTGCCTATATTGACTCAGGGTCTGCTACCGGCTTGGACATCAAGTTTGTCCGCCACAAGATTGGAAAGCTGAAGTTCAAAGCGCACAGTAACCCAAGCTCCATATGGGATACAATTGCGGTAACCAGTGATTACGCCTCTATTCACTGGGATATCGCCGTTGATGAACCTGGCCCCTTGCGAAACAGCAAAGATTATGCATGTCTCAGCAACCATAGCAGCAGTTACCTGCGGGGTCAGTATCAGTATACTGCTACTCCGGAGTATTACTGTATATGTGACAGTGGTTACCTAGGCAATCCATACATAACCGATGGCTGCTCACGTGACAAAGGTAATTTTACTCTGAGATTGAAAACCTAATTTTTCTTAGTCAACTTTTTTTCTTACAGTATGTACATACAGCAAATTTTCTTCAACAGTATACAGCAAAATAAAATATTGAACAGTAACCAATCTTGTTCCCACATGCTCTCCTCTTTGGCGCAGCCAAGGCAACTCTCACTGGGTCGTATTTTAGTCTTGTTTCTTGCATGATGAGTTTATATATAGATATGGTTTCCCCACTGCATCGTATCTTAAAATGTTGCATCTTAGGGGTAAAAAGGCATTTTGGATTTTGGGCTGATATGCTCCAACATGAATATTAAAATAAAAAAGTGAAAAATATCAAAAATTTCTGATTAAAAAACTTAGCATGGACATGTCTCCTAACTGCATGCACATTTCCGTGAAGAAAACAGGCTTTTTTTAGCATCCATTTTTTCCCAAGACCACCCACAAGTCTTTTCTTCACGAAAATTTTCAGGTACTTAGAAGAAACAAAAATGTTTATTGTAAAATAAATCTGATTTTTAAAACTATTTTTCTTAAAAAAATATCAACATCTACAATACTAAAGATATACAATATGAAATTTAATTCCATGATACATCTAACGATATTTTTTTTTGACCCCGAAACCGTGGATCAATTGTTCTACGGTAATTTTTCATTAGTAAAATACACCTGTCTCTCCTTACTTACAAAGGTGCCTCTTAGACTTTTGTCCGCGTGGCCCGGCTAAAAGCATGTACAACTTGGAGCACTTGGAGAGGCCTACCTGTTACCATCACGACTTCTAAAAAATATCTTTTTTAAAGAGAGGATAATCTCTAGCCTTTGCATAGATTGATACACGCATCCATATATTATTTACTATTATAATAAATGACAATCAATGCCAAATATGGAAACTGAACAAATCGTCTTGCAGAAACAATTAAAAATCAAGGCCATCCACTTTGAACCTGCTTCGCGCAGCACCTCTGTAGTCCTATCATAAAACTTATGACCATGGAACATAATCCACCGGTCAAGCAACATGTGACCTAACAAAGGGCGCAAGGATCAAAGACAAAGCCCTTGAGAAGGAATCGTTGTTCGCAATACATTATTAGTTGGTCCAACCATACTCAAACATGGGGATATCACCCACCCCAAAGTAGAACTTCAAGTCAACACCTTCAACAAGGAATGGCATGTAGACGTGGACGCTGCCTGATCTAGCTCATATACATTTGGCATGTGGTTCTTTCATAGTAGTATCTGGTTAATAAAGCTCTAATTCCCTTGAAATAGATGCACTGACCTTTTTATGAAATCAGGGTACGATCCGATACAACGGAAGACCAATTGCTCTAGATGGTGTGGGAAAATCAGTGTCCCTTTCCCATTTGGCCTAGAGGATGGTTGTTCTGCAAGGATGTCATTTCAGCTCAATTGTACAAATTCTTCTTTGTCTACCCTCCAGTTTCTTGACATGAACTACAATACAGAAGACATCACTTATGTAAAGAATATAAGTATCATGGAGGGGCTAGTGAATGTTAAATACAGCTTATATGCCGAAGAGTACCTTTCGGTGAGTGTACCTCAAGATCCAGGCCTCTATGTTGCCTCTGCGGGTGTAGTACCACAGCAGTGGGCTGTAGCCAATTTAACATGTCACGAGGCACAGGAGAATAAGACTGGATATGCATGTGTCAGCATGAATAGCACATGTTTGGGTGTCCAATCTGAACTAGAATATTATGGTTACCGTTGCACATGTATGCCCGGCTTTAATGGGAATCCATATATTGCGGATGGGTGCAAAGGTACACACTGCATCTCTCTGCCTCCTTCTCCTGCGTTGTGCACCGCCTAAATACTACTAATATGCAAAACGTACCTTTATTAGGGAAATGCCATAATAAATGGGTGATCGAACATCTTTTCGAGAATTGATACCTTTATATCTCAAAGTAAAAAAAAACTTAGATATGAAAAAAAAACATGATCAAGCTCCACCTCTATACATACTTTGTGCACATGTAACCTGTAAATAAGTTGTCTATGCACAAAGATCTGTATGAGTTCATCCTATAATTTCTGATGTGCCCCTAATGATAAATTACATAAAGCTCAAAATAACCTGTGCTGGTATTACGTGCAGGCACTAATGAACAACTTAATTACAATACTTATGTATTTTAATCTCGCATTACATATAATTATGGTTGCAGATGTTGATGAGTGTGAGACACCAGGCACATGTAATGGGATTTGCCATAACACTAAAGGAAGTCACTATTGCACTGAGTGTCCTAGTAATACAGTGTATGACACTGCAACAAAGATGTGCACATCGACCAAAAAACAAAATCTGGTACTAGGTGAGTCCATGGTACAACCAACTCCACATAATGAGCTACATAAAATCCTGAACAGTGATGATGGGCCTAATCATTCCAGGTATCGCCATTGGGATTAGCGTTGGTTTTGGAATTATACTTCTCATATCAATTGCAATATTACTCATCCGTAGATGGAAAGAAGACATCAAGAAGAAACTGCGAAGAAAGCATTTTCGGCAGAACCAAGGTCTACTCCTCGAACAATTGATATCGTCAGATGAAAATGCAAGTGACAACACTAAGATTTTCTCACTATCAGAGTTAGAAAAGGCAACAAATTACTTTGATCCCACACGTATCGTTGGTCGTGGAGGGCATGGCATGGTTTATAAAGGCATCTTATCCGACCAACGGGTAGTGGCCATAAAGAAGTCTAAAGTCATTGAGAAAGTTGAGATAAGCCAGTTTATCAATGAGGTTGCAGTCCTCTCCCAGGTAAATCACCGGAATATTGTGAAGCTCTTTGGTTGTCTTGAGAGCGAAGTCCCACTGCTAGTGTATGACTTCATCCCTAATGGTTCATTATTTGGAATCCTTCATGCCAGTACCACTAGCAGCTCTGTCTTGTCCTGGGATGATTGTTTGAAAATTGCTGCACAAGCTGCTGGAGCACTCTATTACCTCCACTCGGCTGCTTCAGTATCAATATTTCATCGTGATGTGAAGTCCACTAACATACTCTTAGATGGAAATTACACTGCAAAAGTATCAGATTTCGGCGCTTCAAGGTTGGTTCCTATTGACCAAACTCATGTCGTTACAAATATACAAGGCACATTTGGATACTTGGATCCGGAATATTACCACACTGGTATGTTGAATGAGAAGAGTGATGTCTATAGTTTTGGTGTAGTACTTGTAGAGTTGCTGCTCAGAAAGAAGCCTATTTTTACAAGTGACTCTGGGCTAACGCAAAACTTGTCCAACTACTTCCTTTGGGAGATGAGGGAGAAACCACTTGCAGAAATAGTAGCTACTCAAGTTCTCGAGGAAGCAACAAATGAAGAGATTAATGATGTCGCCAATCTTGCGGAGACTTGCTTGCAACTACGAGGTGAAGAGAGACCTACAATGAAACAAGTGGAGATGAAACTACAGTATGTGCGATCTAAAAGGTTGAGTTCATGTCAGGTTGTTGTAAAAAATGAAGACATGCAACCCTTGTTAAGTGGACAAAGCCAAGACACTCTTCCGAGGTTGACTACTCCGAGTGGTATAGCAGACAGAGTTAATATAGCTTCTCAAAGGAACCAAAATTGTTACAGCTTGGAGCAAGAGTTCATGGCATCGGCAACTCTCCCACGCTAGTCCATCGTGTTCTTAGCACTAATGTTTGGTTGTCTACTTTTCCTATTGAAGTGCTATATCATTTGCCTCCTATGATGGAGAGGGTAAACTATACTCTACACTGTATAGTGAACTAAATAATGGGCGGTTTACACTGTCCAGATTGGAAAGTTTCATTCTTATTCTTGTCTTAACAAAAATTGTAATTGTGCTATGGATGTACCATATTATTATTATATCCCGGCCGCATTGTGAATTGTAACATCCTGTTTTCATGTGTTAAAACAATTAAAAGGAAAGGATGTGGCAACGTGTTCAAATCCAAGTAATGTATTTTACTTGGAGTTGCCCAAATAAATGGAAAAAAGTCAGTATATTAATGCAACGCCACTCCAGTTCTAATTAGGGTATCTTGTTCTAGCTTTAAAATTACCTTATCAAGCTCCGGAGGAACTCTTGTGGATTGAAATGATGCATCAACCCTAATCCAAGCACAGAACCCAAACTGTTTTAATACTTTTGGGTCATCGAACATGGGCAGACACCAGACAGCTATCACCCTAAGATCCACATAGTTGTTGGTAATCAGCCAGTGGAGGTTCATATATGATGACTTTCCGTGCACCAAGGCATCAAACCATGCTTCGTTGATGCAAAACATTGCAGCAGTGGCAATGCCCGTCTGGCCCTCTGTTGCGGTAGGCTTGGAGCCTGAACACTCCTTGATGAGGCGATATCGCAGGTTCGCTTGCTCATGTCGTCCACCTCAGCCCTCCTTCACCTCCTTGGCGATGCACCACAAAATGGTTGCGGTGGATACAAACCAAGATTATAGCTAGAAACGACACCATGTGCTGAATGGATCAAGTAGTAATTTTCTTTTTCTGTTACCGTTGTTTAGTAGAGTAGCAGCTAGCATCCGGTTCTAGCTGCAACGTATATATGGAAAGGCATAATACTTTACTTGCGAAATGCAGAGAGCATTACATTCAGTAATGTGCTAATTTCATTGAGGGGGTAGATATTGATCTGTTGGTTATACATCTCCAAAGGACTTGGTGATATACAAGTCAGTGAGGGTACAGCTTTATGCCTGAAAACCTTTTTTCCTTTTTTTTTACTTTTGAACAAATGCAGATTATGTTCAGACTACAGAACAGAACGCGCACCATGTGAGCTACAAAACAGACTCGCCAGCACAAATTGATGGAATGGGAATTAAGGCAACCATTATGGTGCCCGGGGATTCTACTCGACCATTACTCTGCTACGACTACGACCATAGTGTTCATCGGGCCGCCGCCGCTGGGCGCCGTCTTGCTCGGACGGGCGACGCCGGCCGCGAGCAGCGATGCCATAGAGATCGCCGCCGCCGCGCGCCTGTCCGACTTCCACCGCGCCCCATCGCCAGGCAGGCTCCGTCGTCGGGCCAAGCTCGTCGCCGCCGGCCCATCGCCAGGCAGATTTCTGATTTGGGGTGTGTGATACTATCCGTTGCTCCCGTAGAGTGAAGCAAAGCGTATCTGGGGGATAACTGTTTACGCTTTAGAAACGTTAAGGCGTATTCTGCCGCTCTTACTAGTATTATTTGCATAATTGCGTTGGCTTAAAAAAGGACTTGGCGATGCATAGAGTGAAGCAAGCGTACCTGAGAGCATTTTTTCGAAAAGAAGGATTACCCCGGCCTCTGCATTAAGCGATTCATATAACCATCTTTATTAAATTATTCAATAGAGTTTGATAAAACAAATATATGGATCAATCCAAAGCCATATTTTTGGCGATCTCAATCACTATGCCTACAAATGTGATGATGTTGCCTAACCTCGCACCGACGCTTAAAATAAATCGTATTGACGCACGCCATTAAATCCGGTGACCTCATCAAGCTGCCCCATGACGAGCCCAAATCACCAACGGGTCTACCAGACCCTCCGGCACACCGCACATACACACTCTAGAATCCACTGCCATCATCTTCAGGAGAGATCAACGTATTGACCTTGCCAGGCCGAACTGTCGTTGACGCCACCACGACGCCAGACAACGCCATCATCATGTGCGCATCCATAAACATGCGTCCATCGCCAATACCCCGCTGCCCCATTCTGCGGAGACCCGCCATCGTCAACACGATAGATGCCATGCCACTCCACCATCTAGACCACCTGCCGTGCCTACAATTCCTCTAACGTGAGAGCTAGTCTGTTTCTGCTTTCAAAGGTTTAAAAACGTATTCCTGCTGTTTCACATCACATGTTTTTCCGCAGGCGTCTTATGTTTCTGTATAAAGAATCAGATGAGTGAAGTGTATCATAGGTCCTCGAACTATTTCAAAGGTGTTACATAGGTCCTCGACTTATGAAAATCGTCATCCAGGTCCTCAAAGTGCAATATGTGTGTTATCCTGGTCCTCAAACTATTTCAAAAGCGTCACGTAGGTCCTTAAACCATTTCAGAAGTGTCACGTATATACACACTTATTACACTTCAAGGATTTTTGAGGATCTAGATGACACTTTTTATAGTTTGAGAACCTACGTGACACCATCGAAATAGTTCGAGGACCTAGGATGCACTTCACTCTAAATGGACTGTTGTCATTCTTTGTTGCTGCTGTCCTTTTTTGGCGTCAGTTCATTTAGCAGAGCACAACATCCGTTTCCAGCTGCAATGCCCGGTGACACGACGACAGAAAGCAACGAATAATACGAGCTGAACTTGCAAAACTGCATCCGATATGATGACATGCTAAATGCAGTGGGTTCTGAAAACGAAAAATTCCTATTGCTCCAAGGAAAAGAGAAATGGAAGTCACATAATTGAAAGTCAGGGAGTTACCACCAGGGGGAAAAACAGTAGTGAAATAGTAAAATTCAGTGTCGAGAACAAACATACATACATGTATCTGTTTGTCAGGGGTTAACATGTCCAGGTTGTTGGTGATATGTCAAACCTCTGCCTTTTCTCTGGTCTGTGCTACTGACAGTGACAGTGCTTTGCCTGGCAGGCATTCATGTGTATGTAGTACATTCTCTTCCTCCTCAACATGCAATTAGCAAGGGGAGTAAGAGGCTGTACTACATAGATGCAGGCATGCAGCCATGATATCCAAGATTCAGGGTCTGTTTGATTCGAACCCTGGCTTCCATGCCTGGCAAAATCTGATGCCTGAAACTGCCTGAAAAATCTAATGTTTCATGCCTGGCCAGGCATGGGATGTTTGGTTGTAGACCTTGCCTGGATAAAGCTTAGTCTGCCAACGTTTTGATTTGAGCCATGGCACACAAAGAAAGCTGCAGGTCTGAGCGGGATTTGCAGCCAGGCAGCTAGCCAGGACACCCCTGGCGAGCTATTCCTAGCGCCTGGACCAGGCTAAGCATGATGCCTGGGTCACAGACCAGGCTAATCATGGCGTCACGCCCGCCAGGCCAGGCTAGCTTGCTTTTCTCTGGACAAGAACCAAACATGATTCAGGCAACTTTCAGGCAGGTCCCAGGCCAGGCGCAAGTAGATGAGGAAGCCAACCAAACTAGTCCTCAGTCATTAGTTGTGGAACTGTTCTGTAGTTCGGAGTACTATGATGATGTTTATCTTCTTATAAGAGAAGAAAAAAGAAGGAACAAGCCTGTGAGGGTGTTGATATCTTTGCTGCTTGCTCTACTCTAACAGGGCAAAAAAAAAAAGGTTGCCAGTACTAGAAGTCATACCGGACTAATACATCAGCTGACAGGTCATATGTGCTATTTGCTCTGTTTCCTGAAGACAGAATATCTTTGAAACCCTTGAAGTCTTATTGGTAGAGTATAATGATGCCGCACAGGTAGTGTTAGAGCGTGAGGTATCGCTGATCCTACCTATATTGGTACGGCATACATCCATAGTAAACTCCTACTCCATATGAACTGAATATTTCTTACGACCTGCCTGGTTCATACAATGAGATGGCCGTGAGAGAGTCGTGTCACTTTGTCAACAGTTCCTTCATTACTGTGATACAGTCCCTTCACTCTGCCAACAACCCCTTCCTTTCTGGCTTCAGATGCATCATCTTGTTCTAGCTGCAAATTACATATGGCGATGTATCGCATTGGATGCTACTACGACAAAGGAATGCACATTGATGCATCCTCTCAGTAGGTTGTGATTTTAATATGAAATTTACAGAAAAGGAGGTGCTATGTAGTGCGCTTTTAAGTGATGCCACTACTACATTACATTACAGCCCGAGTGACCCAGTTTTGTAACAAATACATCAATTACTAGTCCTATACTCTATGTATAGTAGAATGCAGGAGAAGAAGTACGATAATACAAGGGAACAGAGAGCGAGGGAGAGAGGGTTTAGTAGTCAGTTTAGTCTGACGTGCTTCATATGCTCCGCTACCTGTCTCTCCACCACTTCCTTCACAATTTTACTACCACGCAACCGAATTTCCTTGAGGCTTTTGAGGGCTGGCAGCCCGGAGATGTCCTTCAGCTCGTGGCACAGACCAATTTGTAGCAGCTCAAGCTTGGGCATTGTGTCTTCTTCAAACAACAGCGACTGGAGTTTGCTCAAGTACCTGAGCTCCAGCGCCATGAGGCTTGGGAAAGATGACCTCTGGAAATGGAGTTGTGTCCCCATGAACGAGTAAAAGTCCAGGCGTAGAACTGCAAGATTTGGTAGCACCCCGAGGGCTTTTATGCCATCATCTTGCTCCAATCTGCTATATGTGAGCACCAGCTTGGAGAGATTCTGAAGCTTATGGATCCATTCTGCTACATTGCCTAGCTTACCATCCAGAGTGAGGCTCTCGAGGCTGCTTGGTGGCAACAAATCTTCACCCAAACAGCCATCTAACAAATCTTCACCCGAGTTACCTATTTTAACTGACAAAGATTGAAGTTGATTATGACCAGCAATGGCAGACCATAACTCATTGATGTTTCTGTAGCTCAGACCACCCACTTTAAGCTTACGTAGCTGAGTAAGCTCTCCAAACTCTTTTATAGTGGCATTTCCGTTTCTCCCGGAAACATCAACAAATCCTAGTGCATGAAGGGCTTTCAGTTTACCAATCCCTTTTAGGAAGTATAACGCCATCTAGTGGCCCCTTCCGGAAGCGGTATAGATTGAATATATCATACCTGTTCAAATTAGCATCCAAAACTTGGGGTCTCAAGAAAACATGACCTCTGGACAACAAACGTCTGCATGAATGACGTTTACAACCAATGTAACTATGGGGGCGTCTGGAATAGAAAACACCGCCTCCTCGATGTATGTATATATGATCGACGTAAGCATTATACTTATGAACTACTTCACCCCTTCCCTCAGGATCAAAAGGGTCCCGACCATCTGCACGAAGGTGTTGTAGCTTCCAAAGATCGGTGATTATTGTTGGGAACTCAGATATAGTTGTATCTCTAACATCCAATGTTTCGAGGTGCCTCAAATTCCGGAAAGAATTAGGCAGACATAAAATATTGCGACATCCTCGAATAGAAAGGTACTTGAGGTGACAGAGCTGCCCGATTTGAACAAGATGAAGATCTCTTAACCCCAGTGCGTCTTCTAAGTCAAGCACTCGCACATACCTCATATTGTCGGAGATAAAAAACGACCTCCACTCTCCAAACACGGTCAATGACCGTACGTGTGACAAGTCTAACATGCTCTCCAGCACATCTTTGTCCCTTTTCCAGTTGCTTCCTATCACAAGATGGCGTATTGCACCTTGTGTGTCGCTCAAACAACATCCTTCCTCCAGCGTGAAAACAAGGTTTTCTTCCCTAGCCTTTGAGATGCATATTTCACGGATTATATCATGAAGTTGACAAGAATTGATTTTCTGACTGTATATCCCTTCCCCTGGCAAGATCATACTCCTATCTAGGAGCTCATCAAAGTACCTCCGACAAAGTTCAACTGCAGTGATGCCTTGCATACCCCTTGAGTAACCCTCTGCAATCCACCGCCTCATCAAGCGACCCCACCTAATTTTGTGGTCTTCTGGAAATATGGACAGGTACAAGAAGGCAGACTTGAGATGGTACGGTAGACCATCGTAGCTCCTCATAAGAATTGACTTGATTGTCATAAATTCAGGATTTATCTCCAGTTCAGTGCTAATACAGTCATTCATCTTTCTCCATTCAATAGCGGTTTTTGGCTTAGTGGCTAGGAATCCACCGATGGTCGTTATTGCAAGGGGAAGTCCACCACATTTCTGCAGGGTAACCCTTGCTTGCTCCATCATAGCTGGGGCTAAATCATTTTTAACAATATTGTCTTTGAATACCTGTAACAGACGAAATTCGACAAAGTGAATTACTTAAACTAAAGAATTGTTGCGATTAAATTAAAAATATGAAATAATATGAACTTGTTTGTCATAGCTTCGGCTTGTGGCTTCTAGAAGCCAAAGAGCTGTGACTCATTATAAGGGTAAGTTCACTATGAAAAAAAAATCCCCAACTTTGATTTAAAAATTGTATTTAATTTTTTTAGGTTGTTACTATTACATACCAGGGTATGAACATGAAATTTTCTGCATACGGAGAAGTCACTAAGCATGGGAATGTTTACGTATCTCCAGTGCGCACTAAACATGGTAATCCTAGATACTGATACAATTCAGATGTGCTGCTGGAAGCAGGCTTGTGATAATTCTAATATACACATTTTCTTTACTTTAACCAAAAACATGAATACACATTTTCATGTACTACTTACGTTTGTTAAAGAATTTGGCACATTTTCCTCTGTGAAATGAAAAATAAATTTGAGGAAAAACGGGTGCTACTTTAGCCCTTAAAAATTGCATGCATAAGCTTGGTAACAAACCTGATGTCAGGTTAACAATTGTATTTTATCGACAAGCTTCACTTCAAATAATACCGGTAATAATAAGACAATTGTTTTCATGATGACAAGATTTACTCCAAACAATACCAGCAAAAAAATAGAATCACTCTTAACGTAGCAATTAACTACTTCACACAATGAAGAGGAAGCGCCGGCAGGTCCAAGATGAGCACGCAAGAGACCCTGCCCATAGTGTAACGATGCTGAACCACTATTGGAGTATGAACATTTTTATTTTTCAAACATATATCAGCTTTTATACTTCCACAAGTGCAAACTGGGAGAAATTTCAAGCTTATGAATATAATTGTACATGAGGTAAAACTGATGCAAGGTGAAGCAAAGCTCATATAAAAGGTAAGAAATGATACTAGATATAAAAGTACCTTCTTTATGAACAGGTCAAGTGCTGCATCAAACTTCAGAACTTGAAGAGAGTACATGTTCTTGTCTTCCCTTGAACAAAGTTTGGCAATGTTTTTTTCTCTTGTGGTGATTATGATCCGTTCAGCATTATCTAAACACTGTTTGACCAACTCCCATTCATAAGTGGACGATATATCATCAAGAACAATTAGGCACTTCTTTAATGCTAGTAGCCGAGCTAGCTCCTGCTTCAACTCTTGAAGATTCATCAGCGCTATGTTTTTCTTTTGCAGTCCAGTTCCTGTTGCTCCAGCAGGATATTCTTGGATAGTATCCTGAAGCTGCAAAGCCAAATCTCTAAGGAGTACTTCAGGGTTAAAAGGACGCAATGCAGTAGCCCAAGCACGCTTCCAGCCACCAAGCTCTTAGTTACGGTAGATGCTTCGGACAAGAGTGGTTTTTCCAAGACCCCCCATTCCCCAAACTGAGATCACCTTACGACCTTGATTGACATCTGGTTGGCCAACTAACTTGATAAGAAATGATTTCTCTGTTTCTCGCCCACAGAGCAGTTCATCAGCCAGTGACAGTGTCCTGCTACAGTCAAACTTCTTTCTAGTAGTTGAGTTGAGAACATTTTCTTCACCTGCATTATGAGGCTCTTGGTCTTCCTCCTGTATTTCACTGATGGGTAATGATGTATTTTTCTCGGAAGTAGTAACTTTGTTTGAGTCGGAAACGGGCTTGGCAGAAGAACATGATGCATGCATAGCCTGCACCAAAAATAGATCTATGAGAATTTATGTACCTGTTCTCTACACACTTTCACATCTAGCCTGAAGAAATTCACGCTTTTAGTTGTGAAACTAAAATTCAGTGTCGAGAACAAACAACATATACGATATGTATCTTTTTGTCAGGGGCTCACATGTCCAGGTTGTTGCTGATGTGTCAAACCTCTGCTTTTTCTCTGGGATGTGCTGCTGACAGTGTGTTGCCACTCATACATGTGCACGTGGTCCATCCTCTTCCACCTCAACATGCAACTGACAAGGGAAGTAAGAGCATGTACTACATACATATATAGATAGATTCAGTCATGATATCCAAGATTCAGTCATTGGTTGCGGAGCTGTTCTGTAGTTGGGAGTACTATGATGATGTTTACCTTGTTAAGAAAAAGAAAGAAACAACGCTGTGACTGTGAGGATGATGACATGTCTGCTGCTTGCTCTACTTGAATGTTTTAGACTTTTGTTGGCTCTCAGCTCCTCAAGGTTCAGCCAGGAAGGAAAACAGAGCAAGGCCCACACGCAGTGGCTCAACACACTGAGGGCATTCATTCAGGTTACTTACACCGTGGCAGCCACCTGGTGTATGGAACGTGGTTCAATTGTGAACTGAAGCCTTGCCTCGACATGTCTGTTTCAGTGTCTTTTCTTCAGCATACCAAATCCGTAGGACTCTTATCAACCAACCGTTTGCTCTTTCTACTATGCGTATGGTCTCCTCCTGCTCTGCTCCTCGATCAGTGTATACATGCAGAAATAGGCCTCAGCCAAGGGATATCCAAAACCACTGATCAGAACACTCTTACCAATGGAGCCCCATTGTTGTTCCTGATCATCCTTCTCACCACCTCATTCTTCAGTACCGTTGCTATGGACCTAGGTACAGCAGCAGGAAGACTGGAGCAGATTAGGCAACACGAGCAGAGGATTGGGGATGGGGATAGGCAGCAGTAGCGGCTAGGAGATACAGGCGTTGGGTTCAGTTTGGCAGGCCACATAATCAAGGACATGCCATCACCCATTACTGCAGCAGGAGCCAAAAGCAAAGAAATGCCTACTCGATCAAAGACAAAAAAGAAACGCAGTCATCAGAGAAAGATCCATGAAACTGAATTCAGCGTGGGAGGACAAGCAGTGAGTAGTAAAATTCTGGCATCGCGGTATCTACTACAGTAGTACAAAAAGGAACAATTACAAGAGCGAGTACACGCACCAATCTTTGATCTCCGATGGAATCTATATATACATGCATATGCAGAAAGTTTAGCCAGCAATATTCACTCTGACGTGCTTCATATGCTCGGCTACCTGACTCTGCACCGATGCCTTCAATGTTTCACGGAGATCATAACTACCCAACCGAATCTCCTTGAGGCTTCCGAGGGCTGGCAGCCCGGAGAATCCATTCAGCTCCCCGCTCCAATCAACTTGTAGCAGCTCGAGCTTAGGCACTGAGTCTTCTTCAAACAGCACCGACTGGAGGTTCTGTAACCAACAGAGCTCCAGCACCATGAGACTCGGGAAAGATGAGCTCTGAAAATGGATCTCATTCCCCTTGAACGAAAAAACCATCAGACGTAGAACTGCAAGATTTGGTAGTAACCCAAGGGCTTGTATGGCATCATCTTGCTCCAATCTGCTAAACCTTAGCACCAACTTGGAGAGATTCTGAAGCTTATGTATCCATTCTGTTGCATTGACTAGCTTACCAACCAGAGTGAGGCTCTCGAGGCTGCTTGGTGGCAACAAACCCTTACCCAAACAGCCATCTAGCTCATTCCTCTCTTCATGCAGGTCACCTGTTTTAACTGACAAAATTTGAAGTTGATTATGACCAGCAATGCCAGACCATAACTCACTGATATTTCTATAGCTGAGACCACCCACTTTAAGCTTACGTAGCTGAGTAAGCTCTCCAAACTCTTTTACAGTGGCATTTCCATTTCTCCCGGAAACATCCACAACACCTAGTGCGTGAAGGGCCTTCAATTTGCCAATCCCTCTAGGAAGTATAACGCCATCTAGCTTCATCTCCTGGAAACGGTATAGATTGAATATATCATACCTGTTCAAACCAGCATCTAGAACTTGTGGTCTCAAGAAAAGATGACCTCTGGACAACAAAACGCTGCAGGTTTGACATGTAGGAGTACAATATCTGTAACCTGAATATTTATCTACAATGTCATCTCCCTTGACATCGTCTCCTCTGGTCCAAAAACCAGTTGCATGAAGGTGCTGTAACTTGCTAAGATTGGTGATTGTTCTTGGCAACTCAATTATCTGTGTACCTTTAACATCAAGTGTTTGGAGGTGCCTCAAATTCTGCAAAGAATTAGGCAGGTATAAAATACTGCGACATCCTCATAGAGAAAGGTACTTGAGGTGATGGAGCTGCCCGATTTTATCAAGATGATGATCCCTTAGCCCTACGGTGTCTTCCAAGTCAAGCGCTCGCAGGAACCTCATATTATCAGAGATGAAAAACGATCTCCACTCTCCGAACACGGTCAATGAACGTACGTGTGACAAGTCTAGCATGCTCTCCAGCACATCTTTATCCCTTTTCCAGTTGCTGCCTATCACAAGATGACGAATTGCACCTTGTGTGTCACTCAAACAACATCCTTCCTCCAGCGTCAAAACATGGTTTTCCTCCCTAGCCTTTGAGATGCATATTTCACGGATCATATCATGAAGTTGGCAAGACTTGATTTTCTGACTGTATTGGTCTGTCCCTTCCCCTGGCAGGATCATACTCCTATCCAAGAGCTCATCAAAGTACCTCCGACAAAGTTCAATTGCAGTCGTGCCATGCATATCTCTTGAGTAACCCTCTGCAGTCCACCGCCTCACCAAGCGACCCCACCTAATTCTCTGGTCTTCTTGAAATATGGATAGGTATAAGAAAGCAGACTTGAGATGGTATGGCAAACCATCATAGCTCCTCATAAGAATTGTCTTTATTGTCCTAAGTTCAGGATTTATCTCCAATTCAGTGCCGATTCGATCATTCATCTTCCTCCATTCAATAGCAGTTTTTGGCTTGCTCGCTAGGAATCCACCGATAGTCGATATTGCAAGGGGAAGTCCATCACATTTATGTAGGATGAGTCTTGCTTGCTCCATCATAGCTGGGACTAAATCATTTTTTTCAATATTGTCCTTGAATACCTGCAATGGAGTTTGACAATTTGGATTATCGAATGATTGTTGCTAAACTAAGAATGAAATAATATGAGCTTGTTTGTCCTGGCGTCAACTTATAGATTTTGGAAGTGAAGCCCTGACCCTAAGGGTAAGTTTATTATGAAAAAAATTCTCATAATTTGATTTAACACTTTTTTGAAATTTCCCTTTTGTTACTATCAGGTAGAAGTCATATGAAAATGGAATTCTCTTCATACTGAGAATTTGTCAGCATTCAAATTACCATGTACCTCAGGTGTGCACTAAACATTGTCATCCTACATACTACTACAATTCAAATGTGCACCTGAGAGCATGAGTACGATAATCCAATTATGTGAGCGCATGCTCTGGTAAAAAATACATACTTTCAAAGAAACTCTGAATAAATCACGAAGACAAAATTCAAGTACTTTACAGAATTACATTTTTTTAAAGAATGTTGCTAATTTTTCTTATGAAATAAAAAAATATTTGAGGATAACAAGATTGAAATTTGTATGCATAAGCCTGGTAACAAACCTGATGACTGGTTGACAAATTCAAATTAATTTTGTGACAAGATTCACTCAAAAAAGTACAGGCAAAAGAACTATTATTGCTAGACTCCAAACAATACCGGCAACAAAAAAGACTCGCACCTAACAAAGCAATTTAGCTACTTCACCAGCTTCCATTAAACGGACATTGAGTATGGTGAGGACATTCGACACTGCAACTAAATCAAGGAGGCAAAACATTTACATCAACATCGCTGACGGCAAGAGAGAATGTGAGTTGACTGTGAGACCTACCTAATTAATATCGCAACAAAATATTTGTTGCATTTCTGTGGCATGTGGGGAAAAAATGAGGGGACAAAATTGATACTTTAACTCCTCAAATTTGCTTGCACAGGATAACTGCAAAATTTGTAGGAAACTTCTCCCAAGAAAGCGCAAAAGCATTGAATATTATGGTATTGTTAGAAAGAATAATATACAAGCCTAAGACTATGCAAGTACATCCAAACACCAACACAGAGGACAACAGCTCACAAATCGCTTGGCGCTCATTACAACGCACACTCTATCAAACCTATAACAGCCTTGATGATGTCCTCACACGCACACACGCACGAACACACACCCCAACTTGAGAAAGGACTAGCCCATCAACAACAGTAAATCACAACCTACTGCGTGACCCACACAATGAGGAGAAAGCACCGGCTTGACCAAGCCGAGCATGTCAGGTGCCCTGGAAATGACATAAAGTTGTTGAACTACCAAACGTGGTCGACAACCTAGAGGTCACACATGGCACAAAGCCACACTCTGCATCTATTGCAACAAACTCCCGGGCCACTAAACGTCTTCCTCCTGCCGCCTCATGATGTAGACAACCCAAGCTAGCCTAAGCATGGTCATCGTCCATGCAACGCGGAGGCACTAATATAACGGTCAACATAGGTGTTGCTGCTTTGTGTGCCAAAAGAGGGGAACATGGATGAACTTGTGCCATTTCATCCTACCACCCGCGCAGATCAAGCGAGCAGCTGGCCATAGCTCACATCGGTGTATCAACATGCTTTCTGTTAGCCCTGCCTTCGACGAATCTACGGCAACACCACCGGCATAGTCCAGATAGTATCCACAAACTTGCCAGCCCATGGCCATCACCGGCCCAAGGCCCTGTGGAGGTCCCAGTACGCCACACATCAGGGGGCTTCACTCACAGTCTCCAAGAAAGCTACCATGTCACACGAACCCACCAAAGTGCTTGCCCGGAATTCAGCAGGCTAGTTCAGATTTAATATTTTTCCTCTATCTATTGGTGTACATTGTCCTACTAATATTTTGGTATGAACTATTTGAATTTAATCATTTTCTGCAAAGAAGACATCAGCTTGTATACTTCTAAATTTGGAATTGACAGAAATGTCAAGCTTACGAATATAATCTTATGTGAAGCAAAACTAATATGAAAGAGAACAAATGGTACTGGTTACAAAACTACCTTCTTTATGAAAAGGTCAAGTGCAGCATCATCTTTCAGACCATCAAGACAATACATGTTCTTGTCTTCTCTTGAACAATGTTTGGCAATATCTTTCTGTCTTGTAGTGACTATGATCCTTCCAGCATTATGCAAACATGATTTGACCAAATCCCATTCAGAAGTGGACGATATGTCATCAAGAACAAGAAGGCACTTTTGTACTTTTAGTATTCGAGCTAGCTCATCCTTCAAGTCTTGAAGTTTCATCACTAATATGTTTTTCTTTTGCACTCCAGTTGTTGTTGATCCGACAGGATCTTCTTGAATAGTATTCTGAAGCTGCAAAGCCAAATCTCTAAGGAGTACTTCAGGGTTAAAAGGACGCAATGCAATGGCCCATGCACGCTTCCAGCCACCAAGCTGCTGGCTTCGGTAGATGCTTCGGACAAGAGTGGTTTTTCCAAGACCCCCCATTCCCCAAACTGAGATCACCTTAGAGCCTTGACTATTGTCTGGTTGGCCAACTAATCTGATAAGAATAGATTTCTCTGTTTCGCGCCCACAGACCACTTCATTAGCCAGCCCCAGTGTTCTGCTGCGTTCAAACTTCTTTCTAGCAGTTGAATTGCCAACTTTGTCTTCACCTGCATTGTTGGATTCTTGGGGTTCCTCCTGTATTTCATCAGTGGCCATTGTTGTGTTCTCCTCAGCAGTAGTAACTTGGTTTGAGTCGGAAATAAGCTCAGCAGACCATGATGTACGCATACCCTGAATAAAAAAACAGATCTATGAGAATTTATGTACTTGTGCTCTACACATTTTTCACATTCAGACTAATCGCGTGTCTTTTAAAATATTGAGGGTTTCATGTGCACACTTTTAGTAAGAGCAATATGCCCAACAAATTATCTAAATCATATATATCTTAGTTCAATTTCAAAGCAAATGTACTTTTCGATTAGCACAAATATTAGTAGGAGGCATGTCTCGACATGTCAATTTTATTTCCCTCAAATTTTAAAGTTTGTCAAATATGTTTAAGCACCGGGATTAGTTCATTCATAACATGCACGCACTTGTGTGGTGCAATGGAAATGACAAGTGGGTTTTACCGAAAAAGGGTTCCCCCCGCTTTATAAATAAAGCAACTTCCACCAATCACACGGTAACTGCTGGGGCGCACAGCACATCAAGCCCAAAAGAGAAAGAAGAAGAAGAACAAAATGCCAACAACGGCAACTCGGCAAAGCTAAGATGATCCGCCACCGCTGCGCCCTCCGGATTCGTCCCACCACACACCAAGGCTCCGAATCGCCGCGTAACCAAGCAACACCTCCAAGAAGGGGTGCGACGTCGACGACGCTGCTGCCCGGACATGTCCTAGTGTTTCCCCCGGCACGCGGAGAGGAGTGGAGGATGGGTAACACCTACGCCCCTCAGGAAGGAAAGGCGACGCCCGCAGGCGACACCGCGTCGGCGCCGGAAGAACCGGCAGGGATTTCTCCCGCATCCCAACCACCACTATCCGTCCGATCCGGAGCCAACCAGCCAGCCAACTACCAACCAGCATACGCCACCACGGTCTTGAAGTCATTCATGCCGCCTCATTGAGACCGCCATCACGAGGCCTAGAGGATGGAGAGCGGAGCGCCAGAAATCGGGAGGGGCAGCACCGGAGCCGCGCCGGAGGGAACCACCTCCACCACCATCGTGCGGGAGGCCTGTGCCTCCAGCACCGTCGCGGGTGCCGACCGGACGCGGACGCAGTGGCACACCAGGCCACCCGGGCCCGGCCAGGCCCATCTCGGGCCCGCAAAGCCGCTGCCGCCCCGCTGCAGCAAGCCGGCGACGGTGCCGCCCCCACCCAGCCTTCCTACGCCCGAACTGCACCTCCAGGGGGCTCTGCCGTCGATGAGAAGCCGCCGGCCCACCGCGGCCCAGATGGGCCCGAAGGGGCCCAGATCTGGGCCGAGTAGGCGCCGCCACCCCGCACCACCGCGAGCTCCGCCGCCAACGGAAAGGTTCCAGTCCACGGAAAGTATAATATGCCCCCGATCGAGACAATGTTTTTACCACAAGTGGGTTTTTACAGACAAGAATAAATGTGAATGTGAACTAAGCGTAAAAAAACATGAACTATGGAAACTGGAAAGATATTAGGTCCCGTGTCAAACGGATGATTTGTCGCTCAATGCCACTCTAAGTTGCATTTCTTTTTCAAGTGTTTATGTGAGATAGTACTCAAATATGAAGGATTTTCAGGTTCACACTTTCAATTAGCATAAATTCAACTGAGAAGCACGTCTCGACATGTCTCAGTTTATTTCCATCAAATTCTAAAGTTTGCTAAATATCTTTGAGCATCAAGATTAGCTAATTCATACACATATGTTTAGAGTATCAAATTTGACTAGCTAAGATTTCACCGTGTGTTTGTGTGTGTATGAGGATAAAGGGTACAATCTAAGAACATGTATAGAACCCAAATATAGCCCACACACATGTAACTCAAGATTCAAATTTCGATCAGTTGGCAGAGTCCTACCTTCGGTTTCTCATTCTCCACATCAGCAAGCCTTGCTTCGTCAGTGTTAAACATTTCCAAACTAACACTGGCCACGCTGACCTGCTCCTCCGATTTCTGCAACTAAAAAAATGAAAAGAATCAATGATCCATAAAAGCAAGAAGCAAATTTATAATAGAAACCAAGGCGAGGAACAGATCTACCTTCTTGTGGAACAAATAAATAGTTTGATCACATGACAGCTGCTTTAACTCTGAAACTTGATACGGTTTCTCTGTGCACAAGCTTGCAATTTCAGCTTGCTGAGTAGAAACGATGATTCTACTTTGTTTCTTGTTGTCAGGAAAGTACTTCTTAATGCAATGCCACTCTTCTATCGTGGTCAGGTCATTTATGACAACCAGGTAGCCATTGCTACACAACTGCTCACTAAACATACGGACTAAATCTCTTTGATCCATCCTCTCCATGTTGGCCAAAACATTAGGCGCAACACTTGTTCCTTGTTTGGATTTTCCAACCTCATCATGGTAATTTTCATAAAATTGCCATAACAATCCCCTGAGGAACTCTTGTGGATTGAAAGGATGCATCAACCTAATCCAAGCACGGAATCCAAACCTTTTCAATACCTCCGAGTCATCATAAACCTCTTGGATGGCAGACGTCTTCCCGAGATCACCGCTAGTGCCCCACATGGCGATCACCCTAAGGTCCACATCATTGCTGGTGATCAGCTGATGGAGGTCCACCCCTGATGATTTTTCATGCTCCAAGGCAGCAAATCTTGCTTCGTTGATACCAAACATCGCCGTAGTGGCAATGCTGGCCTGCTCCTCTGCCATGGTAAGCTTGGAGCCTGAGCTCTCCTTGATAAGGCGATAGCGCAGATTCCTGTTGCTCACGTCCTCCACCTTGGCCCTCAGCTCCTTCACCTCCTTGGCGATGCGGCGTCGATCCCATGGGTTGCGGGGGATGCACCCCAAAAATGGCTTTTTCTCCGAATGGAGGCCGAAATCCATGAGGCTGTCCTCCACCTTGTAGGCCAGGACCCCGATCTGTTTCACCCAGGTGGTGAGCACCTTGTTCTGGCTTTGCTCCTCATCAGCCGTCATCAGGAATGACTGCATCATCTGCAGCTCATCCTTGATGAAGTCCACATCGCGCTCGACGCCGAGCTGCAGCGCGATTTCCTCCGCCGCCTTCGACTTGGCGTAGCCCAGCGCGCCATCAAGCACGGCTTTGCCCACGCTAACCGCTGTCGCCTCCATTCTTCTTGGTGTTTTGTTGCTGTGATGAGAGGTGCTGGTGCTAATGCCAGATCAGGAGATATTGATCTTTGCCAGTATTCTTTTGCTTTATCTGCAGAGCTTAACCTTTGAGTACAATGCACTTATTTTAGGTCGCGTGGAGTACCAGAGAGAGCACCTGATGCTTTGCAGAAAGCAGCAAGGAGATAGGATTTGGAGCTTGTGCATCAATGGCCCTTGCAGGCCAGGCAAAGCTTCTTCTTCTTCTTCTTCTTTTGGCTTTCATTGGTAATAAAGTAGCAGCCAGCATATGATTCGAGCTGCAGTGTATATATGGAAAGCAATGAGCAATACCTAACTTGAGAACTGCCGAGAGCATTAGATTCAGTAATGTGCTAACTTCAGTGAGGGGGGGATAGATGTGGACCTGTTGGTTGCACGTCGGATAATGCATCTCCAAAGGTCCTTGGTGCTGTGCTAACTTCAGCGAGGGGACAACCTTATGTTTGAAAAACCTTTTTCCTATTTACTTTTGAATTGCTTCTCGACAAATACAGGACACTGATCTTGATCACGCTTCTCTCCTGCATTGACAACGTGAGGATCCAGCAAGTACAAGCTGATCAAATAGATCTCACTATGCTGGCAGGTAAGAACTTAGACGACACCGGCAACTCGATTCAGAAGTCGGACTACGTAGATTCTTCAGGCTTATAGAAGATGCTGCAAGTAAGCTACAAAACCGACTCCCCGGCACAAATGGATGGGATGGCAATTAAGCCACAGATCTACTATGGTTCCCGCGAATACGGCGCTTCGGTAAGGCAGTTTAAATTGATGTGTTTTCTTACTGTCCACAGACCACTGGGGGTGAGTAATTCAGAATCTGAACGAACCAATTTTTTGAGTTGCTTAAAATCACTTGCTGAATGGCGCGTGTTCTCCTTTGACACTAGGAGTAATTACCAGACAAATCTCAAGGTTCACCACTGGGGTGCTTCGGTCAGACGTTGACACCTCGTCTTCGCAGTAAGCCATGACCCATCAGCGAGGCGGCGTCGGCGTCCGCTCCCGCAACCCCACTGTCTTGTTGGTCGGGCCGCCGCCGCAACCCCGCCCCCGCTGCCGGCCGCGCCCCGTATCCATCGCACCGCCGCCGCCGCCGGATCGAACCACCGGAGTCGGGAGACCCCCATCGCCAGGCAGGCCCCGTCGTCGCGCCAAGCTCCGTCGCCGCCGGCGGATGAAGCCCAATCCAGGCGCCGATTTCTGATTTGGGGGTGCGTGATTTTGATGCTAGAGTGAAGCGAAGGGAAGCGTACTTGTGGCACGTTGTTTACGCTTCCAATATCTAAAAGCGTATTCCTCCTCATTCACTTTTTTTTTGAACTGCCTCCTCATTCACTTAGTTGGCCATTTCATGCTTCTCGGGCGTGAAAGCCTAATCAATCTGTTTTAGTACATTTTATTTTGGAAAGCTTACTTTGGTTATCACCTCTATGTTTGCATAAATGCAGTTGTTCCAAGGTCAACAATTTTTTTAATTTTTTTTTGGTTCCTTCTTGTGATTTTCATGTTCTTTTGTATCAAGAATCCAATTGATTAGAGAGCGGATAGCAAAATTCATTCGACCTATTTACTTTTTATCACACATGGTCTAGAACATAAACTAGTGGGGATTTAATGTTCTTTCATGTCTAACTAATTCAGTCCATTTGGAATTCCCACAATGAATCTTCGATGTGGTGTTTACACATACAACCTCCGTCTTGATGCATAAGTCATTTGCGTAGTTTTAGGTCAGCGATTTGAGCAATTAAATATATGTTGTATGTCATGAAAAGTATATCACTACCAACAAAGAAAACTTTAACTTGAAATAAAATGGAGAATAATTTTCTAATCTAATGACTACAACTGGTGCCGGTACGATTCTAAGGAACACAAAGAGAGTAGCTATATTCGCATCTTGCAACATACTCTATCCGTTTTTAAATATAAGTCTTTGTAGAGATTTCACTATCAAATAATCACGAGTGGACATGCCACCACGCGCGGTTGGTATCCACACCGCACCTTGCCATGCGATTCGTGCCATCTTAATACCATCCGGACGTATAATGACTTCCCCTCGTATAGCAATCTGTATAGCCACGTATTTGGAGCTGACACATGCGATGCATGGCCCAACGAGGCAGCACACGCATTGAACTCGCTTGTGGCCCGACAGAATGGCAGTCCCAACTGCTAGCTTCAGGACGCTCCCCGCGGCGTTTTTAAACAGCATGAGTGTTTGTAAATTCTCATCCCGCTCAAGTTTGCATATCATCTCTGCTTTCCCCCATCTCGCAAGCATGTGTTCATCCAAGTCGCAGGTTAGCTCCTCGCACAACCAATGTTTTGTGTGTTTTTCAATTTGGTGTATGCAGAGTTTGGAAGTGGGAGAACAAGTACATACAGTACTTTGGCACCCGCTGGGGACACCTGATTTCACATGCATCTGTGTATCGGCACGTCACACTGCTTGAGCAGAATCAAACATGGCTAAAGAACATTTTCATCTTGGGCGTTAGCCAACATGCTGCTAATGGCCATGCTCTGCATGCACAAGTTCTGAAGCTCCCCCCTCGTGCGATGGATTTGTTCCTGTTCGCATGTGCCCCCCGCCCGCGAGATTGATTAGTTGTAGCTCCTCCATGCACCAGATCTGGTCATGGATTCATTGTAGTTCCGTTATGCATTTTTCTTATCCGCCTGCTCCATGTAATGCACCTGTCCTCCCAGCTCCAGCTGCAGACATACCCAGGCCAACAACAATAATTCATCGCTCCTCCAGCCCACATGCGATGCATCTACTCTCTCTGTCCCAAAATTCTTGTTTTAGATTTGTCTAAATACAGATGTAACAAGACCCAGCAGAAGAGTGAATACGCCCAGCTGCCCCTGCAAAACGTAAATGCACCCAGCAATCTATTGATGATCCAACTTCAGCAACATCCTCAACAAGTCTAGCAAATCCGCAAATCTGCCGCCTGGGTCATCTTCAGCAACCTCTCGAAGTGTGCCGAGGCACCCCGATTGATTTGCAAAAACGAGGCAATTAGGTGGGAATGGCGGGTCCGTCTGACCGGATGACCCAGATCCAGAAACTCCCCGCCAATAATGACTTTAAGCTAGGGGATCCAACCAAAATCTAGATCAAAACATGTGGAAGCAAGGCACCCAAAGGCATAGGTGAAGAACGAATCAGAAATATGGTTCCAACGGCCTGATCTGATCTTCGTTTGTGCAGAATTCATCGCCAGACCTAGCTCTGTTCGCCCACAGACGACAGGAAGACAATATGAGCAATGCGAGAAACGAACTCGGGCGAGAGCGCAATTATGTCCACCATACACAGAGAGCAATTATTTCATCGCCTGAGCGTTGCGTGGCTAGTGCATTCCTACGATGTTGAATGCGGGCCTGGTCCACACTGCGTGCCGTCTAATAAGATGTAGTATTCCAGAAGCTGGAAATTAGCCTGCCCTGTATTTCCTAATGGCCTATTAAAAGTAGTCATCGCGGCGCGCGGCCGAACGGGCTCGATTTCGGCAGCGCGTGGCCGCATGTCCCAAAAATGCATGTCCGCAACTGCATTTGCTAAAAAGTTCAACTATATATCTAAGCCTCCTGAATTTCTTCATGTGAATTTTCATATCAAGAGGTTGACGAATGAAGCGTGGGCACTGTGCATTTCTATTCAGCCTATTTATTATCAATTATCTGTCATTATCAAGCCTACGAGATTTGTCTACCGCGCATTACATTTTCTTAAATCTGGTTAATTTCTAGCATATTTGGAAATTGCTCCATTTAATCTGTGATGAGATGCTTATACATCCTATTTTGTGACAGAAGTCGTAGGTATAAACTGAAAAAAAAAAGATACTTGGTATCATTAATCTGCAAGAAAAGGAAAATGAGTACTCTGATACTATGTGCTAGGTTCTTTTTAGCAATGTATTCCTACAAAAAAAGTTCACGCTGATGTGGCATGCATGCATTGGTAGTGAAGACTGCTGCAAGTATGGTGGGGTAACCAGCTTTAAGCAGGTGTTTAGAATAGGTTGCTCTTAGTGTCTCTTTCTCTGGAAGTGCCAACGAACATCAAGTTCTGAAATAGTTGAGGTTTGAAAGATCAGGTACTAAATGAAGGTACCGAATAGTTGGTGCTCAATATACCCGAGACATGCATACACGGTTAGGGTGGTTTTGACACATTCACACAACAAACATTTTGATGGATCCCCCAGTGAACAATATTCGTCGCGGTAGGTGGTGTGTCTATGGATATTGGGTGATCCAGCAAAATGATAATTGTCATGCATTTGCATTATCTAACATTATCTTGAAAGGCTCACATTCGCAGTAAACATAAATGTGAAATGTATTCAGCATGAAAAAAAAAACAATTTGTCATTACCATTCCTTCAACATATATTTTATCATCATCGGTCAATAAAGTTGCTCATACTTTATCATGACTCCCTATGAAAACAAATTACAACCGAAAAAAGGAAGGCTTGTAACAAAAACACTGTATTCCCTTTTTTTCGAATTGTTTGGATTGCTTACCACATGTATCACGTGGCAACACTATATTCCCTTCTTAGTTAAGACATATCGCAACATATATCTTTTGCCACGTTTCAAGCAGAAGGAACTGGGTCGGCGCTTAAAATTGACCCCAAGGAGGAGTGAACACCACAAAACCACAACTGTTGGGCCATAAACTTCTAAAAATAAAAAAAAATACTTACCCACAACTACCAACCTACAATTATTCTACTTCTATTGTATCACCAAGGTAATGGGTCATTTCATATATTCAGTGACAAAAACACAATAACGTGTTGATCAGGCTGAACTTAATCCTATTATCATCACTGTGGTAATTGTTGTCAATCACTGACAAATAAAATTAAGAAACATCAGATAAGAACATCACAAGAACAATGGATACTCATCGGGGAAAGAAAGGTGTTAAAACAGATGCATAAGTGCAAGCCGCAACTAGTGTAGATCCTCCTCGTTGCCATACAAAAACACAATAACGTACGTGTGCATCAGGTTACACTGAATCAAAGCTAAACTTCAGGTGTTACATTACAGACAAGATGATGATGATAAGTTTCAGGTCACATCATAAGAGCAAAAAAGAAAACAGTATAAAAAAGAGTTTTAGGTGTTCGAAATCAGTCGCCTCCAGCTTCCTTGATGTCGACGGTGAACTCGTACTCCTGGTCACAGCCGAGGTAGGAGTCCGACATCAGGTAGATCATGTAGTCCTTGCTCCCTGGCTCCGCGGCGGCGGTGAACTCGAGCTTCACACGGGCCCTCTTCTGGAGGGTGACCCTCTTGATCGCCAGCAGCTGCTTGGTGGAGCTGTCGCCGACCACCAGCCACCACCCTTCCTCCTTGGTCTTGGGGAACCTGGGGGCGTGAACCGGCCCGACCTCAGAGTTGGGCAGGTTGGTCATGTCGCGCTCCAGAGTCACCTGCAAGGTCACGTTGTCACCGGCCCTTATGTCGTCGCCCTCACGGACTTCATATGTCATGTCGACGTTGGGGAACCGCTTGAAGAACTGGACCACGTCCTGCAGCTCAGAGTTTGACAGCTGCAGCAGGTCCCGCATCTCATCGATGCTCATCTCAGCCAGATCAAAGATGCTCTCGATGGGCTTCGCTTCGTTTTCCTGGCATCTCCGGGCCAGGTCCCTGGTGAAGTGTGGAAGTTGGAGCAGCACAGAATCACGATCCCACATGCCTTGAGTCACCATCTGGCTCAGCTCCATTGCATTCAGAGCCAGAGTGAGCCATCCACTGCTGGAGATAACATCAACCATTGCCAGGAGCAGCCTATGGGCAGAAAGGAGGATCTCCCGCTGGTCGGCTGCAAGGTTCCCTACCACTGTGTGCCTTGCAAAGTGGGACTGCAGCAGGGCGTTGGCCTTGACATGTGGATCACCATACTTGGGCTTGTCAATAGAGAATCTCTGGTGACGGACTAGCCTCTCAATGTATTCCTCTTCGCCTGGGCGGCTTGGAAGCTCTGCATATTCTGATGCCGAAGCTAAAATTTCCAAGAGACCTTTCATCTTAGTCTTTTGAGTTAGCATCGAACTGAACCTTTCAATGGTAGTGTAGCTGATGTAGTAGTACGCAGCAATGAGACCAAGGTTGAGCGGCTTCAGGTACATATCCTCCTCTACAGCCACGCACTTGCTTGACTCCAGGTCATTCAACACTGTCTCGATTAGCTCAGAAAGATGATCCGACAGATGCCTGTGACTTACACCCTGCAGGTTGTAGTAGTTAGGGTTCTTGTTCAGCCGCCTGTACATGAAAGTCCATGTGAGATAGTCCACTGCATCTTGTTTGTTTTCTACGACACCCACAACAACCTCAGCATTCATATGATCATGCAAGAAATGGTGGAGATGACTCTCCACAGGGAAGGCCTCAAAAAGGAACTTCTTGTAGTACTCCTTGCGAGGTGCATGGCACAATATAACACATTTCCCTGAGTTATCTTGAAGAGGCCTACTAGCATGACCCATCATCTGTAGCAGATCAGTGATTGGATAATCAGTATGAGCACTCTCCCGGCCATCATAATACTGGGTTCCCATCACAACAACCAAATGAGCAGGCAATGATCTCCCCCAGCACATCGTGCTGCTTGCAACACACACTTGGATCCTCCCACCAAGAAAGAGCTGAGTCACAAGTTCCTGGTCAAGGTCACTAAGGCCCTCATGCAAGTAGCCCACACCACATCTCAGCGTATTTTTAAGCGTTTCTTCATTGACACCTCCAATGAAAGTATCCATCTCATCTTGGGACCCAAGAAGGAACGGTGTACCGCCACCCTCAGCACTCGAGTATGCACACAAGTCCAATGCAGTCAACCTTGCATGCTTCCGTGTCGGCACAAACACAAGGGCAGGCTTACCACTCTTTGCATGTTGTGTGATGGCAGTGTATGTTGGCTTTGCCATTGCTTGCATTCTTGCCTCAAAATTTGCTATATCCACACCCTGGATGTGTATTTCCAACGGGACTGGCCGCACTGCTGGGGGGAAGTTGAAAAGACCATGAGCAGTAGCACCAATCCATTCTCCAAGATCTTTAGCATTTCCAAGTGACGCTGAAAGCGCCACAATCCGGATGTTACTGCCAATATGACTTGAAATACGCCTCATCCGAGAGACAACTATTTCCAGAACATGTCCCTTCTCAGATCCAATTAGATGAAGCTCATCAACAATAAATAAGCTGACTTGCTGGACAGGTTTCCGCTGCTTCCACCGGCGAGAAAGTGCATCCCACTTTTCAGGAGTACTGATAATGATCTCCCCTTTGTCAAGAAGTTTCAAATCAGCAGCAGTTTCGCCTGTTAGCTCAACCACACGGGCAAATTCACCAAATTTCTTTGACCAGTCTCTGTATCTTTCTTTGGCCAGAGCTTCAATAGGTGCTATATACACAACACGCATGTTGGTTTCCCCAGATACAGCCTTCTGATGGTTCCTTAGTATAGCAAATTCCGCACATATAGTCTTCCCACTACCAGTTGGTGCAGCAACCAATACACTGTCGTCACTATTATACAAGACAGTGAACACTTGAGTCTGGATGGGGTTGAAATGTTTAAAAGCACTATAAAGACCTTCATATTGTGCATTCCTCAATGCAGTGACAGGTAGTGGCTGCAGATCAAGCAATTCAGTTGGTGGAGCATATTTTTCTGGAAGAATCAAGTGCCTAAAGCAAACAGGGAGAATCGTCTGAGAACCAAGCCACTTGTCAGATACAACACGTATAAAATACTGAGGAGGCAGTGGCTCATATATTGGCACTGTAAAGTGAAGTGTGTGATCTTCATCCACATATTGTTTCTTAAGCATGAAGTACTCATGGTGAAGAATGTACTCTCCATCATTGTCCTCGACTATAACCCAAAATGGCTCAACATATCCATGTACCTTATCATCCCATAGGAAATCAGGTGTTATAGTCAGTTCGAAACCCAAAACCGTGCGAGTAATGGGTTGAACATGGGCAGAAAGGTTCAACTTCGGCAACTGGTGGATGCACCTGTGCAGCTGCTTCCCCATCTTTTGAAACCGGATTAGTTCACCGATTTCCTGCGATGATAGGTCATAGTACCTCTCCCAGGCCAATTCTTTTTTCTCCAGTTTCATCAGAATTTCCTTTGGAATACCAGGAAACTGGCGCAAGGGTGTTTGGACACTCCACATCTGCTTATCAATCATCTTGCAAAGATTCAGAGCCTTCTCTGCTAACTGAGCCCATCCCCTCTTCAGAACTATCTCAAAAAGCGCTCGTAGAAGTCGGCCAGCACTCTGTAACATTGAGAATAAGAGATGTAAGAATACTAGACAAAATAAGCAAGCAGTTCAAAGTTCAAACTCAGTTATTGTATGGAACATAGAGAACATGTTACCTGTCTGATGTAGACCATATCAGAACCAAGGGAGAGGCCCTCCAGTTTCAACCTAGATATATATGCTTGCAACAGCACATTGATCTTTGCACTGGGCTCCTCCAAACTCTCTTTTACAGGAATTGGCACACGATCCAAAAGCTTTGCCAGTTCCATCTTCTCATCTTGTCTGACACTAACATACTTAAACTCTTCACTCAGAGAGAACAATCGACACAGCTCAATATCACCCATCGTGGGCTTCAGATATTCATTGTATGTCGAAATAGTCCCATGACTAATGTAGTAATAACTGGCAATCCTTCCAAGGTCCGTAACCTGAAAGTATCCTGTTTTCCTGTCGTACTTTATCAAATTATTCCTATCCAGCAAATTTGCAGCAGAGTGCACCTGGAGCAGCAAACCAAGAATCAGCAGTGGAACAGGCAAGAAGTACAAAATCAAGAGAGCATCTGAAGAACAATATTAACAATGCCAATCATAAGCTAACTGACAACTATGTTGCTCTGGTATTTCTCTAAGAGTTGGGACCAGTATTAAGATGCGCCCATATACAACAAATGAAATAATAAGTAACTCATCCAATGAAAAGCAAATAGCTGAGAATTTCTTTTCCTATCACCGCAAAATACCCAATACCACATTACTGATAGGATGAAGCCTCTTCTACCTTCATTTTTCCCAATTCTAAAAACCAATCTCAAGCAAATGCCTGCTGTATTACAACAAATTATCCATGATAAATTTTGTATCTACATGCCTACCCATATTTGAACTTTAGAAAAATTTGGAAAATAAATTTCCATTATAATGCCACATCTGTATGGGCAATGATGCTGTTACTGATACACAGAAATCAAGAAATCAAACAGACACTAATTACCAAAGAGTTTTTTTTTCCATACGAGCAATCTACAAAATGTGCAACTTCACCACATCTGGCATAACAATACTGAAGACACAAAAAAACTAATACCGGGGGAAGACACTTTCCCCTGGATGCAATTGCCCTAGTCAGGTAGAAACATGTTGCCTAGTCTATTCTCCACATATAAATACTGAACACCGCAATGTACAGCCAGAAAATTTAACAATTGCTTATTTACTAAAGATTATATGCTCATGCACCCGTTGAACACCACAATGTACAGCTAGTCCATATATGTAAGTGCAACACATGAAACAATGCTTGAAAATAAATCACTAGGATGATGGGATTATGCAGCTACAAAAAACAGAGTATAGCATGTACTTACCAAGTCAGCTCTCCTCTCATCTAGCGTTTTGTCCGTCTCCATGATATCTGCTGGTAAGCCATACAGCGTTGGATTCCGCAGCATCCGGATGTAGAGATAAGTGTAGCCAAGCCAAGAGCATGCTTCCCGAGCATTCTGAATAGTACCCAGAACAATCTCTGCATTTAACTGATCTGCCAACTTGGATACGAACTGACTCTCGATAGGCAGCTGTTGATTCATAAGGGAGAGGTAGTATTGCAATTCACTGTGGCCAGTTAAGATTATTCCCTCTCCGTGTGTGTCATACTGAGGCCTACCTGCACGACCAAGCATCTGCATGACATCCAGAGGACTTAATTCTGTCCAAGCACCTTTTTCCGGATTATAAATCTGTGTGCCCTTTATAATAACAGTATGTGCAGGCAAGTTGACACCCCAAGCAAGGGTGGCTGTCGAAACAAGGACCTGTATATGCTTATCAGCAAAAAGTTCCTCAACAAGTTCACGGTCTACCCTTGCCATCCCAGCATGATGAATAGCAAACCCATACGGCAAAAGGTCTTTAAGATCACTGCTTTTGACAATATCTGTATGACTGCCAAGGATCTCCTGGCTTGCACTCTCATCCTTCAGAAAGCGAGTCAATGTATCATTCGCCAAGGCAGTGTCTCTGATGGCCCTAGCAGTTTTCGATGTCTCCTTCCTGGAGTGCACAAAAATAAGCACTTGATGCTTACCAGCAGAAGCCATTACTTTCTCATAACAGATCTCATTCATCAACTGAAACCTCTGCAGTGGCTTCCTCACAGTGATCCCAATGTACTGCTGAGCAAGAGGGCAAGGCCGGTAACTGTTATCAAAATGGAAGAGACCCTCAGAGCGAACACGCAGGAATACAGCAACATCTTCATAGTTTGGAAGAGTTGCAGAGAGGCCAACTAGGCGAATATGTTCCTTGGTCGTCTCAATCTGCCGTACTGTTCTAGAAACAATACTCTCCAGGACAGGCCCTCTGTTGTCATGAAGCAGATGGATCTCATCTATGATCAGAAGCTTTACCATTTGAGTGTATGTTCTGTCCCCAGATTTCCTCGTGACAATATCCCACTTCTCAGGTGTGGTGACGATGATCTGTGTATCATCAATCTGTTGTTTTGTCAGGTTCTGGTCTCCACTGAGCTCCCTAACATTAACATTGAAGTCTTTAAGCCGTGCCGACAAGTTTCCAACAACTTCAGCAACCAGAGCTTTCATTGGGGCCACATAGACAATTTTGTACTTGCTATTATCAAACTCACCATCCTTCATATGCAAACCAATCTGGTGAAGAATTGTAAGCACAGCCACATTGGTTTTACCAGCACCAGTTGGAGCACAGAGAAGGATGTTGTCTGGTTTGAAAAGGGCAGTATCATAAACCTTGCTCTGGACCCTGTTCAGCTGCTGCATTCCAGCAAAAGCCGGTTGTGCCCACCCTGGGATATCAGATATCTTCACAATCTTCTCTCCAGTTCCATATGGCCTAGGTTTCAACGCTGGCACATGGACTTCCTCATACCCCTTATGAGGGGTTCTGAATGATCCCTCGGGAAGTTCACATTTCTTGTTGGCCATCAAGAGACCACCTTGGTGGAAGGAGAGGCTATCGAGATCAAGCAGCTGCCTCTGGCCCTTTAGCCATCCACTCTCCGTATCCCGCTCAACTGCCCGACGCTCCCTTGGACCATCAGCGCCAGCACTGTCATTGTTAAGAAGCCTCTTAGCCTCATCCCTGATACTTTTCTCCAGATTCTTCTGCCTCTCCTTTGCAGAGGCTCTCGTTGCATGTAGCTGCTCCAATATCGGGGCTAAGCTTGGGTTATCCATCATCTCTTCCTCTATCTTCTTCCGCTCTTCCTGATCTTCAGCCCTGGCTAAGCGGGTACACCAGACTATCTTGAACCGGTTGCGCAGTACCAATTTAATGAGATCGAATTTCTCATAGTCCAACTCCATGACAAGGCGATTCTCGACATCTCTGTCGTCACCCACAGCAATTATCTTCAATATCTCCTCGGCAAGCTTCTGGCTCTGCTGGGGATCAATATCTTCGTATGCTTGTGTTATCTTCCTCTGCAGCCAGTAAGCATCAATGTCCTGCACGTTTATGTTCAGCCCCTCATTGGAGTTCTGCATATCATCGTCATCCAACTCGCCACCCATCTGCATACCTCCAGGACGGTTCAACTCAGCCACATCATCATCGTCGTCATCCAAGTCATCTTGCACCTGATCAAGGCAAAAACATTGAAGGTTATACACACAAGCATACATATGGGATGTTCCAATCAGGAACAGACAATAGAAATAGAGAAAGACTGTAAGCACAATGGGCTACGGGTATGTACCTGATCAAAATCACTTTCCTCGTCATCCTCATCCTCCTCGAACTCGACAGCAACTCCGATATCATCATCCATGGTCGCGTCCCCACCATCACCAGAAGGCGCAGCAGCAGGGTCGCTGGCATCATGGAAATCTGTGATGAGCTTCCCGATGGAGACGAACTGGTCGAACATGGCGCTGGAGATGGGGTTGAGGAGCTTCTCGATCTCCTTCTTCTTGTCAGGGTTCTTGATCTTGTCATTCTTGAGGACGGCGAGCACCTCATCAGCAGCGCCGCCAAGCACGTCAAGCGGCTGGCCGCCGAACTGCTGCTGGATGACGCTGAGCATGGCCTCATAGGCGGCGCGCGTCTCCTTGGTCTGGGGCTTGTAGACGACATCGTCCGCAAGGGAGAGCACGCTCTCCTCGCGCTGGGCGGCGGAGGAGCGGCGCCTGCGCTTGCGGGGCTGGTCGGCGTCGGCGTCGCCGGCAGAGGCGGCGGCGTCGCGCTCCTTCTTCTTGCGGGACTTGGTGAGGCGGTCCTCGAGCTCGGGGGGCTTGGCCTGCACGGCGCGGTCGCCGAAGCTCCTCTTGTCGATCCGGCCCCAGAGCGTCTCGGGCTCGCCCGTGGGCTCGTGCGTGTCCCGCGGCCGCGAGTCGGTGGTGAGCACCAGGCTCGAGTTGGCGCGGTACTCATACTGCTTGAACCGCGCGTGCGCCTCCGCGCCGCCTCCCAGGTTCGCCATCTCGCCGCTGCGGGGGAGCGGTCAGGCGCGGATCGAGCTAGGGTTTTGGAAGCTAGGGTTCTGAGGAGGGGAGTGAGGGGCGTGCCGGCTGTTACCTGTGGGCCGGGCGGCGGGCGGGGCTAGCGGGGGCGGCTCGTGGCGCGGCTCCCGCCGCCTCGGGGGGTGGCGGCGGCCTCGGGCGGCGGCGTCGTCGGCGTCGGAGATGGGGGAGAAGAGGGGATGGATTTGGGGGGGAAGAGAAGGCGGCGGGGCGGAGATTGGATTGGACTCGGGAATATAGCCTAGGTCAGCTCAGGCCAGGCCGACAGGAATGAACCGACCCAGATCGGGGCCTGGGCCGGCCCGTTTGGGTCGGCTGTACAGCACGATCATTCGGGCCTTCCTTGGTGGGCCCTGAGAGGGGGATAAGAGGGCCAACCTTCTCGGCTGCATTCGGCCTCGACGCAACGGGTCATCTAGTCGTATAAGAATCCCTAAAAAAACTAGTCGTATAAGATTTTTCTCAACAAAAAAAACTGTCTAGTCATATAAGATCACCAGTGCCACAAGGACAAAGGGAATTACTCAGACATGGTGTGTAGTAGCGCAACAGATCATATGCTCTGTGTTGGATGTTGATATCATTCAAGGCCATGGAATTGAATCGGGCTCAGTATCGAATCTCCCTGACCTTTTCATATTGACATTGAACCGGAATTCTGTTGTTCAGATGTGCAAAGAATTCACACTTGGAATTCGCATGGGAGGCTCAATTCCGAAGCTTGTTTGGATGGCCACTCGATACATTGGAGTTGCTCATTTCTCGGATGAAAATTGTACTTTGATGTAATGTCTAAAACTAAATTATATGTGGATAATTATATATCAGAAATACAAATATAAGCATCAAGTATTTTTGTACAACATATGAATCAACAAATTGTACAATCAATCAAGCATGAAAAGGACCAAAACCAAATTTTGTATCAACATCACAGGGCTAACAGACCCACATCATGCATGACCCACATCAAACACTTTGGATCCGCCTGTTGTGGATCCATGCTCAAATCCATTGACCTGCAAAAGTGGAAAAATCTCAGCATACAAGCACATACAGTGGGTAGTCACTACGGTTGGGAATTAGAGGAGATTAGAGGGTTAGGGTGGTTGCCATGGGGCTAGAGGAAGAAGCATCCATGGGGGGGAGGCTGCCCGTGCCATCGGCGGCAGGCGCGTGGTGTTGGGTCAGGAAAACGACAGTCGGGGGAGGTGAGCGTGCGTGGAGGTCGGCGCACGCGGAGGAGGTGCAGATCCGCCGAAGAGGAGAGAGAGGAGGACGGCGGAGAGGGAATGACATGCGCCGTCAGGAGCTCTGCGTCACGCCTCTGTCCACCTCCTCTCTTGATCGTTTGCCTGTTCCTTTCCCTCGAGTCTGGTGAAGCGGTAAGTTGAGCGCTTGATCTCGAATATCGGCCAAAGTTGAGCTCCTGACCTCTGATTTCGGGAATAGCTACGCGGGTTGTGAGAGCGGGCCAACGAATATCTTAGGCCAATTCAGCGACTCAATTCCTTGACCATCTAAACAATGGCATTTGGGCCGCCCAATGCTAATATCATATCTAGGCCTCAATATCAACATCCAAACGAGGTGATAGAGAAATACAGTACTTCATTGCCACTCGATAAAGTAAGAAGAAGGCGATGGAGACGGTGGTCAAATCGCTGGCACCGATGACGGGACGGTTATGGTGGTCCCCTGGTGACGTTCTGGAGCTGCATGCAGCCAAAAGGCCAAACGGCATGTCCTCCTTTTCTTGCTTCCTCCCTTTGCTCGCTCGCGATTTGATACGTATCAGGCCCACACACAGACCCCTTCATCCTCTGCTAAGGATACCCACCAACTAGTTGTGCCCTCATTTATATTGTTGTTAACTTCAACACTAAAGAATTTCTACTTTTCAAATATATTGTATATCCGGTTGTAAGAAAATATGACCTATTAAAATGTAATATGTGCAGGGCGGGCCCTCACTAGTAGAAAGAGGGCCATTGATCCCGGTTCGTAAGGCTCATCTATCCCGGTTGGCGAACCGGGACTAAAGGGTCGTTACTAATGCCCCAGGCCTTTAGTCCCGGTTCTTACATGAACCGGGACAGATGGGCCTCCACGTGGCCGCTGCGGCGAGCCCAGGCAGGAGGGCCTTTGGTCCTGGTTGATGGCACCAATCGGGACTCCGGGACCAAAAAGCATCCACAGGTCAGCAGCTGGCAGGAGCTGAGGTTTTTGTTTTTTTAAATGGGGTGGTTTAGGGGTTTTGGGGGTTAATTTAGGTTGTTAGCTAGCTAATAGAGAGAAGTGTCCTCTCTTATCTCTGTGCAACTAAAATGGGTTACGCTCTCAGAATTGTACAGCTTTACTTCGAAATCCATACCATGATGGGTTCTTAGGTGGATTTTCTTTGTTTCCATCCTTTCATGGTCTTCAAAATCCATCCTCTCCAAGACATAGCATCTTGCATGGCATGGGATAAGCTAGTCGAATTGTAAAAGATGAAAATTACACGTTGAAATAGTTGAAGTCGTGCTTAATTAAGAAAAAAACACTTGTCGTCGTTGCATACCGTTTCAACATCGAAGGTCTCCTCGAGCTTAATGTTGAAGCGCCGATCTTCGTCTAGGTGAGGCCTGTCGCACAGACCTCGGTCGTCGTGGCACCAGTCGCACTCCCCCGGGAGACTTTCGTCGTCCGAGTACGACATTTCCTACATCATATGAGCATTCAAACTTGATGGCCATTACATTTCAATGGTCGTCCGAGTAATGTAATTGATGAGTTATGCATGCGTGCGCAATTTTCACTTTATTCTCCTAGAGATTAAGCTTGAGCAGGGACTAGTAACCGTCTTAGACTCGAGACGAAAAAATCACGAGGACTATGCAGACATGACTAAAATGCTCGAGAAGTAAGTTCAATTGATCATTATCGCACCATATCCGCAACTTTGTTCATTTTCCTGATATCAAGTAATTGTTTTCTTTGTCCCGCAGGGCTTGGAAAGTATTCACCGCACAAGCTCCGGGACTGTCACACGCCCGAAAGTAAGTACTACTAGCTAGCAAGTTCCGCGCATCTCCCGTTGATTCTAACTACTTTTATCAATACCATTTATAATGCTTCATTATCAGTTTGATTGACCTCTATTTCTCGTAAAGTGCTTGTGGCAGGAACCTGGAAATAATTACTGTGGGTACTATGTTTGCGAGTTCATTCACAACGCGACTTGCAAAAATAAGCGGGGCTACTCTAAAAGACAATTTGAAGTGCGTAAGCAATAATATTCACAATTTCATTTTATTATACCATCATTTGTGTTGAGTTATATATGTATTGACCCCCTTCTTCAAATTAGACGTGGCAGATGCGGAATGAACTCCTACCACAAGATCGCATATGAGCAATTCAACAGGAATTGGCGGGATTCTTTCTTGACCACGTCATCAGTAAAGCCGAAGAATACCATGTGGAACTTGAGTTCAGAAGTTAGGGAATTGTAAGAGATCTTAATATTGTATATATGTAGCTAGTAGCGTCGGATAGATATACGAAAACTTGTTTTTCGACCATCTCGAAAAAGGAGAGGTCGATCACTTCTCTCTGTATATGTTCTGAAGGAAATATGCCCTAGAGGCAATAATAAAGTTATTATTTATTTCCTTACATCATGATAAATGTTTATTATTCATGGTAGAATTGTATTAACCGGAAACATAATACATGTGTGAATACATAGACAAACAGAGTGTCACTAGTATGCCTCTACTTGACTAGCTCGTTAATCAAAGATGGTTATGTTTCCTAACCATGGACAAAGAGTTGTTATTTGATTAACGAGATCACATCATTAGGTGAATGATCTGATTGACATGACCCATTCCATTAGCTTAGCACCCGATCGTTTAGTATGTTGCTATTGCTTTCGTCATGACTTATACATGTTCCTATGACTATGAGATTATGCAACTCCCGTTTGCCGGAGGAACACTTTGTGTGCTACCAAACGTCACAACGTAAATGGGTGATTATAAAGGTGCTCTACAGGTGTCTCCAAAGGTACATGTTGGGTTGGCGTATTTTGAGATTAGGATTTGTCACTCCGATTGTCGGAGAGGTATCTCTGGGCCCTCTCGGTAATGCACATCACATAAGCCTTGCAAGCATTACAACTAATTAGTTAGTTGCGAGATGATGTATTACGGAACGAGTAAAGAGACTTGCCGGTAACGAGATTGAACTAGGTATTGGATACCGACGATCGAATCTCGGGCAAGTAACATATCGATGACAAAGGGAACAACATATGTTGTTATGCGGTCTGACCGATAAAGATCTTCGTAGAATATGTAGGAGCCAATATGGGCATCCAGGTCCTGCTATTGGTTATTGACCGGAGACGTGTCTCGGTCATGTCTACATTGTTCTCGAACCGTAGGGTCCGCACGCTTAACGTTACGATGACAGTTATTATGAGTTTATACATTTTGATGTACCGAAGTTAGTTCGGAGTCCCGGATGTGATCACGGACATGACGAGGAGTCTCGAAATGGTCGAGACATAAAGATTGAAATATTGGATGACTATATTCGGACACCGGAAGCGTTCCAGTAAAGTTTCGGATAAAACCGAAGCACCGGGGGGTTACCGGAACCCCCCCGGGGGGTTAATGGGCCTCATGGGCCTAAAGTGGAGAAGAGGAAGGGGCTGCCAGGGCAGGCTGCGCGCCCCCTCTTCCCCTAGTCCGAATTGGACAAGGAGGGAGGGGCGGCGCCCCCCTCTTTCCCTCTCTTCTCCCACCTCTCCTAATTGGACAAGGAAAGGGGGGGAGTCCTACTCCCGGTAGGAGTAGGACCCGGGAGTAGGACTCCTCCTGTGCGCCTCCTCTAGGCCGGCCGCACCCCCCCTGATCCTTTATATACGGAGGCAAGGGGGCACCCTAGAACACACAAGTTGATCCTCGTGATCGTTCCTTAGCCGTGTGCGGTGCCCCCTTCCACCATATTCCACCTCGGTCATATCATTGTAGTGCTTAGGCGAAGCCCTGCATCGGTAGAACGTCATCATCGTCACCACGCCGTTGTGCTGACGGAACTCATCCCCGAAGCTTTGCTGGATCGGAGCCCGGGGAGCGTCATCGAGCTGTACATGTGCTAAGAACTCGGAGATACCGGAGTAACGGTGCTTGGATCGGTTGGATCGGGAAGACGTACGACTACTTCCTCTACGTTGTGTCAACGCTTCCGCTTCGGTCTACGAGGGTACGTAGACAACACTCTCCCCTCTCATTGCTATGCATCACCATGATCTTGCGTGTGCGTAGGAATTTTTTTTTAAAATTACTACGTTTCCCAACAGTGGCATCCGAGCCTAGGTTTTATGGTTTGATGTTATATGCACGAGTAGAACACAAGTGAGTTGTGGGCGATATAAGTCATACTGCCTACCAGCATGTGATACTTTGGTTCGGCGGTATTGTTGGATGAAGCGGCCCAGACCGACATTACGCTTACGCTTACGCGAGACCGGTTCTTCCGACGTGCTTTGCACAAAGGTGGCTTGCGGGTGACTGTTTCTCCAACTTTAGTTGAACCAAGTGTGGCTACGCCCGGTCCTTGCGAAGGTTAAAACGGCATCAACTTGACAAACTATCGTTGTGGTTTTGATGCGTAGGTAAGATTGGTTCTTGCTTAAGCCCGTAGCAGCCACGTAAAACATGCAACAACAAAGTAGAGGACGTCTAACTTGTTTTTGCAGGGCATGTTGTGATGTGATATGGTCAAGACATGATGCTAAATTTTATTGTATGAGATGATCATGTTTTGTAACCAAGTTATCGGCAACTGGCAGGAGCCATATGGTTGTCGCTTTATTGTATGCAATGCAATCGCGCTGTAAGGCTTTACTTTATCACAAAGCGGTAGCGATAGTCGTGGAAGCATAAGATTGGCGAGACGACAATGATGCTACGATGGAGATCAAGGTGTCGCGCCGGTGATGATGGTGATCATGACGGTGCTTTGGAGATGGAGATCACAAGCACAAGATGATGATGGCCATATCATATCACTTATATTGATTGCATGTGATGTTTATCTTTTATGCATCTTATCTTGCTTTGATTGACGGTAGCATTATAAGATGATCTCTCACTAAATTATCAAGATAAAAGTGTTCTCCCTGAGTATGCACCGTTGCCAAAGTTTGTCGTGCCCAGACACCACGTGATGATCGGGTATGATAAGCTCTACGTCCATCTACAACGGGTACAAGCCAGTTTTGCACACGCAGAATACTCAGGTTAAACTTGACGAGCCTAGCATATGCAGATATGGCCTCGGAACACTGAGATCGAAAGATCGAGCGTGAATCATATAGTAGATATGATCAACATAGCGATGTTCACCATTGAAAACTACTCCATTTCACGTGATGATCGGTTATGGTTTAGTTGATTTGGATCACGTGATCACTTAGAGGATTAGAGGGATGTCTATCTAAGTGAGAGTTCTTAAGTAATTTGATTAATTGAACTTAAATTTATCATGAACTTAATACCTGATAGTATCTTGCTTATGTATGTTTGATTGTAGATAGATGGCCCGTGCTGTTGTTCCGTTGAATTTTAATGCGTTCCTTGAGAAAGCAAAGTTGAAAGATGATGGTAGCAATTACACGGACTGGCTCCGTAACTTGAGGATTATCCTCATTGCTGCACAGAAGAATTACGTCCTGGAAGCACCGCTGGGTGCCAGGCCTGCTGCTGGAGCAACACCAGATGTTATGAACGTCTGGCAGAGCAAAGCTGATGACTACTCGATAGTTCAGTGTGCCATGCTTTACGGCTTAGAATCGGGACTTCAACGACGTTTTGAACGTCATGGAGCATATGAGATGTTCCAGGAGTTGAAGTTAATATTTCAAGCAAATGCCCGGATTGAGAGATATGAAGTCTCCAATAAATTCTATAGCTGCAAGATGGAGGAGAACAGTTCTGTCAGTGAGCATATACTCAAAATGTCTGGGTATAATAATCACTTGATTCAGATGGGAGTTAATCTTCCAGATGATTGCGTCATTGACAAAATTCTCCAATCACTGCCACCAAGCTACAAGAGCTTCATGATGAACTATAATATGCAAGGGATGAATAAGACTATTCCCGAGCTCTTCGCAATGCTGAAAGCTGCGGAGGTAGAAATCAAAAAGGAGCATCAAGTGTTGATGGTCAACAAGACCACTAGTTTCAAGAAAAAGGGCAAAGGAAAGAAGAAGGGGAACTTCAAGAAGAACAGCAAGCAAGTTGCTGCTCAAGAGAAGAAACCCAAGTCTGGACCTAAGCCTGGAACTGAGTGCTTCTACTGCAAGCAGACTGGTCATTGGAAGCGGAACTGCCCCAAGTATTTGGCGGATAAGAAGGATGGCAAGGTGAACAAAGGTATATGTGATATACATGTTATTGATGTGTACCTTACTAGAGCTCGCAGTAGCACCTGGGTATTTGATATTGGTTCTGTTGCTAATATTTGCAACTCAAAACAGGGACTACGGATTAAGCGAACACTGGCAAAGGACGAGATGACGATGCGCGTGGGACATGGTTCCAAAGTCGATGTGATCGCGGTCGGCACGCTACCTCTACGTCTACCTTCGGGATTAATATTAGACCTAAATAATTGTTATTTGGTGCCAGCGTTGAGCATGAACATTATATCTGGATCTTGTTTGATGCGAGACGGTTATTCATTTAAATTAGAGAATAATGGTTGTTCTATTTATACGAGCAATATCTTTTCTGGTCATGCACCTTTGAAGAGTGGTCTATTTTTGATGAATCTCGATAGTAGTAACACACATCCTATATACCTAAGAGATTCATCCCCACCAACTTATTTATCTCAACATGCAAGCATGCCACATCACCATACAATTATGAATGGGATAAGACCCACATCATCATGCAACCATGCATGGGAATAAACCAACCACCACATGCAACCGTGCATGGAAAAAAAAATTCATTCTATTATTCTACTTACATTCAACAAATATTTTACAATTGTACCTAATAAAATATACTAAGTTGTATACATTTTTTATTTTGGTTCACATGTTACTAATCCAAATATTTATATTCCACACAATCAAATATCATCTAAATATACTGCAACCGATTCCCGCAACAACGTGCGGGTTATCATCTAGTATTCATAATGTTGAAGCCAAAAGATGCAGAGTTGATAATGATAGTGCAACTTATTTGTGGCACTGCCGTTTAGGTCATATCGGTATAAAACGCATGAAGAAACTCCATACTGATGGACTTTTGGAACCACTTGATTATGAATCACTTGGTACTTGCGAACCGTGCCTCATGGGCAAGATGACTAAAACACCATTCTCTAGTACTATGGAGAGAGCAACAGATTTGTTGGAAATCATACATACCGATGTATGTGGTCCGATGAATATTGAGGCTCATGGCGAATATCGTTATTTTCTCACCTTCACAGATGACTTAAGCAGATATGGGTATATCTACTTAATGAAACACAAGTCTAAAACATTTGAAAAGTTCAAAGAATTTCAGAGTGAAGTTGAAAATCATCGTAACAAGAAAATAAAGTTTCTACGATCTGATCGTGGTGGAGAATATTTGAGTTACGAGTTTGGTGTACATTTGAAACAATGCGGAATAGTTTCGCAACTCACGCCACCCGGAACACCACAGCGTAATGGTGTGTCCGAATGTCGTAATCGTACTTTACTAGATATGGTGCGATCTATGATGTCTCTTACTGATTTACCGCTATCGTTTTGGGGTTATGCTTTAGAGACGGCCACATTCACGTTAAATAGGGCACCATCAAAATCCGTTGAGACGACGCCTTATGAACTATGGTTTGGCAAGAAACCAAAGTTGTCGTTTCTTAAAGTTTGGGGCTGCGATGCTTCTGTGAAAAAGCTTCAACCTGATAAGCTCGAACCCAAGTCGGAGAAATGTGTCTTCATAGGATACCCAAAGGAGACTGTTGGGTACACCTTCTATCACAGATCCGAAGGCAAGACATTCGTTGCTAAGAATGGATCATTTCTAGAGAAGGAGTTTCTCTCGAAAGAAGTGAGTGGGAGGAAAGTAGAACTTGATGAGGTAACTGTACCTACTCCCTTATTGGAAAGTAGTACATCACAGAAATCTATTTCTGCGACACCTACACCAATTAGTGAGGAAGCTAATGATAATGATCATGAAACTTTAGGACAAGATACTACTGAACCTCGTAGATCAACCAGAGTGAGAACCGCGCCAGAGTGGTACGGTAATCCTATTCTGGAAATCATGCTGCTAGATCATGATGAACCTACGAACTATGAAGAAGCGATGGTGAGCCCAGATTCCGCAAAATGGCTTGAAGCCATGAAATCTGAGATGGGATCCATGTATGAGAACAAAGTCTGGACTTTGGTTGACTTGCCCGATGGTCGGCAAGCAATTGAGAATAAATGGATCTTCAAAAAGAAGACTCACGCTGACGGTAATGTTACTGTCTACAAAGCTCGACTTGTCGCAAAAGGTTTTCGACAAGTTTAAGGGATTGACTACGATGAGACCTTCTCACCCGTAGCGATGCTTAAGTCTGTCCGAATCATGTTAGCAATTGCCGCATTTTATGATTATGAAATTTGGCAGATGGATGTCAAAACTGCATTCCTGAATGGATTTCTGGAAGAAGAGTTGTATATGATGCAACCGGAAGGTTTTATCGATCCAAAAGGAGCTAACAAAGTGTGCAAGCTCCAGCGATCCATTTATGGACTGGTGCAAGCCTCTCGGAGTTGGAATAAACGCTTTGATAGTGTGATCAAAGCATTTGGTTTTATACAGACTTTCGGAGAAGCCTGTATTTACAAGAAAGTGAGTGGGAGCTCTGTAGCATTTCTGATATTATATGTGGATGACATATTACTGATTGGAAATGATATAGAATTTCTGGATAGCATAAAGGGATACTTGAATAAGAGTTTTTCAATGAAAGACCTCGGTGAAGCTGCTTACATATTAGGCATAAAGATCTATAGAGATAGATCAAGACGCTTAATTGGACTTTCACAAAGCACATACCTTGACAAGATTTTGAAGAAGTTCAAAATGGATCAAGCAAAGAAAGGGTTCTTGCCTGTGTTACAAGGTGTGAAGTTGAGTCAGACTCAATGCCTGACCACTGCAGAAGATAGAGAGAAAATGAAAGATGTTCCCTATGCTTCAACCATAGGCTCTATCATGTATGCAATGCTGTGTACCAGACCTGATGTGTGCCTTGCTATAAGTCTAGCAGGGAGGTACCAAAGTAATCCAGGAGTGGATCACTGGACAGCGGTCAAGAACATCCTGAAGTACCTAAAAAGGACTAAGGATATGTTTCTCGTATATGGAGGTGACAAAGAGCTCATCGTAAACGGTTACGTTGATGCAAGCTTTGACACTGATCCGGACGATTCTAAATCGCAAACCGGATACGTGTTTACATTAAACGGTGGAGCTGTCAGTTGGTGTAGTTCTCAACAAAGCGTTGTGGCGGGATCTACATGTGAAGCGGAGTACATAGCTGCTTCGGAAGCAGCAAACGAAGGAGTCTGGATGAAGGAGTTCATATCCGATCTAGGTGTCATACCTGGTGCATCGGGTCCAATGAAAATCTTTTGTGACAATACTGGTGCAATTGCCTTGGCAAAGGAATCCAGATTTCACAAGAGAACCAAGCACATCAAGAGACGCTTCAATTCCATCCAGGATCTAGTCCAGGTTGGGGACATAGAGATTTGCAAGATACATACGGATCTGAATGTTGCAGACCCATTGACTAAGCCTCTTCCACGAGCAAAACATGATCAGTGTTGGAAATATGCCCTAGAGGCAATAATAAATAAGTTATTATTATATTTCCTTGTTCATGATAATCGTTTATTATCCATGCTAGAATTGTATTGATAGGAAACTCAGATACATGTGTGGATACATAAACAACACCATGTCCCTAGTAAGCCTCTAGTTGACTAGCTCGTTGATCAATAGATGGTTACGGTTTCCTGACCATGGACATTGGATGTCATTAATAATGGGATCACATCATTAGGAGAATGATGTGATGGACAAGACCCAATCCTAAGCCTAGCACAAAGATCGTGTAGTTCGTATGCTAAAGCTTTTCTAATGTCAAGTATCGTTTCCTTAGACCATGAGATAGTGCAACTCCCAGATACCGTAGGAATGCTTTGGGTGTACCAAATGTCACAACGTAACTGGGTGACTATAAAGGTGCACTACATGTATCTCCGAAAGTGTCTGTTGGGTTGGCACGAATCGAGACTGGGATTTGTCACTCCGTGTAAGCGGAGAGGTATCTCTAGGCCCACTCGGTAGGACATCATCATATGCGCAATGTGACCAAGGAGTTGATCACGGGATGATGTGTTACGGAACGAGTAAAGAGACTTGCCGGTGACGAGATTGAACAAGGTATCGGGATACCGACGATCAAATCTCGGGCAAGTACAATACTGCTAGACAAAGGGAATTGTATACGGGATTGATTAAGTCCTTGACATCGTGGTTCATCCGATGAGATCATCGTGAAACATGTGGGAGCCAACATGGGTATCCAGATCCCGCTGTTAGTTATTGGCCGGAGAGGTGTCTCGGTCATGTCTGCATGGTTCCCGAACCCGTAGGGTCTACACACTTAAGGTTCGATGACGCTAGGGTTATAAAGGAAGTTTGTATGTGGTTACCGAATGTTGTTCGGAGTCTCGGATGAGATCCCGGACGTCACGAGGAGTTCCGGAATAGTCCGGAGGTAAAGATTTATATATGGGAAGTCCTGTTTTGGTCACCGGAAGAGTTTCGGGGTTTATCGGTAACGTACCGGGACCACCGGGAGGGTCCCGGGGGTCCACCAAGTGGGGCCACCTGCCCCGGAGGCTTGCATGGGCCAAGGGTGGTGAGGGACCAGCCCCTAAGTGGGCTGGTGCGCCTCCCACAAGGCCCAAGGCGCAGCAAAGGAGGAGAGAGGGGAAACCCTAGGCTTAGATGGGCCTAAGGCCCACCCTAGGGGGCGCCCCCCTCTCTCCCCTCTTGGCCGCCTCCCCTTTCCCATCTAGGGCTGCCGCCCCCTAGGGGTGGGAACCCTAGAGGGGGCGCACCCTCCTCCCTCTCCCCTATATATAGTGAGGCCTGGGGCTGCCCATATCACGTGATCTGATCTCTGCCTGTTGGTGCAACCCTCCCTCTCTTTCTCCTCATATCCCGTGGTGCTTGGCGAAGCCCTGCAAGATTGCCATGCTCCTCCTCCACCACCACGCCGTTGTGCTGCTGCTGGATGGAGTCTTCCTCAACCTCTCCCTCTCTCCTTGCTGGATCAAGGCATGGGAGACATCATCGGGCTGTACTTGTGTTGAACGCGGAGGTGCCGTCCATTCGGCACTAGGATCATCGGTGATTTGGATCACGACGAGTACGACTCCATCAACCCCGTTCTCTTGAACGCTTCCGCTTAGCGATCCACAAGGGTATGTGAAGGAAATATGCCCTAGAGGCAATAATAAAGTTATTATTTATTTCCTTATATCATGATAAATGTTTATTATTCATGCTAGAATTGTATTAACCGGAAACATAATACATGTGTGAATACATAGACAAACACAGTGTCACTAGTATGCCTCTACTTGACTAGCTCGTTAATCAAAGATGGTTATGTTTCCTAACCATGGACAAAAGAGTTGTTATTTGATTAACGAGGTCACATCATTAGTTGAATGATCTGATTGACATGACCCATTCCATTAGCTTAGCACCCGATCGTTTAGTATGTTGCTATTGCTTTCTTCATAACTTATACATGTTCCTATGACTATGAGATTATGCAACTCCCGTTTGCCGGAGGAACACTTTGGGTACTATCAAACGTCACAACGTAACTGGGTGATTATAAAGGAGTACTACAGGTGTCTCCAAAGGTAGATGTTGGGTTGGCATATTTCGAGATTAGGATTTGTCACTCCGATTGTCGGAGAGGTATCTCTGGGCCCTCTCGGTAATGCACATCACATAAGCCTTGCAAGCACTGCAACTAATATGTTAGTTGTGGGATGATGTATTACGGAACGAGTAAAGAGACTTGCCGGTAACGAGATTGAACTAGGTATTGGATACCGACGATCGAATCTCGGGCAAGTAACATACCGGTGACAAAGGGAACAACGTATGTTGTTATGCGGTCTGACCGATAAAAGATCTTCGTAGAATATGTAGGAGCCAATATGGGCATCCAGGTCCCGCTATTGGTTATTGACTGGAGATGTGTCTCGGTCATGTCTACATTGGTCTCGAATCGTAGGGTCCGCACGCTTAAGGTTTCGATGACAGTTATATTATGAGTTTATGAGTTTTGATGTACCGAAGGAGTTCGGAGTCCCGGATGAGATCGGGGACATGACGAGGAGTCTCGAAATGGTCTAGACGTAAAGATCGATATATTGGACGACTATATTTGGACATCGAAAAGGTTCCGAGTGATTCGGGTATTTTCGGAGGTACCGGGGAGTTACGGGAATACGGGGAAGAGTATTGGGCCTTAATGGGCTTTAGTGGGAAGGAGCCAGGAGGTGGCGCGCGCCCCTTCCATGCCCAGTCCGAACTGGACAAGGGATTTGGGGCGCGGCCCACCTCTCCCTTCCTTCTCCACTTCCCTCCTTTCCCCCCTTCTCCTAGTTGGACTAGGAAAGAAGGAGTCCTACTCCCGGTGGGAGTAGGACTCCCCTTGGCGCACCCACTCCTAGGCCGGCCGCCCCTCCTCCCTTGATCCTTTATATACGGGGGCAGGGGGCACCCCATAGACACACAAGTTGATCCTTGGTGATCGTTCCTTAGCCGTGTGCGGTGCCCCCTACCACCAAATTCCACCTCGATCATATTGTTGCAGTGCTTAGGCGAAGCCCTGCGTCGGTAGTACATCAAGATCGTCACCACGCTGTCGTGCTGACGAAACTCTTCCTCGACGCTTTGCTGGATCGGAGCCCGAGGATCGTCATCGAGCTGAACGTGTGCTAAGAACTCGGAGGTGCCGGAGTAACGGTGCTTGGATCGGTCGGATCGGGAAGACGTACGACTACTTCCTCTACGTTGTGTGATCGCTTCCACAGTCGGTCTGCGTTGGTACGTAGACAACACTCTCCCCTCTCGTTGCTATGCATCACCATGATCTTGCGTGTGCGTAGTAAATTTTTTGAAATTACTACGTTCCCCAACGGTGGTATCAGAGCCTAGGTCTTATGGTTTGATGTTATTTGCACGAGTAGAACACAAGTGAGTTGTGGGCGATACAAGTCATACTGCCTACCAGCATGTCATACTTTGGTTCGGCGGTATTGTTGGACGAGACGACCCGGACCAACATTACGCGTACGCTTACGCGAGACCGGTTCCCTCGACGTGCTTTGCACATAGATGGCTTGTGGGCGACTGTCTCTCCAACTTTAGTTGAACCAAGTGTGGCTACACTCGGTCCTTGAGAAGGTTAAAACAGAGTCTATTTGACAAACTATCGTTGTGGTTTTGATGCGTAGGTGAGATGAGTTCTTGCTTAAGCCCGTAGCAGCCACGTAAAACTTGCAACAACAAAGTAGAGGACGTCTAACTTGTTTTTGCAGGGCATGTTGTGATGTGATATGGTCAAGGCATGATGCTAAATTTTATTGTATGAGATGATCATGTTTTGTAACCAAGTTATCGGCAACTGGCAGGAGCCATATGGTTGTCGCTTTATTGTATGCAATGCAATCGCGATGTAATGCTTTATTTTATTACTAAGCGGTAGTGATAGTCGTGGAAGCATAAGATTGGCGAGACGACAACGATGCTACGATGAAGATCAAGGTGTCGCGCCGGTGACGATGGTGATCATGACGGTGCTTCAGAGATGGAGATCACAAGCACAAGATGACGATGGCCATATCATATCACTTATATTGATTGCATGTGATGTTTATCCTTTTATGCATCTTATCTTGCTTTGATTGACGGTAGAATAATAAGATGATCTCTCACTAAATTATCAAGAAGTGTTCTCCCTGAGTATGCACCGTTGCCAAAGTTCGTCGTGCCCAGACACCACGTGATGATCGGGTGTGATAAGCTCTACGTCCATCTACAACGGGTGCAAGCCAGTTTTGCACACGCAGAATACTCAGGTTAAACTTGACGAGCCTAGCATATGCAGATATGGCCTCGGAACACGGAGACCGAAAGGTCGAGCGTGAATCATATAGTAGATATGATCAACATAACGATGTTCACCATTGAAAACTACTCCATCTCACGTGATGATCGGTTATGGTTTAGTTGATTTGGATCACGTGATCACTTAGAGGATTAGAGGGATGTCTATCTAAGTGGGAGTTCTTAAGTAATATGATTAAATTGAACTTAAATTTATCATGAACTTGGTCCTGGTAGTATTTTGCAAATTATGTTGTAGATCAATAGCTCGTGTTGTTACTTCCCTGTGTTTATTTTGATATGTTCCTAGAGAAAATTGTGTTGAAAGATGTTAGTAGCAATGATGCGGATTGGATCCGTGATCTGAGGTTTATCCTCATTGCTGCACAGAAGAATTATGTCCTTGATGCACCGCTAGGTGACAGACCTATTGCAGGAGCAGATGCAGACGTTATGAACCTTTGGCTAGCTCAATATGATGACTACTTGATAGTTTAGTGCACCATGCTTAATGGCTTAGAATCGGGACTTCGAAGACGTTTTGAACGTCATGGACCATATGAGATGTTCCAGGAGTTGAAGTTAATATGCAAATACCCGAGTTGAGAGATATGAAGTCTCCAACAAGTTCTATAGCTAAAAGATGGAGGAGAATCGCTCAACTAGTGAGCATGTGCTCAGATTGTCTGGGTACTACAATTGCTTGAATCAAGTGGAAGTTAATCTTCCAGATAAGATAGTGATTGACAGAATTCTCTAGTCACCATCACCAAGTTAGTAGAACTTCGTGATGAACTATAATATGCAAGGGATAACGGAAATAGTTCCCAAGCTCTTCGTGATGCTAAAATCGACGAAGGTAGAAATCAAGAGAAACATCAAGTGTTGATGGTTAACAAGACCACTAGTTTCAAGAAAAGGGCAAAAGGAAGAAGGGGAACTTCAAAAAGAACGGCAAGTAAGTTGCTCAAGTGAAGAAACCCAAGTCTGGTCCTAAGCCTGAGACAAAGTGCTTCTACTGCAAAGGGATTGGTCACTGGAAGCGGAACTACCCCAAGTATTTGGCGGATAAGAAGGATGGCAAAGTGAACAAAAGTATATTTGATATACATGTTATTGATGTGTACTTTACTAGTGTTTATAGCAACCCCTTAGTATTTGATACTGGATCAGTTGCTAAGAGTAGTAACTCGAAACGGGAGTTGCAGAATGAACAGAGACTAGTTAAGGGTGAAGTGACGATGTGTGTTGGAAGTGGTTCCAAGATTGATATCATCATCGCACACTCCCTATACTTTCAGGATTAGTGTTGAACCTAAATAAATGTTATTTGGTGTTTGCGTTGAGCATGAATATGATTTGATCATGTTTATTGCAATACGGTTATTCATTAAAGTCAGAGAATAATTGTTGTTCTGTTTACATGAATAAAACCTTCGAGGGTCATACACCCAATGAAACAAGTTCGTTGGATCTCGATCGTAGTGATACACATATTCATAATATTGAAACCAAAAGATGCAAATTTAATAATGATAGTGCAACTTATTTGTGGCACTGCTGTTTAGGTCATATTGGTGTAAAGCGCATGAAGAAACTCCATGCTGATGGGCTTTTGGAATCACTTGATTATGAATCACTTGATGCTTGCGAACCGTGCCTCATGGGCAATATGACTAAAAACTCCGTTCTCCGGAACAATGGAGCGAGCAACTGACTTATTGGAAATAATACATACTGATGTATGCGATCCGATGAGTGTTAAGGCTTGCGGCGATTATCGTTATTTTCTGACCTTCACAGATGATTTAAGCAGATATGGGTATATCTACTTGATGAAACATAAGTCTGAAACATTTGAAAGGTTCAAAGAATTTTAGAGTGAAGTGGAAAATCATCGTGACAAGAAAATAAGGTTTCTACGATCTGATCACGGAGACAAATATTTGAGTTACGAGTTTGGTCTTCAATTAAAACAATGTGGAATAGTTTCACAAATTCATGCCACCTGGAACACCATGGCATAATGGTGTGTCCGAACGTCATAACCGTATTTTATTGGATATAGTACAATCTATGATGTTTCTTACCGATTTACCAATATCGTTTTGGGATCATGCATTAGAGACAGCTGCATTCACGTTAAATAGGGCACCATCTAAATCCGTTGAGACGACACCGTGTGAACTATGGTTTGGCAAGAAACCTAAGCTGTCGTTTCTTAAAGTTTGGAGTTGCGATGCTTATGTGAAAAAGTTTCATCTCGATAAGCTCAAACTCAAAAATCGGAGAAATATGTCTTCATAGGATACCCAAAGGAGACAGTTGGGTACACCTTCTATCACATATCCAAAGGCAAGACATTCGTTGCTGAGAATGGATACTTTCTAGAGAAGGAGTTTCTCTTGAAAAAAGTGAGTGGGAGGAAAGTAGAAAACTTGATAAGGTAATTGTACCTTCTACCTTATTAGAAAGTAGTTCATCACAAAAATCTGTTCTTGTGACTACTACACCAATTAGTGAGGAAGCTAATGATGATGATCATGTAACTTCAGATCAAGTTACTACCGAATCTCGTAGGTAAACCCGAGTGAGATCCGCACCAAAGTGGTACGGTAATCCTGTTCTGGAGGTCATGTTACTTGACCATGACGAACCTACGAACTATGAGGAAGCGATGATGAGCCCAGATTCCGCGAAATGGTTTGAGGCCATGAAATCTGAGATATGATCCATGTATGAGAACAAAGTTTGGACTTTGGTTGACTTGACCGATGATCGGCAAGCAATTGAGAATAAATGGATCTTCAAGAGGAAGACGGACGCTGATAGTAGTGTTACTATCTACAAAGCTAGAATTGTCGCAAAAGGTTTTCGACAAGTTCAAGGTGGTGACTACGATGAGAGCTTCTCACTCGTATCTATGCTTGAGTCTGTCCGAATCATGTTAGTAATTGCCGCATTTTATGAAATCTGGCAAATGGATAAACAAAACTGCATGCCTTAATGGATTTATTAAAGAAGAGTTGTATATGATGCAACAGAAGGTTTTGTCAATCTGAAAGGTGCTAACAAAATGTGCAAGCTCCAGCGATCCATCTGTGGACTGGTGCAAGCATCTCGGAGTTGGAATATACGCTTTGATGAGTTGATCAAAGCATATAGTTTTATACAGACTTGCGGTGAAGCCTGTATTTACAAGAAAGTGAGTGGGAGCACTACAACATTTCTGATAAGTATATGTGAATGACATATTGTTGATCGGAAATAATGTAGAATTATTCTGTAAAGCATAAAGGAGTGTTTGAAAGGAGTTTTTCAAAGAAAGACTTCGGTGAAGCTGCTTACATATTGAGCTTCAAGATCTATAGAGATAGATCAAGACGCTTGATAAGTTTTTTTCAATGAGTACATATCTTGACAAGATTTTGAAGTAGTTCAAAATGGAGCAGTCAAAGAAAGAGTTCTTGCCTGTATTACAAGGTGTGAAGTTGAGTAAGACTCAAAGCCCGACCACGGCAGAAGATAGAAAGAGAATGAAAGTCATTCCCTATGCCTTGGCCATAGGTTCTATAAAGTATGTCATGCTGTATACCAGATCTTGTTGGGGAACGTAGTAATTTCGAAAATTTTCCTACGCACACGCAAGATCATGGTGATGCATAGCAACGAGGGGGAGAGTATTGTCTACGTACCAACGCAGACCGACTGCGGAAGCGATCTCACAACGTAGAGGAAGTAGTCGTACGTCTTCTTCCCGATCCGACCGATCCAAGCACTGTTACTCCGGCACCTCCGAGTTCTTAGCACACGTTCAGCTCAATGACGATCCTCGGGCTCCGATCCAGCAAAGCGTCGAGGAAGAGTTCCGTCAACACAACGGCGTGGTGACGATCTTGATGTACTACCGACGCAGGGCTTCGCCTAAGCTCTACAACGATATGACCGAGGTGGAATTTGGTGGCAGGGGGCACCGCACACGGCTAAGGAACGATCAACAATGATCAACTTGTGTGTCTATGGGGTGCCCCCTGCCCCCGTATATAAAGGAGCAGGGGGAGGGGTTCGGTCGGCTAGGGAGAGAGGCGCAGGAGGAGTCCTACTCCTACCGGGAGTAGGACTCCCCCCCCAAATCCTATTCCTAATAGGACTCTCCAAAGAGAAGAGAGAAAGAGGGGGGCCGGCCCCTTCTCCTAGTCCTAATAGGACTAGGGAAGGGGGGAAGGCGCGCAGCCCTTGTGGGCAGCCCCTTTCACTTTTCCGCTAAGGCCCAATAGGCCCATTTGCCTCCCGGGGGGTTCCGGTATTCCGGTAAAACCCTGATTTCACCCGGAACACTTCCGGTGTCCAAACATAGGCTTTCAATATATCAATCTTTACGTCTCGACCATTTCGAGACTCCTCGTCATGTCCGTGATCACATCCGGGACTCCGAACAACCTTCGGTACATCAAAATGCATAAACTCATAATAACTGTCATCGTAACGTTAAGCGTGCGGACCCTACGATTCGAGAATAATGTAGACATGACCGAGACACGTCTCCGGTCAATAACCAATAGCGGGACCTGGATGCCCATATTGGCTCCTACATATTCTACGAAGATCTTTATCGGTCAGACCGCATAACAACATACGTTGTTCCCTTTGTCATCGGTATGTTACTTGCCCGAGATTCGATCGTCAGTATCCAATACCTAGTTCAATATCGTTACCGGCAAGTCTCTTTACTCGTTCCGTAATACATCATCTCACAACTAACATATTAGTTGCAGTGCTTGCAAGGCTTATGTGATGTGTATTACCGAGAGGGCCCAGAGATACCTCTCCGACACTCGGAGTGACAAACCCTAATCTCGAAATACGCCAACCCAACATCTACCATTGGAGACACCTGTAGTACTCCTTTATAATCACCCAGTTACGTTGTGACGTTTGGTAGTACCCAAAGTATTCCTCCGGTAAACGGGAGTTGCATAATCTCATAGTTATAGGAACATGTATAAGTCATGAAGAAAGCAATAGCAACATACTAAACGATCGGGTGCTAAGCTAATGGAATGGGTCATGTCAATCAGATCATTCAACTAATGATGTGACCTCGTTAATCAAATAACAACTCTTTGTTAATGGTTAGGAAACATAACCATCTTTGATTAACGAGCTAGTCAAGTAGAGGCATACTAGTGACACTCTGTTGGTCTATGTATTCACACATGTATTATGTTTCCGGTTAATACAATTCTAGCATGAATAATAAACATTTATCATGATGTAAGGAAATAAATAATAACTTTATTATTCCCTCTAGGGCATATTTCCTTCAGTCTCCCACTTGCACTAGAGTCAATAATCTAGATTACACAGTAATGATTCTAACACCCATGGAGCCTTGGTGCTGATCATGTTTTGCTCGTGGAAGAGGCTTAGTCAACGGGTCTGCAACATTCAGATCCGTATGTATCTTGCAAATCTCTATGTCTCCCACCTGGACTAAATCCCGGATGGAGTTGAAGCGTCTCTTGATGTGTTTGGTTCTTTTGTGAAATCTGGATTCCTTTGGCAAGGCAATTGCACCAGTATTGTCACAGAAGATTTTCATTGGACCCGATGCACTAGGTATGACACCTAGATCGGATATGAACTCCTTCATCCAGACTCCTTCGTTCGCTGCTTCCGAAGCAGCTATGTACTCCGCTTCACATGTAGATCCTGCTACGACGCTTTGTTTAGAACTGCACCAACTGACAGCTCCACCGTTTAAAGTAAACACGTATCCGGTTTGCGATTTAGAATCGTCCGGATCAGTGTCAAAGCTTGCATCAACGTAACCTCTTACGGTGAGCTCTTTGTCACCTCCATATACGAGAAACATATCCCTAGTCCTTTTCAGGTATTTCAGGATGTTCTTGACCGCTGTCCAGTGATCCACTCCTGGATTACTTTGGTACCTCCCTGCTAAACTTATAGCAAGGCACACATCAGGTCTGGTACACAGCATTGCATACATGATAGAGCCTATGGCTGAAGCATAGGGAACATCTTTCATTTTCTCTCTATCTTCTGCAGTGGTCGGGCATTGAGTCTGACTCAACTTCACACCTTGTAACACAGGCAAGAACCCTTTCTTTGCTTGATCCATTTTGAACTTCTTCAAAATCTTGTCAAGGTATGTGCTTTGTGAAAGTCCAATTAAGCGTCTTGATCTATCTCTATAGATCTTTATGCCTAATATGTAAGCAGCTTCCCCGAGGTCTTTCATCGAAAAACTTTTATTCAAGTATGCCTTTATGCTATCCAGAAATTCTATATCATTTCCAATCAGCAATATGTCATCCACATATAATATCAGAAATGCTACAGAGCTCCCACTCACTTTCTTGTAAATACAGGCTTCTCCAAAAGTCTGTATAAAGCCAAATGCTTTGATCACACTATCAAAGCGTTTATTCCAACTCCGAGATGCTTGCACCAGTCCATAAATGGATCGCTGGAGTTTGCACACTTTGTTAGCTCCCTTCGGATCGACAAAACCTTCTGGTTGCATCATATACAACTCTTCTTCCAGAAATCCATTCAGGAACGCAGTTTTGACATCCATTTGCCATATTTCATAATCATAAAATGCGGCGATTGCTAACATGATCCTGACGGACTTAAGCATCGCTACGGGTGAGAAGGTCTCATCGTAGTCAACCCCTTGAACTTGTCGAAAACCTTTTGCGACAAGTCGAGCTTTATAGACAGTAATATTACCGTCAGCGTCAGTCTTTTTCTTGAAGATCCATTTATTCTCAATTTCTTGCCGATCATCGGGCAAGTCAACCAAAGTCCATTCTTTGTTCTCATACATGGATCCCATCTGAGATTTCATGGCCTCAAGCCACTTTGTGGAATCTGGGCTCACCATCGCTTCTTCATAGTTTGTAGGTTCATCATGATCTACCAGCATGACTTCCAGAACTGGATTACCGTACCACTCTGGTGCGGATCTCACTCTGGTTGATCTACGTGGTTCAGTAGTATCTTGCCCTGAAGTTTCATGATCATCATCATTAGCTTCCTCACTAATTGGTATAGGTGTCGCAGAAACAGTTTTCTGTGATGTACTATTTTCCAATAAGGGAGCAGGTATAGTTACCTCGTCAAGTTCTACTTTCCTCCCACTCACTTCTTTCGAGAGAAACTCCTTCTCTAGAAATGATCCATTCTTAGCAACGAATGTCTTGCCTTCGGATCTGTGATAGAAGGTATACCCAACAGTTTCCTTTGGGTATCCTATGAAGACACATTTCTCCGCTTTGGGTTCGAGCTTATCAGGTTGAAGCTTTTTCACATAAGCATCGCATCCCCAAACTTTAAGAAACGACAACTTTGGTTTCTTGCCAAACCATAGTTCATAAGGCGTCGTCTCAACGGATTTTGATGGTGCCCTATTTAACGTGAATGCGGCCGTCTCTAAAGCATAACCCCAAAAGGATAGCGGTAAATCAGTAAGAGACATCATAGATCGCACATATCTAGTAAAGTACGATTACGATGTTCGGACACACCATTACGCTGTGGTGTTCCGGGTGGCGTGAGTTGCGAAACTATTCCACAATTTTTCAAATGTATACCAAACTCATAACTCAAATATTCTCCTCCACGATCAGATCGTAGAAACTTTATTTTCTTGTTACGATGATTTTCAACTTCACTCTGAAATTCCTTGAACTTTTCAAATGTTTCAGACTTATGTTTTATTAAGTAGATATACCCATATCTGCTTAAATCATCTGTGAAGGTGAGAAAATAACGATATCCGCCACGAGCCTCAATATTCATCGGACCACATACATCGGTATGTATGATTTCCAATAAATCTGTTGCTCTCTCCATAGTATCGGAGAACGGTGTTTTAGTCATCTTGCCTATGAGGCACGGTTCGCAAGTACCAAGTGATTCATAATCAAGTGGTTCCAAAAGCCCATCAGTATGGAGTTTCTTCATGCGCTTTACACTGATATGACCTAAACGGCAGTGCCACAAATAAGTTGCACTATCATTATCAACTCTGCATCTTTTGGCTTCTACATTATGAATATGTGTATCACTACTATCGAGATTCAATAAGAATAGACCACTCTTCAAGGGTGCATGACCATAAAAGATATTACTCATATAAATAGAACAACCATTATTCTCTGATTTAAATGAATAACCGTCTCGCATCAAACAAGATCCAGATATAATGTTCATGCTCAACGCTGGCACCAAATAACAATTATTTAGGTCTAATATTAATCCCGAAGGTAGATGTAGAGGTAGCGTGCCGACCGCGATCACATCGACTTTGGAACCGTTTCCCACGCGCATCGTCACCTCGTCCTTTGCTAGCGTCCGCTTATTCCGCAGTCCCTGTTTCGAGTTGCAAATATTAGCAACAGAACCAGTATCAAATACCCAGGTGCTACTGCAAGCTCTAGTAAGGTACACATCAATAACATGTATATCACATATACCTTTGTTCACCTTGCCATCCTTCTTATCCGCCAAATACTTGGGGCAGTTCCGCTTCCAGTGACCAGTCTGCTTGCAGTAGAAGCACTCAGTTTCAGGCTTAGGTCCAGACTTGGGTTTCTTCTCCTGAGCAGCAACTTGCTTGCTGTTCTTCTTGAAGTTTCCCTTCTTCTTCCCTTTGCCATTTTTCTTGAAACTAGTGGTTTTGCTAACCATCAACACTTGATGCTCCTTCTTGATTTCTACCTCCGCAGCTTTCAGCATTGCGAAGAGCTCGGGAATAGTCTTGTTCATCCCTTGCATATTATAGTTCATCACGAAGCTCTTGTAGCTTGGTGGCAGTGATTGGAGAATTCTGTCAATGACGCAATCATCTGGAAGATTAACTCCCATCTGAATCAAGTGATTATTATACCCAGACATTTTGAGTATATGCTCACTGACAGAACTGTTCTCCTCCATCTTGCAGCTATAGAACTTATTGGAGACTTCATATCTCTCAATTCGGGCATTTGCTTGAAATATTAACTTCAACTCCTGGAACATCTCATATGCTCCATGACGTTCAAAACGTCGTTGAAGTCCCGATTCTAAGCCGTAAAGCATGGCACACTGAACTATCGAGTAGTCATCAGCTTTGCTCTGCCAGACGTTCATAACATCTGGCGTTGCTCCAGCAGCAGGCCTGGCACCCAGCGGTGCTTCCAGGACGTAATTCTTCTGTGCAGCAATGAGGATAATCCTCAGGTTACGGACCCAGTCTGTGTAATTGCTACCATCATCTTTCAACTTTGCTTTCTCAAGGAACGCATTAAAATTCAACGGAACAACAGCACGAGCCATCTAACATAAACAAGCAAGATACTATCAGGTACTAAGTTCATGATAAGTTTAAGTTCAGTTAATCAAATTACTTAGGAACTCCCACTTAGACAGACATCCCTCTAATCCTCTAAGTGATCACGTGATCCAAATCAACTAAACCATAACCGATCATCACGTGAGATGGAGTAGTTTTCAATGGTGAACATCGTCATGTTGATCATATCTACTATATGATTCACGCTCGACCTTTCGGTCTCTGTGTTCCGAGGCCATATCTGCGTCCCCTTGGCGCGCCCACTCCTAGGCCGGCCGCCCCTCCTCCCTTGATCCTTTATATACGGGGCAGGGGGCACCCTATAGACACACAAGTTGATCCTTGGTGATCGTTCCTTAGCCGTGTGCGGTGCCCCCTGCCACCAAATTCCACCTCGATCATATTGTTGCAGTGCTTAGGCGAAGCCCTGCGTCGGTAGTACATCAAGATCATCACCACGCCGTCGTGCTGACGAAACTCTTCCTCGACGCTTTGCTGGATCGGAGCCCGAGGATCGTCATCGAGCTGAACATGTGCTAAGAACTCGGAGGTGCCGGAGTAACGGTGCTTGGATCGGTCGGATCGGGAAGACGTACGACTACTTCCTCTACATTGTGTGATCGCTTCCGCAGTCGGTCTGCGTTGGTACGTAGAAAACACTCTCCCCTCTCGTTGCTATGCATCACCATGATCTTGCGTGTGCGTAGGAATTTTTTTGAAATTACTACGTTCCCCAACAGTATGTAGATGCACTCTCCTTCCCCTCGTTGCTAGTCTCTCCATGGATAGATCTTGGTGACACGTAGGAAAATTTTGAATTTCTGCTACGTTCCCCAATAGTGGTATCAAAGCTAGGTCTATTGCGTAGATTCTATGCACGAGTAGAACACAAAGTAGTTGTGGGCGTTGATTTTGTTCAATATGCTTGCCGTTACTAGTCTTATCTTGATTCGGCGGCATCGTGGGATGAAGCGGCCCGGACCAACCTTACACATACTCTTACGTGAGACCGGTTCCACTGACAAACATGAACTAGTTGCATAAGGTGACTGGCGGGTGTCTGTCTCTCCCACTTTAGTCAGATCGGATTCGGTGAAAAGGGTCCTTATGAAGGGTAAATAGCAATTGGCATATCACGTTGTGGTCTTTGCGTAGGTAAAAACGTTCTTGCTAGAAACCCATAGCAGCCACGTAAAACATGCAAACAACAATTAGAGGACGTCTAACTTGTTTTTGCAGGGTATGCTATGTGATGTGATATGGCCAAAGGATGTGATGAATGACATGTGATGTATGAGATTGATCATGTTCTTGTAATAGGAATCACGACTTGCATGTCGATGAGTATGACAACCGGCAGGAGCCATAGGAGTTGTCTTTATTTATTTATGACCTGCGTGTCAACTTAAACATCATGTAATTACTTTACTTTATTGCTAACCGTTAGCTGTAGTAGTAGAAGTAATAGTTGGCGAGACAACTTCATGAAGACACGATGATGGAGATCATGGTGTCATGCCGGTGACGATGATGATCATGGAGCCCCGAAGATGGAGATCAAAAGGAGCAATATGATACTGGCCATATCATGTCACTATTTGATTGCATGTGATGTTTATCATGTTTATACATTTTATTTGCTTAGAACGACGGTAGTAAATAAGATGATCCCTCATAAACAATTTCAAGAATGTGTTCTCCCCTAACTGTGCACCATTGCTAAAGTTCATCGTTTCGAAGCACCACGTGATGATCGGGTGTGATAGATCCTTACGTTCACAGCCAACGGGTGTAAGACAGTTTTACACATGCAAAACACTTAGGGTTAACTTGACGAGCCTAGCATGTGTACAGACATGGCCTCGGAACACAGAAGACCGAAAGGTCGAGCATGAGTCATATAGAAGATACGATCAACATGAAGATGTTCACCGACGTTGACTAGTCCGTCTCACGTGATGATCGGACACGGCCTAGTTGACTTGGATCATGTAATCACTTAGATGACTAGAGGGATGTCTATCTGAGTGGGAGTTCATAAGATGAACTTAATTATCCTGAACATAGTCGAAAGGTCTTCGCAAATTATGTTGTAGCTCGTGCTTTAGTTCTACTATTTAAATATGTTCCTAGAGAAAAATTAGTTGAAAGTTAATAGTAGCAATTATGCGGACTAGGTCCGTAAACTGAGGATTGTCCTCATTGCTTCATAGAAGGCTTATGTCCTTAATGCACTGCTCAGTGTGCTAAACCTCGAACATTGTCTGTGGATGTTGCGAACATCTGACATACACATTTTGATAACTACGTGATAGTTCAGTTAAACGGTTTAGAGTTGAGGCACCGAAAAAGTTTTGAAACGTCGCGAAACATATGAGATGTTTTGAGGGCTGAAATTGAGATTTCAGGCTCGTGCCCACGTCAAGAGGTATAAGACCTCCGACGATTTTCTTAGCCTACAAACTAAGGGAGAAAAGCTCAATTGTTGAGCTTGTGCTCAGATTGTCTGAGTACAACAATCGCTTGAATCAAGTGGGAGTTGATCTTCCAGATGAAATAGTGATAGTTCTCCGAAGTCATTACCACCAAGCTGCTAGAGTTTCGTGATGAACTATAATATATCAGGGACATATATGATGATCCTTGAGATATTCGCGATGTTTGACACCGCGAAAGTAGAAATCAAAAGGGAGCATCAATCGTTGATGGTTAGTAAAACCACTAGTTTCAAAAAGGGCAAGGGCAAGAAGGGATACTTCATGAAACGGCAATTCAGCTGCTGCTCTAGTGAAGAAACCCAAGGTTGAACCCAAAACCGAGACTAAGTGCTTCTGTGATAAGAGGAACAGCCACTGGAGCAGAATTACCCTAGATACATGGTAGATGAGAAGGCTGGCGAGGTCGATAGAAGTATATTGGATATACATTGTGTTGATGTGTACTTTACTAGTACTCCTAGTAGCACCAGGGTATTAGATACCGGTTCGGTTGCTAAGTGTTAGTAACTCGAAATAAAAGCTACGGATTAAACGGAGACTAGCTAAAGGTGAAGCTGACGATATGTGTTGGAAGTGTTTCCAATGTTGATATGATCAAGCATCGCACGCTCCCTCTACCATCGAGATTGGTGTTAAACCTAAATAATTGTTATTTGGTGTTTGTGTTGAGCATAGACGTGATTGGATTATGTCTATCGCAATATGGTTATTCATTTAAGGAGAACAATGGTTACTCTGTTTATTTGAATAATACCTTCAAAAGGTCTTGCACCTAAAATGAATGGTTTATTGAATCTCGATCATAGTGATACACATGTTCATGCCAAAAGATATAAGATAATAATGATAGTACCACCTACTTGTGGCACTGCCACGTAAGTCATATCGGTATAAAACGCATGAAGAAGCTCCATGTTGATGGATCTTTGGGCTCACTCGTTTTTGAAAAGTTTGAGACATGAGAACCATGTCTATTGGTGTATATGCATGAAGAAACTCCATGCAAATGGACCATTTGGACTCACTTGATTTTGAATCACTTGAGGCATGCAAATCATACCACATGGGCAAGATGACTGAAAGCCTCGTTTTCAGTAAAATGGAACTAGATAGCAACTTGTTGGAAGTAATACATTTTGATGTGTAAAGTCCAATGAGTGCTGAGGCGTGTAGTGGATATCATTATGTTCTTACTTCACGGATGATTTGAGTAGATGTTGAGTATATTTACTTGATGAATCACGAGTCTGAATTATTGAAAGGTTCAACTAATTCAGGGTGAGGTTGAAAGATCGTCGTGACAAGAGGATAAAAGATCTATGATATGATCATAGAGATGAATATCTGAATTACGAGTTTGGCATAGAATTAAGACATTGTGGAAATTGTTTCACAACTGATACAGCCTGGAACACCATAGTGTGATGGTGTGTCCGAACATCATAACTGCACCCTATTGGATATGATGCATACCATGATGTCTCTTATCGAATTACCACAATAGTTTATGGGTTAGGCATTAGAGACAACCACATTCACCTTAAATAGGGCACCACGTAATTTCGATGAGATGACACCGTATGAACTATGGTTTAGAGAAACCTAAGCTGTCATTTCTTAAAAGTTTGGGGCTGCGACGCTTATGTGAAAAAGTTTCAGGCTGATAAGCTCGAACCCAAAGCGGATAAATGCATCTTCATATGACACCCAAAATAGTTGGGTATACCTCCTGTCTCAGATTCGAAAGCAATAAGGGATTGTTTCTAGAATCGGGTCCTTTCTCGAGAAAAAGTTTCTCTCGAAAGAATTGAGTGGGAGACTTGATGAGGTTATTAAACCGTCTCTTCAACTAGTGTGTGGCAGGGCACAGGAAGTTGTTCCTGTGGCACCTACACCAATTGAAGTGGAAGCTTGTGATAGTGATCATGAAACTTCAGATCAAGTCACTATCAAACCTCGTAGGATGACAAGGATGCGTACTACTTCAGAGTGGTACGTAATCCTGTCTTGGAAGTCATGTTGCTAGACAACAATGAACCTACAAGCTATGGAGAAGTGATGGTGGGCCCGGATTCCGATAAATGGCTCGAGGCCATAAAAATCCGAGAGAGGATCCATGTATGAAAACAAAGTGTAGACTTTGGCGGAACGCTCGATGGTCGTAAGGCTGTTGAGTACAGATGGATTTTAAAAGGAAGACGGACAATGATGGTAAGTATCACCATTAAGAAAGCTCGACTTGTCGTTAAGATATTTTCCGACAAGTTCAAGGAGTTGACTATGATGCGACTTTCTCACTCGTAGTGATACTAAGAGTCTGTTGGAATTATATTAGCAATTACTGCATCATTTATGAAATCTTGCAGATAGGATATCAAAACATTGTTTCCTCGATGATTTTTGAGGAAAGGTTGTATGTGATACAGCCGGAAGGTTTTGTCAATCCTGAAATATGCTAATAAGTATGCAAAGCTCCAGCAATCCTTCTAAGGGCTGGAGTAAGCATCTCGGAGTTGGAATGTATGCTTTGATGAGATGATCAAAGATTTTGGTGTATACAAAGTTTATGAGAAACTTGTATTTCCAAAGAAGTGAGTGGGAGCACTATAGAATTTCTGATGAGTATATGTTGTTGACATATTGTTGATCAGAAATGACGTAGCATTTCTAGAAAGCATATAGGGTTATTTGGAAAGTGTTTTTCAATGAAAGCCTGGATTAAGCTACTTGAACATTGAGCATCAAGATCTATAAGGATAGATCAAAATGCTTAATGGTACTTTCAAATGAGCACATTCCTTGACATGATCTTGAAGGTGTTCAAGATGGATCAGTCAAAGAAGGAGTTCTTGCCTGAGTTGCAAGGTATGAAGTTAAGACTTAAAGCTCGACCACGGCAGAATAGAGAGAGAGGACGAAGGTCGTCCCCTATGCTTATGAAGGAAATATGCCCTAGAGGCAATAATAAAGTTATTATTTATTTCCTTATATCATGATAAATGTTTATTATTCATGCTAGAACTGTATTAACCGGAAACATAATACATGTGTGAATACATAGACCAACAGAGTGTCACTAGTATGCCTCTACTTGACTAGCTCGTTAATCAAAGATGGTTATGTTTCCTAACCATGAACAAGGAGTTGTTATTTGATTAACGAGGTCACATCATTAGTAGAATGATCTGATTGACATGACCCATTCCATTAGCTTAGCACCCGATCGTTTAGTATGTTGCTATTGCTTTCTTCATGACTTATACATGTTCCTATAACTATGAGATTATGCAACTCCCGTTTACCGGAGGAACACTTTGGGTACTACCAAACGTCACAACGTAACTGGGTGATTATAAAGGAGTACTACAGGTGTCTCCAATGGTAGATGTTGGGTTGGCGTATTTCGAGATTAGGGTTTGTCACTCCGAGTGTCGGAGAGGTATCTCTGGGCCCTCTCGGTAATGCACATCACATAAGCCTTGCAAGCACTGCAACTAATATGTTAGTTGTGAGATGATGAATTACGGAACGAGTAAAGAGACTTGCCGGTAACGAGATTGAACTAGGTATTGGATACCGACGATCGAATCTCAGGCAAGTAACATACCGATGACAAAGGGAACAACGTATGTTGTTATGCGGTCTGACCGATAAAGATCTTCGTAGAATATGTAGGAGCCAATATGGGCATCCAGGTCCCGCTATTGGTTATTGACCGGAGACGTGTCTCGGTCATGTCTACATTGTTCTCGAACCGTAGGGTCCGCACGCTTAACGTTACGATGACAGTTATTATGAGTTTATGCATTTTGATGTACCGAAGGTTGTTCGGAGTCCCGGATGAGATCATGGACATGACGAGGAGTCTCGAAATGGTCGAGACGTAAAGATTGATATATTGGAAGCCTATGTTTGGACACCGGAAGTGTTCCGGGTGAAATCGGGATTTTACCGGAATACCGGGAGGGTTACCGGAACCCCCCGGGAGGCAAATGGGCCTATTGGGCCTTAGTGGAAAAGAGAGAAGAGGCAGCCCACAAGCCTAGCCGGCGCCCCCCCTTCCCCAAGTCCTAGTAGGACTAGGAGAGGTGGGCCGGCCCCCTCTTTCTCCTTTCCCCCCCAAGAGTCCTAGTTGGAATAGGATTGGAGGGGAGGAGTCCTACTCCCAGTGGGAGTAGGACTCCTCCCTGCGCCTCCCTCCTAGCCGGCCGAACCCCCTGCCCCTGGCCTTTATATACGGGGGTAGGGGGCACCCCATGGACACACAACTTGATCCTTGTGATCGTTCCTTAGCCGTGTGCGGTGCCCCCTGCCACCAAATTCCACCTCGATCGTATCGTTGTAGTGCTTAGGCGAAGCCCTGCGTCGGTAGTACATCAAGATCGTCATCACGCCGTCGTGCTGACGGAACTCTTCCCCGAAGCTTTGCTGGATCGGAGCCCGAGGAACGTCATCGAGCTGAACGTGTGCTAAGAACTCGGAGGTGCCGGAGTAACGGTGCTTGGATCGGTCGGATCGGGAAGAAGACGTACGACTACTTCCTCTACGTTGTGTGATCGCTTCCGCAGTCGGTCTGCGTTGGTACGTAGACAACACTCTCCCCTCTCGTTGCTGTGCATCACCATGATCTTGCGTGTGCGTAGGAAAATTTTCGAAATTACTGCGTTCCCCAACAGTGGCATCCGAGCCTAGGTTTTATGGTTTGATGTTATATGCACGAGTAGAACACAAGTGAGTTGTGGGCGATACAAGTCATACTGCCTACCAGCATGTCATACTTTGGTTCGGCGGTATTGTTGGTTGAGACGATCCGGACCAACCTTACGCGTACTCTTACGCGAGACCGGTTCCCTCGACGTGCTTTGCACATAGATGGCTTGCGGAAGACTGCCTCTCCAACTTTAGTTGAACCAAGTGTGACTACGCCCGGTCCTTGAGAAGGTTAAAACGGAGTCTATTTGACGAACTATCGTTGTGGTTTTGATGCGTAGGTGAGATGAGTTCTTACTTAAGCCCGTAGCAGCCACGTAAAACTTGCAACAACAAAGTAGAGGACGTCTAACTTTTTTTTGCAGGGTATGTTGTGATGTGATATGGTCAAGGCATGATGCTGATTTTATTGTATGAGATGATCATGTTTTGTAACTAAGTTATCGGCAACTGGCAGGAGCCATATGGTTGTCGCTTTATTGTATGCAATGCAATCGCGATGTAATGCTTTACTAGATTACTAAACGGTAGTAATAGTCATGGAAGCATAAGATTGGCGAGACGACAACGATGCTACGATGGAGATCAAGGTGTCGCGCCAGTGACGATGGTGATCATGACGGTGCTTCGGAGATGGAGATCACAAGCACAAGATGATGATGGCCATATCATATCACTTATATTGATTGCATGTGATGTTTATCCTTTTATGCATCTTATCTTGCTTTGATTGACGGTAGCATTATAAGATGATCTCTCACTAAATTATCAAGAAGTGTTCTCCCTGAGTATGCACCGTTGCCAAAGTTCGTCGTGCCCAGACACCACGTGATGATCGGGTGTGATAAGCTCTACGTCCATCTACAACGGGTGCAAGAAAGTTTTGCACACGCAGAATACTCAGGTTAAACTTGACGAGCCTAGCATATGCAGATATGGCCTCGGAACACAGAGACCGAAAGGTCGAGCGTGAATCATATAGTAGATATGATCAACATGACGATGTTCACCATTGAAAACTACACCATCTCACGTGATGATCGGTTATGGTTTAGTTGATTTGGATCACGTGATCACTTAGAAGATTAGAGGGATGTCTATCTAAGTGGGAGTTCCTAAGTAATTTGATTAACTGAACTTGAACTTATCATGAACTTAGTACCTGATAGTATCTTGCTTGTTTATGTTGCTTGTAGATAGATGGCTCGTGCTGTTGTTCCGTTGAATTTTAATGCGTTCCTTGAGAAAGCAAAGTTGAAAGATGATGGTAGCAATTACACGGACTGGGTCCGTAACCTGAGGATTATCCTCATTGCTGCACAGAAGAATTACGTCCTGGAAGCACCGCTGGGTGCCAGGCCTGCTGCTGGAGCAACGCCAGATGTTATGAACGTCTGGCAGAGCAAAGCTGATGACTACTCGATAGTTCAGTGTGCCATGCTTTACGGCTTAGAATCGGGACTTCAACGACGTTTTGAACGTCATGGAGCATATGAGATGTTCCAGGAGTTGAAGTTAATATTTCAAGCAAATGCCCGAATTGAGAGATATGAAGTCTCCAATAAGTTCTATAGCTGCAAGATGGAGGAGAACAGTTCTGTCAGTGAGCATATACTCAAAATGTCTGGGTATAATAATCACTTGATTCAGATGGGAGTTAATCTTCCAGATGATTGCGTCATTGACAGAATTCTCCAATCACTGCCACCAAGCTACAAGAGCTTCGTGATGAACTATAATATGCAAGGGATGAACAAGACTATTCCCGAGCTCTTCGCAATGCTGAAAGCTGCGGAGGTAGAAATCAAAAAGGAGCATCAAGTGTTGATGGTTAGCAAGACCACTAGTTTCAAGAAAAAGGGCAAAGGGAAGAAGAAGGGAAACTTCAAGAAGAACAGCAAGCAAGTTGCTGCTCAGGAGAAGAAACCCAAGTCTGGACCTAAGCCTGAAACTGAGTGCTTCTACTGCAAGCAGACTGGTCACTGGAAGCGGAACTGCCCCAAGTATTTGGCGGATAAGAAGGATGGCAAAGTGAGCAAAGGTATATGTGATATACATGTTATTGATGTGTACCTTACTAGAGCTCGCAGTAGCACCTGGGTATTTGATACTGGTTCTGTTGCTAATATTTGCAACTCGAAACAGGGACTACGGAATAAGCGGACACTAGCAAAGGACGAGGTGACGATGCACGTGGGAAACGGTTCCAAAGTCGATGTGATCGTGGTCGGCACGCTACCTCTACATCTACCTTCGGGATTAATATTAGGCCTAAATAATTGTTATTTGGTGCCAGCGTTGAGCATGAACATTATATCTGGATCTTGTTTAATGCGAGACGGTTATTCATTTAAATCAGAGAATAATGGTTGTTCTATTTATATGAATAATATCTTTTATGGTCATGCACCCTTGAAGAGTGGTCTATTCTTGTTGAATCTCGAAGATAGTAACACACATATTCATAATGTAGAAGCCAAAAGATGCAAAGTTAATAATGATAGTGCAACTTATTTGTGGCACTGCCGTTTAGGTCATATCGGTGTAAAGCGCATGAAGAAACTCCATACTGATGGGCTTTTGGAACCACTTGATTATGAATCACTTGGTACTTGCGAACCGTGCCTCATAGGCAAGATGACTAAAACACCGTTCTCCGGTACTATGGAGAGAGCAACAGATTTGTTGGAAATCATACATACCGATGTATGTGGTCCGATGAATATTGAGGCTCGTGGCGGATATCGTTATTTTATCACCTTCACAGATGATTTAAGCAGATATGGGTATATCTACTTAATGAAACATAAGTCAACATTTGAAAGGTTCAAAGAATTTAAGAGTGAAGTTGAAAATCATCGTAACAAGAAAATAAAGTTTCTACGATCTGATCGTGGAGGAGAATATTTGAGTTACGAGTTTGGTATACATTTGAAAAATTGTGGAATAGTTTCGCAACTCACGCCACCCGGAACACCTCAGCGTAATGGTGTGTCCGAACGTCGTAATCGCACTTTACTAGATATGGTGCGATCCATGATGTCTCTTACTGATTTACCGCTATCGTTTTGGGGTTATGCTTTAGAGACGGCCGCATTCACGTTAAATAGGGCACCATCAAAATCCGTTGAGACGACGCCTTATGAACTATGGTTTGGCAAGAAACCAAAGTTGTTGTTTCTTAAAGTTTGGGGCTGCGATGCTTATGTGAAAAAGCTTCAACCTGATAAGCTCGAACCCAAAGTGGAGAAATGTGTCTTCATAGGACACCCAAAAGAAACTGTTGGGTATACCTTCTATCACAGATCCGAAGGCAAGACATTCGTTGCTAAGAATGGATCATTTCTAGAGAAGGAGTTTCTCTCGAAAGAAGTGAGTGGGAGGAAAGTAGAACTTGACGAGGTAACTGTACCTGCTCCCTTATTGGAAAATAGTACATCACAGAAAACTGTTTCTGCGACACCTATACCAATCAGTGAGGAAGCTAATGATGATGATCATGAAACTTCAGGGCAAGATTCTACTGAACCACGTAGATCAACCAGAGTGAGATCCGCACCAGAGTGGTACGGTAATCCAGTTCTGGAAGTCATGCTACTAGATCATGATGAACCTACGAACTATGAAGAAGCGATGGTGAGCCCAGATTCCGCAAAGTGGCTTGAGGCCATGAAATCTGAGATGGGATCCATGTATGAGAACAAAGTATGGACTTTGGTTGACTTGCCCGATGATCGGCAAGCAATTGAGAATAAATGGATCTTCAAGAAAAAGACTGACGCTGACGGTAATGTTACTGTCTATAAAGCTCGACTTGTCGCAAAAGGTTTTCGACAAGTTCAAGGGGTTGACTACGATGAGACTTTCTCACCCGTAGCGATGCTTAAGTCCGTCAGAATTATGTTAGCAATTGCCGCATTTTATGATTATGAAATATGGCAAATGGATGTCAAAACTGCATTCCTGAATGGATTCCTGCAAGAAGAGTTGTATATGATACAACCAGAAGGTTTTGTCGATCCAAAAGGAGCTACCAAAGTATGCAAACTCCAGCGATCCATTTATGGACTGGTGCAAGCATCTCGGAGTTGGAATAAACGCTTTGATAGTGTGATCAAAGCATTTGGCTTTATACAGACTTTTGGAGAAGCCTGTATTTACAAGAAAGTGAGTGGGAGCTCTGTAGCATTTCTGATATTATATGTGGATGACATATTGCTGATTAGAAATGATATAGAATTTCTGGAGAGCATAAAGGGATACTTGAATAAAAGTTTTTCGATGAAAGACCTCGGGGAAGCTGCTTACATATTAGGCATAAAGATCTATAGAGATAGATCAAAACGCTTAATTGGACTTTCACAAAGCACATACCTTGACAAGATTTTGAAGAAGTTCAAAATGGATCAAGCAAAGAAAGGGTTCTTGCCTGTGTTACAAGGTGTGAAGTTGAGTCAAACTCAATGCCCGACCACTGCAGAAGATAGAGAGAAAATGAAAGATGTTCCCTATGCTTCAGCCATAGGCTCTATCATGTATGCAATGCTGTGTACCAGACCTGATGTGTGCCTTGCTATAAGTTTAGCAGGGAGGTACCAAAGTAATCCAGGAGTGGATCACTGGACAGCGGTCAAGAACATCCTGAAATACCTGAAAAGGACTAAGGATATGTTTCTCGTATATGGAGGTGACAAAGAGCTCACCGTAAGAGGTTACGTTGATGCAAGCTTTGACACTGATCCGGATGATTCTAAATCGCAAACCGGATACGTGTTTACTTTAAACGGTGGAGCTGTCAGTTGGTGCAGTTCTAAACAAAGCGTCGTAGCGGGATCTACATGTGAAGCGGAGTACATAGCTGCTTCAGAAGCAGCAAACGAAGGAGTCTGGATGAAGGAGTTCATATCCGATCTAGGTGTCATACCTAGTGCATCGGGTCCAATGAAAATCTTCTGTGACAATACTGGTGCAATTGCCTTGGCAAAGGAATCCAGATTTCACAAGAGGACCAAACACATCAAGAGACGCTTCAACTCCATCCGGGATTTAGTCCAGGTGGGAGACATAGAGATTTGCAAGATACATACGGATCTGAATGTTGCAGACCCGTTGACTAAGCCTCTTCCACGAGCAAAACATGATCAGCACCAAGGCTCCATGGGTGTTAGAATCATTACTATGTAAACTAGATTATTGACTCTAGTGCAAGTGGGAGACTGAAGGAAATATGCCCTAGAGGCAATAATAAAGTTATTATTTATTTCCTTATATCATGATAAATGTTTATTATTCATGCTAGAACTGTATTAACCGGAAACATAATACATGTGTGAATACATAGACCAACAGAGTGTCACTAGTATGCCTCTACTTGACTAGCTCGTTAATCAAAGATGGTTATGTTTCCTAACCATGAACAAGGAGTTGTTATTTGATTAACGAGGTCACATCATTAGTAGAATGATCTGATTGACATGACCCATTCCATTAGCTTAGCACCCGATCGTTTAGTATGTTGCTATTGCTTTCTTCATGACTTATACATGTTCCTATAACTATGAGATTATGCAACTCCCGTTTACCGGAGGAACACTTTGGGTACTACCAAACGTCACAACGTAACTGGGTGATTATAAAGGAGTACTACAGGTGTCTCTAATGGTAGATGTTGGGTTGGCGTATTTCGAGATTAGGGTTTGTCACTCCGAGTGTCGGAGAGGTATCTCTGGGCCCTCTCGGTAATGCACATCACATAAGCCTTGCAAGCACTGCAACTAATATGTTAGTTGTGAGATGATGAATTACGGAACGAGTAAAGAGACTTGCCGGTTACGAGATTGAACTAGGTATTGGATACCGACGATCGAATCTCAGGCAAGTAACATACCGATGACAAAGGGAACAACGTATGTTGTTATGCGGTCTGACCGATAAAGATCTTCGTAGAATATGTAGGAGCCAATATGGGCATCCAGGTCCCGCTATTGGTTATTGACCGGCGATGTGTCTCGGTCATGTCTACATTGTTCTCGAACCGTAGGGTCCGCACGCTTAACGTTACGATGACAGTTATTATGAGTTTATGCATTTTGATGTACCGAAGGTTGTTCGGAGTCCCGGATGAGATCACGGACATGACGAGGAGTCTCGAAATGGTCGAGACGTAAAGATTGATATATTGGAAGCCTATGTTTGGACACCGGAAGTGTTCCGGGTGAAATCGGGATTTTACCGGAATACCGGGAGGGTTACCGGAACCCCCCGGGAGGCAAATGGGCCTATTGGGCCTTAGTGGAAAAGAGAGAAGAGGCAGCCCACAAGCCTAGCCGGCGCCCCCCTTCCCCAAGTCCTAGTAGGACTAGGAGAGGTGGGCCGGCCCCCTCTTTCTCCTTTCCCCCCCAAGAGTCCTAGTTGGAATAGGATTGGAGGGGAGGAGTCCTACTCCCGGTGGGAGTAGGACTCCTCCCTGCGCCTCCCTCCTAGCCGGCCGAACCCCCTGCCCCTGGCCTTTATATACGGGGGCAGGGGGCACCCCATGGACACACAACTTGATCCTTGTGATCGTTCCTTAGCCGTGTGCGGTGCCCCCTGCCACCAAATTCCACCTCGATCGTATCATTGTAGTGCTTAGGCGAAGCCCTGCGTCGGTAGTACATCAAGATCGTCATCACGCCGTCGTGCTGACGGAACTCTTCCCCGAAGCTTTGCTGGATCGGAGCCCGAGGAACGTCATCGAGCTGAACGTGTGCTAAGAACTCGGAGGTGCCGGAGTAACGGTGCTTGGATCGGTCGGATCGGGAAGAAGACGTACGACTACTTCCTCTACGTTGTGTGATCGCTTCCGCAGTCGGTCTGCGTTGGTACGTAGACAACACTCTCCCCTCTCGTTGCTATGCATCACCATGATCTTGCGTGTGCGTAGGAAAATTTTCGAAATTACTGCGTTCCCCAACAGCTTAAGACATAGTCTCTACAGTATGCTATGCTGTGTACCGCACCTGAAGTGTGCCTTGCCATGAGTCAGTCAAGGGGTACAAGAGTGATCCAAGAATGGATCACAGGACAGCGGTCAAAGTTATCCTTAGTAACTAGTGGACTAAGGAATTTTCTCGATTATGGAGGTGGTAAAAGAGTTCGTCGTAAAGGGTTACGTCGATGCAAGATTAACACCTATCCGGATAGCTCTGAGTAGAGATACCGGATACGTATAATGGAGCAACAATTTGGAATAGCTCCAAGTAGAACAGTTATTTGAAATGGCTCCAAATGTAGCGTAGTAGTTGGATCTACAAGATGACATAGAAATTTGCGAAGTACATACGGATCTGAATGTTGCAGACCCGTTGACTAAAACCTCTCACAAGCAACATGATCAAACCTAGAACTCATTGAGTGTTAATCACATAGTGATGTGAACTAGACTACTGACTCTAGTAAACTCTTGGGTGTTAGTCACATGGCGATGTGACCTGTGAGTGTTAATCACATGGCGATGTGAACTAGATTATTGACTCTAGTGCAAGTGGGAGACTGTTGGAAATATGCCCTAGAGGCAATAATAAATAAGTTATTATTATATTTCCTTGTTCGTGATAATCGTTTATTATCCATGCTAGAATTGTATTGATAGGAAACTCAGATACATGTGTGGATACATAAACAACACCATGTCCCTAGTAAGCCTCTAGTTGACTAGCTCGTTGATCAATAGATGGTTACGGTTTCCTGACCATGGACATTGGATGTCATTGATAACGGGATCACATCATTAGGAGAATGATGTGATGGACAAGACCCAATCCTAAGCCTAGCACAAAGATCGTGTAGTTCGTATGCTAAAGCTTTTCTAATGTCAAGTATCATTTCCTTAGACCATGAGATTGTGCAACTCCCGGATACCGTAGGAATGCTTTGGGTGTACCAAACGTCACAACGTAACTGGGTGACTATAAAGGTGCACTATAGGTATCTCCGAAAGTGTCTGTTGGGTTGGCACGAATCGAGACTGGGATTTGTCACTCCGTGTAAGCGGAGAGGTATCTCTGGGCCCACTCGGTAGGACATCATCATATGCGCAATGTGACCAAGGAGTTGATCACGGGATGATGTGTTACGGAACGAGTAAAGAGACTTGCCGGTGACGAGATTGAACAAGGTATCGGGATACCGACGATCAAATCTCGGGCAAGTACAATACCGCTAGACAAAGGGAATTGTATACGGGATTGATTAAGTCCTTGACATCGTGGTTCATCCGATGAGATCATCATGAAACATGTGGGAGCCAACATGGGTATCCAGATCCCGCTGTTGGTTATTGGCCGGAGAGGTGTCTCGGTCATGTCTGCATGGTTCCCGAACCCGTAAGGTCTACACACTTAAGGTTCGATGATGCTAGGGTTATAAAGGAAGTTTGTATGTGGTTACCGAATGTTGTTCGGAGTCCCGGATGAGATCCCGGACGTCACGAGGAGTTCCGGAATAGTCCGGAGGTAAAGATTTATATATGGGAAGTCCTGTTTTGGTCACCGGAAGAATTTCGGGGTTTATCGGTAACGTACCGGGACCACCGGGAGGGTCCCGGGGGTCGACCAAGTGGGGCCACCTGCCCCGGAGGCTTGCATGGGGCAAGGGTGGTGAGGGACCAGCCCCTAAGTGGGCTGGTGTGCCTCCCACAAGGCCCAAGGCGCAGCAAAGGAGGAGAGAGGGGAAACCCTAGGCTTAGATGGGCCTAAGGCCCACCCTAGGGGCGCCCCCCTCTCTCCCCCTCTTGGCCGCCTCCCCTTTCCCATCTAGGGCTGCCGCCCCCTAGGGGTGGGAACCCTAGAGGGGGCGCACCCTCCTCCCTCTCCCCTATATATAGTGAGGCCTGGGGCTGCCCATATCACGTGATCTGATCTCTGCCTGTTGGTGCAGCCCTCCCTCTCTTTCTCCTCATATCCCGTGGTGCTTGGCGAAGCCCTGCAGGATTGCCCTGCTCCTCCACCACCACCACGCCGTTGTGCTGCTGCTGGATGGAGTCTTCCTCAACCTCTCCCTCTCTCCTTGCTGGATCAAGGCGTGGGAGACATCATCGGGCTGTACGTGTGACGCGGAGGTGCCGTCCGTTCGGCACTAGGATCATCGGTGATTTGGATCACGACGAGTACGACTCCATCAACCCCGTTCTCTTGAACGCTTCCGCTTAGCAATCTACAAGGGTATGTAGATGCACTCTCCTTTCCCTCGTTGCTAGTCTCTCCATAGATAGATCTTGGTGACACGTAGGAAAATTTTGAATTTCTGCTACGTTCCCCAACAATCAGCACCAAGGCTCCATGGGTGTTAGAATCATTACAGTGTAATCTAGATTATTGACTCTAGTGCAAGTGGGAGACTGAAGGAAATATGCCCTAGAGGCAATAATAAAGTTATTATTTATTTCCTTACATCATGATAAATGTTTATTATTCATGCTAGAATTGTATTAACCGGAAACATAATACATGTGTGAATACATAGACAAACAGAGTGTTACTAGTATGCCTCTACTTGACTAGCTCGTTAATCAAAGATGGTTATGTTTCCTAACCATAAACAAAGAGTTGTTATTTGATTAACGAGATCACATCATTAGGTGAATGATCTGATTGACATGACCCATTCCATTAGCTTAGCACCCGATCGTTTAGTATGTTGCTATTGCTTTCTTCATGACTTATACATGTTCCTATGACTATGAGATTATGCAACTCTCGTTTGCCGGAGGAACATTTTGTGTGCTACCAAACGTCACAACGTAAATGGGTGATTATAAAGGTGCTCTACAGGTGTCTCCAAAGGTACATGTTGGGTTGGCGTATTTCGAGATTAGGATTTGTCACTCCGATTGTCGGAGAGGTATCTCTGGGCCCTCTCGGTAATGCACATCACATAAGCCTTGCAAGCATTACAACTAATGAGTTAGTTGCGAGATGATGTATTACGGAACGAGTAAAGAGACTTGCCGGTAATGAGATTGAACTAGGTATTGGATACCGACGATCGAATCTCGGGCAAGTAACATACCGATGACAAAGGGAACAACGTGTGTTGTTATGCGGTCTGACCGATAAAGATCTTCGTAGAATATGTAGGAGCCAATATGGGCATCCAGGTCCTGCTATTGGTTATTGACCGGAGACGTGTCTCGGTCATGTCTACATTGTTCTCGAACCGTAGGGTCCGCACGCTTAACGTTACGATGACAGTTATTATGAGTTTATACATTTTGATGTACCGAAGTTAGTTCGGAGTCCCGGATGTGATCACGGACATGACGAGGAGTCTCGAAATGGTCGAGACATAAAGATTGATATATTGGATGACTATATTCGGACACCGGAAGCGTTCCGGTAAAGTTTCAGATAAAACCGGAGCACTGGGGGGGTTACCGGAACCCCCCGGGGGGTTAATGGGCCTGATGGGCCTAAAGTGGAGAAGAGGAAGGGGCTGCCAGGGCAGGCCGCGCGCCCCCTCTTCTCCTAGTCTGAATTGGACAAGGAGGGAGGGGCGGCGCCCCCCTCTTTCCCTCTCTTCTCCCACCTCTCCTAATTGGACAAGGAAAGGGGGGGGGGAGTCCTACTCCTGGTAGGAGTAGGACTCCTCCTGCGCGCCTCCTCTAGGCCGGCCGCACCCCCCTTGGATCCTTTATATACGGAGGCAAGGGGGCACCCTAGAGCACACAAGTTGATCCTCGTGATCGTTCCTTAGCCGTGTGCGGTGCCCCCTTCCACCATATTCCACCTTGGTCATATCGTTGTAGTGCTTAGGCGAAGCCCTGCGTCGGTAGAACGTCATCATCGTCACCACGCCGTTGTGCTGACGGAACTCATCCCCGAAGCTTTGCTGGATCGGAGCCCGGGGAGCGTCATCGAGCTGTACGTGTGCTAAGAACTCGGAGATGCCGGAGTAACGGTGCTTGGATCGGTTGGATCGGGAAGACGTACGACTACTTCCTCTACATTGTGTCAACGCTTCCGCTTCGGTCTACGAGGGTACGTAGACAACACTCTCCCCTCTCGTTGCTATGCATCACCATGATCTTGCGTGTGCGTAGGAATTTTTTTGAAATTACTACATTTCCCAACATGTTCATGACGATCTTCTGTACTTAATGGTTTCCTTCATTTGCTTACTAGCTAGCGTGTCGAGTCCTCTCTATACGTATAGTACGTAGCGTCGACCAAGCACGGAGATAAGAGAGGACACTTTTCTCTATTAGCTAGCTAACACAATATATGAAACCCCTATATTAACACTACAAAACCCCAACCCCCCCCCCCCCCCCCTTCAAAAACAAAAACCCCAACCCCTGAATTGCTGACGCGTGGATGTTTTTTGGTCCCGGTTGATGCTACCAACTGGGACAAAAGGCCCCCTGCCTGGGCAAGCCGTAGCGGTCACGTGGAGCCCCATCTGTCCTGATTCGTATAAGAACCGGGACTAAAGGTATTGGGCTTTAGTACCGACCTTTTAATCCCGGTTCCTGAACCGAGACAAATAGGCCTTATGAACCGGGACAAATGGGCATTTTTCTACTAGTGCATTATCATACTCCATAAATTCAGTCCGTATCTTATTTCATAATGGTTTTCATGCAGATAGAGCCGCATGTCGATAGAATATCAGAATTGTAGCATGCATGTAAAAGTTAAATGTTTACAGTATTATAGTCCATAAATTTGGTGGTCGTATCTTCTTTCATAATGGCTTCCATGCAAATATAGCCAAATCTTTCAGATAGAATATCAGAATTGCAATATGCATATCTTCTAGATAGGATCACATAATCATTTCTTTGACTTTTTTAGGACTCATCTTTCGAGGCTATAAGATAGGGTGTGGCCTCTTCTGATGCGTCAATTTCATGCTTGCTTACTTGCTTTTGGGACTATTTTATTCTTGGAGTCATGGGAGTGGTCAAGATGACAGGACTGTTATGCCTGTTCTTGCTCATGCCACTTTTAGTTCCTGGTAAGCGTTGTCTGAAAATTTCACATGAAGAACAAGGAACTTCATCAATGCATGTTTTATACTTTGTTTCCTCCTCTGTGAATTTTGTACTCCATGCCACAACTTTTTATCCCGTTCCTTTGTGGAACATCATAAGATCTGAATTTCTTTTTGTACAAAAAATTATGTGGTTATTTTGTAGGTTTGGAAGCAAAGATGTGCACTCGAGATAGCCGGACCTATACGTCTGTACCATGCAAACATGATCCTTGTGTTGATGCATGCCACAAGGAGGGCTCTATCGAAGGGTTTTGTTACCTATTCTTCGGAGCTTGTACATGCCAATGGGAGTGTTGAATAAGAAACATGTTGCAACTATCATAGGGTGCGTGTAACACATAATAATGTTGAGTAGTATGATGACTTGACAATGGGCAATGCAAGAGGCTCAGAATCTACCAAATATTCCTTAATTCTATATCTACTAATAAAGGAGGGTGCGTTTCTCCAAATGTTTGGATTGTCCCTACGTCACATATGCCAGAATTATTGATGTGGGTCGCGAGCCATGTAAGTGGGCTTCCTATTTTAATGGGAAATAGAAAAATGGTCTGCAACTCAACTTTGTACGCACATGGGCTAGAATTATCAATGTCGATGGTGAGCGATGTGAGTGGGCTTTCTAGCAGGGTGGATAAAAAGAGTTGCTTGTGTGGGGGATCGAGCCCATGACCTCCACTCCCGACTTAAAGGTTGTTTACTAATTAATAGTCCCACATCACTCATTCTATATCTATTAGCATGGTTTAAGTACCAAAGGCAAAGCAACATGTGACGATTTAGGGCATCTCCGATACTGATCCCTAAATCGAACACCGTATCTGTCTGTGGGTCGATGGAGACCAGTCTGCGGACAGTGATATGATAGTCGGCCATCCAATGCTACACGTCAAATGTCCGTTTTTATTCACTTAAAAAATAGCAGCAAATAACTTTCCGTCAAATTAGCAGCCTTCCGCGTGATTACATGTGGATATCTTCCACCTACTAGTGATTAGGAGCTTCCATCATCCAGCTATGTGATGTGCACTATGTGATTAGGAGCTTCTGCCATCCAACGATGCAAAGCAAAGGAGCTTCCGTCATTCATTCCTATGTGATTAGTAGTGTTAGGTGATGTGCGCTGTGTGATCAGGAGCTTCCATCATCATGTGCTTCTGCCAAATCCTAAAGTAGCACGCTTTCGACAAATGCTACGTTAATTAGCAGCCTTCCTCCAAATAGCAAAAATTTAGCCATGCATACATATGGAGAGAGATGATGTGTGGTGCCTTTTGGTTGGTCAAACGATATCGTCCGGACTCCGCAAAGCCTTCATGATTTGCTTCCAGTTTGCGGAAAAACAAAGTCTGAATCAGTCCATAGACCGATGAAATGCCGTGTTAGATGATAAACTAAGTCAAACTATGTCCGAATGTATGCAGATAGTTTAAGTGAGTGCACGATTAGAGATGCCCTGCAGCAGCGTGCCGACCACCATACCCAACGAGCCGTCGCGTCCGCCCGCTCGCCTCGGCTGCCACGCAGCACGTCGGCCATGGAAGCCACCTCATTCCACCTGATCCCGCTACAAATTCATGGGAAATATCGGGCAGCCCACATGGATTAAGCGGGTGGGAGTGGCATCCCATCATCCCACTTAAAAACAGTTCATCCCGCGATGCGGCGCTGGACCGCGTGGACATCCCGTCGGAAGCGCTCCCCTTCATCCAGCGGTTCCAGGGCAAGACTGTGGTGGTGAAGTACGGCGGCGCGGTCATGAAGTCGTCGGAGTTGCAGGCGTCGGTGATCCGCGACCTGGTCCTCCTCTCCTAAGTTGGCCTGCGCCCCGTGCTAGTGCACGACGGCGGTCCGGAGATAAATTCGTAGCTGCAACTCGTCGGCGTCGAGTCGCAGTTCTGGAAAGGCCTCCGCGTCACCGATGTTCTCACCATGGAGGTCGTCGAGATGGTGCTGGTCGACAAGGTCTTGAAGCAGCTCGTCTCCCTCATCAGCCTCGCCGGCGCCACCGCCGTCGGCCTCTGCGGCAAGGACGCACACCTCCTCACCACGACCCTCTCCCGGGACGTTGTAGTCCTCGGGTTCGGCATACTTGCGGACCGGGATGACCGCAGCTGCCCGCTTACTTTCTGGCCCACCGCCATGGCTCCTTGGCGCAAGAGCTCCACCGGCAAGAGATCCTGACTCTGGCGGATGCGGAGCACATCGGCTCGCAAGTGACAATTGATTTGAGCCCGATCCAGGCTTCTCGTATTGTCATCATCCGTGAGGGGGACGAGGAGGTCATGGCGGCGTCTGCTCGTGCACATCTAGAGTATGTCAAGCTGAGATGGAGTTCTACTGGAAGAATGAGGCCGAGAAGAGCAAGAACGACGACGAGGTAGGTACGAGCTCAGCTCATTCACGAAACATGGCGTGCGCGACACGAGGTGTGACGTGGCGAGACGGGCGGGGGAGAAGGTGCGTGCGGGAGCCACTTCTCTTATCAAGCTCCAATAACATGTGGAAGAGAAACCCTTATAAAGAGATCCTACTCTTCCTCCAAATTTGGGGTGGTACTAAACTTTCCATCATCTAGTCATATAACCTACATAAGCCCTGAGAGATTTTTAAAAATTGGTAGATGGACCAAAAGCCCATCCTATATTTCATTATTTTCATATTCGTGTTTCTGGTGACGAGAAATTTCAAATAAGATCTATTTAAAATATATTTTTGACAATTTTTTAAGACAATGATAAGTATTAATTTTTAAAATTTACTACGAGCAACCGATAAAATTGCGATTTTAGTACCTACCACCGACTTAAAGTTTCAACTCTAAGACTTGATACTCACGACCAAGAAAATCTAAATTTTCATATACGAAATCATAAGTTTTAACGATTGAAACTAAAAAGTTACCGTGCCTTGTGCGGGATCCAACTATTTTGTGAATTGTGAAGCAATCGGGAAGGGCTTGGTAGGTGCATGCCCCGCCCATGCGTGCTTCTGCAAATTTCTGGTTAAAATGGATGAAAGCGTCACAAAGAAAACAAAATTTAGACTTATTATTAGACAAGGAAGAAAATAATTTCAGTGTCAAACATGGAAACATAATTTAATCATGTGTTAGAATATGGAATTCTCTCAATATTAATTGTCATGCACGCAACGATTGGTGTGAATCCGGGTCTACTTTAGTACGTATCAATCGATGGATTGATCCAACTTCGGCGCCGCCCAAATAACGGCGACATGAACTGCGTGAGGAACTTGTGGTCCGTCTTCTCCCGGCTCCTGACCCTCCGCCGCTACTGCAACCCCGGGCAGTCCCCGCTCGCCCCTCTATCGTGCTCTGATGTCCAAGCTGCCGTCTCACGTAGCGTGCCGCCGATCCAATTCGCCCACGGTTGGTACCGTCAACTGTGGAAGGTCGCGTGCGCGGCGGTTCTCCTCCCATACGCCGCAGTGCTCATCGTCTGCGCCGCGCTCAGCCACAAGGAGACCGTGCCCTACACCAACCGCGCCCATTGGGTAATCCTCTCCCCGTCCATTGAGCGCTATGTCGGAGAAAAACTCTTTTGAGTACTTCAAGAAGAAGCACAACAACGACATCCTTGGCCCGTCTGACCCGAACACCGCCCGTGTCCGCCTCATCTTATCTGATATCATCCGCGGAATCCAGGATGTCTTCCCTACCAACAGCCTCCGCGACGACGCTAAGCAGATGAAGGCGGCGGCGCGGTCGTAGACAAGGCATCTCCGTGACCTTAAGTGGGAGGTCATTGTAATGAGAGGTAAGAGTGTCAATGCGTACATCTTGCCCGTGGTAAGATTGTAGTGTTCACTGGATTGCTCAACGTTCTCAAGACCGATGTTGAGATTGCCGCTATTATTGCGCACGAGGTAGGTTTTGCTTATAGCTTCGTCTTTGGTCATTTTCAAGTGCATTCATTGACGTCTTTGTTTTAGGCCGGACACGTTGTTGCAAGGCATTTCACAGAGTTGACGGTCTTAACTCCACCGATCCTCTCCAAACTCCTGCCCTTTGAACCAGGGACGGAGCCAGCATTTGAACATAGGGGGGGGGGGCGAAAGAGATAACTATCACACACATAATATGTATATCAACTATCAAGTCTCACGTAAAGCCGCAATGTATATTTTGCAATAGTTGCACATAATTTTTGTATGAGAAAATAACACATGTTTTGCAACTGTGGGTGCAAATTTAGCCCTACCATTACCTATATGATCATAAAATTAGCAAGTTGAATTCGTATTTTCAGTGCAAAGATATGTTCTGTTATTTCTATCTTTTTTGTGTAGAGAAGTACAGCTAAACAGAGATGAACAATATATTAGATCTCTATCTAACATCGAGTAAATACACATGAGTACAACGGCAGAAATGCTACTAACTAATGCAAGGATTAGTGTATCTGACCATATTAATAATATGTTTATAGATAGAGAAACGATCTACTGCCGGCAGCGGAAATTAGCGCAGCCATCGCAGAATCACCATTTTCTCAAGTTTATAAACAACAATGGTTCCTGACGGTGGCTGATGGAAACTAGCCGTGATATTGGGAATTCGGGACCAAATCGTGTGAGCTACTACCTCCGACTCAAGATCTAATGGTGAAAAAAACAATAACCTCTTTTCCTCGTTTAGTAGCATCACATGTATGGCCGGCCGGCCGGAATGCGCCGTTGGATCGATACAACAACACTTTTGTGTCCCCTTCCCGGAGAGATTATATGAAGATCTAGCAGGCAGCCGGCGGCCGGCGGCATGGTCGATCGCAGGAGCAGTTTTTTTCAGTAGGGTTGAAACGAATGGGATTACAGTAGACCTGAACTGTGCGCGTAATACTTCATAGCCTGGCCCCTTTGCTTTCACGGTGGGCTACTTCCTATTTTCTTTTTCATGGATTTGGGCCTTTATGCTGCAATCACTTGTTCAACAATATATGGGCTCTGGGCGTTTCTAGAAAAAAACATATGGGCTCTGGGCTATGGGAGGCACAGGGGGGCGAAGCAAGCCACGGACAACTGCGGGGCCAATTTTTTTAGCGATTAACTTATCGCCATCGAGGTATCATTGTTTACATTCTCATTGAAAAATAATAATTACATTTTCTTAAAAAACGTTTTATATGGACAATGAAACTTGCTGGCTCGACAAATTTTAGTTGCTACATGAATCTTGGAAGATATATCTATGCTCTCTTGCGTGTTTTACATATATATAAATTGTAGGAACGAGTTGGAGGCAGACCTCATCGGAATGATGCTACTGGCCGCCGCTGGTTTCGATCCACGCAAAGCCCCTGAGGTCTGCCAAAAGTTAGGGGAGCTTTTTTTTAGAATGAAGGCTCAAGAAGAGTCTGGCTTTGAATTAACAAAGCCATCAACCGGCCAGGATTATAAGATCACCAACTTACAAGGAAAAGCAAGAAGAGAAACAAGCGACTGATACAAGGAGCAAAGCGAAACAGACTCAAAGGCAGCAGCGATAGCAAGCCCGCCATGCTGCCGCCAACACCCTACAGGACGACCTACACCAACCGGACAAGTTACGGACTTGAGAGGATGCGTCACCGCGCAAGCTTCGTGATCGTAGCCAAACTCGAAGACAACACTGACACTCCTCTGGAACTGCCACTGCAAAGGGCCCCTGCCCTCTCATCCTGGCTTGAAGGATGCCGCACCGGCAGGCGGCAGCTCGGTTCACCCTAGAACCCAGAGGAAGACGTCCAAGCTGCGCATGAAGAAGGAACTAGGAACAGACATGCTAGCTTAGAGCACACCATTCCGAGCACCATCGTCGTCCGCGGTTAAGCCACACTGAAAGGCTAGAGCTGTCGGCCACAGTCGCAGCAACAAGGGTAACAACGATGAGCCACCGAAGAAAAGGCAGTGAAGCGCCGAGCCAAGCTGCTACCCGCCACCATCACACCCACAACCCAACTCTCTCGCCGCCCCTGCGATCCCCGGACTACGCCTCCAAGACGGAACACGACACAGATGTGTCGTCGCCGCCCGAATCAGGGGACCTAGGCTTTCACCTAGCAGGGAACAGAAGGAGGGGGAGAAGGGTCCTCACCATAGCCTCCAGGGAGGGGTATGGCGCCCAGGGCGTCGCCTGCGATGTGGCTGCGCCGGCCAGGGGTTTCCCCCGGATCCAACCCGACTCGACAAGATCCACTGCCGGCGCCCGGGAAGAATGGCCTAAGCCACTAGGACCCGGATCTGGCGTTGGAAGGAGCAGATCGGGGCAGAGAGGATGAGATGCATCTGGTGGCGGCGGCAACCGCGCAGGGGAGGCCGCACACCAGCGACCATGGACCGACGCCTCCTCGTCCCCCGCGAGACCGAGGGAGGCGCCTCACCAGCTCCGGCCGGAATGGCCCGCCGCCCGGGCCACCCGACGCTCTCCGCCCAGGGCCGCCGCCCCGGATGCCGAGGCCCTCCACGCTATGTGGAGCCGCCAGATCCCCCGCCGCCACCTTCATCGGTGTCGAGCGCACGCTGGCGCACACCTCTGGCGGCGGCGGAGGGGAAGGGGAGGGGGAGGGGGGTGCGGCGGCGGCGATTAGGGTTTCCCTCGAGTCGCGTCGGAGAAGACAATGCGGGGGCGGGGGGGAGGGGCTATTCTTCCGTGCGTGATCAAGTTAGGGGAGCATGTAGGTGACTCGGCGCTGAATGATTACATCGGCCATCATCCTTCGTGTATGAAAAGTGACGGCTATTATCATGGGGGGGGGGGGGGGGGGGGCATGAAGGAGGTGTTGGAATTATACTGCAACTCTGCAAGCAAGTTTTCTCGAGGAAAGGTGCCGATCGAAGTTTCCCTTACGGTGGAAGGATCTCGGATACTCCTATGTTAGATTTACTTTGTGAACAAAAGATTTGCACCATTCGAAGAACTGATTGGCCAAGATGCTCATGGTTGGTTGGCTGCAACGTGTCATTGAAGCAAATGTGTAATACTCTTTATGTGGTAAAAGTACACGAGGCCTCTAAGAAAAAATATTATAAATTATACGAAGAATAAAAGAGGAAATTTCACAAATACAGTTTTTTTAGCTCAGATAACACAAAACCAAAACTCTGGGTGCTTTTAACAAAAAAACCACAAGTCTAGGACTAACCGGTAACAGAAAAAAAATGCTGCAATTAGTCAGTTAAGGAAAATTATGGCATGTGGGTCCCATGTTAACTAACTATAATGATGGCTTGGCTTGAGAAGACAGCTTAAGCCAAACTCATCTCAGCTAACTTATAAAATCAAAATATTAAAATAGACTAAACATTTCAAGGTTTGGACATTTTTAAGGGTGTTGCGAAAATTTCCAGTTTCAAAAAAGTTTGAAAATTTTTATAGTAATTCAAAACATCTTAAGTGATCAAACTAGGAAACGTTCAGCCTATTCAGCCCAACCATTTTAAAATTTGGACAGTTTTTGTAAGATTTGGCTAAATTTTCTTCAAGAAACCAAAGTTTTCAAAACCATCTAAAAAGTTACAGTAATTCAAAACATCTTAAATTTTTAACCTTGGATAGTTTCAGCCAATTTAACATTTTGAAATTTGAACATTTTTTGTAAGGTAAAACATGTTGGCAAGTCTATTTTGAGCTCAGCTCGGCTCAGCTCATGTCTAGTTGAGTTAGCTCAAGCCGAGCTCCAGTGTAAGAAAAAATAGATCTCACTCCTCGTGTCTATGACTATTGGGGCCCAGTTGTCATATTTTGTTCTACTAGTAGATTTGGATTTTTTTTTTCCAGATTTAGTCCCAGTGTTGTGTTTTTTCTTGTTAAAATCCCCTAGAGTTGTGGTCAGTGTACAGTGACCTTTGTCATAAGGCTTCCATACGCACCCTTACTTAAACTAGTAGAAGGCCCGTGCGTTGCCACGGGCTTTTAAATATTTTTACCGTGTGCATATATAAACATAATGCATATCAAGTTTTACGTGTAAACATAATTGAAATCCATATCACACAAAATATTCTTTGATACAAAATGTAATTCGATAATGTATACATAGAAAGACACGCGATGCACAAAATAAAGAAAGTGGTACAAAAACATAGTACTCTTTATTGTGCACTATATTACACAAGGTAGATAGCACCCTACATGACTTTTATGCTTAAGACCAATCATCTCACGAAGCATTTCCATTGTTATTAACCATTAATTAAAGACAACAGATGAAGCATTTTGTTACCTTTAAACAAATATTCCAAGATGCTGCAATCCATGTAACAGAAGTGGAAGCAAAAAGAAACATGCCTATGGGAACATAATTAACATGTTTAGTCCAGTAAAGGTAATCGAATAAATATATTCAATTTTTCAACAAGGTCATAATACGATGGGACCTATAATAGCGGCAACAAAGCCTCCGGCAATTTTTGTATGGAAATGCACTAATCTTTTGGAATAAATCATATGCGGGTTTAGAAAAGCTTATCCCTCAAGATGTTTGACATGTGATTCTTGCCTACTGTTTTTGCTGGTTGATGCCAGTTGCTTCATATCAGCTCAGCTCTTTCTTTCTTTTTAACAGTGTAAACAACAGCCAAGCATGACTGTGTTGATCCTACACGGAAAAAAGTAATAACTACTTACTGCAAACCTATATAACATTCATGTTTTGAGAAGTTGTTTTATGGAATAAGTGGATAAGCTCAATTAAGTTGATTGCAATACAATATAATGAACTAGTAAAATGCCCGTGCGTTGCAACGGGCTGCATTGGCGACTTCCTTTTTACCATTAAAGACCTTTGCTTTTCTTCCTTTCTTTCCTCTCCCAACTAAATACGTTTTTTGAAGTGATATTTGAATGGATAACTTAACAACCATACTAAAAATATCAAGATATAAAAACATATTTATCGAATAGCATTGCTACTACACATTCAACATGAAAGTTATGGCATCCAAAAGATTGGAAACAAACACATTGGTGACTTACCACCAAATCTCATTTATATTTTGGAACGTGGTTGTCCTACTAATGTGTACCTGCAAGATCTCTCTCCCCTTCCTCCCTCTCTCTCCCTCCCTCAATCTCTTCCCCCTCTCCCCCTTCTCTCACTCACCGCCTATTGATCTCAAGAAGACTCCAATGCTCTACTGGCCATCTCATGAGCTGGTCGTCATTGCTTCTATTGGTGGAGGTGGTGGTGATGAAGAGGAACACCACAAGACGTTGTTGATGTTCTTGATCTCTTCCCTATGGTCAGTGTCGCCTCTGCATGGGGTGTCATTCATCAATGCCACCATTGTGTCAAGTACAATAAAAATATAGGAAATAAAAAGCTAGAAACTTTGTGTGTGGCTTGAATTTGGAATTATAGCCTTATAGGAGGATAACTTATACAAAATGTGCTACACAAATATCATCTTGTGTTTAAAACCATAGCTAAAAGTTAACTCGATTTATAGTAGGGTGCTCTTCCAACAGGATTTGTTCAGACTTTCTGGTGGAAGAACAAACATATGAAGCTGCAAAGGAGATAAAAATCCCAACTATAAACCTCTCTTGAAAACTCTTTGTCATAGTTCTCAAAATAGTGGAGCAGAACTTCTCGATACCAAGGGCGGGTGTTCTCAATGTAGTAGTCGAGGAAAGAAATTTATATATCAGGGAGGAACTACCACTTATAAACATCTTACCACCCAAAGAATAGGTTGTGATAGTCGTGAGACAACCATCTATATGAAATAACAACAATCATTGTTAGCTCATAGAATTCTACCAGCTACAAAGAGCCCAAGAATTGGACCACAACATCTGTCACAACTTGGTCCGGGAGAAGATGCCATTGTCCATATATTCTCTTGATTTCTTGCCTATATCTGTGCCAGAAGATACTTCAGTCCGCAGAAGATCCCAATTGATATATGAACTAGACCATACTAAAAAAAATGTAAAAACAAATTTATAACATAGCAGGTCATAAATAAAATAAACATGTTTACTGCCAAAACCAGAGCCTAATTTCGAGCTACCGCGAAAGCTCCCCTGACGGCAAGATTGTGGCAGCGCGGGAGCATCTAGGGAGGAAGTACGGAGTATTCTTGAGGCATTGTGTGATTGAAACAGGCTTGTACGTATACTTTCAGATCTCTGGTGCCATCTGCTCTTGCATAACCACAAAAGAGTACCTGAAAGTTGAGTCAACTGAAATACGACTAATGCATAATTACACATTTTGATCATTGTTCTTTTGAGGCCGGTGAACTGTATGTAAAATCATGAAGTAAGCTACAGCAAGTAATCAAATTTATCCACCAAGCCCACTAACCAGCAGCAACAAGCTATCAAGATTTCTTTTACTCATACAATTGTGACTAACTCTGTAAGGTTTGCCTTCAGAAGCTAAAAAGGGATAGAGCAATCAACAGACCTTAGTGTATCAAATTTTGAAAATGATCCCATGTGGTTGTTATGAAATTTGGAGTGAACAAAAATTAGTATACAATTGCTTAGCAAGACAGAAATGAAGGAATTTATCTTGTACAAATATATGAAAACAACACCACTTTAAATGAAAACACAAGTTCACACTTTGAATTTCCCTGCAATTGTTCCAGTGGCTATTTTGCCTAAGTTGATGGCTTCCTATACATAATGGACGTAGGAAATATGTAGAACTTATGAAACTTGCAATTAAAGCTTGATGAAGCCAGTCAGCGCAATTGGGGAGGTAGCGGCGAGCAGATCCATGAACGCCACAGTGGCCGTTGTCCGGCAGAGCATCACCAACTTCACTTGCATTTGTATTATAATTGTGAGTATGGTGTTCCTCAGCTTTGACAGGTGTTCCTCAGCTTTGGTCAGCCATCCCATGTCATTTAGCATCATCACCCGCTGAACACAGATGCAAAGCTTTCCAAATTAACAAATAAACATATAGATGAAACACAAGTTTATTGCAAGATTTCTTCGGCGGTAGCAAAACTCACATGCCCCCTATGTCGGTGCTGACAGAGGAAATCAAGCAGAGGCTCCAGGCAATCATGTTGCGGAACAAAAATCAAAGACAAGCGCCCGTAGAGAAAATGCAGGCCATTTCCAATTGACAACCACCAGCTCGGACATGGTATTAAGGCAGTGAATGGCTCAAGTCAAACTCCAGTACGTAGGGGTCGTTGTGCCTGCCAGATCATGAGGTTAAGATTATGGTGATAAAAATTGAAACAATTCCACTTGTGACAATTTAGCTGAGTTGATTTGAATTTTAGTATCAAGCAGAGATCCGTATTGATATTGAAAGCTACTAAGTTGTCAATTCCTTAACACGACCGTAATCGTACACATATAGCTAGGGAAAGGATGGACAGTTCAAACTACGTTTCCTGATGGCAGCCTCTCAAAGCTAAGCATTAAGCGTTCAATTTAATTTTACCTCCCCAACGCCCTTCTCACTAAAATTTTGACAATAGCATAGGCAAAAGGAACAAACATAGGAGTAGAGATTGCAGGAAGGAACAGGGGGCGCAACACATACTGGCCGTCGACGAACTCCTCCTTGAAGCGGAGATACTCCGTCTCCTTCACGCTGAGTTGTTAGATGTTGAGCTCATGCACGTTGACCGGAAGTACTCCCGGTCGCGGGCGCACCAAGATCGGCTCCTGCAAGAAAAATACACGCACATGGACATGATACGACATAATTATTCACGTACAACGCGCGCGCACGAAATAGCCAGTGTTGCGATTTGACGGCACAGCTGGGAGGACGTTGACCGTGGGACACTTGACTGTGGCCACCGCATCAATGGAACCTGAACCCAGCCTCCATCTCTCTCAATCCTTGCGCCTCGCCGCCGCCCCATCCCGGCTAGCCTCCGCCAATCCGTTCCCAAGGGCTCGCTACCGCACGATACACGCCGAGCCCCACGGCGCCCAACGCCATCGCTCTCGAACCCTGCAATGCTCATCCGCCATTGCTCTCTTACGGTGGCAGGCGAGATCGTCTTTCTTTGTTCCCATAGAAGATAGAAAACGATATACAGTATGTGGGCTAGACACGCACTTGGGCAACGGCGAGTTGTGAAGACGAGGCAGCAAGAGGAGCACGTACGGACACATGATTTTTCCTTTTTCTTAATATACAAAGCACAGATAATAAGGGAAGGGTTGACCGCAACAAAGCCCTACATGTGGATCACCGATAGATCGTGCGGCCGTAGGTAACTGTTTTGGACGCACGGGCACGAGCAACAGCCCAATATTACTTGGCACGTACGCATGCAAAACGATAGGGCAAATTCGAGTATATATACTTCGTACGTGCAACATCGGCACGGCCTGTAATCAAGCACCGCACCTCATCCTCCGGCCGACGGCGTATCCATCGGTCGGTCAAACGCAGGCGCCGCCATGAACTTCATGAGGAACTCGCGCTCCGTCTTCTCCCGCCTACAGACCGCCCGGCGCTACTCAAACCGGCGCAGCCTCAGCCGGCGCGTCCCAGGGTCCTAGACTCGGTCGGAGGGCTCTTCTCCGGCCACGCCAAGCCTGTCGCCGCCTCTCAAACCGCCGCGCAGGCACAGCCCCAAGAAGCAGGGCTCTTCTTCCCCTGGGGCTTGATCTTCTTTTTCCTCACCTGCGACCGTGAGAAGGTGCCGTGCACCAACCGCGCCCACTGGGTCTTCCTCTCGCCGTCGTGTCACGCCTTGACGGGGAACATCATGTTCGAGAAGATCGAGGAGAAACGCGGGCCCGCCATCCTTGGCCCGTCTGACCCCAACACCGTCCGTGTGCGGCAAATCGCCTCCGGTATTATCCGCGCAGCCCACGACCTCTTCCCCCGCGGCGACGATGACCACGACGATAAGCAGGAGACGCCGGAGCGCCATGACTTCAAGTGGGAGGTGGTCATCGTCAATGATGACAAAGCTAAGGCGTACAGCTTGCCCAATGGCAAGATTATAGTCTACACGGGATTGCTCAACTGCCTAAAGACCGATGCTGAAATTGCCGCCCTTATTGCACATGAGGTAGGTTTTTCCTTGTTGCCTGTTTTTTTTATTGAAAGATCCATTAATTATTGCTTGATTTTGGTAGCCCTGAAGTGGAACGGACGGAATTATTTATGCCTTTTTTTTTCTTATTAGGCCGGACACGTTGTTGCAAACCATGACACGGAGTTCTCAAGGATCCTTCCATTCTTTGACACACTAGCCTCGCAAAGGTATTATAGTTAACCTTTCACAATTTTACGTATGCCGATTTAATTAGTTAATATTCACTCCGTCTCAAAATAAGTGACTCAACTTTGTACTAAAACTAGTACAAAGTTGACTCACCTATTTTGGGACGGAGGGAGTACATATTTTCTACTTTAAAAGAAGCAATTGCATTTTCCATCCCTTTATTGCAAAAAGGAACATGTAAGCAATTACATTCATTATGGGCATTGAAACTTGCTAGTTTGCCAGATCCTGGTTGCTACATGTATGCAAGTATATTTCATGTTAGAGGCTATATAGTATATACCCGGTCTCATGCGTGTTTTACCTGTATATACAATGTAGGAATGAGATGGAGGCCGATCTCATTGGGCTGAAGCTACTTGCAGCCGCTGGTTTTGATACACACGTAGCCCATGGGGTCTATGAGACGTTCGGGCAGATCGGAGGAAACTGGTGGTCCCGATTTCATCCTTGGTGTAAGAAAGAATAACAGTTTTTCATCGGGAGGCAAGGTCATGAAGGAGGCGCTGAAACTGTACAAGCAAATTTGTGCCGGCACTGAAATATTAATTTTAGAATAACTTCATGAACAAAATTTATGACATCGGTGGCAAGTTTTCCAATATTAATTTTATATATGAGTAACTTTGTAAACAAAATTTATGGCATTTAATACGTTGGCTTGCTACGTGAACAATGAATAAATTTTTTTACAGAACAAAATTGTTTATTATATACTAGGTATTTACGCGTGCGTTACTGCAGGATATAAATATTCCTTTTTAACACGATATAATCGAAGCCCCTCACATACACGGGCATATACTCACACCTAGGAACACTCGCACGCACGCCCTACCCTTATGAGCACCTTCGAGAGACTGAGCCAGCATATCATCTTGATATTGATGAAGTCGCCACACACGTCTTCGTTGTCGACGGAAACATCTCCTTCGGCTGAATGTGCATCACTAAAAAGTCTGGAATGAATCCAGCAAAATGCGAGCAGCAATGTCAAAGTCTAGGATTTGAACTTTGGTGGGCTGGGATACCACTGTCCTCCTAACCATCCAACCATATATTGGTTCTATATACATTAACCCATAATTTACATGTCCGTACTATATGATTGTATAAATAAATGTTTACCAAATTCTGCCCATGATTTTTATTTTGTAATCATTTTGACATGCCGAAGAAAATAAATGGGACAAGTAAGGCGGCTTTCAAGGAATGATCATCAGGGAAAATATAAAATGTTGGATGAAGCACTCTAGGAGGAAAAGGAACACTATTTTCTTTATTAAGCCGGTTTTCAAGGAAATGATCATCAGGGAATATGCATCCTACTATGTGGTACTCCCTCCGTCCCATAATGTAGCTAGTGTCAAAAACACGCTGACTTTATGGGAATTAGGTAGTATTATATTCTAAAATGCATGGGTCAGCTCCTAAGCCCAAACAAATGTTCCGTCTTGTTTAGTGATGCTTGCCAAGATTCGGTCAGAGAAGAAATTATCACCACCCTAGGTGTGGAATCTTCAGTATTTCAGAGCCAATATCTCGGCCTCCCAACCCCGGAAGGCACGATGAAGGACGGAAAATTCCAACCAATAATGGACAGATTGGGAAGAGGTGTAGCGTCTGGAATGAACGGTTCATGTCACAAGCGGCTAAGGAAGTTCACATCAAATCTGTTGCTCAAGCCTTACCCACACATGTCATGGGAGTCTTTAAACTTAACCAGAGCTTCTGTGAAAAGTACGAGAAGGTGATTAGAGACTTTTGGCGGGGCGATAAGGAGGGCCATCGAAAAGTTCACTGGATGTCGTGGGAGAACATAACTAAGGCCAAGAGGAATGGTGGCATGTGTTTTAGAGACATGCACTTGTTTAATCAGGCACTCCTTGCTAGACAGGGCTGGAGATTATTGCAAAAACAAAGATTTACTCTGACCATGTCCAAAATATTGTTTTTCCATGGTCAGAGTAACTCTTTAAACAATATTTAGAAGATTTAATACATCATCTTGCTACGACAACAATGAAATAAGATTATTTATTATATACTAGGTATTTGCCTGTGTGTTGGTACGGATATAAATATTCTATACATTAACCCATTAGTTACGTGTCCGTAATTATATGATTCTCCCGTGATTTTATTTCACAATCATTTATTGTCATGCCAAAAGATATAGTTTATTTGGTAAGTTAAGTAAAAGATAGGGTAGTTTTGACGGTTTTCGAGGAATGATCAAGAGAAAAAATATGAAATATTGGACGAAGCACTCCGGCTAGCAAAAAAAGAAACGCTATTCTTTTTTATTTATTGTATTGTATATTATATACTAAAATTACTACTTGGTGGAGCTAGTCCTACAAGTTTATTACTACTTGGTCATGTTTTGGGATCCAATGCTCATGGTTTAGCAGGAGATTGAATACAAGGCATCTCTTTTTTAAGCCAATAACCGGACTCGCCGGCTCACGGTCTTTGAGGCATCTAGATGTGAACCGCGGTAGACTACCCATAGTGGAGAGTAACTTAGACTAGTAATATGCATATGTTACTAGTCTATGTTACTATCCCTATATATAGTGGGGAATAACATATTTGTGGTGTCATGCAACTCTCCGTTTACTATAGTATATAGACTCATCTTGTCTTGTTATGTGTGATGTTACTCATAGGATGAGTAACTAGCTATGTTACTACATGTCTCTCTTTCATCATTAATTACTTGTCATGTCATCTATTTTGTCAAGTTAAGTGTGATGTTACCACCTATGTTACTCCCACTGCAGGTAGTCGTAGAGGTCAGGAACGTTGGTAGAAGGTTGAGACGGTCTGCCTAGACTGCTCTTAGTCGTTCCCTAATGATGCTTGCGTGGAATGCTAGCGTAGCTGACGAGAGTGGAAATCAGATAGCTTATATCTACCCAGTATCAAGAGTAGACCGGCATAGGTCATAGTAAAAAAGTCAATAGCAGATTTCATTGAGGAATACCACCGCAACGGACTAAATCTATCTGGTATTTAGAGTTTTATAGGGATGATTACCTTCGATCCACTTTTCGATATTGATATAGCCATGATACCCTAGTTTATGGAACCACAAGAAGTAATGATTTATAAAGAAGATTGCTACAAGAAGTTGTTAGCTTTCTGGAAAAAATACAAAGGTGAAAAAAAACAATAATAAAGAAATAGGTCAGGGCTAGGTTTCACATGCGGTCATGTACGTGCGCTCGAGGTCATATTTACATAAACTACATGGCATTGGTAAAAACAATTACATAAATCTTGTCAACATATTGTTCTGAAAGATATGTCCACATAACCCCATGACTTAGTGCCGCCGAATCGAGATTTTGTTCTCCAACCAAGACCCTATTCAACTGACGAGGTTACCTCAGCTATTAAGGAATAACTAGACAAACACATTGAGTGTTTACTGACTGCACCTGTTCTACCCAGCGACTTGGTTCCAGCTATCGTACTAATGTTACTCTCACTATGTTCAGCATAGTATTCCGCAACTCTCTGCACATAACCTCTCCTTGTTCAAATCTTCCGTTGTCGAGTACCTATGAGCTCTAGAAATTAGATATAGACAATGGATTTGTGCAACAAATAGAAATAACATTAACTCGAAGTAAGCCAACAATCTCTTAGTGCGCGTACATGGGGCTGTGAGGCTATGCCTCAGCCCTTGACCTGAGGGAGTACTTACACACCGTGAATAAATCATCACTAATAGACATTGTAACGGTCGGTACATGAAGATGAAGGATTATTGTTCTTACAATCATCTTGATCATGATGTACTCTCAAGTACAAGTGTTATGGCCAACGGATATGGAGGTTGTGCTACTAGAGATGGCTATGAACATGGCAACAATTGCTGAATGACGATGACGGTTGGGAATTGGTGAAGTTGCTGAATGGAGACTCTTTGGCCGAAGGGGTTTCCTCTCCTATATATAGTACAGACGGGCCGAATATGGTTTCGAGGCACCTCCAATGCGAATCAGCATGGGGTCCCTTCACGAAAGTCATTAGGGATGACGTCATGGAGTTGGTGGCTGGACATATGAGCATCGTACGGTCGTATCGCATGCCGTCTTCTCCTATGGAAATTGTTGCATGCACCCTATTGATTGGCATCAGTCCTCACACCTAGTTTATTTCATTCATGACTTGATTTTGCACCTAAAATTGCCTATTTATGCAGGAAACAGAAGCGAGGAGATTTGCAATCATTTGCTATTATTATTATTCATTAGTAGGCAAATCAAAGTGATAATCTAGGAAAAATCAAAAATATTCGGATTAAACAAGGGTAGAAAATAATGAAAAATCCACTCATCGTCACAAATTAAGAGTTGGAGCCTTGGGTGGCAAATGTTGCAGCCAAAAAAGAAGTTTAGGGATGAAAGCTATAGTTCCTAATAAAGTTGAGGAACAAAAAAAGCAATTTACTATTTTTATTTGTCAGAAGAAAAACATTAATTTTGAACCCTAATAAAGAGAGAACGTTAGCTCAAGGGGGTTCTGAGCGCTGCGCATGCATGCAATGGAGGCAGGCAATGCCATCAATTTCATACATTCGGTTTTCAAAACATCTAAATGTTTTTTTGAATGTATTAACTCTCAAACGACATATACGATATACGAGTCATCTACACCATCAACTTTGTCTTGGTGAGAGCTTTGACACTAGATAGCATATGTGTACGTAAGAAGTTTCCACCTACTTAGCTAATAAAAACGCTATGGTGTTGATGTTGAAGGTTTGTTTTTAAGTGTAGTTATTAACGCTGCCCCTGATAAGTTTGACACAAGGTGACAACTTTGACACGAACACATTGACAAAAAAAATCATAGCGAGGTGGCAAAAAATTGATCATAAATTTTTTCACCTAGTAAGTGATGTAGTGTTGTTGTGTTGATATCAAATTTGCCGCATGGTAACTTCAATCCAAAGATGGTGGCAATTTTGACAACGATACCATGGCAAATGCATTTATCGCCGGATAACAACTTGATGGCCGAAGAAAAACTTTCTCAGAACATTACCTAAGTGCGATCTAGTTGCGAAGCCCGTGACTATTCGAAGCCAAGGTGAAAGCGGATTGTGAATCAGGGGTTTTGTTTCGAAACTACATTTCTGCTCCCGAGCTCAAATGAGCTCGATCGGTGAACAATAAAATCCAAAAAATTCAAATATTTTTTTGAGAGGAACATTGACAAAAGTTCCAAGTGCTTGCAAAAATTCGTCTTGAAATCACATTCCTAGAAAGCGTGGCAAAAAAAATTCAGTGCTCTGAAATGCTTTTGAAAGTAGCATTTTCAGAGTACCATTTTTTTGCCATGCCTTCTAGGAATGTGATTTCAAGACGAATTTTTTCAATCACTTAAAAATTTTGTCAATGTTTCTCCAAAAAAATTGGATTTTTTCGATTTTGTTTTGATTATACGAGCTCGGGTGCAGAAACTCTGCGTCCGTTTTGTTTTTTGTTTTACAAGCAGTTGTATTATACTTACATCATTACATGTACATGCATGCATGCAAATGCATAGCGCTAATTGGGACGCTTAAAAAAACTGCCTAAGGGAACGTTCTCTCATTAGCATTTGCTTTAATTTTAGGGAGGTTCAAGTATAGACTCACGTGCTCATAAATTCATAAATCAAATAATATAAATAAAACCTATTTTTTGTTTGAGAAAAAAAGTGACGAACAGGAAGATTGCGTACACTTTACTGTATCGAGTATTGATGAGAATGTGGTATCTCACTGAAAAGATTCAGCTTAACTAACACATATGAGTACTCAACACACATCGCACTTCAAACCTAAAATTTGATTATAATATATTGGGCTTCGGGCAAGTGTGAGTTGTGGTCCCCGCAAAAAAAAGTGAGGCCTCCTTTGGTTCATAAGGTAGGAATATCATAGAAATAGGAAAATCATAGGAAGTGAGGTGACATGCATTTCGGCCTCCTTTGGTTTGTAGGAATGTCATAGAATTTCTATAGGATAGGATTTACATAGGAAAATTTTCTTTGATGCCCTTTGATTTGTAGGAATTGGATTCCTATTCCTATATAGGATACGAATCAATCCTTCACATTTTGAAGAAAAAAAACATTAGCTAAGACTCAATGGAAAAATTCCTATCCTACACATCAAATGACATCTCTTTCTTCATAGAAATTGAGATGCATGGCATCTCACTTCCTATGATTTTCCTATTCCTACAACATTTCTATCCTATGAACCAAAGGAGGCCTTCACTTTTTATAGGAAAAGAGCTGTCACTTGATTCATAGGATAGGATTTTTTTTTCATTGAGTCTAGCCTAATGTTTTTTCCTTTGAAATGTGAAGGATTGATTCCTATCCTATATAGGAATAGGAATCTATTCCCACAAACCAAAGGGCTCCATAGAAATTTTTTCTATAAAAATCCTATCCTCTAAAAATCCTACAAGATTCCTTCAAACCAAAGGAGCCTGAGAGTTATGGGGACGAGGCACAAGAAAAGCATGGATACTCGATTAATAACTCAATTTTAAGGAAGCGCTCGATCTAACGAGGGAAGGGGTGACCGCAGCAAAGCCGTTCGTGTGGATCATCGATTGATCGTGCGGCCGTAGGACGCACGTGGAACAGCCCAGTATTACTTGGCACGTACGCATGCAAAACCCATAGGGTAAATTCGGGAGTATATACTTCGTACGGCTTGGCCTCTCGTCTCATCAAGCGGCGCACCGCCACCCCCCGCCGGCGTATCCCTGGATTGATCAAACGCCGCCGCAGCCGCCAGCATGAACTTCCTGAGGAACTCACGGTCCGCCTTCTCCCGGCTCCACCAGATCGCCCGCCGCCACTGCAGCAACTCCGTGCATCCTCCGGCAGCTCCTCCATCATCAGGCACCAAACAAGCAGGGCTCCTCTTCTCCGGTGCCGCGTTGTTCTTTTTCGGCACCTGCCACCGCGAGAAGGTGCCCTACACCAACCGCGTCCACTGGGTCTTCCTCCATCCGTCGGTTCACCCCAAGTTTGGGAACATCTTCTTCGACAAGATGAAGAAGAAACGCGGGCACGCCATCCTTGGCCCGTCTGACCCCAAGACCGTCCGTGTCCGCCGCATCGCCTCTGATATCATCCGTGGAGTCCATGACGTCTTCCCCACCAACAGCCCCCGCGAAGAAGATGACAGTGAGCTGCTGCGGCCGCAGACCAGGCATCTCGATGACCTTGACTGGGAGGTGATCGTCGTCAATAATGCCAAAGTTAAGGCGTACAGCTTCCCCAATGGTAAGATTGTGATCCACACGGGATTGCTCGACTGCCTAAAGACGGACGCTGAAATCGCCGCCCTTATTGCGCATGAGGTATAGGTTTTTATTTATCGCCTCTTTGGTCATCATCAAGCAAGCGAGGATGGAATTCATTGCATTGATGCCTTCTTTTGTAGGCTGGACACGTTGTTGCAAAGCATTACATGGAGGTTTCAAGGATCATTCCGCCGATATGTGACCTACTAGCCGTGCAAAGGTATTATAATTAATTAATGTGTCTAGGACATATTTAGACGTGCCCTAGTTATTGCACATCTAAGTGTCAATTGAACTAGAAAGAAAAAGAAAAAAGAATTAACAGTTTTGCTAAAACACATCTAGATGTGCCATAAGTATTGTACATCTAAGTCCTATGTCATTGATCTTACATTGAGATTCGTGTGGATATTTTCTTTTTCTTTTTTCTCTTTCTCTTTATGCTTAATTCATTCACTTAGATGCGCAATAACTAGAGCACATCTAGATGTGTCCTAGACACACCCATTAATTAACCTTCCGCACCTTGAAGAAGCAATTACATTCTCTATCTCCTTTTATTATTGCAAAAAGGAACATTAATTCTTTTATGGACATTGAAACTAGCTAGCTAGCTAGCTGGTTTGCCAATCCTAGTTTTTCCATGTACCCACGTATATTTCATGTTACGGGTTCTATATACCGGCCGGGTCTCATGTGTGTTTTAACTGTATACCATGTAGGAATGAGATGGAGGCAGATCTCATCGGACTGAAGCTACTGGCAGCCGCTGGTTTTGGTAAACACGTAGCCCATGGCGTCTATGAGAAGTTCGGGGAGATCGAACGAGAATGGGGGTTTCATCCTTGGTGTAAGAAAGAATAACGGTTTTTATCGGGAGGCAAGGTCATGAACGATGCATGCGTTGGAATGGTACAAGCAGGTTTGTGCCTGAAATGTCGTTGACCAAGGTTTTCCTTACGGTGACAAGTTCTCCGATATTAATTTTATGTCAGAGTTAACTTTGTAAACAAAATTTGGAAGATTTAATACTTTGGTTGGTTGGCTGCATGGTCTTGCTTTCACATAAATGCGGGGTGGTGTGGTGGCATGTCCGAAGAGGCGGGACGCGTCTCCGGGGCGTGGGCTACGAAAATCAGGTGAAAAGGTCCACCGGTCAGACCCAGTCCGGCACAAGTCAAAGAGCTAGATCCGGCGGTCGTCTATGTCAGGGTTAGACAGGACGGGGTACCGGAGGGGGTTGCAATGCCGCCACGTGTTCGTAGGGCCCTACTACGCTTGTGGCAGCATGGTGGCACGCTCAGGCACCCGACACGCAACTCCGGGGTGTGCCCCCCTCACGGGCGTCGCTGCCGCCATGTCTCGGAGGTGGAAAACGGCATCCATCATGGAAAGTGGACTATCACGGTGAAACCTTCAGACTATTTTTGGGCGAGGGTGAGACTATTTTTTACATTGTGCTGAGAGTCACACATATGTCGTAATAACAAAATAAAAAAATGGAAAGTATCTATGCCGACGGCTTAGCCGTTGGCATAGAAGCGCGCACGCCCACGGATCGATGACGTGGAAAAGGGCCAGGCCTATGCCGACGGCCAAGCCGTCGGCATAGGTTGACCTTATCCGCAGCGGTTCGCCCCCGACCACCCATTCCCCATCTCCCCCGCACCGTCTCCCCCCCGCCCGACCCCGATCCCCACCCGCGCCGCCGCCCCCATCCCATCCCCCACCGCCGCCACGCCGCCCCCCACTGCCCGCGCCGGCCCCATCCCCTCCCCCACCACCGCCGCACCGCCCCCACTGCCCGCGCCGCCCCAATCCCCTCCCCCACCGCCGCCGCACCGTCCCAGTGCCCGCGCCGCCCCAAGACCGCCGTCGACGGCCCTCCCTCCCCCGACCTCCGCCGCCCCACGCCGCACCAACCCCGGGCCGCCCCGCCCCTCCCTCCCCCGACCTCCGTCCCCGCCCCGACCTCCGTCCGTGCCCCTCCCCCCAAGCCGGACCTCCCCACGGTGAGCTCCCTCCCTCCCTCTCTGTAGATTTTTTTTTGATAATTTTGTTGTTGTTCATAGTTATGTAACTAGATGGATGGATGCATAGTTAGTTGATAGATGATTTGATGATAGTTACAAATGTGAGAAATGCAAGAAAAGCAATTTTTTTAACAAGGGGCATGACGTTAGATGATGGATTTTTTGATGATAGTTGCAAATGTATGATGATTGTTACATGATAGATGATGATGTTAATGATGATAGATGATGATGTTGATGATGTGGATGTTGTTAGAATCATAGATGGTGGATGGATGGAATGTCGGTGAATTTTTTTAGAAAGTTTGTTTGTCATATATTTAATGTTAGGTCATGTTGACGAATGTATGTTGGTAAAGTTAATGATAGATGAATGGATGGATGGATGTTGGACAAAATTTTGAGACTTACTAAGATGTGATGATCTTGCTAAAAAAATGATACTCATGATGATCTTGAGTGACCGTTGTGGAATTTGCAGGCGTTGTGGTGTCGCATTTCATCAGAGTGACCGTTGTCTGACGCGTTGGTCCCCCTGAGCATCCCTCTGCTGTTCGACTACTTCCTCTACAGCCGAGGATGCAGCAGGCTTTTCAGGATATGGCGGCCGGCAGGTGTCCTCAGTTCCCTACAGCACAATGCCCTCCAGCACAACCAGTGCTGATGAGCTTTGAGGAGTTTGTGGCAGAGAACGCTGGCCCCTCGCCGGTTAGTTCATCCCCAATCTATTCACCCAAAGCATGTCATGCCTTTCAACACAGTCATAGATCTCGTGCATATGTCTTTTCAACATGCAGGGAACAGGTGGATCTACCATTGGTGGTGGTCTTCGCAGCACTCCGGAGACACGGAGCCCGACCACTCCGATCCACGGAGGCGGAGGAGGAGGCGGTCTTGGCGGTAGCGCTGCCGCTAGCACTGATGACCTGGACTTTGGCCGTCTTGGCGGTGACGACCTCCGCGGTGCTCGATGATGCTTGAGATGTGATGATGATGCTTGACATGACTTGTGTGTGCTGATGATCATTTAGCTGACTTGTGTGATGATGCTTATGCTTACATTCGTTGATATGCTTATGCTTGTGTGATGATGATCTATTGTTGTGATGATACTTATGCTTACGTTCGTTGATATGTGCTGATATGTGCTGCTGATATGTGTTGTTATATAAGTGATGTTATTTGAATTGAACTGATCCGAAAACAAACAGAAAAAAGAAAAAAAAAGCAAAAGCAAACTATGCCGACGGCCTAGCGTGAGCTCCCAGTAGCTGACACGTGGGAGCCTATGCCGACGGCCTAGCCGTCGGCTTAGTTCAAAAACTGTGCCGACGGCTAGGCCGTCGGCATAGGCGCCCACGTGTCAGCTACTGGGAGCTCTATATGAAGGACTATGCCGACGGCCTGGCCGTCGGCTTAGTTTCAAATTATGCCGACGGCCAGGCCGTCGGCATAGCCCTGGGCCTAGAGCAGCGGCTGGTCGCCACGTGGCACACCTATGCCGACGGTCGGGGCGTCGGCATAGTGGTGCCACGTGGCGACCGTTCGTTGGGCAGACTTGACGGCGGCCGCCGTTAGGCGTGGTAGTTGCCGACGGCCAGGGCCGTCGGCATAGATGTACGGCCCCCGCCGGCGTACCATATATGCCGACGGCCTTTCTATGCCGACGACGTCCCTGGCTGTGCCGACGCATATGTTGCCGACGGCCCTATGCCGACGGGGCCCTATGCCGACGGGGGCCGTCGGCATAGGCCTATCCCGACGGGACTCAGGCCTATGCCGACGGCCCTAGCCGTCGGCATAGGGGGCGATTCCGGTAGTGTTTGGTCATCCTTCAATGGGACGGAATTCAGTTATGCCTTCTTTTCTTACTATATTAGGCCGGACACGTTGTTGCAAACCATAACACGGAGTTCTCAAGGATGATTCCCTTCCATGACAAACTGGCCTCCCAAAGGTATTCTACTTAACCTTTCACAATTTACGCACGTCGATTTTATTAGTTAATACATTATTTTCTTCTTTAAAAGATGCAATTACATTTTCTCACTCCCTTTACTGCAAAAAGGAACCTTATTGAAACTTGCTGGTTTGCCAAGTCCAAGTTGCCCCATATAAGCAAGTATATTGCATGTTAGAGGCTATACCAGGTCTCATGTGTGTTTTACGTGATGTATACAATGTAGGAATGAGATGGAGGCGGATCTCATCGGACTGAAGCTACTGGCAGCCGCTGGTTTTGATACAGACGAAGCCCATGGGGTCTATGATAAGTCCAGGGAGATCCGAAGAGGCAGTTTCACCCTTGGTGTAAGAAAGAGTAACAGTTTTTATCATGGGACAGTGTCATGGAGGTGGTACTGGAACTGTACAAACAAATTTGTGCGGAAGAAACTTCAGTCGGCGTTTTCCTTGCGGAGTTCTTCGATATTAATTATATTTTAGAGTAACTTTGTAAAAAGTTTTTAAAGATTTAATACACCGTCTTGATATGGCGACAGTGAAATAAAATTATTTATTACATACTCAAACTACTACTTGGTGGAGCGACCCCTACAAGTGCTATTACTACTTGGTCGTGTTTTGGGATCGAATGCTCATGCTTGAGCAGGAGATTGAAACATATATCTGGACTCGCCGGTTCAAGGGCTTTGAGGCACCTCGATGCGAACCACGGCGGTGGAGGTCATAAACGTTGGTTGAAGGTTGACACCGTCTGCCTACAGTGCTCTTAGTCCCTCCCCATGGATGGTTTGGTTGGAGCTGGAGCCCTGAAGATTACGTCTAATTTTCTGTGTATAAACTCAACACTGGCTATCGAAATGTCAGGGAGAGAAATCCAAGATCATTTTCTTTGTGTTGGATTGTACAATATGGTGTATCAGTGTGCAGACTGCAGTGACTAGACTAGTGACGGGCATGATTCGATGTTGGCGTAGCTCATGAGAGAGGAAATGTGATGGACAAAATCTACGCAATATTAAGAGTTGACGGGCAACAGTTGGCGTAGCTCACAGCGATGTTTGGATGGATGGTGGTGCTCGTTTGTCGTTTCTTCTTCAAGTCAGTCTTCCATGCTTCGATTCTCCTCAAGTTTGTCCGTTGGGATGGTTTAGAAGGAACTCCAGACTAGATTCATGCCAGCTTCTCGGGCGGCGAGGTTAGGATTTCTCTTCTTGCGTACGCAACTGCGAAATTTGGTTTCAGGTTCTTCAGACCTACTCAAGGATTCAACGGTGACGACTGCAGCTTGAGGGCACTGGTCCTTAGGGGCACGTGCACGAAGACTTCTCGGCTGTTATCGACAAAGTCAGGCCGGCTCCGGAACGAGAGCAACGACATCGGTGCGTTGGCAGCTCGTTCTGGCATCGGCAATGGTCATTCGGTGGTCCATAGACCTTAATGTAATTTTTATTATGTTTGAGATGTTTTGTACTTGCGATGAATCTATATAACATATTTGATCCTTTTTGCAAAAATAAATAAATAAAGTTATTTAGAGAGAAGTTGGATCTAGTATGTATGACTGATGACCGCAGTGCATCTTTTTTTTGTTAAACTTTGTTGTCGGCTTGTTGGACCTGGTAGGAACTCGTGTATCGCCGAGGAGCCGCACACACGCGTAAATTGTGATTGTGATCCGTCTTTTACACACCATCGAACACCGAACTTCAAAGTTCAAAGTTCAAACGCCGCCGCCGCACTGCTACTGTGCAGGTAATCGCCGACATGAACTGCCTGAGGAACTCCCGGTCCGTCTTCTCTCGGCTCATGGCCCTCCGCCAGTACTGCAACCCCGGGCAGCTCCGGCTGGCCCCTCGATCGCGCTCCCATGTCCTAGACTCCATCCGAGGGCTCTTCTTCCACACCGCCGAGCCTGCAGCCTCCTGTCTAACGCCGGCACCGTCACTACCGGCAGCCGTCCCACGGAGCTAGCCGTCGATCCACCGCGCACGCCGTTGGTACCGTGACCCATGGAAAGTCGCTGGTGCCAGTGGCGCGGCCGTTCTCCTCCCCTATGCCACGGTTTTCACCGCCTGCGCCGCGGTCAGCCACACGGAGACCGTGCCCTACACCAACCGCACCCACCGGGTAATGTTCTCTCCAAAGTTGGAGCGCAAGCTAGGCAACGAAGATTTCGAGGAGCTCAAGAAGAAGCGCAGCAAAGACATCCTTGGCCCGTCTGATCCCAAGACAGTCCGTGTCCGCCATATCGCGTCCGATATCATCCGCGGAATCTAGGAGCTCTTCCCCGCCGACGGCCTGGGCGACGACGACGCTAAGCAGGGAAAGGCAGCGGTACGGTCGCAGACGGGACATCTCGATGACCTTCAGTGGGAGGTGATTGTCATCAGAGATAACAGAGTCAATGTGTGCAGCTTGGGCGGTGGCAAGATTGTTGTCTTCACTGGATTGCTCAACTTTCTCGAGACCGATGCTGAGATTGCCGCTGTCATTGCGCATGAGGTACGTTTTCCTTACTACTACCTCCGTCTTAGATTTATTAGTCCCCTTTATATTCTGTGCCAAATTTTGATTTGAAATTTAACTAACAAAATGTTAATGCAATGTTATGAAAAATAATATAACTGAAAACTATGTTCAAATGCGAATTCAAAGATATATAACTTTTGTTGACATGCATTCATGTATTATTAGTTAAATCTTTAGTCAAATTTTGGCATAAAATACAAAAAGGACTTATAAACCAGACCGGAGGTAGTATTGCGTTGTCTACTTGTCTTTGGTCGTTTTCAAGTGCATTCACTGACCCCTTCTTTTTAGGCCGCACACGCTGTTGCTAGGCATTCAATGGAGTTGGCGATGTTAACTCCGCCCATCCTCAACGAACTGCTTCCCTTCTCACGAAGGTATTATTCATTTATTACATTTTACATGAATCGAATTAATTATCATTTAGTTTCTTATTTGAAACAAGGCAATTGGCATTTCTTATAAACTGTTTTGTAAGGACCGTGAAACTCATGGATCTTTGGAGGCTATATGTATGCTATATTGTATGTTTTATCTATAGTATATCCATTGTAGGACCGAGTTGGAAGCAGACCTCATTGGAATGATGATACTGGCTGCCGCCGGTTTCGATCCACGCGTAGCACCTGAGATCCACCAGAAGCGGGAGAGCCCGGCGCTGAGCACGGTGCTGGATGATTACATTGGCAGTCATCCTTCGTGTAAGAAATGGTCACAAGTTTTATCACGGGGCGATGCCATGAAAGAGGCAATGCAATTGTACTACAAGCAAGTTTGCTCCGGGAAAGGCGCCGATCGACGTTTCCCTTATGGTGGCAGGTTCTCAGATGCTCTTATGTCAGAGTAACTTTGTGAACAGAAGATTTGTACCATTCGGATAACTGATTGTGGTTGGTTGGCAGCATCGTGTTGATGCAGCAAAAGTAAAATAGGGCTTATGTACTAAAAGTCTGTGAGGGCTCTAAGAAAAAAATTGATTTTTTCTATAAATTGCAAAAGATCAAACAGCTGGTCATTGACAAAGAGATCATTAGAAATGGAGGTGAGCTAATACCTTAACCCAATCTTCTTACATCCATACTCGTACGGTGATTTTTCATCCAACTTCCACATGATTCACATACTTTGACGCCCATTCTCCTGTGTGCCGCTGGCTTCCTTCCTACACCATGCATTCTTCTCTGGCCACCGATCTTGACACCGGCACAAAGCAGCAGTTGTGCACCCCACGACGACGCTGGTCGTCGAGTCGAGGATCTCCACGGCATCAAGGACACAGACGCTTTGCAAAAATGCTTAATTGGATGCAATTTCGCTGGTACCTTACCTTTGACACCTCTATACTTCTTTGGATTCATTTCTTCAAAAAGTATGATATTTTGGATACGTTTCCATTTGTCTTGTTGAGTTGTGACCCAAATTACTTCTATAAAGAATGCTGGAATCCCAGCGTCCTGCGGACCTTCTAGGGCAAGAGTGTCGTCCATGCCATCTGTTTTGCGGTCGCTTGCCGCGGGCATCACCCGGGGGCTCTCTGCACTATCCGATCAACCTGCCACGGCAGTGCATGACGGATCGACCCATGGCGTGGCCGGGGTCGCTGTCATGGGGTGGTGGCGGGCGCGCCCACCAGCGAGGTTGTGTTTGCTGTCCCGCGCACAAAGGGGATGCCGGATCCGTATGTCGGTGTGGTCCGTGCATGCCGAGCTTGTTCGGTCGTGACAGGCGAGGCATGTGTCAAGCCTGTTGCGTCGTGTCACGCGTGGGGCGGTGTGTCACGCTCGCTTGAGCCGAGACCTGCTTGTCGATGTCCTCGCCTAACACTGGGTTAGTTCAGTCGCAACAGAGGGTCTTGCGGCATGCTCGTCTACGTCGGCTCGCACTTGGGGGGTGTCCATCGTGCCTGCATGAGCTAGCTTGCGTGTGGGGCTAGCCGGACAGATTCATTGGCCTGACATATATCCACTTATTTCCGACGGTGAAGTTACGGTCGAATATGTTAGTTCATCCTCAAGTAATATAATAACCGATGGTGACCGCCGGCCATTTCCTGTCAGTGATGCTTCTCGGCCATTACACTATTAGCCGAAGGTACGGTTGGGTAATATCTTGCCCTACGGTATTAAACCGGCGGTGTGCCCCCGGATATATGTTGTCCACCAGCTAGCCCGATGATGCTGACAGCTGATGTTTCCCCGGCGAGTATTTATTTCTGATAGGTATTGTTTCCCATCGATTGTTGTAATAGTTGACGATATATTTGACCACTCGACTGTTGTAATATTTGATGGTATATTTCATCGGTTAAAAGTTGTTATAACTGAGGGGAGAATAAAACCACCAATTATTAAGTTCGTCAATTGTGCATTAGCCCCTTCAGAGATTCCATTAATTGAGAAAAAAAGCCAACATCATCAATTTGTAAATCCATGGACGGTCTAAAGTCTTCATCAATGTATTATGCACAGGAAAATCCATCGGCGGTCTAAAGTCTTCATCAACATAACTCAAATTTACCACCTAATGCTAATTTTATCACTTTTTTTAAGTTCAGACTCCTCAAGAGTTGTCTCAAGATATTATTGAATTGAGACATTCAAAATCCATTAAATAAAACTTCTTTTTTTGGAAAAAGGCGTTAATACATTTGAAATGCTGAGACGATGGAATAACTACATGAGAATATAACTAGTTTCTAGTTACATATTATACATTATCTTGAGAAACATAATAAGATTGTGATTTCTTCAAACTAAGCTTCAAAAATAGGCTTCTTCAAAAGACATAGACTTGCTACCATTTCAACGTACCTCGTGATCTTCATGAGACTACCCATAGTGGGAGTAATATAGAGAGTAACATAGATGACACATAAGCAAAAGAAGATGATGTGGCAGCCAATTAATGAGAGTGACCAATTGAGTAACCTAGCTAGTTACTCATACTATGAGTAACATCACACATAGCAAGACAAGATGAGTCTACAACCTAATAAATGAAGTTATGTAAGACTTGAATAGTGAAGATTTTTCTCTGGTTTCTAAACAAAGGAGTCATCCTAACTAGAGATAATCTGGCACGACGAAACTGGCATGGTTCCAAGACATGTGTCTTTTGCCAACATGATGAGTCTATCAAACACTTATGTTTTGAGTGCAAGTTCGCTCGGGCAGTTTGGGCCATGGTCCAAGTAGCTTCGAATTTATACCCACCACGTAGTGCACGGAATATGTTTGGCAACTGGTTGCGGGGTAATTGATAAACAATTTTCTGCACATAATCTTGTGGGAGCGGCGCCCTTATGTTGGGCAATGTGGCTTACGAGGACTGATGTGGTTTTTAACAATAAATGTGTCTCATCTCCCATGCAGGTTATTCATGTTTGTACATGATGGCTCCGTACTTGGTCTATCCTGCAGAAGCCGGAGGACAGGGACCTTTTTATGATGGCGTCTACACGACTGGAGCGTATGGACAGGGAGGTTTTCTATCCCATGGATGGCGGTGTGATATACGGATAGGATCTCCCGCTCCTTAGGCTGGACATGGTTTATTGCTTGTCATTGTATCGAATTATTTTATTTTTAGGGTGCTCTGGACTTCTTGGCTGTGTGCATCTAGCTATGCAGAGGCCGGACTTTCTTTCAATACGATTGTATCACCTCGATATATCTATTCAATGAAAAGTTCTTTATAAAAAAAACATATGCATGTTAATTACTAGTCTAAGTACTCCCGTCTATGGGTAGTCTAAGGGAACAACACAAACATTACAAGAAAATAATGAATCTAAAGATGTCAGCATGAACAAGTGAATATTAATACGATTTATAGGCAAGGACACAACATGCGATAAAAGAAATCATACACATGCGTAAAGAATTATGTCGCAGAGTAGAGAAGTGATTTGATGTGTGAGTTTCTAATCTGATCGTACCTTCATAGAAGCACTGAATTCAACAAAAGTGCACAAGTTGTGAAAAGCACATAAGGGAAAATGTGCAGGTGTTTATCTCACTTCAGAAATAATCCTAGTTTTATCTATAAGGTAACCATTAAAATCTTTCAAACTATATTGTGATGATAACACATTCATACAAGTTTGCATGTACGAGTAACGAAATTGATCAACTACAAGATATACATGTCCAAATATCTACCTTAAGTGTTATTACATGGATACTCCCTGCCAAAAAACTATAGACATTTATCGATCAAAGCCTCAAAAACTACTACATAATTTTGGTGTAAATTCGGCCATCCATGTAACAGAAGTGGAAGCAAAAAGAAACATGCCTATGGGAACATAATTAACATGTTTAGTCCAGTAAAGGTAATCGAATAAATATATTCAATTTTTCAACAAGGTCATAATACGATGGGACCTATAATAGCGGCAACAAAGCCTCCAGCAATTTTTGTATGGAAATGCACTAATCTTTTGGAATAAATCATATGTGGGTTTAGAAAAGCTTATCCCTCAAGGTGTTTGACATGTGATTCTCGCCTACTGTTTTTGCTGGTTGATGCCAGTTGCTTCATATCAGCTCAGCTCTTTCTTTCTTTTTAACAATGTAAACAACAGCCAAGCATGACTGTGTTGATCCTACATGGAAAAAAGTAATAACTACTTACTGCAAACCTATATAACATTCATGTTTTGAGAAGTTGTTTTATGGAATAAGTGGATAAGCTCAATTATAAGTTGATTGCAATACAATATAATGAACTAGTAAAATGCCCGTGCGTTGCAACGGGCTGCATTGGCGACTTCCTTTTTACCATTAAAGACCTTTGCTTTTCTTCCTTTCTTTCCTCTCCCAACTAAATACATTTTTTGAAGTGATATTTGAATGGATAAATTAACAACCATACTAAAAATATCAAGATATAAAAACATATTTATCGAATAGCATTGCTACTACACATTCGACATGAAAGTTATGGCATCCAAAAGATTGGAAACAAACACATTGGTGACTTACCACCAAATCTCATTTATATTTTGGAACGTGGTTGTCCTACTAATGTGTACCTGCAAGATCTCTCTCCCTCCCTCAATCTCTTCCCCCTCTCCCCCTTCTCTCACTCACCATCTATTGATCTCAAGAAGACTCCAATGCTCTACTGGCCGTCTCATGAGCTGGTCGTCATTGCTTCTATTGGTGGAGGTGGTGGTGATGAAGAGGAACACCACAAGATGTTGTTGATGTTCTTGATCTCTTCCCTATGGTCAGTGTCGCCTCTGCATGGGGTGTCGTTCATCAATGCCACCATTGTGTCAAGTACAATAAAAATATAGGAAATAAAAAGCTAGAAACTTTGTGTGTGGCTTGAATTTGGAATTATAGCCTTATAGGAGGAAAACTTATACGAAATGTGCTACACAAATATCATCTTGTGTTTAAAACCATAGCTAAAAGTTAACTCGATTTATAGTAGGGTGCTCTTCCAACAGGATTTGTTCAGACTTTCTGGTGGAAGAACAAACATATGAAGCTGCCAAGGAGATAAAAATCCCAACTATAAACCTCTCTTGAAAACTCTTTGTCATAGTTCTCAAAGTAGTGGAGCAGAACTTCTCGATACCAAGGGTGGGTGTTCTCGATGTAGTAGTCGAGGAAAGAAATTTATATATCAGGGAGGAATTACCACTTATAAACATCTTACCACCCAAAGAATAGGTTGTGATAGTCGTGAGACAACCATCTATATGAAATAACAACAATCATTGTTAGCTCATAGAATTCTACCAGCTACAAAGAGCCCAAGAATTGGACTACAACATCTGTCACAACTTGGTCCGGGAGAAGATGCCATTGTCCATATATTCTCTTGATTTCTTGCCTATATCTGTGCCAGAAGATACTTCAGTCCGCAGAAGATCCCAATTGATATATGAACTAGACCATACTAAAAAAATGTAAAAACAAATTTATAACATAGCAGGTCATAAATAAAATAAACATGTTTACTGCCAAAACCAGCGCCTAATTTCGAGCTACACTGCAAAAGCTCCCCTGACGGCAAGATTGTGGCAGCGCAGGAGCATCTAGGGAGGAAGTACGGAGTATTCTTGAGGCATTGTGTGATTGAAACAGGCTTGTACGTATACTTTCAGATCTCTGGTGCCATCTGCTCTTGCATAACCACAAAAGAGTACCTGAAAGTTGAGTCAACTGAAATACGACTAATGCATAATTACACATTTTGATCATTGTTCTTTTGAGGCCGGTGAACTGTATGTAAAATCATGAAGTAAGCTACATCAAGTAATCAAATTTATCCACCAAGCCCACTAACCAGCAGCAACAAGCTATCAAGATTTCTTTTACTCATACAATTGTGACTAACTCTGTAAGGTTTGCCTTCAGAAGCTAAAAAGGGATAGAGCAATCAACAGACCTTAATGTATCAAATTTTGAAAATGATCCCATGTGGTTGTTATGAAATTTGGAGTGAACAAAAATTAGTATCCAATTGCTTAGCAAGACAGAAATGAAGGAATTTATCTTGTACAAATATATGAAAACAACACCACTTTAAATGAAAACACAAGTTCACACTTTGAATTTCCCTGCAATTGTTCCAGTGGCTATTTTGCCTAAGTTGATGGCTTCCTATACATAATGGACGTAGGAAATATGTAGAACTTATGAAACTTGCAATTAAAGCTTGATGAAGCCAGTCAGCGCAATTGGGGAGGTAGCGGCGAGCAGATCCATGAACGCCACAGTGGCCGTTGTCCGGCAGAGCATCACCAACTTCATTTGCATTTGTATTATAATTGTGAGTATGGTGTTTTAGCCGGGAGCTTTGACAGGTGTTCCTCAGCTTTGGTCAGCCATCCCATGTCATTTAGCATCATCACCCGCTGAACACAGATGCAAAGCTTTCCAAATTAACAAATAAACATATAGATGAAACACAAGTTTATTGCAAGATTTCTTCGGCGGTAGCAAAACTCACATGCCCCCCTATGTCGGTGCTGACAGAGGAAATCAAGCAGGGGCTCGAGGCAATCATGTTGTGGAACAAAAATCAAAGACAAGCGCCTGTAGAGAAAATGCACGCCATTTCCAATTGACGACGACCAGCTCGGACATGGTATTAAGGCAGTGAATGGCTCAAGTCAAACTCCAGTACGTAGGGGTCGTTGTGCCTGCCAGATCATGAGGTTAAGATTATGGTGATAAAAATTGAAACAATTCCACTCGTGACAATTTAGCTGAGTTGATTTGAATTTTAGTATCAAGCGGAGATCCGTATTGATAATGAAATCTACTAAGTTGTCAATGCCTTAACACGACCGTAGTTGTACACATATAGCTAGGCGAAGGATGGACAATTCAAACTACGTTTCCTGATGGCAGCCTCTGAAAGCTAAGCATTAAGCGTTCAATTTAATTTTACCTCCCCAACGCCCCTCTCACTAAAATTTTGACAATAGCAAAGGCAAAAGGAATAAACGTAGGAGTAGAGATTGCATGAAGGAACAGGGGGCGCAACACATACTGGCCGTCGACGAACTCCTCCTTGAAGCGGAGATACTCCGTCTCCTTCACGCTGAGTTGTTAGATGCATGGTTTTCATTTTCAGTGAGATTTCGTTGAAATTCACTGAATTTCAGTAATTTCAGCAGACACTGAAATATTACGTTTCGGCCAAAATATTTCAACAATTTTAGTATAGCACAACAACTCCAAAAAATTCAAAATATTTTTTAAAATTTTCAAAATTTTAATTGAATTCAAGTGAATATTTCAGTCATTTGGCTGAAATGGAAACTGAAATCACTGAAATTCACTGAATTTCAGTGATTTCGGTTGGTGCTGAAATTTTTCTGAAACTGAAATTTAAAACCATGGTTAGATGTTGAGCTCATGCACGTTGACCGGAAGTACTCCTGGTCGGGGCACTTGAATGTATAGTACTGTGGCCACCGCATCAATGGAACCTGAACCCAGCCTCCATCTCTCTCAATCCTTGCGCCTCGCCGCCGCCCCATCTCGGCTAGCCTCTGCCAATCCGTTCCCAAGGGCTCGCTACCGCACGATACACGCCGAGCCCCACGGCGCCCAACGCCGCCACCGTCCCTCTTGAATCATCTCCAATTCCCGAGCCCTGCAATGCCCATCCGACATCGCTCTCGCTCTCCCGAGTCGCCGCCTTCGCTTGACTGCTCTCTCAGTCCCTTGCTATTTCTCGGATCTCTCCAAGTCCCGAACCACAGGTTTGGAAAGAAAAATTAGATCGGGGATAGATCAGGAAGAATCGAGTGAAGGAGATCTGGAATGGAGCGGAAACGATGCGACTTTCTTTTTTGAACACTGAGACAATTGAGACTTTGAGAGAAAGAGGAGGGAAAACCAGTCGAACGGGATTTTTTTAGTGCAAGGAAGAATAAACCGGTGGGAGGGGGTGGTGGGAGGTGAGGCGAAAGAAAATCGCGCGTACTGATCTACCAACTCCTCCATTAGAAATAGAGATGAGCTTTAATCCTAGATGTGTGCATTATTTCGTTTCATGTAAATACGGTTACTACTTAACTTTGTGTTCAATACATTCCAGCAAAAACCATCAAAAATTGGATGTAAAAGCATGTACAACTTTATTATAGGATCAACACATTATGGTCATACTTTTACTAGAAATACACATCAATTTTGAAGGATTAAAATTATTTTTCACACTAATGAGGTCGAGTCTCCTGGGGTAGAACCTTTCTCATACTGATCACAGCTAACCTGTACAAAATCAGGGCAAGGCGAAATCAACTAGATGCCGACATGAGATTCTAGGAAAACATACTAGATTAGTTGTCAAACTGAACTATTACTGCTAAAATAATACATACATTTGCCTAAGCAAATAATACATACCATAAGCAAATTTACAAACTTCCCAAGATTGCCCAAACGGTAAATTTAATACCTAGAACTAGCTATACATTTGCCTCGCAGGCTCGCAAATAAAAAAAACTAGCCAGGCAGAAAGAAAGTATAAATCATGTCCATGTAAACCAGGACGTCCTGAATTTATGACTCAACAAATAATACTATCTAGCTGAATTTTTGAGAGAACCAAGCCAACCAACGAGACACTATTTCACCAACCACACGGTCATTGCCTTAAGATGCAAACATGAGTAAAGAAATTGCTGTCACCTTGAAAGTGAGCACACATCCCAAAAATCTATATAACCTACTAAAGCCTAAAACGGTCCACACGCATGGAACCAGTGATCCCCTTCACCTCGGACAACCGAGGTTACTGGCGGAGGGGAGTTGTTGGAGGACGGCGGCGGAAGGAAGCTCGTTCCCATAGAAGATAGAAAACGATATACAGTATGTGGGCTAGACACGCACTTGGGCAACGGCGAGTTGTGAAGACGAGGCAGCAAGAGGAGCACGTACGGACACATGATTTTTCCTTTTTCTTAATATACAAAGCACAGATAATAAGGGAAGGGTTGACCGCAACAAAGCCCTACATGTGGATCACCGATAGATCGTGCGGCCGTAGGTAACTGTTTTGGACGCACGGGCACGAGCAACAGCCCAATATTACTTGGCACGTACGCATGCAAAACGATAGGGCAAATTCGAGTATATATACTTCGTACGTGCAACATCGGCACGGCCTGTAATCAAGCACCGCACCTCATCCTCCGGCCGACGGCGTATCCATCGGTCGGTCAAACGCAGGCGCCGCCATGAACTTCATGAGGAACTCGCGCTCCGTCTTCTCCCGCCTACAGACCGCCCGGCGCTACTCAAACCGGCGCAGCCTCAGCCGGCGCGTCCCAGGGTCCTAGACTCGGTCGGAGGGCTCTTCTCCGGCCACGCCAAGCCTGTCGCCGCCTCTCAAACCGCCGCGCAGGCACAGCCCCAAGAAGCAGGGCTCTTCTTCCCCTGGGGCTTGATCTTCTTTTTCCTCACCTGCGACCGTGAGAAGGTGCCGTGCACCAACCGCGCCCACTGGGTCTTCCTCTCGCCGTCGTGTCACGCCTTGACGGGGAACATCATGTTCGAGAAGATCGAGGAGAAACGCGGGCCCGCCATCCTTGGCCCGTCTGACCCCAACACCGTCCGTGTGCGGCAAATCGCCTCCGGTATTATCCGCGCAGCCCACGACCTCTTCCCCCGCGGCGACGATGACCACGACGATAAGCAGGAGACGCCGGAGCGCCATGACTTCAAGTGGGAGGTGGTCATCGTCAATGATGACAAAGCTAAGGCGTACAGCTTGCCCAATGGCAAGATTATAGTCTACACGGGATTGCTCAACTGCCTAAAGACCGATGCTGAAATTGCCGCCCTTATTGCACATGAGGTAGGTTTTTCCTTGTTGCCTGTTTTTTTTATTGAAAGATCCATTAATTATTGCTTGATTTTGGTAGCCCTGAAGTGGAACGGACGGAATTATTTATGCCTTTTTTTTTCTTATTAGGCCGGACACGTTGTTGCAAACCATGACACGGAGTTCTCAAGGATCCTTCCATTCTTTGACACACTAGCCTCGCAAAGGTATTATAGTTAACCTTTCACAATTTTACGTATGCCGATTTAATTAGTTAATATTCACTCCGTCTCAAAATAAGTGACTCAACTTTGTACTAAAACTAGTACAAAGTTGACTCACCTATTTTGGGACGGAGGGAGTACATATTTTCTACTTTAAAAGAAGCAATTGCATTTTCCATCCCTTTATTGCAAAAAGGAACATGTAAGCAATTACATTCATTATGGGCATTGAAACTTGCTAGTTTGCCAGATCCTGGTTGCTACATGTATGCAAGTATATTTCATGTTAGAGGCTATATAGTATATACCCGGTCTCATGCGTGTTTTACCTGTATATACAATGTAGGAATGAGATGGAGGCCGATCTCATTGGGCTGAAGCTACTTGCAGCCGCTGGTTTTGATACACACGTAGCCCATGGGGTCTATGAGACGTTCGGGCAGATCGGAGGAAACTGGTGGTCCCGATTTCATCCTTGGTGTAAGAAAGAATAACAGTTTTTCATCGGGAGGCAAGGTCATGAAGGAGGCGCTGAAACTGTACAAGCAAATTTGTGCCGGCACTGAAATATTAATTTTAGAATAACTTCATGAACAAAATTTATGACATCGGTGGCAAGTTTTCCAATATTAATTTTATATATGAGTAACTTTGTAAACAAAATTTATGGCATTTAATACGTTGGCTTGCTACGTGAACAATGAATAAATTTTTTTACAGAACAAAATTGTTTATTATATACTAGGTATTTACGCGTGCGTTACTGCAGGATATAAATATTCCTTTTTAACACGATATAATCGAAGCCCCTCACATACACGGGCATATACTCACACCTAGGAACACTCGCACGCACGCCCTACCCTTATGAGCACCTTCGAGAGACTGAGCCAGCATATCATCTTGATATTGATGAAGTCGCCACACACGTCTTCGTTGTCGACGGAAACATCTCCTTCGGCTGAATGTGCATCACTAAAAAGTCTGGAATGAATCCAGCAAAATGCGAGCAGCAATGTCAAAGTCTAGGATTTGAACTTTGGTGGGCTGGGATACCACTGTCCTCCTAACCATCCAACCATATATTGGTTCTATATACATTAACCCATAATTTACATGTCCGTACTATATGATTGTATAAATAAATGTTTACCAAATTCTGCCCATGATTTTTATTTTGTAATCATTTTGACATGCCGAAGAAAATAAATGGGACAAGTAAGGCGGCTTTCAAGGAATGATCATCAGGGAAAATATAAAATGTTGGATGAAGCACTCTAGGAGGAAAAGGAACACTATTTTCTTTATTAAGCCGGTTTTCAAGGAAATGATCATCAGGGAATATGCATCCTACTATGTGGTACTCCCTCCGTCCCATAATGTAGCTAGTGTCAAAAACACGCTGACTTTATGGGAATTAGGTAGTATTATATTCTAAAATGCATGGGTCAGCTCCTAAGCCCAAACAAATGTTCCGTCTTGTTTAGTGATGCTTGCCAAGATTCGGTCAGAGAAGAAATTATCACCACCCTAGGTGTGGAATCTTCAGTATTTCAGAGCCAATATCTCGGCCTCCCAACCCCGGAAGGCACGATGAAGGACGGAAAATTCCAACCAATAATGGACAGATTGGGAAGAGGTGTAGCGTCTGGAATGAACGGTTCATGTCACAAGCGGCTAAGGAAGTTCACATCAAATCTGTTGCTCAAGCCTTACCCACACATGTCATGGGAGTCTTTAAACTTAACCAGAGCTTCTGTGAAAAGTACGAGAAGGTGATTAGAGACTTTTGGCGGGGCGATAAGGAGGGCCATCGAAAAGTTCACTGGATGTCGTGGGAGAACATAACTAAGGCCAAGAGGAATGGTGGCATGTGTTTTAGAGACATGCACTTGTTTAATCAGGCACTCCTTGCTAGACAGGGCTGGAGATTATTGCAAAAACAAAGATTTACTCTGACCATGTCCAAAATATTGTTTTTCCATGGTCAGAGTAACTCTTTAAACAATATTTAGAAGATTTAATACATCATCTTGCTACGACAACAATGAAATAAGATTATTTATTATATACTAGGTATTTGCCTGTGTGTTGGTACGGATATAAATATTCTATACATTAACCCATTAGTTACGTGTCCGTAATTATATGATTCTCCCGTGATTTTATTTCACAATCATTTATTGTCATGCCAAAAGATATAGTTTATTTGGTAAGTTAAGTAAAAGATAGGGTAGTTTTGACGGTTTTCGAGGAATGATCAAGAGAAAAAATATGAAATATTGGACGAAGCACTCCGGCTAGCAAAAAAAGAAACGCTATTCTTTTTTATTTATTGTATTGTATATTATATACTAAAATTACTACTTGGTGGAGCTAGTCCTACAAGTTTATTACTACTTGGTCATGTTTTGGGATCCAATGCTCATGGTTTAGCAGGAGATTGAATACAAGGCATCTCTTTTTTAAGCCAATAACCGGACTCGCCGGCTCACGGTCTTTGAGGCATCTAGATGTGAACCGCGGTAGACTACCCATAGTGGAGAGTAACTTAGACTAGTAATATGCATATGTTACTAGTCTATGTTACTATCCCTATATATAGTGGGGAATAACATATTTGTGGTGTCATGCAACTCTCCGTTTACTATAGTATATAGACTCATCTTGTCTTGTTATGTGTGATGTTACTCATAGGATGAGTAACTAGCTATGTTACTACATGTCTCTCTTTCATCATTAATTACTTGTCATGTCATCTATTTTGTCAAGTTAAGTGTGATGTTACCACCTATGTTACTCCCACTGCAGGTAGTCGTAGAGGTCAGGAACGTTGGTAGAAGGTTGAGACGGTCTGCCTAGACTGCTCTTAGTCGTTCCCTAATGATGCTTGCGTGGAATGCTAGCGTAGCTGACGAGAGTGGAAATCAGATAGCTTATATCTACCCAGTATCAAGAGTAGACCGGCATAGGTCATAGTAAAAAAGTCAATAGCAGATTTCATTGAGGAATACCACCGCAACGGACTAAATCTATCTGGTATTTAGAGTTTTATAGGGATGATTACCTTCGATCCACTTTTCGATATTGATATAGCCATGATACCCTAGTTTATGGAACCACAAGAAGTAATGATTTATAAAGAAGATTGCTACAAGAAGTTGTTAGCTTTCTGGAAAAAATACAAAGGTGAAAAAAAACAATAATAAAGAAATAGGTCAGGGCTAGGTTTCACATGCGGTCATGTACGTGCGCTCGAGGTCATATTTACATAAACTACATGGCATTGGTAAAAACAATTACATAAATCTTGTCAACATATTGTTCTGAAAGATATGTCCACATAACCCCATGACTTAGTGCCGCCGAATCGAGATTTTGTTCTCCAACCAAGACCCTATTCAACTGACGAGGTTACCTCAGCTATTAAGGAATAACTAGACAAACACATTGAGTGTTTACTGACTGCACCTGTTCTACCCAGCGACTTGGTTCCAGCTATCGTACTAATGTTACTCTCACTATGTTCAGCATAGTATTCCGCAACTCTCTGCACATAACCTCTCCTTGTTCAAATCTTCCGTTGTCGAGTACCTATGAGCTCTAGAAATTAGATATAGACAATGGATTTGTGCAACAAATAGAAATAACATTAACTCGAAGTAAGCCAACAATCTCTTAGTGCGCGTACATGGGGCTGTGAGGCTATGCCTCAGCCCTTGACCTGAGGGAGTACTTACACACCGTGAATAAATCATCACTAATAGACATTGTAACGGTCGGTACATGAAGATGAAGGATTATTGTTCTTACAATCATCTTGATCATGATGTACTCTCAAGTACAAGTGTTATGGCCAACGGATATGGAGGTTGTGCTACTAGAGATGGCTATGAACATGGCAACAATTGCTGAATGACGATGACGGTTGGGAATTGGTGAAGTTGCTGAATGGAGACTCTTTGGCCGAAGGGGTTTCCTCTCCTATATATAGTACAGACGGGCCGAATATGGTTTCGAGGCACCTCCAATGCGAATCAGCATGGGGTCCCTTCACGAAAGTCATTAGGGATGACGTCATGGAGTTGGTGGCTGGACATATGAGCATCGTACGGTCGTATCGCATGCCGTCTTCTCCTATGGAAATTGTTGCATGCACCCTATTGATTGGCATCAGTCCTCACACCTAGTTTATTTCATTCATGACTTGATTTTGCACCTAAAATTGCCTATTTATGCAGGAAACAGAAGCGAGGAGATTTGCAATCATTTGCTATTATTATTATTCATTAGTAGGCAAATCAAAGTGATAATCTAGGAAAAATCAAAAATATTCGGATTAAACAAGGGTAGAAAATAATGAAAAATCCACTCATCGTCACAAATTAAGAGTTGGAGCCTTGGGTGGCAAATGTTGCAGCCAAAAAAGAAGTTTAGGGATGAAAGCTATAGTTCCTAATAAAGTTGAGGAACAAAAAAAGCAATTTACTATTTTTATTTGTCAGAAGAAAAACATTAATTTTGAACCCTAATAAAGAGAGAACGTTAGCTCAAGGGGGTTCTGAGCGCTGCGCATGCATGCAATGGAGGCAGGCAATGCCATCAATTTCATACATTCGGTTTTCAAAACATCTAAATGTTTTTTTGAATGTATTAACTCTCAAACGACATATACGATATACGAGTCATCTACACCATCAACTTTGTCTTGGTGAGAGCTTTGACACTAGATAGCATATGTGTACGTAAGAAGTTTCCACCTACTTAGCTAATAAAAACGCTATGGTGTTGATGTTGAAGGTTTGTTTTTAAGTGTAGTTATTAACGCTGCCCCTGATAAGTTTGACACAAGGTGACAACTTTGACACGAACACATTGACAAAAAAAATCATAGCGAGGTGGCAAAAAATTGATCATAAATTTTTTCACCTAGTAAGTGATGTAGTGTTGTTGTGTTGATATCAAATTTGCCGCATGGTAACTTCAATCCAAAGATGGTGGCAATTTTGACAACGATACCATGGCAAATGCATTTATCGCCGGATAACAACTTGATGGCCGAAGAAAAACTTTCTCAGAACATTACCTAAGTGCGATCTAGTTGCGAAGCCCGTGACTATTCGAAGCCAAGGTGAAAGCGGATTGTGAATCAGGGGTTTTGTTTCGAAACTACATTTCTGCTCCCGAGCTCAAATGAGCTCGATCGGTGAACAATAAAATCCAAAAAATTCAAATATTTTTTTGAGAGGAACATTGACAAAAGTTCCAAGTGCTTGCAAAAATTCGTCTTGAAATCACATTCCTAGAAAGCGTGGCAAAAAAAATTCAGTGCTCTGAAATGCTTTTGAAAGTAGCATTTTCAGAGTACCATTTTTTTGCCATGCCTTCTAGGAATGTGATTTCAAGACGAATTTTTTCAATCACTTAAAAATTTTGTCAATGTTTCTCCAAAAAAATTGGATTTTTTCGATTTTGTTTTGATTATACGAGCTCGGGTGCAGAAACTCTGCGTCCGTTTTGTTTTTTGTTTTACAAGCAGTTGTATTATACTTACATCATTACATGTACATGCATGCATGCAAATGCATAGCGCTAATTGGGACGCTTAAAAAAACTGCCTAAGGGAACGTTCTCTCATTAGCATTTGCTTTAATTTTAGGGAGGTTCAAGTATAGACTCACGTGCTCATAAATTCATAAATCAAATAATATAAATAAAACCTATTTTTTGTTTGAGAAAAAAAGTGACGAACAGGAAGATTGCGTACACTTTACTGTATCGAGTATTGATGAGAATGTGGTATCTCACTGAAAAGATTCAGCTTAACTAACACATATGAGTACTCAACACACATCGCACTTCAAACCTAAAATTTGATTATAATATATTGGGCTTCGGGCAAGTGTGAGTTGTGGTCCCCGCAAAAAAAAGTGAGGCCTCCTTTGGTTCATAAGGTAGGAATATCATAGAAATAGGAAAATCATAGGAAGTGAGGTGACATGCATTTCGGCCTCCTTTGGTTTGTAGGAATGTCATAGAATTTCTATAGGATAGGATTTACATAGGAAAATTTTCTTTGATGCCCTTTGATTTGTAGGAATTGGATTCCTATTCCTATATAGGATACGAATCAATCCTTCACATTTTGAAGAAAAAAAACATTAGCTAAGACTCAATGGAAAAATTCCTATCCTACACATCAAATGACATCTCTTTCTTCATAGAAATTGAGATGCATGGCATCTCACTTCCTATGATTTTCCTATTCCTACAACATTTCTATCCTATGAACCAAAGGAGGCCTTCACTTTTTATAGGAAAAGAGCTGTCACTTGATTCATAGGATAGGATTTTTTTTTCATTGAGTCTAGCCTAATGTTTTTTCCTTTGAAATGTGAAGGATTGATTCCTATCCTATATAGGAATAGGAATCTATTCCCACAAACCAAAGGGCTCCATAGAAATTTTTTCTATAAAAATCCTATCCTCTAAAAATCCTACAAGATTCCTTCAAACCAAAGGAGCCTGAGAGTTATGGGGACGAGGCACAAGAAAAGCATGGATACTCGATTAATAACTCAATTTTAAGGAAGCGCTCGATCTAACGAGGGAAGGGGTGACCGCAGCAAAGCCGTTCGTGTGGATCATCGATTGATCGTGCGGCCGTAGGACGCACGTGGAACAGCCCAGTATTACTTGGCACGTACGCATGCAAAACCCATAGGGTAAATTCGGGAGTATATACTTCGTACGGCTTGGCCTCTCGTCTCATCAAGCGGCGCACCGCCACCCCCCGCCGGCGTATCCCTGGATTGATCAAACGCCGCCGCAGCCGCCAGCATGAACTTCCTGAGGAACTCACGGTCCGCCTTCTCCCGGCTCCACCAGATCGCCCGCCGCCACTGCAGCAACTCCGTGCATCCTCCGGCAGCTCCTCCATCATCAGGCACCAAACAAGCAGGGCTCCTCTTCTCCGGTGCCGCGTTGTTCTTTTTCGGCACCTGCCACCGCGAGAAGGTGCCCTACACCAACCGCGTCCACTGGGTCTTCCTCCATCCGTCGGTTCACCCCAAGTTTGGGAACATCTTCTTCGACAAGATGAAGAAGAAACGCGGGCACGCCATCCTTGGCCCGTCTGACCCCAAGACCGTCCGTGTCCGCCGCATCGCCTCTGATATCATCCGTGGAGTCCATGACGTCTTCCCCACCAACAGCCCCCGCGAAGAAGATGACAGTGAGCTGCTGCGGCCGCAGACCAGGCATCTCGATGACCTTGACTGGGAGGTGATCGTCGTCAATAATGCCAAAGTTAAGGCGTACAGCTTCCCCAATGGTAAGATTGTGATCCACACGGGATTGCTCGACTGCCTAAAGACGGACGCTGAAATCGCCGCCCTTATTGCGCATGAGGTATAGGTTTTTATTTATCGCCTCTTTGGTCATCATCAAGCAAGCGAGGATGGAATTCATTGCATTGATGCCTTCTTTTGTAGGCTGGACACGTTGTTGCAAAGCATTACATGGAGGTTTCAAGGATCATTCCGCCGATATGTGACCTACTAGCCGTGCAAAGGTATTATAATTAATTAATGTGTCTAGGACATATTTAGACGTGCCCTAGTTATTGCACATCTAAGTGTCAATTGAACTAGAAAGAAAAAGAAAAAAGAATTAACAGTTTTGCTAAAACACATCTAGATGTGCCATAAGTATTGTACATCTAAGTCCTATGTCATTGATCTTACATTGAGATTCGTGTGGATATTTTCTTTTTCTTTTTTCTCTTTCTCTTTATGCTTAATTCATTCACTTAGATGCGCAATAACTAGAGCAGATCTAGATGTGTCCTAGACACACCCATTAATTAACCTTCCGCACCTTGAAGAAGCAATTACATTCTCTATCTCCTTTTATTATTGCAAAAAGGAACATTAATTCTTTTATGGACATTGAAACTAGCTAGCTAGCTAGCTGGTTTGCCAATCCTAGTTTTTCCATGTACCCACGTATATTTCATGTTACGGGTTCTATATACCGGCCGGGTCTCATGTGTGTTTTAACTGTATACCATGTAGGAATGAGATGGAGGCAGATCTCATCGGACTGAAGCTACTGGCAGCCGCTGGTTTTGGTAAACACGTAGCCCATGGCGTCTATGAGAAGTTCGGGGAGATCGAACGAGAATGGGGGTTTCATCCTTGGTGTAAGAAAGAATAACGGTTTTTATCGGGAGGCAAGGTCATGAACGATGCATGCGTTGGAATGGTACAAGCAGGTTTGTGCCTGAAATGTCGTTGACCAAGGTTTTCCTTACGGTGACAAGTTCTCCGATATTAATTTTATGTCAGAGTTAACTTTGTAAACAAAATTTGGAAGATTTAATACTTTGGTTGGTTGGCTGCATGGTCTTGCTTTCACATAAATGCGGGGTGGTGTGGTGGCATGTCCGAAGAGGCGGGACGCGTCTCCGGGGCGTGGGCTACGAAAATCAGGTGAAAAGGTCCACCGGTCAGACCCAGTCCGGCACAAGTCAAAGAGCTAGATCCGGCGGTCGTCTATGTCAGGGTTAGACAGGACGGGGTACCGGAGGGGGTTGCAATGCCGCCACGTGTTCGTAGGGCCCTACTACGCTTGTGGCAGCATGGTGGCACGCTCAGGCACCCGACACGCAACTCCGGGGTGTGCCCCCCTCACGGGCGTCGCTGCCGCCATGTCTCGGAGGTGGAAAACGGCATCCATCATGGAAAGTGGACTATCACGGTGAAACCTTCAGACTATTTTTGGGCGAGGGTGAGACTATTTTTTACATTGTGCTGAGAGTCACACATATGTCGTAATAACAAAATAAAAAAATGGAAAGTATCTATGCCGACGGCTTAGCCGTTGGCATAGAAGCGCGCACGCCCACGGATCGATGACGTGGAAAAGGGCCGGGCCTATGCCGACGGCCAAGCCGTCGGCATAGGTTGACCTTATCCGCAGCGGTTCGCCCCCGACCACCCATTCCCCATCTCCCCCGCACCGTCTCCCCCCCGCCCGACCCCGATCCCCACCCGCGCCGCCGCCCCCATCCCATCCCCCACCGCCGCCACGCCGCCCCCCACTGCCCGCGCCGGCCCCATCCCCTCCCCCACCACCGCCGCACCGCCCCCACTGCCCGCGCCGCCCCAATCCCCTCCCCCACCGCCGCCGCACCGTCCCAGTGCCCGCGCCGCCCCAAGACCGCCGTCGACGGCCCTCCCTCCCCCGACCTCCGCCGCCCCACGCCGCACCAACCCCGGGCCGCCCCGCCCCTCCCTCCCCCGACCTCCGTCCCCGCCCCGACCTCCGTCCGTGCCCCTCCCCCCAAGCCGGACCTCCCCACGGTGAGCTCCCTCCCTCCCTCTCTGTAGATTTTTTTTTGATAATTTTGTTGTTGTTCATAGTTATGTAACTAGATGGATGGATGCATAGTTAGTTGATAGATGATTTGATGATAGTTACAAATGTGAGAAATGCAAGAAAAGCAATTTTTTTAACAAGGGGCATGACGTTAGATGATGGATTTTTTGATGATAGTTGCAAATGTATGATGATTGTTACATGATAGATGATGATGTTAATGATGATAGATGATGATGTTGATGATGTGGATGTTGTTAGAATCATAGATGGTGGATGGATGGAATGTCGGTGAATTTTTTTAGAAAGTTTGTTTGTCATATATTTAATGTTAGGTCATGTTGACGAATGTATGTTGGTAAAGTTAATGATAGATGAATGGATGGATGGATGTTGGACAAAATTTTGAGACTTACTAAGATGTGATGATCTTGCTAAAAAAATGATACTCATGATGATCTTGAGTGACCGTTGTGGAATTTGCAGGCGTTGTGGTGTCGCATTTCATCAGAGTGACCGTTGTCTGACGCGTTGGTCCCCCTGAGCATCCCTCTGCTGTTCGACTACTTCCTCTACAGCCGAGGATGCAGCAGGCTTTTCAGGATATGGCGGCCGGCAGGTGTCCTCAGTTCCCTACAGCACAATGCCCTCCAGCACAACCAGTGCTGATGAGCTTTGAGGAGTTTGTGGCAGAGAACGCTGGCCCCTCGCCGGTTAGTTCATCCCCAATCTATTCACCCAAAGCATGTCATGCCTTTCAACACAGTCATAGATCTCGTGCATATGTCTTTTCAACATGCAGGGAACAGGTGGATCTACCATTGGTGGTGGTCTTCGCAGCACTCCGGAGACACGGAGCCCGACCACTCCGATCCACGGAGGCGGAGGAGGAGGCGGTCTTGGCGGTAGCGCTGCCGCTAGCACTGATGACCTGGACTTTGGCCGTCTTGGCGGTGACGACCTCCGCGGTGCTCGATGATGCTTGAGATGTGATGATGATGCTTGACATGACTTGTGTGTGCTGATGATCATTTAGCTGACTTGTGTGATGATGCTTATGCTTACATTCGTTGATATGCTTATGCTTGTGTGATGATGATCTATTGTTGTGATGATACTTATGCTTACGTTCGTTGATATGTGCTGATATGTGCTGCTGATATGTGCTGTTATATAAGTGATGTTATTTGAATTGAACTGATCCGAAAACAAACAGAAAAAAGAAAAAAAAAGCAAAAGCAAACTATGCCGACGGCCTAGCGTGAGCTCCCAGTAGCTGACACGTGGGAGCCTATGCCGACGGCCTAGCCGTCGGCTTAGTTCAAAAACTGTGCCGACGGCTAGGCCGTCGGCATAGGCGCCCACGTGTCAGCTACTGGGAGCTCTATATGAAGGACTATGCCGACGGCCTGGCCGTCGGCTTAGTTTCAAATTATGCCGACGGCCAGGCCGTCGGCATAGCCCTGGGCCTAGAGCAGCGGCTGGTCGCCACGTGGCACACCTATGCCGACGGTCGGGGCGTCGGCATAGTGGTGCCACGTGGCGACCGTTCGTTGGGCAGACTTGACGGCGGCCGCCGTTAGGCGTGGTAGTTGCCGACGGCCAGGGCCGTCGGCATAGATGTACGGCCCCCGCCGGCGTACCATATATGCCGACGGCCTTTCTATGCCGACGACGTCCCTGGCTGTGCCGACGCATATGTTGCCGACGGCCCTATGCCGACGGGGCCCTATGCCGACGGGGGCCGTCGGCATAGGCCTATCCCGACGGGACTCAGGCCTATGCCGACGGCCCTAGCCGTCGGCATAGGGGGCGATTCCGGTAGTGTTTGGTCATCCTTCAATGGGACGGAATTCAGTTATGCCTTCTTTTCTTACTATATTAGGCCGGACACGTTGTTGCAAACCATAACACGGAGTTCTCAAGGATGATTCCCTTCCATGACAAACTGGCCTCCCAAAGGTATTCTACTTAACCTTTCACAATTTACGCACGTCGATTTTATTAGTTAATACATTATTTTCTTCTTTAAAAGATGCAATTACATTTTCTCACTCCCTTTACTGCAAAAAGGAACCTTATTGAAACTTGCTGGTTTGCCAAGTCCAAGTTGCCCCATATAAGCAAGTATATTGCATGTTAGAGGCTATACCAGGTCTCATGTGTGTTTTACGTGATGTATACAATGTAGGAATGAGATGGAGGCGGATCTCATCGGACTGAAGCTACTGGCAGCCGCTGGTTTTGATACAGACGAAGCCCATGGGGTCTATGATAAGTCCAGGGAGATCCGAAGAGGCAGTTTCACCCTTGGTGTAAGAAAGAGTAACAGTTTTTATCATGGGACAGTGTCATGGAGGTGGTACTGGAACTGTACAAACAAATTTGTGCGGAAGAAACTTCAGTCGGCGTTTTCCTTGCGGAGTTCTTCGATATTAATTATATTTTAGAGTAACTTTGTAAAAAGTTTTTAAAGATTTAATACACCGTCTTGATATGGCGACAGTGAAATAAAATTATTTATTACATACTCAAACTACTACTTGGTGGAGCGACCCCTACAAGTGCTATTACTACTTGGTCGTGTTTTGGGATCGAATGCTCATGCTTGAGCAGGAGATTGAAACATATATCTGGACTCGCCGGTTCAAGGGCTTTGAGGCACCTCGATGCGAACCACGGCGGTGGAGGTCATAAACGTTGGTTGAAGGTTGACACCGTCTGCCTACAGTGCTCTTAGTCCCTCCCCATGGATGGTTTGGTTGGAGCTGGAGCCCTGAAGATTACGTCTAATTTTCTGTGTATAAACTCAACACTGGCTATCGAAATGTCAGGGAGAGAAATCCAAGATCATTTTCTTTGTGTTGGATTGTACAATATGGTGTATCAGTGTGCAGACTGCAGTGACTAGACTAGTGACGGGCATGATTCGATGTTGGCGTAGCTCATGAGAGAGGAAATGTGATGGACAAAATCTACGCAATATTAAGAGTTGACGGGCAACAGTTGGCGTAGCTCACAGCGATGTTTGGATGGATGGTGGTGCTCGTTTGTCGTTTCTTCTTCAAGTCAGTCTTCCATGCTTCGATTCTCCTCAAGTTTGTCCGTTGGGATGGTTTAGAAGGAACTCCAGACTAGATTCATGCCAGCTTCTCGGGCGGCGAGGTTAGGATTTCTCTTCTTGCGTACGCAACTGCGAAATTTGGTTTCAGGTTCTTCAGACCTACTCAAGGATTCAACGGTGACGACTGCAGCTTGAGGGCACTGGTCCTTAGGGGCACGTGCACGAAGACTTCTCGGCTGTTATCGACAAAGTCAGGCCGGCTCCGGAACGAGAGCAACGACATCGGTGCGTTGGCAGCTCGTTCTGGCATCGGCAATGGTCATTCGGTGGTCCATAGACCTTAATGTAATTTTTATTATGTTTGAGATGTTTTGTACTTGCGATGAATCTATATAACATATTTGATCCTTTTTGCAAAAATAAATAAATAAAGTTATTTAGAGAGAAGTTGGATCTAGTATGTATGACTGATGACCGCAGTGCATCTTTTTTTTGTTAAACTTTGTTGTCGGCTTGTTGGACCTGGTAGGAACTCGTGTATCGCCGAGGAGCCGCACACACGCGTAAATTGTGATTGTGATCCGTCTTTTACACACCATCGAACACCGAACTTCAAAGTTCAAAGTTCAAACGCCGCCGCCGCACTGCTACTGTGCAGGTAATCGCCGACATGAACTGCCTGAGGAACTCCCGGTCCGTCTTCTCTCGGCTCATGGCCCTCCGCCAGTACTGCAACCCCGGGCAGCTCCGGCTGGCCCCTCGATCGCGCTCCCATGTCCTAGACTCCATCCGAGGGCTCTTCTTCCACACCGCCGAGCCTGCAGCCTCCTGTCTAACGCCGGCACCGTCACTACCGGCAGCCGTCCCACGGAGCTAGCCGTCGATCCACCGCGCACGCCGTTGGTACCGTGACCCATGGAAAGTCGCTGGTGCCAGTGGCGCGGCCGTTCTCCTCCCCTATGCCACGGTTTTCACCGCCTGCGCCGCGGTCAGCCACACGGAGACCGTGCCCTACACCAACCGCACCCACCGGGTAATGTTCTCTCCAAAGTTGGAGCGCAAGCTAGGCAACGAAGATTTCGAGGAGCTCAAGAAGAAGCGCAGCAAAGACATCCTTGGCCCGTCTGATCCCAAGACAGTCCGTGTCCGCCATATCGCGTCCGATATCATCCGCGGAATCTAGGAGCTCTTCCCCGCCGACGGCCTGGGCGACGACGACGCTAAGCAGGGAAAGGCAGCGGTACGGTCGCAGACGGGACATCTCGATGACCTTCAGTGGGAGGTGATTGTCATCAGAGATAACAGAGTCAATGTGTGCAGCTTGGGCGGTGGCAAGATTGTTGTCTTCACTGGATTGCTCAACTTTCTCGAGACCGATGCTGAGATTGCCGCTGTCATTGCGCATGAGGTACGTTTTCCTTACTACTACCTCCGTCTTAGATTTATTAGTCCCCTTTATATTCTGTGCCAAATTTTGATTTGAAATTTAACTAACAAAATGTTAATGCAATGTTATGAAAAATAATATAACTGAAAACTATGTTCAAATGCGAATTCAAAGATATATAACTTTTGTTGACATGCATTCATGTATTATTAGTTAAATCTTTAGTCAAATTTTGGCATAAAATACAAAAAGGACTTATAAACCAGACCGGAGGTAGTATTGCGTTGTCTACTTGTCTTTGGTCGTTTTCAAGTGCATTCACTGACCCCTTCTTTTTAGGCCGCACACGCTGTTGCTAGGCATTCAATGGAGTTGGCGATGTTAACTCCGCCCATCCTCAACGAACTGCTTCCCTTCTCACGAAGGTATTATTCATTTATTACATTTTACATGAATCGAATTAATTATCATTTAGTTTCTTATTTGAAACAAGGCAATTGGCATTTCTTATAAACTGTTTTGTAAGGACCGTGAAACTCATGGATCTTTGGAGGCTATATGTATGCTATATTGTATGTTTTATCTATAGTATATCCATTGTAGGACCGAGTTGGAAGCAGACCTCATTGGAATGATGATACTGGCTGCCGCCGGTTTCGATCCACGCGTAGCACCTGAGATCCACCAGAAGCGGGAGAGCCCGGCGCTGAGCACGGTGCTGGATGATTACATTGGCAGTCATCCTTCGTGTAAGAAATGGTCACAAGTTTTATCACGGGGCGATGCCATGAAAGAGGCAATGCAATTGTACTACAAGCAAGTTTGCTCCGGGAAAGGCGCCGATCGACGTTTCCCTTATGGTGGCAGGTTCTCAGATGCTCTTATGTCAGAGTAACTTTGTGAACAGAAGATTTGTACCATTCGGATAACTGATTGTGGTTGGTTGGCAGCATCGTGTTGATGCAGCAAAAGTAAAATAGGGCTTATGTACTAAAAGTCTGTGAGGGCTCTAAGAAAAAAATTGATTTTTTCTATAAATTGCAAAAGATCAAACAGCTGGTCATTGACAAAGAGATCATTAGAAATGGAGGTGAGCTAATACCTTAACCCAATCTTCTTACATCCATACTCGTACGGTGATTTTTCATCCAACTTCCACATGATTCACATACTTTGACGCCCATTCTCCTGTGTGCCGCTGGCTTCCTTCCTACACCATGCATTCTTCTCTGGCCACCGATCTTGACACCGGCACAAAGCAGCAGTTGTGCACCCCACGACGACGCTGGTCGTCGAGTCGAGGATCTCCACGGCATCAAGGACACAGACGCTTTGCAAAAATGCTTAATTGGATGCAATTTCGCTGGTACCTTACCTTTGACACCTCTATACTTCTTTGGATTCATTTCTTCAAAAAGTATGATATTTTGGATACGTTTCCATTTGTCTTGTTGAGTTGTGACCCAAATTACTTCTATAAAGAATGCTGGAATCCCAGCGTCCTGCGGACCTTCTAGGGCAAGAGTGTCGTCCATGCCATCTGTTTTGCGGTCGCTTGCCGCGGGCATCACCCGGGGGCTCTCTGCACTATCCGATCAACCTGCCACGGCAGTGCATGACGGATCGACCCATGGCGTGGCCGGGGTCGCTGTCATGGGGTGGTGGCGGGCGCGCCCACCAGCGAGGTTGTGTTTGCTGTCCCGCGCACAAAGGGGATGCCGGATCCGTATGTCGGTGTGGTCCGTGCATGCCGAGCTTGTTCGGTCGTGACAGGCGAGGCATGTGTCAAGCCTGTTGCGTCGTGTCACGCGTGGGGCGGTGTGTCACGCTCGCTTGAGCCGAGACCTGCTTGTCGATGTCCTCGCCTAACACTGGGTTAGTTCAGTCGCAACAGAGGGTCTTGCGGCATGCTCGTCTACGTCGGCTCGCACTTGGGGGGTGTCCATCGTGCCTGCATGAGCTAGCTTGCGTGTGGGGCTAGCCGGACAGATTCATTGGCCTGACATATATCCACTTATTTCCGACGGTGAAGTTACGGTCGAATATGTTAGTTCATCCTCAAGTAATATAATAACCGATGGTGACCGCCGGCCATTTCCTGTCAGTGATGCTTCTCGGCCATTACACTATTAGCCGAAGGTACGGTTGGGTAATATCTTGCCCTACGGTATTAAACCGGCGGTGTGCCCCCGGATATATGTTGTCCACCAGCTAGCCCGATGATGCTGACAGCTGATGTTTCCCCGGCGAGTATTTATTTCTGATAGGTATTGTTTCCCATCGATTGTTGTAATAGTTGACGATATATTTGACCACTCGACTGTTGTAATATTTGATGGTATATTTCATCGGTTAAAAGTTGTTATAACTGAGGGGAGAATAAAACCACCAATTATTAAGTTCGTCAATTGTGCATTAGCCCCTTCAGAGATTCCATTAATTGAGAAAAAAAGCCAACATCATCAATTTGTAAATCCATGGACGGTCTAAAGTCTTCATCAATGTATTATGCACAGGAAAATCCATCGGCGGTCTAAAGTCTTCATCAACATAACTCAAATTTACCACCTAATGCTAATTTTATCACTTTTTTTAAGTTCAGACTCCTCAAGAGTTGTCTCAAGATATTATTGAATTGAGACATTCAAAATCCATTAAATAAAACTTCTTTTTTTGGAAAAAGGCGTTAATACATTTGAAATGCTGAGACGATGGAATAACTACATGAGAATATAACTAGTTTCTAGTTACATATTATACATTATCTTGAGAAACATAATAAGATTGTGATTTCTTCAAACTAAGCTTCAAAAATAGGCTTCTTCAAAAGACATAGACTTGCTACCATTTCAACGTACCTCGTGATCTTCATGAGACTACCCATAGTGGGAGTAATATAGAGAGTAACATAGATGACACATAAGCAAAAGAAGATGATGTGGCAGCCAATTAATGAGAGTGACCAATTGAGTAACCTAGCTAGTTACTCATACTATGAGTAACATCACACATAGCAAGACAAGATGAGTCTACAACCTAATAAATGAAGTTATGTAAGACTTGAATAGTGAAGATTTTTCTCTGGTTTCTAAACAAAGGAGTCATCCTAACTAGAGATAATCTGGCACGACGAAACTGGCATGGTTCCAAGACATGTGTCTTTTGCCAACATGATGAGTCTATCAAACACTTATGTTTTGAGTGCAAGTTCGCTCGGGCAGTTTGGGCCATGGTCCAAGTAGCTTCGAATTTATACCCACCACGTAGTGCACGGAATATGTTTGGCAACTGGTTGCGGGGTAATTGATAAACAATTTTCTGCACATAATCTTGTGGGAGCGGCGCCCTTATGTTGGGCAATGTGGCTTACGAGGACTGATGTGGTTTTTAACAATAAATGTGTCTCATCTCCCATGCAGGTTATTCATGTTTGTACATGATGGCTCCGTACTTGGTCTATCCTGCAGAAGCCGGAGGACAGGGACCTTTTTATGATGGCGTCTACACGACTGGAGCGTATGGACAGGGAGGTTTTCTATCCCATGGATGGCGGTGTGATATACGGATAGGATCTCCCGCTCCTTAGGCTGGACATGGTTTATTGCTTGTCATTGTATCGAATTATTTTATTTTTAGGGTGCTCTGGACTTCTTGGCTGTGTGCATCTAGCTATGCAGAGGCCGGACTTTCTTTCAATACGATTGTATCACCTCGATATATCTATTCAATGAAAAGTTCTTTATAAAAAAAACATATGCATGTTAATTACTAGTCTAAGTACTCCCGTCTATGGGTAGTCTAAGGGAACAACACAAACATTACAAGAAAATAATGAATCTAAAGATGTCAGCATGAACAAGTGAATATTAATACGATTTATAGGCAAGGACACAACATGCGATAAAAGAAATCATACACATGCGTAAAGAATTATGTCGCAGAGTAGAGAAGTGATTTGATGTGTGAGTTTCTAATCTGATCGTACCTTCATAGAAGCACTGAATTCAACAAAAGTGCACAAGTTGTGAAAAGCACATAAGGGAAAATGTGCAGGTGTTTATCTCACTTCAGAAATAATCCTAGTTTTATCTATAAGGTAACCATTAAAATCTTTCAAACTATATTGTGATGATAACACATTCATACAAGTTTGCATGTACGAGTAACGAAATTGATCAACTACAAGATATACATGTCCAAATATCTACCTTAAGTGTTATTACATGGATACTCCCTGCCAAAAAACTATAGACATTTATCGATCAAAGCCTCAAAAACTACTACATAATTTTGGTGTAAATTCGGCCATCCATGTAACAGAAGTGGAAGCAAAAAGAAACATGCCTATGGGAACATAATTAACATGTTTAGTCCAGTAAAGGTAATCGAATAAATATATTCAATTTTTCAACAAGGTCATAATACGATGGGACCTATAATAGCGGCAACAAAGCCTCCAGCAATTTTTGTATGGAAATGCACTAATCTTTTGGAATAAATCATATGTGGGTTTAGAAAAGCTTATCCCTCAAGGTGTTTGACATGTGATTCTCGCCTACTGTTTTTGCTGGTTGATGCCAGTTGCTTCATATCAGCTCAGCTCTTTCTTTCTTTTTAACAATGTAAACAACAGCCAAGCATGACTGTGTTGATCCTACATGGAAAAAAGTAATAACTACTTACTGCAAACCTATATAACATTCATGTTTTGAGAAGTTGTTTTATGGAATAAGTGGATAAGCTCAATTATAAGTTGATTGCAATACAATATAATGAACTAGTAAAATGCCCGTGCGTTGCAACGGGCTGCATTGGCGACTTCCTTTTTACCATTAAAGACCTTTGCTTTTCTTCCTTTCTTTCCTCTCCCAACTAAATACATTTTTTGAAGTGATATTTGAATGGATAAATTAACAACCATACTAAAAATATCAAGATATAAAAACATATTTATCGAATAGCATTGCTACTACACATTCGACATGAAAGTTATGGCATCCAAAAGATTGGAAACAAACACATTGGTGACTTACCACCAAATCTCATTTATATTTTGGAACGTGGTTGTCCTACTAATGTGTACCTGCAAGATCTCTCTCCCTCCCTCAATCTCTTCCCCCTCTCCCCCTTCTCTCACTCACCATCTATTGATCTCAAGAAGACTCCAATGCTCTACTGGCCGTCTCATGAGCTGGTCGTCATTGCTTCTATTGGTGGAGGTGGTGGTGATGAAGAGGAACACCACAAGATGTTGTTGATGTTCTTGATCTCTTCCCTATGGTCAGTGTCGCCTCTGCATGGGGTGTCGTTCATCAATGCCACCATTGTGTCAAGTACAATAAAAATATAGGAAATAAAAAGCTAGAAACTTTGTGTGTGGCTTGAATTTGGAATTATAGCCTTATAGGAGGAAAACTTATACGAAATGTGCTACACAAATATCATCTTGTGTTTAAAACCATAGCTAAAAGTTAACTCGATTTATAGTAGGGTGCTCTTCCAACAGGATTTGTTCAGACTTTCTGGTGGAAGAACAAACATATGAAGCTGCCAAGGAGATAAAAATCCCAACTATAAACCTCTCTTGAAAACTCTTTGTCATAGTTCTCAAAGTAGTGGAGCAGAACTTCTCGATACCAAGGGTGGGTGTTCTCGATGTAGTAGTCGAGGAAAGAAATTTATATATCAGGGAGGAATTACCACTTATAAACATCTTACCACCCAAAGAATAGGTTGTGATAGTCGTGAGACAACCATCTATATGAAATAACAACAATCATTGTTAGCTCATAGAATTCTACCAGCTACAAAGAGCCCAAGAATTGGACTACAACATCTGTCACAACTTGGTCCGGGAGAAGATGCCATTGTCCATATATTCTCTTGATTTCTTGCCTATATCTGTGCCAGAAGATACTTCAGTCCGCAGAAGATCCCAATTGATATATGAACTAGACCATACTAAAAAAATGTAAAAACAAATTTATAACATAGCAGGTCATAAATAAAATAAACATGTTTACTGCCAAAACCAGCGCCTAATTTCGAGCTACACTGCAAAAGCTCCCCTGACGGCAAGATTGTGGCAGCGCAGGAGCATCTAGGGAGGAAGTACGGAGTATTCTTGAGGCATTGTGTGATTGAAACAGGCTTGTACGTATACTTTCAGATCTCTGGTGCCATCTGCTCTTGCATAACCACAAAAGAGTACCTGAAAGTTGAGTCAACTGAAATACGACTAATGCATAATTACACATTTTGATCATTGTTCTTTTGAGGCCGGTGAACTGTATGTAAAATCATGAAGTAAGCTACATCAAGTAATCAAATTTATCCACCAAGCCCACTAACCAGCAGCAACAAGCTATCAAGATTTCTTTTACTCATACAATTGTGACTAACTCTGTAAGGTTTGCCTTCAGAAGCTAAAAAGGGATAGAGCAATCAACAGACCTTAATGTATCAAATTTTGAAAATGATCCCATGTGGTTGTTATGAAATTTGGAGTGAACAAAAATTAGTATCCAATTGCTTAGCAAGACAGAAATGAAGGAATTTATCTTGTACAAATATATGAAAACAACACCACTTTAAATGAAAACACAAGTTCACACTTTGAATTTCCCTGCAATTGTTCCAGTGGCTATTTTGCCTAAGTTGATGGCTTCCTATACATAATGGACGTAGGAAATATGTAGAACTTATGAAACTTGCAATTAAAGCTTGATGAAGCCAGTCAGCGCAATTGGGGAGGTAGCGGCGAGCAGATCCATGAACGCCACAGTGGCCGTTGTCCGGCAGAGCATCACCAACTTCATTTGCATTTGTATTATAATTGTGAGTATGGTGTTTTAGCCGGGAGCTTTGACAGGTGTTCCTCAGCTTTGGTCAGCCATCCCATGTCATTTAGCATCATCACCCGCTGAACACAGATGCAAAGCTTTCCAAATTAACAAATAAACATATAGATGAAACACAAGTTTATTGCAAGATTTCTTCGGCGGTAGCAAAACTCACATGCCCCCCTATGTCGGTGCTGACAGAGGAAATCAAGCAGGGGCTCGAGGCAATCATGTTGTGGAACAAAAATCAAAGACAAGCGCCTGTAGAGAAAATGCACGCCATTTCCAATTGACGACGACCAGCTCGGACATGGTATTAAGGCAGTGAATGGCTCAAGTCAAACTCCAGTACGTAGGGGTCGTTGTGCCTGCCAGATCATGAGGTTAAGATTATGGTGATAAAAATTGAAACAATTCCACTCGTGACAATTTAGCTGAGTTGATTTGAATTTTAGTATCAAGCGGAGATCCGTATTGATAATGAAATCTACTAAGTTGTCAATGCCTTAACACGACCGTAGTTGTACACATATAGCTAGGCGAAGGATGGACAATTCAAACTACGTTTCCTGATGGCAGCCTCTGAAAGCTAAGCATTAAGCGTTCAATTTAATTTTACCTCCCCAACGCCCCTCTCACTAAAATTTTGACAATAGCAAAGGCAAAAGGAATAAACGTAGGAGTAGAGATTGCATGAAGGAACAGGGGGCGCAACACATACTGGCCGTCGACGAACTCCTCCTTGAAGCGGAGATACTCCGTCTCCTTCACGCTGAGTTGTTAGATGCATGGTTTTCATTTTCAGTGAGATTTCGTTGAAATTCACTGAATTTCAGTAATTTCAGCAGACACTGAAATATTACGTTTCGGCCAAAATATTTCAACAATTTTAGTATAGCACAACAACTCCAAAAAATTCAAAATATTTTTTAAAATTTTCAAAATTTTAATTGAATTCAAGTGAATATTTCAGTCATTTGGCTGAAATGGAAACTGAAATCACTGAAATTCACTGAATTTCAGTGATTTCGGTTGGTGCTGAAATTTTTCTGAAACTGAAATTTAAAACCATGGTTAGATGTTGAGCTCATGCACGTTGACCGGAAGTACTCCTGGTCGGGGCACTTGAATGTATAGTACTGTGGCCACCGCATCAATGGAACCTGAACCCAGCCTCCATCTCTCTCAATCCTTGCGCCTCGCCGCCGCCCCATCTCGGCTAGCCTCTGCCAATCCGTTCCCAAGGGCTCGCTACCGCACGATACACGCCGAGCCCCACGGCGCCCAACGCCGCCACCGTCCCTCTTGAATCATCTCCAATTCCCGAGCCCTGCAATGCCCATCCGACATCGCTCTCGCTCTCCCGAGTCGCCGCCTTCGCTTGACTGCTCTCTCAGTCCCTTGCTATTTCTCGGATCTCTCCAAGTCCCGAACCACAGGTTTGGAAAGAAAAATTAGATCGGGGATAGATCAGGAAGAATCGAGTGAAGGAGATCTGGAATGGAGCGGAAACGATGCGACTTTCTTTTTTGAACACTGAGACAATTGAGACTTTGAGAGAAAGAGGAGGGAAAACCAGTCGAACGGGATTTTTTTAGTGCAAGGAAGAATAAACCGGTGGGAGGGGGTGGTGGGAGGTGAGGCGAAAGAAAATCGCGCGTACTGATCTACCAACTCCTCCATTAGAAATAGAGATGAGCTTTAATCCTAGATGTGTGCATTATTTCGTTTCATGTAAATACGGTTACTACTTAACTTTGTGTTCAATACATTCCAGCAAAAACCATCAAAAATTGGATGTAAAAGCATGTACAACTTTATTATAGGATCAACACATTATGGTCATACTTTTACTAGAAATACACATCAATTTTGAAGGATTAAAATTATTTTTCACACTAATGAGGTCGAGTCTCCTGGGGTAGAACCTTTCTCATACTGATCACAGCTAACCTGTACAAAATCAGGGCAAGGCGAAATCAACTAGATGCCGACATGAGATTCTAGGAAAACATACTAGATTAGTTGTCAAACTGAACTATTACTGCTAAAATAATACATACATTTGCCTAAGCAAATAATACATACCATAAGCAAATTTACAAACTTCCCAAGATTGCCCAAACGGTAAATTTAATACCTAGAACTAGCTATACATTTGCCTCGCAGGCTCGCAAATAAAAAAAACTAGCCAGGCAGAAAGAAAGTATAAATCATGTCCATGTAAACCAGGACGTCCTGAATTTATGACTCAACAAATAATACTATCTAGCTGAATTTTTGAGAGAACCAAGCCAACCAACGAGACACTATTTCACCAACCACACGGTCATTGCCTTAAGATGCAAACATGAGTAAAGAAATTGCTGTCACCTTGAAAGTGAGCACACATCCCAAAAATCTATATAACCTACTAAAGCCTAAAACGGTCCACACGCATGGAACCAGTGATCCCCTTCACCTCGGACAACCGAGGTTACTGGCGGAGGGGAGTTGTTGGAGGACGGCGGCGGAAGGAAGCTCGTTCCCATAGAAGATAGAAAACGATATACAGTATGTGGGCTAGACACGCACTTGGGCAACGGCGAGTTGTGAAGACGAGGCAGCAAGAGGAGCACGTACGGACACATGATTTTTCCTTTTTCTTAATATACAAAGCACAGATAATAAGGGAAGGGTTGACCGCAACAAAGCCCTACATGTGGATCACCGATAGATCGTGCGGCCGTAGGTAACTGTTTTGGACGCACGGGCACGAGCAACAGCCCAATATTACTTGGCACGTACGCATGCAAAACGATAGGGCAAATTCGAGTATATATACTTCGTACGTGCAACATCGGCACGGCCTGTAATCAAGCACCGCACCTCATCCTCCGGCCGACGGCGTATCCATCGGTCGGTCAAACGCAGGCGCCGCCATGAACTTCATGAGGAACTCGCGCTCCGTCTTCTCCCGCCTACAGACCGCCCGGCGCTACTCAAACCGGCGCAGCCTCAGCCGGCGCGTCCCAGGGTCCTAGACTCGGTCGGAGGGCTCTTCTCCGGCCACGCCAAGCCTGTCGCCGCCTCTCAAACCGCCGCGCAGGCACAGCCCCAAGAAGCAGGGCTCTTCTTCCCCTGGGGCTTGATCTTCTTTTTCCTCACCTGCGACCGTGAGAAGGTGCCGTGCACCAACCGCGCCCACTGGGTCTTCCTCTCGCCGTCGTGTCACGCCTTGACGGGGAACATCATGTTCGAGAAGATCGAGGAGAAACGCGGGCCCGCCATCCTTGGCCCGTCTGACCCCAACACCGTCCGTGTGCGGCAAATCGCCTCCGGTATTATCCGCGCAGCCCACGACCTCTTCCCCCGCGGCGACGATGACCACGACGATAAGCAGGAGACGCCGGAGCGCCATGACTTCAAGTGGGAGGTGGTCATCGTCAATGATGACAAAGCTAAGGCGTACAGCTTGCCCAATGGCAAGATTATAGTCTACACGGGATTGCTCAACTGCCTAAAGACCGATGCTGAAATTGCCGCCCTTATTGCACATGAGGTAGGTTTTTCCTTGTTGCCTGTTTTTTTTATTGAAAGATCCATTAATTATTGCTTGATTTTGGTAGCCCTGAAGTGGAACGGACGGAATTATTTATGCCTTTTTTTTTCTTATTAGGCCGGACACGTTGTTGCAAACCATGACACGGAGTTCTCAAGGATCCTTCCATTCTTTGACACACTAGCCTCGCAAAGGTATTATAGTTAACCTTTCACAATTTTACGTATGCCGATTTAATTAGTTAATATTCACTCCGTCTCAAAATAAGTGACTCAACTTTGTACTAAAACTAGTACAAAGTTGACTCACCTATTTTGGGACGGAGGGAGTACATATTTTCTACTTTAAAAGAAGCAATTGCATTTTCCATCCCTTTATTGCAAAAAGGAACATGTAAGCAATTACATTCATTATGGGCATTGAAACTTGCTAGTTTGCCAGATCCTGGTTGCTACATGTATGCAAGTATATTTCATGTTAGAGGCTATATAGTATATACCCGGTCTCATGCGTGTTTTACCTGTATATACAATGTAGGAATGAGATGGAGGCCGATCTCATTGGGCTGAAGCTACTTGCAGCCGCTGGTTTTGATACACACGTAGCCCATGGGGTCTATGAGACGTTCGGGCAGATCGGAGGAAACTGGTGGTCCCGATTTCATCCTTGGTGTAAGAAAGAATAACAGTTTTTCATCGGGAGGCAAGGTCATGAAGGAGGCGCTGAAACTGTACAAGCAAATTTGTGCCGGCACTGAAATATTAATTTTAGAATAACTTCATGAACAAAATTTATGACATCGGTGGCAAGTTTTCCAATATTAATTTTATATATGAGTAACTTTGTAAACAAAATTTATGGCATTTAATACGTTGGCTTGCTACGTGAACAATGAATAAATTTTTTTACAGAACAAAATTGTTTATTATATACTAGGTATTTACGCGTGCGTTACTGCAGGATATAAATATTCCTTTTTAACACGATATAATCGAAGCCCCTCACATACACGGGCATATACTCACACCTAGGAACACTCGCACGCACGCCCTACCCTTATGAGCACCTTCGAGAGACTGAGCCAGCATATCATCTTGATATTGATGAAGTCGCCACACACGTCTTCGTTGTCGACGGAAACATCTCCTTCGGCTGAATGTGCATCACTAAAAAGTCTGGAATGAATCCAGCAAAATGCGAGCAGCAATGTCAAAGTCTAGGATTTGAACTTTGGTGGGCTGGGATACCACTGTCCTCCTAACCATCCAACCATATATTGGTTCTATATACATTAACCCATAATTTACATGTCCGTACTATATGATTGTATAAATAAATGTTTACCAAATTCTGCCCATGATTTTTATTTTGTAATCATTTTGACATGCCGAAGAAAATAAATGGGACAAGTAAGGCGGCTTTCAAGGAATGATCATCAGGGAAAATATAAAATGTTGGATGAAGCACTCTAGGAGGAAAAGGAACACTATTTTCTTTATTAAGCCGGTTTTCAAGGAAATGATCATCAGGGAATATGCATCCTACTATGTGGTACTCCCTCCGTCCCATAATGTAGCTAGTGTCAAAAACACGCTGACTTTATGGGAATTAGGTAGTATTATATTCTAAAATGCATGGGTCAGCTCCTAAGCCCAAACAAATGTTCCGTCTTGTTTAGTGATGCTTGCCAAGATTCGGTCAGAGAAGAAATTATCACCACCCTAGGTGTGGAATCTTCAGTATTTCAGAGCCAATATCTCGGCCTCCCAACCCCGGAAGGCACGATGAAGGACGGAAAATTCCAACCAATAATGGACAGATTGGGAAGAGGTGTAGCGTCTGGAATGAACGGTTCATGTCACAAGCGGCTAAGGAAGTTCACATCAAATCTGTTGCTCAAGCCTTACCCACACATGTCATGGGAGTCTTTAAACTTAACCAGAGCTTCTGTGAAAAGTACGAGAAGGTGATTAGAGACTTTTGGCGGGGCGATAAGGAGGGCCATCGAAAAGTTCACTGGATGTCGTGGGAGAACATAACTAAGGCCAAGAGGAATGGTGGCATGTGTTTTAGAGACATGCACTTGTTTAATCAGGCACTCCTTGCTAGACAGGGCTGGAGATTATTGCAAAAACAAAGATTTACTCTGACCATGTCCAAAATATTGTTTTTCCATGGTCAGAGTAACTCTTTAAACAATATTTAGAAGATTTAATACATCATCTTGCTACGACAACAATGAAATAAGATTATTTATTATATACTAGGTATTTGCCTGTGTGTTGGTACGGATATAAATATTCTATACATTAACCCATTAGTTACGTGTCCGTAATTATATGATTCTCCCGTGATTTTATTTCACAATCATTTATTGTCATGCCAAAAGATATAGTTTATTTGGTAAGTTAAGTAAAAGATAGGGTAGTTTTGACGGTTTTCGAGGAATGATCAAGAGAAAAAATATGAAATATTGGACGAAGCACTCCGGCTAGCAAAAAAAGAAACGCTATTCTTTTTTATTTATTGTATTGTATATTATATACTAAAATTACTACTTGGTGGAGCTAGTCCTACAAGTTTATTACTACTTGGTCATGTTTTGGGATCCAATGCTCATGGTTTAGCAGGAGATTGAATACAAGGCATCTCTTTTTTAAGCCAATAACCGGACTCGCCGGCTCACGGTCTTTGAGGCATCTAGATGTGAACCGCGGTAGACTACCCATAGTGGAGAGTAACTTAGACTAGTAATATGCATATGTTACTAGTCTATGTTACTATCCCTATATATAGTGGGGAATAACATATTTGTGGTGTCATGCAACTCTCCGTTTACTATAGTATATAGACTCATCTTGTCTTGTTATGTGTGATGTTACTCATAGGATGAGTAACTAGCTATGTTACTACATGTCTCTCTTTCATCATTAATTACTTGTCATGTCATCTATTTTGTCAAGTTAAGTGTGATGTTACCACCTATGTTACTCCCACTGCAGGTAGTCGTAGAGGTCAGGAACGTTGGTAGAAGGTTGAGACGGTCTGCCTAGACTGCTCTTAGTCGTTCCCTAATGATGCTTGCGTGGAATGCTAGCGTAGCTGACGAGAGTGGAAATCAGATAGCTTATATCTACCCAGTATCAAGAGTAGACCGGCATAGGTCATAGTAAAAAAGTCAATAGCAGATTTCATTGAGGAATACCACCGCAACGGACTAAATCTATCTGGTATTTAGAGTTTTATAGGGATGATTACCTTCGATCCACTTTTCGATATTGATATAGCCATGATACCCTAGTTTATGGAACCACAAGAAGTAATGATTTATAAAGAAGATTGCTACAAGAAGTTGTTAGCTTTCTGGAAAAAATACAAAGGTGAAAAAAAACAATAATAAAGAAATAGGTCAGGGCTAGGTTTCACATGCGGTCATGTACGTGCGCTCGAGGTCATATTTACATAAACTACATGGCATTGGTAAAAACAATTACATAAATCTTGTCAACATATTGTTCTGAAAGATATGTCCACATAACCCCATGACTTAGTGCCGCCGAATCGAGATTTTGTTCTCCAACCAAGACCCTATTCAACTGACGAGGTTACCTCAGCTATTAAGGAATAACTAGACAAACACATTGAGTGTTTACTGACTGCACCTGTTCTACCCAGCGACTTGGTTCCAGCTATCGTACTAATGTTACTCTCACTATGTTCAGCATAGTATTCCGCAACTCTCTGCACATAACCTCTCCTTGTTCAAATCTTCCGTTGTCGAGTACCTATGAGCTCTAGAAATTAGATATAGACAATGGATTTGTGCAACAAATAGAAATAACATTAACTCGAAGTAAGCCAACAATCTCTTAGTGCGCGTACATGGGGCTGTGAGGCTATGCCTCAGCCCTTGACCTGAGGGAGTACTTACACACCGTGAATAAATCATCACTAATAGACATTGTAACGGTCGGTACATGAAGATGAAGGATTATTGTTCTTACAATCATCTTGATCATGATGTACTCTCAAGTACAAGTGTTATGGCCAACGGATATGGAGGTTGTGCTACTAGAGATGGCTATGAACATGGCAACAATTGCTGAATGACGATGACGGTTGGGAATTGGTGAAGTTGCTGAATGGAGACTCTTTGGCCGAAGGGGTTTCCTCTCCTATATATAGTACAGACGGGCCGAATATGGTTTCGAGGCACCTCCAATGCGAATCAGCATGGGGTCCCTTCACGAAAGTCATTAGGGATGACGTCATGGAGTTGGTGGCTGGACATATGAGCATCGTACGGTCGTATCGCATGCCGTCTTCTCCTATGGAAATTGTTGCATGCACCCTATTGATTGGCATCAGTCCTCACACCTAGTTTATTTCATTCATGACTTGATTTTGCACCTAAAATTGCCTATTTATGCAGGAAACAGAAGCGAGGAGATTTGCAATCATTTGCTATTATTATTATTCATTAGTAGGCAAATCAAAGTGATAATCTAGGAAAAATCAAAAATATTCGGATTAAACAAGGGTAGAAAATAATGAAAAATCCACTCATCGTCACAAATTAAGAGTTGGAGCCTTGGGTGGCAAATGTTGCAGCCAAAAAAGAAGTTTAGGGATGAAAGCTATAGTTCCTAATAAAGTTGAGGAACAAAAAAAGCAATTTACTATTTTTATTTGTCAGAAGAAAAACATTAATTTTGAACCCTAATAAAGAGAGAACGTTAGCTCAAGGGGGTTCTGAGCGCTGCGCATGCATGCAATGGAGGCAGGCAATGCCATCAATTTCATACATTCGGTTTTCAAAACATCTAAATGTTTTTTTGAATGTATTAACTCTCAAACGACATATACGATATACGAGTCATCTACACCATCAACTTTGTCTTGGTGAGAGCTTTGACACTAGATAGCATATGTGTACGTAAGAAGTTTCCACCTACTTAGCTAATAAAAACGCTATGGTGTTGATGTTGAAGGTTTGTTTTTAAGTGTAGTTATTAACGCTGCCCCTGATAAGTTTGACACAAGGTGACAACTTTGACACGAACACATTGACAAAAAAAATCATAGCGAGGTGGCAAAAAATTGATCATAAATTTTTTCACCTAGTAAGTGATGTAGTGTTGTTGTGTTGATATCAAATTTGCCGCATGGTAACTTCAATCCAAAGATGGTGGCAATTTTGACAACGATACCATGGCAAATGCATTTATCGCCGGATAACAACTTGATGGCCGAAGAAAAACTTTCTCAGAACATTACCTAAGTGCGATCTAGTTGCGAAGCCCGTGACTATTCGAAGCCAAGGTGAAAGCGGATTGTGAATCAGGGGTTTTGTTTCGAAACTACATTTCTGCTCCCGAGCTCAAATGAGCTCGATCGGTGAACAATAAAATCCAAAAAATTCAAATATTTTTTTGAGAGGAACATTGACAAAAGTTCCAAGTGCTTGCAAAAATTCGTCTTGAAATCACATTCCTAGAAAGCGTGGCAAAAAAAATTCAGTGCTCTGAAATGCTTTTGAAAGTAGCATTTTCAGAGTACCATTTTTTTGCCATGCCTTCTAGGAATGTGATTTCAAGACGAATTTTTTCAATCACTTAAAAATTTTGTCAATGTTTCTCCAAAAAAATTGGATTTTTTCGATTTTGTTTTGATTATACGAGCTCGGGTGCAGAAACTCTGCGTCCGTTTTGTTTTTTGTTTTACAAGCAGTTGTATTATACTTACATCATTACATGTACATGCATGCATGCAAATGCATAGCGCTAATTGGGACGCTTAAAAAAACTGCCTAAGGGAACGTTCTCTCATTAGCATTTGCTTTAATTTTAGGGAGGTTCAAGTATAGACTCACGTGCTCATAAATTCATAAATCAAATAATATAAATAAAACCTATTTTTTGTTTGAGAAAAAAAGTGACGAACAGGAAGATTGCGTACACTTTACTGTATCGAGTATTGATGAGAATGTGGTATCTCACTGAAAAGATTCAGCTTAACTAACACATATGAGTACTCAACACACATCGCACTTCAAACCTAAAATTTGATTATAATATATTGGGCTTCGGGCAAGTGTGAGTTGTGGTCCCCGCAAAAAAAAGTGAGGCCTCCTTTGGTTCATAAGGTAGGAATATCATAGAAATAGGAAAATCATAGGAAGTGAGGTGACATGCATTTCGGCCTCCTTTGGTTTGTAGGAATGTCATAGAATTTCTATAGGATAGGATTTACATAGGAAAATTTTCTTTGATGCCCTTTGATTTGTAGGAATTGGATTCCTATTCCTATATAGGATACGAATCAATCCTTCACATTTTGAAGAAAAAAAACATTAGCTAAGACTCAATGGAAAAATTCCTATCCTACACATCAAATGACATCTCTTTCTTCATAGAAATTGAGATGCATGGCATCTCACTTCCTATGATTTTCCTATTCCTACAACATTTCTATCCTATGAACCAAAGGAGGCCTTCACTTTTTATAGGAAAAGAGCTGTCACTTGATTCATAGGATAGGATTTTTTTTTCATTGAGTCTAGCCTAATGTTTTTTCCTTTGAAATGTGAAGGATTGATTCCTATCCTATATAGGAATAGGAATCTATTCCCACAAACCAAAGGGCTCCATAGAAATTTTTTCTATAAAAATCCTATCCTCTAAAAATCCTACAAGATTCCTTCAAACCAAAGGAGCCTGAGAGTTATGGGGACGAGGCACAAGAAAAGCATGGATACTCGATTAATAACTCAATTTTAAGGAAGCGCTCGATCTAACGAGGGAAGGGGTGACCGCAGCAAAGCCGTTCGTGTGGATCATCGATTGATCGTGCGGCCGTAGGACGCACGTGGAACAGCCCAGTATTACTTGGCACGTACGCATGCAAAACCCATAGGGTAAATTCGGGAGTATATACTTCGTACGGCTTGGCCTCTCGTCTCATCAAGCGGCGCACCGCCACCCCCCGCCGGCGTATCCCTGGATTGATCAAACGCCGCCGCAGCCGCCAGCATGAACTTCCTGAGGAACTCACGGTCCGCCTTCTCCCGGCTCCACCAGATCGCCCGCCGCCACTGCAGCAACTCCGTGCATCCTCCGGCAGCTCCTCCATCATCAGGCACCAAACAAGCAGGGCTCCTCTTCTCCGGTGCCGCGTTGTTCTTTTTCGGCACCTGCCACCGCGAGAAGGTGCCCTACACCAACCGCGTCCACTGGGTCTTCCTCCATCCGTCGGTTCACCCCAAGTTTGGGAACATCTTCTTCGACAAGATGAAGAAGAAACGCGGGCACGCCATCCTTGGCCCGTCTGACCCCAAGACCGTCCGTGTCCGCCGCATCGCCTCTGATATCATCCGTGGAGTCCATGACGTCTTCCCCACCAACAGCCCCCGCGAAGAAGATGACAGTGAGCTGCTGCGGCCGCAGACCAGGCATCTCGATGACCTTGACTGGGAGGTGATCGTCGTCAATAATGCCAAAGTTAAGGCGTACAGCTTCCCCAATGGTAAGATTGTGATCCACACGGGATTGCTCGACTGCCTAAAGACGGACGCTGAAATCGCCGCCCTTATTGCGCATGAGGTATAGGTTTTTATTTATCGCCTCTTTGGTCATCATCAAGCAAGCGAGGATGGAATTCATTGCATTGATGCCTTCTTTTGTAGGCTGGACACGTTGTTGCAAAGCATTACATGGAGGTTTCAAGGATCATTCCGCCGATATGTGACCTACTAGCCGTGCAAAGGTATTATAATTAATTAATGTGTCTAGGACATATTTAGACGTGCCCTAGTTATTGCACATCTAAGTGTCAATTGAACTAGAAAGAAAAAGAAAAAAGAATTAACAGTTTTGCTAAAACACATCTAGATGTGCCATAAGTATTGTACATCTAAGTCCTATGTCATTGATCTTACATTGAGATTCGTGTGGATATTTTCTTTTTCTTTTTTCTCTTTCTCTTTATGCTTAATTCATTCACTTAGATGCGCAATAACTAGAGCAGATCTAGATGTGTCCTAGACACACCCATTAATTAACCTTCCGCACCTTGAAGAAGCAATTACATTCTCTATCTCCTTTTATTATTGCAAAAAGGAACATTAATTCTTTTATGGACATTGAAACTAGCTAGCTAGCTAGCTGGTTTGCCAATCCTAGTTTTTCCATGTACCCACGTATATTTCATGTTACGGGTTCTATATACCGGCCGGGTCTCATGTGTGTTTTAACTGTATACCATGTAGGAATGAGATGGAGGCAGATCTCATCGGACTGAAGCTACTGGCAGCCGCTGGTTTTGGTAAACACGTAGCCCATGGCGTCTATGAGAAGTTCGGGGAGATCGAACGAGAATGGGGGTTTCATCCTTGGTGTAAGAAAGAATAACGGTTTTTATCGGGAGGCAAGGTCATGAACGATGCATGCGTTGGAATGGTACAAGCAGGTTTGTGCCTGAAATGTCGTTGACCAAGGTTTTCCTTACGGTGACAAGTTCTCCGATATTAATTTTATGTCAGAGTTAACTTTGTAAACAAAATTTGGAAGATTTAATACTTTGGTTGGTTGGCTGCATGGTCTTGCTTTCACATAAATGCGGGGTGGTGTGGTGGCATGTCCGAAGAGGCGGGACGCGTCTCCGGGGCGTGGGCTACGAAAATCAGGTGAAAAGGTCCACCGGTCAGACCCAGTCCGGCACAAGTCAAAGAGCTAGATCCGGCGGTCGTCTATGTCAGGGTTAGACAGGACGGGGTACCGGAGGGGGTTGCAATGCCGCCACGTGTTCGTAGGGCCCTACTACGCTTGTGGCAGCATGGTGGCACGCTCAGGCACCCGACACGCAACTCCGGGGTGTGCCCCCCTCACGGGCGTCGCTGCCGCCATGTCTCGGAGGTGGAAAACGGCATCCATCATGGAAAGTGGACTATCACGGTGAAACCTTCAGACTATTTTTGGGCGAGGGTGAGACTATTTTTTACATTGTGCTGAGAGTCACACATATGTCGTAATAACAAAATAAAAAAATGGAAAGTATCTATGCCGACGGCTTAGCCGTTGGCATAGAAGCGCGCACGCCCACGGATCGATGACGTGGAAAAGGGCCAGGCCTATGCCGACGGCCAAGCCGTCGGCATAGGTTGACCTTATCCGCAGCGGTTCGCCCCCGACCACCCATTCCCCATCTCCCCCGCACCGTCTCCCCCCCGCCCGACCCCGATCCCCACCCGCGCCGCCGCCCCCATCCCATCCCCCACCGCCGCCACGCCGCCCCCCACTGCCCGCGCCGGCCCCATCCCCTCCCCCACCACCGCCGCACCGCCCCCACTGCCCGCGCCGCCCCAATCCCCTCCCCCACCGCCGCCGCACCGTCCCAGTGCCCGCGCCGCCCCAAGACCGCCGTCGACGGCCCTCCCTCCCCCGACCTCCGCCGCCCCACGCCGCACCAACCCCGGGCCGCCCCGCCCCTCCCTCCCCCGACCTCCGTCCCCGCCCCGACCTCCGTCCGTGCCCCTCCCCCCAAGCCGGACCTCCCCACGGTGAGCTCCCTCCCTCCCTCTCTGTAGATTTTTTTTTGATAATTTTGTTGTTGTTCATAGTTATGTAACTAGATGGATGGATGCATAGTTAGTTGATAGATGATTTGATGATAGTTACAAATGTGAGAAATGCAAGAAAAGCAATTTTTTTAACAAGGGGCATGACGTTAGATGATGGATTTTTTGATGATAGTTGCAAATGTATGATGATTGTTACATGATAGATGATGATGTTAATGATGATAGATGATGATGTTGATGATGTGGATGTTGTTAGAATCATAGATGGTGGATGGATGGAATGTCGGTGAATTTTTTTAGAAAGTTTGTTTGTCATATATTTAATGTTAGGTCATGTTGACGAATGTATGTTGGTAAAGTTAATGATAGATGAATGGATGGATGGATGTTGGACAAAATTTTGAGACTTACTAAGATGTGATGATCTTGCTAAAAAAATGATACTCATGATGATCTTGAGTGACCGTTGTGGAATTTGCAGGCGTTGTGGTGTCGCATTTCATCAGAGTGACCGTTGTCTGACGCGTTGGTCCCCCTGAGCATCCCTCTGCTGTTCGACTACTTCCTCTACAGCCGAGGATGCAGCAGGCTTTTCAGGATATGGCGGCCGGCAGGTGTCCTCAGTTCCCTACAGCACAATGCCCTCCAGCACAACCAGTGCTGATGAGCTTTGAGGAGTTTGTGGCAGAGAACGCTGGCCCCTCGCCGGTTAGTTCATCCCCAATCTATTCACCCAAAGCATGTCATGCCTTTCAACACAGTCATAGATCTCGTGCATATGTCTTTTCAACATGCAGGGAACAGGTGGATCTACCATTGGTGGTGGTCTTCGCAGCACTCCGGAGACACGGAGCCCGACCACTCCGATCCACGGAGGCGGAGGAGGAGGCGGTCTTGGCGGTAGCGCTGCCGCTAGCACTGATGACCTGGACTTTGGCCGTCTTGGCGGTGACGACCTCCGCGGTGCTCGATGATGCTTGAGATGTGATGATGATGCTTGACATGACTTGTGTGTGCTGATGATCATTTAGCTGACTTGTGTGATGATGCTTATGCTTACATTCGTTGATATGCTTATGCTTGTGTGATGATGATCTATTGTTGTGATGATACTTATGCTTACGTTCGTTGATATGTGCTGATATGTGCTGCTGATATGTGCTGTTATATAAGTGATGTTATTTGAATTGAACTGATCCGAAAACAAACAGAAAAAAGAAAAAAAAAGCAAAAGCAAACTATGCCGACGGCCTAGCGTGAGCTCCCAGTAGCTGACACGTGGGAGCCTATGCCGACGGCCTAGCCGTCGGCTTAGTTCAAAAACTGTGCCGACGGCTAGGCCGTCGGCATAGGCGCCCACGTGTCAGCTACTGGGAGCTCTATATGAAGGACTATGCCGACGGCCTGGCCGTCGGCTTAGTTTCAAATTATGCCGACGGCCAGGCCGTCGGCATAGCCCTGGGCCTAGAGCAGCGGCTGGTCGCCACGTGGCACACCTATGCCGACGGTCGGGGCGTCGGCATAGTGGTGCCACGTGGCGACCGTTCGTTGGGCAGACTTGACGGCGGCCGCCGTTAGGCGTGGTAGTTGCCGACGGCCAGGGCCGTCGGCATAGATGTACGGCCCCCGCCGGCGTACCATATATGCCGACGGCCTTTCTATGCCGACGACGTCCCTGGCTGTGCCGACGCATATGTTGCCGACGGCCCTATGCCGACGGGGCCCTATGCCGACGGGGGCCGTCGGCATAGGCCTATCCCGACGGGACTCAGGCCTATGCCGACGGCCCTAGCCGTCGGCATAGGGGGCGATTCCGGTAGTGTTTGGTCATCCTTCAATGGGACGGAATTCAGTTATGCCTTCTTTTCTTACTATATTAGGCCGGACACGTTGTTGCAAACCATAACACGGAGTTCTCAAGGATGATTCCCTTCCATGACAAACTGGCCTCCCAAAGGTATTCTACTTAACCTTTCACAATTTACGCACGTCGATTTTATTAGTTAATACATTATTTTCTTCTTTAAAAGATGCAATTACATTTTCTCACTCCCTTTACTGCAAAAAGGAACCTTATTGAAACTTGCTGGTTTGCCAAGTCCAAGTTGCCCCATATAAGCAAGTATATTGCATGTTAGAGGCTATACCAGGTCTCATGTGTGTTTTACGTGATGTATACAATGTAGGAATGAGATGGAGGCGGATCTCATCGGACTGAAGCTACTGGCAGCCGCTGGTTTTGATACAGACGAAGCCCATGGGGTCTATGATAAGTCCAGGGAGATCCGAAGAGGCAGTTTCACCCTTGGTGTAAGAAAGAGTAACAGTTTTTATCATGGGACAGTGTCATGGAGGTGGTACTGGAACTGTACAAACAAATTTGTGCGGAAGAAACTTCAGTCGGCGTTTTCCTTGCGGAGTTCTTCGATATTAATTATATTTTAGAGTAACTTTGTAAAAAGTTTTTAAAGATTTAATACACCGTCTTGATATGGCGACAGTGAAATAAAATTATTTATTACATACTCAAACTACTACTTGGTGGAGCGACCCCTACAAGTGCTATTACTACTTGGTCGTGTTTTGGGATCGAATGCTCATGCTTGAGCAGGAGATTGAAACATATATCTGGACTCGCCGGTTCAAGGGCTTTGAGGCACCTCGATGCGAACCACGGCGGTGGAGGTCATAAACGTTGGTTGAAGGTTGACACCGTCTGCCTACAGTGCTCTTAGTCCCTCCCCATGGATGGTTTGGTTGGAGCTGGAGCCCTGAAGATTACGTCTAATTTTCTGTGTATAAACTCAACACTGGCTATCGAAATGTCAGGGAGAGAAATCCAAGATCATTTTCTTTGTGTTGGATTGTACAATATGGTGTATCAGTGTGCAGACTGCAGTGACTAGACTAGTGACGGGCATGATTCGATGTTGGCGTAGCTCATGAGAGAGGAAATGTGATGGACAAAATCTACGCAATATTAAGAGTTGACGGGCAACAGTTGGCGTAGCTCACAGCGATGTTTGGATGGATGGTGGTGCTCGTTTGTCGTTTCTTCTTCAAGTCAGTCTTCCATGCTTCGATTCTCCTCAAGTTTGTCCGTTGGGATGGTTTAGAAGGAACTCCAGACTAGATTCATGCCAGCTTCTCGGGCGGCGAGGTTAGGATTTCTCTTCTTGCGTACGCAACTGCGAAATTTGGTTTCAGGTTCTTCAGACCTACTCAAGGATTCAACGGTGACGACTGCAGCTTGAGGGCACTGGTCCTTAGGGGCACGTGCACGAAGACTTCTCGGTTGTTATCGACAAAGTCAGGCCGGCTCCGGAACGAGAGCAACGACATCGGTGCGTTGGCAGCTCGTTCTGGCATCGGCAATGGTCATTCGGTGGTCCATAGACCTTAATGTAATTTTTATTATGTTTGAGATGTTTTGTACTTGCGATGAATCTATATAACATATTTGATCCTTTTTGCAAAAATAAATAAATAAAGTTATTTAGAGAGAAGTTGGATCTAGTATGTATGACTGATGACCGCAGTGCATCTTTTTTTTGTTAAACTTTGTTGTCGGCTTGTTGGACCTGGTAGGAACTCGTGTATCGCCGAGGAGCCGCACACACGCGTAAATTGTGATTGTGATCCGTCTTTTACACACCATCGAACACCGAACTTCAAAGTTCAAAGTTCAAACGCCGCCGCCGCACTGCTACTGTGCAGGTAATCGCCGACATGAACTGCCTGAGGAACTCCCGGTCCGTCTTCTCTCGGCTCATGGCCCTCCGCCAGTACTGCAACCCCGGGCAGCTCCGGCTGGCCCCTCGATCGCGCTCCCATGTCCTAGACTCCATCCGAGGGCTCTTCTTCCACACCGCCGAGCCTGCAGCCTCCTGTCTAACGCCGGCACCGTCACTACCGGCAGCCGTCCCACGGAGCTAGCCGTCGATCCACCGCGCACGCCGTTGGTACCGTGACCCATGGAAAGTCGCTGGTGCCAGTGGCGCGGCCGTTCTCCTCCCCTATGCCACGGTTTTCACCGCCTGCGCCGCGGTCAGCCACACGGAGACCGTGCCCTACACCAACCGCACCCACCGGGTAATGTTCTCTCCAAAGTTGGAGCGCAAGCTAGGCAACGAAGATTTCGAGGAGCTCAAGAAGAAGCGCAGCAAAGACATCCTTGGCCCGTCTGATCCCAAGACAGTCCGTGTCCGCCATATCGCGTCCGATATCATCCGCGGAATCTAGGAGCTCTTCCCCGCCGACGGCCTGGGCGACGACGACGCTAAGCAGGGAAAGGCAGCGGTACGGTCGCAGACGGGACATCTCGATGACCTTCAGTGGGAGGTGATTGTCATCAGAGATAACAGAGTCAATGTGTGCAGCTTGGGCGGTGGCAAGATTGTTGTCTTCACTGGATTGCTCAACTTTCTCGAGACCGATGCTGAGATTGCCGCTGTCATTGCGCATGAGGTACGTTTTCCTTACTACTACCTCCGTCTTAGATTTATTAGTCCCCTTTATATTCTGTGCCAAATTTTGATTTGAAATTTAACTAACAAAATGTTAATGCAATGTTATGAAAAATAATATAACTGAAAACTATGTTCAAATGCGAATTCAAAGATATATAACTTTTGTTGACATGCATTCATGTATTATTAGTTAAATCTTTAGTCAAATTTTGGCATAAAATACAAAAAGGACTTATAAACCAGACCGGAGGTAGTATTGCGTTGTCTACTTGTCTTTGGTCGTTTTCAAGTGCATTCACTGACCCCTTCTTTTTAGGCCGCACACGCTGTTGCTAGGCATTCAATGGAGTTGGCGATGTTAACTCCGCCCATCCTCAACGAACTGCTTCCCTTCTCACGAAGGTATTATTCATTTATTACATTTTACATGAATCGAATTAATTATCATTTAGTTTCTTATTTGAAACAAGGCAATTGGCATTTCTTATAAACTGTTTTGTAAGGACCGTGAAACTCATGGATCTTTGGAGGCTATATGTATGCTATATTGTATGTTTTATCTATAGTATATCCATTGTAGGACCGAGTTGGAAGCAGACCTCATTGGAATGATGATACTGGCTGCCGCCGGTTTCGATCCACGCGTAGCACCTGAGATCCACCAGAAGCGGGAGAGCCCGGCGCTGAGCACGGTGCTGGATGATTACATTGGCAGTCATCCTTCGTGTAAGAAATGGTCACAAGTTTTATCACGGGGCGATGCCATGAAAGAGGCAATGCAATTGTACTACAAGCAAGTTTGCTCCGGGAAAGGCGCCGATCGACGTTTCCCTTATGGTGGCAGGTTCTCAGATGCTCTTATGTCAGAGTAACTTTGTGAACAGAAGATTTGTACCATTCGGATAACTGATTGTGGTTGGTTGGCAGCATCGTGTTGATGCAGCAAAAGTAAAATAGGGCTTATGTACTAAAAGTCTGTGAGGGCTCTAAGAAAAAAATTGATTTTTTCTATAAATTGCAAAAGATCAAACAGCTGGTCATTGACAAAGAGATCATTAGAAATGGAGGTGAGCTAATACCTTAACCCAATCTTCTTACATCCATACTCGTACGGTGATTTTTCATCCAACTTCCACATGATTCACATACTTTGACGCCCATTCTCCTGTGTGCCGCTGGCTTCCTTCCTACACCATGCATTCTTCTCTGGCCACCGATCTTGACACCGGCACAAAGCAGCAGTTGTGCACCCCACGACGACGCTGGTCGTCGAGTCGAGGATCTCCACGGCATCAAGGACACAGACGCTTTGCAAAAATGCTTAATTGGATGCAATTTCGCTGGTACCTTACCTTTGACACCTCTATACTTCTTTGGATTCATTTCTTCAAAAAGTATGATATTTTGGATACGTTTCCATTTGTCTTGTTGAGTTGTGACCCAAATTACTTCTATAAAGAATGCTGGAATCCCAGCGTCCTGCGGACCTTCTAGGGCAAGAGTGTCGTCCATGCCATCTGTTTTGCGGTCGCTTGCCGCGGGCATCACCCGGGGGCTCTCTGCACTATCCGATCAACCTGCCACGGCAGTGCATGACGGATCGACCCATGGCGTGGCCGGGGTCGCTGTCATGGGGTGGTGGCGGGCGCGCCCACCAGCGAGGTTGTGTTTGCTGTCCCGCGCACAAAGGGGATGCCGGATCCGTATGTCGGTGTGGTCCGTGCATGCCGAGCTTGTTCGGTCGTGACAGGCGAGGCATGTGTCAAGCCTGTTGCGTCGTGTCACGCGTGGGGCGGTGTGTCACGCTCGCTTGAGCCGAGACCTGCTTGTCGATGTCCTCGCCTAACACTGGGTTAGTTCAGTCGCAACAGAGGGTCTTGCGGCATGCTCGTCTACGTCGGCTCGCACTTGGGGGGTGTCCATCGTGCCTGCATGAGCTAGCTTGCGTGTGGGGCTAGCCGGACAGATTCATTGGCCTGACATATATCCACTTATTTCCGACGGTGAAGTTACGGTCGAATATGTTAGTTCATCCTCAAGTAATATAATAACCGATGGTGACCGCCGGCCATTTCCTGTCAGTGATGCTTCTCGGCCATTACACTATTAGCCGAAGGTACGGTTGGGTAATATCTTGCCCTACGGTATTAAACCGGCGGTGTGCCCCCGGATATATGTTGTCCACCAGCTAGCCCGATGATGCTGACAGCTGATGTTTCCCCGGCGAGTATTTATTTCTGATAGGTATTGTTTCCCATCGATTGTTGTAATAGTTGACGATATATTTGACCACTCGACTGTTGTAATATTTGATGGTATATTTCATCGGTTAAAAGTTGTTATAACTGAGGGGAGAATAAAACCACCAATTATTAAGTTCGTCAATTGTGCATTAGCCCCTTCAGAGATTCCATTAATTGAGAAAAAAAGCCAACATCATCAATTTGTAAATCCATGGACGGTCTAAAGTCTTCATCAATGTATTATGCACAGGAAAATCCATCGGCGGTCTAAAGTCTTCATCAACATAACTCAAATTTACCACCTAATGCTAATTTTATCACTTTTTTTAAGTTCAGACTCCTCAAGAGTTGTCTCAAGATATTATTGAATTGAGACATTCAAAATCCATTAAATAAAACTTCTTTTTTTGGAAAAAGGCGTTAATACATTTGAAATGCTGAGACGATGGAATAACTACATGAGAATATAACTAGTTTCTAGTTACATATTATACATTATCTTGAGAAACATAATAAGATTGTGATTTCTTCAAACTAAGCTTCAAAAATAGGCTTCTTCAAAAGACATAGACTTGCTACCATTTCAACGTACCTCGTGATCTTCATGAGACTACCCATAGTGGGAGTAATATAGAGAGTAACATAGATGACACATAAGCAAAAGAAGATGATGTGGCAGCCAATTAATGAGAGTGACCAATTGAGTAACCTAGCTAGTTACTCATACTATGAGTAACATCACACATAGCAAGACAAGATGAGTCTACAACCTAATAAATGAAGTTATGTAAGACTTGAATAGTGAAGATTTTTCTCTGGTTTCTAAACAAAGGAGTCATCCTAACTAGAGATAATCTGGCACGACGAAACTGGCATGGTTCCAAGACATGTGTCTTTTGCCAACATGATGAGTCTATCAAACACTTATGTTTTGAGTGCAAGTTCGCTCGGGCAGTTTGGGCCATGGTCCAAGTAGCTTCGAATTTATACCCACCACGTAGTGCACGGAATATGTTTGGCAACTGGTTGCGGGGTAATTGATAAACAATTTTCTGCACATAATCTTGTGGGAGCGGCGCCCTTATGTTGGGCAATGTGGCTTACGAGGACTGATGTGGTTTTTAACAATAAATGTGTCTCATCTCCCATGCAGGTTATTCATGTTTGTACATGATGGCTCCGTACTTGGTCTATCCTGCAGAAGCCGGAGGACAGGGACCTTTTTATGATGGCGTCTACACGACTGGAGCGTATGGACAGGGAGGTTTTCTATCCCATGGATGGCGGTGTGATATACGGATAGGATCTCCCGCTCCTTAGGCTGGACATGGTTTATTGCTTGTCATTGTATCGAATTATTTTATTTTTAGGGTGCTCTGGACTTCTTGGCTGTGTGCATCTAGCTATGCAGAGGCCGGACTTTCTTTCAATACGATTGTATCACCTCGATATATCTATTCAATGAAAAGTTCTTTATAAAAAAAACATATGCATGTTAATTACTAGTCTAAGTACTCCCGTCTATGGGTAGTCTAAGGGAACAACACAAACATTACAAGAAAATAATGAATCTAAAGATGTCAGCATGAACAAGTGAATATTAATACGATTTATAGGCAAGGACACAACATGCGATAAAAGAAATCATACACATGCGTAAAGAATTATGTCGCAGAGTAGAGAAGTGATTTGATGTGTGAGTTTCTAATCTGATCGTACCTTCATAGAAGCACTGAATTCAACAAAAGTGCACAAGTTGTGAAAAGCACATAAGGGAAAATGTGCAGGTGTTTATCTCACTTCAGAAATAATCCTAGTTTTATCTATAAGGTAACCATTAAAATCTTTCAAACTATATTGTGATGATAACACATTCATACAAGTTTGCATGTACGAGTAACGAAATTGATCAACTACAAGATATACATGTCCAAATATCTACCTTAAGTGTTATTACATGGATACTCCCTGCCAAAAAACTATAGACATTTATCGATCAAAGCCTCAAAAACTACTACATAATTTTGGTGTAAATTCGGCCATCCATGTAACAGAAGTGGAAGCAAAAAGAAACATGCCTATGGGAACATAATTAACATGTTTAGTCCAGTAAAGGTAATCGAATAAATATATTCAATTTTTCAACAAGGTCATAATACGATGGGACCTATAATAGCGGCAACAAAGCCTCCAGCAATTTTTGTATGGAAATGCACTAATCTTTTGGAATAAATCATATGTGGGTTTAGAAAAGCTTATCCCTCAAGGTGTTTGACATGTGATTCTCGCCTACTGTTTTTGCTGGTTGATGCCAGTTGCTTCATATCAGCTCAGCTCTTTCTTTCTTTTTAACAATGTAAACAACAGCCAAGCATGACTGTGTTGATCCTACATGGAAAAAAGTAATAACTACTTACTGCAAACCTATATAACATTCATGTTTTGAGAAGTTGTTTTATGGAATAAGTGGATAAGCTCAATTATAAGTTGATTGCAATACAATATAATGAACTAGTAAAATGCCCGTGCGTTGCAACGGGCTGCATTGGCGACTTCCTTTTTACCATTAAAGACCTTTGCTTTTCTTCCTTTCTTTCCTCTCCCAACTAAATACATTTTTTGAAGTGATATTTGAATGGATAAATTAACAACCATACTAAAAATATCAAGATATAAAAACATATTTATCGAATAGCATTGCTACTACACATTCGACATGAAAGTTATGGCATCCAAAAGATTGGAAACAAACACATTGGTGACTTACCACCAAATCTCATTTATATTTTGGAACGTGGTTGTCCTACTAATGTGTACCTGCAAGATCTCTCTCCCTCCCTCAATCTCTTCCCCCTCTCCCCCTTCTCTCACTCACCATCTATTGATCTCAAGAAGACTCCAATGCTCTACTGGCCGTCTCATGAGCTGGTCGTCATTGCTTCTATTGGTGGAGGTGGTGGTGATGAAGAGGAACACCACAAGATGTTGTTGATGTTCTTGATCTCTTCCCTATGGTCAGTGTCGCCTCTGCATGGGGTGTCGTTCATCAATGCCACCATTGTGTCAAGTACAATAAAAATATAGGAAATAAAAAGCTAGAAACTTTGTGTGTGGCTTGAATTTGGAATTATAGCCTTATAGGAGGAAAACTTATACGAAATGTGCTACACAAATATCATCTTGTGTTTAAAACCATAGCTAAAAGTTAACTCGATTTATAGTAGGGTGCTCTTCCAACAGGATTTGTTCAGACTTTCTGGTGGAAGAACAAACATATGAAGCTGCCAAGGAGATAAAAATCCCAACTATAAACCTCTCTTGAAAACTCTTTGTCATAGTTCTCAAAGTAGTGGAGCAGAACTTCTCGATACCAAGGGTGGGTGTTCTCGATGTAGTAGTCGAGGAAAGAAATTTATATATCAGGGAGGAATTACCACTTATAAACATCTTACCACCCAAAGAATAGGTTGTGATAGTCGTGAGACAACCATCTATATGAAATAACAACAATCATTGTTAGCTCATAGAATTCTACCAGCTACAAAGAGCCCAAGAATTGGACTACAACATCTGTCACAACTTGGTCCGGGAGAAGATGCCATTGTCCATATATTCTCTTGATTTCTTGCCTATATCTGTGCCAGAAGATACTTCAGTCCGCAGAAGATCCCAATTGATATATGAACTAGACCATACTAAAAAAATGTAAAAACAAATTTATAACATAGCAGGTCATAAATAAAATAAACATGTTTACTGCCAAAACCAGCGCCTAATTTCGAGCTACACTGCAAAAGCTCCCCTGACGGCAAGATTGTGGCAGCGCAGGAGCATCTAGGGAGGAAGTACGGAGTATTCTTGAGGCATTGTGTGATTGAAACAGGCTTGTACGTATACTTTCAGATCTCTGGTGCCATCTGCTCTTGCATAACCACAAAAGAGTACCTGAAAGTTGAGTCAACTGAAATACGACTAATGCATAATTACACATTTTGATCATTGTTCTTTTGAGGCCGGTGAACTGTATGTAAAATCATGAAGTAAGCTACATCAAGTAATCAAATTTATCCACCAAGCCCACTAACCAGCAGCAACAAGCTATCAAGATTTCTTTTACTCATACAATTGTGACTAACTCTGTAAGGTTTGCCTTCAGAAGCTAAAAAGGGATAGAGCAATCAACAGACCTTAATGTATCAAATTTTGAAAATGATCCCATGTGGTTGTTATGAAATTTGGAGTGAACAAAAATTAGTATCCAATTGCTTAGCAAGACAGAAATGAAGGAATTTATCTTGTACAAATATATGAAAACAACACCACTTTAAATGAAAACACAAGTTCACACTTTGAATTTCCCTGCAATTGTTCCAGTGGCTATTTTGCCTAAGTTGATGGCTTCCTATACATAATGGACGTAGGAAATATGTAGAACTTATGAAACTTGCAATTAAAGCTTGATGAAGCCAGTCAGCGCAATTGGGGAGGTAGCGGCGAGCAGATCCATGAACGCCACAGTGGCCGTTGTCCGGCAGAGCATCACCAACTTCATTTGCATTTGTATTATAATTGTGAGTATGGTGTTTTAGCCGGGAGCTTTGACAGGTGTTCCTCAGCTTTGGTCAGCCATCCCATGTCATTTAGCATCATCACCCGCTGAACACAGATGCAAAGCTTTCCAAATTAACAAATAAACATATAGATGAAACACAAGTTTATTGCAAGATTTCTTCGGCGGTAGCAAAACTCACATGCCCCCCTATGTCGGTGCTGACAGAGGAAATCAAGCAGGGGCTCGAGGCAATCATGTTGTGGAACAAAAATCAAAGACAAGCGCCTGTAGAGAAAATGCACGCCATTTCCAATTGACGACGACCAGCTCGGACATGGTATTAAGGCAGTGAATGGCTCAAGTCAAACTCCAGTACGTAGGGGTCGTTGTGCCTGCCAGATCATGAGGTTAAGATTATGGTGATAAAAATTGAAACAATTCCACTCGTGACAATTTAGCTGAGTTGATTTGAATTTTAGTATCAAGCGGAGATCCGTATTGATAATGAAATCTACTAAGTTGTCAATGCCTTAACACGACCGTAGTTGTACACATATAGCTAGGCGAAGGATGGACAATTCAAACTACGTTTCCTGATGGCAGCCTCTGAAAGCTAAGCATTAAGCGTTCAATTTAATTTTACCTCCCCAACGCCCCTCTCACTAAAATTTTGACAATAGCAAAGGCAAAAGGAATAAACGTAGGAGTAGAGATTGCATGAAGGAACAGGGGGCGCAACACATACTGGCCGTCGACGAACTCCTCCTTGAAGCGGAGATACTCCGTCTCCTTCACGCTGAGTTGTTAGATGCATGGTTTTCATTTTCAGTGAGATTTCGTTGAAATTCACTGAATTTCAGTAATTTCAGCAGACACTGAAATATTACGTTTCGGCCAAAATATTTCAACAATTTTAGTATAGCACAACAACTCCAAAAAATTCAAAATATTTTTTAAAATTTTCAAAATTTTAATTGAATTCAAGTGAATATTTCAGTCATTTGGCTGAAATGGAAACTGAAATCACTGAAATTCACTGAATTTCAGTGATTTCGGTTGGTGCTGAAATTTTTCTGAAACTGAAATTTAAAACCATGGTTAGATGTTGAGCTCATGCACGTTGACCGGAAGTACTCCTGGTCGGGGCACTTGAATGTATAGTACTGTGGCCACCGCATCAATGGAACCTGAACCCAGCCTCCATCTCTCTCAATCCTTGCGCCTCGCCGCCGCCCCATCTCGGCTAGCCTCTGCCAATCCGTTCCCAAGGGCTCGCTACCGCACGATACACGCCGAGCCCCACGGCGCCCAACGCCGCCACCGTCCCTCTTGAATCATCTCCAATTCCCGAGCCCTGCAATGCCCATCCGACATCGCTCTCGCTCTCCCGAGTCGCCGCCTTCGCTTGACTGCTCTCTCAGTCCCTTGCTATTTCTCGGATCTCTCCAAGTCCCGAACCACAGGTTTGGAAAGAAAAATTAGATCGGGGATAGATCAGGAAGAATCGAGTGAAGGAGATCTGGAATGGAGCGGAAACGATGCGACTTTCTTTTTTGAACACTGAGACAATTGAGACTTTGAGAGAAAGAGGAGGGAAAACCAGTCGAACGGGATTTTTTTAGTGCAAGGAAGAATAAACCGGTGGGAGGGGGTGGTGGGAGGTGAGGCGAAAGAAAATCGCGCGTACTGATCTACCAACTCCTCCATTAGAAATAGAGATGAGCTTTAATCCTAGATGTGTGCATTATTTCGTTTCATGTAAATACGGTTACTACTTAACTTTGTGTTCAATACATTCCAGCAAAAACCATCAAAAATTGGATGTAAAAGCATGTACAACTTTATTATAGGATCAACACATTATGGTCATACTTTTACTAGAAATACACATCAATTTTGAAGGATTAAAATTATTTTTCACACTAATGAGGTCGAGTCTCCTGGGGTAGAACCTTTCTCATACTGATCACAGCTAACCTGTACAAAATCAGGGCAAGGCGAAATCAACTAGATGCCGACATGAGATTCTAGGAAAACATACTAGATTAGTTGTCAAACTGAACTATTACTGCTAAAATAATACATACATTTGCCTAAGCAAATAATACATACCATAAGCAAATTTACAAACTTCCCAAGATTGCCCAAACGGTAAATTTAATACCTAGAACTAGCTATACATTTGCCTCGCAGGCTCGCAAATAAAAAAAACTAGCCAGGCAGAAAGAAAGTATAAATCATGTCCATGTAAACCAGGACGTCCTGAATTTATGACTCAACAAATAATACTATCTAGCTGAATTTTTGAGAGAACCAAGCCAACCAACGAGACACTATTTCACCAACCACACGGTCATTGCCTTAAGATGCAAACATGAGTAAAGAAATTGCTGTCACCTTGAAAGTGAGCACACATCCCAAAAATCTATATAACCTACTAAAGCCTAAAACGGTCCACACGCATGGAACCAGTGATCCCCTTCACCTCGGACAACCGAGGTTACTGGCGGAGGGGAGTTGTTGGAGGACGGCGGCGGAAGGAAGCTCGTTCCCATAGAAGATAGAAAACGATATACAGTATGTGGGCTAGACACGCACTTGGGCAACGGCGAGTTGTGAAGACGAGGCAGCAAGAGGAGCACGTACGGACACATGATTTTTCCTTTTTCTTAATATACAAAGCACAGATAATAAGGGAAGGGTTGACCGCAACAAAGCCCTACATGTGGATCACCGATAGATCGTGCGGCCGTAGGTAACTGTTTTGGACGCACGGGCACGAGCAACAGCCCAATATTACTTGGCACGTACGCATGCAAAACGATAGGGCAAATTCGAGTATATATACTTCGTACGTGCAACATCGGCACGGCCTGTAATCAAGCACCGCACCTCATCCTCCGGCCGACGGCGTATCCATCGGTCGGTCAAACGCAGGCGCCGCCATGAACTTCATGAGGAACTCGCGCTCCGTCTTCTCCCGCCTACAGACCGCCCGGCGCTACTCAAACCGGCGCAGCCTCAGCCGGCGCGTCCCAGGGTCCTAGACTCGGTCGGAGGGCTCTTCTCCGGCCACGCCAAGCCTGTCGCCGCCTCTCAAACCGCCGCGCAGGCACAGCCCCAAGAAGCAGGGCTCTTCTTCCCCTGGGGCTTGATCTTCTTTTTCCTCACCTGCGACCGTGAGAAGGTGCCGTGCACCAACCGCGCCCACTGGGTCTTCCTCTCGCCGTCGTGTCACGCCTTGACGGGGAACATCATGTTCGAGAAGATCGAGGAGAAACGCGGGCCCGCCATCCTTGGCCCGTCTGACCCCAACACCGTCCGTGTGCGGCAAATCGCCTCCGGTATTATCCGCGCAGCCCACGACCTCTTCCCCCGCGGCGACGATGACCACGACGATAAGCAGGAGACGCCGGAGCGCCATGACTTCAAGTGGGAGGTGGTCATCGTCAATGATGACAAAGCTAAGGCGTACAGCTTGCCCAATGGCAAGATTATAGTCTACACGGGATTGCTCAACTGCCTAAAGACCGATGCTGAAATTGCCGCCCTTATTGCACATGAGGTAGGTTTTTCCTTGTTGCCTGTTTTTTTTATTGAAAGATCCATTAATTATTGCTTGATTTTGGTAGCCCTGAAGTGGAACGGACGGAATTATTTATGCCTTTTTTTTTCTTATTAGGCCGGACACGTTGTTGCAAACCATGACACGGAGTTCTCAAGGATCCTTCCATTCTTTGACACACTAGCCTCGCAAAGGTATTATAGTTAACCTTTCACAATTTTACGTATGCCGATTTAATTAGTTAATATTCACTCCGTCTCAAAATAAGTGACTCAACTTTGTACTAAAACTAGTACAAAGTTGACTCACCTATTTTGGGACGGAGGGAGTACATATTTTCTACTTTAAAAGAAGCAATTGCATTTTCCATCCCTTTATTGCAAAAAGGAACATGTAAGCAATTACATTCATTATGGGCATTGAAACTTGCTAGTTTGCCAGATCCTGGTTGCTACATGTATGCAAGTATATTTCATGTTAGAGGCTATATAGTATATACCCGGTCTCATGCGTGTTTTACCTGTATATACAATGTAGGAATGAGATGGAGGCCGATCTCATTGGGCTGAAGCTACTTGCAGCCGCTGGTTTTGATACACACGTAGCCCATGGGGTCTATGAGACGTTCGGGCAGATCGGAGGAAACTGGTGGTCCCGATTTCATCCTTGGTGTAAGAAAGAATAACAGTTTTTCATCGGGAGGCAAGGTCATGAAGGAGGCGCTGAAACTGTACAAGCAAATTTGTGCCGGCACTGAAATATTAATTTTAGAATAACTTCATGAACAAAATTTATGACATCGGTGGCAAGTTTTCCAATATTAATTTTATATATGAGTAACTTTGTAAACAAAATTTATGGCATTTAATACGTTGGCTTGCTACGTGAACAATGAATAAATTTTTTTACAGAACAAAATTGTTTATTATATACTAGGTATTTACGCGTGCGTTACTGCAGGATATAAATATTCCTTTTTAACACGATATAATCGAAGCCCCTCACATACACGGGCATATACTCACACCTAGGAACACTCGCACGCACGCCCTACCCTTATGAGCACCTTCGAGAGACTGAGCCAGCATATCATCTTGATATTGATGAAGTCGCCACACACGTCTTCGTTGTCGACGGAAACATCTCCTTCGGCTGAATGTGCATCACTAAAAAGTCTGGAATGAATCCAGCAAAATGCGAGCAGCAATGTCAAAGTCTAGGATTTGAACTTTGGTGGGCTGGGATACCACTGTCCTCCTAACCATCCAACCATATATTGGTTCTATATACATTAACCCATAATTTACATGTCCGTACTATATGATTGTATAAATAAATGTTTACCAAATTCTGCCCATGATTTTTATTTTGTAATCATTTTGACATGCCGAAGAAAATAAATGGGACAAGTAAGGCGGCTTTCAAGGAATGATCATCAGGGAAAATATAAAATGTTGGATGAAGCACTCTAGGAGGAAAAGGAACACTATTTTCTTTATTAAGCCGGTTTTCAAGGAAATGATCATCAGGGAATATGCATCCTACTATGTGGTACTCCCTCCGTCCCATAATGTAGCTAGTGTCAAAAACACGCTGACTTTATGGGAATTAGGTAGTATTATATTCTAAAATGCATGGGTCAGCTCCTAAGCCCAAACAAATGTTCCGTCTTGTTTAGTGATGCTTGCCAAGATTCGGTCAGAGAAGAAATTATCACCACCCTAGGTGTGGAATCTTCAGTATTTCAGAGCCAATATCTCGGCCTCCCAACCCCGGAAGGCACGATGAAGGACGGAAAATTCCAACCAATAATGGACAGATTGGGAAGAGGTGTAGCGTCTGGAATGAACGGTTCATGTCACAAGCGGCTAAGGAAGTTCACATCAAATCTGTTGCTCAAGCCTTACCCACACATGTCATGGGAGTCTTTAAACTTAACCAGAGCTTCTGTGAAAAGTACGAGAAGGTGATTAGAGACTTTTGGCGGGGCGATAAGGAGGGCCATCGAAAAGTTCACTGGATGTCGTGGGAGAACATAACTAAGGCCAAGAGGAATGGTGGCATGTGTTTTAGAGACATGCACTTGTTTAATCAGGCACTCCTTGCTAGACAGGGCTGGAGATTATTGCAAAAACAAAGATTTACTCTGACCATGTCCAAAATATTGTTTTTCCATGGTCAGAGTAACTCTTTAAACAATATTTAGAAGATTTAATACATCATCTTGCTACGACAACAATGAAATAAGATTATTTATTATATACTAGGTATTTGCCTGTGTGTTGGTACGGATATAAATATTCTATACATTAACCCATTAGTTACGTGTCCGTAATTATATGATTCTCCCGTGATTTTATTTCACAATCATTTATTGTCATGCCAAAAGATATAGTTTATTTGGTAAGTTAAGTAAAAGATAGGGTAGTTTTGACGGTTTTCGAGGAATGATCAAGAGAAAAAATATGAAATATTGGACGAAGCACTCCGGCTAGCAAAAAAAGAAACGCTATTCTTTTTTATTTATTGTATTGTATATTATATACTAAAATTACTACTTGGTGGAGCTAGTCCTACAAGTTTATTACTACTTGGTCATGTTTTGGGATCCAATGCTCATGGTTTAGCAGGAGATTGAATACAAGGCATCTCTTTTTTAAGCCAATAACCGGACTCGCCGGCTCACGGTCTTTGAGGCATCTAGATGTGAACCGCGGTAGACTACCCATAGTGGAGAGTAACTTAGACTAGTAATATGCATATGTTACTAGTCTATGTTACTATCCCTATATATAGTGGGGAATAACATATTTGTGGTGTCATGCAACTCTCCGTTTACTATAGTATATAGACTCATCTTGTCTTGTTATGTGTGATGTTACTCATAGGATGAGTAACTAGCTATGTTACTACATGTCTCTCTTTCATCATTAATTACTTGTCATGTCATCTATTTTGTCAAGTTAAGTGTGATGTTACCACCTATGTTACTCCCACTGCAGGTAGTCGTAGAGGTCAGGAACGTTGGTAGAAGGTTGAGACGGTCTGCCTAGACTGCTCTTAGTCGTTCCCTAATGATGCTTGCGTGGAATGCTAGCGTAGCTGACGAGAGTGGAAATCAGATAGCTTATATCTACCCAGTATCAAGAGTAGACCGGCATAGGTCATAGTAAAAAAGTCAATAGCAGATTTCATTGAGGAATACCACCGCAACGGACTAAATCTATCTGGTATTTAGAGTTTTATAGGGATGATTACCTTCGATCCACTTTTCGATATTGATATAGCCATGATACCCTAGTTTATGGAACCACAAGAAGTAATGATTTATAAAGAAGATTGCTACAAGAAGTTGTTAGCTTTCTGGAAAAAATACAAAGGTGAAAAAAAACAATAATAAAGAAATAGGTCAGGGCTAGGTTTCACATGCGGTCATGTACGTGCGCTCGAGGTCATATTTACATAAACTACATGGCATTGGTAAAAACAATTACATAAATCTTGTCAACATATTGTTCTGAAAGATATGTCCACATAACCCCATGACTTAGTGCCGCCGAATCGAGATTTTGTTCTCCAACCAAGACCCTATTCAACTGACGAGGTTACCTCAGCTATTAAGGAATAACTAGACAAACACATTGAGTGTTTACTGACTGCACCTGTTCTACCCAGCGACTTGGTTCCAGCTATCGTACTAATGTTACTCTCACTATGTTCAGCATAGTATTCCGCAACTCTCTGCACATAACCTCTCCTTGTTCAAATCTTCCGTTGTCGAGTACCTATGAGCTCTAGAAATTAGATATAGACAATGGATTTGTGCAACAAATAGAAATAACATTAACTCGAAGTAAGCCAACAATCTCTTAGTGCGCGTACATGGGGCTGTGAGGCTATGCCTCAGCCCTTGACCTGAGGGAGTACTTACACACCGTGAATAAATCATCACTAATAGACATTGTAACGGTCGGTACATGAAGATGAAGGATTATTGTTCTTACAATCATCTTGATCATGATGTACTCTCAAGTACAAGTGTTATGGCCAACGGATATGGAGGTTGTGCTACTAGAGATGGCTATGAACATGGCAACAATTGCTGAATGACGATGACGGTTGGGAATTGGTGAAGTTGCTGAATGGAGACTCTTTGGCCGAAGGGGTTTCCTCTCCTATATATAGTACAGACGGGCCGAATATGGTTTCGAGGCACCTCCAATGCGAATCAGCATGGGGTCCCTTCACGAAAGTCATTAGGGATGACGTCATGGAGTTGGTGGCTGGACATATGAGCATCGTACGGTCGTATCGCATGCCGTCTTCTCCTATGGAAATTGTTGCATGCACCCTATTGATTGGCATCAGTCCTCACACCTAGTTTATTTCATTCATGACTTGATTTTGCACCTAAAATTGCCTATTTATGCAGGAAACAGAAGCGAGGAGATTTGCAATCATTTGCTATTATTATTATTCATTAGTAGGCAAATCAAAGTGATAATCTAGGAAAAATCAAAAATATTCGGATTAAACAAGGGTAGAAAATAATGAAAAATCCACTCATCGTCACAAATTAAGAGTTGGAGCCTTGGGTGGCAAATGTTGCAGCCAAAAAAGAAGTTTAGGGATGAAAGCTATAGTTCCTAATAAAGTTGAGGAACAAAAAAAGCAATTTACTATTTTTATTTGTCAGAAGAAAAACATTAATTTTGAACCCTAATAAAGAGAGAACGTTAGCTCAAGGGGGTTCTGAGCGCTGCGCATGCATGCAATGGAGGCAGGCAATGCCATCAATTTCATACATTCGGTTTTCAAAACATCTAAATGTTTTTTTGAATGTATTAACTCTCAAACGACATATACGATATACGAGTCATCTACACCATCAACTTTGTCTTGGTGAGAGCTTTGACACTAGATAGCATATGTGTACGTAAGAAGTTTCCACCTACTTAGCTAATAAAAACGCTATGGTGTTGATGTTGAAGGTTTGTTTTTAAGTGTAGTTATTAACGCTGCCCCTGATAAGTTTGACACAAGGTGACAACTTTGACACGAACACATTGACAAAAAAAATCATAGCGAGGTGGCAAAAAATTGATCATAAATTTTTTCACCTAGTAAGTGATGTAGTGTTGTTGTGTTGATATCAAATTTGCCGCATGGTAACTTCAATCCAAAGATGGTGGCAATTTTGACAACGATACCATGGCAAATGCATTTATCGCCGGATAACAACTTGATGGCCGAAGAAAAACTTTCTCAGAACATTACCTAAGTGCGATCTAGTTGCGAAGCCCGTGACTATTCGAAGCCAAGGTGAAAGCGGATTGTGAATCAGGGGTTTTGTTTCGAAACTACATTTCTGCTCCCGAGCTCAAATGAGCTCGATCGGTGAACAATAAAATCCAAAAAATTCAAATATTTTTTTGAGAGGAACATTGACAAAAGTTCCAAGTGCTTGCAAAAATTCGTCTTGAAATCACATTCCTAGAAAGCGTGGCAAAAAAAATTCAGTGCTCTGAAATGCTTTTGAAAGTAGCATTTTCAGAGTACCATTTTTTTGCCATGCCTTCTAGGAATGTGATTTCAAGACGAATTTTTTCAATCACTTAAAAATTTTGTCAATGTTTCTCCAAAAAAATTGGATTTTTTCGATTTTGTTTTGATTATACGAGCTCGGGTGCAGAAACTCTGCGTCCGTTTTGTTTTTTGTTTTACAAGCAGTTGTATTATACTTACATCATTACATGTACATGCATGCATGCAAATGCATAGCGCTAATTGGGACGCTTAAAAAAACTGCCTAAGGGAACGTTCTCTCATTAGCATTTGCTTTAATTTTAGGGAGGTTCAAGTATAGACTCACGTGCTCATAAATTCATAAATCAAATAATATAAATAAAACCTATTTTTTGTTTGAGAAAAAAAGTGACGAACAGGAAGATTGCGTACACTTTACTGTATCGAGTATTGATGAGAATGTGGTATCTCACTGAAAAGATTCAGCTTAACTAACACATATGAGTACTCAACACACATCGCACTTCAAACCTAAAATTTGATTATAATATATTGGGCTTCGGGCAAGTGTGAGTTGTGGTCCCCGCAAAAAAAAGTGAGGCCTCCTTTGGTTCATAAGGTAGGAATATCATAGAAATAGGAAAATCATAGGAAGTGAGGTGACATGCATTTCGGCCTCCTTTGGTTTGTAGGAATGTCATAGAATTTCTATAGGATAGGATTTACATAGGAAAATTTTCTTTGATGCCCTTTGATTTGTAGGAATTGGATTCCTATTCCTATATAGGATACGAATCAATCCTTCACATTTTGAAGAAAAAAAACATTAGCTAAGACTCAATGGAAAAATTCCTATCCTACACATCAAATGACATCTCTTTCTTCATAGAAATTGAGATGCATGGCATCTCACTTCCTATGATTTTCCTATTCCTACAACATTTCTATCCTATGAACCAAAGGAGGCCTTCACTTTTTATAGGAAAAGAGCTGTCACTTGATTCATAGGATAGGATTTTTTTTTCATTGAGTCTAGCCTAATGTTTTTTCCTTTGAAATGTGAAGGATTGATTCCTATCCTATATAGGAATAGGAATCTATTCCCACAAACCAAAGGGCTCCATAGAAATTTTTTCTATAAAAATCCTATCCTCTAAAAATCCTACAAGATTCCTTCAAACCAAAGGAGCCTGAGAGTTATGGGGACGAGGCACAAGAAAAGCATGGATACTCGATTAATAACTCAATTTTAAGGAAGCGCTCGATCTAACGAGGGAAGGGGTGACCGCAGCAAAGCCGTTCGTGTGGATCATCGATTGATCGTGCGGCCGTAGGACGCACGTGGAACAGCCCAGTATTACTTGGCACGTACGCATGCAAAACCCATAGGGTAAATTCGGGAGTATATACTTCGTACGGCTTGGCCTCTCGTCTCATCAAGCGGCGCACCGCCACCCCCCGCCGGCGTATCCCTGGATTGATCAAACGCCGCCGCAGCCGCCAGCATGAACTTCCTGAGGAACTCACGGTCCGCCTTCTCCCGGCTCCACCAGATCGCCCGCCGCCACTGCAGCAACTCCGTGCATCCTCCGGCAGCTCCTCCATCATCAGGCACCAAACAAGCAGGGCTCCTCTTCTCCGGTGCCGCGTTGTTCTTTTTCGGCACCTGCCACCGCGAGAAGGTGCCCTACACCAACCGCGTCCACTGGGTCTTCCTCCATCCGTCGGTTCACCCCAAGTTTGGGAACATCTTCTTCGACAAGATGAAGAAGAAACGCGGGCACGCCATCCTTGGCCCGTCTGACCCCAAGACCGTCCGTGTCCGCCGCATCGCCTCTGATATCATCCGTGGAGTCCATGACGTCTTCCCCACCAACAGCCCCCGCGAAGAAGATGACAGTGAGCTGCTGCGGCCGCAGACCAGGCATCTCGATGACCTTGACTGGGAGGTGATCGTCGTCAATAATGCCAAAGTTAAGGCGTACAGCTTCCCCAATGGTAAGATTGTGATCCACACGGGATTGCTCGACTGCCTAAAGACGGACGCTGAAATCGCCGCCCTTATTGCGCATGAGGTATAGGTTTTTATTTATCGCCTCTTTGGTCATCATCAAGCAAGCGAGGATGGAATTCATTGCATTGATGCCTTCTTTTGTAGGCTGGACACGTTGTTGCAAAGCATTACATGGAGGTTTCAAGGATCATTCCGCCGATATGTGACCTACTAGCCGTGCAAAGGTATTATAATTAATTAATGTGTCTAGGACATATTTAGACGTGCCCTAGTTATTGCACATCTAAGTGTCAATTGAACTAGAAAGAAAAAGAAAAAAGAATTAACAGTTTTGCTAAAACACATCTAGATGTGCCATAAGTATTGTACATCTAAGTCCTATGTCATTGATCTTACATTGAGATTCGTGTGGATATTTTCTTTTTCTTTTTTCTCTTTCTCTTTATGCTTAATTCATTCACTTAGATGCGCAATAACTAGAGCACATCTAGATGTGTCCTAGACACACCCATTAATTAACCTTCCGCACCTTGAAGAAGCAATTACATTCTCTATCTCCTTTTATTATTGCAAAAAGGAACATTAATTCTTTTATGGACATTGAAACTAGCTAGCTAGCTAGCTGGTTTGCCAATCCTAGTTTTTCCATGTACCCACGTATATTTCATGTTACGGGTTCTATATACCGGCCGGGTCTCATGTGTGTTTTAACTGTATACCATGTAGGAATGAGATGGAGGCAGATCTCATCGGACTGAAGCTACTGGCAGCCGCTGGTTTTGGTAAACACGTAGCCCATGGCGTCTATGAGAAGTTCGGGGAGATCGAACGAGAATGGGGGTTTCATCCTTGGTGTAAGAAAGAATAACGGTTTTTATCGGGAGGCAAGGTCATGAACGATGCATGCGTTGGAATGGTACAAGCAGGTTTGTGCCTGAAATGTCGTTGACCAAGGTTTTCCTTACGGTGACAAGTTCTCCGATATTAATTTTATGTCAGAGTTAACTTTGTAAACAAAATTTGGAAGATTTAATACTTTGGTTGGTTGGCTGCATGGTCTTGCTTTCACATAAATGCGGGGTGGTGTGGTGGCATGTCCGAAGAGGCGGGACGCGTCTCCGGGGCGTGGGCTACGAAAATCAGGTGAAAAGGTCCACCGGTCAGACCCAGTCCGGCACAAGTCAAAGAGCTAGATCCGGCGGTCGTCTATGTCAGGGTTAGACAGGACGGGGTACCGGAGGGGGTTGCAATGCCGCCACGTGTTCGTAGGGCCCTACTACGCTTGTGGCAGCATGGTGGCACGCTCAGGCACCCGACACGCAACTCCGGGGTGTGCCCCCCTCACGGGCGTCGCTGCCGCCATGTCTCGGAGGTGGAAAACGGCATCCATCATGGAAAGTGGACTATCACGGTGAAACCTTCAGACTATTTTTGGGCGAGGGTGAGACTATTTTTTACATTGTGCTGAGAGTCACACATATGTCGTAATAACAAAATAAAAAAATGGAAAGTATCTATGCCGACGGCTTAGCCGTTGGCATAGAAGCGCGCACGCCCACGGATCGATGACGTGGAAAAGGGCCAGGCCTATGCCGACGGCCAAGCCGTCGGCATAGGTTGACCTTATCCGCAGCGGTTCGCCCCCGACCACCCATTCCCCATCTCCCCCGCACCGTCTCCCCCCCGCCCGACCCCGATCCCCACCCGCGCCGCCGCCCCCATCCCATCCCCCACCGCCGCCACGCCGCCCCCCACTGCCCGCGCCGGCCCCATCCCCTCCCCCACCACCGCCGCACCGCCCCCACTGCCCGCGCCGCCCCAATCCCCTCCCCCACCGCCGCCGCACCGTCCCAGTGCCCGCGCCGCCCCAAGACCGCCGTCGACGGCCCTCCCTCCCCCGACCTCCGCCGCCCCACGCCGCACCAACCCCGGGCCGCCCCGCCCCTCCCTCCCCCGACCTCCGTCCCCGCCCCGACCTCCGTCCGTGCCCCTCCCCCCAAGCCGGACCTCCCCACGGTGAGCTCCCTCCCTCCCTCTCTGTAGATTTTTTTTTGATAATTTTGTTGTTGTTCATAGTTATGTAACTAGATGGATGGATGCATAGTTAGTTGATAGATGATTTGATGATAGTTACAAATGTGAGAAATGCAAGAAAAGCAATTTTTTTAACAAGGGGCATGACGTTAGATGATGGATTTTTTGATGATAGTTGCAAATGTATGATGATTGTTACATGATAGATGATGATGTTAATGATGATAGATGATGATGTTGATGATGTGGATGTTGTTAGAATCATAGATGGTGGATGGATGGAATGTCGGTGAATTTTTTTAGAAAGTTTGTTTGTCATATATTTAATGTTAGGTCATGTTGACGAATGTATGTTGGTAAAGTTAATGATAGATGAATGGATGGATGGATGTTGGACAAAATTTTGAGACTTACTAAGATGTGATGATCTTGCTAAAAAAATGATACTCATGATGATCTTGAGTGACCGTTGTGGAATTTGCAGGCGTTGTGGTGTCGCATTTCATCAGAGTGACCGTTGTCTGACGCGTTGGTCCCCCTGAGCATCCCTCTGCTGTTCGACTACTTCCTCTACAGCCGAGGATGCAGCAGGCTTTTCAGGATATGGCGGCCGGCAGGTGTCCTCAGTTCCCTACAGCACAATGCCCTCCAGCACAACCAGTGTTGATGAGCTTTGAGGAGTTTGTGGCAGAGAACGCTGGCCCCTCGCCGGTTAGTTCATCCCCAATCTATTCACCCAAAGCATGTCATGCCTTTCAACACAGTCATAGATCTCGTGCATATGTCTTTTCAACATGCAGGGAACAGGTGGATCTACCATTGGTGGTGGTCTTCGCAGCACTCCGGAGACACGGAGCCCGACCACTCCGATCCACGGAGGCGGAGGAGGAGGCGGTCTTGGCGGTAGCGCTGCCGCTAGCACTGATGACCTGGACTTTGGCCGTCTTGGCGGTGACGACCTCCGCGGTGCTCGATGATGCTTGAGATGTGATGATGATGCTTGACATGACTTGTGTGTGCTGATGATCATTTAGCTGACTTGTGTGATGATGCTTATGCTTACATTCGTTGATATGCTTATGCTTGTGTGATGATGATCTATTGTTGTGATGATACTTATGCTTACGTTCGTTGATATGTGCTGATATGTGCTGCTGATATGTGCTGTTATATAAGTGATGTTATTTGAATTGAACTGATCCGAAAACAAACAGAAAAAAGAAAAAAAAAGCAAAAGCAAACTATGCCGACGGCCTAGCGTGAGCTCCCAGTAGCTGACACGTGGGAGCCTATGCCGACGGCCTAGCCGTCGGCTTAGTTCAAAAACTGTGCCGACGGCTAGGCCGTCGGCATAGGCGCCCACGTGTCAGCTACTGGGAGCTCTATATGAAGGACTATGCCGACGGCCTGGCCGTCGGCTTAGTTTCAAATTATGCCGACGGCCAGGCCGTCGGCATAGCCCTGGGCCTAGAGCAGCGGCTGGTCGCCACGTGGCACACCTATGCCGACGGTCGGGGCGTCGGCATAGTGGTGCCACGTGGCGACCGTTCGTTGGGCAGACTTGACGGCGGCCGCCGTTAGGCGTGGTAGTTGCCGACGGCCAGGGCCGTCGGCATAGATGTACGGCCCCCGCCGGCGTACCATATATGCCGACGGCCTTTCTATGCCGACGACGTCCCTGGCTGTGCCGACGCATATGTTGCCGACGGCCCTATGCCGACGGGGCCCTATGCCGACGGGGGCCGTCGGCATAGGCCTATCCCGACGGGACTCAGGCCTATGCCGACGGCCCTAGCCGTCGGCATAGGGGGCGATTCCGGTAGTGTTTGGTCATCCTTCAATGGGACGGAATTCAGTTATGCCTTCTTTTCTTACTATATTAGGCCGGACACGTTGTTGCAAACCATAACACGGAGTTCTCAAGGATGATTCCCTTCCATGACAAACTGGCCTCCCAAAGGTATTCTACTTAACCTTTCACAATTTACGCACGTCGATTTTATTAGTTAATACATTATTTTCTTCTTTAAAAGATGCAATTACATTTTCTCACTCCCTTTACTGCAAAAAGGAACCTTATTGAAACTTGCTGGTTTGCCAAGTCCAAGTTGCCCCATATAAGCAAGTATATTGCATGTTAGAGGCTATACCAGGTCTCATGTGTGTTTTACGTGATGTATACAATGTAGGAATGAGATGGAGGCGGATCTCATCGGACTGAAGCTACTGGCAGCCGCTGGTTTTGATACAGACGAAGCCCATGGGGTCTATGATAAGTCCAGGGAGATCCGAAGAGGCAGTTTCACCCTTGGTGTAAGAAAGAGTAACAGTTTTTATCATGGGACAGTGTCATGGAGGTGGTACTGGAACTGTACAAACAAATTTGTGCGGAAGAAACTTCAGTCGGCGTTTTCCTTGCGGAGTTCTTCGATATTAATTATATTTTAGAGTAACTTTGTAAAAAGTTTTTAAAGATTTAATACACCGTCTTGATATGGCGACAGTGAAATAAAATTATTTATTACATACTCAAACTACTACTTGGTGGAGCGACCCCTACAAGTGCTATTACTACTTGGTCGTGTTTTGGGATCGAATGCTCATGCTTGAGCAGGAGATTGAAACATATATCTGGACTCGCCGGTTCAAGGGCTTTGAGGCACCTCGATGCGAACCACGGCGGTGGAGGTCATAAACGTTGGTTGAAGGTTGACACCGTCTGCCTACAGTGCTCTTAGTCCCTCCCCATGGATGGTTTGGTTGGAGCTGGAGCCCTGAAGATTACGTCTAATTTTCTGTGTATAAACTCAACACTGGCTATCGAAATGTCAGGGAGAGAAATCCAAGATCATTTTCTTTGTGTTGGATTGTACAATATGGTGTATCAGTGTGCAGACTGCAGTGACTAGACTAGTGACGGGCATGATTCGATGTTGGCGTAGCTCATGAGAGAGGAAATGTGATGGACAAAATCTACGCAATATTAAGAGTTGACGGGCAACAGTTGGCGTAGCTCACAGCGATGTTTGGATGGATGGTGGTGCTCGTTTGTCGTTTCTTCTTCAAGTCAGTCTTCCATGCTTCGATTCTCCTCAAGTTTGTCCGTTGGGATGGTTTAGAAGGAACTCCAGACTAGATTCATGCCAGCTTCTCGGGCGGCGAGGTTAGGATTTCTCTTCTTGCGTACGCAACTGCGAAATTTGGTTTCAGGTTCTTCAGACCTACTCAAGGATTCAACGGTGACGACTGCAGTTTGAGGGCACTGGTCCTTAGGGGCACGTGCACGAAGACTTCTCGGCTGTTATCGACAAAGTCAGGCCGGCTCCGGAACGAGAGCAACGACATCGGTGCGTTGGCAGCTCGTTCTGGCATCGGCAATGGTCATTCGGTGGTCCATAGACCTTAATGTAATTTTTATTATGTTTGAGATGTTTTGTACTTGCGATGAATCTATATAACATATTTGATCCTTTTTGCAAAAATAAATAAATAAAGTTATTTAGAGAGAAGTTGGATCTAGTATGTATGACTGATGACCGCAGTGCATCTTTTTTTTGTTAAACTTTGTTGTCGGCTTGTTGGACCTGGTAGGAACTCGTGTATCGCCGAGGAGCCGCACACACGCGTAAATTGTGATTGTGATCCGTCTTTTACACACCATCGAACACCGAACTTCAAAGTTCAAAGTTCAAACGCCGCCGCCGCACTGCTACTGTGCAGGTAATCGCCGACATGAACTGCCTGAGGAACTCCCGGTCCGTCTTCTCTCGGCTCATGGCCCTCCGCCAGTACTGCAACCCCGGGCAGCTCCGGCTGGCCCCTCGATCGCGCTCCCATGTCCTAGACTCCATCCGAGGGCTCTTCTTCCACACCGCCGAGCCTGCAGCCTCCTGTCTAACGCCGGCACCGTCACTACCGGCAGCCGTCCCACGGAGCTAGCCGTCGATCCACCGCGCACGCCGTTGGTACCGTGACCCATGGAAAGTCGCTGGTGCCAGTGGCGCGGCCGTTCTCCTCCCCTATGCCACGGTTTTCACCGCCTGCGCCGCGGTCAGCCACACGGAGACCGTGCCCTACACCAACCGCACCCACCGGGTAATGTTCTCTCCAAAGTTGGAGCGCAAGCTAGGCAACGAAGATTTCGAGGAGCTCAAGAAGAAGCGCAGCAAAGACATCCTTGGCCCGTCTGATCCCAAGACAGTCCGTGTCCGCCATATCGCGTCCGATATCATCCGCGGAATCTAGGAGCTCTTCCCCGCCGACGGCCTGGGCGACGACGACGCTAAGCAGGGAAAGGCAGCGGTACGGTCGCAGACGGGACATCTCGATGACCTTCAGTGGGAGGTGATTGTCATCAGAGATAACAGAGTCAATGTGTGCAGCTTGGGCGGTGGCAAGATTGTTGTCTTCACTGGATTGCTCAACTTTCTCGAGACCGATGCTGAGATTGCCGCTGTCATTGCGCATGAGGTACGTTTTCCTTACTACTACCTCCGTCTTAGATTTATTAGTCCCCTTTATATTCTGTGCCAAATTTTGATTTGAAATTTAACTAACAAAATGTTAATGCAATGTTATGAAAAATAATATAACTGAAAACTATGTTCAAATGCGAATTCAAAGATATATAACTTTTGTTGACATGCATTCATGTATTATTAGTTAAATCTTTAGTCAAATTTTGGCATAAAATACAAAAAGGACTTATAAACCAGACCGGAGGTAGTATTGCGTTGTCTACTTGTCTTTGGTCGTTTTCAAGTGCATTCACTGACCCCTTCTTTTTAGGCCGCACACGCTGTTGCTAGGCATTCAATGGAGTTGGCGATGTTAACTCCGCCCATCCTCAACGAACTGCTTCCCTTCTCACGAAGGTATTATTCATTTATTACATTTTACATGAATCGAATTAATTATCATTTAGTTTCTTATTTGAAACAAGGCAATTGGCATTTCTTATAAACTGTTTTGTAAGGACCGTGAAACTCATGGATCTTTGGAGGCTATATGTATGCTATATTGTATGTTTTATCTATAGTATATCCATTGTAGGACCGAGTTGGAAGCAGACCTCATTGGAATGATGATACTGGCTGCCGCCGGTTTCGATCCACGCGTAGCACCTGAGATCCACCAGAAGCGGGAGAGCCCGGCGCTGAGCACGGTGCTGGATGATTACATTGGCAGTCATCCTTCGTGTAAGAAATGGTCACAAGTTTTATCACGGGGCGATGCCATGAAAGAGGCAATGCAATTGTACTACAAGCAAGTTTGCTCCGGGAAAGGCGCCGATCGACGTTTCCCTTATGGTGGCAGGTTCTCAGATGCTCTTATGTCAGAGTAACTTTGTGAACAGAAGATTTGTACCATTCGGATAACTGATTGTGGTTGGTTGGCAGCATCGTGTTGATGCAGCAAAAGTAAAATAGGGCTTATGTACTAAAAGTCTGTGAGGGCTCTAAGAAAAAAATTGATTTTTTCTATAAATTGCAAAAGATCAAACAGCTGGTCATTGACAAAGAGATCATTAGAAATGGAGGTGAGCTAATACCTTAACCCAATCTTCTTACATCCATACTCGTACGGTGATTTTTCATCCAACTTCCACATGATTCACATACTTTGACGCCCATTCTCCTGTGTGCCGCTGGCTTCCTTCCTACACCATGCATTCTTCTCTGGCCACCGATCTTGACACCGGCACAAAGCAGCAGTTGTGCACCCCACGACGACGCTGGTCGTCGAGTCGAGGATCTCCACGGCATCAAGGACACAGACGCTTTGCAAAAATGCTTAATTGGATGCAATTTCGCTGGTACCTTACCTTTGACACCTCTATACTTCTTTGGATTCATTTCTTCAAAAAGTATGATATTTTGGATACGTTTCCATTTGTCTTGTTGAGTTGTGACCCAAATTACTTCTATAAAGAATGCTGGAATCCCAGCGTCCTGCGGACCTTCTAGGGCAAGAGTGTCGTCCATGCCATCTGTTTTGCGGTCGCTTGCCGCGGGCATCACCCGGGGGCTCTCTGCACTATCCGATCAACCTGCCACGGCAGTGCATGACGGATCGACCCATGGCGTGGCCGGGGTCGCTGTCATGGGGTGGTGGCGGGCGCGCCCACCAGCGAGGTTGTGTTTGCTGTCCCGCGCACAAAGGGGATGCCGGATCCGTATGTCGGTGTGGTCCGTGCATGCCGAGCTTGTTCGGTCGTGACAGGCGAGGCATGTGTCAAGCCTGTTGCGTCGTGTCACGCGTGGGGCGGTGTGTCACGCTCGCTTGAGCCGAGACCTGCTTGTCGATGTCCTCGCCTAACACTGGGTTAGTTCAGTCGCAACAGAGGGTCTTGCGGCATGCTCGTCTACGTCGGCTCGCACTTGGGGGGTGTCCATCGTGCCTGCATGAGCTAGCTTGCGTGTGGGGCTAGCCGGACAGATTCATTGGCCTGACATATATCCACTTATTTCCGACGGTGAAGTTACGGTCGAATATGTTAGTTCATCCTCAAGTAATATAATAACCGATGGTGACCGCCGGCCATTTCCTGTCAGTGATGCTTCTCGGCCATTACACTATTAGCCGAAGGTACGGTTGGGTAATATCTTGCCCTACGGTATTAAACCGGCGGTGTGCCCCCGGATATATGTTGTCCACCAGCTAGCCCGATGATGCTGACAGCTGATGTTTCCCCGGCGAGTATTTATTTCTGATAGGTATTGTTTCCCATCGATTGTTGTAATAGTTGACGATATATTTGACCACTCGACTGTTGTAATATTTGATGGTATATTTCATCGGTTAAAAGTTGTTATAACTGAGGGGAGAATAAAACCACCAATTATTAAGTTCGTCAATTGTGCATTAGCCCCTTCAGAGATTCCATTAATTGAGAAAAAAAGCCAACATCATCAATTTGTAAATCCATGGACGGTCTAAAGTCTTCATCAATGTATTATGCACAGGAAAATCCATCGGCGGTCTAAAGTCTTCATCAACATAACTCAAATTTACCACCTAATGCTAATTTTATCACTTTTTTTAAGTTCAGACTCCTCAAGAGTTGTCTCAAGATATTATTGAATTGAGACATTCAAAATCCATTAAATAAAACTTCTTTTTTTGGAAAAAGGCGTTAATACATTTGAAATGCTGAGACGATGGAATAACTACATGAGAATATAACTAGTTTCTAGTTACATATTATACATTATCTTGAGAAACATAATAAGATTGTGATTTCTTCAAACTAAGCTTCAAAAATAGGCTTCTTCAAAAGACATAGACTTGCTACCATTTCAACGTACCTCGTGATCTTCATGAGACTACCCATAGTGGGAGTAATATAGAGAGTAACATAGATGACACATAAGCAAAAGAAGATGATGTGGCAGCCAATTAATGAGAGTGACCAATTGAGTAACCTAGCTAGTTACTCATACTATGAGTAACATCACACATAGCAAGACAAGATGAGTCTACAACCTAATAAATGAAGTTATGTAAGACTTGAATAGTGAAGATTTTTCTCTGGTTTCTAAACAAAGGAGTCATCCTAACTAGAGATAATCTGGCACGACGAAACTGGCATGGTTCCAAGACATGTGTCTTTTGCCAACATGATGAGTCTATCAAACACTTATGTTTTGAGTGCAAGTTCGCTCGGGCAGTTTGGGCCATGGTCCAAGTAGCTTCGAATTTATACCCACCACGTAGTGCACGGAATATGTTTGGCAACTGGTTGCGGGGTAATTGATAAACAATTTTCTGCACATAATCTTGTGGGAGCGGCGCCCTTATGTTGGGCAATGTGGCTTACGAGGACTGATGTGGTTTTTAACAATAAATGTGTCTCATCTCCCATGCAGGTTATTCATGTTTGTACATGATGGCTCCGTACTTGGTCTATCCTGCAGAAGCCGGAGGACAGGGACCTTTTTATGATGGCGTCTACACGACTGGAGCGTATGGACAGGGAGGTTTTCTATCCCATGGATGGCGGTGTGATATACGGATAGGATCTCCCGCTCCTTAGGCTGGACATGGTTTATTGCTTGTCATTGTATCGAATTATTTTATTTTTAGGGTGCTCTGGACTTCTTGGCTGTGTGCATCTAGCTATGCAGAGGCCGGACTTTCTTTCAATACGATTGTATCACCTCGATATATCTATTCAATGAAAAGTTCTTTATAAAAAAAACATATGCATGTTAATTACTAGTCTAAGTACTCCCGTCTATGGGTAGTCTAAGGGAACAACACAAACATTACAAGAAAATAATGAATCTAAAGATGTCAGCATGAACAAGTGAATATTAATACGATTTATAGGCAAGGACACAACATGCGATAAAAGAAATCATACACATGCGTAAAGAATTATGTCGCAGAGTAGAGAAGTGATTTGATGTGTGAGTTTCTAATCTGATCGTACCTTCATAGAAGCACTGAATTCAACAAAAGTGCACAAGTTGTGAAAAGCACATAAGGGAAAATGTGCAGGTGTTTATCTCACTTCAGAAATAATCCTAGTTTTATCTATAAGGTAACCATTAAAATCTTTCAAACTATATTGTGATGATAACACATTCATACAAGTTTGCATGTACGAGTAACGAAATTGATCAACTACAAGATATACATGTCCAAATATCTACCTTAAGTGTTATTACATGGATACTCCCTGCCAAAAAACTATAGACATTTATCGATCAAAGCCTCAAAAACTACTACATAATTTTGGTGTAAATTCGGCCATCCATGTAACAGAAGTGGAAGCAAAAAGAAACATGCCTATGGGAACATAATTAACATGTTTAGTCCAGTAAAGGTAATCGAATAAATATATTCAATTTTTCAACAAGGTCATAATACGATGGGACCTATAATAGCGGCAACAAAGCCTCCAGCAATTTTTGTATGGAAATGCACTAATCTTTTGGAATAAATCATATGTGGGTTTAGAAAAGCTTATCCCTCAAGGTGTTTGACATGTGATTCTCGCCTACTGTTTTTGCTGGTTGATGCCAGTTGCTTCATATCAGCTCAGCTCTTTCTTTCTTTTTAACAATGTAAACAACAGCCAAGCATGACTGTGTTGATCCTACATGGAAAAAAGTAATAACTACTTACTGCAAACCTATATAACATTCATGTTTTGAGAAGTTGTTTTATGGAATAAGTGGATAAGCTCAATTATAAGTTGATTGCAATACAATATAATGAACTAGTAAAATGCCCGTGCGTTGCAACGGGCTGCATTGGCGACTTCCTTTTTACCATTAAAGACCTTTGCTTTTCTTCCTTTCTTTCCTCTCCCAACTAAATACATTTTTTGAAGTGATATTTGAATGGATAAATTAACAACCATACTAAAAATATCAAGATATAAAAACATATTTATCGAATAGCATTGCTACTACACATTCGACATGAAAGTTATGGCATCCAAAAGATTGGAAACAAACACATTGGTGACTTACCACCAAATCTCATTTATATTTTGGAACGTGGTTGTCCTACTAATGTGTACCTGCAAGATCTCTCTCCCTCCCTCAATCTCTTCCCCCTCTCCCCCTTCTCTCACTCACCATCTATTGATCTCAAGAAGACTCCAATGCTCTACTGGCCGTCTCATGAGCTGGTCGTCATTGCTTCTATTGGTGGAGGTGGTGGTGATGAAGAGGAACACCACAAGATGTTGTTGATGTTCTTGATCTCTTCCCTATGGTCAGTGTCGCCTCTGCATGGGGTGTCGTTCATCAATGCCACCATTGTGTCAAGTACAATAAAAATATAGGAAATAAAAAGCTAGAAACTTTGTGTGTGGCTTGAATTTGGAATTATAGCCTTATAGGAGGAAAACTTATACGAAATGTGCTACACAAATATCATCTTGTGTTTAAAACCATAGCTAAAAGTTAACTCGATTTATAGTAGGGTGCTCTTCCAACAGGATTTGTTCAGACTTTCTGGTGGAAGAACAAACATATGAAGCTGCCAAGGAGATAAAAATCCCAACTATAAACCTCTCTTGAAAACTCTTTGTCATAGTTCTCAAAGTAGTGGAGCAGAACTTCTCGATACCAAGGGTGGGTGTTCTCGATGTAGTAGTCGAGGAAAGAAATTTATATATCAGGGAGGAATTACCACTTATAAACATCTTACCACCCAAAGAATAGGTTGTGATAGTCGTGAGACAACCATCTATATGAAATAACAACAATCATTGTTAGCTCATAGAATTCTACCAGCTACAAAGAGCCCAAGAATTGGACTACAACATCTGTCACAACTTGGTCCGGGAGAAGATGCCATTGTCCATATATTCTCTTGATTTCTTGCCTATATCTGTGCCAGAAGATACTTCAGTCCGCAGAAGATCCCAATTGATATATGAACTAGACCATACTAAAAAAATGTAAAAACAAATTTATAACATAGCAGGTCATAAATAAAATAAACATGTTTACTGCCAAAACCAGCGCCTAATTTCGAGCTACACTGCAAAAGCTCCCCTGACGGCAAGATTGTGGCAGCGCAGGAGCATCTAGGGAGGAAGTACGGAGTATTCTTGAGGCATTGTGTGATTGAAACAGGCTTGTACGTATACTTTCAGATCTCTGGTGCCATCTGCTCTTGCATAACCACAAAAGAGTACCTGAAAGTTGAGTCAACTGAAATACGACTAATGCATAATTACACATTTTGATCATTGTTCTTTTGAGGCCGGTGAACTGTATGTAAAATCATGAAGTAAGCTACATCAAGTAATCAAATTTATCCACCAAGCCCACTAACCAGCAGCAACAAGCTATCAAGATTTCTTTTACTCATACAATTGTGACTAACTCTGTAAGGTTTGCCTTCAGAAGCTAAAAAGGGATAGAGCAATCAACAGACCTTAATGTATCAAATTTTGAAAATGATCCCATGTGGTTGTTATGAAATTTGGAGTGAACAAAAATTAGTATCCAATTGCTTAGCAAGACAGAAATGAAGGAATTTATCTTGTACAAATATATGAAAACAACACCACTTTAAATGAAAACACAAGTTCACACTTTGAATTTCCCTGCAATTGTTCCAGTGGCTATTTTGCCTAAGTTGATGGCTTCCTATACATAATGGACGTAGGAAATATGTAGAACTTATGAAACTTGCAATTAAAGCTTGATGAAGCCAGTCAGCGCAATTGGGGAGGTAGCGGCGAGCAGATCCATGAACGCCACAGTGGCCGTTGTCCGGCAGAGCATCACCAACTTCATTTGCATTTGTATTATAATTGTGAGTATGGTGTTTTAGCCGGGAGCTTTGACAGGTGTTCCTCAGCTTTGGTCAGCCATCCCATGTCATTTAGCATCATCACCCGCTGAACACAGATGCAAAGCTTTCCAAATTAACAAATAAACATATAGATGAAACACAAGTTTATTGCAAGATTTCTTCGGCGGTAGCAAAACTCACATGCCCCCCTATGTCGGTGCTGACAGAGGAAATCAAGCAGGGGCTCGAGGCAATCATGTTGTGGAACAAAAATCAAAGACAAGCGCCTGTAGAGAAAATGCACGCCATTTCCAATTGACGACGACCAGCTCGGACATGGTATTAAGGCAGTGAATGGCTCAAGTCAAACTCCAGTACGTAGGGGTCGTTGTGCCTGCCAGATCATGAGGTTAAGATTATGGTGATAAAAATTGAAACAATTCCACTCGTGACAATTTAGCTGAGTTGATTTGAATTTTAGTATCAAGCGGAGATCCGTATTGATAATGAAATCTACTAAGTTGTCAATGCCTTAACACGACCGTAGTTGTACACATATAGCTAGGCGAAGGATGGACAATTCAAACTACGTTTCCTGATGGCAGCCTCTGAAAGCTAAGCATTAAGCGTTCAATTTAATTTTACCTCCCCAACGCCCCTCTCACTAAAATTTTGACAATAGCAAAGGCAAAAGGAATAAACGTAGGAGTAGAGATTGCATGAAGGAACAGGGGGCGCAACACATACTGGCCGTCGACGAACTCCTCCTTGAAGCGGAGATACTCCGTCTCCTTCACGCTGAGTTGTTAGATGCATGGTTTTCATTTTCAGTGAGATTTCGTTGAAATTCACTGAATTTCAGTAATTTCAGCAGACACTGAAATATTACGTTTCGGCCAAAATATTTCAACAATTTTAGTATAGCACAACAACTCCAAAAAATTCAAAATATTTTTTAAAATTTTCAAAATTTTAATTGAATTCAAGTGAATATTTCAGTCATTTGGCTGAAATGGAAACTGAAATCACTGAAATTCACTGAATTTCAGTGATTTCGGTTGGTGCTGAAATTTTTCTGAAACTGAAATTTAAAACCATGGTTAGATGTTGAGCTCATGCACGTTGACCGGAAGTACTCCTGGTCGGGGCACTTGAATGTATAGTACTGTGGCCACCGCATCAATGGAACCTGAACCCAGCCTCCATCTCTCTCAATCCTTGCGCCTCGCCGCCGCCCCATCTCGGCTAGCCTCTGCCAATCCGTTCCCAAGGGCTCGCTACCGCACGATACACGCCGAGCCCCACGGCGCCCAACGCCGCCACCGTCCCTCTTGAATCATCTCCAATTCCCGAGCCCTGCAATGCCCATCCGACATCGCTCTCGCTCTCCCGAGTCGCCGCCTTCGCTTGACTGCTCTCTCAGTCCCTTGCTATTTCTCGGATCTCTCCAAGTCCCGAACCACAGGTTTGGAAAGAAAAATTAGATCGGGGATAGATCAGGAAGAATCGAGTGAAGGAGATCTGGAATGGAGCGGAAACGATGCGACTTTCTTTTTTGAACACTGAGACAATTGAGACTTTGAGAGAAAGAGGAGGGAAAACCAGTCGAACGGGATTTTTTTAGTGCAAGGAAGAATAAACCGGTGGGAGGGGGTGGTGGGAGGTGAGGCGAAAGAAAATCGCGCGTACTGATCTACCAACTCCTCCATTAGAAATAGAGATGAGCTTTAATCCTAGATGTGTGCATTATTTCGTTTCATGTAAATACGGTTACTACTTAACTTTGTGTTCAATACATTCCAGCAAAAACCATCAAAAATTGGATGTAAAAGCATGTACAACTTTATTATAGGATCAACACATTATGGTCATACTTTTACTAGAAATACACATCAATTTTGAAGGATTAAAATTATTTTTCACACTAATGAGGTCGAGTCTCCTGGGGTAGAACCTTTCTCATACTGATCACAGCTAACCTGTACAAAATCAGGGCAAGGCGAAATCAACTAGATGCCGACATGAGATTCTAGGAAAACATACTAGATTAGTTGTCAAACTGAACTATTACTGCTAAAATAATACATACATTTGCCTAAGCAAATAATACATACCATAAGCAAATTTACAAACTTCCCAAGATTGCCCAAACGGTAAATTTAATACCTAGAACTAGCTATACATTTGCCTCGCAGGCTCGCAAATAAAAAAAACTAGCCAGGCAGAAAGAAAGTATAAATCATGTCCATGTAAACCAGGACGTCCTGAATTTATGACTCAACAAATAATACTATCTAGCTGAATTTTTGAGAGAACCAAGCCAACCAACGAGACACTATTTCACCAACCACACGGTCATTGCCTTAAGATGCAAACATGAGTAAAGAAATTGCTGTCACCTTGAAAGTGAGCACACATCCCAAAAATCTATATAACCTACTAAAGCCTAAAACGGTCCACACGCATGGAACCAGTGATCCCCTTCACCTCGGACAACCGAGGTTACTGGCGGAGGGGAGTTGTTGGAGGACGGCGGCGGAAGGAAGCTCGTTCCCATAGAAGATAGAAAACGATATACAGTATGTGGGCTAGACACGCACTTGGGCAACGGCGAGTTGTGAAGACGAGGCAGCAAGAGGAGCACGTACGGACACATGATTTTTCCTTTTTCTTAATATACAAAGCACAGATAATAAGGGAAGGGTTGACCGCAACAAAGCCCTACATGTGGATCACCGATAGATCGTGCGGCCGTAGGTAACTGTTTTGGACGCACGGGCACGAGCAACAGCCCAATATTACTTGGCACGTACGCATGCAAAACGATAGGGCAAATTCGAGTATATATACTTCGTACGTGCAACATCGGCACGGCCTGTAATCAAGCACCGCACCTCATCCTCCGGCCGACGGCGTATCCATCGGTCGGTCAAACGCAGGCGCCGCCATGAACTTCATGAGGAACTCGCGCTCCGTCTTCTCCCGCCTACAGACCGCCCGGCGCTACTCAAACCGGCGCAGCCTCAGCCGGCGCGTCCCAGGGTCCTAGACTCGGTCGGAGGGCTCTTCTCCGGCCACGCCAAGCCTGTCGCCGCCTCTCAAACCGCCGCGCAGGCACAGCCCCAAGAAGCAGGGCTCTTCTTCCCCTGGGGCTTGATCTTCTTTTTCCTCACCTGCGACCGTGAGAAGGTGCCGTGCACCAACCGCGCCCACTGGGTCTTCCTCTCGCCGTCGTGTCACGCCTTGACGGGGAACATCATGTTCGAGAAGATCGAGGAGAAACGCGGGCCCGCCATCCTTGGCCCGTCTGACCCCAACACCGTCCGTGTGCGGCAAATCGCCTCCGGTATTATCCGCGCAGCCCACGACCTCTTCCCCCGCGGCGACGATGACCACGACGATAAGCAGGAGACGCCGGAGCGCCATGACTTCAAGTGGGAGGTGGTCATCGTCAATGATGACAAAGCTAAGGCGTACAGCTTGCCCAATGGCAAGATTATAGTCTACACGGGATTGCTCAACTGCCTAAAGACCGATGCTGAAATTGCCGCCCTTATTGCACATGAGGTAGGTTTTTCCTTGTTGCCTGTTTTTTTTATTGAAAGATCCATTAATTATTGCTTGATTTTGGTAGCCCTGAAGTGGAACGGACGGAATTATTTATGCCTTTTTTTTTCTTATTAGGCCGGACACGTTGTTGCAAACCATGACACGGAGTTCTCAAGGATCCTTCCATTCTTTGACACACTAGCCTCGCAAAGGTATTATAGTTAACCTTTCACAATTTTACGTATGCCGATTTAATTAGTTAATATTCACTCCGTCTCAAAATAAGTGACTCAACTTTGTACTAAAACTAGTACAAAGTTGACTCACCTATTTTGGGACGGAGGGAGTACATATTTTCTACTTTAAAAGAAGCAATTGCATTTTCCATCCCTTTATTGCAAAAAGGAACATGTAAGCAATTACATTCATTATGGGCATTGAAACTTGCTAGTTTGCCAGATCCTGGTTGCTACATGTATGCAAGTATATTTCATGTTAGAGGCTATATAGTATATACCCGGTCTCATGCGTGTTTTACCTGTATATACAATGTAGGAATGAGATGGAGGCCGATCTCATTGGGCTGAAGCTACTTGCAGCCGCTGGTTTTGATACACACGTAGCCCATGGGGTCTATGAGACGTTCGGGCAGATCGGAGGAAACTGGTGGTCCCGATTTCATCCTTGGTGTAAGAAAGAATAACAGTTTTTCATCGGGAGGCAAGGTCATGAAGGAGGCGCTGAAACTGTACAAGCAAATTTGTGCCGGCACTGAAATATTAATTTTAGAATAACTTCATGAACAAAATTTATGACATCGGTGGCAAGTTTTCCAATATTAATTTTATATATGAGTAACTTTGTAAACAAAATTTATGGCATTTAATACGTTGGCTTGCTACGTGAACAATGAATAAATTTTTTTACAGAACAAAATTGTTTATTATATACTAGGTATTTACGCGTGCGTTACTGCAGGATATAAATATTCCTTTTTAACACGATATAATCGAAGCCCCTCACATACACGGGCATATACTCACACCTAGGAACACTCGCACGCACGCCCTACCCTTATGAGCACCTTCGAGAGACTGAGCCAGCATATCATCTTGATATTGATGAAGTCGCCACACACGTCTTCGTTGTCGACGGAAACATCTCCTTCGGCTGAATGTGCATCACTAAAAAGTCTGGAATGAATCCAGCAAAATGCGAGCAGCAATGTCAAAGTCTAGGATTTGAACTTTGGTGGGCTGGGATACCACTGTCCTCCTAACCATCCAACCATATATTGGTTCTATATACATTAACCCATAATTTACATGTCCGTACTATATGATTGTATAAATAAATGTTTACCAAATTCTGCCCATGATTTTTATTTTGTAATCATTTTGACATGCCGAAGAAAATAAATGGGACAAGTAAGGCGGCTTTCAAGGAATGATCATCAGGGAAAATATAAAATGTTGGATGAAGCACTCTAGGAGGAAAAGGAACACTATTTTCTTTATTAAGCCGGTTTTCAAGGAAATGATCATCAGGGAATATGCATCCTACTATGTGGTACTCCCTCCGTCCCATAATGTAGCTAGTGTCAAAAACACGCTGACTTTATGGGAATTAGGTAGTATTATATTCTAAAATGCATGGGTCAGCTCCTAAGCCCAAACAAATGTTCCGTCTTGTTTAGTGATGCTTGCCAAGATTCGGTCAGAGAAGAAATTATCACCACCCTAGGTGTGGAATCTTCAGTATTTCAGAGCCAATATCTCGGCCTCCCAACCCCGGAAGGCACGATGAAGGACGGAAAATTCCAACCAATAATGGACAGATTGGGAAGAGGTGTAGCGTCTGGAATGAACGGTTCATGTCACAAGCGGCTAAGGAAGTTCACATCAAATCTGTTGCTCAAGCCTTACCCACACATGTCATGGGAGTCTTTAAACTTAACCAGAGCTTCTGTGAAAAGTACGAGAAGGTGATTAGAGACTTTTGGCGGGGCGATAAGGAGGGCCATCGAAAAGTTCACTGGATGTCGTGGGAGAACATAACTAAGGCCAAGAGGAATGGTGGCATGTGTTTTAGAGACATGCACTTGTTTAATCAGGCACTCCTTGCTAGACAGGGCTGGAGATTATTGCAAAAACAAAGATTTACTCTGACCATGTCCAAAATATTGTTTTTCCATGGTCAGAGTAACTCTTTAAACAATATTTAGAAGATTTAATACATCATCTTGCTACGACAACAATGAAATAAGATTATTTATTATATACTAGGTATTTGCCTGTGTGTTGGTACGGATATAAATATTCTATACATTAACCCATTAGTTACGTGTCCGTAATTATATGATTCTCCCGTGATTTTATTTCACAATCATTTATTGTCATGCCAAAAGATATAGTTTATTTGGTAAGTTAAGTAAAAGATAGGGTAGTTTTGACGGTTTTCGAGGAATGATCAAGAGAAAAAATATGAAATATTGGACGAAGCACTCCGGCTAGCAAAAAAAGAAACGCTATTCTTTTTTATTTATTGTATTGTATATTATATACTAAAATTACTACTTGGTGGAGCTAGTCCTACAAGTTTATTACTACTTGGTCATGTTTTGGGATCCAATGCTCATGGTTTAGCAGGAGATTGAATACAAGGCATCTCTTTTTTAAGCCAATAACCGGACTCGCCGGCTCACGGTCTTTGAGGCATCTAGATGTGAACCGCGGTAGACTACCCATAGTGGAGAGTAACTTAGACTAGTAACATGCATATGTTACTAGTCTATGTTACTAGCCCTATATATAGTGGGGAATAACATATTTGTGGTGTCATGCAACTCTCCGTTTACTATAGTATATAGACTCATCTTGTCTTGTTATGTGTGATGTTACTCATAGGATGAGTAACTAGCTATGTTACTACATGTCTCTCTTTCATCATTAATTACTTGTCATGTCATCTATTTTGTCAAGTTAAGTGTGATGTTTACCACCTATGTTACTCCCACTGCAGGTAGTCGTAGAGGTCAGGAACGTTGGTAGAAGGTTGAGACTGTCTGCCTAGACTGCTCTTAGTCGTTCCCTAATGATGCTTGCGTGGAATGCTAGCGTAGCTGACGAGAGTGGAAATCAGATAGCTTATATCTACCCAGTATCAAGAGTAGACCGGCATAGGTCATAGTAAAAAAGTCAATAGCAGATTTCATTGAGGAATACCACCGCAACGGACTAAATCTATCTGGTATTTAGAGTTTTATAGGGATGATTACCTTCGATCCACTTTTCGATATTGATATAGCCATGATACCCTAGTTTATGGAACCACAAGAAGTAATGATTTATAAAGAAGATTGCTACAAGAAGTTGTTAGCTTTCTGGAAAAAATACAAAGGTGAAAAAAACAATAATAAAGAAATAGGTCAGGGCTAGGTTTCACATGCGGTCATGTACGTGCGCTCGAGGTCATATTTACATAAACTACATGGCATTGGTAAAAACAATTACATAAATCTTGTCAACATATTGTTCTGAAAGATATGTCCACATAACCCCATGACTTAGTGCCGCCGAATCGAGATTTTGTTCTCCAACCAAGACCCTATTCAACTGACGAGGTTACCTCAGCTATTAAGGAATAACTAGACAAACACATTGAGTGTTTACTGACTGCACCTGTTCTACCCAGCGACTTGGTTCCAGCTATCGTACTAATGTTACTCTCACTATGTTCAGCATAGTATTCTGCAACTCTCTGCACATAACCTCTGCTTGTTCAGATCTTCCGTTGTCGAGTACCTATGAGCTCTAGAAATTAGATATAGACAATGGATTTGTGCAACAAATAGAAATAACATTAACTCGAAGTAAGCCAGCAATCTCTTAGTGCGCGTACATGGGGCTGTGAGGCTATGCCTCAGCCCTTGACCTGAGGGAGTACTTACACACCGTGAATAAATCATCACTAATAGACATTGTAACGGTCGGTACATGAAGATGAAGGATTATTGTTCTTACAATCATCTTGATCATGATGTACTCTCAAGTACAAGTGTTATGGCCAACGGATATGGAGGTTGTGCTACTAGAGATGGCTATGAACATGGCAACAATTGCTGAATGACGATGACGGTTGGGAATTGGTGAAGTTGCTGAATGGAGACTCTTTGGCCGAAGGGGTTTCCTCTCCTATATATAGTACAGACGGGCCGAATATGGTTTCGAGGCACCTCCAATGCGAATCAGCATGGGGTCCCTTCACGAAAGTCATTAGGGATGACGTCATGGAGTTGGTGGCTGGACATATGAGCATCGTACGGTCGTATCGCATGCCGTCTTCTCCTATGGAAATTGTTGCATGCACCCTATTGATTGGCATCAGTCCTCACACCTAGTTTATTTCATTCATGACTTGATTTTGCACCTAAAATTGCCTATTTATGCAGGAAACAGAAGCGAGGAGATTTGCAATCATTTGCTATTATTATTATTCATTAGTAGGCAAATCAAAGTGATAATCTAGGAAAAATCAAAAATATTCGGATTAAACAAGGGTAGAAAATAATGAAAAATCCACTCATCGTCACAAATTAAGAGTTGGAGCCTTGGGTGGCAAATGTTGCAGCCAAAAAAGAAGTTTAGGGATGAAAGCCATAGTTCCTAATAAAGTTGAGGAACAAAAAAAGCAATTTACTATTTTTATTTGTCAGAAGAAAAACATTAATTTTGAACCCTAATAAAGAGAGAACGTTAGCTCAAGGGGGTTCTGAGCGCTGCGCATGCATGCAATGGAGGCAGGCAATGCCATCAATTTCATACATTCGGTTTTCAAAACATCTAAATGTTTTTTTGAATGTATTAACTCTCAAACGACATATACGATATACGAGTCATCTACACCATCAACTTTGTCTTGGTGAGAGCTTTGACACTAGATAGCATATGTGTACGTAAGAAGTTTCCACCTACTTAGCTAATAAAAACGCTATGGTGTTGATGTTGAAGGTTTGTTTTTAAGTGTAGTTATTAACGCTGCCCCTGATAAGTTTGACACAAGGTGACAACTTTGACACGAACACATTGACAAAAAAAATCATAGTGAGGTGGCAAAAAATTGATCATAAATTTTTTCACCTAGTAAGTGATGTAGTGTTGTTGTGTTGATATCAAATTTGCCGCATGGTAACTTCAATCCAAAGATGGTGGCAATTTTGACAACGATACCATGGCAAATGCATTTATCGCCGGATAACAACTTGATGGCCGAAGAAAAACTTTCTCAGAACATTACCTAAGTGAGATCTAGTTGCGAAGCCCGTGACTATTCGAAGCCAAGGTGAAAGCGGATTGTGAATCAGGGGTTTTGTTTCGAAACTACATTTCTGCTCCCGAGTTCAAATGAGCTCGATCGGTGAACAGTAAAATCCAAAAAATTCAAATATTTTTTTTTGAGAGGAACATTGACAAAAGTTCCAAGTGCTTGCAAAAATTCGTCTTGAAATCACATTCCTAGAAAGCGTGGCAAAAAAAATTCAGTGCTCTGAAATGCTTTTGAAAGTAGCATTTTCAGAGTACCATTTTTTTGCCATGCCTTCTAGGAATGTGATTTCAAGACGAATTTTTTCAATCACTTAAAAATTTTGTCAATGTTTCTCCAAAAAAATTGGATTTTTTTTGATTTTTTTTCGATTTTGTTTTGATTATACGAGCTCGGGTGCAGAAACTCTGCGTCCGTTTTGTTTTTTGTTTTACAAGCAGTTGTATTATACTTACATCATTACATGTACATGCATGCATGCAAATGCATAGCTCTAATTGGGACGCTTAAAAAAACTGCCTAAGGGAACGTTCTCTCATTAGCATTTGCTTTAATTTTAGGGAGGTTCAAGTATAGACTCACGTGCTCATAAATTCATAAATCAAATAATATAAATAAAACCTATTTTTTGTTTGAGAAAAAAGTGACGAACAGGAAGATTGCGTACACTTTACTGTATCGAGTATTGATGAGAATGTGGTATCTCACTGAAAAGATTCAGCTTAACTAACACATATGAGTACTCAACACACATCGCACTTCAAACCTAAAATTTGATTATAATATATTGGGCTTCGGGCAAGTGTGAGTTGTGGTCCCCGCAAAAAAAAGTGAGGCCTCCTTTGGTTCATAAGGTAGGAATATCATAGGAATAGGAAAATCATAGGAAGTGAGGTGACATGCATTTCGGCCTCCTTTGGTTTGTAGGAATGTCATAGAATTTCTATAGGATAGGATTTACATAGGAAAATTTTCTTTGATGCCCTTTGGTTTGTAGGAATTGGATTCCTATTCCTATATAGGATAGGAATCAATCCTTCACATTTTGAAGAAAAAAAAACATTAGTTAAGACTCAATGGAAAAATTCCTATCCTACACGTCAAATGACATCTCTTTCTTCATAGAAATTGAGATGCATGGCATCTCACTTCCTATGATTTTCCTATTCCTACAACATTTCTATCCTATGAACCAAAGGAGGCCTTCACTTTTTATAGGAAAAGAGCTGTCACTTGATTCATAGGATAGGATTTTTTTTCATTGAGTCTAGCCTAATGTTTTTTCCTTTGAAATGTGAAGGATTGATTCCTATCATATATAGGAATAGGAATCTATTCCCACAAACCAAAGGGCTCCATAGAAATTTTTTCTATAAAAATCCTACAAGATTCCTTCAAACCAAAGGAGCCTGAGAGTTATGGGGACGAGGCACAAGAAAAGCATGGATACTCGACTAATAACTCAATTTTAAGGAAGCGCTCGATCTAACGAGGGAAGGGGTGACCGCAGCAAAGCCGTTCGTGTGGATCATCGATTGATCGTGCGGCCGTAGGACGCACGTGGAACAGCCCAGTATTACTTGGCACGTACGCATGCAAAACCCATAGGGTAAATTCGGGAGTATATACTTCGTACGGCTTGGCCTCTCGTCTCATCAAGCGGCGCACCGCCACCCCCCGCCGGCGTATCCCTGGATTGATCAAACGCCGCCGCAGCCGCCAGCATGAACTTCCTGAGGAACTCACGGTCCGCCTTCTCCCGGCTCCACCAGATCGCCCGCCGCCACTGCAGCAACTCCGTGCATCCTCCGGCAGCTCCTCCATCATCAGGCACCAAACAAGCAGGGCTCCTCTTCTCCGGCGCCGCGTTGTTCTTTTTCAGCACCTGCCACCGCGAGAAGGTGCCCTACACCAACCGCGTCCACTGGGTCTTCCTCCACCCTACGGTTCACCCCAAGTTTGGGAACATCTTCTTCGACAAGATGAAGAAGAAACGCGGGCACGCCATCCTTGGCCCGTCTGACCCCAAGACCGTCCGTGTCCGCCGCATCGCCTCTGATATCATCCGTGGAGTCCATGACGTCTTCCCCACCAACAGCCCCCGCGAAGAAGATGACAGTGAGCTGCTGCGGCCGCAGACCAGGCATCTCGATGACCTTGACTGGGAGGTGATCGTCGTCAATAATGCCAAAGTTAAGGCGTACAGCTTCCCCAATGGTAAGATTGTGATCCACACGGGATTGCTCGACTGCCTAAAGACGGACGCTGAAATCGCCGCCCTTATTGCGCATGAGGTATAGTTTTTATTTATCGCCTCTTTGGTCATCATCAAGCAAGCGAGGATGGAATTCATTGCATTGATGCCTTCTTTTGTAGGCTGGACACGTTGTTGCAAAGCATTACATGGAGGTTTCAAGGATCATTCCGCCGATATGTGACCTACTAGCCGTGCAAAGGTATTATAATTAATTAATGTGTCTAGGGCATATCTAGATGTGCTCTAGTTATTGCACATCTAAGTGTCAATTGAACTAGAAAGAAAAAGAAAAAAGAATTAACAGTTTTGCTAAAGCACATCTAGATGTGCCATAAGTATTGCACATCTAAGTCCTATGTCATTGATCTTACATTGAGATTCGTGTGGATATTTTCTTTTTCTTTTTTCTCTTCCTCTTTATACTTAATTCATTCACTTAGATGTGCAATAACTAGAGCACATCTAGATGTGCCCTAGACACACCCATTAATTAACCTTCTGCACCTTGAAGAAGCAATTACATTCTCTATCTCCTTTTATTATTGCAAAAAGGAACATTAATTCTTTTATGGACATTGAAACTAGCTAGCTAGCTAGCTGGTTTGCCAATCCTAGTTTTTCCATGTACCCACGTATATTTCATGTTACGGGTTCTATATACCGGCCGGGTCTCATGTGTGTTTTAACTGTATACCATGTAGGAATGAGATGAAGGCAGATCTCATCGGACTGAAGCTACTAGCAGCCGCTGGTTTTGGTAAACACGTAGCCCATGGCGTCTATGAGAAGTTCGGGGAGATCGGACGAGAATGGGGGTTTCATCCTTGGTGTAAGAAAGAATAACGGTTTTTATCGGGAGGCAAGGTCATGAACGATGCATGCGTTGGAATGGTACAAGCAGGTTTGTGCCTGAAATGTCGTTGACCAAGGTTTTCCTTACGGTGACAAGTTCTCCGATATTAATTTTATGTCAGAGTTAACTTTGTAAACAAAATTTGGAAGATTTAATACTTTGGTTGGTTGGCTGCATGGTCTTGCTTTCACATAAATGAAACAAAATTACTAACTCTAGTGATCTAAATTGTCTTATATTAGTTTACAGAGGGATTATTTATTACTTCCTCTGTAAACAAATATAAGATGTTTTAAGGAGTATATGCTAGAATTGCTACTTGGTTGAGGGGTGCCTACAAGTGCTCTATTTCTACTAGCTAGTCCGTGTCTGGGGATCGACCGCTCATGGTTGAGCGGGAGATTGAACTGCAGCTCGTCTCTTTTGAACCCATCAGGAAGCGCCCGCTCGAAGTCTTTGAGGCAACGGACGTAGACACCGTGTGGCTGGATCGGGAGCTCCGGAAGAGTTCCTGTACTTTGTAAGTGAGCACAGACTCATAGTTTGTCATAGATAGCAAAAAAAGATTCCCTGGAGGAATGTACTGAATTTTATTTGCAAAAAGAAAAAAAGATTTGTCATAGGTTATCATAGAGATTTTGTATAGTCATTTCATTCAAAAGGATTAAAATCTAACATAAAAATGCAGTAATCCGTTGGCACAAATGGCCTCCATACAATCCTCAGATGTCTGCAAGACAATACAAATTGGCAGGCCAACATTCAGAGAAAATGCACTGAACTTAGGTTGTAGAAATTCAGATCTCAACTAGGTCACCGGCTTCGCCCTCGGCCTTCTTAATAGCAAAACTTTAGAGACAGGGTAAACTCTGCCTCTGCAAAAGAAATGTATTATCATCCAGAAGGGTGGATGCGTTGCATGATAGTAGGTAGGCACTGAACATCAAAAGCACATTCCCTCCTTGGAGGCATCATTCTTGGATGTGTGCATTGGCTCGAGGGACTAGTGGACCGTTTCAGCGGTGGAGCGGCGTTTCATGTCACGCATCAATGATGTGGAGTCTCGGCGGCGTGGCGAGCAGGTTCTCGGCGACGGAAGAGTGATGATGGACGTGCGTAGGGAGGTGGCGTTGTCTGGCGCCGTGGTGGCATTGACGGCAATGCCTGGCAATCGATACGTCAGTACCTGCTCTGCAGATGGATCGGTGGAAGACGGCGGCGGCGACTTCCGAGAGTGCGCCAGACCGGTGTGTACCCCATACCTAGAAATGCGGCTTGGTTGGGGTCTCCGGCTTTAGATGTTAGGCTTTGATGCGAGGTATGTTTGGTATTCGGCTTGGATTATCGGTATCCCTTCATCAAGTGGATAGGAGTAGCGACAGATGTTGTCAAGATGATGGCTTCAGACTTACTAATATATTACTTCGTAAGGTCTTTGTGAATAATTAATAAAATGGCTGCATGCATGGTTGAGATGCAGAGGCCAGGGTCATCCTCTTTTTCAAAATAATAATAATCAAAAGCACATGAGTCTCTGATTGTCCAATCTTAGTAGGTCACCGTACCTTGCACTCTCTTTGCTTCCCCCAAGTAAAGAAAACCAACATTCTTGCACTTTGACACTCTTAACCTTTCAATAAACGACTCTCAGTTTATGTGAAGCAGAAATGTGGCTAGCTCATGCGTACGTATCAGTTTCTTGGAAAAGGAAATCTGTTCTTTGATAATACTACTATTTTATTTAGAAAATCATACGAGACCACGAGCCCACAACTGATCCTACCTAAAGTTAATGTCCGGCAAAAGAGAAGAGTTTATCTTGAGCATTAGTTAGAGGCATCCGACATACTCCTTCTATTCATATATATATAGGACCTAATGTATTTTTCAAGGCTAACTTTGATTACATGTTAGAGCAATAATATACTACATGCAAGTTACAAAAAGCATACCGGCAAATTATACATCTCATAGACTATTAATCTTATCAATAGTCAACGACAGTCTTTAAAAACACATTAGGCCCTATGTATATGAATGGAGGGAGTATACATGCTCCCCAATTCTAATTACTGACTGCAGTGCATATCACTGCCAATGTAAGGTTAGCTTGGGGGCAAAAGGAACTAGATCAAGGACCATGGAGGGTGCGAGCGGCCTCGGTTGACACCGGATCCGACCAGTTGGCTCGCACGGCGGCGGCCGGTGGGAATGTATAGGCCCGGCGGTGGAGAGAAGGGCCGAAGGCGGCGACGGAACCATGTGGGGACGAGCAGCGGCCAGCCCACGATCGAGTGTAGAATGGGAGCGGCCGCTAGGGTTTGGCCGGTTTAAATACCACATAGATTGCCAAGTACCTTTCATCGGGGGTCTCGGCAAAAACTGCCCACCATCACAGGGACGTCAGCTACAAACAGCCGTGCCACGTGGCTCCTCTTTGCCGGGTGCCTTCTACAGGGCTCTCGGCATACTGTGCATAAGCCGAGTGCCTTTTATGTTTGCCGAGTGTATAGCCAGCGGGGCTCGGCAGAACTTCCCACGTGTCGTGTCCTAGTGTGTGCCGAGACCTGTACCCGGCTTAGATGTCGATTCCCATGATCCCATGTTCTCGTACTCGGCAAATACAAAAGAACTCAGTAACGGCAATTTTTCCATTAGTGTGGGTGATCTCTCACATCCCTCTCTTCTCTCCATTGATATGTTGCAGATTTCTTCAAAGTCCATGACCTCTGTATGCTGATTGCACCCGTGTACTATATACTTATAATTTCTTCTGTTTCGTGTATATTGGCATGCACAGCGATTGTGCTCTAGCACTAATATAAATTTTGGGCGGTGCAAAAAAAATAATATAAATTTTGGATTCATAATTGCAGCCTGTCATTAAGTTGCCACGAAACTAGAACCAATGTCACAATCCTTATTTTAGTCAGGGCAATTAACTATTGAAAAACCTAAAACTAGACGCATTCAGTATTTGAGAAGGTAATTCCATCATTCAGTATCACTATTTGGACTAGGTGCTACAGTTATAATGAAACAGCTGGATTCTTGTACTTGTGGCCTATATACACTAACTATTTTAGATACCTATACTGCAGCTAAAGTATGAAGTCTCAAAAGAAAAAGAAACATAACATTAAGTTGTTCATCAGCAATGCACAAGGAAACTGGAAAGCACATAGATGATCGCACTGGTAGAAAGGGCTTAAATTAATAATTCAAGCACATATCTTGGTTTCTCCCTGCAGTCAGGTACTGAAGAAAAGCTCCAACACACGATGAAATGGCAGAAAAGAAGAAGCCAGCAATTAACCTTCCCTAAACAGGAGTTCTCAGGATCCAATCGAAGTTTCTGAGATGCAACATGGAAGACGTCAGATCCTCACAGATCTTCCTCTCAAGTCTCAACAACATGTATATAACCTCCTTCAGAAACTTACATTGATCTATAGAAAACCCATTTATTCTTTGATCATTTGTTTAGTTGATCTTTAATTTGTGTTTTGCAAATACATACAATTCTCGCTAAATATGAAAATGTCATTTTCTTCTCCCGTTGCAATGCACGTGCATGTTTGATCGTGAATTACTGATCAGTTTGGGGGCAAAGGGAACCAGGTCAAGGACCATGGACCGGCATGTGATAGCGCTGTCTTGGCCAGCATCTCTGTCGGTAATGGCGCCACGGTGTGGTCTATGATATTGTACACGCCGCAACAGAGATGATCGTCCTCGGCCTTTACCTCCCATGGAGGGTGAGTGCTGAGCTTAATCTCTCTTACAAAGTAGACGCAGTCTTCCTGAGCTCCAACTCCAACCGCACAGCCATCAACAGAAGCTGGGAGCGCGAAAGAGCATTCTAGGCTGACAAAAAGAGCATGCCCCTTCAACCTATCAACCTTCCTCCAACGTCCATGGCCGCAGTCCGAGTCCAGGTCCATTGCCTCGAAGACCTTGAGCCACCGAGTCCGGATTCGTTTATTAGAGACGCGGTCCACTTCGATCTCCCGTTCAACCATGAGCAGCCGGTCACCGGACACGACCAGGTAGTAATAGCGCTTGTAGACCCCGTCCGAGAAGCAATCTGTTGTGGTGCCCGGTATACAGCATTGGACGGATGGTTGGTGCTGGTGGTGCTGCAGGCCCGACCGCAAGTCCAGGACATGGAGCTCCCGATGACGAGTGATGCGGTGCGCATCTGGCGAAGTCCAACCAGTGAGCATGTAGAGCTTGCCTTTGAAGAGTGCCATGTCAGCGGCAATCACCGGACGCAGCTTAATGGAGCCTGCTTGCGGCCGCGGCCCGCGGGCAAAGATGTGCAATCGGGAGTAGTTGCCGCTTGAAACGACGAACATGTTGTCCGAAACCACAATCTTGCGGATGTTGTACGGGACGAGGTAGAGGGGATTCAATCTTGTCATCTGAAACCAGAGGATGTCGTGGTCGACGTGTTGCGGGGTCGTCTCCCCGGTGAGAGGGTTCATGAGGGAGCAGCCGCCGTCGTCGTGCACCAGGAAGAGCATGCCGCCGGTGGAGACACGGCTGGCTACATTGGCTGGGATGGCGGGCAGGCGGTGGACAACGCCATCGGGGAGGCTGAGGAAGGTGCCGTCGCGGAGGGCGAGCCATGGCAGCAGCGGGGGCAGGTCGCTCGCCGCGGAGCGCCACGGCCGGCACACGGCGCGGAGGTGGACGCGGTCGGCGTGGGATGGCACGCGCAGGACCACCAGCCGCAGCAACTCTGGCGGGAGGTCCGGCCATGGGCTGCCGGCCTATTGCGGTGGTGGCGCGCTCTTACTTGACCCAACGACAGCGATCGGGATTAGCTTCGCTGCCATGGCCGCCTTCTTCTACCACGGGAACGTGTGAAGGGTTTCGGAAGGTACCTGCACGGCTGGACATGGGTCGTTCGATCGGCCAGCGTATTTATGTAGACCCGAATTCATTTGGCAACTTATGGTGGTTTATGGCATATAAATCGTTCCCTTCCTAACTTATTATTTTACAAACCGCCATTCATATTAGGGTATTTGTAAATTCCGAACGTTCTGATTATGTCATCAGATCCGAACGAACCTGGACCTCGTCCATTCCGGATCGGACGTACCTAGCGCGTTGCGCGATAACTTCGAGCGTGAACGACACGGCCGTGCTAAGATCCGCCTCTTGCGCGCAGCCAAGCGCTCGCGCCTCCCAACCTCGCGCCTGATAGGAGTCGAGCCCCTGACCTGCTGGTTGAGATCGTATTGCGCCACCACCTAGGCTACAGTTTTTATTGTGTTTTTAAATCAGGTTAGTCGACATTTATACTTTACACCACCGCAAGAAAAAACAATAATGCTCTTAGCGAGGGGCACATCTATATGACCAAGTTTCTTTTCGAAGAATCGATGCATAGAATTTGAACTTTGGTCGTTGTCTCGTGTAAATATATTATCATGCTATTAATCCGATAATTTTATGTAAATAGCATGATAATATATGCTTCCGAACCTGATAACTTAGGTACAAACACCACGATAACTTTGACCAAGGGATTTTTTTTTGTTGAAAACATATCTCGGCTACTTCTGTGTAAATAGCATGGTAATATATACATCGCAGACCTAATAACTTAGGTACAAATCACCGCGGTAACTTTGACCTAAAAAAAATGTTATTGAAAATATACCCCCAATAACATCTGTGCAAATAACATGGTAATATACACCTAACAGAGCTGATGGCTTACTTACCATAGGGATGGTAACTTTTTACCTAGAACAAAGTCATTGAAATATACGTACATGAATCGACATCGGCATGGGCGACGACGGTGCTAAGTTTCGCCGCCCTTGGCTGCTCCAGCGAGCCTCGCCACCGTCGACGAGCAGCACCAGCAGCAACGCCGGTCGACCTCCCCACTGCCCATGCTCCTCCCCTCCACTTCCTTCTCATTGCTCCTTCCCTTCTCTTCCCTCGCCCGCCCCTTCTCTGACTCAGGTACATGGCTGCCGCCTGATCTGCAGTACCGTCTCCGACCTCCCCTACCTCATCCACATCTGGATCCGGCTATTTCCCCAACGCACTGCACCACCGCGCCTTCCCGCCACCTGGCCTTCCCAAGTCCCGAAGTGCCGTCGTCGCGTCTATTGCATCGCGCTGCCGCCTCCTACAGGTATGAGCGCCCAGAGGCTTCGCCAACAGCGCTCACTAAGCCTAGTGACGTCTCCTCCAAGCAGGCCAGCAGCCGCTGCTGCAACCCTCCACAGCCGGCATGAGGGACTAGCAGACGGGCCTCACCAAGTGCTCGGTGCTGGACTTCAACGGTAACTTCACCAATAATTTTTTGAGAACATACCATCAATAATTTTTTTGTGCAACTAGCATGATAACTTAAGCACAACGGAGCTGATAACCTATGTACAAACACCACGGTAACTTTTGATCCGGGGTTGTTGAAAACATACCCCCGATAACTTACCTAGCCCGTACATGGTAACTATTTTTGACTTGAGAAGAAGTTGTTGAAAAACACCTCTCCCGATAAACATGTGTACTAGCATGGTAATATATGCACAACGGAGCTGATAACTTACTTAGCACACACACGGTAACTAATTTTTAACTTGAGGGGAAAAGTTGTTGAAAAACAGCCCCAGTAAACATGTGTACTAACATGGTAATATACGCACAGCAAAGTTGATAACTTACTTAGAACAGACATGATAACTATTTTTGACTCGAGAAAAAAGTTGTTGAAAAACACCCCCAATAACTCATGTGTGCATGATATTTTATGCACCGGGGATCTGATAAGTTACACACAAACACTATGGTAACGTTGACCTGATGGAGAAGGGTGTTGAAATATACATCTATAATTTTTGTGTAAATAAAATGGTAGTTTTTGACCGATAAACCTGATAACTTACTTTCAAAAATCATGGTATGCTGAACATTGACATTTTTAACAACCTGATATTTAGCCATGAGTAGCCTGGTAATTTTGGTGTGGACTACCTGATAAATCCAGCACGAGTAGCCTGGTACATCTAGCATGAGCAGTCTTACTTCAGTTAAATGTATACAAATTAAATGTCAATAGGTGAGTAAGCATAGATGGTTTGTTAGTCCAGTTGGTTATTAGGGTAGCTTTGAAAGGGGTGGTCTTAGGTTCAAAACCTGCTTTACACTCATTTTTTTTTTCAAAGGAGAAGAAAGTAGACGAGAAAAAAAACAGAAAGTAGACGAGTGGAAAAAACATGGCTTTAGCGATCGAGCGGCGACGAGAAAAAAAAACAGAAAACGTACGCTGGTGGCCTGGTGGGATTAGCGATCGAGCGGGAGGGCGTAGCGATGGATCATAATCCTTCATATTACAGTTGGGATTTTTTTGTCAAAAGAATAGTTGGGATTTTCAATAAATTAAGAGAGTGACTTCTATTGGGCCTTACTTATTAAACTTCCATGTTCATCTGCATCCAATATATCTCCAACTATCGTGCCAATATGTAAGGAAATTACATTGGTGGCAACCTGGGAGAGCATGACTATGTCTTGCTCATACCGTGACGTGGCGATGTCTTGCGTCACAGCTCTACAATGGCCAGCCCACCAAGTACCACAGGCCTTCATCGTTATTTTCTATTTTGCTTTTTTAATTATTATATATGTACTTTTTCTTAAATTCAGAAATATTATATATATACTAAAATCATTTTATATACGTGGAAAATATTAATCACACATTAGAAAAAGTTAAATGTGTATAGAAAAATCTTTCTAATGTATATGACAATTTTATAATGTGTATTAAAAAAATAGACATATAAAACATGCAAAAAAATCATATATTTAAAAATGTCAAAAGTGAATGAAAATGTACCTAGTGTTTATAAAAAATGTACAATGTATATGGCAAAAAGGAGATATCAAAACATATATATGAAAAATAATGTCTTGAAAAAATGGTAAAGATGTATAAAATCATATTCCTGATGTATACTAAAATGTACAATGTGTATAAAAAATTATTCATAACAATACATTTTATAGAAAATACTAATCCTGTGCTTAAAAATGTTAAATTTGTATATATTTTTTATGTATACAAAAAATGTACAATATGTATGCCAAAATATTGACATAAAAATGTTTAAAAAAATATTAATCACGTATTTAGAAAATGTTAAGCATGTGCAAAAATATTCCTAATCTATACAAAAAATTATAATGTGTAGGAAAAAGTAGACATCAAAAAATATATGTTTTATAATATGTTAATCATGTATTCAATAAAATTTAAATTTGTACAATAAAAATATTTTAGATGTATGCAGAAAACGTAGAATGTGTATGAACAAAGTTGAAATCAAAAATATATGTTTAAAAACAACGTTAATTATGCATTTTACAAAAGTTTCAATATGTACACAAAAAATATTTTAGATGTATGAGGAAAAGTTTCATGTATTTCAATAAATGTGAATTGTTTACCAAAAAAAGGTTCCTGTTTCATATGAAACGGGAACAAAATGATGAAAGCAAAAAAACAGAAATAAGAGAAAAGGAACAAAAGGAACGACAACCAAGGGGAAACAAAGGAAAGCAAAGAAAAAAGAAAACGAAATAAAAACAGTGAAAAATAATGGAAAACGATGAAACCGAGAAAGAAACAAAGAAAACCGGTGAATACCAAAAGAGACAAAGAAACCCGAACAGAAATATGAAGAAAATAAGAAAGAAAAGAAAAAACGGACGGGGCGTTTTGGCTTCTGGGCTGACATGAACTAAATTCATAAAAACTATTTTTTTTGGTAGTGAAAGATCCTTGAGTTTGTGATGTTTGTGCAAAAATTGACAAATTTGGGGTCTATGAAAAAGTTTACCGTTTGTTCGGACCTGATTTTGTTTTTTGGGTGAGAGCTACTCAGATGTCCGAATGGGCTGAAATTTGGCATGGACATCACGCACTCAAGCATCTTCCAGCACAAAAAAAATGGAATTGTTTGAGTTTTTCTAGTAGTTTTTTGGAATGTTCACAGGGTGTATATGAGCTTGAGAGCCGAATTGGATATTCAAGAAAAAAAACCAATGAAAACTAAGAAAGAAACAAAAGGACTAATGAAGATTGAAGAAAGAAGAAAACCAGTGAACACAGATAGAGAACGAAGAAATTCGTTCAAAAAACAAAGAAAGAAAATCCGAGTATGAATCAAATAAAACTGTAGAAACAAAAGAATAACGGAAAAGAAAAGAAAACGAAGCGAACAAAGCCAAAGAATGCGAGCGAGCGAGCAAGCAAACAAACGATAGAAAATGTGTCGACCCATTATTGTAGCGTGCATGGAAAAGCTCGTACATCTTGCTTTAATTGCGAAATAGCTCCCGTAGGCTAGTAGCTACAATGAGAGAAATAGGGAAATCATTTTTCTATTAAATGGACTGTATTGGGCCAATATGCAAGTCTTTGTGTTTCTGCAATTCATTGTGGCTCGGGCCAACAATCCACTTCTACCTCTATGAGTTTTTTGTTTGCAGGCAATTTATGTCAAATTTGATCACTTCTCTCTCTTTTATGGTTCATCTATGAGGAAAATATAATACTGATGGACTAGGTATAAGACTGGTCGGAGCACCATTCGCAGCAGCTCTGGTAGGAGGTGCGGCCATGGCCTGACGGCTTCTTGCGTTGATGGCGCGCTCTTGCTTGCCCGAGCGACAGCGATCGGGATGTATGCCGCTACCATGGTCGCCTGCTTCTTCTACCATAGGGGTGCACTGAGGGTTTCGAAAGGTATGTGGACGGTGGGTGTGAGTTATTTCGATCAGAAAACCTATTTGTTTAGACCCAATTCTTTTGGTGACTAATGGTGGTTTATGGTATAATAAATTGTTCTCTTCCCAACTTACTTTAGAAACCATCATTCATATTAGTTGGGATTTTTAATTAATGAAGGCATTGATTCAATTGCGCCTTATTGAACTTCCATGTTCTTCTGCATCCAATATATCTCCAACTATTTGTGCCAATATGTAAGGAATCACATTGCTGGCGAGCTGGGAGTGCGCGACAGGCGCTCCTTCGTCTCGCTTGAACAATGTAGGGTAGCACGAGCTGGGCCAGCCCAGGTGCGCTGGAGACCATAGCCTCGTTTATATTTTTATTTTTCCATGTTTTATGTTTTTGTTTTTTGCCTTGTATTTTTACTTTTATGTATTATTTCAAATATTCTAAATAAATATATTACAAAAATCAATCTACATAAAAAATTTGAAAAATATTGACAAACCATTTGAAAAATGTTAAATATGAATAGAGAAAATGTTTATCATGTATACAAAAATTGTTTTTGAAACAATTTGATCATGTATTTAAAAATATCAATCAAGCATTTGAATAATGTTGAATATTGTTTGGAAAATGTTAATCAAGCTCTCAGAACATGTTAAAGTGTATAGAAATAATGTTGACCATTTATTAAAACAAATTACCATGTATCATAAAAATGTTAAAATCTAATTTATTCATGTATATAAAAAATTTAATCAAACATGTGAAAAAAAATCTTATACAAGAAATTGAAAAATGCCAATCATACATTTGAAAAATGTTAAATATGTATGGAAAAATATTGATCATGTATTTGAAAAATGTCAATCATCATTTGAAAAATGTTAAATATATATGGCAAAATATTGACCATGTATTAAAAAATATAGACAAGAAATTGACCATGCATTTGAAAATTTTGATCATGTATATAAAAATATTAATCAAGCATTTGGGAGAATGTTGAACGAGTATTTGAAAATCATAAATCATTTGAAATGTTAAATGTGTTTGGAAAAAATGCTAGTCATGTGTTAAAAAATGTTCACATTGTATTTAATAAATATTATTCAAGCATTAAAAAAGACATATGTGCCTAGAAAAAATAGTTGACCATGTATTAGATAATGTTAATCTTGTATTTGAAAAATGTTAATTAAGCATTTTTTTTAAAGTGTGTGCAGAAAAATGTTGACCATGCATGAAAAAATGTTAACCTTTAATTTCAAAAATGGTAATCAAGCACTTGAAAAATATTAAAAATGTTCATGAAAAAATATTGATCGGGGATTACAAAAATGTTGAACTTTCATTGGAAAAATGTTAAATATGCATTAGAAAATTAGTGTTGACACATACAAAAAGACATAGAATGAAAACCGAAATAAAGAAAGAAAACAAAAGAAAGGAAAACCAAAAAAGAAGAAAACATGATACGGAGAATGAAAGGAAACAAAGAAACAAATGCAAAAAATGAAAAAAAAAGAGTGAAAACTGATTAAGAAACATGAAACAAACAAAAAAACAAAAGAAAAATGAATGAACAAAAAACCAAAGCATAATGATAAAAAACCAAATAAACCTGAGAAAACTATGAAAAACAAAAGAAAGAAAAGAAAACTGAGAAAGCTAATAAAAACTGAAGAAAAATAAAGAAAAGAAAAAACTCTGTGAAAACCGAGAAAGAAAAAATAAAACCAAATAAGAAATATAGGAAATAAAACAAAAAATAAAAAAAACGTAAAGAAACAAGAAGTCTATGGAACAGAAAAAGAACAAAGAAAACTAGTGAAAAACTGAAGTTATAAGAAAGATAAAAGAAACCGTAGAAAACTTATAAAAAACGAAGCAAAGAACGAAAGAAAAAAACGAGATAAAGAAAAAATGCGAAGAAAACCTATAGCGAGTTGTAGGGAGTGAATCGATCGAACCTATGCTAATAGGCCGCCCCATATGGCCATGCCCTTTAGCGACAGCTTCTTCCATCTCGCTTAACGCGAGATATAGCTCCCATGGAGAGCGACTATGTCTCCCTCACAACGTGTGATATTGTGAAGTCTCGCGACAAAGCTGCCAGAATGGATCAGCCCAGCAGGTACCACAGGCCTTCACTCTTCTTTTCTTTTTTTTAAATTCCAACATATTTAAATATATCTATTATAAAATCACTTTTGCTTGAATTCCAATATATTTAAATATATCTAATAAAATCACTATGTATACATAAAAAAATATTGATCAAGGATTTAAAAATGGTAAATATGTATAGAAACATGTTTCTAATGTATATGAAAAATGTATAATGTGTACGAAAAAAGTGGACATAAAAAACATGAAAAACAATTAATCATGTATATTAAAGTGCCAAAAGTGAATAAAAATGTACCCTGTGTGAATAAAAAATGTACAACGTGTATGCAAAAAAAAGTAGACATGAAAACATATATCTATACCAATATAAAAAGACCCAAAGGGCCAGATCCAAACCATCACGACCGTCAAATCATATTATCTAGCGGTTGAAATCGCTCCAATGTTGAGCACCAAACACGTTTAACGCTTTAATTACCCACCACTGGCATTGGTTATAAACACATTTTGACTCAACATTGTCCCATAAAATCTGTCATGTAATTAATATTCTACCATTCCCGTGAAAAAGTAATTGATATCTTACCAAATACCAACGTGCAACAGATATATCTTACCTAATATAACGTGTAACTAATATCCTACCTAATATAAACGTGCATTGCACGTACATTATTACTAGTATGGAAAAAGGTTTAATCATGCATTGAAAAAATATTAATGTATTTGGAAAGCACTGCATGTAAAAAAAATGTTCCTGATGTATATAAAAATGTAGAATGTTTAGGAAAAATTATACTAAAAATATAGTTATCCAAATATGTTAATTATGTATTTTAAAATGTTAAATGTGTACAAACAATATTTCAGATGTACACGGAAAACGTAGAATGTGCATGAACAAAGTTGAAATAAAAAAAATTATGTTGAAAAAGAATGTTAATCATGTATCTGAAAAAGTGTTCCATGTCTACAAAAAAAAATTATGTATGCGGGAAATGTTTCATTTATTTGAATAAATGTGAATTGTGTGTCAAAATAGATTCCTTCTCCATATGAAACGAGAAAAAAATGATGGAACAAAAAAGAAAGAAGAGAAAGCAAACAAAATGAATGAAAACCAAAAGGAAAGAAAGGAAACCAAAGAAAAAAACAGTGCAAAAAGAATGGAAATCAGTGAAACTGAGAAAGAAACGAAGAAACCTGATGAAATCCAGAAGCGACAAAGAAACCCAAAGAAAAATGAAGAAAATAAGAAAGAAAATAAAAAACCAGTGAAAACCAAGAAAGAAGCAAAAAACAAAGAAACTTAAAGAAAAATGAAAGAAACGAAGGAAAAAACCAGTGAAAACCAAGAAAGAAGCAAAAAACAAAGAAACTTAAAGAAAAATGAAAGAAACGAAGGAAACCAGTGAACACTGATAAAGAAACAAAGAAAACCGGTAAAAAGGGTAGGAAAATTAGATAAAACCAAAAGGCCGAGTATGGATCAAATAAAACTAAAGAAACAAAAGAATAAAGAAAAAGCATAAAACCGAAGCGAACAAAGCCAGCGATCAAACAATAGAAAATGGGTCGACTCATTAATGTAGCTTGCATGGAAAAGCTCATACATCTTGCTATAAGCGAGAAATAGCTCCCGCGGGCTTGTAGCTACAATGAGAGAAATAGGGAAATCATTTGTCTATTAAATTAACAGTATTGGGCCAATATGCAAGTCGCTGTGTTTCTGCAATTTACTTTGGCCCGAGCCAACAGTCCACTTCTACCGCTATGACTTTTTTGCTTGCGAGCAATTTATGTCAAATTTGATCGCTTCTCCCTCTTTATGGTTCATCTATAAGAAAAATATAATACTGATGGACTAGGTATAAAAAAAAACCCGAGTATGAATCAAATAAAACTGTAGAAACAAAAGAATAACGAAAAAGAAAAGAATACAAGCGAACAAAGCCAAAGAATGTGAGCGAGCAAGCAAGCAAGCAAACGATAGAAAATGCGTCAACCCATTATTGTAGCGTGCATGGAAAAGCTCGTACATCTTGCTTTAATTGAGAAATAGCTCCTGTAGGCTAGTAGCTACAATGAGAGAAATAGGGAAATCATTTGTCTATTAAATGGACTGTATTGGGCCAATATGCAAGTCTTTGTGTTTCTGCAATTCATTGTGGCTCGGGCCAACAATCCACTTCTACCTCTATGACTTTTTTGCTTGCGAGCAATTTATGTCAAATTGGATCCCTTCTCCCTCTTTATGGTTCATCTATAAGACAAAATATAATACTGATGGACTAGGTATAAAAAATAAAAATAGGAGATATATATTTTGTCAGCGCTCTTCATTGTTCGAGTTTGTCTCAAGCTTATTCGATCCAATGTATTTTAGTTAATATTCATTAAAAACATGTTTTCTGTTAAAAACAAGGAGTAAATGTCAACTGAAGCACAACAACTGTGGAGAAGGTTAAATCATAGGGCAGTCAAGCAAGGTCCATCCAGATTGACAATGGCCGAATCAATGAGCAAAGAAGAATAGAAAGGTGTGATCTACATACATGAATTTCTGTGGTTACACATCAGCGTCTAACAGGACAGCTCCAGATGAGTTCATTTGCCCCGCAGGTTACAAACACTATCGACAACTCTAATGTGTAATCTGAATGTGGATGGACTATGTTCGGTTGCCCAGAAGTTGTGGTCAAGTGAAAGAAATCTAAATAGTTGTGGGTTTTTTTTAATCTTCGTCCCAAATGTCAGAATACCGGAGTTCTTTCTTTGCGACCCGGTGTGGTTTCTTGATATTTACTCAAAAATTAGAGTGTAGTTAATAAGAAAACAAAAGATAATCTCTACAAGAGCGAGAGATTTATACAATTGAAATATTGGGCTGGATTTGGAGATGTACCATGATTTGAGGTTGTTAGTGATCATTTTGGACGCATGCACGCATGATTCTTGCTGGCTTGGAAGGCTGTCCCTTTGGGGTCTTTTTTATGCTGCTTAAATTAGATTTGGTGAATTTATTGCACATTTGGTATGATGTCTAGTTAGCAACGAGGAAGGGATGGCACACGCGACGCAACTACACAAAGCTAATGGTCAAAAAATTTAATCTCAGGTTTTTGTTTGGCTTGGTTTCCTCTTCCTCGTCTGCGTCAAATCTCCAGGAGTAGTTTAGGCCACTACTTAAACATAACGCAGCCAGTGATGCATACATGATTGAAGTACCTACCAGAGTTGCAATTCTCTGCTCTTGTCACGCATTACCTTTTATATGTAGCTACTACTGTGAATGTATACACTATTTCAGTAAACTACAATCTTCTTTTTTGTACATATAATTTGGGGGCAGATCCATGATCTCATCGGAAAGGTACAGTGCAGCGGCCGGTTATGACAATGATAGTGCGTACGTCGTAGCAGGAATGCATGACATGCACATTACACTGCTAAAGTACGCCATGTCCATGATGAACCTACCAATCATCATAAATGATTGTTTATTCATTTTCATGGATTTTGTTGCCATGGCCTTCACGGCGTCTAGCTATTAGGCAGATTTCAGACTGGTCGACAAATCACAAACTAATTAATAATTGTGCAAGTTTGGCCCCACACAATATACGGCTTCAAGCAAAAGCTATATAATATAGGACGTATATATGTCAGAGGGCCGGAGGTCATCCTCCTTTTCCAAAAAAGGACATACATATGTATGCTTCGATGAGTTGGTATATGTGCAGCTTGTCGATGACCCTTTCAACATGAAACCAAGAAAGCGATGGTTCACCAACCAAACAGGAACTGGAAGTCCAACGTATGCATGCTGCATGCTGCAATGTACTATATACACTAGGATCGATCGAGCATTGCAATGCATGCATGTGAGGAACACATGAAGAGCTGGCCTCACATGTCCACGCAAGAATCCAAACTATATAACCTACCACTTACGTCACCGAACATGTATTATTATTACCTTCTCAAAGACAAGAGATTAGTGGTGCAAATGGGTATATAACCTTAGGGTATTTTGTGACCTGTTTAGTTAAGCTAAATAAACTAATTTTCAGAAGTCACGTAACTTTTGAAAGTTTAGTTCATTTGGTTGAACTAATAAGGGCGAGAGGGTACCTGAAGGGTCATAAATTCTCATGGTTAAAGTGCTTCTCTTTTCTTGTCACACATTTCCTTTAATCCTAGCCTTTTAGTCAAATCCCAGATAATAGTAAGCAGCTACTGTGTCAGTGTACATCTCATTGTGTGTACCTACTAACTAACTAGAATCTGCTTTTTGTACATATTATATGGAAGTAGAGTCGATGATGGATCTCCATGGAAAGGTACAGTGCAGCGGCCGGTTCTGACAATGATCGTACGTACGTAGCAAGATACTCCCTCCGTCCCATAATATAAAAGCGTTTTTTACACTACACTAGTGTAAACAATGCTCTTATATTATGGGACTGAGGGAGTATATTACTCCAAGAACCTAACCCGTTTATCATAAATGGTTCATCGATTAATTCGATTTGATGGTTTTTGTTGCTTGCCATGGTCTGCACGGCCTCTGTCTGAACTTTCGAGTAGATTTCAGACAAATTGACTCCATCACAAAAACGAATTGTATATTACGCAATACATCTAGGACCACACTACACATGTGCTCAATCGACATATACTCTGATGAGCTGATGTGTGTGCAAATGAAATGATGTGGATCGGATCGATGGTGCAGCATGCAAGCTTGTGGATGACTTTTGCAGTATGAAACCAAGAAAGCGATGGTTCACCAGACAGCAAAGTTCAGCGTGAGCATGTGGCCAAGACTCGATCGATCGGTCTGCATGCATGTGCACATATGAACACATGAAAAGCTAAGCTGGCTAGCTAGCTAGAGCCCTGACATGTCCACACAAAAGTCCAGCACCTAACCCTTCGCCTCGTCCAACAATGAGCATGTATGCATGGAAAATCTTATAGCTTTTCTAGGACAAACAAAAGGAGGTATACCAAACGGATTTTGGTATTAATTAATGAGCAAAATACGCCGCAAGTCCTCAAACTATTTGAGGATTGTCAAGTTAGTCCTCATACTGTGAAAATGTGCACATTTGGGCCCTAAAATCTTGCTAAAGGTGTCACCCGCAGTCCTATTCATGCTACAACATTGACTTAATTAATCCTTTTGCTTTTATTTACTTCGCATGTTAGCTTTGTCTGAAGTCAAACTTTATATATTTGACCAAATTTAATTGAAAAAATATTAACATAAACAATACCAAATCAATACCATTGCATGTATCATTCAATATATTTTGGCATCATATAGATTTGTTATTGTGAATGTTCATATTATTTTCTATAAACTTGATCAAACTTTATAAAGTTTGACTTTAGTCAAAGCTAATACTCGGAATAAATAGAAAATGAAGGAGAGTATATGGTGACCATTATCTATGACTTTGCAAACTATGACATGTAAATTTTGGTAAAATAATACATTATGGTTTTTATTATTTATTATACCCTCAAAACTGGTTTGTATTGACCGTAATGTAACAGGCATTTAAATTTCTTCTCCTTCAAGGAAAGTAGTTGATGAACTATAGGTATGTGTCATTGATCCATCGGGCGTTTACCCATTGCAAAGTTTGATGGTTATCAAACCCAAATTATGTATTTTCATAATTTATATCTAATAAGAATGGAAACAACTGATGATAATTGAATATTGGCCAAAATGCTAAGAAATGGGGTTCTAGTTCAAGAAAATCTCAGGCAACCTAGAAACAAACAATCAAGTATTTTTTTTATAATTCTACTTTGTTCAAAAAAGAGTTATATGTATAAGTACTTTAGCCTTATATGAATGTCTCAATACAAACAATAGTCACTCGTTGGTTACCGCGGTTCGTACGCACAGGTCAGTGCAATGCAACTACAACCTACAAATGTCATTTTGTAGGTGTATAACATTAAATTTTCATTCAAGGAAAATAAAAAATATTCAGGAAGCAATAATGGAAAAAGCCCACTTTCGACTTTAGAGCAGAATATTAATATGTGTTATCCTTGCTTAATTATGTAGAGAAAATATTGCCACCACATATTTTGGTACCTCCAACTATTTTAGATGTATGATAATTCCACACAGAACGCATATCTAGCAGAGCAATCGCGCGGGTGACTCTGCTAGTTTATTTGTAACATAAAAGACCTTTTTACACCATTTATCGTAACTCACCGGCATTGCCGCAGTTTGATGTACAGTAACTTTAAAAATTTACTCATTGGGAAATCAATTAGTTTCTCAAGAGATTTCATATGTACATTTGTCTACGTATCGTTCTAGATGCATGATTTTTTTAAATAATTTTCCACTGGCAAAAAAGGAAAATTTTCATAAATTTTGTAAGGTTGTAGTCTTGTTACACTATCATGATCACTTGTAGAGTATCAGAAAATTCGGACAGCAACCTAGCTAACTAGAGAGCTGCCAATAGGGTTTTTAATTGACATGAGTTTGAGCTCGTGAGTCACAAGACGTTAATTTGTCATGCGGTTGCCTCACTCACACGGCCGAATTTAAGGGTACACGTGACAAGCTAGCTATCGCTAGCTGCCGCAGGAGTATATTATGGGTAGGACTTAACTGTTATGCGTATTAGGTTAGATCTATTTAATTATGCTGTGGTAGCTCGCTAATCTGTCTGCTCATACATTGATGATTCAGTACACAAATAAAGTTACGTAAGTATATAAAACAAGATGCCAGTCAGGTAAATGCGAAGCTAGCTAGCATTTCATGCTAACAAGCATTTCATGCCAATTGCTAGCTCACTAGCTAGGTAAGCGGTCGAAAGAGAATGGAGGCGTGTACCTGACAAAGAGGTTCAATCTACTTTAACAGCAGCCGCTCTGTTCACGCGTCCACGCGCTTGTAGAGTACGCACGGTGCATGGTACCGTACAGTCTACAGCGCTTACTATGCTTAACTAATTATGTGATAGTAATGGTATACGTACTTACGTGGCCATGATGATCTGCTGCCTAACTAATCAGCCCAGCTAGCTAGCTGCTAATTATCTACAGCAAACAGATGTACAGCTACAAAAGTTTGATGCATGCATGACCTTGACACAAAAGAAATAAGAGAGCGACAGTAATTAGGCAGTAGTGCTGCATATATTCTTTGATGTTCACCGCTCGCGCGCCTACTCAAAACTGCATTGTGTACGTTTTGTTTCTTGGACCTCAGATTAATTAGCACTACCCAATGCCTTCGCAACAGAGAGATTATTAGAGACCAAAGTTGGAGCGGACCGGGCCCAAAGCTTGGAAAGCTCAACGTTGATGCATCGTTCTTTGTTGATGCCGGTGATGGTACCACAGCGGCGGCTCTTAGGGATGACAAAGGAAATTTCCTGGCTCCAATGCAAATATATACCACATGCTGCCCATGTGGTTACCACGGAAGCAATGTCAACGCGTGATGGTTTGAACTTCGCAAATTTTCTGAGATTTCATCAAGTTGAGGCGGAATCCGATTCTACCCATGTGATAGATTCTTGCACTGGTCAATCAAGATGGTGGAATACACAACAACTACTATTTTTGCTGAGTGCCTGATCGAAAAGGTCAACTTAAGCATTGTTTTCGTACTTCTAATTAAGCGGCACATGTGCTAACTGCTAACTAGTTATAGTTATTATAATAGTTTCACTCAGTTGGACAAATGAGCCTATGTAGGTTGTCTGCTCTCTAGACTTATGGATGATGTAACTACTATTTCAGTTCAATAAAGCTAGCCATGATAGCCTTTTTTAAATAAAAAAACGACTGTTGCACAGGTGCTTATATTTTCTTTTGTCTTTTTTTCCGTTTTCTCTATAGTTTGATTGAGTCACTTAGATGTGTGTATGTGCTTTATCAAAACTGCAAATTTTTATTACACCGTTGAATGTGAGCTTTCTGAAAGAGCACCCATTTTACAGCTTGTTTACTTTACATGATCCGTAAAACTGATCTGACCGACCGGTATACGTAGCTATGCTCAACTCATCTGCAAACCGATCTAAATTAAGCTAAGCACCCGATCGATCCAGCAAGCAAATACTATTCCGCCGTCCACGCGCAGGGCGTACATTAAATGGGGAGGCACTGTTCGACCTCGGCGAACCGGGCCTGACTGCACTTTGAGGGAATCCTTCCGTTCAAAATCAAATCATTACCCCCTTCAAAAAAAAAATATCAAATCATTACCAGTACTGGTGCATGTATATTTCTGGGGAGAAGCTTCGCTCCGATCCGTCCAGCTGGTAGAACCACACTGCCACCGAGTCGCCGTGCACGTGTACGCTCCAACTTCAATATCGGCTGGGCCGTGTACGTGACGCACGTACGTGCCGACGCATGCATCGATGCTGCCGATAACTTAAATACGATCCGGCCGTACGTGCGTGCGTGCCTAACCTTGGGACGACGGGTACGATTATTAGTTGTTTGTTTTTCCTTTTGAGTCGGATTACTTGTTCAAATTTTGAACAAGCGATGTGAATTTGAATCCCCGTGCTCAACATAAAAGGAAAATCGTCAGGGGGCACATACGCTCGACATGTATCGAAACTCAGTGAGATTTTCCTAAGATATTAGCTAGATGAAAATGTAATCAAAGGAGATTATAAATGTGGTGGTGATGAATGGAAAGGCTAAAACTTTTGCTCTCTTTTCTTTTTATGTATACCTCTTTTTTGGCGAAAATGATCCGATCTATTATAAAAGTTCATCGAAAGTACAAAGCATCTCAAGCATAATAAAATTACACTGAAATTTCAAGACCATCAAACAACCACTACTGCCCGTCAGAACGAGCCATTGACGCGTCGCTGTCGCCGCTCCCCTACCGGAGCCGGCTTGACCTTGTCGATGAGAGTAAGTAAGTCTTCACATGTGTCCCTCTTATTATTTAGAAAGAGTTACCTCCATGTTTGGTTGTATTTTGCCTCTTAATTTACGAAGATTCAAAGAGTGTTTGGACGAGGACGATTGTTATCTTAGGGAAAATAAACATCTCTAACTCTTTCCTTTTCTTTCCCTCGTATGTTGCGACTAATGCAAACTCTTCCTCTCTAAGCTTTGTCGGCGAGCTTGTGGATTTGTCACCATTCCGCGTGTCTCTCCAGTGGCCGGGAGGGAAATTCGTGTGCCTTGGCTCCAACCAAGAGTTTTGGCTTGGGTTTTTTAGTCCCCGCAAGAGCGGTGCTTGAGTGGCCTGTAGCGCTTCTTCTTCAAGCTTAGTCTTTCAAGACCCGATTGTGATGAGTTTGTCCGTCTGGACAAAGTCGGGGGAGCTCTGACTTCAATTTCTGTTAGGGATCTTGTTGCGCAGTGCTTTCAAATCGATTCAAGAGTTCAACGACGACGACTGTAACTCAAGATGTTGGCCCTTAGGGGCACATGCACAAAGACTTGCCAACTATTATTAACATCAGATCATTCTGGCAGGAGTAATGATTGTTTGGTGGTTCAGGGATCTTGATGTAATTTTCATTATGTTTAATATGTTTCGTACTTCTGACGAACTTTTATAGTAGATCTGGATCTTTTTCAAAAAAGAAAATCTTTGAAAGAAAAACGTATTTGAAAAATAATCACATGCCCCGTTAAAAAACTCCAACTAAAGTGTAGTATTCCATTAAACTCCTGCTGGACAATACATTCCTGCATGCTTTTCACTTTTGAAAAATGATACGAGTAGCACGTTGTTTAATATCCACCACACTACTACTGACTAAAGCTCACATTTTTGTCCTCCTCCGGTTCTCTCCCATGCATATACATCGTACCCTTCCCTTCCCCTTCCCTCGCATCTCCCCCACACTCCAAGAAAGCAAGCAGGCCGAGCTCAGCGCCCGCGGGAGACACGCGCGGCGGCGGCATGGACGCGGCCATGGCGCTGGCCACGGTCTTCTTCTGCCTCCTGCTGCTCGCCTCGGCCGCCATCTCGCTGCTCCTCCTCCGCCTCTGCGTGGCCGCGCTCCGCCGCGCCCCCGCGCCCGCCCCCTACGCCGCCGTCGACCCGGAGGCGGCCGCGCGGGCGGCGCCACCGCCGGTGCCGCAGCAGGAGCTGCCCCTTCCGGTTCCGGCGGCGTGGGCGAGGCCCAAGGCGCCGGAGCCCCGGCGGCTGGCGTGGCGGGAGGTGGAGGCGCTGACGGGCGGGTTCGACGAGGCGGCCGTGGTGGGCCGCGGCGGCTCCGGCGGCGCCGTGTACCTGTCGAGGATCCCCGTCGCGGCCGGCGGGCCGCCGGCCGCCGTGAAGGTGCACCGCTGGTGCGGCGGCGGCGAGCGCCGGCTCGGCGCGTTCCGGCGCGAGCTCGACCTGCTCCGCCGCGTCGGCCGCCACCCGCGCCTCGTCGCCCTCCTCGCCTACTCCGACGACCACGGTAAATACTCCCTCCTCCTCCGACGATCCTGCACTGCACCGACGAAAAATGAAAATAAAAAATGCCATCACTGCTGCTGCCGCTGTAGCTTTGACTCCACGCTCCCGCCTCCATGTGGCCGAGGAAACAACAGAGGGAACTTCCTCCTCCTTCAAATGAATACCTTTTTACTCATCCTCTGTTCATTTTTGTAAGTCGACAGCTGAAATTAAACTGTTTTAGATGCTGTTTTAAATATCTAAAAGGTCTTACAGAAATGAACATAGAGAGTACCTTTTTACACTGCCGGTAGAAAGTGCTCCTACTTTATTATATAAGTAACTCAAATTCCTCTTCATGTAAAGAACTCAAATTTCTCTACCTTTTATATATACTTAAACACAGTAATGGTATATCTTATCACTGTCAGGTGTGTAGAAAATTCGTAGGCTGGATTGAAAATGTGGAGTAAATTGACTTGTGTTGACGAGTGATGTACCACTGCCTACCTAACGAGGAAAACAGCGCCACGATCTCACTGAATTTTTCTATCCTGCTGCTTTTTGAGCGTGATGGGTTAACGACAGTGTTAGTTTTCGTCAGTCCTAAACAACATCTGCGCGCGCTTGCTTAAATCTTAATCACCACGCTCCTCTCCGTTTTCCTCTTTTCACCGCAACAAATTATGTAAATATGGTAAATAGTAATATTGTTCACTGGTTAAATGGCTGAATTTGTTGTCGTTGTCGCAGAGGAGGGAGGCGCGCTGGTGCTGGAGTACATGCCGGGCGGCACGCTGGCGGACCGGCTGCACCACGCCGCCACGCCGCCGCTCACCTGGCGCCACCGCATGCGGGTGCTCCACGACGTGGCCGCCGCGCTGGAGCACCTCCACGACGCCATCTCCGTCGTGCACGGCGACGTGTCGGCCTCCAACGTGCTGCTCGACGGCGGCGGCCGCGCGCGGCTCTGCGACCTCGGGTCGGCCTGCGAGGGCACCTTCTCGGCGGCCGTGGCCCCCGCCCGGGGCGCGGCCGCCGTCGGCTCGCCGGGCTACGCCGACCCCTTCTTCCTCCGCACCGGCATCGTGTCCAAGAAGTCCGACGTGTACGGCTTCGGCGTGCTGCTGCTCGAGGCCGTCACCGGCTCGCCGGCCGCCGGCACGCCGGGCCCGGACGGCAGCTGCCAGTACCTCGCGGCCAGGGTGCTGCCGCGCGTGAGGGCGGCCGGGGTGGCGGGGCTCGTGGACGGCAGGCTGGGCGGCGACTATGATGCTGTGGAGGCCGGCGACGTCGCGCGGATCGCCGTGGAGTGCGTGGCGCCGCAGCCGGGGCTCCGGCCGACCATGGCGCAGGTGCGGGCCGCCGTCGCGGAGAAGGCGGCGAGGTCCGTCGCGGGGGCGGACGGCGGCGAGAGCGACCTCAAGTTGCTCGACTTGTTCCGCATGGCCAGCTAGCTGACTGGAGCGCTGGACCCCATTTTTCAGAAGCTCCATTAGCTTCATCATCTTCTTCTCCTCCTTCTCCTTCTTGTGTGTGTGTGTGTGTGTGTGTGTTTTAGACATTTAGTGGTAGAAGATGGATTGGTTTAGTGTCTAGGGCTAGAACTGAGTGGGATGTAAATATGATTCGAGTTCACTTACTTCCATAAACGGGTGCAATAAGAATTCTGTCCATGCAACAATGCATAGTTTAAACTTTTACCCAACATGGTACTACTATTATCAAGAGATGTCAGCTAATGAGAAATTCTGGTTCCAAAAATGGTAGGTGCTCAATGATCATCCAATCATGGCCGCAGGGGCAGGTATTGGACGACACAGATATATCACGGGATTCCATAAAAGGAATTGGATATATATAATCGTTGAAGGATCTGAAGAATGGACCAAGATCCCCAATGCATAAAAGTTGCAATCAAGATGTAGGCTAATGAGAAATTTTGGTTCCAAAAATGACCAGTGCTCAATGATCATGCAATCATGGCTGCAGGAGCAGGTATTGGACGACATAGATATATCATGGGATTCTATAGAAGGAATTGGGTATATAATTGTTGAAGGATCTGAAGAATGGACAAAGATCCCCAATGTATAAAAATTGCAATCATGGTGATAGAAGGGATTTCTATGGTTTTCGCCGAGTCCCAAGTGGCGTCGTCATGATTGGCAGGTTGCAAAATGTTTCTGGCTTCTAGACTACCACTAGCAGCAGAATTTGCTGGACCCCAAGATGGAAACACAGGGCCAGAATGGAAGGCCAGGATGTTAACAAGAGAGCAAATAGCAGCACATGTACTGAATAATTAGTCCCTGGGTTAGGAGAGTACTGAATAATTGAAGGGCCAGGTACTGCACCACTACTTGATGCCACTTAGAAAGAGCATCAAGTGCTGGAGCTTCTGAGACACTTGGTTCAAGCATGCCTAGTGTCAAAAAGTGCTGGACAAGCAACAGTCAATAATACACAATGATTACACCAACTTGAAAGTGTGATTATTGTCCGTCGAGTTGCCGTATCGTGCATGGAACAGAGTATGGGACCATATTGCTACGGGGCCGAAATTACTGGTATAAGAGAAAAGGAAAAACCACGAGCACACAGGGAACAAAAAATGGTGTACCGATTTAAGGATTTACAGAAGAGATGGTTTTGTCAGCATTGTTGCTTCCAGGCATGGAGTGACACCATACTGGATTACTATCAATTTTGATGCAGGCGATTCGCACCGCCCTGGCCCGGGTCCTGCCTGGGCCTCGTCCTCTTCATCTTTGCTTTGAACCTCAGTTTCAGGGCCAGAGTCTCCACCGTGTTGACGAAGTTACCAACCGCCATCACCACCAGCAAGATCCCACACACTATGACCTGGAAAGGTGGGCGACGACAAGATCACAAGAGTCACTTCAGGGAGACCGAATAATAGGACAGGCAACAACACATTTGGCAGATAACTAGTGCATAGCCTAATCCTCATGGTCATGGAAACTCCGTATTGCAACTGTGAATACCACTGACTTAATACTTGCCTGCCATTCAGAGGTGAGCCCGTGCCACGCGGTCTGAAGAAGCAACACTCCAACATATGCTTCAAACCCCTGTAAACATGAGTGACCAAGATGAGATCCAATGGTGCAGGCCTAGAAAGAATATAATGGCCTACTGGCCATCTTGTTGCTTCTATTCTCACTTCGACTGAACAGTAAGGTGAAGACACACGTAACTGAAGTATCAAGAACCAAACAACATGACCACCAAGAATTGGTCATCTACCGACCACTAATTAGTTTCCCCAAGGCCCTGCTTAGTTGCCATAGTATGGGAAAACTAAGAGCTAACATGTTTTATGGGCTCGCCTGACACCTACCTGTAATACAAAGAGAACAGGATATAGTAGCAATAGCTGCCCTTCCACACCAGCTGTTTCTCCAGCGACGACATCCATTCTTTTAGCCTGCAGAGTAAATCAAAATGAGACAAAGAAAATACTACTCTTACTGGTACGAAAAAGTCACAGTGGGTAACGTATAATTATGAGAACATCTATTTAACAGTCCATCAAGTTTACAAAAAAGTGTTTGCACATAAGATTTATTTTAGGGAAGGTCACAACTCTTATATTTATTTATTTGTGCAAGAGAGAAGTGCATATTTCAACCCTGAACTCTTACCCTAGTCTAATTTACAACCCTGAACTTTAATACCGTCTAAATTACAACCCCCAAGTCTCAAAACCGGTCAGGATTCAACCCTCCCCTCCCTGTTGACCGGTTTTGACCTGGGGTGACCAGTTTTGACTAGTCAACGGGTCCAATCAGCATGCCACGTCAGATTTTTTTTCAAAATTTCAAGAAAAAGTAAATAAAAATCTATAAGATCAGGGAAAAATATAAAAAGGCAAAATTCCGAAAAAAATTATTCGCGAAAAAAGCTAGGGAAAATAAAAAATATTTTTTTTCTTCTGGAATTTGAGTTTTTGGGTTTTTTCTGGATTTTTTTTGGAAATTCGTTTTTTTATTTTCCATGTTTTTCGGAAATTGGATTTCTTATTTCTTTTCCTGGATTTTCTTCGATTTTACAGGTTGTTTCCTTGGAAATTTTGCATTTTTTGCTGATGTGGCATGCTGACTGGACCTGTTGACTGGTCAAAACCGGTCAACAGAGAGGGGAGGGTTGAATCCTGGCCGGTTTTGAGAGTTGGGGGTTGTAATTTAGATGGTATTGGAGTTCGGGGTTGTAAATTAGACTAGGGCAAAAGTTGAGGGTTGAAATATGCACTTCTCTCTTTGTGCAAATGCTGTCTCCAACTCCTAGCTAAACAACAAGCAATCTGAATTGCTTTTCACAAGCACCAACTATAGATCCCCATGAATATACTTTGATTATATGCAGGATCATCTACAGTTGATACTGATCAGAATCTTATTTAATAATATTAGTTACTTTTTTTATACTCAAGTTGCAAAGTTCTAATATTAAATGAGCAAAGGGCACATATCGATCTAATTGTTAAATCAAAGAAAGGCCTCACCTTTCCCAGAGCAATTCGGGTGCGTAATCTTTGACGCTGGTACCTATTCTGGAGATGCATTGCAATTCCTTGCATGATTGCCCAACGCAAGAAAAGCTGTACCCCTCTCTGCAAAAGGCCAGATTATGAGTTTATAGTCTTTAAAACTTGGGACTAATGACAAAGCAACACACCCACTTCTACAAAAAGATCAAATACCTGCTTACTCGAGCAATCAGGCTGTCCCTTTATCTCCCATGTAAGGCTAACAAGAGCCATTAGCATTGCTAAATAGTGGTGGTATATCCACCTGAAAATATAGTAGCACATTATGATTAGATGGTCATAATTTGGAGAAGAAATTGATTTTGCAAGATTTAGAGAACAAACTAAACACGGCCTTGCTGCAACAAAACAAACAGATGTGTCGATGCCAGATTTGAGTGCCCAATAAAGACATTTAGTAAAAAAAATGAGCACACGTGACTGGACAAGTTCCAAATTTTACTCAAAGCAACACATTCTCCAGCAAAGAAATTTTGGTCCTTACCAAGGACGGATATCACTTCCATTTACAAGCAACACATTCTCCCTCAAAGCAAAACTTGTGTAGAGGAATAATAACCAAGCCTGCAAATAATGTTTTGATCAATTATGTCAGACAATGAAGTTATGAGCAGAGGAAATATAGTCATGGTATGTGAAAGTACTCAACAAATACCTGGTACACCTGAACTGCCAATGCTGGAAGGCACCCATCCCACACCCACCATCTCAGTAAGAGGAGAGTGGATGGAAACAACAGGAACATATAGGCAGCCCTATCCTGCCAATAGAAAAGGTTAAACCATCTAGATCGTCAGGCATGGTTTAAAATTTTTGGAAGATAATAAATGTTAGCAAGCTTACAATATTTCACTAACAAAATACAATTTGAACTGAACATAGATAGTAAACTTAAAGAACCTTGAAACATAATTACCAGCATACAGTACAACATTATGTTTGTCTGTATTAACTAAGACAACTTTATCAAATGCAAAACAGGCAGGAGATTTTCAATTTGCATGACTGTGAGCTTGAACATACAGACGTATAATCTTGATAGTTCAAATTTAGCTTACATACTTGTCAGCAGTGTCAGGGGAACAGTGACATAGGCCATATCGTTTCTATAAATGCCTAACATAAGCCAAAATTTATGCAGCACAAATAGGAACAACCATTAGAAGTTTATGTTTCGCCATGAAATTATTAAAAGTTCAGAATGCATTAATCATCATACTAGAGGTCGTGAAGAATATAAACAGATAATTTTAATTTATTCACTTCGTGATGCCATACCAGAAAAAGTACGCACACAATATCGAAAGGAAAAACATCTGAAGATTATTACCCTATAATTGTTGTACTCGTCCTTCACTTTGAGCTTTTCCTCCTTCCTTGCCACCCGCACATTCACAGGGCCAACAAACTTCTTGAGGAACTTTCCTAAAGGTCCAGACATAGTGGGCTTCAACCACAACTCATAAAGAAACAACTAAATTTCAGCCCAGACAAAATGGGGGTCGGGGAGGAAACAAATTGCAACTGACCGTTTCCCTTGCTTGGGAGAAACGCAGCCACGTCGCCGTCTAAGATTGCTGCCCTGGCACGCTCCAGGTCCTCCTCGACCTGCACATATGGCAACAGAATACAAACAAGAACATAAGACAAATAGTATATATACTAGTAAGATAAGCAGTTGTAACATAACGAGAACTGGAGATGGTGATTCTTATTTAAGCAACTGAAACAATACAAACGACAACATAAAAAAATGGTATATATACAATCATTTGTACATGCCGAAACAATACATGGAAGTACTCGCAAAACAATAAGCACATGGGAGCACTTTGGAAGATGCGTGTGGCTAGCCATAATGAGTAATAATCTCTAGCTTCAGATGAACAATTGCGGGCTTAACAATCTTAGCTTCAGATGAGTAATCTCTAGCATATGGAGTAATAATCTCTAGCTTCGCACTGCAAGGTTGGTGTTAGCCCAACTATATACTCTGTCAGCTCGACAACTGGTGAAGAGGACCCCGTAGTGCTCAGTCGAGATGGAGCAGCGATTGAATCCGCAAACACACGGCGGCGAGACAAAAATGATTAGCCAGCATCCAGAAATTCGATGCGCGCGCCACAAATCCGTGCACTCCTGCGCCAATAAGAGGCGCCACACCTTCGTACAGCAACGAATTCGGCCGGGATCACGGAGCAGATTCCGATGCAGCACACGCGGAGCCCGCGTCTCTAGGCACGCGCGCGGGCGCGAGGCAGCAGCAACGCGGAGAAGGGACGCCCTGAGGACGCACGGCGCTGCCTCGAGAGGTGGCCGGAGCGAGGGCCGCGGCGCGAGGGCGGCGACGGGGATCGAATTTCGAATCAGGCAGAGAGAGAGAGAGAGAGGAGGGGGGCGGGCGAAGGGGGGGACGCGGACCTTGTCGAGCGTGGCGGGGTCGAGGGGGGCGAGGGAGCCCTGGAGGCGTCGGACGTCGGCGTCCAGCGCGACGGCGCGGCGGCGCAGCGCGTCCTCGTCGGCGGCGCGGCGCGCGGCGAGGGCCGCCGCCGCGTCCCGCAGCTCCCGCGCCGCCTCGGCCGCCGCCGCCGCCTGCTCCTCCAGGCCCTGGGCCCCGTCGCCCCCGCCGTCCATTGCCGCCGACGAGGAGCAGGAGAGATGGGCGGTGCGGCGCGGCGCGGCGGAGGTTGGAGAGAGAGAGAAGCTTCCCCTTTCGCGTGGGTGAGCGTGCCCGCGTGACGTGTCCGCCTCCTCCTATCTGGTCGCGCGGGGCCCACCTGGAAGGCGACAGCTGTCGGGGTCGGCGTACGTACGGGTAACCATCGCTTTTGGGTTGGCATTATCTGCCGAGCGAACGTTCGCCACATGAGATGGCATTTGCGAACGTTCGTCTGGCAGTTTCTGCGTATTTGAGATAACTCGGTGGCCTTTTTTGCAAAACTGTCATGGCATTTCTTTAGTTTTTAGTGTAGAAAAGTTACCCATTCTTCACCGTAGGATCAAGATCGTGGGGCGGTCTAGGAGTTTGCTAGTAGTTTCTGCCAGACGAACGTTCGCCAGTTACTATTGTCCGTCATTTTTGGCTGATAAAATAAGCTTAAAGTTGGCACGATTAGCCGAAATATTGCGCTTTATACCGGACGCCCTCTCCATCCCATTACGTCACAGTCCAGACACCATCTGACAAAATATCGCCATCCGATCGAACTTCAGACCCGACCCATATGTGGAGCGAATTTGGGGCAGCTGACCCATATGTGGAGCAAACTTGGGGTAGCTTGGGCGCGACCGGCCGTGTACAACACGTCAAGTCCGATAGGTCGGACCCACCCAAAATCCCTTCAAATGTGACCACCCCTCTCGCCCGATCTGCCCTCTTCATCTCACCTCTATCCTTGTTTGACCACCCTTTGCCTAGCTCTGCCACTATCCCCACCCTAGCTTCGCCACCGTCCCCAACCCACAACGCCGCCATCGCCCCTTGTCCCTCCTGGGGACACGTTCGCCGCCCCCTCGCCCCGGTACGTCCTACTCCGTCGGATATACATCTCACCCGCCATGTGTTTAATAAAACTCCGTCGGATACATATCAATTGTTCCACATTTTTTGTATTGTTCAGTTATCCAAGTAAATTTATTTGGATGGAATTGAGGTTTTGGAAATGAGGGGTATGGATGTCTAGTAGGACGGGGGTGTGGTTGGCTCCCATACGTGGACATATATGGGGTCATATTCGGCAATTCCGGTTGGAGATTCTCTAAGTTCAATATAAAAAACAATAATCACTGGAGATAACATTAAGTGACAACCCATTACCCATTGTATGATTATTATTTTTCTTCTCTGGCAAATGGGACGCATAAGAAAGTATTATGGTCAGCTCTTTATCAACCACTGTATATGATAAGATGCGCACATACACATAAGTATCATGAACATAAAGCAACTAGTACATGCGAGTGAGTACCCCTTCATTCGCTGACAACAATTTTTCTAAAAATTTCCGTCGAGACACGCCCCTGTACAATCGTCGGGGACCCGGGATGGCCACCCTGCTCGCTCAACTGTGGATCCGCCAATAACCACACCAAAGGTTGCTTCCTATAATGGAAGGATCTCGTTCTACAGTACCTTCGTAGTAACTAGACATTGCCATTTGGGATTGTTAAATGTTTTTTATTCAAATATCTTCCTGCTCATGGTCAAAGTAAGATTGATATTCCTCTTATCTTTCTGAATTTCAGTTCAGTATAGATTGTGATGAAGAAAACAAGTACACCCCTCGGGGTAGTGCTACTTTCTTTATTAAATCACTGCATAAGTTTCTAGAAAGTTTCCGACAAATCATTTTGTTAGACTATTCACGATAGTGTCTCAATGAGGGCAAGTAATTTGGAAATAGATTTATACTAGAAGTGAAAGCGCGCTTTGCTGTGCCGCGTTGAATTTCAGCAACCAATTGAGTGGAGTACACAACCATCAGGGAATTCGGAAATTTTGGACACTGTAGTATATGTGAACTCTATGAAAAGGGTGTAACTAAATTTCAGATCTGGTCTTTATTTAAAAGAAAAATACTTAAAAACCATCCATCCAGTTGTAACACTTGACATTACAGCGATTTTCACAGTAAGCTATTACATGCATGTGTCCAATCACCGGAGATTCCATTTGCAGTAAAATTTTGATTATGCGGAACACAAAAGGACCTGATCCCATGGATTTCATTGATCTTCACTGTGATTGGCCCTAAAACACAATGAGGAGCAGCAGGCGGATTCGAAGGCTTCAGTTGAGCGAGCAACAAGTTGTCCACCATGAGTGCATTAAAGCAGTAATTATGTACACACAAACATTGGCAAGAAATGTTCCTGGAAGTATTAGCATTGGGGCATTAGCATAAGAGATAACCGAGTGAACAATTGTGTGTGTTTTAATATGTGAACATTTATTAATTTCCATATGCGTAAATAAGGTACTATAAGACATAAAAATACATCTGACTGAGAGCTCACATTTGTTACCATGGCTTGGAGGCATTTCAGAAGAAGTTCGATCTTTTGTCAGTTAACCCAACTAATAACTATGCAAAATAGCTTCAGATTGTCACAAAAGAACATGAGTTCAGCATTTTCAGAGAAGTTACAACAATCATAGAGTTCCAAGTTCAAGGATAGCATAGATTCTTCTATGAATTTGCAATATAGTTGCAACAAAATTCTGATCGATTGGTTAAATATTTTTCCTTTTCCCAATCAGTCTGATGATTCACATAGGTTGTGCAACACTTGCAAAAATATATAACAAATACTTTGAGCAAATATTATAATTAGTTTTGTAACCTAATATTACATGCTTCTGTATATTATTTAAAAAACTAACTGCACAAAAGAGAGAAGTAAATAGCATTCTAAAAATCCACACACACAACTAACTAAATGCTATAAGAAGTACACACATATTGACATTGTCAAGTGAATTAAGTAATACTTCCTTCGTAAACAAATATAAGAGCATTTAGATCACTACTTTAGTAATCTAAATGCTCTTATATTAGTTTACAGAGGGAGTACAAGACTAAAATGTGGAATTACTGCAATTTCTAATTCTCCATGGGATAAACAGATCTTTAGTAACAAAACACAAAGCTCAACGGGTCTTGCTACTACTACGGGTAAGGATTCAATTACGTACTGCAATCAGAAACTTTGTATTTATGCTCACATAGTGAAACCTGGTTCCCATTGTCAGTCATCCCAGAATAACCAGCATAAAAGAACTGCATTCTCCTAGTAATGCTAATTCAGTACATCATGTGTAGCCAATCCAAAGTTGGTTAATTTAGTGTTCTGACTACTGAATGAAACAGAAAAATATAGTTAAGAAGTAGCGTAAACGGCCCCTCCCCTCGCGTCGCCTCCCCCTAGGCGACCCCAGGGCCCCCCGAACCCTAGCGCCGCAGGCCTCCTCTCGTGCCTCCCTCTGCCGTCGCTGCCGCCGGCGAGGGCCGCGGTGGCGGCGGGCCCGGCACCGAAGGCACCTAGGCGGGTAGACGCGGCGAGATCTCATCGGAGGCGGCAGAGGTGGCCCATCTCGTGGGATCCGAAGGCGGCGGCTGGGGCGGCGATCGCTTGCCGTGCGGCGGCGGCCGACGCGCCAGAAGATGGCGGAGCGGAGTCCCTGAGATGGATGGCGGCGGTGGCAGCGCCCCATCCAACAGGGGGTCCTGATCTGCGCGGAGATGGTGGCGATGGCGACTGCGGATCCAACCCCGATCGGATCCGCCGCGGGGTGGTCTTCTGCTGACCCGCGACGCGTGGAGGGACCGGTGAGGAGATGTCGGATCTTTGTCGGATTACAGACGACGGTGTTCGTCTTCGTGGCGAGGCTTCGCTTGGTTCCAGCCAACCGCGAGATCGGGACGACGTGGCTTCCGATGAAAATCGCGCCTGACTATGGTCATGGCGGACGATGGCGGCATCTTGGACGTTGTTCCCTTCTCGAGGCATCGTCGTTGCAGGTCACGTCAACCTGATCGGAAGGTTCCGGGGGAAACCCTAGATCCGGATCTACCGGATCGGACGATGGGGAAGTTTTCGATGTCGTTCTCCCTCCTGGGGGTATCGTTTTGGAGTAAGTGCTGGCTGGAAAGGAGAAGAGGAGGAGCGGCGTGGCATCCGACACGCTGACAACGGCGGATTTCAGCGGCATAGAGCAGCAGGGTCTTGCCAGCGGGCGTGTGATGATGGACGAGCGCAGGATGGTGGCGTCGACGGCAGCTAGAACGGGCAAGGTTGATGCGGCGGTACAACACTAAAGATGGATTGGTGGTAGGTGGCTGCGGCGGCCTCATACCCGGCAGGCGTCTTGGTTGAGGAGTGCACTGGACTGATGTGTACCCCATACCCGACAGACGTCCTGGTTGGGATCTCAGGTCTTAGATGTTAGGTTTGGCTGCGAGGTCTGATTGGCATTAGACCCAGATTTTCAGCGCCTCTTCATCAACTGGATAAGAGTAGCGATAGAAGTTGCCTAGACGGTGGCTTTAGTCTTACTGTTGTATGACTTTGTAAGGTCTTGTGTGAATAATTGGCCGCATGCATTGTCTGGCCTGCGTATGAAAAGAACATAACTTCCGATTTGGCAAAGTTTGACAAACTTATAGTATGCCAGTCAAAGAAACCCTATGTCCCACCGCCACTAGCACCAGCTACCTACGCTAGCTGGCGTGCAGTCGTTGATCTACCTTTGAACGGCGATCAGAGGAAGATTTTTATCAAGACCTTCACCGAAAATACGTTGGCGCTGGAAATCGAGGGCGGCACCACCACGACCGGTGGGGCGTCAAGTGGAAGATCTACGACAGGGAAGGCACTTCCGCCGGCGGACCAGCGCCGCATCTCCGACCGAGGCAGCTAATGAATGACAATCGTCCTTGCAGACCGTGGAGTCACCTCCCCCGACGGCGACGAAGCCGGTGATGCGACCGCTACTGCGCTCCTTCGTCTGATCGTTTGTTCCTATTTCAAGAAAAGGTTTGTTTGGTGACCGAGCAACACGAGAACGCGGGCGACGAAGCACGCGGTAGGTTCTGATCTCGAAGCAATCAAAGATTGTGCAAAAAAATTATGACGCTGCCCGTAAGAAAACCGGTGATTTATAGTACTTGTTTCTTATTTCAAGATATGTCATCGTTCGTGGCTTATACATTTCTTGGAACAAAGGTAGCTAAGCTATAGGGGAGGCGTTGCCATGGCCGCTCGAGGCCGGCGGCGGCAACCGAGACAGTTTCTTAAGGCACTCTTCCTTGCACTCGTCCATTGACACGTAGCAATAATAACCAAGGAGGCAGCAGTAGCAGTGCGGCCTGTCGCCACTGCAGGCAGTGGAGCCTCGTTCGTGGACGCACAGCCCGTTGGGCAAACTAATCTTCTCGTCGCCGCCGTCGATGGTCCGGCCTGCGTATGCAATGGGCAACAGATAGCAATTGAGTAGCCGAAATTCAGTGCCATGATGAACAAACGAAACAAGAATGACGGCAATGGCAAATATAGGGAGGAATCAGCAGGTCGTGTTACCTCGCGCCTCGGCAGCGAGGAGGCATATGATGAGGAGAAGCGTGGCCGTGTGCTTCTCCATGGCGCGCTCGATGAATGATGTCGATGAGGTGATCGACACAGCAGTAGGCAGCAGCTAGGCGGACGCTTGCTGTGAGATGTTTTTGATGCATCGGGGGCATGATCTTGTGCGCGTATATAACGATGGAAATGAAGCCTCCGGCATACATTCGGGTACTAATTGATTGCTATGTATGATCGCTTGCCAGATTTCTTGGGGTTGTATAAGGGCCGCAAATATTTTGTCTGCGATAATGCTGATTTACCTGCCATGGACAGCGCGGTTCGTCGCAACTGCAATAATCCAGATTGTTTTGGCTCCACGGAGGCGGGTACGATCTTCTTCAATATAAGGATGGAAATTGAGTGTTATGATCGATGGAAATCAGGCGCGCTTTTACACTGTATCAACGCTATCATTCCAAGATAATCGATGGAAACTTAGTTGCTCCGAATCGGCACTACAGGGTGCAAATGTTTTGTCTGCAATAATCGTGATTACCTTCCCTTTTATGTTGCCAGAAAACGATTTTAGTCGCCAACTAAATCAGCACCTATTGAGTTACCAACAAAAATATGATTTGCCAATAAAACGTGTGCTTTTGTAAAAAAAATAAAGTGTGTGGTGGTTGAGATGGTTTTTTGAAGAAAAACCAAAAAAAACCAGTAGTGAAAAAACCAGATGTGGTTGGGGCAAAATCAAAACTGAGGGTAGAACGTAGGGGTGGACGAACACGGAGTGGGAGAGATATCACTAGTAGAAAACAGAATTTTGGTCTAGGTCTGAAAAGGGCATTAATCCCGATTCACCTATGAACCGGGACTAATGGGTGAATCAGTCCCGGTTCGTGAGGCCAGGGCGCCGGCCGGCCCTCGGGGGCCATTGGTCCCGGTTCGTCTGACCCCTTTGGTCCCAATTTCAGACACGAACCGGAACCAATGGGCTTCGCTCCTGGCCCACCACCTTTAGTCCCATTTGATGGCTAGAACCGGGACCAAATAGGGTCCTTTAGTCCCGCTTCTAGCCGGGACCAAATAGGGTCCTTTAGTCCCGGTTCTAGCCACAAACCGGGACTAAAGAGAGGCCTATATATACCCCTGTCTATGAGCAGAGCAGTGCACCGCTCTGTTTTTTTGGCCGGCCGTGGGAGAGCTTTGTGGTGCTCTAGCTCATCTCCTATGCACATGAGGTGTTCGATGAAATGCCCGAGCCACACTTAAGCTTTCTCCTCTCGAAGCTCCTTGTCCAAGCTCCATTTTCCTCAAGATTGTCTAGGTTTGGCGGTCCATCCTGTCCCGTCCCCGTCCTCACCGCCGTCAATCGCCCGCGCCGATCTCATCGCCGGCACCACCGTGGTGAGGTGGGGCCGCACATCGCCTACCTAGGAGGACTAGCGTCGCCTCACCGGTCGAACCAAGCAGCCTAAACACCCTCGACCACCCACACAAAGTCGCCTAACACGAGAGGTGGGGTGCACATTGCCTACCTAGGAGGACTAGCGTCGCCTCACAGGTCGAACCAAGCTGCCTAAACCCCCTCAACCGACCACAGAAAGTTGCCTAACACGAGAGGTGGGGCACACATCGCCTACCTCAGCGGCCTAGCGTCGCCTCACTGGTCGAACCAAGTCGCCTAAAAACCCTCGACCACCCACACAAAGTCACCTAACACGGGAGGTGGGTCGCACATCGCCTACCTAGGAGGACTTGCGTCGCCTCACCGGTCGAACCAAGTCGCCTAAACACCCTCGACCACCCACACAAAGTCGCCTAACACGAGAGGTGGGGCGCACATCGCCTACCTCGGTGGCCTAGCGTCGCCTCACCGGTCAAACCAAGTCGCCTAAAATCCCTCGACCACCCACACAAATTTGCCTAACACGGGAGGTGGGGCCGCACATCGCCTACCTAGGTGGCTAGCGTCGCCTCACTGGTTGAACCAAGTCGCCTAAAAACCCTTGGCCACCCACGCAAAGTCGTCTAACACGGGAGGTGGGGCCGCACATCGCCTACCTAGGAGGACTAGCGTCGCCTCACCGGTGGAACCAAGCGGCCTAAACACCCTCGACCACCCACACAAAGTTTCCTAACACGAGAGGTGAGGCGCACATCGCCTACCTCGGTGGCCTAGCGCCGCCTCACCGGTCGAACCAAGTTGCCTAAAAACCCTCGACCACCCACATAAAGTCGCCTAACACGGGAGGTGGGATGCACATCGCCTACCTTGGCGGCCTAGCGTCGCCTCACCAGTCAAACCAAGTCGCCTAAAAACGCTCGACCACCCACCCAAAGTCGCCTAACACGGGAGGTGGGGCCGCACATCGCCTACCTAGGTGGCTCGCGTCGCCTCACCGGTCGAACCAAGTCGCCTAAAAACCCTCGGCCACCCACACAAAGTCGTCTAACACGGGAGGTGGGGCCGCACATCGCCTACCTAGGAGGACTAGCGTTGCCTCACCGGTCGAACCAGGCCGCCTAAACACCCTCGACCACCCACACAAAGTCGCCTAACACGAGAGGTCGGGCGCATATCGCCTACCTTGGTGGCCTAACATCGCCTCACCGGTCAAACCAAGTCGCTAAGAACCCTCGACCACCCACACAAAGTCGCCTAACACGGGAGGTGGGTCACTCATCGCCTACCAAGGAGGACTAGCGTCCCCTATGCTTTTGTCATAGGCTCTCTACAGTATGCTATGCTGTGTGCCGCACCTGAAGTGTGCCTTGCCATGAGTCAGTCAAGGGGTACAAGAGTGATCCAAGAATGGACCACAGGACAGCAGTCAAAGTTATCCTTAGTAACTAGTGGACTAAGGAATTTTCTCGGTTATGGAGGTGGTAAAAAGAGTTCGTCGTAAAGGGTTACGCCGATGCAAACTTTGACACTAATCCAGATTATTCTGAGTAGTAAACTGGATTCATATAGTAGAACAGTTATTTGGAATAGCTCCAAATAGAACATGGTAGCTGCATCTAGGAGATGACATAGAGATTTGTAAAGCACACACGGACCTGAAAGATTCAGACCCGTTGACTATAACATCTCTCACAAGCATAACATGATCAAACCTAGAACTCATCGAGTGTTAATCACATGGTAATGTGAACTAGATTATTGACTCTAGTAAACTCTTTGGGTGTTAGTCACATGGGGATGTGACCTTGAGTGTTAATCACATATCGATGTGAACTGGATTATTGACTCTAGTGCAAGTGGGAGACTGTTGGAAATATGCCCTAGAGGCAATCATAAATTGATTATTATTATATTTCCTTGTTCATGATAGTCGTTTATTATCCATGCTAGAATTTTATTGATAGGAAACTCAGATACATGTGTGGATACATAGACAACACCATGTCCCTAGTAAGCCTCTAGTTGACTAGCTCGTTGATCAATAGATGGTTACGGTTTCCTGACCATGGACATTGGATGTCATTGATAACGGGATCACATCATTAGGAGAACGATGTGATGGACAAGACCCAATCCTAAGCCTAGCACAAGATCATGTAGTTCGTATGCTAAAGCTTTTCTAATGACAAGTATCATTTCCTTAGACCATGAGATTGTGCAACTCCCGGATACCGTAGGAATACTTTGGGTGTGCCAAACATCACAACGTAACTTGGTGACTATAAAGGTGCACTACGGGTATCTCCGAAAGTGTCTGTTGGGTTGGCACGAATCGAGACTGGGATTTGTCACTCCGTGTGACGAAGAGGTATCTCTGGGCCCACTCGGTAGGACATCATCATAATATGCACAATGTGATCAAGGAGTTGATCACGGGATGATGTGTTATAGAACGAGTAAAGAGACTTGCCGGTAACGAGATTGAACAAGGTATCGGGATACCAACGATCGAATCTCGGGCAAGTATCGTACCGCTAGACAAAGGGAATTGTATACGGGATTGATTAAGTCCTTGACATCATGGTTCATCCGCTGAGATCATCGTGGAGCATGTGGGAGCCAACATGGGTATCCAGATCCCGCTGTTGGTTATTGATCGGAGAACGTCTCGGTCATGTCTGCATAGTTCCCGAACCCGTAGGGTCTACACACTTAAGGTTCGATGACGCTAGGGTCATAAAGGAAGTTTGTATGTGGTTACCGAATGTTGTTCGGAGTCCCGAATGAGATCCTGGACGTCATGAGGAGTTCCGGAATGGTCCGGAGGTAAAGATTTATATATGAGAAGTCCTGTTTTGGTCACCAGAAAAGTTTCGGGTTTTATCGGTAACGTACCGGGACCACCGGGAGGGTCCCGGGGGTCCACCAAGTGGGGCCACCAGCCCCGGAGGCTTGCATGGGCCAAGAGTGGGAAGGGACCAGCCCCTGAGTGGGCTGGTGCACCTCCCACAAAGCCCAGGGCGCAACTAGGAGGAGAAGGGGGAAACCCTAGGCGCAGATGGGCCTAAGGCCCACCCTAGGGCCCGCCCCCCTCTCCCCTTCTTGGCCGCCCCCTCCATCTAGGGCTGCCGCCCCTCTAGGGGTGGGAACCCTAGAGGGGGCGCACCCTCCTCCCCTCCTCCTATAAATAGTTGAGTTTTGGGGCTGCCCAACAGAAGACGATTTGATCTCTCCCTGGCGCAGCCCTACCTCTCTCTCCTCCTCGTCTCTTGCGGTGCTTGGCGAAGCCCTGCTGGAGTACCACGCTCCTCCACCACCACCACGCCGTTGTGCTGTTGCTGGATGGAGTCTTCCTCAACCTCTCCCTCTCTCCTTGCTGGATCAAGGCATGGGAGACGTCACCGGGCTGTACGTGTGTTGAACACGGAGGTGCCGTCCGTTCGGCACTAGGATCATCGGTGATTTGGATCACGACGAGTACGACTCCATCAACCCCGTTCTCTTGAACACTTCCGCTTAGCGATCTACAAGGGTATGTAGATGCACTCTCCTTCCCCTCGTTGTTGGTCTCTCCATAGATAGATCTTGGTGACACGTAGGAAAATTTTGAATTTCTGCTACGTTCCCCAACAGCAGAGCCCAGGCAGGAGACCCTTTGGTCCCGGTTGGTGGCACCAACCGGGACCAATAGGCATCCACGCGTCAGCATTTCTGTGGCTGGGGTTTTTTTTGAAAGGGGGGGGGGGGGTTTGGGGGTTTTGGGGGGTTAATTTAGGTGTTTCATATATTGTGTTAGCTAGCTATAATTAATAGAGAGAAGTGTCCTCTCTTACGTCCGTGCTTGGTCGACGCTACGTACTATACATACGTATAGAGAGGACTAGACACGCTAGTTAGCTAGTAAGCAAACGAAGGAAACAGAAGATCGTCATGAACATATATGCATACAGAGAGAAGTGATATCGACCACCTCTCCTTCTCCAAGAGATTGGTCGAACAACAAGTTCTCGTATATCTATCCGACACTACCGGCTACATATATACAATAATTATCTCTTACAAATATAATCATACGGACTCATGGTCCACATAGTATTCTCCGTCTTCAGCGATCACTTGGTCAAGAAAGAATGCCGCCAATTCCTCTTGAATTGCTCGCATGCGAGCTGGTGCTAGGAGTTCATCCCGCTTCTGAAACATCTAATTTGAAGAAGGGGGTCAATACATATATATATGAATGAATGAAACTCAATACAAATGATGGTAATAAAATAAAATTGTGAATGTTGTTATTTACGTACTTCATATTGTTCGTCAGAGTACCTGCCCCACTCACAGGTCGTGTGGCGGATGGACTCGCAGACGTAGTATCCACAGAAATCATTCCCTTGTTTCCTGCCACAACCACTTTACAAGAAATAGAGGTCAATCAAACTGATAAGCAAGAATGCTAAATGGTATTGATGAAACTAGCGCTTGAATCACTAGGAGATGCGCGGAACATGCTACTATAGTACTTACTTTCGGGTGTCTAAATTCCAGCTCCTTCGGCAGTCCCGGAACTTTTCTGGTGAATTTTCTCCAAACCCTGCCGGACAAAGAAAACAATTACTTGATATCAGGAAATGAACAAAGTTGCTGATATGGTGGATAATGATCGATTTAACTTACTTCTTGAGGATTTCAGTCATGTCCGCATACTCCTGGGGATCTTTTCGTTTAGAGTCCAAGACAGTTACTACTCCCTGCTCAAGCCTAATCTCTAGGAGAATATAGTGGAAACTGCACACGCATGCATAACTCATCAATTACATTACTATAACCTGGACTAATATATAAGGGAAACCAAATATGCACAAGACAGTAACACTCACTTGAAGTTGTAAGGAAAGAATATTATATCTTTGTTTTCATTTTTTTTGAATGATCGTAGCAAGTTGGCCTCGGTATCTCCGGGACAATGTTCAACCTCAGTTGCATCTATGAGATATGTGTTAACGAACCCAATATCACCGATTTGTCTTTTCTTCAATTCGGCGATCTTCATTCTGCATAATATAGTGAGGATAATTATAAATACATGCAATGAAAGAGATGAGCTATATAGAGAGACTTAATGACAGAAGTAGTAGTACTTACAGACAGTAGCAGGTGATCGTTGTTTTATCGAGGGCCAATTGATTGAAAAACTGATAGAACTCCTCAAATGGAATAGGCAATAGTTCAATTCCAACGAGGTCATGCTCCGGTTTAACTCTCGCATACAAAGTACTCCTCCCCCTAGACTCTCTGCAGATTTTCAAGTACCAATCATGTAATCTTTGCATCATCATTGTTAAAGATTTTTCATCTTTGACGAGAGGCTTCCCGTACTCGTATCTGTGTATCTGCACCTCCATGGGATCATAATGTACATCATCGGGCAGGTAATTGTCAACATTGCCATAACCGGGCACCATCCTCGGATCGACGATGTCGCGAGGCACCTTGAGGGGGGCACGATTGCTTCGCTTGTTCGCCGAGCTGGGCAATTTGTTTCCCAGCTGCTCGCCGTTCTTTCAGCCTTTGATCACTGACTGTACTTCTCGACCGCTCCGCTTCGGCCCATGTCTTTGCAATAATGCGCTCATAGTTGCCTTTCGGCGGAGACTTGGGTGGTTTTGCCAGGGCAGCCAGAGTGCGCTTCACTTTCACCGGATCTACCTTCTCCTCGGGAGGTGGATGTCTCTTTGCTTTCAACCCTTGAAACCAGTCATCCACTTCAGTTCGCGCGATCTTCGCGTTCTCCTTCGGGGTCCTCTCATATGGTAACTTCTCTGGAGTCTTCAGAGAAGGACCGAATCTGTATGTCCTCCCGCCTCTGGTTGTACTGCTAGATGCCGACCAAGCAGATGGAGCGGTTGTCTTCTTTACTTGCTTACGAGGCGGAGGAGAAGGACTACGACGCGCCAGAGCAGCTGGAGTGGCGGCAGGTCTCTTATGCCCTTGCTGATGAGGCGGAGAAGGAAGAGGCTGGCTGCTCGGGCGCGTCGGCGCAGGCGGAGAAGGAGGCGGAGTGCCGCCACGCGCCGGAGAAGGAGCCGGCCGAGGGCCCTGTTCGTCACTCGCCGGAGGAGGAGGCGGAGTGCCTTGACTCGCCGGAGGAGGAGGAGGAGGTGGAGGCGTCCAGTTCGGAAGGTTGATGAGCTCCTTCCCCCATAGGCATGGAGTCTTCAGAGCAGACCCCAGCCGAGTCTCCCCTTCACCGGTAGGGTGGTCAAGCTGGAGGTCCTCAAATCCCTCCGTTATTTCATCCACCATCACCCTAGCATATCCTTCTAGAATCGGCCGCCAGTGAAAAGTTGCGCCAGGTTCAGTAGGATAAACAGAGGCAACAGCCGCCTTGACCTTCAAATTCATCCATTGCGTCATAAGGTGGCAATTTTGAGACTCCGTGATAGCATCCACGGGATAGCTGGCAGGAGCCGTCAAGGCATGCTCCGGCTGAAGCAGCTCGGTGGAAGCCACGCTGCTTCTGCGCTGAGATGGCGGGGTAGCTTCGGGGGAGGCTTCGGCAGTACGTTTGCTGCGATTTGCTTCTCGTTCCTCTATCGCGTCTACCCTTGCTTGCAGCGCCTGCATTTGGGTCTGCTGCACTTTTTTCCTCCTCTCATGGGATTTGTAACCGCCTACGTCCGGAAACCCAACCTTCCACAGAATGGAGCTTGGCGTGCCTCGTGTTCGTCCAGGGTGCTCAGGATTCCCGAGGGCCATTGTGAGCTCCTCGTTCTCTCTGTCTGGAAAGAACGTCCCTTCCTGCGCTGCTTCGATATACTGCTTAAGCTTCCTGACTGGTATGTCCATTTGATCGTTCGTCCAAATGCACTTCCCTGTTACAGGGTCCAAGGTTCCGCCAGCCCCGAAGAACCAAGTCCGGCAACGGTCTGGCCAGTTAATTGTCTCTGGTTCGATCCCTTTATCAACCAGATCATTCTCAGTCTTGGACCACTTAGGCCGGGCTACGAGGTAGCCACCTGACCCCGTGCGATGGTGAAGCTTCTTCTTCGCAGCATTTTGCTTGTTTGTTGCCGACATCTTCTTACTCTTTTCCGATGTCTTGTGGGCCACAAATGCGGGCCAGTGATCTCTGATCTTCTCATATCTGCCCTTGAATTCTGGTGTCTCATTATTTTCGACAAACTTATTCAGCTCTTTCTTCCACCTCCTGAATAGTTCTGCCATCCTCTTAAGAGCAAAAGACTTGATTAATTTCTCTTTAACTGGGTTCTCTGGATTATCCTCTGGCGGTAGGGTGAAATTTGACTTCAGCTCAGTCCAAAGATCATTTTTCTGCATATCATTGACATAAGACACCTTAGGGTCTTCTGTAGCCGGCTTAAACCATTGCTGGATGCTTATCAGGATCTTGTCCCTAACCAGAACCCCGCACTGAGCAACAAATGCGTTCTTTGTTCGGATGGGTTCAATCGGTTGGCCGTCGGGCGTGATTGCTATGATCTCAAACTTTTCATCCGAGCTCAACTTTTTCTTCGAGCCTCGTCTCTTTACCGAAGTTATGCTCGATCCGAAGGGCTAGAAAAAAGAACAAAGACTTAATTAATATGTGTACATACCAATACAATGAATGCATCAATCAGCTAGTCAGCACAGGCTTAACTAATATATATACCTGGCCGGACTCGGTTCGGTCACTGGAGCCGTCATCACGATCTCCTTCTTGCACCGGCATTGGGTCACCGGAGCCGTCCTCATGTTCTTCTTCTTGCACCGGCATTAGGTCACCGTAGCCATCTTGTTCACCCTCTCCTTCCAGACCATCGGTTTCGTTGAGAAACAACGAGACGGCATCACTTCCTTCTGCGATTATGTCCCTCAACAACGCTTCTTTTGCTTCGTCTAGGGCGGTGTCCATAGTTTCTACAAATATTTACAACATGGCAATTATTATTCAAACATGACAGATGGATATATTAGTGCCAAACGTAGAACTAGCTACCTAATCATAGTAAGCTATCGGGTGGGGGTATATATCGACAACGACGCCACTACATCTATGTCCCTCGACGACCCTCGTTCCCGATAAAAAAAGAGGAAGAAGAAGAAAAAAAAGAGGAGAAGAAAGAATAGAGAAGAAGAACTCCTCTATTATTTCTTCTCCTCTTTTTTTTCATCTTCCTCTTCTTTTTTTATCCTCTTCTTCCTCTCATGTTCGAGAGGATCGCCGAGGGGTCGGGAGGTTGCGTAGTGTCAAAGGATTCAACAAAACCATGTCTTCATCATTAGGCGAAAGTAACATGTGCATGATGGTACGAAGCTCTTCAAAGTTGTTCTGGAACGGAGTCCCAGATAGGATAATTCGCTTTTTGGTACAAAGATCAGCAAGAGCCTTCCGAATATCGCTATTTGGAAGGCCTTTGCTGAATTCGTACCAAAAGGCGGATTATTCTATCCGGGACTCCATTCCAGAACAACTTTGCAGAACTTCGTACCAACATGCCCTGGTTACTGTTGGGGAACGTAGTAATTTCAAAAAAATTCCTACGCACACGCAAGATCATGGTGATGCATAGCAACGAGGGGGAGAGTCTGATCTACGTACCCTTGTAGATCGCAACGGAAGCGTTGACACAACGTAGAGGAAGTAGTCGTACGTCTTCTTCCCGATCCGACCGATCCAAGCACCGTTACTCCGGCACCTCCGAGTTCTTAGCACACGTTCAGCTCGATGACGATCCCCGGGCTCCGATCCAGCAAAGCTTCGGGGAGGAGTTCCGTCAGCACAACGGCGTGGTGACGATCTTGATGTACTACCGACGCAGGGCTTCGCCTAAGCACTACAACGATATGATCGAGGTGGAATTTGGTGGCAGGGGGCACCGCACACGGCTAAGGAACGATCTCAATGATCAACTTGTGTATCTAGAGGTGCCCCCTGCCCCCGTATATAAAGGTTGCCAGGGGGAGGGCTGGCCGGCCAAGCCTATGGAGGCGCAGGAGGAGTCCTACTCCTACCGGGAGTAGGACTCCCCCCAATCCTATTCCTAATAGGACTCCCAAGGGGAAAGAGAGAGAGAGAGGTGGCCGGCCACCTCTCCTAGTCCTAATAGGACTAGGGGAGGGGGGGAGGCGCGCAGCCCACTATGGGCAGCCCCTTTCACCTTTCCACTAAAGCCCAATAAGGCCCATATGGCTCCCGGGGGGTTCCGGTAACCTCCCGGTGATCCGGTAAAATCCCGATTTCACCCGGAACACTTCCGATGTCCAAACATAGGCTTCCAATATATCAATATTTATGTCTCGACCATTTCGAGACTCCTCGTCATGTCCGTGATCACATCCGGGACTCCGAACAACCTTCGGTACATCAAAATGCATAAACTCATAATAACTGTCATCGTAACGTTAAGCGTGCGGACCCTACGGTTCGAGAACACTGTAGACATGACCGAGACACGTCTCCGGTCAATAACCAATAGCGGGACCTGGATGCCCATATTGGCTCCTACATATTCTACGAAGATCTTTATCGGTCAGACCGCATAACAACATACGTTGTTCCCTTTGTCATCGGTATGTTACTTGCCCGAGATTCGATCGTCGGTATCCAATACCTAGTTCAATCTCGTTACCGGCAAGTCTCTTTACTCGTTCCGTAATACATCATCTCACAACTAACATATTAGTTGCAGTGCTTGCAAGGCTTATGTGATGTGCATTACCGAGAGGGCCCAGAGATACCTCTCCGACATTCGGAGTGACAAATCCTAATCTCGAAATACGCCAACCCAACATCTACCTTTGGAGAAACCTGTAGTACTCCTTTATAATCACGTAGTTACGTTGTGACGTTTAGTAGCACCCAAAGTGTTCCTCCGGTAAACGGGAGTTGCATAATCTCATAGTCATAGGAACATGTATAAGTCATGAAGAATAGCAACAGCAACATACTAAACGATCGGGTGCTAAGCTAATGAAATGGGTCATGTCAATCAGATCATTCAACTAATGATGTGACCTCGTTAATCAAATAACAACTCTTTGTTCATGGTTAGGAAACATAACCATCTTTGATTAACGAGCTAGTCAAGTAGAGGCATACTAGTGACACTCTGTTTGTCTATGTATTCACACATGTATTATATTTCTGGTTAATACAATTCTAGCATGAATAATAAACATTTATCATGATATAAGGAAATAAATAATAACTTTATTATTGCCTCTAGGGCATATTTCCTTCAGTCTCCCACTTGCACTAGAGTCAATAATCTAGATTACACTGTAATGATTCTAACACCCATGGAGCCTTGGTGCTGATCATGTTTTGCTCGTGGAAGAGGCTTAGTCAACGGGTCTGCAACATTCAGATCCGTATGTATCTTGCAAATCTCTATGTCTCCCACCTGGACTAGATCCCGCATGGAATTGAAGCGTCTCTTGATGTATTTGGTCCTTTTGTGAAATCTGGATTCCTTCGCCAAAGCAATTGCACCAGTATTGTCATAAAAGATTTTCATTGGACCCGATGCACTAGGTATCACACCTAGATCGGATATGAACTCCTTCATCCAGACTCCTTCGTTCGCTGCTTCCGAAGCAGCTATGTACTCCGCTTCACATGTAGATCCCGCTACGACGCTTTGTTTAGAACTGCACCAACTGACAGCTCCATTGTTTAAAGTAAACACGTATCCGGTTTGCGATTTAGAATCGTCCGGATCAGTGTCAAAGGTTGCATCAACGTAACCTCTTACGGTGAGCTCTTTGTCACCTCCATATACGAGAAACATATCCTTAGTCCTTTTCAGGTATTTTAGGATGTTCTTGACCGCTGTCCAGTGATCCACTCCTGGATTACTTTGGTACCTCCCTGCTAAACTTATAGCAAGTCACACATCAGGTCTGGTACACAGCATTGCATACATGATAGAGCCTATGGCTGAAGCATAGGGAACATCTTTCATTTTCTCTCTATCTTCTGCAGTGGTCGGGCATTGAGTCTGACTCAACTTCACACCTTGTAACACATGCAAGAACCCTTTCTTTGCTTGATCCATTTTGAACTTCTTCAAAATCTTGTCAAGGTATGTGCTTTGTGAAAGTCCAATTAAGCGTCTTGATCTATCTCTATAGATCTTAATGCCCAATATGTAAGCAGCTTCACCGAGGTCTTTCATTGAAAAACTCTTATTCAAGTATCCCTTTATGCTATCCAGAAATTCTATATCATTTCCAATCAGCAATATGTCATCCACATATAATATCAGAAATGCTACAGAGCTCCCACTCACTTTCTTGTAAATACAGGCTTCTCCAAAAGTCTGTATAAAGCCAAATGCTTTGATCACACTATCAAAGCGTTTATTCCAACTCCGAGATGCTTGCACCAGTCCATAAATGGATCGCTGGAGTTTGCACACTTTGTTAGCTCCCTTTGGATCGACAAAACCTTCCGGTTGCATCATATACAACTCTTCATCCAGAAATCCATTCAGGAATGCAGTTTTGACATCCATCTGCCAAATTTCATAATCATAAAATGCGGCAATTGCTAACATGATTCTGACAGACTTAAGCATCGCTACGGGTGAGAAGGTCTCATCGTAGTCAACCCCTTGAACTTGTCGAAAAACTTTTGCAACAAGTCGAGCTTTATAGACAGTAACATTACCGTCAGCGTCAGTATTTTTCTTGAAGATCCATTTATTCTGTATTGCTTGCCGATCATCGGGCAAGTCAACCAAAGTCCATACTTTGTTCTCATACATGGATCCCATCTCAGATTTCATGGCCTCAAGCCACTTTGTGGAATCTGGGCTCACCATCGCTTCTTCATAGTTCGTAGGTTCATCATGATCTAGTAGCATGACTTCCAGAACTGGATTACCGTACCACTCTGGCGCGGATCTTGCTCTGGTTGATCTACGAGGTTCAGTAATATCTTGTTCTGAAGTTTCATGATCATTATCATTAACTTCCTCACTTATTGGTGTAGGTGTCGCAGAAACAGTTTTCTATGATGTACTACTTTCTAATAAGGGAGCGGGTACAGTTACCTCGTCAAGTTCTACTTTCCTCCCACTCACTTCTTTCGAGAGAAACTCCTTCTCAAGAAAGTTTCCGAATTTAGCAACAAAAGTCTCGCCTTCGGATCTGTGATAGAAGGTGTATCCAATAGTTTCCTTTGGATATCCTATGAAGACACATTTCTCCGATTTGGGTTCGAGCTTATCAGGTTGAAGCTTTTTCACATTAGCATCGCAACCCCAAACTTTAAGAAACGACAACTTTGGTTTCTTGCCAAACCACAGTTGATAAGGCATCGTCTCAACGGATTTTGATGGTGCCCTATTTAACGTGAATGCGGCCGTCTCTAAAGCGTATCCCCAAAACGATAGCGGTAAATCAGTAAGAGACATCATAGATCGTACCATATCTAGTAAAGTACGATTATGACGTTCGGACACACCATTACGCTGTGGTGTTCCGGGTGGCGTGAGTTGCGAAACTATTCCACAATTTTTCAAATGTATACCAAACTCGTAACTCAAATATTCTCTTCCACGATCAGATCGTAGAAACTTTATTTTCTTGTTACGATGATTTTCAACTTCACTCTGAAATTCCTTGAACTTTTCAAATGTTTCAGACTTGTGTTTCATTAAGTAGATATACCCATATCTGCTTAAATCATCTGTGAAGGTGAGAAAATAACGATATCCGCCACGAGCCTCAATATTCATCGGACCACATACATCGGTATGTATGATTTCCAATAAATCTGTTGCTCTCTCCATAGTACCGGAGAACGGTGTTTTGGTCATCTTGCCCATGAGGCACGGTTCGCAAGTACCAAGTGATTCATATTCAAGTGGTTCCAAAAGTCCATCAGTATGGAGTTTCTTCATGCGCTTTACACCGATATGACCTAAACGGCAGTGCCACAAATAAGTTGCACTATCATTATCAACTCTGCATCTTTTGGCTTCTACATTATGAATATGTGTATCACTACTATCGAGATTTAACAAGAATAGACCACTCTTGAAGCGTGCATGACCATAAAACATATTACTCATATAAATAGAACAACCATTATTCTCCGATTTAAATGAATAACCGTCTCGCATTAAACAAGATCCAGATATAATGTTCATGCTCAACGCTGGCACCAAATAACAATTATTTAGGTCTAATATTAATCCCGAAGGTAGATGTAGAGGTAGCGTGTCGACCGCGATCACATCGACTTTGGAACCGTTTCCCACGCGCATCGTCACCTCGTCCTTAGCTAATCTTCGCTTAATCCGTAGTCCCTGTTTCGAGTTGCAAATATTAGCAACAGAACCAGTATCAAATACCCAGGTGCTACTGCGAGCATTAGTAAGGTACACATCAATAACATGTATATCACATATACCTTTGTTCACCTTGCCATCCTTCTTATCCGCCAAATACTTGGGGCAGTTCCGCTTCCAGTGACCAGTCTGCTTGCAGTAGAAGCACTCAGTTTCAGGCTTAGGTCCAGACTTGGGTTTCTTCTCCTGAGCAGCAACTTGCTTGCCGTTCTTCTTGAAGTTCCCCTTCTTCTTCCCTTTGCCCTTTTTCTTGAAACTAGTGGTTTTGTTAACCATCAACACTTGATGCTCCTTCTTGATTTCTACCTCCGCAGCTTTCAGCATTGCGAAGAGCTCGGGAATAGTCTTGTTCATCCCTTGCATATTATAGTTCATCACGAAGCTCTTGTAGCTTGGTGGCAGTGATTGGAGAATTCTGTCAATGACGCAATCATCTGGAAGATTAACTCCCATCTGAATCAAGTGATTGTTATACCCAGACATTTTGAGTATATGCTCACTGACAGAACTGTTCTCTTCCATCTTGCAGCTATAGAACTTATTGGAGACTTCATATCTCTCAATCCGGGCATTTGCTTGAAATATTAACTTCAACTCCTGAAACATCTCATATGCTCCATGACGTTCAAAACGTCGTTGAAGTCCCGATTCTAAGCCGTAAAGTATGGCACACTGAACTATCGAGTAGTCATCAGCTTTGCTCTGCCAGACGTTCATAACATCTGGTGTTGCTCCAGCAGCAGGCCTGGCACCCAGCGGTGCTTCCAGGACGTAATTCTTTTGTGCAGCAATGAGGATAATCCTCAAGTTACGGACCCAGTCCGTGTAATTGCTACCATCATCTTTCAACTTTGCTTTCTCAAGGAACGCATTAAAATTCAATGGAACAACAACACGAGCCATCTATCTACAATCAACATAAACAACCAAGATACTATCAGGTACTAAGTCCATGATAAATTTAAGTTCAATTAATCATATTACTTAAGAACTCCCACTTAGATAGACATCCCTCTAATCTCCTAAGTGATCACGTGATCCAAATCAACTAAACCATGTCCGAGCATCACGTGAGATGGAGTAGTTTCATCGGTGAACATCATTATGTTGATCATATCTACTATATGATTCATGCTCGACCTTTCGGTCTCCGTGTTCCGAGGCCATATCTGTATATGCTTGGCTCGTCAAGTATAACCTGAGTATTCCGCGTGTGCAACTGTTTTGCACCCGTTGTATTTGAACGTAGAGCCTATCACACCCGATCATCACGTGGTGTCTCAGCACGAAGAACTTTCGCAACGGTGCATACTCAGGGAGAACACTTCTTGATAATTTAGTGAGAGATCATCTTATAATGCTACCGTCAATCAAAGCAAGATAAGATGCATAAAAGATAAACATCACATGCAATCAATATAAGTGATATGATATGGCCATCATCATCTTGTGCTTGTGATCTCCATCTCCGAAGCACCGTCATGATCACCATCGTCACCGGCGTGACACCTTGATCTCCATCGTAGCATCGTTGTCGTCTCGCCAATCTTATACTTCCACGACTATCACTACCGCTTAGCAATCAAGTAAAGCATTACATCGCGATTGCATTGCATACAATAAAGCGACAACCATATGGCTCCTGCCAGTTGCCGATAACTTGGTTACAAAACATGATCATCTCATACAATTAAAAATCAGCATCATGCTTTGACCATATCACATCACAACATGCCCCGCAAAAACAAGTTAGACGTCCTCTACTTTGTTGTTGCAAGTTTTACGTGGCTGCTACAGGCTTAAGCAAGAACTCATCTCACCTACGCATCAAAAACCACAACGATAGTTTGTCAAATAGACTCCGTTTTAACCTTCTCAAGGATCGGGCGTAGCCATACTCGGTTCAACTAAAATTGGAGAGACAGTCGCCCGCAAGCCATCTATGTGCAAAGCACGTCGAGGGAACCGGTCTCGCGTAAGCGTACGTGTAAGGTTGGTCCGGGTCGTCTCATCCAACAATACCGCCGAACCAAAGTATGACATGCTGGTAGGCAGTATGACTTGTATCGCCCACAACTCACTTGTGTTCTACTCGTGCAAATAACATCAAACCATAAAACCTAGGCTCGGATGCCACTGTTGGGGAACGTAGTAATTTCAAAAAATTTCCTACGCACACGCAAGATCATGGTGATGCATAGCAACAAGGGGGAGAGTCTGATCTACATACCCTTGTAGATCGCAACGGAAGCGTTGACACAACGTAGAGGAAGTAGTCGTACGTCTTCTTCCCGATCCGACCGATCCAAGCACCGTTACTCCGGCACCTCCGAGTTCTTAGCACACGTTCAGCTCGATGACGATCCCCGGGCTCCGATCCAGCAAAGTTTCGGGGAGGAGTTCCGTCAGCACAACGGCGTGGTGACGATCTTGATGTACTACCGACGCAGGGCTTCGCCTAAGCACTACAACGATATGATCGAGGTGGAATTTGGTGGCAGGGGGCACCGCACATGGCTAAGGAATGATCTCAATGATCAACTTGTGTATCTAGAGGTGCCCCTGCCCCCGTATATAAAGGTTGCCAGGGGGAGGGCTGGCCGGCCAAGCCTATGGAGGCGCAGGAGGAGTCCTACTCCTACCGGGAGTAGGACTCCCCCCCAATCCTATTCCTAATAGGACTCCCAAGGGGAAAGAGAGAGAGAGAGGTGGCCGGCCACCTCTCCTGAGGCGCGCAGCCCACTATGGCAGCCCCTTTCACCTTTCCACTAAAGCCCAATAAGGCCCATATGGCTCCCGGGGGGTTCCGGTAACCTCCCGGTGATCCGGAAAAATCCCAATTTCACCCAGAACACTTCCGATGTCCAAACATAGGCTTCCAATATATCAATCTTTATGTCTCGACCATTTCGAGACTCCTCGTCATGTCCGTGATCACATCCGGGACTCCGAACAACCTTCGGTACATCAAAATGCATAAACTCATAATAACTGTCATCGTAACGTTAAGCGTGCGGACCCTACGGTTCGAGAACAATGTAGACATGACCGAGACACGTCTCCGGTCAATAACCAATAGCGGGACCTGGATGCCCATATTGGCTCCTACATATTCTACGAAGATCTTTATCGGTCAGACCGCATAACAACATACGTTGTTCCCTTTGTCATCGGTATGTTACTTGCCCGAGATTCGATCGTCGGTATCCAATACCTAGTTCAATCTCGTTACTGGCAAGTCTCTTTACTCGTTCTGTAATACATCATCCCGCAACTAACTCATTAGTTGCAATGCTTGCAAGGCTTGTGTAATGTGTATTACCGAGAGGGCCCAGAGATACCTCTCCGACAATCGGAGTGACAAATCCTAATCTCGAAATACGCCAACCCAACATCTACCTTTGGAGACACCTGTAGTACTCCTTTATAATCACCCAGTTACGTTGTGACGTTTGGTAGCACCCAAAGTGTTCCTTTGGCAAACGGGAGTTGCATAATCTCATAGTCATAGGAACATGTATAAGTCATGAAGAAAGCAATAGCAACATACTAAACGATCGGGTGCTAAGCTAATGAAATGGGTCATGTCAATCAGATCATTCAACTAATGATGTGACCTCGTTAATCAAATAACAACACATTGTTCATGGTTAGGAAACTTAACCATCTTTGATTAACGAGCTAGTCAAGTAGAGGCATACTAGTGACACTCTGTTTGTCTATGTATTCACACATGTATTATGTTTCCGGTTAATACAATTCTAGCATGAATAATAAACATTTATCATGATATAAGGAAATAAATAATAACTTTATTATTGCCTCTAGGGCATATTTCCTTCAGTTACTTCTGGCTAATGATGAAGGCATGGATTTCTTCAATACTTTGACACTAGGAAACCTCTCTCGACCACAAAGCCCTCTCCCCCTCAGCCAGAAAAAACAGAGCACTGTGCTCTGCTCTTGCGCGAGGGGGTATATATAGGCACCTCATTGGTCCCGGTTGGTGGCATGAACCGGGACTAAAGGGAAGCCTTTGGTCCCGGTTCAAGCCACCAACCGGGACCAATGGTAGTGGGCCAGGAGCGAGGCCCATTGGTCCCGGTTCGTCCCACCAACCGGGACCAAAAGGTCCAGATGAACCGGGACCAATGGCCCACATGGCCCGGCCGGCCCCCTGGGCTCACGAACTGGGACCAATGCCCACATTGGTCCCGGTTCTAGACTGAACCGGGACTAATGGGCTGACCCAGCCTGGACCAAAGCCCTGTTTTCTACTAGTGAGGCTTTGATGAGAGATCCATTCTCGTTCAAGGTTTGGTCGACAGGAATAGAGCTCACCGAGAAGGCCACGACAGAGATGCGCCTACCAGTAGCAGAGTACATGTTTCAGGGCCAGAGTGTTTCAGTCGAGCCATCAGAGCCGCTATAATTCCTCCCAACTTCAGGTTGGCGACTGGAGTTAGTAAGTTCACCGGCGAGTCCAAGCCCGATACTTGGCTCGAAGATTACCGAGTGGCTGTCCAGATTGGCAGTGGGAACGATGAGGTAGCCATGAAGCACCTACCTCTCATGTTAAAAGGCTCGGCCAGAGCGTGGCTGAATCAGTTAGCACCCAGCAGCATTTACACTTGGGAGGATCTCTCCCGAGTGTTTGTCACCACATTTGAAGGAACATGCAAGCGACCTGCAGGCCTTACGGAATTGCGGTCTTGCGTACATAAACCGAATGGAACTCTAAGGGATTACATCCAGAGGTGGATCACATTGCATCACACAGTTGAAAATGTACCAGATCATCAAGCAGTTTGTGCCTTTAAAGAAGGCGTTAAGTACAGAGAATTGAATCTGAAGTTCGGTCGAATTGGAGAGATGTCTCTGAATCGGATGATGGAGAATGCCACGAAATACGCTAATGGTGAAGATGAGGATCGACTCCGGAGTGGCAAGCATAAAGCAGTCGCCCAGGAAACCGGAGGAAATTCCAGTCGGAAACAGAAGCGGAAAGCCGAGCTAGCCGCTCCTGGGGAGGCCCTGGTCGTAACCCAGGGAAAATTTAAGGGAAAACCCAAAGGACCTTGGAACCCCAAGAAAGTTAAAGACCAAGATGGAAATGATGTTTTGGATCTACCGTGTCACATCCACACCAAGAAAGATGAAGAGGGTAAACTCATTTACCCAAAGCATACCACTCGACAGTGTCGGCTTCTGATCCAACAGTTTCAGGGCAAGCAGTCCAAAGATAAGGAAAAGGAGTCAGACAAAGTTGAGGACAAGGAAGATAGTGACGATGGGTACCCCCAGGTCAATTCCACCCTGATGATTTTTGCTGATGCTGAGAGCAAAAGTCGACCGAAGGTTATTAACCGTGAGGTAAATATGGTTGCCCTGGCAACACCCAATTATCTGAAGTGGTCCCAGACTGCCATCACATTCGACCAGTCTGATCACCCTACACACATTGCCACCCCTGGGAGACAAGCTCTGGTGGTCGACCCAATTGTCGAAGGCACTCGACTGACCAAAGTCCTGATGGATGGAGGCAGCGGTTTGAACATACTGTATGCAGAAACATTGAAAGGGATGGGCATTCCGATGTCCAGGCTCAGCACCAGTAACATGAGTTTCCATGGAGTCATTCCTGGGAAGAAAGCCGAGTCACTCAGCCAAATTGCTCTTGATGTGGTTTTCGGTGATTTCAAGAATTACCGCAAGGAAAAGTTGACATTCGAAGTTGTGGATTTCCAAAGTGGTTATCACACTATTTTGGGCAGGCCAGATTATGCACGCTTCATGGCTCAACCATGTTATGTGTATCTCAAATTGAAGATGCCTGGTCCCAAAGGTGTGATCACTGTTACAGGCAATCGGAAGAAAGCAGAAGAGTGTTTTCATAAAGGCTCAAAGATTGCTGACGCTCAGATGGCGGTGGTCGAGCTGCAAGAGTATCAGAAGACTGCAGATCCAAGTGAGTTGCTACGAGCTAAGAAGCCTGCTTCAGAATCAGCTTTTCAGTCGTCCGGTGAAACGAAGATAGTTCACATTCACCCGACCGATCCAAACGCTGCTCCGACTCACATCTCAACGATGGTCGACTCCAAATAGGAAGAAGTGCTCATCCAGTTCCTCCTTGAGAACTGGGACATCTTCGCATGGAAGCCTGCTGACATGCCTGGAGTTCCCAGGGGGCTGGCTGAGCACCGTCTACGAGTCGACCCAAAATTTAAACCTGTGAAAGAACATCTTCGACGGTCCGCCGTCCAGAAGAGGAAGGCCATTGGCGAGGAGGTGGCTCGGCTCTTAGCAGCAGAGTTCATCCGAGAAATTTACCACTCCGAGTGGCTCGCCAATGTTGTCATGGTCCCCAAGAAGGACAAGTCACTTCGCGTGTGCATTGATTTCAAGCATATCAATCGGGCCTACCCGAAAGATCATTTTCCTCTCCCCCGCATCGACCAGATAGTCGACTCGACTGCGGGATGTGAGCATTTGTCTTTCCTAGACGCCTATTCCGGATACCATCAGATCCGTCAAGACGGGCCCGACGAGATCAAAACAGCTTTCATCACTCCATTCGGGTGCTTCTGTTATCTCACCATGCTGTTCGGCCTCAAGAATGCCGGAGCCACGTTTATGAGGATGATTCAGAAGTGTTTGCTCACTCAAATCAGTCGGAATGTGGAGGCATACATGGATGATATTGTGGTCAAGTCACGGAAGGGTTCCGACCTGCTGACTGACCTTGCTGAAACCTTTGCCAACCTCAGGAGGTATGATATCAAGCTCAATCCGTCAAAGTGCACGTTCGGAGTTCCAGGTGGGAAGTTACTCGGTTTTCTCGTTTCCGAACGGGGAATCGACGCCAATCCTAAAAAAATTGGTACTATACTCCGGAAGAAACGTCCTGTGCATGTGCATGATGTCCAGAAGCTTACATGATGCTTGGCCGCTTTAAGTCGATTCATCTCTCGCCTCGGTGAAAAGGCATTGCCTCTTTACTGACTGATGAAGAAGTCCGACAAGTTCGAGTGGACTCCAGAAGCTGATGCAGCGTTACAGAGCTCAAAGCTCTGCTCTCCACCCAGCCGGTGCTTGCTGCCCCAATCAGCAAGGAGCCTTTGCTGATTTACATTGCAGCCACATGACAAGTTGTCAGTACAGTACTTACGGTCGAGCGGGAAGAAGAAGGAAAGGCCTTCAAAGTTCAGCGCCCAGTATATTATGTTTCTGAAGTTTTGACTCCTTCAAAGCAAAGATATCCTCATTACCAGAAGCTTGTATATGGGATTTATATGACCACGAAGAAGGTTGCACATTACTTCTCTGATCATTCCATTACAGTCGTCAGCGATGCCCCACTATCAGAGATTTTGCACAACAGAGATGCAACTGGTCGAGTGGCCAAATGGGCGATTGAACTTCTTCCCCTAGATATCAAGTTTGAGGCAAAAAAGCTATCAAGTCCCAAGCAATTGCAGATTTCGTCGCCGAGTGGATCGAACAGCAACTTCCGACTCAAATTCACTCGGAGCACTGGACCATGTTCTTCGATGGATCTAAGATGCTGAATGGTTCCGGTGCTGGGGTAGTATTGGTTTCCCCCCGAGGAGATAAGCTCAGATATGTACTCCCGATTCACTTTGATTCCTCCAATAACGAAGCAGAATATGAAGCACTTTTGTATGGGTTGCGCATGGCCATTTCACTCGGCGTCCGTCGCCTCATGGTCTATGGCGACTCAGATTTGGTGGTTAATCAGGTGATGAAAGAATAGGACATCAGAAGTCCAGCTATGACTGGTTATTGCAATGCAGTGAGAAAGTTAGAGAAGAAATTCAAGGGGTTAGAGCTTCATCACATCCCCCGACTGAAAAATCAAGCGGCTGATGATTTGGCAAAGATAGGCTCCAAGAGAGAAGCCATCCCCAGCAATGTGTTTTTGGAACACATCCACTCGCCATCAGTCCAAGAAGATCCTTTTACAGATGAAGCCCCGCAGCCAAAGAGTGCCACAGATCCGACTGAAGTTGAAATTCCGGTAGTGGTCGACCTAATCATGGAAGTTTTGGCAATTACCCCTGACTGGACGATACCGTACATCACGTATATCCTGAGAAAGGAACTCCCGGAGGACGAAGAAGAGGCTCGACAGATCGTTCGTCGATCCAAGGCCTTTACAGTCATAAAGGGACAGTTGTATAGAGAAAACGCAACTGGAGTCGGTCAGAAGTGTATAACACCAGGAGAAGGAAAGATAATCCTTGATGATATCCACTCGGGGACCTGTGGTCATCATGCGTCCTCTCGGACCATTGTGGCTAAAGCATACCGAGAGGGATTTTACTGGCCAAGAGCGAATGAAATGGTGAAAGAGATAGTCGACAAGTGTGAAGGGTGCCAGTTCTACTCCAACATGTCACACAAGCCTGCATCAGCCCTGAAGACCATTCCACTCGTCTGGCCCTTCGCTGTTTGGGGACTAGACATGGTTGGGCCATTGAGAACAGGCAGGAGCGGTTTCACACATGTGCTTGTGGCAGTCGACAAGTTTACCAAATGGATTGAAGCTAAGCCTATCAAGAATCTTGATGCTTGCACTGCTATTAGTTTTGTCAGAGAGTTAAAGTTCAGATATGGAGTCCCGCATAGCATCATCACCGACAATGGGTCAAACTTTGATTCAGACAAGTTCAGAGCTTTTTGCGCCTCTCAAGGCACATGAGTCGACTACGCATCGGTCGCCCACCCCCAGTCGAATGGACAAGCAGAAAGGGCAAATGGTCTGATTCTCAAAGGACTAAAGCCTCGGCTGATGCGTGATCTCAAGCACGCAGCAGGCGCTTGGTTCGACGAGCTTCCGTCAGTTCTGGGGGGATTGAGGACCACCCCGAATCGGTCGACTGGAAGAACTCCGTTCTTTTTGGTTTACGGAGCGGAAGCAGTCCTGCCGAGTGATCTACTTCACAATGCACCCCGAGTCGAGCTTTATACCGAAGATGAAGCAGAACAAGCCCGGCAAGACGCAGTCGACCTCCTGGAAGAAGAAAGAGAAATGGCTATGATCCGATCGACCATTTATCAGCAAGACTTGCGTCGATTCCATGCCAGAAATGTGAAGAGTCGAGCCTTCCAAGAAGGAGATTTGGTTCTCCGAGTGGATCAACAGAAACCACACAAGCTCGCTCCTACTTGGGAAGGCCCCTTCATCGTCACCAGAGTCCTCCACAATGGAGCGTATCACCTTTACAATGTCGATCGCCAGATCGATGAGCGACGAGCTTGGAACGCAGAACTGCTCCGCCCCTTTCATACTTGAATTCTCACTCGGATGAGATGTAATAAGAAAAACTTCTGTAGTCTATTCATCAAAGACAAGAGTGTTACAAATTTTCCTATAATTGTTGTTGCTTTTGTTTGCGTGCGAAATCCCCCAGTGGGTGGCTTAGCTGCGAATCCGTTTCGCCTAAGTTTGTAAGAAAAAATCCTACCGAGTGGTGAGCCAGACTCCCACTCGGAGGCTTAGCTGCAGCTCAGTGCTCGCCTAAGTGTCTAAAAATCCTACCGAGTGGTGAGCCAGACTCCCACTCGGAGGCTTAGCTGCAGTTCAGTGCTTGCCTAAGTGTTTAAAAACCCTAGCGAGTGGCGAGCCAGACTCCCACTCGGAGGCTTAGCTGCAGCCCAGCGCTCGCCTAAGTGTTTAAAAATCCTACCAAGTGGTGAGCCAGACTCCCACTCGGGGGCTTAGCTGCAGTCCAGTACTCGCCTAAGTTTGAAAAAATCCTATCGAGTGGAGAGCAGACCTCTCACTCGGGGGCTTAGCTGCAGTCCAGTGCTCGCCCAAGTGTTTAAAAATCCTACCGAGTGGAGAGCAGGCCTCCCACTCGGAGGCTTAGCTGCAGCCCAGTGCTCGCCTAAGTGTTTAAAAATCCTACCGAGTGGTGAGCCAGACTCCCACTCGGGGGCTTAGCTGCAGTCCAGTACTCGCCTAAGTTTGAAAAAATCCATTAAGGAATGCAGTTTTGTTTATCCATTTGCCAGATTTCATAAAATGCGGCAATTTCTAACATGATTCGGACAGACTTAAGCATAGATACGAGTGAGAAAAACTCATCGTAGTCAAGACCTTGAACTTGTCAAAAACCTTTTTCGACAATTCTAGCTTTGTAGATAGTAACACTACTATCAGCGTCCGTCTTCCTCTTGAAGATCCATTTATTCTCAATTGCTTGCCGATCATCGGGAAAGTCAACCAAAGTCCAAACTTTGTTCTCATACATGGATCATATCTCAGATTTCATGGCCTCAAACCATTTTGCGGAATCTGGGCTCATCATCGCTTCCTCATAGTTCGTAGGTTCGTCATGGTCAAGTAACATGACCTCCAGAACAGGATTACCGTACCACTCTGGTGCGGATCTCACTCTGGTTTACCTATAAGATTCGGTAGTAACTTGATCTGAAGTTACATGATCATCATCATTAGCTTCCTCACTAATTGGTGTAGTAGTCACAAGAACAGTTTTTGTGATGAACTACTTTCCAATAAGGTAGAAGGTACAATTACCTTATCAAGTTTTCTACTTTCCTCCCACTCACTTCTTTCAAGAGAAACTCCTTCTCTAGAAAGGATCCATTATAAGCAACGAATGTCTTGCCTTAGGATCTGTGATAGAAGGTGTACCCAACAGTCTCCTTTGGGTATCCTATGAAGACATATTTCTCCGATTTGGGTTTGAGCTTATCAGGATGAAACTTTTTCTCATAAGCATCGCAACCCCAAACTTCAAGAAACGACAACTTTGGTTTCTTGCCAAACCATAGTTCATAAGGCGTCGTCTCGACGGATATAGATGGTGCCCCTTTTTAACGTGACTGCAGTTGTCTCTAATGCATGACCCCAAAAACGATAGTGGTAAATCGGTAAGAAACATCATAGATTGCACTATATCCAATAAAGTACGGTTATGACGTTCGGACACACCATTATGCTGTGGTGTTCCAGGTGGCGTGAGTAGTGAAACTATTTCACATTGTTTTAACTGAAGACCAAACTCGTAACTCAAATATTTGTCTCCACGATCAGATCGTAGAAACTTTATTTTCTTGTCACGATGATTTTCCACTTCACTCTGAAATTCTTTGAACTTTTCAAATGTTTCAGACTTATGTTTCATCAAGTAGATATACTCATATCTGCTCAAATCATCTGTGAAGATTAGAAAATAATGATACTTGTCGTGAGCCTCAATATTCATCGGACCACATACATCAGTATGTATGATTTCCAACAAATCTGTTGCTCGCTCCATTGTTCCGAAGAACAGAGTCTTAGTCATCTTGCCCATGAGGCATGGTTCGCAAGCATCAACTGATTCATAATCAAGTGATTCCAAAATCCCATCAGCATGGAGTTTCTTCATGCGCTTTACACCAATATGACATAAACGGCAGTGCAACAAATAAGTTGCACTATCATTATTAACTTCGCATCTTTTGGTTTCAATATTATGAATATGTGTATTATTAAGATCGAGATCCAATGAACTATTTTCATTGGGTGTGTAACCATATAAGGTTTTATTCATGTAAACAGAACAACAATTTATTCTTTTACTTAAATGAATAACCGTATTATAATAAACATGATCCAATCATATTCATGCTCAACGCAAACACCAAATAACACTTATTTAGGTTCAACACTAATCCCGAAAGTATAGGGAGTGTGCGATGATGATCATATCAATCTTGGAACCACTTCCAACACACATCGTCACTTCACCCTTAACTAGTCTCTGTTCATTCTGCAACTCCCGTTTCGAGTTACTACTCTTAGCAACTGAACTAGCATCAAATACTGAGGGGTTGCTATAAACACTAGTAAAGTACACATCAATAACATGTATATCAAATATACTTATGTTCACTTTGCCATCCTTCTTATCCGCCAATCACTTGGGGTAGTTCCGCTTCCAGTGACCAGTCCCTTTGCAGTAGAAGCACTTAGTCTCAGGCTTAGGATCAGACTTGGGCTTCTTCACTTGAGCAGCAACTTGCTTGCCGTTCTTCTTGAAGTTCCCCTTCTTCCCTTTGCCCTTTACTTGAAACTAGTGGTCTTGTCAACCATCAGCACTTGATGTTTTTCTTGATTTCTACCTTCGTTGATTTCAGCATCATGAAGAGCTTGGGAGTTGTTTCTGTTATCCCTTGCATATTATAGTTCATCACGAAGTTCTACTAACTTGGTGATGGTGACTAGAGAATTCTGTCAATCACTATCTTATCTGGAAGATTAACTCCCACTTGATTCAAGCGATTGTAGTATCCAGACAATCTGAGCACATGCTCACTAGTTGAGCGATTCTCCTCCATCTTTTGGCTATAGAACTTGTTGGAGACTTCATATCTCTCAACTCGGGTATTTGCTTGAAATATTAACTTCAACTCCTGGAACATCTCATATGGTCCATGACGTTCAAAACGTCTTTGAAGTCCCGATTCTAAGCCATTAAGCATGGTGCACTAAACTATCAAGTAGTCATCATATTGAGCTAGCCAAACGTTCATAACGTCTGCATCTGCTCCTGCAATAGGTCTGTCACCTAGCGGTGCATCAAGGACATAATTCTTCTGTGCAGCAATGAGGATAAACCTCAGATCACGGATCCAATCCGCATCATTGCTACTAACATCTTTCAACACAATTTTCTCTAGGAACATATCAAAAATAAACACAGGGAAGCAACAACGCGAGCTATTGATCTACAACATAATTTGCAAAATACTACCAGGACTAAGTTCATGATAAATTTAAGTTCAATTTAATCATATTACTTAAGAACTCCCACTTAGATAGACATCCCTCTAATCCTCTAAGTGATCACGTGATCCAAATCAACTAAACCATAACCGATCATCACGTGAGATGGAGTAGTTTTCAATGGTGAACATCGTTATGTTGATTATGTCTACTATATGATTCACGCTCGACCTTTCGGTCTCCGTGTTCCGAGGCCATATCTGCATATGCTAGGCTCGTCAAGTTTAACCTGAGTATTCTGCGTGTGCAAAACTGGCTTGCATCCGTTGTAGATGGACGTAGAGCTTATCACACCCGATCATCACGTGGTGTCTGGGCACGACGAACTTTGGCAATGGTGCATACTCAGGGAGAACACTTCTTGATAATTTAGTGAGAGATCATCTTATAATGCTACCGTCAATCAAAGCAAGATAAGATGCATAAAAAGATAAACATCACATGCAATCAAAATATGTGACATGATATGGCCATCATCATCTTGTGCCTTTGATCTCCATCTTCAAAGCATCGTCATGATTTCCATCGTCACCGGCATGACATCATGATCTCCATCATCTTGATCTATATCAATATGTCGTCACATGGTCGTCTCGCCAACTATTGCTCTTGCAACTATTGCTATCGCATAGCGATAAAGTAAAGCAATTATTGGGCGCTTGCATCTTATGCAATAGACAGACAACCATAAGGCTTTTGCCAGTTGCCGATAACTTCAACAAAACATGATCATCTTATACAACAACTTATAACTCATCACGTTTTGACCATATCACATCACAACATGCCCTGCAAAAACAAGTTAGACGTCCTCTACTTTGTTGTTGCAAATTTTACGTGGCTGCTACGGGCTTAGCAAGAACCAATCTTACCTACGCATCAAAACCACAACGATAGTTTATCAAATAGACTCCGTTTTAACCTTCGCAAGGACCGGGCGTAGCCACACTCGGTTCAACTAAAGTTGGAGAAACAGTCACCCGCAAGTCACCTATGTGCAAAGCACGTCGGGGAAACCAGTCTCGCGTAAGCGTACGCGTAATGTCGGTCCGGGCCGCTTCATCCAACAATACCGCCGAACCAAAGTATGACATGCTGGTAGGCAGTATGACTTATATCGCCCACAACTCACTTGTGTTCTACTCGTGCATATAACATCAAACCATAAAACCTAGGCTCGGATGCCACTGTTGGGGAACGTAGTAATTTCAAAAAATTTCCTACGCACACGCAAGATCATGGTGATGCATAGCAACGAGAGGGGAGAGTGTTGTCTACGTACCAACGCAGACCGACTGCGGAAGTGATCACACAACATAGAGGAAATAGTCGTACGTCTTCCCGATCCGACCGATCCAAGCACCGTTACTCCGGCACCTCCGAGTTCTTAGCACACGTTTAGCTCGATGACGATCCTCGGGCTCCGATCCAGCAAAGTGTCGAGGAAGAGTTCCGTCAGCACGACGGCGTGGTGACGATCTTGATGTACTACCGACGCAGGGCTTCGCCTAAGCACTACAACGGTATGATCGAGGTGGAATTTGGTGGCAGGGGGCACCGCACACGGCTAAGGAACGATCTCAAGGATCAACTTGTGTGTCATGGGGTGCCCCCTGCCTCCGTATATAACGGATGGAGGAGGAGGAGGCCGACCAAGGCAAATGTGCGGCCAGGATGGAGAGTCCTACTAGGACTCCAAGTCCTAGTAGGAGTCCACCAAGAGGGGAGGAAGGGAGAAGGAATAGGAGGAGAAGGAAAGGTGGCCGGCCCCCTTTTCCCTAGTCCAATTCGGACCAAAGGGGAGGGGGGGCGCAGCAGCCTTTTTCCTCTTCCCACTAAAGCCCATCAAGGCCCATTACTTCTCCCGTAACCACCCGGTACTCCGAAAAATACCCGAATCACTCGGAACCTTTCCGATATCCGAATATAGTCGTCCAATATATCGATCTTTACGTCTCGACCATTTCGAGACTCCTCGTCATGTCCCCGATCTCATCCGGGACTCCGAACTCCTTCGGTACATCAAAACTCATAAACTCATAATACAACTGTCATCGAAACCTTAAGCGTGCGGACCCTACGGTTCGAGAACAATGTAGACATGACCGAGACACGTCTCCGGTCAATAACCAATAGCGGGACCTGGATGCCCATATTGGCTCCTACATATTCTACGAAGATCTTTATCGGTTAGACCGCATAACATACGTTGTTCCCTTTGTCATCGGTATGTTACTTGCCCGAGATTCGATCGTCGGTATCCAATACCTAGTTCAATCTCGTTACTGGCAAGTCTATTTACTCGTTCCGTAATACATCATCCCGCAACTAACTCATTAGTTGCAATGCTTGCAAGGCTTAAGTGATGTGCATTACCGAGAGGGCCCAGAGATACCTCTCCGACAATCGGAGTGACCAATCCTAATCTCGAAATACGCCAACCCAACATCTACCTTTGGAGACACCTGTAGTACTCCTTTATAATCACCCAGTTACGTTGTGACGTTTGGTAGCACCCAAAGTGTTCCTCCGACAAACGGGAGTTGCATAATCCCATAGTCATAGGAACATGTATAAGTCATGAAGAAAGCAATAGCAACATACTAAACGATCGTGTGCTAAGCTAATGGAATGGGTCATGTCAATCAGATCATTCAACTAATGATGTGACCTCGTTAATCAAATAACAACACTTTTGTCCATGGTTAGGAAACATAACCATCTTTGATTAACGAGCTAGTCAAGTAGAGGCATACTAGTGACACTGTGTTTGTCTATGTATTCACACATGTATTATGTTTCCGGTTAATACAATTCTAGCATGAATAATAAACATTTATCATGATATAAGGAAATAAATAATAACTTTATTATTGCCTCTAGGGCATATTTCCTTCAGTCTCCCACTTGCACTAGAGTCAATAATCTAGTTCACATCGCATGTGATTTAGCAGCAATAGTTCACATCACCATGTGATTAACACCCATAGTTCACATCGTCATGTGACCAACACTCAAAGGTTTTACTAGAGTCAGTAATCTAGTTCACATCTCTATGTGATTAACACCCAAAGAGTACTAAGGTGTGATCATGTTTTTGCTTGTGAGATAATTTTAGTCAACGGGTCTGTCACATTCAGATCCGTAAGTATTTTGCAAAATTCTTTGTCTATAATGCTCTGCACGGAGCTACTCTAGCTAATTGCTCCCACTTTCAATATGTATCCAGATTGTGACTTTAGATTCATCTGGATCAGTGTCAAAAACTTGCATCGACGTAACCCTTTACGACGAACCTTTTTGTCACGTCCATAATCGAGAAACACATCCTTATTTCACTAAGGATAATTCTGACCGCTGTCTAGTGATCTACTCCCAGATCACTATTGTACTCCCTTGCCAAATCAGTGCAGGGTATAAAATAGATCTGGTACATAGCATGGCATACTTTATAGAACCTATGAATGAGGCATAGGGAATGACTTTCATTCTCTTTCTATCTTCTGCCGTGGTCGGGCTTTGAGTCTTTACTCAACTTCACACCTTGTAACACAGGCAAGAAACTTTTTCTTTGACTGTTCCGTTTTGAACTACTTCAAAATCTTGTCAAGGTATGTACTTATTGAAAAACTTATCAAGCGTCTTGATCTATCTCTATAGATCTTGAAGCTCAATATGTAAGCAGCTTTACCGAAGTCTTTCTTTGAAAAACTCCTTTCAAACACTCCTTTTATGCTTTACAGAATAATTCTACATTATTTCCGATCAACAATATGTCATTCACATATACTTATCAGAAATGTTATAGTGCTCCCACTCACTTTCTCGTAAATACAGGCTTCACCGCAAGTCTGTATAAAACTATATGCTTTGATCAACTTATCAAAGCGTATATTCCAACTCCGAGATGCTTGCACCAGTCCACAGATGGATCGCTGGAGCTTGCACATTTTGTTAGCACCTTTCGGATTGACAAAACCTTCTAGTTGCATCACATACAACTCTTCTTTAATAAATCCATTAAGGAATGCAGTTTTGTTTATCCATTTGCCAGATTTCATAAAATGCGGCAATTTCTAACATGATTCGGACAGACTTAAGCGTAGATACGAGTGAGAAAAACTCATCGTAGTCAAGACCTTGAACTTGTCGAAAACCTTTTTCGACAATTCTAGCTTTGTAGATAGTAACACTACTATCAGCGTCCGTCTTCCTCTTGAATATCCATTTATTCTCAATTGCTTGCCGATCATCGGGCAAGTCAACCAAAGTCCAAACTTTTTTCTCATACATGGATCATATCTCAGATTTCATGGCCTCAAACCATTTTGCGGAATCTGGGCTCATCATCGCTTCCTCATAGTTCATAGGTTCGTCATGGTCAAGTAACATGACCTCCAGAACAGGATTACCGTACCACTCTGGTGCGGATCTCACTCTGGTTTACCTATAAGATTCGGTAGTAACTTGATCTGAAGTTACATGATCATCATCATTAGCTTCCTCACTAATTGGTGTAGTAGTCACAAGAACAGTTTTTGTGATGAACTACTTTCCAATAAGGTAGAAGGTACAATTACCTTATCAAGTTTTCTACTTTCCTCCCACTCACTTCTTTCAAGAGAAACTCCTTCTCTAGAAAGGATCCATTATAAGCAACGAATGTCTTGCCTTAGGATCTGTGATAGAAGGTGTACCCAACAGTCTCCTTTGGGTATCCTATGAAGACATATTTCTCCGATTTGGGTTTGAGCTTATCAGGATGAAACTTTTTCTCATAAGCATCGCAACCCCAAACTTCAAGAAATGACAACTTTGGTTTCTTGCCAAACCATAGTTCATAAGGCGTCGTCTCGATGGATATAGATGGTGCCCCTTTTTAACGTGACTGCAGTTGTCTCTAATGCATGACCCCAAAAACGATAGTGGTAAATCGGTAAGAAACATCATAGATTGCACTATATCCAATAAAGTACGGTTATGACGTTCGGACACACCATTATGCTGTGGTGTTCCAGGTGGCGTGAGTAGTGAAACTATTTCACATTGTTTTAACTGAAGACCAAACTCGTAACTCAAATATTTGTCTCCACGATCAGATTGTAGAAACTTTATTTTCTTGTCACGATGATTTTCCACTTCACTCTGAAATTCTTTGAACTTTTCAAATGTTTCAGACTTATGTTTCATCAAGTAGATATACTCATATCTGCTCAAATCATCTGTGAAGATTAGAAAATAATGATACTTGTCGCGAGCCTCAATATTCATCGGACCACATACATCAGTATGTATGATTTCCAACAAATCTGTTGCTCGCTCCATTGTTCCGAAGAACAGAGTCTTAGTCATCTTGCCCATGAGGCATGGTTCGCAAGCATCAACTGATTCATAATCAAGTGATTCCAAAATCCCATCAGCATGGAGTTTCTTCATGCGGTTTACACCAATATGACATAAACGGCAGTGCAACAAATAAGTTGCACTATCATTATTAACTTCGCATCTTTTGGTTTCAATATTATGAATATGTGTATTATTAAGATCGAGATCCAATGAACTATTTTCATTGGGTGTGTAACCATATAAGGTTTTATTCATGTAAACAGAACAACAATTTATTCTTTTACTTAAATGAATAACCGTATTATAATAAACATGATCCAATCATATTCATGCTCAACGCAAACACCAAATAACACTTATTTAGGTTCAACACTAATCCCGAAAGTATAGGGAGTGTGCGATGATGATCATATCAATCTTGGAACCACTTCCAACACACATCGTCACTTCACCCTTAACTAGTCTCTGTTCATTCTGCAACTCCCGTTTCGAGTTACTACTCTTAGCAACTGAACTAGCATCAAATACTGAGGGGTTGCTATAAACACTAGTAAAGTACACATCAATAACATGTATATCAAATATACTTATGTTCACTTTGCCATCCTTCTTATCCGCCAATCACTTGGGGTAGTTCCGCTTCCAGTGACCAGTCCCTTTGCAGTAGAAGCACTTAGTCTCAGGCTTAGGATCAGACTTGGGCTTCTTCACTTGAGCAGCAACTTGCTTGCCGTTCTTCTTGAAGTTCCCCTTCTTCCCTTTGCCCTTTACTTGAAACTAGTGGTCTTGTCAACCATCAGCACTTGATGTTTTTCTTGATTTCTACCTTCGTTGATTTCAGCATCATGAAGAGCTTGGGAGTTGTTTCTGTTATCCCTTGCATATTATAGTTCATCACGAAGTTCTACTAACTTGGTGATGGTGACTAGAGAATTCTGTCAATCACTATCTTATCTGGAAGATTAACTCCCACTTGATTCAAGCGATTGTAGTATCCAGACAATCTGAGCACATGCTCACTAGTTGAGCGATTCTCCTCCATCTTTTGGCTATAGAACTTGTTGGAGACTTCATATCTCTCAACTCGGGTATTTGCTTGAAATATTAACTTCAACTCCTGGAACATCTCATATGGTCCATGACGTTCAAAACGTCTTTGAAGTCCCGATTCTAAGCCATTAAGCATGGTGCACTAAACTATCAAGTAGTCATCATATTGAGCTAGCCAAACGTTCATAACGTCTGCATCTGCTCCTGCAATAGGTCTGTCACCTAGCGGTGCATCAAGGACATAATTCTTCTGTGCAGCAATGAGGATAAACCTCAGATCACGGATCCAATCCGCATCATTGCTACTAACATCTTTCAACACAATTTTCTCTAGGAACATATCAAAAATAAACACAGGGAAGCAACAACGTGAGCTATTGATCTACAACATAATTTGCAAAATACTACCAGGACTAAGTTCATGATAAATTTAAGTTCAATTTAATCATATTACTTAAGAACTCCCACTTAGATAGACATCCCTCTAATCCTCTAAGTGATCACGTGATCCAAATCAACTAAACCATAACCGATCATCACGTGAGATGGAGTAGTTTTCAATGGTGAACATCGTTATGTTGATTATGTCTACTATATGATTCACGCTCGACCTTTTGGTCTCTGTGTTCCGAGGCCATATCTGCATATGCTAGGCTCGTCAAGTTTAACCTGAGTATTCTGCGTGTGCAAAACTGGCTTGCACCCGTTGTAGATGGACGTAGAGCTTATCACACCCGATCATCACGTGGTGTCTGGGCACGACGAACTTTGGCAATGGTGCATACTCAAGGAGAACACTTCTTGATAATTTAGTGAGAGATCATCTTATAATGCTACCGTCAATCAAAGCAAGATAAGATGCATAAAAAGATAAACATCACATGCAATCAAAATATGTGACATGATATGGCCATCATCATCTTGTGCCTTTGATCTCCATCTTCAAAGCATCGTCATGATTTCCATCGTCACCGGCATGACATCATGATCTCCATCATCTTGATCTATATCAATATGTCGTCACATGGTCGTCTCGCCAACTATTGCTCTTGCAACTATTGCTATTGCATAGCGATAAAGTAAAGCAATTATTGGGCGCTTGCATCTTATGCAATAGACAAACAACCATAAGGCTTTTGCCAGTTGCCGATAACTTCAACAAAACATGATCATCTTATACAACAACTTATAACTCATCACGTTTTGACCATATCACATCACAACATGCCCTGCAAAAACAAGTTAGACGTCCTCTACTTTGTTGTTGCAAATTTTACGTGGCTGCTACGGGCTTAGCAAGAACCAATCTTACCTACGCATCAAAACCACAACGATAGTTTGTCAAATAGACTCCGTTTTAACCTTCGCAAGGACCGGGCGTAGCCACACTCGGTTCAACTAAAGTTGGAGAAACAGTCGGGGAAACCGGTCTCGCGTAAGCGTACGCGTAATGTCGGTCCGGGCCGCTTCATCCAACAATACCGCCGAACCAAAGTATGACATGCTGGTAGGCAGTATGACTTATATCGCCCACAACTCACTTGTGTTCTACTCGTGCATATAACATCAAACCATAAAACCTAGGCTCGGATGCCACTGTTGGGGAACGTAGTAATTTCAAAAAATTTCCTACGCACACGCAAGATCATGGTGATGCATAGCAACGAGAGGGGAGAGTGTTGTCTACGTACCAACGCAGACCGACTGCGGAAGCGATCACACAACGTAGACGAAGTAGTCGTACGTATTCCCGATCCGACCGATCCAAGCACCGTTACTCCGGCACCTCCGAGTTCTTAGCACACGTTCAGCTCGATGACGATCCTCGGGCTCCGATCCAGCAAAGTGTCGAGGAAGAGTTCCGTCAGCACGACGGCGTGGTGACGATCTTGATGTACTACCGACGCAGGGCTTCGCCTAAGCACTACAACGGTATGATCGAGGTGGAATTTGGTGGCAGGGGGCACCGCACACGGCTAAGGAACGATCTCAAGGATCAACTTGTATGTCATGGGGTGCCCCCTGCCTCCGTATATAACGGATGGAGGAGGAGGAGGCCGGCCAAGGCAAATGTGCGGCCAGGATGGAGAGTCCTACTAGGACTCCAAGTAGTACTCCTTTATAATCACCCAGTTACGTTGTGACGTTTGGTAGCACCCAAAGTGTTCCTCCGGCAAACGGGAGTTGCATAATCTCATAGTCATAGGAACATGTATAAGTCATGAAGAAAGCAATAGCAACATACTAAACGATCGTGTGCTAAGCTAATGGAATGGGTCATGTCAATCAGATCATTCAACTAATGATGTGACCTCATTAATCAAATAACAACTCTTTTGTCCATGGTTAGGAAACATAACCATCTTTGATTAACGAGCTAGTCAAGTAGAGGCATACTAGTGACACTGTGTTTGTCTATGTATTCACACATGTATTATGTTTCCGGTTAATACAATTCTAGCATGAATAATAAACATTTATCATGATATAAGGAAATAAATAATAACTTTATTATTGCCTCTAGGGCATATTTCCTTCACAGACCTCCCACTCGGGGGCTTAGCTGCAGTCCAGTGCTTGCCTAAGTGTTTAAAAATCCTACCGAGTGGAGAGCAGACCTCCCACTCGGGGGCTTAGCTACAGTCCAGTACTCACCTAAGTTTGAAAAAATCCTACCGAGTGGAGAGCAGACCTCCCACTCGGGGGCTTAGCTGCAGTCCAGTACTCGCCTAAGTTTGAAAAAATCCTACCGAGTGGAGAGCAGACCTCCCACTCGGGGGCTTAGCTGCAGTCCAGTACTCGCCTAAGTTTGAAAAAATCCTACCGAGTGGAGAGCAGACCTCCCATTCGGGGGTTTAGCTGCAGTCCAGTACTCGCCTAAGTTTGAAAAAATCCTACCGAGTGGAGAGCAGACCTCCCACTCGGGGGTTTAGCTGCAGTCCAGTACTCGCCTAAGTTTGAAAAAATCCTACCGAGTGGAGAGCAGACCTTCCACTCGGGGGCTTAGCTGCAGTCCAGTACTCGCCTAAGTTTGAAAAAATCCTACCGAGTGGAGAGCAGACCTCCCACTCGGGGGCTTAGCTGTAGTTCAGTACTCGCCTTAGTTTGAAAAAATCCTAACGAGTGGAGAGCAGACCTCCCACTCGGGGGCTTAGCTGCAGTCTAGTACTCGCCTAAGTTTTTAAAATCCTACCGAGTGGAGAGCAGATCTTCCACTCGGAGGCTTAGCTGCAGCCCAGTGCTCGCCTAAGTGTCTAAAAATCCTACCGGGTGGTGAGCCAGACTCCCACTCAGAGGCTTAGCTGCAGCTCAGTGCTCGCCTAAGTGTCTAAAAATCCTACCGAGTGGTGAGCCAGACTCCCACTCGGAGGCTTAGCTGCAGCTCAGTGCTCGCCTAAGTGTTTAAAAATCCTACCGAGTGGCGAGCCAGACTCCCACTCGGAGGCTTAGCTGCAGCCCAGCGCTCGCCTAAGTGTTTAAAAATCCTACCAAATGGTGAGCCAGACTCCCACTCGGGGGCTTAGCTGCAGTCCAGTACTCGCCTAAGTTTGAAAAAATCCTACCGAGTGGAGAGCAGACCTCCCACTCGGGGGCTTAGCTGTAGTCCAGTGCTCGCCTAAGTGTTTAAAAATCCTACCGAGTGGAGAGCAGACCTCCCACTCAGAGGCTTAGCTGCAGCCCAGTGCTCGCCTAAGTGTTTAAAAATCCTACCGAGTGGTGAGCCAGACTCCCACTCGGGGGCTTAGATGCAGTCCAGTACTCGCCTAAGTTTGAAAAAATCCTACCGAGTGGAGAGCAGACCTCCCACTCGGGGGCTTAGCTGCAGTCCAGTGCTCGCCTAAGTGTTTAAAAATCCTACCGAGTGGAGAGCAGACCTCCCACTCGGGGGCTTAGCTGCAGTCCAGTACTCACCTAAGTTTGAAAAAATCCTACCGAGTGGAGAGCAGACCTCCCACTCGGGGGCTTAGCTGTAGTCAAGTACTCGCCTAAGTTTGAAAAAATCCTACTGAGTGGAGAGCAGACCTCCCACTCGGGGGCTTAGCTGCAGTCCAGTACTCGCCTAAGTTTGAAAAAATCCTACCGAGTGGAGAGCAGACCTCCCACTCGGGGGCTTAGCTGCAGTCCAGTACTCGCCTAAGTTTGAAAAAATCCTACCGAGTGGAGAGCAGACCTCCCACTCGGGGGCTTAGCTGCAGTCCAGTACTCACCTAAGTTTGAAAAAATCCTACCGAGTGGAGAGCAGACCTCCCACTCGGGGGCTTAGCTGCAGTCCAGTACTCGCCTAAGTTTTTAAAATCCTACCGAGTGGAGAGCAGATCTTCCACTCGGAGGCTTAGCTGCAGCCCAGTGCTTGCCTAAGTATGGAACACATCCCAATCCGCAAGTACGACGAGGTGAAAATCGACTGCTAACTTCTCCTTCGGAGTTGCACCACAAATACAAAGTTATTTCGAGTGAAGAACAAGTTCCACTCGACAGATAATTCATGAAGATATTCAACGATAAATCAAGTTCAGAGAAGATCCAAAGGTTCTAGACCGCAGATCAAAGTACTCGAGCCTCCAGCTCGATAGAGTTTAACGGTTACAAAATCCACTCGGCATTCCGAGGCAAATTTAAAGTGAAGCATAAAAGTTTTTATTCCTCATGCAGAGGACTGGAAGGGGCGACGAACTCGTCCAAGTCGATCCTGTCGGCAATGCGAGTGGTAGCAGCAATGAAAGTCTCCATGAAGTCTTGAAAGTTGTGCTTCCTGGTATTGGCAACTTGGCTGGCGGCCAACTTTTCTTCTCGTGCCTCCTTGCAGTGGACGCGGACCAGAGACAAAGCGACGTCAGCGCCACATCTAGCAGAAGATTTCTTCCATTCCGCCACTCGACCTGGGACTTCATTCAGTCGAGTCATCAGGAACTCGAGGTCATTCTGAAGCGTCGTCCTAGGCCAGAGCAACGTGTCGATCCATGACATCGCAACCTTTAACCGAGCAAGATAGTCAACAACGCCGGCAACACGAGATTCCAGTCGGAGCACGTTCATAGCAGCCTCGTCCTTCACTGGAGAATTGATGGGGTCCAAGTCTGTCTCCACTCGACTGGTCTCCTCTTTGAAGTTCTGGCAGAATTCTATAAACACAATTCAAGGATAAGTCAGTGGCTCTACGCAGATTTGGTAACTGCAAGTCAGTCGGGCCGAAGTAATTACCCTCGAGCATGACGAATAGCTTCTTGACGAGTCCACCGAGATAAGCCTCCAGATCGTTCCTCTTCCCCGCCAGTTCACTTTCCTTGTCAGTCAGAGCTATATTTCCATTCTTCAGACGGTGACCTCTCGATTAGCCACGTCGAGAGCAGTTTTCAGCCTGGAGTTTTCCTTTTCAAGAGTACCGACTGAAGCCAGTTTTTCTTCAGCAAGCTTCGTTTTGTTCAGGGCCTCCTTCTACGCTTCGGCAAGGTCTTGATCCTTCTTATTCAGAGCCTCCTCCATTTTGTCTGTGAAACAGCAAGTGAGATCAACATCGAGGACGGCCAGAAAGAAAGGACAGTCGACAAAAGCTCATCAGCCATACCTTTTGCTTCGTCCCTCGCCTTCTGCAAGTTCTCCTGAGCAATCTTCAAGTCAAGGTTCAGCTGGATCTGTTTGTTCTCCAACTCAGTGTGACGAGCCACAAGTTCGCAGGATTTCTGCAAAAAATCAGTCGACAGACATCCAAGATAAGTTGCTTCCGAGTAACCAAGAGACAATGATGGCGTTTCTAAGACTACAACCGAATCAAAAACATTCGACAGTAGTCTCGGGGACTACACCCAGTGGGTGCACTCAGCGTGCCCCCACTGGTTCGACCCAAAAAAAATCGACTGCCCGCAGCCGACCGTGTACAGTTCCATTCGACATGGCCTGACCAGACCGAGTGAAGAAGTTCAGCTAAAGCAACACAACATAAAGACTAAGTCGACTGCCAGCAGTCCACCGTAGTCTCGGGGACTACACCCAGTGGGTGCACTTAGCGTGCCCCCACTTGTCAAAAAGATTAATAGACACACCCAGTGGGCGTACAGATATAAAGATATTCGGAAAAGAGATTCTTCAGATAGCATATCCTAACAGAACAAGCGGTGAATCGACTAACCTGGACGTTGCTCTGAAGAGCCGAGCTCGCGTCATAAGCTGCTTGGCTGGCTTCCCGAACCACCTTCACTTGCTCCATCATGATCCCCGCCTGACGTATAGCCTCTTTAGCGGCATCCACTTGGTCCTCAGGGACGTGGTGTGTGGCAAAAAGCGAAGGCAGATTTGCAGTCGACGTCGAAGGCCGGACACTCGTCAGAGGTTCAGCGAGGGTCACAGAAACCCGAGTGGTATCACCACCCTCCCGGACTGCGGCCTCAGGCGCCGGATTAGTTTGTGGGTTCTTGCCAGCCGGCGCCCTCCTGTTCCTTCGCACACTCAGCGGCACTTCGTCGTCATCATCATCAGGGAGGTCAATGACATGAGGAGGAGCTACAAGAAAAATCCAATCGACCAGAATTATAAGAAATCGTCAGTCGGCTAAAAGCAGAGCATCAGTAATCGTACCGGGGTTGGAGGTAACATCGTCTTCCATCTCTTGATCATCGTCCTTGGCGGAGATCTCCGAGGTGGCAGCACTGCAAATTTCGAAAGTCAGTCAGCTTATTCAATGAGTCGACCAAGAGTCCATCACGTTCGACAAAGGAAAACAAATTCTACTATTACCCAGAAATGGTGGGGACAGTCATCCTCATCTTGGGCAGAGCCTTGGGCGGCTTGGACGGCGTCGCGCGTGGGTGCTTGGGAGCTTTTTCTGTCGGCGCTGGAGATGAGGTCCGAGGGCGCTTCGACGACTGCCCAACAGGGACCGTTGCCTTACCACGTTCCCGCGCAGGGTCGTGTGTAAGCTTGGATCGCCGTTCCGAGCGGGGAGGTTCGACTTCTTCCTCCTCCTCTTCACTGGAGTCGTCGTCGTCATCCCCCTCTCCTTCGCCGTCAGATTCCCACTCTTCTCCCTCGTCTCCACTTTCGCCTCCGCTCGCCTCTCCTTCCTCGGCCTACTCCTGTGCTCCATTGGGTGTCGAGTACATCTCAGTAGTGGCCTATAGGACAACAAACGAGACAAAAGTCAATCGACTGATCCAAAAAGAACAAATAAAGAAAGCAAGATCACAGTCGGAAACGCAAGGTCAGACCTTGTCCACTTTGTATGTTTGGTCGAGTGGAGGAATCCTCCTGGCTCCTCGGGGGTTGTCCTTGTTCCCTGTGATACTCGACAGCCACCCTTCCAACATCTCGTCAGTGACCTCCTCTGGGTGAACCCGAGTGGTGTCTTCGAGACCCGAGTACAGCCACATCGGGTGGTCATGAGCCTGAAGCGGTTGGATGCGCCTTCGAAGGAAGACTTCCAACAAGTCCATGCCAGTCACACCCTCACGGACAAGTTGAACCACTCGACCGACCAGCACCTTGACTTGTGCCTTTTCCTCCGGCGTCACTTTCAGAGAGGCAGGTTTTTGTGCTCGGTTCAGAGAAAAAGGGGGAAGCCCAGTCGACTGTCCTGGGGTCACCTGGTCTTTACAGTAAAACCAAGTCGACTGCCACCCACGGACTGACTCGGGAAAAGTGATAGACGGAAAGGAACTTTTTCCCCTCATCTAGATCGCCAGGCCCCCGCACAGCTGGATCACCTGCGTCCGTTCGTCACTCGACTTGGCCTTCTTGACCGACTAAGAGTGGCAAGTGAAGATGTGCTTGAAGAGTCCCCAATGGGGGCGGCAACCCAAGAAGTTTTCACACAAGGAAACGAAAGCAGTATACACAATAGAATTGGGAGTAAAGTGATGGAGCTACACTCCGAAGAAGTTCAAGAAGCTCCGAAAAAAAGAATGAGGAGGCAGAGAGAATCCACGATTGATATGGGTGGCGAGGAGGACGCACTCACCATCAAGAGGGTGGGGTTCGACTTCTTTCCCCGGGAGGCGCGCAGATTCGTGGCGAATGAGTCCCCCCTCGACCGGATCATCGAGATCATCCTGCTGAATCACCGACGGCATCCAGTCGCCCTGGATCCAATCCTTGGGCAGAGCAGTCCTCGAGGAAGATCCGCCCCGAGCGGACTTCTTCCCCTTCCCCTGCACCGCCGCCTTCTTCGCGCGCTCCAGAGCCGATGTCTTCTCCTTCACCATTGTCGCCGGCGAAGCTCGAACAGACCTACGGCACCAAGGTGGGAGCGGAGGTGGCGGAAGATCTTGTGAAGAAAGGGGGAAAAGTGAAGGCGCACTGTTCGGGGGTCCCGAGCCGGCAGCTTATAAGAGGTCGCTTCCGAGTGGCTGACTGGTAGGCTCAGGCAATCTCGTCAAATCCCACAACAGGCGCGCGCGGTACGTGGCGAAAAAGGTGGCGCGGGGATCGAGGAGCTTCCGTCCTATCCCATCCGATTACTGCGGCCGCCCCCGTCCCGCGCGCTTCCCAAAATTCAAATCCCACAAAATTCGCGGGCCGCAGAACAACTCGTCAAACAGAAGATCCCTTTCACACCGTCACTCGGAACTTCACAAGTAAAGAAATTCACTCGACAAGAAGCCAAGAATGGATCAAGGCGACTGAAAGAAGTTGACGACGTCATCCGTGACAATTGATCCAAAACAAGACGTTCATATAACATGAAGAACCAGTCGGAAAGATCCCCAACTCCTTTCCCACTCGAACCTCGATCCATTCGGGGGCTAATGATGAAGCTATGTACCTAGGATAGGGGCATGGACCTGTCCTAAGTACCCTACCCAAGGACATCCCTGGAAGAAGTCACCTTTCAATCGACTTGGAGGTATCCCACTCGACAGATTCAAGACACTCGACCATGAAGCAATCACTCGACCAAGATCCAACCACTCGATTGCCAGGAGATCCAATGTCACCCTGTACGCAAACGGTTGGTCATTAAGTAGCTTTTATGGTCATCATAGCACTTTATTAGGGGCGTTACCAGTAACCCCCAGTCTTAATGTACTTTAAACCTTGCATTACTGAGGGCTGGAGGGGCCTGGCAAACTCTATATAAGCCACCTCCCTTCTCAGTATCAAGGGTTCGCACCCCTGTTATTCATACACACATAATTCAGTCGACCGCCTCCGGGCACCGAGACGTAGGGCTATTACTTTCTCCGAGAAGGGCCTGAACTCGTACTCCTTGTGTGCTTACAACTCCTCCATAGCTAAGATCTAACTTCTCCATACATACCCCCCTACATCACTGTCAGAGTTAGAACCACGACACTGGGCTCGTGGTTCGTAGATGGCAGTTATGGTTTCCTCCTTCGGCATCTTAGTCGTGGTGGGGTGTCAGATCTGGAGTTCAATGGCGTGTCCTGGGTGTTGCCCTGGTCTGATTCCTTCAACGGTAAGGGCTTTACTTTTGGTGAGCCACCTTGGAGGTCCGCAAAGCTGCATATCAACGATGGAGCCGCGTCGAGCTCAGGTAAGGAGGTGATTCGTCATTCTTTTCTTCAATGGTTGCTATGGTGGTGCCGGAGGCAGATGGCGGGCGTTGGTGTCAAGCTTAGAGATGTTCTGCTATCTTTTCAGTTTTGTCATGTCGATCGTTACGCGATTTGTATTTTGATCTTTATGATATGAATGAGAAACATATTACCATGAAGAAGAAAAAGTTTTGTTGGACGTGTCAGTAGTAGGCTCCGTGTGTCTAGCTTGAGTCCAAGCACTCTTACAGTAGCAACTATAGCAGATACCGTGAAATCTTGTGGTGCAGAAGTGTTTAAAACAGAGTAAGAGCCTATTCGGAAATGGTCTGGCTCCTCAGAATCCTCGACTCCGGCTCCTGCTCCCGAAATGCTGCTCGTCGTAAAAAATAGCTCTGCAAAAAAAATTGTTCGACAGACGGCTCTGCTCCTTGATTCACTTGTGGCGGGTGAAGGATACAGAAACGAGCGAGTCGTGTGGCCGCTCTGAACCGTTTTCCACTTGGCGGTGGCAGTTCCTTCGAAGATCTGAGATCTGAGAATTAGCCCCTCCACAAAACTGCACAGCAGCCGCTTCACTCCGCGTTTTCAGCTCCGTGGAGCTCGAGCGTTCGGCGCCACTCCACCAACTCCGGGAGTGGAGTTGAGGAGCAGAGAGAAACCGAACACACCCTAAAATATACCATAGGCGCCGTCATGTGGCGAGGGGGTCCGGGGCAGTCGTGAGAGACCGAGACCGGTTGCAATGCAGCTGCGGGATGGTGGCGACTCGATTATGCGAAGAATCTGGGGAACAAGATGGATTGCTTGGTAAAATTGATGGCTAGACAACATCCGCTAGGCTTCATGCAAAGAGGAGGCCTGTGCAAAATAACACCACATGGCAGTAGTCGATATGCTTGTGAGATTTTATACGGTATATGGGTATGGGTTATTCAATTCCATATCTGCACCTATCTACGGCATGGGTTTGAGAATTCTAGGTCCTGCATTCTCGAAAAATAAAAACAGAGTTGAAAACCAGTGATCAATAGTTGTTTCTTGTTTCAAAAAATCAAATTGTTCATGGATCATACATCTCTTTGGAAGAACAAGGTAGCTAAGCTATCGGAGAGGTGTTGCCCCCGCCACCCCCGGCCGGCGGCTGCGCAACCAATTTCTTGCACTCCTTGGTGCACTCGTCCATCGACAAGTAGCAAACTTCCTCACCCACTGTACAGCAGTAGCAGCGCTCGCCCTTGCAGGCAAACGACTTCTCATCGTGGACGCACAGCCCGTAGGGCAAATTAATCTTCTCACTGCCGTCGTCCATGATCCGGCCTGCATATGTGTGGAGACAGATGAATAAATATAATCTAGCGCCATGGCCAAAACAAACAAGAACGAGCAATTGCAAATATACAGATCGAGGAATGAGCAAGGATTATTACATCGCGCCTGGGTAGCGAGGAGGAGGCACACGATGAGGAGAAGCGTGGCCGTGAGCTTCTCCATCGTGCGTATGAATGATGTCCAGGAGGTGATCGACACAGCAGTAGGCAGCTAGCTAGGCGGACGTGTGTTGTGAGATGTTTTTGCTGCATCGGGGCTATGGTCTTGTGCACATATATAAGCACGGAAATGAAGCTATGACGGTAGGCCTCCAACATTCATTTGGGTATTGATGGGTGTATGATCACTTGCCAGATGTTTTTGGGTCGTATAAGGGCCGCAACTATTTTGTCTGCAATAATCCTGATTTACCTGCCATTTTATTACCAAGAATGGATTTTAGGTGCCAACTAAATCAGCATCAAATATTTTCTTTCCAATAATCATGATTTACCTGTCATTTTATATTACAAAAAAATGGATTTTAGCTGCCAATTGAATCAACATGTATTGGATTACCAAGGAAAACTTATTTATTGCAATAAAACGTGGGGCAGTAAAGGTGTTTTTCATGAAAAGCCGGCCGTGAAAAACCAAATCTGAGAGGGAAAATCAAAACAAGGAGGGTAGAAAGTGGACGAAGGAGGAGTAGGAGAGATACGAGCGGACATTTTGTCCCTGATGAAGTGGCATTTTATCCAAATGTTTTAGATGATATTATTTCACAGGTTCAAAGTGCTTTTGTTCCCGGGCATTTAATCACGGACAACATCTTGCTTGCATATGAGTGTGTCCACAAGATTAAGAACTGTAAGAAAGGGAACAATGGCCACTGTGCAGTCAAGCTTGACATGCACAAAGTATATGACTGTGTTGATCGGGTATTCCTAGAGAAGATGATGCACAAGCTTAGGGTTGTAGGAGATTTTGTTAATCATCATGGCTTGTGTTCTATGAAATATAAGGTGAGATTTAATGATCGAGAAACAAGGGGTTTTGAACCATTCATGAGTCTTCGTCAAGGATATCCTTTATCACCATATTTGTTTCTGTACAGAAGGATTGTCAAGCTTATTGGCTCATAGCTAGGAGGTTGGTGGCATTGAAGAAGTAAGGGTGTACAAAGATGCACCGTCAGTATCACATTTACTTTTTTCCTGATGATTCCCTAATCTTTATAAAGACGGATTTGGGTGATGCAACCTCATTTAGACAATACTTAACCAACACTACTAGAAATTGTCTTTAACGATGATGGCTACTAAACTATTGATCATTAACCCGAGCTAAGACTCTATGGGATGGATGTTGGTTTTTGATCGCCGGATCAAATCACCATCAGAACCTCTGCACACTCACGCACAAAGCAACCAAGCAAGCTGCCTAGTAGGTTGATTGAACTACAGTGCACGCACACGTCTAGCCAATACTTCACGTACGAGAAGTGAGCACCTGGTAGAGGCTAGCTCTTGATCGATCGGAACGAATCGATCTGGACGGAACTTCTGCGTAAGTCGTAACTTGGCAAACGGAAAAACTTTTTTTTTGGCAAACGGAAAAACTGATCGGTAGACTTTGTTAATGGCTACAGGCTCGTGTCAAGCCTGTCAGGACATTTCCAGCCGCGTTCTCAACATGCCCTCCCCAAGCGTTTTTGCCGCGCCGGCGCCAAAAAAACGGCTCAGTCGCGTCTCCAGAAGCCTGTTTTCTCCGGCTCGGGCCAAAACTGGTGTCGGCGGACCCAGGCCGAACCCGGCGCCCTGGGAGGCGCTTGGGAAGCCGGCACAAGCGAAAAAGGCGCGTGGGTCCGCCCTGGCGGCGTTCCGAGAGCCTTTTCTCGCCGTTTCTTGACGCTTTTCCCTCGCATCCCTTCCGCTCGCTCGCCTTCCTCCCGCCATTCCCTCCCTTTCTCCCGCCAAACCCCCTCCCGCTCGCCTTCCAGTCGCCGCCATGCCGCCGAAGAAGTACGCCATGCCGCGCGCGGCAGCAACCACGACTGGCACCGTAGCCCAGCCGAAGCAGAGGAAGCCGAGGGCGCCGCCATTGAAGCCACCGGGCGTGTCGAACGCCGAGTGGAGGGTGGAAGTTCAGCGACGCGACGCAGTCACCGCCGACCGGCGGAACAGGGCCATCGCCAAGAAGGCCCGCGACAACGCGGCGCGCGCAGCGGCGTTCTCCTCATCGGTCGACCACGCGAGGATGATGAATCCACCCATCGTCAGCCACGCCCAGTACACGCCCTGGAGACAGCAAGGCGTGGGATCTCCATGGGGATCGTCGTCGCCCGGCTACGCCGACGGCGACGCGCACGGTGGGTTCAACCCAAACGTGACCTTCCCCCATGGCCACCCCGCGACGCGCACACCCTCGCCCGCCTTTGTCAGCGTGCAGTACCCTCCATACAACTACTCGCCGCCCGCCTACGCGTCCACACTAACGCCCCATCTCCGCCGTGGACCGCTGCCCTTCTCGCACCTCGGCGACGCCAACGACACAGGAGCCGACATGGACGACATCATCGCGACAGGATCGACCGCGACCGCCGCGTCTCCTGGGTCCGCCACTCAGGACGAGGTAGTGGATCTCAGCGGCGATATTGAGGCCGAACTCGGCTACGTCTACGGCGAGGACGCGCACGAAGCGCAGGAACCCAAGGAGGAGGAGGAGCCAACTCCTGATCCAACGAAGGGGCGCCAGAAGAAGAAGCGGGCGGCTAGGACAGGCGAAGCGCGCATCAAGTGGACGTCCAAGGAGGAGGAATGCCTCGTCGAAGCATGGAAAGTCATCTGCCTCGACCCGACCACCGGCACGAACCAGAGCTTCGAGACGTACTGGGACCGCATCAAGGCCGAGTTCGACGAGCGGAAGCTCGTCGACCCCTACTTCAAAGGCGTCTACATGCAGCGCGGCTCCAAGGCGATGGCGAACCATTGGGGGCATATCCAGGGGGCGTGCAACAAATGTCATGGAATCATCAAGGAGGTCGCGGCTCGCCTGGAGAGCGGCGCCAGCGTTGAGGATCAGGTACGCACACCGTTCACCCGCATCTCTTCGTCGTCTACGCCCGCCGCCCGCCAACTGTTTGTTCCTCCGCGCAGTTGCTGTGCATGTTCACCATGTATCAGCGCGACAACCTCGACGCCGACTTCAAGTTCCTCCACGTCTAGAAGCGCATTGACAAGTGCGAGAAGTGGGCGGAAGTCCGACGTACCCTCGACAAGGCCAAGGAGACATACAAGCCGGACGCGACGATTCCGGGCGGGTCAGAGGGGCGGCCGGACGGCCACAAGTTGGCAAAGAAGGGGAAAAACGCCGACGAGGCAACCGCGCGAGTGCAGGAGTCCATCGGGCATTGCCTCGCCGACGGCCAGGCCCGTTCCGTCCTACGTGAAGAGAAGACCGAGGCGCAGTGGTCGTCGCTGATGACGAACAACGCCATCAAGCTCGACCTGCTCCGGACCAACGTCGACCTGCTCCGGACCAACGTCGCCGCGAAGAAGAGGAACATTGACATGGCTTTTCTGATGGGCGGGGCGGACATGCTCCAAAGCAACGACGAGCAGCTCAGGGCGTGGTACATGGCGGAGCGCGGCCTCATCCTGAACCAGATGCAGACGGCAACGCCGACGACGCCGACGACGCCAGCTCCCGCGCCCACGGCCGCACGGACGCCAAGCCCGAATGACGCCTCTACATCGCCGCCCAGCAGTAGCGAAGCCGCGCCGACACAGCCCAGCACCGAAGCAGCTCCGACACCGCCGAGCCCGCGCACACCGACTCCGCCAACGCCTGGAGCCGACCCCGCCGAGTGATTCGTTGCGCACGCGAACTTGCGGCATGCGGCGCTCTGTTTTTTGTAACGCCAGACTACGTCCGATCGCCGGATTTGTGGTGTCTTTTGCGAGCGGGAACGACCTAGTTCAAATTTCCCGCATTCTGGGACCGGCGCTTGGGGACGTGACTGGGAGCTAGGTCACCCCAGGGGCCGAACTAGCGCTGGCACGCCCCCAGACCGCTCTATTTAGGCGCCCTGGAGGGCCGAACGGCCGGAGATGCCCTTAATCTTTCTATTGCTTTTCTCTCTTTTTCGTTGGTACAAAGGTCATAGGGGTACGTACCTATATATATTAGCTAGCCAGCATAAGCTAGCCTACTCTGTGTCGGTGTCTAATTCTAATCCTACACGGAGACATACACATACACGTGTAGTACCTGTACAAATATGGAGACTAAGGCGTGTTTAACTCTAACAATGGAAATTACTCATGCTAAATTACTTTTGACTACCATCAGTTTGTCCGTCGCAAGCTGCGGTCATTTTTTCGGATCTCATCTATATTTGTTTCTTAATTATTGTTCTAATCTTAAGGAGGGAGACCGCCAGAATAAATCTTTGGATGCAAAATGGTGTGATTATTACTTATCTGGTTGCCCGTCCCTCTTTTTTCTCTCCTCCACTCCCTCTTCACTCCTTGACGACTCCCATCTCCTCCCAATTTTTCTCATTCGTTTTCCCCTCATCCTGATCTTCATTTGCACAAGTGGTGACACCGGTAAGGAAGCTAATGCCCGCCAATGAGCACCGCCATGGCAGGCCTGCAAGAAGCGATGTCGCCCCCGTCGGGGCAGACGTTGAGAAGAGGTGTTGATGAGAGATGCGTTGTCCACCACTGACAAGCAAGCGAGTCCGTCCGATGCCGCGATTCTTCCCTGAAGAAGTTGCAACCATCTAGCGACGTTGAGCATGCCATGAAGGGCACACTATCTGGGACCGGTCTGGCGAAGGACAAGCCTGGGATATAGCGGCGTTGCTGCGATCCTAGCTCTCTACCGGCACCCGGGCTGCCATCTTCGTCGGGTGGCGTGTGGGCTGTGGCTACGCTGCTCATAATGGTAGTATCATAGGTAGTATCATGCCTGCGAACTAGACAATTTTGATGAGGTGGTATAGAATTAAATGCTCAAAGAGAGTGTTAAGTATCATATCATGATACTATATCATATTAAATAATGTGTTACTACTATCTCCTCTTGATTTATTGGTCCCCTTATTATTTTGTGCCAAATAGACCATGGGTTTAATTAACAAAATGTTAACGCATCTCACAAAAATAGTATCTTTGAAAACTATGTTCATATACAAATTCAACGATATAATTTTTGTTACATGCATGAACTTTTTGCCAGTTAAATCTATGGTCAAGTTTTGGCATAAAATACGAAGAAGACCAATAAATCAAGATGGAGGTAGTATGTGTCATGCATCGCAATAAATGAAATCATCTATGATATCAACATATAATATTATGCATTACGTATGTAGTAGCATTCACTAACATTGTATGCATGATACTAGTATATGATACTCCCATTACGACCAGCCAAATCGAAGACACACAATTGTGTCTTCACATTCTCCGAGGGTAACCCTCACCGTCTTCTTCTGGATCTCTTTTTTATTGTCAGCATTTATGTGGGATGAGGGAATATACCGTGACGTTTGCGCCACTGTATGAAATAGTCTTGTTTTCCAAAGTTAGCTTATCGTCGTCTATTTTCATTTTCTATCTCTTTGAAGCTTCGAGGAAGAGAAACAAGTACTCAATGAAATCTGAATGGTGTTATGCATGCAAGAAACAGAAGAAATTGAACGTCTTGTGTGTACGAGATCATGAAGTATCAGTCCACATGAAACCCAGCAAGACCGACGTTGCTCTCACTTCTCACACAATGATTTTATATTGTATTGTACTTTGTGCCAATTATTTTACATGTAGTGACCTCGATAAATTTCCTATATGTTCTGTAGGACTGATGACCGACCATAATAATAATATATAGAAGAATAAGGAGACATTATTATTGACCATGAAAAATAATATGCATTCAAACATCAAATGTATGATGGTGTCCCTCAACTGCAGGTGTTAGAGATGAAGACCTACGTATATTGGTCACCTGGAGTGTGATTTTATTCTTATTTGTATAATGATATTATAATTCCAGTATTGTATGTCCGGGTTTCGTGAATCCATATGATCACGAATAATAAAGAGGCCATTGTCTTTTCATTGTTCATATTCTTTTGTTGCTATTAGTGTTCTATTGTTAATCCGCAAATGTTGTATGCCACATAAAGTGGTTAAAGATTCCACATGTGGTTAAACGTATAGTTGTCCGTACTAACTGCGAGTGGCCGTTGAAGGCTACACTAGCAGAAAACAGGGCTTTGATTCGGGTAGGGCAAGCCCATTGGTCCCGGTTCAGTCACGAACCGGGACCCATGGGGGCATTCGTCCCTGTTCTTTAGCCCAGGGGGGCGGCCGGGGCCTCGTGGGCATTGGTCCCGGTTCGTATGGACCCATTTGTCCCGGTTCTAGGCACGAACCGGAACCAATAGGCCTCGCTCCTGGCCCACAAACATTGGTCCCGGTTCTTGGCTCGAACCGGGACAGAAGGCTGGGCTTTAGTCCCGGTTCCAGCCACGAACCGGGACAAATGAGTTGCCTATATATACCCCATCGCCGCAGCAGAGCACTCCACAGTGCTTTGTTTTTTCTGGCCGGCGAGGAGAGGGCATTTGGATGCTCTAGCTCACCTCCTATGCACATGAGGTGTTCGATGAAATGCCCGAGCCACGCTAGTTAAGCTTTCTCCTCTCAAAGCTCGACCTCCAAACTCCATTTTCCCCGAGATTTGTCTAGGTTTAGCGGTCCTTCACGTCCCGTCCCCGTCTTCACCGTCGTCGATCGCCCGCGCCGATCTCGTCGCCTGCACCACCGTGGTGAGCCTGTTGTTCTTATCTTCTTCTGAAAGAAAAAAAAATTCTTACTTTAGATAGATACTTGTCTAATTTTCTTACTTTTATTATTGCTTGTTATTATATAGTGCGATGGTTTTGGTATCCGCCCCCGTCGGCCCTCGTCCTGGCTATGATTCGGATGTGGTATATATTATCTTTTATAACTATTTGGTTCATTTATTGTTTATGACAATTATGCCCATCAAGTTGACATAGATTTTATTTATGTAGGAGTTAGTTGAACCAGAAATTCTAACCGACCCTATTGTCGAGAGGTTAAATTTAGTTGAAGAACAAAACAATTACTTGAAGGAAAAAATAAAAAAAATTGAGGAGAAGAAGATGATATTGGAGTTGCTGTTGCGGATGTCGTCGATGATCACAAGATCAAGATGAATGCAATGCGGTTGAAGATTAGAAAGATTAGAAAATATGCCATTCATACCGAGGCTTGATATCATTATGCCGTTGGATTAATTTTTACCTTGGTTGTGATTATGATCGCATTTGTGTTGCATTGAAAGGTTTTGCATAGTTTCAATGTATGGTTTAACTAAATGCTCTGGAGAGCTATATGTTGTTCAATGAGAACTATGTATGTACTTTGTTTTTAATGTGACGATGAACTTCTATTAATTTGGTCACTTATCTATTCATGGGAACTATATGTACTAAATTGATGATGTGGCTTTGAATGGTGCACTTTGAACACAGAAAAACTATGGAGTTCAAACAAGTTAAAAAAATGAAATCCCTTTGTAACAGACGAGTTTCCGTATGAACCCTCATACTTCGAAAGAGATTGTCCGTTTTGTACACGAAGTGCATCCAGCTTTTGCCGTAACCCTCTCTACTTTCTTACACATGCTATGTGGGTGAAATGATGATACCATGCCAACTTTGAACCTTTTCAGAGTTCATTTGAAATGCTTTTTAATTTCAGGTTTTTATAGCTTAAAATAATCAGTAAATGCATGAAAAATAACAAATGAAGTCAGAAAGGGTTGAAAATTGATGATGTGGCTTTGAATGGTGCATTTTTGACACAGAAAAACTATGGAGTTCAAAAAAGTTAAAAAAATAAAATCCCTTTGTAACAGACGAGTTTCCGTATGAAACTCTCATACTTCGAAAGAGATTGTTCGTTTTGTACATGAAGTGCATTCAGTTTTTGCCGTAACCCTATCTACTTTCTTGCACATGCTATATGGGTGAAATGATGATACCATGCCAACTTTCAACCTTTTCAGAGTTCATTTGAAATGCTTTTCAATTTCAGGGTCATATAGCTCAAAATAATCAGTAAATGCATCAAAAATAACAAATGAAGTCAGAAAGGGTTGAAAATTGATGATGTGGCTTTGAATGGTGCATTTTGGACACAGAAAAAGTCTGGAGTTCAAATAAGTTCAAAAATGTGAAATCCCTTTATAACAGACGAGTTTCCGTATGAAACCCTCATACTTCGAAAGAGATTGTCCATTTTGTACACGAAGTGCATCCAGTTTTTGACGTAACCCTCTCTATTTTCTTGCACATGCTATGTGGATGAAATGATGATACCATGCAAAAAGAAAATTAGCTAAAAAAACTTTTATAAAACTCTAATAGCAAAAGGAATGAACTAAAAAACTTTTATAAACCTCTACTATTTTTTAAACTAAAATTATATAAAATTCATGCCACTGAAATTATCAAAATATTTTCTGTTCAAAACATGAAAAGCAGAAAGAAACAAAATAAAATTTAATAAATAAGTAGAAACAAAATTAAATAAATTAAAATTTAATAAAATAAATAAGTAGAAACAAATTAAAATAAAATAAACTTTAATAAAATAAATAAGTAGAAAAAATAAAACAAATTAAAATTTAATACAATAAATAAGTAGAAACAAAATAAAATATATTTTTATAAAATAAAGAAGTAGAAACAAAATAAACTTTATAAAAGTAAAATAAATAAACTTTAACAAAATAAATAAAAATAGCAACAGTAAGTTTTTTGTTGTAAGTAGAAACAAAATAAAATAAATAAAGCAACAAAAAAATAAAAAATGCCAACTACTGGGCCACCACGGCATGAATACGACTAGAAACCCTACCATGGACCACGATTCAGGCCGGCAGAAGGCCCAGTAGGCCCATCAGGCATAGCAGTGACAATTAGGCTCGTAAGCCTGCAATCGAGAGGAGCTCGAGAGGGGTGCGTCAGTGGGGCTTATAAACCACTCCGCGCCCCTCTCAACTAGCGAGGTGGGACTAAAGTTTTGGCCACGAGGAGCACGAGGTCTTTGGTCCCAGTTGGTAGCACCAACCGGTACGAATGCCCCCCTTTGGTACCGGTTGGTGCCACTAACCGGGACCAAAGGCCTCCGCTTCCCGCCCTTTGGGCTGCTGAAAAGAGACCTTTGCTCCCAGTTGGTGGCATGAACCGGGACCAAAGCGGGGTATTGGTCCCGCTTGGTGCTACGAACCGGGACGAAAGGTGTGACTATATAAGCCCAGGCTTAGAAAATTTTGCCCAACTGCTCCCATTCTCCCCCGACGCCGCCAGGCCGCTCCTCTCATCGCCGTCGTCGTCGCCGCACCCTGCCCTGACGCTGCCCAACGTCGTCCAACACCGCTCGCCGCCCGTCCTCCGCCCCGACGCCGCCCGACGCCGCCCAACTTCGCCGCCGCAGACGCCCTCGACGCCAACTGCCCCGACGCCGTCCGCTGTGCCCTGCCACCCCCTATGAGCACACATGCCGCTCCAAGTGCCCTTGCGTGCGCCCGCCCCGACGCCGGCGCCGCTCCTCGCGCACCTGCGCCCCTGCCCCGCCGGTGCCGCCGCCGCCATGCCCTGCCCGGCCGGCCCCTAGAGCTTTCCTTTAGATGTTTTCATGTTTTTAGTTGTTCATATATATGCTATTTGTTTAGATGTTTCCAGATGTTTTTAGTTGTTCATAAAAGAAATTTAGATGTCAAAAATGTTTTTATGTTCATATATAGAAAGTTCTTATAAAAATGTATATATGTTTGTATGTTCATATACACAAAAGTTATATTTTTAGAAAAGTTTATCTATATATGTTCTCTGATTTAGTACATTCATTTTAGGTTAGTTTCATTTTTAGAAAAGTTTTATATATTTAGGAGGATGGAAGAGAAGGAAAGAAGGAAGAAGAAGAAAAAGTTCTATATATGCAAAAGTTACATTTTTAGAAAAATTTATATATCTAGCTAGGAAAGGAAAGAAGAAGAAAAAGAATGAGAGGGAAAAGGAAAATAAGAAGAGGAAGAAAGGAGAAGAACAGGAGAGGAAGAAGAGGAGAAATAAATAAGAAGAGCAAAAAAAAGAAAAAGAAGAGGAGAAGAAGAAAGGAATAGAGGAGAAGAAGAGAAAATAGAAAATATTCTATTTTCTCTTCTCCTATATTTCTTTCTTCTTCTCCTCTTTTTTTTCTTCTTTTTTTTCTTCGTTGTCGATATACCCCGTCCCGATAACTTCGTTTAGTTTTAGGATTATTTTAGTTTATGTTTAGTTTAGAAAGAAGGAAAAGAAAAAGGAGAAGAAGAGGAGATGAAGAAGAGGAGAAATAAATAAGAAGAGGAAAAAAGGAAAAAAAAAGAGGAGAAGAAGAAAGGAATAGAGGAGAAGAAGAGAAAATAGAATTCCTCTATTCCTTCTATTCCTTTCTTCTTCTCCTCTTTTTTTCTTCTTTTTTTTTCTTCGATTTTGTCCTCTATTTCTTTCTTCTTCTCCTCTTTTTATTTCTTCTTCGTCTTCTTATTTTTTATCGGGTATGTCGTTGTTGATATACCCCGTCCGATAACTTCGTTTAGTTTTAGGATTATTTTAGTTTATGTTTAGTTTAGGAAGAAGGAAAAGAAAAAGGAGAAGAAGAGGAGAAATAAATAAGAAGAGGAAAAAAGGAAAAAAAGGAGAAGAAGAAAGGAATAGAGGAGTTTTTTCTTCTTCTCCTCTTTTTCTTCTTTTTTTTCTTCGATATTCTCCTCTTTTTATTTCTTACCCCTCGGCCCTCTCGCTCGACCAAAACTCTCGAGGACACCCAAACCCTAGAAAAAAACGATGTCAGTCTCCTACCCCCTCCTGCCGCGCCCCTACCCGACAAACTCTCTCGAGGCCACCCAAATTTACCAAGTTAAAAGAGTGTTGTCGTCAAGGCCACCCCAAACCCTTGAAGCATTCCTGAGGCCACCCCAAACCCTTGAAGTGTTGCTGAGGCTACCCCAAACCCTAGAGAAGCAGCGTCGATGCCACTAATATGATTCCTTATTGTGATTAGCTAGCTAGTTCTACGTTTGCCACTAATATATGCATCTGTCATGTTTGAATAATAATTGCCATGTTGTAAATATTTGCAGAAACTATGGAGCACCCCCGAGACGAAGCAACATAAGTGCTGTTGGGGGACATAATCGCACAAGGAAGTGATGCCGTCATGTCGTTTCTCAACAAAACCGATGGTCTAGAAGGACAGGGTGAAGAAGTAGGCTATGATTATGATGGTTCCGGTGACACAATGCCGGTGCAAGAAGGAGACCGTGGTGACGGCTCCGGTGACCCAATGCCGGTTCAAGAAGGAGACCGTGATGACGGCTCCGGTGACCGAACCGAGTCCGGCCAGGTATATATATTAGTTAAGCATGTGCTGACTAGCTAACTGATGCATTCATTGTTTTGGTATATGTACACATATTAATTAACTCTTGTCTTTCTTCTTTTTTCTAGCCCTTTGGATCGAGCACAACTTCGGTAAAGAGACGAGGCCCAAAGAAAAAGTTGCGCTCGGATGAAAGGTTTGAGATCACAGCAATCGCGCGTGATGGCATGCCGATTGAACCCATCCGGACAAAGAAGCATTTGCTGCTTAGTGCGGGGTTCTTGTTAGGGAAAAGATCCTGATCAGTATCTACAAATGGTTAAAGCCTAAGAATGAAGACCCTGAGGTGTCTTATGTCTCCGATATGCAGAAAGATGATCTTTGGACCGCGCTGAAGGCAAATTTCACCCTACCGGCAGAGGAAGATCCGGAGAAGCCAGTTAAAGAGCAATTGATCAAGTCTCATGCTCTTAAGAAGATGGCAAAACTATTCAGGAGGTGAAAGAATGAGCTAAAAACATCGTTTGTCGACAAAGACAAGACACCAGAATTCAACGGCCGGTATGAGAAGATCAGAGATCACTGGCCCGCATTTGTGGCCCACAAGACATCGGACAAGAGTAACAAGATGTTAGTGACAAACAAGGAAAATGCTGTGATGAAGAAGCATCACCATCGCACGGGGTCAGGTGGCTACCTCAAAGCCCGGCCATTGTGGGCCAAGGCTGAGAATGACCTGCTTGATAAAGGGGTCGAACCAGAGACATTGCACTGGCCAGACCATGCAGAACTTGGTTCTTCGGAGTTGGCGGAAGCTTGGACCCTGTAATAGGGAAGTGCTTTTGGACGAACGAGCAACTGCGAATACCCGTCATGAAGCTTTAGGAGTATATCGCCGCAGCGCAGGAGGGGACGTTCGTTCCAGACAGAGAGAACGACGAGCTCACAATGGCCCTCGGGAATCCTGAGCACCCTGGACGGACACGAGGCATGCTAGGCTCTGTTTTGTGGAAGGCTGGGTTTCCGGACGCAGGCGGTTACAAAAGCCAGGAGAGGAGGAAGAAAGTGGAGCAGATCCAAATTCAGACGCTGCACGCAAGGGTACAAGCGATAGAGCAATGAGAAGTAGATCGCAACAAGCGACTCGCCGAAGCTTCCCCCAAAGCTACCCCGCCATCTCAGCGGAGAAGCAGCGTGGCTTCCACCGAGCTACAACAGCTGGAGCCTGTCTTCACGGCTCCTGCTAGCTACCCCGTGGACTTCATCACGGAGTCTCAAAATTGCCACCTTATGACGCAATGGAAGAATTTGAAAGTCAAGGCGGTTGTTGACTCTGTTGCACCTCCTGAACCTGGCGCAACTTTTCAATGCCGGACGATTCCAGAAGGATATGCTAGGGTGATGGTGGATGAAATAATGGACGGATTTGAGGACCTCGAGCTTGACCACCCTACCGGTGAAGGGGAGACTCGGCTGGGTTCTTCTCTGAAGACTCCATGCCTATGGCGGAAGGAGCTCATCAATCTTCCGAACTGGATGCCTCCGCCTCCTCCTCCTCCTTCTCCTCCGGCGAGTCAGGGTACTCCGCCTCCTCCACCGGCGAGTGATCAGGGCACTCAGCCTCCTTCTCCGGCGCGTGGTGGCACCCCACCTCCTTCTCCACCTGTGCTGACGCGCCCGAGCAGCCAGCCTACTCCTTCTCCGCCTCGTCAGCAAGGGCGGAAGAGACCCGCCGCCGCTCCGGCTGCTCCGGCGCATCATAGTCCTCCTCCTCGTAAGCATGGAAAGAAGATAGCCGCAGCCGCTCCGTCTGCTCCGGCGTCTAGCAGTACATCCAGAGGCGGGAGGCAATACAGATTCGGTCCTTCTCTGAAGACTCCAGAGAAGTTACCATACGAGAGTTCCCTGGAGGAAAATGAGAAGATCGTGCGAGACGAAGTGAGGAACTTCTTTGAAGGGGTGAAAGCAAAGAAACATCCACCTCCGGAGGAGAAGATAGTTCCGATGAAAGCGAAGTGCACTGTGGAAGCCCTGAAGAAACCACCAAAGTCTCCGCCGAAAGGCAACTATGAGCGCATTATTGAAAGGTCATTTATCGAAGCGGAGCGGTCGGGAAGTACTGTCAGTGATCAAAGGTTAGCGGAACGATGAGCTGGGAAAAAGATTGCCCTGCTCGGCGAACAAGCGAACCAATCGTCCCCCCCGCTCAAGGTGTCTAGCGATATCGTCGCTAACGATTCGAGGATGGTGCCCGGTTATAACAATCTTGAAGATTACCTGCCCGATGATGTACATTATGAATTCTTGGAGGTGTACGAACACAGATACGAGTACGGGAAGCCACTCGTCAAAGATGAAAGGTCTCTAACAACGATGATGCGAAGATTCCATGATTGGTACATGAAAACCTGCAGAGAGTCTGGGGGAGGAATACTTTGACGCTGAGAGTTAAAGAGGAGCATGAGCATGTTGGAACTGATCTGTTGAATGTTCCATTTGAGGAGTTCTTCCAGTTTTTCAATCAGAGGGCCCTCGATAAATTAACGGCCACTTGCTATTGTCTGTAAGTACTACTTTTGTCATTAAGTCTCTATATATAGGTCAGCTCTTTCATTGCATGTATTTATAACTATCCTCACTATATTATACAGATTGAAGATCGCCGAATTGAAGAAAAGACAAATCGGTGATATTAGGTTCATTAACCCAAATATCATAGATGCATATTCGGTTGAATTTCAGAAAAAAGATAACAAGGCCAACCTGCTACGATCGTTGGTCTTAAATCAAAGCAAAGCTATAATACTCTTCCTTACAACTTCAAGTGAGTGTTAATTTCTTGTGCATATTCGGTTTTCCTTATTAGTCGAGGTTATAGTAATGTAATTGATGAGTTATGCATGCATGCGCAGATTCCACTATATTCTCCTAGAGATTAAGCTCGAGCAGGGACTAGTAACCGTCTTAGACTCGAGACGAAAAGATCCCAAGGAGTATGCGGACATGACTGAAATTCTCGAGAAGTAAGTTAAATCGATCATTATCGCACCATATCGGCAACTTTGTTCACTTCCTGATACCAAGTAATTGTTTTCTTTGTCTGGCAGGGTTTGGAAAAATTTCACCTCAAAAGCTCCGGGACTGCCAAGAAGCTAGAATTTAAACACCCGAAAGTAAGGACTACTAGCATATTCCGCGCATCTCCTAGTGATTCAAGTGCTAGTTTCATCAATACCATTTAGCATGCTTGTTTATCAGTTTGATTGACCTCTATTTCTTGTAAAGTGGTTGTGGCAGGAAGCCGGAAATAATTACTGTGGATACTACGTTTGCGTGTCCATCCGCCACACGACCTGCGAGCGGAGCTACACTAAAAAATAATATGAAGTGCGTAAGCAATAATATTCAGAATTTTACTTTATTACCATCTTTTGTGTTGAGTTTCATTCATTCATATATATGTATTGATCCCCTTCTTCAAATTAGATGTTTCAGATGCGGGATGAAAACCTAGCACCAGATCGCATTCGAGGAATTTAAGAGGAATTGGCGGCATTCTTTCTTGACCACGTGATCGATAAAGACGGAGAATACTATGTGGACCCTGTGTTCATATATAATTAGGGGATTATATTGTAAGAGATCTTATATTGTATATACGTAACCAGTAGCGTCGGATAGATATACGAAAACTTGTTGTTCGACCAATCTCTCGAAGAAGGAGAGGTCGATAACACTTCTCTCTATATGCATATGTTCATGACGATCTTCTGTTTCCTTCATTTTTGCTTACTAGCTAGCGTGTCGAGTGCTCTCTATACATATAGTATGTAGCGCCGACCAAGCATGGAGATAAGAGATGACACTTCTCTCTGTTAATTAATTAGCTAGCTAACACAGTATATGAAACACCTTAATTAACCATAGAAAACCCCAAATCCCCCCCCCCACCTCAGAAAAAAAACAAAAACCCTAGCCCCTGAACAACTGATGCGTGGATGCCTATTGGTCCCAGTTGGTGCCACCAACTGGGACCAAAGGGCCCCCTGCCTGGGCTGGCCGCAGTGGCCACGTGGAGGCCCATCTGTCCCGGTTCGTGTAAGAATCGGGACTAAAGGCCAAAGGCATTAGTAACGACCTTTTAGTCCCGGTTCCAAAACCGGGACAGAAGGCCCTTACGAACTGGGACAAATGGCTCTTTTTCTACTAGTGCTATCAAAATGGTAAAAATAAATTTTATTAATATTATAAAGGGTACATTAATGATAACTGAGTGACCATGAAAATATTATTACCATTGACTAAAGTGGCTGCTAATACTAGAATTGTCATTGTTATTTTCTCAAAATAAATGACAACACATCATTCCGTCGTTAGAAAAATAGTGACCGAAAAAGGTGGTCGCTATTACTTTTAACGACGGAGCCTACAACGACCAATAGAGTACTAGTGACATTTAATGACCACAACCTGACTTTTAACAACCACATATGTTGTCGTTAAAAAACCTTTTTCCTAGTAGTGCAATATTGTGCAAGCTTTTGGGACAATTGGTTAGTAAAGAGAAGTGCAATATCTTTTTTAGCCTAGGTGTGAATGTTGAGAGAAAAGTCGAGATATGCATCGAACTCAATATAATAACTAAGTTTTTATCTAATAAATATTTAGGCTTACTTGCAATGTGAGCCGAGAGAAGTGGCAATTTTCAGTACCTGGTAGAGAGGGTAATTGCTCGGTTGAAGGGATGGAAGGAAAAATGGTTTCCTTTAGGAGGAAAGGAGAATCTTTTGAAGACAGTCATCCAGTCCCTTTCGGTTTTTGCAATGGGAATCTTCAAGATCGCAAAGAACATTTGTAAGGAAGTTACAGACGCTATGTCAAGCTTCTGGCGGGGAATGTGTATACCAAAGAAAGAGGGAGGTATGGGTTTCAAAGACTTGCATGCTTTCAATCTGGCGATGCTTGCAAAGCAATGTGGGAGACTTTTAACTAGCCCACACACTCTTTGCGCACGTGTGGTTCGGGATAAATACTATCCGGACGGGAATTTACTAAATGCTGGAAATAAAAAAGGCCCATCTTTTACTTGGCAAAGCATAGTTGCTGGAAAGGGGGACAAATCAATATATGGGATCATTGTTGAGTACCGGGCAATCCGGATAAGAAGGTTCTCACACCTAGGGCTCATTTGTTGCTAAATAAAGTTGAGGATCTAATTCATCCCCATTCCAGTGAATGGGATGAGCTACAAATTCGCCCAAAAAATTATCTTGTTTTTTTTGCGAATAGATCTATTATAAAGAATTAAAGATTCATAGGAAGTACAAAGCACCTCAAACATAATAAAAATCACATCAAGGTCTTTGGACAACCGAACGACCATTACTGTCGCCAGAACGGGCCATCGGCACGCTCCTCCCATGTCCAAGCTGGTCTGACCTTCTCGATGACAGCCGGGAAGTCTTCCTACACGTGCCCCTAAGGACCAGCGTTCGAGAGCCTCAGTCGTCGCCATTAAATTCTTGAATTGATTTGAAGAACCTGAGACTAAATCTCGCCACTGCGTACGCACGACGAGGAACCCTAACCTCGCAGCTCTTAGGAGCTGGCAGGAATCTACCCTGGAGCTCCGTCTAATCTGTCTCGACGAACAAACTTGAGGGGGATTGGCGCCTGAAAGACCGACTCGAAGAAGAACTGCCGCCATACGTTCGAGCGTCGCCCTTGCAGGAACTAAAGCCCTACCTATCTAAGCCGAGGTACCATAAATAACCTCCCCGCCATTTGCCGCCGGAGCGGCAGGCGGAGGGGAGGCGAACCCACGGACTCGCCGGTGGAGATCGAATGGAAGAAGGCTTTTCCTAGTCACCTTGCGAGGGGAAAGAAAAAACTTACATGGGCCAAATTTTATCTTGTTATCTTGTTGATGCAGACAAACGACAATGAGAATTCTTGTGAATGTAAAACGAGTTGATGATTTTGTGGCTTGGAATCTTACAAAAAAATAATTGTTTCATGGTAAGGTCCGCGTACTACCGTGAATGGTAACACTAGGATGGGTCCAGATTGAGAAGTGATGGTTAGGGTGCTGCGAGGACTCATCCGGTATGGGAAATCTTGTGGAATTTACAGACGCCAAGCTGGTGTAGGAGCCAAAGACGTTCACTCTCACGGTATCAAGTTAGCGTGGCGGCCGGTGACTGTAATCTGATTTAAATTTTTTCAGAGGCGGTTCAACGGAATTGAGGAATATGACTGATGTCGGCCAACGGCGAGGAGCCGGATAGCCTTTTTTTGCGATGCGCCCTCTTCCCATAATTACAAGCCCTGTGACAGTCCAGTGCAGTCTTGTGCAGCCCAGCCAATGGACGAAACATTGAAGAAGCTACTGCAGTCTGCGACCAGCGTCCTGAAGCATTGAACTTGGGCAAATCCTATTCAGTGAGGCGCCGGATAGACGTTTTTGCGATGTGCCCTATTCCGATGAGAACAAGCCCTAGGACAGTCCAGTGCAGTCTTGTGCAGCCCAACCCAACGGACCAAACATTGAAGAAGCTACCACAGTCTGCAACCAGCGTCCTGGAGCATTGAACTAGGGCAAATCCTATTCGACGTTGCAGGCGTTGATTACTATTGTTTCTGGAAACCGGCTGAAGATCGAACTCGTGACTAGTGATTGCTTAAGTTGGTTTTTTCTTTTCATTTATTTGTTTCTTAAGTCACGGGAGTCCCCCGGTTTTGGGAAGCTCCCAGAAGATCCAAAGCCGACTTTTTCCTAGTTCGCTTGTCATTTCCAAGGCAGTTTTATTTGGGTTTTCTTTTTCTTTTTTTGTTTTATTAAATGTGTGATCTTTTCTTTTCTATATTCTGGTTTTCTTTCTTTTCTTTTGAATTTTTTTCAAATGCGATAAACTTTTTTCAAATCCAATGAACTTTTTTCAAACTCGATGAAATTTCATTGAAATTCAATAAACTTTTTCCAAATTTAATGAACTTTTTTCCAAATTCGATGACCCTTTATTCAAATTTGCGAACGTTTTCTGAAAATTTCATGCACATTTTCGAATTCATGATTTTTTTTATTTTTTTTCCTTTTTCGTAAGTCAAGAGTTGACCAGTCAGCGGTTGACCGGTCAACTGCGACGACCCAGCACCAGGCAAACGACGAAATCACTAATTGAGGAGTACTACTTTCAAATATCACTCCCATCTGCCTAGGTTTGACAAGTGACGCGCTACATGTGCGCCACTTCTTGCAACATGAGAGTTTTCATTTTTGTTTGCAGATCCGTTTATTCAAAACGTTTTATCTCTTAAATTATGCGTCCAAATCATGAACTGTTTTCACCGTTGAAATCCTCCCGTCGAGATATTCAAAAGTAGATCCCATGTTGATAGGTTTTGATGAACTTTATTTTTAAAAAAAGCCGGACCAAAAAAAGACCAGATGAAAAAAACAAACCGAAACCATGTATTTTTTTCTCTTTTCGAACGCCGTTTCCTAGAGTCATGGTCGTGTCTCTCGCGGAAGCAAAATTATGCCTCTCACGAAAAAAAAGAGAAAACATGTTTTTTTTTTCTGTGTCCAACCGCGCCTCTCACAGAAGTAAAATTGTGCCTCTCGCAAAAAAAATAAAGAAAACACGTGTTTTTCGTTTTCGAGAGGCACGGTCGTGCCTCTGATGAAAGAAAAAGAGTGAAAACGTGTTTTTTCCGGTTTACAAGCAAAAACCATACTTCTTGTGGAAGCAAAAAAATTGCCTTTTAAGAAAAAAAAATTTTGTGCATTGTTTTTGTCAAAAAGCTAAAAAGACGTGTGGAAAATCGAAAAGTACAAAAATCAGAAGAAAAAACCCATCTAAAAGTCAAAAAACATGTGCGAAAAATAAAATAAAAAACAAAATCTGAAGAAAACGCCCAGGACGCGACACATGGCGCTACAGCCCACCGCAAGTGATCGTTGCGAGGCTCTCAAAGGAGCGTTCATCAACTAGTTGCTCTCAGCAAACGATCAACGCTGTAGGCGAACAGGTGACCAGCCAGCGAAAGGCGCACCCGTTTTGGACCGGGCCCAGGAGGGCGGTTGTGCGGGCGCTGAACCCCTAGTTGGCGCCAAAGGTGCTGACTAAGAGCTTCCTCGTACTAGGCCAGCCCAAGACACGGTTTTGGGAAGCTTCCGAGGACACTGATTCACGGAACCTTCCACCCAGTCTTCGTAAGGCTCTACGTGGTGTTTTTTATGTTTATTTCAATCACTTTTCAATTTTCATTTTTCCCAATAGAGGTCTACTTTTTTCATACACATTGAACATTTTTGGTATACAAATCGAACATTCTTTAGATACACATTGAACATCATCAAAATACTTGAACATTTGTGGAATGTGCATTGCACATTTGTTTTAATGCATGAAGTGATCATTTTTGAACACATGTTGACCATTTGACAAGAATGTCATAAACACTTTTTTAGGATGTGCAAGCATTTCTTAAGTATTCGAAATTATCTTAAATGTCACGGTCATTTTTATACATTTTGATTTATTGAAAATTGTGCGAACAGTTTTTTACATTCCTTGAACATTTTTTTAAATTCGGGAAACATATATTTTTAAAAGGCATGGATTTGTTTTATATTATGAATACTTTTTTCAACAGTACAAACACTTTTTTTACAAAGTTTTACATTTTCATGAATATTTTCTAAAATGACATATTCTTAAGTAAAGGCTATGCTTGGGTAGAGGTGCCCACAAAACAAGTGCGCGGCGGCGATGATGCCACGGCCACGGCTAGACAGCTCATACATTTGATCTGGTCGACTACGTCTTTTGATCGAGCAGCGCCGCGACGAGAAAGATGCCGGCGGCGAAGCATGCAGTAGGAGGTTCTGATTTCAAGGCGATAAAAGATTGTGCAAAAACATTATGATGCTGCTCCTATAAAGCATCAACACCGGTGATACTACTTTCTTATTTCAAAATGTCACATCTGTTGGTGGATTATACATCTCTTTGGAGAAAGAACAAGGTGACTAAGCTAGCGGGGGCGTGCTGCCACCGCCGTCCCCGGCCGCCGGCGGCGCGGCCAATATCTTGACGCATTCCGTCTTGCACACGTCCATCGACTTGTAGCAAATCTCATAACCCACGCGACAGCAGTAGCAGTACGGCGGGTCGCCCCTGCAGGGGGTCGACTTCTTATCGTGGACGCACAGCCCGTTGGGCAAATGGATCTTCTCGCCGGCGTCGTCGATGGTCCGGCCTGCATATGTGGCGCCATGCGTGATTAACAAAGCAAAACGAGACGCGAATTCGCAAATATTCAGAGGAATCAATAGGGAGTATGTATTACCTCGCGCATCCGTAGGGAGGAGGAGGCATAGGATGAGAAGCAGCGCCATCCATAGGGCCGCGTGCTTGGCCATCGCGCGTATGATGACGATGACGACGTGATCGGTGCAGCGCTAGGCGGATGCGCGCGTGTTGTGAGATGTTTTAGCTCCACATCCGGCGGTATGAATGATATTGGGCGTATATATATATAAGGATGGATCGATGGAAGTAAATATTACCGATCGACCTAATCAGCGGGCGAATTTTATGCGACGCTATCATCATTTCACATATGTATTTGGGTATTTTATTAATTGCACCGAATATTTCGCCGTATTAGCAAACTGCAGGATTTTTTTGGTTTGAACTAAAACAATGACACTTAATTTGAAACGGGGGCAGTACTTGGAAATTGCCGTGCGTTGCAGGGGATCAAATATTTTGTTTCCAATAATCGTTATTTGCCTGCCATTTGGTTGTGAAAAAAATACATTTTAGCTACGAAATGAATCTGCATCAAATATTTTGTCTCAAATAATCGTGATTTGCCTGTCATTAGTTACCATAAAAATCGATTTTAATTATGAACTGAATAAATATTTATCAACTTACCCAAGAAAACATGATTTTGCCAATAAAACTTGGGGAAGTTGTGGAAGTTTTGAACATAAAAAGGCCGGGAAAAATCAAAATGGGAGGGTAGAAAGCGGACGAAGGAGGAGTAGGAGAGATATGAACTTATTGTGTAATAACAAAAACTAGTGAGGTTACCCGCACATTTGCGCGGCTAGATTTCCTATGTATCTTATAGGAAAAGAATTCTATGAGACCAGGTCTCACGCGAGACCCATTCTGACAGGTCTCACCTGCTAACCGTGAGACCTGGTCTCATATAATTTTTTCCCTATCTTATATATACACATTTAATTAAGGATTTTGATACGACTCAAGTACCCAACTTTGGGTCTGAAAAAGTTTATTGTTTGTGCACTGTTCGGACCTTTTTTTTTGCGGAGAGCTACTCAGATGTCCAAATACTTCGAAATTTGGCACGCACCTAATGCATTCAAATATATTTCATGCAAAACATTGGATTTTTCGAATTTTTCTAGTATTTTTTGACTGTTCATCGGGTGCAGATGAGCCCGGACTTGGAATCGGATATTCGGGATGCTTCCACATTTTTTGCCTTGCTCTATGTTCCTGCATTTCTTGCCCATCTAGTGCAATGTATTCCTAGATGTGTAGTCATCAAATCTGCTAAACTCCCCATCATACTCAAGTTATGTTTTTAGCACAACTAAATGATTTATTGCATGTTTGACAAAGCATGGTTATTGCCTCCAGCTGCAATCACCACCTTGTTATTTCCTTTGTACTGTATGAATTTACACATAGGATATTGGCATTCGTCCATCAATTCTTCTTCCGTGATGCCAAGCATGCCATCTACAACATATTCATAAACATTTGTGGGGCCTTCTCAATCTAAGCTACAGATTCATGTTGACATTTGATCCAGAAGTTATTAATGAAAATAAATTTACTAATCATATTTCACTTTAATTTTCTGATTTTTAGTTTTAGTCAAAATTTCATTTCTAAATCAAAATACTCATTTTTCTTATAATTTATTACAAACTGAGCTACTTATAAACTTCATATTCATTAGTATATATATATATATATATATATATATATATATATAAAAAGGATTTTCCAAATATAGATACTACCAATTTTGCACAGTGCTTATATTAAAATTAAATTATTGATTACGTTTTATTTAGTTATTCGAAATTATATTTACAATATGTAGTTGTATTTTCATCCAGCTAGCTAATTAGAGTTTGTCTTCATATAATCTAATTGAACTTTAGCTACTTATGGATGTCATCTGGAGTCCAAATGAGTTCAGTCTCAAGGTTTCATGGCAATAGACATGATTTGGGGATTTCTATGGAGGAAATGCACACGTGGAAGATCTAGGTATTGGATTTTACATAGTGAAGGTTTTACCCAGGTTCTCCTCCCCTATTTTCCTGTACAGCCACTGGCCATCGGCTTACCGCTCATCCCCTGCTAGCTCCACGAGCACAACACACACGACACCTGCAGGGCCCTGCCCCCCAAATGTCACTGATTTAAGCCTAGCACTAATGTAAACACTGAATTTTTTGCTGTTAAAATTGTGTATTTTGATGGATTGGCCCTCTGTAACAAGGTTTCACAACTTTTGGCCCCGTTACTTGATTTTCCTGCCTCTGCAACTGCGCACGAGCACTACACGCATGGCACCAGCACAAGCACATGCACAACACGCGTGGCACCTGCGAACACACAGACATCGCAGACATGACATCGACGCACACACGCACGGAACCATCGCACGACCCCTCACTGAATAGTTTTATGACCTTTGTGTATTTTTATCTTTAAAGTATACCCAAAAACTTCTTTTACAGTACCGACCGGGTTCCGATGAAACAAGTGCGTAAAAATCGTTTCAAGTCAGATGTGGAGCCCACCACGAAAATAGCAAATACAATTGGGTCCTGGTCACAATGGAGAGCCGAACGACCTAGCCTGCCGCGAGGATGCGAAGGATGAGGGGCATGTTGGTGTCGTCCGACGCGGGACAAGTGCGAGAGGCGCGATCGCGTCGGGCTTGGCTGCTGCCATGGCCTCGGCATCAAGCGGCTCTTGACCAGCCGATGGCGCGTGGTCGAGCAACTCTTGACTAGCAGCGCAGTCGTGGCAGCTAGGGGCATTGCCGTGATTTCCCTCATGGACTTGTAGGCAGAGGCGGACGCCTACATAGAAGGTAGTCACGGGCCGATTCAGGCGGCGCGAGCTCAGGATTGATGGTGGATGGCTCTGGCGGCTCCATCCATGGTGATGCGTCGATGGTAGAGGGGATGTGGGACGATGTGGTAGCAACAAGGCTACCACCCGCAAAGGTACAAGGGTGGGAACAAGCGTCTTTGACAAAAAAGGGTTACCCAGCTTTATATATTATAAAGCAACCACCACAACAACGATCAACTGATCCAAGTTCAAAGAGAAAACAAAACAAACAAGGAGATACAAAAAACGACAAAGGTACAAGATACCGAAAGAGCCACTAACAAACTTCGAATGCCCAAACGAAGCTTGAGCATCGGGGCTCTCGGCAAAACAAGATCCTGCATACGACGCGACAAGGACGAGGGAGTAGCCTTCCACTGGAGGAAGACCGTGCTCCATCAACTCCATAGGCCAACCATAGTTGATCCGTCATTCATCTCTGTCGCCGAAGCCCTGCCTTCACGTCCTGGATCAGAGGACGCCACACCATCGGCACGCAAAGCCACTCACCACCGATCGGAAGGAACAACATCAATGGGTTACCATGAAGAGAATGAGAGGACATGTCGACGAACGCCCCAACCTTCGTCACGGCCGTTGGCAAGGATTACATATATCCACCGCAAGCAGCCAAGCGGGAGCCCCCACTGAAGGTATCCGGTAGTCCACCCTCGTCACCGCATCCCCGACCACCACGCCACAGTCCAAAGGTGGCGTCTTCAAGAAACCCAACGATGCCAGAGCGCCGTCGCCACCCCAAACCATGGATTTGGGGTTTTCACCCAAACATGGAGGAAGAGGGCAGTGAAGGATCATGATGCCGCCTCTGGGAAGGGGAGCAACGCCCAGAGCGCCACTGGCATCGCACCCGCAGCAATCCAAAGATACCAGCCCCACATCGTCACCCAGCCACCAGATCCGGTGAACCGGATGATGCGAGTACCGTGGGTAGGAGAGGCAAGAAGGGGCGCGAAGGAGGGGGACCACCAGCCTCCAGATCCGCTCTGAGGACCGCCGGAGGGGGGGGGGGGGGTCCCGGGACCGGGAGGAAGCTTCACGCCCGCCGCCAACCCACCACCCGCGCGGCCATGCCGGCGTCCTTTCACATCCACCCCTGCCACCCACCGTAGGGGAACAGGGGCGCCACGCACGTGCGGCTGCCGGCACACCTCTAGGCGCATCCGCGCAGAACAGAACACCACCGAGCCCAACGTGCCACCGCCAGCCACCGGCCTCACCACCGCCGCTCGCTGACCCCGACCCGCGTTGGCCCTAGCGAGCAGGGGAAGAAAGGCCTCGCCGCCACCAAGGTTGACCGGCGAGTCGGCGGCGACGAAGGGGAAGTCGAGGAGAAGGGGGACCTGCGACCGGTGGCTAGGGTTTCCCCTTAGTGTCGCTCACGGGATCGACCGGGGGGGGGGGGGGGGGGGGGGAGCATCACCCATCAGCGCACGCGCATTTCGTTATACGCATGACCTGGGTGCCCAATATTCCACGTATGCGGTGCGGGAAGCTCGTCTTTGAGTAAACTGCAATAACAACTTGAGTACGCCTGAGTTTCTACTAGTTTGGTCATTTTTTTCTCGAGAACGCCAAAACGGTAGTCTTGCACACAATCCGAGTAGGTCTAGATCTGCTGTCTAAGACGTGCATAGATAAACACGATGCTACGAGACTGTAATCGTGTATAAAACCTAGAAGAGAATAATAAAGAGAAAATGAAGGGTACAGCATGTGCACTTGTCCAAAGTTTTTTGTGTGCGTATGCTCGTCACTTTGCAGAGATTGTTCCATGAACGAATTCCAACATCCAGTCCACAAAATCTAGACCATTGGACTGCTCGGTCCGGTCTGGCCCGTGTCGGTCCAAGCGGCAGTTCGCTCACCTTATTGGGGCGAAGCCACACTTACTCAATAATTTTTAAAACCAGACAAGAAAAAAAAAATCAACACAAGCGATCCGAATGGTTTTTTAAGCCTGGTGAACCGTTTGAGCAATCAAACTGAACAAACCGGCCGAACTAGCCAGTTTTTGGAGAAGCCGGTGAACCGGGTGGTTCACATAAAACCGGATGGTTCAATGTTGATTTCAGAAAAGCCCCTCAATCAATTAGTTTTTGTGTGTACAAGCTGAGGGTGGAGTAGGTAAACGAAAAAAAACCTCCCTCGATAGGGTTTTGTCTGATTGGAAGCTTTCTCTCTCGATTTTGTCCATAAAGACAAACCCATCGAGCACCGCTGCCCCCTCCGCATCCACCCTTGCTCGGCACTTTGGCGAGGTGACCCCGCCTCTCCCTTGACGATCCGACATGCACTCCTTCATCGACAAATAGCAAACTTCCAGCGCCACGCGAGAGCAGTAGCAACGCTCGCCCTTGCAGGCAAACGACCTCTTAACGTAGATGCACAGCCCGTAGGGCAAACTGATCTTCTCGCCGCCATCGTCATGATCAACGAGGCGGGATCTGGAGGGATTATTACATCGTGCCTGGGTAGCGAGGAGGCATATGGTGAAGAGGAGAAGCGTGACCGCGCGGACGGGGGCGTGTGCTTATCCATCGTGGGTATGAATGATGTTGATGAGGTGAGCAATAGGCAGTGCTTTGAGATGGTTTTGCTGTGTGGGGGGCATTGTTCCATATACTAGATGATGCCCCGCACGTTGTTGCGGGAATGTTTGCAATATTTCAATGAGATTTTGATTATACAGAACATTAATTCTTGAAACAATAGTTTCTGAAAGTATATAAGAACTAAATATAAATAGCATAAAAATGGAATTTTTACATACATGCATGCCGTAGTGGATTTTTAATATGCATAGTTGCATGTTGAGGTGGGCCTTTTCTTATGCATGTTGAATGATGAGGTGGCATGCTTGCATGTTGAGAGAAATATCTGTTGGGGAACGTAGTAATTTTAAAAAAAAATCCTACGCACACGCAAGATCATGGTGATGCATAGCAACGAGGGGGAGAGCATGATCTACGTACCCTTGTAGATCGCAACGGAAGCGTTGACACAACATAGAGGAAGTAGTCGTACGTCTTCTTCCCGATCCGACCGATCCAAGCACCGTTACTCCGGCACCTCCGAGTTCTTAGCATACGTACAACTCGATGGCGATCCCCGGGCTCCGATCCAGCAAAGCTTCGGGGAGGAGTTCCGTCAGCACGATGGCGTGCTGACGATCTTGATGTTCTACCGACGCAGGGCTTCGCCTAAGCACTACAACGATATGATCGAGGTGGAATATGGTGGCAGGGGGCACCGCACACGGCTAAGGAACGATCTCAACGATCAACTTGTGTGTCCTAGGGTGCCCCCTGCCCCCGTATATAAAGGAGCAAGGGGGAGGCCGGCCGGCCCTATGGGGCGCGCCAAGGGGAGGGGGAGTCCTCCTCCTAGTGGGAGTAGGACTCCCCTTTCCTAATCCAATTAGGAAACCCTAAGGGGGAAGGAAAGAGGGGGACAGGGAGAGGGAAAGAGGGGCCGCGCCCCCCTCCCTAGTCCAATTCGGACTCCCCATGTGGGGGGGGGGGGGGCGCCACCTCCTAGGCCGCAGCCCTCTCTCTCCCCTAAGGCCCAATAAGGCCCATTACTTCCCCGGAGGGTTCCGATAACCCTTCCGGTACTCCGGTTTTCTCCGAAATCACCCGGAACACTTCCGGTGTCCGAATATAGCCGTCCAATATATCAATCTTTATGTCTCAACCATTTCGAGACTCCTCATCATGTCCGTGATCACACCCGGGACTCCGAACTAGCTTCGGTACATCAAAATGCATAAACTCATAATAACTGTGATCGTAACGTTTAAGCGTGCGGACCCTACGGTTCGAGAACAATGTAGACATGACCGAGACACGTCTCCGGTCAATAACCAATAGCGGGACCTGGATGCCCATATTGGCTCCTACATATTCTACGAAGATCTTTATCGGTCAGACCGCATAACAACATATGTTGTTCCCTTTGTCATCGGTATGTTACTTGCCCGAGATTCGATCGTCGGTATCCAATACCTAGTTCAATCTCGTTACCGTCAAGTCTCTTTACTCGTTCTGTAATACATCATCCCGCAACTAACTCATTAGTTGCAATGCTTGCAAGGCTTATGTGATGTGCATTACCGAGAGGGCCCAGAGATACCTCTCCGACAATCGAAGTGACAAATCCTAATCTCGAAATACGCCAACCCAACATCTACCTTTGGAGACACCTGTAGAGCTCCTTTATAATCACCCAGTTACGTTGTGACGTTTGGTAGCACACAAAGTGTTCCTCTGGTAAACGGGAGTTGCATAATCTCATAGTCATAAGAACATGTATAAGTCATGAAGAAAGAAATAGCAACATACTAAACGATCGGGTGCTAAGCTAATGGAATGGGTCATGTCAATCAGATCATTCAATTAATGATGTGACCTCGTTAATCAAATAACAACACTTTGTTTATGGTTAGGAAACATAACCATCTTTGATTAACGAGCTAGTCAAGTAGAGGCATACTAGTGACACTCAGTTTGTCTATGTATTCACACATGTATTATGTTTCCGGTTAATACAATTGTAGCATGAATAATAAACATTTATCATGATATAAGGAAATAAATAATAACTTTATTATTGCCTCTAGGGCATATTTCCTTCAGTCTCCCACTTGCACTAGAGTCAATAATCTAGATTATACAGTAATGATTCTAACATCCATGGAGCCTTGGTGCTGGTCATGTTTTGCTCGTGGAAGAGGCTTAGTCAACGGGTCCGCAACATTCAGACCAGTATTGTCACAAAAGATTCTCATTGGTCCCGATGCACTAGGTATAATACCTAGATCGGATATAAACTCCTTCATCCAGACTCCTTCGTTCGCTGCTTCCGAAGCAGCTATGTACTCCGCTTCACATGTAGATCCCGCTACGACGCTTTGTTTAGAACTGCACCAACTGACAGCTCCACCGTTTAATATAAACACATATCCGGTTTGCGATTTAGAATCGTCCGGATCAGTATCAAAGCTTGCATCAACGTAACCTCTTACGGTGAGCTCTTTGTCACCTCCATATACGAGAAACATATCCTTAGTCCTTTTCAAGTATTTTAGGATGTTCTTGACCGCTGTTCAGTGATCCACTCCTGGATTACTTTGGTACCTCCCTGCTAAACTTATAGCAAGGCACACATCAGGTTTGGTACACAGCATTGCATACATGATAGAGCCTATAGCTGAAGCATAGGGAACATCTTTCATTTTCTCTCTATCTTCTGCGGTGGTCGGGCATTGAGTCTGACTCAACTTCACACCTTGTAACACAGGCAAGAACCCTTTCTTTGCTTGATCCATTTTGAACTTCTTCAAAATCTTGTCAAGGTATGTGCTTTGTGAAAGTCCAATTAAGCGTCTTGATCTATCTCTATAGATCTTTATGCCTAAGATGTAAGCAGCTTCACCGAGGTCTTTCATTGAAAAACTCTTATTCAACTATCCCTTTATGCTATCCAGAAATTCTATGTCATTTCCAATCAGTAATATGTCATCCACATATAATATCAGAAATGCTACAGAGCTCGCACTCACTTTCTTGTAAATACAGGCTTCTCCAAAAGTCTGTATAAAACCAAATGCTTTAATCACACTATCAAAGCGTTTATTCCAACTCCGAGAGGCTTGCACCAGTCCATAAATGGATCGCTGGACCTTGCACATTTTGTTAGCTCCCTTTGGATCGACAAAACCTTCCGGTTGCATCATATACAACTCTTCTTCCAGAAATCCATTCAGGAATGCAGTTTTGACATCCATTTGCCAAATTTCATAATCATAAAATGCGGCAATTGCTAACATGATTCGGACAGACTTAAGCATCGCTACGGGTGAGAAGGTCTCATCGTAGTCAACCCCTTGAACTTGTCGAAAACCTTTTGCGACAAATTGAGCTTTGTAGACAGTAACATTACCATCAGCGTCTGTCTTCTTCTTGAAGATCCATTTATTCTCAATTGCTTGCCGATCATCGGGCAAGTCAACCAAAGTCCATACTTTGTTCTCATACATGGATCCCATCTCAGATTTCATGGCTTCAAGCCATTTTGCGGAATCTGGGCTCACCATCGCTTCTTCATAGTTAGTAAGTTCATCATTATCTAGTAGCATGACTTCCAGAACAGGATTACCGTACCACTCTGGTGCGGATCTCACTCTGGTTGATCTACGAGGTTCAGTAGTATCTTGACCTAAAGTTTCATGATCATCATCATTAGCTTCCTCACTAATTGGTATAGGTGTCGCAGAAACAGTTTTCTGTGATGTACTACTTTCCAATAAGGGAGCAGGTACAGTTACCTCGTCAAGTTCTACTTTCCTCCCACTCACTTCTTTCGAGAGAAACTCCTTCTCTAGAAAGGATCCATTCTTAGCAACGAATGCCTTGCCTTCGGATCTGTGATAGAAGGTGTACCCAACAGTCTCCTTTGGGTATCTTATGAAGACACATTTCTCCGATTTGGGTTCGAGCTTATCAGGTTGAAGCTTTTTCACATAAGCATCGCAGCCCCAAACTTTAAGAAACGACAACTTTGGTTTCTTGCCAAACCATAGTTCATAAGGCGTCGTCTCAACGGATTTTGATGGTGCCCTATTTAACGTGAATGCAGCCATCTGTAAAGTATAACCCTAAAACGATAGCGGTAAATTAGTAAGAGACATCATAGATCGCACCATATCTAGTAAAGTACGATTACGACGTTCAGACATACCATTATGCTGTGGTGTTCCGGGTGGCCTGAGTTGCGAAACTATTCCACAATTTTTCAAATGTACACCAAACTCATAACTCAAATATTCTCCTCCACGATCAGATCGTAGAAAATTTATTTTCTTGTTACGATGATTTTCAACTTCACTCTGAAATTCTTTGAACTTTTCAAATGTTTCAGACTTATGTTTCATTAAGTAGATATACCCATATCTGCTTAAGTCATCTGTGAAAGTGAGAAAATAACAATATCCGCCACGAGCCTCAATATTCATCGGATCACATACATCGGTATGTATGATTTCCAACAAATCTGTTGCTCTCTCCATAGTACTGGAGAACGGTGTTTTAGTCATCTTGCCCATGAGGGTTCACAAGTACCAAGTGATTCATAATCAAGTGGTTCCAAAAGTCCATCAGTATGGAGTTTCTTCATGCGCTTTATACCGATATGACCTAAACGGCAGTGCCACAAATAAGTTGCACTGTCATTATCAACTCTGTATCTTTTGGCTTCAACATTATGAATATATGTGTTACTACTATCGAGATTCATCAAAAAATAGACCACTTCTCAAAGGTGCATGACCATAAAAGATATTACTCATATAAATAGAACAACCATTATTCTCTGATTTAAATGAATAACCGTCTCGCATCAAACACGATCCAGATATAATGTTCATGCTCAACGCTGGCACCAAATAACAATTATGTAGGTCTAATATTAATCCCGAAGGTAGATGTAGAGGTAGCATGCTGACCGCGATCACATCGACTTTGGAACCGTTTACCACGCGCATCGTCACCTCGTCCTTTGCCAGTGTTCGCTTAATCTGTAGTCCCTGTTTCGAGTTGCAAATATTAGCAACAGAACCAGTATCAAATACCCAGGTGCTACTGCGAGCTCTAGTAAGGTACACATCAATAACATGTATATCACATATACCTTTGTTCACCTTGCCATCCTTCTTATCCGCAATATACTTGGGGCAGTTCCGCTTCCAGTGACCAGTCTGCTTGCAGTAGAAGCACTCAGTTTTAGGCTTAGGTCCAGACTTGGGTTTCTTCTCTTGAGCAGCAACTTGCTTGCTGTTCTTCTTGAAGTTCCCCTTCTTCTTCCCTTTTCCCTTTTTCTTGAAACTAGTGGTCTTGCTGACCATCAACACTTGATGCTCATTTTTTATTTTTACCTCCGTAGCTTTTAGCATTGCGAAGAGCTCGAGAATAGTCGTGTTCATCCCTTGCATATTATAGTTCATCACGAAGCTCTTGTAGCTTGGTGGCAGTGATTGAAGAATTCTGTCAATGATGCAATCATCTGGAAGATTAACTCCCATCTGAATCAAGTGATTATTATACCCAGATATTTTGAGTATATGCTCACTGACAGAACTGTTCTCCTCCATCTTGCAGCTATAGAACTTATTGGAGACTTCATATCTCTCAATCCGGGCATTTGCTTGAAATATTAACTTCAACTCCTGGAACATCTCATATGCTCCATGACGTTCAAAACGTCGTTGAAGTCCTGATTCTAAGCCGTAAAGCATGGCACACTGAACTATCGAGTAGTCATCAGCTTTGCTCTGCCAGACGTTCATAACATCTAGTGTTGCTCCAGCAGCAGGCCTGGCACCCAGCGGTGCTTCCAGGACGTAATTCTTCTGTGCAGCAATGAGGATAATCCTCAAGTTACGGACCCAGTCCGTGTAATTGCTACCATCATCTTTCAACTTTGCTTTCTCAAGGAACGCATTAAAATTCAACGGAACAACAGCACGAGCCATCTATCTACAATCAACATAAACAAGCAAGATACTATCAGGTACTAAGTTCATGATAAGTTTAATTTTAATTAATCAAATTACTTAAGAACTCCCACTTAGATAGACACCCCTCTAATCCTCTAAGTGATCACGTGATCCAAATCAACTAAACCATAACCGATCATCACGTGAGATGGAGTAGTTTTCAAAGGTGAACATCGCTATGTTGATCATATCTACTATATGATTCACGCTCGACCTTTCGGTCTCCGTGTTCCGAGGCCATATCTGCATATGCTAGGCTCGTCAAGTTTAACCTGAGTATTCTGCGTGTGCAAAAACTGGCTTGCACCCGTTGTAGATGGACGTAGAGCTTATCACACCCGATCATCACGTGGTGTCTGGGCACGATGAACTTTGGCAATGGTGCATACTCAGGGAGAACACTTCTTGATAATTTAGTGAGAGATCATCTTATAATGCTACCGTCAATCAAAGCAAGATCAGATGCATAAAAAGATAAACATCGCATGCAATCAATATAAGTGATATGATATGGCCATCATCATCTTGTGCTTGTGATCTCCATCTCCGAAGCACCATCATGATCACCATCGTCACCGGCGCGACACCTTGGTCTCCATCGTAGCATCGTTGTCGTCTCGCCAATCTTATGCTTCCACGACTATCGCTACCGCTTAGTGATAAAGTAAAGCATTACATCGCGATTGCATTGCATACAATAAAGCGACAATCATATGGCTCCTGCCAGTTGCCGATAACTTGGTTACAAAACATGATCATCTCATACAATAAAATTTAGCATCATGTCTTGGCCATATCACATCACAACATGCCCTGCAAAAACAAGTTAGACGTCCTCTACTTTGTTGTTGCAAGTTTTACGTGGCTGCTACAGGCTTAAGTAAGAAGCAATCTCACCTACGTATGAAAACCACAATGATAGTTTGTCAAATAGACTCCGTTTTAACCTTCGCAAGGACCGGGCGTAGCCACACTCGGTTCAACTAAAGTTGGAGAAACTGACACCCGCCAGCCACCTGTGTACAAAGCACGGCGGTAGAACCAGTCTCGCGTAAGCGTACGCGTAATGTCGGTCCGGGCCGCTTCATCCAACAATACCGCCGAACCAAAGTATGACATGCTGGTAGGCAGTATGACTTATATCGCCCACAACTCACTTGTGTTCTACTCGTGCATATAACATCAAACGATAAAACCTGGCTCGGATGCCACTGTTGGGGAACGTAGTAATTTAAAAAAAAATCCTACGCACACGCAAGATCATGGTGATGCATAGCAACGAGGGGGAGAGCATGATCTACGTACCCTTGTAGATCGCAATGGAAGCGTTGACACAACGTAGAGGGAGTAGTCGTACGTCTTCTTCCCGATCCGACCGATCCAAGCACCGTTACTCCGGCACCTCCGAGTTCTTAGCACACGTACAGCTCGATGACGATCTCCGGGCTCCGATCCAGCAAAGCTTCGGGGAGGAGTTCCGTCAGCACACGGCGTGGTGACGATCTTGATGTTCTACCGACGCAGGGCTTCGCCTAAGCACACGGCTAAGGAACGATCTCAAAGATCAACTTGTGTGTCCTAGGGTGCCCCCTGCCCCTATATAAAGGAGCAAGGGGGAGGCCGGCCGGCCCTATGGGGCGCGCCAAGGGGAGGGGGAGTCCTCCTCCTAGCTAGTGGGAGTAGGACTCCCCTTTCCTAATCCAATTAGGAAACCCTAAGGGGGAAGGAAAGAGGGGGACAGGGAGAGGGAAAGAGGGGCCGCGCCCCCTCCCTAGTCCAATTCGGACTCCCCATGTGGGGGGGGGGCGCCACCTCCTAGGCCGCAACCCTCTCTCTCCCCTAAGGCCCAATAAGGCCCATTACTTCCCCGGAGGGTTCCGGTAACCCTTCCGGTACTCCGGTTTTCTCCGAAATCATCCGGAACACTTCCGCTGTCCGAATATAGCCGTCCAATATATCAATCTTTATGTCTCGACCATTTCGAGACTCCTCGTCATGTCCGTGATCACATCCGGGACTCCGAACTAGCTTCGGTACATCAAAATGCATAAACTCATAATAACTGTCATCGTAACATTTAAGCGTGCGGACCCTACGGTTCGAGAACAATGTAGACATGACCGAGACACGTCTCCGGTCAATAACCAATAGCGGGACCTGGATGCCCATATTGGCTCCTACATATTCTACGAAGATCTTTATCGGTCAGACCGCATAACAACATACGTTGTTCCCTTTGTCATCGGTTTGTTACTTGCCCGAGATTCGATCGTCGGTATCCAATACCTAGTTCAATCTCGTTACCGGCAAGTCTCTTTACTCGTTCTGTAATACATCATCCCGCAACTAACTCATTAGTTGCAATGCTTGCAAGGCTTATGTGATGTGCATTACCGAGAGGGCCCAGAGATACCTCTCCGACAATCGAAGTGACAAATCCTAATCTCGAAATACGCCAACCCAATATCTACCTTTGGAGACACCTGTAGAGCTCCTTTATAATCACCCAGTTACGTTGTGACGTTTGGTAGCACACAAAGTGTTCCTCTGGTAAACGGGAGTTGCATAATCTCATAATCATAGGAACATGTATAAGTCATGAAGAAAGCAATAGCAACATACTAAACGATCGGGTGCTAAGCTTATGGAATGGGTCATGTCAATCAGATCATTCAACTAATGATGTGACCTCGTTAATCAAATAACAACACTTTGTTTATGGTTAGGAAACATAACCATCTTTAATTAACGAGCTAGTCAAGTAGAGGCATACTAGTGACACTAAGTTTGTCTATGTATTCACACATGTATTATGTTTCCGGTTAATACAATTGTAGCATGAATAATAAACATTTATCATGATATAAGGAAATAAATAATAACTTTATTATTGCCTCTAGGGCATATTTCCTTCAATATCTTAGTGGGGGCTAGCTATTTAGGGCATGTACAATGGTGCTATCTTAGGAGTGCCACGTAGGATCAATGATGAGGTGGAGGAGAGAGAACTCATAAGAAAAGGCTTGTCTTCTCTTATTTAAGAAAGACAAGAGATGATCTCTTAACACAATATGTCTCACCATGTTTTTAGGAATTGCTACTTATTGAAGATAAGGCTAAAAGATGATCCATTGTAGACTCTCTTTTTTGTCATCTCTAAATTATATGCAAAACTTAAGATAAGACTATCTTATCAACCATTGTACATGCCCTTAGATATAAAAGATAAAGGATGTAAATGAATCTATTTGTGATTTACTTTTCTTCCGAGCATTAATTGGGAAGATTGTGCAAAAGATTGTGGAAAATCTCAAGGCCCGGTTTTCTTAGGTATTAATTGCTTCGCTTGCTAGATTTTTTTTGGACAACGCTAACGCGCACATGTGTGATGGAAGCGAAACCCGCCCAGCCCACACGCCCTATAACACACAGACTGCGCCACATCTAAATGAAAAATCTAATTGAAGATCTGTTTTCACCATTAAATCCTCGCGACGAGATCTTTGAAACTAGATCTCATATCAATATATTTCGATGAATTTTTTTCTTAAAAGTTGTCATGTCTATTGCACATGAATTGCCATGGTGTTTACACTGAAGTTGTCATGATATGTATCAGTTATTACCTTCTACATTTAAAAGTAAATTTCGACATTTATAAAACGGGAAATTAAGAAACTCGACTTGCTATGAACCATAAACTAAAATTGTCATGATACATGCACTTAAAATTGCTATGGTTCATACAAAAAATAATTTGCATGATCAAAGTATTGGAGTTGCCATCATAAAAAAACTAAAATTGCCATGCTCTACAAATTGAAATTGCCACATGGCAAGTTTAGTTTAAGCACTATGCTCCATATTTTCCCTTTTTCAACCTATAGGCCTGACTCTATTTTTCTTGATCTATCTGAATACGTGTTTGCAGGTGATCAAGATTTACTCTACTTTTCTTTTCAGCAGTCGATTAAGATTAGGGCAGCATGTATTAATCATGTGTATTTTTCTCAAGAAAACGGCACGAGCATTGCCAAGGCATGTACTCACCGTACATGGACTCTCTTATTAATTCCCATCAGTGTATGTGTATACCCTACAATGCCATATTTCTTCTGTATCAAATATATTTCTTTCTATCAATGCTATGGATTTCCTGTCATGTGGTTCTACTTTTTTATTGTACAACATTCCTTCTACCTACCGAATCTGCACTCCAAGGCAAGTTACCGATTTTTGTTTGGCTTGAATGTAATTTCGTGGCTGAATTTCTTTGCCTACTCGCGCGGAACACCAGTCCTCCGCACGAACTGGTGACTTTTTCTCATTATGCGCAGAATATATTTATGATTATAGCTGATACATTTCTGAACGTATTACCTACCAATAGCATTTTTTTCCTGTGTGCTTACACAGCACATACACCCGGATACTTAGAAGACACTCATTCTCAGCAATAGAATGATTTATTACCATGGCCCTTCTACTCTTTTGCGACAAGAGTACTATTGATGATAACATAGGTAATATGAAAGAATAGACTACTGAAGAATAGATCTATTCGAAGATCTTAATAGGATAATAGAAATACCGCTGCAAAAAACAAAAGCATGATGTACGCAATACTATCTAAAGGAAAAAATTACTATATTCGAGACTTAAACCACCTTACATAGAATGCCTATGTCATGTAGTATTTTTATGTTCTTATAAGAGAAGTTGTAATAGCAGCTTAAAATTATGCAATTTATATCACCTTCCGTAATGTTGTTTGTGATATTAGGTTGTTCTCATTTAACACAATATTTCAGCATACCATTGTGTTCATTAATTCTCGATATTTTTATGAAAAATATTTTCTAAATGGTGCAAAAGCTTATATGTCTTTATATTAATCATGTGTGCTTGGAAACAGGGTTTAGTTCTTATTCTTATGGACTTTCAACGGTTATCTATAGTTTTCCAATTGAGGTTTCAAGCATTTATCTTATGATTTAACATGTGTTCCGTAGCACGTCCGGGTTATCATCATGTATAGACTACAATTGGGTCCTAGTGACAAAGGAGAGTTGAACGACCTAGCCTGCCACGAGGATGCGCAGGATGAGGGGCATGACGGTGTCGCCCGACAATTAGCGCGGATACGCGGGACGAGTGCAAGAGGCACGATTGCGTCGGGCTTGGCTGCTGCGATGGCATCGACATCAGGCGGCTCTTGACCAGCTGATGGCACATTGTCGAGCAACTCTTGACTAGCAGCGCAGTCGTGGCGGCCAGAGGCGCCACTGCCTAGGCAGAGGCAGACGCCCACGTAGAAGGTAGTCCCGGGCCGATTCAGGCGGCGCGACCCCAGGATTGACGGTGGATGGCTCTGGCGGCTCTATGGTGATGCACGGGCGGTAGACGGGATGTGGGACGGTGCGATAGCAGCAAGGCTAGCACCCGCAGAGGCGCAAGGTTGGGAAGCAGCGGTGCTGAAGCCTCCCTCCCGTCAAGCACCCGCGCCTTTGGGTATACGCAGGACCTGGCTGCCAATATTCTACATATGCGGTGCGGGGGGCTCGTCTTTGAGTAAACTACAAAAACAAATTGAGTACGCCGGAGTTTGCAGTATCTAGTGTGGTCATTCTTTTTTTGTCTCCAAAACACTATAACCGTAGTCTTACATGCCACCCGAGTAGGTCTAGATCTATGGTCTAAGACGTGTATAGATAAACACGATGCTACGAGATTGTAATCGTGTATAAAAATTAGAAGAGAATAAAGAGAAAAAGAAGGGAACATGTGCACTTGCCCAAAGTTTTGTGTGTGCGTGTGTTCGTCGCTTGATGTGATTGTTCCATGGACGAATGTCAACATCCAGTCCATGAGGCTGCTCGGTCAGGTCCAGTGACTCCGGTCTGGCTTGGCTCGTGAGTGGTCAGTCCAAGTGGCGGCTTGCTCACCTTACCTGGGCGAAGCTACACTTCATAATTTTAAAACCGGACCTGAAAAAACCAGAACCATCGATTCGAACGGTTTTTAAGCCTGGTGGACCATTTGAGCGACCAAACCGGAAAAACCCGATCGAACCGACCAGGTTTTGGAAAAAACGGTGAACTGGGTGGTTCACATAAAACCGGTTGGTTCGATGATGATTTCAAAAAAACCCCTCAATCAATTAGTTTTTGTGTGTACAAGCTGAGGGTAGGGTCGGTAAAGGAAATAAAAGCCTCTTTCAGTAGGGTTTTGGCCGATTGGGAGCTCTCTCTCGCTTTTGTCCACAGAGACAAACCCATCGGGCACCACTGCCCTCTCCGCAGCCACCATTGCTCGGCACTGTGGCGAGGCGACCCCGCCTCTCCCTCACCGACCCGTCTCCGTGCGGCAGCACAACACATTTTTTATCTAGTGATTGGTGTATTTATTGATAAAAATATATATTATTTTATTGCTTAAAAAACCGATAATCAAACCGGGGGTCCGACCAGTAAAAACATGAATCGGTGGCCTTACCAGTTCGGCTTTTTAAACTATGACTTAGTCTGACAATAAGGCTGTTCACAGGGTTCTACTTCCTGATAATAAGGTACGTCTGGTGACCGGCACGAGAAAGACGGCGGCGAAGCAGCAGGTGCTGATCTAGAGGCGATCAAAGATAGTGCAGAAGCACCCGCATGAAAAAAGATTGTGTAGAAGCTTATGACACGGCTCGCAAGAGAAGTAGGAAACCAGTGATCGATAGGAAGTGGATTTGTAGCACCAGGGTGCTCCAAACCCCTATACAAACACTAAAATAAAAAAAAATACCGAGAAATTTGAAAAAAAACAGAGATTTTGGGATATCAAACCTGGGATCCCGATCTACTCCCGCGTGATTTTTTTTTCAAAAAATAGCAGGAAACGCATTCGTGACAAAAAAGAAAAAAATTCATATGTATAGAAGAAAATTGTTTGAATGGATTTTTGTTCGGACAGTATTTCCTTCGACACGGATACGTTTCCTGGTATTTTTTCACAAAATTTCACACGGAAGTAGATTGAGAACCCACGTTTGATATTCTAAAATTTCAGTTGTTTTGACTTTTTTTCGTATTTTTTATGATTAATATTCGTATAGGGGTGTGAAGCACCCAAGAACTCCTGTGTATTTTCCCTTTTTTTCGAAAAGGGGGGCCTTCCCGGACTCTGCATCAGAACGATGCATACGGCCATCTTATTAAGCAAAAAACAAAAAGTGCCAACAAGATTCCACAGTGTCCAGCTAAAAAAAGAAAAAGAAAAATACAGCTCACTCAGAGCGATGGACGGCTAGGTACACAAACTAGCCCGAAACAGATGCCACAACCGGCTGGCTACCAATAGATAGGGAAACTAATTGCCTATCCTATTACATGACCGCCATCCAAACCGGTTGAAGATATCCCGAGCTACCATCTCCCAACGGATAGAACCAGTAACCAAATGCTCCCTGGCCTCCATCGGAGTGAGTAGCGACCACGAACGGATCAAAGCCGTATCGCGGAAAATAACCTGCAAAAAATGAATCCGTGATATTTTATTAAAAACCAAATCATTTCTGCAATTCCAGATAGTCCATAACAAAGCGCAAACTCCAACCCGAATATGCCTTGCTAATTCAGGCTTAACCCCATGAAGCCATGTCCCAAATAAAGCATTGACCGAAGTCGGTGGAGTGATATTAAAAGCAATATGGACCGTCCGCCAAAGAACTTTGGCCAACGGGCAAACAAAGAATAAATACTTAATCGTCTCATCCCGATCACAGAAACTACACCTAGTAGGTCCTGTCCAATTGCGTTTAATCAAGTTGTCCTTTGTTAAAATTACTTGTTTATGGAGGAACCACATAAACACTTTAATTTTTAAAGGCACTTTGACAGCCCAAACATACTTGGACATTGGAATAACAGTCGAATTAATAACATCAATATACATAGATTTAACTGTAAATATTTCAGAACTAGTCAACTTCCAACGCAATATATCGGGTTGGCGAGAAAGTTGAACCTCTATCAGTCTCCTAACTAGATGGAGCCATTCCTCCCAACGATTGCCCGCTAGCGACCGTCGAAACTGAATATTAAGGGGGATTGATTGGAATACCGTTGCAACGAACACATCACGTCGTTGAGCAATCCGATATAACGACGGATATTGAATGGCTAAAGGTGATTCACCAAGCCAAGTATCCTCCCAGAAACGTGTACTCGTATCGTTTCCAATAACAAATCTTGTCCTATTGAACAAAGATTGCTTGACTTTTATTAGTCCTTTCCAGAAAGGCGAATCAGTTGGCCTGACTGCGACCTGGGGCAATGTTTTAGTTTGGAGGTACTTGTTGCAGAGGATCTGCGCCCACATGGCCTCAGTCCCGGAAGACAGCTTCCACAACCACTTACTAAGAAGACATCTGTTTTTAACTTCAAGATTTTCAATACCAAGACCCCCTTGGTCTTTCGGTCTACAGATGATGTCCCATTTAGCAAGCCGATATTTTCTTTTAAGCTCATCACCCTGCCAAAAGAAGCGCGACCGATAGAAGTCCAGTCGTTTCCTAACACCAACTGGGACCTCAAAAAAAGATAAGAGAAACATAGGCATACTCGTGAGCACCGAATTAATCAATATCAAACGGCCTCCGTATGACATGAGCTTACCCTTCCAACAGCTCAGTTTTTTCTCAAATCGATCCTCGATGCACTTCCATTCTCTGTTTGTTAGCCTACGATGGTGAATCAGAATACCAAGGTAGGAGAAGGGTAAACTCCCCAACTCGCACCCAAACAAATGCCTATAAGACTCCTGGTCGTCTTTGGCTCTACCAAAGCGGAACAGTTCGCTCTTATGGAAGTTGATCTTTAACCCGGTCAATTGTTCAAACAGGCATAACACCAGCTTCATATTTCTCGCCTTGGCCAAATCATGCTCCATAAAAATGATTGTATCATCGGCGTACTGAAGAATGGAAACACCTCCCTCAACAAGATGAGGTACCAACCCACCCACTTGACCATTCTCCTTAGCCCTTCCTATCAAAATTGCTAACATATCCACTACAATGTTAAACAGGATAGGGGACATCGGATCTCCTTGTCGTAGGCCTTTATGTGTCTGGAAATAATGACCTATGTCGTCATTCACTTTAATTCTCACACTCCCTTTTTGCGTAAATGATTCGACCTGTCGGCGCCAGGCTTCATCAAAACCTTTCATACGCAATGCCTGTTGGAGGAATGGCCACTTAACCTTATCATACGCTTTTTCGAAATCCACCTTAAAAATTACACCATCTAATTTTTTGGAATGGATTTCATGGAGCTTTTCATGAAGAACAACCACCCCTTCAAGGATGTTCCTGTCCGACATGAAAGCAGTTTGGGATTGCTGCACCACAGACTGCGCAATCTGTGTGTGCCTATTAGTCCCGACCTTGGTGAAGATTTTGAAACTAACATTGAGGAGGCAGATCGGCCTGAACTGCTCAATCCTCACAGCATCCGTTTTCTTCGGGAGCAAAGTGATAGTTCCAAAATTCAAGTGAAATAATTGAAGCTGTCCAGCGAATAAATCATGAAACATAGGTAGTAAATCCCCCTTAATAATGTGCCAGCACCTTTTATAGAACTCAGCCGGGAACCCATCCGGACCGGGAGCCTTATTATTTTTCATTTGTGCAATAGCATCGAACACCTCCTTTTCTAAGAACGGGGCAACCAGGACATCATTATCAGCAGCTGTCAATTGAGGCACGTCCTCAACTCTGGACTCATCGAGGGACACACAATTGTCCTCCGGTGGTCCAAATAACTGTCTATAGTATTCGGTAATATAGGTTTTGAGATTATCCTGACCTAAAATAGTGCCCTCATCCTGCTCAAGCTGAAAGATCCACTTCTTTTTGTGCTTACCATTAGCTATGAGGTGAAAAAATTGAGTATTCGCGTCCCCTTGGACCACTTTGCGGACCTTGGCACGCAAAGCCCACTTCAATTCTTCTTCACGGAGAAGTTCTTTCAGCCTCTTCTCCGCCTCATTCTTAACTTGGAGCTCGGCGGGCATCAACACCGCTGATTCGGCTTTTACGTCCAAGGCCTGTACAAGAGAGAGGAGCATATCCTTCTCAATCTTATACACTCCACTGAGGTGCTTAGCCCACCCTCGTAAGAAACTTCTTAAATGCCTAATTTTATTCTGCCAGCGCTCGACCGCCGTCCTTCCTCCAACATCCTTGGCCCACTCCCTGGCTATGATGTCTAAGAACCCCTCGCGTCCGAACTAGGCCATCTCAAAAGAAAAGGTGTTTTTGTTTCCCACATGGTTCGGCTCCCCTGAGTCAACGAACAATGGTGTGTGATCGGATATTCCCCGCGTGAGAGCTTGTACCGTAACAAGAGGGAACTTCTGTTCCCACTCCACACTGGCGAGAACCCGATCAAGCTTTTCATATGTCGGGTTTGGCATAGCATTAGCCTAGGTAAACTTTCAACTAGAAAGCTCTATCTCCCTTAGATCTAAGCTTTCAATAATAGTATTAAACATAAACGACCACCGGCTCATATCATATTTCAAAAACATCCGTCCTCGATGGATTATACATTTGTCCTCGGTGGGACGGTCATGGCTCTTATACTGCTATTCTCGCAGACTGTTTTCAAAAGCCTCATAGCATTGGGTCAGTGAAGTTTTCTCACTGCCTTAGGGAGGAAAATCGGGCCACACATAATCTTGCTAGGCTTGCTTATGTTTTGAATGTAGTGCGATTGGGATGGCGATCCACCAACTTTTCCTCTTCCGGACATCTTATTTGCTGTAACTGTCTCATGATATTTCAATGTAGTGCGCCCAAAATGTTTTCCCTAAAAAAACATGAGAATGCTGGCGGCCAAGCAGTAGGTTCTGACCTAGAGGTGATCAAGGATTGTGTAAAACCAGTGATTAACAAAGCAGACAAGAATGAGCAATCACAAATATACAGATCGAGGAATGAGCAAGGATTATTACATCGCGCCTGGGTAGCGAGGAGGCACACGATGAGGAGAAGCGTGGCCGGTGGATGGGGGCCGTGTGCTTGTCCATGGTGTGTATGAATGATGTTGACGAGGCGACCGACACAGCAATAGGATACTAGGCGGATGCATGTTGTGAGATGGTTTCGCTGCATTGGTGGTATGGTCTTGTGCACATATATAAGCACAGAAATGAAGATACGCCGGTAGGCCTCCAACATACATTTGGGGTATTATAATTGCTGTATGATTGCTTGCCAGATTGTTTTTGGATTGTATAAGGGCCGCAAATATTTTGTCTGCATAATCCTGATTTACCTGCCATTATACTACGAGAAATGGATTTTAGGTGCCAATTGAACCAGCATCAAATATTTTTGTTTCCAATAATCATGATTTACCTGTCGTTTTATATTACCAGAAAAATGGATTTTAGACGCCAATTGAATCAACATGTATTGGCTTACCAAGGAAAACTTATTTTTTGCAATAAAATGTGGGGGGCAGTAAAGGTGTTCTTCAAGAAAAGCCGGCCGCCAAAAACCAAATATGGGAGGGGAAAATCAAAACAAGGAGGGTAGAAAGCGGATGAAGGAGGAGTAGGAGTGATACGAGCAGACATTTCAGATACCAAATATGCACTGAATTGACGAAATGGAATGCTTCTAAATGCACATCCTGAATTTGAAAAATTGGGATGTGACAGTTATCTACTGGAAACAGATGCGTCACTAGTGCAGAACCGGGCAATAGCACCGGTTCGTAAGGCCCTTTAGTGCCGGTTTAGGAACCGGCACTAAAGTTTCGGCACTAAAGCCCCCCTCCCCCTTTAGTACCGGTTCAGCACGAACCGGTGCTAAAGGGGAACCACGTGGCACGAGTCAGCTCCGGGGGCCGGGAGCCCTTTAGTACTGGTTGGTAACACCAACCGGTACTAAATGGTTGTGAGTTTTTATTTTATTTTGTATTTTTCAATTAAATTTGTGTTATCAATTTAATTTAGGATTGTTTTACGTTATAATGAGTTGTAGTCGTTGTCATCATCATCATCATCATCATCATCATCATCATCATCATCATCGCATATTAATAAATAAATAAACTCTAGCTAGCTAAAAATCATCATAATCGTCTAATTACCACTATTTAATCATCATAGTCATTACCGCTAGCTATCTAATCATCATCAATGCTGGCTAGCTTAAAGAGAAAACATTCACTTTGTAACAGAAGCAAAGATATCATCAAGTTCAACATAATCATCACCAACATCGAAGTTCAGGATACAAACATGAGACAAGTACTAATTAAGAGCATGAACTAGTAGTTACTGATCCTACTGCTCCCTCTCAGGTAGAATAGCATAGAACATGTATAGCTCTCCTGATTCATCATACTGGAGCATGCAGATGAATCTGTCTCCTAATCTTGGGTTGCGCTTCTCCTTGCTGCCCCCCAGTACTTCTCTGCGATCGTTAACAATTTTGCTCCAATCTTTCACTATTAAGCATTCTTCGTTTTCAGAAATCCTGAATGCACTCATGTGAAATGTAGGAAATCTTGGTCGTAAGCTAACCATTGACATGCGACCTTTTGTCTCGATCCACTGAGGCACAACTGTCATCGGAAGTCCCTGTTGAAGAACATCGTATAGTAATTAATATACTAAGCAATGAAAGTTTAGCTTCAAAAATAATGTATGCAAAAGATGCACTAATTAAGGACAAATATTTAAAATCTTACCATCTTTCGATTATAGATTTGACCGTAGTTCAATACGATCACCATTGGTCTCACGTTTTGAGTACTAACATTTCTAAGTTTAGGAAAAAAATTTGTCTTGACAGTATTAATATCCTCAAGCCATGAAACATAATGACTTATCTCCTCGCAGTTTAGTTGAGCCCCGGGGCAGTAGTAGGTCCTGTCTACCAAGCGCTGGACATGTTTGCTTGAACCGAAGTAAGCTGACAATACAAATTAGTTGTCAACTATTTTTGAATAAACTGTATGAAAGACATAAACATATGCATGCATGGTTGAGAAAAACTCACCAAATGGTAGAACTGGAGGCATTTGCACATCGACCCAGATGTCTATATTACCTTCAATATCATCTTCCGGACGAATATCAAAGTTGATAACCATATCAGGCTCAAATGCATAAGCCTTGCATAGTGCTTGCCAAGTTTTGCATCCAAAATGGGTGTATGTGTCTCCATTATATAATTTGACATTGAAAGTATACCCATGCTCCGTCTTCAAGTAAACTCTCTTTACCTTTATATCATCTATAGCACTAAAACCTATCTTATCCAAGACAAAAATTCTTGCATGGCAGGGATGCGCTAGTAGAATAGTGAAAATTTAAAATTATAAGTTGAAGCAAATGAAGCATAAGTTTTGCATTCAAATAATAATTGACAAAGTGACTTACTGTATCAACTTCGAATGTCTCATCCAGCTTGATGCTGAAGCGCCTACCATCAACAAGGAAATTTTGGTCGCACAGGCCGCGCTGGTCTTCACGGTGTTCGCACATAATGAAATTATTTTCATCGTCAGATGACATTTCCTATTTTCATATAGGTGAAACATTAAACACCTATATCTAGCCAAATATATATTCATCTAACATTTGACATTAATATATCTAACTATATTCATCTCTAACAATTGACATTACTATATATTTAACTTTTCTATTGAATTCATCTAACATTCGACATTAATGTAACATTTATATAAACTAAAAATATATAAAAAATTAAATAAACAGAAAAACTCATTAACAAATAATATTTTAATTAGATCATCAAATCTCAGATACCTAAATTTTCTTACTAAAAATAAACTAGTTATATTAATTATTCAACTAGTTCAAATCTCATATACGTAAATAAACTAGTTCGACAATTTTCTTACTAAAAATAAACTAGTTATATTAATTATTCAACTAGTTCAAATCTCATATACCTAATTAATATCTAGCTATATTCATCTCTAACAATTGACATTAATATATATTTAACTTTTCTATCTAATTCATCTAACATTCGACATTAATCTAATATTCGATCATCTAATTAACTTTTCTAAAAAACAGAAAACAGAAAATATGTAAAAAAATGTTTGTGTGTGTGTATGTGTGTGTATGTATGTGTGTGTATGTGTTTGTGTATACTGCAGTGCCGCCCCGTACGCCGCCGCCCCGTACATACGAGCGGGGACGCCGGCGTACGGTGTGGGGGCGGCGTACGTACGGGCCGGTGCGCGCGGCGCGGGTGCGAGAGAGACGTACGGCCGCGGCGATGACGACGGACGGCGGCGGCGTTCGGGGCGGCAGCGCGAGACGACGACGACGACGGGCGGCTGCGGGGACAGCGACGATGACGACGGACGACGAGCGACGGGCGGCGACGACGGGATCGAGCGGCGCGCGCGGCGATGTCTTGCGAGAGGTTGGAGACGAAGTGGGGAGATAAAACTGAAATTTTCGTAAGTGCTATATATATATATATATATATATATATATGATGGGCCTTTATTACCGGTTCGTGGCTCCAACCGGTACTAAAGGCCTATTTTCGCCAGAACAAGCGGCGGGAAACGAAGGCTTTTAGTACCAGTTGGAGCCACCTGAAGGAAATATGCCCTAGAAGCAATAATAAAGTTATTATGTATTTCCTTACATCATGATAAATGTTTATTATTCATGCTACAATTGTATTAACCGGAAACATAATACATGTGTGAATACATAGACAAACAGAGTGTCACTAGTATGCCTCTACTTGACTAGCTTGTTAATCAAAGATGGTTATGTTTCCTAACCATGAACAAAGAGTTGTTATTTGATTGACGAGGTGACATCATTAGTTGAATGATCTGATTGACATGACCCATTCCAATAGCTTAAGCACCCGATCGTTTAGTATGTTGCTATTGCTTTCTTCATGACTTATACATGTTCCTATGACTATGAGATTATGCAACTCCCGTTTGCCGGAGGAACACTTTGTGTGCTACCAAACGTCACAACGTAACTGGGTGATTATAAAGGTGCTCTACAGGTGTCTCCAAAGGTAGATGTTGGGTTGGCGTATTTCGAGATTAGGATTTGTCACTCCGATTGTCGGAGAGGTATCTCTGGGCCCTCTCGGTAATGCACATCACATAAGCCTTGCAAGCATTACAACTAATGGGTTAGTTGCGAGATGATGTATTACGGAACGAGTAAAGAGACTTGCCGGTAATGAGATTGAACTAGGTATTGGATACCGACGATCGAATCTCGGGCAAGTAACATACCGATGACAAAGGGAACAACGTATGTTGTTATGCGGTCTGACCGATAAAGATCTGCGTAGAATATGTAGGAGCCAATATCGGCATCCAGGTCCCGCTATTGGTTATTAACCAGAGACGTGTCTCGGTCATGTCTACATTGTTCTCGAACCGTAGGGTCCGCACGCTTAATGTTACGATGACAGTTATTATGAGTTTATGCATTTTGATGTACCGAAGTTAGTTCGGAGTCCCGGATGTGATCACGGACATGACGAGGAGTCTCGAAATGGTCGAGACATAAAGATCGATATATTGGATGACTATATTCGGACACCGGAAGGGTTCCGGAGTATTATCGGATAAAACCGGAGCACCAGGGGGTTACCGGAACCCCCCGGGGGGTTAATGGGCCACATGGGCCTAATGTGGAGAAGAGGAAGGGGCAGCCAGGGCAGGCCGCGCGCCCCCTCTCCCCCTAGTCCGAATTGGACAAGGAGGGAGGGGCGGCGCCCCCCTTTCCTATTCTCCCTCTACCTCTCCTAGTTGGACAAGGAACGGGAGGGGAGTCCTACTCCCGGTAGGAGTAGGACTCCTCCTGCGCGGCTCCAAAAGGCCGGCCGCACCCTCCCTTGGATCCTTTATATACGGAGGCAAGGGGGCACCCTAGAACACACAATTGATCAACGTGATCGTTCCTTAGCCGTGTGCGGTGCCCCCTTCCACCATATTCCACCTCGGTCATATCGTTGTAGTGCTTAGGCGAAGCCCTGCGTCGGTAGTACATCATCATCGTCACCACGCCGTTGTGCTGACGGAACTCATCCCCGAAGCTTTGCTGGATCGGAGTCCGAGGAGCGTCATCGAGCTGTACGTGTGCTAAGAACTCGAAGGTGCCGGAGTAACGGTGCTTGGATCGGTCGGATCGGGAAGACGTACGACTACTTCCTCTACATTGCATCAACGCTTCCGCATCGGTCTACGAGGGTACGTAGACAACACTCTCCCATCTCGTTGCTATGCATCACCATGATCTTGCGTGTGCGTAGGAATTTTTTTGAAATTACTACGTTACCCAACAGTGGCATCCGAGCCTAGGTTTTATGGTTTGATGTTATTTGCACGAGTAGAACACAAGTGAGTTGTGGGCGATATAAGTCATACTGCCTACCAGCATGTCATACTTTGGTTCGGCGGTATTGTTGGATGAAGCGGCCCGGACCGACATTACGCGTACGCTTACGCGAGACCGGTTCTCCCGACGTGCTTTGCACATAGGTGGCTTGCGGGTGACAGTTTCTCCAACTTTAGTTGAACCGAGTGTGGCTACGCCCGGTCCTTGCGAAGGTTAAAACGGCATCAACTTGACAAACTATCGTTGTGGTTTTGATGCGTAGGTAAGATTGGTTCTTGCTTAAGCCCGTAGCAGCCACGTAAAACATGCAACAACAAAGTAGAGGACGTCTAACTTATTTTTGTAGGGCATGTTGTGATGTGATATGGTCAAGACATGAGGCTAAATTTTATTATATGAGATGATCATGTTTTGTAACCGAGTTATCGGCAACTGGCAGGAGCCATATGGTTGTCGCTTTATTATATGCAATGCAATCGCGCTGTAATGCTTTACTTTATCACTAAGCGGTAGCGATAGTCGTGGAAGCATAAGATTGGCGAGACGACAACGATGCTACGATGGAGATCAAGGTGTCGCGCCGGTGACGATGGTGATCATGACGGTGCTTCGGAGATGGAGACCACAAGCACAAGATGATGATGGCCATATCATATCACTTATATTGATTGCATGTGATGTTTATCTTTTATGCATCTTATCTTGCTTTGATTGATGGTAGCATTATAAGATTATCTCTCACTAAATTATTAAGAAGTGTTCTCCCTGAGTATGCACCGTTGCCAAAGTTCGTCGTGCCCAGACACCACGTGATGATAGGGTGTGATAAGCTCTACGTCCATCTACAACGGGTGCAAGCCAGTTTTGCACACGCAGAATACTCAGGTTAAACTTGATGAGCCTAGCATATACAGATATGGCCTCGGAACACGGAGACCGAAAGGTCGAGCGTGAATCATATAGTAGATATGATCAGCATAATGATGTTCACCATTGAAAACTAATCCATCTCACGTGATGATCGGTTATGGTTTAGTTGATTTGGATCATGTGATCACTTAGAAGATTAGAGGGATGTCTATCTAAGTGGGAGTTCTTTAAGTAATTTGATTAATTGAACTTAAATCTATCATGAACTTAGTACCTGATAGTATCTTGCTTATGTATGTTTGATTGTAGATAGATGGCCCGTGCTGTTGTTCCGTTGAATTTTAATGCGTTCCTTGAGAAAGCAAAGTTGAAAGATGATGGTAGCAATTACACGGACTGGGTCCGTAACTTGAGGATTATCATCATTGCTACACAGAAGAATTACGTCCTGGAAGCACCGTTGGGTGCCAGGCCTGCTGCTGGAGCAACACCAGATGTTATGAACGTCTAGCAGAGCAAAGATGATGACTACTCGATAGTTCAGTGTGCCATGCCTTACGGCTTAGAATCGGGACTTCAATGACGTTTTGAACGTCATGGAGCATATGAGATGTTCCTGGAGTTGAAGTTAATATTTCAAGCAATTGCCCGGATTGAGAGATATGAAGTCTCCAATAAGTTCTATAGCTGCAAGATGGAGGAGAACAGTTCTGTCAGTGAGCATATACTCAAAATGTCTGGGTATAATGATCACTTGATTCAGATGGGAGTTAATCTTCTAGATGATTGCGTCATTGACAGAATTCTCCAATCACTGCCACCAAGCTACAAGAGCTTTGTGATGAACTATAATATGCAAGCGATGAATAAGACTATTCCCGAGCTCTTCGCAATGCTGAAAGCTGCGGAGGTAGAAATCAAGAAGGAGCATCAAGTGTTGATGGTCAGCAAGACCACTAGTTTCAAGAAAAAAGGCAAAGGGAAGAAGAAGGGGAACTTCAAGAAGAACGGCAAGCAAGTTGCTGCTCAGGAGAAGAAACCCAAGTCTGGACCTAAGCCTGAAACTGAGTGCTTCTACTGCAAGCAGACTGGTCACTGGAAGCGGAACTGCCCCAAGTATTTGGCGGATAAGAAGGATGGCAAGGTGAACAAAGGTATATGTGATATACATGTTATTGATGTGTACCTTACTAGAGCTCGCAGTAGCACCTGGGTATTTGATATTGGTTCTGTTGCTAATATTTGCAACTCGAAACAAGTACTACGGATTAGGCGAACACTGGCAAAGGACGAGGTAACGATGCGCGTGGGAAACGGTTCCAAAGTCGATGTGATCGCGGTCGGCACGCTACCTCTACATCTACCTTCGGGATTAGTATTAGACCTAAATAATTGTTATTTGGTGCCAGCGTTAAGCATGAACATTATATCTGGATCTTGTTTGATGCAAGACGGTTATTCATTTAAATCAGAGAATAATGGTTGTTCTATTTATATGAGTAATATCTTTTATGGTCATGCACCCTTGAAGAGTGGTCTATTTCTGATGAATCTTGATAGTAGTGATACACATATTCATAATGTTGAAACCAAAAGATGCAGAGTTGATAATGATAGTGCAACTTATTTGTGGCACTGCCGTTTAGGTCATATCGGTGTAAAGCGCATGAAAAAACTCCATACTGATGGACTTTTGGAACCACTTGATTATGAATCACTTGGTACTTGCGAACCGTGCCTCATGGGCAAGATGACTAAAACACTGTTCTCCGGTACTATGGAGAGAGCAACAGATTTGTTGGAAATCATACATACCGATGTATATGGTCCGATGAATATTGAGGCTCGTGGCGGATATCGTTATTTTCTCACCTTCACAGATGATTTAAGCAGATATGGGTATATCTACTTAATGAAACACAAGTCTGAAACATTTGAAAAGTTCAAAGAATTTCAGAGTGAAGTTGAAAATCATCGTAACAAGAAAATAAAGTTTCTACGATCTGATCGTGGAGGAGGATATTTGAGTTACGAGTTTGGTGTACATTTGAAACAATGCGGAATAGTTTCACAACTCACGCCACCCAGAACACCACAGCGTAATGGTGTGTCTGAACGTCGTAATCGTACTTTACTAGATATGGTGCGATCCATGATGTCTCTTACTGATTTACCGCTATCATTTTGGGGTTATGCTTTAGAAACGGCCGCATTCACGTTAAATAGGGCACCATCGAAATCCGTTCAGACGACACCTTATGAACTATGGTTTGGCAAGAAACCAAAGTTGTCGTTTCTTAAAGTTTGGGGCTGTGATGCTTATGTGAAAAAGCTTCAATCTGATAAGCTCGAACCCAAATCGGAAAAATGTGTCTTCATAGGTTACCCAAAGAAGACTGTTGGGTACACCTTCTATCACAGATCCGAAGGCAAGACATTCGTTGCTAAGAATGGATCCTTTCTAGAGAAGGAGTTTCTCTCGAAAGAAGTGAGTGGGAGGAAAGTAGAACTTGACGAGGTAACTGTACCTGCTCCCTTATTGGAAAGTAGTACATCACAGAAAACTATTTCTGCGACACCTACACCAACAAGTGAGGAAGCTAATGATAATGATCGTGAAACTTCAGGACAAGATACTACTGAACCTCGTAGATCAACCAGAGTGAGATCCGTGCCAGAGTGGTATGGTAATCCTGTTCTGGAAATCATGCTACTAGATCATGATGAACCTATGAACTATGAAGAAGCGATGGTGAGCCCAGATTCTGCAAAGTGGCTTGAAGCCATGAAATCTGAGATGGGATCCATGTATGAGAACAAAGTATGGACTTTGGTTGACTTGCCCGATGGTCGGCAAGCAATTGAGAACAAATGGATCTTCAAGAAGAAGACTGACGCTGACGGTAATGTTACTGTCTACAAAGCTCGACTTGTTGCAAAACGTTTTCGACAAGTTCAAGGAGTTGACTACGATGAGACCTTCTCACCCGTAGCGATGCTTAAGTCCGTCCGAATCATGTTAGCAATTGCCGCATTTTATGATTATGAAATTTGGCAGATGGATGTCAAAACTGCATTCCTGAATGGATTTCTGGAATAAGAGTTGTATATGATGCAACCGGAAGGTTTTGTCGATCCAAAGGGAGCTAACAAAGTGTGCAAGCTCCAGCGATCCATTTATGGACTGGTGCAAGCCTCTCGGAGTTGGAATAAACGCTTTGATAGTGTGATCAAAGCATTTGGTTTTGTACAGACTTTCGGAGAAGTCTGTATTTACAAGAAAGTGAGTGGGAGCTCTGTAGCATTTCTGATATTATATGTGGATGACATATTACTGATTGGAAATGATATAGAATTTCTGGATAGCATAAAGGGATACTTGAATAAGAGTTTTTCAATGAAAGACTTCGGTGAAGCTGCTTACGTATTAGGCATAAAGATCTATAGAGATAGATCAAGACGCTTAATTGGACTTTCACAAAGCACATACCTTGACAAGATTTTGAAGAAGTTTAAAATGGATCAAGCAAAGAAAGGGTTCTTGCCTGTGTTACAAGGTGTGAAGTTGAGTCAGACTCAATGCCCGACCACTGCAGAAGATAGAGAGAAAATGAAAGATGTTCCCTATGCTTCAGCCATAGGCTCTATCATGTATGCAATGTTGTGTACCAGACCTGATGTGTGCCTTGCTATAAGTTTAGCAGAGAGGTACCAAAGTAATCCAGGAGTGGATCACTGGAAAACGGTCAAGAACATCCTGAAATACCTAAAAAGGACTAAGGATATGTTTCTCGTATATGGAGGTGACAAAGAGCTCATAGTAAACGGTTACGTTGATGCAAGCTTTGACACTGATCCGGATGATTCTAAATCGCAAACCGGATACGTGTTTACATTAAACGGTGGAGATGTCAGTTGGTGCAGTTCTAAACAAAGCGTTGTGGCGGGATCTACATGTGAAGCGGAATACATAGCTGCTTCGGAAGCAGCAAACGAAGGAGTCTGGATGAAGGAGTTCATATCCGATCTAGGTGTCATACCTAGTGCATCGGGTCCAATGAAAATCTTTTGTGACAATACTGGTGCAATTGCCTTGGCAAAGGAATCCAGATTTCACAAGAGAACCAAGCACATCAAGAGACGCTTCAATTCCATACGGGATCTAGTCCAGGTGGGAGACATAGAAATTTGCAAGATACATACGGATCTGAATGTTGCGGACCTGTTGACTAAGCCTCTTCCACGAGCAAAACATGATCAGCACCAAGGCTCCATGGGTGTTAGAATCATTACTGTGTAATCTAGATTATTGACTCTAGTGCAAGTGGGAGACTGAAGGAAATATGCCCTAGAGGCAATAATAAAGTTATTATGTATTTCCTTACATCATGATAAATATTTATTATTCATGCTAGAATTGTATTAACCGGAAACATTATACATGTGTGAATACATAGACAAACAGAGTGTCACTAGTATGCCTCTACTTGACTAGCTCGTTAATCAAAGATGATTATGTTTCCTAACCATGAACAAAGAGTTGTTATTTGATTAACGAGGTGACATCATTAGTTGAATGATCTGATTGACATGACCCATTCCATTAGCTTAAGCACCCGATCGTTTAGTATGTTGCTATTGCTTTCTTCATGACTTATACATGTTCCTATGACTATGAGATTATGCAACTCCCGTTTGCCGGAGGAACACTTTGTGTGCTACCAAACGTCACAACGTAACTGGGTGATTATAAAGGTGCTCTACAGGTGTCTCCAAAGGTAGATGTTGGGTTGGCGTATTTCGAGATTAGGATTTGTCACTCCGATTGTCGGAGAGGTATCTCTGGGCCCTCTCGGTAATGCACATCACATAAGCTTTGCAAGCATTACAACTAATGAGTTAGTTGCGAGATGATGTATTACGGAACGAGTAAAGAGACTTGCCGGTAACGAGATTGAACTAGGTATTGGATACCGACGTTCGAATCTCGGGCAAGTAACATACCGATGACAAAGGGAACAACGTATGTTGTTATGCGGTCTGACCGATAAAGATCTTCGTAGAATATGTAGGAGCCAATATGGGCATCCAGGTCCCACTATTGGTTATTGACCAGAGGCGTGTCTCGGTCATGTCTACATTGTTCTCGAACCGTAGGGTCCGCACGCTTAACGTTACGATGACAGTTATTATGAGTTTATGCATTTTGATGTACCGAAGTTAGTTCGGAGTCCTGGATGTGATCACGGACATGACGAGGAGTCTCGAAATGGTCGAGACATAAAGATTGATATATTGGATGACTATATTCGGACACCAGAAGGGTTCCGGAGTATTATCGAATAAAACCGGAGCACCGGGGGGTTACCGGAACCCCCCGGGGGGTTAATGGGCCACATGGGCCTAATGTGGAGAAGAGGAAAGGGCAGCCAGGGCAGGCCGCGCGCCCCCTCTCCCCCTAGTCTGAATTGGACAAGGAGGGAGGGGCGGCGCCCCCCCTTTCCTATTCTCCCTCCACCTCTCCTAGTTGGACAAGGAACGGGAGGGGAGTCCTACTCCCGGTAGGAGTAGGACTCCTCCTGCGCGCCTCCATAGGGCCGGCCGCACCCCCCCCTGGATTCTTTATATACGGAGGCAAGGGGGCACCCTAGAACACACAATTGATCAACATGATCGTTCCTTAGCCGTGTGCGGTGCCCCCTTCCACCATATTCCACCTCGGTCATATCGTTGTAGTGCTTAGGCGAAGCCCTGCGTCGGTAGTACATCATCATCGTCACCACACCGTTGTGCTGACGGAACTCATCCCCGAAGCTTTGCTGGATCGGAGTCCGGGGAGCGTCATCGAGCTGTACGTGTGCTAAGAACTCGGAGGTGCCGGAGTAACGGTGCTTGGATCGGTCGGATCGGGAGGACGTACGACTACTTCCTCTACGTTGCGTCAACGCTTCCGCTTCGGTCTACGAGGGTACGTAGACAACACTCTTCCCTCTCGTTGCTATGCATCACCATGATCTTGCGTGTGCGTAGGAAATTTTTTGAAATTACTACGTTACCCAACACCACCAACCGGTACTAAAGGGGGGGCCTTTAGTACCGGTTGGAGCCATATATAGAGGAGCCACCAACCATGATCTTGCGTGTGCTATATAAAGGAGCCACCAACCGGTACTAAAGGCCTTGCGCTGCCACCCTAAAGTTTAATCCCACCTTGCCCGGTGAAGGGCAGCCGCACTGGTTTATAAACCCAGCTGCGGCTACCTCTTCGAACTCCTCTATATAGCAGGCTTATCGGCCTAATTAATTAAGGCGCGCTGCCCTGTGAGTCTGCTGGCCCTTCTGGGCCTGCATTTGCACACCCTAGGTCTAGCAGGCCCACTGGACAGCGCGCCAACAAATTTTCCATAACCTCATTAGTACCGGTTTGTGGTACGAACCGACACTAAATGGTGATGGTGGGGCCATAGCCTGACCGCAGGCTGACACAGCCTCTTTAGTACCGGTTCGTGGCATGAACCGGTACTAAAGGTTCGCCACGAACCGGTACTATTGATCGCCGCCACGAACCGGCACTAATGTGCTTCACGTTTGACCCTTTTTTTACTAGTGCGTGGAGTTTATTCAACCAGTTTGGCTGGCGAGCCACTAGTAGATTATGTAGATGAGCTATATATTCTCGAGTCTAGCTGGTTGTGGTTGTGTTTTCTTCTTATTTGTCTTATTCTCTGGCACTGGATGACTTGAACATATTTGATATTTAATAAAATGGATCTGTGCATCTTGCGATGCAAAGCATGGGGTAGTCCCCTTTTAGAAGAAAAAAATCTAGCGTATAACATTAGAGCAACTCCAACAGTTTCTCTAAAAAACTTCCCTGGAGCGACTCTGTTAGATCCCATAAAACTTCTTCCCCAAATCTATTTTATAGTACTTTTATTAAACAAAACTAAATAACGGCCTTGGGCCCACCAGTCAGTGAGATGCTTGACGGCTTTGGTATGGCGACAGCGGCGGGCGGTAGCGACAAGATGGCGGCGGCGCATCCCTAAACTAGAGGGAAGTTGGGGCCAGGTTTACATAATTTTGTAAATTTATTTCAGGTTTACGGATATGTTGGCAACATTTTTCACCCAAACTTCTCCACCTTTTTACGGATACAAGATCTGTTAGGGCATGTACAATGATTAATAAGACAGTCTTATCTTAAGTCTTGCATGTAATTTAGAGATGACAAAAAAGTATGTCTACAATGGGTTATATCTTAGCCTTATCTTCAATAACTAGCAATTCCTTAAAACATGGTGAGACAAATTGTGCTAAGAGATCATCTCTTGTTTTATCTTAAATAAGAGAAGACAAGCCTTTTCTTATGAGTTCTCTCTCCTCCACATCATCATTTATCCTACGTGGCACTCCTAAGATAGCACTATTGTACATGCCCTTATCCGCTGCAAGTCGCACTTGAAGAATGATTAATGTGTCCTGGATAGACTAGCTTGCGAAAATCGATGAACGGTTTTTTTCCACATATATAGTAATACATATCTCATTCATATCATAAAGATCATAATACAAGCCATACACAGAGCGACCTGACAAGACTGCAAGGTAAAAAGGAAGCCAAATGCTAGACTTTACACAAAATACAAGAACATTACAATCAAAGTATATATACGTACGGTTCATGCACCATGACCGCACGCTTGGTAAATGAAATACCAAAACAAACGAGATATTTATTGTGATTGTTGACAATTTCGTGACAAAATACTCCCTCCGTTCCAAATTACTTGTCGCAGAAATGGATGTATTTAGAACTAAAATACATCTAGATATATACATACTTACGACAAGTAATTTGGAACGGAGGGAGTACCCGTAAAGAAATGAGTACTCCTGTACGTTTTACCCACGATTTACACTGCAATTATGGGATCGCTCTCAGCTGCCATGTTGACGTTGGCATGAGGGACGTTGATTGGGTAGCGATGTATGCATCCCGCCCACGCCTTGTCCAGCTGGGCTGCCGGGCGGATGCACTCCCAGACGGCGCTGTTGCACTTGACCCCAGCTCCGAGGCCAACCATCCAGACACGGTCGCCCTTCCGCACCCGGCCCTTGGCCTCGAGGTACGCCATCTCGTACCACACCGAGCTGCTCGACGTGTTCCCGAACCGGTGAAGCGCCATGCGAGACGGCTCCACGTGCTGCTCCGGCAGCCCGAGGCTAGACTGGACCTCGTCGACGACCGCACGCCCCCCTGCATGGATGCACACGTGATGGAACGCCTTGCCAAGTCGGGGACGTAAGGCTTCACCTTCACGCCGCCTCGCCGGCCCAGCTTGAGCAGCAGCTTGTTGGCGACGAAGCGCAGCTGCTCGAAGAAGGGGAGCACCAGCGGGCCAAGGCCTGTGATGTTGGCCTCGAGCGCGGCACCGGCGACGCACATGAGGTCCCTGGAAAGTTTGACCCCCAAGTTGCCTTCGTCGTCCTCCTCCTGGAAGATGCACCGGTAGGAGCTGTCCTGCGCGCCGCCGGTGATCGTCCGCACGATGTGGGCGAGTCGAAACCGCGCCCTGTCCTTGGACGTGGACAGCAGCACGGCGGCGCCGCCCACCCGAAAGAGCATGTTGGACAGCAGCATGGAGCGCTCCCTGCCGAGGTACAGGTTGGGCGTGATGGTCTCCGTGGACACGACCAGAGCGTGTGCACCAGCAGCACCGTGGGGCGCTGCACGAAGTAGGCCGGCAGCGAGCCCCACCGAGATCACCCCCGCGCTACAGCCCATCCCAGACAGATTTACACAGCGGACATCGCTGCGGAGTTTGTATCTGTTGACGATCATGTCGCTGAGGGACGGCACGGGGGCGAAGACGCTGCAGTTGATGACGACGATGCCGACGGCATCAGGGGTGACGCCTGCCTTGGCGAACAGGTCGTCGATGGCCGAGAAGATGACCAGCTCCGCCTCGGCTCGGGCTACGACCAAGTTGTTGTCTGGCGGGATGTAGTGGTCGCCGGGGGGCAGGCTGGTCTCATCGCCGAGACCGCTGCTTCCGAGCACCCGCATGGCGAAGCCGACTGTGCGATCGTCCGCGAACGCGGGTACGAGGTGAGCGTACTCGATGAGTGTGGAGTTAGGGAAACGCCAGGTGGGACTGGGAAGGAAGCAAGCATAATCGACAAGGTACACGGCGCGTGGGCGGTTCACGACGGCTGCCACCATGGCCAGGAGGGCCAGAGAGAGCAGGAGGAGGTGGATGGGTGAGAAAGAGTAGCCGAGCAGCCGTGTAGCTTTGAGGAAGATGCTTCGTGGAAGGACCATGCCGGCAACAATGGGGAACAGCTGCTTGCTAAGAGGTGGTAAACCCATGGCCATGGCCATTGTTTTCGCAACGATCGAGCGTGCTCGGAGGTGAGGATACACGGGAACAAGGGGTGGATTTTAAAGGCGCAGCCAGTGCAACCGTCATACTCCTAGGAGGCGAGTACTATCCTACTACTCCCTCCTTCTATCTATATAGGGCCTAATACGTTTTCTTATATTATCTTTGACTATTGATAAGATTAATAGTATATAAGATATATAATGTGAAAATTATATCATTAAGTAGTTGGCAACCTATGAGCCTTCCAGAGCCCAAAGCCTTTTTCCACGATGTACTACAATTTTTTTTTGAGGAAGACGTACTGCAAAGTTGTTAACAGATACAAGTTGCTTTTCAAAATCAAGACAGACGACTAGTACTAGCTGCGTGTTTAGATGTGATTTGATGTCCTAGCAACAACGGAAACTGCAATGTTCAAAAAAAAAAAAACGGAAACTGTAGAGAACAAGCTTTCTCCCGGTGGCTTACCAGCGCGGCGCACTGCCCGGCCATTAGGTTCAGGCCAAAGTCGTTTGGCGGCACCGACGACAGTGATTTTGTGATGTGTATCGTAGTGCAGTTTGTGTTATGTGGCTTCAAAATTGGTGTGTTTTGCGATGCTGAAACTATGACCTGTGATATTGAAAATCCTGATATGTGGTGATTAAAATTGTCTTTGCCACAACGAAACCATGGATTGTGTCATTCATATTTGGGATCAATGATGTATGGTATTGAGATTGTAATTTGTGATGGTTCGTATTGTGATCTCTGGTATTGAAATTGAAATTTACGATATTGAAATTGATGTTCGGTATTATTAAAATTTATGATTTGTGACATTCATATTGAAGAAATCTCCGGTTTCATCATTTGCGATATTTAGAGGGGGCGGCTAGGGGCAGCTGACTGATTTTGTAATTTGGGTCTGTCATTTCTTTTTACAACCGGCTAAAGAATGGTGGGTTAAGTTCGTCACGAGAGACACCACGCAGTACCTCTACAGTACTTGACTGTCCCGGTTAATACAGCTAGGCATTGGGAAGGACTGATGTTGATGCATGCATATGCACCCAACCGGCCGGTCAAGCATGTACATACTGTACCCTACTCTCTCTGTGGTACTACATAATTACTAGTATCTCTGTAAACTAATATAAAACCACTGTAATGTAGAAGTTCTTATATTAGTTTATTCATAAATCCTTTATTTAGTATTTAGGCCAAAGAAAGATAACTGCTCATCTCCGATCTTCTCCCCTGCCACCGCCGGAGGATGCCGGCGGGAGAATTCTGCGTGGCTGACGGTGGTTGTGGGCCCTTGGAATCAATCTAGCCGGCGGCACCGTTGGGGTGCATCGATGGCTATCAGGTATACTCCCTCCGTTCGGAATTACTTGTCTTGAAAATGGCTGTATCTAGAATTAAAATACGTTTAGATATATCAATTTTTGCGACAAGTAATTTCGAACGAAGGGAGTAGCATCGAGTGGCGATCACACATAGCATCGGGTCATGGAAGCTGCTGGAATGTGGCCTTTGGTGTCATCCGCGTTGGCTGACGTGGTGAGGCTTCATGCATAGCAGCGGTGGCCATGCACACTACTTCCTCCGTTTCTAAATATAAGTTTTTTTAGAGATTTCACTACAAACTACATATGAATGTATATAGACACATTTTAGAGTGTGGATTTACTCATTTTGTTTCGTATGTAGTCACTAATAAAATCTTTAAAAAAAATTATATTTAGGAATGAATGGAGTAGATGCTAGAAAGTGGTCGTCGGACTTGAGTAGTCGGTGGCTCGATCTAGCCAAATCAATCATGCATAGAACCACGTCCATCATTGGCTTCTCAGACGAGGAGGTCTCGCAGCTGCCATAATGCTTCTTATTTGGAGCTTTGGTTGCTGGCATTAACCTGTTCTTTTTTCGAGAGTACGTCTAGACGTATCATAGTTTTATAGAAAGCATAATTGTAAGTTAAGAAGACTACCACTTGTTGTGAACAACGAGGGTAGCTCGAACACCACAAATAGGCAAGTTCAGGGACATCCACCAACGACTAAACAACACTACAAAGCACAAGCGCCATGTATAACAACACCGCGTCTTGACCCACACTGGCACCTCTGAAGACCAACTGCTCCCACCGAACTTCGCTTGTCGATGCACCATCCACTCTAAATGCCGAAGGGAGGTGGCAAGTAAATGGCAGGACTTGCTCCGATCCAAGGAAGACACCGTCTTGGATGCACCGGTGGTGTTATTATGGCCATATCGAGACACCGACTCATGTTGCCTATGCACTAACAGATATGCGGATCTTCTTTTCACACGTCAGCATAGGTTCGCTCATGCTATCATGGTTTTTTTATTGCGTGCCGATGTTCATGTCAAGACTATGCATGTGAGACGATGACATACATTCTATGGACGGCGGCTTGATGCAGAGGATATGATTGTGTAGCGATGGCGGAGGAGCTCAACGCATGTAGCTACTAGGGTCATGAAGAAGTGGCGGCGGAAACACATGATTGACTTGGATTTGGTGGTGTTTCTCGAGTACCCGGTCTTGAGCTCCGGGGTAAAAACCCTAGGTCTGACCTGAGTTGGTTGTACCTAGCAATGGCAATGTCTTTGCGTTGTTACATTGGTGAAGGCATTGTTCGGATATGCCCAGACTTCTCTTCATGGTGAAAACCTAGAATCCGACCTTTGCTGCACTAGTAGAAAACCGGGCAATAGCACCGGTTCGTAAGGGCCTTTAGTGCCGGTTATGGAACCGGCACTATTATTTCGGCACTAAAGCCCCCCCCCCCCCTTTTAGTACCGGTTCAGCACGAACCGGCGCTAAAGGGGCACCACGTGGCGTGAGCTCGCGCCCTGGTACGGGGGACCTTTAGTACCGGTTGGTGTTACCAACCGGTACTAAAGGTACTAAAGGGTTTTTTTTTGAAAATTTTGGAAAAAAATTTGTTTCTTTTTATTTTTTATTTTTCTGAATTATTTGAAGATTTAGTCTCTAATCACCTCTCTTAACTGCTCAAGTGTGGATCACTCATTCCAAATCATCTAACTTCCCAACCGGTCACCCATCCCTCTCACTACTCCAGCCCGAGCACGCTTAACTTCCGAGTTCTATTCTCCCTCGCTCCAAGTCTGCACTTGTTGTTTTCCTGACAATAGTAAGATGTCAATCCTATTAACCTTCAGGAATTTTGCTTGAGCATGAAGTGACACATTTCACTGCTTGAGTTTGAAACTATTGTTTTAAAAAACAATAATTATTTAGTAACACTAATATTTCTTGAATAATTAGTTTGACCATTGTTTGACCATAGTTTGACCAAAGTTTGACCAGATTTGACCAAAATTGAAATAACTAAAATAATTATTTAGTAACACTAATATTCTAGAATAATTAGTTTGACCATTGTTTGACCACAGTTTGCTCACTGTTTGAATATTTTTCAATTTTTTCCACTCTAGATCTTAAAAGCCCCGTAACTTTTTTTCTATTAGGTTTTTGAGGATTTTAAAAATGTTTAACGGGGTTCCCCCGGTTAAATTTGGATGTAACTTTTCGAGTAGATGATTTTTCATATAAAAAACTTTTTCATCCGAGTTAGTATGCAAAAGTTATGCCAATTTTTACAAATTTCAGAGAGATTTTGCAAATAAAGTCAAAATTCACATTTGCAAATTTTCCCAACAACTAGACCACATATCACATGGGAAACTTATTTTCTTTTATTTTTTTGACATTTCCATCATTTTCGTTTATTTTTTTTAAAACTGAAAAGGCGATCCAGGGGGGGGGGGGTAGAGTTTGAAAATTGCCCTATAGTGCCGGTTTGTGTCACAAACCGGTACTATAGGTTAGACCCCTTTAGTACCGGTTCGTGCCACGAACCGGTACTAAAGGTGATCGTGGGGCCCCGGCCTGACGCCAGCCTGCCACCACCCCTTTAGTACCGGTTCGTGCCACGAACCGGTACTAAAGGTTCAACACGAACCGACATTAATGCAAATCCGTTCGAACCGGCACTAATGGTACCATTAGTACTGGCTCAAATACAAACCGGCACTAATGTGCTTCACGTTTGACCCTTTTTCTACTAGTGCTGGTTGTATCCAATGATGGCAGCACTTGAGCGTCGTTCTCTTTCTGAAGGCGTTGCTATTGAAGAACCTCGTTGTCATTGTGGTGTCAAAAGATGGTTGTTGTGGATATGGTCGTTGTTGTAGTTTTGTTGATTGTTGTTTTGATCGCTTCAAATTGTTTTCTCGCTTAGATATAGCTTTGGCCTTGTATGACTTTGCTATTTGTCGGCATGTTTTTTGTGTGTATGCGTTTATGTTAGTTGTGTGCATCCTATCTAAGAAAAGGCCGGGAGTGTTCTTATTACATTTGTATCCACTTTGATGCTTCATATTGAGTGAATAAAATCCACTCTTTGTCAAAAAAGTAAATTAGTTTATAGAGGGAGTACTATTGAATTAGCTAAACTGTACTTATTAGTTACCTCTCTCACTCTCCAGTGCATTGTGTATGCACATGTACTGAACTCATAGTGAATAGGACACATGGATTTCAGTTCTTTTAATACAGTATAATTGTAGATGCTCACATATACGCATATAGCGGCTGTTTAGCTGCCTTTCACAAAAAGCTGTCTGATTCAGGCACAATGTTGAGGCATTGAATTTTGAAGGTCTGAGGTCAGGATTGCTGCCTGAGGGAGCAGCTACCTACTAGGACTCCATCCAAACAACCCCATATATGCCCCTGCCTTGTGGAGCGTGTGAGCCTCAGTTTGCATTGATACTTGCGCAAAAAATTCAAATATATTTCAAAAAAAATCTCTATCAAATTTCATTGCGTTTGGACTTCGTTTGATATGGATTTTCTGTGAAACAAAAACATACAAAAAAATAGGAGCTGGCACTGCACACTAGATTAATGTGTTAGTCCAAAAAATCATATAAATTGTTGCCAAAAGTATGTGGAAGTAGTAGGATAACTGCATGAAACAATGAAAGAAGACGTATCTCCATCGAATGAGCGCTCTCCTTTTGCGAAAGGGCGACTCACGAGGCGACCATGGGGTACCATGGAATCCGAGATTCTGCCGCCGGGAAGGGCCAAGGGGGGTGGCAATGCCGGTTCGCACGCCGCGTAAGGTTATGGAGACCTTGGGCGGCCGGGCTTAGGCCCTGGTCACCTCCGATTTGAGCTCCGACGTCGAGAGCTTTTCAGTTTTGGAAACCAAAGTGGTGATTGACAACGAGCAGATTCTAACGCCATGGAAGCAGCTTGTCGATTTCTTCTGCATTTGTCATATACATTGGGAACATTTTTTGTATATAGGTGAACATTTTTTCAATACCTTACTATCATTTTTTATATAATTGCACGTACTATGAAATCACGTGAACATATTTTTAACACTGGAAAAACATCTTTTAAAACATTTCTTTCAAAAATAAGTAATTTTTTGGAATATTTGTATTTCATTTTTTTTGAAAAATATATACAGAAAAGTAATAAAAAGAAACGAAAAAATAAAAAACTTGAGAAAGACGAAAAGGAGTGGAGAAATGAAGAAACCTATTACTTGACGGCCCAATAGGGGCCATACTTCAGGCGATGTGTGCTTCTAGGGCGAGCTAGATAGGCGGGCCCACGCGCACGGCAAGCCACAGCATCTTTTTTCTGTTTACCCCTAAAAAATCCTTTTCTGTTTTCGTTTTTTGCTTTATTTTTGTACTTCTGTTCATACTTTAAAATATTCTAAATATATACATTACAAAAAAAAACTCTACATAAAAACATTTGACAAATGTTGAAGAACAATTTTAAAAATGCTGAAAGAGTATTTGAAAAATGTTGAACAAGCATTCGAAAAAATGTTGAATGCGTACAGAATTTTTTTTATCATCCATTAAAAAATAATGAAATTTTTTATCATAAATATAAAAATGTTAATCCAGCATTTTGCAATAACAAATATGGAAGAACAATTTGAAAAATGTTAACAAGCATTTGTGAAAATGTTATATTATGTATAGAAAAAATGTAGAAAAGGGATTAGGATTAGGTAAAAAAAGAAGGCGGAAAAGGTAATCGAAAACAAGACATTGTGGTTAAAGGCCGAGCCCCCTGAACTACTACACAGTCAATTGGTATGTGTCATTTACTCCGTTTCCATTATATTTGACTATACATTGTTTGTTCAAATTCAAAAAAAATATGACCCTGCAAGTGAAATGCACACAACCAGCACACTAGTGTTCTTATTAGCAAAAACACATGACAGTACAAATCGTGACAAAATATACCACACGCAATTATTGACAATGACAAAAAACATTGACCAGATTATAAACCTCTCTTTTTGACAGGGCAAAGTGGACACGTGGTGAGAGAGGTAACTTCGAGTGGCAAACGACAGTTGACGGCTCGGTCAGGATGGGCTTGGTCGAAGGCGCGCGTTTGGCTCGACCCAGACGATTCAGATAGGCGTGATCTCACTCTCTCCCTTGTCACTCTTATTGTCTCGTGCTCCCGTAATTTCTCTCCTCTCTCCGATGGCGGCAGCAGGACCTGGTGGTAGGGGAGGGGGCACGACATCCACCACGATGGCGGCAGGGGAGGGGGCACAACATCCCACGACAACGAGGATGATTGTTGTGGAAGTAGCATGTTCCATTCATTGTCACCACTTGCGGAGCGGGCGGTGGTGGCACTAGCCCATATGGTGGTCGAGACCTCCATGAACAGCCATCATTGGACCACTAGAATTAGAGGCGTTGAGTGCGTTATCTTTACCTATGTCTCTATCGGTTTTGCAATTAGGTTTAGACCTTATTTGGGAATTTAGATTTATAATACTATTGATGCAATGCATCCAGTGTTGTACTGCAGTGTTCATTTAAGGTTTTATTTAATGTTGTACTGCAGTGTGGATTTGGGAGTGGTTGCGGTCCACTATTTTAGTTCATTGAGTAGTGTTGATGTCTCCTTGAAAGAGTGTACTTTCAACTTTGTTGGAAAGTTAAACTTTTTTACGTTTGATCGTATTTATACAATAATAGACCTACATTTATGCCATCAAATTAGCAGCATTAGATTCATGGTAAAAATATATTTTTCTCATATACCTATTTGGTTTCACAAGCATTGACATATTTTTGCACAAACTCGGTCAAATTTTGAGATAGTTTGGCCCTGCAACAAAGTTGGAAGTACACTCTTTCAAGGACGGACTACCGATTATGGATTCTAGATATATGCATTGATGGTAATTAGAGTGTGCATATTTAGGGAATTATTCAACTATTAGTCTAAATTGAGTGTCTGAATTACAAATCAAGACATGAATTACGAGCGGGAGCGTGAGAGAACAAGAGGGATAGAGGAGGGATTGAGACCGTGCATGTCCAAATCATCTGGTTCAAACCTAACATGCACCCCGACAAAGTCCGTAACAACTGTGTCGTTAACGGCCATTTGTCATGTGCCATCACACCTCTCTCGCCACGTGTCCACTTTGTCACATACAAAGTGGATTAAAATCTAATGACTATTTTTTGCCACTGTCTCGCAGCTCTGTGCGGTGCATTCTATCATGATTGTATTGTTGTAGTTTTTTGCTATTGGGACATTATTTATGGTGGTTTTATGCATTTCACTCCACCCTACAGTTGTCGGTGTGGACAGGGCACGGCCTAGAGAGATGGTGGTGCCTGGCCACCCTTGAGAGCGGCGTGGAAGAGACCTCGAGCACGAGGTCCTGCACAACTAGGGAGGGGAAGAAGTGCGACGGGTCGGGATGGGGTGTTGCGCCATAGTCTTCAGGGTAGACACGGTCCGGGTCGGTCCGGTCCCTGACCGAGCCACCGTTTGAACCGGCCGGCGGCGGTCTGGACCGGACCGGACCGACCAGCCTCGCGGTCCTGGTTGCAAGGACCGGACCGGCGGCACCGAAGCCCGGGCCGGACCGAGCGGACCGGCCAACCACTACCAGCGACGACGTGCACGGGTGCGCTGGCAAGGTGGGCGACGTGCGCACGACTGTGGCGAGGTGGGCGACATGCGGTAGCGTGGGCATCGAAGGGCGACTTGCTATGGAAAGTGCTCTAGGTGGCGCGGCTGTTAGGCATTATTTTCTCTGTACCGTGATGTTTCTTCCTTTAGCAGTTTTTCTACTGCATGCAAGCAATATAGCGCCTGCATGAGCCCGTGATTTTCTCAGTGAAGGCCTCACCGTGATTAGAGGATCAAATTGAACGTGGAGTTGATCGTCAAATGGCGCCGTGACTTTCAGATCAGATCCTTTTTCTCTCTTACTTTCTATTTTCTGTTCGACTGAAACGGCAGCGCGGGATTGATGGCGCGTGATAATAGGAAGAGGGCCCTAGTATTAAATCTTGGGCCTTCCAAAACAATACTTTCCTGATTTATTGGATGTGAAAATCACGACCGAGTATTTGTCCCACGATCCGAAAATCACGAGAGAGCGTTTCTCCCACGATCCAACTGGGCTGAAACGGCTGCTATGGCACTTCGTCTGCACTGCAAAAAGCGTTGCCATGACAGGAATTGCTGCCACGGTTGGGTCGACGACATGGTCGAGAACTCGAGATCGGCGGCAGTGCACGCATGGCAGCGATGGCGAGCGGCAGCGAAAGGCTAGGTCGCAACGGTACGAGAGGAAGGAAGAAGAGGGGAAGCTCAGGGACATGGTGGTTCATCCAGGGACTGCCGGTGGCCGCGATGGCAAGGAACGGTGACTGCGGTGATCGCGTTTTCTCGGGCCGCTCGGTCGGACCGGTTAAAGACCGGACTGGACCGAGATTTTTTCGGGCCGAATTTGGCAGCCCGGACCGACCCTTTTCGCTAGCGGGCCAGGACCGAGCGGGCCACGAGCGGGCCAGAAAGACCGCTCGTTACGTCCACCCTGACATAGTCTGTCGGAGCGGACGGGGAAGGGTCCTGAAGTTCGGCAACACAATCATCATCTGCAGCGCCTCCTTCTCTTAGATCCAGATCGGAAGAATGCTGGAGGAGGGAGCACCGGCAAACGGACGAGTCGGGAGCGGCGTGGTCAGCACCAAGAACTCCACCCCGCATTCGCCTCTGTCTTAGGTGGTGTGCGTGCACACGAGGTGCTTGATAAAATATTAGAGATACTAGTGAGTGAGTGTGTGTGTGTGTGAGAGAGAGAGAGAGACTAGTCACCGGTCACATGTTTATTCTTTGCCAAGTTAGCCTAATAGGTGGTCACATGTTTATTCTTTGTCAAAAGCGTTGTTAGAACAAGGTAACACAAGAATCAATGTGATTTGTCACTCACATGCGGTAGAGACTAGAGTTGGTGGTTTTTGTTAGAAGGGAGAGAGAGGGATTGTTGCGGAATATGATGGATGTATTATTGAGCCTCGAGGGCGAGTATATATTGATTACATGATTTGGAGGGTAAGAAGCCACTCCTGAAGATAAGGTAGGAGATGGATTACAAATCATATACTATCAAAAACAAGTAACCCAAATATATCTCTAACATCCCCCCCCCCCCCCCCCCCCCCCCCCCGCGCAGTCGTAGTGCTAGCGTCGTAGACAACAGGAGTGTCACGGACAGCCAGACTGAAGAGAATAGCAGCCGACGGGCTGACATCCCCCCGCAGCCGTAGGGGGAGCGCCGTGCATGGTGTCGCGTCGCGGAGGCGGTGACTGTAGAGGAAGCCGACGAATTGCTCAAGCGGATGATAGCCCTTTGTACCGATGTCGAGGTAGTCGAGAGCGTAGGATGGTGTAGCCATCGTCGAGGTAGCCGTGCGAAGAACGACGTGGTCGATGTCGAGTTGGGGTAGCCGGTGTTGAGGGAGTCTCCATGGAACCGCGGGCGCAAGGAGGCGCCGAGTCAGTCATGGGCGCAGTGGTGTCGAAGTAGTGGTGCGCCAGGAAAAAGACGTTGTTGACGACACGTCGTGCCGGGTTTGCCAAGCCCCGGGACACATCATAGATGAAGGCACGCGACTGTGTTGTCAACACCGGGCATGCGTAGACGGACGAAGATGAAGTTGACGAAGCACCGCACCAGGCTTGCCAGGCCCAGGGACACGTCGTGGACGAAGGCACGCATCGGTGTTGCCAACACTGAGCATGCGTAAACGAGGGACCTGCACGAGTTGTACGTCATGTCGGAGAAGTCGGAGAGGCCAGCGGAGAAGGACTTGATGACGGTTGTGGTGCCAATCAGCGCGGGGCTGATGTCGCCCGCGGTTGTCAGAGTAGATGAAGTGGTAGGGGTAGATGACGGCGACGCTAGCGATTGGTTGGTGCTGGACAAAGACGAAGGAGGTGGATGGGCGGCCTGACGGCAGCAGCGGTGGCTAGGTTAGGAGCGCGGTAGCGGTGCTCGAAGAAGGCGAAGAACCCGACAACGTGACGACGACCGGTGCGGACGGTGGCTTTCCAGCACCGAGGGAGACGGCACGACACATACCATGAGATGTCGACGCGCAATGATGGCGAAGAGGACCGCAAGCTATGGCACTACGGCCCGGAGAGCGATGCGGCGGCGGCAGGCAGGTCAGGGCGACGGCTTGAGGACCTCAGAGCGGCGGCGGGGATCGCGGGCCGCGGTGCTATGGCCCGAAGTGGCCGTGCATCAGCGGAGCACGTGTTAGTGCAAACCATGGGGAAAGCCCCGGGGCAGCGACGGAAACCGCGTATCATGGCACTACAACCTGAAGGAGCGATGCAATGACGTTGCGACCCGACGGGGTGATGCAGCAGCTGCCCGATGCTTGGTCGATGAAGGGGCGTGCGGGATTAGAGGACGATCTTTATGAGACCTGTAGAGGCCTACACGACCAACGGGCCAGATCGGTCGTACAATGCGGGTGAGGCGGATTGCGAATGGATGGGTGATCAATCCGATCACACGCAGGTGATGGACGAAGTGCCGGATTGCCTAATGATGGTGACAAGCAGCTGTCGGTGGCGCACATACGTGAAGCTAGCTTCGACTTTATTACTCCTATACCTGTGGAAGCTTTGATTCACGGGAGGTGCAGAACAAGTTGATGTCAGTGGTTGATGTGCGTGGTGACTAGCAGACCAACGCATCACCGCGCGAGCGGCCGTCCACCCAACGTGAAGCCTCCTGGGACGTCAAGTAGCAAACGATCCGGATGGATGAAGGGGAGGTCGATGCAGGAATCCCGATTAGATCAGGGAGGTGACAACCGGCAGAGATCAACAACAGACAGATGTGCGTACATAGGCGTCCCTTGGGACACCGTGTGCCGCATCTCGCCGCATAGTTGAAGAGGAGATGCGTGAAGGTCGACAGACGGCGATGGGCGATGCAAACCGATCTTAGATCAGGAAACAAAAAAGAAAACATCGATCAAAGCGATCAGCGGGAGAGAGAAAAAAACCTGGGTCAAGAGATCACAGAAAAAGACTCTTGGGCAGCCGGTCAACACGACCGGCGGAAGAACCCTAGGTACGGGCGCCGCGGCCCCCGGTGGCGATCATAGAGATCGGCCGTCCCGGGGGCGGTGCGATGTGGAAGTTGTGGCGACGGCTAGGGTTTTGGACCGGTTGGACTGATACCATGTTAGAAGAGAGAGAGGGATTGTTGTGAAATATGATGGATGTATTATTGAGCCTTGTGAGGGCGAATATATATTGAGTGCAAGACTTGGAGGGCACAAAGCCTCTTCTGGAGATAAGATAGGAGACGGATTACAAATCCTGTACTACCAAATACAAGTAACCCAAATATATCTCTAACATCCCCGCAGTTATAGCGGTAGCGTCGTAGACAACAGAAGCGTCGTGGACGGTCATACCGGAGAGAATAGCAGCCGACGGGCTGACAGTTAAATTAGAAGACGGATTACAAATCATATACTACCAAATACAAGTAACCCAAATATATCTCTAACAGTTTTGTGATTTTTGGTAAAGACGGCGGCCACATGTTACCCTATCCAATATGCGGTGGTTCTGAGTAAATATGATTGGAGCCACTAAATATCATGGTTTAAAGCAAGATACCTTGACGAAATGAGAGAAGAAGAAAGAATGGTCTTTTTAAAATCTTATTACGGCTGTAGAAAAAACACACAAACAAGTTCATGCATGCGTTGCTGACTACTCGCACGCTGAAGGCCTTTCCGCAAGACACGTTCTCAGCCATTGGATTTTGAATGGCAGCTATCCTGATCGTCCACTACGAGCTGGTGAATTAGGATTTTTGTAGGTACTGCCAACCGGTCATCTCTCACGTGAAGTAGACGGATCCTATCCGACGAGAAACGCTCGTAGATACTGCGAAGAAAAATAATACGCTCCGCCAAGACCGACCGGTCGTCCCGTCCCCCTTTGGGCCGTTGGTATATCATCCCTGCCACTAGCACGCCCTTCTTCCCCGACCACGCTCACAAGTCGCAACCACGACGAACCTCCACCACGTACTGTTCCATATCCACCTCCACCTCTAGCTCCTCCCCGACCACGCTCTCGCCAATCCAAGCTACCTAGCTAAGGGTAGCGAGGAGGATGCCGAGGCCATGGAGAGAGGTGCTGGCGTCGGCTACCAAGTGCTGGAGCGCGGAGGAGGACGACGAGGCCGCAGACGCTAGGAACTACCGCCCGCCCAACTCCGAGTTCTCACGCCGCCTCGCCTCCTTCCGGCGCCTATCGGCCTTGGCCAACGGCCCCGCCACGCCCACGGATGGCAAGGATGACGAGGACAACCCCGACGGCGTGGGGGAGATGGGCGTGGGCACCATGCAGCAGCTGCACTCTTTCAGCCTCAGCGAGCTCCGTGGCGTCACGCATGACTTCTCCAGCGGATACCTCCTCGGCGAAGGAGGGTTCGGCGCCGTCCACAAAGGCTTCGTCGACGCCGGCATGCGGCCCGGCCTCGAGCCCCAGCCCGTTGCCGTCAAGCAGCTCAACATCGCCGGCCACCAAGGCCACAGGGAGTGGCTGGCAAGTCCCAGTACATACTTACCTGCTGTTCTTTGAGAGTGGATTTTCTTGGTGTACTAAAATCTAAAGTTTTACAACATCAAGCTATATCAAATGTTTGAGGTTGTTGCAAGATTTTGTCCAAAAATAACATCACAGGAGCACCCACCAAACAAAACAACAACGCTGCTCAAACCGTGCACAAAACTTTGAGCAGCGATTTGTTTTTTTGTGACAGCTGAAGGGATGTTATTTTTGGATCAAATTTTGTAAGAACCTCAAACATTTGATAGAGTTTGCTGTCACAACATTTCAGATTTTTTGGATATTGTTTGATAATGATTTTCCAATATTCGATACACCCGAGAGTAGCTACTACGTTCCGCTGTTCGTCCTAGTCCATTGCCCCAACTAACTCCAATGCCTGGGGATGGGGTTGCAGGCCGAGGTGATCTTCCTTGGGCAGTTCCGGCACCAGCACCTGTTGAAGCTACTTGGGTACTGCTATGAGGACGAGGAGCGCCTCCTCGTCTATGAGTTCATGCCGCGCGGCAGCCTCGACAACCACCTCTTTAAAAGGATATCCGCGACGCTGCCGTGGAACACTAGGCTCAAGGTCGCCATCGGCACCGCCAAGGGCGTCGCCTTCCTCCATGGCGGCAAGCAGCCTGTCATCTACAGAGACTTGAAGGCGTCCAACATCCTTCTAGACTCGGTAAGTTCACTCGTTCTCGTTCACGAATTGACACAATCGAATCGGATATAATCAGATCTACCAAGAATCGGTACTCACGAGTCACGGTTGAGTTAACCTTGTTGAACAGGACTTCACGGCGAAGCTATCGGACTTCGGACTGGCCAAGATGGGCCCCGAGGGGGATGAGACACACGTAAGCACCCGTGTGATGGGCACCCACGGTTATGCGGCGCCTGAGTACGTGCAGACGGGCCACCTCACGGTGAAGAGCGATGTCTACAGCTTCGGCGTGGTGCTACTGGAGCTCCTAACGGGCCGTCGCGCCATGGAGCACGTCCCCGGCCGGACCGCGCGCGCCGAGCAGACCATCAAGCTCGTTGAGTGGACCCGGCCCTACCTCGCCAGCAGCCGTCGCCTGCGCTGCATCATGGATGCCAAGCTCTCGGGGCACTACTCCGTCAAGGGCGCCCGCGCCATGGCGCACCTGGCCGTGCAGTGCACGAGCCCGCAGCCCCGAGACAGGCCAAGTATGGCCGCTATCGTGGAGACGCTCGAGCAGCTCGAGGGGCTCAAGGACATGGCTGTCAACATGGGCCTCTTTTGGCCCACGGCTCCCGCGGCCGGGAGAAACGCACTCTCCGCCAAATTTCGGGCCGAGATGAAGGGCGCCGGCACCGGCGCCGTCCCGCGACGGAGAACCGCGTCTGCCAACCTGTCGTGATCTGCTTGCTACGTAGCATTGTATGTGCGCCTGTTGTGTGTGTGTGTGTATAGAAATTATTCTAACCGCACGGACATTCACATGGCTTTATGGAGTTTTCTTCTAACTAATCTCTGCCCCCCTCCCCGCCGATTTTCAGCCGGGTTTGGGCCCTCCATCTAATTTGATTCAACCAAAATTTCTAGCTAGGCCTCCCCATTGATCGTGTATTATCCCTTGCCGTGTGTGTAGCAAAGCTCTTCGTATAGCTACTGTAATAATGTCGTTTTACGTGGCAACTGAAGCTTGCGCCGGTTGGCTCCCACGCACGCGCACTGCCTATGGGCCCCACGCACCGCTGAATCCCTCGAGCCTTATCCCCTCTCCTTTCGTATCATCTTCTACACCACACACCCTCTGTCACGTCGTTTGAACTACAATTTTACAGGGCGATACAGTGCCAGAAATCCTCAGCGGCTGGTATTCAGGGAGTATGGAACCACAACGACACGTTTCTGCTACAGTTTTTTTTGCTGGAACTAAGCCGAAATTTTGCTACCGCATCTTCTATTTTGCTGAAACCAGTTTTTTTTTGCTACCAGCCAAATTTTTGCTGTTATGTTTTGTTTTTGTTGGAACCCGTGTACCTCTTGCTACCACTATGTGGGGTTTTGCTGCTACCGGCGTCGATTTGCTATATCCATTTCATGATGTCGTCGAGACCCTCGAACTATGTGTTTTTTGCTGCAATCGTTCTCAGGTTTGCTACTGCCGGTGTTGACGATTGCCACATCCTACCATAGATGTAGCAGGGGAAGACAATAGTAATGTTGTTGCGAGTCAACAGCTTTGTTTCGACTGAAGACAGTGAGCGTTAGGGGCGAGGCAAACGTGTCAGGGCGAGAATGCGCACTACAGGAGGTGTGTGTGTGTGTGTGTGTGGGGGGGGGGGGGGGGGGGGGGGTGAGAGGGCGAGATGATGGGAACGAACCGATCAGATGGGTATGCGTGAAGGGATGGAAGGGCATTAGGGCAGCACGGCGACTGGTCGAAATTTGGGCCGGCCGGCCGGCGCCTAGCGCCGCCTGCCATTGATTACGTACGTGCGTGCGTAATTAGTATAGGTGCACGGAGAGGAATCGTTGCATCCTGATGACCTGTACGTACGGTTGATTTTTTGTGCCTTTCGCCGTGAATCTTCTTCTGCTTATCATATCGACCGTTCCAGCGGAGTACTACTATCGAAAGGAATGGAGATAAGAGGCATCATTTGTTTGTCTGTATGCCGTCGGTTTTTCGCACCGGGAGCTTCGAAGCAACTGCACCCGAGCTAGCTCCGGAGCCAGTCGCGAACGCGACCACGCAATTACACCATGATTCTTCCGTGCACGCGGACACACATGGACAAGACGATTCTTCTTCACTCGTGCAAGTAGGAGTACATAACAAAGAGTAGTAGCTAATCTCCTTCACCTGCACGTACCTTTCTCCACAGCCGAATGAGTGGCACACGCGCGCGCGCTGTTCCATCCTTTGCCCGCATACAATACAAGAGCTATCTCCTTCCGGAATTGGTCCCGGCCGGGCTAGCTATAGACGACGACGACGACGTCGTGGAAGAGTGGGTCGTCTCGTGGTGAGCACGTCCGTGGCCCAGCAGCTTGCCTCCTCAAGATGGGGCATCCGGCAGCTCGCAGGTCGGCGTCGGCGGCTCCACCTCGGCCGAGAGGGATAGACGCCGTTCTACCAACGCACTACTCTGGCCACGCAAGATGACGATGGCGGCGTAACAGGGCAGAAAAGGACGTGCGCGCGTGACCGGGATGGGGCAAGACAAACTAGGAGCTAGCAACAAGACGGCGCGCAGACACATCCATCAATCTCCGAATGATATTCTTGGGCATAGTACTGCGGGTGACAGGCTTGACCTCGCGACTCGATCCCCTTCCCCGTGCGCAGACGACTGCCCTGCTTCTTTCTTTGGTCGTTCCTCCCCGCTTGCCTCGAGGATGCGTCATGCTTTTCAATTTCAGTTCCAGATATATGTCGCTGAAATTCAGATTTCGGTTTTCATTTCGACCGAAGGACCGAAATTTTCAATTGAATTTGAATTCTCACGATATCTTCTTACTACCTCCGTCCGAGTTTAAAAGGCCGCCAAACCAAAACGCTAGCAGCTTCCCTTCCAAATGGTTGGTGATGACATTAAAGACTTGCAATGCCGTCATGTTGCCGATCTCTGCTGGGATTGCCAAGGTGAGCCGGTTAAGGAAGAGCAGAGCACTACGCCCCTGAGATGCCTGAGCTCCACCAAAACGAGCTGGGTATTGGCCCCGTCAGCCAGTTCACAGACAAGTCTAACTGATTCAGGTTTACCAACTCACCAAGCTCTACTGGGATAGAGCCAGTGAGACTGTTGCTGTAGAGATACAAGACTTGTAGATAGGTTGCCTTGCCGAGCTCCGGTGGAATCCTCCAAGTAAATGAGTTTCCCTGTGCTTGGAATGATATGAGCTTCAGACGGCTCGTGAACAACGATGATGGAATTTGGCCAGTGAGTTTGTTTGTCGAAATGCCAAACTCTTGCATTTTGCGAATCCTAGCCAAAGTTTGGTGGCAGGACACCGCTGAGTTGGTTCATGGACAGCCAGGGCTGGCCTAGGCCATGGCAAAAGGTGCAGTGGCTTAGGGGTCCAACTTAAATAAGGGCCCAATGGATCTACATACTTCAATAAATTACAAAACAAATGATTGCAGAGCATAAAATAAACATTGTTATGGGGTGGACAGGGGGCAAATCCCCCCCCCCCCCTCACACACACGCTTCAACACGTTGTACTTATTCAATAGTTATTTATAGTTAAATACATATATCTCATAATTATTATTTGCATCATATGATCACACATAGATGGTGTATTGAGACTTCATTTGCTAACTATTTATGTTTATGCCTTTATAGTTTTCATGATACACAATTTATATTGTTGAATGTATATATGTTACGCTGTTAAGGTTCATTGCGCCTCAATCACACTAGGACGTTCATAATGCTAGGACCGGCCCTGTGGATAGATCGACGAAATTGAGATTGCCAAGGTTACCCAGTTGTGATGGAATAGTGGAAACCAGCTGAGTCCTCTTAAGGTCATGGCGTGGGCATCAGCGAGAATTCGCGATAGTCCTTCAGATTGGTGAGGATGTTGGAGCTCAGGTCGAAATGGACAATCCTTGGAAGCCTGCTGAGCTAGTATGGGATGTCGCCGACGAAGTTCATCGAGCCACGGTGGGATGGAGCCATTGAAGACGTTGCTGCTGAGGTTAGAAGCAAGATCGTGTTAATTATGTGGCAGGCATGGAACCTGAGAAACAACGTTGTAGTAGATGGTGATGGGCAAGACATAGTCTCGGGAACATTGCAGTACCTTATTAGAGCATGGTTAATAATAGAGTCGATTGGTAGTTGTAAACTATTGCCATGTCATCTATAACCAATGTAATAATTAACATGTATAGTAGTGGGCTACAAAGTACTACTTTTACCATATGGTTCACCATACACTCCCATATCACTTCTTGGAGCCCGTGCTATAGCCGGCTGTAAATCAACAGCCCGCTTCTCTTCTCTCTACTCTTCTCTTTCAACCAACTCAGCAAAAATATAATATTAAAGTCTTACAACCTGTCTACGTCATCCTTAATTATACTTGCTCTTAGGCTGCATGATGAGCTGCTGGCTGCTGCATGGGATCCTATGGAGGATTCGGACAAAGGTAATCTATCACTGTCCCCAGTCAGTCTGACAGTGGCATCTCCTCCGATGCCCAATCATTGGGCTGCTCCCCCGTTAGGAAAGGCCAAATTAAATACCGATGAGGCGTTTCTAGGGAAAACAAGTGACACATGGGGAGGCGCTATGGCTAGGGGCCACATTGGCCGTGTTTTCGTGTCCATTGGACGACGCTTGGCCCGATACAGATCAGTGAAAGAATCGGAAGATGTGAGAGCAACTAGTTAACGAGCATTCCTTCAGAAGCCTCGCAACGATCAGCGCCATTTAGTGCGCTCTCAGTCATTCGCTACATGTCTCGCTCTGGACGCTCTCGCCGAATTTTTATTTTTTTATTTTTCCGCACGCGTTTTCGGCTTTTTAAACGGTTTTTTTTCGGGTTTTTTCAACGTTTTGGTCTTTCCCCGGTCTCTCTTAGCTTTTCGATCAAAAAAAATTTAAGGCACGGTTGTGCTTTTGCGAGAGTCACGGCCGTGCCTCTCGGAAAGGGAAAAACAAAATGCATTTTTTGTTTTTTCTTTCACGAGAGTCACGGTTTTTCTTTCGCGAGAGTCACGGTCGTGCCTCTCGGAAACGAAAAAAACACATTTTTTGTTTATTTTTTCTTCCACGAGAGTCACGGTTTTGCTCCAATGTGAGACACAGTTGTGTTCGTGACAGGCACGGGCGTGCCTCTTTCGAAAAGGGAAAAAAACCGTGTTTCCGGTTCCTTTTTTTGGCCGGGTTTTTTCGTGAAAAAAAAGTTCGTCAAAACCTATCAACATGGGATCTAGTTTTGAAGATCTCGACACGAGGAATCCAATGATGAAAACGGTTTGAGATTTGGACGCACGGTTTAAGAGATAAAACGTTTTGAATAAACGGATTTAGAAAAAAGAGAAAACTCACAGATTGCGACACGTGACGCGCTGCAATATCACCTGTCCATTGAAAAGCTTTGCAAAGTCTGTCAGCCCAGGAGAGTTGCAGCACCTTCCTGAAATCACTAATTAAGAAGTACTTATTACAAAGAACACTTCATTTTCCCAGATCGCGACAAGTGGCCCACTGTTGCGACAAGTGATATTTTTTAGCAAATGATGAAGTATTCTTTGCAATAAGTACTTATTAATTAGTGATTTCGAGAAGGTGCTGCAACTTTCCTGGGCTGACAGAATTTGCAAAGCTTTTCAATGGATAGGTGATATTGCAGAGTGTTGGCTGTGAATTGTAGGCCGGCATGATCAGTAGGTCAGCTTGCCACACAACCCTAGCAGACGTGAGGAATCAGCTTTCTACTTTCTCTTGCTCGGAAATCAGCTTTCTCTTGCGAAACACGAGAGATGAGAGTGTCTCCACCATGGACTAAGTATATCCATGGTCCTCATAAAAAAAGAAAGAAAATGACCTTGAATTGGATGAAGCCCTATGGGCCTTTTATGAGCGTTGGTGCAAGGCTCATAACAAGGAAAATGACCATGCCGAGATGGCTCACCGGTTCAAATTATTCAGACGTTGGGCAAAGTTGCTGCACCAATGGAACACCTGCCTTCCTCCAGATCCAGAGGAAGCAGCCATTTGCATTCAAAAAAGAGAAGACTTCTAATTACTGGACCTGTCTACCTGGCGCCCGAGCGCCCGTTCGGGCCAGCGAGCGCCCTCCCCGAAAGGAAAGTCGTACCGCGTGCCGTGTCAGGACAGCCTAGAAAAGGAAAAACCTTCCGCGCGCCAGCTCCCACTTGCATTTATTAGGGGATCAAAAACTTTAAAAATTTGTAACTTTTGATTAGAATTTTAAAATTCAAATGCGTTTTCACCGGTGGGTTTCTCGCGACGAGTTCTTCGAAACTAGATCCTGTATGAGTAGGTTTCGACGAACTTTTCTTTAGCAACTTAGTGTGCTACAGAGGCAACTTTAGTGCTATACAAAAGCAACTCCTTTTTCCTAGTATGACTACCTATCAATGGAGGACCTTATAAGTCGGTTACCATGACTATCAATTGAGTAGTTTCACCTCTAAATTGCCTAACATAAAGACAACTCCAAGATGGATCACCAAAACGCCCCAAATATCAGGATCGGCCTCTCTAGACACTTTTAGCCATCCAATGAGTCCAACTACTATCAGACATGTAAAAAAGGTTTGCTTCCCCATATGAGTTCCTTGCAGTAAAAAATAGCATGCATCCTCTATGCAAAAGTAAAAAATCATGCATCATTTTTTCTATGATTTCAGACAACTCTCGTAAAATTTGAAGCAACTAGTGTCATGCATTAAGAGAGGGGTTGCTGCCCCATAAGCTCCTTGCAGTAATACCAGGCAACCCTTCTGCGAAAAAAATAATCACAAAACCAACAAGTAGAGACAACATATATAGGTGGCACTAATGTATATATATTGTTTAACATAGGCAACTGTAGTGTGATTCATGGGAACTATTTAAAAAACAAAAATGTGTTCCAGGCATTTTTATGCATTTGTTGATGTGAACTGAGCTGCTTCATATATATATATATATATATATATATATATATATATATATATATATATATATATATATATATATATATATATATTCTGATGCAACTTAATCTACTAATACAATATTTTTTTAGAATTACTTCCTATCCACCTCTCCTCGCCCGTTCCGGTTGCCTTCCTTCTTCATATTCATCGTTTCATCAAAAACAAATCTGAAAAAACCATGGGTACCTCCTGTTGATCCACCATTTCGCCCTGTGAAGCATCAGGTTGAGCGGCCCTTTTACTTGTAACTCAATATAAAAAACACCAAAATGCAAAACTGTTCTAGAACAAAAACAAGCAACTGCCCTAACAAAACCAAGCAGTTGTCCTAGCAAAACCAAGCAACTCCCCTAGCATCTATTTTAGGCAGAGAAAAAAATGTATGAGCAACTTTAATAGCCCTTTATGAAAAAAATGTCTTAGCAAAACCAAGCAACTCCCCTCTCATCCACCTTCTCGTATGTTATAGCAGAAGATCAAAACAACTCAATTAGAAAGAAACGCAAAAAGTGAGAAACTGTTGTAGCAGAAACAAGCAGATGTCCCTGGCACTACTACTTAGATTGTCAATTTTAGTCTGAAAAAAACATATGAGTAAGTTGAATAACCTTTGTGGACAACTATCTCACCCCCCCCCCCCCCCCGCCCGCCCCCCATGTAACTTCTCATCTATTCTAACTCAACTACAAAAAGGTTACAAAATACAAAAATTGTTCTAGCAAGAAAACAAGCAACTACCCTAGAAAAACCAAGAAATTTTCCTAGAAAAATCAAGCAACTCCCCTAGCATCTACTTTAGGGTGGAGGGTGGGGGTGGTGGTGTGCTTCGCACTGAGCGCGTCGACGGGAGGAGGACCGGGGCGATAGCCGTGTAGCTGGGAGGAGGAGGATCACGGTTTTAGTTACGTCCCCATGACCAACTCCACCCTCCTCCACCTGTATGATTATTCGCCAAGTATTTACGATCATACCAAAGGGATCCCACCCCGAGGAGATAAATTCTTGACACATCTCTATGACACAAACTTGAAAGGTATCTAAAACCTTTGCATATTAGCCAAATTATGGTCTTGGTAATGTTACTGTTCATGAGGATTGGACAACTGGATACATGGTTTTAGACGAGTGTATGGTTGATTGTGGGCAATTGGATACATAGTTTTGGACAACTGTACGGTTGATTGTGGGCAACTGTGGAAAATTCTTAACTAACACATGCAACTAGGAATAGCAGGAAATTCTTAACTAACACATGCAACCAGGAATAGTAGGGCCAAAAAGAACATTTGTCTGAACCAACCTATCCAATCAAGAAGAGCTTATTCCATCAAGGAATCTTAAAAAGTTCCTTTCCAATTTCAATAAGGCTTGGTGTACATTGACTGTTGTCGTGTACAACTTATCTCTGAATTTAGTCCATCACCCATCTAACAAAAAAACACCTATCCGTTAGCTTGACTGAGAAGAGAGGCTAAAGAAAACTACACTTGTACATGGATTTCCCATGATTGAGTTTGAGCAACTCTTTGCAGATGTGCAACAACTACTAAATACCAGGGGTTGCAAAATGTGCACACATTCTAGCAAACAACCCCACATCGAGAGTAGAAGCTTGTGTGTTAGCCATATTGGTTCTAGCTATATTTCCTGAAAATTGAGTGTGCACTACCGAACTAAGCTACTACTCTTGCTAATATCAATGTGTATCCCATCTTTCTGATCCTAAAACTATCATGGTCAGTTTACTCATATTCTGCACCCTTCAGTGAAAATAACCATGCAAATCAATCATCGATGTATCTTCTCAGTCTGTATGCATATACAAATCTGAGATGATAATCTGAAAAACCTACAAGCAACTCGAAACAGAAAAGTGTGAAATTGTTCTAGCAAAAACAGGTAACTGTCCCTAGCATTACTACTTAGATTATCTACTACTTTAGGGAGAGAAAAAATGTGTGAGAAATTTGAATAACCTTTGTGGAAAACTATCTCACCCCCCTCCCCATGCAACTTGTCATCTACCCTAGCAAAAATCCAAGCAACTCAATTAAAAAACACAAAATGCAAAAACTGTTCTCGTACAAAGGAGGCATCTGTCCTAGGGAAACCAAGCAACTGCATTACAAAAGGCAGAAATGCAACAAAATGTTCTAAAACGAATCCGAGCAACTGCCCCAACAAAACTAAGCAAATGCGGTACACACACAAAATGCAACTCTTTTAACGAAATCCAAGTAACTATTCTCTTCTTGGAGTGGAAAGCCGCCTTTTGAATCTAATGCTGCCCAACCCCCTTCAATCCCCATATCAGGCGTGACGCCGTCACAAGAGAAGCCACTCAGCGGAGTACAAAATCCGCACCACCCCCTTGTTTCTAGGCCCTATAGATTTAGTAAAAATTAAAGCAACCTTCCGTTTAATTCCAGGCAACACATATTAAAAACTTGAGCAACTACACAAACAGAGGGTTATCCAACATGTGCTATTTATGTAGGCAACTTCCTGCGAAAAGGATGAACACCTTGCATCAATCAACTTAATCATAACATTTTCATTTGCTAGATATATGTATCCATCCATCCACCTAACCTCATGTCAGAGACACTCGAGAAACAACAAGAACTTGTGCTAGTTGAGAAACTAGTTTAGACTTAGCAACACATAAACGAATCTAGTTTCCTTGCTCACATGTTCTTCTACTTGAGAAACTAAAACTAGTACACACATCTAGCAAGCTGATCCCAGACTTGGGAATCTAGCAGCAACACATGAACCTGAGCCATGAGTTGAGAAATTGAGCGGTTTGCAGATGGACCAGCCCTTGGTGTCAGCAGACCACACGACGGCGCGGTTGCAGCCTTACCTAAGCACTAGGCCGCTCTCCGGTGTGAGCTCCGTGGCCCCTTCCTCGACGGGGATGCGACAGCTGGCCGACCCCTCTCCAGCTATAAGAAAGATGAGGGGAGGAGACGATGGCGCTACTGCTCCGGTTACCCGCCGACCGGCTCGCTTGGTTCCTCCAGTCCGTCGCCTCTCGCTCGACACCCCGGGCTATGACACCGGCGGCGGCGTGGTCCTCTGGTTCTTCGCCACCACCGGGTTGACACAAGAAAAGGGGATTATGATAAGGCGTTCTTTTCTGGAGAGAGATAGTGGATGGGTAGTTGTGTTTTTTTTTCAGCGATGTAGGTACATGCACTGGTAGAAAAAGGGCCTATAGTCCCGGTTCGTAAGGGCCTTTAGTCCCGGTTCCTGAACCGGGACTAAAGTGTCGGTACTAATACCTCCCACCTTTAGTCCCGGTTCAATCCAGAACCGGGACTAAAGCCCATCCATGTGGGCAGTTTGTAGAGCCCAGTCAGGAGACCCTTTGGTCCCGGTTGGTGGCACCAACCGGGACCAATAGGCATCCACGCGTCAGCATTTCTGTGGCTAGGGTTTTTGTTTTTTTTTTGAAGGGGGGGGGGGGTTGGGGGTTTTGGGGGGTTAATTTAGGTGTTTCATATATTGTGTTAGCTAGCTATAATTAATATAGAGAAGTGTCCTCTCTTATGTCCGTGCTTGGTCGACGCTACGTACTATACATACGTATAGAGAGGACTAGACACGCCGGCTAGCTAGTAAAGCAAACGAAGAAAACAGAAGATCGTCATGAACATATATGCATACAGAGAGAAGTGATATCGACCACCTCTCCTTCTCCGAGAGATTGGTCCAACAACAAGTTCTCGTATATCTATCGGACAGTACCGGCTACATATATACAGTAATTATCTCTTACAAATATAATCATACGGACTCAGGTTTAACATAGAATTCTCCGTCTTCAGGGATCACGTGGTCAAGAAAGAATGCCGCCAATTCCTCTTGAATTGCTCGCATGCGAGCTGGTGCTAGGAGTTCATCCCGCTTCCGAAACATCTAATTTGAAGAAGGGGGTCAATGCATATATATATATGAATGAATGAAACTCAACACAAATGATGGTAATAAAATAAAATTGTGAATATTGTTATTTACGTACTTCATATTGTTTGTTAGAGTACCCGCCCCGCTCACACGTCGTGTGGCGGATGGACTCGCAGATGTAGTATCCACAGAAATCATTCCCTTGTTCCTGCCACAACCACTTTACAAGAAATAGAGGTCAATCAAACTGATCAGCAAGAATGCTAAATGGTATTGATGAAACTAGCGCTTGAATCACTAGGAGATGTGCGGAACATGCTACTATATATAGTACTTACTTTCGGGTGTCTAAATTCCAGCTCCTTCGGCAGTCCCGGAACTTTTTTGGTGAATTTTCTCCAAACCCTGCCGGACAAAGAAAACAATTACTTGATATCAGGAAATGAACAAAGTTGCTGATATGGTGGATAATGATCGATTTAACTTACTTCTTGAGGATTTCAGTCATGTCTGCATAGTCCTGGGGATCTTTTCGTTTTGAGTCTAAGACGGTTACTAGTCCCTGCTCAAGCTTAATCTCTAGGAGAATATAGTGGAAACTGCACACGCATGCATAACTCATGAATTACATTACTATAACCTTGAGTAATATATAAGGGAAACCGAATACGCACAAGACAGTAACACTCACTTGAAGTTGTAAGGAAAGAGTATTATATCTTTGTTTTGATTTATTACGAACGATTGTAGCAAGTTGGCCTCGGTAGCTGCGGCATGAAGTTTAACCTCAGTTGCATCTATGAGATATGTGTTAATGAACCCAATATCACCGACTTGTCTTTTCTTCAATTCGACGATCTTCAATTTGCATAATATAGTGAGGATGATTATAAATACATGCAATGAAAGAGCTAAGCTATATAGAGAAACTTAATGACAGAAGTAGTACTACTTACAGACAGTAGCAGGCGATCGTTGTTTTATCGAGGGCCAATTGATTGAAAAACTGATAGAACTCCTCAAATGGAACAGGCAACAGATCAATTCCAACGAGGTCATGCTCCTTTTTAACTCTCACATACAAAGTACTCCTCCCCCCAGAGTCTCTGCAGATTTTCAAGTACCAATCATGCAATCTTCGCATCATCGTTGATAGAGATCTTTCATCTTTGACGAGAGGCTTCCCGTACTCGTATCTTTGCATCCGCATGTCCATGGGTTCATAATGTACTTCGTCGGGCAGGTAATCTGCAAGATTATTATAACCGGGCACCATCCTCGGATCATTAGCGACGTTGTGGCTAGGCACCTTGAGCGGGGGGCATGATTGCTTCGCTTGTTTGCCGAGCTGGGCAATTTGTTTCCCAGCTCGTCGTTTTTTCAGCCTTTCATCACTGACAGTAGTTCCCGACCGCTCCGCTTCGGCAAATTCCTTTCCAATAATGCGGTCATAGTTTCCTTTCGGCGGATCAGACTTTGGTGGTTTTGTCAGGGCAGCCAGAGTGCGCTTCACTTTCACCCCATCTACCTTCTCCTCCGGAGGTGGATGTTTCTTTGCTTTCACCCCTTCAAAGAATTTCCTCACTTCTTCTCGCGCGATCTCGGCGTTCTCCTCCTGGGTCCTCTCGTATGGTAACTTCTCTGGAGTCTTCAGAGAAGGACCGAATCTGTATGTCCTCCCGCCTCTGGTTGTACTGCTAGACGCCGACCGAGCAGACGAAGCGGTTGTCTTCTTTACTTGCTTAAGAGGCGGAGGAGAAGGACTACGACCCGCCGGAGCAGCTGGAGCGGCGGCAGGTCTCTTCTGCCCTTGCTGACGAGGCGGAGAAGGAGGAGGTTGGCTGCTCGGGCGCATCGGCGCAGGCGGAGACGGAGGCGGAGTGCCGCCACGCGCCGGAGAAGGAGCCGGCCGAGGGCCCTGATCGTCACTCGCCGGAGGAGGAGGCGGTGGAGGAGGCGGAGTGCCCTGACTCGCTGGAGGAGGAGGAGGAGGCGGAGGCGTCCAGTTCGGAAGGTTGATGAGGTCCTTCCGCCATAGGCATGGAGTCTTCAGAGCAAACCCCAGCCGAGTCTCCCCTTCACCGGTAGGGTGGTGAAGCTGGAGGTCCTCAAATCCCTCCGTTATCTCATCCACCATCACCCTAGCATATCCTTCTGGAATCGGCATGCAGTGAAAAGTTGCGCCGGGTTCAGTAGGATAAACAGAGCCAACAACCGCCTCGACCTTCAAATTCATCCATTGCGTCATAAGGTGGCAATTTTGAGACTCCGTTATAGCATCCACAGGATAGCTGGCAGGAGCCGTCAAGGCATGCTGCAGCTGAAGCTGCTCGGTGGAAGCCACGCTGCTTCTGCGCTGAGATGGCGGGGTAGCTTCGGGGGAGGCTTCGGCAGTACGTTTGCTGCGATTTGCTTCTCGTTCCTCTATCGCTTGTACCCTTGCGTGCAGCGCCTGCAGTTCGGTCTGCTGCACTTTTTTCCTCCTCTCATGGGATTTGTAACCGCCTGCGTCCGGAAACCCAACATTCCATGGAACGGAGCCTGGCATGCCTCGTGTCCGTCCAGGGTGCTCAGGATTCCCGAGGGCCATTGTGAGCTCGTCGTGCTCTCTGTCTAGAAAGAACGTCCCTTCCTGCGCTGCGTCGATATAGTGCTTAAGCCTACTGACTGGTATGTCCATTTGTTCGTTCGTCCAAATGCATCCCCCTGTTTCAGGGTCCAAGGTTCCGCCAGCCCCGAAGAACCAAGTCCGGCAATGGTCTGGCCAGTTATATGTCTCTGGTCTGATCCCTTTATGAAGCAGATCATTCTCAACCTTGGACCACTTAGGCCGGGCTACGAGGTAGCCACCTGACCCCGTGCGATGGTGAAGCTTCTTCTTCGCGGCATTCTGCTTGTTTGTCGCCGACATCTTCTTACTCTTTTCCGATGTCTTGTAGGCCACAAATGCGGGCCAGTGATCTCTGATCTTCTCATATCTGCCCTTAAATTCTGGTGTCTCTTTTTTATCGACAAACCTATTGAGCTCTTTCTTCCACCTCCTGAATAGATCTGCCATCCTCTTCAGAGCAAAAGACTTGATTAATTTCTCTTTAATTGGGTTCTCTGGATTATCCTCTGGCGGTAGGGTGAAATTTGACTTCAGCTCAGTCCAAAGATCATTTTTCTGCATATCATTGACATAAGACACCTCAGGGTCTTCTTTAGCCGGCTTAAACCATTGCTGGATGCTTATCGGGATCTTGTCCCTAACCAGAACCCCGCACTGAGCAACAAATGCCCTCTTTGTCCGGAGGGGTTCAATAGGTTGGCCGTCGGGCGCGATTGCTGTGATCTCAAGCTTTTCATCCGAGCTCAACTTTTTCTTCGGGCCTCGTCTCTTTACCGAAGTTGTGCTCGATCCGGAGGGCTAGAAAAAAGAACAAAGACTTAATTAATATGTGTACATACCAAAACAATGAATGCATCAATCAGCTAGTCAGCATAGGCTTAACTAATATATATACCTGGCCGGACTCGGTTCGGTCACCGGAGCCGTCATCACTTTCTCCTTCTTGCACCGGCATTGGGTCACCGGCGCCGTCCTCATGTTCTTCTTCTTGCACCGGCATTAGGTCACCGTAGCCAGCTTGTTCACCCTCTCCTTCCGGACCATCGAAGATATCGTTGAGATAGTACGAGACGGCATCACTTCCTTCTGCGATTATCTCCCTCAACAACGCTTCTTTTCTTGCTTCGTCTAGGGCGGTGTCCATAGTTTCTACAAATATTTACAACATGGCAATTATTATTCAAACATGACAGATGGATATATTAGTGCCAAACGTAGAACTAGCTACCTAATCATAGTAAGCTATCGGGAGGGGGTATATATCGACAACGACGACACTACATCTATATATGTCCCTCGATGACCCTCGTTCCCGATAAAAAAAGTGGAAGAAGAAGAAAAAAAGAGGAGAAGAAAGAATAGAGGAGTCTTCTCCTCTATTCTTTCTTCTCCTCTTTTTTTCTTCTTCTTCCTCTTCTTTTTTTATCCTCTTCTTCCTCTCATGTTCGAGAGGATCGCCTTGGGGTCGGGAGGTTGCCTAGTGTCAAAGGATTCAACAAAACCATGTCTTCATCATTAGGCGAAAGTAACATGTGCATGATGGTAGGAAGCTCTTCAAAGTTGTTCTGGAACGGAGTCCCAGATAGGATAATCCGCCTTTTGGTACAAAGTTCAGCAAGAGCCTTCCGAATATCGCTATTTGGAAGGCCTTTGCTGAATTCGTACCAAAGGGCGGATTATTCTATCCGGGACTCCATTCCAGAACAACTTTGCAGAACTTCGTACCAACATGCCCTGGTTACTTCCGGCTAATGATGAAGGCATGGATTTCTTCAATACTTTGACACTAGGAAACCTCTCTCTACTTCTGGCTAATAAGAAGAAGAAGAAGAAGAAGAAGAAAAAAAAGAAGAAAAAAAGAGGAGAAGAAGAAAGGAATAGAGGAGAAAAGAGAAAATAGAATATATGAGAAAATAGAATATATATTCTATTTTTCTCTTCTTCTCCTCTATTCCTTTCTTCTTCTCCTCTTCTTTTTCTTCTTTTTTCTTCTTCTTATTTATTTCTCCTCTTCTTCCTCTCCCCTCTTCTTCTCCTTTCTTCCTCTTCTTTTTTCCTTTTTTCTCTCATTCTTTTTCTTCTTCGTCCTTTCTTAAAAATACATGAAGTAGTATTGCATATAAACATACATACATATAATCAACATATGCATATGAAAAAAATCTGAACATACATACATATAAACATACATACATACATACATACATACATACATACATACATACATACATTTTCTAAAAATCTGAACATACATGCATACATATAAACATACATACATACATTTTCTAAAAATCTGAACATAAACATACATACATACATACATACATATAAACATAACATACATACACAAAAAATTCATATACATATCTGAACATATACATCATCCATCCATCCATATATAATCAACATATGCATATGAATAGGATCGAGGGGACAGGGAGGAAAGGGGGTCGCCGGAGCCGGACCGAACGGGGAGGAGGGGCGGCGTCGAGGCAGGGGCGGCAGTGGGGGCGGGCGCCGACGACGACGACAATGGTGGGGGCGGGCCGGGGCGCAGGGGCGCGGCCGTGCGTGCTCGGGGACGGGGCAGGGGCACGGGGCGGCGGCCGGCGTGGGCTCGGGCGCGGGGCAGGGGGACGGGGAGACGGGGATGGCGGCCGGCGGCGGCGACGGCGACGAGGAGCGCGCGAGCGATTTGGGCAGCCTGGCGGCGGGGGCAACTGGCTAGGGAGGCGAGGGAGATGCGAAAATTTTCACAAGTCCTCGTTATATAGCAAGGGCATTGGTCCCGGTTCGTGGCACCAACCGGGACCAATGCCACCCTTTAGTCCCGGTTCGTGGCACGAACCGGGACCAAAGGCCAACTTTCAGCAGCCCAAAGGGCGGGAAGCGAAGCCCATTGGTCCCGGTTGGTGGCACCAACCGGGACTAAAGGGTGGCAATGGTCACGGTTGGTGCCACGAACCGTGACCAATGCCACCTTTAGTCCCGGTTGGTGCCACCAACCGGGACCAATGCCCTTGTGCGCCCCGGGTCCAAAAGTTTAGTCCCACATCGCTAGTTGAGAGCGCCCGAGACCAGTTTATAAGGTCTGCTGCCTCCTCCCTCCTGAACTCCTCCGAACTTAAGGCCTATGGGCCTAATTTGACACTGCTTTGCCTGTGGGCCTATTGGGCCTTCTGCGGGCCTGAATCCTGGCCCATGTAGGGTTTCTAGTCGTATTCAAGCCGTGGAGGTTCAGTAGGTGGCATTTTTTTTTCTTTTTTCTTTTTTATTTCTACATTTTTTTGGTTTTTTATTTTTTGCTTTTAGGTCACAAAAATTATAAACTTTCTATTAGTGCCATTAGTTTTAAATTTTAAATAGTTTAAATTTGAATTTTTAAAAATTTGTGTGAATCACTAGTTTATGAATAACTTTACTATAAAATTAGAATTTTTTTCTATTTATTTTTTATTTCTACTTAAAACTAAATACTTACAGTTTTTTAGTGATTTCTTTTTGCTTTTAGGTCACAAAAATTATAAACTTTCTGTTAGTGCCATTAGTTTTAAATTTTAAATAGTTTAAATTTGAATTTTAAAAAATTTGAAGAATATTATAGTTTTATTTTAGTTTAATTACTTACAGTTTTTTAGTGATACTTATAGTTTTATTTTACTTATAATTTAATTTTTTTATTTGTACTAAATACTTATAGTTTTAAAATGCACCATATTTTTTTTACTATGAAGTTAGATCATCTGTTACAAAGGGATTTCATTTTCTTGAACTTATTTGAACTCCATATTTTTTCTGTGTTCAAAATGCACCATTCAAAGACACATCATCAATTTTCAACCCTTTCTGACTTCATTTGTTATTTTTCATGCATTTATTGATTTTTTTGAGCTATAAGACCCTGAAATTGAAAAGCATTTCAAATGAACTCCGAAAAGGTTGAAAGTTGGCATGGTATCATCATTTCACCCACATAGCATGTGCAACAAAGTTGAGATGGTTACGGCAAAAACTGGATGCACTTCGTGTACAAAACGGACAATCTCTTTCGAAGTATCAGGGTTTCGGACGAAAGATCATCTGTTACAAAGGGATTTCATTTTCTTGAACTTATTTGAACTCCATATTTTTTCTGTGTTCAGAATGCACCATTCAAAGACACATCATCAATTTTCAACCCTTTCTGACTTCATTTGTTATTTTTCATGGATTTATTGATTTTTTTGAGCTATAAGACCCTGAAATTGAAAAGCATTTCAAATGGACTCCGAAAAGGTTGAAAGTTGGCATGGTATTATCATTTCACCCACATAGCATGTGCAACAAAGTTGAGATGGTTACGGCAAAAACTGGATGCACTTCGTGTACAAAACGGACAATCTCTTTCGAAGTATCAAGGTTTCAGACGAAAGATCATTTTTTACAAAGGGATTTCATTTTCTTGAACTTATTTGAACTCCATATTTTTTCTGTGTTCAAAATGCACCATTCAAAGACACATCATCAATTTTCAACCCTTTCTGACTTCATTTGTTATTTTTCATGGATTTATTGATTTTTTTGAGCTATAAGACCCTGAAATTGAAAATCATTTCAAATGAACTCCGAAAAGGTTGAAAGTTGGCATGGTATCATCATTTCACCCACATAGCATGTGCAACAAAGTTGAGATGGTTACGGAAAAAACTGGATGCACTTCGTGTACAAAACGAACAATCTCTTTCGAAGTATCAGAGTTTCGGACGAAAGATCATCTGTTACAAAGTTGGCATGGTATCATCATAATAGTTGCGGGAGAAAGTCTTCACTTTTTCTTCGCTTGTGTCATTTGCTTATTGCGCCGTAACCATGGATAATCTTCATTGTTTATCAGGATGCTTGGGTCAGCCTTGACATTGAAGGGAGGAATTTCATGAAACTTTTCATAATCTTCAGACATGTCTGTCTTGCCGTCCATTCCCAGGATGTCCCTTTTTCCTGAAAGAACTATGTGGCGCTTTGGCTCATCGTATGATGTATTCGCTTCCTTATCTTTTCTTTTTCTCGGTTTGGTAGACATGTCCTTCACATAGATAACCTGTGCCACATCATTGGCTAGGACGAACGGTTCGTCAGTGTACCCAAGAATTTTCAGATCCACTGTTGTCATTCCGTACTGTGGGTCTACCTGTACGCCGCCGCCAAACAGAATGACCCATTTGCACTTAAACAAAGGGACCTTAAAATCAGGTCCGTAGTCAAGTTCCCAGATGTCCACTATGTAACCATAATATGTGTCCTTTCCGCTCTCGGTTGCTGCATCAAAACGGACACCGCTGTTTTGGTTGGTGCTCTTTTGATCTTGGGCGATCGTGTAAAATGTATTCCCATTTATCTCGTATCCTTTGTAAGTCAATACAGTCAAAGATGGTCCCCTGGACAACAAGTACAACTCATCACAAACAGTGTTGTCACCTCTGAGACCTGTTTCCAACCAACTGCTGAAAGTCCTGATATGTTCACATGTAATCCAGTCGTCGCATTGCTCCGGGTGTTTGGAGCGCAGACTGTTCTTGTGTTCATCGACATACGGGGTCACCAAGGTAGAGTTCTGTAGAACTGTGTAGTGTGCTTGAGACCAAGAATATCCGTCCCTGCATATTATTGAGTCTCTTCCAAGAGTGCCTTTTCCAGTCAGTCTCCCCTCATACCGCGATTTAGGGAGACCTATCTTGTTAAGGCCAGGAATGAAGTCAACACAAAACCCGATAACATCCTCTGTTTGATGGCCCATGGAGATGCTTCCTTCTGGCCTAGCGCGGTTACGGACATATTTCTTTAGGACTCCCATGAACCTCTCAAAGGGGAACATATTGTGTAGAAATACGGGCCCCAGGATGACAATCTCGTCGACTAGATGAACTAGGACGTGCGTCATGATATTGAAGAAGGATGGTGGGAACACCAGCTCGAAACTGACAAGACATTGCGCCACATCACTCCTTAGCCTTGGTACCATTTCTGGATCGATCACCTTCTGAGAGATTGCATTGAGGAATGCACATAGCTTCACAATGGCTAATCGGACGTTTTCCGGTAAAAGCCCCCTCAATGCAACCGGAAGCAGTTGCGTCATAATCACGTGGCAGTCATGAGACTTTAGGTTCTGAAACTCTTTCTCTGGCATATTTATTATTCCCTTTATATTCGATGAGAAGCCAGTCGTGACCTTCATACTAAGTAGGCATTCAAAGAAGATTTCTTTCTCTTCTTTCGTAAGAGCGTAGCTGGCAGGACCTTTATACTGCTTCGGAGGCATGTCGTCTTTTTCGTGCAAACGTTGCAGGTCCTCCCGTGCCTCCGGCGTATCTTTTGTCTTCCCATACACGCCCAAGAAGCCTAGCAGGTTCACGCAAAGGTTCTTCGTCACGTGCATCACGTCGATTGAGGAGCGGACCTCTAGGTCTTTCCAGTAGGGTAGGTCCCAAAATATAGATTTCTTCTTCCACATGGGTGCGTGTCCCTCAGCGTCATTCGGAACAGCTAGTCCACCGGGACCCTTTCCAAAGATGACGTAGGGTAAATCATTGACCATAGCAAGCACGTGATCACCGGTGCGCATGGCAGGCTTCTTCCGGTGATCTGCCTCGCCTTTGAAATGCTTGCCTTTCTTTCGACATTGATGGTTGGTCGGAAGAAATCGACGATGGCCCAGGTACACATTCTTCCTGCATTTGTCCAGGTATATACTTTCAGTGTCATCTAAACAGTGCGTGCATGTGTGGTATCCTTTGTTTGTCTGTCCTGAAAGGTTACTGAGAGCGGGCCAATCGTTGATGGTCACGAACAGCAACGCCTTAAGGTTAAATTCCTCCTGTCTGTGCTCATCCCACGTACGTACACAGTCTCCATTCCACAGCTGTAAAAGTTCTTCAACTAATGGCCTTAGGTACACATCAATTTCGTTGCCGGGTTGCTTAGGGCCTTGGATGAGAACTGGCATCATAATGAACTTCCGCTTCATGCACATCCAAGGAGGAAGGTTATACATACATAGAGTCACGGGCCAGGTGCTGTGATTACTGCTCTGCTCCCCGAAAGGATTAATGCCATCCGCGCTTAAAGCAAACCATACATTCCTTGGGTCCTTTGCAAACTCATCCCAGTACTTTCTCTCGATTTTTCTCCACTGCGACCCATCAGCGGGTGCTCTCAACTTCCCATCTTTCTTTCGGTTCTCACTGTGCCATCGCATCAACTTGGCATGCTCTTCGTTTCTGAACAGACGTTTCAACCGTGGTATTATAGGAGCATACCACATCACCTTTGCAGGGACCCTCTTCCTGAGGGGCTCACCGTCAACATCACCGGGGTCATCTCGTCTGATCTTATACCGCAGCGCACCGCATACCGGGCATGCGTTCAGATCCTTGTATGCACCGCGGTAGAGGATGCAGTCATTAGGGCATGCATGTATCTTCTCCACCTCCAATCCTAGAGGGCATACGACCTTCTTTGCTGCGTATGTACTGTCGGGCAATTCGTTATCCTTTGGAAGCTTCTTCTTCAATATTTTCAGTAGCTTCTCAAATCCTTTGTCAGCCACAGCATTCTCTGCCTTCCACTGCAGCAATTCCAGTACGGTACCGAGCTTTGTGTTGCCATCTTCGCAATTGGGGTATAACCCTTTTTTGTGATCCTCTAACATGCGATCGAACTTCAGCTTCTCCTTTTGACTAATGCATTGTGTCCTTGCATCGACAATGACCCGGCGAAGATCATCATCATCGGGCACATCGTCTGGTTCCTCTTGATCTTCAGCAGCTTCACCCGTGGCAGCATCATTGGGCACATCGTCTGGTTCCTCTTGATCTTCACCAGCTCCCCCCGTTGCAGCATCACCGTATTCAGGGGGCACATAGTTGTCATCGTACTCTTCTTCTTCGCCGTCTTCCATCATAACCCCTATTTCTCCGTGCCTCGTCCAAACATTATAGTGTGGCATGAAACCCTTGTAAAGCAGGTGGGAGTGAAGGATTTTTCGGTTAGAGTAAGACCTCGTATTCCCACATTCAGTGCATGGACAACACATAAAACCATTCTGCTTGTTTGCCTCAGCCGCATCGAGAAACTCATGCACGCCCTTAATTTACTCGCGGGTGTGTCTGTCACCGTACATCCATTGCCGGTTCATCTGCGTGCATTATATATAATTAAGTGTCCAAATTAATAGAAGTTCATCATCACATTAAAACCAAAGTACATACATAGTTCTCATCTAACAACATATAGCTCTCCAGAGCATCTAATTAATTAAACCATACATTGAAACTATGTAAAACATTTCAATGCGAAAACAAATGCGATCATAATCGCAACCAAGGTAACAATTGATCCAACGGCATAATGATACCAAGCCTCGGTATGAATGGCATATTTTCTAATCTTTCTAATCTTCAAGCGCATTGCATCCATCTTGATCTTGTGATCATCGACGACATCCGCAACATGCAACTCCAATATCATCTTCTCCTCCTCATTTTTTTTATTTTTTCCTTCAACAAATTGTTTTCTTCTTCAACTAAATTTAACCTCTCGACAAGGTCGGTTGGCATTTCCGATTCACATACATCCTAGATAAATAAAATCTATGTCACGTTGGTCGGCATAATTTTCATAAACAATAAATGAACCAATAGTTATAAAGATAATATACATACCAAATCCGAATCATAGACAGGACGAGGGCCGGCGGGGGCGGATACCAAAACCATCGCACTATATAAGATGCAATAATAAATGTAAGAAAATGATACAAGTATCTATCTAAACATACAAGTAAGAATATTTTTCCTTTCAGAAAGAAGATAAGAATAAGAGGCTCACCACGGTGGTGTCGGTGATGAGATCCGCGCGGGTGATCGACGGCGGTGAAGACGGGGACGGGGCGTGACGGACCGCTAAATCTAGACAAATCTCGAGGAAAATGGAGCTTGGAGGTCGAGCTTCGAGAGGAGAAAGCTTAAGTAGTGTGGCTCGGGCATTCCATCGAACACCTCATGTGCATAGGAGGTGAGCTAGAGTACCACAAAGGCCTCTCCCCCTCGGCCAGAAAAAACAGAGCACTGTGCTTTGCTCTTGCGCGAGGGGGTATATATAGGCAATTCATTGGTCCCGGTACGTGGCATGAACCGGGACTAAAGGGGAGCCTTTGGTCCCGGTTCAAGCCACCAACCGGGACCAATGGTGGTGGGCCAGGAGGGAGGCCCTTTGGTCCCGGTTCGTCCCACCAACCGGGACCAAAAGGTCCAGACGAACCGGGACCAATGGCCCACGTGGCCCGGCCGGCCCCCTGGGCTCACGAACCGGGACCAATGCCCACATTGGTCCCGGTTCAAGACTGAACCGGGACTAATGGGCTGAGGTGGCCTGGACCATAGCCCCTTTTTCTACTAGTGATGGGGTTTTCGTCCGGTAGCGCGTGTGCTCGAGACAGCAATCCAGCGCAGCTGCGTGATTCAGAATTCGGGCTAATTACTCATTTCAACAAGCCAAGACATCTCAAACTTCGATGATAGCCTTTGGCCAATGGAATTAGGTCCATATTCGCCGATGAACAACCAGATGATTAGTTTGCTTAGGGGAATCCCAGACATTGAATGAGATGAACTCAACTCACCGAATCACTCCACTGTAATATGTTATGCTTTGCTGTTCCATGTGCACTAAGTTATTTGGGATTCCACTCTTCCTAGAAGTGAAGCACACGAGGGCCTCTTGTACGTCTTTTATTTTCTGCACTTACGTGTGATCATGCATGCAGAGAGTGTAGAGATTGCCTGGAGAGTGGCTTCTTGTCATAGGGATGATGACTCAGCTCTCTGTTGGTAGGTTTCCCCGTTCAACTTCAAATGCTGCCGGGGCAAAGGCCGCAAGCCAAAAATCTTGGTAGCAATGGTACAGTGTCGTGGCATACCAAAGTGCTTCTGTTGCTTCGCTTTGGTCTTATATTGTGGGCACAGTGAAGGAAAAAACAACGGTAGGACACCCGTGCAGAAAATCTTAAACTATTACAAATTGTATGTATCATACCATCAAATTCCAAATATGAACTATATCCACTAACTTACTGCAAAAAATAAAGATTAATCATTTTGTATATGCAGCTAAAATGTCAACCCAAATCAAGATTGTATTGATTCCGTGCAATGCCACATCTATTGAGTGGCCAGCCTGTTTGATTCGTTCTCAAAATGTATTGGGGAAACATGATTAGAATGGTACTAGAAGTGTATTGCACGCTTTGCCGCGCCGTTTGGTCAAAATGCTTGTGAGGTGGGGTGTATTAGATTATTTGATTTGTTTGGTTTACGTAATATTTGGGCTCTCGTTCTTTCAATGTCAAACTCAGTGTCAAACACTCAGACACGCAGCTTAGTGTTGTGCTGCAGCTGAGCAATTGCAGGGTCTTTACCAAACCTCCACTGAAGTTCCCAGAAAACACACGCACACGCACACACACACGCACACGCACACGCACACACACACGCACACGCACATGCACACACACACACACACGCACACACACACACACACACACACACACACGCACACGCACGCATGCACGCATGCACGCCCACACACACACACAAACACACAACAGACACACACACACACTCCCCCCCCCCCCCCCCCCCCCCCACACACACACACACACACAAAAGTAGACAAAATTTTACATGCATAACAGAAACATGACATATATAAAGAACTTGTATAGAGGAAGATTTCCCGAACGGTTCTTCCACAAACTTAGCTGCCCAAGGAAGTGGCACATAGTACACTAAAAAATATATTAAGAGGCACATACGTAAATGTCTATGGGCACAATCCTTGCCATGGGTGACGTCTTGGATCCTAATCAGTTGTGGAGCAAGCAATACATGATCTAAATGCTTTATACCATCCCACTTAATAAACCACAAAGAGCGCACTTGATTGACTTCACTTTTGTCGTGCTTCATTGCTGCCTAGCTAGCAAAAGCTGAAGAACAAATTAGGCCATAGAACATGTTCATCTAGTTTTGCATTTAACTATGAAAGGCTGTATCTAAGCACGGTTCAGATTCGCTGACTTAATGTGAGGTGGCTTGGTATCACTGACATGTGGGCCAGTTGATTTGTGGTACCGCACGTCAGTGACCCTAAGTCACCCGATGTTAAGTGAGCCAATCCCGGCCCATATCAACAGGGTCTAGAATAAGGACCATGTATTTTTATACCATATATAGTATTTTGAAATATTTCTAATAAAAAGTGAAGTCAACCAAAAGAGAATGTTTTTGCCAAAGACTAACAAATTTATATGACTTTGAAATAATGAAGGCAATATAAGAGATTAATCCAATGTATCCGAATGAGTATTACATGAAAAACGATAGCATTTAGTTTAGAAATATTATTATTAATAACATGTGAAAATATTATGATGTTTGGCTATGATTCTGATATACCATATGAATTTTAATGTGAACGTAAAGAGTCTCTTAATAAATCTTCAACAAATATGAGCTAAAAGAACCTATAAGGAATGGTGTTTTCAATTCCAAACAATTACATATGTTGAGCACACAAATCTCATGTTTATGAAGACAATAAATCAATGCCTAGAGATAGAAAGAATAAAAGATTATTTTATAATGGTCGTGAAAGGCTAATAAAATAATAGGGAAAATCAGTACATGCCATTTCATAAGATTTTCAAAATCACGGTATCTAGAGAAACAATTTCAAAGCAAAACACATTATTTCTAGTCATTTCACATATCTAGTCATTTCACATATCTAGAAAAAAATACCTTTTCTCAGTTGCTGTAAGTTAATGAAAACCATTAGCTCCCCACTATATTGTGCCAATTATACTTATAGTATTATACTGGTAGTATGCATTGCATGGACATGAGGGAAGAATCCTCCTTCTGGTCAGTCAAATTAGCACATAGGTATTTAGAAAATACGACTGGCGGATGAAGAGGAAAATCATCATTGCAACTATTTCTTGAGAATTTGGTTAGATGGCATCTAAATTTTGGTGCTAACCACTGTAGATTAAATATCCACATTAAAATAATCGGCTGCTGTTAGGACTCATGATTCGCAACTATTTCAATAATTTCTTCTACACTGATATGTAGCTCATCTAAAAGGCTCATATTGTATTGACAATTTCTAAGACAATTTTCCTCGATACTTTCGGAACAGTTGATGCCAAATTTGATAGTGCAGTGAGTACACTCCTGACAAGGACCCTTCTGCCTACAATGTTCGTCAGCTTCCCTTTCCAACCAGCCAAACGAGCTTTTATTGTGTCAATGGTAATCTGCAGATGCACGATCCTCGGCCTAGTTGTTGAAATGGGCAGCCCTAGATAGGTAACCAGTAAATTTACCAGACTGCTCCCAAAATTTTATAGCACTTCCAACAAGAGTAGTTCCTCACATCTCATAGGCGCCACCGAGGATTTGCCCTGGTTTATTTGCATCTTGATTGGGTTAGCCATTGTTTATTTTCATCTTTGTGTTGTGCTATTTGGCCATTGAAAATTCTCATTTATAATTTTGCAGGTGCTTTGAAAAAACGGAGCTTTGTATAGTCGAGCCTCTGGTTCACCTTGTGAGACCTTGTCAACGCATTCAAGCGAGAGCTCACTCTGCTGTTTGCATCCTGCTGCATCTCTCTCTTGGCCGTCACTAGAAGGGGAAGGCCAAACTTATGCACCGTTACCCATGAAACACATTTTGTGTTCTCTCCATTGGCCAACAATGGTGAGCTATCAAGTTTGCGCAATAAGTGCGGCGGGGACGAGCAATTGGCCACTGTTCTTGACATTGCCAATGGTTGCAATCATCACCCGCCACCTTCCTCCCATCAACAGATTTTGCATACCCGGTCCCGCCCTCACGGACTCATAGATGATCCCTTTGGTTCTGGCCATCCTGTTTTTCTTGGCGGCGGCTCCATTACTTTTCGTCTAAAGAAGACGTAGGGAGAAAGTTGTGAGGCATCTGCTAGTTAGTCCAGGGGGGCATTATTGGCATAACGAGCCTGCATAATAATGAATTTGATGATGAGGAAGGATATAATGAGTTGGTTGGTTTAATGGCACAACACAATCTGGACTTGTAATCTCTTGCTGCGCGGCATATTCTGGTGGCTTACTTTGCATATGCCCTTTTTGCCAGTGTCTCTAGTGTACAAGACCCGACGCCTGCACTCACTAATGGACCCACCTGGCAGCAGCTCGCTGAGCTCGCCTGCAATATGGCGACTCACCAGGGCCTAGAAGGCCAACCCTTTTAGACCGAACTTTTATACTTATTTATTTATTTTTATTTTACTAAAATATTAAGTATAATTTTAATTTTAGCGATATAGTTAATTACATAATGCAAGTTATATATTTAACCAGTGTTCTTTGTTGTGATTTGTAATGTATATGACCGCTCACTTTGTTTATGTCAAATTTGAATAAAGTGATGTGACATAAGTTATCTTTGAATTATACTTGTGGCAATTGAAAATTTTGCATAGTTCACACCTACATAGTTGTATGTATGTGCATATGTTAACGTATACTTCATTTTCAGTAAATATCATGTGAGAGGTTCCTCAAGAACAATGTCCAACTAATATTTTAATAGTGATTTCTAGTGTACTATTAGGCGTGCATACTCTAGAATCTATAAAGTGTATCATTTGCAAATGTACTCCATGTTAGATACAATAATAAATTCAACATATGCATGATATTGAAAATAGTCACTGATGAACGTAACATATCACCGATTCAATTATGCTTACATACAATTTATTTATTTGGCATGCTCATCTAACATTTGATTTCATCTGGTGTATACAGAGAGCTCATGCCAGTTCCTAAAATTGTATGTTTCTGAACGGAGGTAGTAGGAATCTCGAGAACATGGAATTAATATCGCATTCGTCTCTACATTTTGGCTGAGGGGACTTTTAAACCCGAATGAAGGTAGTAATTAATACTGCCTCCGTGCACAATTATATGAGTTTCTATACTTTTTCTAATTCAGATGTGTATAGATATATGTCAATGTGTTTTTCACTCATTATAGTCTGTATGTAGTTCATAATGAAATATTCAAAATATCTTCTGTTTAGTCCATAATGAAATATCCAAAATATATTATGTTTGTGAACGGAGGTAGTAGATTAAACAGATCTCATTTTCAAATCATCCAAAGAGAGTATGAGGGAATGAGGTGTGGGAAAATTGTAGCGGAATACCTCTGGCCTCTGGGTACCTACTGAAACAAAATCGCTAAGCGTTGTCGAGCAGGATCCGTAGCCCTGTAGAATCACTGGATGGGAACGGGGGGACAAGCGAGATGATGGGTTGGGTCAGAAGGAGGTGGGAGGGAGGGTGACCTTGGAGGTGCCGCGTTGGGGTCGGGCAGTGGCGATTCCTGGCTACTATGTCGTTGCAGCCGCGGTGTCGCTTCCAAATCAATGGACAGCCAGGAGAGGAACGGATGTACTCGTAGCAGTCAAGGATCTTTATCTTTAGAGGGCTGGGGGGGGGGAGCTCGACCGCCACGGATACCTAGCAAAGGAGGTGAGGCGGCGCGGGGAGTGTGTCGACTGAAGGGCGAAATCACTAATTAAGGAGTACTCGTTGCAAAGAACACTCCACATTCCCAGATCGCGACAAGTGGCGCACATGCAACGCGCCACTTGTCGCAACCTGAGAGTTTTCCCTTTTTTCGTAGATCCGTTTATTCAATACGTTTTATCTCTTAAACCGTGCGTCCAAATCTCGAACCGTTTTCACCATTGGATTCCTCGCATCGAGATCTTAAAAACTAGATCCCATGTTGATAGGTTTTGACGAACTTTTTTTCAGAAAAAAAACGGATGAAAAAAACCGGGCGAAAAAACCGAGCCGGGAGCACGGTTTTTTCCCTTTCCGAAAGAGGCACACCGGTGCCTCTCGCGAAATCACAACCGTGCCTCTCGTGGAAGCAAAACCGTGACTCTCGTGGAAGGAAAAAAAACAGAAAACACGTTTTTTTTCGTTTCCGAGAGGCACGGCCGTGACTCTCGCGAAAGCACAACCGTGACTCTCGCGAAAGAAAAAAAACAGAAAACACGTATTTTTTTCCCTTTACGAGAGGCACGGCCGTGACTTTCGCATAAGCACAACCGTGCCTCTCGCGGAAGCAAAACCGTGACTCTCACGAAAGAAAAAAAACAGAAAAACGCGTTTTGTTTTTTCCCTTTCCGAGAGGCACGGCCGTGACTCTCGCGAAAGCACAACCGTGCCTCTTGCGGAAGCAAAACCGTGACTTTCGCGAAAGGAAAAAAAGAAAACGCATTTTTTCGCGCATTTTTTTTCCGAATTTGTTTTATCGAAAAGCTAAGAAAGACCGGGGGGAAACCAAAACATCGAAAAAACCCGTTTAAAAAGGCTGAAAACGCGTGCGAAAAAATAAAAAAAAAACAAAATCCGAAGGGAGCGTCCAGAGCGCGACATGTGGCGAATGGCTGAGAGCGCGCCAAGTGGCGCTGATCGTTGGGAGGCTCCCGAAGGAGCGCTCGTTAACTAGTTGCTCTCACTGAAGGGAGGAAAGGGGTGGCCGTTCGATGGTTGTTTTGCCTTGTGACGTTAAAATGGGCTTCGTGCGAGACTGAGGGCCCAATTAACCACGGGTCCCCAATTTTGCTGTGGGAGCAGCTGTCCATTCGAGTTGCCGGAAGTACTGCGCTAGGGTTTAATCGGATGGCTGAAGACATCCAGAACTGTAGATCCGATGGTCGTGGTGCTGATGGCCTGAGAAGGCTGGATTAGTGCGCAGTTTTAATGTTTCTAAATTTACTGGAATGATTATTAGGTATTTATTTATATATATAGGGCCTAGTATGTGTTTTGAGGTTGCATTTGACGTTTGGTAAAGAAATTAATATATAAGATGTATGGTGTAAAAATAATATGCTTTGTTTAGTAATATGTATGTCATATATTATTACTCTAATATGTGGTCAAAGGTAACCTCGGAAATTGTATTAGCCCTTGTATATATATGGATGGAGGAAATACATAGTATTCCACCGTCACCAAGCAGCCCAATCACATACGTCCAAATATGAAGGACTTGATCATTGTACAGTCGATTTCTTGTTCATTTCGTACTACTATTCAAAGCCCGCAAGGAATGACGAGAGGAGGCATCATTTCTTTGTCTGCATGCCGTCCGGAGCTTCGGAGCAACCGCGCCTGCACCGGAGCTATCCGCCACACATAGACAATTACACCACGATTCTTCCGTGCACACACACACACACAGACACACACACACACACATGGACGATTCTTCACTCGTACTAGTACGTAAGAAAGAGTACTAGCTAGCTAATCTCCTCCACATGTACGTACGTACCTTTCTCCACAACTGAATCAGTGGCACGCGCGCTGTTCCATGTTTGCCCGCATACTTCCGGAATTGGTCCCGGCCGGGCTAGCCATCGACGACGGTGACGTCGCAGTGGAGTGAGTCGTCTCTCGTGAGCACGTCCGTGGTCCAGCAGCTTGCCTCCCCAAGATGGGGCATCCTGCAGCTCGCAGGTCGGCATCGGCGGCTCCACCTCCACCGAGAGAGATAGACGCACTCTGGCCACGCGAGGCGATGACGGCGGCGTAAAGGACTGCGCGCGCGACCGGGCTGGGGCAAGACAAACTAGGAGCTAGCAACAAGACGGCGCACACACACAGCCATCAATCTCCGAGTGATGTTCTTGGGCATAATGCTGCCGGGGGCAGACTTGACCTCGCGACTCCATCCTCATGCGCAGACGACTGCTCGGCTTTGGTCGTTCCTCCCGCTTGCCTCGAGGCTGCATCATGCTTTTCAATTTCAATTCCACATATATCAAACTGAAATCCAGTGATTTTGGTTTCCATTTAGAAGCGAAATTTTCAACTGAATTTGACTAAATTCATTTAAATATTTTTAGAACATAAAAAAATGTTTAAAAATTATTTGAATTTGTGTCTACTATTGAAACACCTGAAATATTTGACCGAAAGGCAATTATTTCGAATCTCGAATGGAGGGAATAATTTCAGTATATACCAAAATTAACGAAATTTCAACACAATTAGACTGAAAGTGAAAACCTTGGGCTGCATGTGACATGGAGCAGTTTACTCTGTCGTCTGCACTGCTTGGCTACGTGGAGGGGAAAGCATGCCTGTCATCGTGTAAATTCCATTCGTTTGTGGAACAATCAACTCGAATAGTCTATACCACATTTTTCCTTTTGCAGATGATAGCATGCTCTTTTTCAGAGCATCAGTGGAACAGGCTAAAGTGGTGCATGAGGTCCTAGGTTTTTTTCCAAAAGTGTACAGGCCAGCTCTTGAGCGAAAGCAAATGACGCTTCTACACTACTTACAATCTCATTCGCAAAAAAATGCAGAACCTTTCTAAAAAAAAAAAGAATGCAGTGAGATAGATATAGGAGTCTCCAAATCAAGCAAGGAGAAGAAACTAACAAGGCTGAAAGAAAGGAAAAAAGATGAATCAAGCTGATCTTTGAAGGTAACCCAGATTACCACAAACATGTTAGATAACATCCAGCAAACGTCCCGAGATACGCAGGCCGCCTGTTCTTCACGTGGCGTCTCTGTTTCAAGTAAAAAGGAAAGAAAAACAAGATCAGTCAATATGGAGAGCATTAAGCGTATCAACAGAAATGACAAGACAATAGTTATAGAATTGCAGTCAAATGTTATACGACACTCATAATGTGAAAAAGAAATACAATTGTGCACTCAGGCGACGCAGGTTTACATGATTTCTGTATATCCTAGACAAGCATAATTTTCTTCTACAACCTAAAAAATAAAACAAACACTAGCCACAGGAGGCCAAATCACCAAGGAACCGTAGTTTTTAGGACTGGATTGACTTTTTTTCTTAGCTGAGGGCTGGATTAAATTGACAAATAGTAGGACCAGAGTCATCATTATGGTATCCTATGAATCTGAAAACCTGCACCAAGCAGGTCCGTAAAACTATGTGATTAGGAACTGATATCCATGTGAGCACTAGCATACTTCAGCATAAAATCATGTAAAATTAATTCCATAATACAACAACATTATAAAAGAGAAAATTTAAAAATTTAAAAATCTCATGGAGTAACTCGAGCTGAGGTTTACAGTACAAAAGCAGCATACTCGTCCCCTAAAAAAAGCAGCATCTCGAATGGTGCTTGACTAATATATTTAAAATGGCCTAAAAAAATCTTATCTACCACCATTTCATAATTATATTAAACAAAGCCTCTGTTGATGGACCATTAAAAAAGTAAAGCAGGATTACCAGTGTGAAAATGTCACCCACAACAAATTTCAACTTTAAAGCACATGTCAGAACAAAGTAGTAGCATAGAAAAGGATATTAACACGATGTACATTACAAAGCTTTGTAACCTAAATAAGAGAAATATATATTCAGATTCCATACAGGCAAAGAGGCAAACCTTGCAGGATCATACTTGAGCGTAGGGAATGTTGGAGGCCAGATCATCATATATAAAAGGATGGATATCACCAAAATATATAATCCCTTTTGTCATCTCATACACTTTATGCAGTGTCCTGCACTTGATATCCAAGTAGAGTGTGCATTGACCCATCTCCAAAAATACAAACTCAGCATTGCCCTCCACCTGTTTTATTCGGAGAGGCGCATTGCAACCTAACATACACAAACTGACCAACATCTCACACAAATAAAAGGTGTCCACCAGTGATCAGCAGTCATCTCCCTTGTGTTTCCAGATGTGAAGTTGCAGTTCTTTGACATGGATAAGGTATATACCAGCAGCATCATAGACACTTGACAACCTGGTGCTTCTCTCACCATGCTTCACCCCATGCGGGAGCTGAATTGTGGAGAACCTCGAGGACGTCAAATCCAATACGATAATATCACTCCAGGCAGCTGCCATATAGATTTTATTGTCGACGAGCACAGATTTTGGTTCCGCCAGCACACAAGGGAGCTGGTTTACAACCAAGTTATGCGTGCAGCAACATTCACCATCTTGCGACACATATACTTGCACAACGTATTTTCTACCCGTGGTTACCTTTATCAACACATACAAGTAAGAGAAGTCGACGTTGCCTTCTTCTCTTTGAGATGATCTCATGGTGAATGTAGTAACTTAAGTCTTAGTGTAGTGGCCTAGTGGGCTTGGTTCGATGGCATCCGGGCCTCTCTCGGGCCACAACAGATTGAGCGCTGCAAATGTTGATCTGCTTCCGTGCTTGCAGTGCTCGATGAGAAGTCTGCCGTTCCTGCAGTCCAGGATGGAGGTCGATCCGATGTGGTTGCTCATGTACGTATCCAAGCTAGAACTTGCACGGCGGACCACAACGGCGAGCTCTGACGGCTGAGGGAGCAACGGGATGAACCGTGGAGCTGGAGCAGTTGGCCCAATCCAGTGTGCTTCCTCGATGTAGAATCCAAGGAGCTCGCGGAAACGGCGAAGAAACTCACGGCCGGAGGCTTGGTGGAGCCAGCGCCTGCATACGGGCATACGGCAGTGGCACGGACGAGCGTGATGGGAAAGCCGACACGAAGCAGGATCTCGGCCAGGAGATCATCGTTGTCGAGCACCTTGGATACCGCCGCCGCCGCTGGCTGCGTCGTGCCTTCTATTGGTCGTCTGCGGGTTTGAGGCACTAGATAGATGCAGGAAGGTAAAACCCAACGGTTCCTCGTCTTGCTGGGCCTGCTCTGGAGTTAAGGCCCTTCAAAGTCCAACCTGACCAAATGTAGCCCATCAAGGCCGAGCAATCAGCAGAAATCTCCCGTCCGACTTCCGACTGCTCGCCGTCGCCGCCGCGGGGCGTTGTCCACCTCGCCGTCAAGGTCCCCCACCTCCAACGACCGGCGCCTCCGCCCCGCCTGCTCCCCGGTTCCGGCTAGCCGCACCCCGCGCCGTCTGCTATAGCCAGCAGCGGATCGCATGCTGTTCCACGCCGGCGAGAGGACTCGGAGAGCGCGCACGGGGCATGGAGGCACAGCTTCGGTGGCCGCTTGCTCACCGTTTGATGTGCTGATGCTTCCTCCGGGTTCGCCACTCAGCCCCAGCCGCTCCTGCTCGACAGCTGGAGCGAGGTACTGAACTGAACATTGTACTTCTTGGCTCGATGTGCTCTGTACATTTGTGGTTTGTAGAATTGGTACTTGTTTTTGTTGAATGAAACAAATCGATGCTTAATGTTGTAATTTCAGGATTTGAATATGGTGTCAATACTCATTACTCCCTCCGTTTTTAAATATAAGACTTTTAAAAGATTTCACTACAGACTACATACGGCTATATATAGACATATTCTAAAGTCTACATTCACTCATTTTGCTTCATATGTAGCCATATTGAAATCTCTAAAAGAACTTATATTTAGGAACTTTAGGAACACAGGGAGTACTTATTTTCAAGCAGACTGAAAATATAAACACTTGTGTCAGCAAACAACAGATAACAAAAGTGCATCTGAAATGGCCAACTGGTTATTTCAACCTGCTATTATTTGGTCACTTGCTTTACACTTGGAAAGCAGGAAATCCACATTACACCTGAGGATATGAACCTTACTTACTGCACAACTTATCAAGAAAACGAGAGAAGGAAACCCTCCATGGCTCGAGGAAAAACAGAGCTCCAAACCAAAGCCAAAAACCAAAAACAACGCCAAGAATTACAGAGTAACACAACCCCACATCGCTTCCGAGTTGCTGCGTGTGGTCTTGATCAGTTCCCTCACCCAGACAATGTGCGCTCAACGGGAAGCCACAAAGCCCCAGATTGTTGCCGTAAATTGATGGGTCTACAAGTGTCTGTAGCTGACTCCCCGTCGGAATGGAGCCTGTTAAACGGTTATTGGAGAGATTTAACACACTGAGGTACGGCAAATTTGAGATGCTGGGTGGGATAGGACCTGAAAGTTCGTTCCATGAGAGGTCAAGGAACTCCAGGAGCCCCAAACTTCCAATGCTTGGTGGAATACTATCCGACAGATCATTTCTTGACAAGTTCAAGAATCGCAGACCTTGAAGGTATGTTAGCTCGTTGGGGATGTCGCCTGCGAGCAGATTGCTTGATAAATCGATGCCTGTCATTAGTTCAATTGTTTTCTGAAAAGTTTGCTCACGACCCTTCCAGAAAATGTTAACTCTCTCTCGGTACTCGTCCACTGACGACAAGCTATCAGGTGGCATAGTCCTTCTAGAAAAAATGGAAATCCGTCTTAGTTGGACAACATCATGCTTTTCAGAAGATGTTGTTGTCCAAGACGAGAGTTGTTCCATCATGGATGATAAGTTGCCAAATGTACTTGGGATGAATCCAGTAAAGCTGTTGTTTGACATGTCAAGTACTTGCAGATTAGAAAGCTGGGATATCTCGGATGGAACAACACCACTGAAATTGTTGGATGGGAGGCTCAGAACTCGTAGAAGGGGAACACTTTTGCCAATCCAAGCAGGAATAACACCGAAGAACATGTTGTTCCCAAGATCTAGTGTGACGAGCTTACGGCAACAGGTTTCAATGACAGATGGGAAATCCCCAGAGAAGCTATTGTTAGCAAGATGGAGTGATTGGAGAGGGAAGTCACTCAAGCTTGTCGAGACAGGAAATTTACCCCAGAACCCATTGCTGGATACATCCATAAATACCACTGCTTGTAGTTTCCACCAGCAACCTGGGAGCTCACCAGTGAAGTGGTTACTTGATAGATCCAGTAACTGGAGAGAGGTCAATCCACACAAGGCTGCAGGAATGTTTCCAGACAGGCGATTGTTGTCCATGGATAGAATTGTTAGATTGGTGCATTGTGACCAATCATGCGACAATTTCCCTGTCAGCTGATTCCTCGAAACATCCAAGAAGTCCAAGATGGGATGGACACTAAACACCTTTGAGATGTCCCCGGTGAATTGGTTCTCGTCCAATCTCACACGGGATAGGGATGTGCAGTTCTTGAGGCATGGCGGTAGCGAGCCGCTGAAGTTGTTGTGGTTCGCCATGAAATTCTCTACCATGAGGCCATCACACAGACTCTGCGGCAGTTCTCCGGAGAAGCTGTTCTTCCCGAAGCTCACGTCGATCAAGCTCAGCCCCTTACCGAGGTCAGCGGGTAGGTTGCCCCCAAAGTTGTTGTCGAACAGGCTGAGGTACTGGAGATTCCTGAGTGATGTGATGGTGTTGGGCAGCTCGCTTTCCAAAAGGTTGGTGTTGACATCCAAGACTTGCAATGCTGTCATGTTGCCAATCTCCGGTGGGATCGTTCCAGTGAGCTGGTTGAAGAAGAGCGCCAGCCTCGTGAGCTGCGTGAGGTTGCCGAACGAGCTGGGTATTGGCCCTGTGAGCAAGTTGGCGGACAAGTCCAACTGGCTTAGGCTCACCAACTCGCCAATCTCTACCGGAATAGAGCCGTTAAGGTTGTTGCTGTAGAGATATATTATTTTTAGCTTGGTTGCCTTGCCTAGCTCTGGCGGAATCTTCCCAGTGAACGAGTTTCCCTGCGCTTGGAATGCTATGAGCTCCGGCCAGCTCGTGAACAAAACTGCCGGAATTTGACCAGTGAGTTTGTTGAACTCTATGCCAAACTCTTGTATTTTGTGCATCCCGGCCAACGCCCGCGGCAAGATACCAGTGAACTCATTCGCCGACAACTCCGCAAAATTGAGATTGCCAAGGTTGCCCAGCTCCGGTGGAATAGTGGAAACCAGGCCTGTGCCGCTCAGGCCAAGGTGTTGCAGCATTTGGAGCCGGCCAAGAACCGGTGGGATCGCCCCACCGAGCGGGTTGTTGCTGAGTTCAAGAGCTCTCAACTGAGGCATGGACCCAAGAAAATCGGGGACGCCACCTGTGAGGTTGTTGGTTGCAACCCGCAGGTCCCAGAGCTTCCTTAGCTTCGACAGCGATGCTGGTATCCGGCCAGAGAAGGCGTTCAAGGACAAGTTGAGGTACTTGAGGTTGGGTAGCTTCTCCGGTAGCGAGTTTGGTATTGGCCCAGAGATATCATTCTCCGATAGGTCGAGGTAGGTGATGTTGCCGCTCTCCAGAACGAACTCTGGAAAGCTGCCGGTGAGGTAGTTGAGGTAGAGCGACATGAAGGTGACGGTGGGCATTGGCGAGAACTTGCGGTAGTCCCTGTTTTTGAGGAAGTTGGAGCCCAGATCAAAATGCTTGATCCTAGGGAGCCTGCTCAGCTGGTGGGGGATTGCATCAGCGAGGTTATTGTTATAGAGACGCAGGTCGACAAGGCCAGAGAGGTCGCCGAGCTGAGGCGGGATGGGGCCCTCGAACCCATTGCTGCCGAGGTCGAGCACCGCAAGGGAGCGCAGCCGTGAGAGGCTTGCTGGGATGGCGCCGACAAAGTTGTTACCATTGAGGTCAAGCACGATGAGGGCGGGAAAAGCTGTGGTATCGAGCTTGTTGAGCGTGCCAGCGAGGCCTATCCCCCGGAGCCTGAGGGATTCGACACGGCCGGTGTTGTTGCAGGACACGCCAAACCAGGAGCAAAGCCCGGCGGCTTTGGCCCAGCTGGAGAGCGCGTCCGGGTCACCCAGGCTGGCCTTCCAGTCTAGGAGCACCTTGGCCTCTGACTCCGTGGCGGCATGGCTGACGCCGGCAAAAACCAAGAGGGTGAGGACGAGGAGGATGCCAGTGGTGAAGGCGGCGTCTGGCGGCGGCGTCATTGGATGATGGCGTGTGACTACTAACGCTAATTTGGTAGAACTCAGACTCGAGATTATTTCCAACAGGAGGGCGTTTAGACCATCGACAAGTATTCCGTGCGTATGTGTGCGTATCAGCTGCTTGTGGGGTGTGGCATTTATTTCCTTTGGAAAATTTCTTTGCCGGCCACTGATTTCAAGTCAAGGTCCACTAGTGCCTGATTACCGGCCGGGCTCAGTGGAGTGGAGAGCCAACCATAGCTAGCTCTTTCTCGTAAATCATTTCCCGTATTTGCAGGGTAGGGTTATTTTACTGTCTCTTACATCCAAATCCCCCATGCTGCCATGATCTGTTTCTAGCGTTTACCTGGCGTGATGCTTTTTGAGTGAGTGCGTGTGTGTGTTGGTGGCATGGCCACTCTGTTGTTTGTTGTATAGTTTTATCCTCCTTTAATGCAAAAGAAGAGCTCCTGCTGGTTCACGTCAACAACAAAAATGCTGCCATGATCCCCACAGATATAACAAGAAAAGGGCAGCCCCAAAAAAGGTGGTGCAAAGTTTCTTCTTGCTGGCAATTGAAGGGAGCACAAGTATTGCTCTGAAGGCTTTTCTTTGTACTCCCTTTGATCCATATTACTTGTCGGAGCTTTAATACAACTTTAGTATAAAGTTGTAATAAAGCTACGACGAGTATATGGATCAGAAGGAGTAGCTAATTTCGGGTATTCAATCTGTCATGTAAAAGAAGCTTCAAGAAGACTTCATGGTTTGGTTGACAGGAGCCTTTCCAAATCCATGAATAATGTGGTGGTCCAATTTTAAAACAAATGATTACTTTGTAGGCTTTGACAAATGAAAAAAAAAGATCACTTCCCAAATATAATTCGAACGATCCGGATATGCTGTTGCTTCTTGAGCAGCCACCTGTGAGGTAAGATCTTCCATCGCAATAAACTCTTGGTAAGCTTGTTGTAGAGGCAGATGAAAAAGGTCTTCCAAAAATTATGACGCACTTGGGGACTGTTAAATTTATATTTTTTAGCAAAATATATACTTGGGGTGGAAACTGCTGATGTAAAAATGTGCAAACCAGTCCCAAAAAGGGCAGGTTTGTGATCTCCTAATGAACATTTGGTCATATACCCCCTCCATTACACAATGTAGTGCGCTTACGCTTTTCCAGATTTAGATTTGACTATAAATTTAACTAGCGTGGCTGATTGCGGCGGGAGCAAATTTATACCATTGATTTCGTATTAACTAGTACAATCGGTCACGTTGGTTAAATTTATGATCAAACTTAAACCTCGAAAAGCACGGACGCACTACATTATGAAATGAAGGGAGTATTTTTATGGATCCAACAGTTCCATATTTTCTTTCCATCTAAAAGGACCTTCTAGATGGTTGCCAGGGATGCTGCCATTAGCGTTAACTAGCACAGTGGCACGCGCACTTGCGCTGGCAGCATTTTTATTTGTTCTCAAAGAATCTGCCAGTGCCTTTTAAATTTTGGATACATGCTATTATGCTGTTGCAAGGAATATTAATGTGAATGCTATCGTGTGGTATTACATGATAGTAATACACTTTTATTTTTCTTATATGTCCATTTTAGTTTTCTTTGTCACTATTGGTAATCCCTCCTGTGTGCATGTATCTCTCATTTTCCTATCACAATTCTATTATCTTGCAAGCTCTCAGGCTTAAGTTTCCTCTAACGACACGACTCTTGTTTCTTAATTAGTGCAGCGTTCAAAACCTCTTTCTTATTCATTTTTTGCGACCAGGACCAAAATCCTTTTTCTTATTGACCCTCACTACTTCACATCCAAACAATTACAATGTAATGAATGGCAATCTATGTATCAACCATCAGCGAACTAATATAGTAGCCATGTACAATATCGCAATAAAAGAAATAAATAAGTGACAATTATGACATTAAGCCTAGATTTGCAGAAAACACCGGTTTATGTTTTCTCACCAGAAACCACTAATTTGTGGCCTAATCTTTTGCAAAAAAAAACTAGTTGATGACTTTGTCCATTTGCTGACAATTATGACAGATGGAGCCCACCATTTGCTGACGTGGCGTAACGTTCATGATAAATAATGTTAGACGTGTCTTTTTGCGAAAAACTCCTCCCTCCTTGAAACTACCCCGATCCAGATGGGGATCGAGCAGCCTCCTCGTGTGAGCTTCTATAACCCGAGGAGGAAGGAGGAGGCAGTAGGCCGCGGTGTCCGGCGACTTCGTGCTCGCGTTCCAGGTGGGTGCCCGAGGGTGCCAGGTAGGTCCTAGGGGTGGCCGGCCACCCCGTGCTCGCGTTCCAAGGTGCCTGGGGGTGCCCTCCTCGACGGATATAGGTGGGTGGCCAGGGAACTCCTGGCTATAGAGCTTCCTCGCGCAGGGGAGGCCGGTCCAGAGCGCATCACTGGTAAGCTCGGCGGCGCCGCCGCTTCGTGAAGGCCTGGATTCGGGCGAGGAGCCAAAGGGGCCGGCGCATGCGTTCTTGAACCAATGAGCTCCAGCTACCACGAGGATGGCGGCGGCTGGCCGTGCTCGAGGTCTGGGCTACTGGACAACGATGAGGGCACTCGCCGGCTGATGGCAACACATGAGGGTTATTTAGAGAGGGAGAGAAGAAGAGGATTGACTAATCAATGCGCCGGCCCACCCGCCTAGCCAGATCCGTCGCCGACTACCGCAGTAGCCGTGCGCGTGTGCCCGTGCCCTCTGCTCCCGCTCCGGGCGACAAGGCCCATGGCAGGCATGCTGCTGCTCTACTTGGCTGCTTGGGAGCCCAAATCTGATTTGGAGTTGATTGCTTTTTTTAATTATTGAGGGATGTCCCTATAAAACTACAGGGACTAATGTGTAAATCTAGAAAATCCTGCATCTAACATCGTCTATTGTACCGTTACGCCACATCATCAAATGCAGGACCCACACATCATAATCATGGTTAAAATGCCCAAAGAAACTGATCAGTGTTTTTTGCAAAAGATTAGCCCAATAATCAGTGGTTTTTGTCTCAAATTCGTAAACCGGTGTTTTCTGCAAACCTAGACTTGAATGCGATGGTTTTCTACAATTCACTCGGGATGCTGCCATTAGTATTAACTAGCACAGTGGTTTTCTACAAACCTTGTACACATCGATGTTATCTCTGGCCATCAGCAGCTAGCGCCCCAGGTGCAGATGCACTTCCATAATCCATACTACAGGTGAGAAATCGCAGAATCTAGCATCCAGGGCAAGGCCACGATCAAAAAGGATTCTCCAGCGAAGCACAGAGGAGGATAGGCGGCAAGGGATCCAATGGGTGCACCAGGCGGGGCGGCAGGCCTCGAGATCCTTTGCAATGGATTCACTGCGCGGCCGGGATCCTCAGTGACGGCCAAGAGCGGCTTGGACAGCGGTGGGGGCGGAGGTAAAGGGCGGCGCGGGGGCGGCGGTGGTGGCGGCGGCAAAGGGCGGCGGTGGTGGCGGCGGCAAAGGGCAGCGGTGCGGACGGCGGTGGTGGCGGCGACAAAGGGCAGCGGCGCGGACGACGGTGGTGGCGGCGGCAAAGGGCGGCGGCGCGGACGGTGGTGGGGTGGAGGCAAAGGGCCGCGGCATGGACCCGAACTACTTCTCCCCCGCGCGTCCGGCGAGCAAGCGAGGAATTGGGTGGGGTTCTGCGGGCGATGGCGAGAGCAGGGGAAGAGGCAGAGGATTGGTTTGGTTGTTTTGGTTTAATTATAGAGGGTTTTAGCGGACAAATTAGTACCACCTCGTTTATATTACGATTTTGTCTATACAAATTGTAAAGGCGTATTATGACATGAGAAGAAAGTGTATTGTGACAGTGAATTCGACAAAGTCAATTTGTGCTTTATTATTAGGAAAAGATAAGAGGTTTACAGATATAAAGAGCAAGTCACCGAGTTGTGCCTACATTATGATTTGAATAAAGCTTGGCAACTTTTTCTAAAAAAAGCAGAATAAGAGGTATTTTCCTTCAATTATGTATCTTTTTATTTAATTTATTTGTCTCTTTCCTTTCGTTATATTTTCTACCTTTTCATTGTTTAGTTGGCCGGGAAATATGTGAACACTAATTTAAAATTACGTGAGCATATATACCAACACACATGGAATATCCCAAATGAATTATTTTCTTATGCAAAGAACAGGTTTTAAATACAGGATAACCATTTTCCTTTGTGTGAACAACCATTTTTAGAGATATGAACAATTTTGGTTTTCCCTATGTGAAATTTATCCATGATTTATGATATTTGGTATGCTTTGTACTTCTGATGAACTTTTATAAGAGATCGGATGGTTTTTTAGAAAACTAAATTATTTAATATATGAAATAAAATTGCCTTCCAGGTTATTTTTATAAAAAAATGAAACACAAACCGCTAATGGGCCGGACAATATCCGGCCCATGATTGTGCTCCTACACGAGCTCCCCGCAAGACGCTACTCGCTCGGCTACTCCTCCTGTTCAAAGTCGCACGCCGCCGTTGAATGCCCTCTCCTTCCGAGTTCCGGCCACGCCAATCTCGCTGTTAAGCTCCTCCAACTCCGGCGACTGCTCCTCGGCTCGGCATCGCCTGCTCCGGCCAGCAGCGCCTAGCAACCTCTTCCACGCCGGCGAGAGCACTGGGAGGGACGGAGGCTGCGGACTGCGGTGGCCGCTTTCTCTCTGTTTGACGCGCTTCGGGCCTGCGTGGCCGCAGCTTCCTCTGGCCAGACATCCACCGGCACCGGCCTCCCAGGTGCGGGGTTGAGACGGTGCTTGAGCAAGGTACTGAACTGCAACATTGTAATTCTTGGCTCCATGTGCTCTATACATTTGTCATTTGTACAGATGCTGCTTGCTTCTGTTAAATGAAACGAATCGATGCTTATTGTTGTGAAGCAGACTGAGATAGTGATCTCTTTTGTCAGCTAACAACAGGTTTTTTCCGATAAAGGGCGATTTTATTAACTCAAAAATGTAGCATCGGGTGGATACAAAGCATTATGAGCAACACCGGGCCTCTGCATAACTAGGATGCACACAGCCGGACACCAAAAGTCTGACAACCAGAAGAAAACAAAAACCGACAAATCGCCAATAGTAGAGTCAGCTAACAACAGATAACAGAGGTGCATCTGAAATATGGCCACATTACACTTACTTAACACTTGAACTTATTTAAAGATGCTAGTACACTTACTTTACACTTGCAAAGCAGAAAACCAACATTACACGTGAGGATATAAACCTTACTTACTGCACAACTTATCAAGAAAATGGGAGAAGGAAACTCTCCATGGCTCGATGAAAAACAGAGCTCCAAACCAAAGCCAAAAGCCAAAAACAACACCGAGAATTACAGAGTAACACAATCCCACATCACTGCCAGGTCGTCTGTGGTCTTGACTTCTTTCATCCAAACAATGTGTGCTCAACGGGAAGCCACAAAGCCCCAGATTGTTGCCATAAATCGATGGGTCTACAAGTGTCTGTAGCTGACTCCCGGTGGGTATGGTGCCCGTTAAGCGGTTGTTGGAGAGATTTAACATGCCGAGGTAGGGCAAATTTGAGATGCTGGGAGGGATAGCACCTGATAGTTCATTCCATGAGAGGTCAAGGAACTCCAGGAGCTCTAAACTGCCAATGCTTGCTGGAATATTGCCTGATAGATGATTTCTGGATAAGTTTAAGAATCGGAGACCTTGAAGGTATGTTAGCTCCTCTGGAATATCCCCGGCAAGTAGATTGCTTGATAAATCGATGCCTGTCATTAGCTCGATTGTTTTTTGAAAAGTTTGCTCGCGGCCCTTCCAGAAAATATTAACTCTGTCTCGGTACTCATTCAGTGGTGACCGGTTATTGGGGGGCTCGGTCCTCCGAGAAAATATGGAAATCCGGCTCAGTTGGACAACATCATGCCTTTCAGAAGATTCTACTGTCCAAGGGGACATTTGTTTCATCATGGACAATAAGTTGCGGAATGTACCTGGGATGAATCCAGTAAAGTTATTGTTGGACATGTCAAGTACTTGCAGATTAGACAGTTGGGATATCTCAGACGGAACGACACCACTGAAACTGTTGGATGGGAGGCTCAGAACTCTTAGAAGAGGGACACTTGCTCCAATCCAAGTAGGAATGGAACCGAAGAACATGTTGTTCCCAAGATCTAGTGTGATGAGCTTTCTACAACAGGTCTCAATGACAGATGGGAAATCCCCAGAAAAACTATTGTTACCAAGATGAAGTGATTGGAGGGGGAATTTGTCCAAGCTCGTTGAGGCAGGAAATTTACCCCAAAATATATTGCTGGACACATCCATAAATACCAGTGCTTTTAGTTTCCACCAGCAACTAGGGAGCTCACCAATGAACTGGTTATTTGATAGATCCAGTAACTGGAGGGAGGTCAGTCCGCACAAGGCTGCAGGGATGTTTCCAGAGAGGTGATTGTTGTTAATGGATAGAATTGTTAGATTGGTGCACTGTGACCAATCATGGGACAGCTGGCCTGTCAGCTGATTCCCGGAGACATCCAAGAAGTCCAAGCTGGGATGGACACCGAACACCTCGGAGATGTTGCCGGTGAATTGGTTCTGGTCCAATCTCACACGGAATAGGTTTGTGCAGTTCTTGAGGCACGGCGGCAACGGGCCGCTGAAGTTGTTGTGGTTTGCTGTGAAGTTCTCTAGCATGAGGCTGTCACACAATCTTTGCGGTAGTTCGCCAGAGAAGCTATTGTTCGCAAAGCTCGCGTCTGTCAAGATAAGCTCCTTCCCAAGGTCTGGCGGTACAGGGCCGCTGAAGTTGTTGTCGAACAGGGCGAGGTATTGGAGATTCCTGAGTGATGTGATGGTGGTGGGCAGCTCGCCTTCCAAATGGTTGGTGTTGACGTCCAAGACTTCCAACGCAGTCATGTTGCCGATCTCTGGTGGGATCGTTCCGGTGAGCAAGTTGAAGAAGAGGGCCAGCCTCTTGAGCCGTGTCAGTTTACCCAACGAGCTGGGAATCGGACCGGTGAGCCAGTTCACGGACAAGTCCAGCTGACTCAGGCTAACCAACTCGCCAAGCTCTTCTGGGATAGAGCCGGTTAGGTTGTTGCTGAAGAGATACAAGATATCTAGCTTGGTTGCCTTGCCGAGCTCCGATGGGATCTTCCCAGTGAACGAGTTTCCAAACGCTTGGAACGCTATGAGCTCCGGCCAACTCGTGAACAGAGATGGCGGAATCTGACCAGTGAGTTTGTTTGACGATATGCCAAACTCCCGCATTTTGTGCATCCGGGCAAACGTGGGTGGCATGACACCGGTGAGCTGGTTCATGGACAGTTCCAATAAATTGAGCTCGCCGAGGTTGCCTAGTTCTGGTGGAATAGTGGAAACTAACCCGTTGCTCTTCAGGTCAAGGCGTTGCAGCATCTGGAGCCGGCCAAGAACCAGAGGGATCGGCCCGCCGAGCGGGTTGCTGCCGAGTTCAAGAATTCTCAGCTGGGACATGGACCCAAGGAAATCAGGGATGCCACCTGTCAGGTTATTGGCTACAATCCGCAGGTCCTGGAGATTCCCCAGCTTGGACAGAGACGCCGGTATCTGGCCGGAGAAGGCATTGATGGACAAGTTGAGGTACTTGAGGTTGGGGAGCTTCTCTGGCAGTGAGTACGGTATCGGTCCGGAGACATTGTTCTGCGACAGGTCGAGGTAGGTGACGTTACTGCTCTCGAGGATAAACTCTGGGAAGCTGCCGGTGAGGTAGTTGAGGTAGAGTGACATGAAGGTGACAGTGGGCATCGGTGAGAACCTCAGGTAGTCCTTCGGGTTTGTGAGGAAGTTGGCGCCCAGGTCGAAATGCACGATCCTAGGGAGCATGGTGAGCTGGTGCGGGATGTCTCCGGCGAGGTTATTGTTGTAAAGACGCAGCTCAACCAGGCTAGAGAGGTCGCCCAGCTGCGGCGGGATGGAGCCATTGAAGCCGTTGCTGCCGAGGTCGAGCACGGCGAGGGAGCGCAGCCTCGAAAGGCTTGCCGGGATGGCGCCGTAGAAGTTGTTTCCGTTGAGGTCGAGCGTGGTGAGCGCCGGAAGTGCTGTGGCGTTGAGCTCGTCGAGCGTTCCGCCAAGGCCTAGCTCCCGGAGCCGGAGCGATTCGATGTGGCCAGCGTCATTGCAGGCCACGCCGGTCCACGAGCAAAGCCTAGTGGCCTTTTCCCAGCTGGACAGCGCTTCCGGGTCGCCGAGGCTGACCTTCCAGGCCAGGAGCGCCTTGGCCTCGAACTCCGTTGCGGCATTGGTAGTAACTAGTAGGAGGAGGAGGAGGAGGATGCCGGCTGTGAAGGTGGCGTCTGGCGGCGTCGGCATTGGAAGGAGGCGTATAACTCGGACTCAACAACACGAGGGAATTTATAGGCATAGCTTGCTTCAGGCCCTGGATAGCTTGTGGTGAGTGTGTTGACTGTTGACTAGTGTGTACCGGCAGGCAGCTTGCCGTGCTTTGACTAGCCGCTTTCAGGAATTTCTTTGCGCGTGGAAGACCTGCTTGCCAGTCGCCACTATTTTAAGTCAACATTGGAGGCTAACAACATCACGAGTAGTACCTGAGAGTACGAAAATCCTACACCTACGAAGATTTAGTACAAAAGTCTATGTAACTTTCCCTCAGCACAATCCTCTCCTCCCGATCTCAAGTGGGGTGGGGCCTCCTTCCCCACATCCCAATCACAATCTACCATGTGGCTAATTACATACGTAAACTGACGTTATCTCCTTGGTAAGTGAAGCATTGCTCCTAGAGAGTGGATGATACTACCTTCGTAAGTGTAGTACGTAAGTGTATACTACACTTACGAAGGTAGTACCATACACTGGTTCCGCGATCTGACACAATGCTGGTGCAAGAAAAAATAGGAGCTGGCAACAAGACGGCGTCTAGACACATCCATCAATCTAGGAATGATATTCTTGGGCATAGTGCTGCGGGTGGCAGGCTTGACCTCGCGACTCGATCCCCTTTCCCATGCGCAGACGACTGCCCTGCTCCTTTCTTTGGTCGTTCCTCCCGCTTGCAACGCAGTCATGTTGCTGATCTTCAGCGGGATCGGTCCGGTGAGCAGGTTGAAGAAGAGCGACAGCCTCATGAGGTGCGTTAGTTTACCCAACGAGCTGGGTATAAGCCCCGTGAGCCAATTCATGGACAAGTCCAACTGATTCAGGCTCACCAATTCGCCAAGCTCTACCGGGATAGAACCAGTAAGGTTGTTGTTGAAGAGATACAAGATTATTAGCTTCGTTGCCTTGCCGAGCTCCCGCGGTATCTTCCCTGTGAACGAGTTTCCAAATATTTGGAATGATATGAGCTCTCTCTAGTTTGTGAACAAAGCTGGAGGAATCTGACCAGTGAGTTTGTTCAACGAAATGCCGAACTCCCGCATTTTGCACATCCCGACCAACTCCGGCGGCAAGGCACCGGTGAACTCATTCACTGGCAACTCTGCAAAATTGAGATTGCCAAGGTTGCCCAGCTGTGGTGGAATAGTGGAAACCAGCCCGTTGTTCTTCAGGTGAAGGTGTTGCAGCATTTGGAGCTGGCCAAGAACCGGTGGGATCATCCCACCACGTGGGTTGTTGCTGAGATCAAGAGCTCTCAACTCGGACATGGACCCAAGGAAATCAGGGACGCCACCAGTCAGATTGTTGGTTGCAACCCGAAGGTCCCGAAGCTTCCTCAGCTTCGACAACGACACTGGTATCTGGCAGAGAACGCGTTCACAAACAAGTTGAGGTACATGAGGTTGTGGAGCTTCTCTGGCAGCGAGTCCGGTATCGGCCCAGAGACAATGTTCTGCGACAGGTCGAGGTAGATCATGTTACTGCTCTTGAGGATGAACTCCGGGAAGCTGCTGGTGAGGTAGCTGAGGTAGAGCGACATGAAGGTCATGGTGGGCATCGGTGAGAACCTCCGGTAGTCTGGATCAGTGATGAAGTTGGAGCCCAGGTTGAAATATATTAGACGTAGGATTTGTGGGAACTGGCTCGACCCTCTAGGGGTGGCCTATCACATATATTTATAATGATACACGATATACATATTACATAGTTGGGCTACGTTACAAAGTCTAACAAAATATGTGATCCTGGGTAGCCTGCTGAGCTGGTGGGGGTGGCACCAGTGAGAGACAGAAATACGGCGGCTACCTGGTTTATCTTTGACGGTAAGGAGCACGGATGGGAGCACCCAGACGGGAGCAGGCAAGCCCCGTCCCACACCCCGTGCACGATCGCGCCCTGGACGTGGCGAGCCCTCAACGGCCTGACTCGGTCACCCTGACCCGTTCACCAACAGCCGCTCCTGGTCCTACGGTGCAGCATGCACAGCGCACGCCCGCACCCTAGCCTACTCACGCACGCACACACGCATGCCCGCCACGCTCTCGATCGGTCCCGCGCGCGCACACACGCACGCCCGACACGATCACCGTGGCTTATGCCCAACAGGCCCTGCCCGCAGGCCAGCACACCGACGCCAAGCGTGAGGCGGCCTTGGGCTAGCTCGAGCAGGGCTGGGCTGGGCTGCCGTGGCCATGGTGGCCATGGAGGTCTTGGCTCGGCCGTCCATGACGGCGGGGTGGCGGCGGGATTCGAGGGTTCATGGTGTGTAGGGAAGAGGCTGAGGCGGCTTGGGGCAAGCGCTCGGCTTCCATGGCTATGGAGCTCTTGGCTCGCATGGGCAGAGATGGCTCGGATGCCCACAAGCTGCTCGATGCAATGCTCCAAAGAAATAAAGATGCGATGAAGATGAACATGTAGTCAATGACAGGCAGGACCCACATCTCATCTACCACCTCACCTGGTCAACACTTTTTTTTGTGCTTGGTCATTGCCACGTCAGCCTGATAGGCGGGCCCTACCTGTCGGTTCAACTGTTTTCGCGACCAAATCCCAACATCAGTGCTCCGTGTTACATATTAGGCACACTTTCGATGGTTTTTTGTGCCCGGCACAAATCTGGTATCAAGTTGTTACTCTATCCCCAAGTGTGATGGTTTTGAGTAAATAACTCCACGAGCATGAGGGATTCAACTCGGCCGTCGTTGTTGCAGGACACGTGAAGCCAGGAGCAAAGCCCCATGGCCTTGGCCCAGCTAGAGAGCGCATCTGGGTCGCCCAAGCTGACCTTCCAGTCTACCAGCGCCTCGGCCTCTGACTCCGTTGTGGCATGGCTGCGGCCGGCAGAAACCAAGAGGGCGAGGACGAGGAGGATGCCAGCTGTGAAGGCGGCTTCTGGGGGCGTCGACATTGGATGGCAGTGGTGGCCTGTGACTACTAAAACTACTTTGGTAGAATTTCTCCAGATTATTTCCAACAGGATGGGATTTAGCTTGTGGTCTGTGGGTTGACTAATCGACAAGTTTTCCATGTGTATGCGTGAGTATCAGCTGCTTGTGGGGCGCGGCATTTATTTCCTTTGGAAAATTTCTTTGCCAGCTACTGGATGACCTACAGAAATTTCAAGTCAAGGTCCACTAGTGTTTAATCACCGGCCGGCCTCAGTGAAGTGGAGTGGAGAGCCAACCATAGATAGCTCTTTCTCGTAAATCATTTCCCGTTCTCACTTCTGAAGATTTTACTGTCTCTAATTTCCAAATGCCCCATGCTGTCATTACCGTTTACCTGGTGTTATGCCTTTTGAGCGAGTGTGCGTTGGTGGCATAACCACTCTGTGGTTTCTTGTATAGTTTTCTCCTTGAATGCAAAACAGCAGCGCTTCTGCTGGTTCACGTCAACAAAAAATTGCTTCCATGATCTCCTTATAGAAAGTTACTTCTAACTTCTCCTTTATAACCTCTCTTTTTATTTTGCCAAATTCTCTTTGATATCCTGAAAGGCTTACAAAAACGAGAGGCCTCTTCTCCTCAGAGGGCAGACATAGTCCGACGAATATAAACAAAAGGGCAGCCCAAAAAGAGGTGGTGCAAAGTTTTTTCTTGCTGGCAGTTTAAGGGAGCACAAGTGTTGCTCTGAAGGTTTTTCCTTGTGCTCCCTCCGATCCATATTACTTATCGCAACTTTAGTCCAACTTTAGTGTCAAATTGTAATAAAACTGCCACAAGTAATATAGATCGGGGGAGTAGCAAATTTCGGGTATTCAATCTGTCATGTAAAAGAAGCTTCAAGAAGACTTCACGGTTTGGTTGACAGGAGCCTTTCCAAATCCATGAAAAATGGGGTGGTGCAATTTTAAAACAAATGATTACTTTGTAGGCTTTGATCAATGAAAAAGGAAAGATCATTTCCCAAATATAGCTTGAACCATCCGGATATGCTGTTGATCTTGACCAGCCACCTGTGAGGTAAGATCTTCCATCACAATAAACTATACGTATGCTTGTTGTAGAGGCAGATGAAAAAGGTATACTACAAATTATGATGCACTTGGTGGACAGTTACATTTATATTTTATTCAGCAAAATATATACTTGTTCTGGAAACAGATGATGTTAAAATGTGCAAACCAGTCCCAAAAAGGGCAGGTATGGAACCAATAATCCCATATTTGCTTTCCACCTAAAAGGACCTTCTGGATGGCTACTAGGGATGCTGCCATTAGTATTAACTAGCCTAACTGCCGCCGCGCTCGATGATCACTCGCAAATGGACAATCTGTTGATTCAAGTTCTGGCCTGCTGCATGCACATTTAGTCTCACGATAATACACAGAAACATTGAAGAAATTGAACATGCGAAACTGCTGAAATTGCATAGACACAGGGATACAAAGATAAAGATTAAGAGTGGCACACTACAAATACTTAAAGGGCATACAGTTCACCATACATAGAGAACTGCTTATACAAACAGAAACACAGTACGTAAATAAGCTGGAAGAAGCGTTTGTAGAAACGCAAGCATGCTACATAATTAAGCTAGAAGTAGTTGCTGGTGAATTAGATCATCTTGGTGTAGCCTCCTGCAGGATTGGTGCCTGTGATAAAGTGGTAAAGCGATTTTGCAAATTCTTGCATACGTCCGACAGGAGGGTGCGCGCCTGTGTATGTAATAATGGGGTCACTGCTTTCTGGGCGCTGGGGGTACATGTGGAGGGGTAATATATCAAAAAAGTTATTGCATATCTTTGCCGGGATCGGTCTATCTTCGTTGTGGAAACGCATACGGACTACATCATGACCCTTGGTGAGGTATTTGAACAAATATTTCAACAAGTTCGTCTTGTTACACCACTCCACGTTTATATGGGCATCAAATCTCTTCAGCAAGCTCATATTATATGGAACAACCCATTGATTTTCCAGACGGAGCGAGTCATTTTGCCTAAGGACATACAACCCAGTGTCACGTCGACGGTAAAATGGATATCTAACATGGTCAACCATTGCATCGTCGCTCAACGGCTTAGGAAAACGCTTGGAACAACAATTATTCTTCATGCAAGCACACTTAGTACACTAGTAGAAAAAGGGTCTTTAGTCCCGGTTCATAAGGGACTAAAGGCCCTCCACGTGGCCGCTGCCTGGAGGTCCACCTTTAGTCCCGGTTGGTAACACCAACCGATACTAAAGGAAATTTTATGATTTTTTTTTGAATTTCAAATTTCTGAATTATTTTAACCTCTAATCTCCAATCACTCCTCATCACTGCTCAATTTAACCTTTAATCCCTAATCACCCCTCATCATTTCAAATCATCTAACTTCCCGAATAGTCACCCATCCTCTCACTACTCCAGCCTGAACACGCTTAACTTCCGGATTCTATTCTCCCTCGTTTCCAAGTCTGCACTTGTTGTTTTCCTGACAATAGTAAGATGTCAATCCTATTAACCCTCAGGAATTTAGCTTGAGCATGAAGTCACACATTTCACTGTTTGAGTTTGAAACTATTGTTCTAAAAATCAATAATTATTTAGTAACACTAATATTTCTTAAATAAGTAACTTGACCACAGTTTGACCATAGTTGACCAAAATTCAAAAAAACTGAAATAATTATTTAGTAACACTAATATTGTTGAATAATTATTTAGTAACACTAATACTTCTTGAATAAGTAGTTTGACCAGATTTAACAAAAATTTAAAAAAACTAAAATTTGAGCAGAATTTTTTTCCCTTTTAGAATTTGAGGATTCTAAAAATTTGCAAACAAGCCGTAGGCAGTCTCCATCGGATGCGGATTTTCGTTCCGAACATTTTGATATATTATACGTTTTTTTCCGACATCGTATGCAAAAGTTATAGCCGTTTTACATTTTCCCTACACTTTTTGCAAAACATGTCCAAATTTAAGTTTTAAAATTTTCCTAACTAGTAGATGTAGTAACTCGCACCCTTTAGTACCGGTTCGTGCCACGAACCGGGACTAAAGGTCCCATTTGAACCGGGAATAATGCATGTATGGTGCCTTCGCCGCTTGAACCGGGACTAATGCTCACATTAGTCCCGGTTCGTAATGCAACCGAGATTAATGCTTTTTTCTGGCTGGACCAAAGCCCCTTTTTCTACTAGTGGTATTGTACACCCTAGAAGGCCCATGCACCATGAACTCATCAACAAGAGCATAACCCAATGGATCAACTAAAGGATCCGGCAGCTCTGCAGAAATAAGTCCATCTATAAACGAAGGAGAAGGGTCTTTGGTATCCGCCTTCAACCACACCAACGCGCGTGTGCGTATGTGGCAAGCCTCTCTTCTGGAACTCCACAACATACAGATCTGCATATATTAAAAATAGAATACGATATGTTGGTAATGCACACAGCAAAGAATTTATCTCATTGCGGAAAAAAAAGAACTTACATGCTTGAACGGCACCCAAAAAAAGTACCATCCTTAACTCCGTCAAGAAATTCCTCATACTCCATGCTAAATACTCGAGTTGTAATATCATGCCGATCAGCAGCAGTCTGTCCAGGTTCCGCAGCGAGAGCGTCGGCAATCTCTTGCCATCTAGGATTGCATGTAAAGTAATAAACAGATCAGGTGCACCATACTGCCGACAGATGGCCATCCCGTCATGATAATTCAGAAGCATATACCGTGGGCCGCCTGTAAAACTGCCATGCAATATGAACTGCACACCGACATTCTTGCCAGTTGAATTACCTTCACCCATAGCATCAGATATGCCCTGGCAGGTCTCAGATCGAAGATTATCTTGCTTACGAAAATGATATTCGAGACGATCAGCCTCTACGCAAGAGTAAGCGTTAACAGCAATCTTCTGGCTCAGCCGTCCACAACTTGTGTAAGGGTTGACCTCGCCTTCACGGTAATGAGCATAGTACTTATAGTACTCCAACATGGTAACCTGACCACAAGAAGCGTCCACATCCTCGGAATTATAGTCGACATCATCGTCAGAATCTTCGCCATTCATATGTCCTTCAGCTTGCACACTTGCATAGCTGTGACCAAAGAACCATTCGCATGAACATATCTAATACCACAGTGGTAACTCTTGTCACCATATGGGAAAAGTATAGGAAACTGTAGAGCCATAAGATTGCAATTGAGTGAAGATATATGCTTCAACGAACCAGACCGCGTCTCGGCAATCACGTCAAATCTTCTGCACTCAGGTGTGAGATCACCAACAATAAAGGCAGCCACTTCAGAAGCAGTAGGGCCACAAAACCGTGTACCATGGGCACCGCCATCGCTACCCAAGAAACGAATCGAAATCGCAGAAACACCAGGAGTACAAAGACTCCGGCATGCAATTCTGAATTTGTGCACCAAACGGTGATGCACATTAAGCATATTTATCAGTGAAGAAACAATCTCATGATCGGGCTCAAGCGAAGCATTTTCTTCTCTGTCAAACACATTCAGCCTACAGTCCAACTCGTCAGCAGAATCCACCATGTACAATTGCGCGAACTTGGGAGTTGCACCCTCAGCCAGCAACAACGAACCAATACGATGGTAGACCACCCCATTCATCTTGAAAACATATGGAGCACCTCCAACATTGATACTACGATCAACTTCTGCACCCAACGATGTAAAACAGAACATGGAATTATACTGCCGTATTAACCGCATGAACCGGGAAGAAATCACGTCTCCATCAAAACGCATCAGTCTGTCCAAAGGAGAAGGCCAATCACCAAATTTCCGCAACGAAATCCTGCCCGCCCGACAACAACCCGTGTAAACAGGAGAGCGAGAAGTCGCGTCAGCATGGTGAACAGATCCTGCACGAAACCAAAAGAAAGCCCCGCACTTCTGGCAACACGAATCTGGCCTGCCATAGTATGAACGCCCCCTGGAAGTAGCTGCAAGACAGAAGACCGAGTCGGCAAAACACAGCTCAGAAGCAGTACGTACGCATAAACCATAAGTTGTATGCACACACCCTTAAGTAGTTGGATATAATCGTTTGAAAACGGAGGCTGCATCCCCCTACTGGAAATAGAGGAAAAAAAATATAAGACCACATGCATCAGCAACTAAAAAGAAGTAAACACAGTGAGCAAGAAGAACACCTCTTTTCCAACCCGACCAGTATGATCGCACCAACTTCCGCTTACGGCGGCTACGCAGAACACAAAAATGCTCCATAACGGGAGTAGGCATCACTCAAATGGCAGCCACGTACACAATTTAGAACCATTTCTAAAAGGAAACCATGAAATCCAACAGGAGCACAGGCATATTTAGAAAGCTGAACTTATCGAGAGGAGTAGGCCGACCGAAGGCACCAGACGCTCGCAAGGGCACCACTCTTGGATGGCAGGGAACAGATGTAGCACCGACTAAACAGCCACGAAGATGTACACCAGCAGGAAAACCAAAAGGACAAACATTCGATATGTCAACCACTTCCATAGACAAAGTATCTGCAAGCACATATTAGACAGACCACACTAGAATCCTGCCAAAAAGCATAAGACTGAACGGCTGGATGGGACGGCACCGCAGGCAGAAAATAAGCAAACAAATGAAGGAAAAACCAACCAGGTCGCACACTAACAGGCCGAACAGCCGAAGCAGACCCGTCGAGCGCAGAAGAACCCACAGTAATGGCAGAACCTACAGAAAAAAAAGAACAAATCAATACCAACAATACTCAAACCAGCAAGAAGAAGCACACGAAAACAATCAGAGACACACACAGGAACTCCCATGCATGTACCAAGAATCGAGTGCACTCACCAATGGTACAATCAACATGCCGCTTCCCTAATGAAATCTCCCAACGGCGAGCATCAATGTCTGCAGTAACAATCTGCCCCGAGTCGAATCGGTGGACACCTACAGCATCAAACAACCAATCAAGACGACCACACGCTAAACGAAGCAGCACAAGATCAATACAGAAAAAACTGGAACTACAGAAAAGCAAAGGAGCTCACCAAACCGAGAAGAACGAAGCGGCCGGCGAACCCCTGAACGGAGATGACAACCTGAATCAACTTCAGCCGGCTGGCCATGCACACCAGTGGCTTCCGTCGCCGACGAAGAATCCAGGGAGGAAAGACGGCCGCCAGCGCGGGGCACACGGGAAATAACAGCCGCCCGATCGAATCCCAGGAGGGCGGCCCCGACGGCATCGTCCGGACGGAACAACAGCGGGATCAACCATCGCCGGGCCAAGAAACGGCACTACTGGTTAGAGAGGGAAGAGGGAACGCCAAAGCAAATGGATAGCAAATGGAATGACGGACAGACGCAAGGAGCGACCACTATTTATAGGAAGCAGCGGAAGAGAAGAACCCAACTTGGAGACAGCCAGCAAACACGGCGCAGAAAGACCCAGAAGAGTGTATCTTAGGGCATCTTCAGCCGCGCCTCCCCAGGCGTTTATTTTGTGCCGGCATCGAAAAATCAGCCCAGTCATATTCCCAGGAGCCTGATTTTCGCCGGCTTGGGCCGAAAACAGCGCCGGCGGACCCAGGCCGAACCCGGCGCTCGGGGGCGTCGGGGCGAACTGTTTTGGCGCGAAACAGCCGTGGGCCCACCGCGTCAAGGACACGGCTCTCTTCTCGCCCCTTCGTCGTCCTCATCGCCTCGTTTCCCGCGGCGAATCAATGCCAAAGCTGCCGCGCCGGTCAGCCTGCGACATTGATGCCTCACAGGCGGCGCAGTGAAGACCGGATGACGCGCGTCCCTCGCCCTCCCTCGCCCGCCACGCGTACTCACGGCGGCTCGCGCAGGGGTGGTGCCTCGGCCTATATAAGACGCGCCCCAGCGCACTCGGCGACTCGCACTCTCTCGCCGTCGTCGTTCCTCCCTCTTCTCTCTCTCGCCGTCTCCAGTTCATCACACCCATGGCCGAGCGCTTCCCAGGCGATGGCTCGGCGGCGAACGGCTTCGGCCACCGCCATCTTCACGAGAACGAGGCTCGCCTCCTTTTCGAGGTCGAGTACCCGGTCCCGCCGGACATGCGGGTGCCCCGGGGCGTGGAGGATCAGCGTCGGCGGCGTGCCGGTGCCCCCGGTACCCACCGGCGCGGCGCGGCGTGCGGAGATAGCACGCATCCGCTCGTCCCTGCTACGTGCGGCGAGGGAGGGGCCACGGTACGTCCCCGACAGCCCGCTCTGGGAGCCTTATTTTCGCCGCCGTCACGCCGAGCAGCTCGAGGCCACCAACGGCATCGAGCCCTCCGGCAGGCTCAACGCCGTCGGCCGGCGTCGGTGGTGGGGCGTGCCCGGGCGCACGTTGGAGGCCGTCCTCGAGTACATCGAGGGCGGCAACACGCCGCGCCTCGAGTACCCCGCTCCCCCGTCCTTCCCACGCCGCCGGGGAAGCTCCTAGACCCCAAGGCGCATGGAGACTGGGGGGTCATCCTCCTCGTCCGGCGGCTCCCCCTGCCTCCACCTCCGCCCCGTCAAGCCGGAGCCCCAGGGCACCCCTGTCAGCGCGCGCACCCGCAGCTCCGGCGTCCACATAGGCGACAACGCCTCCCCCACCGGCCGCTTCGTCCTCGTCGAGCCCACGCCGGAGCCCGGCCTCCCCGCGGAGTACGAGGAGATAGCCCGGCGTGACTTCTCTGACGAGGACGCCCTGCGGTGGGCGCGGGACGACTACCTCCGCGACGAGATGGTCCGGCAGCGCTGGGCCCTGGAGGAGATCGCCGCCCGCAAGCGTGGGCGCGAGGACGAGCACGGCGTCGTGGTCCTCTACAGCGACGACGACGACGACACCCCCGGATCGTCCAACCCGCCGCGCCAACCGGGGGAGGGATGCAGCAGGGACGGCGGAGGCGTCGGCGGGGGCGACAACGACGACGGTGACAGCCTCCTCGGCATGTAGAACCGCGTGGGCGGGCGGCGAGGGAGACGGCGGGGGTAGCCCGCGGTAGTTTTTCCTTTTTTTAAAAAATATGTTTAAATTTGAATGAATTCGAACGTGTTTGCATTGTGTTTGTGCCGAATTTAAACATTTTAAAAACCCATGAGGGCTGCGACTGAAGGGCATCACACCCTCGGTGCGCGGTTTAGAACCAATGCGCTTCGAAGGGCGATTTTTTGCCCCTCCTGGGAGCCCAACACGAGAAACCCAGAAGATTCAACCGACCCCATGCTAGCATACGTGGCAAAAGAAGGAATCATACGTGCCATTAGAAAGAGATAAGCAGCAGCGCATGTAGAAAGATCCAAAACAGAACGTAGACAATTTGGTCTCCACATACGCAAGGCATGCATACGCAAGGCATGCAACCAATACGGAACTGGGGCAGCGCAGAACATGCAACCAATTGGCAAGGGCGGCCCCTTTCGTTGCAAAAAAAAAAGGGCGGCCGCCTTTTTTATTATTTTCATCGACGATCGCTCCGCGCACCCAACCGCGTACACGCCTGCGTCCCCCACTATTACACGCGGCAGCCATCCATTGGACATTTTTCTATGATAGAAAAAATTCAAAAAAACGTGGTAAACTAAACCTGGCCAGGTTTAGTATATTTAGAACTAGCACAGTGCACTACTGGAAAATTCGTCGTAACAAGTTCTTTTGTATTTGCCGAGTATGAGAATACAGGATCACGGCAAAAGGTTAGTAGGCTGAGTGTGGCTCTGGGCCCATGAAAGAAGCGGCATCTACTATGTAAAATCGGCGTACCGTGCTCTTGTGAATCAAAAAGAGCGCTCAGCTCTCGGGGAAGGGACGGTTACCGGCACCTCACAGATCAAAGAACAGATGTGAAAGTCGCTATGAAAGCTCAAGGTTTTGCCGAAGGTTCGTGTATTTTGGTGGAGAGTTGTCCGCGGAATCCTTCCCGATGAATGCACCCTAAAGTACCGCCATATAAAACTCATCAGTCCATCTAATATTTGCTATGCGATGGATGAGGATCTAATGCACGCCCTAGTGCATTGCTCTCATGCCAAGTTGTTTTGGGAACAAGCGTTTGCAATGTTCGATCTCCGGAGGCCACGCTTGCACCCTCATACATGGGCCCGTGACATTATTTGTCATAGGCGTTTCTCTGATGTTGAAAGGGCTCAGATGATCTCAGTGATGTGGGCTATTTGCATCAGTCAAGAGGATTCGGGAGGACTTGGCTTTGCTCGATATTCCTCTCAAACATGCTTAGGGGGTTATCAAAATAAATACTGATGCGGCTGTGGATATGGACATTAATAAGGTGGGAGCGGGAGGTGTTGTACGCTCCAGTACTGCCGTGTTGGGACTTGGAGTAAACCTCATCTAGGGATATCGGATCCGTTCACTGGAGAGACCATGGCGCTACGAGATGGAGTTATCTTTGCTAACCTGCGCGGTTTCTCCCATATGATCATGGAAACAGATTGCCTGAAGATTGTTAATCTCTGAAATACTCGCCACAACAGTCTTTCTGTCGTGACTCATTTACTTTTAGAAATTGAAGAGCTAGCTTCCTTTTTTTCTTTATTCGATGTTCAACACGTAAACAAATCAGCCAACGTACCGACCCATCTTTTTGCTAAACATGCATGCACATTGATGATAACGAAAAGTTGGACCGGATCTAAACCATCCTTCCTACTCACCAGCCTTTTTGGCGGATGATGCTAGGAGTGCCTTTGTTGAATCAAAGCTCTCAGACTGGAATGCAAAATAAAAAAGAAGAGTGTGGCTTTGGGCAAAGCGCAGCACACGGCACACACACGTTTTTGCCGAGCCTCTACGGCAAAGGGCTCGGCAAATAAATAACACTCAACTTATTTGATGTATGCCGAGAACTTTTTCTATTGCACACGGCAAACAAGTGCCAGGTGGCACGTCCATTTGCTCTTGACGGCTCCGTCACGTACAATCCACCTATGCCGAGATTCTCCTCGAAGCACTCGGCAAACTATTTACTAAAATATGTTTTCCCTCACAGTAATTGTTGGCCGAGCTCCCGCGCCACAACACTCGGCAAAGTATTTAAGTAATTTCTTTTCCTCCTATTACATATATCTTTTTCGAGATCCATGATCCACCACTCGATATACTATAGTCAGGTCACTCCGTTTATCCTGAGGACCATCGTTCTCGGAAAAAAAGCTGCCAGTGGCAGCGTAGCTCAGGTACAACCTTTCCCGAGTACCTTAGATCTCGAAAAAAAGCTGCCAGTGGCAGCTTAGTTCCGTCACCACTCACCACCTTTGCCGAGCTCCACACTCGAGAAAGCCTGGTATCACCGAGTGTTGAACTCGGTAGAAGGTGACAGCCCAGTGCAGATCTATCTATATGTTCTGTCCTAAATCCCTACAATTGACATACATCACATATAGCACACAACACATATAGCACATCATGATAGCTCAAAGTGACATCACATACGAATTAAACAAGTTCACAACCATAGCTCACGACAAGTTCACGACATAGATCACTACACGATGCAACCACTTCGCATGTTCAGTACATAGGAGGAGGACGACGGGAGACACATCACGACAATCATGCAGGAGGAGGAGGAGCAGGAGGAGGAGTGTTTCCTCTCATTATTATCACCCACATTGCCCGTAACCCTTATAGAGGAAGAGTGTCAACATATCAGCATTGTTCCAAGTTGGTCAATCGGTTAATATCGACAAGCGTCGATATGGGAAAGTACTAACCGCTAAGTCTTCCTGTATCTTCTCCGGTTCCAGCTTCTCGGCCTTCATCCATTCCTCCTGTTCGACGGCCTGCTTCTGTCTAGCCGCCACTTCAGCCTGCAGTCGCGCCTCCTGTTCGGCTACGACTCTTGCACGTGCGGCCTCGGATTCATCCAGCGCGACCTGTAATACACGGAGTTCCTTCACATAAAGGTTGCGACATTAAGAATGCAAAGACAATGGGGTATATAAAATTTACAAACCTTGAGCTCTGAAATCTCAACCGACTGAGTAGTCGGGCGCCTCCTTATGGAGGGACTTGAGCTTGTGTTTGCGCCTGCATCTGAGATAGCTTGGGATGTGAAGACGTGGAGATCGCGCCGTCGCCGATCAAGTGGCGGCCGCTCCTCTTCCCTGGGCCTGTCCTCAGGACCACCAAGGGATCAAGGTCTTGCGACATAGGATCAGACTCCTCCCCGTAGGCCTCCTTAAAATGGGTTTCGTACAACCAATATCTGTCATTGGTCGACATGCTACAGAATTTTGCGCCATCCTTGCCTTTATGCCCATGTTTCCACGCCTGCATGATGTTGATGTTGGCCTTAGGCTATTCTCTGATCTACAAAGAAAGACGGTCGTGGTTAGTAAAACACAGATGAACCTATAGACAAAAATGACCGTGGGGTTGCACATTCCATTCTTTCATGGTATGCTGCAAGGTTGAGGTTCCCCTGCACGTGTGCCGGAATGAGCATCTTCAGGCGGTCTCCCCTTTTAACCTTGTGCATCACCAGCCACTCATCACTGCACCATTCCGCCGCCAATGCCTCCCAACAGTCAGTTGGGATCCATGGCTCCTTCACCTGGTGAGACAGAATACATCATATGACGAACATAAGGAACAAGCGGGTGATGATGCAAGTAGTTAGTTGGTTGTGATGTTGCTCACCGCCAAGTACTCGTCCAGCTCGAGGTCGTAGGTGCAGCAAGCTAGAGACCTTGTCATATTCCTCCCTTCAGAGTGCATGAGGGGCTCATAACTCTTAGAAGAGGAACACACATTCCAATCCAAGAGGGAATAACGCCGAAGAACATGTTGTTACCAACATCTAGTGTGATGAGTTTACTCAGTGACGGATGGGAAATCCCGAGAGAAGCTATTGTTAGCAAGATGAAGTGATTGGATAGGGAACTCGTCCAAGCTTGTTGTGGCGGAAAGTTGCCCCAAAACCCATTGCTTGACACATCCATAAATACCAGTGCTTGTAGTTTCCACCAGCAACTTGGGAGCTTACGGATGTGGTTATTTGATAGGAGTAGATCCACCAAATAAACAATTACTAAATTTGAGACACTTATTTTGGAAAGGAGGGATTATTACGGTGCAGGTTTCCATTCAGTACTCCGTATTGGTCAAATGCATTTATTAGTCAAAGAAATACTTTGCAGTTAGTAGCGATTGCGTAGCTGCAGTATGTTGAGTAGTCACTAGATCAGTGTCACATAAAAAATTGTGGGCCCTGCTCATTTGGTAGCTTTGTTCAGTCGAACACTCTGCACATTCGTCCGGTACGGGCGTGAGTCTATGGCCTCCTTTGTTTCATATGATAGAATTATCATAGGAATAGGAAACTTGTAGGAAATGTGATGACATATATGTCAAATCCTATGAATAAGAATAGTAAAAAAGATGTCGGTTGGTTCACATCATAAGAATCTTTCTATTGAGTTTAGGTTCATGTTTGTTTTCCTATGAAATGTGAGGATAGGAACCAATACTATGTAGGAATAGTAATCTATTCCTATGAACCAAAGGGCTCTAAAAGAAAAGAAAAAAAATCCTATATCCTATCCTATAGAATTCCTATGAAATTTCTATGAACCAAAGGAGGCCTAAGCTGGGATGGACACCAAACACATATGTCGCTAATGAATTGGGTCTGGTCCAATCTCACATGGTACAGTACCGTGCAGTTCTTGAGGCATGGTGGCAACGTGCTGCTAAAGTTGAGGTTTGCCATTAAGTTTTGTAGTGCAAGGCCGTCGCACAATCGCCGCATTTCACAAGCGAAGCTGTTGTTCGCGAAGCTCGCGTAGGTCAAGCTCAGCCCCTTCCCGCGGTCGCGCTGTCTGGTGCCACTGAAGTTGTTGTTGAACATGGCTAGATATTGTAGATTCCTGAGCGATGGGATAGTGGTGGGCAGCACGCCTTCCAAATGGTTGGTGTTCACATTCAAGACCAGGTCCGGCCCTAGGCGATGGCAGAATGTGCGGTAGCCTAAGGCCCATCATAAATAAGGGTTCAACATATTTCATACTTGAATAAATTACAAACAAAATGATTTGTGAAATACAAAATCAACATGGACAAGGGGCATATGCTCTCCCCCCTCCCCGGTCCATGTCACCATGCTGTATTTACTCAATCCTTATTTATATTTGAGTATGTGTATCTTATAATCATTACTTGCATCACATAATCACATATAGATGAATGGAAATATAAGTATCGTCCCTCACGTCGCTCTCGCGGGCGGCGGCGGGGGAACCCTAGCCCCCACCCCGCGCCCGCCTCCTACACCACCCCCTCCCCTCGCCGCCGCCAGAAGGTGCCGCCGGGCGAAGCCCGGTGCGCGTCGGCGGCGGCGGGGCCCTTCTTCTCCTCCCGGCGTGCGGCTGCAGCGCGAGATGCGGCGGCGCGGCAGAGTCTTGGCTGATGCGGCGAGGACGCGTCGTGTGGCGCAGCGGCCAGACGGCGGCGCGAGCGGGTGGCCAGGCCGTGGCGGCTGCACGGGCACGGATCCATCATGAATCTGGTCCTGCGGGCGCGGTCTCGGCCTCCCCTGCTCGGCCGACGGGTCTCGGTGGGGGGATTTCTCCTTGCTGAGATCTGGCAGCGACGGCCTAGATCATCCACATCCGGGCAAGGATGGCAGCGGCCCGTGCATGAGAGATGGAGGTCTTCGATCAGATCTAGGTAAAACCCTGCTATTGGCTATTGCCAAGGCGGACGATGGCGACGCTGTCCGCGCCGTTCCCTTCCTGAAGGCATCGCCGAGGAGAAGTTCAAGGCCACTCTCTGCTACCTCCGGGGAAAACCCTAAATCAGTAGATCGGATGACGGCGGCTCTCTGGTGACGTTCCCCCTTGGGGCGTCATTCTTGGAGGTGCACACGGGCTCGAGCGACCAGAGGACGGCGTCTTTGGTGGAGCGGTGCTTCATCTTACACATCGGTGGTGGCGGATCTCGGCGGCGTGGCGCTGTGGAGATTCGGCGTCTGATGCGCGAAGATGGACTCGCGTAGGAGGAGGAAGATGTCTGGCGTTATGGTGGCGTTGATGATAGAGAGGCCTAGCAAGGTCAGTGCTTCAGTTCTGCTCTGAGGATGGACCAAGGGATGATGGAGGTGACGGCCCTTGCAGCGTGCGGTGCTCACTGGGAGTGTGCCAGATCGGTGTGGAACCCAATCCAAGTAGTGGCTTGGATGGAACACTCGGCTTTAGATGTTAGGCTTTGGTACGATGTCTGTTTGGTATTAGGCTCGGATATTTCGCACGCCTTCATCAAGGGAATAGGAGTAGCAACGGTGTTGCCAATATGGTGACTTCAGGCTTATTGATGTATCACCTTGTATGGTCTTTGTGAATAATTAATAATATAGCTGCATGCATCGTCCAGATGCAGAGACCGGGGGTACATCCTTATTTTCTAAAAAAACATAATCTCTACTCCTAATGGACGAGTTGGTTGAATAGTCCCTGCACTTTCGACTGGTTTTTTTTGTCTGTTTTTTTTCGTCTCCCTTCCCACCATCCGACCGGTTTACTTTTTCACCACTGTTTTCTTGTAAACAAACACTTTCCTATTGTACAAAAGGAGACACATCCTAACTTTTCTAACCTATCCAAATCAAGCAATCCATCTCATCAATGCAATTTTCTAGAGAAAACAAATAACTGACTTTAAGGGGGGGAAATCCAATTACTAATACTCCTGCATCATGATGGAATCAGAACTTTCCTAATACTCCTACATCGCCAAATCACCACATATTCACTTGTCGTGGCTCCGTTCCACGAATAGGAAATTCCCAGCAGCTTCGACCCCTTTCACACATGCCCATGGCGCCGCTGCCCATCGCCGCCATGCCACACGCGAGGGGGCTCTGCCAGTCGGACCTGGCCGCCTCGCTCCCTCGCGCCCGTGTGCCGGGGAGCGACACCACGCGACACAGACCGCTGGCCGCCGCGTGCGCCGGGCACGTCTCAGCCGAGAGCAGAGGTATCGGGGCCGGGGGCCACCGCGCGCACTATGTGCTAGCCGTGCCTCCATTGGGTCGGTGCAGCCAAGGTCGCCATCTCGTCGGGGGCAATGTGCGGGAGCGGGCGTCAGTGTTCGCCGTCGTCGTGGACGGTGAGCGTGCCGAGGCTGCCACTTGCGCGTGCAGGCCGGGCGTCGAGCCGCATCGACGTCGTTGAGGTCGCCGACAGCGGCAGGTGGTAGGGGGCCTCCTCCGCTGCGTGATGCGGCTGTGCTGCGGAGAGCCGGGCCGAGGGCCACTCGTAGGAGCAGCGCGTCGTGGCTGTGGTCTCCACCATGACAGGAGGACTGGTGCTACTGAATGCCTCTTCCACGAGGATATTATTCCTGCAGTGATGTCGAGCGGCACCGGCCGGTAGTACAAGCCCCAATGATGGATGGACCAGGAGAGACATTGAGGCCGTGGGCACATAGTACATCAGCTGAGCTCATAAGATTAAAAAAGCTCTCCCTCTCCTGCCGGCTTGCATCTCAATTATTTATTTTTGCTGCTCGCTGTTCTACATATCAATGCATTCACACGGTGATACAACTTGATTCAAGTGCTTGCATACAAGTAGAATTGCTATTTTTTGTGCCAAAAATTGATTTGTTATCCTGAACTTTTGTCTGCTTGCTTCCACTGTGATGCAGACATAAATGATATATTATCGAGTAAATTACGCATTAGCTGAGAGCGGTATGAATGTATATTGAGAATAAAAAAACTATTTTCTTTAGTTGTACTGCTCTTGTTTATGTATGCTGAATTACAAGCGACCAATGAGCATGGAGATATAATGATCAGTGATACAAGTGGTGGTGATCGGGAGGCTTTTGTTTCAGCTTGTTTATTTTCGTTTTTGATACATGGATACTGGATTCATAGCTCTCCTGGGCAATTAGTACACGGCCATAAGTCTGATCGATGTGGTGGGCAATCAGTACACGGCCATAAGTCCGATCGATGTGGTGGGGATGGTCTCCGATGTTGGATAATATCTATTTTCTCTTCTTGATTGTAGGTCAGTCTCATATAGAACTTATATGCCTATGCTTTGGTTAATGCATCCTCACTACGGGTATGGTCTATTATTGATGTTCATACACAGAATTGGTTTTGCCAAATTATGTTCGATTAACATGTTGTTATAATAATAGAAAGCTTTTGCAAAATTCTGCATGATGTCGTATTAAGCTTGATGGAACTAACCTCCCAAAAATGGCAATCTCTATTGGTGTTTTTTTTATCTCTGTTGATAAGTTTTGATCTCAGGTTGCACGTAAAGTTCTTGACCCATATCCTAAATACCACATATAATCTTTGATTGTTACTTTGAATACATATGTTGTTGAATCTGTCTCCTTTGGATCTCCAAATGATTTGCAATGTTGGATACCCGAAAATAGATTGAGCAGCCATCACACATTAGACTAATAATATATGGCATGTTACCTGGCGTTCTCTTTATACACAATAGTATAGTTAGATATACCAACTGTAAAAAAATATTCATTTGCCACTGAAACTTATATTTGTTTTCTATTTCGGAAATTAAGAGCATCTACAATCGGACCCCTCAAACATCCCATTTGAGAGTCCGGTCATTGTCCTAGACAGAAAAGAGAAGAAAAAATGCCACCCAATCACAATCCCTACTTTGTCTGGGCATGTCCAGTCAGTCCACAAATCCCCCGTATCCAACTCATATGTGAGGAGCATATAAGGATGTCCGAGCTATCCAGGCATGTTCTCCAAGGAGCACCCAGGTAATAGGCTAGCTCTTTTGTTTGCATCATTGTCATTAGCTAATTAGTTCTCTTTATTTCAGTAAATGTAGAACAACAAATAGTCTATGAGCTTCTGAATCAAAAAGTTTTTTGAGTAGGACCTTATGCTCTTTTAACTGAACTGGGAGCACTGCCAGTTATTTGCAAAGTAATTGCCTCCTATGAGTATTTGGTAGTGCTTTGTGCTCCAATTTCAGTTGCATTGCTTCTGATGTATGAATGAACTATTTTCCTCATTTGGTAATTAACGCAACCGACGTATTTCTTCATGAGAACAGGTATTTTTGTAGTGTACAGTACAATTGTTTTTGTTAGTTACCCTCCCTATAAACCTATTGTACTCATTTATCAAGTTTGCATTGTTAACATATCCAGAATTAGTTGTGACTGCAAAGTGCAGAAGAAAAATCAATTGCTACAAGCAAAAGTATTATTTTGGAACATTTGTATAGATGTTGTATAGTAGTGACCAGCACCAATACTTTAGAACATTGTGTCCATTATTTCCCTTCTGCTCGAAATAAAGTGAAACCAGTTTGATATTAAATATGTTTTTCATCTTGCCAAGGTTAAGTGTGCACTTGGGAAAAATAAAACTAATCATGTGCAAGGTGGCAAATAGAGATGGGGAAGCAGGAGGAAGATGCTGGTGTTTGTCCGACGCAATCTGAAAGCATGCTCAAAATCAATGAAAACAGAACAAAAATTTACTATCATTCTCTCAAACCTTACACTCAACTTGCTACTAAAGAAGGTATGCATGATGCATATCAAGTAAGTCCTGTCCACAATTGTTTTATCTTCCACAATTGTTTCTTGTGTACCCACTGTTAGAGTTCAAAATGTCCAAAACAAGATAACATTTACCGATGCTGCTAAATGACCGGTTCAAAATAAATAGATCAGCAGTTTTCCAGTTTTATTAGTTTCACATGGATGTATCCCTTGTTGTAGGCAGCCAACCACAGCAAGGTGTGTGCCCTCGAGCAATTCTTACTCTGTATTGGTAACAATAACTGGAATTGGCTTCTTTTGGTTTACAATTAGTAGTATTGAAGATTACTTCCTTGCTGCTTCACCACTAAAATTGAAATGATTTCAAATGAATTTAGAGTTCCAAAGTTTGAGATTCTAGCAGGGAAAAATGATTTGGTAACCAAAGATAAACAGTATGGACTTTACTATTGTTTGGTCTATTGGAATCCGAGACTTGACCATGAACCCATGATCATATTGGTTTCCTTTGAAAGAATATGAGATATCTTGTTTAGAGCATCTCCAACAGGCGCCCAATATCAGCCTCGCGCCCAAAAAATCGCAAGTTTAGCATGCGCGGAGCTAGAAATAACACTCCAGCGGACGCTGTATAATAGAGCACGCCGTAAAAAGTGTTCAGCGCGCAGGAAGAAACTGGAACCGTAGCCGTATATTTGGGGCGTGAGCTCCAGCGCGCCGAACATCCCACGCACACGAAAAAGTGCCTCGTGCGCCCTTGGCTGCCGTCCCTCCTCGCGTGCGCGCGCCAGCCCGCCAGCCTCCTCGCGTGCGCCCGCCGACGGCCTCCTCGCGTGCGCACGCCAGCCCGCCAGCCCGCCAGCCGGCCACGGCTACGACGGCGGCATGGGCCGGAGGAGGGCGACCAAGGGCGGCGGGGCGTGGGCGCGGCCACGGCGGGGCGGCGGGGTGAGCATGCCACGGCCACGGTGGGGCGGCGGGGCGAGCAGGACGCGGCCACGGGCGGCGGGGGCGCGGGCGGGGCGAGCAGGCCGCAGCCCCGGGCGGCGGAGCGGGGCGCGGCCGCGGTGAGCAGGGCGCGGCCACGGGCGGCGGGGGCGCGGGCGTGGCGAGCAGGCCGCGGACCCGGGCGGCAGGGCGGGGCGCGGGCGCAGTGAGCAGGCCGCGGCCACGGGCGGCGGGGCGGGCGCGGGGGCGGTGAGCAGGCCGCGGCCACGGGCGGCGGGGCGCGGGCGCGGCCACGGCCATGGCGGCGGCAGGGCAAGCAGGCCACGGCCATGGCAGGGCGAGCAGGGAAGGAGCACGACCACGGCTATGGCGGCTGCGGGCCACGGCCACGGCGGCTGCGGGGCACGCCCGCGGCGGCGAGCAGGCCACGGGGGGCGGCGCGTGGCCATGACCATGCCGGCGAGCATGCCACGGGCGGTGAGCTGGGTACGGGCGTGTGAGATTAATTTTGGGCATGTGTTGAAGATGTAGCTGGGCAGTATATTTTTGGGCGTCTGCTGGAGATGTCCAGTTATCCGGCGTGCTAAAACGCTATTTTGGCGCTGTAAAAATCTTTTAGCGCGCTGCTCCATAGTGCGTCTATTGAAGATGCTTTTATTATGATTCACTCATGGAAGCACACTTCGTTTATTTTTTTGCCTCGTCTGCCTCACAAGCCGTCCGGTTGGTCGTGATCGTGCGGCACTTGGTTTGTCTCGCGCCACCGGCCTCCTTGCTGGCAAAAAGGTCTCACCTAGACACTAGGTTACATCACACATTTCTCTCGCGAGTAAGAAAATCCTACAGCTGCCTAGATTTGGCGGCACAGCCTGACGCAACAATCTTCGCGGCTGTAAGCTTCTGCAGCGGCGAAGCCGAGGCTGCGACGAGGAGCGGAGACGTGCGCATCCATGTCTTAGAGAATCGACAGGACGCTCCGCCGCGCAGGTACTCATCTCACCTTCACATGATTCGACGGCATTGACGTGTGTGGCAATGTTGCGGTGCATTCTTCAACGACCGCACCGACGCTTTGACGGCCATGATGACAAGGCGTGCTTCGATGGCATTGATGGACACTGCAATGCTGTGACATGTGCTTCAACGAACAGGACGATGAGACGTGTTACGACGACGGCATTATTGACAACAACCGCGATGCTGTGAAGCATGCTTTCAAAGTGATGCTTTGACTGGCCACGGCAACAAGGTGTCCTTCGACAACAGTTGATGATGCATGCTTCGACGGCAGGTGCCCGTCCGCTGTTCTGTGAAGGCTTGTTTGAAGGCGTATTTTTGTGCTAGAATGATGGCGGACGTGCTGGATGTTTGCTGGTGCGGGCCGAGTGGAAGAGTGTGTGGAGAGGAAGGGTACGAGATGTTGCCTGTTGCGTCAGTAGGATGGGAAAATGGAGATAATCAAAGGGTCACGCACGGCTATATCGGACGGCTGTACATGCGGTTGATCTTTTTTTAAAATTAACCAGCTGATTTGTACCAAATGTTAGAAGAAAATGATTCCAAATCACAACATTTCATTCGTTCATATGGAATTACAACAAGTTCTCACTGATAACATGGATCCTCCTTTCATCGTAGCAACAGAGCATACCACAAATAGAGATTAGAGCACAAAAATGGCTGATTGAAGCTTTGAATAATTAGCTACTGTATAAGGATCTCCTGCATAACTGCACTTTGCCATTAGCTCTAGGCACGCCTTATTTGACCAGTCCAAGGACAGTGAGCGGGAGGGGCAGTCGTCGACCAGTGCGCGCACGTTGCGCAAGAGGCGACGGGGAGCTGGCGGAGACTATGAGTGGTGAGTGGTGAGTGGTGGTGGCGACCTCGAGCGGTCGGCACCAACGGCGAGAAGGAAATCACCGCGACAGGCGCCCATTTGATGTCCAGACTTCCGAACACATCCGGACGTCTGAGCAAGAAATGTACGTATGAGGGAGAAATGAGTTTTGACCTTCAAGACTACCTTAACCATTTGTTTGATTTCTTCATGCATCGTAGCCCGTAGCAACGCACGGGCATTCTACTAGTCATATATAAATGATGTATTGAGACTTTATTTGCTAACTAAAATTATGTTTTTATGTTCATGTCTTCATATTTTTCATGACATATGATATATATATATATATATATATATATATATATATATATTGTTGAAAGTGTATATATTGCTCTGTTAAGGTTCATTGTGGCTCAGGCGCACTAGGGCCTACATAATGCTAGGGCTGGCCTTGTCCAAGACTTGCAATTCCGTCATGTTGCCAATCTCTGGTGGGATCGTTCCGGTGAGCAGGTTGACGAGTAGTGCCATCCTCATGAGCTGCGTGAGATTGCCGAACGGGCTGGGTATCGGCCCCGTGAGCTAGTTCACGTATAAGTCCAATTGGGACAGGCTCACCAACTCCCCATGCTCTACTAGGATGGAACCGGTTAGGTTGTTGCTGAAGAAATACAAGATTTCTAGCTTGGTTGTCTTGCCGAGCTTTGGCGAAATCTACCAGGTGAATGAGTTTCCAAATGCTTGGAACGATATGAGCTCCAACTAGCTAGTGGAAAGAGATGGAGGAATCTGACCGGTGAGTTTGCTCGACGATATACCAAACTCCTGCATCTTGCGCATCCTAGCCAACTCCGGCGGCAGGACAACGGTAAGCTTGTTCATCAACATGTCCAAGAAATTGAGGTTGCGGAGGTAGCCCAACTGTAATGGAATAGCGGAAACCAACCCAACGCTCCTGACGCCAAGGACCGGCGGCAGGGGCGGAGCTGGAGCTCAAGTCACCCTGATGCACCACCTTAACATGGGTGAATTTTTGAACAACATTGTACTAACTCAAGATATGACTTGTAACTTCTAGTATATATTATCTGACATAATAAGAAGATGGTGTATGAATTCAAAAGTTACTAATTATAATCTAATTATAAGGATGTAAGAAAGGACAAAATTTTGGAAAAAGATGTCTCACATTTCTTAATTACCTTCTAATAGATTTGCTTCCTTGAGCATTGGTGGCCTTTTTCATCACTAAAGACTTCATCACCGAGGTTATTGCACAAGTATATTACTCAAATTAGGATGGTAATATTATATTAGTTTCTTCTTACCTGGATCTTCCTGAATCTCTTCTTCCCAATTTACATTTTCCGGGGCATTTCGGAAGAGTGATTTCTTTTGAAAAAAAAGTGTCCATAGGATATCTGCATTTGATAAAATTAATAATTAAAAAGTCACACATGTGACATGGAAAATTGTCAAGTTAAAACCCTAGACAATGCGCATGTTTTGCCAAAACTCGTACAATTGAATAGTGTTTGATTTATCTTGATTCAAGTTCATGCAAAAACATGAAAACCATTATTTGCATAAGTATTTAGAAAACTTTGACAAAGGAAAGGACGCTGCCATGAGGAAATTATGGTATGTTGCAACCTGTAGATGGGCAATAGGGCAAAAATAGTAGGAAGTGCCAGCGTAGCTGCAGCGAACAGGGATCAGTCTAGCCTATGCACCTGGGCGCTGCGTCAGCATCAGCGAACAGGGATCAGTCGTGCCCATCGCCGGCAGCTCCCATCTTGGGGTGTGAGTGTCGTGCCCATCGCCGGTATGCTCGTGTATGTATGCGACTTTGATTGTACTGTGTTAAAAAAAGTTGAAATTTACATGGGCATTTTCGTAGTCACATGAACATTTTTTTCTGACAAGAAAATTGTCACTTTCCCTTTTTAGTTAGATGCACAAAACTAAAATAAATATTAATGAAAAAATACACCACACATGGTATGCTATCTTTTGTTAAACGAATTGTACATCGCGTTGGCGACTCATCCTAATTTGAAGCGCCCGGCCTGCCCGTTGGCTCGTGGACATGGTCGGTAAGAGGGGTAGTGGGCTGGACCAGATTAGTAGTAATAGAATTATTTTTTGTTTTTTTTAGGGTAGGCTTCAGCCTTTTGAAGCCTCCAGAGTAGACTCGCCTGTGCATCTAGCATTCCAAACAACCCACAGAGTCACCACCATCTCCGTGAAGTCTCCATGCGATATCCTAGTTATGATCATGTGTTGCACCATCTCCCCTCTGGCCAAGGCCCACACGCACCTTGCCAAAGAGCATTCAAGCAAAGTGTGGCGCCATGAATCCGTGCATTCGCAAGATGAGCAGTTTGGTGTGTCAGACAAGTTCCTATGCTCAAGAACATCAAAAGATGGAATTGAGTGTTGAGCCACGCTGCCACGGGAGCGCCCTTCGATATCGCTGACGGCACTGCTGCTATGTTGTAGCCTCGGCGGCGTGCGGCTCTTCGTCCGGGTGTGGACTCGGCTACGCGTTGTCCTTCGGCTGCGCCGGTAGCCTTGAGGTGTCATGGTTTGGTCTCGGTGGATTGAAGCTTTTGGTCAACGATGGTGCTTCTCGTGCATTGTGCCTCTCATTGGTTGGTTGCATGGTTTTGGGTACCGGGCGGAATATTCGGATACCGCCCGGTAACCGCGTTTCTCGCCACCCCACGAGAAACCTTTGTACCGAGCGAATATTTTTGAATTTTTTTGAATTTAAACTCCGATAGTTAAGTTAGATAGGCTGGGAACTCACAAAGAACAGTCAAGCAGCTGTGGTGTACTGGTTAGTGTGGGCCTCCTAATTATATTAGATGTGGTTGCGGGTTCGAGTCACATAGCTGTTCATTTTATTTTTCACCTTCTTTATGAAAAAAGGTAGATGCTGAGAAAAGAAATGTTTTTGGCGTGATTCGAACTAGCAACCTTAAGGCAGGGGAAACACACACAATACCTAGCCACTGCACCACACAACGGTTTCTGATATAATAGCGTCTATGACTAATCTATAGTATATTTAAGAAAACTGAATTCAAAATTCAAACTCAAATTTCGTCCGAAATTTTTCCGAGATTTCACGGATACCACGGTAACCGAGAATTTCGCTGCCCCACGAGAAAAAACGTGCACTTGGGATCCAAATCCTTGGTTGGTTGACGAAGGAAGTTGAAGGCCCTCCGTGAGGAGATTGTATCATTGAGTCTTAGTGTGCTGACCTCTATCTCCCATTTTCTGTTGTTTCTTCTGTAATCCTCTTGTCTCGTGTCTCTGTAATCTCTGTAATTTCCTACCTCTGACAGTCCCTCTTAATGAATGAAACGTAGGCTACGTTTCATCAAAAAAAAGTGTTGAGCCATGCGCCATAAGAATATTCACGACTTTGATGGAACCGGGGAACCCCACAGATTTTGTCAATTCTTTAGCTGGTGAGACATGATCAGAAGATCCTGCATTATGGAATAACCAACCCTCCTGGGTCAGCCTAGTGTTGATCAACATCCGACATGCAGAACGCACCGTGAAACATCCATTTCCTCTCATAGGCCAGGACCAAAAATCTTCCAGGGCCAAATGGATAGATATTGCCATCGGCCCACTTCTCTTTCCGGGCCAGGTCTGTACAGCCAGCCCAGTCCACGCACACAGGCAGTACAAATGGACGTCGTAATCCGTGGTGATCAAGTTTAACTCATAAAAAAAAAACTAACCATTCGCAATTTATGAAGCAGCACGAAAATCGCATACGACGAGTCAAAACAACCACCAGTCCCCCACCGTCATCATCTGGCGGCAGCCGCCACGGCGAAATGCCGCTGATCTTGACGACGGCCACAACACGCCGGCACCGCTGCCGGTCCTTCATCTGGTCATCTATTCTTATTCTCTGCGGAGGATCGTGTGGTGGGAGCGCGGCGTCAGCATCGCCGCACGAGCAGGGAGGACGAGTGGCCGCGAGGAATAATTTTTCTTTTTGCCTTCTTATTATCCTTTATTTATAAGATGATGATGTACCCGTATTTGTTTTCTAGATAGATGATGTACCCATCTGGATTCGTTTAGTATCAGATTGTCTTCTTCTTACTAAACTCCTTATCCTTACTGCGGCCAAGGAACTTCTGCATTACCAAGGCACAGCGGTAATGCCTGTACCGATGGACCCATCAAACCATGTCCGTAATGCATGCAGCAAAATGCAGACATTGTAGTTCAGATTCAGAGAATGCATACGTTCAGAGAAAGCATGCAGCAAAATTCAAAAAACTGAATTCCTCCCTGCGAAGCACGTTTTAATCAGGATGACAACTTGACAAGTAGCACGTCAAGACAGGCAGCTGCTTCTTTTACCAAGTAGAACACAGTGAGCCAGTGACCCTAGTTCTTTAGGAGTCTCCAATTCAAGCAAGGACAAGAAAAAGTAGCAAACCCAGTGTACTGCATTACTTAAGCCTAAAGAATAAAAGATGGACCAGTTGATTGATGCAGCTCAGCTCATCCTTGATGGCACCCTAGCTTATCACTGACATATGTAGATAACACCCAGCAGCTCCCTAGCTCATAACTGATACGGATGTTCTTCATATGGCATCTCTGTTCCAAATGAAAAGGATAAAAAAAAGAACAAGGATCGATTAGAAGGGAGGTAACCATGTAACACATGATCAAGAAAATCAACAAAACAAGTAGTAGTAGTGCGATAGCAACCAAATGCTATGTGGCACTCAATGATACAATTGCTCACGCAATTCAGATTAAATGCTCTGCTATCCCAAACCGGCATAAATTTTCCTTGTATGGCATGAACAGTGAAGCAAACACATGTTTTCATACTGGAGTATACCCTTGGCATGCAGGACGGAAGTATCTTTACTATGATAGTATCTGAATCGGAAAACATGCAGCAGCACATGTGTCCCGGCTAAACTACATGATCCAGAGTTAAGCTCTGTGTGAGCAGTAGCATGCTTCATTATAGAAAAATGAAAAGCTGATGACACAGTACATTCTATCAGAAACAAGTATTAAGAGTCTCGTACAGAAGAACTCAAGTCAAGGTTCACAGTTCAATGGCAGCTTATACCTGATGGCTGACGAAAGTTCAGATGAGTCGTGAATATTGACTACATGATTTTTTTTGTAGCGTTTATAAATCATCTTATGGGTATTAAAAGCACCTCGAAGGGTACCTAAGTACTATTTCTAAAATGTCCTAGAATAATTCATCACATACTTACAAATATTCCAAAGTTATATTACCTCCGTCCCATATCTAGAAAAATCTAAGACAAGAATTTTAGTATGAAGGGAGTACTAAACACTACGATGGTTGATGAACCATAAACAGAAGCAATGGGAGATAACCAGTGTGGCAATGCCAATTGTTTCCATAACCAATTGATTATGATGATGCATCGAAGCTACAGATTTCAGCTTTAAAGCACATGGCAAGAGAAAGCAGCAACATAGAAAAGGTAACATGATGCACATTAGGAAGCTTTGTAGCACTATGCAGACCATATAAAGGCGCAAAAGGCAAACCTTGCGGGATCATCCTTGAGTGCAGGAAATGCTGGAGGCCAGATCATCATAACAGGATAGATATCGCCCAAATATGCACCCTCTTCTGTCACCTCATAGACTTTACACAGTGTCCTGCACTTGACATCCAAGTGGAGGGCGCATCGACCCATCTCCAAGAACACAAACTCAGCATTGTCCCCCACACTTTTTATTCGGAGAGAAGCATTGGAACCTAACATACTCAGACTAGCTAACATCTCACGCAAACAAATGGTGTCCACTAGCAACCAGTCGCCTTCCTTGTGGAGCCATAGGCGAATTTGAAGCTCCTTGACATGGATAAGGTATACACCAGCGGCATCAGCACGTGCCAAGCTGGTACTTCGCTCGCCAACGCCGCCACGATCCACCCCTTGTGGGAGCTGAATTTCGGAGAAACTCAAGGACGTCAAATCCAAGACAGTAATTTCGCTCCGGTCAACTGCAATATAGATCTTATTGTCGACAAGCACGGGTCCTTCATCCGGCCGACTAAGATCGAGCTTGCCATCTACGGGCAAATTACGATGCATGCACCAGACACCATCCTTCAACATATATACTTGTACTTCTTCTTCCCTCTCCCTGGTATACGGCATCAACATGTACAAGTAAGACAAGCCGCCTTCTCCTTCTTTGGTGAGGATTTCTCCCTTGTATGCATGAACGGAACTATGGAATTTGGGGCGTGGGCGTGGGCGTGCTGGAACAAAGGTCATGTCTTTCTCAGGGAATAGCAGCCTGCGCACGCCAAGTGTAGAACTGCCTTCGATCATGTGGTGCTCGATGAGTAGACTGCCGTTCCGGCAGCCAATGACGCGGGTCGTTCTTACGTTGTCCCTCCGGTAGCTACCCAAGCTGGAGCTTACGCGGCGGACCACCGCATCGAGCTCCGGAGGCAGAGGCAGCATCGGCACAAAGCACTCGGCGGTCGGCATCGCAAACCTGCCCTGCTCGATGACGTGGAGGCCGAGGAGGCGGGGAGGGTGGAGCTCACGGAAACGGCGGAGGAACTAGCGGTCAGATGCGTGGTGGAGCCAGCGCCGGCAGACGGCGGCGGCGCGGACGAGCGTGGTGGGGAGGCCGACGCGGATGAGGATCTCGGCGAGGAGGTTGTCGTCGTCGAGCACCTTGGATACCGCTGCCGCCGTCGCCGGCGATGTCTCGCCCTCCATTATGTCAGCGCAGACGAGCATGGTAGGGAAGCCCACGCGTAGGAGGGTCTCGGTGGCGAGTAATTCGTCGTCGTCGAGCACCTTGGATGGCGGCTGCGGCAGATCAAACTCCATGGCCGGAGTTGGGGTTTCGGTAGGGTTTGGGAAAGGGGATCGAGCCAGGCTGGACAGCTGGTGCACGAAGGAAGAAATAGCCAGCCAATTCATTGTCTTCCTGGGCCTGGGCTGCCAGTTAAGGCCCATCAATGCGCTAGAAGGTACTGCATTGTTTTATATACTGAAAAAATACTTGAAAAAAAAAAGAGAGGAACTGCTGCAATGAACTATAACTGTTATACATCATCATGAAATTGTACTTGCAAAAAGTTACGTCCTGAAATTTGGTCAAAGATAATGTTTGAGAAAAGCATGTCTTTTTGTGTTTGATGATTATTGGAAACCACTTGTAACATCTATCGACGCTTGATTCACGCAAGTCAAAAATTCAGACCCACTGCTGGAAAAAGGGCTTTTGGTCGCGGTTCGCAACTGCCATTAGTCGCGGTTGCGCAACCGCGACCAAATAGGCGCGACTAAAGGACCCCCACTTTAGTCGCGGTTGCTTAAGAACCGCGACTAAAGGCCCGTCCACGTGGGCGCCAGGCGGCCGTCGGGGCGGAGGACCTTTAGTCGCGGTTCTTCTGGCCAACCGCGACTAAAGGCCGCCACAGGTTTAGGGTTTTAGCCCCCCCCCCCCCTCCTAAACCTGTTTTCTGTTTAATTTGTATTGTTTTATTTCTTTTGTGCTTTATTTTAATTTTGAAGGAGTTTCACATATTCTACGGTACTACATACATGCATATGAATGTACAATTTCAAACAAATTTGAAATTAGAACCAAAAAGAATTCAAGAGGAATATACAATATATATTCAATATCATCGAATGACCATATACAATTTTGAACAAGTTTCATACATAATTTAATGCATATAAAGTTCTACGTCCTCGTAATGGTGTTCTCCTTTACGATGGAGGACTTCCCTGCTGAACCATCCAGCTAGTTCCTCTTGAAGTGGTCGGAAGCGAGCTTCTGGACTAAGCATCATCCGGAGGTTATTCCTCTGAGCATTGGTATCACTCAGAACCCGCTCAGAGGTGTATCTCCGGATCATCTCACAGACATAGTATCCACATAGATTGGTCCCCGCTGGCTGAATATCCCCAGCATTCTTAGCCTTTGACCTTTTGAATTCTAGCTCTTTTTTGAATTCACCGACCTTTGTATCTACGAACCGTCTCCAAACCCTACGAGGCAAAGAAAATTAAATGAACAAGAGAGTTATTAGTTACTTGATATTAGGAAATGAACGAAATAGGCCGATCGATATAGAGCGCAAATGAATGAAAATAATTACTTCTGCAGCATTCTTCTCATGCCGCCCCAAAGCTTTGGATCCTTATTCAAAGAGTCGTGGACGAGACATTCTGAGGTGTCAACTTTAATTACTAGCAGAATCCAGTGGAACCTGCGGACACGATACATGCACAGTACGTCATGCATAACTCATCGATTAGCCGGCCACATACCATGCATGGAGTAAACAAAAGAGAATGTGCTCAAGACAGAAACACTCACCCAAAATGGTAAGGAAATAGAATATCACTTTTGAGTTCCTGCTTTGTAAGAAACTGCCACAGGTCTGCCTCCATGTCGGCGGGGTGATGCTCCAACACATATTCATTAACGATGTGTGGGTCAATGAACCCAACATCATGGATGTTCCTTACTCTGCATTCCTTAATCTTCGTTTTGCATGTATAATAGCGGACACAACAATATAGTTAGGACATATATATAGTGCAGGCAATATGAACGAGATGGGGTAGAAATAAATCACTTACAGAACGTAGCAACTGATGATAGATTTGTCGAGCTCGCGCAGATTGAAAAGCTGGAACAATTCACTCAGATGAATTTGTACATAGTAATGTTTGAAGTGATGCTCATATCTAACTTCCGCATAAATATATTCTTTGGCGTTCTTATTTTTTATGTAACCCTTGTACCATTTCAGCAGACCTTTCATTTGTGGAGGTAGATCCTTTTCCTGCGCAGGCTCGACGAGAGGCCCATTCTTCACATATGTAATTACTACCTCCTTCACTGGCGCCTCATCAAGGCCTAACAGTTCACGAAGAGTAATACCTAAGTTGGCCGCTTGTTCTCTGGCACTCGTTACAGTCAATCCATGTGCTGCCGCAGCTGCTATGATATCGGGGTCATCCGGACCGGCGGCTTTCACTATAAGCGGGGCAATCGATTGTTTACTTTGTTCCCCGAGCTGGGCAACTCGTTTCCCGCTTTTTTTTACTTTCTAATTCCGTTTTCTCGGCCTCCTCCAAGGCTTTGTTCTCCTGGTTCTCCGCCCGCTCTTTCTTCTCCTTCAACATGAGTGCCTGCCTACGAAGTTCACGTGCATAGTCGTCAGGCAGATTCTTCGCGGCTTGGGACGGTGTGCTCAAAAATGACTTAGCCCACTTCTTTTGCTCATCAGAAAATACTGGCTTGGGCTCGGGCTCTCTTTTCTTCTTGCAGTCCGCCTTCCATTTGTCATGATCAGCAGCCGCGGCCGCGGCAGTTTCCTCGGCACTACGTTCCCAAGGCCTTGTGGGGAGAGGCTTCAGTGATGGCTCCGGTACCTTTGTGGTCTTAGGTACATAAGGGTCCGGGTTAATAATCCAGGACTGCTTCTGCTTCTTTGCCGGAGGTGGATTGGGGGGCGGCGTCTGATCACCCGCCGGACGAGGACTGGGGGGCGGCGTCTGATCACCCGCCGGACGAGGACTGGGGGGCGGCGTCTGATCACCCGCCGGACGTTGTGGACTGAGGGGCGTCGGCTGACGTGACGGAGGTGTAGGTGAACCGCCACCACCACCACCGCCACCGCCACCACCACCATCGTAGGGGGGTGGACTTGTTGTCCTTGGCGCCTCGCCTGGAAACTTGATAAACTTCTTTTGCCATAGAATGAAATGGCGCTTGACATCTCCAAGTCTTTTCTCCCCTTCAGGTGTAGTAATGTCAATCTCCAGGTCCTCAAACCCTTGGACTACGTCCTCCACCGTGACACGAGCATAGCCATCTTGAATGGGGTTGTTGTGGTGGAGTGCTCCAGGTAAACATGGTAAAGCACTGCCGATGGCTACCTTCATGGACATGTTCCCGATAGGATAATACAGATGACATTCTTTCATCTCCTTTATATCGTCCACGGGGTAGCGAGGAGGCTCCGGTGCAGTAATTTCGACCACCAGAGGCTCCGGTGCAGTAATTTCGATCGTCGGTGCATCTGCACCAGCCGGTGGGGCCTCCGTGGAAGCCACGCTGCTTCTCCGCTGCTGGCTTCCGAGATCCGCTGGATGATCTTCATGCTGCGCCCGAGCTGCATCTCTTTCGGCTACTAGTACACTCACGGTTTTCTTCATCACATCCATTTCCGATGCCAACCGCGCCACAACATCTGCTTCCCGATCCATCTTTCTCTTACGGCTTCTGTAACCGTACGGGTCATCGTTCTGGGGGAACCCTATTTTCCACGGAATGTGCCCCATGCCTCGTACACGTCCTCCGTGTTCAGGATTCCCGAGGGCTTTTGTCAGCGCGTCGTTCTCTCTGTTGAACTTGATCTTCCCCTCTTGAGCATCCCTCATTGCGTCAATAAGGGCTTGGGTGGGTTTAATTATTTTGCCCCGGTAAACACACTCCCCTGTCTCCGGGTTCAGCGTTCCCCCATGCCCGTACCACCAGCTTTTGGCCCTTGGGTCCCATCCCTCCGTACCTGGATCGATTCCTCGCGCCCTCAGCTCGTTCTCCATCTTCTCCCACCTAGGCACCCAAAGGCGATACCCTCCTGGCCCCATGATATGATTGTACTCCTTCTTAGTCGCATTTTCCTTATTTTTTTCGATATTTCAATGAACTGCTCCGATTTCTTTTGCTTCACAAATTCTGGCCAATCATGTTTCAGTTTCTCATATTGTCCTTTGAAATCCGGAGTCTTGTTCTGCTTGACAAAGTCACGGGCTAGATTTTTCTTGAATTTCCGGAATGCATCGGCCATCTTATGAAGAGCGAACTGTTTGACTAGCCTCCTCCTCTCCTTGTTTTCCTCAATCTTGTTACCCTCCTCATCGAATTTGCTGTATTCCGGAGGTAGAACGAAATGTTCCATAAGCTTCTTGAAGCAATCTTTTTTTGTTCTCTTATCGACAAAAGTGAAACCAGCAATTCGTGCCTTCTTTGGCTCATTCCACTCCTGGACGGTGATCGAGACGTTGTCTCTAACAACGGCTCCGCATTGGTTGACAAACTTGGTGGCGTTCTTGCGGGGCTCCAGCGGCCTGCCGGTTGCACTGTCGACAACCTCGATGGTGCATGTTTCTCCTTGTTTCATCGTCTTGGTTACGCCACGCTTTGACGACGTACTTGATTGTTTCGATGATCCGGCCGAGGGCTAAAATAAGAAAGAGAGTCGCGCGCGTTAGTACACACATATTTATTCAAATCAGTTAGTTTGTATCACCAGAGGCTCAATGTATATATATACCTCGGCGCCGGAGGTGGTTGCTACTTCCATTTGAAGATCGTCGTTTATCGACGTTTGTTCGGCATCATCTTGCTGACGGCGCCCTTCATCTTCACCGTCAAGGTTCAGATAAGAAGAGACATCATCTTCTTCTTGTCCGGTCGGCACATATAGAATATCGCCGTTTATGATGCCGAACATATGTGCTTCACCGTCCGGATCATAGTTGTCCATAATCGGGTCAGCTCTATCGTCCGCCATTATGTCAGTCCTGAAAACATGTAGTAAAAACAAATTAATTAAGTGAAGAAGGGGGGCGGTGGCGGTGGCGGTGGCGGTGGCGAAAGGGCGGTGGCAAAAGGAGGGGGCGAGGAAGGGGTGGGAGACGGTTTACACATTTTTGTATGAACCATGGCAAATTTTAGTAATTCATCATGGCAAGTTTTTTATTTGCTAGGTGTACCATAACGCGGTACGAGGTGGTACCGGTGAAGGGGGGAAACATCCGGGAAAGTATTCCCGGTGTTTCGCGTTTTCAGACAGATGGGTCGGAGGGGGAAAGTTGCGTGTTCGCTATGCTAGGGATCCGTGATGGACGAACGGGCTGCGTATCCGGATTCGTCTTGTCGTTCTGAGCAACTTTCATGTACAGAGTTTTCCCATCCGAGTTACGGTTTATTTTCTATTAATTTTCAAAGTTTTGGTTCATTTTCTAATATTCTGATTTAACTTTTAGTCCCAGTCAACAGTCAACAGTCCCAGTTGACTGGTCAAAGTGGGCCAGGGGGGCACTTCACCGGAGGGCGCGAGGGCTCCGGTGAGCCTCTCCCGTGGCGGGCCGGCGGCGTTGGGCGGGCGAGCGAGGCGGCGCGGGCGGTGGGCGAGGGAGGCCAGACCAACCGGAGGGGCGAGCGCGACGTCGGGCGGCGTCGACGGCGAGGGCGGCGTCGAGCGAGGGCGAGGGCGAGGGCGCGACGGCGACGGCGACGGCGGGCGGCGTCGAGGGCGGCGTCGAGCGAGGGCGAGGGCGACGGCGACGACGGGCGGCGTCGAGCGAGGGCGAGGGCGACGGCGACGGCGGGCGGCGTCGAGCGAGGGCGACGGCGACGGCGGCAGAGAATCGGAGAAGACGAAATATGGAGGCGTCGGGCCATTGTATTTATAGCCCCCCCCCCCTTTAGTCGCGGTTGGGGAGGCGACCCGCGACTAAAGGGTCCCCAACCGCGACTAAAGGGTTTTTTTCCCGCGCGCAACGACATTTAGTCGCGGTTGGGGAGGCGAGCCGCGACTAAAGGGTAACCTTTAGTCGCGGTTGGCCAGACCAACCGCGACTAAAGGTATTTTTCAGAAAAATAAAACTAATTCAATTCAAAATCTTAAAAATACAAATAATATATCAAAAAATTAAGAAAAATAGAACTAATTCATTTCAAAATTCTAAAAATACAAATAATATATCAAAAAATTAAGAAAAATAAAACTAATTCAATTCAATATTTTAAAAATACAAATAATATATCAAAAAATTCAGAAAAATAGAACTAATTCAATTCAATATGTTAAAAACACAAATATTACATCAAAAAATTCAGAAAAATAAAACTAATTCAATTCAATATTTTAAAAACACAAATAATATATCAAAAAATTCAGAAAAATAGAACTAATTCAATTCAATATGTTAAAAACACAAATATTATATCAAAAAATTCAGAAAAATAAAACTAATTCAATTCAATATTTTAAAAATACAAATAATATATCAAAAAATTCAGAAAAATAGGACTAATTCAATTCAATATGTTAAAAACACAAATATTATATCAAAAAATTCAGAAAAATAAAACTAATTCAATTCAATATGTTAAAAATACAAATAATATATCAAAAAATTAAGAAAAATAGAACTAATTCATTTCAAAATTCTAAAAATACAAATAATATATCAAAAAATTCAGAGAAGCTCTTCCCGTCCGCCTCTGTCTTCCCACAAGTTCTTCCCGGCCAGTCTTCCCGCCAGTTCTTTCCCGCCTATGTCTTCCCGCCATTTCTTCACGCCTCTATCTTCCCGCATATCGATGCTCCTTTTATAGGCACGGCGCCGCTTCTGCTTTGTCTTGTTCCTCCGACAGGGCGTCGTGCGCTACCCACGCGTCCTTATCCTGCCGACAGCTTTAGTCACGGTTGCACCCTCCAGCCGGGACTAAAGGTTAGATGACCAGCTCTGGATTCCTCTTCTTTCCGCCATTTCTTCCCTGTCTTCCCGCCTCTTTCTTCCCGCCACTTTCTTCCCGCCTCCTGTCTTCCCGCTCCCATTTTTCCCGCCATTTCTCACTACATATATGTAGCCCGGCTTGCCCAGCATTATCACATCTCTACAATCTCTCATCACTCTCTCATGGCTTCCACCGCACCCACTCTAACCTACCAGCAGGTCAGGAACAAAGTCAACACAAAACTCAATTACCTCCTCATTTCCATAGCCCTTGGCGATGCTTCCTTCTGGCCTAGCACGGTTACGAACATATTTCTTTAATACTCCCATGAACCTCTCGAAGGGGAACATATTGTGTAGAAATACAGGACCGAGAATGAAAATCTCTTCGACTAGGTGAACCAGGAGGTGCGTCATAATATTGAAGAAGGATGGCGGGAACACCAACTCGAAACTGACAAGACATTGGATCACATCGTTCTGTAACCGTGGTAGAACTTCTGTATTGATTACCTTCTGAGAGATTGCATTGAGGAATGCACATAGCTTCACAATGGCTACTCGAGCATTTTCCGGCAGGAGCCCCCTCAAAGCAATCGGAAGCAATTGCGTCATAATCACGTGGCAGTCGTGAGACTTCAGGTTTTGGAACTTTTTCTCCGCCATGTTTATTATTCCCTTTATATTGGACGAGAATCCAGACGGGACCTTCATACTGCTCAGGCATTCAAAAAAGATGACCTTCTCTTCTTTGGTCAGAGCGTAGCTGGCACGACCTTGAAACCATTCCGGATGACGGTCATCAGGGTCTTTCAAACGTTGCTGGTCCTGCCGTGCTTCCTTTGTATCATTTGTCTTCCCATACACGCCCAAGAAGCTTAGGAGGTTCACGCAAATATTCTTCGTAACGTGCATCACGTCGATTGCAGAGCGGACTTCTAGGACTTTCCAATATTCTAACTCCCAGAATATAGATTTCTTCTTCCACATGGCTGCGTGCCCGTCAGCTCCCTTCGGAACTGATTGTCCGCCAGGACCCTTTCCAAAGATGACTTTCAAATCCTTGACCATATCAAATACCTCAGCACCAGTGCGTTCCGTAGGCTTCGGCCGGTGATCTGCCTTGCCGTTGTAATGCTTGCCTTTCTTTCTTACTGGATGAATTTTCGGAAGAAATCGACGATGCCCAAGGTACACGTTCTTCTTACAATTTGGCAAATGTACACTTTCAGTCTCATGTAAGCAGTGCGTGCATGCATTGTATCCCTTATTTGACAGTCCCGAAAGGTTACTAAGAGCAGGCCAATCGTTGATGGTTACGAAAAGCAACGCTCGTAGGTCAAATTCCTCTTCTTTGTGCTCATCCCACACACGGACACCAGATCTGCCCCACAGCTATAAAAGTTCATCAACTAATGGCCTTAGGTACACATCGATGTCGTTGCCGGGTTGCTTCGGACCTTGGATGAGCACTGGCATCATAATGAACTTTCGCTTCATGCACAACCAAGGAGGAAGGTTGTAGATGCATAGAGTCACGGGCCAGGTGCTATGGCTGGAGCTCTGCTCGCCAAAAGGATTCATGCCATCTGTACTTAGACCAAATCTTATGTTCCTTGCGTCAGCTGCAAAATCTTTGAACTCTCTGTCGATCTTTCTCCATTGCGTTCCATCTGCGGTGTGTCTCAACTCCCCGTCCGACTTACGGTCCTCTTTGTGCCATCGCAACAACTTGGCATGCTCTTTGTTCCTGAACAGACGTTTCAACCGTGGTATTATAGGAGCATACCACATCACCTTGGCGGGAACCCTCTTCCTGGGTTTCTCGCCCTCAACATCGTCACCAGGGTCATCGCCTCTGATCTTATAACGCAATGCAGTGCATACCGGGCATTCATTCAAATTCTCGTATTCACCGCGGTAGAGGATGCGGTCGTTGATGCATGCATGTATCTTCAGAACCTCTAAACCTAGAGGGCAGACAACCTTCTTTGCTTCGTACGTACTGGCGGGCAACTCGTTATTCTTTGGAAACATATTCTTCAACATTTTCAGCAAGTTTTCAAATGCCGAGTCAGCTACACCTGCCTGTGCCTTCCATTTCAGCAAATCCAGTGTGCAGCCCAGCTTTTTCAGACCATCGTCGCATCCGGGGTACAACGACTTTCTGTGATCCTCTAACATGCGATCCAAATTCTCCCTCTCCTTTTCAGTTTCGCAGCGTCTCCGTGCATCAGCAATGGTCCGACCAAGATCATCAACGGTCTCATCACGTGCCTCTTCTTCACCTTCACCTTCCCCTTCACCTTCCCCTTCACCTTCAGCATCCTCCATGAAAGTATCACCGAAATGAGCAAGATAGCTTTCATCGATGAAATCATCCCCTTCTTCATCTTCTTCCATTATAACCCCTCTTTCTCCATGCTTGGTCCAACAATTATAGCTTGGCATGAAACCGTGCCGAAGCAGGTGCAGGTGAACTTCTCTTGAGGAAGAGTAACCCTTCTGATTCTTACAGTCAACACATGGACAGATAACAAAACCCTTCTGCTTGTTCGCATTAGCCACTACGAGGAAATCTTTCAAACCCGTAGTGAACTCGCGGGAGAGTCGGTTACCGTACATCCATTGCCGATTCATCTGCATTATTATAATATAAAATATATAATTAACCATCATGCATTTGTTAAACTAACTAGCTATAAACAATAGAAATTAAACAATGAACAACACACATGCATATTTTATCAATGACACACATGCATGAAAGGTTCAAGTTGCTAACCGCGATCAAGGAGGAAAAAATAAATGAGGAACCTCAAGTGTGGCTCCAACACTTCATATCATGTTTGTTTCACGCTCTTGGGGCATTTCATCAAACACCTTGTGTGCATAAGAGGAACCAAAAGCAAACCTACACCCCCTTGTGAAGCTTGCGAAGAGAAGTGGCACCAAATGGCTAAGTGAGTGTGCTGAACTGGTATATATAGGGGAGGAGCTTTAGTCGCGGTTGGCCTGGCCAACCGCGACTAAAGGCCTTTGGGCACCTTTAGTCGCGGTTGGCCTGGCCAACCGCGACTAAAGCCCCTCACGTGCACCAGCTGGCCACCGAGTGCCCTGGGCCCAGGCCTTTGGTCGCGGTTCGTCTGCCGAACCGCGACTAAAGACTTCATTAGTCGCGGTTCCTACAGTTTCGCGACTAATGGGGCTGGACGGAAGCCTCTTTTTCTACCAGTGACTGAAAGAAACCGTTGAATAGAGACCCAACAGATTTCATTGGATGTGTGCAAACATATATGTCAAACCAAGAAAAGACCGGCACAAAACCGGGTTAGGGATACAACAGGTGATGGGAGCTATAGCGGGAGGCCACCATCTTGAAGCATGGTTTCTATAGAATCACCGACAGTCCCTGTACATTGCATGGAAAATCAAGATGGTCCTGGGGCGGCTGAACAATACAGTCATTTTTTAGGAGCATCATGTTTGTGCATTTCCGAAACACCGGAAGCAAGAGAAGAGACAGGATGTCGAGCGAGGACATCATAGTGCTATCATGAGTGCAAACATCTATTTTCCTGCGGCAATGCTTTGATCCATCTACTATGTTTTTTTTTCAGGAGTGTATACGCATCAGCAAGGATTCAGATTACTAACTATAACATGAGCTATAAGCATGTGATAATGATGGAGCATCGTTGGCCAAAACAAGCGAGAGCCAAGAGCAAGGCCCAAGGGGACGGAAGCGTCCATGTTCTTCTCCTAGCACTAGTTTGTATGTTCTTCTTACCCATGGTGTATACACCTCACATCCCGGCGATCACCAGTGGCAATAGGTTACATGTTCATCACGCGCTCGCTCATCGCAACATGAAACAACATGCGATTTGAGTAGACTAGATTGCAACGAACGTGACCAATCAAAAGACAACGACAAGTAGTACTCGCTGTTAAGCCAATCCTATCAGGATGAGTTGGTCTTCGGTGGTACATCGATCGCACATGAGATGTATATCGTCCAGCACAAACTCAATTCGACGGACAGGATTTAAACAGTAGTAACAGTGGCATGTTTGTTCTGGACTAAAACGAAAGTGACTGACAAAGCAAAGTAGTAATGCTAATGCCAGTACCCGACAGATCCATCCATGAAACCATGTCTGTAGGTGATTGTTTCATTCTTGTTGCACAAATCTCCTACATATGATCTGTGACAGCAGCCAGGAAAGCAATGCATGCAGCATAATTCAGTCAATTGATTCCTTCGGTTGAAGTTTATTTTAAATGGGAGGAGAAGTAGCGTCAAGACAGGCAGCAACTTTTACTCCAGAAGAAAAGAATATAAGGCACTGAACTACTACCTCTGTTCCTAAATGTAAAATGTTTTTGCAGTTGAACACAGGGTGTGACTCTTTAGGAGTCTCCAATTTAAGCAAGAACAAACTAACTAACCCAATGTACTGCCCTACTTAAGCCCGAAGGTCAAAAGATGGACCAGGTGATTGATGTAACCAGGAAATGTAGCTTAGCTCATCCTTGATGATCACATTCTCACTGACATATGTAGATACCACCCAGCAACTCCCTTCTCATCCTTGATACGGCTGTTCTTCACATGCCATCTCTGTTCCAAAAAAGGGAAAACAGAAAAGGCATTGATCAGGATGGACGTAACTATGTACCACAAGATAATGAAAATCGACAAAACAAGTAGTAGTACGACAGCAGCCAAATTTTGTGCGGCGCATAACGATACAATTGCTCAAGCAATGCAGATAATTAAAAGGCTCTGCTATCCCAAACCAACAATTTTTTCTTTGGATGGCCCGAACAGTGCAACAAATACTGCTCATGGAAGGTAAAGCAGGTCACACAAGAACTGTGTTTTCAGACTGGAGTATACCCTTGGTGTGCAGGACGAAAGTATCTTGATTGTGATAGTATCTGAATCTGAAAACATGAACCAGCACATATGTGCCGGTGTAAACTACATAATCCAAAGTTAAAATCCGTGTGAGCAACAGCATGCTTCACCATAGAGAAATGGAGAACTGATTCGATATCACAAAAACATTCTATTAGAAATAAGTGTTAACAATCTCATGCAGAATAACTCGAGTTCATACAATCTATTATGAATAGGAAAAGTGCAGATGCAAGAAATTAATTTTGATTCTTCCAATGAATAACCCCACCATCTCTAATTTCCCTTAGAATATCAACAATATCATCCTCAACTCGTTGACCACTCACCCACACATAAAAGGGCACCATTCTCCTCTGGTGCAACACTCGTATTACAGAAGTTTCTCTGCTACACTAATCCAAGAAAACAACTACCCACATACAAAATGATACTGTTTAAAAACCATCTTAAGGGTATGAAAAGCATCTTAAATGACACTTAACAAATATATGTAAAATGGCCTAAAGAATCAATCATATATATCTACCACCATTCCGCGAATATACTAAATGGTGGGATGGTTGCTGAACCATTAACAAAAACAATGGAGGAATGAAATGGCAATTGTTTCCTCGATTGTGATGGGATGACACACTAATTGACCAGAGCTACTTTAAAGAACATGGCCAAACCATGCCACAACATAGAAAAGGATATTAATATGATGCACATTACAAAGATTTCTAACCTCCGAGCACTATGCAAATCATATTTGGCCTTCACTCAAAAAAAAATCATATAGAGGGCCACAAGGCAAACCTTGCAAGATCACCCTTGAGCGCACGGAATGTTGGAGGCCAAATCATCATCAAAGGATAGATGCCACCAATATGCTTATACATTTCTCTCACCTCATACACTTTACACAGTGTCATGCACTTGATATCCAAGTGGAGTGCGCTGTGACCCAAATCCATGACGACAAACTCAGCATTGTCCCCCACATGTTTTATTCGAGGAGAAACAATGCAATCCCTCAAACTAGGACACATCTCAGACAAACAAATGGTTTTTTAGATGAAAGGGAGGAGACAAACAAATGGTGTCCACCAGCAACCATACATTCCCCTTGTGGAGCCAGATATGAAGTTGAAGCATGGATGAGGTATACACCAGCAGCACTGTCAGCCCGTGACAGCATGGCGTCTCCCAGGCCATGCTCAACCCCTTGTGGTAGATTTACTGTTGAGAGCCTCGAGGCCGCGAAATCCAAGACAACAATTTCGCTCTCGGCAGCTGGCACATAGATTTTAGTGTCGACAAGCACAGCTTTTCGATCTGACCGCGGATGAGGGGTCTGGTCAATGATTAAGCTATGCATGCACCAGACACCATCTCGCAACATATATACTCGCACCTCATGTTTCCTCTCTGCAGTATACAGCATCAGCACGTAAAAGTAGGACAAACCGTGGCCTTCTTCTTTGGACAGGATTGCATTGTAAAAACCAGAGCGATGTTGGTCGCATGGGAAAGATGGGATGATGTCCATGCCTCTCTCGGGGAAAAGCAGGCTGTGCACTCCAAATATGTATCCGCCATCGTCGTCGTCTCGGCTGATGAGCATGCTGCCGTTCCGGCAGTCAAAGATGCGGATTGATGCGCTGTAGTCGGTGTTCAAGATTGAAGTCGCACGGCTTATGACGCCGGCGAGCTCTGGGGTCTGAGGCAGCAAAGGGACGAAGCGAGGGGCGGTCGGAGGCACTGTCCAATCCTCTTCGAAGACGTAGAAGCCGAGGAGGCGGGGTGGGTGGAGCTCGCGGAAGCGGCGGAGGAACTTACGGCCGGAGGCTTGGTGGAGCCAGCGTCTGCAGACGGCGGCGGCGCGGACGAGCGTGGTGGGGAGGCCGACGCGCAGGAGGATCTCGGCGAGGAGGTCGTCGTCGTCGAGCACCTTCGCTACCGCGGCCCTGCGGCGTCAGCGACGTGTGGTCTTCCATTTCGTCCGGAGTTGGTTTCCGTGGGGCAGGAGCTGCACGAGGCAGGAGCTGCACGAGGGCAAAAGGCTGATTCCTCGTCTTCCTGGGCCTGCTCTGGCAGTTACGGCCCATGGCATCTATACCGAGCATGCTACATTTAGCAAAAGATTATGGTTTTCCCTAAAAAAAGCAAAAGATTATGGTTGGACTCAACAAAAAAAGAATAAGACTAGGGCAACTTTTCTTAACACAGTATAGACGCAAGTGTTCATATACACGTGCATACACTCACCTCTATAAACGCACACACGCATACCCAACCCCTATGAGCACCTCCGAAAGACTGAGCCGGCATATCATCTTGAAATTTACGAAGTCATCGTAGTTATCTCGTCGTCGACGGAAGCGTCTCCTCCCACTGAATGCGCATCGCCGAAAATCTTGAAATAAATCTAGGAATAAATGCGAGCATCAGGACTTGAACCCTAGTGGGCCGGGGATACCACAGTCCCTCTAACCATCCGGTTCGCGCCTCGGCAACTATCAGTTGTACAACTATACATCATCCAACGCCATTCTTATTATTGCAACGAGGGTAGTGTTGAGGAAATACCTCGCAACAAAGCACATGTTGCAGAAATCTTTTCCGATATAGGTGATGTTGCAGGTTTTTTTCATCGCTATTTTTGCAACATGGGTGTTGTTGCGAAAACCAAATTGCAACACAGACAATGTTGCAAAAATATCTGTTATTTTTTCGTCTTCATTTCTTTTTTGCAACAAGAGTGTTGTTACGGAAGGCAATTTTGCAACACACATGATGTTGCCATGTCACATAAAGGAGGCGGCGGATCACTCGCGTGCGATCCGTCGGGTGAAGGCAAGAGTTTTCCATAAGACTATGGTCTAAATAAAAGTAAAACATTCCATTTCTCTAAAATAAATAGCAAAAGATTTAGTACCTTTAAATGGAAAATAGTAGTCCCCAAAAAAGCCAAAAAAATGTCCAATTCTAAAAAGAAACAAAAAACATTTTGTGCCTATGTGGCGCAGAATGCCCTCCCCACTGCTTACGTGTTTACAACATTGGTCATGTTGCAAACAGCCGAGCGTAACACATGTCGTGCTGCGACCGACCGGCTAGCCATGGCGTTCCCAGCCGCAACGGTGCTTCCCAATCCGCAACACACTGACCACGTCGTGAAGGTTTATTCACAGGTCAGCCTCCATCTCCACGGAGAAACATAGACTCCTTTGCCTCCGCGCCACCACCCGTATTCCTTCTCAGTCAGGTCTAAGGTTTGTGGTCGGAGCGGAGAAGATATCAACCGGCGATGGATGCACTGATGGTCGGAGCAGGCCTAGGTAGGAAGGGAGGTGACGACGGAAGGGGCGAGGGTGGGTGCAACAGTGATGGGGGAGACAAGGTCGGTGGTGGGTGTTGGAAATATGCCCTAGAGGCAATAATTAATGGATTATTATTATATTTCCTTGTTCATGATAATCGTTTATTATCCATGCTAGAATTGTATTGATAGGAAACTCAGATACATGTGTGGATACATAGACAACACCATGTCCCTAGTAAGCCTCTAGTTGACTAGCTCGTTGATCAATAGATAGTTACGGTTTCCTGACCATGGACATTGGATGTCGTTGATAACGGAATCACATCATTAGGAGAATGATGTGATGGACAAGACCCAATCCTAAGCATAGCACTAGATCGTGTAGTTCGTATGCTAAAGCTTTTCTAATGTCAAGTATCATTTCCTTAGACCATGAGATTGTGCAACTCCCGGATACCTTAGGAATGCTTTGGGTGTGCCAAACGTCACAACGTAACTGGGTGGCTATAAAGGTATACTACGGGTATCTCCGAAAGTGTCTGTTGGGTTGGCACGAATCGAGACTGGGATTTGTCACTCCGTGTGACGGAGAGGTATCTCTGGGCCCACTCGGTAGGACATCATCATAATGTGCACAATGTGATCAAGGAGTTGATCACGGGATGATGTGTTACGGAACGAGTAAAGAGACTTGCCAGTAACGAGATTGAACAAGGTATCAGGATACCGACGATCAAATCTCGGGCAAGTATCGTACCGATAGACAAAGGGAATTGTATACGGGATTGATTAAGTCCTTGACATCGTGGTTCATCCGATGAGATCATCGTGGAACATGTGGGAGCTAACATGGGTATCCAGATCCCGCTGTTGGTTATTGACCGGAGAACGTCTCGGTCATGTCTACATGTCTCCCGAACCCGTAGGGTCTACACACTTAAGGTTCGATGACGCTAGGGTTATAAAGGAAGTTTGTATGTGGTTACCGAATGTTGTTCGGAGTCTCGGATGAGATCCCGGACGTCACGAGGAGTTCCGGAATGGTCCGGAGGTAAAGATTTATATATGGGAAGTCCTGTTTTGGTCACCGGAAAAGTTTCGGGGTTTATCGGTAACGTACCGGGACCACCGGGAGGGTCCCGGGGGTCCACCAAGTGGGGCCACCAGTCCCGGAGGCTTGCGTGGGCCAAGAGTGGTGAGGGACCAGCCCCTGAGTGGGCTGGTGCGCCTCCCACTAGGCCCAAGGCGCAGCAAAGGAGGAGAAGGGGAAACCCTAGGCTTAGATGGGCCCTAAGGCCCACCCTAGGGGGCGCCCCCCGTCTCCCCCTCTTGGCCGCCACCCCAAGACCCATCTAGGGCTGCTACTATTGGGGAACATAGTAATTTCAAAAAATTTCCTACGCACACGCAAGATCATGGTGATGCATAGCAACGAGGGGGAGAGTCTGATCTACGTACCCTTATAGATCGCAACGGAAGCGTTGACACAACGTAGAGGAAGTAGTCGTACGTCTTCTTCCCGATCCGACCGATCCAAGCACCGTTACTCCGGCACCTCCGAGTTCTTAGCACACGTACAGCTCGATGACGATCCCCGGGCTCCGATCCAGCAAAGCTTCGGGGAGGAGTTCCGTCAGCACGACGGCGTGATGACGATCTTGATGTTCTACCGACGCAGGGCTTCGCCTAAGCACTACAACGGTATTATCGAGGTGGAATATGGTGGCAGGGGGCACCGCACACGGCTAAGGAATGATCTCAATGATCAACTTGTGTGTCTAGAGGTGCCCCCCTGCCCCCGTATATAAAGGAGCAAGGGGGAGGAGGCCGGCCCTAGGAGAGGCGCGTCAGGTGTGGAGTCCTACTAGGACTCCAAGTCCTAGTAGGAGTCCACCAAGAGGGGAGGAAGGGAGAAGGAAGTGGAGGAGTAGGAAAGGTGGCCGGCCCCCTTTTCCCTAGTCCAATTCGGACTAGAGGGGAGGGGGGGCGCAGCAGCCTTTTTCCTCTTCCCACTAAAGCCCATCAAGGCCCATTACTTCTCCCGTAACTACCCGGTACTCCAAAAAATACCCGAATCACTCGGAACCTTTCCGATGTCCGAATATAGTCGTCCAATATATCGATCTTTACGTCTCGACCATTTCGAGACTCCTCGTCATGTCCCCGATCTCATCCGGGACTCCGAACTCCTTCGGTACATCAAAACTCATAAACTCATAATATAACTGTGATCGAAACCTTGAGCGTGCGGACCCTACGGTTCGAGAACAATGTAGACATGACCGAGACACGTCTCCGGTCAATAACCAATAGCGGGACCTGGATGCCCATATTGGCTCCTACATATTCTACGAAGATCTTTATCGGTCAGACCGCATAACAATATACGTTGTTCCCTTTGTCATCGGTATGTTACTTGCCCGAGATTCGATCGCCGGTATCCAATACCTAGTTCAATCTCGTTACCGGCAAGTATCTTTACTCGTTCTGTAATACATCATCCCGCAACTAACTCATTAGTTGCAATGCTTGCAAGGCTTAAGTGGTGTGCATTACCGAGAGGGCCCAGAGATACCTCTCCGACAATCGGAGTGACAAATCCTAATCTCGAAATACGCCAACCCAACATGTACCTTTGGAGACACCTGTAGTACTCCTTTATAATCACCCAGTTACGTTGTGACGTTTGGTAGCACCCAAAGTGTTCCTCCGGCAAACGGGAGTTGCATAATCTCATGGTCATAGGAACATGTATAAGTCATGAAGAAAGCAATAGCAACATACTAAACGATCGGGTGCTAAGCTAATGGAATGGGTCATGTCAATCTGATCATTCATCTAATGATGTGATCCCGTTAATCAAATAACAACTCTTTGTCCATGGTTAGGAAACATAACCATCTTTGATTAACGAGCTAGTCAAGTAGAGGCATACTAGTGACACTCTGTTTGTCTATGTATTCACACATGTATTATGTTTCCGGTTAATACAATTCTAGCATGAATAATAAACATTTATCATGATATAAGGAAATAAATAATAACTTTATTATTGCCTCTAGGGCATATTTCCTTCAGTCTCCCACTTGCACTAGAGTCAATAATCTAGATCACATCACCATGTGATTAACATCGATAATTCACATCATCATGTGATTAACACCCATAGTTCACATCGCCATGTGACCAATACCCAAAGGGTTTACTAGATTCAGTAATCTAGTTCACATCGCTATGTGATTAACACCCAACGAGTACTAAGGTGTGATCATGTTTTGCTTGTGAGAGAATCTTAGTCAACGGGTCTGCCACATTCAGATCCACATGTATTTTGCAAATTTCTATGTCAACAATGCTCTGCATGGAGCTACTCTAGCTAATTGCTCCCACTTTCAATATGTATCTAGACAGAGACTTAGAGTCATCTAGATTAGTGTCAAAACTTGTATCGGCGTAACCCTTTACGACGAGCCCTTTGTCATGTCCATAATCGAGAAACATATCCTTATTTCACTAAGGATAATTCTGACCGTCGTCCAGTGATCTACTCCTAGATCACTATTGTACTCCCTTGCCAAATCAGTGCAGGGTATACAATGTATCTGGTATACAGCATGACATACTTTATAAAACCTATGGCCAAGGCATAGGGAATGACTTTCATTCTCTTTCTATCTTCTGCCGTGGTCGGGCTTTGAGTCTTACTCAATTTCACACCTTGTAACACAGGCAAGAACTCCTTCTTTGACTGTTCCATTTTGAACTACTTCAAAATCTTGTCAAGGTATGTACTCATGGAAATACTTATCAAGCGTCTTGATCTATCTCTATAGATCTTGATGCTCAATATGTAAGTAGCTTCACCGAGGTCTTTCTTTGAAAAACTCCTTTCAAACACTCCTTTATGCTTTACAGAATAATTCTACATTATTTCCGATCAACAATATGTCATTCACATATACTTATCAGAAATGCTGTAGTGCTCCCACTCACTTTCTTGTAAATACAGCCTTCACCGCAAGTCTGTATAAAAATATATGCTTTGATCAACTCATCAAAGCGTACATTCCAACTCCAAGATGCTTGCACCAGTTCACAGATGGATCGCTGGAGCTTGCACATTTTTGTTAGCATCTTTCGGATTGACAAAACCTTCTGGTTGCATCATATACAACTCTTCTTTAACAAATCCATTAAGGAATGCAGTTTTGTTTATCCATTTGCCAGATTTCATAAAATGCGGCAATTACTAACATGATTCGAACAGACTCAAGCATAGATACGAGTGAGAAGCTCTCATCGTAGTCAACACCTTGAACTTGTCGAAAACTTTTTGCGACAATTCTAGCTTTGTAGATAGTAACACTACTATCAGCGTCCGTCTTCCTCTTAAAGATCCATTTATTCTCAATTGCTTGCCGATCAATGGGCAGTCAACCAAAGTCCAAACTTTGTTCTCATACATGGATCATATCTCAGATTTCATGGCCTCAACCCATTTCGCGGAATCTGGGGTCATCATCGCTTCCTCATAGTTCGTAGGCTCGTCATGGTCAAGTAACATGACCTCCAGAACAGGATTACCGTACCACTCTGGTGCGGTTCTCACTTTGGTTTACCTACGAGATTCGGTAGTAACTTGATCTGAAGTTACATGATCATCATCATTAGCTTCCTCACTAATTGGTGCAGTAGTCACAAGAACAGATTTTTGTGATGAACTACTTTCCAATAAGGGAGAAGGTACAATTACCTTGTCAAGTTTTCTACTCTCCTCCCACTCACTTCTTTCGAGAGAAAACTCCTTCTCTAGAAAGGATCCATTCTCAGCAATGAATATCTTGCCTTCGGATCTGTGATAGAAGGTGTACCCAACATATTCTTTAGGGTATCCTATGAAGACGCACTTTTCCGATTTGGGTTTGAGCTTATCAGGATGAAACTTTTTCACATAAGCATCACAATCCCAAACTTTAAGAAACGACAACTTTGGTTTCTTGCCAAACCACAGTTCATAAGGCGTCGTCTCAACGGATTTTGATGGTGCCCTATTTAACGTGAATGCAATTGTCTCTAATGCATAACCCCAAAACGATAGTGGTAGATCGGTAAGAGACATCATAGATCGCACCATATCTAATAAAGTACGGTTATGACGTTCGGACACACCATTACACTATGGTGTTCCATGTGGCGTGAGTAGTGAAACTATTTCACATTGTTTTTAACTGAAGGCCAAACTCGTAACTCAAATACTCTTCTCTACGATCAGATTGTAGAAACTTTATTTTCTTGTTATGATGATTTTTCACTTCACTCTGAAATTCTTTGAACTTTTCAAATGATTCAGACTTATGTTTCATCAAGTAGATATACTCATATCTGCTCAAATCATCTGTGAAGATCAGAAAATAATGATACTTGTCGTGAGCCTCAATATTCATCGGACCACATACATCAGTATGTATGGTTTCCAACAAATCTGTTGCTCGCTCCATTGTTCCGAAGAACAGAGTCTTAGACATCTTGCCCATGAGGCATGGTTCGCAAGCATCAACTGAGTCATAATCAAGTGATTCCAAAAGTCCATCAGCATGGAGTTTCTTCATGCGCTTTACACCAATATGACCTAAACGGCAGTGCTACAAATAAGTTGCACTATCATTATTAACTTTGCATCTTTTGGTTTCAATATTATGATTATGTGTATCACTACGATCGAGATCCAACGAACTATTTTCATTGGGTGTGTAACCATATAAGGTTTTATTCATGTAAACAGAACAACAATTTATTCTCTTACTTAAATGAATAACCGTATTACAATAAACATGATCAAATCATATTCATGCTCAACGCAAACACTAAATAACACTTATTTAGGTTCAACACTAATCCCGAAATTATAGGGAGTGTGCGATGATGATCATATCAATCTTGGAACCACTTCCAACACACATCGTCACTTCACCCTTAAATAGTCTCTGTTTATTCTGCAACTCCCGTTTCGAGTTACTAATCTTAGCAACTGAACTAGTATCAAATACTGAGGGTTTGTTATAAACACTAGTAAAGTACACATCAATAACATGTATATCAAATATACTTATGTTCACTTTGCCATCCTTCTTATCCGCCAATCACTTGGGGTAGTTCCGCTTCCAGTGACCAGTCCCTTTGCAGTAGAAGCACTCAGTCTCAGGCTTAGGTCCAGACTTGGGCTTCTTCACTTGAGCAGCAACTTGCTTGCTGTTCTTTTTGAAGTTCCCCTTCTTCCCTCTGCCCTTTTCTTGAAACTAGTGGTCTTGTCTACCATCAACACTTGATGTTTTTCTTGATTTCTACCTTCATCGATTTCATCATCATGAAAAGCTCGGGAGTCATTTTCGTCATCCCTTGCATACTATAGTTCATCACGAAGTTCTACTAACTTGGTCATGGTGACTAGAGAATTCTGTCAATCACTATCTTATCTGGAAGATTAACTCCCACTTGATTCAAGCGATTGTAGTACCCAGACAATCTGAGCACATGCTCACTAGTTGAGCGATTCTCCTCCATCTTTTAGCTATAGAACTTGTTGGAGACTTCATATCTCTCAACTCGGGTATTTGCTTGAAATATTATCTTCAACTCCTGGAACATCTCATATGGTCCATGATGTTCAAAACGTCTTTGAAGTCCCGATTCTAAGCCATTAAGCATGGTGCACTAAACTATCAAGTAGTCATCATATTGAGCTAGCCAAACATTCATAACGTCTGCATCTGCTCCTGCAATAGGTCTGTCACCTAGCGGTGCATCAAGGACATAATTCTTCTGTGCAGCAATGAGGATAAACCTCAGATCACGGATCCAATCCGCATCATTGCTACTAACATCTTTCAACACAATTTTCTCTAGGAACATATCAAAATAAATACAGGGAAGCAACAACGCGAGCTATTGATCTACAACATAATTTGCAAAATACTACCAGGACTAAGTTCATGATAAAAATAAGTTCAATTTAATCATATTACTTAAGAACTCCCACTTAGATAGACATCCCTCTAATCCTCTAAGTGATCACGTGATCCAAATCAACTAAACCATAACCGATCATCACGCGAGATGGAGTAGTTTTCAATGGTGAACATCATTATGTTGATCATATCTACTATATGATTCACGCTCGACCTTTCGGTCTTCGTGTTCCGAGGCCATATCTGCATATGCTAGGCTCGTCAAGTTTAACCTGAGTATTCTGCGTGTGCAAAACTGGCTTGCACCCGTTGTAGATGGACGTAGAGCTTATCACACCCGATCATCACGTGGTGTCTGGGCACGACGAACTTTGGCAACGGTGCATACTCAGGGAGAACACTTCTTGATAATTTAGTGAGAGATCATCTTATAATGCTACCGTCAATCAAAGCAAGATAAGATGCATAAAAGATAAACATCACATGCAATCAATATAAGTGATATGATATGGCCATCATGATCTTGTGCCTGTGATCTCCATCTCCGAAGCACCGTCATGATCACCATCGTCACCGGCATGACACCATGATCTCCATCATCTTGATCAATATCAATGTGTCGTCACGTGGTCGTCTCGCCAACAATTGCTCTTGCAACTATTGCTATCGCATAGCGATAAAGTAAAGCAATTATTTGGCGCTTGCATCTTATGCAATAAAGAGACAACCATAAGGCTTTTGCCAGTTGCCGATAACTTCAACAAAACATGATCATCTCATAAAACAACTTATATCTCATCATGTCTTGACCATATCACATCACAACATGCCCTGCAAAAACAAGTTAGACGTCCTCTACTTTGTTGTTGCAAGTTTTACGTGGCTGCTACAGGCTGAGCAAGAACCGTTCTTACCTACGCATCAAAAACCACAACGATAGTTTGTCAATTTGACTCCGTTTTAACCTTCACAAGGACCCGGCGTAGCCACACTCGGTTCAACTAAAGTTGGAGAAACAGTCACCCGCAAGCCACCTTTGTGCAAAGCACGTCGGGAGAACCGGTCTCGCGTAAGCGTACGCGTAATGTCGGTCCGGGCCGCTTCATCCAATAATACCGCCGAACCAAAGTATGACACGCTGGTAGGCAGTATGACTTATATCGCCAATAACTCACTTGTGTTCTACTCGTGCAAATAACGTCAAACCATAAAACCTAGGCTCGGATGCCACTGTTGGGGAACGTAGTAATTTCAAAAAAAATTCCTACGCACACGCAAGATCATGGTGATGCATAGCAACGAGGGGGAGAGTCTGATCTACGTACCCTTGTAGATCGCAACGGAAGCGTTGACACAACGTAGAGGAAGTAGTCGTACGTCTTCTTCCCGATCCAACCGATCCAAGCACCGTTACTCCGGCACCTCCGAGTTCTTAGCACATGTACAGCTCGATGACGATCCCCGGGCTCCGATCCAGCAAATCTTCGGGGAGGAGTTCCGTCAGCACGACAGCGTGATGACGATCTTGATGTTCTACCGACGCAGGGCTTCGCCTAAGCACTACAACGGTATTATCGAGGTGGAATATGGTGGCAGGGGGCACCGCACACGGCTAAGGAATGATCTCAATGATCAACTTGTGTGTCTAGAGGTGCCCCCCTGCCCCCGTATATAAAGGAGCAAGGGGGAGGAGGCCGGCCCTAGGAGAGGCGCGTCAGGTGTGGAGTCCTACTAGGACTCCAAGTCCTAGTAGGAGTCCACCAAGAGGGGAGGAAGGGAGAAGGAAGTGGAGGAGTAGGAAAGGTGGCCGGCCCCCTTTTCCCTAGTCCAATTCGGACTAGAGGGGAGGGGGGGCGCAGCAGCCTTTTTCCTCTTCCCACTAAAGCCCATCAAGGCCCATTACTTCTCCCGTAACTACCTGGTACTCCGAAAAATACCCGAATCACTCAGAACCTTTCCGATGTCCGAATATAGTCGTCCAATATATCGATCTTTACGTCTCGACCATTTCGAGACTCCTCGTCATGTCCCTGATCTCATCCGGGACTCCGAACTCATTCGGTACATCAAAACTCATAAACTCATAATATAACTATCATCGAAACCTTAAGCGTGCGGACCCTACGGTTCGAGAACAATGTAGACATGACCGAGACACGTCTCCGGTCAATAACCAATAGCGGGACCTGGATGCCCATATTGGCTCCTACATATTCTACGAAGATCTTTATCGGTCAGACCGCATAACAACATACGTTGTTCCCTTTGTCATCGGTATGTTACTTGCCCGAGATTCGATCGTCGGTATCCAATACCTAGTTCAATCTCGTTACCGGCAAGTCTCTTTACTCATTCTGTAATACATCATCCCGCAACTAACTCATTAGTTGCAATGCTTGCAAGGCTTAAGTGATGTGCATTACCGAGAGGGCCCAGAGATACCTCTCCGACAATCGGAGTGACAAATCCTAATCTCGAAATACGCCAACCCAACATGTACCTTTGGAGACACCTGTAGTACTCCTTTATAATCACCCAGTTACGTTGTGACGTTTGGTAGCACCCAAAGTGTTCCTCCGGCAAACGGGAGTTGCATAATCTCATGGTCATAGGAACATGTATAAGTCATGAAGAAAGCAATAGCAACATACTAAACGATCGGGTGCTAAGCTAATGGAATGGGTCATGTCAATCAGATCATTCATCTAATGATGTGATCCCGTTAATCAAATAACAACTCTTTGTCCATGGTTAGGAAACATAACCATCTTTGATTAACGAGCTAGTCAAGTAGAGGCATACTAGTGACACTCTGTTTGTCTATGTATTCACACATGTATTATGTTTCCGGTTAATACAATTCTAGCATGAATAATAAACATTTATCATGATATAAGGAAATAAATAATAACTTTATTATTGCCTCTAGGGCATATTTCCTTCAGCCGCCCCTCTAGGGGTGGGAACCCTAGAGGGGGCGCACCCTCCTCCCCTTCCCCTATATATATGAGGCCTAGGGGCTGCCCAATAGACGTGATTTGATCTCTCTCGTTGGTGCAGCCTTGCTTCTCTCTTCCTCATCTCCCGCGGTGCTTGGCGAAGCCCTGCAGGATTGCCACGCTCCTCCACCACCACCACGCCGTTGTGTTGCTGCTGGATGGAGTCTTCCTCAACCTCTCCCTCTCTCCTTGCTGGATCAAGGCATGGGAGACGTCACCGGGCTGTACGTGTGTTGAACGCGGAGGTGCCGTCCGTTCGGCACTAGGATCATCGGTGATTTGGATCACGACGAGTACGACTCCATCAACCCCGTTCTCTTGAACGCTTCCGCTTAGCGATCTACAAGGGTATGTAGATGCACTCTTCTTCCCCTCGTTGCTGGTCTCTCCATAGATAGATCTTGGTGATACGTAGGAAAATTTTGAATTTCTGCTACGTTCCCCAACAGTGGCATCATGAGCTAGGTCTATTGCGTAGATTCTATGCACGAGTAGAACACAAAGTAGTTGTGGGCGTTGATTTTGTTCAATATGCTTACCGTTACTAGTCCAATCTTGATTCGGCGGCATTGTGGGATGAAGCGGCCCGGACCAACCTTACACGTACGCTTACGTGAGACCGGTTCCACCGACTGACATGCACTAGTTGCATAAGGTGGCTGGCGGATGTCTGTCTCTCCCACTTTAGTCGGATCGGATTCGATGAAAAGGGTCCTTATGAAGGGTAAATAGCAATTGGCATATCACGTTGTGGTTTTTGCGTAGATAAGAAACGTTCTTGCAAGAAACCCATAGCAGCCACGTAAAACATGCAAACAACAATTAGAGGACGTCTAACTTGTTTTTGTAGGGTATGCTATGTGATGTGATATGGCCAAGAAGAATGTGATGAATGATATGTGATGTATGAGATTGATCATGTTCTTGTAGTAGGAATCACGACTTGCATGTCGATGAGTATGACAACCGGCAGGAGCCATAGGAGTTGTCTTAATTTATTTATGACCTGCGTGTCAACATAAACGTCATGTAATTACTTTACTTTATTGCTAACGTTAGCTGTAGAAGTAGAAGTAATAGTTGGCGAGACAACTTCATGAAGACACGATGATGGAGATCATGGTGTCATGCCGGTGACAAGATGATCATGGAGCCCCAAGATGGAGATCAAAGGAGCTATATGATATTGGCCATATCATGTCACTATTATTTGATTGCATGTGATGTTTATCATGTTTATACATCTTATTTGCTTAGAACGACGGTAGTAAATAAGATGATCCCTCATTAAAATTTCAAAAAAGTGTTCCCCCTAACTGTGCACCGTTGCGAAAGTTCGTTGTTTCGAAGCACCACGTGATGATCGCGTGTGATAGATTCTAACGTTCACATACAACGAGTGTAAGACAGATTTACACACGCGAAACACTTAGGTTGACTTGACGAGCCTAGCATGTGTACAGACATGGCCTCGGAACACAGAAGACCGAAAGGTCGAGCATGAGTCGTATAGAAGATACGATCAACATGAAGATGTTCACCGATGTTGACTAGTCCGTCTCACGTGATGATCGGACACGGCCTAGTTGACTCGGATCATGTAATCACTTAGATGACTAGAGGGATGTCTATCTGAGTGGGAGTTCATAAAGATGAACTTAATTATCCTGAACATAGTCAAAAGGTCTTCGCAAATTATGTCGTAGCTCGCGCTTTAGTTCTACTGTTTAGATATGTTCCTAGAGAAAAATTAGTTGAAAGTTGATAGTAGCAATTATGCGGACTAGGTCCGTAAACTGAGGATTGTCCTCATTGCTTCTTAGAAGGCTTATATCCTTAATGCACCGCTCAGTGTGCTGAACCTCGAACGTTGTCTTTGGATGTTGCGAACATCTGACATACACGTTTTGATAACTACATGATAGTTCAGTTAAATGGTTTAGAGTTGAGGCACTGAAGACGGTTTTGAAACGTCACGAAACATATGAGATGTTTCGAGGGCTGAAATTGGAATTTCAGGCTCGTGCCCACGTCAAGAGGTATAAGACCTCCGACGATTTTCTTAGCCTGCAAACTAAGGGAGAAAAGCTCAATTGTTGAGCTTGTGCTCAGATTGTCTGAGTACAACAATCATTTGAATCGAGTGGGAGTTGATCTTCCAGATGAGATAGTGATGTTTTCTCCAAAGTCATTACCACCAAGCTGCTAGAGCTTCATGATGAACTATAATATATCAGGGACATATATGATGATCCTTGAGATATTCGCGATGTTTGACACCAAAGTAGAAATCAAGAAGGAGCATCAATTGTTGATGGTTGGTGAAACCACTAGTTTCAAGAAGGGCAAGGGCAAGAAGGGATACTTCATGAAACGGCAATTCAGCTGCTGCTCTTGTGAAGAGACCCAAGGTTGAACCCAAACCCGAGACTAAGTGCTTCTGTAATAAGGGGAACAACCACTGGAGCAGAATTACCCTAGATACTTGGTAGATTAGAAGGTTGGCAAGGTCGATAGAAGTATATTGGATATACATTGTGTTGATGTGTACTTTACTAGTACTCCTAGTAGCACCAGGGCATTAGATACCGGTTCGGTTGCTAAGTGTTAGTAACTCGAAATAAAAGCTACGGAATAAACGGAGACTAGCTAAAGGTGAGATGACGATATGTGTTGGAAGTATTTCCAAGGTTGATCAAATATCGTATGCTCCCTCTACCATCGAGATTGGTGTTTGCGTTGAGCATAGACATGATTGGATTATGTCTATCGCAATACGGTTATTCATTTAAGGAGAATAATGGTTACTCTGTTCATTTGAATAATACCTTCAATGGTCTTGCACCTAAAATGAATGGTTTATTGAATCTCGATCGTAGTGATACACATGTTCATGCCAAAGGATATAAGATAGTAATGATAGTACCACCTACTTGTGGCACTACCACGTAAGTCATATCGGTACAAAGCGCATGAAGAAGCTCCATGTTGATGGATCTTTGGACTCACTCATTTTTGAAAAGTTTGAGACATGCGAACCATGTCTATTGGTGTATATGCATGAAGAAACTCCATGCAAATGGACCGTTTGAACTCACTTGATTTTGAATCACTTGAGACATGCAAATCATACCACATGGGCAAGATGACTGAAAGCCTCATTTTCAGTAAAATGGAACTAGAAAGCAACTTGTTGGAAGTAATACATTTTGATGTGTGTAGTCCAATGAGTGCTGAGGCATGTAGTGGATATCGTTATGTTCTTACTTCACAGATGATTTGAGTAGATGTTGAGTATATTTACTTGATGAATCACGAGTCTGAATTATTTAAAGGTTCAAGTAATTTCAGGGTGAAGTTGAAAGATCGTCGTGACAAGAGGATAAAAGATCTATGATATGATCATAGAGATGAATATCTGAATTACGAGTTTGGCACAGAATTAAGACATTGTGGAAATTGTTTCACAACTGATCGATACAGCCTGGAACACCATAGTGTGATGGTGTGTCCGAACATCATAACTGCACCCTATTGGATATGATGCATACCATGATGTCTCTTATCGAATTACCACAATAGTTTATGGGTTAGGCATTAGAGACAACCACATTCACTTTAAATAGGGCACCACATAATTCCAATGAGATGACACCGTATGAACTATGGTTTAGAGAAACCTAAGCTGTCATTTCTTAAAAGTTTGGGGCTGCGACGCTTATGTGAAAAAGTTTCAGGCTGATAAGCTCGAACCCAAAGCGGATAAATGCATCTTCATAGGACACCCAACAAAGTTGGGTATACCTCCTGTCTCAGATTCGAAAGCAATAAGGGATTGTTTCTAGAATCAGGTCCTTTCTCGAGGAAAAGTTTCTCTCGAAAGAATTGAGTGGGAGGATGGTGGAGACTTGATGAGGTTATTGAACCGTCACTTCAACTAGTGTATAGCAAGGAACAAAGAGTTGTTCCTGTGGCACCTACACCAATTAAAGTGGAAGCTTATGATATTGATCATGAAACTTCGGATCAAGTCACTACCAAACCTCGTGGGATGACAAGGATGCGTACTACTTTAGAGTGGTACGTAATCCTGTCTTGGAAGTCATGTTGCTAGACAACAATGAGCCTACGAGCTATGGAGAAGCGATGGTGGGCCCAGATTCCGATAAATGGCTCGAGGCCATAAAATCCGAGAGAGGATCCATGTATGAAAACAAAGTGTAGACTTTGGCAGAATAGCTCGATGGTCATAAGGCTGTTGAGTACAGATGGATTTTAAAAGGAAGACGGACAATGATGGTAAATGTCACCATTAAGAAAGCTCGACTTGTCGTTAAGATGTTTTCCGACAAGTTCAAGGAGTTGACTATGATGAGACTTTCTCACTCGTAGCGATGCTAAAAGTCTGTTGGAATTATGTTAGCAGTCACTGCATTATTTATGAAATCTTGCAGATAGGATGTCAAAACATTGTTTCCTCGACGATTTTCTTGAGGAAAGGTTGTATGTGATACAACCGGAAGGTTTTGTCAATCCTGAAAGATGCTAATAAGTATGCAAAGCTCCAGCAATCCTTCTGAGGACTGGAGTAAGAATCTCGGAGTTGGAATGTATGCTTTGATGAGATGATCAAAGATTTTGGTGTATACAAAGTTTATGAGAAACTTGTATTTCCAAAGAAGTGAGTGGGAGCACTACAGAATTTTTGATGAGTATATGTTGTTGACATATTATGGATCAGAAATGATGTAGAATTTCTGGAAAGCATATAGGGTTATTTGGAAAGTGTTTTTCAATGGAAAGCCTGGATTAAGCTACTTGAACATTGAGCATCAAGATCTATAAGGATAGATCGAAAAGCTTAATGGTACTTTCAAATGAGCACATACCTTAACATGATCTTGAAGGTGTTCAAGATGGATCAGTCAAAGAAGTAGTTCTTGCCTGAGTTGTAAGGTATGAAGTTAAGACTTAAAGCTCGACCACTGCAGAATAGAGAGAAAGGACGAAGGTCGTCCCCTATGCTTAAGATGTAGGCTCTACAGTATGCTATGCTGTGTACCACACCTGAAGTGTGCCTTGCCATGAGTCAGTCAAGGGGTACAAGAGTGATCCAAGAATGGATCACAGGACAGCGGTCAAAGTTATCCTTAGTAACTAGTGGACTAAGGAATTTTCTCGATTATGGAGGTGGTAAAAGAGTTCGTCGTAAAGGGTTACGCCGATGCAAACTTTGACACTAATCCAGATTATTCGGGTAGTAAACTGGATTCGTATAGTAGAACAGTTATTTGGAATAGCTCCAAATAGAGCGTGGTAGCTGCATCTAGGAGATGACATAGAGATTTGTAAAGCACACACGGATCTGAAAGGTTCAGACCCGTTGACTATAACCTCTCTCACAAGCATAACATGATCAAACCCAGAACTCATCAAGTGTTAATCACATGGTAAATGTGAACTAGATTATTGACTCTAGTAAACTCTTTGGGTGTTAGTCACATGGGGATGTGACCTTGAGTGTTAATCACATAGCGACGTGAACTGGATTATTGACTCTAGTGCAAGTGGGAGACTGTTGGAAATATGCCCTAGAGGCAATAATAAATTGATTATTATTATATTTCCTTGTTCATGATAATCGTTTATTATCCATGCTAGAATTGTACTGATAGGAAACTCAGATACATGTGTGGATACATAGACAACACCAAGTCCCTAGTAAGCCTCTAGTTGACTAGCTCGTTGATCAATAGATGGTTACGGTTTCCTGACCATGGACATTGGATGTCGTTGATAACGGGATCACATCATTAGGAGAATGATGTGATGGACAAGACCCAATCCTAAGCATAGCACTAGATCGTGTAGTTCGTATGCTAAAGCTTTTCTAATGTCAAGTATCATTTCCTTAGACCATGAGATTGTGCAACTCCCGGATACCATAGGAATGCTTTGGGTGTGCCAAACGTCACAACGTAACTGGGTGGCTATGAAGGTATACTACGGGTATCTCCGAAAGTATCTGCTGGGTTGGCACGAATCGAGACTGGGATTTGTCACTCCGTGTGACGGAGAGGTATCTCTGGGCCCACTCGGTAGGACATCATCATAATGTGCACAATGTGATCAAGGAGTTGATCACGGGATGATGTGTTACGGAACGAGTAAAGAGACTTGCCAGTAACGAGATTGAACAAGGTATCAGGATACCGACGATCGAATCTCGGGCAAGTATTGTACCGATAGACAAAGGGAATTGTATACGGGATTGATTAAGTCCTTGACATCGTGGTTCATCCGATGAGATCATCGTGGAACATGTGGGAGCTAACATGGGTATCCAGATCCCGCTGTTGGTTATTGACCGGAGAACGTCTCGGTCATGTCTACATGTCTCCCGAACCCGTAGGGTCTACACACTTAAGGTTCGATGACGCTAGGGTTATAAAGGAAGTTTGTATGTGGTTACCGAATGTTGTTCGGAGTCTCGGATGAGATCCCGGACGTCACGAGGAGTTCCGGAATGGTCCGGAGGTAAAGATTTATATATGGGAAGTCCTGTTTTGGTCACCGGAAAAGTTTCGGGGTTTATCGGTAACGTACCGGGACCACCGGGAGGGTCCCGGGGGTCCACCAAGTGGGGCCACCAGTCCCGGAGGCTTGCGTGGGCCAAGAGTGGTGAGGGACCAGCCCCTGAGTGGGCTGGTGCGCCTCCCACTAGGCCCAAGGCGCAGCAAAGGAGGAGAAGGGGAAACCCTAGGCTTAGATGGGCCCTAAGGCCCACCCTAGGGGGCGCCCCCCCTCTCCCCCTCTTGGCCACCACCCCAAGACCCATCTAGGGCTGCCGCCCCTCTAGGGGTGGTAACCCTAGAGGGGGCGCACCCTCCTCCCCTTCCCCTATATATATGAGGCCTAGGGGCTGCCCAATAGACGTGATTTGATCTCTCTCGTTGGTGCAGCCTTGCTTCTCTCTTCCTCATCTCCCGCGGTGCTTGGCGAAGCCCTGCAGGATTGCCACGCTCCTCCACCACCACCACGCCGTTGTGCTGCTGCTGGATGGAGTCTTCCTCAACCTCTCCCTCTCTCCTTGCTGGATCAAGGCATGGGAGACGTCACCGGGCTATACGTGTGTTGAACGCGAAGGTGCCGTCCGTTCGGCACTAGGATCATCGGTGATTTGGATCATGACGAGTACGACTCCATCAACCCCGTTCTCTTGAACGCTTCCGCTTAGCGATCTACAAGGGTATGTAGATGCACTCTCCTTCCCCTCGTTGTTGGTCTCTCCATAGATAGATCTTGGTGATACGTAGGAAAATTTTGAATTTCTGCTATGTTCCCCAACAGTGGGTGGTGGCGGCGGCCATATTGGAGTGAATTGGGCGGAGGCTTATGAGGGAGATGACTAGGTGGGCTGGGCGACAGGGAGAAGTGCGCTACAGTGTTCTGCTCCACGCGAGCTCGTCGGGTGACACGACAGACGGCAAAGGTTGGCGGTGCGGAATGGGTCCACGGAGGTTAAGGAAGAGTTGAAAGATGCTTTTGCAAGATGGGGTACTATTACAATTGCACCTCTTGTTGCAAATGGCGACAAATACGTCGCAAGGTGGAGATGCTTTTTTGCCACAAGGGTCTTGTTTCAATTGCAACAAGGCTCTTGTTGCAACATGCTTCTGGAACAAGGATCCATTGCAATTCCAATAATGAATATCGTGCGAGTGTGTGCCAAACAACATTTAACTTTGATGTGGACATAAAGAAGATTGCAATGTTTCTTTAAATGTGGAGTTCCGTCGATATGCGAAATAGGTGCATACTGCAGTACTTGCTTGGCATGCCATGTTTGTTTGTGTTTGTGCTTCAACCGTAGAGTGTATGTTCATCATATCGTTTACCTCTTTCTAGCTTTGCATCTTCCCTATAGCTTCTGTTAACGTTATGAAGTGAGCTAATTTCGTCTGATGACACTTCCGAAGTTTGGATAAACAATCTTCTTCAATGTAGGATACCCCACAAGGATGATCATTCCCTTGGATACTATTACTAGTTTTGATTTCTAGATGTCTTGATGCTATCATTTGGTCTCGTTACCTACCACACTCTTCAAGCGTCCCAATTGCCAGGATATAGGAGAATCGGACGATATATTACTCGAAACAAACAAAAAGGAAAAGAAAGGCCTTTAACCTCCACTACCTAGCAAAACCTTTTGATTGGCTATGTTACCTCTTACTCAGTCCCTCCTATAGCTTTGCTAGTTGCAGGTGAAGGTGTTTCAATGTAACAACATGGATATTTTTGGGATATCATTAGTATTATGCTTAATTGTTTATTCTTAACTATATACTTGTCTAGGGGTGGAAGGCTCAGACCTATGCCCTGGTGAATTGACCGACTCTAGTCAACCTTAGTTACTGAGAGGTGGTTATTGTATTCCTTGATTATCACATCCTACCGTGTGTGGAGTAATACACCCCCCCCCCCCCCCCTTGAACTTCTTTATCTAGAGTTGAACTCTTCTAGAGGACCCAACATTGGTACTACCATTTGAAAACATAAACTTGCATAGAGAGTTGCTAGCACCAAGGTATTTTCAAAACAACTTGGGCCAGGGTGCAGAAAGCGTAGGTCCGCACTAAGAAGTAGCCAGGGCCGGCCACCACGGGAATCTGGTTTGGCTAGCTGGAAACTTTACCCATCCGGCTGGGACCAGATCTAGAGATATGTTCGGCTCTGATTCGGGTGTCAACCCACCGGGAGGTCCTTCTTCATTAGTTTGGCATTAGCTAGAGGAACTTGTTACCTCCAAACTTCCGGATCATATTCGTGTTTACATGGTGGTTCCATCGGTCCATGTACTAGGAGGACCGAGGTATGCATGCTGAATCTATAATGGAGAGTTAGAGTCCTCATGCAGGGTTAAATCTTTCGAAAAGTCATGTCCGTGGTTATGGATAATTTGGAACTTCATAATACCAGTGGTAGACAACTTGAACAAGACCACGGCATCCACAACTCGGAAAGCTATATTTAAATGTAGTTTACAATGACATTATTTTTGCTACGTACTCTCTTTGTTCCATACTTATATTTATATTTCATAGAGGTAGTACTACTATTAAGATGTTGTAACAGTAATAGTTGTGCACTGGTTTTTGTGCTATATTGACTTGCTTTTATGCATGGGAAGATAGTGACGTGGTGTCTATTTTTACCTACTTCTCGTACACACGGCGGTTGCGATCGAAACAGTGGTCGTAATATTCAATGCCACTGATGGATTACTACGTACGAATTGTTAGACGATTATAGAAGATCACCTATGTCAACATGTGGAAACTCACACGAGCCTTCCAAAGACACCACTCGATCTACTTGTTCCCCCCGCAGAGGATCCTTATAGTACCAGGGACGGATTCAATTTGGTGGAAACAAATGATTATATCCTAAGTAATCGCGTCAACTCTGTCATCCCTTGGTGTATTGTAGCTTGAGCCTGACGCACGCACAGATAGTCAGACCACGGCTACCTTTCATGTACTTTTCCTTAATGTTCTTGTTGGAGTGGGTCGAGATTGACGGCATGCTTGTAGAGAAGCACATTAACTTTGTTTCTAATACCATCTAGGATTCTTGGGACTTTAATTATTGTCATCGACTCATGTCCTGGCTTTGTTTTCAAATGTTGGTTGGGCTAAAGAATCGTTTGTGGCTTATGTGAGCTGCATTTGAGAAATGCTCTCGACATTGGGTTGCTAATATTAAAAGGGAGGATATACAGTTTTGTGACTTTTTGGCTCACGGTAAGGTCGTTTCATACATGGCCTCTATATGGTCTTATCTTTTGTGATCTTCTTACCCTTGATTCTGGTTGCAACTAGCAAAAGAGAAGTCTGTTGTGTTGCAGGCTTCCACTGAAAACCTGAAGCTAGCATGTCACGTGACCAATACACCCCACCGGCAGCAATACATGTTCATTGCGCTCATATCCCGATGAATGTGATCAATCAAATAGCAACTAGTAATGGTTAAGGTAATTCTTTCAGAATTAACTGAAACAAAAGTTCAATTTGATGGCTCCGAAGACTGGTGGGTAAATTAAGGAGTGGCTGCCATCAGCACTAACTATGTCTCAAGATTTCATGCACTCCTGCTTTTAGTGAAGTGTTCATATGTCGAATAACACGAATGTGCTCGTAACAATGGTAGCATGTTTGTTCAGTAGTATGTCTTCTGAACTAAAGCGAAACCAAGCGACAGCACTGAAGGATGGATGGAACCATTTTTGTAGGTGATCGTTTCATTCTTTTGACAGAGACCTCCTATATATGGTTTCTGCAACAGCCAGGCAAGCATGCAAACAGCAAAATTCAGACATGGTGTTCAGTTAGTTCAGAGAAAGCATGCATGCAGCAAAATTCAGTCAACTGAACTCTTTCCTGGTAAGGCTTAAGTGGATGACAAGTAACACGTCAAGGCAGGCAGCGACTTCTACTCTCCGGGAAAATAAAACAATTCATTGCACTAGATCTTTTGAAGTCTCAAAACCAAGTACGGAGAAGAAACTAAGCAACCCAATGTACTGCCTTTTACTTAAGCCTGAAGGATAAAAGATGGAACGGCGTTCAGTACTACTGGTGACCAGGAAATGCAGCTCAGCTCATCTTTGACTGCACCCGCCATAGCTTACCACTGACATATGTACATACCATCCAGCAACTCCCAGTTATAGGCCTGTTCTTCACATGACATCTCTGTTCCATAAAAAAGGAGAAACAAAACAAGGATCAGTTCGGATGAAGGTAACTAACTATGCACCAGAAGATCTAGAAAATTGACAAAACAAGTAGTAGAACGACGGCAGACAAATGTTACGCGGCACTCAAACGATGCAGATTAAGTGCTCTGCTATCCCAAACCAACATATTTCTCTTCCTTGTATATGGCCTGAACAGTGAAGCTGGTCATGGAAGGTAAAGGCCACCCAAGTACCAGGTTTTCAGACTGGAGTATATACTTGCGATGCAGGACCGGAGTATCTCGATTACGATAGTACCCGACTCAGAGAAAACATGCACTAGCAAATGTGTACCGGTGTAAACTACACAAACCAGAGTTAAGCTCTGTGTGAGCAGTAGCATGCTTCATCATAGAGAAATGGAAAACTGATTTACATCTAAATAACATTCTATAAGAAACAATTATGGACAATCTTACACAAAATAACTCGACTTCATACAATGTATTATGACTATGAGAAGTGGAGATGACAGAAACGAACTTCCATACTTCCAATTGGTAACCCATCGCCCTCTAAATTCCCTTTCAATATCCACATTGTCATTCTCAACCCAGTTGACCATTATTAACCCACATGTATCGGACACCATCATCCTACCGTACAAAACTCCCCCCTCTATGGTAATCCAAAAAACAACTACAATTCAAACCACATTAAAAAAGAGTAGAGTATCATCTTATGGGTACAAAAAGCATCTCAAATGGTGCTGGACTAGTGTATCTAAAATGGCCACCATTCCACAGTTTATACTAAATAGTGGAAAGGTTGATGAACCATTAACAAAAGCCTTGGAGGATTATGAGTGTGGCAATGCAAACTGTTTCCATAACTAATCTATTATGATGGTGCAATGATCTAAGCTACGAATTTCAACTGTAAAGCACATGGCAAAACAAAGCAGCAGCATAGAAAAAACAAGATTAACACAATGCACATTGCAAAGCTTTGCAACCTCAACAAAAGCAGTACGAAAATGATCTAAGGGAGCAAAAGGCAAACCTTGCAGTTGCAGGATCATCCTTGAGCGCAGGGAACGTTGGAGGCCATATCATCATAAAAGGATGTATATCACCCAAATATCGATCCTCTTTAGTCACCTCATATACTTTACGCAGTGTCCTGCACTTGATATCCAGGAAGAGTGCGTATTGCGACATCATCTCCAGCAACACAAACTCGGCATTGTCCCCCACCTGTTTTATCTGGAGAGAAGCATTGCCATCCAGCATACTCAAACCAGCTAACATGTCACGCAAGCAAATGCTGTCCACTAGCACCCAGTCGCCCCCCTTGTGGAGCCAGATACGAAGTTCAAGCTCTTTGACATTGATAAGGTATACACCAGCAGCATCGTCTGCCCGTGGCAAGATGGTGTTTCTCGCGACATGCTCGACCCCTTGTGGGAGCTGAATCGTTGAGAACGTCGAGGCCGTCAAATCCAAGACAACAACGTCGCTCTTGCCGGCTGGCATATAGATCTTATTGGCAACAAGCACGGCTTCCAAATCCGACCGCGGAGGAGGGATCTGGCCTATGGTCAAGCTATGCATAACCCAAACACCATCTTGCAACATATAGACGTACGCTGTATGTTTCCTGTCCACAGTAGACTGCATCGACACGTAGAAGTAGAACACACCGTCGCCTTCTTCTTTGGAGAGAATTCCAGAGTATGTGTAGGAGCTTCCGAACCGGAGTCGGGGGAATGGGAACCCCGGTAAGACGAAGGTGCCTCTCTGGGGCCACAGCAGGCTATGCGCCTGCAGTGTCGACCGGGTTTGGTCGTGGTCGTGGCGCTCGTGCCTCATGAGCAGACTGCCGTTCCGGCAGTCCATGATGGAGCTCGGCGCGCCGTGTTCTCTCAGGTAGGCGCCCAGGCTGGAGCCCGCGCGGCGGACCACTGCGGTGAGCTCCGGCGGCTGAGGCGGAACCTGGACGAACCGTGGGACGGTCGGCGCCGCCGAACAGTCCACCTCGACGACGTAGAACCCGAGGAGGCGGCGCGGGTGCCGCTCGCGGAACCGGCGGAGGAGGTCGCGGCGGGAGGCACGGTGGAGCCAGCTCCGGCAGACGGCCGCGGCGCGGACGAGCGTGGTGGGGAGGCCGACCCGGAGGAGGATCTCGGCGAGGAGGTCGTCGTCGTCGAACACCTTGGATACGGACGGCGGCGGCGGCGGAGTCGACTCTCCGTCAATTTTGGCCGCGCGGAGGAGGATCTCGGCGAGGATTCCGTGGTCGTCGAGCACCTTGGATGCCGCCGCCGGCGGCTGCGGCAGACCGCCCTCCATTTCGGCCGGAGTTGGGGTTTGGGAAAGTGGGTCGAGAAATGCTCGGGCTGGGCAGGAGGTGCACGAATGGGAAGAAATAACCGATCGAAGCCCGCTCTGGCAGTTTAGGCCCATCGAAGCCCAAACCACATAACATGCATCTTTCATGAGCAATGCTACGTCAACGGGCTGGCAACGGGATTTTACGGGGCTGAGAATACGTGGCAGTTTTTGGTTGGTTATTAGTGAAGGAAGGTTTGGGGAGTAGAAGGATTTTGTTTTTCATGCCGAGTACTACATTTGACAATTACTATTTTGTTGGATCAATGGTGCCCAAATATCCATAGACACACCTAGATACTAAGATTAGAAGCCATGGGGCATTGGTGCAATGATATATCGATCGAATGAATGAAATTGATCTACTTCCCATAACAATAGTGAGATAATAAACAAATCAATTTTACCCTTAACAAGGAAATTCAAGAAAGTAAAAAACATACACAAGTTTGTTACCAATAGGCTAATCTCATCCCTTCTCGCCATTCATCCATCTAACGCACACCATTTCTTATGTTGTTCTCACATTGTTACCTGTCCAAGATTAGACTAAAGAAAAAGGATGTAATATGCACACATAGATACTCAAACGATTAATGTTGCAACCAATAGGTTAGACATTCAGCTCATAAACGAAAGATATTCGAAGAATTACATAGAAGGTCAAATCATGCATAATAGCTCATATGGTCTAAGGAATGAAGTCAATAGAAAGATGACTGTCGGTGTCAAAACCGGCGGATCTCGGGTAGGGGGTCCCGAACTGTGCGTCTAAGCCGGATGGTAACAGGAGGCAGGGGACACGATGTTTTACCTAGGTTCGGGCCCTCTTGATGGAGGTAAAACCCTACGTCATGCTTGATTAATATTGATGATATGGGTAGTACAAGAGTAGATCTACCACGAGATCAGAGAGGCTAAACCCTAGAAGCTAGCCTATGGTATAATTGTATGTTGTGATTGTTGTCCTACGGACTAAAACCCTTCGGTTTATATAGACACCGGAGAGGGTTAGGGTTACCCAAGGTCGGTTACAAAGAAGGAGACATCCATATACGCATTGCCTAGCTTGCCTTCCACGCCAAGTAGAGTCCCATCCGAACACGACACGAAGTCTTCAATCTTGTATCTTCATAGTCTAGCAGTCCGGCCAATGGAGATAGTCCGGCCGTCCGGAGACCCCCTAATCCAGGACTCCCTCAGTAGCCCCTGAACCAGGCTTCAATGACGATGAGTCTGGCGCGCAGTATTGTCTCCAGCATTGCAAGGCGGGTTCCTTCTCCGAATACAACACAGAAGAATTTGAATACGAGGATAGTGTCCGACCCTGCAAAATAAGTTCCACATTCCACCGTAGAGAGAATAATATTTTCGCAAATCTAATTTGCTGGCTTGTTTTGGCAGCACGACGTTATGTCATGGCCCGGTGATTATTCGAACCGTTTTTTTTAACCAGCTCCACACATAACGCGAGGCGGTTTCTTGACACGTCTTGTCAAAGCGGAGATCGTGTTCCCCCAATTACGGGATTCTCATTAATGCAGTCATGGGTAACCCAACCGTGTCTAGGACTCCTAGATTATAGGCAAGTCCCAAACGGCTACGGAGAGGACATCAAGAAGTTGAGGGAGGCCAGATACCTGACCGCCGAGGTTTCGCATCGGCTGCCTGCTCGAGGGCAGATCGTCCCTACTCCCGAACCCAACGAGAACGCCATGTTCGTCTCCCACTTCCTCCGAGGTCTAGGCCTCACTCTGGATCCTTTCGTGAGGGGTTTGATGTTCTATTACGGGCTAGATTTCCACGATCTAGCTCCGGACTCCTTTCTCCACATCTCGACATTTATTGTCGTGTGTGAGGCCTTCCTCCACGTTACCGCTCACTTCGGCCTGTGGCTCAAGACCTTTGAAGTAAAGCCGAAGATGATCGAGGGGCAACATGCAGCGTGCGGAGGTGCATCAATAGGCAAGATGGCAGGAGTTCCATGGCCGAAAGGTTCCTTTCCAGAGGTGTCCGAATTATGGCAACGGGAGTGGTTTTATGTCACGACTCCCAGAAGTGCCAAGTGGGCGGCTGCCCCCGCTTTCCGCTCGGGCTCCCCACCACAACTGATGTCATGGATTAGCAGAGGTCTGAGCTGGGGTCCAGCCAAGGACGTGCCTATACTACAAGGCCGCATCCGAGATCTCTTCGAGGGAGATTTTAATTTGGCTGTGGTAATACAAGTTATGTTGGTTCGTCAAAGCCAGCCTTGCAGACGCCGGCCCCTTCGCTTGTGGGAGTTCAACCCAGAGGGACCGCGTGCCATTCAAAGTTTCCTCGGCCTGACGCACGAGGAGATGTACAAGTCATTCTTCGGACCTCAAGTAGAGTGTCCGGATATTACCGAGGACGTGGGCCTGAGCAGTAACCGCGCCGCCGAACAAGTAAGAAATCCTCTGGCCGAACACACTGTCTTTTATTCGTCACGAAGTTATTTCTGAGAGTTTGCTTTTTGACCAGGACTGGCTAACAAAGGCGAAGATGATTCGATGTTTGGCCCCCCTCCCTGAGGGTTTGGAAAATCCGGTATTGGAAAAGATGCTCGAGGTCGCACCTTGCCCGGAGCCCTCGAAGGAAGATACGGGGGGATAATACGGGCGGACGCGGGGCCCCATTGCTGCCCGTTCCAACCGAGGGAATGAGTGTCTCCACGAAGGAGGACAACCGGGGGAGGAAAAGGACTGCTTCCGAGGATCCGGAAGCCGAAGCCTCCAAACGGGAGAAGAAGTCTCCCATAGAGGGTCCTGCCTCGGGGGGTGCTTTTGCCGCACAAAGTCCAAGGGGGGATCAGCCCTCCAACGAGTCGTAAGTGATCCAAAATACTTTAATAGTAAAGGTATGCTATCTTTTTTTTCTGAGAAAATAACCATCGCATATATCTCGCAGTTCAGGCCTTAGCCCCTCTCAGATGAGCTCGTCTTCGAGGGATCTTCTTCCAGAGATGATGGAGAGCGAAACGCCTTCCCCGAACTCCTCCGCTCAAGAAGCGGGCGACCCCGAAGTGTCGTCATAGAGGGCCTCTCCGGATCCGGTGAGGCCAGAAGATAATCCCATAGACCCCCAAAGTCCCTAGCGTCCGGCTCCCGAAAGAGTCCGGCACCGTCTGGTGTGCGGTCGGATGTTCTGAGGGAGTTGGTGGGGCGAGCGTCCATCTTAGAAGAACACCATATGCTGATGGGTACGGTGATGGAGAGAATCTCGTCCGCCGAAAGCGGATTACATGAAGCCTTTATGAGTCTACTGACAGGCATTGAGGTACGTGAGATAATATGTGATAGTACTGCACATGTTAGGTGTGCCATGTGTAGATAGTAGCCTGTCGGTGTCAAAACCGGCGGATCTCGGGTAGGGGGTCCCGAACTGTGCGTCTAGGCCGGATGGTAACAGGAGACAAGGGACACGAAGTTTTACCCAGGTTCGGGCCCTCTTGATGGAGGTAAAACCCTACGTCCTGCTTGATTAATATTGATGATATGGGTAGTACAAGAGTAGATCTACCACGAGATCAGAGAGGCTAAACCCTAGAAGCTAGCCTATGGTATGATTGTTGTTCTGTATGTTGTCCTACGGACTAAAACCCTCCGGTTTATATAGACACCTGAGAGGGTTAGGGTTACACAAAGTTGGTTACAATGGTAGGAGATCTACATATCCGTATCGCCAAGCTTGCCTTCCACGCCAAGGAAAGTCCCTTCCGGACACGGGACGAAGTCTTCAATCTTGTATCTTCATAGTCCAGGAGTCCGGCTGAAGGTATAGTCCGGCCATCCGGACACCCCCTAATCCAGGACTCCCTCAGTAGCCCCTGAACCAGGCTTCAATGACGACGAGTCCGGTGCGCAGATTGTCTTCGGCATTGCAAGACGGGTTCCTCCTCCAAGTACTTCATAGAAGATTTTGAACACAAAGATAGTGTCCGGCTCTGCAAAATAAGTTTCCACATATTGCCATAGAGAGAATAATATTTACACAAATCTAATCTGCTGACGTATTCCACAGTGTGACATCGCACCACGACCAAGCCTTTATTCGAATCGTTTTATTGTCCCACCTCAGTGTGTTATGCGAGGCGGCTTCCTTGGCACGTGTCACATCCCTAGTTCTGGTATGACCTAGGCTAGCCCTTCATGCTTGCATCATGTTTAAACTCCATTTAAATTTGAAATGGGGATTTGTGGACCCTCAGAAATCATTTTTTGAAAATGACCTAGATAAAAAGTGCTCCAAAAGGGCCCAAGAAAATGTTCATGTCTCTCTCTGAAAATATTGGTGAGAGGTAAAATTCAAACCAATATTTTTAGGAGCTCATAAATATCTATTTTGGCCATTTGGAATTAATGCATAATTAATTGTATTGGATTTATATTTGTTATATATTCAAATATACTCCAATAATTCTGATTTTTAATGTGGGGCTTTGGAATAAGCCAATTAGTTCGTACAATAAGTTTCAGAAGCATATAAAATGGTTTAGTATTTTATCTAAATCAAAACAAATGTCAGAAAATTAGAAAAGAAAAACAGAAATAGGAGAAAACCTACCTGGCGCTTACCTGCCTGGCAGCCCAGCTGGCGGCCCAGCTCCTGTGCCGGCCCAGCACCGCTGGCCGACGCCAGTCGTCGCCCACCTCCTGCCAGGAGGACGGTGCGCGTGTGCCCGGCAAGCGCGAGCACGCGCCGGCCACCTCCTGCTTCCCGCTCGCTGCTGGAGGCCCTCGACGTCGCCACGCAGCCTCCCCGACCCCTCTCACTCTCCCCCATGCTCCTCCTCTCCTCTGTCACCCTCTCTCGCCCCTTCCCGCGAACGCCCGAGCACTACCGTCACCGCCGCACGCCGTAGCCGTAGCCACCGTGCTCCTCTTGCCCCTCTGCCCTGTCCAACGGGTCTTCCTCGACGCCGTGAAGCACCAAGACGAAGCACGCGCCCACGGGACGCCTGCAACGACGCCATCGTCTTCGTCTTCCTCATCGGCCACCGTGGATTCCCACCGTCGATTTGCCGCCGTCCAAGCTTCCCCGAGCCCGCTTCTACGGCCCCGGCAACCGCTGTGAGGCCACGATCATTTTCCCCCCTAAACCGTGCTCGATCCCCTCCTCTAGCCGCCTAGCCACCGGAGCCGAGAGCTCCGTGCCGCCGGCCATGGCGCCGCCGTGGCCAGAGGCCGAGCCAGCCGCTCCCGCGCGCGTCATCGTGTTCTTGGTGACGCCAGGAGGCCGTAGAGGCCCTCCGCAGCCTCTGTCGTGCCCTGCAGCCACTTTCCGCTCGAAGCCGTGCCCCGGCCGCCGCCTCGAGCCCTGCTCCGGCGAGCTCCGGCGCCCCCGCAGCCTCCCACCAGCTCCCCTGGATGCGGACGACGACGGGCTACACCCCGGTGGTCTTTGCGCGCCCAGACGCAGCTCGTAGCGCCATTCCGGCGAGTCGCCGCCGCGCTATTGGTCGCCGCCGGCCAGAACTCCGGCGGGCTGACGTGGCATCGTAGTTAGGCACTAACTACCCCCCCTAGAGACATTGACAGTGGGCCCCAGAGCCACTAATTTAAATCAGATTAGGAATAACTCCTCTGTTAACTAACCAGTCACTGACGTGTGGACCCCACACGTCAGGTTTGACTCGGACAGCTCCGGTTACCGCTGACGCAACGCTGATGTCATGCTGACGCAATATCTCATTTTCTGGAATTATAATAAATCAGGAAATTCCAGAATATATTCAAAACTTCAAAAATTCATAGAAATTCAACCGTAACTCAGATTGAAATAATTTATATATGAAAAATTATCAGAAAAATTCAATCTATCCATCTGTACCATTTTCATGCATGACAAACCAACCTATACATGCTGTATATGTGAAAACACACTTATGGCATATTTAAGAGCTTATGTTGGAGTTACATTTGAATCTTTAGTTCAAATGGACTTTAACCAAATGAATACTAGTTGCATTAGCCCAAACAACATCACATATTCATGCCATGTTCATGCATCATAATGTTGCACATGCTTGTGTTTGATTGCCGACACCGTTCCTTCTCGATAGGTCCTGCTCCGGAGACCGTTCCAGAGTACCTGTCTGAGGAGCAGTGCCTTCCTTGTTGTTCTACCAGGCAAGCAACCCCCCTTGTTCATTCCGATACAATCCACTCTCTCGCTCCTGCTCTCTTTTATTGCATTAGGACAACCACGATTCAACTGCTACTTTATGCTGCGGTAGTTGAACCCATTCCTCTGCATGACCTGTCATTGCCACAGTAAATAGTTGAAACCCACTAGCATGTGTAGGGGTTGATTGAGCCATGTTGTGTTCTTACCATGCCATGCCTGCTATTGCTTAGAGTTGTGTCAGGTCTGATTCATCGGGAATGAATTGGAGTGTTATGATATGTTCTGGTGCTGAGAGTTAAACGTGTGAACACGATTTGGTAAAGGTAGCGGTGAGAGGCCATGTAGGAGTACATGGTGGGTTGTCTCATTGGGACCGTCCTTAAGAACTGAGTTCTGTGTAAGTTGTCCAATGACTAGCTACTACCACACATTGGGCTCCGGGCGCTCCAAGCTCTCTCGACTTATTAACCGCCTTGAGCTTTGTCCAGGAGTTGCAAATAGTTTCTGGTGTTTGTAGGTAGTGCTATTTTTCTACCGAGTGGCACCCGGCAGGGTGGACTTGGGACAGACTAGGCACACGTGGCCCGGTGTACCGAGTGGCACCCGGATGGTGGGCTCGGGAACCCTGTACACATCGTTTGGGGCCGTGAGCGAAACCTCGGCCGGATCTCCTTGCGGATGGAACCCGAATAGGCGATAAACCTGGACTAGAGTCTTGCGTGGTTAGTCAGGTCGTGGCCGACACCCTCGCCAGGCTTTCGCTTGAAGGTTGCCGAGATACATGACGTGTACATGGCGGTAAGTGGCGAGAGCGTGTGTGATGAAGTACACCCCTGCAGGGTTATCATGATCTATTCGAATAGCCGTGTCCTCGGTTATGGACTTCTTGGATGCTTACGTGGTACATAGACAACTTAAAGTGGATACTCTAAAATGCTCAAGACAAGTGTGAGTGCTATGGATGGCCTCCTCGTAGGGATACGAGGATGAATCCTTAGTGGTGTATTGAAGTGGTGATTAGTGGACTCGTGTGCGCTGCCTCATCTCAAAGAAGTTTCTCGTTGTCGTAGAACAGGATAGCCACTGAGTCAAAGCTGGCTTGCTGCAACTAAACCCCACATTACCTTCTTGATACTAATGCATATATGATAGGATCTGATGTAAGTCTTGCTGAGTACCTTTGTACTCACGTTTGCTTTATTTATGTTTTGCAGATGAGACATCTGTCTTACTAGTAGTTCCGTTTTGGACTTCGACGAGTAGCTTGTTACCTCAGCTACGATCTTGTACCCTTGGGAGGGTCTTGTAGATAGTCAGGCTTTCCAGCTCTTTTCTTTTGTAGTTGTCTGTACTCAGACATGTAATGCTTCCGTTGCTTGTATGCTCTGAATGATGGGTCATGTGACCCCTGCTTGTATTTATGCTATGTGGCTCTTCTGAGCCTTTATCTATATAAGTTTGCGTTATGTTGTGATGCCATGTTGTACAGCACATACTTGCATGTTATGCGTACGTGTAGCGTGTATTGCTATGTGTGGGATCCGACAATCTGGTTGTTTATCCTTGGCAGCCTATCATATGGGGAAATGTAGTCTAGTGTCTTCTGAGCGATAGTAGTCCGCTACAGCCCGGTCCACCGGAGCCCTGCTAGCCCAGCACTACTGCTCGGAACACCTGACTGGCCGGCATGTGTTTCACTTCGTTCCTGTGTCTGTCCCTTCGGGGAAATGTCACGCGGTGACGACCGGAGTCCTGCCTAGCCTGCTACAGCCCGGGTTACCGGAGTCCTGTTAGCCTAGTGCTACAGCCCGGATTCACACGCTGTTGACCGACATGCTCGAGGTTGATTCATGTATGCCTGTCCCCATGGGTTAGTGCCGCTTTGGGTTCACGACTAGCCATGTCGGCCCGGGTTCTTTGTCATATGGATGCTAGCGACACTATCATATACGTGAGCCAAAAGGCGCAAACGGTCCCGGGCCAGGTAAGGTGGCACCCGTGGGAATACCGTGCGTGAGGCCACAAAGTGATATGATGTGTTACATGCTAGATCGGTGTGACCTCGGATCGGGGTCCCGACAGCCTTGGTATCAGAGCTTGACTGCCTGTAGGATTTCCAAGCCAACCTGGTCGAAGTTGTGTCTAGAAATTCTTTAGTTATGTAAGGGAATTGATTGTGGAAGGGAACGTAAGGCTCTTTTTACTCCTTATACCTCATGCCTTCTGATCTGAGTCATCCTATCTTTCCTACGGGGTTAAGGAACTAGGTTTCCTCTTCTGTCTATCAGGATCACGTGTTACTACTCCGTAGTCTCTTAGGATGGGTTGATCAGAGTCATATCCCAGTTGAGTACCTCTGGTGTAGCCTGTTTAGTAATATCTCAGAACCTTGAGTAATGATGTTGAGCATGGTGCTACCCCATCTTTTGCAGAATGTTCCATTTTGAGCAGTTTGCTGCCGTTATGCTGCCGGATTTGTCCTAGGAGTTCAAGAGATAGTATTTTTCCCGTACTATAATCTACTTCCTTATGATGATGCTGAATCCATCCTTGTTTCCTTGGTTGGCTCTTCAGGATGTTGCCGGTTAACCGAAGTTCTGTTGCTCATATCTGGAACCACGGAGATGGTAGGGATGAGGATCCTCCTGACCAGTCTTCATTGGCAGAGTTCATGTTAGAAATGGAGAAGAACAAGCGAGAGTCTAACCACTTGTTAGCACGTATTGAGGAGAACACCTCCCGCCAGCACAAAGAGGTTGTGTCCATCCATGACTTCATCGGTTTGAAACCACCCACCTTCCATCATTCCATTGAGCCACTCGATGCAGATGACTGGCTCCATAGTATTACACACAAGATGCGTTCTGCGAACGTAGCTGAAAGTGACAAGGTCACCTATGCTGCTTATCACCTGGAAGGTCCTGCCAGTATTTGGTGGCAGAACTACGAGGCTATGCTTCCAGCTGGCCAGATAATCACCTGGAGAGATTTCACTGAGGCTTTCTGCGAGCATCACATTCCCCAGGCTCTCGTTGATCGCAAGAGAGAAGAGTTTTGTAGTTTCACCCAGAGTAAGATGGCTGTAGATGCTTACAGTAGAGAGTTTGAGAACCTCGCCCGCTATGCTACAGAAGAAGTGTCCACAGACGCCAAGAAGCAGGCTAGATTCCGGAAGGGTCTCAACCCCAAGTTGCGCCGTGATCTCCACCTGCACCATTGCAATACATTCCAGGCTCTTGTGAACAAGGCCATTAATGCGGAGACAGCTCAGCTCACTTACGAGGAGTCTCGTAAGCACACCCGTGATTTGGTTTCTTCATCCGGCTCTACCTTGAAGAAGCGCCGGTTTTGGGTTCCGAACTCCGCTCTTCCACCCGGTTACTCACCGAGGCCCTATTATGTGGCACCTCACCCAGTCCAGTTACATGCTCCACCCAGGCCTACTGGTAGACCGCTTGTCAAGGCGGGCCCACGTCCTACTTCAGGGACTTGCTTCACATGCGGAGAGCCAGGACACTATGCACGTGACTGCTCTCAAACCAACTATGCCCCACCCCAGCTTGAGAAGTCTCTTGGCCGTGATAAGACATCACGCAAGATGAGTAGAGTCAAGTCAGCTCCCCCTGAACGTGGATGTGTGCATCACGTCTCAGCTAAAGACACTCGTGATGATCCGGATGTCGTTCTTGGTACCCTCCTTGTCAATTGCCATCCAGCTTCGGTTTTGTTCGATACCGGAGCATCTCACTCCTTCATTTCTGAAGGCTATGCTCATTTGCACGACATGTCATTTTGTGATATGCCAACTCCACTTGAAATCCAAACTCCAGGGTCTAGATGGCAAACTACCCGAATAAGCCATGGTAATGAAATCCTTGTTGACAGACCTGTATTCCTTGCATCACTTATAGCCCTCAAGTCTACAGATATTAACATCATCTTGGGTATGGACTGGATGAAAGCTCATCATGCTAAGATTGATTGTTACACAAGGTCTATTCAGCTTACACACCCATCTGGCAAGATAGTCACCGTCTCCACTAGAGTTGCAAAGCGTCAACTCTATTCTCTTAATGCCAACCCTCTTCCAGACCTTGAAGATATCCCGGTAGTCCGTGAATTTCCGGATGTCTTTCCAGAGGAACTGCCAGGTACTCCACCTGACAGAGATGTAGAATTTGTCATAGATCTTATCCCAGGAACCGCTCCAATCTCTAGGAGACCCTACAAGATGGCACCCTTAGAACTAGCTGAGCTTAAGAAACAACTCGATGAATCCTTGCAAAAGGGTTTCATCCGTCCTAGTTCTTCTCCCTGGGCTTGCCCCGTTCTCTTCGTCAAGAAGAAGGATGGTACGGACCGGATGGTTGTAGATTATCGTCCCGTTAATTTGGTCACGATAAAGAACAAGTATCCGCTCCCCAGGATCAACGACCTGTATGATCAGCTCGCTGGATCCTCAGTCTTTTCCAAGATGGATTTGAGGTTAGGCTACCACCAAATCAAGATCAGAAATGGGGACATTCCTAAGACGGCTTTTGTCACTCGTTATGGTCAGTACGAGTACACCGTCATGTCCTTTGGTCTAACCAACGCTCCAGCTACTTTTTCTCGCTTGATGAACTCGATCTTCATGGAGTACCTAGACAAGTTTGTCGTGGTTTACCTCGATGATATCCTTATTTACTCGAAGAACGAGGAAGAGCATGCCGAACATCTTAGACTTGTGCTAGAAAAACTCAGAGCACACCGCCTTTACGCCAAGTTCTCCAAGTGCGAGTTTTGGTTACCAGAAGTGACCTATCTCGGCCACGTAATCTCTGGTAAGGGCATTGCTGTCAATCCCGAAAGAGTTCAGGCCGTTCTTGATTGGACTCCGCCTGAAACAGTTAAGCAAGTTAGGAGTTTCCTTGGTCTAGCCAGTTATTGTCGCCGCTTCGTTGAGAACTTCTCCAAAGTGGCCAAACCTCTCACGGAACTTCTCAAGAAAGATAAAAAGTTTGAGTGGTCCCCACAGTGTGAACACAGTTTTCAGGAACTGAAAAGACGTCTTACTTCTGCTCCCATACTTGTGCCACCGGACTTCACTAAAGACTTTGTTATCTACTGCGACGCCTCACGACAGGGACTAGGTTGCATTCTTATGCAAGATCGCCATGTGATTGCCTATGCATCTCGACAGTTGCATCCACATGAGGAGAATTATCCTACCCATGATCTAGAGCTTGCAGCCGTAGTCTATGCACTTAAGACCTGGCGACATTACCTTCTTGGTAAACGTTGCGAGATTTACATCGATCACCAGAGTCTCAAGTATATCTTCACCCAACCAGATTTGAACCTTAGGCAAAGACGTTGGTTGGAGTTGATCTCAGATTACGACTTAGGGATTACCTACACCCCAGGCAAGGGGAATGTCATGGCTGATGCGCTAAGTCGTAAGTCCTATTGCAACAATCTCATGTTGCAGCAGGGCCAACCACTTCTCCATGAGGAATTATGTAAGCTTAACCTTCACATTGCTCCTCACGGATTCCTTTCTACCTTGGTGGCGAAACCTACTCTTGTGGATCAGATTGTCTCTGCTCAGAAGCAGGATACGGGAATTTCCCGGATCAAGAGAAACATTAACAAGGGAGTTGGTGGTAGTTTTTCTATAGATGGTCGCGGTGTTGTTTTCTTTGAGAGTCGCTTGGTGGTTCCCAAGAATCAACATCTTCGACAATTAATCCTTAAGGAGGCGCATGAATCTCCTCTCACGATTCATCCCGGTAGTACTAAGATGTATCAGGACCTACGCCAGAGGTTCTGGTGGACTAGGATGAAGAGAGAAATTGCTCAGTTTATTGCTAACTGTGACGTTTGTCGTCGCGTTAAGGCAGAGCATCAAAGACCTGCTGGCACTCTTCAGCCTTTAGCTATTCCTGAATGGAAATGGGATAAAGTTGGTATGGACTTCATCACCGGCTTTCCCAGGACCAAGAAAGGGAATAACGCTATCTTCGTAGTCATTGATCGTCTTTCCAAAGTGGCTCACTTCCTACCTATTCGAGAGAGTATCACTGCTAGTCAGCTCGCTGACTTATATATTTCTCGAATAGTGTCACTTCATGGTGTTCCACTAGAGATCAATTCAGACCGTGGTAGGCTTTTCACTTCTCATTTCTGGGAGAGTTTCCAAACTGCCATGGGCACCCATCTTTCTTTCAGTACCGCTTTCCACCCTCAATCAAGTGGTCAGGTGGAAAGGGTCAACCAGATTCTTGAAGACATGCTTAGAGCTTGTGTTATCTCATTCGGTATGGATTGGGAGAAGTGTCTTCCTTTTGCCGAGTTTGCTTATAACAATAGCTATCAATCCAGCCTCAAGAAAGCTCCTTTTGAGGTTCTGTATGGACGAAGATGTCGAACACCCTTGAACTGGTCAGAAACCGGTGAACGGCAATTCTTTGGACCGGATATGATCCAGGAGGCAGAAGAGCAAGTTCGCATCATTCGTGAGAATTTGAAAACAGCCCAATCTCGTCAAAAGAGCCAGTATGACCGTAGTCATAAGGAAGTGGCTTATGAAGTTGGCGATAAGGCTTATCTTCGGGTTACTCCTCTAAAGGGTACCCATCGATTTGGTATCAAGGGCAAGTTGGCTCCTTGTTACATTGGTCCCTTTCTCATTCTCGCTAAACGAGGAGAGGTTGCCTACCAGTTGGAACTACCACCACATCTTTCTCGAGTTCATGATGTCTTCCACGTCTCTCAACTCAGGCGTTGCTTCTCGGATCCCATCCGCGAAGTGGACCACGAAACGCTTGATCTCCAAGATAACCTCACCTATCGAGAGTACCCTGTATGCATCCTTGATCAAGCAGAGCGTGTCACCCGACGTCATAACATCAAGTTCCTCAAGGTTCAGTGGTCTCATCATTCTGAGAGAGAAGCCACTTGGGAGCGTGAAGATCGTCTTCGAATTGAGTACCCCGCTTTCTTCCCGCCGACTCCTGAATCTCGGGACGAGATTTCTTCGAGTGGGGGCGAGTTGTCACATCCCTAGTTCTGGTATGACCTAGGCTAGCCCTTCATGCTTGCATCATGTTTAAACTCCATTTAAATTTGAAATGGGGATTTGTGGACCCTCAGAAATCATTTTTTGAAAATGACCTAGATAAAAAGTGCTCCAAAAGGGCCCAAGAAAATGTTCATGTCTCTCTCTGAAAATATTGGTGAGAGGTAAAATTCAAACCAATATTTTTAGGAGCTCATAAATATCTATTTTGGCCATTTGGAATTAATGCATAATTAATTGTATTGGATTTATATTTGTTATATATTCAAATATACTCCAATAATTCTGATTTTTAATGTGGGGCTTTGGAATAAGCCAATTAGTTCCTACAATAAGTTTCAGAAGCATATAAAATGGTTTAGTATTTTATCTAAATCAAAACAAATGTCAGAAAATTAGAAAAGAAAAACAGAAATAGGAGAAAACCTACCTGGCGCTTACCTGCCTGGCAGCCCAGCTGGCGGCCCAGCTCCTGTGCCGGCCCAGCACCGCTGGCCGACGCCAGTCGTCGCCCACCTCCTGCCAGGAGGACGGTGCGCGTGTGCCCGGCAAGCGCGAGCACGCGCCGGCCACCTCCTGCTTCCCGCTCGCTGCTGGAGGCCCTCGACGTCGCCACGCAGCCTCCCCGACCCCTCTCACTCTCCCCCATGCTCCTCCTCTCCTCTGTCACCCTCTCTCGCCCCTTCCCGCGAACGCCCGAGCGCTACCGTCACCGCCGCACGCCGTAGCCGTAGCCACCGTGCTCCTCTTGCCCCTCTGCCCTGTCCAACGGGTCTTCCTCGACGCCGTGAAGCACCAAGACGAAGCACGCGCCCACGGGACGCCTGCAACGACGCCATCGTCTTCGTCTTCCTCATCGGCCACCGTGGATTCCCACCGTCGATTTGCCGCCGTCCAAGCTTCCCCGAGCCCGCTTCTACGGCCCCGGCAACCGCTGTGAGGCCACGATCCTTTTCCCCCCTAAACCGTGCTCGATCCCCTCCTCTAGCCGACTAGCCACCGGAGCCGAGAGCTCCGTGCCGCCGGCCATGGCGCCGCCGTGGCCAGAGGCCGAGCCAGCCGCTCCCGCGCGCGTCATCGTGTTCTTGGTGACGCCAGGAGGCCGTAGAGGCCCTCCGCAGCCTCTGCCGTGCCCTGCAGCCACTTTCCGCTCGAAGCCGTGCCCCGGCCGCCGCCCCGAGCCCTGCTCCGGCGAGCTCCGGCGCCCCCGCAGCCTCCCACCAGCTCCCCTGGATGCGGACGACGACGGGCTACGCCCCGGTGGTCTTTGCGCGCCCAGACGCAGCTCGTAGCGCCATTCCGGCGAGTCGCCGCCGCGCTATTGGTCGCCGCCGGCCAGAACTCCGACGGGCTGACGTGGCATCGTAGTTAGGCACTAACTACCCCCCCTAGAGACACTGACAGTGGGCCCCAGAGCCACTAATTTAAATCAGATTAGGAATAACTCCTCTGTTAACTAACCAGTCACTGACGTGTGGACCCCACACGTCAGGTTTGACTCGGACAGCTCTGTTGACCGCTGACGCAACGCTGATGTCATGCTGACGCAATATCTCATTTTCTGGAATTATAATAAATCAGGAAATTCCAGAATATATTCAAAACTTCAAAAATTCATAGAAATTCAACTGTAACTCAGATTGAAATAATTTATATATGAAAAATTATCAGAAAAATTCAATCTATCCATCTGTACCATTTTCATGCATGACAAACCAACCTATACATGCTGTATATGTGAAAACACACTTATGGCATATTTAAGAGCTTATGTTGGAGTTACATTTGAATCTTTAGTTCAAATGGACTTTAACCAAATGAATACTAGTTGCATTAGCCCAAACAGCATCACATCTTCATGCCATGTTCATGCATCATAATGTTGCACATGCTTGTGTTTGATTGCCGACACCGTTCCTTCTCGATAGGTCCTGCTCCGGAGACCGTTCCAGAGTACCTGTCTGAGGAGCAGTGCCTTCCTTGTTGTTCTACCAGGCAAGCAACCCCCCTTGTTCATTCCGATACAATCCACTCTCTCGCTCCTGCTCTCTTTTATTGCATTAGGACAACCACGATTCAACTGCTACTTTATGCTGCGGTAGTTGAACCCATTCCTCTGCATGACCTGTCATTGCCACAGTAAATAGTTGAAACCCACTAGCATGTGTAGGGGTTGATTGAGCCATGTTGTGTTCTTACCATGCCATGCCTGCTATTGCTTAGAGTTGTGTCAGGTCTGATTCATCGGGAATGAATTGGAGTGTTATGATATGTTCTGGTGCTGAGAGTTAAACGTGTGAACACGATTTGGTAAAGGTAGCGGTGAGAGGCCATGTAGGAGTACATGGTGGGTTGTCTCATTGGGACCGTCCTTAAGAACTGAGTTCTGTGTAAGTTGTCCAATGACTAGCTACTACCACACATTGGGCTCCGGGCGCTCCAAGCTCTCTCGACTTATTAACCGCCTTGAGCTTTGTCCAGGAGTTGCAAATAGTTTCTGGTGTTTGTAGGTAGTGCTATTTTTCTACCGAGTGGCACCCGGCAGGGTGGACTTGGGACAGACTAGGCACACGTGGCCCGGTGTACCGAGTGGCACCCGGATGGTGGGCTCGGGAACCCTGTACACATCGTTTGGGGCCGTGAGCGAAACCTCGGCCGGATCTCCTTGCGGATGGAACCCGAATAGGCGATAAACCTGGACTAGAGTCTTGCGTGGTTAGTCAGGTCGTGGCCGACACCCTCGCCAGGCTTTCGCTTGAAGGTTGCCGAGATACATGACGTGTACATGGCGGTAAGTGGCGAGAGCGTGTGTGATGAAGTACACCCCTGCAGGGTTATCATGATCTATTCGAATAGCCGTGTCCTCGGTTATGGACTTCTTGGATGCTTACGTGGTACATAGACAACTTAAAGTGGATACTCTAAAATGCTCAAGACAAGTGTGAGTGCTATGGATGGCCTCCTCGTAGGGAGACGAGGATGAATCCTTAGTGGTGTATTGAAGTGGTGATTAGTGGACTCGTGTGCGCTGCCTCATCTCAAAGAAGTTTCTCGTTGTCGTAGAACAGGATAGCCACTGAGTCAAAGCTGGCTTGCTGCAACTAAACCCCACATTACCTTCTTGATACTAATGCATATATGATAGGATCTGATGTAAGTCTTGCTGAGTACCTTTGTACTCACGTTTGCTTTATTTATGTTTTGCAGATGAGACATCTGTCTTACTAGTAGTTCCGTTTTGGACTTCGACGAGTAGCTTGTTACCTCAGCTACGATCTTGTACCCTTGGGAGGGTCTTGTAGATAGTCAGGCTTTCCAGCTCTTTTCTTTTGTAGTTGTCTGTACTCAGACATGTAATGCTTCCGTTGCTTGTATGCTCTGAATGATGGGTCATGTGACCCCTGCTTGTATTTATGCTATGTGGCTCTTCTGAGCCTTTATCTATATAAGTTTGCGTTATGTTGTGATGCCATGTTGTACAGCACATACTTGCATGTTATGCGTACGTGTAGCGTGTATTGCTATGTGTGGGATCCGACAATCTGGTTGTTTATCCTTGGCAGCCTATCATATGGGGAAATGTAGTCTAGTGTCTTCTGAGCGATAGTAGTCCGCTACAGCCCGGTCCACCGGAGCCTTGCTAGCCCAGCACTACTGCTCGGAACACCTGACTGGCCGGCATGTGTTTCACTTCGTTCTTGTGTCTGTCCCTTCGGGGAAATGTCACGCGGTGATGACCGGAGTCCTGCCTAGCCTGCTACAGCCCGGGTTACCGGAGTCCTGTTAGCCTAGTGCTACAGCCCGGATTCACACGCTATTGACCGACATGCTCGAGGTTGATTCATGTATGCCTGTCCCCATGGGTTAGTGCCGCTTTGGGTTCACGACTAGCCATGTCGGCCCGGGTTCTTTGTCATATGGATGCTAGCGACACTATCATATACGTGAGCCAAAAGGCGCAAACGGTCCCGGGCCAGGTAAGGTGGCACCCGTGGGAATACCGTGCGTGAGGCCACAAAGTGATATGATGTGTTACATGCTAGATCGGTGTGACCTAGGATCGGGGTCCCGACAGCACGTCTCGTCGAAGCAGAGATCGTGTCCCCTTATTCCGGGATTCTCATCAATACGGGCGTGGGTAACCCAACCGCGCCATTGATTACGGCGCTTGGGGATAAGCGAGTTTCACCAGGCTGGTGGGGACACATAGTTGCATCCACCTATATAAGGGGATAAGGATCCACCTTTTCACCTACGCCTTCTTCCTCCTTTGCCTATCCATTCTTGCGCACTCGAGCTCCAGCGCCCAAGTCCGCACTACCCCACCTCAACCTTTTCCAGCCATGTCCGGAGCGGGAGGTAAGTGGATGGTCTCCTTCGTTACGGAGGGACACATCAAAAAACTGAGGAAGGCCGGATACTTGTCTAACGACATCGTGTACCGGCTTCCCGAAGAGGGGCAGCTCCTCCCCACCCCAAGGCCCCATGAGAGGGTAGTGTTTCTTCCCCACTTCCTCCGCGGACTGGGCTTTCCTATCCACCCATTCGTCCGGGGACTCATGTTCTACTACGGCCTGGATTTCCATGATCTGGCCCCGAATTTCATCCTCAACATCTCGGCGTTTATCTTCGTGTGCGAGGCTTTCCTCTGCATTCGCCCCCATTTCGGCCTATGGCTCAAGACTTTCAACGTCAAACCGAAGGTGGTGCGCGGCAACCAGGCGGAGTGCGGAGGCGCCATGGTGGGCAAGATGCCCAACGTCTTATGCCTCGAGGGCTCCTTTGTGGAGACCCTGAAGGGGTGGAAATTGGGGTGGTTTTACATCACCGAGCCACGCGACACTGAGTGGGTCGCAGCCCCCGAGTTCAGGTCCGGACCCCCAACGCGGCTCACGTCTTGGAAAGAGACGGGTCTATCGTGGGGCAGCAAAGGAGAGGTGACTGGACTACAAACATGCATCCAAACCCTGGTGGACAAGCAGCTCAAGCTTGTTAACGTAGTGCAGGTCATGCTCATCCGCCGGATCCTTCCGTGTCAACAACGGGCCTTCAATCTGTGGGAGTTCAACCCGGCGCAGCACCAGACTCTGAGCAGGCTCTTCGACACGACGTATGAAGATGTCTGGAAGGTGCTTTTCAAGGGCGCCGAGGCTCCCGCATCCGCAACCGAGGATCGCGGATTCAGCGTCACGCCAGCGCGGTAAGTTGTTTGTGCCTTTTACAGGGTATTAGTTTTTCATAGTTTAACTCTATGCGGGATCTAAGCTCCCTTACCTTTGACAGGTTTGGCAGGCGAAGTCCGGACAGATCGACTGTCCGGTCCTTTCCCCGAAGTCCCAGCCGATGCCCGCTTGGCGAAGTTGCTGGTTCCGGCACCCTATGTGGTGCCGGAGAAGAAGGCCAAGAAGAAGGCCACGGGGACTCGAAAGAGTGCCCGACGCCTGGAGGTGTCGGATCCATCATCCGACGACTCCTCCCATGAAGACGAGGAGGAGGAAGAAGAGACCTCTCCCCCTCCAGCGGGGGAAGGGAAGAAAAGGAAGGTCGCCCCATCTGGGGAGGCCGAAGGGTCCAAGAAGGGGAAAACCCTTCCTCCGGACTACTCCACCAACGTCGACGACGGCGAAGAGGAGTGGACGCTCAGGGCCAAGCCCCTAGCGAAATCATAAGTATCCGGATACCAGAGTAATTTATAGTATTCCTGTATTGCACAGCTTTCCCTTATGTCGAATATGATTATACAGCCCACCCAAAGACTGGGTCGACGCGTCGTCGAGCGGTTCACTGGACTCGTCGGACGTGAATTCGCTTCCGACGGCTTCCTCCCCCCGCCCAACGGACGACACCGAAGTGTTGTCCCAACAGGTTCCAAGTCAGGAGGAGGTGGTCCTGGAGGCGCCGCAAGGCGACCTCCCGGACTCCAGGAGTGAAGGGGATAAAACCCCCCAGGGCTCCAAGTCCGGCTCTAGGCCGGACACCGCTCCGGAACCTTCAAAGGTTCCAGAGTCCGGCGGGCGACCTCCTTCCAAGAGGAGCAGGCCCTCCATGCCGGTGACCCCTGTCCAACCGGAGGCGCCGGACAATCTGTTGGAGGCGCTCGAAGGCGCCTCCATCGACGAGGAGCACCGCACCATTATGAGTGCGGTGGTCCAGAAGGTTCAGTCCGCTCAAGAGCGGACTGACTGAAGCTTGTACTAGCCTTTTAACAGGCTTTGAGGTAAGTAAAGAATGTGTAAATGATATTACTGCATAGACAGTAGCCCCTGATGCTCTGTTTGGCGTTCGGGAAGAAAAGCCGAAGAGAGGATCAAATAAAATTCGCGGGAGTCTAACAAAAGGGAGTCAATATGCGTATGCAGGCTTCTCTGCTGGCGTCCGCCGCACTGACTGCGGAAGTGGACACGCTAAAGCAAAACCTCGAGCAGTCCGAGCAAGAGCTCGGGTGTGCCAAGAAGCGGCTTGAGGACAAGGAAGGTAAGAAATACCTTGTTTAAATATATATAAAAAAGGTGCAATTGCAAAAAATGACAGGATTATCGTGGCTATTGTAGGGGCCACGTCGGAGGTGGCGACCCTTAAGCAAGTGCTGGTCAAGGCCGAGAAGACGGCGGCCACGGAGCGCACCGAGCGGGAGAAGTATGAGGCCCAGGTTGGCAAGGTGCAGCAAGAGCTCCAGGCTCTCATGAAGAAACATGAGAGTTTGGAGCTTGAGTCAAAGACGCGAGTGTCCGAGCTCGCGATGGCTATTGAAAATGCCAAGTCTGCCAAGGTCGAATCCCAGAAGACCCTCCAGGAGTTGGATGCGGTGAAAAAGATAGCGGCGGGTAAGGCATTCTTTATGCAAAGCAAACACATAAGCGTGAGTTACTTGTTACTTACCCAAATCCGGAGCTCTCCAGGAGCATTCGCAGATCTTCCCCGTAGCGTGTCCGATGCCGCCGCATTCTATCGAGGCGAGGAGGGTGAAGGAAATATGCCCTAGAGGCAATAATAAAGTTATTATTTATTTCCTTACATCATGATAAATGTTTATTATTCATGCTAGAATTGTATTAACCGGAAACATAATACATGTGTGAATACATAGACCAACAGAGTGTCACTAGTATGCCTCTACTAGACTGGCTCGTTAATCAAAGATGGTTATGTTTCCTAACCATGAACAAAGAGTTGTTATTTGATTAACGAGGTCACATCATTAGTAGAATGATCTAATTGACATGACCCATTCCATTAGCATAGCACCCGATCGTTTAGTATGTTGCTATTGCTTTCTTCATGACTTATACATGTTCCTATAACTATGAGATTATGCAACTCCCGTTTACCGGAGGAACACTTTGGGTACTACCAAACGTCACAACGTAACTGGGTGATTATAAAGGAGTACCACAGGTGTCTCCAATGGTAGATGTTGGGTTGGCGTATTTCGAGATTAGGGTTTGTCACTCCGATTGTCAGAGAGGTATCTCTGGGCCCTCTCGGTAATGCACATCACATAAGCCTTGCAAGCACTGCAACTAATATGTTAGTTGTGAGATGATGTATTACGGAACGAGTAAAGAGACTTGCCGGTAACGAGATTGAACTAGGTATTGGATACCGACGATCGAATCTCGGGCAAGTAACATACCGATGACAAAGGGAACAACATATGTTGTTATGCGGTCTGACCGATAAAGATCTTCGTAGAATATGTAGGAGCCAATATGGGCATCCAGGTCCCGCTATTGGTTATTGACCGGAGACGTGTCTCGGTCATGTCTACATTGTTCTCGAACCGTAGGGTCCGCACGCTTAAAGTTACGATGACAGTTATTATGAGTTTATGCATTTTGATGTACCGAAGGTTGTTCGGAGTCCCGGATGAGATCATGGACATGACGAGGAGTCTCGAAATGGTCGAGACGTAAAGATTGATATATTGGAAGCCTATGTTTGGACATAGGAAGTATTCCGGGTGAAATCGGGATTTTACCGGAATACCGGGAGGGTTACCGGAACCCCCCGGGAGACTAATGGGCCTATTGGGCCTTAGTGGAAAAAGAGAAAAGGGACAAGCCCAAGCTGGCCGGCGCCCCCCCTTTCCCCAAGTCCTAGTAGGACTAGGAGAAAGGGGCCGGCCCCCCTCTTTCTCTTTTCCCCTCCGGGAGTCCTAATTGGATTAGGATTGGGGGGAGGAGTCCTACTCCCGGTGGGAGTAGGACTCCCCTGCACCTCCTCTCCCTGGCCGGCCGGCTCCCCCTCCTCCAACCTTTATATACGGGGGCAGGGGGCACCCCAAGACACACAAGTTGATCCTTGAGATCGTTCCTTAGCCGTGTGCGGTGCCCCCTGCCACCAAATTCCACCTCGATCATACCGTTACAGTGCTTAGGCGAAGCCCTGCGTCGGTAGTACATCAAGATCGTCATCACGCCGTCGTGCTGACGGAACTCTTCCTCGACGCTTTGCTGGATCGGAGCCCGAGGAACGTCATCAAGCTGAACGTGTGCTAAGAACTCGGAGGTGCCGGAGTAACGGTGCTTGGATCGGTCGGATTGGGAAGAAGACGTACGACTACTTCCTCTACGTTGTGTGATCGCTTCCGCAGTCGGTCTGCGTTGGTACGTAGACAACACTCTCCCCTCTCGTTGCTATGCATCACCATGATCTTGCGTGTGCGTAGGAAAATTTTCAAAATTACTACGTTCCCCAACAGTGGCATCCGAGCCTAGGTTTTATGGTTTGATGTTATTTGCACGAGTAGAACACAAGTGAGTTGTGGGCGATACAAGTCATACTGCCTACCAGCATGTCATACTTTGGTTCAGCGGTATTGTTGGGTGAGACGATCCGGACCAACCTTACGCGTACTCTTACGCGAGACCGGTTCCCTCGACGTGCTTTGCACATAGATGGCTTGCGGAAGACTGTCTCTCCAACTTTAGTTGAACCAAGTGTGACTACGCCCGGTCCTTGAGAAGGTTAAAACGGAGTCTATTTGACGAACTATCGTTGTGGTTTTGATGCGTAGGTGAGATGAGTTCTTACTTAAGCCCGTAGCAGCCACGTAAAACTTGCAACAACAAAGTAGAGGACGTCTAACTTGTTTTTGCAGGGTATGTTGTGATGTGATATGGTCAAGGCATGATGCTGATTTTATTGTATGAGATGATCATGTTTTGTAACTGAGTTATCGGCAACTGGCAGGAGCCATATGGTTGTCGCTTTATTGTATGCAATGCAATCGCGATGTAATGCTTTACTTGATTACTAAACGGTAGTGATAGTCGTGGAAGCATAAGATTGGCGAGACGACAACGATGCTACGATGGAGATCAAGGTGTCGCGCCGGTGACGATGGTGATCATGACGGTGCTTCGGAGATGGAGATCACAAGCACAAGATGATAATGGCCATATCATATCACTTATATTGATTGCATGTGACGTTTATCCTTTTATGCATCTTATCTTGCTTCGATTGACGGTAGCATTATAAGATGATCTCTCACTAAAATTATCAAGAAGTGTTCTCCCCGAGTATGCACCGTTGCCAAAGTTCGTCGTGCCCAGACACCACGTGATGATCGGGTGTGATAAGCTCTACGTCCAAATACAACGGGTGCAAAACAGTTGCACACGCAGAATACTCAGGTTATACTTGACGAGCCAAGCATATACAGATATGGCCTCGGAACACGGAGACCGAAAGGTCGAGCGTGAATCATATAGTAGATATGATCAACATAACGATGTTCACCATTGAAAACTACTCCATCTCACGTGATGATCGGTTATGGTTTAGTTGATTTGGATCACGTGATCACTTAGAGGATTAGAGGGATGTCTATCTAAGTGGGAGTTCCTAAGTAATTTGATTAACTGAACTTAAACTTATCATGAACTTAGTACCTGATAGTATCTTGCTTGTTTATGTTGATTGTAGATAGATGGCTCGTGCTATTGTTCCGTTGAATTTTAATGCGTTCCTTGAGAAAGCAAAGTTGAAAGATGATGGTAGCAATTACACGGACTGGGTCCGTAACCTGAGGATTATCCTCATTGCTGCACAGAAGAATTACATCCTGGAAGCACCGCTGGGTGACAGGCCTGCTGCTGGAGCAACGCCAGATGTTATGAACGTCTGGCAGAGCAAAGCTGATGACTACTCGATAGTTCAGTGTGCCATGCTTTACGGCTTAGAATCGGGACTTCAACGACGTTTTGAACGTCATGGTGCATATGAGATGTTCCAGGAGTTGAAGTTAATATTTCAAGCAAATGCCCGAATTGAGAGATATGAAGTCTCCAATAAGTTCTATAGCTGCAAGATGGAGGAGAACAGTTCTGTCAGTGAGCATATACTCAAAATGTCTGGGTATAATAATCACTTGATTCAGATGGGAGTTAATCTTCCAGATGACTGCGTCATTGACAGAATTCTCCAATCACTGCCACCAAGCTACAAGAGCTTCGTGATGAACTACAATATGCAAGGGATGAACAAGACTATTCCCGAGCTCTTCGCAATGCTGAAAGCTGCAGAGGTAGAAATCAAGAAGGAGCATCAAGTGTTGATGGTTAACAAAACCACTAGTTTCAAGAAAAAGGGCAAAGGGAAGAAGAAGGGAAACTTCAAGAAGAACAGCAAGCAAGTTGCTGCTCAGGAGAAGAAACCCAAGTCTGGACCTAAGCCTGAAACTGAGTGCTTCTACTGCAAGCAGACTGGTCACTGGAAGCGGAACTGCCCCAAGTATTTGGCGGATAAGAAGGATGGCAAAGTGAGCAAAGGTATATGTGATATACATGTTATTGATGTGTACCTTACTAGAGCTCGCAGTAGCACCTGGGTATTTGATACTGGTTCTGTTGCTAATATTTGCAACTCGAAACAGGGACTACAGAATAAGCGGACGCTAGCAAAGGACGAGGTGACGATGCGCGTGGGAAACGGTTCCAAAGTCGATGTGATCGCGGTCGGCACGCTACCTCTACATCTACCTTCGGGATTAATATTAGACCTAAATAATTGTTATTTGGTGCCAGCGTTGAGCATGAACATTATATCTGGATCTTGTTTGATGCGAGACGGTTATTCATTTAAATCAGAGAATAATGGTTGTTCTATTTATATGAATAATATCTTTTATGGTCATGCACCCTTAAAAGAGTGGTCTATTCTTGTTGAATCTCGATGATAGTGATACACATACTCATAATGTTGAAGCCAAAAGATGCAAAGTTAATAATGATAGTGCAACTTATTTGTGGCACTGCCGTTTGGGTCATATCGGTATAAAGCGCATGAAGAAACTCCATACTGATGGGCTTTTGGAACCACTTGATTATGAATCACTTGGTACTTGCGAACCGTGCCTCATAGGCAAGATGACTAAAACACCGTTCTCCGGTACTATGGAGAGAGCAACAGATTTATTGGAAATCATACATACCGATGTATGTGGTCCGATGAATATTGAGACTTGTGGCGGATATCGTTATTTTCTCACCTTCACAGATGATTTAAGCAGATATGGGTATATCTACTTAATGAAACATAAGTCTGAAACATTTGAAAAGTTCAAAGAATTTCAGAGTGAGGTTGAAAATCATCGTAACAAGAAAATAAAGTTTCTACGATCTGATCGTGGAGGAGAATATTTGAGTTACGAGTTTGGTGTACATTTGAAAAATTGTGGAATAGTTTTGCAACTCACGCCACCCAGAACACCACAGCGTAATGGTATGTCCGAACGTCGTAATCGTACTTTACTAGATATGGTGCGATCTATGATGTCTCTTACTGATTTACCGCTATCGTTTTGGGGTTATGCTTTAGAGACGGCCGCATTCACGTTAAATAGGGCACCATCAAAATCCGTTGAGACGACACCTTATGAACTATGGTTTGGCAAGAAACCAAAGTTGTCGTTTCTTAAAGTTTGGGGCTGCGATGCTTATGTGAAAAAGCTTCAACCTGATAAGCTCGAACCCAAATCGGAGAAATGTGTCTTCATAGGATATCCAAAGGAAACTATTGGATACACCTTCTATCACAGATCCGAAGGCAAGACTTTTGTTGCTAAATTCGGAAACTTTCTAGAGAAGGAGTTTCTCTCGAAAGAAGTGAGTGGGAGAAAAGTAGAACTTGACGAGGTAACTGTACCTGCTCCCTTATTGGAAAATAGTACATCACAAAAAACTGTTTCTGCGACACCTATACCAATCAGTGAGGAAGCTAATGATGATGATCATGAAACTTCAGGACAAGATACTACTGAACCACGTAGATCAACCAGAGTGAGATCCGCACCAGAGTGGTACGGTAATCCAGTTCTGGAAGTCATGCTACTAGATCATGATGAACCTACGAACTATGAAGAAGCGATGGTGAGCCCAGATTCCGCAAAGTGGCTTGAGGCCATGAAATCTGAGATGGGATCCATGTATGAAAACAAAGTATGGACTTTGGTTGACTTGCCCGATGATCGGCAAGCAATTGAGAATAAATGGATCTTCAAGAAAAAGACTGACGCTGACGGTAATGTTACTGTCTATAAAGCTCGACTTGTCGCGAAAGGTTTTCGACAAGTTCAAGGGGTTGACTACGATGAGACCTTCTCACCCGTAGCGATGCTTAAGTCCGTCAGAATCATGTTAGCAATTGCCGCATTTTATGATTATGAAATATGGCAGATGGATGTCAAAACTGCATTCCTGAATGGATTTCTGGAAGAAGAGTTGTATATGATACAACCAGAAGGTTTTGTCGATCCAAAAGGAGCTAACAAAGTATGCAAACTCCAGCGATCCATTTATGGACTGGTGCAAGCATCTCGGAGTTGGAATAAACGCTTTGATAGTGTGATCAAAGCATTTGGCTTTATACAGACTTTTGGAGAAGCCTGTATTTACAAGAAAGTGAGTGGGAGCTCTGTAGCATTTCTGATATTATATGTGGATGACATATTGCTGATTGGAAATGATATAGAATTTCTGGATAGCATAAAGGGATACTTGAATAAAAGTTTTTCGATGAAAGACCTCGGGGAAGCTGCTTACATATTAGGCATAAAGATCTATAGAGATAGATCAAAACGCTTAATTGGACTTTCACAGAGCACATACCTTGACAAGATTTTGAAGAAGTTCAAAATGGATCAAGCAAAGAAAGGGTTCTTGCCTGTGTTACAAGGTGTGAAGTTGAGTCGGACTCAATGCCCGACCACTGCAGAAGATAGAGAGAAAATGAAAGATGTTCCCTATGCTTCAGCCATAGGCTCTATCATGTATGCAATGCTGTGTACCAGACCTGATGTGTGCCTTGCTATAAGTTTAGCAGGGAGGTACCAAAGTAATCCAGGAATGGATCACTGGACAACGGTCAAGAATATCCTGAAATACCTGAAAAGGACTAAGGATATGTTTCTCATATATGGAGGTGACAAAGAGCTCACCGTAAGAGGTTACGTTGATGCAAGCTTTGACACTGATCCGGACGATTCTAAATCGCAAACCGGATAGGTGTTTACTTTAAACGGTGGAGCTGTCAGTTGGTGCAGTTCTAAACAAAGCGTCGTAGCGGGATCTACATGTGAAGCGGAGTACATAGCTGCTTCGAAAGCAGCAAACGAAGGAGTCTGGATGAAGGAGTTCATATCCGATCTAGGTGTCATACCTAGTGCATCGGGTCCAATGAAAATCTTCTGTGACAATACTGGTGCAATTGCCTTGGCAAAGGAATCCAGATTTCACAAAAGAACCAAACACATCAAGAGACGCTTCAACTCCATCCGGGATTTAGTCCAGGTGGGAGACATAGAGATTTGCAAGATACATACGAATCTGAATGTTGCAGACCCGTTGACTAAGCCTCTTCCACGAGCAAAACATGATCAGCACCAAGGCTCCATGGGTGTTAGAATCATTACAGTGTAATCTAGATTATTGACTCTAGTGCAAGTGGGAGACTGAAGGAAATATGCCCTAGAGGCAATAATAAAGTTATTATTTATTTCCTTACATCATGATAAATGTTTATTATTCATGCTAGAATTGTATTAACCGGAAACATAATACATGTGTGAATACATAGACCAACAGAGTGTCACTAGTATGCCTCTACTAGACTAGCTCGTTAATCAAAGATGGTTATGTTTCCTAACCATGAACAAAGAGTTGTTATTTGATTAACGAGGTCACATCATTAGTAGAATGATCTGATTGACATGACCCATTCCATTAGCATAGCACCCGATCGTTTAGTATGTTGCTATTGCTTTCTTCATGACTTATACATGTTCCTATAACTATGAGATTATGCAACTCCCGTTTACCGGAGGAACACTTTGGGTACTACCAAACATCACAACGTAACTGGGTGATTATAAAGGAGTACTACAGGTGTCTCCAATGGTAGATGTTGGGTTGGCGTATTTCGAGATTAGGGTTTGTCACTCCGATTGTCGGAGAGGTATCTCTGGGCCCTCTCGGTAATGCACATCACATAAGCCTTGCAAGCACTGCAACTAATATGTTAGTTGTGAGATGATGTATTACGGAACGAGTAAAGAGACTTGCCGGTAACGAGATTGAACTAGGTATTGGATACCGACGATCGAATCTCGGGCAAGTAACATACCGATGACAAAGGGAACAACATATGTTGTTATGCGGTCAGACCGATAAAGATCTTCGTAGAATATGTAGGAGCCAATATGGGCATCCAGGTCCCGCTATTGGTTATTGACCGGAGACGTGTCTCGGTCATGTCTACATTGTTCTCGAACCGTAGGGTCCGCACGCTTAAAGTTACGATGACAGTTATTATGAGTTTATGCATTTTGATGTACCGAAGGTTGTTCGGAGTCCCGGATGAGATCACGGACATGACGAGGAGTCTCGAAATGGTCGAGACGTAAAGATTGATATATTGGAAGCCTATGTTTGGACATAGGAAGTATTCCGGGTGAAATCGGGATTTTACCGGAATACCGGGAGGGTTACCGGAACCCCCCGGGAGACTAATGGGCCTATTGGGCCTTAGTGGAAAAAGAGAAAAGGGACAAGCCCAAGCTGGCCGGCACCCCCTTTCCCCAAGTCCTAGTAGGACTAGGAGAAAGGGGCCGGCCCCCCTCTTTCTCTTTTCCCCTCCGGGAGTCCTAATTGGATTAGGATTGGGGGGAGGAGTCCTACTCCCGGTGGGAGTAGGACTCCCCTGCGCCTCCTCTCCCTGGCCGGCCGGCTCCCCCTCCTCCAACCTTTATATACGGGGGCAGGGGCACCCCAAGACACACAAGTTGATCCTTGAGATCGTTCCTTAGCCGTGTGCGGTGCCCCCTGCCACCAAATTCCACCTCGATCATACCGTTACAGTGCTTAGGCGAAGCCCTGCGTCGGTAGTACATCAAGATCGTCATCACGCCTTCGTGCTGACGGAACTCTTCCTCGACGCTTTGCTGGATCGGAGCCCGAGGAACGTCATCGAGCTGAACGTGTGCTAAGAACTCGGAGGTGCCGGAGTAACGGTGCTTGGATCGGTCGAATCGGGAAGAAGACGTACGACTACTTCCTCTACGTTGTGTGATCGCTTCCGCAGTCGGTCTGCGTTGGTACGTAGACAACACTCTCCCCTCTCATTGCTATGCATCACCATAATCTTGCGTGTGCGTAGGAAAATTTTCGAAATTACTACGTTCCCCAACAGAGGGCAGCTCAACAGAGAAGGTGTTCTGGTCTCAGTATGCTGAGGCCGGACACCCCGTGCCCCCGAGCGACCAGCTGAAGCAACTAGTCGAGCTCCACAAGGCGGCCGAACAGGCCATGAAGGGCCTCATAGTTCGGCTGTGGCCTGGAGAGGCTCTGCCTGGGAGCTATTTCGGGCTGGTGCGGCGGCTGGTGGGGGCCTGTCCAAGGCTCGAAGTCATCAAGCGCTCTGTCTGCATTGAAGGTGCCCATAGGGCCCTTGCCCGTGCTAAGGTGCACTGGGGCAAGCTGGATGCTGAGAAGCTTGTGAAGGACGGACCACCGCCGGGGAAAGAGCATCGCAAGCCCGAAAATTATTATACGGATGTTCTGAAGGGTGCCCGCCTTGTGGCGGATGAATGTTCCAGGGATGTAATTTTTGAGTAAAACTCGCTCGTTTTGTCCTGTGCGCTGAAAACTTGTTCATATGCACTAGGCAATGCTGTTGGAATTTAAAATATTACCTTCTGTGCGGTTGTTTATCAATTCTGAGAGATGGCGAGTCGTCGGCTTCTGCCCCCGTGCCGCTAGTGCTGGTGTGTTCGGGGATAAACCTGAGTGCTCTTTTTCCCATGTTTGGGTCCTTCGAGGGAGGCGCTCAGCCCAACGAACAAGGCAATCGGACTATAATGCACGAACACTTGCACTTAGCCATAGAATTCTATAATTTTAAATTTCTGCGAAGCCCCTGGTATTCGGAAGACCGATTTCGGGGCGCTATCCACGCCTTGGCCGGACATTGCCGACTCCTTGCTCTAAGCGGTATAAGTCTTTAGGGACTCAAAAAACCGTTCATATTTGTTATTGAGATTCTAATCAGGTAGGTCCTTCGAGGAAACCGTTCACATTCTTTCTTGCCCTGGGAGCATTGTTGTAAATGTTTTGCCTCCTCGAGTTAGTGGTAGTACCAAGGACCAATTCTTGTTATCAATAGATGCTGGTGCATATTTGAATTGTCATAGTCATGCTTCCACGTGCACATTCGAATAGTAGCAGTGCTAGGATCACAAAGTTCACTGCACATGAATGAACTTACCCTTAGGCCTTTCTATGTAATAGTAACAAAATAGAAGTTCGAACAAAAGAGTTAAATCAAACTGGGTGAGAAAATTATCATAGCAAACTTACCCTGAGGGTAAGGGCTCTGGCTTCCAGAAGCCACAAGTTGAAGCTAGGACAAACAAGTTCATATTCTTAATTTAACAACAATGATTTTTTATACAAATAGTTAACTTTGTCAAATTATGTTGATTGCAGGTTTTCAGGGACAATATTGGGAAAAATGATTTAGCCGTAGCTATGATGGAGAAAGCAAGAGTTACCATGCAAAAATGTGATGGCCTTCTGCTTGCAATATTGACTATCGGTGGATTGCTAGCTACTAAGCCAAAAACTGTTATTGAATTGAGAAAGATGAATGTGACTGTATTAGCACTGAATTGGACATAAATCATGAACTTAGGACAATAAAGACAGTTCTTATGAGGAGCTATGATGGTTTTCCATACCATCTCAACTATGCTTTCCTATACTTGTCCATATTTCCAGAAGACCACATAATTAGGTGGGGTCGCTTGGTGAGGCAGTGGATTGCGGAGGGTTACTCAAGGGATATATGCATGGCATGACTGCACCCAGACTTTTTCAGGAGTACTTTGATGACCTCCTAGTTAGGAGTATGATATTGCCAAGGGAAGGGATAGACCATTGCAGTCAGAAAATTAATTCTTGCCAACTTCATGATATGATCTGTGAAATATGCGATCTCAAAGGCTAGGAGGAAAACCTTGTTTTAATGCTGGAGGAAGGTTTTTGTTTAAGCGAGACACAAGGTGTAATATGCCATCTTGTGGTAGGCAGCAACTGGAAAAGGGATAAAGATGTGCTAGAGAGCATGCCAGACTTGTCACACGTATGGTCATTGATAGTGTTTGGAGAGTGGAGATCCTTTTTCATCTCTGACAATATGAGGTTCCTCCGAGTACATGAATTAGAAGACACATCAGGGTTAAGAAATCATCATCTTGATATAATCGTGCAGCAACATCACCTCAAGTACCTTTTTGTTCGAGGATGTGAGAACATTTCATGCATGCCTAATTCTTTGCGGAATTCAAGCCACCTTGAAAGACTGGATGTTAGAGGTACAAATGTTGTGAGTTTCCTACAACAATCACCAATCTACCAAAGTTGTAGCACCTTCGTGGAAGTGATCTTTTCTTGAGGCCCACAAGTTTTAGATGCTTGTTTGAATAGGCATGATTTATTCAATCTATACTGCTTTTGTAAGGGGCGTCTAGAAAAGGTTTTCCTTCGCAGAGGGATTGGTATATCGAAGGTCGTTCTTACACTAGGCTTTGTCAAATTTTCTGGGAGAAATGGAAATGCCACTCTGAAAGAGCTTGGAGAGCTTACCCAGCTGCATAAGCTGGAAGTGGCTGGTATCAGCGGCAGAAACATCAAGTAGTTATGGTCTGCCATTGCTGGCCAGAATCAACTTCAATCTTTGCATGTTTAAGAGAATCATCCGCGGCAAGAGGTTCATGAGTTAGATGGTTGTTTGGGTAAATTGAATCCCTTCTTACACAATGGTTTTGTCAATATTTCTAGGAGAAATATTGAAGGCCCTAGTGTAAGAAGGGTTTGTTGCTACCAAGAAGCCTTAAGAGCCTCACTCTGGAAGGTAAACTAGTCAGGGAAAAAGAATGGATCCATAATCTTTAGGATCTCTCCAAGTTGGTGTTGATGAGAAGCGCACTTGAGCAAGATGATGATGCCATATAAGCCCTTGGGGCGCTCCCAAATCTTGCAGTTCTAGGCGTGAGTATTTATTCGTTCAATGGGGCACGGTTCCATTTCCATATCTCATCTTTCCCAAGTCTCATGGTATTGGAGCTCCGTGGAGTATACGGCCTCCGATCAGTGTTGTTTGAAGAAGGTCCAATTCCTAAGCTCAAGCTGCTAGAAGTTTATTGGTGCGAGGGGCTGAATGGTTTCTCCGGCCTGCCAGCAGTTAGATGCCTCAATGAAATTCGGCCGAGTACTTGAATCCTCAAAACAAGTTTGAAGGAAGAGGTGGAGAGGGAGGTAGTGGATCATAGGATGCATGTCAGGGCGAATATTGTTAACTAAACTTGTATGTATATCTTGCAACATGTCTCCATCGGATACTAAACATTTGTGTAACCTCAATTGTTTGCCTCTCTGGCACCAGCAATGCTGACATTTGCAAAGAGTGCTCCTTAATTATTGATTTCAAAAAAAAGTCTAGATTAAAAAAAATTATTGTTAACTAAACTTGTGTGTATATCTCACAACATGTCACTTCTAAATATGTGACCTTTGCAAAGAGTGCACCTTAATTAATGGTTTTGAAAATTCGTCCAGATAAAAACAAATGTGTATAGGGGCAAACCTATTGGATCCCGTAAAAATGGGATTCAACGCAATATATAGTACTGTGCTTACGGGCGAAGCATAGACGTGGGCTAGTGCTCACAATATAGGTTGTGGCCCAGGTTGGTTGGTAGGCTGGGCAATGGCAGGGCAGGCCAAGTGCTGGGCCATGGTGAGGCTTTGTGGCCCATGGGGTTCGAGTCAGCCTGCGTCATAGATATAACTTTTTGTTTTCTGAGCTATTTGTTTATATATAACTAGAGATATTATGTGCTATTAACATTATCCTACAATACAGATCACGGAATATTAGCACCTTGATAAACTCATGGGTGTTGGAGATAAATTCACTGACATCATGTATAAAACGTTTGTACAAACAAATTAAGTTATGTACATATAGCACAATGAATTCTGCCTTTCAAGATTTCCAATTACCATAAATGTCGCTCTTGTTTGGATGTAGGGAAGTCTAATAAAAAAGAACATCTTTGTAATCAGAATCTGACATCATTTATTTGTCAGTTCCAACTTTCATCTAACTGCAAGAGTAGAACCAACGTATCTTACTAAGTAAGCATGCAGTATGATTCTCATAAGAAAAGCAGAAACACAGAGAATACCATGCACAAAGAACCACTCCCCCAATACGGAAGCTATCCATAAAGGGGAAAAGGAGAAAAGTAAGGAAGAAACAACACTAAAAGTAAGCTCCATATGTGGATCTTCTTCTTGAGAGTTCTATATTGGTACCAACGCGTCTTGATTTGAACTCAGTATGTTCAAAATTAAAAAATTGGGACAAAATGCATGCTCATGAAATTGCCAAAATGTAGAGAATTTGCATCCTAACACAAGAGGACACACAAATGGCTGTTTGTAAGTATCATTCAGTAGACTGTATGACATATGCCAATAAAAATTCAGGAAAATAGCACCAATTGCTTGTAAGGATTTAGTGAAATTATGTATTCTTTTGTGGTGATTAAATGTTAGTAAGGAGTATACTTTACCTTCCTTTGATCCAATGCAAGAGGCAAGATGGATACCCAAAGTTCACTCCAGAATGATCAATGCTTGATCTTCATCTTGAACACGTTCATTTCTTCCCAACTCCGACATGTTCCAACTTCATATTATGCTTCCATGCCACCATCTCATGCTTGAACTTATGCTCTTGTCATGAGCCATAGTGAAATACCGGAATTATGTCCCGATGATGCCCCGGATACACACGCTAATAAAATATATTTTAGTGAGAGAATAGTCTGCTTGTTGTTAATGATTTCTTTTGCAAGCAATTCAATCTTTGCTACCAATTCATTTGTCTACGGGAAAAAAGACCAACGATCGCACCGCGACTTGAGCCGTGCCATAATCTCGAAAGCGCTATCTTCAGTGAGGAACCCCACAGTATCCCAAAACCATCCAATGCCATTGCCACACTACGTATTCTGAATGACTCATGTATCATCAACACTATAGTGAGGATACCTTTCCTAGTAGCTTCCACAAAAAAATCTGTTTCCTAGTAGCTTCAGATGAATTCCAATGCAATTTGCACTGATGCTCAACCCACAGTGACTTTTGGAATCCCCATATTTTATTCATGTGAGACCCGAGTATGTCTCGGCGTATGGCAAGGGACGGCTATCTAGAAGCGCTTGGAATATCTCGGCGAATTGTGGGAAATTATGCACAATCCCACTCTGCTCAGCCACTCGCCAAGCTCGCCTACACCAGGGAGGCCCACCAGGGACCAGAAGGTCAACACTTTTATACCAAACTTCTATACTTACTTATTTATTTATTTTTATCTTACTAAAATATTGAGTATAATTTAAATGCTAGTTGGTATAATTAATTACATAATGCAGGTTATATATTTAACCAATGTTTTTTTGTTGTGAGTTGTAATGTATATGACCGCTCACTTTGTTATGCTAAATTTGAATTAAATGATGTGTGACATAAGTTATCTTTGAATTATACTTGTGACAATTGAAAAATTGCATAGTGCAACACCTACATAGTTGTACATAGGTGCATATGTTAAACTACATATAGTTTATTTTCATTAAATATCATGTAAGAGGTTTCTCAAGAACAATGTCCAACTAATATTTTAATATTGATTTCTAGTGTATTATTAGGTGTGCATATTCTAGAATCTATAAATTGTACCATTTGCAAATGTGCTCCAAGTTAGATACTATAATAAAATTCAACATATGCATGGTATGAAAATAGTCACTAACGAACGTAACATATTACCGATTCAACTATGCTTACATAAAATTTAATTATTTGGTATGCTCATCTAACATTTGGTTTCATCTGGTGTATACTAAGAGCTCATGCCAGTTTTTAAAATCGTATGTTTCTGAAAGGACGTAGTAGGAATCTCGAGTACATGGAATTAATCTCGCGTTGGTCTCTATGTTTTGGCTGAGAGAACTTTTAAACCCGGATGAAGGTAGTAATAAATACTCCCTCCGTGCACAATTATAAGATGTTCTAAGTTCTTTTTCTAATTCATATGTGTATAGACATATGCCAGTGTGCTTTTTCACTCATTACAGTCTGTATGTAGTTCATAATAAAATATCCAAAATATCTTCTGTTTAGTCCATAATGAAATATCCAAAATATCGTATGTTTGTGAACGGAGGTAGTAGAATATATCCAACAAAAAACACAAAACATAGGATTTGCACATTTGTAAGTGGATTATCGGATACAAAATCAATTCTGTTGGAACATACGCTTTAAACGACTCCAACAATACCAACTGTGTATCAAATAATACTTGGATTAAAGATGATAATATTCGAGTAAAGGGTGTGTTTCGTATACGAGGTTTGTTGGAAACGAACTGTAACATGTACTGAGTTCATTCACACCCCAAGAAACCAGACTGGCAGGCCAATAATTCTCAGTGGATGTGCGTAAACATAATTTTTAGGAACCTAATGTGCCATCCACACGTATATGTAAAACCAAGACTGAGACTATCACTATCACATCGCAAAAAAACTTGGTTGGAGATACAGCAGATGATGCGAGCTAAGGGGAAGGCCTAATTAATGCACTTTGATCCAAGCCAAAATGCAGCACGCCTCGACTGGAGCTGTTTTCTTAGAGGTGCCAAGAGACCCTGCACATTGCACTCAAAATCAAGATGATCGTGTCATGGGACACATGAACAATACAGGCATCGTCGAAAACCATCCTGTTTGTGTTTTCCCAAACAGGGTGATGGCCACAGAGCCATCAGAACGCCAACGTAACAGATCACCAGTGGCTCCACAATGTCCAGTAGGGCAGATCCACATAAGTCATGGGCAAAAGCTTTCTACCGAGTAAGATCATCGGTGTTGATCCACCTACTCTGTTTTTTGGTGAGTGAATAAACATCAGCAAGGATTCACATTCCGACTGTATGCTGTGCAGATATAAGCATGTGAACAAACAAAGAGGTGATACACGTAAATAAACAAAGAGGTGATGATTACCCGTTGGGCATACTGTGTTCTAGAACCTGATCTTGAGGTGCTCCGTTTTTTTTCTTCCAAACTAGCAATTCCAGGATCCACGTAGCACAATTGAAAACATGACAAGCGTAAGAGACATGCTATAGAAACGCATTAAACGTGGTAACCCTTCTGAACTTCTTGTTTTAATCGGTTATGTGATGTACCTGGTATTGTGGTTTCCTAAGGGTTTGGACACCTTTTCAACAGCCTCTGCCATCTTTTTTTGATTGTAAGAGACCTCTCTAAATAAGCTGTTCTCCGTAAGAATTAAACAAAAAAAAGTAGACTTCTCTATTTTATAGATAGAGAGATGCAATATTATTTTTTGTGGAGTGAAAATAATCCAAACCATTATGCTTTTATGAAGCAAAGACCAATGAAGTTAACACAGGGTCATTTCATCGGTCATCATGCTGAACTAACACAAATTATATAGAACAAATGTGCAGAAAAAGATATTTGCAGCAACAAAACATAAAAATGGGCAATAAGAATACATATATACACATAAAGTAACCTTTAAGCTACATAACTTGAAGAAGAAAAAACAACTGCCAAAACTTCCAACAGGATGCGAACTTCAAATTTACAGAACCGAGGAGTTGAAATTACAGTAGGATACACTTACAAAGTTGTACTAAATCAAAAACACTTATTTTGAGACGGAGGGAGAAGTAATCAATACTTACATGGCCAGGGTCTAAAAGCAAAAGGTTATACTGGCCATGTGATTGCTTGCTATGTTCAGCTACATCCTGCAAATAAGAAGCCCTACACAGTCCTCTATGAAGCCAAATTTAGACCTATAAGAACACCTTTTCACTGGTAAAACCAAGTGCATGTGCCACATATTATATGATCAGTCCTGAATCAGTAATGGACAACGGGTTGCATCTTCTTTTCATGAAGTAACATAGAGAAACAAGTGCGAGCAAGATCTCTAGATCTGCACAACAAGTCCTTGGAATAGATATAGCTATCCTTCAGAGCTACATATCTCAACAAAGCAGATATTGTGGAATCTTCCTTTTTCAGTCAGGACAAGTTCGTGCTGGGCAGCTGTGATATACTCCCTCCTCCCCAAAATATAAGGTGTTGTTTGATTTTTCTGGTCTTCGTTACATAACTTTGACTATAATTTTCATATATTGTAAGTCTATAAAATTAATATACAGACATATGAAATAACGCTGTTTTACAAGACAAATACGATGATGTCATTTATACATGTTCAATATATATACTTTGATATATATAAGTGGTTAAAGTCATGCATCAAAGACCGTGCAAAGTCAATCACGCCTTATATCTTGAAAAGAAGGGAATATATTTTATTGTCGTTGAGCACAGACTTCGGTTCGTGCAGCAGAGGAGGGAGCTGGTCTACTGCCAAACTATACGCGCAGCACCAGACACCATGTTGCAACACAAACACCTGCACCGTGTATCTTGTCTCGGGGGTTAACTCTATCAACACATACAAGACAAGCCGCCGGCGCCTTCTTCTTCCTCTCTGGAGAGGATTGCCCAGTAAGCGTAGTAATTGTTGTCCTGTCATTGTGGGCGTGGTGCCATGGCGACCATGCCTCTCTCGGGGCACAGCAGGCTGAGCACTCTCGTTGTGAATACGCTCTCGTCCTCGTGGTGCTCGGATCAACGCGACTTGTGGTGGAGAAAGTGTCTGCAGACGGCGGCGGCGCGAACAAGCATGGTGGGGAAGCCGACACGGAGGAGGATCTCGGTGAGGAGATCGTCGTCGTTGAGCACTTTGAATACCGCCGGCGTATCGCCCCTTGTTTTGGCTGGAGTTGGGTCTCCGTGGGGTTTGGGAAAGGGGATCGAGCGAGGCAGGTTTTTTTCTTTTTCTTTCAAGTACCTGATTAACATTTTTTATATACATGATCAACATTTTTTCAAATACTAGTTCAATATTATTCAAATACTTATTCAACATTATTGAAATACTTGTTTAATATTTTTAAATACTTATTCAACAATTATAAAATGTTTTATGAAGAGTGTTTTTTTGTAATATATATATATATATATATATAATATTTTTAAGTATAAACAAAAGTACAAAAGAAAATAAAAAAGAAAACAGAAAAAGTAAAAAAAACTGGGAAAAAAGAGGCTGTGGCCTCCCGCACTCATGGGCTGGCCCAGCTCGGGGGCGATACTATTTCCTTCGGACTCGCTGAAGGGGCGACCGACCCGGGCCAACTCACGCGCGCGGCAGGCCACATGCTCGTTTTTCTGCGTTTGTTTTTTCTGTTTTCTGCTTTAGTTTCTTGCTATATTTTTGTACTCTTGTTTATACTTTATAAAACATTATGTATATACATATATATAATAAAAACACTCCAAACAATATTTTAAAAATAAAATGTTGAACGAGTATTTGAAAAATGTTGAACAAGTATTTGAAAATGTTTCATAAGTATTAAAAGATGTTGAACAATTTCCGCAAAACAAATGTTGAACAAGCATTCGGAAAATGTTGAACGTGTATACAAAATTTTATGATCAAGTATTAAAAAATGATGATTGTTTTATCATGTATATAAAAATGTTAATCTACCATTTTGAAAAAAATATTGAACAAGTACTTGGAAATATTAATCAAGCATTCAGGAAATGTTAGATGTGTATAGAGAAAATGTTGACCATGTATTAAATAAATGATGAAAAAAATTAGATCATGTACGTAAAAATGCTAAGCAAGCATTTGACAAAAAATATAGAACAAGTATTTCAAAAAATTTATTCAAGCATGTGGAAAAATGTTGAACAAGTATTTGTAAAATGTTAATCAAGCATTTGGGAAATTTTAAATGTGTATAGAAAAAATGTTGACCATGTATTTAATAAATGGTGAAAAAAATTTAATCATGTGTATAAAAAATGTTAATCAACTATTTGAAATAAAATGTTGAAGAAGTATTTGAAAAATATTAATTAAGCATTTGGAAAATGTTAAATGTGTAGAAAAATGTTGTCGATGTATTCAAAACATATTATTATTTTTATTGAAAACTATTAATCAAGCTTTTAAAAAATATTAAAAATGAATCCATAAAATGTTGGCCGTGTATTAAAAAATGTTTAAAATTTAGAGGAAAATGTTAACTATATATTCGGTAAATGTTAATCTTGTGTTTGAAAAATATTAAAACTGACAATGTATTACAAAAATTTATCATTTGTATTGGAAAAATGTTAACGTGTAAACAATGTTGTTAACATATACAAAAAATGTACTCCCTGCCTTCCTAAATATAAGTATTTTTAGACATTCCACTATGGACTATATACGGATGTATATAGACATATTTTACAGTGTAGATTCACTCATTTTGTTCCGTATGTAGTCTTTTATTGAAATATCTAAAAAAACTTATATTTATGAATGAAGAGAGTAGAATAATAACCAATAGAAGAAAGAAAACCGAAAATTGGAACAAAATAAAAAATAATAAAAAGAAAGTAAAAAAACAAAGAACGAAATGCAAAAAAGAATGAAAGAAAAACGGAGAAGAAAAAAGATCCCGAAGAAAACCGCTCGAGTAGCCTCAAGTAGGATGCACCCTACCCCTCGCATTTCTCCTCGTATTTCTAGGTCTGGCCTTGCAGTTAATGCCCATCAAAGTCCAAACTGCATAAAAAGAAAAGTATAAACTGCTCTAAAAAAACAATGTATAAAATGCAGTAACTAATAAACTGAATGTGCTGTGCGTACGACGATTTGCCATCCTATGTGTGTACAACACACATATTGAGCATGCAGATTCAGAACGAGAAAAAAAATCAACGAACCGTGTTTATCGTCATACAAGGATCGGACAGATTTTGTCGTATTTAAATGTAATAATATGAAAATCCAACAAACAATTTTTTGGGTTGATAAAATTATTTGAGAAAATACTGCACTCCGTGAGATCCCGCAGCTCGCTTCATGCAATGAATACAGACCCCGAGAGCCCTGAGGATAGCGGCGCAACAAATTCCAATGGATGTGCAAAAACATGTGTATAAAACCAACACGAGACTGTCACTGTTACATCCCAAACAAATTGTGTTGGAGATACAGCAGGTGATGGGAGCTATATATAGGGCTAGCCGAATCATCGCTCTAATTTTTTGCACAAACTGCGCCAAGCCACTTTGAAGCAGAGTTTCTTTGTGGAGGCGCCAAGGGACCCTGTGTAATATACATCGAAGAACAACTTGATCGACGGCCAGCTGAACAATCCGGAGCAAGAGGGGAGCTAGGGCATCCCTTTGAGCACCAGGGAGGTTGCCACGGAGCCATCAGAAGTGACAAGAAAACACCTTGAGACAGAACACCAGCAGATTCATAATACATGGACAAAAGCTCTTTTTTTCGTGTAGATCGTCGATTCTGATCCACCTACTCTGTTGTTTGATGAGTGGATCGACATCAGCAAGGATTCAGATTGCAAAACTGTATATAGCGTAAAGATATAAGCATGTGAAAGAAGACAGACGTGATGATTACCCGTTGCACATACGAGCATTCTAGAACCTGATCAGGATACTGTCAATAGTCTTGAGCTGCTCTGTTTCTTCTGAACTAGCAATTCCAGGATCCACATAGCACAACTGAAAAACAAAAGGCGTAAGAGGGTGGGATATAAAAAGCATTAAACGTTGTCACCCTTCTGAGATTCATATTTCACCAGCTATTGATGTACCTGATATTGTGGTTTCCTGAGGGTGTGAACACCTCTTTTCAATAGCCTCTGCCATCCTTTTTTGGTTGTAAGAGACCTCTCTAAATCAGCTGTTCTCTGTAAGAATTAAAGAAAAAAATATATTATACTTCTGTATTTCACAGAGAGAGATGTAATATTACTTTTACGGAGTAAAAATACTACAAATGAATTATGTTTTTATGAAGAAAAAAAAAGGTTAAAGGGTTCAGGATCAATCTCAACAGTCATCATCTCGAACAGCATAAATTATGTTGAACAAATGTGCAGAAAAAAAATATTTACAGTTGCAGAACAGAAAACTGGGCACCAGAATGCCTATATACACACATAAAGGAACCTTTAAGCTACATTACTTGGAAAAAAAATTCAACTAGTAAAATAATTGCCAAAACTTCCAACTGGATGTGAATTTCAAAATAACAGAACTAATAATAGGAATATAGGATACACTCATATAAGAAATAATAATCAATACTTACATGGCTAGGGTCTAATACCAAAAGGTTATATCGGTCTTGAGATCCACGATTACCCTTTTGCTTTTGAATCCCAACTATAGTCCTCGAATGACCTTGATGTTGGAAATACAATGGGCTGTGAAGGGCACCTAGTTAGTCAGTTTAAAACAATCTTTGCATTTAACAACTTAGCATGCTGTCTCAAAGCTGCAGGCATACAGATGGTGGGATAGGACATTCCATAAACAAAAGATACAGATTCTCTTACGTTTTATCGCTGATGATGACATTCTTTGAATTGTGCAACATATCAGCACGCTTGCTTGAAAAGTAGTTCCATACCCAGTCGACAAGGACCTGCTGGCCTCTCATGTTTTCAGCATCCTCTTGACTAAGTTCACAAGTCGATGATCTTGGAGGAGGATTAGTCTTGATCAAATACTTATCCATGGGCCCACATACTCGTTTCCCGCTCTTACCATGCAGACTCGATGATTCTGTGCTATCAAAATCTACAATCCTTGCACGCACACCAAAAGAGCGCAAGAGGGTAACACATTCTAATGTCCCTATCCACTTCTTGACACCATAAATTTTGCTATCGAAATGACTTGCACCAACAGCATCAAAACCTTTATCCCAAGCAATCTCAAGCCATCTCTGAAGTGAAGGGATGTCAGGAATAAATCCACAGCCGCCAAACAGAACCTCCCTCGTCTCTGGTCTTTGCCTCAACAAATGAGAGCTCATCATCTGGATATTTCTCCACCCACATCCCCATCCCTTGTCTTCTGATGAAAGACTCTGATGATGGTCAACATGGCCTGATATTATACTTGTTGATGAGCCGCCTTCCGATTCAAGGCAGCTCCTCAACAAGTTCATAACGCCAGCTTCAATTCGTTGAATTTCGCTTCGAACCTGTGCTCCGACCAAGCAAGAAATTTGTTCATACAGTACATTTTCATAAGGAGATGGGCCTCTGATGATGCTTGATGAGGCCCCTTGAGCAAGAGAATCGTCATTAGGGAACGGCCGCTTGCTATGTTGAGGTACATCCTGCAAATAAAACTGTCTGTGGGTATATTTTCCACAAGAAAACATGGAAAAGGTAAAAAGCCCTACAGTCCTCTATGAAGCAAAATTCAGACCCATCAGTACAAGTGTATCCAATGAAATTGACTAGCAATAGGAAGAAAAAGATATAACAGCGAGTACATGTGCCACATATGATATGAGCAATGCTGAATTAGTAATGAACAATGTGTTACATCTACTTTTCTTACAGTAATAAGATAGAGAAACGAGTGCGAGCAAGATCTTACCACAACAGTACTAGTGCTCAATTCTGCGGCCATGGCTAGCTGCGCCAACTCCATGTCCCTCTGAACCTCGTCATCATCGAAGTGGCTGTTCGCGTGCCTAGAGCAGTGACCAGCAACAACATCAGCCAAGGCAGTAAAATTATAAGTTCAGCATCATGTATAGTATACTGAAGAAAAGGGGGAGCTCCAATGCTCCATCTATCCAGCCGGAGGACACAAGAATCGACCATTACCGCTCGAGCTCGGCCGTCAGGACTTGGTGGCCGCAGATGGGGCACGACGAGATCATCTCCGCATCAATCAACAATTATCACTGTTCCTACAGAGCGCACAGAGGCGAAATCTTGTGTAAGGACAGAACTAGGGTGGGAATCCGAGACACTCACGGCGCCACTGCCCGTCAATCGTGGTGTGGCTGGAATCGAGACATCGGATTGCGAGGGAGAAGATCGGGCTGGTTGCGTACCAGCCGGAGAAGATGGGAGGCGGCGGCCTGCTCCGGCCTGCGGCGGGGGAGGGGAGGGGACTGGAGGCGGGTCGGTGCGCCTGGCGAGCCGTGCGGGGAGAAGGGGGCAGGGGGCTCGGCGAGGGGCGGACGAGGCGGACAGGCACGAGCACGTACCGGCGTCGGCGGCGTCGTCGGCGGCGGCGCCGGCGGCGGCGATGTTTTCTTTTTGACGGACGGAATCGAATTTCTGGGTTCGGGACACTGCGGGTTAAAATAATAGGAGGGAAAACGACTATGGGCTCTTGGCCCGTGAAGGGGTCAATGCGGATTTATCATTTTTTTTACTTAACAGTTTTGATAAAGCACATCTAGACTTTATTTATGCTAAAAAAATCTAGATTTTATTTAAATACATGATTAACATTTTTTTTTCAAGCACATGCTGTGAATTGTTTTTCTAATATGTGTTAATCTTTTTCCAAACACACATTGAAATATACTTTTGTAATGGCATGAGGCATTTTATAAAACTACGCGGACATTGTTCTACATTCTATTAACATTTTTCTCTTAGATGTCACCAACATATTTTTTGAAACACGTGCATTTTTCTAAATGCAACCTACATTTTTTGAACTCGGTTGCCATAAGCTGAAAGAAGACAATGGCAGATAGCATGGTGCGCACCAGCTCTACCGTGCTCGGCAGAGCAATATGTCCGCTTCCCGGCCACCAAGGCGCTTGGCGAGATTGTCCATTGCCGGCTGTTGGTCCTCCCAGCGAAGACGGTTGTCCAATAGGGACATATGCCGAGGTAGGTGATCGGAACGCAGCTACGGGACATCCAGATCCTTCGACAATGTCATGGATCATGGTCGCCAATACGTTAATGGGAATGGCGATGCTCTTGCCCCAGTTGGCAAAGAGCCCCGTGGCAGCACGAAATAGTTGGAGGAGCTCCATGATGGACTGCTATCCAGTGATATCTGGTTTGAGAAAGAAAACAAAGTCATCTGCGTAGAGTGAAGCGCGTGGGGAAAGCACCTTTTGCCAATGCATGGGTGCCATCACACCGTGCGCTGCCGTACAGTCCACCATCATTGCCAAGGTATCCTCTCATGTTGATGATCGGCTCAGTTAGATCCCTGTTTACAAGGACACGAGTGGAGGCCATTCCCAACAGACCCACGATCCAGCAGGCCCACTTATCCCAAAGCCCCTTTGCTGGAGCAACTGTATGATGGATTCCCAAGAGGCACTAACGAAGGCATTGCCAATATTGACTTTGAGGAGCATCGTCGGCCACTTTGGACTTTGATTTGATGAGGCCCTACACAAACACGAACTTTTCTAGGATATTGTGTTTCTTGATGAATGCACTCTGGCGTGTTGACACCAGCCTACCCATCTTGGGATGCAGACACCAAGTTAGCATTTTGGCGATCAATATTATAGTGGTATGTACCAAGATGATTGGCCTAAAGTCAGTGCGCTTGGAGGCCTAAAGTTGGTGCGCTTGTAGGCCCAAAGTCTCTTGGGCAACTGCACCATACTAGTTGTGTTTAAACACTCGACGTTAGAGAAATTTTGGTCCTGGAACTAACTCACCGCTGTTAGGGCATCTCCAGCCACGCCCCTAGGAAGGCCTCCGCAGGCGATTTTTTTCGCGCCGGCGCCAAAAAAAGGCCCAGTCGTGACTCTAGGAGCCCGATTTTCGCCGACCTGGACCGAAAACAGCACCGGTGGACCCAGGCCGAACCCGGCGCGCTGGGGGGTGCCCGAAGGCGCCGGGGCGAGCTCTTTTGGCGCGAAAAAGCCGCGGGCCAGCCGCGTCAGCGACACGGCGCCTCGTCTTCCCCCAACGGCCTCGGTTCCCGCGGGGAATCAACGCCAAGGCTGCCGCCGGTCAGCCTTGCCATTGATTCGTCACGGGCGGCGCGTCACGGGACGGCGCGCCGACGCCTCCCCTCCCTCGCACGCGTACACACGGGTGCGGCGCGGCTATATAGCCGGTGGCCTACACTCGCCTGTGCCCACACCAGCCCCGCCCCTCGCCGCCGCCCAGCCCCTCCCTCTCCCTACCTCTCCCAAGCGCCGCCGCCCAGCCCCTCCCTCTATCTCTCTACCTCTCCCGAGCCCGTCGCCATGGCGGAACGCTTCCCCGGAGACGAGGCGGCGGCCAACGGCTTCGGTCGCCATTCGCTCCGTGAACAGGAGTCCTGGCTCCTGTTCCAGGTGAACATCCCGGCGCCGCCGGACATGCGCACCGGGCCGACGGGGCGGAGACTCAGCGCCGGGGGAGTGCCCATTCCCCCGTTGCCCGACGCCGTGGCGAAGCCGAAGTACTTCGCCGAGGAAGTCGAGGTCGTGCGCGCCTCCCTCACCGACACCCAACTCTCCCTCCCCCAGTACGCCGCCGACAACCACGCGGCTTGGGCGGCGTATTTCGAGCGCCGCCAGCAGTAGCGCTTGGCGTCCACCAACGGCGCGCTGGTGGTCGGCGGCCGGCAGAACAGCGAGGGGCGCCACCTGTGGTGGGGCGTCCCCGGCCGCACACTCGAGGGCGTGCTGACGTACCTCGAGGGCGGCAACGATCTACCGTTGGCGTACCCGGCGAGGGCGGCCGCCCCGGCGCAGCACCGACGCGCCGGGCCATGGGCGCCAAGGAGGTTCGGGTCCTCATCCTCTTCTTCCTCCTCTCGATCTTCGTCGCACTCCTCCGACACTCCGGCCCTGCTTGGCGTCAAGGCCGAGCCCGCGGCGGAGACGCCGCTCGGCCGGCGCATGCCCAGCACCGGCATCGTCATCAACGAGGGCGGCCGTCGCGCCTACTCGTCGGCTCCTCCTTCGCGCTTCGTCAAGCCAAAGACGGAGCCGGGGCTCGCGCCGGTGAAGACGGAGCCGGGGCTCGCGCCGGTGAAGAAGGAGCCGGCCGCGCCGGTGACGGCGGAGCTCGACGACGACGACGCGGCCCTGGAATGGGCGTGCAGGGACTCCATAGCGATGGAGAAGGAGCGCCTGGAGAAGGCGAAGGAGCGCCAGTGCGCCGCCCTGCTTCGCTTCGCGGAGCATCGACGCGGCCGCGACGAAGGCGGAGTCGTCGTCATCTACGACAGCGACGACGACGACGACGACGATGATGCGCCGCCACCAGTCCGCCGTGGCGACGCCGGGCAGGGGTCCAGCAGGGGTGCCCGCGTCAAGGAGGAGAAGGCCGACGACGACGATGGCGGCGACGGCGGCGGCTTCAGCCAGTTTTTCCTTTAGATTAGTTTATGTATATGTGCTATGTAATGAAAATCCGCGAACTTCGCCGAAATGTGCCGAAATTTCTCGTGTTTGGCCGAAATTTATCGTGTTTAAGCCGAACTTTGCCGAACTTCTTTTATTTTAAAACGTGCCTGAGGGCGGCCCTGGGGCCGGCGGCTGGGGATCAACTCGCCCACAGGCCCAATTTTTGCGCCGGCTCACCCCCAGGCGGCGATTTTAGGCGCCCCCTAGGGGGCCAATGGCTGGAGATGCCCTTATAACCTTGACCTTGCTCCAGCAAGTGTGTAAGAAGAGCACGTTGTAGTCGTCCCCATGCGCTCAATACCCATGTCGTCAACTGCAGCTAGGACCCCCCGTTCCCTTGGAAAATGGAGCCTCGAGGTCGCCGAGGAACACATGCATGGATGTGCAACCGAGAAATCTCTACTCCTAACTAGTATAATACCCGTGTGTTGCCACGGGCTCTTCAAAATTTATAATCAGTATCTTTCATTTATCATCCCCTCATATTGGATGATTATGGGGTGCTCTAATTAGAAACACAACAATCAAATATTAGGAAATTTCACCGAACGAACAACAACGAATAATACGATATCTATCAAACGAATAAAATGAGGTCATATTTTTGGTCTGTCATGCACTTCTGTTGAAAAGTGCCTATCCCTTTTAGAATCAACCCACTGTTTGCTCGCACGCAAAAAAAATACATCTCTAAAGTGGGGAACCGATCGGTGCCAAAAAGAACTCAAACTCCTATCCAATCTCGACTTCGTGCTCTTCCATTTCCATTGATGAAGATGGGACGTCAAGGGTTTCATCATGATGACCTCGAGCAGCCGCCGACATCCCTCCCCACATCTACCCCTACCCCCTGCTGCCGCTTGCACTGTCCTTGCTCCTCGAGGGAGCTAGGGACACAATGTTCTTTAGGATGGGCATGACCAGATCCACGAGGAGGCAACATTCTTCCATGGGAACCCAACCAAGCACACCATCCTCCGCAACCATCCAATCCCAGCCTAACAAAGTCAAGACCCGCCATCGATCCACAAATCAGGCTCGCCGCATCCAAGTTCACTGCAAGTCTGCGACGAGTCTGTAGTCGACATCTTGACTTTGGCTATCCCCACGGAAGAATCATCGGATCCTGCTTACTTTTACCATCACTTCGTCTCTTTCCAAGGGAGCGACACCACCCAGCCAATCACCACCACCGCTTGCGGCTTGCCTACATAAAATCATGAGAAATCCCCACGGCGGTGCTGTAAGATCACCTTGGCGACCTCGACAGTGACCGACCGGTCTAAGATCTAAGCTAGCCGCTCTTTGTAGAAACCAATAGAAGTAGGCATGTGACTCAGATTTGTTCTTTGGTGTGCATGCGTTTCTTGCTGCCCACCAGCTCTTGTCTACAACTCGCCTATCTCTGTACCAGCTCTTGGTCTACAACTCGCCTATCTCTGTACCAGCTCTTGGTCTACAACTCGCCTATCTCCATGCTCGAGACGACCAAGCTCGATGCGCAAGTCGCATACGTCTGCTAGAGCTATATCCAGGCCCTATGATTTTTGGATCACTGGCACTATGGGTGCCAGGACCGGAGTCGCCCTCATCCACCAAGTGGATCAAGGAGGCCCACCACCTAGACTCTACATCGCAACATTTTGTGTTTTCCTATAAAAAGTAAAGAACCTTCTCTAATAAACGTATATATAACCTTTTGGTTTTATAGTCTCAACTTTCCTACACTCCAATACCATAAGGATTTCTTGGTTTTATTTAATGACCTTCTTGAATGTCATTCACTTAGAAAGGTAGTAATACAATCTGTGATATTAAGGCAAATTATTAGTCATATTAAAGTGCAAAAGGCCCTAAAGGAGTCAAAGCATGACTTTTATGGTTATACTGTAATTTGCAAGATCTGAGATTTATGCAAGTGTACAATTAGAGAAGAGCCAATTAAATAGATTTTCACATTCAGAATAGTACGATTAGCAGTAGCACTTCAATTTTTTCATGTTTGATCAGCTTGCTAGGTGGTTATCACTAAGCATGTTGGAACGATGAGCATAACCTAACTTAGTTCAGTACGTGTTGCTGCAAATTAGTTCAGTAAGTACGAAGCTGTTGCTAATTTCAATGCCTGGCTGTTGCAAGTTTCTAATGAAAAAGTACTTCAGGTCAAAGGTCAGGGAATATACACTTTTGTTATCATGGTTGTTTCCTTATAGTGAACAACTTTGATCACCACTTCAGCAGCTACTATCTATAAGAAGACATTAGCTAAGTAGATACAGGCAAAGAAAGTATGTAGGCAAAACCAGAATTAAAAACATCCTTCTCAATGGAGCTCGTGCAGTTCGGAAGACCCTAATGATCAATGAGGGACCCCTCCGATGGTAGCATGGCGTGACAATTGCCGTCAATGACGACACCCAAAGTACCTTGCATATCCATCGATCCAGTTCGGAACAATCAAGCACATACCTTGCAAAGTGATGTGGATCTGAAGCAGAGGTGGGAAGGTAAAGGCTCAGGTGAGGTGGAATGAGACGTTGATATAGACATGCACGCATAAGAATAAGGCGGTGCCCAGGATGGATCTCCATCGGAGGAGGCCGGATCCGCTGGGGAGGAGGTCGTTGTAGTACCTGCCATCTGTGCGATGGATCACGGGGCTGGCAGGCAGGGGGAGGGGATAGGAGGGAGCGGGTGGGCTAGAGCGCAGATGGCGGGTGCCCCCGACGACGGCTGGGAAGGATGGTGGAGGAGGTGGATGAGGATGGCGGCGGCGGCGTCTGCGGTTGCGCCTCGTCCGCAGCCGTGCTGGTGGTGGTCGATGCGAGAGCCGGATGGCGTCGGCCAGAATCAGGCAGGGGCGACAAAGATTTAGAGGAGAGAGAGAATGGAGGCGATGAGCGATGGGAGGAAGGGCCACCGGCGATTGGGGTGGCCTCAGATCCGCCCTCCATGGCCGCCTATTTCATGGGACGAACACCCGTGCTCACCGTCGGGCTCGCCTTCGGCCGCTGCCTTGCCGACATTCACGACGTAGAGCCCCTTCCTCCGATCCCATTTTCCAGGGAGGCAGCGCCATCCTTCATCGCAGAGAACGAGTCCACACTGAGATCCCAACGAGATCGTGATTGCGCCTCCCCAAACCGCAGCGGCACATCCCACTCCATCAACGACCAACCTATATGAGGCGGAGGGTCAGTGTAGGACGCGAGCGCCGTCACCATGGATGTGGGGGACGCCGTAGGTGGGAAGGAGGCGGCGACGGCGTCTGTGTCAGGAAGATCGCACGACGGTGGCGGCGTTTACTCGAGGGGATCGAGAGGAGCTGCGTTTGGTGCCGGGTGGGTTCTTTGGTGCATGTGTGGGGCTGGAGATTGTGATAGGTGATCAGGTGAGGGCGTGCCATACCTGGATCGATAGCCTTACCATACCTGGTGGTAATTTAAATCTATTATCATATTTGATATTTCCCGAGTTATGGCCTTACCATACCTGGATTGATAGCCTTTGGGGTAATTTAAATTTATTACCATATTCAAAATTTCCTGAGTTATGACCTTACCATACCTGGATTGATTTATTACTATACATGGATTAATTATGATTGATTACCATAAATACGTTGGTGCGTGCGTGGGGCTGGAGATTGTGATAGGTGATCAGGTGAGGGCGTGCCATACCTGGATCGATAGCCTTACCATACCTGGTGGTAATTTAAATTTATTACCATATTCAATATTTCCCGAGTTATGACCTTACCATATCTGGATTGATAGCCTTTGGGGTAATTTAAATTTATTACAATATAATTACCATATTCAAAATTTCCTGAGTTATGACCTTACCATACCTGGATTGATTTATTACTATACGTGGATTAATTATGATTGATTACCATAAATACGTTGGTGCGTGCGTGGGGCTGGAGATTGTGATAGGTGATCAGGTGAGGGCGTGCCATACCTGGATCGATAGCCTTACCATACTTGGTGGTAATTTAAATTTATTACCATATTCGATATTTCCCGAGTTATGGCCTTACCATACCTGGATTGATAGCCTTTGGGGTAATTTAAATTTATTACAATATAATTACCATATTCAAAATTTCTTGAGTTATGACCTTACCATACCTGGATTGATTTATTACTATACGTGGATTAATTATGATTGATTACCATAAATACGTTGGGTATTGCCGGTCAGACGAGAAAAGAGAAAAACCGGTGGGAGGGGCTGGTGGGAGGTGGGATGAAGAAAAACCGGTTGAAAATAAACCGGTTGAAAGTGGGGGGGGGGGACTATTCAACCAATTCGTCCATTAGGAGTAGAGATGGAGCAGTTGGTAGGATTGCGTCCACGGTTTATTTTCATCTGGTTATATTTCGTCTGGTTTATTTTCGTCCGGTTTATTTTCGTCTCATATCCCACCACCATATCTCCTCACATTGATTTTTTTACCCTCACAATAAAAACTTTCCTAACTTTTCCAAAGTTTCCTAACTAGACACGTTATAAACGGGCAGGTACCGATAGCACGTTCTCAATTAATAAAATTTTGTTTTATGACAATCAATTCCAAATCCTAATTTTCCTAATGCATCGATCTTTGCCTTTTTTAAGTAGTTATTTTGATAGGGAGGGTTTAGCCACGAAAATCATCCCTCCATCGTCGGCTGCATCCCTCACCCACGTCGCTGTTGCAGGATCTTCATCCGTCATCCTGAGCAATTGGGGCGGCGATGTAGGCGAGCTTCACGATAGTGGGGAGGACCAGGCCGCGGTGAAGGCAGGTCATGCGCTCCTCATGCTCCACGAACGGAACCTGCGCACGGAGGCGGTAGCGCGGGGTGGCAGCCGGCAATGAGGCGGCCGCGCTACGTGACGAGCTACGGGTCCCCCTTTGTGATGTTTTGGCATCTCTCCTTCATCGCACATCCTCAGGTTCCTCTTGCCCTTCCCTTCCTCTGTCCTCCTCTCCCATCTCTATGCTTTCACGTGCATCCAGTTTTGATTCCTCATGTGATATATACCAAACATAGGTACGTCAATTCACTTCCTTCCCTTCCCTTCGTCCCTCGGTCCCACGCTCGTGGCGCTGAAGTGGTGGCAACAGGCGATGGCTGTTGGAAATATGCCCTAGAGGCAATAATAAAAGCATTATTATTATATTTCCTTGTTCATGATAATTGTCTTTATTCATGCTATAATTGTGTTATCCAGAAATCGTAATACATGTGTGAATAACAGACACCAACATGTCCTTAGTAAGCCTCTAGTTGACTAGCTCGTTGATCAACAGATAGTCATGGTTTCCTGGCTATGGACATAAGATGTCATTGATAACGAGATCACATCATTAGGAGAATGATGTGATGGACAAGACCCAATCCTAAGCATAGCATAAAGATCGTATAGTTCGTTTGCTAGAGTTTTGCGATGTCAAGTATCCTTTCCTTAGACCATGAGATCGTGTAACTCCCGGTTACCGTAGGAGTGCTTTGGGTGTACCAAACGTCACAACGTAACTGGGTGACTATAAAGGTAGACTACGGGTATCTCCGAAAGTATCTGTTGGGTTGACACAGATCAAGACTGGGATTTGTCACTCCGTATGACGGAGACGTATCACTGGGCCCACTCGGTAATGCATCATCATAATGAGCTCAAAGTGACCAAGTGTCTGGTCACGGGATCATGCATTACGGTACGAGTAAAGTGACTTGCCGGTAACGAGATTGAACGAGGTATTGGGATACCGACGATCGAATCTCGGGCAAGTAATATATCGATTGACAAAGGGAATTGCATACGGGGTTGATTGAATCCTCGACATCGTGGTTCATCCGATGAGATCATCGTGGAGCATGTGGGAGCCAACATGGGTATCCAGATCCCGCTGTTGGTTAATGACCGGAGAGTCGTCTCGGTCATGTCTGCTTGTCTCCCGAACCCGTAGGGTCTACACACTTAAGGTTCGGTGACGCTAGGGTTGTGAAGATAAGTATATGCAGTAACCCGAATGTTGTTCGGGGTCCCGGATGAGATCCCGGACGTCACGAGAAGTTCCGGAATGGTCCGGAGGTGAAGAATTATATATAGGATGTGCAGTTTCGGCCATCGGGACAAGTTTCGGGGTACCCGGTATTGTACCGGGACCACCGGAAGGGTCCCGGGGGGTCCACCGGGTGGGGCCACCTATCCCGGAGGGCCCCTTGGGCTGAAATAGGAGGGAACCCAGCCCATAGTGGGCTGGGGCGCCAGCCCCCCCAAGGCCCATGCGCCTAGGGTTGGGGGGGAACCCTAAGGGGGGCGCCCCCTTGCTTGGGGGGCAAGCCCCCCACCCCTGGCCGCCGCCCCCCCTGGTAGATCCCATCTACCAGGGCCGGCGCCCCCCTGGCACCCCTATATATAGTGGGGGAGAGGAGGGACTTGATGCCCACGCCTTTGGTGCTTCCCTCTCTCCCCGTTACTTCTTCCTCCCTCGTAGTACACGGCGAAGCCCTGCATCGTGACGCCCTGCATCCACCACCACGCCGTCGTGCTGCTGGATCTTCGTCAACCTCTCCTTCCCCCTTGCTGGATCAAGAAGGAGGAGACGTCTCCCGTCCCGTACGTGTGTTGAACGCGGAGGTGCCGTCCGTTCGGCGCTGGTCATCGGTGATTTGGATCACGTCGTGTTCGACAACATCAACCTCGTTCTAACGAACGCTTCCGCTCACGATCTACAAAGGTATGTAGATGCATCTCGTGACTCGTTGCTAGATGAACTCCTAGATGATCTTGGTGAAACGAGTAGGAAATTTTTTGTTTTCTGCAACGTTCCCCAACAGTGGTATCAGAGCTAGGTCTATGCGTAGTTCTTCTTGCGCGAGTAGAACACAATTCGTTGTGGGCGTGGATTTGTCAACCTTCTTGCCGCTACTAGTCTTTTCTTGCTTCAGCAGTATTGTGGGATGAAGCGGCCTGGACCAACCTTACACGTACGCTTACGTGAGACCGGTTCCACCGACTAACATGCACTAGTTGCATAAGGTGGCTGGCGGGTGTCTGTCTCTCCCACTTTAGCTAGAGCGGATTCGATGAACAGGGTCCTTATGAAGGGTAAATAGAAGTTGACAAATCACGTTGTGGCTTTCACGTAGGTAAGAAAACGTTCTTGCTAGAACCCTAATTCAGCCACGTAAAAACTTGCAACAACAATTAGAGGACGTCTAACTTGTTTTTGCAGCAAGTGGTTTGTGATATGATATGGCCAAAGTTGTGATGAATGATGAATGATCTATATGTGATGTATGAGATGTTCATGCTATTGTAATAGGAATCACGACTTGCATGTCGATGAGTATGACAACCGGCAGGAGCCATAGGAGTTGTCTTTATTCTTTTATATGACCTGCGTGTCATTGAGAAACGCCATGTAAATTACTTTACTTTATTGCTAAACGTGTTAGCCGTAGTAGTAGAAGTAATAGTTGGCGAGCAACTTCATGGAGGCACAATGATGGAGATCATGATGATGGAGATCATGGTGTCATGCCGGTGACAGGATGATCATGGAGCCCCAAGATGGAGATCAAAGGAGCTATGTGATATTGGCCATATCATGTCACGTTTATTATTTGATTGCATGTGATGTTTATCATGTTTTGCATCTTGTTTACTTAGAACGACGGTAGTAAATAAGATGATCCCTCATAATAATTTCAAGAAGTGTTCCCCCTAACTGTGCACCGTTGCGACAGTTCGTTGTTTCGAAGCACCACGTGATGATCGGGTGTGATAGATTCTAACGTTCACATACAACGGGTGTAAGACAGATTTACACATGCAAACACTTAGGTTGACTTGACGAGCCTAGCATGTACAGACATGGCCTCGGAACACAGAAGATCGAAAGGTCGAGCATGAGTCGTATGGAAGATACGATCAACATGAAGATGTTCACCGATGTTGACTAGTCCGTCTCACGTGATGATCGGACACGGCCTAGTTAACTCGGATCATGTTATACTTAGATGACTAGAAGAGGGATGTCTATCTAAGTGGGAGTTCATAAATAATTTGATTTGATGAACTTAATTATCATGAACATTAGTCTAAAAATATTTTACAATATGTCTTGTAGATCAAATGGCCCACGTAGTCCTCAACTTCAACGCGTTCCTAGAGAAAACCAAGCTGAAAGACGATGGCAGCAACTATACGAACTGGGTCCGGAACCTGAGGATCATCCTCATAGCTGCCAAGAAAGATTACGTCCTACAAGCACCGCTAGGTGAAGCTCCCGTCCCACAGAACCAAGACGTTATGAACGCTTGGCAGACACGTGTTGACGACTACTCCCTCGTTCAGTGCGGCATGCTTTACAGTTTAGAACCGGGGCTCCAAAAGCGTTTTGAGAGACATGGAGCATATGAGATGTTCGAAGAGCTGAAAATGGTTTTCCAAGCTCATGCCCGGGTCGAGAGATATGAGGTCTCCGACAAGTTCTTCAGCTGTAAGATGGAGGAAAACAGTTCTGTCAGTGAGCACATACTCACTATGTCTGGTTTACATAACCGCTTGACTCAGCTGGGAGTTAATCTCCCGGATGATGCGGTCATTGACAGAATCCTCCAGTAGCTTCCACCAAGCTACAAGAGCTTTGTGATGAACTTCAACATGCAGGGGATGCAAAAGACCATTCCTGAGTTGTTCTCAATGCTGAAATCAGCGGAGGTAGAAGTCAAGAAGGAACATCAAGTGTTGATGGTCAATAAAACCACTAAGTTCAAGAAGGGCAAGGGTAAGAAAGCCTTCAAGAAGGACGGCAAGGAGGTTGCCGCGCCCGGCAAGCAAGCTGCCGGGAAGAAGCCAAAGAATGGACCCAAGCCCGAGACTGAGTGCTTTTATTGCAAGGGGAGCGGACACTGGAAGCGGAATTGCCCCAAGTACTTAGCAGACAAGAAGGCCGGCAAAACAAAAGGTATATGTGATATACATGTAATTGATGTGTACCTAACCAGTACTCGTAGTAGCTCTTGGGTATTTGATACCGGTGCAGTTGCTCACATTTGTAACTCAAAGCAGGAGCTGCGGAATAAACGGAGACTGGCAAAGGACGAGGTGACGATGCGCGTCGGGAATGGTTCCAAGGTCGATGTGATCGCCGTCGGCACGCTGCCTCTTCATTTACCTACGGGATTAGTTTTAAACCTCAATAATTTTTATTTAGTGCCAGCTTTGAGCATGAACATTGTATCTGGATCTCGTTTAATTCGAGATGGCTACTCATTTAAATCCGAGAATAATGGTTGTTCCATTTATATGAGAGATATGTTTTATGGTCATGCTCCTATGGTGAATGGTTTATTCTTAATGAATCTCGAGCGTAATGCTACACATGTTCTTAGTGTGAATACCAAAAGATGTAAGGTTGATAATGATAGTCCCACATACTTGTGGCACTGCCGCCTTGGTCACATAGGTGTCAAACGCATGAAGAAGCTCCATGCTGATGGACTTTTAGAGTCTCTTGATTATGAATCATTTGACACGTGCAAACCATGCCTTATGGGTAAAATGACCAAGACTCCGTTCTCAGGAACAATGGAGCGAGCAACCAACTTGTTGGAAATTATACATACCGATGTGTGCGGTCCAATGAGTGTTGAGGCTCGCGGTGGCTATCGTTATGTTCTCACCCTCACTGATGATTTGAGTAGATATGGATATATTTACTTAATGAAGCACAAGTCTGAAACCTTTGAAAAGTTCAAGGAATTTCAGAGTGAGGTCGAGAATCAATGTGACAGGAAAATCAAGTTTCTACGATCAGATCGTGGAGGAGAATACTTGAGTCACGAATTTGGCACACACTTAAGAAAATGTGGAATAGTTTCACAACTCACGCCGCCTGGAACACCTCAGCGAAACGGTGTGTCCGAACGTCGTAATCGCACTCTATTAGATATGGTGCGGTCTATGATGTCTCTTACCGATCTGCCGCTATCTTTTTGGGGCTATGCTTTAGAGACTGCCGCATTCACTTTAAATAGGGCTCCGTCGAAATCTGTTGAGACGACACCGTTTGAATTATGGTTTGGAAAGAAACCTAAGCTGTCGTTTCTAAAAGTTTGGGGATGCGATGCTTATGTCAAGAAACTTCAACCTGAAAAGCTCGAACCCAAGTCGGAAAAATGCGTCTTCATAGGATACCCTAAAGAGACTATTGGGTATACCTTCTACCTCAGATCCGAAGGCAAGGTCTTTGTTGCCAAGAATGGATCCTTTCTAGAGAAGGAGTTTCTCTCGAAAGAAGTAAGTGGGAGGAAAGTAGAACTAGATGAAGTATTGCATCTTGAACCGGAAAATGGCGCAACTCAAGAAAATGTTCCTGAGGTGCCAGCACCGACTAGAGAGGAAGTTAATGATAATGATCAAGATACTTCTGATCTAGCTCCTACTGAAATTCGAAGGTCCACAAGGACATGTTCCGCACCAGAGTGGTACGACAACCCTGTCTTGGAAATCATGTTGTTAGACAACGGTGAACCTTCGAACTATGAAGAAGCGATGGCGGGCCCGGATTCCGACAAATGGCTAGAAGCCATGAAATCCGAGATAGGATCCATGTATGAAAACGAAGTATGGACTTTGACTGACTTGCCCGTAGAACGGTGAGCCATAGAAAATAAATGGATCTTTAAGAGGAAGACAGACGCGGATGGTAATGTGACCATCTATAAAGCTCGGCTTGTCGCTAAGGGTTATCGACAAGTTCAAGGGGTTGACTACGATGAGACTTTCTCACCGGTAGCGAAGCTGAAGTCCGTTCGAATCATGTTAGCAATTGCCGCATTCTACGATTATGAAATATGGCAAATGGACGTCAAAACGGCATTCCTTAATGGTTTCCTTAAGGAAGAATTGTATATGATGCAGCCGGAGGGTTTTGTCGATCCTAAGAATGCTGACAAGGTGTGCAAGCTCCAACGCTCGATTTATGGGCTGGTGCAAGCATCTCGGAGTTGGAACATTTGCTTTGATGAGATGATCAAAGCGTTTGGGTTCACACGGACTTATGGAGAAGCCTGTGTTTACAAGAAAGTGAGTGGGAGCTCTGTAGCATTTCTCATATTATATGTAGATGACATACTTTTGATGGGAAATGATATAGAACTCTTGGACAGCATCAAGGCCTACTTGAATAAGAGTTTTTCAATGAAGGACCTTGGAGAAACTGCTTGTATATTAGGCATCAAGATCTATAGAGATAGATCAAGACGCCTCATAGGTCTTTCACAAAGCACATACCTTGATAAGATATTGAAGAAGTTCAATATGGATCAGTCTAAGAAGGGCTTCTTGCCTGTGCTACAAGGTATGAAATTGAGCTCGGCTCAAAGTCCGACCACGGCAGAAGAAATAGAAGAGATGAGTGTCATCCCCTATGCCTCAGCCATAGGTTCTATTATGTATGCCATGCTGTGTACCAGACCTGATGTAAACCTTGCCGTAAGTTTGGTAGGAAGGTACCAAAGTAATCCCGGCAAGGAACACTGGACAGCGGTCAATAATATCCTGAAGTACCTGAAAAGGACTAAGGAGATGTTTCTCGTTTATGGAGGTGACGAAGAGCTCGTCGTAAAGGGTTACGTCGACGCTAGCTTCAACACAGATCTGGATGACTCAAAGTCACAAACCGGATACGTGTATATTTTGAATGGTGGGGCAGTAAGCTGGTGCAGTTGCAAGCAAAGCGTCGTGGCGGGATCTACATGTGAAGCGGAGTACATGGCAGCCTCGGAGGCAGCACATGAAGCAATTTGGATGAAGGAGTTCATCACCGACCTCGGAGTCATACCCAATGCGTCGGGGCCGATCAAGCTCTTCTGTGACAACACTGGAGCTATTGCACTTGCCAAGGAGCCCAGGTTACACAAGAAGACAAGGCACATCAAGCGTCGCTTCAACTCCATTCGTGAAAATGTTCAAGATGGAGACATAGAAATTTGTAAAGTACATACGGACCTGAATGTAGCAGATCCGTTGACTAAACCTCTCCCTAGGGCAAAACATGATCAACACCAGAATTCCATGGGTGTTCGATTCATCACAATGTAACTAGATTATTGACTCTAGTGCAAGTGGGAGACTGTTGGAAATATGCCCTAGAGGCAATAATAAAAGCATTATTATTATATTTCCTTGTTCATGATAATTGTCTTTATTCATGCTATAATTGTGTTATCCGGAAATCGTAATACATGTGTGAATAACAGACACCAACATGTCCTTAGTAAGCCTCTAGTTGACTAGCTCGTTGATCAACAGATAGTCATGGTTTCCTGGCTATGGACATAAGATGTCATTGATAACGAGATCACATCATTAGGAGAATGATGTGATGGACAAGACCCAATCCTAAGCATAGCATAAAGATCGTATAGTTCGTTTGCTAGAGTTTTGCGATGTCAAGTATCCTTTCCTTAGACCATGAGATCGTGTAACTCCCGGTTACCGTAGGAGTGCTTTGGGTGTACCAAACGTCACAACGTAACTGTGTGACTATAAAGGTAGACTACGGGTATCTCCGAAAGTATCTGTTGGGTTGACACGGATCAAGACTGGGATTTGTCACTCCGTATGACGGAGAGGTATCACTGGGCCCACTCGGTAATGCATCATCATAATGAGCTCAAAGTGACCAAGTGTCTGGTCACGGGATCATGCATTACGGTACGAGTAAAGTGACTTGCCGGTAACAAGATTGAACGAGGTATTGGGATACCGACAATCGAATCTCGGGCAAGTAATATATCGATTGACAAAGGGAATTGCATACGGGGTTGATTGAATCCTCGACATCGTGGTTCATCCGATGAGATCATCGTGGAGCATGTGGGAGCCAACATGGGTATCCAGATCCCGCTGTTGGTTAATGACCGGAGAGTCGTCTCGGTCATGTCTGCTTGTCTCCCGAACCCGTAGGGTCTACACACTTAAGGTTCGGTGACGCTAGGGTTGTGAAGATAAGTATATGCAGTAACCCGAATGTTGTTCGGGGTCCCGGATGAGATCCCGGACGTCACGAGAAGTTCCAGAATGGTCCGGAGGTGAAGAATTATATATAGGATGTGCAGTTTCGGCCATCGGGACAAGTTTCGGGGTACCCGGTATTGTACCGGGACCACCGGAAGGGTCCCGGGGGGTCCACCGGGTGGGACCACCTATCCCGGAGGGCCCCTTGGGCTGAAATAGGAGGGAACCCAGCCCATAGTGGGCTGGGGCACCAGCCCCCCCAAGGCCCATGCGCCTAGGGTTGGGGGGGAACCCTAAGGGGGGCGCCCCCTTGCTTGGGGGGCAAGCCCCCCACCCCTGGCCGCCGCCCCCCCTGGTAGATCCCATCTACCAGGGCCGGCGCCCCCCCTGGCACCCCTATATATAGTGGGGGAGAGGAGGGACTTGATGCCCACGCCTTTGGTGCTTCCCTCTCTCCCCGTTACTTCTTCCTCCCTCGTAGTACACGGCGAAGCCCTGCGTCGTGACGCCCTGCATCCACCACCACGCCGTCGTGCTGCTGGATCTTCGTCAACCTCTCCTTCCCCCTTGCTGGTTCAAGAAGGAGGAGACGTCTCCCGTCCCGTACGTGTGTTGAACGCGGAGGTGCCGTCCGTTCGGCGCTGGTCATCGGTGATTTGGATCACGTCGTGTTCGACAACATCAACCTCGTTCTAACGAACACTTCCGCTCGCGATCTACAAAGGTATGTAGATGCATCTCGTGACTCGTTGCTAGATGAACTCCTAGATGATCTTGGTGAAACGAGTAGGAAATTTTTTGTTTTCTGCAACGTTCCCCAACAATGGCGGTGGTGTCGCTGATGGCGGCGAGGACAGCATGTGGCAGCTCCCGAAGCATGAACACGACTGCACCTCGGGCCTGCCGTCTGCCAAGATATGGGTGAGTTCTCGTGCTGCCAACCATAAACCCTCACGTCCTACAAATTCCTCAAACCCTACCGTCTTGATCCCGTCCACGCTCTGATCCAAAGGACGATGCAGCTCCGGCCGATTGACAATGGAGGTTTGGGATCCTTCCTCTCAGCACCCACTCCTGGAAGAATCAGCGGCGCGCCACGCCGATTGAACCCCGTCGAGATCACTCGCCAAGATTGCTATTCTAAAGTTTATTGTAAAGAAAGTGAAGAGTAAGACAGGATCCGTTTATTTTCAACCGGTTTCAACCGGTTTATTTTCAACCGGTTTTTTCCATCAAATTACCCCCACCCCCACGCCCACCCATCGAAACGCGCCCAGCGAACCGGGGAGAGATCCCTTGATTTGGCTAAGGTAGGAAAAATCTATTATTTGTTTGCTAAAGCAAATTGCATTAATGGAAGAGATCCGTTGATTTGGCTAAGGTAGGAAAGAATCTATTATTTGTTTCCTAAAGAAAAATTGCATTAATGAGAGAGATCCGTTGATTTGGCTAAGGTAGGAAAGAATCTATTATTTGTTCCTAAAGCAAATTGCATTAATGGGAGAGATCCGTTGATTTGGCTAAGGTAGGAAAGAATCTATTATTTGTTTGCTAAAGCAAATTGCATTAATAAAAGAGATCCGTTGATTTGGCTAAGGTAGGAAAGAATCTATTATTTGTTTCCTAAAGAAAATTGCATTAACGAGAGAGATCCGTTGATTTGGCTAAGTTAGGAAAGAATCTATTATTTGTTTCCTAAAGCAAATTGCATTAATGGGAGAGATCCGTTGATTTGGCTAAGGTAGGAAATAATCTATTATTTGTTTGCTAAAGCAAATTGCATTAATGAAAGAGATCCGTTGATTTGGCTAAGGTAGGAAAGAATCTATTATTTGTTTCCTAAAGAAAATTGCATTAATGAGAGAGATCCGTTGATTTGGCTAAGGTAGGAAAGAATCTATTATTTGTTTCCTAAAGCAAATTGCATTAATGGGAGAGATCCGTTGATTTGGCTAAGGTAGGAAAGAATCTATTATTTGTTTGTTAAAGCAAATTGCATTAATGAAAGAGATCCGTTGATTTGGCTAAGGTAGGAAAGAATCTATTATTTGTTTCCTAAAGAAAATTGCATTAATGAGAGAGATTTGTTGATTTGGCTAAGGTAGGCGGTTTTGAGTAAAGTTATCTTTACTGTAGACATATATTGACAATTAATCAAGTATCAACATCATTGCATGCTTATTGTGTGGAATGTGTGTCCCAATGTTGACAGAAGGTATAAAAAGATTGTCTTTGAATTATTATTTTCTTGGGAAGATATTGCCCTGAATTCTCATTTCTCATCAGAAATTTAGTATCCATTTTCGTTGATCTTATTTGCAACATGTACAAGTCAGTAATAATCTAAGGGGGTGCCGTACCGGAGAAGATTATGATAGTTGGACAAGAAACTTGGTACTGTCGTGCAAGGTAGAGGTAGGAGAAATAGGAGATAAAAGCATGCATGGTGGGAGAAGGAAGTCGAGTGTCGCGTGGTAGCTCAGACATGGAGTGTGGAAGAAAGACAATGACGAGATGTATGTACCTACTAGATCATGACCATGAGATATCATCCCATAGAAATGGCCTTTGACTCTCATGTCACATGAATTTTCTCTTTGTATATATATATATATATATTTGTTAGTACGTGGCAACGCACGGACACTTAGCTAGTATCTCTAAGAACCAAGCAGCTATTTGTAGAGCTCCAACTTGTCCTCTTGCCCTACGAAGAACTGCTCATTGTGTTCAATCATTTGGATGTAATTCGTGCTCCTAGTTGTGGCCTTGATGTGGAAACTTTTAGTTCAGACACCTTCACATGGGATCGCTGCCTTTAGATTGCAGCGCGGCGTGTTCCCAAGTATCTTCCCGATACACATCGCTCTTGTGTGTCCTCCATGTCATGCATCGCTAACTCTCCAAGCATTGTCTACCTCATCCCAAATCCACCGGCAACTACTGTAGGGCAACGCGCGGTTTAGGGGCTTACAAAGAGGAAAGTGTGGTCATTTCCCCCGCCCCTAGCATTCATATTTTCTCTTTAGCCCCCCTAACATCTTGGGCTAGATATTGGAAATATGCCCTAGAGGAAAATAATATTGGATTATTATATTTCCATTTTCATAATTAAGAGTTTATGTTCTATGTTATAACTGTTATGATCCAAGAATATGTGATTCGGTGGAAAACTCATATGCACGTGTGGAATGATAATGGTAAATAATAGGCTCCTAGTCCTGCCTCTAAGACTGGTTCGAGTGTTGTTAGTGATCAAGTTTTCCGGGTCTTAGGATATCGTTAAGTGTAACGATAGTCCTAAAACAACATTGAGAGTATGACGTTAGAAGAACAATTATATTGAATCGACCCAAACTTGTTTGTTATACTTTGAGATAGTATCGCCTGATATCAATTGTTATAAACCAAGTGTTAATATGTGTTTTAGTTCCTTATACCATGAGAGTATCGTAGCCACTTCTTACCGTACGGTGGACTTTGGGGTTGCTAAATGTCATTTGTAACATTGTGATCATAACGGCAACTTACAGGTTCATCGGAAAGTTTGACAAGGGACTAGATAGCGGGAGAGTGGAATTTGCTCCTTTGACGTTGGAGAGATATTCTTAGGGCCCTCTTGGGACGACATCCATCATCGTCTGGCCAGACATATGTGACTATGTCAAGGGGATGTCGGAACATATTAACGAGAAAGAAGAAAAAACCCGATAACCACTACAAGAAATATGTCAACTAGTGACCTTCTGTCAGTGACCCTGGAAGAATTGGTCATAAATTTGTGATCATTTTAGACCAATTGGTCAAAAGCTGTTCAGGGGCTCTAAACCCTAACCCATAACGACCATTCTGGTTAGAAAGGTCGTAATTTCATTAGAGGAAATGGCCGTAAAGAAGACAGCCCTGGTTCGTGCCTCATTTCTAGCAAATTATGACCAATATGAATGGTCGTTACACTTGACTTTTAATGCAATTGTATGATTAGGCGGCCACCTCAGCAGTCTCGCCTATGTGGAGTGCTTAGTTGTCATTTTCGCTTACATGTGTATATTCAACGAGAGCTCGTTTACAGGAGGGACCCACTTGATAGGCGGGACCGAGCCCTAAATTTGTTAGTAAAAAAGATGCACGATGGGGGACTCGAACCTACGACCTCGCGTTGTTTAACTTGTTCGCTACCACTGGGCTAGAGAGGGATTGCTGCCCATCTAGCGGAATGGCTCTGTATATTGTATAAAACAGCGGTTGTCTCTTGCCAAATCTAAGTCATTGACAAGTGGGACCTATTCCTAGGATCGGACAGAGCCAACACTTAGCCAATAATTTCTAGGTCTTCCGACCAGGTGGCGGCGGGCTGCGGGCAGGGGCGTGGTCGGCGGACGAGGGAGGGGCCGGCGGCCGAAGCGACTAGCAGGGGTGGGGGCGACTAGCGGTAGGGGCAGGAATGGCCTCGCCGCAGTTGACCTCGCCCACGGCCTCGCCGCAGGTGACCTTGCCCACGGCCTCGCCGCTCGCCTTGTCCATGACAGGAAATCGGCGGGGGCGGGGGCGGGGCCAGCAGCGGAAGCAACCGGCGGGGGTGGAGGCGGGGCTGCCTGCCAAAGTGACCAGCAGGGGCGTGAGCGAGCTGCGGTGGTGGGGGTGGGCGTAGGAACGACGCCCACGCAAGGAGAGGCTCGCCGAGCATGGGGGACTCGCCGCCGCCGCAAGCAGACCTCGCCCATGTATGCACTCCTCTCCTCCACCCTTTCCTCTCCCCCTCTCCTCTCTGTTGATGTCATTGATTTGATGTAGATCTGTTAGGAGAATCTCCACACACACACACACTGATTTTATGTAGGTTTGTTGTAAGCTTGGAAAAATCTCTTGGAAATCGTATTGATGAATTTGCTAGAAATTGTGAAGAGAATTTCTGTTGATGAAATTGTTAGGAGAATTGCTGTTGATGAAATTGTTAAGAATTCTTTTGGAATTTAGTCAATTCATAGTGGTGAATTATGTTGTCAGCTATCAATAGAACCGAGCTCTCTGTTCTATTTTCTCCAAGAGTAAATTGCGTTGATGAAATTGATGTTGTTCTTTCCCTGAAACATGATCCTGAAATTGCTGTTGCTCTCTATTCTAAATTCCTGATTTATTTTGTCCATGAGTAAATAATGAATGCTGAGTAAATAGGATCCTGATCCATTTGACTGATTCATGCCATGAGTAAATGTTGAATGCTGATTTATTTTGTCCACCAGGTTGGACTAAAGTAGTGAGAAATTGGAAATAGCTGAATGTTGTGGTTAGGGAGTTAGCTTATAAAGTTGAGTGCCATTACTTACATCCATTTTCATTAATTAATGTTGATGCACTTAAATTGATTTGCTAAGTTGCAACAATTTGTTGTCTTTGGCAGATGGACAGAAGCTGGATTAGAAAAGGAGTTAGAAAGTTTTTGAAAGAACATATGAAAGGAGTTGATGATTTCATGGCATTTGTTTGGGCAAATTTTGCCAACGATGCTCACATTCTTTGCCCATGCTGCGAATGCCTCAACCGTCCAAGAGTGGCTCAAGGAAGAGTGGAAGATCATCTGCGTCTTAATGGGATGTCCAGCACATATGATAGATGGATATATCATGGAGAACCTTTAGACAGTCAACCTCAACATTTTGAAGCTGATATAGATGCCCCTCATATGATGGGTGGTGGTGATGCTGGCATTGATTTCATGGAAAAGGTTTTGCGAGATAATGCAGTTTTGGAGGAAGAGGATGGGCATGAAGATGATAGGATTCCTGACCTATTGAAGGATTTGTACGGTGCTGAAGATCGTGCTGATGGACAGAAGTCGTTGTTTGCTGAGGTGTTAGAGGAGGCGAAGCGCGCAGCTCATGAAGGGGGTAAATTTTCAAGATTTACCTTCACCGTGAAGTTACTCCACATCAAGTCTTTCTACCGGATTAGCAATGACGCATTCAACGCAATACTCCGTCTTTTGAGCTTGCAATTCCCTGATAGTTGTGTTCCCAGATCTTATGATGAAGCATTGAGCATAATCCGCAGGCTGGGGTTAGGTTATGTGTCAATACATGTGTGCCCAAATGACTGTGTCTTGTTTCAGAAGGATTTAGCAAAACATGACAACTATCCAAAATGCAATGCATCTAGGTGGAAAGATGCTGATGGGAAGAAGTCAATACCGGAGAATGTACTGAGGCACTTTCCCTTGATACCAAGGCTGCAGCGGATGTTCATCTCGAAGAAATCATCGCGTTAGGTATAGTGGCACAAGCTGAAGCGGCAACCTGTGGACAATGAGCTGAGCCATCCAGCGGACGGAGAGGCATGGAAAGAGTTTGACTGTATACATTTAGATTTTGCTACAGATCCAAGGAACATAAAACTTGGCATTGCCACAGATGGGTTTAATCCGTTTGGGAACATGAGCACGTCTTATAGCATGTGGCCAGTTTTTGTGGTGCCGTACAACCTGCCACCATGGGCATGCATGGATCAGTCCAACTTCATGATGTCATTGCTTATCCCGGGTCCAGAGTCTCCAGGAAAGGATTTTGATGTCTTTATGGAGCCCCTCGTAGAAGAACTGCTCCAGCTCTGGACTGGTGTACCTACATACGTTGCCTTAAGTCCGGAAGAAAAGTTCAATCTACGTGCTGCAATCATATGGTCCATCCATGATTTCCCGGCTCTGCACACTCTGTCTGGGAGGATCACAGCGGGTTATCAGGCTTGTGTCCATTGTGACAAAGACCCTTGCTCAAAGAGAATAAGGAGCAAGATCTGCTATATTGGGCACCACCACTTTCTTCCCCGAAACCATCACTGGTGAAGAAGCAAAGATTTTAATGGTGAGAATGAACCCGTGACAAGCCAGCTGAATTCACTAAAGAAGAGCTGGAGCAGCAACTTGAAAAGGTGAAAGATGTGAGACCAGGAAAGCTGGCGAAGAAAAGAAAGCGTGAGGAAGGTCAATGTTGGGACCGGAGGTCTTGTTTGTGGGACCTGCCATACTGGGCTGATCTGAAATTAAGGCATAATCTCGATGTAATGCACATTGAGAAAAACATATGCGAGAATCTGCTAGGGACGTTTCAGAACATTGAAGGGAAGACAAAGTACACGGTTAGTTCTAGCCTTGATTTGGAGGACATGGGCATAAGAGAAGATTTGCATCTATAACACAATGAAGATGAAGATTCATTTGAAATGCCACGAGCATGGTATACAATGAGTAAAGAACAAGAGCTTGCATTCTGTGAATTCCTAAGAGCGGTGAAATTTCCAGATGGTTATGCTGCTAACCTAGCAAAGTGTGTTACTTCTGATGGATTCAAGCTTTCAGTACTAAAAACCCATGATTGTCACATCCTCCTCCAAAGGATTTTACCAGCGGGCCTCCAAGGAATCATGGACAAGGATATATATGAAGCGGTTGCTGAGCTGGGAAATTTCTTTAGAGAATTGTGCTGCAAAACACTCAAGTTAACTGTCCTGGAAAGACTTGAAAAAGAAATCCCAATTATTCTTTGCAAGCTCGAGAAGATTTTCCCTCCAACTTTCTTCACCATGATGGTCTATTTTGCGGTGCACTTACCAAAAGAGGCAATGCTTAGAGGCCTTGTGCAATACGGTTGGATGTACCTAATCAAAAGAAGGCTGCTTACTTGTAAGCATTATGTGCGAAACACGGCAAGACCTGAAGGTTCTATTGCTGAAGCATATGTCGTTGACGAGTGCTTGAATTTTTGCTCTAGATACTTTGGCGATGTGGAAACAAGATGGAACCGGCCGGGCAGAAATAGAGAGCGGTCTGATTCGCAAAGTGGTGATGTCTCAGTTTTCAACCATGGTGTGAACTTTCATGGAGCCTCACAATACTTGGGGGCTGGTGATGAGTATGACAAGATGGTTTGGTTTGTGCTCAGCAATTGCTCCGAGGTTCTACCATATATCGAGTACGTTATATCTTGTGCACTCATTGTATATATTTTTTTGCTTGGGTTGGCAACCGCCTAATGTTTAAATTCACATGTTTTTTTGGCATTGCAGGAATGCAAGGAAGAGTTAAATTAGGAAGAAAGCAATATCCATGTTGATAAAAGGGTTGCCAAGGGGTTTGCTAAGTGGTTTAAGAATCATGTGAGATCTTTAGCCACATGTTTTATGTTTTCTGTGTTATTCACCAGTTATTAAATACCATTGTTTGCTAAATGGTTTATTTGTGCAGATTGGAAAGTTGCATGAGGAGAAGAAGGTCAGTGATGATCTATTTGCTTTGGCATGCTTACTGGATAAGCGAGTGAGATTGTTTTCAGCATGCATTGCTGACGGTGTCCGGTACCACACCGTTGACCGCGAGGAAAAAAGGAAGACATAGAATAGTGGAATCGTCACTGAGGGGTCACATGATAGTGAGATCATTGCTTCTATGGTCAGTTGAGAAGCATCGTAGAGTTGCAGTACAACTCTAGTGGAGGCATCCTTCGCTCGGTTGTCTTATTTCGCTGTGACTTGTTTGAGCTTGGTAGCAAGAAGAAGAGAGACTCTTTTGTCAAATATGATGGCCACTTCAAAAGCATCAACACTGCAAGGTGCTGGTATAAGAGCGATCCCTTTATTCTAACAACACAAGCAACAATGGTGTTTTATCTGCCAGACACTCTTTTGCACGGGAAATGGCGAGTTGTGCAAAACTTTGAGCACAGACACTTGTGGAGTGTGACTGAAACAGAAGTGGAAAAGGGCCCTGGTGATGGTGGACTAACATACCAAGATGATGACTCTACGGAAGTTCCGTTGCAAGCTGATGATAACTCTATGGAAGTTCCGGTGCAAAGCAGAGTGTGAAGGGACCGGGAACGTGTGATCGTTGGTGCTGCAATAGTTGAAGGCATCAAGAAAAGAAGAAAGGTGGTAGCGGATGGACATGAGAGCGAGGATGAGGAAAACCAGACTGGTCATACTATGCTGCAATATTGTAGTGATGATGAGGAAAACAGGAGTGGGCATAGAGTCCCTTGTTTTCGTATCAACGACGATGAGTAGCAAATGGACTGGCAAAGGTAAATACTATTACTTAATGTTCTTTGTTTTGGTATCTATGGGACTGGTGACCTGATGTGATCAATCTTCTCTCCAGGTAGAAAAATCCTTGAAGATTCTAGGAGCAAAATGATGACCCTGATGGTTGTAGCAAGATGATGATCCTGATGGTTGTAGCAAAATGATGATCTTGATGGCTGTAGCAATAGTGATGTAGTTATCCTGATTCACAGTGCTTTAAGATTCCAGCAGCAAAATTGAGATGTTATGCTTACTGTTTTGAACTGAATTGAGATGTTATTGTAGCTGTTATGCTTGCTGTCAAAATGTTGTCTGGTAATGCAAAAGATTGCAAAATGATCATACAAAAGATTTTATGAACATCTTTAGTTCAAGTTTTGGTCAGAATGTTGTCTTGTAGTTGTTGTGATCATTTAGTAGTTGTTGTGATCATCTTGTAGTTGTTTTGGTCAGAATGTTGTCTTGTAGATGCTATTTTAACTAAATTTTGGTCAGAACCGAAGATGCTATTTTAACTGAATTTTGTTTCAACCGAACCCATTTCATTGCGAGCAAAACAATATGCGCCAGCGGGGACTCGAACCCACGACCGTGCGCTTGTTTCACTATGTTTCTACCACTTGGCTAGGACGAGGCTATTAGTGTTCCACTCTATGCCAACCTTTCTGAATATATCAAACTAGTCAAGTATCAAGCACACACCTCACTAACAAGTGGGCCACTCAACCCACTCGCTGACAAGTGGGCCATTTTGCTATTGTACCCAAGCTACCAAAAATATGCGCATGGCCAAAAAATATGCGCGTGCGGGGGCTCGAACCCACGACCGTGCGCTTATTTCACTGTGTTTCGACCACTGGGCTAGGAAGAGGCTGTTGGTTTTGTAATATATATGTGCCCACCCTTTTTAATATATCAAACCAGTCATGTAGCAAACACCGAACTCGCTGATAAGTGGAGCCGCTCCCTCTCTTTTCCCCACTTCTCCTCACCACTCGACCCGCTCCTCCTCTCCATCGACGGCGCCGCCCACCACTGCCGGCTCCTTCCTCTCCCACCGCCGGCCTCCCCACCGCCGCCGGCTCCTTCCTCTCCCACCGCTGCCGGCTCCTTCCTCTCCCACCGCCGGCCTCCCCACCACTGCCGGCTCCTTCCCCTCCCACCGCTGCCGACTCCTTCCTCTCCCATCGCCGCCAACTCCTTCCTCTCTCTCTCTCTCTCTCGGTATGAATCCTTCCTCTCTCTCTCCTTCCTGGTTGGACCAGTTTTCTGCTACTGGTTAGATTAGGGTTCTTGCCGTCGCCTAGATTGGATTAGATTAGGTAGGGATTGGATTAGATTAGGGTTTGATTTGGTTAGGGTTTGATTGGGACTGCATTAGATTAGATTAGGGTTGGATTATATTAGGGTTTGATTAGTGGGAATTGATTCAGTTAAGGATTATGCTGTCAAGTATGCTTTGTGCCTTTTGATAAGAGTGGGAAGTATCTTGTCAAGGATTATTCAGTTAAGGATTTTTCAGTTAAGGGTTCTTGTCAAGTATTCAATTAAGGATTCAGTTAAGGAATTAGATAAGTACAGATGTATGAGACACTTGGTATGAGCTGTAGAATGTTCTGTGCCATTTGATATGCAGTAAGTATGAGCATTATGAGGCAGTGAGACACTACTGTGTTCTAATTTGTTTTTCTTTTTGTAATGTTTTACCCGAGTGGCTAAGCACTGCTATGTAGGTGTACAAATACAATGTGATCATGCTAAGCACTGCTATGTTGGTGCTTATGTTCTAATGTGTACAAATACAATTCTATCTAGGTGTTTGCACTGCTAAGATTTTCTTGGTCTCTTGTTTTTTCTGTTTTGATGTTATATTCATAGAAGTTTGCATATGTGTGCATCATGTAATGTGATCATGCTAGCTCAAATGATCATAATCTATTGATGATGCATGAAGTATTTCCTGCTATAATTTTCTTTAGTCACACTATTGTTTTGCTGTGCTTGATAAACCTGAGACTTCTTTCTATTGTAATATTGAAACTGTTGTTTTGCTGTACACTATTGGTCCATTTATAATAGATATGGTTCTGGTCAATTTATAGTAGATATGGTTCTGGTCAATTTATATTGTTGTGTTCTGGTCAATTTATAGTAGATTTTAGTGTTGTTGCTGTTGGTGGTCACCTGATGATGTTGCTGTTGTTGTTGATGTTGATGTGCTTGTTTTAGTGTTAGTTTACTATGCTATTGATGTTGATGTGCTTGTTTAATTTACAATGCTGCTTTTCAGATAAGTGAGATGGCTGGCTTGGAAGGTTTCAAGTTCTTCGAGATCATAATTGAGAAATCTTGCAGTAGGCAGGTATGTTTATCATCACTCTGCTATCTAGTGCTTGATTGCCACAATTAACCACTGCTTGACCCTCACTGTAGAGGCTGCCTGACAAGTTTGCGAAGATGCTCGCCGGCCGTGAGCCCCACAAAGTGAAGCCGTGGGAGGCCGACAGCGGGCTTCACAGGCTGTGGGACGTGTTGGTGGTGTTCGATGGTGAAGGCCACATGTACCTAGGGCTCGGCTGGGAGCATTTCGCTCGCGCCCATGAGCTACAGCTCGGGTACTTCCTTGTCTTCCGCTACGACGGTGACGCCATGTTCACCGTGAAGATGTTCGACAACACCATGTGTCGCATGTACTACCAGCACGACGACGATGCCAGTAAGCTCTCTGCCTCTCTTCTTCCTGTCCTTTTGGCTTCCTCTACCAGCACGACGACAACACCATGTTCACACTTTGTTGCATTTTGCCAGGCAATGGGAGCAGCAGCGGGGATGACGAGGAGCAGAGCGGGGATGACAAGGAGCAGAGTGGGCAAGAAGAGGAGCAGAGCGGGGATGACGACCTTGCTATGGTGGTGGTTGACGACGACCTTGCTATGGCGGTGGCTCACGACGACCCTGCTATGGTGGTGGCTGACGACGACCTCGCGATTGTGATACCTGACGCTGACCTCACGATGGTGGTGCCTAACGATGACCTCACGATGGTAGTGGCACCGACGATTCCACAGCTGGGCGATAGGACCATGCCAATTGTGGCATAGGAGTACATCCGCGTTGGGCTTCGCCACTCTGAGCGCATCAGGTTGATGAAGGAGAAGAAGGAGGAGTGAAGATGTTAAGAAAATGAAGTGGCAATGTTAAGCATGTTAGGTTTAAGCTTGTTAGTGTAATCTGAACATGTCAATGTTAAGTATGTCAGGTTTAATTTTGTGCATGCTCATGGATGCTGTATGATAGTGTCATCTAAACATGTCAATTTCTTAACAATGAATATTTAGTTTGGTAATTGATGGGAATTGAAATTTTTTATGCATGCTCATGGATGAAAGATAAAATTATGGGTTTTTGTGCATGCTCATGTATGAAACAATATAAGTTTCATTTTTTGAATGCTAAAAACATGACTCAAACCCTAGCCACGGACGACCGCCGTGACGAAATCCGCCGGTTTTTGAAAACACCGTACAAAAATTCAAAAACCGTTTTCATTTTTTGAATGCTAAAGACATGCATTTTTTCGTGAAGCGGCTACAAGGTAGGCATTTCATCACAGAATTGACAACAGATTTGCATGGCTCAAACCCTAGCCACGGACGGCCACCGCGACGGAATCGGCCGGTTTTTGAAAACACCGTAAAAAATCAAAAAAATCAAAAAAAATGGGAGACCTCCGCGTCACACTATCAAATGTGGCCTACTAACTAGAAAAAAAATACTAAACTTGCAATACGGATGTTTTCTTGAAAAAATGTTCTAAAAAATGACCCACCAAGAACGAAGATTCATGGCTTTCAAGCCAAACTAGCAATGATATGGCCGCATCCGATGAATAGTTTCTGATAATATGCCCAAATTTAGCGCATGCCTCCGTCTTGTGATGGCAAACAATGTTGCTAAAGCGAGGTTCCAACTTGTTTAACAAGAAAAACCGTTTTTCACTTTTTGAATGCTAAAGACATGCGTTTTTTCGTGAAGAGGCTACAAGGAGGGTCACCCCAAACGGCGCCATTCCATGTCTATCTCAAAGTAGACCCTATTTTACGGACGGTCGCCAAAAAGCATGCATTCTCGACCCTCGTAGCTACTCCTGGCAATTCAGACCACCTTCGACCGATTCAGCTGGAACCGGTTGGAATTTGAACTGCGGGTCCTCCATAGCTTGCCCGTTATTTTTGCCAAAAATGCTTTTTAGGTTCACAGGTAGGCATTTCATCACAGAATCGACAACAGATTGGCACGGCTCAAACCCTAGCCGCGGACGGCCGCCGCGACGAAATCGGCCGGGTTTTGAAAACACCGTAAAAATTTCAAAAAAATCAAAAAAACGGGAGACCTCCGCGTCACATCATCAAATGTGGCCTACCAACTAGCAAAAATACTAAACTTGCAATACGGATGTTTTCTTGAAAAAGTGTTCTCAAAAACGACCTACCATGAATGAAGATTCATGGCTTTCAAGCCAAACTAGCAATGATATGGCCGCATCCGATGAATAGTTTCTGATAATATGCCCAAATTTGGCGCATGCCTCCGTCTTGTGATGGCACACAATGTTGCCAAAGCGAGGTTCCAACTTGTTTAACAAGAAAAATCGTTTTTCATTTTTTGAATGCTAAAGACATGCGTTTTTCGTGAAGCGGCTACAAGGAGGGTCACCCCAAACGGCGCCATTCCATGTCTATCTCAAAGTAGACCCTATTTTACGGACGGTCGCCAAAAAGCATGCATTCCCGACCCTCGTAGCTACTCCAGGCAATTCAGACCACCTTCGGCCGATTCAGCTGGAACCGGCTGGAATTTGAACTGCGGGTCCTCCATAGCGTGCCCGTTATTTTTGCCAAAAATGCTTTTTAGCTTCACAGGTAGGCATTTCATCGCAGAATCGACAACAGATTGGCACGGCTCAAACCCTAGCCACAGACGGACGCCGCGACAAAATCGGCCGGTTTTTGAAAACATCGTAAAAAATTCAAAAAAATCAAAAAAATGGGAGACCTCCGCGTCACATCATCAAATGTGGCCTACCAACTAGCAAAAATACTAAACTTGCAATACGGATGTTTTCTTCAGCTACTCGGTATGATTTTAACCATGATTTCTACAAAGTTTACAAAATACCTATTTTTTCTGCCTCAAAACCTCTAAAAACTGGTGAAAATTTCCCTCCCACCCCACCAAAATTTCCCTCCTAGCACCAAATTTTCCCTCCCACCCCACCAAAATTTCTCACCACTTCTCTCCCACTACCATGCGGGACCCATCACCCCTCTCCCACTAAACACGCGGGATCCATCCCCACTCCCACTCCCCAAAATTTCCCCATTCCATTCCCCTCCCCTCTTCCCGACGAACCCTAGCTCCCTCCCCTGCCGCCCCGCCCCGCCGCCCCACTCCCTCCCCTGCTCCGCGCCGCCCCACCGCCCCACTCCCTCCCCTGCTCCACGCCGCCCCACCCCCACTCCCTCCCTTTCTTCGTGCCGCCATGCCGCTGCATCGCCCGCCGCACCGCGTCGCGCTGTCCTCCCCGACGACGAATCCCCTTCCCTCGACGGCTACATCGCCCGCATCATCGACGGCGACGGCGGCTAAATCGACTAAATCGACGACGACGAATCACCCCTCCCCTCTCCCCTCCACGATGTCGGCTTCATCGACGACATCTACGGCTACATCGACCGCCCCGGCTACGACTACGTCGACGACGGCGACTACATCATCTACATCATCTACGATCAACGACGGCAGGTACGTTCCCCTCTCCCCTCGATGTTTAGATCTTCTAGGGTTCGGTAGATCTCCCTCATGGGTTCTCCTCAGGTTCAGGGGGATGGATCGACGCGGGTTAGGGTTAGGATTCATGGGGTTAGGGTTAGGGTATACGTTGCTCTCTAGTTCATGGGGTAGGATCGATGGGGATTCATGAGGATGATCTCCCTCTAGTTCATGGGGTTAGGGTTCATGGGTTTCATGGGGTTAGGGTTCATGGGGGTTTGAGTGCATAATTTCAATAGTATCAGAATGTGCTGATCGTTCACCGTTGTCGTTTCTGTGGCATCTGTGATGTGTTCCTTCTGCCCATGGTTGTCAGTGTCTACTACCGAAATGTTCATGGTTCACCGTTGTCATTTTTGTGGCATCTGTGATCTAAATTTCCTCCCTATGCATGATTTCAATTGTTGTTAAGAGTATGTGCATGTTCTCAGGGGTTTTCATGAAGAATGCATAGTTTTGACTGTGCAACATGGGTTAGCCTACATAAAGCCACTTACTTGCAATTGTTGTTGGTCTATATGGGTTGATATACCAAATCAGGCATGCTTATGAGAATGTCCATAATTCTTTTTTCTGTTCCATTCTTATGAGAATGTGCTACTGCACATTGATTATGATGAGTAATCTGATTTTGTATGGGGTTTGATTCATGGGGTTAGGGTTTTGTGGGGAGGTGGTTCTTTATTCTAGATTTTGTATGCTCTTTGATTGTGCATCCCTGTCAATGACTCTGACATGGCCTGTGGCTTGATATTATTCTAGATTTTTGCTTGCTGTTTTGCGTTGCCATGTGGATGCCATGTGGCAGCTCATCCATGGCCTTGTTTGTCCTGCAGGTCATTGAGCAGCATCAGGAGGAGGAGCTCAAGCACGGCTACCACGACGCACCACCACAAAAGCAGGTTATTGTCCATCTCCATCTCCCTCTCCCTCTGTTGCCAATCCTGTTATTGTTCTTGATTATGGTCACCACTAAATCTAAAGCTCTATAGTTGTTGTTCCCATGCTATCTATGGTTTGTAGGTTCCCATTCATGTTTTGTTTCTATCCTGTGAGCTCCTGCCATGCTTTGGTTTACATATGGATGATCTAGTTCCATAGCTATGTTCCTAGGTTTGCTAAATTGGTCAGTGGCAGTGCTAATCTCTCATTGCTTCCTATGGGACTCTGTTGTTCATATAGAAAGCTTCCTGCTCACTGTACTACTAGAGTAGTTCATGTAGGTGTGATATATGCTCTCTGGGTTGGTCTAGTTAATTCATGGTGTTCATTACTAAATGATTTAGTCCATCTGCCATTTCTGTGAGCTTTATTCTATTGATTGGCTAGTTGTGTTAGTTTGTTACTTTGTGCTACTTTTATGTAATGACACCAATTAACTTAGTTGAGTTATGTACATTGCTACCCCCTGCTTTATGTAGTCAAGATTTTAAGGGATGCTTCATATCTTTCCTATGTACATGCATGCTTGTTTAGTGCAATTACATGGTTGCTTAATTAATTTAACTACATCACTATATTGTTGATCTAGCAAGTTTGCCTCACATGTATTATTACTGATGCATTGCTACACTGTGTGTGCATGCTGGTTCAAGTGCTTTCCTTTATTGATACAAGCACCATTCTACTTTGTCCCTGTTATATCTCATTCTTGTTTATTCTATTTTGCAAGCTATTATAGAAACGTTCCAACCACCTCAAGATCATCCATGGCAAGGATGACAAGGTCAAACATGAGGCCAACCGTTGGTATGCAACTTGCTCCTTGTGGTTATACTGTCAGTTTCATAAAATCTGTGTCTTAATATGCTAAATGAAATGTATTGCTGCAATCTGAATAAGCTGGCTGCCTGTGTGCTGTTAGTCTTCCTTACCTGAATAACTAGGATTAAATGATAATAAAATTTCATAAGATATGTTTGGCTGTCTGTCCATGCATTCCAAACATTCACCTAATAGTTACGTTTCCTTTATCATGCAAGGAAGAGCCTCTCACTGAGTACGAGAAGGTTAGGGCTAGAAATATCATGAGGAACAATTGGATGTTCCAATCCCTTGGCATCGGTGCAATAGCGTCGATGATTAGGAAAACAAATGGTGTACAAGAAGGTAGAAGTGATGAGGTTCAAGAAGGTAGTGGAGTTATCAATGATGACCCAGAGTACAATCCTAAGGAGGATGAAGTTATTGATGGAGAGGAAGTGGATGATGTTGTAGTATACAAGAATGTTAAGGTGCAAACTCTGTCTTGCTTGTAGGGCTGGGGTTCTTTTATGCTATGTTATTCCTTGTGCTCACATATTTATCTTGTGATCTAATGCTTTTTTCTGTGTTGTTTATACGAGGCACTGAAGGAATCTAGGACGAAGAGGCCTGGTGTTAAGAAGACAGTTAGCAAGAAGAAGAAGAGCTCAGAAACATCTGCTGCAATGCCTCCAGGAAGGGTGATGGCCCCAGCTCCAGGGCAAAAAAAGAGGATCCTGGAACCTGATGAACCTGCCCTTGATAGAGTCACAAGGCAGAAAGCAAACATGGTGACTGCGATAGACCATCAGGAAAGTCTGCTGCACATGGACTCTGAGACCTCGGTGCAAAAGGGTGATGAGTTGCTGCGCATGGATGAAGGAACCACTCTCAGCATGGATGGAAGTGGTACTGTCTGCCTAGATGAAGGAGGAACCATCTGCATTGACGAAGCAGGCACTGTCCACACAGACCTCAGCCCTGTTGCACCTTCTATTGACAGGAATGATGTCATCAATGAAGAAGAATAGCAGCTTGTGCTTCAATCAGGCAAGTTGACCTTTGCAATGCTATCTTTTACTAGTGCATTTTCAAAATGGAATGATCATGTATGCTTTTTCGATTCCTGCATTTGTCGATTTCTATTCTAATTTATGAGTTCAATTTCATTTTCAGATGCAATGACTACCAAGACTAGACTTAGAAAGGGCAAAGGGCTAGAGAGGATCACCAAGTCGCTTGGTAGCAAGGTGCCTATCCAAATTGCCGAAGGGATGAAGCGTCCAGAGAAGCCTCTATAGTCAGCAAAGCTTGCTTCTGAGTGTGGACTCGTTGCAAGAAGCCATCTTCCGGTTCTTCCTCACTTCAAGCAATACAAAAAAATGCTAGTCTATTGGAGAACTACATTGGGAAAGTTCCTGTAAGCTACTTGTTTCATAGTTAATGTGCTATCTATTTTCTGTTACACCTATGCATGATCACTAATATTGTTCCTACGTTGTTTGCTATCTTGGTAGGCAAATTTTGAGATGAACACGGACTCAGAGACCATCAAGACCGCGTGCAAAGATATTCTGCAGAAAAATTCAAAGAACAGACACCATCAGATCAAGAAGAAGTATTTTGATACCGTAGCCGCAAATAAAGTCAGCATTAAGTCTTCGGTACCTGATCTGACGGATGGTGAATGGCAAGCTCTGGTGGAGATGTGGTCTACCCTAAGACACAAGGTTTGTATCTGCTTTCTTTGATGCTTTATGTTCTACACATGATATGCTAATGCTAGATCATGCTGACAGTATGCTTTTTTGTAGGAACCCTGTGTGTCGAACAAGATGAATCGAGAGAAAGTCGTGTACAATCAGAGAACTGGTTCCAGGCACTACACATCACACATTTTTGCCACTGTGAGAACTTTTCTCTAGAGACCTTACTGTTTGATCCTCGTTGAATAACATTTCTGATTCTTGCTGAATAACATTTTGTTTTTTGTTGAAAAACATTTCAGAAAGAAGAGCGTAAGGGTGATGAGCTGTCTGCGATTGACTTGTTTAAGGCCACCCACAACAGCAAGAAGCACGGGTTTTCGGAGCCAGTCAAGACTGCTATAGTAAGTCACTCCATGCTTTGTCCATGCCCTGTTTGATTCATAGCCAGCTTTGATGCTGTTTGATGCTTTGATGATTTGATGATGTTTGATTTGGAGCCAGTTCCATGCTTTGATGCTGTTTGATAGTTCCATGCTTATAGTTCCATGCTAGGCTTAATGAAGATATCAGAACAGCTTAATGAAGATAGTTCCATGCTGTTTGATTCACACATGCTGTGTTCCATGCTTTGATGCTGTTTGATAGTTCAACAAAGATATCAGAACTTGCTGTAGCTATTTGTTGCATTTTTAATGACATGATGAAATTTGATCTGAATGTTAGGGCCTGTTCTGATCTCCTCCCACTCCATACTTCTATAAACTTCTACCCGAAGCCAGCCCGAACGGATTAGCTTCATGAAGCTAAAATTTAGGAAGCCGCGATGGGCTGTAGTTCATTTTTTCGAAGCGACAGAATCCCAGCTTCTCGTTTTTGTGAATCAGAAGCTGCTCGTTATTTACGGCCGAATTGCCACCGCCAAGAAAAACGTTTCGCTCAACTCCCCCTCGCTCGATCTCGCAGGTCAACCTGGTCGCACACAACTCCCTTCCCCTCGCTTCTCCTCTGTAGCCCTACCGCCGCCGTTGCCGCCGCCACGCCTGGCAGCCCCCATCGCCGGCCAAATCGTTGACTCAGACTACAGATCCGGCCGCCCCAGTCTATTTCTCGCCGGATCCCATTGTCTTCGCCGTCCGTCGCGCCTGGTGCAAGGAGCTGCGACCCCATGGCTAGGAGGAGCTGGCCCCAACGCCATTGACGCCCAAGCGACGCTCCCAAACCAGGAGTGGCACCAGGACGACCGCGCCTCCAAGCATAAACTTCAAGGTGAGCTCGTCCCCTTCTCTTCTTCCCTATGCATTGGTCTCCTCGCGCATGTCCTCTGTTCTGTACATCTGTGCAGTTTATTTTCAGAGTTGTATTTGTTGTGTGCAAAATCCTACAGTGGAACCTATTGTTTGTTGTGCAAATCTGGAATATATGTGTGCAATTCTGGAATCATAAGCTTTAATGCCTATTGCTATGAGGGTACTGCCATGAGTGCTAACCTGTTGCATCATTCAGAAAAGTGAAATACAGTTTTGGGTATGCAGAAAATGTACTGCTACTCTGGAGTATATGTGTGCATAAGTTAATGCATATTGATATGTGGGTACTGCCATGAGTGGTAATGTGTTACAATTTTCAGAAAAGTGAAATACAATTTTGGCTATGCAGAAAATGTACTGCCATATGTTTGCAATTTATTATCACAAGTCTAGTGGTGTATGTGTGCAAATGTACTGCTAGTTCAGATATTACATGCCCTTGGCTGTGCAGCAAAGTATAAATTTTGTATTTACCAAAGTTACATGCATTTTTTAGAGAAGTTTCAAGTATGGCTGGGGCTGCTGAATGGAGCGTTGAAAACACTCAGATTATCTACGAGTTGTTTGCTGAGCAAGTGAATGCCGGAAATAGGCCAGGCAATTACTTGACACCAAATGCATTTGATGAGGTAGGAAGGCAATTTAAGATGAGAACTGGGCTAGACTACACATATACACAACTGAAAAACAAATGGGACAAGCTTAAAGGTGATTTTAGTTTGTTCAAGAAACTCAAGTTCCGGGAGACCGGAGCCGGATGGGACTATGTGAACAACACCGTGTCACAAGATGATGAGTGGTGGAAAAAGGCCAAAATTGTGAGTTCTTTCGCTAATGTATTGCATATCTTAATTCATCCATATCACTTTGATTACTAATAATGTGTTTCCTATGTTGTATTACAGGACATTAAAGGTTGTGGCAAGTTCAAGAAGAAAGGTCTTGCTAATGAGCAAAACTTGCGGATTATATTTGGAGATATCACAACTGATGGTACTGACCATTGGAATCCCTCTTCCGGCATACCTCCCCCCTCTAGTGCGGCGGTGAAAGCCGCTATCAATGTTGATGAGATCGAAGATCTTGATTTGGATGATACCGAAGATCAAACATCTCAGGCAACACCTACTTCATCTAAAGTGAGGCTTGGGATCGTCATTCCGGAGAAGAACAAGAAACCAAAGACCGCACAAGTGATGTGTGAGCAAGTTACAAGAATTGGTGACATTGCTGAGGCTTCTCACTCATCATTCCAGTCTTTCATGAAGCAAGATGAGGCAAACTGTGTCACCTCGGTCATGGATGAAGTCATTGCTTGTGGTGCAACAGTCGGTACCGATGAGTTCTTCATGGCTAGCGAGTTGTTTGTGAAGAGGGCACAAAGGGAGATGTTTCTTTACATTCCTCTTGAGTCTCGAAAAAGTTGGTTGCGTAGGAAGTATGACTTGAAGTATGGGAACTAGTTTACATGCCTACCATCTATGTGTGATGGCCATGTTTTATGTTGAACCTAGTGCTTGATACCATTTCATCTTTTATGTTGAACCATCTTTTATGTTCTTGAAACATATTTTATGTTGTTGAACCTATTGTTTGCTATTTACTAATGCAATTTGTGGAACCATTTGCTATTTATGAATGCATTGTGAACCATCTCCATGTTCATGTTGTTGGAAGTGTTTGCTATTTATGTATGTATTATGTACATGTTCTTGATCCAATTGGTTCTAACTTGTGTTTCATATGTTGACGGTTGTTTATTTGCAGATGTCATCGGATAGTGAAAGTGACGATGACACAAATTATGAAAGAAAGAAAGTTATGGTTCTCCAATATCAACATGATATGGCTATGCTTTATTCGGGTGTGTCAACGATAGTTGGGAAGTATTGCAAAAGTTGGGTCATGAAGGCCGACCCTAGGACATCTAGGTTGAGTGGTTTTGAATGGTTGCGAGAGACTATTGGCACACCCGGAGAGACGTACACAATGTTGAGAATGAATGCAAATGTGTTCTTTGATCTTCATGACAAGTTGGTGGCGGAGTATGGCCTCAAAGAAACATGTTTTGTTACCACTTATGAGTCTCTTGCTATGTTCTTGTGGACCTTGGGCGGTTGTGAATCAAACAGGAGAACCCAAAACCGTTTCAAACATGGAGCAGATACAGTTCACCGTAAGTTCCATGAGGTTCTACAATGTGTGGTCAAGATGTCATCTCACTACATTAGGCCTCAAGACCCAAATTTTCACATCGTCCATGATAGGATTAAGCATGACAAAAGGGCTTATCCTCATCTCAAAGATTGCATTGGTGCAATAGATGGAACACATATTAGGGCTTCTATTCCGGAAGGACCTTCGAAAATAAGGTACATTGGGAGAACCGGTGCAACAACACGGAATGTGATGGCAGTATGTGACTTTGATATGCATTTCACCTATGCTTCAATTGGACAACCGGGTTCTATGCATGATACAAGTGTGCTATTTCATGCAATTGAAAATGACAAGGCCACATTCCCACATCCTCCCAAGGGTAAGTATTTCTTGTTGTTGCAATTTATATAACATGTCCTTCAACTCACAATCATGTTTGTTGTCCATTTCTATAGGCAAGTATTACCTTGTAGACGCCGGCTATCCTAATAGGGATGGCTATCTAGCACCATACAAAGGTGAACGCTATCACGTCCCCGATTTTCAACGAGGTGCACCCCCAACTACTCCTGTAGAGAAGTTCAACCGGATCCACTCCTCTAAGCGCAATACCATAGAGAGAACCTTTGGTGTGTGGAAGATGAAATGGCAAATCTTGCTCAAGATGCCAAACTATTCGATTCAAACACAAAAGATGATAATTGCGGCTACCATGACACTACACAACTATGTCCGCCTCCATGACAAAGAGGATATCCACTTTCTTCGATGTGAGAGGGATCCAGATTATGTCCCAACTATTCCAGAGAGATACAAGAAGTATGTTATTCCTTCAAATGCATCGGATTCTTCAACACCGGCGGAAAGTGGTCCTAACATGGATTTGTTTAGACATGAACTAGCCACCGCCATTGCTCTTAGTTGGTGAAGTAATCATGTTCATGTCTTTAGATGTGACACCATTTTGATTTGCAAACTTATATGCAAATGAAACTTTTGTTGTATGACATATAACAAAGCTGGTTATTCATCTTTATTATAACTTGTCTCAACTAGGAATATTTTTGGCAAGTTCAAAAATACATGCCGGCTGTGTGTAGTTCTCTATACACCTCTTAGTTAAAAAATACGTTACAAAATAAGCCATGTATAGTTCAAAAATACATGGCGGCTGCAGGCCCAGCTCTCTGTAGACTTCTACCTCTCTGTACACCTCTCTGTACTGGAGAAATCGCACAAATTATCTCGTGTGAAAAAAAAGGCCAGCCATTCACCCCAGGAAGCAGGCCCAGCTCGTTTCTCTCTTTTTTATTAGCCTGTGTGCAGTTTAGCCTGAAATGGGCTGCTTCCAGCCGGCCCAAGGTGGCAAGAAGGTGGGCTTCAACGCCCCAGCTGGGCTGCCAGCTCACCCAGGCGCTAGGAGAAGTTTCCTCGACCTCCAGAACGGTTTGCGTAGCTCCACCTGAAGCGAGAAGTCGGGGCAGAAGCTGGATACGAGAAGTTTTGCTGAAGCTAGCGTGTTTCAGAACAGGCCCTTAGTGGGAAAGCCATCTTATATAGAACCACCATTCTAGGCTTAATGAAGCAATCATATTGTTCCAATTGCATGTCTCCAGGTCACTAGTCATCATCTTCTTGTATAGATTTTGTGTGCTGGTTTGGTTACTTCAAATAATCCATTTGTGTGTTGGTTTGGTTTCTCCACTAATGCCTATCATTTTCCTCCATATGCTAGCTTGAGATGGAAAAAATGAAGGACGCGCCGGTACCAGAAGGTGAAGTGCCAAAGTCTACAGTTCAAATTGTCGAAGAAGTGCTGTTGAAATCTGTCAAGCAAAGCACATTCCTCACGAATGTTGGGCTCCAGTCATCTAGGAACAACTCCCGCAAAGCAACTGCTGAAGTAGCTGCTCATGTTCGTGACCTTGAGCAGAAGCTGGAGAGGTCCGAGCTTCGAGCTGAACTGGTGCAAGAAGAATTGGCGGCAATCAAGATGAAGGCGGAAGAATCTGAAGCTGCATGCGACAAGGAACTTGAGCTGCTGCGTAAGAAGTCTCAAGAACAGGAAGAGAAGTTAGCCCACTTGATGGCTCTCTTTGGAGCTAAGGTAGTTTGATGGCTGTGCTGTAAGCCTCTTTGTCTTTGAGCTAAGGTAGTTGTTGCATTTTGAACTTGTGAACCTGGGAGCTGAGCTGAGAGCTGTTGCATTTTGTTGCATTTTGTTGTTTAAACTAGAGCACATGGATCTTGTGAAGTTATGTGATCACTTGTGCACCTGGGCCTTTCTGTGAAGTTATGTGATCTTGTGAACCTGGATCACTTGTGGATCATTTTGTTTATCTTCTGTGAAGTTATGTGGATCACTTGTGCACCTGGGCTTGTGGATCACTTGTGCACCTGGGCCTTTCTGTTTATAGTTATGCAAAATGAGAACCTGGGCTCTAAAAAGGCCAAGGCCCAAACAAGAATTAGACCAAAAAGGCTTGGGCCTAAAAAAAGAAATGACTGTAAGATTTTTTTATAAAAGGATGCATAACAGAAAATAAAAAGGCCAAGGCCCAAATTCAAACTAGAATAAAAAGGCTGTGGCCCAAAACAATAGTGGACTATAAAAAAATTCATCAGAAAAAGGCTCCATTCCCAGAATATAAAAGGCCAAATTATCGGGCCAGGCCCATGCACATAAGCAAAATAAAGAGAAAAAAATTAAACGGGCCGAATTATTGGGCTTGGCCCATGTAGACGACTGAAATGGACCGGGCTGGTTCTATTTTACGACCTTTTCATTTGGTCGTAATTATGCCACGTCAGCTTGCCATGGTGGATCTGACGTGGTGTGGTCGGATTGCTAGTGACCAAAATAATTGGTCGTTAAATCTACGACCTTTTTTGGTCATAAACGTCTACGACCATTCCAAAAGAAAGGTCGCTATAGTCAGTTAACGATGGCCAGCTTTTGACCTTATGTTTTTGGTCACAAAAAGGTCACAAATTGAAAACAGTGACCATTCAGTGACCAATAGTGGTGGTCACAAGTTGACATATTTCTTGTAGTGAACGAGGATAACGATATAGTAAGCATGTGTATGACTCGAGAGGATACCGACACACCACAGGTTTTGTAAAGTATCGGTAAGCAAAGGGAATATCACATGATAACTAAAGGTTCACTTGAATATCATTCTTGTACTCATAGGGATCGATATGGGCGTCCACGGTTCAGTTATCGAGCATTTAATAAAGGGGTTTTGTTCTTGTCTATGTTTTACCGAACCTACAGGGGCACAAGTTTAAGGTAATCACGATCTTCTAAGTGTTAGTAGGATAGGACAATTGAGGGTTTATTTAAGAAATAGTTTCGTTAATATTTGAAATAGTTTTGAGAGGAATCAGAACGGTTTCGGGGTCACCGGAAGGGCTTCGGAGTTTATCGGGAAATACCGAGTATTACGATAAATAATATATAAGTGGAAAATGTTTTTGGAGATGTTAAATTAATAATAAAAGGCTTTAGTAATTATTAGGAGGCTTTTATAATTAATTAAATATCAACGGGCCTTAAAAGGCCAAGAGGTGGAGGGCAACAAGGGCCCAAGAGGGGAGGCAACCCCCTTCCCTCTAAGGGAGATCGAATTGGGGTGCGGGGAGGACTCCCCCTTCCCCCTTTGGCCGGAGCAAGGAGGTGAGTCCTTCCCCTCCTTGTGGCAACCCTCCTCTCCCCTCTAACATATATATACTAGAGGCTTTTGCACCTTTTCTCTACACAAATTTTGGAGCCACCTCTTGTTCTCTAGTTGTAGTTCTAGTTGGTCCTAGTTGATCAATTAGAACTTGACCTAGATCCTCTAATCCTGATAATTAGAAACCTGGTGTGGTTCTGATCTCCTCACTCTAATTCTCCCGTGACGATTAGCTTTGGACAGCGAAGCGCTGCCTGATCGTGTGGACCGTACACTTGCAACTCGTAGAGAGGCCGTGCATTTGATATTCCTTTCGAGGGATTGTTCATGGGCGGTTCGCGGGATTGTTTATCTATGATTTTAGGTACTCCAAGTATGATCCACACCGAGTTGTCTTCTTCTGCTACAACTTGGAGTCGGTAACGATCGAATCCAAACCGTTAATTCATATTCATATCGTTCCTGGGTGATCGTAGAGCAATTTTTTTGTTTTCTACTATGTTTCCAAACAATAGCTCGACCACTGACTACTGCAAGGGTAATCTCTTACTCCCTATCTCTCTCTACACCCAACCTCGCCAGTGGGCTTCTATACATGTGAAACTGACAGGGCTAAGATCGGCGCCGACGGAGTTGTGACCATTGTGTGCAATGTTTACCGAATTAAATGCGATGGACCCACCCACCTGTGATGACCCACAAGTATAGGGGATCAATCGTAGTCCTTTTTATAAGTAAGAGTGTCGAACCCAATGAGTAGCAGAAGGAAATGACAAGCGGTTTTCAACAGTAATGTCTACAAGCACTGAAATTATCGGTAACAAGTAGTTTGATAGCAAGATAATTTGTAACGAGCAAGTAACGATAACGGTAAATAAAGTGCAGAAAGGTAGCCCAATCCTTTTGTGGCAAAGGACAGGCCAAAACGGTCTCTTATCATAAGCAAAGCATTTTTGAGGGCACATGAGAATTTCATCTAGTCACTTTGATCATGTTGGTTTGGTTCGTGTTCGCTACTTTAATAATTTGATATGTGGGTGGACCTGTGCTTGGGGTGTTGTTCTTACTTGAAGAAACCTCCCACTTATGATTAACCCCCTCGCAAGCATCCGCAACTACGAGAAAAGTATTAACACAAAATCCAACCAAAGCATTAAACATATGGACCCAAATCAGTCCCTTACAAAGTAGTGTATCAACTCGAGTTTAAGCTTCTGTCACTCTAGCAACCCATCATCTAATAACTACTCTAGAATGCATTCCCTTAGGCCCAGAGATGGTTAAGTGCCATGCACTCGATGTTCACATGACACCACTAAGGGAATCGCAACATACATATCATCAAAATATCGAACACATATATATTAACTTCACATCATTACTTGCAACATTAATTCTCTCGTGACCTCAAGAACAAAAGTAACTACTCGCAAATGATATTCATGCTCAAGATCAGAGGGGTATTAAATAGCATAATAGATCTGAACATATAATCTTCCACCAAATAAACCATATAGTAATCAATTACAATATGTACAACACTACTAGTCACCCACATGTACCAATCTGAGGTTCTGGTACAAAGATTGAACACAAGAGATAAACTAGGGTTTGAGAGGAGATGGTGTTGATGAAGATTGGCCTCCCAAAGACGAGTGGGTTGTTGGTGATGACGATGGCTTCAATTTCCCCCTCCATAAGGGAAGCTCCCGGCGAAATCGCTCCACCGGATGGCAAAAGTGCTCCTGCCCAAGTTCCGCCTCGAAACAGCGGCGCTCTATCCCAAAAGTCCCCCCTTATTTTTTCTAGGTCAAAAGACCTTAAATACCAGAAGATGGGCACCGAAGGTGGGCTGGGTTGGCCACAACCCACCAGGGCGCGCCTGGGGGGCCTAAAACCTAGCGCGCCCTGGTGTCCTGTGGTCACCAGGTGGCCCCTCTCCGGTAGTTATTTGCTCCAGTATTTTTTATATATTTCAAAATAATTCTCCATCAATTTTCAGGTAATTTGGAGATGTGAAGATTAGGTATCTCTCACGTAGCTTTTTCAGGTCCAGAATTCCAGTTGCCGGCATTCTCCCTCCTTGTGTAAACCTTTCATATTATGAGAGAAAAGACATTAGAATTACTTCATAAAGCATTATTATGCATAAAAATATTATAAATAACAGTAGGAAAACATGATGTAAAAAATGGACGTATTAACCTGCTAAGCGCATGCACGAGAAAGGCTGGTTCTGGCATGCAGACCCTCCCAATAATCTATCCTAATGTCCCCCCCCCCCCCCCCCCTTGAACTTCAGGATATGTCCACCCAAACTTTCCCCTAACCCTCGACATAATTGGGTGCACAGAGTTAGCCTCTCTCATATATAATTTATTCTTCACGCGAGGTAATCTTACGAACGCTTCATAAATAAATTACGTTTGTAATACAAATAGTTACATTCATATTGATTCACTACCTAAAATTTGGTATAAGAAAACAAAAAAGGTTATAAGGCCAGAAATATCACATTTTATGTATGTTTTACACTATGTTTTTACGTTTGTAATTTTACATAACATAAAATATATTTTTACGGCGAGTATATATTTTCTTACGTTCTCTTTTTACGTATGAAATAAGGCAAAATTTACGAAACATAAAAATACGGTGCATTGACGTTAAAATAGAGAGGGGTGAAGAATCACTATTCCTCACCTAGTGTGACGAATAGCGCGACCCTGGACTATTCTGTTTCGTGTAACAAAATATTATTCTGTTACTATTATTGAACTCATGAATCCAAACGGTTGTACTGATTCTGTCATTTCGTTGAACTGGTCATTTTTTATTAAAAGAGCAAATAAGAGCCCCCCTCCCGCTCTCTCCCCGTTCAGGCCGGCCACTCCAGCCATCGACCAAGCTACTTGTAGCCGATCCCTCCATCCGCCTGCCTCCCTCCTGGCAACCCAACCATATCCTAGCCGCGGCGATGGGGGCCGGGGCGCGAGCGACGGTGGCGGCGCTGCTGCCAGAGCTCGTATGGTGGAGAGAAATGTGGCGTGGGTGTGTACATGCGTGAGGCCGGAGCAGAGGCGCCCTGCAGCGGGCGGTGCTGGGGCGAGGAGGGGCCGCGGCGAGCTCCGCTCGTAGAGGGCGCGCCCCAAGAGAACGGCGGAGCTGGCCGGAGGAGACGGCGGCCACGCGCGGCGCCGGCGTCCGCCTTAGCGCCAGCACAGACGGAGCAGCTACCACCTGTAAGCAGCACCAAGCATCATGGCCTGCGACGGCGTGGAGCGGCATGAGCGGCTGGACCGCTGGGCGGCGCGCATGGAGGGCGCCTGCTTCGTGTGCGTCCCGCTGAGCTAATACGCGCTGCTGCAGGCGCGGCGGGCTGGGCTGCGACAACTTTAAGGTCTGTGAGGACCGCGCCCTCTTCTCCGTCTCCGCCTGGCGCGGCCGCCGCTTCAACTGCCCGCCGGCCGGCCCTGTCCTCTATCCTCTGGATTCGATTTCATCACTACTGGTAGTATTACCCATGGACATTGGCTAGCTAGCTAGGCGTTTCATCACATCCAAAATTTCATTTCTTCTTTTGATTGTTTCGTTGGTACTATGTTGTAGACTGAATTTGGGGGCATGCGCTGCTTGTTTTGGACTGAACTTGGGGGCGTACCCATGCCATGGGTGTGTGTCTGTTCATAATAGGGTGCGTGCCTTCCCGTTTTTGTTTCAGATTAGTGCATAGATTTTGGCAGGAAAGATGAAGTGATCAGCGGATTGATCATCGGTTAGATTGGATGGTTTGGTGGTTTATCTATCTAACTGTGTTCGATCTTTCCATTCGATCGAATCGTGCCCAAGAGGGCAGGTTGCATTTGGTGAAAAGGGGATAAACCCAGATGCAATCAGGTCCTGATGAGTTCGGTAAGGCTAATTGTGAGCCGAATGACTGACACGAGGGCTGATTGAAAGCTTTCTTGTCATCATAAGAAGGCGATTATGGTACTCCAGTTGATGCCTCAGGTCGAATTCAACGCTTCCCAAAATGGGGAAATAATATACCGTTGGAAAGCTATAAAAAATGCGAAACTTATTCATGTTGAACGTTTGCTCAAATTCACAAGCGTTTAGGAGTAATTTTAAATACGGCATGACCCATCGTGTTGTTTTTTCGTCAAAAAACAGAGTACTCGTACTGATCTATGTCTATGTGTATGTTTGTATTGTGGTATTTTTTACAAGTAGTGTTGAATAAGGTGAGACTGATCGTGTTGTTTTTTCAGTCCCTAAAACATGGTACTCGCACTGATCTTTTGTATCGGTTTGTACTGAGTGTACTTTTCATATGCTAGACTTTAACTTTGTTTTCCTCACAACTATTTTGTCGATTTTGAGCTTCCATTTTTTCTGTCCTAGAACTTACTAAAGTTTTTTCCCATTAAAATGTGCACTCTCTTTTGAAACAATGTATGAACGTTCACATGGAGAGTAATTGAACCTTTGAGCACTTTCTTTTTATATAAACGTGCTTTTTTCTAACCCTTTATTATTAACTTCATGTGGGAAGTGCCACATTTTCTTTCGTAGGTGAAACTTTTTTGCCGTGCGGGTTTTGGAATTATCTGTCTTTCTAGTTTGAACTCTGCCAACAATTTTTACATTGATCTTTATTAGTGTTTTTTTATTTTATATTGCATGATTGTCATGTTCTTTTCACACTGGGAACTTCCTGCGTATTCTTTTAAGTTCCTTTTTATTCTAAACATCTTGTTTTCTCACCTTTGATCCACTGAATTTTTATTTTCTTTTTATATTGAGCTGCCAAAAATATTTTGTGTGTGTTTGTACTGAGGTATTTTTCACAGTCCAAAATGTTTTAGGGGTTGACCACATGAACTGAAGGTGTCATCATATCCGAACTTGTGCGGTTCATCAATTTTTTGTGTGTGAATTCAGACCCATTTGTTCTTTCTTGCACACACATCCAATTGTATGTACATCAATTTTTTATTACCTGTAAATGAACTCTATTTTTAGTTGAACTTTCCCTGTAGATGTACATGAATTTTTTACCTGTAAATGAGCTCTCTTTTTTTCTTGAACTTTCAGTGTAGATGGCATGATTTTTTCCATTCAGTTCACCGTTTATTTGGAACTGAATATGCACAAGAGAAGGACCACATGCATCCAACAATCTGACGATGTTACAATAAATAGGAGCCAATATATATAACAGAAAGGGTTGAAGTAGTACTATAAAAAAACAAGTAGTACCAAGCTCTCCTTATTTTGTTTGTTGTAGTTCCTCAAAGTGATGTAGCATACACATAATTGCTTTTTAGGAGCTTGAACTATTGTTCGGTTAACATACGACCATCAATTGTAAAAGTGGCAAACTGAATATAACTTATTTCTATGGATCTCAATGAAGTAAAACAGGGAGCAGTATGTGAATGACATCATAAGAAGGACGAGCATGGATGTGGCATCCAGCGATGGCATCATTAGCAAGATGGTGTAAAAGGCCCCTAAGGAATCCCTTGAACTCAGAATGCAGTGGCAGCAGGGATTTTTTTGTTGAATCCACTGAACTGAAGGGAGCTCCTTCGACCTGTAAGATGGACAAAAAAACCATACAAGGTGAAATGAAATTTGTCAAGGTCGAAATGACCATAATCATGTAAAACATGTAAAAATAACGACAAGTTCATGCACAGTAACATTAGAAGTACACAAAGAAACCTAAATAGAAGTTCTGTACTTTCAAATACTTCATTTTAGTTCCCAAATACTTCATTCGTTTCGAAATATGAACTTCTATATTTATTTTCTTAGAACTTATTATGTTTTCCCTGCAAATTTCATGGGTTTTTTGTGTTTCATGTTTTTTGTTTATTTTTGCTTCTGTTTTTCTATGAACTTATTATTAGAGAGACTCCTTTTCTTTTTCAATTCAAAAGTGACCAAAGACTAGTTTTAGGTATCAATATAATCAACATTTTTCTATGAACGGCCTGGTTGCCGTGACAGTGAATGGCCTGGGGCGACGGTATTGGATTGACGTACATAGCCGAGGCCGATGAGGGCAGCACGGCAACAGAGCTACATGCACTTCGGGGGCATCAATACATGAACTTCCGTTCATAATAGCTCTCCCTGGTGAACTATGATAAGCCCAAATACAAATGGGAGCACTAATGGCACCCATCTATGGTATCTCAATAAACACAAATTCTCCTATTTAGAGCATCACAGAGCTCACATCTCGCATAAATAACACACAGAGAGCACACACCATGCATGCCCGCACAACATCAGACCCAATTCCTAAACTTGCAAGACAATAGCAGCAGTGAATATTCTTTTATTACCTTCTTTGTAGCTGTAGCATCAAGCACACTAGGTAACAGCTAGGAGCTAACATGAGGTGCACCAACAGCTAGTGGCAGCAAGTCCAGGTCGTCCTGGATGCAGCTGGAAACGAGAAGCAGACGAAGGTCCAGCTCGTCCTGGTTTCAAAAATATCACACAGCCAAGTATTGATCAAAATCAATCATTGTTCATATCTCCAAATCCAGTTCAAAAAGTTAGAGAGGACATAAGCTAATATTATAGCTGATTATGATGTAGCATTACAAAAAATAATATCTTTAGCCCATAAATTAAAAGGAAAATCTTAATGTAAATACTTTTTGCTTTACTGAACGCAAATAGTTTCAATTCCCATGTAAATAACATAAAAATGTAGAGGGCATCAAATCATAACCAGAACATATATATGTTTTAGAATTCCTCCAGGCTCCAGACAACTAATTAATCACTAGAGGTTTTACCCATGTAGCACACACAAATATATCCAATCACCCTCTGTCATAGAATGAATGCAAAAGACAAAAGAAAAGTAAATGAGCAAACTGCTTATCCTGAAGTTTGGGCAAACTGAATTGGAGAAGTAACCAGAAGGAATACATTAGACCGTGGAAAGGTGCACATCGTCCTAATTAGTAGAGGCGTTGGTCGCCAGCTCGGATCTAGGAGAGACATTTTTTCGTGATGACCTTCTGCTCCCTCTCCCTGCCTTAACCCAAACAGACGAATAAAAAAGAGCCAACCATAAATGCAAAGTACGCTGATCTCTGAACTTTTCTGGAGCTTTTTGTTGAACTGAAGCATGCTTCGGAGCAGGACGAGATCGAGCGGATCGGGAGGAAGCTGAGCAACATACATTGGAGATGCAAGACCACAGTACATCAATTAGAGATGTCACTGAACTCTGGGACATTTGTGCTACAAGAACTGAATCTACAACAATCTTGGACTCTCAGGTTCCATATGCAAGATATCTACAAATTGCTAAAATCAATCACCAACAGAAAAAACACAAAAAGGTTCTCCTAATGGTTGCTTGAGGAAGAGCCAAAACTATTTTGGGGTGGTGGACGGCAACAACAAGTGGGCTGGGTTGTCGCACATCGGGAAGGGTGAGGAAAATGGCAACCCAATCACTATAGTGGAAATAGGAGCTGACAGCCGTGGACTGCTGCTCGGCATGAAATTGACCGTCCGGATGCCACGGGGCTAGACTTGGGACGGCGCTGGCCATACTGGAGCAGTGGCAAGGGAGCTTAGAGCAGCAGTGTACATCGGCAACGGTCTGCTCGCACAAGGTGATGTACTGCTCTCCTGGGATGAAGGGGCGAAGTGTGTGCCTCCCGAGCCACAGCGTCGAATTGCTTCAGGTTGTGTCGCTGAACAACCCGGTGTGGCAGCCGTGAAAGGTATGGGCAGTACAACGATGGAGCTCCACAGGCTGTGGCACAAGGCTCAACACAATCGGCCTAGGAGCTGCGATGGTGAACGGCTTGGGGCGGCCGGGTTTGACAGATAGTATGGATACCACATCCTGGAAACCTTTGCAGTTGACATGGGGATGCTTCCAGATGCACCTTCGATCATGCACCAAGACATTTCATTTTATGTTTTTTTTACAATAGAACAAATACTAATTTTTATGCCAAGTAAGTTCAAACAGAACAGAAGTGGAGCTTCATTTGCAAGAATAGAAAAGAACATATGCTGCTTTTGATCCATATAGGCATAACACCTGTTGTGCTACAGGAAGAACATGGAAACAAGGAGGAAATTGGACTTGCAGTTGTTAAGTAGGTGAACTGAAAAGCATAACAAGATGATACAAACTCAGAAAAAAGCAAATAAGATATCTAGATGTTCAGAAAACATCACCTACATATGCGTGTAACTTTTATTCATGAAAAAAATATATTGTTTATACCTTTTTATTGTTAATAATGTTAATAACATTAATTACCTTAGGTTGTTTAAAGGGTGCTTTTGTCCTGAATGCAAATGATATGCACATAAAGATAATGTTTATCTGAACATTTTGATATTTTATTTGCATTTTTCTGAGTTAATATGAATTAGTTATGAATTTTCAATGTATGATATATATATATATCATACATTGAAGAGTGGGATCCGGCCGGTGACGTTCACTGGTAGAAAAAGGGCCTTTAGTCCCGGTTCTGGAACCGGGACTAAAGGCCCTCCACGTGGCCGGTCCACCTTTAGTCCCGGTTGGTAATACCAACCGGTACTAAAGGAAATTTCCTGATTTTTTTTATTTTTTTTATTTTCAAATTTCTGAATTATTTTAACCTCTAATCTCTAATCACCCCTCATCACTGCTCAATTTAATCTCTAATCACCCCTCATCATTCAAATCATCTCACTTCCCGAACAGTCACCCATCCTCTCACTACTCCAGCCTGAGCACGCTTAACTTCCGGGTTCTATTCTCCCTCGTTTCCAAGTCTGCACTTGTTGTTTTCCTGACAATAGTAAGATGTCAATCCTATTAACCCTCAGGAATTTAGCTTGAGCATGAAGTCACATATTTCACTGTTTGAGTTTAAAACTATTGTTCTAAAAAACAATAATTTTTTAGTAACACTAATATTTTTGAATAAATAGTTTGACCATTGTTTGACCAATTTTGACCATAGTTTGACCAGATTTGACCAAAATTCAAAAAAGGTGAAATAATTATTTAATAACACTAATATTCTTGAATAATTATTTAGTAACACTAATACTTCTTGAATAAGTATTTAAAAAACTGAAATTTGAGCATAACTTTTTTTCCTTTTGGAATTTGATGATTCTAGAAATTTGCAAACAGGCCGTAGGCGGTCTCCATCGGATGTAACTTTTCGAGTAGATGATTTTTCATATAAAAAACTTTTTCATCCGAGTTCGTATGCAAAAGTTATGCGCATTTTACAAATTCCAGAGAGATTTTGTAAATAAAGTCGAAATTCATATTTGTAAATTATCCCAACAACTAGACCACATATCACATGTGAAACTTATTTTCTTTTATTTTTTTGACATTTCCATCATTTTCTTTTATTTTTTAAAAAACTGAAAAGGCGATCCAGGGGGGTATAGTTTGAAAATGGAACCTTTAGTACCGGTTCGTGGCACGAACCGGGACTAAAGGTCTCATCCCCATTAGTCCCGGTTCGTGCCTCAAACCGGGACTAAAGGTCTAATCTTTAGTCCCGGTTCGTGGCATGAACCGGGACCAATAGTTGTGGGCCAGGAGCAAGGCCCATTGGTCCCGGTTCATCCCACCAACCGGGACCAAAACGTCTAGATGAACCGGGACTAATGCCTTAGCCGCACGAACCGGGACCACTGCTCACATTAGTCCCGGTTCTAGACTGAACCAGGACTAATGGGCTGAGGCGGCCTGGACCATAGCCCCTTTTTCTACTAGTGGTTGCGGCGGGCCGTCTCCACACACACGACCACACTCCACCGCGCCCCAATCTCCACCTCGCTGAACTGAATGAAATTTATAAATTGAACCGAACTGAAAGAAGAATTTGGACATCATGTGTACATCAAGAAATAAACTTGAGTAGTACCAACTACTAAACAAAAAGTTTTAGTATATTGAGATTAGAGATTGTACATTGCTGAACTTTTTCTCCCTACAGAATCATTAATCAAATAGATGTACTGTTCACGAGGTTTTATCAGCATGATAAGTAGTAGCAGTACTACTCTAGGTGGCAAAGTAGTAGCGGCACAAAAGAAGGCCACCATCAACAGTGAGTAATACCGTGACACCTAAACTATGTGTTGGCCACACTTTCTTTACATAGTACTACAAGATTTTTACGGAAACAAGTACTACAAGATTTGTGAACATGAGGGCATATAGAAATTGTACCGAGGGTGTGAATTAGAGCGGCCGGAAGAGGATGCAGCAGCAGCACGCACACACCACCAGATAAGTTCTCCTATCTCGAGAACACATGTATACATACACACATCTTCAACTACAACAAACAAAAGAAATTGTTGACCTCCAGAGTTTTTGCAAAGTGAATTAATTTTTGCAACCAGAGAACTTGCTACACTTAGCAAAGGTGAACTACTAATTCCCAAAAACTGCAGGATGTCTACTTCCCTGAACCAGAACTTTTGAACTTCACGTATGCTCATATATGTTGTTTCTTTTGAATTCCCTATCAAATGATCAGTTTCAGTAGCCGAGAAAATTGGCTCAACCTCATAACTATGAAAATGAATTTGATTGAACCTTCACACATAGAAAGTTTGAACTTCGCTCAAAAGCTAAATAGTTCAACCACATACATACAAGCAGAAAACATGCAAAATTTGGTCCTATTTAGACATATATCAGGAGAATATCTAGAGACCACAACTTACAACTTTTTCAATCGCGACCCTTTACTGCTACAAATTTTTCTTCTGCACTTAGACCCTCTCGAGTCTAAACTGATACAATTATTTTTGAATAAGTTAATTGCTTTCTCCTCCTGGTATAACTTTAGTTGCATTTCTTCTGAATATGTTAACAATAAACATGATCATAAGAACCTCATTTTCTCATTTACCCATTTTCTGTTAGATGTGTGCATTGTTCACATGTACTAGGAAGATGAGGCTGCATTTGTACTAGTATAATCCAACGTACACTAAGTCTGATCACTGATTAACAATGAACCACTGTCCAGCACTACTTCTTTGGTACCAATGATAGTCACTAGCACTGCATTGTTTTATACTCTGAAATTTCAATATATTGTTATTCACTAATTAACAAAAAAAATCAGTATATAGGTCTTCAGAACAAATGAACTAAAGTATAGTGTACTTTTGTTCATGCGTTTGAACTGAAGCAGGTTGTTGGATTGAACTACTAATTTAGTAGCATTTACATAGATGAAGCGGGTAGCACACATATAGGCTAAACTATTTTATTTAGTGTAGTAACCGCACCCTGAGCTTGAAATAGTTCACATAGACAGTAAAGTTTGAAAACAAACATACAAGTGCACCATAGGTAATTAAGTGTACATATATCACACACCTCTCCCTCATCGACTTCTTCTGCTCTTGCTTTCATTAGAAGATCCAGTCCCAAACCTTTTGTATACAAGATAATTGATAGCCTCGTTTCTTAGTATTTTGAAATATACATGAGTACAATAGATCAACCAAATAGGGAACCACATAAGTGATGGAGAAGGTAGAGAATTAGTTCAACATCCAGTCAGCAATTTAAAAGTAAAGAGGTAATAAAATGTAGTTGAGCTATACTGCACCACACACAAAAAACTTGAACTTTACATAATCAAACCTGCTTAGCGACGAACTCCAGCTTAAGATGTATCATGTACCAAGACCAATCTAGAGAACCAGAACTACAGAAATTAGCAAATTTGAACTTTTAGTAATTCATTTAATCGACAACATGAATTATAAAATCTTCTCTTCACAAACTATGTACATCAACAGCAAAATCGAGGCAACAACTGTAACCTTATTTGAAAATCGCAGAAGCAATACATAGGTGTACTGATGCGCGGGGAATTTGAGAACTGATGCAAAGAGGTGCAGGTGGCTCGAGCGCCATGAGCAGGAGGCCGGGAAGAAGCTACACTATTGGAGGATTAGGGGGGTGGAGGTGGCACCTTGGGGCTGGGAAGTCGTCGCACCAGCGGGGATTGGTGGCCGCAACTGGAGGTGGTTCTCACCGGCGGCTGACGGGTGTGGAGGCGGTGGTTGGAGGTCGAGCGTGACGGCGGCTGGTGGCCGTGGATACTGGGGATGGGGTGACGATGGCTTCTTGTTCGTGGCGGTTGCTGCGGCGGTAGGTCAGCGCGCGGCGTGACTGTGGGAGTTGTGAGTGTGCGTGCGCACGAGAGAGAGAGAGAGAGAGAGAGAGAGAGAGAGAGAGAGAGAGAAAGAGAGAGAGAGAAAGAGAGAGAGAGAGAGAGAGATACGGGATATGATGTCGTCCAGCTGCATCCCTAGATATAGATATGGATATAGATTGATAGATATAGAGATAATAATAGAGATGCAGTCTGATGACACTTCTAGTACAATTGTTAGATCAAGTATATATACACAAGTGATGAAAAAGTAAAGTTCTGTTGTGGTTATTGTTGTATAATTTAGGTGAAAGGCCCATGTAAAGCCAAAAGATGTATCAACGCTCAAGAAGTACTTCAATTTTATTCATATTATGCATTGCATTCGAGGTGCAAGGGACTTTCATGAAATTATAGACAACAAGTAATAACCAATTAGAAAAAAAGGCCATTACTATTTTTCTTTCTGCAGTAGCCATCGTTGCTGAGCTGCCGCACATCCGAACCTCAAAGCAAAATACTGAACAACAAAAGAATACCAATAAATTAGAGGTAAAGTCAAAATTTCATCACCTATGGGCACTCGACCAAACAAATAAACCGAGGGAATACCCAATTATTTTTTCCAGCCTTCTCCCTTCACAAAGTTAAATCTTGTTGTCATAATTAAGGTTTGAAGGTTGGCAAAAAAATGTATGTAAGATCATAGTAACATGTCTATGATCATAGTAACATGTCTATGCAACTCTATTTTGATGTAAAACTGGGTGTCACTATTCGGAATGTTCTTAGAGTCCAAGAATAAAGCATTTTCCTTATCCCAATGCCATTGCGCGCACATATATTGTGAGATTGCGATGATATCTCTTTTTTTGCGGGAGAGATCTAAGCCATCTGTTGCACATAAATTGTGTAATGCATATAGAAACTTGCATGGGCTTGCGACCGAGCACTGCGGCAACTGCTTTCCAACAGGTGACCCCAGGTGTGTAAAATCCTACCAGTCGATCGTCCCCAGAAATCTTCACATTGTCTCCATAATTCCCATTATTGCTAATGCAAAGTGCAAGCTATAGTCTAGATATTTTACTTTTTTCCCCTACTATCTTGGGAAATAATTGTCAATGGCAGAAACATTCTATGTCTTGATAGTAAAAAAGCTATGTCTTCATAACATAAACTTCTTGAAAATCATATTCTTTCCTTTATACAAGATTTTTTACTTGATAACATGGGATTCCTACTTTTTTTACTATTTACTGCAAGGCAACAACCCCACAACCTTAAAATTCAAAAGAAACAAAGTGAAGTACAAGGGGTGTACATTTGTACAAGCTGGGAGTACAATGGAAAAATAACTATGTACAAAAGAACCTACCTGTTGTAAGGAAGAAATCCAAGTTAATAACCTAATGTCATATTGTACCCTGCCGCCCATAATTTTTTTATAGTTCTCATTTGCAGAGATGGTTATGGTCCTTGATACGTCTCCAACGTATCTATAATTTTTTTATTGTTCCATGATGTTATATTATCAATCTTGGATGTTTTATATACATTTACTAGCAACTTCATATCATTTATTGGGACTAACCTATTGACATAGTGCCCAGTGCCAGTTGCTATTTTTGCTTGTTTTTTACTTCGCAAAATATCAATACCAAACGAAGTCCACATGCCACGAAACTTTTTGGAGATTTTTTTTCTGGTGATAAGAGACCCCGGAAGCTTCTGGAGCACATGAGAGGATGCCCGTTGGGCCCAGTAGACACCAGGGTGCACCAGGGGCCTCTAGCGTGCCCTGATGGGTAGTTGGGCCCACGGGAACTGCCTTGACCTACCTTTGCCTATACAAATACTCTAAAATCCCAGAAACCCTAGGAGAGTCGAGCAAACACTTTTTCCACCGCCGCAAGTTCCAGAACCACAATATCCAATCTAGAGGCCTTTTCCGTCACTTTGCCGGAGGGGGCAACATGCACGGAGGGGTTCTTCATAATCCTTGTTGCCCCTCCGATGATGCGTGAGTAGTTCACCACAGACCTATGGGTCTATAGTTAGTAGCTAGATGGCTTCTTCTTTCTTTTTTATCTTCAATGCAATGTTGTCCTTGATGTTCTTGGAGATCTATTTGATGTAACTCTTTTTTGCGGTATGTTTGTTGGGATCCGGTGAATTGTGAGTTTATGACTAGTTCTATCCATGAATATTAATTTAGTCTTTGCTGAACTTTTTTATGCATAATTGTTATAGCCTCGTATTTCTTCTCCGATTTATTGGTTTGGTTTGGCCAACTAGATTGATTTATCTTGCCATGGTAAGAGGTGCTTTGTGATGGGTTTGATCTTGCGGTGCTCTATCTCAGTGACAGAAAGAGACATGACATGCATGTATCATTGTTATTAAGGGTAACAATGTGGGGTTTATTCATACGTGAGTTTATCTTGTGTACATCATGTCATCATTCTTATTGCATTACTCCGTCTCTCCATGAAATTAATACACTACATACATGTTGGATAGCGGTCGATGTGTGGAGTAATAGTACTAGATGCAGAATCATTTCGGTCTACTAATCTTGAATGTGATGCTTATATACATGATCATTGCCTTGGATATCGTCATGATTATTCGCTTTTGTATCAATTGCCCAAAAGTAATTTGTTTGCCCACTGTACGCTATTTTCTTAAGAGAAGCCTCTAGTGAAAACTATGGCCCCGGGGTCTATTTCCTGTCATATTAAAAAAAATACCTTGCTACAATTTTCCTTTATTTATTTTATTTTGTGTTTTAGTTAGATCTATTTATCAATTCTCATACAATTTAATCTATCTCACTACCATGGAGGGATTGACAACCCCTCTTACGCGTTGGGTTGAAAGTTTTTGTTGTTTGCATGCTGGTGCTGTTTACATAGTGTTGCTTGGTTCTCCTACTAGACTGGTAAACTTGGTTTCATAACTGAGGGAAATACTTACTGTTGCTGTGTTGAATCATCCCTTCCTCTTCGGGGAAATACCAACGCAGATACAAGCAATCAGTCCTGATGTGCAGAACTCGGGCAAAGGGCATGATACGTCTCCAACGTATTTATAATTTTTTATTGTTCCATGCTATTATATCATCCATCTTGGATGTTTTATATGCATTTATATGCTATTTTATATCATTTTTGGGACTAACCTATTAACCTAGTGCCAAGTGCCAGTTGCTATTTTCGTTGTTTTTGTCTTTTTTCAGAAAATCAATATCAAATGGAACGAAAATTTTGAGGATTTTTCTTGGACGAGAAGACACCTAGGAAGCTTCGGGAGGAGGCCAAAAGAGCCACGAGAGGGCCACAAGCTTGCAAAAGCGCCCTAGGGGGGGCCCTGGGCTTGTGGGCCCTCGTGGCGCCTCTAACCTAATTCCAGCTCCATAAATACCCAAATATTCCCCCTATACTAGAGGGCACACAAAAAATACTTTTCCACCACCACAAGATTCTTTTCTCGTGAGATCCCATCTTGGGGCCTTTTTTCTGCACTCCGACAGAGGGGGATTCGATCATGGAGGGTCTCTACACCAACCTTGCTACCCTTCTGATGATGTGTGAGAAGTTTACCATAGACATACGTTTCCATAGCTAGTAGCTAGATGGCTTCTTCTCTCTCTTTGATCTTCAATACAACGTTCTCCTCGATGCTCTTGGAGATCTATTCGATGTAATCTTCTTTTGTGGTGTGTTTGTTGAGATCCAATGAATTGAGAGTTTATGATCAGATTATCTATGAAAATTATTTGAGTCTTCTCTCAACTCTTTTATGCATGATTAAGATAACTTTGTATTTCTCTTCGATCTATTGATTTGGTTTGGCCAACTAGATGACCCTTCTTGTAATGGGAGAGGTGCTTTGTAATGGGTTCAATCTTACGGTGTCCTCACCCAGTGACAGAAGGGGTAGCGAGGCACTTATTTGTATTGTTGCCATTAAGGACAAATGATGGGATTTATATCATATTGTTTGGATCTATCCATCTTGCTTAAGGCGTTACCTCGTTCTTGTTAACTTAATACACTAGATGCATGTTGGATAGCGATCGATGTATGGAGTAATAGTAGTAGATGCATTACCCTTTCCTCTTCAAGGGAAAAACCAACGCAGGCTCAAGAAGTAGAAGGGCACAACTATGAGCTACCCCTAGATCTGGTGACATCGTTGTAACATATCCCTAGTATTAACCTGTCCACGAGCAAAATCCATCCAATTTAAAATCCATTTGAAGGTCAGGTCCACCACAATGTTCTCATGCATCATGGCACATAAGCTACTTGCACTAAATGATCCAGAGGAAGAAGGCCAGCGCCAGGAATCGGGTTGGTCATTGATAACCCACAAGTATAGGGGATCACAACAGTTTTCGAGGGCAGAGTACTCAACCCAAATTTAAAGATTCGACACAAGGGGAGCCAAAGAATATTTTTAAGTATTAGCAGCTGAGTTGTCAATTCAAGCACACCTAGAGATTAATTATCTGCCGCAAGGTAATCAGTAGCACAACAACATGATAGTTTTGATAGCAGTGATAATAGTAAGAGTAACGGTAACAGTGATAGCAATAATTTTGTAGCAAGTGTAACAGTAGCAGCAACAGTGGTAACTTAGAAAGAACAATAAGTGGAAAATTTGTAGGCATTGGCTCGGCGAAATCGTTGGATGATATTCATCATATAACAGTCATAACCTATGGCGATACAATAGCTCCAGTTCAAAAATACAATGTAGGCATGTATTCCGTAAGTAGTCATACATGCTTATGGAAAGAACTTGCATGAAATCGTTTGTCCTACCCTCCCGTGGCAGCGGGGTCCATAAGGAAACTAAGGGATATTAAGGCCTCCTTTTAATAGAGAACTGGAACAAAGCGTTAAAACATAGTGAATAGATGAACTCCTCAAACTACGGTCATCATTGGGAAGTATCCCGACTATTCTCACTCCGGCGTTTACGGATCATAACACGTAATAGATGAATATGACTTGCAAGATTGGATCTAAAAAACATAAATGGTTCAGATCTGAAACCGTGGCACTCAGGCCCGAAGTGACAAGCATTAAGCATGGCAAAGTCATAACAACATAAATCTCAAAACATAATGGATACTAGGGATCAATCCCTAACAAAACTAACATGATTACATGATGAATCTCATCCAACTCCTTATCGACCAGTGAGCCTACGAAGGTTACTCACTCCCGATGGGGAGCATCATGGAATTGGCAATGGAGAAGGGTTGGTGATGATGAAGACTGAAGATCCCCCTCTCTAGAGCCCCAAACGAGCTCCAAATTTGGCCTCCCGACGAAGAACAGGAGGTGGCGGCGGCTCCATATCGTGAAACACAATAACTCTTTCTTCCTGATTTTTCTCTCCAAATTTAGGTATTTAACGAGTTGGAGTCAGGGTCTGCGGGGCCACCAGGTGGGCACAACTCACCTGGGCGGGCCTAGAGGGGGTCGCGCCCTGGTGTGTTGTGCTCACCCAGGGGTCCCCCTCCGGTGGTTCTTGGCTCCAGTATTTTTATTCTATTGTAAAATAAATCTCCAAAAAGTTCCGTTCCATTCCAAGAACTTTTATTTCTGCACAAAAACAACACCATGGTAGTTCTGCTGAAAACAGCATCAGTCCGGGTTAGTTTCATTCAAATTATGCAAATTAGAGTAAAAAACAAGAGCAAAAGCGTTAGGAAAAATAGATATGATGGAGACGTATCAGTCATGTTGAATGGCACAATCCAGCAGGATCAACTCCAAAAGTTCCAATTCTTCTTGGGCTTGAGAAGATAGAGGCAAGTGAAAGCTGGTAATGTCATCATTTCACACAAGATGTTCTTGAACAAAAAGGTTGTCATCAATGACATCAGAAAACAGTCGAGGGAAACGTGACCGAAGCAGGCTTGAGGAATCACCAACTTTCCAGTTGTCGACCACAAGCCAAAGGAGCCCCCCAGAATTCAGCTCATCTGTTCTAACTGACGGTATTTATTGGCTAATTTAGAAATGTACTTCACCCAAGGGACATCTTGCTTGTTAAAATGGACTTTCTACTTCAGAAGCACAAACTTTATGTTTATGTTGGAAAAAGTTTTATTTAACTAAAAGACCATGAGCATTTGAAGTAGATAATACCTTCCTGCCATGCAATATAGACTTTCTACTTATAAACACAAACTTTCAAAATGTATTAGAAAAACTTTATATTTTTTTTAAAGTTTTGACTAAGATGATACCTTTTTACCATGCACTATAGAGATTCCATATTTTTTTAATTACAAATTTCTACTTGAATGATAAAACTTTCTACTGGGAAACAAACGGTTGGCTTACATAGTATATTCTATTCAGCAATATAGACTTTCTAATCGGGGACTATAAACTTTCTACCAAACCCACACATTTTTACTCAAGTACAAATATCTTTTCACTTAGGTGACCGCACTTCCTACTCAGAAAAATATAAACTTTCCAGTAAGAAACAATAAACTTTTGCATTATAAAATAAAACAAATAAGTAATTTTAATACTTCCATGGTCATTTGTTTTACTTTCAAATTGTACATGGCCACCACTAACACATAAAAATATCATTAAAAAGTGTGCACTTTTTGTTTAAAGGGGAGCACGTTCATGTCATGAGCAGTTTGGAATGGGTCAGCACGTGATTGGTGAGCATAGTGGACCGATGTGGGGATCACAAAGGCAAGCAACGCATGCCACCGCCATAAAACGGAAGGTAAAAGCAGGTGGCCCACAGCTGTTGCACACTGCGATAGTTACCATTTTTTATTTAATTGGCCAGACTGGCTGGTCATTTATTTTTGGGGTAGGTGCCAAAAGTCGTTTATTCAATTGCCTGAAACGTAAGCAATTAAAGGATGAGTGTCGCAATTTCGTCGGCGACTTCACCTCACCCATCCCCAGCATCGACCTGCAATTCTTCTCCCCTAACCCCAGTTTGACCAGCGTTCCCCAACATCAATGGCGGCGATATCCAAGGTGCTCGAGGACGATGACCTCCTCAGTGAGATCCTCCTCCGCACCGTCTTCACCACCACCCTTCTCAACTCCGCCCTCGTATGCACACGCTGGCTCGCCCATGCTTCCAACCGCGCCTTCCTCCATCGATTTCGTGAGATCCACCCGCCCCGCCTTCTTGGCTTCTACATCAACAAAGGTCAGAACACCCCGCACTTCATCCCAATATTGCCTCAGCCCCGTGAACTCACTGCTGTCATCCGTCGCGCAACCTCTAGCTTGGGCACTTATCAAAGAGTACCGTCGGTACCAACCTACATCCTTGGTTGCCGGAATGGCAACGTCCTCATTAGGCAGCATGATAAAATTGGAACCACGTTTGCGGTACACAACGTGGTGTGTCCTGAGAGAGGCATGGACATCCTCCCACCATTTCCACGCCCCCAATCTCCGTACTTATTTGACGGTACTGCTTACTCTAGAATCATGTCCAAAGAAGAGGGTGATGCCTTGTCTTACTTGTATGTGTTGATGCACCAAACAACGGATGGAAAACATAGGGTATACATATATATCTTGAAACATGGAATATGGCGCATGAATCATAGCTTGATCATACAGCAGCCCCCTCGTCCATGGTCAGTACTTAAATCTGTGTTGTCCAACAATAAAATCTATGTGCCGGCTGGATGGAGCAACATTATTGTCTTGGATTTGGCGGCCTCAAGTTTCTCCATAATTGAGCTCCCAGAAGGGATGGAGTATGGTGAGAGAAACACCATATTGTCACAGGCCGATGGTGTTGCTGGTGTATATCTTATCCATGTCAAGAAGTTTGAACTTCGCATCTGGCTCCACAACGGGTACACATGGTTGCTGATGGACACCATTTATTTGCGTGAGATGTTTGCTGATTTTAGTGTGTCAGATGGCAATGCTTCTCTCCTGATAAACCAGGCAGGAGACAATGCTGAGTTTGTGTTCTTGGACATAGGTCGATGCACATTCCTCTTGGACATCAAGCGTAGAACAATGCATAAGGTGTATGAGAAGGAAGACAGTGATAAATTTTTCTGTGAAATCCATCCTCTTATGATGATCTGGCCTCCCGTATTTCCTGCACGCAAGGGTGATCCTACAAGGTTTGTTTTTTGGCCTTCATATAATCTATTGTCTTGTTGAGGTTATAATGTTTTTTAATTGTACACTTTATCAATCTATTTTCTATTCTGTTTCTTTGTCTTGTTGTGTGCTTTAAAGCTAAAATCTGTAGCTTAGATCAATACACCAACATATCCGGTGTAGTTGCGGAATGAATGGCATTGCCAAACTATTAGTCCTCTATTATTTCAGTTAATGGCTCATCAACAGTCGTGGTGTAGTACATTCATGGAATGGTGGTAGGTACATAATTGTTCCTCGGGCCATTTTAGGAAGACTAGTAAGCAACAATTGAGATGTTTTCTGTACCTGTAGCATGATTTATAAACACTACAGTTGGTTTTCTGTCTATGTGGTCATGACTGTTGTTGTTGTCTTGGGTTATTTATCCGGGAAATTAGAGGGAGGAATTAGCAGTTGAAGAATGGAAGTTCATGTAGTGCATCTTCTTCATTTCTCATATATTGATATCACATTATATGAATTCTTATCACCAGCAAGCTGACCTTGAACGGTGAACCTCGGCCATGTTACTCTGGATGTAGATACTTGCAGTTTTTTAGAATACTGTAGTTTTTCTTTTTGCGAGAAAGGATATAATAGTGTAATGGAATAAAATTTCCATGTATGTCTATTTAAGCATGCCATTATTCACACACCTATCAGTTCTGGATAGCATAGTTTACACCGGCACACTTGTGTTGTTTTTCAATTTAGATATACCACCATGATATTTTTGCCCTACATGTCAAGTGTATAATCCAGTCTGAAAACTCCCCCTTGGTGACTTATACCCTCATTGACTATTGTTTTCTTTACTTTTCACGATGTAGAAGGAAAAATACAACATGTTTGGGGTATGGAAGCATCTAGTCATCATTGCTTGGTCAATTATATCATTCTGCATTTTGAATGACACATAACATTTGAATGCGGTTGCACAATTACTTGCCTTGTAAATTTTTCTGGTTCCACTTCTGCTTAATCATCTTCATCCCTGATCCTTTGTGTTTTCCTATTTTGTTTGGAACAGAAATGCCATGCTCAGGCTGAAGATCAAGGATATGGATGGACACTAGCTATCTCCACTACCAATAAACTGGAGCTCCATCATAGATGAGTTGAGAATAAATGCAAACCAAAGTTTCTCCTTAGTTGTGATGGATGATATGTGACAACCTGGAAAGTTATGAGCACCTGTTTTTAATATCTAGAGCTACCTACCTGGTTTCGATCCTTTCGGGAGTTTAAGACCTATTATTATTATGCTTGATTATCATGATATATCTTTTGCATGATTTTCTTCACCTTGTTATTACCTCTGATAGCCCTAGTCTTGTACCACGATTTATGCTTGCTATCTACTCTGTTGTATTTGGAAAGGAAGAAATGGGGGAAGACTGGAGAGGGAGAGAAAAGATGACAACATCAACTCTGTTGTTTGCCCCAAATTGATGTCTCCCCCAAATCATCTGCATGCTGCCTCTTTAGGTAGGTGCTGTATAGATGGCTGCAAACCTGATTGAGTAAACCTGCTCAACAATGGAGCCACCAATCTACTGCAATTTGTTGTACATCACTCTTAGGCGCTGTTCGGCAGTTCGCCCGCTCCGCGGAAATTGAGAATCTCGGGAGTACCGTTTCGCTGGCTCTGCACTTTTTAACTAAAACGAGATTGAGAATCTCGGGAGTACCGTTTCGCTGGCTCTGCACTTTTTAACTAAAACTCGGTCAGCTCCGGGAGCGGCCTCGCGGAGCAGAGGGGCTCCGAACAGGCCCTTAACCTCTATCGGAACCTGCTCCCTATCCTTCACGGGGCTACTCAGCATCCAAGCCGCAACTGCTATATACTCTCGGTGGCTAATCTGAAGCTCATGCCAATCTCAGAATCCATATACATTGTCAAGCACCTGCAAATTTCTCAATGCCTGCTTCTTCCATGAAACATGGCGTTCCATACAACTCATGGCGTTGCGAAGATGTTGAGAAACACATGGCCCTGGGCCAGCTATTAGAAAGGAGAGACGAACCCACCCCCGCGTTGTCGATTCGGGGGGAGAAACTCTCGCCGCCCGCTTCCTCCCTCCCTTCCCTTGCCGCCGCCTAAGGGGCTCGCCGGCGAAGCTCGGCCGACTCCGCGGATGGCAGTGGCAGGGCATTTTCTCTGGCTGCCTGGCGGATCTCGGAGGAATGACCTCCCTCGACGGCGGCCGGGCGGATCTGAGGATGGCTTCAGTTGAGGCCGCCGGCGGCGGTGGTTGGCCGAGGTGGGGCACTGGAGCTCGAAAACGTGCCACCTCTGCCTCCATCCGGTGGGCACACGGCTGCGGACGCGGGCGGGACGGGCCCGATCTGGTCTCACCCGGGCCTGCCGTGGGCTCGTGAGGCTCGGGCGGCGGATATGCGCCGTCCTGGCTGTGCGGTGGAGTCCCAGGCAGGGACTGCTGCCTGGACTCTTGGCTATGCATGTCAGACTCCACTCCACTCTGCTCTGCTCCTGGCCGGGATTCAGTTAAACACTCGCGCAACATTATATCTGAACTTTGCTGCATTGCACGCTTGCTTATTAGTTGCTTGTTGTCACGGACCAGAACACGCACTCCGGATTTGGTCGATACTTTTCTCTGCTGATGAATGGACATATTCATTTCCTCATAGAAGAACAGCTTTGGGAGGCGCAGTCGTGAAACATGATGTGTTTGCTCAGGTATTTACCTGTATAAGGTAGGGAGAGATGAACCGGGCAATGTTGTGACAAACAGCTTCTGGAATGGACTTTTCAGGTTTAAATTTTGTTTGCAAAATTCTGTACTAGAATTGTAGATGGTGATAAAAGGACCAAAACATTTTCGAACATGATTAAATTTTGCCTGGACATCACGCATTCGAACATCTTCCATGCCAAAAAAAATCAGATTATTTTGAATTTTTCTAGTATTTTTATTATATTTTACTATTCACCGAGATCAGATGAGCTCGGATGCAGAATTGAATATTCATGAGCACTCGAACTATTATTAATGGGAAAATAATCCTACCAGAAGACGGGGCGGCAGTTTTCTCTTCGTGCCCCCAGCGCCCAAGTCTCAGACGCACGGAAACCCCAACTAGCTCCACAATGGACGGCGAGTCGCGGCCGCCAGCGGCGGCCATGGAGGACGCCGCATCGAGGGTGCTCAGCGACGACGACCTCCTCATCGAGATCCTCGCCCGCGTTGGCTTCCCTACCACCCTCGTTCGCGCTGCGGCCGTCTGCAGGAGCTGGTACCTCCACGCATCCGATCGCAGGTTCCTCCGCCGTTTCCGCGACCGCCACCCATCCCGCCTCCTCGGATTCTACTTCTTGGGCGACGACTGTTCAGTGCAGACCACACGCTTCGTGCCGATGCTGCCTCAGCCTCAAGAGCTCGCCGCCGTCGTGCGCCGAATAAGCTCCAACTTCGACACCTACCAGAGGGCACTGTGGGTGCCGAACTACATCTTTGGCTGCCGGAACGGCCACATCGTTCTCAGCGAACATGATAGATTGGGAGTGTACAACATGTTGTGTCCTCCTGAGATGATGTGCATGACTGCTGGAATTTAGTCTATTTTGGATAGCTCAATAATTATTTCAGAAATTCCTAATAAATTTTAGAAGCCCACTTAGCCCATTTGTGCAAGGCAAGAGATACTACTAAAGTTTAGTCCCACATTGCTACTTGAGTGGGAGTTGGACCTCCTTATAAGGGAGGTTCTTTCTCCACTTGTACGAGCATGGGAACAAGAGGGATATCCACGCGTGCTCCTCCTCCGTCGCCCGCCTTTTGAGTCCTGTACGGGAGAAGGGTGATAAGGTTTTTGGGGAGCGCTCAGCGCGACTACTGGCTCTACTGGCTGCTTCATCACGGATGATCCGGTAGCCGACGACTTCTTCCCCGACGTACTGGCTGTCCTGTACGTGTTCTTGTCTTTTTTGTTAAAGGTTCTGCCGCAGTTCCTTGTTCTAGTCCTTGTCCTACACATGTTAGGTTCTACTTCATATATGCTACTTGCTATACTGTCTGCTTTAGATATGATAGGCTACGGTTCATATATGCAGAAGCTATTTACCTTCTCTCTGTCAGAACGCATGACTTGTTTTATCTCTTCTATATTAGTCATGCTTTATCTAGTATTTCTGTTAATAAAATCATTTAGTAAATTGCTCATATTTCCAACAATCCAAAAACCTTATTATAGGCAATTTACCCCAAGTGGTTTTGCTGCTTCCATGAGACCTCCTATGTTTGAGGGTATCCACTATAAGAGGTGGCGCGTGAGAGCAGTTTTATGGTTTCAAACCATGAGTTGCTATGACGCCACTCTTGACAAACCTGAAGGGGAGCTTGATGCTCAACAGGCACAAGTTTTTCAGAAAATGGATACTCTGTTTAAGGCTGCTCTCTTGAGTGTTCTTGGTGAGAACATAGTTTATGCGTATGCGTCAATTGATAATGGAAAAGATATGTGGGATGCACTCGAGGCCAAGTTTGGGGTCTCGGATGCTGGCACTGAGCTGTACATCATGGAGCAATTCTATGATTACAGGATGACTGAAAAGCACTCCGTGGTTGAGCAAGCTCATGAGATACAGTCATTTGCTAGAGAACTTGAGCACTTCAGTTGTATGCTACCGGACAAGTTTGTTGCCGGAGGTATCATCACTAAGCTTCCTCCTTCCTGGAGGAACTTTGCTACCTTGCTGAAGCATAAGAAGCAGGAGTTTTCCGTCCCGGATCTCATTGGCACTCTTGATGTGGAAGAAAAGGCGAGAGCAAAAGACACACGTGCTCGAGGTATTGAGGGAGGATCTAGTGCCAATGTGGTACAGAAGCAGAACTTCCAGCCCCACAAGTTCAAGAATAAGGGCAAGTTTGATGGAAAAGCAAAGTTTGATGGGAAGAATAAGGCTGTGCAACACACGAACTTCAAGAAAAAGAATGGCAAGAAGAAAAGTGCTTGTCATGTGTGTGGGGATACTGATCATTGGGCTCCTAGTTTCCCTAATCGCTATGACAAGCGTAATCCTGGGAAAGGCGGCAAGGCCGCTAATGTTGTCATTGGAGACACTAACATGAAGGATGCTGGGTATGGTATATTTCCCACTATTCTTTCAGTATGTCATTCTCCTGACTGGTTGATTTACACGGGTGCTAATGTGCATGTATGCGGTGATATTTCCATGTTTTCGTCTTATCAGACCGCAGGGACTTCAACCGTGCTGATGGACAACGGTTCAAGTGCTTCTGTTCGTGGTGTTGGCACAGTCGATCTGAAGTTTACTTCGGGGAAGATCGTGCGGCTGAAGAACGTGCATTTTGTCCCCTCCATCAATAAAAATCTTGTTAGCGGATCTCTTCTGTGTAGAGATGGCTACAAGCTTGTTTTTGAGTCGAATAAATTTGTAATATCCAAGTATGGAACCTTTGTTGGTAAAGGCTATGAGTCAGGAGGCTTGTTCCATTTATCCTTATCAGACGTTTGCAATAAAGTTGTTAATCATATTTGCAACAATAGTGAATCCAATGTGTGGCATTCATATCTTTGTCATCTTAACTTTGGTTGCATGTCGCGACTAGCGAAGTTGAACTTAATCCCTAGTTTCACCACCGTCAAGGGATCTAAGTGTCAAGTGTGTGTGCAAGCTAAGCAACCTCGTAAGTCTCACACGACTGCGGAAATAAGAAATCTTGCACCACTAGAGCTCATACATTCAGATCTATGTGAAATGAATGGTGTGTTAACAAAAGGTGGAAAGAAATATTTCATGACGTTAATTGATGACTCCACTAGATACTGCCGTGTGTATCTTCTGAAATCTAAGGATGAGGCTTTGAACTTTTTCAAGATTTAAAAAGCTGAAGTGGAAAACCAACTTGATCGAAAAATCAAGAGGCTTAGGTCCGACCGTGGTGGAGAGTATTTTTCCAATGAGTTTGATGCTTTTTGTGCGGAACATGGTATAATCCATGAGGGGACGCCTCCCTACTAACCTCGGTCAAATGGGGTGGCCGAAAGAAAGAACCATACTCTAACTGATTTGGTTAACGCTATGTTAGACACATCGGGTCTCTCCAAGGCATGGTGGGGGAGGCGATATTGACAGCATATCATGTCCTGAACCGAGTCCCCACAAAGAACAAAGAGATAACTCCACTTGAGGAATGGGAGAAGAAAAGGTTAAAACTCTCTTATCTGCGAACATGGGGTTGTTTGGCGAAAGTCAATGCTCCAATTTCAAAGAAGCGGAAGTTTGGACAAAGACTGTGGATTGTGTTTTCCTGGGATATGCTTTTCATAGCATTGGCTATAGATTCTTGGTTGTAAAATTTGAGGTACCTGACATGCATGTCGGTATGATCATGGAGTCCAATGATGCGACGTTCTTTGAAGATATCTTTCCCATGAAGGATATGGCTACCTCATCTAATCAGGAGATGCCTAGTTCATCGAATCAGGAACCAGTTACAATTACCGAACGCACAATTTCGATGGAACACTTTGAAAGTCCTGTGGAGAAGAACAATGAAGTTCCTATTAGGAGCAAGAGACAGAGGACTGCAAAGTCCTTTGGTGATGATTTTCTTGTATACCTCATAGATGACACTCCCAGTTCTATTTCAGAGGCCTATGCATCTGAAGATGCTGACTACTGGAAGGAAGCGGTTTGTAGCGAGATGGATTCCATCTTGGCAAATGAAACTTGGGAGATAACTGATCATCCTTATGGGTGCAAACCTATAGGATGCAAATGGGTATTCAAGAAGAAGCTTAGGCCTGATGGTACTATTGAAAAGTACAAGGCTCGGCTCGTGGCTAAGGGTTATACCCAAAAGGAAGGTGAAGACTTCTTTGATACTTACTCACCTGTGGCTCGACTGACCACTATTCGAGTTCTACTTTCACTAGCTGCCTCGCATGGTCTTCTCATTCATCAAATGGATGTTAAGACTGCTTTCCTAAATGGAGAGTTGGACGAGGAAATTTATATGAAACAACCAGATGGGTTTGTACTAGATGCTTAGGAAGGGAGAGTGTGCAAGTTGCTGAAGTCTTTGTACTGACTTAAGCAAGCACCCAAACAGTGGCATGAGAAGTTTGAAAAAACTTTAACAGCTGCAGGCTTTGTTGTGAACGAAGCTGACAAATGTGTGTACTATCGCCATGGTGGGGGCGAGGGAGTTATCCTATGCTTGTATGTTGATGACATACTGATTTTCGGAACCAATCTGAATGTTATTAAGGAGGTCAAGGATTTCCTATCTCATTGTTTTGAGATGAAGGATTTAGGAGTGGCTGATGTCATTCTGAAAATCAAGTTGTTGAGAGACGATGATGGTGGGATTACATTGCTTCAATCTCACTATGTGAAAAAAAAATCTTCAGTCGCTTTGGCTATAGTGACTGCAAGCCCTCTCCAACACCATATGATGCTAGTGTGTTGCTTCGAAAGAATCGAAGGATTGCTAGAGACCAATTGAAGTATTCTCAGATTATTGGCTCGCTTATGTACTTAGCCAGTGCTACAAGACCTGACATCTCTTTTGCTGTTAGCAAACTGAGCCGGTTTGTTTCAGAACCAGGAGATGTGCATTGGAAAGCTCTAGAAAGAGTTTTGCATTATTTGAAAGGCACTGCAAATTATGGAATTCACTACACCGGGCATCCAAAGGTGCTTGAAGGGTATAGTGACTCAAACTGGATCTCAGATGCTGATGAGATAAAGGCCACGAGCGGTTATGTATTCACTCATGGAGGTGGCGCTGTTTCTTGAAAGTCTTGCAAGCAGACCATCTTAACGAGGTCAACAATGGAAACAGAACTCACAACACTAGATACAGCTACGGTCGAAGCAGATTGGCTTCGCCGACTCTTGAATGACTTACCGGTTGTTGAGAAACCTGTACTGGGTATCCTTATGAACTGCGACAATCAAACTGTGATCACGAAAGTGAGCAGCTCAAAGGATAACATGAAGTCATCAAGACACGTTCAGAGAAGGTTAAAGTCTGTCAGAAAAATGAAAAACTCCGGAGTTATTTTTTTTGGACCAGGAACAGTAGGAAAAGCTCCTACTGTGTAGCTATATTAAAGGAACAAACAAACTGTACAATGGGTATTTACATAGTGGGGGGGGGGGGTGGGGGAGGGGGAGGTACAACTTGCCAACTTTGTGACAAGTGGACTAAGAAAATTAAGAGACAGAGGGAACAACTAAAGGGAGTGTACAAGGTTCAGCACAAGGAGCTTATGCTCCTCTTTGACTCTATGTTGAAGAAGCCCAAAGTCTTTCTTGAATCTGTCCAGCCAGGAGTTGAGGGAAGGCGTTACTGCTCTAAAGTGTTTATTATTCCTCTCCTTCCAAATACTCCAGGCTGCCACAATGAATTTCTCTAGCAACAGTGGGGTGGGGTGAGTGTTTCTGTGAGCTTCAACAGCTTGTATTCTGCCAAGGAAAGGCTCCCAGTTAAACCCCAGTTTGGTCCAGCAGAGCTTACTGAAAGAACATGTAAAGATCATGTGTTCCACCGTTTCCTCAATGTTCAATCCACATAAGAGGCAGTTGTGGTCATCTCCTATGTTATAGTGCCTCCTTTTCAACATGTTTCTCGTATTGAGCCTGTCATGGAAGAGCAACCAAGCAAAGACCTTCAACTTCATCGTGCACTTTGATTTCCAAATCCAGCCGAATATCTGTTGTACTTGGACGTCTTTGAAGAAGAATTTATAGTAGTCTGTTGATTTGTAGATGGTCTTACCCCATGTGTAGTGCCAAATATCCGTGGATGACGTGGATGGCTGTAGCTGAGCCGCAATAGTTTGCATGTCTCTAACCTCCGCAAGGGCTTGGGGGGTCAAGGGCAGGTGGAACGTTTCTCCCAGCGATGTGATCCCTAGGAAGTTTTTGACCGAGACATCTTCATCCAGAGAGTGAGAGAAAGCCCGAGGATGGGAGTCTTGAAGAATTTGCCCTGACCATAGATCTTTCCAAAATAAAGCCGTGGTGCCACATACAACATTGACTTGAGAAATCCCATGGAACTTAGGTGTGAGCTTAAGTATGTCCTTCCACCGGAATGATCCGACTGGATCAGAGGCATGTGGAATTTTTTGGGCATAATAGGAGTCCCATGCGAGCTGCACCCAAGGTATATCCAACTTGTTGTAAAACTTGTGCAGGAACTTCAGGAGCAACGCTTCATTCTGCACTCGAAGATTAAGCACACCGAGTCCTCCCTTATTTTTAGGTTTACATACCATGTCCCAGGCCGCTAGAGAATTACACTTATCACCTTGTTCAGTCTTTTTGATCCATAGGCATCGACGCCTAATTTTGTCCAGGAGTTCAATGAGCTTGGGTGGAAAATGTAACGTGCACATGGCATAGATGAGTAATGAGGTAACTGTGGAATTGAGTAGAGTCAGTTTGCCAGCATGAGACATGAGGGACAGTGTTGACGACAAGCTTCTTTCCACCGTGCTGACTAGGGGCATGAAGTCATGGAGGGTAGGCCGAGACGTGCCCAGAGGTAGTCCATGGTAGGTGAACGGCATGGTACCAATTGTACACTCAAAGATAGCAGAAAGTTGTGTAGCCAAATCTGCTTCCAAGTTTATGGGAATTAATGTGGACTTGTGGAAATTGATTTTAAGGCCAATGGACTGAGCATATTTGGTGAGGATGTCTTTAATGATCAAGGCTTGCTGAGGGCGGGCAGGCATAAGTAAAATTGTGTCATCGGCGTATTGGACAATGGGATAATCCATTTGTCCAGTGGCACAATATTAGTTTGATTCCATCCATAAGGTATTTTCGGGTTGTTTATTGCATCCAAAACCTCATCTGTTAACTCATCGTCAAGAATGTGCCAAAATCTCTTGAAGAACACTACATGTAGGCCATCAGGCCCCGGCGCCTTCAAATCACCGATTTGGAAGAGGGCCTTCCGAACATCCTCTCGAGTGTATGGCGCCACAAGAAACCTATTCATCCCTGCCGTAACACGCGGCTTCATTGTATGCAAAAGATCCTGGTCATAGTCAGCAACATCCGATTTATAAAGATTGTCAAAGTACTCACAAATTAGGGGGTTGAGGTTATCATTTCCTTCCACCCATCCATTATTATCGTTTCTCAATTTCTTCATCAAGTTCCTTCTTTTTCTACCCGACGCAAACTTATTGAAGTATTGCGTATTGCGGTCATAGTCAGCAAAAGATCCTGGTCATAGTCAGCAACATCCGATTTATAAAGATTGTCAAAGTACTCACAAATTAGGGGGTTGAGGTTATCATTTCCTTCCACCCATCCATTATTATCGTTTCTCAATTTCTCCATCAAGTTCCTTCTTTTTCTACCCGACGCACACTTATCCCCCCCCCCCCCCCCCCCTCTTTCTTCTTGGTCGAGCAAGTTCTCAATCAGCACAGCTAGATATTTCTATTTTGCTCGGACATCATCTGTGTAGGGGCTGGGCCTTCCTTAGCCAGAAACGAGTCCCTTTCAGAACCCGGCAATCCCAATCATGAAGATCACGATGTACAGAATCCATTTTATCTTTGACAGTCGGGTATAAGCTAGCCTCTGTGTACAACTTTTTGCCAAGCTGTCTTGACTATCTCTTCCACGGTCTCTTCTTCAAGCCACCTTGCCTCAAGTCTGCGATCATACTTGGGCTTTCTCTCTTCCACACCCGCTAAGTCCTCAGTATCTAGAAGAATAGGCCGATGGTCAGATTTCCCCATCTCTAGATTACACAAGGTAGCGTGAGAGTGCATAGCCATCCAATCAGCATTTGTAACTGCACGGTCTAGCCTCTCTTTCAGTCCACCGCGGAACCAAGTGAACTTATCACCAACATACCTTAAGTCCCCCAAAGCATAAAATTTCCTTAGAGTCTCCAATTATAAGCTAGGGTAACCTGGATTGGGCATGTAACTCTCATATATGACGATATGTACGCTCCTTATTCTCCCAACTTGGCTCACCATAGATGCCAGTTAGCCTCCAAACATCACCATTGCTTTCATGAACTTCAACATCAATACCATCAATGGTGGTAGTTCGGGAGTAGATCCTAATTAACCTCCTTCTTCTAGACTAACAACAGCCCACCCTTCCTTCCATCACGACTTGGTGCAACAATCCTCTCATCCATGCCTAGTTTCCTCATCAGTGTTTCTGCCCTTGATTCATCTAGGTGCGTCTCAAACAAAAAAAACGCATCTGGCATATGCCGCCTCTGGATATCCAGAAGCGACCGGACTATCGAGGCCTCCTCGAGCCCCGACAGTTCCAACTTATTAGCTTCATTGCGTGCGTCGATCCTCCTTGAACATCGCTTCCGTCGACTGCGCGGACAAGCTGCATCTCGAAAACCTACCGTATATAGACAAATACAGAGGGACAGAAAACCGATCACACCACCTTGCAAAGCAACGGGGCTATGCCGGGACAGAAAAACCAGCTGTGCTAGAGCGTGCTGGGACGTCAAAATTTACTAATCGCCTAATCCTTCAAAAGAGCCGAGAAAAACCAGACCATGGACAACAACAGCCCACCTAACTCATCTCTTCTCCTCCTCTCGGCATGGCATCAAGCTAGCTTCCCAAGAGAGACCCATGATCCCCGTCAGGCAGACACAGGATAGGCAGCCGCCGCCGACGGCGGCGATGGCAGTCAAAACCCTAGATCGCCTTACGAGAGAAAAACGCTTCCAACTAGCCAACTAGGCCTAGTGGGATGGCTATACCACAGCTTGTACGCAGTGTTGGATGGATAAGGGAGGCAACTGGCATCTCGTTCCGATTGACTAAATCATCCCCAATCCAAACTACAGCGCCGGCTAGAGGCACCACCACCACCAACCTCCGCCACCAGCGACTACCTCACCGGCGCGAGGTCGACGGCCCCGACACAGCATCATCCTCCTCTGAAGAAGATCCACCAGGAACGTGTGTCCTGGGCGCGACCATTCGCCAGTCCGAGGACCACCGCCACTACGAACAAGGTGCAGGAAGAAGGACAAAATACCACGAGGCATCCTCTCATCTTCTCCTTTCTTCCCTTCAGTTTTCTTTCTCCGGCGACTGTCGCCGGCGTGATTTGCCTATTCGTGCTCTCGGACAGAGTCAAAGTGCTGATAACATGTGAAAGAACGAATTGATCGAACTGTTACTATTCCATTAAGGATCACAGTTTATATACAAGCAGAACAGACGCGATTGAAAGGACGCGTCCGTCATGGGGGCCTGGGAGAACCGCCGCATAGGTTGGCAGCAATCCACACGAACGGTTGTACAAGGGAGGACGATCCTTAATTACAGAATTAAATTAATCCTAACAATGTCATAGATGTGATAACATTGAGAGCTTCATTTATTACTTTGTAGACCCATTTTACATTGAGAATCGCTATGTGATGGTAACATAGTATGTTAGTCCATTTACATCTCTCCTTATTAATACTTGCCACGTCATATTTTTTGCCTATATGGCATGTATGTTACTACTTATATTACTCCCACTATGAGCAGCCTTAAGATCTCATCCGCTATCCTACATGAAATGTGGAATGCCACCTAGGCAATCACCGAAACTGGTCATTCAACGGAAGTCAAGGCTAGTAAAGGGAACATGAGTCAAGATGGTCAACAATAGTCCAAGCAAGCTTCTATGCGTTCAGAGTTAATTGCACAGAAGTACCACAATTCGGGCATTACATGCAGATTGGTACCATGATTGCTAATTTTTTGCGTGTCAGTAACAACATTGGTGTAAGTTTTTGCAAATTAGGCTAAAACGCGTATTTATACGTATTGACGCCCGATCCGACAGCTCGGGCCCACCCGTCAGGTGCCACGCTGGCGAATCGGCGCGTGCCCGCGCGCTGACTAGGACGAGCCGGTGCGCTGCTGCTCTCCAACCTGGTCCGGTCGCACCAGCTCCAGCCCGGCCGCACCATTCCCCTCCCCTCCTCCTCCTCGCTCGAACCCTAGTCCATGGCGGCGGTGAGATGCCGTTCTGGCCTCCTAGCAGAACGGCTGGCGTCGACTGGGATGGCGGCGACGACTCCAGCTCCGCGTACTCGACCGACGACGAGGAGTCGATGGTACTCACCATGGAGCAGCGGTTGCGTTTGGCGCATCAGTGGGTGGCGAACCCTAGCAGCAGCCATGAGTTGACGCATGGACTTGGCGCCGTGCTGTAAGTACCCTTGTCCTCTTCCTCCTCTGATTTATCCAATTGGGCATTTTTAGGGTTTGTTCATCTTCTGCTTTATCCAGTTGGGGATTAGGTTTTATCCAATTGAAGTACTAGTATAGGACAATTAAACTAACCTAGTAACATAGTGTATTGCACTCTCAAATTAGTTCAATGACAGTAAAAATTTGGGATTATTGTGGCTCTCCAAATTGTTCTGTGCTGTCTGGTACTGTTACTTTAAATTGTTCTGTACTGTACTGTTGCTCTCCAAATTTTGCTATTGTGCTCAATTAGTAAATAATAGACTTACAGGTTACTTTAAATTGTACTGTATTGTACTGTTGCTCTCCAAATTAAGAGTAATTATAATGAATACATGAAATTTAATTTGTTCTGTAGTTTGGATGAAGACATTTGGGAAGTAAGGATCCATTTTGATGCAAGAGAGCCATTGGAGATGAAGCTGTGTGGTTCAGATATTACTTATCTGAATTTGGTTGCAGTGAGGATCCATTTGAGGTAGAACAAGATAGGACTTTTGAACAAGAAGAAGAAACTATAGTTGAACCTGTAAAGAAGAAGAAGAAGCAGAAGCTGCCAGTTAGAAGAGGCCCAACCACTAGGTCACATTGTAGTGAGCTACCAGAGGTTGAACCTGATTTCAGACCATCATCAGATGAAGAAGAGAAGGGGTTGTTGAGGGAGAGTGATGATGATGGTTTTGAGCCACTCTCTTTTGTCCTACCAAAGAAAAGGAAGAGTAGGGCAAAGAAAAGGCATGCTAGGAAGTGGTATAATGAGAAATTGGAGCAACCACATGAGCAACTGTGTATGAAGTTGTGTTTTAGGGATCAGCATCAATTCAGAGATGCTTTGTTGAATTTGCACATCACCCAGGCCAGGAATTTTAGGTATCACAGGAATTCAGATCAGAGGATAATTGTTGAGTGTACAGATAAACAATGCCACTTCTTAATGGTGGCAGCAGTTATAAAAGGGGAGAAAACCTTTGTAATTAAGAAGATGAGACTAGAGCACACTTGCCCTAGTACCACAGAGACCACCAGGGTTAGTGCTAAGTGGCTAGCACAAAAATATGAGCATCTCTTTAGATCTGATATAACTACTGGTATTCAGACTATAATTGATGCGTGCAATGAAAAATATGGTGTAGATGTGCCCAAGTGCATGGCATATAGGGCAAAGAACATAGCTATTGAAGCTGTGTTGGGAGATCACAAGAAGCAATATCCTAGGCTTAAAGACTATGCTCAGACTGTCATGGACACAAACCCTGGGAGCAGAGTAATAGTCACTACTGTTACTCCAACACCAACTGCAAGAATGCCCCACCCAGGCCCAAGATTCCATGCCATGTTCTTTTGCATGAATGGAGCAAGGGAGGGGTTTCTCAATGGGTGTAGGCCATTCATTGGTTAGTTCCTAAACCTTGTGCACCATTTACATATTGTAGAGTACTCCATTTTGTTTCTCACTTGAATGTATTTAATATTTGGAAATGTTGATTATGCAGGTGTTGATGGGTGCTTCATTAAGCTCACTACAGGTGCTCAACTCCTTGCTGCCACTGGTAGAGATGGCAACAACAACATATATCCACTGGCATTTGGCATAGTTGGACAAGAGGACAAGGCTAGTTGGTGTTGGTTTCTACACCAACTAAAAATTTGCCTAGGGGGAGAAGTGGGCAAGTTTGGACCTTATACTATAATGTCAGATAGACAAAAGGTATGTGTTTTGTAGAAGTGTTTACATTATCTTAGAGTTTCATTATGTTTTGCACAAGTGTTTATAGTAGGTTAGAATGCATATTTAATTCATTGGTGCATATTTCTTTAGGATGTAGCTTAGACTTGTTATATTGTTTGTGTCAGGGGTTACTGTATGCAGTGAATGCTGTGTTTCCAAATTGCAACCAAAGGTTCTGCCTTAGACATATATATGCAAATTTTCAAAATGCTGGGTTTAGGGGTGAAGATCTTAAGAAGTGCATGGATAATGCTAGCTATGCCTACAATGAACACAAATTTAATATTGCAATGAATGATCTTAGAGCTGAAAGTGAGGAAGCTTGGGAGTGGCTTACTGCAATACCAAAAAATACATGGGCAAGGCATGCATTTGACACAAACTGCAAGACTGACTTGGTAGTGAACAACTTGTCTGAGGTGTTCAACAAGTACATTCTAGATGTTAGGAGAAAACCTATAAGGACAATGTGTGATGGAATAAAAGATAAGCAGATGGTGAGGTGGCACATGAAGAGAGAGAGTGTTAAGGAAGCAAGATGGGAGATAACACCTCATTACAGTGAGAAGCTAGAGGCTGAGAAGGAGAGGGCCAGATACTGCAAGCCAATACAGGCAGGGGTCAACTTATGGCAAGTTACAAGTGGGCAGCAAACTCATGCTGTCAACCTGGAACTTCAGACATGTGGATGCAGGAAGTGGGACCTTAGTGGCATACCTTGCAACCATGCCATCTCTGCAATAAACAAGGCTAAAAGAAAACCAGAGGATTATGTCAGCAAATTCTTCAAGAAAGATTTTTATGCTGCAGCTTATGAACCAATGATCTTTCCTGTGCCTGGTGAGCATGATTGGACAAGGACCCCTGGTCCAGACATAGAACCACCTGCATTCAAAATCAAGAGAGGAAGAAGGAAAGAAAAGAGGATCAAGGGCAAATTTGAAGTACCAAAGCCAAAAGAAACTTCAAGAATGGGGACCATAACATGTAGCAATTGTGGTCTCCAAGGGCATAGGTACACAAACTGTCTTAAACAGTTGAAGCCCGAGCTAGCTTTGAGGAAGAATAAACATGTGGTAATAATTTTTCACCTTGAAATATACTAATGTTTTCTTTCTTGTACATTTCTTTCTAGCATTATTAATTGTTTCCTTTTCTTTGCAAGGCTACTCCAAGTACCTCACAGCCAAGAGCTGCTGGTCCTTCTACTGCACCAACAGCAAGACAGCCAAGACCTGCTGCTTCTGCTCCTACACCACCATCATCTGGAAGAAGAGGAGCTGGCAGAGGGGCTGGTGCTACTTCTACTACACCACCACCATCTGGAAGAGGAGCTGGCAGAGGCAGAGGAAGAGCTGGAAGAGGTGCTCCCAGGCAATATGCTGACATTCCTACTGATGGCACACACACTGGATGGATGTCCTACTTCAATGCTAGCATGGGAGGAGGAGGAGCCATGTAATGTGAAATACTGTGGTGTTATTTTGGTTGAACTTGATGCTTGAGGTGAGTACTGGTGGAGTACTCTAGTAATGTTGAACTTGATGCTTGTAATGTTGAACTTGAGGTGGAGTAAGTACTGGATATGTAGAACTTGCTACTGGATATTGTAATGTAGAACTTGCTACTGGATATGTGGTTGAACTTTAGGTGATTATCTGAATGTTGAACTTTAGGTGGTTAACTGAATGTTCACCTTTAGGTGGTTTTCTGAATGTTGAACTTTAGGTGGTTTTCTAAACTACCAGTATTTGCAAAGCAGTACCACAATTACAGTTACTTGTGACAAATTTGTACCAATACTGCTGCTATCTGTTGCATGTCAGTACCAATATTGGGGCATCACATAACATGCAGTACCACATTTGGGGATTTTGACATGTGGGACAGATACCTCTTCTACTATTAAAGTGACAGCACCAGATCTCAGAGTGGGGAACGAAACTAGGGTTCATCCACGCAGTGGCCATTTGGAGCGCAGCCAAGGAGAAATCTCAGAGGCGCTGACTGGGGCCGGCGGCGGAGATGTCGTGGTCGTCCAGTGCCGGGTCCGCTCCCGGATTTCGTCGAGCTGCAGGAAGGAGGGGGGAGGAGTCGCGCTCGCCGGTGCGCTACCGCGAGAACCCAATGGCATACGAGCCTCCAGTGATGTTCCATTGCTCAACTCCGAGGAAGGCGCCAAGATGGATCTCCTGGAGCAGGCAGAACCCTGGTAGGAGGTACTATAGCTGCGTGGATGCTATGGTGAGTGTTGTTTTTTGCCCTAATTTTCTTCCTCTTTCTTCTGTGAAATAGTATGTGGCAGCATGGTGAAATTTGCTTGTGTATCTTAATAGCACGGTGGCTGTGGATTTGTGCAATGGCATGATGATCCATTGCCCACATTCTGGAGTGAGCTCATTGGGGATCTGCGTGACGAAGTATGGAGGCTTAAAGGTGCAACTGTTGCTAGATCTGAAGATCAATTTCCAATCCTGACTCCAAGTGAAGATGATGGCACAAGGGAGGCCATGTTTCTGTCTCTGCAAACTCAACTCAGAGAGAAGAATGCAGAGATTGCAGGGATTAGGGCCAAATTTCACAATGTGCTGTTTCTTTTCACTATATTTGTGCTTTCCTTAGTTGCAGGCAAGATATTAAGTTAGTTAGTTGGTTCAGTTGTAGCCAAGTTGTAATGGATCAAGTTGTAATGGATCAGTGAAGTTATCTTATGATGCAATGAGATTTAGTGAGTCTTGTTCCTCTTTTATTGCAATATAATGTCTGGTTTGCTGCAACATTGTCATAATGTACCATCATCAACATATCCATGTACATAATCAGCATATCCATACATAATAAGAAACTGATCCATACATAGCAATACATAACCATTGTTCACAATACATAGAGGAGTTCCACTTCAAATGCATAGTTCATCCTTTTCTCACAAAAGGATGAAAAGCATAACTACTACATACATACATAGCCATAGTTCACCATTAGTACAAGCATACAGTAGACAACATTAGTTCCTAGATGCTAGGTCATTACACAACCATCATTCCCAAAAGGTCAGTAATGCCACTAATCTCATTTTCATCTTCTTCACTTCTCTAAGATGGCCTGAATCCCCCTGAACTTCTCCTTCAACTTTTCATTCTGAAACTCTAACTGCCACTTCTCTTGAATATGCTTTCCATTTCCCTTAAGCAGACCAGCAACCTGTAGCTTCAACTGTAGCTTCTCTTGGGTGAGCTTCTCCTGACACTTAGTTAGTTCTGCATTCTTCAGCTCCAAATTCATACTAGCTTCAGTAAACACTTGCTTCTCTTTCATTTTGTTCAACTTCAAGTTCTGAATGACTGTTGCTTGAGCTCTTGTCAGGTTGAGCAGCAGCTCATACTTCTGAGTAAGTTGCTGGGTCTCTGCATCTTTCTTTGCCATCTCAGTTGCCATCTTTGCCTTCATATCATCAATCAGTTCTTTTCTTACCTCCTGCTGATATGTAATGGCAGACTGCAGATGTCTAAAATCCACCACCTTATCTTCCTGGAAGTTCATCAGCTCATGCACATCTTGGACTAGCTTGTCATAGTTGGCCTCCAGCTTGTTCTTCTCTTCTGTCAGATGGTGGATAGAGAAAGTACTTTCAAGATTGTCATTCACCCTAGCACTTTTGGCATCTTCAACCATTGCCCATAGCTTCAACAATGCATTTTGCATTGTTGGGGGCCACTGGTGATCAACCCATTCAACAAAGTCACAATTGCTACCTTCCTGCAAAAACAACAACAACAAAACAGTTCATACAGCAAGTAATTACACGAAATCACTGCAGCTGCCAAAAAGAATGTCTAAATTTAGCATCAGACCACTACATTTAACAAGAGGAGCAGCCACTTGAGTAGCTGACTGACTAGTTTAGTTACTGTACTGTTCATATCAAGGAGTGTTCAAACATTTGTAAGTTTGTAAGCTACTCTACTACCACTATTAACATAAATTACTATGCCATTGTACTCCAGCAAAATATACTCGTGCTTGACCTAAATAAGCTACTCTAACCACTATGAACCAAAATGTTGACAGCAAGCAGAGTACTCCAGCAAACAGAGTTCAATATGGCACTAACCAAGTAAGAAAAAAAATCAGTATGCCTACAATCCTACAATCCATACCGGCTGTGCACATGCTAAAAACCTCCTGCCTGTGTCTGTTCCTTCAAAGGCAACAAGCCTCTCAGATGCCATGCCGTGCTTCTCACATGGAGACATCACATCCAGCTCAAGCCCCTTGTAATCTGGATCTTCAATGCTGAAAGGAGTAGGGACCTGCAGAAGCTCGCACAAAGACAATGGCCAAATCAAAACCTAGCGATATTAACCAAATCAAGAAATCCCAAATCTAAAACCCTAACCCTGTACCGACCTCGTTGAGACCGTCTGTGGAGGAAGACTGCATGTACGGGAGGCTAGAATGGTCGTCGCTGCTTTCGTCCTCCAAAACCATGGCGTCGGCGGGGCGGTGCGGCGGCCGGCAGTCGGGACACGAGCGGCGGCGACGGAGGAAACGAGCGAGGAGGAGGAGGGGAGGGGAATGGTGCGGCCGGGCTGGAGCTGGTGCGACCGGACCAGGTTGGAGAGCAGCAGCGCACCGGCTCGTCCTAGTCAGCGCGCGGGCACACGCCGATTCGCCAGCGTGGCACCTGACGGGTGGGCCCGAGCTGTCGGATTGGGCGTCAATACGTATAAATACGCGTTTTAGCCTAATTTGCAAAAACTTACACCAATGTTGATACTGACACGCAAAAATTAGCAATCATGGTACCAATCTGCATGTAATGCCCGAATTGTGGTACTTCTGTGCAATTAACTCATGCGTTCAAGCAAACCACTTCGGTCAGCAAAAGTCCAATTAAACCTTCATCTCTATTACTATTAAACAATCAAACATATTAATCACTAAGTGCATCCGACTTAACGTACATGTAACAACACAGATCAATTACAACCTTACGATTATGACCACTTAACTGGATCTAATCGTCAATATTGTGCTAACCCTCATCCAAAAGTGCGTTTATCAAATTACCCTGGCGGCCCAAAACTCTGCCGAACCAAATCGTTCCGCGCCCCGCGTCCACCCCAATACATCGCTTCCTTAATCCAAGGGAAAAAACACAACCCGATCGCAAACAGATACTACCAAGCGAGCGATGCGATCAACGCCGAGCGGCGGCGGCAGCTCGATGCAGGGAACGGTGATGAGCGTGGACTCTGGCGGGGATGGCGTGGATCTGGCGGATGTTAGCCGGATGGTCGACGACGGGCAGCTCCGGCGGGGCTGGCATGGATCTGGAGGATGGTAGCCGGATGGGTCGACGACGGGCGGCTCAGGCGAGTCGGAGGGACGCTTGTGGCAGCTGACCTCCTCCCTGGCTAGCTGCGGTTCTAGGGAGAGAGAGCTTCTAAGGTGAGGAGCTAGAGAAGAACAGAAAGAAGGGAGATGGGGAAGGGCAGGGGCGCAGCCGGCGGCCTCGACGGTGAACCTCCGGTGGCGACAGTCTCTGGCGAGAGGCGGCGCACGGTGCCGACGCGAGCCTACGGGGGCGGTAACTGCTTTGATCTGCGGGACATCACCTCGCTCTGAGACGGCTTCCAACTGCTGACTGAGAGGTCTACAGCCCCACAACGGCGTCCTCACGGAGGCCAATGAGCAGACTCCGCTCGCCTTCTCATCGGAGCCATCACCGAAGACCAAGGTTGCCGTCCCATGACCACATGCGTACAGTGGCTTGACTAGATTTTCGAACGTGCAAAGAGACCCTCCCGCTCGGCCTCCGCATCGCCTAGGGTAGGCGACACGGGCGGCAGCCCCCAACGGCGCCGCCGTCGGCCCCCCTTCTCCAGCTAATCCCCTCTCCGCTGCCGGAGACCACCACCGGGCGAAGCCCGCGTCGTAGCGGCGGCGGCGGGGCCTTCCCCCCGTCGGCGCCCTTCTCGGCGGCCTGGCGGCCGGCGACGCTCCTCCTGGTGGTGGATCCAGTAATCCCTCCTCCCCGCGCCTCCTGGTTGGCCGTCCCGGCGCTGCCCCTCCGGCGTCAGATCTGGCGCCGCCGCCGCGGTCCCTCCCAGCCGTCGTCACCAGCGATGCCCTGGCGCGGCGCGTCCCCCCTCCCCCGCCCACCCCTACGCAGCACCTCGCCCTGCCACCCGACCCCCCTATCCTTGGTTGTCTGGCGTCCTCCCGGCCGCAGGACCTTGTCCCGGCCGTGCCTCCTCTCTGGTTGCCCGGGGTGGGGCTGATTCCCCCTGGCCTTCGGCTGCCTGGCGTCTTCCCGACGGCGTAGCCTCGTCCTAGGCTCCCAGCCATGCATGTCACTTGTGCTGGTTGTGGTGTGCCGTGAGCGGTGGATCGAGCCCCGTGGTGGTTGTGTGTGGTGGTGTGTCCAGCGATGCCCAGTGTCATCTTCCCGGTGATTGGCGCGGCTCTCCTTCCGATGGTTGTGGTCTCGGCCTGCTTTGGTTTCCTTGTCTCTGAATCTTGATCCACCAACCTTTGGGATTGTGCGGAATTTGGCCGGGCGAAAGCCTTGCTCGGCTTGCTCGGCAGCGACACCTGCGGGTGCCATTTCCTTCTTGGAGGTGCCACCATGGCCTCTTCTCTGCGCCCCTACGCGAGTATCGGGGGAAACCCTATATCTAGTCGGCTAGATCGGACAGCGACGGCGGCTCGGCGTTGTATCCTTCATGAAGGCAGTGTCTTGTTGCTCGTGGTGTGCTCGGTGTTGGATTTGAAGACTTCGGATGCTTTGCTGGTCCGGGCTGCTCCTCCTGGTGTATCTCGTCTCTTTGCCGCAGGCTAGACTTCGAGCTAGGAGAGTCTATGTTGTGTTGTATCCCTTCTTGTGTCTTTCCCACACCTTGTGTGGTGTTCTCTCTTTTCCTCTTGTATGTCTATGAATGATACGCAAGCTTTGCGTATTCGCGAAAAAAATCATCTAATTCGCTGCCATCATATTAGCAAGTGCTGATCATCTCATACCTCATGCACGAGGCTTTGCAGCTAGAGAGTATCGAGAGAGCAGACGGACGTATTAGGAACTGTTGGTACTGTGAAAGACCCAATAGGATTAGTCACCAATCTTATTGAAGCAGAAGACCAAACAGGGAACAGGCAGTGTGTGTCATGACTCATAAGTTCAAGGCGTTTGAGGTATAGATCACAATATCATTTTTTTTCTTTGATAATTTGGTGTTTAGTGGTGTTTAAACTATTCTAGATTCTCTTACTTGTTTTATTTCTTTTTTCTGTGAAATTCATTCTTTTTTTTCTTATGTGTGCATGGATCTACCAGGAAACAAATGGTGAGCGATCCTCTGTCAACCTCTTCCTCCCTTGTCCCTTGTTCGGTGGATTAGTATTTTTCTGTCAATGTGTTTATGCACTTTCTTTCTTTTAGTTCAAGCATATATGATGAGTCCTGTCATGCACTTTTTTTACAATACTCTAATGTGTCTGACATGATCAGATGATTTTCTGGTTGCAGAGAGAATAGAATACATATCAACCATGGAGGCCAGTTTAAATTTTTCTTCCAGCCATCAGGATGTTTGTGTAGGTCTGCTCTGCAACACGGCTGAACATTATGTTGTTTTCGGTTGACAGAAGCCGTATCGGTACTATCTATGTAAATGTAGCTTGGAAGACAAAGGAAGCATAACAAATGGAGGTGTTCTGTTTAATCCACCCTCCCTTGCATAATTGCCCTTGAACCTTTTTAAACTACTATGTAGCAATGGGGCCTATCTGCCATCTCAAAAATGAGATGGACATCAAATGATATTCTGAAAATAAGTTTTCCAGGAAAAAAGTATGAACCTTTTCAAATGAACACCAGTGTGTCTTGCTAATTTTAAGTTTGTTTCAATATCAAACTCAGATTCGCAAAGCTGTCAATTATTATATATCAAAGTTATGACAAGTATGAAGTATGGAAAAAACACATAAAGAACTAAGGGAGAAGCATCCATTTGAACAGCTCTTATCTAAACAGCTCTTATGTGCAGGTAGCAAAGGCAACAATTCAAGTATTGAATTAACATAAAGAACTAAGGGAGAAGCATCCATTTGAAAAACTCAAAGTCATTGGTTTGCATTGCACTACTAGGAAAAGGCCTACTAATGGCGCATCAGTTTTGCCTACTAATGGCGCATCACTGGTGCGCCATTACTAGCACGCCATTAGTAATTTTTACTAATGGCGCACCACTGGTGCGCCATTAGTATCTGGTATACTGGTGCGCCATTAGTATAGGCCACTGGTGCGCCATTAGTATAGGCCACGGTGCGCCATTAGTATTTTTGAATTTTGAAGGCGGGAAAATAGTAGTGGCGCACCGTCTAACCCCCACCGTGCGCCATTACTATTTTTGAATTTTGAATTTGGATCTGGATCGTGATTTTTTTGCCCATTTTTTGCTAGTTTTTTTGCTCGTTTTTTGGCACGATATTATTTCAAATTTTGTTCCTGTTTTTGGATCTTGTATGTTCTTTTGCCGTGTTCTGTTGCCGGAGAGGAGGAGGAGGAGGAGGTCACCGGAGAGGCGCTCGCCTACATCGCCGGAGAGGAGGAGGTCGCCGGAGAGGAGTTCACCGAAGCATCGGAGAGGAGGAAGGAGAAACCATGAGGGAATGGGAGGAGGGGAGGGAGGAGGATCTCACCGGAGAGGAGGGAGGAGAAACCGTGAGGGAAGGGGAGGGGAGGAGGGATGAGGAGGTTCCCGGAGAGGAGGAGGTCGCCGGAGAGGAGGAGGTCGCCGGAGAGGAGGAGGAGGAGGTCGCCGGAGAGGAGAAGGAGGTCGCCGGAGAGGAGGAGGAGGAGGTCGCCGGAGAGGAGAAGGAGGTCGCCGGAGAGGAGGAGGAGGAGGTCGCCGGAGAGGAGGAGATGGAGTGGAGGAGAGGAGGAGATGGAGTGGAGGAGAGGAGAGGAGGAGATGGAATGGAGGAGAGGTGGAGTGGAGGAGGTGCGCCCAGCCATGTATACGACATAGTAATGGCGCACCGTGGCCAGGTGCGCCATTACTATTTTTTTATTTTTTTTTGAATTTTGAAGGCGGGAAGATACTAATGGCGCACCGTGGGCAGGTGCGCCATTAGTAACTCTTTATTTTTTTTGACTTATTTTGAATTTTGAAGGCGGGAAGATACTAATGGCGCACCGTGGGTAGGTGCGCCATTAGTAACTTTTTTTTTATTTTGTTGACTTATTTTGAATTTTGAAGGCGGGAAGATACTAATGGCGCACCATGGGCTGGTGCGCCATTAGTAGTTTTGAAAAAAATTAAAAAATTTCAACTTTTTTTTTACTAATGGCGCATCGTGGATGTGGTGCGCCATTAACTAGTAATGGCGCACCACTCCCACGGTGCGCCATTAGTAGTTTTGAAAAAAATTAACTAATGGCGCACCGTGGATGTGATGCGCCATTATTATTTGGACACTAATGACGTACCAACACATGGTGCGCCATTAGTATATAGTAATGGCACACCACATGTCTGGTGCACCATTAGTGTCAATTCCATCTATAGCCCTTTTCCTAATAGTGTTGATGTGATTATATCAAAGATTCAATGGAAAATAAGGTTAGCTTGTCGCCATCTTGACTACATTTTCGTTGTTTCTTATTAGTCCTGAGATGTAGATATACTGGTAATCATTCTTCACCCCTTACGACTGAAGCGTGATTATCACATTGTATTCTCCTGTGTTACAAATTGTTTTTTAAACATAATTCCTGCCCATCATTTGTTTAAAATTGGAAGTATATAAGGAAGATCGGAAATCATATATATTAAGATGGTAATAAGAAATTTTCTTGTGAAGATTATAACGTGTGTTGCACATGTAGACTTATTAGTGATAAACAAATCAAAGGAAGGAGACCGCATATAAGAGAATAAGACAAAGATGAAACACTGGATCAAAGAAGCCCAAGTCCAAGAATTAAAGAAGGCCCATGTATGGTGGAGGGGATCTCTCTCCAAATGGGATAAACCACCTCCTAGCCCAATTAGGAGCACATGGGCCAACATACGAACAATTACCTAGTTCTACCCTCCCAACTCCTTACTTCAATTGTAGCCTTGGTCATCTATCAAAAATCTTTTTTCTTCAATCAAAAATTATGTCAAAGAACCCCTAGGCTATATCAGCCCCTCCATGGGCATGTAAGATCACTCGCTCTCATTTAAATTTAGAGACATTAAAACTGGGCAAAGTATCAATGAAAACTAGAATTCAATGCTAATCTGGAAACTTCCATCGTGAGACCTTGGATTAATAGCGAGCGGCAGATATCAATGGCGGGAGTACTAACCAGCCACTTAACTCCATTTTTCACATAACCCCCTCTCTCAGTAATTAGGTAACTCCCTGTCAAGTTATTCTACCCCGTTCCTATCCTTCCAGGTTCTAACCCAAATCTCGTTGCCGCCTCATCTGACCTATGCGACGGCGACCAGGCGAGCCCCCACGCAACGGTGGGTGCTGCATCACGCAACGGTGATCCTGCTGCCTCGGCGCGCAATGGCGAGCCGGTGGCCTCAGCGCTGCCTCAGGCAACGATCACCTGGCGCCCTCGGGGCTGCTCTGACGCGACGACGAACCGACGGCCTTGCGGCTGCCCATCCCAATCCAGTGCGATGGCAGCCGCCCTACCTTGGCGCTGCTCACCCTTCTGAGATATTGGTCTGTATTTGATGTTGTCCAAATTCTAGTGCAGACAATTGGGCTAGCTTTTGGTTAGCTGTTCATATTCAGTTCCTTAGCTGAATGAATGTTGCAGCCTAAAGGAAAATTTAAGTTCACCAGAGATCCATTATAAAGAAATTACAAAGCATTTGAGCAAGAAGAACAAGGGACCATCTATGGCGCCGAGGTTGGCGTCCACCGCGCAGGACTACGTCGGTGACTACGCGCGCTGCTCATGGGGTAGGCAAGGATGTCAGCCAAGACTCAGGGTGGACACGGTCCGGGCCGGTCCGGTCCCGGTCCGAGCCGGTGTTTGGACCGGACGCCGGCGGTCCGCACCGGACCGGACCGAGCAGTGTCTCGGGCCTATTTGCAGGGACCGGACCGGCAATGGCGGGCCACGAGCTGGACCGAGAGGACCGTCAGGACCGGCCAAGACATGGGCAGAGCGCGCTCTGGAGCTCCGGCGAGGGCTGTTCACCGGGGACGCATTGCTAGAGGAAGCGCAGCTTGTTGAAAAGATGTCTGGGAGCTTCAGAAGAACCAGGGGGAGCTATATGAGGAAGAAGAACACCGGGGGGAGCTAATCCGCGACGAATCTGGCACGACGGCCGGTGAACGGAGATAAAAAGGATGACGGCCGATGCGGCGATGTAGGACCTTCCAGGTCGATTTCGTTGGTGGTGACGACGGACCCGAGTGTGGCGCGTCCAATGGACATAGTTTCCGGGGTCATCTAGTCCAATGGCCGCGCAGACGACGGCCCCGTGGCGGTGGACGTAGACGACGGCGGTTTCTTGCGCCCCCGCCACACCTGAGCCGCCACGCCCTCGCCACGCACCTGCCACGCCCCTGCTACGCCCCCGCCACGCCCCTGGCAAGCCATCGGCACGCCCCGGCCATGCTCCAGCCATGCCGCCGACTGCCGCCTTCGGTCCGCTCGGTCAGCTCGGTGAAAGACCGGACCGGACCGAGGTTTTCTCAGGCCTGTTTGCAGGGACCGGACCGGCCATTTAAACTAGCGGGCCAGGACCGAGCCGGCCCGAGCCGAGCAGGCCACGAGCCGGACCGCCGGACCGGACCGTGTCGTCCACCCTGAGCCAAGACAGCCTCCCCGACGACGCCGACTATGCGGTGGGGCAGCAGGACTCTGTGGGCGATGACACGCGCACCAGCGACACCGGTGGGGGAATGGGTCGTTGCTCCTTTGAAGCTTGATTCTACCGTACCTCCTTCCACCTGAATTTTGCTGTTTTGTTCTGGAAGCGTGTCATGTGGAGACAAAATTTCTGAATGCAATTTTGATCTTGTGTTATCACTGAACATGAAAGCATTGTTGATTCTATTTATTTAGACTGGGTAGTGCTCCATTGCTCTAATCTAGAGTTTGTACAAGACAAAATTTTCTAAATGCAAGCTTCCGAACTGCTATTCAGTGTTGAGGTCTATTGGTGTTTGTTGGATGAAAGTTTACACATAATGTTGAGCTCTATTGGTTGGACATTCTACTTCGGAAGCACAAACTTTATGTTTATGTTGGAAAAACTTTTATTTAACTAAAAGACCATGAGCATTTGAAGTAGATAATACATTCCTGCCATGCAATATAGACTTTCTACTTATAAACACAAACTTTCAAAACGTATTAGAAAATCTTTATATAGAAAAACATTAAAGTTTTGACTGAGATGATACCTTTTTACCAGGCAATGTAGAAATTCCATAGTTTTTTAATTACAAATTTTCTACTTGAATGTTAAACTTTCTACTCGGAAACAAACGGGCTTACATAGTATATTCTTCAGCAATTAATATAGACTTTCTAATCGGGGACTATGAACTTTCTACCAAACCCACACATTTTTTATTCAAATACAAATATCTTTTCACTTAGGTGACCGCACTTCCTACTCAGAAAATATAAACTTTCCAGTAAGAAACAATAAACTTTTGCATTATAAAATAGAACGCATAAGTAATTTAATACTTCCATGGTCATTTGTTTTACTTTGCAAATTGTACATGGCCACTGCTAACACATAAAAATATCATAACAAAGTGTGCTCTTTTAGTTTGAAGGGGAGCACGGTCATGTCATGAGCACCTTGAAATGGGTCAGCACCTGAATGGTGACGGTAGTGGACCGATGTGGGGATCACAAAGGCAAGAACCGCACGCCACCGCAATAAAACAGAAGATAAAAGCAGGTGGCCCACAGTTGCTGCACACTGCGACAGTTACCTTTTTGGCTTAATTGGCCAGGCTGGGTGGTCATTTATTTTGGGGGTAGGTGCCAAAAGCCGTTTCTTCACTTGCCTGAAATGTAAGCAATTAAAGGATGAGTGTCACAATTTCGTCGGCGATTTCGCCTCACCCGTCCCCGGCATCGACATGCAATTCTTCTCCCCTAACCCCAGTTTGACCAGCGTTCCCCAACATCAATGGCGTCGATATCCAAGGTTCTCGAGGACGACGACCTCCTCAGTGAGATCCTCCTCCGCACCGTCTTCACCACCACCCTCCTCAACTCCGCCCTAGTATGCACACGTTGGCTCGCCCATGCCTCCAACCGCGCCTTCCTCCATCGATTTCGTGAGATCCACCCGCCCCGCCATCTTGGCTTCTACATCAACAAAGGTCAGAACACCCCGCACTTCATCCCAGTATTGCCTCAGCCCCGTGAACTCACTGCTGTCATCCGTCGCGCAACCTCTAGCTTGGGCACCTATCAGAGAGTACCGTCGGTACCAACCTACATCCTTGGTTGCCGGAATGGCAACGTCCTCATTAGGCAGCATGATAAAATTGGAACCACGTTTGCGGTCCACAACGTGGTGTGTCCCGAGAGAGGCATGGACATCCTCCCACCGTTTCCACGCCCCCAATCTCCGTACTTATTTGACGGTACTGCTTACTCTGGAATCATGTCCAAAGAAGAGGGCGATGCCTTGTCTTACTTGTATGTGTTGATGCACCAAACAACGGATGGAAAACATAGGGTATACATATATATCTTGAAACATGGCATATGGCGCATGAATCATAGCTTGATCATACAGCAGCCCCCTCGTCCATGGTCAGTACTTAAATCTGTGCTGTCCAACAATAAAATCTATGTGCCAGCTGGCTGGAGCAACATTATTGTCTTGGATTTGGCGGCCTCAAGTTTCTCCATAATTGAGCTCCCAGAAGGGATGGAGTATGGTGAGAGAAACACCATATTATCACAGGCCGATGATGTTGCTGGTGTATATCTTATCCATGTCAAGAAGTTTCAACTTCGCATCTGGCTCCACAATGGATACACATGGTTGCTGATGGACACCATTTATTTGCGTGACATGTGTGCTGATTTGAGTATGGCAGATGGCAATGCTTCTCTCCTGATAAACCAGGCAGGAGACAATGCCGAGTTTGTGTTCTTGGACATGGGTCGATGCACATTCCTCTTGGACATCAAGCGCAGAACAATGCATAAGGTGTATGAGAAGGAAGACGGTGATAAATTTTTCTGTGAAATCCATCCTCTTATGATGATTTGGCCTCCCGTATTTCCTGCACTCAAGGATGATCCTACAAGGTTTGTTTTTTGGCCTTCATATAATCTATTGTCTTGTTGAGGTTATAATGTTTTTGAATTGTACACTCTATCAATCTATTTTCTATTCAGTTGCTTTGTCTTGTTGTGTGCTTTAAAGCTAAAATCTGTAGCTTAGGTCAATACACCAACATATCCGGTGTAGTTAAGAATGAATGGCATTGCCAAACTATTAGTCCTCTATTATTTTAATGGGTTTTTATCATTTTTGCCACTAGTTGTGTCCCACTACTCAGTTTTGCCATTAGAAATTACAACTACTCAAAAATGCCATCGATCCGTGAGATGTTTGCTCAAAAATGCCATCGTTCCGTTAGATGTTTCCTCAAAAATGCCATTAGACATAGTTATTTTCACATCAAACTCATTGACCATGTTATATGACAAAAATAAGCCTAGACCCACATGTCAGTTCTCTCTATCTCACAATGATAAGTGTGGCCCCACTTGTCAGGAGTAACCAAGCGAATAATTTTATAGAAAAATAAGAACGTTGTTGGGATCAAGTGGGCCCCACACTTTATTGTAGTAAGATAGAAGGAGAGCTGGCATGCTGGTTCATAGGTATTTATGTCATTGTAACATGACAAAAAAGATTTGAGATCACAATAATGATGCCCAGTGGTATTTTTGAACATGTGTCTAACAAAGCGATGGCATTTTTGAGCAGTTGAAATTCCTAGTGGCAAAACTGAGTAGTGGGACACAACCGATGGCATAAATGATAAAAACCCTATTTTAATTAATGGTTCATCAACAGTCATGGTGTTGTACATTCATGGAATAGTGGTAGGTACATAATTGATTCCTCGAGCCATTTTAGGAAGACTAGTAAGCAACAATTGAGATGTTTTGTACCTGTAGCATGATTTCTCTACAGTTGGTTTTTTGTCTATATGGTCATGGCTGTTGTTGTTGTCTTGGGTTATATATCCGGGAAATTAGAGAGAGGGATTAGCAGTTGAAGAATGGAAGTTCATGTATTGCATCTTCTTCATTTCTCATATATTGATATCACATTATATGAATTCTTATCACCAGTAAGCTGACCTTGAATGGTGAACCTAACTCATGTTACTTTGGATGTACATACTTGCAGTTTTTTTAGAATACTGTAGTTTTTCTTTTTGCGAGAAAGGATACGGTAGTGTGATGGAATAAAATTTCCATGTATGTCTATTTAAGCATGCCATTATTCCCACACCTATCAGTTCTGGATAGCATAATTTACATCGGCACACTTGTGTTATTGAATTTTTTCAATTTAGATATACCACCATGATATTTTTGCCCTACATGTCAAGTGTATAATCCAGTCTAAAAACTCCCCCTTGGTGACTTATACCCTCATTGACTATTGTTTTCTTTACTTTTCACACTGTAGAAGGAAAATACAACATGTTTTGGGCATGGAAGCATCTTGTCATCATTGCTTGGTTAATTATATCATTATGCATTTTGAGTGACACATAACATTTGAATGTTGTTGCAAAATTACTTGCCAATTTGTCTTGTTCCACTTGTGCTTAATCATCTTCATCCCTGATCCTTTGTGTTTTCCTATTTTGTTTGGAACAAAAATGCCATGCTCAGGCTGAAGATCAAGGATATGGATGGACACTAGCTATCTCCACTACCAATAAACTGGAACTCCATCGTAGATGAGTTGAGAATAAATGCACCCCAAAGTTGTTGTGATGGGTGAAATGTGACAACCTGGAAAGTTATGAGCACCTGTTTTTAATATCTAGAGCTACCTACCTGGTTTCGATCCTTTCTGGAGTTTAATACCTATTATTATGCTTTATTATCATGATATATCGTTTGCATGATTTTCTTCACCTTGTTATTACCTTTGATAGCCCTAGTCTTGTATCATGATTTATGCTTGTTGTCTACTTTGTTGTATCTGGAAAGAAGAAATGGGGGAAGGCGAGAGAGATAGAGAGATAGATAGAGAGCGAGCGAGAGAGAGAGAGAGAGAGAGAGAGAGAGAGAGAGAGAGAGAGAGAGAGAGAGAGAGAGAGAGAGAGAGAGAGAAGATGACAACATCAACTCTGTTGTTTGCCCAAAATTGTTGTTTCCCCCCAATCATATGCATGATGCCACTTTAGGTAGGTGCTATGCAGATGGCTGCAAACCTAATTGAGTTAACCTGCTCAATAATGGAGCCCATGAATTTGCTGCAATTTGTTGTACATCACTCTCAACCTTCATCGGAACCTGCTCCCTATCCTTCACATGTCTACTCAGGATCCAAGCCACAACTGCTATATACTCCCGGTGCCTAATCTGAAGCTCATAGCTTTCTTCTGGCAATATACATTGTGAAGCACCTGTAAATTTCTCAATATCTGCTTCTCCCATGAAACATGGCATTCCATACGAAGTCTGAAGATGATGTTGAATCAACGGTTGCGTGCGTGGTTTTTGTTAGTTTTGTATGATTTTTGGGCCGGGTACCTTAATTAATTGGACCAACTCTCTTCTTCAGTATGCAATGTCAGAGCTCGCCGCCCTCTTACAAGGTTTCATAAAAAATAGTTTAATAAAAGGTTTATAGATTTGAGAAAAATTCACGAATTTAGGAAAAGAATCACGGATTTTTTTAAAGTTCGTGGATTTTTAAAAGTTCATGAATTTGAAAAAGGTCATGGACAAAAAAATTCATGAATTTGGAAAAGGTCCACGAACTTGAAAAAAGTTCATGGATTTACGGAATAAAAAATAAAAAATGTTCAGGAATTTTAGGCGAAAACTTCACAAATGTGAAAAAAAATCACGGATTTGGAGAACGTCCACGATTTAAAAAAACAAATTTAGAAAACATTCACGAATTTGAAGAAAGTTCTTGAGTTTCAAAGGAATTCATGCATTTTGAGAAAAAATGGAAATATGAAAAACATAAAAGGGGAAAATAAGAAAAACCAAACAAAAAGGCCAAGGAAAAAAGGACTGGAAGCTTCCCAAAACCAGTCACCGACTTCCACTCGAATACTTCAGCTTTCTCTAAAAAAACGCAGTTCAGCCCCGCCGAAAGAAATTAAGGAGGGGGCGTCGGCGGCCTGACCACCCGTCCCCGACGGCGAATGACGCTTCCTCTTCCAGCCTCACGTCGTCGATTGGTTGATGTGAGCTCTTCTCTTCCCAAACGGCAAGATAATTTCCGTTTTCCCTGTGTTTCATTTCCTGCACACTGATTTTACATGTCCTCTAGCGAGCTGATGCATGGATTGTTGTTTGTTGGTGGTTTTGTTGCGCAATTGGCCGCGGAAATTAGTCCATTGCATTGATGCCCGCTTGCGCATTTGTCTGGCCGATTCTCCAGGTCGATCCCGGAAAGATACCCATTGAAAATATGCCCTAGAGGCAATAATAAATTGATTATTATCATATTTCCTTATTAATGATAAAGATTATTATTCATGTTAGAATTGTATTGACCGGAAACTTAAATAAAAGTGTAAATACATACACAAATACTATGTCCCTAGTGAGCCTCTAGTAGACTAGCTCGGTGATCAAACATGGTTAAGGTTTTCTAACTATAGACATGAGTTGTCATTTGATGTGATGGACAAGACTCAACCGTAAGCTTAACATTTGATCGTATCACTTGAATTTATTGCTATAGCTTTCTTCATGTCAAGTATCTATTCCTAAGACCATGAGATCATGCAACTCCCGGATACCGGAGGAATACCTTGTGTGCTATCAAACGTCACTTCATAACTAGGTGATTATAAAGATGCTTTATAGGTATCTCCGAAGATGTCTGTTGGGTTGGCATGGATCGAGACTAAGATTTGTCCCTTCGTGTGAGGAGAGGTATCTTTGGGCCCTCTCGGTAATACAACATCGTAAAGAGCTTGCAAGAAATGTGGCTAATGAGTTAGTCACGAGATCTTGTATTACGGAATAAGTAAAGAGACTTGTTGATAACGAGATAGAACTAGGTATGGAGATACCGACGATTGAATCTCAGGCAAGTAACATATTCCCGGACAAAGGGGATTGCATACGGCCGGGATTAACAGAATCCTTGACATTATGGTTCAAACGATAAATGACCTTCGTGGAATATGTAGGAACCAGTATGACAGGTGGATTAGTCCCATTTGAGCGCGTTTATGACAGGCGGGCCCCATTTTTTGCATAGGTGGCGTAACCGTTCACAAGAGACGGCGGGTCTTTTGCAAAAATGTGCCAAACTTTCTCCCCGGACCTCCGGCCATCCCCAAACCTTCCCCCGCCGCGGACCAGATAGCCCTCGCCCTTCTAACGCCATGCCCCATGCCGAATCCGCGGCCGGCGCCTCAAAACCTCCTAGCATGCTCGCAGTGTAGTGCGTGGTTGTCTCCGCCGCCACGCCGCTCTCAGCCCGGTCTCCCCACCATTGGGGGCGCTGGGGATCTTCCTGGGACTTCCCTGGAATACCCAAGTATTTCGCGTAAAAAAATTAGTACATATACGGTAGAAGGAATAGAGCCACGGCAAAAAAGCTACGCACGAGAGCAGACACGACCGAGTCAGCGTCTGGCTAAGAGGGCGCGGGTCGGCCCTCTCCTTCCTCCCTCACCTCACCCCTTGGTCCCCTCCCCTCCGGCCGCCCTCTCCCTCTTCCTCCCCCGCTGGCCCGCCCTTGCCCAGACGCTCTCCGACCCTCTACCGCTCTGCGCCGACCTCTGCGGCGGTGCGGCTTCGCCAGGCGCCGGTCCGCCTCCGACCTCCCAGTTGGCGGCTCCCCGGCCCAAGTAGGCGCCCAGCCCCTCCCGGCTCACCTCCACGGCTCCGCCCTAGACATTCTGCATCTATTAGTATGCTAGTGTTGTTTTGTTCATATATTGCTAGTGGTCTGTTGTTTGGTTCATATACTATATTTAGAGAAAAAAATTGGATGAATACCCAGCCTTCATTTCATGGCGCCGCCACTGGCCACCAAGAACCCGATGGCGCCTCCTCCGCCTCGCGAACGAGGTGGCCGCCGCATCTCCCGCAAGCAGCAACAACTAGCACGCATGCACAGTGCTCGGTGTTGCAAGAAGTACTTTGTCTACTGCGGATCTAGGTGTGGGTTGATTGATTCTTCCCGGTTGGATGCGGACGTACAAGCACAGGAGCTAGTTGTTGAATCTATTCTAGCCACCGGCTAGACATACCCATATACGGCGCTCGCCTACTTGAAAGACTGCCGGCGTTGACCGCCTCGGTGTCCGTGGTGGCGGAGGGTGTCCTGCAGGGCCATGCACGGGCAGCTGCTCCCGGCGGCGTGCGATTCGTCGCCATGGGCTCCATGCCGTCAGGCGTGGCGGCAGCGCAACGACCGGCTGCGACCACCTAGCGGCGGCGACAGGCGGGATTCCGGCAGCACATGGCACAGTGCTACAGTTCTATGCACGGGCTGATCGCTTTAGTTTTTGTGTAAAGGGTGTCTATGTAAAATTTTAGGGACTATTTGGTAAATTTAGACCAACCCCTGTCTCCGTGAACTGTTATGCCACGTAAGTGAGATGCGGGACCAGCCTGCCATAAACACGCTCAAATAAGTCTAATCCACCGCAGATCAGTGTTATTTGCCAAACAATTACTTTAGACATGCTGTCTTTAAAAAAAATGTAAATTCGCGTTTCCTGCTGATCTAGCCTTCAATGTGGTGGTTTCTTACAATTAACTCAGTTGCTCGTTGTGAGACAAGAAATTGTGTTTTTGATTTTGCATCATTTATTCTTGCAACTGATGGCGGTGCCCATGATCTGATCGGTCGAATTATTGGTGAGAAAACAACTGTGTATTTACCACTGTTCAACCTTATCCATTTTCCTTGAGAAAATTGACCCTACCACACAAACCATACAAGATCGACTCGTTGATTGAAATTTTGATCAGACCACGCAAAAAATCACTTGGAAAGAAACTTTTAACCATTGCATTGCCAGCATTGATACTTTGATAAATGCCATTGCGGACGTGGCTTGTATATCGAATTAACCATTATTTTGCGGTGTAATTTTGCCGTGTGTACTTTTTCTAAGTGGCAACTTTCGAATAGTCAGAGTTGACAGTACTATGTAGATTATTCATGTCAAGATAAGTGTAAAGTCAAAACAAGCAGAAGAAGCTATCCAGTTATGAGTGAAGGATGATGATATGAGTGCATGACACGTCACCACCCGCGCTCAATCCAGATAGACTAGAACACGCTTTAAACCGGTCTTAGATTAGCAGTTAACAATATAAGAGCAAATATACTAGTGGGCTATAAGCCCGCTTGCATGGCACTTTTGCCTATATGTAGGAGAGAGACAAGTAAAAAAGTGAAGAAGTGGACACTATAGCACCACACTTTTTTAGAACTCCCTCTAATCCATATTAACTGCTGTGGATTTACAAAGTCGGCGACAATTAATATCGATCGGCAGGAGTGCTTATTTTGTTTTCATTTAGCCTATTGAAAATCACAAAAAAATACAAAAGTGTGAACATATTTTTAGATTTTTATCTTTATTTGAAAATTTCGAACCTTTTCGAAATGTTTATGATTTTTTGGAAGACGCGAGCATTTTTTGAAAGGTGAACATTTTTGGGATTTTTTTAAAACACGAATATATTTTGAAATTCCAAACATTTCTTACAAACAAATCAAAAAATGTTCCCTCTGTCCCAAAATAAGTGACTAAATTTTGTACTAACTTTAGTGCAAAGTTGAGTCACTTATTTTGGGACGCAGGGAGTATTTTTTTATAAGTATGAACTTTTAAAAATTCAGAGTAAAATTTGAGATTCAGAATGTTTATGGACATTTTTTTAGAAAACAAAAAACCATTAAAAATAGCGAAAACATACCATAACCTTCTAAACTGTTTATACATAAATCAGTAAAACCCATACAAAAGCTTTCGGTAGGATCGCTCAATAGCTGCTTTGTGCAAAGTGACGGCCATGCCCCTCCCTATTCGTAGTGGACCGGTGTGGGGATCACAAAGGCAAGCAACACACGCCACCGCAATAAAACGGAACATAAAAGCAGGTGGACCACAGTTGCTGCACACTACGACCGTTACCTTTTTGGTTTAATTGGCCAGGCTGGCTGGTCATTTATTTTTGGGGTAGGTGCAAGAAGCCGTTTCTTCACTTGCCTGAAACGTAAGCAATTAAAGGATGAGTGTCGCAATTTCGTCGACGACTTCACCTCACCCGTCCCCGGCATCGACCTGCAATTCCTCTCCCCTAACCCCAGTTTGACCAGCGTTCCCCAACATCAATGGCGGCGATATCCAAGGTGCTCGAGGACGACGACCTCCTCAGTGAGATCCTCCTCCGCACCGTCTTCACCACCACCCTTCTCAACTCCGCCCTCGTATGCACACGCTGGCTCGCCCATGCCTCCAACCGTGCCTTCCTCCGTCAATTTCGTGAGATCCACCCACCCCGCCTTCTTGGCTTCTACATCAACAAAGGTCAGAGCACCCCGCACTTCATCCCAATATTACCTCAGCCCCGTGAACTCACTGCTGTCATCCGTCGCGCAACCTCTAGCATGGGCACCTATCAGAGAGTACCGTCGGTACCAACCTACATCCTTGGTTGCCGGAATGGCAACATACTCATTAGGCAGCATGATGAAATTGGAACCACGTTTGCAGTGCACAAAGTGGTGTATCCTGAGAGAGGCATGGACATCCTCCCACCGTTTCCACGCCCCCAATCTCCGTACTTATTTGACGGTACTGCTTACTCTAGAATCATGTCCAAAGAAGAGGGCGATGCCTTGTCTTACTTGTATGTGTTGATGCACCAAACAACGGATGGAAAACATAGGGTATACATATATATCTTGAAACATGGCATATGGCGCATGAATCATAGCTTGATCATACAGGAGCCCCCTCGTCCATGGTCAGTACTTAAATCTGTGTTGTCCAACAATAAAATCTATGTGCCAGCTGGCTGGAGCAACATTATTGTCTTGGATATGGTGGCCTCAAGTTTCTCCATAATTGAGCTCCCAGAAGGGATGGAGTATGGTGAGAGAAACACCATATTGTCACAGGCCGATGATGTTGTTGGTGTATATCTTATCCATGTCAAGAAGTTTCAACTTCGCATCTGGCTCCACGATGGGTACACATGGTTGCTGACGGACACCATTTTATTGCGTGAGATGTTTGCTGATTTGAGTGTGTCAGATGGCAATGCTTCTCTCCTAATAAACCAGGCAGGAGACAATGCTGAGTTTGTGTTCTTGGACATGGGTCGATGCACATTCCTCTTGGACATCAAGCGCAGAACAATGCATAAGGTGTATGAGAAGGAAGACGGTGATAAATTTTTCTGTGAAATCCATCCTCTTATGATGATCTGGCCTCCCGTATTTCCTACACTCAAGGATGATCCTACAAGGTTTGTTTTTTGGCCTTCATATAATCTATTGTCTTGTTGAGGTTATAATGTTTTTGAATTGTACACTCTATCAATCTATTTTCTATTTTGTTGCTTTGTCTTGTTGTGTGCAATAAAGCTAAAATCTGTAGCTTAGATCAATACACCAACATATCCGGTGTAGTTGCAGAATGAATGGCATTGCCAAACTATTAGTCCTCTATTATTTTAGTTAATGGTTCATCAACAATCATGGTGTAGTACATTCATGGAATGGTGGTAGGTACATAATTGATTCCTCGGGCCATTTTAGGAAGACTAGTAAGCAACAATTGAGATGTTTTCTCTACCTGTAGCATGATTTATAAACGCTACAGTTGCTTTTTTGTCTACGTGGTCATGACTGTTGTTGTTGTCTTGGGTTATATATACGGGAAATTAGAGGGAAGGATTAGCAGTTGAAGAATGGAAGTTCATGTATTGCATCTTCTTCATTTCTCATATATTGGTATCACATTATATGAATTCTTATCACCAGTAGGCTAAGCTCGAATGGTGAACCTCACTCATGTTACTCTGGATGTAGATACTTGCAGTTTCTTAGAATACTGTAGTTGTTCTTTTTGCGAGAAAGGATACGGTAGTGTCATGGAATAAAATTTCCATGTATGTCTATTTAAGCATGCCATTATTCACATACCTATCAATTCTGGATAACATAGCTTACACCGGCACACTTGTGTTGTTGAATGTTTTTCAATTTCGATATACCACAATGATATTTTCGCCCTACATGTCAAGTGTATAATCCTATCTAAAAACTCCCCATTGGTGACTTTTACCCTCATTGACTATTATTTCTTTACTTTTCACACTGTAGAAGGAAAAATACACCACGTTTGGGGTATGGAAACATCTAGTCATCATTGCTTGGTCAATTATATCATTCTGCATTTTGAGTGACACATAACATTTGAATGTTGTTGCACAATTACTTGCCTTATCAATTTGTCTTGTTCCACTTGTTCTTAATCGTCTTCATCCCTGATCCTTTGTGTTTTCTTATTTTGTTTGGAACAAAAATGCCATGCTCAGGCTGAAGATCAAGGATATGGAGGCACACTAGCTATCTCCACTACAAATAAACTGGAGCTCCATCGTAGAAGAGTTGAGAATAAATGCACCCCAAAGTTTCTCCTTAGTTGTGATGGATGACATGTGACAACCTGGAAAGTTATGAGCACATGTTTTTAATATCTAGAGCTACCTACCTTGTTTCGATCCTTTCTAGAGTTTAAGACCTATTATTATTATGCTTGATTATCATGATATATCTTTTGCATGATTTTCTTCACCTTGTCATTACCTCTGAAAGCCCTAGTCATGTATCATGATTTATGCTTGATGTCTACTCTATTGTATCTGCAAAGCAAGAAATGGGGGAAGACTTGAGAGAGGGAGAGAGAGAGAAGATGACAACATCAACTCTATTGTTTGCCTCAAATTGTTGTTTCCCCCAAATCAGATGCATGCTGCCACTTCAGGTAGGTGCTATGCAGATGGCTGCAAACATGATTGAGTCAACCTGCTCAATAATGGAGCACAAGAATCTGTTGCAATTTGTTGTACATCACTCTCAACCTTCATCGGAACATGCTTCATATCCTTCACAGGGCTACTCAGAATCCAAGCGCAACTGTTATATACTCTTGGTGGCTAATCTAAAGCTCATAGCTTTCTTCTAGCAATATACATTGTGAAGCACCTGCAAATTTCTCAATATCTTCTTCTCCCGTGAAACATGGCATTCCATACAATTAAGTCTAAAAATGATGCTGAATCGGCACTTGCGTGCGCGGTTTTTGTTTGTTTCGTATGATTTTTGGCCGGGTACCTTAATTAATTGGACCAACTCTCTTCTTCAGTATGCAGTGTGGGAGCTCCCCGCCCTCTGACAACTGTGGATTTACCACTATTCGACCTTATCCATTTTCCTTTAGAAAATTGGCCCTACCACACAAAAACCATACAAGATCGATCCGTTGATTGAAATTTTCATCACACCACAGAAAAAATTCACTTGGAAAGAAACTTTTAACCATTGCATTGCCAGCATTCTGATACTTTCATAAATGCCATTGCGGCCACGGCTTGGATATCGAACTAACCATTATTTGCAGTGTAGTTTCCCCGTAAGTACTTTTTCAAAGTGGCATCTTTCGAATATTAAGAGTTGTCATTATTGTGTGGATTATTCACGTCAAGATAATGTTGGAAATATGCCCTAGAGGCAATAATAAATTGGTAATTAGCATATTTCCTTATTCATGATAATCGTTTATTATCCATGCTAGAATTGTATTGATCGGAAACTCAAATACATATGTGGATACATAGACAACAACGTGTCCCTAGTGAGCCTCTACCGGATTAGCTCGTTGACCAAAGATGGCTATGGTTTCCTAATCATGGACATGAGTTGTCATTTGGTAATGGGTTCACATCATTAGGAGAATGATGGGATGGACAAGACCCAAACTATGAACGTAGCATATGATCGTGCCAAGTTTATAGCTTGTTTTCTGCATGTCAAGTATACGTTCCTATGACCATGAGATCATGCAAGTCACTGACACCGGAGGAATACCTTGTGTCTATCAAACGTTGCAACGTAACTGGGTGACTATAAAGCTGCTCTACAGGTATCTTCGAGGGTGTCTGTTGAGTTGGCATGGATCAAGACTGAGATATGTCACTCCATATGACGGAGAGGTATCTCAGGGCCCACTCGGTAATGCAACATCACAATAAGCTTGCAAGCAATGTGACCCATGACTTAGTCACGAGATTTTGTATTACGGAACGAGTAAAGAGACTTGCCGGTAACGAGAATGAACTAGGTAAGGAGATACCGACGATAGAATCTCGGGCAAGTAACATACCGATAGATAAAGGGAACTATCACTACAAAAAAAGACAGATCCGTGACCTTTTGGGCCGAACGAAATTTTTTTCTGTCAAACATATGACACTTCTATGACGATAATTGTGACAAAACCCGGTATCATCATAGATGTGGAGGGCTCCTACTTCTATGACAAAAATCATGACAGGAAATGGGCTTTTCGTCCTGGGCGGGCCGGAGACGCAGCTGCATGACATTCTTTGGGCCGTCCATGTCAGAAAAAACCGTGGTAGAAGTGAGGGCAAGGAAAATTTTGGGGAGTTCCCGGTTACGGTGGGAGGTCGGGGCCGAGCGATGCGCGTTTCTCTCGTACACGTACGCGTGTATGTGCGAGACGTTGGCTCTAACTGAACCCGAGCAAGGCGTTGGGCTCTAACTGAACCCGAGCGATTGCACTGCAGGCTACGTGTTACTGAACCCGAGCGATCAATCGATGGTTGTTAACTGAACCCGATCGAGCGATTCCTTCGCTACTGCTGCTAACTAAAGCCGATCGATGCTGCCTCTGGGATGAATAGTGAGCGTTGCGGGGGGAGGGGGGGTTGGATGAACAGTGAGTGGTGGCGTTGCCTCTGGATGAACAGGACCCCGTGGTGTGGTGGAGGGCTGGATGAACAGTAGACGGTGGAGGGGTGGTTGAACAGGACCCCGTGGTGTGGAGGGCTGGATGAACAGTAGACGATGGAGGGGCGCCCATGGAGGGGTGGTTCAACAGGACCTCGTGGTGTGGAGGGCTGGATGAACAGTAGACGGTGGAGGGCGGTTGAACAGTAGCCGGTGGAGTAGCGCGCGGTGGAGGCTGGATGAGCAGGAGCCCGTGGAGGCTGGAGGAGGTCGACGGTAGCCCGTGGAGGTCGGAGGAGGTCGATGGTGGAGATGAACAGTATCCCGTGGAGTCCCGTTTTGCGGTATGCCAGACCCCTCCTGATGAACAGGACCCCCGTTTCGACCGTAGCGCTCCAACACAAGTCTGTTTCCTCCGTTTTGCGGTACGCCACACCCCTCCCGATCAACAGGACCCCCGTTTCGACCGTAGGAGGTTCGTTTCCTCCATTTTGTGGTACGCCAGACCCCTCCCGATGAACAGGATCCCGTTTTGAACGTGGCCGGTCGAACACAAGACCGTTTCCTCCGTTTTGCGGTACGCCAAGCCTCGTTTTCATCTCCTGTTCCGTCCAAGCCCTTTCGATGAACATGAGCACGCATTCCGTTCCGACCCAGACGGTTGGCTCCCACGCGTTTCGTTGACTCCCGATGAACATGACGCATTCCGTTGCCTCCCCATGAACACGACGACGACGCTATTTCTCCGTTCCAACCCAGCCATGTCAACAAGCCCTCGCCGTACGTATGCGCGAGTAGGCATTCGAGACCCCGCCCATATGTACACATACGTGGCCGTATTTTCTTTCTTGCACCCTGGCCAATGTACGTACGTGTACATGCTACGTGCGCGCCTCTACTACGACACAGGCACACCTCTACATCGACCAGTATGTACGTACACGTTCGTGACTAGAATGGCAACGCTACGTATGCTTCGACTAGGTGGGTCCCGATTGTCAGGCACTTCCTTGCCTTTGAAGATGTAGCTGGTGTCCTAGCAGTCAGGGGCAAACGTTTTTTCACGAAATACGGTGGCCCGTCCGATGGGTCCCAGCTGTTAGGTGGAGGAATAATTATTTTGCACGTAATAAGGAGGCACTTCCTTGCTGCGGCCGTGGACCCAGCTGTCAGCCTCTCCACGTACAGTCCACGTCCGATGGAAGCCGTTCCTTGACCACGTTGACCACGCCGCGCCGAGAGCACCAGGGCGATGGACGACGGCGAGGCGTAGGAAGGGGACGACGCGGAGCCGGGGAAGACGCGGCAGTGGATGCCCACGCGTAGAGGAGTACGAGGGTTCACTGGTTCGCTGTGGTGTGAGGCTGTCATCACCACAGAATAACAGGGATTGTGGGTGAGTAGAGGGATGGCCTGGCCAGCGGTGGGAGTAGTAGGGGGCGGTGAGGCCTCCACCGCATCGCAGTCGGCCACGGGAGGCAGGAGCACGAGGCACGACCGGCGCTGGTTTGGGCGGCTGGAGCAAGAAGACCAGAGGTTGAAGAAGCACTACGACCGTTGGATGGACACCGTACGATCACTGGAGCTAGAATCGTGCATATTGACTAAGTTGACAAAGCCCTCCATCCCCGTCAACTTAGTAGGCCCACAAGTCAGCCCGCCACTATACTGGGTCCCAGCTAACAGGGGGAGTATTCATTTTTTTTGTGCGTAATAAGGAGGCACTTCCTTGTGTGCGAAGATATAGCTGGTGGGTCTGAGCTGTTAGCGGCGGTAACATTTTTTCGCGAAATACAGAGGCCCTTTCGGTGGGTCCCTGATGTCAGGTGGAGGAATCATTATTTTGCGCGTAATAAGGAGGCATTTCCTTGCGTGCCGCCGTGGAGCCAGCTGTCGGCCTCTCCACATACAGTCCACTTCAGATGCATGTCGGTCGTTGACCAGGCCGCGTCGAGAGCACCAGGGCGGTGGACGACGACGAGGCCTAGGAAGGGAATGACACGGAGGCAGGGAAGACTCGGCAGTTGGTTCCCACGCAGAGGGGAGTACGACTGTACGAGGGTTTACTGGTTCGTCTGCCATCGTCGGAGAATAACAGCATTTGTGGGTGAGTAGAGGGATGGCTAGGCCAGCGATGGGAGTACGGTGGGGCGGTGAGGCTTGCGCGGCAGCATAGCCGACCGCGGGGAGGAGGGAGCAGGCAGTCTCGCCGGCGCTTGTTTGAGCGGCTGGAGCAGGAAAAGCAGAGATTGAAGAAGCACGACGGCCGTTGGATGGACATCGTACGGTCGCTGGAGCTAGAATCGTTCATATTGACTAAGTTGACAATGCCTCCCGTGCCTGCCAACTTTGTAGGCCCACAAGTCAGCCTCCCACCATGGTGGGTCCCAGCTAGCAGGGGGAGTATTCATTTTTCTGTGCGTAATAAGGAGGCACTTCCGGTGGGTCCGAGCTGACAGCGGGGGGAACGTTTTTTTCCTGAAATACGGTGGTCCGTCCGGTGGGTCCCAGCAGTTAGGGGCAAACATTTTTTCGCAAAATACGGTGGCCCGTCCGGTGGGTCCCAGGCTCCCAGCTGTCAGGGGGGAAATCTTTTTTCCGCGAAATACTGGTGGCCCATCCGGTGGGTCCCTGCTGTTAGGTGGAGGAATAATTATTTTGCGCCTAATAAGGAGGCACTTCCTTGCGGCTGCCGTGGACCCAGCTGTCAGCCTCTCCATGTACAGTACTCTTCCGATAGAAGTCGGTCGTTGACCACATTGACCACACCACGCCAAGAGCAGCACGGCGGTGACGGCGAGGCCTTGGAAGGGGACGACACGGAGCCGGGGAAGACGGGGCAGTGGATGCCCACGCGGAGAGGAGTACGAGGGTTCACTGGTTCGGCTGCGGTGTGAGGCTGCCGTCGCCGCAGAATAACAGGGGGAGTGGGTGAGTGGAGGGATGGCCTGGCCAGCGGTGGGAGTAGTATGGGGACGATGAGGCCTCCGTGGCAGCACAGCTGGCCACGGGAGGCAGGAGCAGGCGGCACGACCGGCGCTGCTTTGGGCGGCTGGGGCAAGAAGACCAGAGGTGGAAGAAGCACTACGGTCATTGAATGGACATCGTTGACCACGCCGCGCCGAGAGCACCAAGGCGGTGGACGACGGAGAGGCCTACGAAGGGAACGACACGGAGCCGGGGAAGACACGGCAGTGGTTGCCCACGCGGTGGAGAGTATGAGGGTTGACTGGTTCGGCTGCCGTCGCCGGAAAATAACAGGAGATGTGGGTGAGCAGAGGGATAGACAGGCCAAGGATGCGAGTATGATGGGGCCGTGAGGCCTGCCCGCAGCACTGTCGACCACGGGAGGCGGTAGCAGGCGGTTCCGACGGCGCTGGTTTGGGCGGCTGGGGCAGGAAGATCAGAGACTGAAGAAGCACGATTGCCGTTAGATTGACATCTAACGGTCTGATGCTGGTAGAGTCGATTGTTGACTAAGTTTCTTTTTTGAGAAACCTTGTGTATGCATGAACTTAGTAGGCCCACAAGTCGGCCTCCAAATCTGTGGCAGACAACATAAAGCCCATTTGCTAATTCTTAAGTAATTTATTATAGCCCATTTTCTGCCCAGGACCACGGTCAAAAAGTTCAACCTTATTTTGCATATTTCGGTGGAGTCCGAACTGTTGTAATCCTGAAATGATAAACATTTTTTAAGAACTTATTGATTTGCCAAAAAAATCATTTTATTTTTGTAAGCATATAAGACGTGGGACAATTGAGTTGGTTTAAGGGAAAACCGGTGGTAAAAAGTCAGCGCTGGGTGGAAAAAAACAACAAAAACACGGATGTAAATATGAAAAGGGAATTTTATGTGTATTCAATGTAATGATACGTGTATATAAACTAGTAAAACTATAGGTAGAGAATAGAAAACGGATGTAGGACATGCGTTTCAAGAGGAAAATAGAACTAGGATGTGTGTTTGATTTAGTAAAAAAACTGTCTGCGGATGTTGTAAGACAAAATATAACTAACGAATATAACTAACGCTGGCGGGCCAGAGGCCAGTAGATACCTGCTGGATCTTTGTGCCCCGTTGTCGTCATTGGCTGGGCCTGTTAAAAACAAAACCAACCCTGGGCAGTCTACAACCCAATTGAAACTTGCTCGACATGAAAAAACAATATGCGTGCTCAATAAACGAAATAATTCTGCAAGTACAGACTGATAACTAGGATGCAGCACGGATATTGTTTTTTATCGTGATAATAAATGCGTGCACTTGTTTCGAAAAAATTGGAGAACTGGGATTTCGAACGGCGGGTGCTTATGCAACCCATCAAATAAAAATCAGGTGTCTGGAAATTTGTTTCGAAACAAATGATTCAGCTTTATATCCAAGTCGACCCTCGGCATGATGGTTGGAAGCAAATGCAAGTTCATACGAAAAGATCATTAACAACAATACCAACTTGCGGACGATAAATTAGTACAACTACCAATACCAAACTAACTTATAATCTTTTTACTCCTGGCCCTAGTGTCGTCTGGTACAAAATCTTGCAAAGGACCAGCTCCCGCTCCTTCTCTTGCTCCAGGTCCCCGAGGTGGTACTGGTGCATCACCCAGTTGGTCCTCTGCTGGTCGAAGTTCTTGTTGGTGTGCAGCACCAGAACCTTTTTTGCTGCCCGTCTGCCGGCCGTTGACCATCACCGGCAAGGTATTGCCGGTCTTGTGCCACATCGCGTGCATGCCGCACTCCGACTGTATCTTGCGACGCGTCCATGTGTCCCTTTTGAACGCCCTAGAATTGGGCTGGAAGAAATGCTTCCTTAGGCCACTCAGTGTGATACCTGCAGTATTGTGGAATACAGGTTTTAGTGTACCTAGTTGGCATTTTCATAACATCTTTGGCATGTTGCTGTCACTTGTTTCACTTTTTATTTACTGTCAAATTGTAATTGCTTCATCAGGTCTGTGTCTAAAAAAATAGAGCTATAAACAAAGGAATATGTTTGTGCAAGTAGACGGCCGATCGATGTCTTACCTGGAAGTTTCTCAGGTTGGGTGTAGCATATGCCATGCTCGCTGTCGATGGTTGGTATGAACAAATCGATGAGAGACTGAAATCTCGCGCTGTCAGCACTCACTTTGGCCTCAAGGTGCTCGATCAGCTCTTGATCCGTGGGATCAAACTTGACGCCAGCAGGCAGCACCGGCCAATCCTTCTTCGACTTGCGTCGGTAATTCCAGTTATATGGTACTCAATGTATGATCAATCGAATGTTTTAAGTGAATGATGAAAGATTTCGACAGATAAGTGGTACTCCAAATCTGAAGTCCAGAATACCCGAACACGCCGCCGGGATTCTTGTGTCACCTCACGCGCAGCGTGTTGTCACGTCAATTCAATGTGTGGACATGATGAATAATTTGACCGACGTATACTAGTACTGCTACTGTACTACTTACTAGTCGTATTTAGTGTCACAATTTATACATACGTTTAACTAACAAGTACGCACTTGAAGCCTAACTTATATGGCTTCTGCACAACATCTCCATCATCACTATCAGTACATCCTACGCAGGTGAGTTAGGATGCACTTGATCCCAGGAAGGTATCTATCCTTCAAACCAGAGGAGTGCTTCAAACTAACAACAGTACATAATATATAACAAAAGAGGGTCATGCTACAACAGCAGAATACATGGCTCAGCCTAGATATCAGCACGAATCAAGTTGTGCATATTTGCTGTTGGCATGAACCACATCGCCGCATGTCGGGTTTGCAAAACATCCATCGCATGGAAGCTTGATGCCTTTCACACACTGAAGAGTATCTGGCAACAAGCAGTGTCGACGAATCTCTGGATATGGTGATTCATGAAACCCATGGTATGATGTGTAAACACAGCCCCCCCCCTCACGAATGGAAGTTGCATAGCACAGTAATCATCGCCGGTGATATGATGGATGATTGGTTGGGTGATCGGATAATTGAGCCCGAGGAATAAGGAGTGGTTGCCGAGGCTATAAACCCGCCTCCAGTTGAATACGTCTGGCCCAACGGAGCTGGGATCTTTCTCGAACACGAAGCAGCCATGGCCATCAATGTCACGAACGCCCCACGCATTGTACTGCATGTGGTTTGATGTAATGGTTTGGTCAATTTGGTACGTGCGAATGAGCATCAAATGACCGCTGTCAGCTGAACGAGCGATAAACCACCACCCATCGGCTGGTATGATTCCAGGTCCTGAAATCATGAAGGTCAGTGCATTTGCGTCTGCTGCAACAATTCAAATTGGAGACCAAAAGGACAAAAATAAACAATCATGTTTAGAGTATGTGTGGAATTAAGATTATTATAACAGTGACACATCATAGACAGAGAATTGCAATGTCGACCGCGTAAACGATGCCATCGTGCACTATAGCATCAGACAGAAATGTTGCCTCAATAGGATTGATGATGAGCCATAACCATGTATGGCGACCGGATTCCAGATAGACTAATCCCATGTTGAACAAGGCAATGAGCTTGTAATCCATGTAGTCTTCTGATGGTATGGGCACTTCGCAGATTATAACTTTATGCAAACAGAGGTCGAGCCAAAAGCTTGACGCGTCTCGTGCGTAGTAGGCAGGAGTGTCCGGTGGGCCGCGAGGCTCGATGGCGGCGGTATCCAACGATGGAAGGGTGATCTCTCGCTGGGTGTAGATATCCACGAGACGCCACGGACTACCGGTGTGGTGGATGAGGACGATCCAGTTGGCCTTCATGCCCGCCCAGTAGTGGCCGCGCATGAAGGACAGGTGGACGGGTAGTGGTAGCATGTCGAGGGGCACCACGGCAACCTCCGTAGGATCGTCAAGTCAGTGTCTGGGCCACCTGCGAGAATCGGGCATCAGCAAGCAGGGTGTCTTGAAAAGAGCCGGCCAGTTGCAGAAGAGTAGATGGTACAAAGACACCGAGCATGCGGCCAGACGGACGGTGCTGAGTAGGTCCATACGACTACAGATCTGCTCCAAGAGAACATCGGGGAGGGAATTCCAATCACGTCTCTGCGTGTCAGTCGGTTCTACCATTGGGATTTTCGGTGCCTGCGAGCGAGCGGGGAAGTGGATTCGGGCGGGCGAGTGAAGAAGCTTCTCCTCGTGTGGCCGAGCAGTGAGCGGGGGGATATGGTACGCGCGAGCTACCAAGGAAGATGGCGCGGGCGGGCGAGTAGTGAGCGGGGGTAAATGGTGTGCGGCCGGTGATGGGGAAGAGAGGAGGAAGAAGAAGAGAGGAGGAAGAAGAGTGGAAGACGGGGAAGAAAGTGCATTCAATCTCAATTCTACTAGTACTACTACCAAGATACCGTCCTTCGGAGTGTAAATAGTTACACCGATGACATGTGGGTCTACCACAACAGGGACCATATGTCAGTTAATGGAGGACAGAGGTGCGTAGGCGTATTTGCGGAAGCGTGCTCTACTGGCAGACATGATGGCAGTACTGGGTAAGGCTGATTTAGTAACACCGACATGCTGGTTCAGCTTATTAATTACATGTCCCATCTGCTGCAGCGTGTATTGCCACTTCACTGCGAAGACTAGTTGAATAGTTCTCTCCAACCGAGATGGCGAATAATGGATCGCGAGGACTTCCTTTCTATAGTATCCCTATGCCTCTATGCTCACTTCACTCATTTTGCTCCGTACCTAGTCACTTGTTGAAATCTGTAGAAAGAAAAATACTCCATATTTGGGAACAGAGGGAGGCTTTTACTCCGTACTATTTGGGAGCAGAGGGAGTATCACCATATGGAGGGAACAAAGGAAGCTTGAAATATGAACATGTCAATGGGAGGGAGTAAGCCCCATGCATGCAACATGCAACACTCACATGTACACATGGACGCACGCAATAGTCACGCACCCATGCGGCACACAGCACACGATGCAACGCACACGCTCACGCTCAAGTGCTCAACCTACTCGCTACGTCCGTGAAAGACTGTACATTTAGAGATTTACACATTGACCATGGCATAATTAACGCCCAAAAGTAGCAGACTTATGTGTGCATGCGACCATTGAGATAAGAAGATTAAATGAAGGCCGTTGCATGCTGTAATTAAGGATAGACATGTAGCCTATACCTACACCACAAGTTGGTGCATTAGTCAATCAATATCGATTTGCATTAAAGGCTAAATGCATTGGAAGTGTAGATGTACATCATGTACTACACTCTTTGTTTTATAGCCGATGTACACTCTTTGTTGGAAGACCGAGGGAGGACACGTGCATGCACTCACATACACAGCGAGGGCGGTTCGCGCGCAAGGGTTGGACTCGTGTCGCGCCTGCGTAAAGTTTTGTTTAACTGATTTCTTTGCTCTGCCAACTGACAGGTGGGACCCAGAAACCAGGTGACAATTTAACCAGTCAACAAAGTGCCACGTCGACTATGTGGCCGGTCAGTAGGGTGCAATACAGTGCTCTACGATGAGCTAGTGATCATATAATCGACGCAAAACTATATATAGTGACCGTAAAGAGCGTATTGTTACATACGTTGACCGCCAGTGTATTTTTCTCGTTCCAAATTAAGCCATATTAATCGGAAAGGATGCAGTATGGACTACTACTATTAGTACTAGTACTGCTTTGATGTGTCCCATCAACTCGCCGAACGAGGAGAAGCTTGCTTACTACGCCTCTCCCTCGCCCACGCGCGCGGTGGTTCACAGGACGAGGAGAGGGTTTTGACTATAGCGCCCTCTCCCTCTCCTTCGCCCTCGCGGTGGACGTGCAGCAGTTCAATCGGTGTTAGATTGCCAGAAGCATATTGTACTGTAGTATCATCATTGTTGGACCTTCCGAAGAGGCGAAGAGCCAAGTGCAAGGTTCACACAAGTATGAACTTTGAACCTCCCGAAGAGGCAAAGAGCCAAGCGCAAGGTTTTATAGGAGTTTCTGTCCTAGTAGGAGTGTACTACAACTATAGCGAACGATGCTACTATATGATGCCGCCATGTCACGTATATGCAAATCTGTGCCACCTTTTTTTCTCAAAGAGCGTGTTGGAGCCCGTGCAACAACCACACAAGTTGCACGTACACATAACACATTTACTAGTAATAAATTCTAAAGGAAAAATGCCAGTATGCCACACAAGTTCATCTCCAATTCATGTGATAAATTTGTGCACAACTAGTCTACATATATTCACAGCGCTACCGTTCACAATTACCGTACTCCACTTACACGTTATAGATGGGCTACATGTCCTCCTCCAGGTTCCAGTCCCAGGTGTTCTTGATGGATGGCACGATCCATAGCGGTGGGCAACGGGAATCATTGTCGCAGCTTTCTAGTCCGGTTCCACACGATGGAGACTCATCCAAGCTGAAGTGGCATAAATCAGGTATAGCGTGTCTCGGCATGTCGTTCATCCGGCGGTGCGCACTGAAGACACAACCATGCTTCATGAACGGCAGGCCTTCCGTGTCGTGCACGGAAGGTGGCATCCGCTTCACAATGGGGTAGTTGTCCCCGATGAAAAGCGAGTACTCTCCAAGAGTGTTCCTCGGCACCCACGTAGCATCACGGGGGTCGAACTCGGCGCCGTTCATCTGGTACACGCGGCATCCCATATCTGGACACATGGTGACGTACATAGTCAAGGTCCATGCATAATAATGTTGTGCTCAAATATGGCGGTCAGTAATACTATGCAGCAAATAGTACTACTCCGGTATAGAGGAAGTAAAATAACCGGCTTATTATATATAGCCACTCTTGGCTACATGGATGAGATAATAAGACATGGAAAAACAAAAATGGTGGCAGCTATTGGGTTCAAGTCTTCAAGGGCCTAGCTAGCTATACGCGTCCTCCAAGGTAAAAAGTACTCCTACTAGTACTACAAAGTATACTACTAGTACAACAATGAAAGAGAAGGCGAGAGGGTTAAAAATGGAATACCTGGGTAGATGGTGACGGTCCGATCGTGGTAGATTCTGTGACCATGTTGCACATCAGTGGTACCATGGGTAACGACTGCTAAGATAGTTGATCCCAATATTCCAAAGTCGGCTACAAGGTTCCAGGTTAGACCGAATCGCGGATGCAAATGCACATCCAGGATCGGCGATCTTATTTTGATCGGGGGATGACTTGTCCCTGCAAAATAATGGAGTACCGTTAGGGTTGCAAATGATGGTTTGTGCATTCCGTTCGTAATCTCCCGTACCGTAGGATGGCAACCAGATGAAACAAGTCCCCTGGCTTGTCACGCGAAGATGCGGCCTAGATGGCACACGGCGTCTTCGAATGTGTAGGGGTGCAAATCTGCCGCCGCCAACATGCGCCATCCACTACCGTTACTGCCTCTTGCATTGATGGCAATCCTTATGTCGAACACCGCGATGAGATAATAATCGTCGTAGCCATGTCGCTTTGTCGGCGGGTCCGCAATTGCTATATTCTTCAATCTCATGTAGGCATCATCATACGTATTCTTGCCCAGCCAGTCTGGAAGGCCGATCCCAATGGTGGAGAAGGGGTCTATCGGATCGGCCGCACTGCTGTGGATGTTGTGCAAAATGATGGTGGTATCCGACCAGAGGTATGCAAGCCAATCTTCGTTGGCACCGACCCAGTCCTATATATAAGACGATGGGCAGCGGAGAAATTACGGGATGGAAATGGAATAACTAACTACTACATGATCAAACTCCATTACTGACATGCTCATCGGACAAAATCCGACTACCTCTCAACGTCGGCAACTCTAGCGGAGTCAATGTGCAACCATGGCCAGGGAGCGGTGGACTGTTCGAAGGATCGTCCCATAGAAGAACCTTCTCCTCGAGGACGCATGGAAGACCAACAAGCATGGCCTTTTCCCAAGCCTGTTTAAGCAGCGTCTTGAAAAAGTTGGTGCAGGAAGCACCGAGTCTTGCGGCGGTGAGGACGTTAGAGCGGCGTGCGATTTCTCCCAGAGGATCGTCGTCTAAGGTCTCCCAGCCCCGACAAGGAGGAGAACCGCCTGGCGAATCCATGGGAGCAGTGACGAACTGCCTTCTCTTCGGGGGGAGGGGAACTGGCGAGGAGGAGATAAGAGCGTCGTAACCGCAGGGCCTCGTCCATTCCAACTATAGATCGTTCCTCAGCGAAGGGGTGAGGCTATTATTTACTACTAGTACTAGCATTATGGAACGTTATGGGATTGCATTATACTGTAAATAATAGCACTAGTAAGAAATTTTTGGCACTAGGTAGTAGTTTTTGGCGTGGATTAAAAAATTTTGGGTATGTTTTTGCCATTTTTTGTACACGCCAACTAGTGTCAAAAAACGTCTTACATTATGTGACGAAGGAGTACGTACTCGTACTGTAGCAGTACTAGTACTACTTTTCTCAACTAGTAGTGCGATGTACTGTACTTCTAGTCTAGTCTAGTATAGTGCACCAGTTTTGAACTCTTGAATCTCAGGGCCAAGGAGCTACAGTTTGAAGTGGAGGGTACTAATGTTCTCTAGAACCATTGTTGTACTATCAATGCAGTGGAAGTACACCTGCGTAGTGGCATAGTGAGTACTCTCGGTGCTCTATTCAGCCGCTCCTCTCACGTAGTTGGCCTACTCAGGCGCTCCTCTCACGCACACACTAGCAGCCTGTTTATCAGCGACGGTTACTGTAGGGCAGAACATTTGAGTTATTTGATACTCAGCGAGACTAGGCTTTTCGCTTCCATTTGTGGAGGTGTAATGGATCTCGTCGAACTTTGTTAGTAGTTCCTTCTTTATGAATGAGATGAAGCAAAGCTTTTGCCTCCGTTTCAAAAAAACACGTCAAGAGGAATTTCTTTTATAGTAGAGCCGATAATGGAGTGAATTTCATGCATGCAACACCACAAGCTACAGAGTAGTAGTAGAGCACTTTACGTACAGAGCCATATTGCACAGTTCCCAATGCCCCGCCAGGCTTTTCCGACTCCTCGGGCTTAATTGGGAGGCGCCAGTTTAAATGTGCTACTAGCTGATGAGGAAGCTGCAAGCGAGGTGCAGCTAGGGCGAGCACGTGAGCCACGGGATATTGGGAAGGAAAACCCGTTCACGTGGCTAGGCTGTCCAGTGCACCCAGATTGTGGGGCCGCACGTCCGTTTGACTTCAAAACTCAAACTACCCGTGTAAAATATTGGCCCGCAGCGAAGTGTAGTACTACTATTGTAAAAAAAGGCCGCCATGCGTTCGGCCGGGATCGAACCCACAAAACGAGGTATACACTCCCGCGACCACTAGTAGTACTCGTTGGAGTACAATGCAACCTAGAATCGCCTTTTGTCGCTAGTAGTACGTACATTGTTCCTTACAAGAAACCCCTAAGAGCATGGTTAATAGTATAGCCAGCTGTTGGCTATAAGCCATTGCCATGTCATCTATAGCCCTTCTTATAGCCAACATGTACAATAATAGATCAAAAGAGTGCACTACTTTTTTATTATGTGGCCCACTTCTCATTCTCACAAAGTGCCTAGGAGCACGTGCTAGAGCTGGCTCTTCACGAAGAGCCCGCTTACCTTCTCTCTCCTCTTCTCTTTCCTCCAACTAAGCAGAAATATACTAGTTTATTTCTTATAACCCACAGACTCAGCTCTATTGTACTTGCTCTAATAATGCAAAAACCACTAAAATGCCAAGAAACTACTACCACTTGCATACATGGCAGACTTAAGATAAGACTACCTTATCAACCATTGTACATGCTCTTACCAAGAAAAATCCTCGAGTGACCTCCTACCTCCGGCCCGTCCACCTAGTCATCCTCGGCCATGGGATGCAGCTACCGCTGCCGGCAGAAGGCGAGGTCAAAACCGCCGGCGGTGCGAAGCCCATGTTGCGGCAGCCCGGATGCCAGCTCTATCCGGCGCTCGCGGCCGCTAGCTAGCCAAGATAGCTCCGTCTAGCTGCTTGTCTGCAAGGTTTGCTAGCTAGATTGGCATGGCAGCGCGGCGGCTTGCTCGCGCGCGCCGCGCTAAGGCTAGCCATCTAGCTCGAGTGAAGGCCAGCGCGACGGCTTGCTCGCTCGTGAGTCACGCTCGGACCAGCCTGCCAACCCGTGCGGAGGGCAGCGCGGCGTCCGGCCCATCTGGGGAGCGGCGGCCAACTCGCTCATCACCGGCGCCACCGACGAACATCCATCAATACTATTTGAAGTAATGTTTAGGAAAAATAATGATTTGAGGGGGAATAATAGGATAGAAGGTCAGATGTGGGTCCCCCGTGTCAACGGTCAAACAAAATGTGTTGGTTTAAGCTGCCTGGTTAGCACGGACGTGTGGGCCAACCCTGTCATAAATGGGTTTAAATGAACCTAATCGGTAGGAGTACTAGGTAGTAGTTTTTGGCGTGGATTAAGAAATTTTGGGTATGTTTTTGCTATTTTTTGTACAATAGATTCTTCCTAGGGATGGTTGAAAGTGGTAGTTTTTTGTTAAATACTCTACATATTGTAAGTAGGAGTGAAAGTTAAGCTTTGGAAGCCAATAAGCAAGGCTAGTTACATAGTGCATATGTGTACATGATTGAAAGTAAATATCAACCATGAGCGACTAATATCTCGATGGAAAATTCGAAACTATGGAATACTAGGAAAAAAATGCATGGTTGGAAATACTAGCAATGTTCATGCCCGTTGCAACGAATCATAATTAGAATAATACTTACTCACAAACATACTTATTCACAAACTTGGTACAAAACACTCTAATTTTGATATACATATGTCACTAGAGATATATTATGTTTCAATTAGAATATATTCCTTGGGCTGTTTTGGTGAGGTCAGGGAGGGATGTGGTTGGTTTTAAGATACTAATTATGGGTTTTTCTGCAAATTGGTAGACAAGTGAGATGTTGGTGAGAAAAGGCAACAACTTACCTCACAATCGTTAGATGTAGATCTAATGGTCAGAAATGGGGGATGGCAGACACACCAGCATCACCAACTTAGTCTTGTGTTGGAGTACTAGCAAGATCCGTGCATTGCACGAAACATCAAGATGCATTTTTTTATAAAACACTTGTTGTGATTGACCCTTGCGGGAGTAATCCCATGTGTAAAAACTAATGATATCTCGAGAAATATGAGATAAGGTGAAGAGGAGTGGGGTGTGGTGGTGGTTGGTGGTCGGACTGAGCGGAGGCATGAGGATTGACGACGCCGGCAGCGGCCACCAGGCCAGTTTGTTCCAGAGGCTTCCTTCCTTAATTGCTCAACAATGAGGTTTGTTGGAGATAAGGATGAACGAGGGAAGGCCTTGTCTGCAAATGTGGAGAGGGGTGCGGGTATCATTTAGTTTAATTTCCATCCGTCAGATATAGATCGGACGGTCTATATTGCAAGATGGCACACGTACCATCATCACCAACTCGGTTTTTTATAAGAGAAGAAATATAAGTATGGAGATACAAACGTATTATCGATACTTGCTTCCGTAAACTAGCATCTACATTCTATTCAACACCTCGGCATGTGGGGCCTTAGCACAATCACTTCTCGACTGTGTAAAACAAAGATTTTCCCGTCGCCGACAAGGAGGGGATGACGGCGGCGTGCTTTTTGGCTTGCTCTAGTCCTAGTAGTCATACTAGGTGGTCTAAGAACGTGCAGATTTATTCTTTTTCACGTCCCGAGTTTGCTGAGGGAGTCCTGGATTAGGGGGTCTCCAGACAGCCGGACTATCTCTATTGGTCGGACTGTTAGACTATGAAGATACAAGATTGAAGACTTCGTCTCGTGTCCGGATGGGACTCTAATTGGCGTGGAAGACAAGCTAGGGAATACGGATATGGGTACCTCCTCCTTTGTAACCGACCTTGTGTAACCCTAACCCTCTCCGGTGTCTATATAAACCGAAGGGTTTTAGTCCATAGGACAACAACCACAACATACAATCATACCATAGGCTAGCTTCTAGGGTTTAGCCTCTCCGATCTCGTGGTAGATCTACTCTTGTACTACCCATATCATCAATATTAATCAAGCAGGATGTAGGGTTTTACCTCCATCAAGAGGGCCCGAACCTGGGTAAAACATCGTGTCCCCTGCCTCCTGTTACCATCCGGCCTAGACGCATAGTTCAGGACCTCCTACCCGAGATCCGCCGGTTTTGACGCCGACATTGGTGCTTTAATTGAGAGTTCCTCTGTGTCGTCGCCCTTAGGCTTGATGGCTCCTACTATCATCGATAGCGATGCGGTCCAGGGCGAGACTTTTCTCCCCGGACAGATCTTCGTATTCGACGGCTTTGCACTGCGGGCTAATTTGCTTGGCCATCTGGAGCAGATTGAAAGCTACGCCCCTGGCCGTCAGGTCAGATTTGGAAGTTTGAACTACACGGCCGACATCCGCGGAGGCTTGATCTTCGACGGATTCGAGCCACAGCCGGGCGCGCCGCACTGTCACGACGGGTATGACCTAGCTCTGCCGCCGAACAGTACCCCAGAGGCCGCGCCCGCATCAGCTCCGACCCTTAGCTCGGAGCCAACTGCGCCAATTGAGGACGGGTGGCTAGACACCGCCTCAGGGGCTGCAGTCTCAATGGCGATCGAGCCGAACACCAGCCTAATCCTCTGCGAAGCTCATGACTCCAAGGTGCCGGACTCTTTACTATACTCCGAACCGTCCGCGCCCCTGCCAATCGAATCCGATTGGGCGCCGATCATGGAATTCACCCCCGCAGATATCTTTCAGTACTCGCCCTTCAGTGACATTCTGAATTCACTAAGGTCTCTCTCTTTGTCAGGAGAGCTCTGGCTGGACTATGGCCAATAGGATTGGGATGCGGACGACGGAGAAATTCGACGCCCACCCACCACCCACTTCATAGCCACTGTCGATGATTTAACCGACATGCTCGACTTCGACTCCGAAGACATCGACAGTATGGACGACGATGCGGGAGGCGAAGAGGAACCACCGCCCACAGGGCGCTGCACGTCCACCTCATCATATGACGTATACATGGTGGGCACACCAAAAGAAGACAATGACGAGGAACGGAAGGACGCAACGAAGGCTTTTTCCCTCTAGAAGCAGTCAAAGCGGCGGCGTAAGAGCCGCCCCAAATCCCACCTCGGCAAAAATAGCGATCATACAGACCCGACGTTGGAGCAGGGCGAACTACTGCCGGACCACGGCAATACGGAAAATCAAACCGAACAAACCAATTCTATCAAAGATAAAAGTCCGGATGACATAACGCCGGACAGGCACTTGGAGCAGCAGAATGCCCGTCAAAGGCTTGTTGCCACCGCGAGGAGTCTGAAAAAACAGAAGCAAAGGCTCAAGGCTGCGCAGGACACACTCCAAATCAGATGGAGTAAAGTACTCAACACAGCAGCGAAGTACGGCGGCAATCGCCCCACCAAGAGCTACCCAAAGCGGAAGTTGCTACCTGAATTCGATGAGGAGGCCTTAGACCCCCCACAACCAAAAATTAAAACAACCATCTGGCCGGATAGACGACCTCACGGCCAACATAAAGCGGCAAGCAACGCCGCACATAAACCAATACGCGGTCTACGCGAGGCCTCGCATCAAAAGGACGGCGAAACCAGATCCATCTATGGACCACGCAAGCGTGCTCCAGCATACGATGCAACACAACAAACATCCGAACAACGCGGTACACCCAGATATAGGGGTGCCGCACACCCCCTATGTTTCACCAATGATGTGCTGGACCATGAATTTCCAGAGGGATTCAAACCCGTAAACATAGAGGCATACGACGGAACAACAGAGCCTGGGGTGTAGATTGAGGACTATATCCTCCATATCCATATGGCTCGGGGAGATGATCTCCACGCCATTAAGTATTTACCCCTCAAACTCAAAGGGCCAGCTCGGCACTGGCTTAAGAGCTTCCCCGAAAGCTCCATTGGAAGCTGGGAAGAGCTCGAAGACGCCTTTCGGGCAAATTTTCAAGGGACTTATGTCCGACCTCCAGACGCGGATGATTTGAGTCATATAACTCAACAGCCCGGAGAGTCAGCCCGAAATCTTTGGAATAGGTTTCTTGCTAAAAAGAACCAAATTGTCAACTGTCCGGACACCGAAGCCTTGGCAGCTTTTAAGCATAGCGTCCGTGACGAATGGCTTGCCAGACACCTTGGCCAAGAAAAGCCGAGAACAATGGCAGCATTAACAAGCCTCATGAGCCGCTTTTGCACGGGTGAGGATAGCTGGCTAGCCAGATGCAGCACCAGCGACCCCAGTACATCCGAAGTTAGAGATGGAAACGGGAAATCAAGGCGCAACAACTATAACAAACACCGGAATAAAGAAGACAGCACGAAGAGCACGACAGTAAACGCCGGATTCAAAAGCTCTCAGCCAGGTCAGCAAAAGCCCCCCTCTAAAGGCACCAGAGACAAACTGTCCAGCCTAAACAAAATTCTGGACCAAATATGTCAGATCCATAGCACCCCTGGTAAACCCGCTAATCATACCCACAGAGAATGTTGGGTCTTCAAGCAGTCCGGCAAGCTCAACGCCGTACACAAGGGGGAGGATACACCAAGCGAAGACGAGGATAAGCCTCTCAAGCAAGACACTGGGGAACAAAAGAAATTTCCACCAGAAGTCAAAACAGTAAACGTGTTACACGTGATCAAGGGGAGAAACAAAACGGCACTCCCAAAAAAATATGCCCAAGGGCCTATCACCGCGGAGTCCTGCCACTGGTCGTCTTAATTGATCACTTTCGACCATCATGATTACTCAGCAAGTATCCGGCGTGCAGGATGGGCTGCCCTGGTATTAGACCAAATAATTGACGGATACCACTTCACACGAGTCCTGATGGACGGTGGCAGCAGTCTAAACCTGATATACCAGGATACAATCCGTGAAATGGGGATAGACCCAACGAAAATTTTCCATAGCAATACTACCTTTAAAGGAGTAACGCCAGGCCCAGGGGCTCATTGCACGGGCTCCCTGCTACTAAAGGTTATATTCGGGTTCCCCGATAACTTCTGTGGCGAACATTTAACCTTCCACATCGCTCCGTTCCAAAGTGGCTATCAAGCACTACTTGGACACGAACCTTTCACTCGCTTTAATGCAATACCGCATTACGCTTCCCTCACGCACAAGATGCCCGGTCCACGTGGCATCATTACAGTGAATGGAAGTATTGAGCGATCTTTGCACGCCGAAGAGAGTGCGGCTGCCTTGGCAGCCGCACACTAAAAACGGCCTCACCAACTAAATCATTTAACAGGTCATCAAGACCACAGACACGGTTAGACGAGTCCGCCGCAGCTATATGTAATTCATACCGGTCACACCCTATTACAATTACAGGGGGCTCAACGCGCGCAGACAAGTGGCAATTTTTACTCATCTTGAATTATACATGGTTTCTTTAAAAACTATCTTTTTGCACGACAACTTTTTCACCTAAGTTCCTCTCTTTTACAGATGATCATCGTGCTACACCCGTCCAGGATACGGCACAATGGAGACACAGGCGCAGACATGCAGCAGGGACCCGTTCCAAGGATTCTTTTTAGATTAAGACCCTACGTAAACCTTTTTTACTGTCTCTTGTTGATACCCATCCACCGAATTCTCAGCACAATTGAGAAGGATGCTGACGTCTTGGCATGTGGCCACATCAGAATAATGCACGTACCTGGACACAAGGGGATTCTTACAAAGGGCACTTTTTAGGCCCGGTTTATACCATAAAGACCGAACACCTTAGGGAGTGTTCGGCGTCGCGAGTTTGGCCTTATATGCATCAGCTCCGAATCATTGTCTTTGGTAAAATGTTGGGTTTGCCCGGCTCCTGTGTTTTGGTGCCTTACGTTCCGCTTTATCGGCTAAGGCAGCACCAGGAGAACTACTGCGATTGTGCCCTGGTTCATCCGGACGAGCACCTCGGTAGAGAAAGCCGAAAACTGACTGTCATGATATAGCGTGAGACTAGTCAACCACTTGATGACCTATCGGAATGTTAGAATTCCTCCGCCTTAACAAAGGGCCGTTTTCCGGCCAGGCATGTACGCACCCCGAGATCGGGAGAGTGCGGAGCCACCAGGGGCTATCTAGTAGCCCCACTGTCAAACTCCTATGGCTAAGTGAAAGTGTTAAAGCATTATAGTCCGGTTGCCTCGTTCGCTGCACTATCACCTCCTTAATAGGACCAAGACGTTGGGTTAAGTGTGAACACGCGTTTTTTGCGAACACCTCCGTATTATATGCGTGGGGGCTGAAGCCGACGACTGCAATCTTTCAGGTTATACACATGTATACATAAACAGCCACACAGGAGGCATCATATTACTTTCGGGCAAAAATATAAACACAGCATTATAAAATTTCATAAAAACATTGTGTTTACAATGGGAATACATGTCACTCAAACATAATATTCTTCGAGCACTAGGCTTCTATTAAACGGGCACCCTCGAGAACCTCCTCGAAATAGTGCTCGGCAGCCACTCGGCCTATGGCCGAACCCTGCGTCGCAACGGTGGTAACGTCCATCTCCGCCCAGTATGCTATAACACAGGCAAGGGCCATCCGCGAGCCTTCTATGCACGCCGACCTCTTAATCGCATTAATGCATGGCACCGCACCACGGACCTGCTGCACTAAGCTAAAATAGTTGTTCGGCTTTGGCTTTTTCGGCCATAGCTGATCCACGACAGACCTCATGGCAAGTCCGGACAACCTATTTAGTTCGGCCCATTCAGCTAGCTGATCATTCAAAGGAAGCGGACGCTCTGGAACGTTGAATTGCGACCAGAATAGCTTGTATACCCCACGATCTGTTTGACCTTGGAAGTATTTGGCCGCATCGGCAGTGCTCGCCGCCAAGTCCATATATGCATCTGCCGAACTCCACAGCCGATCTAGAGGGGCATACCGTGGATCTCCGAACTTCCTCCGTAGCATGAAGGGCTTCCCAGCCGCAATATCCCCGGCTTCTCACAGCTCCTCCTTCGCTCTCATAGCAGAGCGGGTGTCTTTGTCCGCCGTCGTGGCCTTCTCAAGGTCCGTTGCCTTCGCTCGGTTATCTTTTTCAAGGAGCCGGCAACGGTCGCCAGTGCCTTTTAATTCTACGGCCATCTTGGCCATCTTCTCTTTGCTCTCGCAATGTGCGGCCTTCTTGGCTTTCAACTCTTCGGCCCCCTTCAAAGCAGCCGCATTACTAATCTTCGCTTGTTATTTGGCTCAGGCAAGTTCTGCCCGCAAGGTTTCCACGGTGGCAGCTCCATCTGCAGTCACAACATATTAAAGATAATGGCATCATGCTGCTCTTACTACGTGGCATTCACCAGAAAATAACACTTACCCTGTGCCTCGTCAAGCCTCTTGTTAACAAGCTCGATGTTGGCGTCCGCTGCATCCAGTTGCTGTTTTAATTCGGCAAACTCACTAGTCCGGCTAGCCACCGGAGCTTCCACCGCCTGCACATAAAGGCAGTCCGGTTATTGCCTGGGACTATGATCCTCTGTTCGCCGCCGTTCTCGTCGACAACCAGAGTCTCAGGGGCTACTATCTACACAGGGCACACCTAACATGTGCCGTACTATCACGTACCTCAAAGCCTGTCAGTAGACTCATAAAGGCTTCATGTAATCCGCTTTCGGCGGACGAAATTCTTTCCATCACCGTACCCATCAGTGTACGGTGTTCTTCTGAGATGGCCGCTCACCCCAACAGCTCCCTCAGAATGTCCGACCGCATACCAGACAGTGCCGGGCTCTTTTGTTCGCTCTCCTCGAGAGCCGGACACTGGGGACTTCGGGGGTCTATGGGATTATCTTATGGCCTCACCGGATCCGGAGAGGCCCTCCGTGACGACACTTCGGGGTCGCCCGCTTCTTGAGCGGAGGAGTCCAGGGGAGGCATTTCACTCTCCATCATCTCCGGAAGAAGATCCCCCGAAGACGAGCTCAGCTGACAAGGGCTAAGGCCCGAACTGCAAGATATATGCGGCGGTTATTTTCTCAGAAGAAAGATAGTATACCTTGACTATTAAAGTATTTTTTGGATCACTTACGACTCGTTGGAGGGCTGATCCCCCCGCGGACTTTGTGCGGCAAAAGCACCCCCCGAGGCAGGACCCTCTGCGGGAGACTTCTTCTCCCGTTCGGAGGCGTCGGCTATTGGGGAACGTAGTAATTTCAAAATTTTCCTACGCACACGCAAGATCATGGTGATGCATAGCAACGAGGGGGAGAGTCTGATCTATGTACCCTTGTAGATCGCAACGGAAGCGTTGACACAACATAGAGGAAGTAGTCGTACGTCTTCTTCTCGATCCGACCGATCCAAGCACCGTTACTCCGGCACCTCCGAGTTCTTAGCACACGTTCAGCTCGATGACGATCCTCGGGCTCCGATCCAGCAAAAACGTCGAGGAAGAGTTCCGTTAGCACAACGACGTGGTGACGATCTTGATGTACTACCGACACAGGGCTTCGCCTAAGCACTACAACGGTATGATCGAGGTGGAATTTGGTGGCAGGGGGCACCGCACACGGCTAAGGAACGATCTCAAGGATCAACTTGTGTGTATAGAGGTGCCCCCTGCCCCCGTATATAAAGGATCCAAGGGGGAGGGGTGCGCCGGCCAGGGAGAGGGCGCAGGAGGAGTCCTACTCCCACCGGGAGTAGGACTCCCCCCCCTCAATCCTATTCCAACTAGGATTCCCAAGGGGGGGAAAGAGAGAGAGGGGGGCCGGCCCCTTCTCCTAGTCCTAATAGGACTAAGGGACGGGGGGCGGCCACCTATGGGCTGCCCCTTTTCTCCTTTCCACTAAGGCCCATGAAGGCCCATATGACTCCCGGGGGTTCCGGTAACCTCCCGGTAATCCGGTAAAATCCCGATTTCACCCGGAACACTTCCGATATCCAAATATAGGCTTCCAATATATCAATCTTTATGTCTCGACCATTTCGAGACTCCTCGTCATGTCCGTGATCACATCCGGGACTCCGAACAACCTTCGGTACATCAAAATGCATAAACTCATAATAACTGTCATCGTAACGTTAAGCGTGCGGACCCTACGGTTCGAGAACAATGTAGACATGACCGAGACACTTCTCCGGTCAATAACCAATAGCGGGACCTGGATGCCCATACTGGCTCCTACATATTCTACGAAGATCTTTATCGGTCAGACCGCATAACAACATACGTTGTTCCCTTTGTCATCGGTATGTTACTAGCCCGAGATTCAATCGTCGGTATCCAATACCTAGTTCAATCTCGTTACCGGCAAGTCTCTTTACTCGTTCCGTAATACAACATCCTGCAACTTTATTAGTTGCAATGCTTGCAAGGCTTAAGTGATGTGCATTACCGAGAGGGCCCAGAGATACCTCTCCGACAATCGGAGTGACAAATCCTAATCTCGAAATACGCCAACCCAACATCTACCTTTGGAGACACTTGTAATACTCCTTTATAATCACCCAGTTACGTTGTGACGTTTGGTAGTACCCAAAGTGTTCCTCCGGTAAACGGGAGTTGCATAATCTCATAGTCATAGGAACATGTATAAGTCATGAAGAAAGCAATAGCAACATACTAAACGATCGGGTGCTAAACTAATGGAATGGGTCATGTCAATCAGATCATTCAACTAATGATGTGACCTCGTTAATCAAATAACAACTCTTTGTTCATGGTTAGGAAACATAACCATCTTTGATTAACGAGCTAGTCAAGTAGAGGCATACTAGTGACACTCTGTTTGTCTATGTATTCACACATGTATTATGTTTCCGGTTAATACAATTCTAGCATGAATAATAAACATTTATCATGATATAAGGAAATAAATAATAACTTTATTATTGCCTCTAGGGCATATTTCCTTCAGTCTCCCACTTGCACTAGAGTCAATAATCTAGATCACATCACCATGTGATTAACATCGATAGTTCACATCATCATGTGATTAACACCCATAGTTCACATCGCCATGTGACCAACACCCAAAGGGTTTACTAGATTCAGTAATCTAGTTCACATCGCTATGTGATTGACACCCAAAGAGTACTAAGGTGTGATCATGTTTTGCTTGTGAGAGAATCTTAGTCAACGGGTCTGCCACATTCAGATCCACATGTATTTTGCAAATTTCTATGTCAACAATGCTCTGCATGGAGCTACTCTAGCTAATTGATCCCACTTTCAATATGTATCTAGACCGAGACTTAGAGTCATCTAGATTAGTGTCAAAACTTGCATCGGCGTAACCCCTTACGACGAACCTTTTTATCACGTCCATAATCGAGAAACATATCCTTATTTCACTAAGGATAATTCTGACCGCTGTCCAGTGATCTACTCCTAGATCACTGTTGCACTCCCTTGCCAAATCAGTGCAGGGTATACAATAGATCTGGTATACAACATGACATACTTTATAGAACCTATGGCCAAGGCATAGCGAATGACTTTCATTCTCTTTCTATCTTCTGCCGTGGTCGGGCTTTGAGTCTTACTCAACTTCACACCTTATAATCTAGGCAAGAACTCTTTCTTTGACTGCTCCATTTTGAACTACTTCAAAATCTTGTCAGGGTATGTACTCATTGAAAAACTTATCAAGCGTCTTGATCTATCTATATAGATCTTGAAGCTCAATATGTAAGCAGCTTCACCGAAGTCTTTCTTTGAAAAACTCCTTTCAAACACTCCTTTATGCTTTACAGAATAATTCTACATTATTTCCGATCAACAATATGTCATTCACATATACTTATCAGAAATGTTGTAGTGCTTCCACTCACTTTCTTGTAAATACAGGCTTCACCGCAAGTCTGTATAAAACTATATGCTTTGATCAACTCATCAAAGCGTATATTCCAACTCTGAGATGCTTGCACCAGTCCACAGATGGATCGCTGGAGCTTGCACATTTTGTTAGCTCCCTTTGGATCGACAAAACCTTCTGGTTGCATCATATACAACTCTTCTTCCAGAAATCCATTCAGGAATGCAGTTTTGACATCCATCTGCCAAATTTCATAATCATAAAACGCGGCAATTGCTAACATGATTCGGACAGACTTAAGCATCGCTACAGGTGAGAAGGTCTCATCGTAGTCAACCCCTTGAACTTGTCGAAAACCTTTTGCGACAAGTCGAGCTTTATAGACAGTAATATTACCGTCAGCGTCAGTCTTTTTCTTGAAGATCCATTTATTCTCAATTGCTTGCCGATCATCGGGCAAGTCAACCAGAGTCCATAATTTGTTCTCATACATGGATCCCATCTCAGATTTCATGGCTTCAAGCCACTTTGCGGAATCTGGGCTCACCATCGCTTCTTCATAGTTCGTAGGTTCATCATGATCTAGTAGCATGACTTCCAGAATTGGATTACCGTACCATTCTGGTGCGAATCTCACTCTGGTTGATCTACGTGGTTCAGTAGTATCTTGTCCTGAAGTTTCATGATCATCATCATTAGCTTCCTCACTAATTGGTATAGGTGTCGCAGAAACAGTTTTCTGTGATGTACTACTTTCCGATAAGGGAGCAGGTACAGTTACCTCGTCAAGTTCTACTTTCCTCCCACTCACTTCTTTCGAGAGAAACTCCTTCTCTAGAAATGATCCATTCTTAGCAACGAATGTCTTGCCTTCGAATCTGTGATAGAAGGTGTACCCAACAGTCTCCTTTGGGTATCCTATGAAGACACATTTCTCCGCTTTGGGTTCGAGCTTATCAGGTTGAAGCTTTTTCACATAAGCATCGCACCCCCAAACTTTAAGAAACGACAACTTTGGTTTCTTGCCAAACCATAGTTCATAAGGCGTCGTCTCAACGGATTTTGATGGTGCCCTATTTAACGTGAATGCAGCCGTCTCTAAAGCATAACCCCAAAACGATAGTGGTAGATCGGTAAGAGACATCATAGATCGCATTATATCTAATAAAGTACAGTTATGACGTTCGGACACACCATTACACTATGGTGTTCCAGGTGGCGTGAGTAGTGAAACTATTTCGCATTGTTTTAATTGAAGGCCAAACTCGTGACTCAAATATTTTACCTCTGCGATCATATCGTAGAAACTTTTATTTTCTTGTCACGATGATTTTCCACTTCACTCTGAAATTCTTTGAACTGTTCAAATATTTCAGACTTATGTTTTATCAAGTAGATATCCCCATATCTGCTCAAATCATCTTGTGAAGGTCAGAAAATAATGATACCTGCTGTAAGCCTTAATATTCATCGGACCACATACATCAGTATGTATGATTTCCAACAAATCTGTTGCTTGCTTCATTGTTCCGGAGAACAGTGTTTTAGTCATCTTGCCCATAAGGCATGGTTCGCAAGCATCAAGTGATTCATAATCAAGTGATTCCAAAATCCCATCAGCATGGAGTTTCTTCATGTGTTTTACACCAATATGACCTAAACGGCAGTGCCACAAATAAGTTGCACTATCATTATTAACTTCACATCTTTGGTTTCAATATTATGAATATGTGTATTACTAAGATCGAGATCCAATGGACTATTTTCATTGGGTGTGTAACCATATAAGGTTTTATTCATGTAAACAGAACAACAATTTATTCTTTTACTTAAATGAATAACCGTATTACAATAAACATGATCAAATCATATTCATGCTCAACAGAAACACCAAATAATACTTATTTAGGTTCAACACTAATCCCGAAAGTATAGGGGAGTGTGCGATGATGATCATATCAATCTTGGAACTACTTCCAACACACATAGTCACTTCACCCTTAACTAGTCTCTGTTTATTCTGCAACTCCTGTTTCGAGTTACTACTCTTAGCAACTGATCCAGTATCAAATACCGAGGGGTTGCTATAAACACTAGTAAAGTACACATCAATAACATGTATATCAAATATACTTATGTTCACTTTGCCATCCTTCTTATCCACCAATCACTTGGGGTAGTTCCGCTTTCAGTGACCAGTCCCTTTGCAGTAGAAGCACTTAGTCTCAGGCTTAGGACCAGACTTGGGCTTCTTCACTCGAGCAGCAACTTGCTTGCCGTTCTTCTTGAAGTTCCCCTTCTTCCCTTTGCCCTTTTCTTGAAACTAGTGGTCTTGTCAACCATCAACACTTGATGTTTTTCTTGATTTCTACCTTCGTTGATTTCAGCATCACGAAGAGCTTGGGAGTTGTTTCCGTTATCCCTTGCATATTATAGTTCATCACGAAGTTCTACTAACTTGGTGATGGTGACTAGAGAATTCTGTCAATCACTATCTTATCTGGAAGATTAACTCCCACTTGATTCAAGCGATTGTAGTACCCAGACAATCTGAGCACATGCTCACTAGTTGAGCGATTCTCCTCCATCTTTTAGCTATAGAACTTGTTGGAGACTTCATATCTCTCAACTCGGGTATTTGCTTGAAATATTAACTTCAACTCCTGGAACATCTCATATGGTCCATGACGTTCAAAACGTCTTTGAAGTCCCGATTCTAAGCCATTAAGCATGGTGCACTAAACTATCAAGTAGTCATCATATTGAGCTAGCCAAACATTCATAACGTCTGCATCTGCTCCTGCAATAGGTCTGTCACCTAGCGGTGCATCAAGGACATAATTCTTCTGTGCAACAATGAGGATAAACCTCAGATCACGGATCCAATCCGCATCATTGCTACTAACATCTTTCAACAAGTTTTTTTTCTCTAGGAACATATCAAAAATAAACACAGGGAAGCAACAACGCGAGCTATTGATCTACAACATAATTTGCAAAATACTAACAGGACTAAGTTCATGATAAATTTAAGTTCAATTTAATCATATTACTTAAGAACTCCCACTTAGATAGACATCCCTCTAATCCTCTGAGTGATCACGTGATCCAAATCAACTAAACCATAACCGATCATCACGTGAGATGGAGTAGTTTTCAATGGTGAACATCGTTATGTTGATCATATCTACTATATGATTCACGCTCGACCTTTCGGTCTCTGTGTTCCGAGGCCATATCTGCATATGCTAGGCTCGTCAAGTTTAACCTGAGTATTCTGCGTGTGCAAAACTGGCTTGCACCCGTTGTAGATGGACGTAGAGCTTATCACACCCGATCATCACGTGGTGCCTGGGCACGACGAACTTTGGCAACGGTGCATACTCAGGGAGAACACTTCTTGATAATTTAGTGAGAGATCATCTTATAATCCTACCGTCAATCAAAGCAAGATAAGATGCATAAAAAGATAAACATCACATGCAATCAATATAAGTGATATGATATGGCCATCATCATCTTGTGCTTGTGATCTCCATCTCCGAAGCACCGTCGTGATCACCATCGTCACCGGCGTGACACCTTGATCTCCATCGTAGCATCGTTGTCGTCTCGCCAATCTTATGCTTCCACGACTATCGCTACCGCTTAGTGATAAAGTAAAGCATTACATCGCGATTGCATTGCATACAATAAAGCGACAACCATATGGCTCCTGCCAGTTGCCGATAACTCGGTTACAAAACATAATCATCTCATACAATAAAATTTAGCATCATGTCTTGACCATATCACATCACAACATGCCCTGCAAAAACAAGTTAGACATCCTCTACTTTGTTATTGCAAGTTTTACGTGGCTGCTACGGGCTTAAGCAAGAACTCATCTCACCTACGCATCAAAACCACAACGATAGTTTGTCAAATAGACTCCGTTTTAAACTTCTCAAGGACCGGGCGTAGCCACACTTGGTTCAACTAAAGTTGGAGAGACAGTCGCCCGCAAGCCATCTATGTGCAAAGCACGTCGAGGGAACCGGTCTCGCGTAATCGTACGCGTAAGGTTGGTCCGGGTCGTCTCGTCCAACAATACCGCCGAACCAAAGTATGACATGCTGGTAGGCAGTATGACTTGTATCGCCCACAACTCACTTGTGTTCTACTCATGCAAATAACATCAAACCATAAAACCTAGGCTCTGGTACCACTGTTGGGGAACGTAGTAATTTCAAAATTTTCCTACGCACACGCAAGATCATGGTGATGCATAGCAACGAGGGGGAGAGTCTGATCTACGTACCCTTGTAGATCGCAACGGAAGCGTTGACACAACATAGAGGAAGTAGTCGTACGTCTTCTTCCCGATCCGACCGATCCAAGCACCGTTACTCCGGCACCTCCGAGTTCTTAGCACACGTTCAGCTCGATGACGATCCTCGGGTTCCGATCCAGCAAAAACGTCGAGGAAGAGTTCCGTCAGCACGACGGCGTGGTGACGATCTTGATGTACTACCGATGCAGGGCTTCGCCTAAGCACTACAACGGTATGATCGAGGTGGAATTTGGTGGCAGGGGGCACCGCATACGACTAAGGAACGATCTCAAGGATCAACTTGTGTGTCTAGAGGTGCCCCCTGCCCCTGTATATAAAGGATGCAAGGGGGAGGGGTGCGCCGGCCAGGGAGAGGGCGCAGGAGGAGTCCTACTCCCACCGAGAGTAGGACTCCCCCCCTCAATCCTATTCCAACTAGGATTCCCAAGGGGGGGAAGAGAGAGAGGGGGGCCGGCCCCTTCTCCTAGTCCTAATAGGACTAAGGGAAGGGGGGCGCGGCCACCTATGGGCTGCCCCTTTTCTCCTTTCCACTAAGGCCCATGAAGGCCCATATGACTCCCGGGGGGTTCCGGTAACCTCCCGGTAATCCGGTAAAATCCCGATTTCACCCGGAACACTTCCGATATCCAAATATAGGCTTCCAATATATCAATCTTTATGTCTCGACCATTTCGAGACTCCTCGTCATGTCCGTGATCACATCCGGGACTCCGAACAACCTTCGGTACATCAAAATGCATAAACTCATAATAATTGTCATCGTAACGTTAAGCGTGCGGACCCTACGGTTCGAGAACAATGTAGACATGACCGAGACACTTCTCCGGTCAATAACCAATAGCGGGACCTGGATGCCCATATTGGCTCCTAAATATTCTACGAAGATCTTTATCGGTCAGACCGCATAACAACATACGTTGTTCCCTTTGTCATCGGTATGTTACTTGCCCGAGATTCGATCGTCGGTATCCAATACCTTGTTCAATCTCGTTACCGGCAAGTCTCTTTACTCGTTCCATAATACAACATCCCGCAACTTTATTAGTTGCAATGCTTGCAAGGCTTAAGTGATGTGCATTACCGAGAGGGCCCATAGATACCTCTCCGACAATCGGAGTGACAAATCCTAATCTTGAAATACGCCAACCCAACATCTACCTTTGGAGACACTTGTAATACTCCTTTATAATCACCCAGTTACGTTGTGACGTTTGGTAGTACCCAAAGTGTTCCTCCGGTAAACGGGAGTTGCATAATCTCATAGTCATAGGAACATGTATAAGTCATGAAGAAAGCAATAGCAACATACTAAACGATCGGGTGCTAAGCTAATGGAATGGGTCATGTCAATCAGATCATTCAACTAATGATGTGACCTCGTTAATCAAATAACAACTCTTTGTTCATGGTTAGGAAACATAACCATCTTTGATTAACGAGCTAGTCAAGTAGAGGCATACTAGTGACACTCTGTTTGTCTATGTATTCACACATGTATTATGTTTCCGGTTAATACAATTCTAGCATGAATAATAAACATTTATCATGATATAAGGAAATAAATAATAACTTTATTATTGCCTCTAGGGCATATTTCCTTCATCGGCCTCCGGATCCTCGGAAGCAGTCCTTTTCCTCCCCCGGTTATCCTCCTTCATGGAGGCACTCATTCCCTCGGTTGGAACTGGCAGCGATGGGGGCCCGCGTCCGCCCGTATTATCCCCCCCCCCCCCCGTATCTTCCTTCGAGGGCTCCGGGCAAGGTGCGATCTCGAGCATCTTTTCCAATACCAGATTTTCCAAACCCTCAAGGAGGGGGGGCAAACACCGAATCATCTTTGCCTTTCTTAGCCAGTCCTAGTCAGAGAGCGAACTCTCAGAAATAACTTCATGATGAATAAAAGACAGTGTGTTCGGCTAGAGGATTTCTTACTTGCTCGGCGGCGCGGTTACTGCTCAGGCCCACGTCCTCGGTAGTATCCGGACACTCTACTTGAGGTCCGAAGAATGACTTGTACATCTCCTCGTGTGTCAGGCCGAGGAAACTTTGAATGGCACGCGGTCCTTCTGGGTTAAACTCCCACAAGCGAAGGGGCCGGAGTTTGCAAGGATGGACTTGACGAACCAGCATAACTTGTATTACCACAACAAAATTAAAATCTCCCTCGAAGAGATCTCGAATGCGGCTTTGCAGTATAGGCACGTCCTTGGCTGGACTCCAGCTCAGACCTCTACTAATCCATGACATCAGTTGTGGTGGGGGGCCCGAGCGGAAAGCGGGGGCAGCCGCCCACTTGGCACTTCTGGGAGCCGTGACGTAAAACCACTCCTGTTGCCATAATTCGGACACCTCTGGAAAGGAACCTTTCGGCCATGGAGCTCCTGCCATCTTGCCTATTGATGCACCTCCGCACGTTGCATGTTGCCCCTCGATCATCTTCGGCTTCACCTCAAAGGTCTTGATCCACAGGCCGAAGTGAGGGGTAATGCGGAGGAATGCCTCACACACGACAATAAATGTCGAGATGTGGAGAAAGGAGTCCGGAGCTAGATCGTGGAAATCTAGCCCGTAATAGAACATCAAACCCCTGACGAAGGGATCCAGAGTGAGGCCTAGGCCTCAGAGGAAGTGGGAGACGAACATGACGTTCTCGTTGGTTTCGGGAGTAGGGACGACCTGCCCTCGAGCAGGTAGCCGATGCGAAACCTCGGCGGTCAGGTATCAGGCCTCCCTCAACTTCTTGATGTCCTCTTCCGTAATGGAGTAGGGCATCCATCGGCCTTGAATGCTGGATCCTGACATGATTGAAGATCCGGAGCACCTAACCCGGGCTTTGGGTGTTAGAACTCGAGGCAGGGGAAGGGTTCAATTGAGCATGAGAGGGAAAAAGCGTAAACCTTGTCCCTTTATAAAGAGGGTGAATATCAAGCGTCCTCTCCGTAGCCGTTGTCGGGACCCCGATCCTAGGTCACACCGATCTAGCATGTAACACATCATATCACTTTGTGGCCTCACGCACGGTATTTCCACGGGTGCCACCTTACCTGGCCTGGGACCGTTTGCGCCTTTTGGCTCATGTATATGATAGTGTCGCTAGCATCCATATGACAAAGAACCCGGGCCGACATGGCTAGTCGTGAACCCAAAGCGGCACTACCCCATGGGGACAGGCATACATGAATCAACCTCGAGCATGTCGGTCAACAACGTGTGAATCCGGGCTGTAGCACTGGGCTAACAGGACTCCGGTAACCCGGGCTGTAGCAGGCTAGGCAGGACTCCGGATGTCACCGCGTGACATTTCCCCGAAGGGACAGACATAGGAACGAAGTGAATCACATGCCGGCCAGTCAAGTGTCCTGAACAGTAGTGCTGGGCTAGCAGGACTCCGGTGATCCGGGCTGTAGCGGACTACTATCGCTCAGAAGCACTAGACTACATTTCCCCATATGATAGGCTGCCAAGGATAAACAACTAGATAGTCGGATCCCACACATACCAAGCATTTCAATCATACACACAATATGCTCAATATGTGTGAATACAACATGGCATCACAACATAACTCTACAACTCAAGTATTAATTCATTAGGCTCCGAAGAGCCAGATATTACAAGCATGGGTCTCATGACCCAACAATCATAGCATACAAATCAAACACATGCGGAAGCTTAACATGTCTGAGTACAGACATCTATAAATGAAAAAGGCTAAGAAGCCTGACTATCTACCAAATCCTGCCGAGGGCACAAGATCGTAGCTGAGGTATCAAGCTAAACGTGGAAGTCCATGCGGAACTACTAGCGAGACTGAAGTCTCTCTACAAAACATAAATTAGGCAAACGTGAGTACAAAGGTACTCAGCAAGACTTACATCAGAACTAAACTACATATGCATCGGTATCAAAAGGGGGGTGGTGGAGTTTAACTGCAGCAAGCCAGCTTTGACTCAGTGGCTAACCTGAACTACGATTGCAAGCAACTCTTTTGAGGTGGCGCACACGAGTCCACATATTCACCATTCAATACACCACTATGGATCCGCTCTCGTCTCCCTACGAGAAGGCCATCCATAGTACTCACACTTATCTTGCGAGTTTTAGAGTATCCACTTTCACTTGTCTATGAACTATGCAAGGGGTCCAAGTTTCCATATCCGAGGAATCCGGCTATTCGAATAGATAATGATAACCCTGCAGGGGTGTACTTCTTCACACACGCTCTCACCACTTATAGCCCTGTACACGTCATGTACCTCGGCAACCTTCAAGCGGAAACCGGGCGAGGGTGTCGGCCACGGCCTACCTAAACACTTAAGTCTCTAGTCCAGGTTTATCGCCTATTCGGGTTCCATCCGCGAGGAGATCCGGCCAGAGTTTCGCTCACAGCCCCAAACGATGTGTGCAGGGTTCCCGAGACACCAAATGGGCGCCCGGTACACCGTGCCACAGTGTATCTACCGCAACATAGCCCACCCCTAGGGTCAGCGCTACGCACGGCCGCCAACACATATCCTACAAACACCAGAAACTAGTTGCAACTCCTGGACAGAGTACTAGGGTGATTAAGAAGCCGAGAGGGGCCATTGGTTTCGGGCCCAATGCGTGGTAGTAACTGTTCATGGATCACAGACACAGAACTCAGTTCCTGAGGACGGCTGCAATGAGACAACCCACCATGTACTCCTACATGGCCTATCACCGCTACCTTTACCAAATCGTGTTCACACACTTAGCTCTCAACAGTAGGACATGTTTACACACCTCCGATTCATCCCCAATGAATTGGACCTGACTCAACTCTAAGCAGTAGCAGGCATGACAAACAAGCATGAATGAGTAGGCACATCAGGGCTCAAACAATTCCTACTCATGCTAGTGGGTTTCATCTATTTACTGTGGCAATGACAGGTCATGCAGAGGATAAGGGGTTCAACTACCGCGGCAAGTAATAGATAAATCGTTGTTGTCCTAATGCAGTAAAAGAGAGCAGGAGCGAGAGAGGGGGATTGTATCGGAATGAACAAGGGGGTTTTGCTTGCCTGGCACTTCTGAAGATATCATTGGGTCTTCATCAGTGTCAACGATCACATCGTCGGTACAACGTCTATCGAGAGGGGACAAATACCGGCAACGGGAGAAAGAAACACAATCAATGCAATGCACAATATGATGCATGATCATGACATGTCAATATGCTGTGGTTTGAGCTAATGCAACTAGCTATGATTTAAATGAAGTTGGTTTGAGTACAAGATTCAAATTCCAACCCCATATATGATTATTTAAATGCCCTTTATTTGTTTTGTACAAAACAGAGGACAAACATTGTTCAAACATGCATGAAAATGGTACAGATGGATTCCTTGAATTTTTCTGATAATTTTACATATATAATTTATCTCATTTGGAGTTACGGTTGAATTTCTATGATTTTTCAAAGTTTTGGGTATTTTCTGGAATTTCCTGAATTGTTTTAAACTAGAAAATGATTTACTGCGTCAGCTTGACGTCATGATGATATCAGCAAGTCAACAGGGCCGGTCCAGGTCAAACCTGACCTGGGGGACCCGCCTGTTAGTGACTCGGGCTAATCCTATTTTAGTTAAATCTATACTAGGTAATTAGCAGGGGCTGGCCCCACATTTCAGTGTCAGCGGGGTTGATTAGGTTTAATAAAAAAACTTAACTAAAGTTAACAGGGCCCTGGGCCCACACGTTAGTGACTCAGGGGTGGTCAACCCCCTGGTCAGCCAGGTCAAACTCGTCGGCGGCTTGTCGCCGGCGACGACAGAAACGGCGGGGCGGCTCGGGAATCACCCACAGTCGATGGTTTGGCGCGCCGAAGCTACCAGGAGGTAGCCCACACTCTTCCGCATCCAGAGGAGCAGGTGGGAGGCGGCGGGAACGCCATAGCTCGCCGGAGTAGAGCTCGTGGCGGCGGCCGGAGCTCGGGTGATGGTGGAATCATCGCTACGGTGCACTAGAGGGGAGACCGAAGGGTGCTGCGGGCTCCTGGGAGTGCAGCGAATCTGGTGACATGCTCATGTGCAAGCTGGGGTGGCCCTGGCCACGGTGGTGGGAAACTACGACGGCGGTGAGCTCTCGGGTCCGGCGGGCTGCTAGCTAGGGAACGAAATCGATTGCACGGAGTGAGGGGAGAGGAAGAGGAGCTCACGAGGAGTCGGATGAGATGCTAGGTGGGCTCGGGGACGGCTTGGTGACGATGGAACGGCGGCGTCGATCTCCGGGCAGAGGCGGCGGGGACGAGCTTGATGGCGACACTTCCGGGCATCCGGGCTTGCTTCCGTCGTCGAGGAGATGTAGTAGACGATGTCGGAGCTCCCGGAGACGAAGAGGGGTCGAGGGGTGGCCGGTGGACGCCGTGGCAGCATGCGGCGGCGATGGGCGCGCTCGGTGGTGGGGAAAAGAGCAAGACAGGGGAGGGGAGAGTGCTCGAGGGGGAGAGAGGAGATGTGCAGGCGGTCGAGGGGAAGCGCGTGGCGCTCGGGGACGATTCCAGCAGCGGCAAGCAAGCAGGAGGTGGCCGGACGCGTGCTCGCGCGCGCCGGCCACGCGCTCGTCCTCCTGGCGAGGGGGAAGACGACAAGGAGGAGCCCTGGTGGGCTGGGCCGTCCAGCTACAGTGCTGGGCCGGTTGGTGGCGCCAGGTAAGTGGCCCAGTGGCCTACTCTCTCTCCTGTTTTAGTTTTTGTTCTGTTTTCTATTTATGCAAATGGGTTTTAATTTGGTTTTTGAACCAAACTATTTTTTTTACTTCTGATAATTTTTGCAGGGACTAAATGGATTATTCCAAAGCCCCTCAACAATTTATCAGAATTATTGAACATATATTTATTATATAATAAATATAGATCCAATTCAAATATTTATTGGATTAAATCAAAGGCCCAAAATAAATATCTCTGAGATTCCAAAAAAATTGTTTTAAGTTTTACCTCTTGCCAATATTTTCAGAGACTAAGAGGAACATTTTCTTGGACTTCTTTGAAAGATTTTAATGTTGATCATTTTTTTAATTGATTTCTGGGGCTTTCAGCTTTCCCCAATTCAACTTTCAAAAATTTAGACATGATGCATGTTGCTCACTCAGGTAAATAGCTACAAGCAAATCTAGGGCTGTGACAACTCACCCCCACTAAACAAGAATCTCGGCCCGAGATTCAAGACATGAGGTAAGAAGGAAGGGGGGGGTTCACAAGACTATCGCAGTCTTCTCGATCCAACTGCCCTTCCCGAGGATGTTGATTCATTTCGTCATCTTGATCTTGACGTCTTTGCTTTCGGGATCTTCATCCGGCATGATGATGGCAGAAAGAAATTCTACAAAAATCGATCTCCTCGGAGATCGAGCACTCAAGATCAACTCATGGAGTGAGAGATAAAACATCTCTTGAGCTGAGACACGAAACACACAACAGGGGTGATGGGAAGAAGCGGATGACAAAGGTTCAAATTTGGTAGGCAACAATTCCATGCTTAAGTAGGATGATGCATGGTTTCAAAGTAGCGAGGAGATAATTGCCATGATACCATAACGAGACATCTTAAGGAAAGTGACTCGCAGAAATATTCCCTTAAGTGGCAAAAAGAATTACTTTTGATTCAGAGATCGTTGGAACTCTTCATACCAGCTTAAGGCAATTTACAATTGATCGTTTGAGATAGCTTGAAGAGATGGCATACTTGGACTAGGATGGATGATGTGGACTACCTTGTTGAAGACAACGCAATGGATGATTTTTGCTTATCATCAGAAATGGATGAGACCCATGGTAAGTCCACTTTTGAAGATGACCATGAACAGCAGCTACCGAGGTGCAAGCTGGGAACAAAATGCAAATGTTGGGAATGATTCTAGTAATTGGGGAGAAGGTTCACCGGCAAAGGTGATTCCACCAATTGGATGGCTATCGAACAACTGCGAGGACGGAGGCACATTCCAGTTAATGACAATGTCAGAACCTAGTGCCTGAGCGTGCTCTCAAGAACTTGAGCATTTCCATACTCATCAAGGTCTTACCAACATTCATGTCAAGGATCTTGGCAACACAACATGCTACCATGATGAATAAGGGTGGAAGATGCAGATGCAAAGAAAGATAACACTTTCTCAGATTTCACCTTAGCGAAGCCAAGGAAACAAAATCTGGATGATCGACCGAGAGACATTTAGCACTCCGCTTCTAATGTTCTCCTTGATGTACTGGTTACCACGGTCATGCTTTAAGCATCGGCATAGCCACCAAGTAGTGGTCGGACTTCGGAATACAATAGATCCATAAGGAACAACTTCTGGAGTAATTCCTACGAAATCCTCATGGAAAGGTGGCCAACTTTCTTCAATTGAGATACTACAATAATAGGTCTTCCAGCTGGATGTGTTGGCCACGACATCCACTTTACCGTTTATCGAGAGACCAGTATTATAGTTCTTGGAAAATGCTCCAACCATCATATCTGCCTGAGATTCAGATTTGGTTGGTGTCAGGATACTCCAGACTCATCGAGTCTAGAAAGGAAAATGAAGGTTTGCAACACAAATCGACGAGACGACGTTGCGAGATTCTCGGGGAATGAACTATGGTAGTAGGCTCCAAAACATGAGCCGGTTCTGCTACAAGCATGTGAACACGTTGTCCTAGACAAGCATGGTCACCTGGTAGTCTTAAAATGAAACACTACCGAGTTCAGGGGGAACCATCAACGAGGATATCGAAGTCCTTGCGTAGGTCTAACCCTTAAGAAGGAACTTCTTCTCCTTGAACAAATCAATTAGTGGCTTGGTGTGCTAGGGATACGTATAGAATGTAGATGATCAGTCTATCAGACCATAGAATACTTCACACATGCATGACTGACTTGGGATGATTCCAGAGGAAGCAAAAACAAACTTTCTCGAATTCACGGCGGCAACTTACACCAGATGCACATGAATTAGAAGAAGTCACATCTTTCAACCGGACATATGCTTCATGATCGGGACATGAGGGCAATGCTTATAAAGTTTCCAACACTAGCTGGATGTTCAACACAATCATGGAGGAGACAAAATGTCGCTGATGGGCTCAACAGCAACTCATCGGGATTTCCATATCACTGGACTTCCACCACTATGTGAACAATGTGATTGTATTGGTCAGACCAAAGATATAATGGTGTATGCTCGAGGGACAACCGCAAGTAAGACAACATTACGAACATCATTGGTTCTGATTTGATTTGACGATAGCCCACACTCAAATCAAGGTTTGGACAAGATAATAGATACGACAACTGATCACGGGGACCAATTGGTGAAGATATCATCTTTCTTCAACACACACACACACACACACACAAGGATATCCCTTAGGGATGAACTAAGTCGGACAAGTTCTCATCTTCCAACTCTCCAAGTTGTTGTTAAGCTTAACCAACTAGCTCAGGGGTATCCAACACAGGTTCTTGGGGAAAAGTGGTTTATCGGAAAACCAACTTGAACACGAACTCAACATAACGGTCAGGTGACAACCTGGTAACACTTCCAAGAAGATATTCGGAAAATCACGAACCACCGGTATGTTACTAAGCTCGAGAACAACCTTGCTTTTCAGGGCAAGATGATATGATCAAAGAGTGAGGGATTGGCACAATCCTAATCCATTGATCGAAGTGTGCACCAGAAATATGGACTAGATAGCACGATCAGTCTTAGAATGATAATTCAATAACCAACACGCTAAGAATGAGAATATTGTCCATTAACTACCAAGCAACGGGGTTGCTAGGAGTATTGATTTCACACACCACGATTCACTTGTCGTCATTCCGGTTGCAACAACACTGAAACCGAGAAGTGAACAATGATGGAGAGAGTATCACTGCGTCAAGAATTCATGAGAGAGGTGCAATTCTCACGACGCTCTTGACATAAAGTGGGCAATACTTCAGGGTAGAACAGAACAAAAGCTGGATTGGCATTTTGATCTGCGGAATACAACCACTTTGACCCGATCCCAGAAATGGATGAGGTACTGGAGTTTGTTTCTCCTAGTCATTCTAAAATAGAACGGCTTGACGGACCACAAGAATAAAAGGCACCGATGAACACAAATGCACAACTATTCCTGACTATCAATTGATAGACGAAGGTCAGAAAACAACTAAAGAGGGACAACTCAAGGAACATATAACTTTCTGAGTTGTGGATGCATAGATTAGTGTGTCGAACGTGTTCAACATATTTCTTTCGGATAACCCACGCAGAAAGGTAGAACTGGCAGAGCCACAACATAGAATGGAGAACTCATCAAGAGCACTCTGTCGTGACCTTTTGGTTCAAAAGAACTCCTGCCAAGAATGGTTCATGATAATTGGAAGAAGGATATACCACGAACCTCGAGGACTATCGCAAAGGTTTACTAATGTCCCAAGGAACTAGCAAACACTATCAACATGAAGTAGGTAGGGTGAGTCTCGGGTTCAAAACCTAGGAATAAAATGCCTACTAACTAATAGCATCACGGGATGCTTTTGAGAATAATGGCCAGAATCACACACTGGGAATACAAAACATGGCTAGATTACTAGGTGGCACTCTAAGACACCTAGGGTCATAACAATAATTCCAAAATATATGTCGAGGCAAAAGAATACCCCAACTGACAAGTAGTGTGATTAATCTGGCCCAAATGGACATCAGGAACAGGGGAAAAGGTTTGCAAATGCATCAGACTATTTAGAAACCTGGGATGACTCGGACAGCATAACGGCTATAAATGCTCAAAGTGATTTGAGACATCCTGCAAAATGGTGGCATAACCACTCAGAAGCACAATATCAAGGTGCTGTGGCCAGTTATGAATATATGGAAGTAGTAGAAACTGAACTGGGCTTAAATCCAACAATCCTAGGCAACTACGGTTTAGTAACACGTCATCCTGATAGATAGATGAGAAGGCCTAATTCTTAATCCCCGTAGAAAAGAAGAGGTTGACTCCGATCAGAAGGGCATGAGGTATAAGGAGTAAAAAGAGCCTTACGTTCCCTTCCACAATCAATTCCCTTACATAACTAAAGCATTTCTAGACTCAACTTCGACCAGTTTGGCTTGGTAAACCTACAGGCAGTCAGGCTCTGATACCAACGCTGTCGGGACCCCGATCCTAGGTCACACTGATCTAGCATGTAACACATCATATCACTTTGTGGCCTCACGCACGGTATTTCCACGGGTGCCACCTTACCTGGCCTGGGACCGTTTGCGCCTTTTGGCTCACGTATATGATAGTGTCGCTAGCATCCATATGACAAAGAACCCGGGCCGACATGGCTAGTCGTGAACCCAAAGCGGCACTACCCCATGGGGACAGGCATACATGAATCAACCTCGAGCATGTCGGTCAACAGCGTGTGAATCCGGGCTGTAGCACTGGGCTAACAGGACTCCGGTAACCCGGGCTGTAGCAGGCTAGGCAGGACTCCGGATGTCACCGCGTGACATTTCCCCGAAGGGACAGACATAGGAACGAAGTGAATCACATGCCGGCCAGTCAAGTGTCCTGAACAGTAGTGCTGGGCTAGCAGGATTCCGGTGATCCGGGCTGTAGCGGACTACTATCGCTCAGAAGCACTAGACTACATTTCCCCATATGATAGGCTGCCAAGGATAAACAACTAGATAGTCGGATCCCACACATACCAAGCATTTCAATCATACACACAATATGCTCGATATGTGTGAATACAACATGGCATCACAACATAACTCTACAACTCAAGTATTAATTCATTAGGCTCCGAAGAGCCAGATATTACAAGCATGGGTCTCATGACCCAACAATCATAGCATACAAATCAAACACATGCGGAAGCTTAACATGTCTGAGTACAGACATCTATAAATGAAAAAGGCTAAGAAGCCTGACTATCTACCAAATCCTGCCGAGGGCACAAGATCGTAGCTGAGGTATCAAGCTAAACGTCGAAGTCCACGCGGAACTACTAGCGAGACTGAAGTCTCTCTACAAAACATAAATTAGGCAAACGTGAGTACAAAGGTACTCAGCAAGACTTACATCAGAACTAAACTACATATGCATCGGTATCAAAAGGGGGGTGGTGGAGTTTAACTGCAGCAAGCCAGCTTTGACTCAGTGGCTAACCTGAACTACGATTGCAAGCAACTCTTTTGAGGTGGCGCACACGAGTCCACATATTCACCATTCAATACACCACTATGGATCCGCTCTCGTCTCCCTACGAGAAGGCCATCCATAGTACTCACACTTATCTTGCGAGTTTTAGAGTATCCACTTTCACTTGTCTATGAACTATGCAAGGGGTCCAAGTTTCCATATCCGAGGAATCCGGCTATTCGAATAGATAATGATAACCCTGCAGGGGTGTACTTCTTCACACACGCTCTCACCACTTATAGCCCTGTACACGTCATGTACCTCGGCAACCTTCAAGCGGAAACCGGGCGAGGGTGTCGGCCACGGCCTACCTAAACACTTAAGTCTCTAGTCCAGGTTTATCGCCTATTCGGGTTCCATCCGCGAGGAGATCCGGCCAGAGTTTCGCTCACAGCCCCAAACGATGTGTGCAGGGTTCCCGAGACACCAAATGGGCGCCCGGTACACCGTGCCACAGTGTATCTACCGCAACATAGCCCACCCCTAGGGTCAGCGCTACGCACGGCCGCCAACACATATCCTACAAACACCAGAAACTAGTTGCAACTCCTGGACAGAGTACTAGGGTGATTAAGAAGCCGAGAGGGGCCATTGGTTTCGGGCCCAATGCGTGGTAGTAACTGTTCATGGATCACAGACACAGAACTCAGTTCCTGAGGACGGCTACAATGAGACAACCCACCATGTACTCCTACATGGCCTCTCACCGCTACCTTTACCAAATCGTGTTCACACACTTAGCTCTCAACAGTAGGACATGTTTACACACCTCCGATTCATCCCCAATGAATTGGACCTGACTCAACTCTAAGCAGTAGCAGGCATGACAAACAAGCATGAATGAGTAGGCACATCAGGGCTCAAACAATTCCTACTCATGCTAGTGGGTTTCATCTATTTACTGTGGCAATGACAGGTCATGCAGAGGATAAGGGGTTCAACTACCGCGGCAAGTAATAGATAAATCGTTGTTGTCCTAATGCAGTAAAAGAGAGCAGGAGCGAGAGAGGGGGATTGTATCGGAATGAACAAGGGGGTTTTGCTTGCCTGGCACTTCTGAAGATATCATTGGGTCTTCATCAGTGTCAACGATCACATCGTCGGTACAACGTCTATCGAGAGGGGATAAATATCGGCAACGGGAGAAAGAAACACAATCAATGCAATGCACAATATGATGCATGATCATGACATGTCAATATGCTGTGGTTTGAGCTAATGCAACTAGCTATGATTTAAATGAAGTTGGTTTGAGTACAAGATTCAAATTCCAACCCCATATATGATTATTTAAATGCCCTTTATTTGTTTTGTACAAAACAGAGGACAAACATTGTTCAAACATGCATGAAAATGGTACAGATGGATTCCTTGAATTTTTCTGATAATTTTACATATATAATTTATCTCATTTGGAGTTACGGTTGAATTTCTATGATTTTTCAAAGTTTTGGGTATTTTCTGGAATTTCCTGAATTGTTTTAAACTAGAAAATGATTTACTGCGTCAGCTTGACGTCATGATGATATCAGCAAGTCAACAGGGCCGGTCCAGGTCAAACCTGACCTGGGGGACCCGCCTGTTAGTGACTCGGGCTAATCCTATTTTAGTTAAATCTATACTAGGTAATTAGCAGGGGCTGGCCCCACATTTCAGTGTCAGCGGGGTTGATTAGGTTTAATAAAAAAACTTAACTAAAGTTAATAGCGCCCTGGGCCCACACGTCAGTGACTCAGGGGTGGTCAACCCCCTGGTCAGCCAGGTCAAACTCGCCGGCGGCTTGTCGCCGGCGACGACAGAAACGGCGGGGCGGCTCGGGAATCACCCACAGTCGATGGTTTGGCGCGCCGAAGCTACCAGGAGGTAGCCCACACTCTTCCGCATCCAGAGGAGCAGGTGGGAGGCGGCGGGAACGCCATAGCTCGCCGGAGCAGAGCTCGTGGCGGCGGCCGGAGCTCGGGTGATGGTGGAATCATCGCTACGGTGCACTAGAGGGGAGACCGAAGGGTGCTGCGGGCTCCTGGGAGTGCAGCGAATCTGGTGACACGCTCATGTGCAAGCTGGGGTGGCCCTGGCCACGGTGGTGGGAAACTACGACGGCGGTGAGCTCTCGGGTCCGGCGGGCTGCTAGCTAGGGAACGAAATCGATTGCACGGAGTGAGGGGAGAGGAAGAGGAGCTCACGAGGAGTCGGATGAGACGCTAGGTGGGCTCGGGGACGGCTTGGTGACGATGGAACGGCGGCGGCGATCTCCGGGCAGAGGCGGCGGGGACGAGCTTGATGGCGACACTTCCGGGCATCCGGGCTTGCTTCCGTCGTCGAGGAGATGTAGTAGACGATGTCGGAGCTCCCGGAGACGGAGAGGGGTCGAGGGGTGGCCGGTGGACGCCGTGGCAGCGTGCGGCGGCGATGGGCGCGCTCGGTGGTGGGGAAAAGAGCAAGACAGGGGAGGGGAGAGTGCTCGAGGGGGAGAGAGGAGATGTGCAGGCGGTCGAGGGGAAGCGCGTGGCGCTCGGGGACGATTCCAGCAGCGGCAAGCAAGCAGGAGGTGGCCGGACGCGTGCTCGCGCGCGCCGGCCACGCGCTCGTCCTCCTGGCGAGGGGGAAGACGACAGGGAGGAGCCCTGGTGGGCTGGGCCGTCCAGCTACAGTGCTGGGCCGGTTGGTGGCGCCAGGTAAGTGGCCCAGTGGCCTACTCTCTCTCCTGTTTTAGTTTTTGTTCTATTTTCTATTTATGCAAATGGGTTTTAATTTGGTTTTTGAACCAAACTATTTTTTTTTACTTCTGATAATTTTTGCAGGGACTAAATGGATTATTCCAAAGCCCCTCAACAATTTATCAGAATTATTGAACATATATTTATTATATAATAAATATAGATCCAATTCAAATATTTATTGGATTAAATCAAAGGCCCAAAATAAATATCTCTGAGATTCCAAAAAAATTGTTTTAAGTTTTACCTCTTGCCAATATTTTCAGAGACTAAGAGGAACATTTTCTTGGACTTCTTTGAAAGATTTTAATGTTGATCATTTTTTTAATTGATTTCTGGGGCTTTCAGCTTTCCCCAATTCAACTTTCAAAAATTTAGACATGATGCATGTTGCTCACTCAGGTAAATAGCTACAAGCAAATCTAGGGTTGTGACAGCCGTTTAGGACTTGCCTATAATCTAGGAGTCCTAGACACGGTTGGGTTACCCACGACCACATTAATGAGAATCGTGTAATTGGGGGAACACGATCTCTGCTTTGACAAGACGTGTCAAGAAACCGCCTTGCGTTATTCGTGGAGCTGGTTGAAGAAAAACGGTTCGAATAATCACCGGGCCATGACATAACGTCATGCTGCGAAAACAAGTCAGCAAATTGGATTTGCGAAAATATTATTCTCTCTACGGCGGTATGTGGAACTTATTTTGCAGGGTCGGACACTATCCTCATATTCAAATTCTTCTGTGATGTATTCGGAGAAGGAACCCGCCTTGCAATGCTGAAGACAATACTGCGCGCCGGACTCATCGTCATTGAAGCCTGGTTCAGGGGCTACTGAGGGAGTCCTGGATTAGGGGGTCTCCAGACAGCTGGACTATATCTATTCGCCGGACTGTTAGACTATGAAGATACAAGATTGAAGACTTCGTCTCGTGTCCGGATGGGACTCTACTTGGCGTGGAAGACAAGCTAGGCAATACGGATATGGATACCTCCTCCTTTGTAACCGACCTTGTGTAACCCTAACCCTCTCCGGTGTCTATATAAACCGAAGGGTTTTAGTCTGTAGGACAACAACCACAACATACAATCATACCATAGGCTAGCTTCTAGGGTTTAGCCTCTCCGATCTCGTGGTAGATCTACTCTTGTACTACCCATATCATCAATATTAATCAAGCAGGACATAGGGTTTTACCTCCATCAAGAGGGCCTGAACCTGGGTAAAACATCGTGTCCCCTGCCTCCTGTTACCATCCGGCCTAGACGCATAGTTTGGGACCCCCTGCCCGAGATCCGCCGGTTTTGACACCGACATTCGCCGTACTGCCATGACTGCTGATGAATAGACGGTAAGTTATTCACGGGGAAACCCTTGTTGAGCGTGTCTGCGAGATAGAGAGAGAGAGTGTGTGTGTGCGTGTGTGATATGTTAGAGACTGAGGCAATGATAACATATTCTTTGTGTCTATGTGTGTGGAGGATAGAGAGAGAGAGAGACATGTACATGGGGCTTTGTGTTGTGTAACATGGATACACATATACATAATTAGAGAGTGAGTGAGTGAGATACACATGTGGACATGAGGAGAGATGAGGATCCAGATAAATGGGTGTTTGTGCGTGTCTGTGTGTGTTTGTGCACGCGTTTATGTGTGAGAGGGAGAGAGTGTATGTGGAGTAGAGAGACCACTGATGATGTAAACTTAGTATAAGGGAAGGGGGAATGGTGTGACATGTGTAGTAGCGAGATAGCACGGGTGCGGGCGGGGGAGCAGAGTATTTGGAAGAGACATCGAGTGTGTGTGTGAGAGGGAGAGGGGTGTGAGAGCGAGAGAAAGAGAGAGCTAGCGACGGAGAGAGAGAGAGAGAGAGAGAGAGAGAGAGAGAGAGGAAGAGAGGAAGAGAGGGGTCGTTTGTGTCCATAAATGGCGTATAGATAGGGAGACAATGTTGATGTTGTCCAAAATTGGCCTATGAACGGAGACGCAAGGGAAGCGAGTCATCGTGTGTGTGATAGGGACTTCATGAGAGATCTAGAATAGATGGTGTAGAGAACAATGTGCGAAATCGATAACGATTATACATTAGGGAGCTATGCAACGAGTCACGACATATATGTATACAGGGAAGGAGCTGGGACGGGTCCGCGTGTGGGAGAGATAGAAAGAGGAGAGTGGTGCACAAGGAGACAAAGTGTGCTTGTTTGTAGTGAGGGTGGTGTGTGAGGTGAGTGCGCGAGAACCACATAACAAGGGAGGTAGACGTTTGGGGGCGATGTTTTATGTGTATGGGAAATATACACTCTACATAGTGAGTGTGCTTGGGTAAGAGAAATAGCGAGAGACATAGAGAGTGAGGGAAGAGATGTGTGCATGCCCGAGAGACAAAGTGATAGAGACTTATGTTGGGGTCCGGACTTTACAAGAGAGAGGGGTGTTAATGTGCTCGTGTGTTGATGTTTGGGGGAGAGAACGACTTCTCTATGTGTGTGTGGTGGTGGTGGGGGGTTGACTTCAGATAAAGAGTGAGGTGTCTATATTTGAGGGACTTTAGCGTAATTGAGATATTGTGCACTCATGGTTGATCAATTTGTTTCACAGTTTGTACTATGAGATAACGATACTTTTGAACATGCGTGATATACCTTGATGTACCAGAATTACAAACCTAAGATTGGAATTTTGGAATTCGACTCAATTGTTGGGGAATGTTGCAGAAAACAAAAAATTTCCTACGGTTTCACCAAGATCCATCTATGAGTTCATCTAGCAACAAGTGATTGGATGCATCTACGTACCTTGTAGATCGCGAGCGGAAGCATTCAAAGAACGGGGATGAGGGAGTCGTACTCGACGTGATCCGAATCACCGGAGATCCTAGCGCCGAACGGACGGCACCTCCGCGTTCAACACACGTACGGTCAGCGTAACGTCTCCTCCTTCTTGATCCATCAAGGGGAAGGAGAGGTTGAGAAAGATGGCTCCAGCAGCAGCACGACGGCGTGGTGGTGATGGAGCTGCAGTACCCCGGCAGGGCTTCGCCAAGCTCTATGGAGGAGGAGGAGGTGTTGGAGAGGGAGAGGGAGGCGCCAGGGGCATGGGGTGCGGCTGCCCTCCCTCCCCCCTCTATATATAGGGAGCCTAGGGGGGCGCCGGCCCTAGGAGATGCAATCTCCTAGGGGGCGCCGGCCAAGGGGTGGGGGGCTTGCCCCCCAAGCAAGGGGGCGCCCCCCCTTTAGGGTTTCCCCTACCCTAGGCGCATGGGCCCTAGGGGGAAGTGGTGCCCCAGCCCACTTTGGGCTGGATCCCTTCCCACTTCAGCCCATGGGGCCCTCCGGGATAGGTGGCCCCACCCGGTGGAACCTCGGGGCCCTTCCGGTGGTCTCGGTACAATACCGGTGACCCCGAAACTTGTCCCGATGGCCGAAATAACACTTCCTATATATAATTCTTTACCTCCAGACCATTCCGAAACTCCTCGTGACGTCCGGGATCTCATCCGGGACTCCGAACAACATTCGGGTTACTACATATACATATCCCTACAACCCTAGCGTCACCGAACCTTAAGTGTGTAGACCCTACGGGTTCGGGAGACATGTAGACATGACCGAGATTGCTCTCCGGTCAATAATCAACAGCGGGATCTGGATACCCATGTTGGCTCCCACATGCTCCTCGATGATCTCATCGGATGAACCACGATGTCGAGGATTCAAGCAACCCCGTATACAATTCCCTTTGTCAATCGGTATGTTACTTGCCCGAGATTCGATCGTCGGTATCCCAATACCTCGTTCAATTTCGTTACCGGCAAGTCACTTTACTCGTACCGTAATGCATGATCCCATGACCAGACACTTGGTCACTTTGAGCTCATAATGATGATGCATTACCGAGTGGGCCCAGTGATACCTCTCCGTCATACGGAGTGACAAATCCCAGTCTTGATCCGTGTCAACCCAACAGACACTTTCGGAGATACCCGTAGTATACATTTATAGTCACCCAGTTACGTTGTGACGTTTGGTATACCCAAAGTACTCCTACGGTATCCGGGAGTTACACGATCTCATGGTCTAAGGAAAAGATACTTGACATTGGAAAACTCTAGCAAACGAACTATACGATCTTGTGCTATGTTTAGGATTGGGTCTTGTCCATCACATCATTCTCCTAATGATGTGATCTCGTTATCAATGACATCCAATGTCCATAGTCAGGAAACCATGACTATCTGTTGATCAACGAGCTAGTCAACTAGAGGCTTACCAGGGACATGTTGGTGTCTATTTATTCACACATGTATTACGATTTCCGGATAACACAATTATAGCATGAATAAAAGACAATTATCATGAACAAGGAAATATAATAATAATGCTTTTATTATTTCCTTTAGGGCATATTTCCAACAATCTCCCACTTGCACTAGAGTCAATAATGTAGTTACATTGTGATGAATCGTACACCCATGGAATTCTGGTGTTGATCATGTTTTGCTCTAGGGAGAGGTTTAGTCAACGGATCTGCTACATTCAGGTCCGTATGTACTTTACAAATATCTATGTCTCCATCTTGAACATTTTCACGAATGGAGTTGAAGTGACGCTTGATGTGCCTGGTCTTCTTGTGAAACCTGGGCTCCTTGGCAAGTGCAATAGCTCCAGTGTTGTCACAGAAGAATTTGATCGGCCCCGGCGCATTGGGTATGACTCCTAGGTCGGTGATGAACTCCTTCACCCAAATTGCTTCATGCGCTGCCTCCGAGGCTGCCATGTACTCCGCTTCACATGTAGATCCCGCCACGACGCTCTGCTTGCAACTGCACCAGCTTACTGCCCCACCATTCAAAATATACACGTATCCGGTTTGTGACTTAGAGTCATCCAGATCTGTGTCGAAGCTAGCGTCGACGTAACCCTTTACGACGAGCTCTTCGTCACCTCCATAGACGAGAAAAATTTCCTTAGTCCTTTTCAGGTACTTCAGGATATTCTTGACCGCTGTCCAGTGTTCCTTGCCGGGATTACTTTGGTACCTACCTACCAAACTTACGGCAAGGTTTACATCAGGTCTGGTACACAACATGGCATACATAATAGAACCTATGGCTGAGGCATAGGGGATGACACTCATCTCTTCTATATCTTCTGCCGTGGTCGGACATTGAGCTGAGCTCAATTTCACACCTTGTAACACAGGCAAGAACCCCTTCTTAGACTGATCCATATTGAACTTCTTCAATATCTTATCAAGGTATGTGCTTTGTGAAAGACCTATGAGGCGTCTTGATCTATCTCTATAGATCTTGATGCCTAATATATAAGCAGCTTCTCCAAGGTCCTTCGTTGAAAAACTCTTATCCAAGTAGGCCTTAATGTTGTCCAAGAGTTCTATATCATTTCCCATCAAAAGTATGTCATCTACATATAATATGAGAAATGCTACAGAGCTCCCACTCACTTTCTTGTAAACGCAGGCTTCTCCATAAGTCTGCGTAAACCCAAACGCTTTGATCATCTCATCAAAGCGAATGTTCCAACTCCGAGATGCTTGCACCAGCCCATAAATCGAGCATTGGAGCTTGCACACCTTGTTAGCATTCTTAGGATCGACAAAACCTTCCGACTACATCATATACAATTCTTCCTTAAGGAAACCATTAAGGAATGCCGTTTTGACGTCCATTTGCCATATCTCATAATCATAGAATGCGGCAATTGCTAACATGATTCGGACGGACTTTAGCTTCGCTACCGGTGAGAAAGTCTCATCGTAGTCAACCCCTTGAACTTGTCGATAACCCTTAGCGACAAGCCGAGCTTTATAGATGGTCACATTACCATCCGCGTCTGTCTTCTTCTTAAAGATCCATTTATTTTCTATGGCTCGCCGCTCAACGGGCAAGTCAGTCAAAGTCCATACTTAGTTTTCATACATGGATCCTATCTCGGATTTCATGGCTTCCAGCCATTTGTCGGAATCCGGGCCCGCCATCGCTTCTTCATAGTTCGAAGGTTCACCGTTGTCTAACAACATGATTTCCAAGCCAGGGTTGCCGTACCACTCTGGTGCGGAACGTGTCCTTGTGGACCTACGAAGTTCAGTAGCAACTTGATCTGAAGTTTCATGATCATCATCATTAACTTCCTCTCTAGTCGGTGCAGGCACCTCATGAACATTTTCTTGAGTTGCGCCATTTTCCGGTTCAAGAGGTAATACTTCATCAAGTTCTACTTTCCTCCCACTTACTTCTTTCGAGAGAAACTCTTTATCTAGAAAGGATCCATTCTTGGCAACAAAGATCTTGCCTTCGGATCTGAGGTAGAAGGTATACCCAATAGTTTCTTTAGGGTATCCTATGAAGACGCATTTTTCCGACTTGGGTTCGAGCTTTTCAGGTTGAAGTTTCTTGACATAAGCATCGCATCCCCAAACTTTTAGAAACGACAGCTTAGGTTCCTTCCCAAACCATAATTCATACGGTGTTGTCTCAACGGATTTCGACGGAGCCCTATTTAAAGTGAATGCGGCAGTCTCTAAAGCATAGCCCCAAAAAGATAGCGGTAAATCGGTAAGAGACATCATAGATTGCACCATATCTAATAGAGTGCGATTACGACGTTCGGACACACCATTACGCTGAGGTGTTCCAGGCGGTGTGAGTTGTGAAACTATTCCACATTTTCTTAAGTCTGTGCCAAATTCGTGACTCAAGTATTCTCCTCGACGATCTGATCGCAGGAACTTGATTTTCCTGTCACGTTGATTTTCAACCTCATTCTGAAATTCCTTGAACTTTTCAAAGGTCTCAGACTTGTGTTTCATTAAATAGATATACCCATACCTACTCAAGTCATCAGTGAGGGTGAGAACATAATGATAGCCACCGCGAGCCTCAACACTCATTGGACCGCACACATCAGTATGTATGATTTCCAACAAGTTGGTTGCTTGCTCCATTGTTCCTGAGAACGGAGTCTTGGTCATTTTGCCCATGAGGCATGGTTCGGATGTGTCAAATGATTCGTAATCAAGAGACTCTAAAAGTCCATCTGCATGGAGCTTCTTCATGCGTTTGACACATATGTGACCAAGGCGGCAGTGCCACAAGTATGTGGGACTATCATTATCAACCTTACATCTTTTGGTACTCACACTATGAATATGTGTAGCATTACGCTCGATATTCATTAAGAATAAACCATTCCCCATTGGAGCATGACCATAAAACATATCTCTCATATAAATAGAACAACCATTATTCTCAGATTTAAATGAGTAGCCATCTCGTATTAAACGAGATCCTGATACAATGTTCATGCTCAAACTTGGTACTAAATAACAATTATTGAGGTTCAAAACTAATCCCGTAGGTAAATGAAGAGGTAGCGTGCCGACGGCGATCACATCAACCTTGGAACCATTCCCGACGCGCATCGTCACCTCGTCCTTCGCCAGTCTCCGTTTATTCCGCAGCTCCTGCTTTGAGTTACAAATGTGAGCAACTGCACCGGTATCAAATACCCAAGAGCTACTATGAGTACTGGTAAGGTACACATCAATTACATGTATATCACATATACCTTTCGTGATGCCGGCCTTCTTGTCCGCTAAGTATTTGGGGCAGTTCCGCTTCCAGTGACCACTTCCCTTGCAATAAAAACACTCAGTCTCGGGCTTGGATCCATTCTTTGGCTTCTTCCCGGCAGCTTGCTTGCCGGGCGCGGCAACTCCCTTGCCGACCTTCTTGAAGGTTTTCTTACCCTTGCCTTTCTTGAACTTAGTGGTTTTATTCACCATCAACACTTGATGTTCCTTTTTGACTTCTACCTCTGCTGATTTCAGCATTGCAAATACTTCAGGAATGGTCTTTTCCATCCCCTGCATATTGAAGTTCATCACAAAGCTCTTGTAGCTCGGTGGAAGCGACTGAAGGATTCTGTCAATGACCGCGTCATCTGGGAGATTAACTCCCAGCTGAGTCAAGCGGTTATGCAACCCAGACATAGTGAGTATGTGCTCACTGACAGAACTGTTTTCCTCCATCTTATAGCTGAAGAACTTGTCGGAGACTTTATATCTCTCGACCCGGGCATGAGCTTGGAAAACCATTTTCAGCTCTTCGAACATCTCATATGCTCCGTGTCTCTCAAAACATTTTTAGAGCCCCGGCTCTAAGCTGTAAAGCATGCCGCACTGAACGAGGGAGTAGTCATCGGTACGTGCCTGCCAAGCGTTCATAACATCTTGTTCTGCAGGGAGAACAGGTGCGTCACCTAGCGGTGCTTGTAGGACATAATCTTTCTTGGCAGCTATGAGGATGATCCTCAGGTTCTGGACCCAGTCCGTGTAGTTGCTGCCATTGTCTTTCAGCTTGGTTTTCTCTAGGAACGCGTTGAAGTTGAGGACTACGTTGGCCATTTGATCTACAAGACATATTGTAAATATTTTAGACTAAGCTCATGATAATTAAGTTCATCTAATCAAATTATTCAATGAACTCCCACTTAGATAGACATCCCTCCAGTCATCTAAGTATAACATGATCCGAGTTAACTAGGCCGTGTCCGATCATCACGTGAGACGGACTAGTCAACATCGGTGAACATCTTCATGTTGATCGTATCTTCTATACGACTCATGCTCGACCTTTCGGTCTTCTGTATTCCGAGGCCATGTTTGTACATGCTAGGCTCATCAAGTCAACCTAAGTGTTTGCATGTGTAAATCTGTCTTACACCCGTTATATGTGAATGTTAGAATCTATCACACCCGATCATCACGTGGTGCTTCGAAACAACGAACTGTCGCAATGGTGCACAATTAGGGGGAACACTTTCTTGAAATTATTATGAGGGATCATCTTATTTACTACCATCGTTCTAAGTAAACAAGATGCAAAAACATGATAAACATCACATGCAATCAAATAATAATAGTGACATGATTTGGCCAATATCACATAGCTCCTTTGATCTCCATCTTGGGGCTCCATGATCATCTTGTCACCGGCATGACACCATGATCTCCATCATTATGATCTCCATCATCGTGTCTCTATGAAGTTGCTCGCCAACTATTACTTCTACTACTATGGCTAACGCATTTAGCAATAAAGTAAAGTAATTTACATGGCGTTTCTCAATGACACGCAGGTCATACAAAAAATAAAGACAACTCCTATGGCTCCTGCCGGTTGTCATGCTCATCGACATGCAAGTCGTGATTCCTATTACAATAGCATGAACATCTCATACATCACATATATATCATTCATCATTCATCACAACTTTAGCCATATCACATCACAAAACGCTTGCTGCAAAAACAAGTTAGACGTCCTCTAATTGTTGTTGCAAGTTTTACGTGGCTGCAATAGGGTTCTAGCAAGAACGTTTTCTTACCTACGTGAAAGCCACAACGTGATTTGTCAACTTCTATTTACCCTTCATAAGGACCCTTTTCATCGAATCCGCTCCAGCTAAAGTGGGAGAGACAGACACCCGCCAGCCACCTTATGCAACTAGTGCATGTTAGTCGGTGGAACCGGTCTCACGTAAGCGTACATGTAAGGTTGGTCCGGGCCGCTTCATCCCACAATACCGCTGAAGCAAAATAAGACTAGTAGCGGCAAGAAAGTAGACAACATCTACGCCCACAACAAATTGTGTTCTACTCGTGCAAAGAGAACTACGCATAGACCTAGCTCATGATGCCACTGTTGGGGAACGTTGCAGAAAACAAAAAATTTCCTACGGTTTCACCAAGATCCATCTATGAGTTCATCTAGCAACGAGTGATTGGATGCATCTACGTACCTTGTAGATCGCGAGCGGAAGCGTTCAAAGAACGGGGATGAGGGAGTCATACTCGACGTGATCCGAATCACCGGAGATCCTAGTGCCGAACGGACGGCACCTCCGCGTTCAACACACGTACGGTCAGCGTAACATCTCCTCCTTCTTGATCCAGCAAGGGGAGGGAGAGGTTGAGGAAGATGGCTCCAGCAGCAGCACGACGGCGTGGTGGTGATGGAGCTGCAGTACTCCGGCAGGGCTTCGCCAAGCTCTATGGAGGAGGAGGAGGTGTTGGAGAGGGAGAGGGAGGCGCCAGGGGCATGGGGTGCGGCTGCCCTCCCTCCCCCCCTCTATATATAGGGAGCCTAGGGGGCGCGCCGGCGCAATCTCCTAGGGGGGCGGAGGCCAAGGGGTGGGGGGCTTGCCCCCCAAGCAAGGGGGCGCCCCCCCCCCTTTAGGGTTTCCCCTACCCTAGGCGCATGGGCCCTAGGGGGAAGTGGTGCCCCAGCCCACTTTGGGCTGGATCCCTTCCCACTTCAGCCCATGGGGCCCTCTGGGATAGGTGGCCCCACCCGGTGGACCCCCGGGACCCTTTCGGTGGTCCCGGTACAATACCGGTGACCCCGAAACTTGTCCCGATGGCCGAAATAACACTTCCTATATATAATTCTTTACCTCCGAACCATTCTGAAACTCCTCGTGACATCCGGGATCTCATCCGGGACTCCGAACAACATTCGAGTTACTGCATATACATATCCCTACAACCCTAGCGTCATCGAACCTTAAGTGTGTAGACCCTACGGGTTCGGGAAACATGTAGACATGACCGAGATTGCTCTCCGGTCAATAACCAACAGCGGGATCTGGATACCCATGTTGGCTCCCACATGCTCCTCGATGATCTCATCGGATGAACCACGATGTCGAGGATTCAAGCAACCCCGTATACAATTCCCTTTGTCAATCGGTATGTTACTTGCCCGAGATTCGATCGTCGGTATCCCAATACCTCGTTCAATTTCGTTACCGGCAAGTCACTTTACTCGTACCATAATGCATGATCCCGTGACCAGACACTTGGTCACTTTGAGCTCATAATGATGATGCATTACTGAGTGGGCCCAGTGATACCTCTCCGTCATACAGAGTGACAAATCCCAGTCTTGATCCGTGTCAACCCAACAGACACTTTCGGAGATACCCGTAGTATACCTTTATAGTCACCCAGTTACGTTGTGATGTTTGGTATACCCAAAGTACTCCTACGATATCCGGGAGTTACACGATCTCATGGTCTAAGGAAAATATACTTGGCATTGGAAAACTCTAGCAAACAAACTATACGATCTTGTGCTATGTTTAGGATTGGGTCTTGTCCATCACATCATTCTCCTAATGATGTGATCTCGTTATCAATGATATCCAATGTCCATAGTCAGGAAACCATGACTATCTGTTGATCAACGAGCTAGTCAACTAGAGGCTTACCAAGGACATGTTGGTGTCTATTTATTCACACATGTATTACGATTTCCGGATAACACAATTATAGCATGAATAAAAGACAATTATCATGAACAAGGGAATATAATAATAATGCTTTTATTATTGCCTCTAGGGCATATTTCCAACATTCATCACTAGCTTTTGTAATTTATTTAAACAGAGGTACATTTTTAAGCCGGGATTTCGTGATTTCAAATTCGTATATCAAACTTAGAGATATACACATACGGGCATGTTCAAACTTTATAATCATCCACCTTATTCATACACATACACATTTTTGCTTTTGTCATCATCTTTAGGACAAACAAATTTGGAATTTCATTTGAATTGGACCATGATGTAGGGTGGAACCCTATATGGCCGATCTTTCACGAAAGGAGTGGATCCCTACGAAGAACACGAAGAACACTAGGGGAAAACGAGGGGAAACACGAGAGAAATCACTCAACCAACAGGAAATAGATCACACATGCGCTAGATCGATGAACACAAAGGAAGATACATTGATCCAAAGTCAACAACGGGCGATACAAACGGTAACCGAGTTCTTCTTCGTGAGGAGGTCTTGATGGGGCCACCCAAGAGGGGGTCTTGAATCCGCTTGGAGGGATCTTCTCCGGTGGAGGCGCGATCTCCGAGGAGAAGGTAACCAAGTGGATGAGCAAATCTCTCACACAAACATGAGCTAATCCTTTGTTGACCCTAACTAGGAGGAGGTGGAGGAGTATATATAGTCTAGGCGAATGAAAGGGTAAGTGGCTTCGGCCCAACACACGGGCGGGTGCACAGGCGTCGGACATCCGACAGGTACCGGACGTCCGGTGGCTCGCGAGGGTCCGGTCGTCCGGTGCATGTCGGACGTCCGGTGTTTTGGCTCTGGACAGGTGGTGTCGGACGTCCGATCGGCATCGGTCGTCCGGGCGCTGGGAGTCATCGGACGTCTGGTGGCTTCGGTCGTCCGTAGATTTGGCTCGGGTCCTCGGGGGCCGGACGTCCTCGCTGGGCCGGTCGTTCGGTGGCTGTAGCTTCGCGCAGCTTCTTCTCTTGGTCCTTGTACTTGGCGTCCTCGCTAGCTGTTCCGTTGGATGTGGTGACTTCGTGGCTTTCCTCCAAGTACCTGATCATGCATAGAACACACGTTGGAGGTAGTAGCCATATCTCACATGAAAGTGATGGTTCATAGAGGAGCGAGTTCACCTTGTGTCCAATGGCGTGTGTTCGAGGTCTCGTCATATGTCCACTTGGGGTTTGGAGAGTAGTCGGAGTGTACATGGGGATGAACGTGGGATGCTCCGCATCATCTCCCCTCCCTTGGGAAAGATCCGACCTCGGATCGTGATCCTCATCACCATGGAAACGGTAGTCGTGGACGGACATGTAGTTGGAAGGAGTGGAAGACGTTGCGCAATCCAAGTACTCCAAGGTGTCGCCGGAGTGGTATACATGCAAAAAGAGCAAACACAAACGACACTCGGAAATACAATGGTTAGAGCACACAAAGTGTCCATCATGTAAGAATGAGTCCGTGCTACAAGATTGATCATGACAAGGTGCAAGAAGCTATCCAAAAGATATGGAAATGTATGCACAATATTCATGGTAGCAAAAGCAAGAATATGATGAATGCAACCACGGTGCAAAATGATGTCATAGTGAGACGGTTTATCAAAAGCATGAATATGGCAATGGATGCTCAATATGATGTGATCATGCAATTGATGGTAGGCAATAAGATCATGATGTATGAATATGCCATCAAAGTATATCACAACAAATTTGCTAATGAAATGCACAAGCTCATATATCATGGATGACATGGGAATACAAGATGCAACAAGGCAATCATGATGTGAGTCAATCCATGCATAAGATGCAAATTTGTCATGTGTATGATATGTCCATCGAGCATGACATGTGTGAACACAATCAACAAATATGGAGGTGTTGGTATACCAATGCTCGATGTTGTGGCATGAGTGGAGGTTCGAAGGTGCATCCAAGAAATCCGAGCGCTCCTCAACTTGAAGGTCCATGGGTTCCATCTCTAATGTCGGTCCTCCATCCAATAGATGTCACATGTAGACAAGAAGAAGGAAACAACAATGAAAGAGTGACCCATCCAATATGCATATTTGAGGATGGCTCAAAGGGAAGGAGTTCACCTTTAGGAGATTCTCGCAAATGTTGGTGTTGCACATCGTGTATGCCTCCACATGACCAAATTGTGTCATGACGGTATCGCCTTGTGAATCCTTCAAATGAAAGAACATGACAAACACTCGGAAAAACAAATGAGGTTAGCGGAAAACCTATCATTCGTTCGGTAAAATACCCAACAAGTGGATGCATCATGCTCATCATAAGAAAGGACAAGGGAGCATTTCATAGTATGGAGGCATATGACGCGAGAACAACTAAATACAATAGGCGTAATCAAGCAAGCATGCATCACAAGTAAGGTGTCCAAGTCTCCACGATCAATAAGCATAGATGCAACAATTGGAGGCAAGCGACAATGAACAAAATATATCATGTGAGAGGCATGAATATATACGTCATCAACCCAAGAAAGCAAGTAAGAATGGAACATGGGTGATGCGACAAAGCAAGCAATCATGTGAATCAAGGCAAGCAAGCTAGTAGTGCAAAGATGCAACATACTAGAAGGAATCATGTCAAGTATGTCATGTGTGCAAATAGGGGTCATGAATAATGCACAAGACATTTCACAAGCATAAAGGCAAGATGTGAGCAAAATAGCATCAATAGCATGGGGCACATGATAAACATGGCAATAGCAACAAGGATCTCCACCAAGCATGCAAATACACATAGGAGTAGCGTAATGGTGAATCATGGGTAGATGCAAGCAAGGGTCACAATTGCATGGCAAAGGCATAGGAGTAAAAATAACATGCAAAGTGAACACGGGAAAATGAGCATAAGGTGACAAGTGGTAAATAGCCCATGGCCATGTGAGAGACAAGTAAAAGAGATGCGCGTAGTCCTTGCGCAAAAGGAATGGTGGGAATGAAAGTCCACGGGATCCCAAGTCATCATTGCTCTCAAGAGCTCGTTTCGTCAACTCATGGGATTGAGAAGTTGACGAGTATACGTGAGTACCTACACAAAACAAAGACAAAGGGAAAATTGTGTGTGCGTGGTAGATGTACACATCATCCATCATGATGCGCACGTGCTTGTGTTGGTTAGCACAAAATAGCCAATGCTCGAATAAATGATATGCGTGATATAGAAACATGTCATCCGTCATGATAGATTTGTTGTTATGTATAGCATAATGGAGACTCAAATTGTGTAATGCATCATGGGTAGTATCTAGAGCATTGTTATTCATGGAATGCATATGGTGCGCACAAGGGATGTAATTATGCGACACACAATAATTTTCATGGCATGGCATATGAGATGAATTGTGCAAATCATGTAAAGGAAGCATGGCAATATCATCGCATGAAAAACAAAAGCCAATGACCATCATCTCGTCATCTATGCCGTAAGTGCAAATGGGATTTATGTGAATGGGGCATGCATAGTCACTATGTTGAGATTGAAATGAGGCAATATGGGATATCTCACTCATAGCATATGACAAGGTTGATGGATTGTCAAACATGATGTGACCAAAAGAATTTTCACATGATATCCTATGAAGCATAGCATCACAACTAGGCAACTCAACATGCTCATCATCATATTTATCATAAATTGGTAAGTCATGACATGAAGAAGTCGCACTAGCATGAAGCATGGGAATAGGTGTGTCAACATCATGCAAGCAATCATTCGCAAAATAGTCCACTAGTGGGACAAGAGAAGTACCATCACCTATGTTACCTTTGGAGCGTCGCTCATGTGTTGTAGGTGAGGTGTTGAAAATCGTCTCGTTGTCATCTTCATCTTGATGGAACCATGTGGGGGGTGCATCATCGTCCACCATGGCCATCATTGTCTCCATTGGAGGTATGGACTCGTCGAGGGTAGGCATGTCGTCAAGTAGGAGACCTAGCACCAAAGAAGAAAACACACTAGGAGTAGAGGTTAAGTCGTTAGAAATCAAAGTGGCCTCACATGCCGTGTCAACTACCTCGCTCACTAAGTGTTGTGGCTCACTCACTCCCTCTCGGATGCTCTCACTCATATGGTTGGTGGAGTCACTCAAATGGCTCTCAACCTCACATAGGATGTGTGGCATGCTCTCAAGTGTGGGGCTAGTGGTGGTCACACTCATCCTCTCATAGGAAATGCTCTCAATGTCACGTGTGCTGGAGTCACTCATGTCACTCATGTGGTGGTGGCTCTCCTCACATGGCAATTGGGGCATCTCGTCACATGTCGTTGTCGGAGAGATGTTGGTGCAAATGTCTCCATGCTCAATCATGTCGTGGTCGTAGCCGTGGATGAAGGCCGAAGATGGCACATCATCACTCTCCTCGAAGACCAAAGAGAAGGTCTCATGAGCGGTCTCGTAGCTTGACTCGGAGTATGAGTCCAATATGGGCGCCGTCTTCATGTTGTTGAAGAGGTTCGTGCTCGTCGCCGTGGTCGAAGGGGATGGCCCTTGCTCGACCTTCTTGTCGTCGTCTTGTTGTTGGACGCCCAAATGATGTGGCACCTCGTAGCTCGTCTCCATGACCGAAGGGAAATTCCCATGCTCGGCCATCTTCCTTGAGGGGCTTCCGAAGATGGAAGTGTTGCCCTCACTTGTAGGTGGTCGCCTTGGACTTGATGAGTCAATGTGGGCGTACTTGTGGGAAGTGGGCGATGATGCCGTACGTCCAAAGGCGAAGATGCCTTGATAGCACTTGGCGAAGATGCCGAAGTGGTTGTTGTAGCCGTAGCATGCTCTTGGTGGTGCTTGTCTCGCGGTCTTCTCTTGTGGTCATGAAGTTTGGACTTGGCGTGAAGTAGGGCTTGTTGGGACTTGTAGGTAGGCGCATCTCGAGCATCTTCATGTTGATGGTGGCGTTGTCGCACTTGAGCTCGTAGTAGATGTCGTTCGTCGTCGTCGTGCACATGTTGCTTGGAGGTGACATGCCCTTCATGACGAGATGGATCACGAACGTGATGGTGGTCGCCATGGAGTTGTGGACGTGGACGACTTACGCTAGTGTCACTTGGGCGCTCCGAAGAGGATCGATGTGCTTGCCGCCGCCTTGAAGATGACGAAGGGGAAGTAGACTTGATCAATGCCCGAATCTCCTCCATCCTTGCATCTTGCTCCTCCTTTTGTGCGGAAAGCTTGTTGTCGATGTAGTCCCTTTTCCTCGCTTCGGAGTGGCGAATGTCAATGGACAGGTTCTCGATGCACTCTCGCAATCTTGATTGTGTGCCTTGCATTTGTCGTTGTAGATCGAAGATTGACGCATTGGTGATGTAGTTGTTCACGCCGTCATTGTTGTCGAAGACCGGAGATGAAATGCCTTGCCTATCCATCAGAAGATTCGAGCCAATATGAGTGGAGAAAGAGAAGAACGAATACCGAATGTACCTTGACCGAAGTTGAAAGTGGATCAATGATCACTCCAATGTGGACAAGGAAATAGCACAATTGGTACCAATTCTTGTCGGTTTCTCACACCTACACAAGTAAGGTTTATGGTGGAGCTCGGTGAGGATAGTGGCACAAAAATTTGATGTAAAATGTTAGCAAGAGTCAATAATGTTGAAAAAGATTCACAAATTCGCAAGTGAAACAAGTAGACCAATAGCAATATGTGGCACACGGAAACACACACATGGAGAGATAAATGGGGTCGTGCAACTAAGGATGAGCTCAAAATGTGGAATCCACGGAAAATGCTCTTGTTGCACAACTCTAGAGAGATGCTAGCACGATTGCTCAATACGCGGATACGACACTTGTGCACAACCTATAGGAGACAAATATGCAACGATTTCTATCCCAAGTATGCTATGTATATATGGTTCCCGGGGCTTGATCCAAGATGATCGGATATGACAATGTGGTATGATGCTATGGCACTTGCTTACAAGCTCTTTGTTCACTCTTTTTCTTTGCTTAAAAGCTTTATTCTCTTTTTTTTGTATGGCCACTTTTGCACAATGCGCAAACCAAGATAGCTATTGTGTATATGCGGGAACAAACTTGAGGCACACGAGATGATATGATAACAAGATGATACCTATGGTATGGTATGTATGCAATGGGAGGTGTAGCTCGATGATCGCTAATGTGCACAAGTAACGTTGCCGGCAATACTCAAATGGCTAGTCTCGATAGGCAAGTGACGCAAAATGGGCTAGGGGTTATCAATGCAATTGCAAGGGAATATACAATGGAGGGATACCACGATACCAAGATGATATGGAGGTTATCGTCCTTGTCGATGATGAGTGGCGGTGATCTTGATGGAGATACCAAGATGATGGAGACTCGTCCCTAAGTAGCCAAAACACCTTAGGAAACGGAAAAACCGTGAACTCAAAATCTCAAATGTCAAATGTCAAAATGGTGGTAGCGGGATGCGGTGGTGGTTGGGGAAGCTCAAAGGGATTGTGGAAATGCAATGGTGGGTTGTGGAGTACGCAATGCGGAAGTGGAGGTTATGGTGGTGTACTATACACTGTGTCAGAGTTGGAAGCACGGTCCCTAAGTAGCCGAAACACCTTAGGAGACACAACTCACAACACAAACAAAATTGGGTTAAGTTGGGGTGGCGGAAGTGTATAGTGGCCAAGGCTATGCGGAAGTGGTGGTGGTGGTTGATGAAGAAGCAACCATCCCTAAGTAGCCTAGACACCTTAGGAGACTCAAATCACTCCTCAAGCAACCACTAATGCGATGGGGAACAAAATTGGTTAGGTTGCGGAAGGCTATGGTGGTGTAGCGGATGATATGGTGGAGGGCCTAGGCAAACTTGCCAAATTTCAGAAAATTTGATGGAGTCAAAAGATGTTGGTGGTATTTTTTTGGGAAGGAGGATGTCAAGAGATTCAAAACGAGCTAAAGAACGTCAAAATCGGAGTTCGGATGAATTAGTTATGGCCGAAACAAAAATCAGCCGAAGTCAGTTTTTACAGGTAGCGGACGTCCGCTAATGGACGGATGTCCGGTGGCCGGACGTCCGGTGAGCTCGGAAATCCACTAATTTCCATTCGGGTTAGGGGTTCCGGTCGTCCGGTGGATGACGGACGTCCGGTCATTCCAGGGGCTCCGGACGTCCGGTAAAGTGACGGACGTCCGGTCGTTCCAGGGGCTCCGGACGTCCGGTAAAGTGATGGTCGTCCGGTGGTCGGGGTCAACGTGAGATTTCAGATCCGGGGCGCGATTTTGGGCGGAATTTGGGGATTTTGGGGTCAAAATTGATGAGATTTCGTGGATGGAAAGTGGGGAAAATTGGGGAAATGCTAGATCCACTCGAAACCAAGCAAATCCATGGATCAAAATCAACAAAACATCATCAAACCAACAAATCATAAAAAATTGGGGCTATTTTTGGTGGGGATTTTCAAATTTGGGGAAGAACACAACAAAAGAAGGCTAGAAAATGGTGGGGGAGGCTCCGAAATCGTGATCAATTTGGCTCATGATACCAAGATGATGTAGGGTGGAACCCTATATGGCCGATCTTTCACGAAAGGAGTGGATCCCTAGGAAGAACACGAAGAACACTAGGGGAAAACAAGGGGAAACACGAGAGAAATCACTCAACCAACAGGAAATAGATCACACATGCGCTAGATCGATGAACACAAAGGAAGATACATTGATCCAAAGTCAACAACGGACGATACAAACGGTAACCGGGTTCTTCTCTGTGAGGAGGTCTTGATGGGGCCACCCAAGAGGGGGTCTTGAATCCGCTTGGAAGGATCTTCTCCGGTGGAGGCACGATCTCCGAGGAGAAGGTAACCAAGTGGATGAGCAAAGTTCTCACACAAACATGAGCTAATCCTTTGCTGACGAGGAGGTGGAGGAGTATATATAGTCTAGGCGAATGAAAGGGTAAGTGGCTTTGGCCCAACACACGGTCGGGTGCACAGGCGTCGGACGTCCGACAGGTACCGGACGTCCGGTGGCTCGCGAGGGTCCGGTCGTTCGGTGCATGTCGGACGTCCGGCATTTTGGCTCTGGACAGGTGGTGTCGGACGTCCGGTCGGCGTCGGTCATCCGGGCGCTGGAGAGTGTCGGACGCCCGGTGTCTGGCGGTCATCCGGGCGCTGGGAGTCGTCGGACGTCCGGTGGCTCCGGTCGTCCGTAGATTCGGCTCGGGTCCTCAGGGGTCGGACGTCCGGGCTGGGCCGATCGTCCGGTGGCTGTAGCTTTGCGCAGCTTCTTCTCTTGGTCCTTGTACTTGGCGTCCTCGCTAGCTGTTCCGTTGGATGTGGTGTCTTCGTGGCTTTCCTCCAAGTACCTGATCATGCATAGAACACACGTTGGAGGTAGTAGCCATATCTCACATGTAGAAAGTGATGGTTCGGAGAGGAGCGAGTTCACCTTGTGTCCAATGGCGTATGTTCGAGGTCTCGTCATATGTCCACTTGGGGTTTGGAGAGTAGTCGGAGTGTACATGGGGATGAACATGGGATGCTCTGCATCAGACCATATGATGGTATTTGCTTGTAGTAGCTCAATGATCCATATTTGAATTGAATGGACAATCTAAGTTTCGAGTTGGAGACATTGATTTTCAAAACTTGCACATTTTTTGCGTGCAAAACAAACAAATTGTCGGCCATGATATCATAGTCGGCCGTACGAGAGCAGAATACTGATAATTTTAGGCGCCAAAAGCTTTCAAACTTCCCGCTCACATTGAAATATCACGCGCCCGAAAGTTTAGCCCTGCGATATTCTTGTTTTACCTCTGCCACATGAACGGAAAAGGGCTACTTTGGTAACTTCATTGTTTTTCCCTCTTTGCCCCAACATTCTTCCCTAGAGCCCCTCCCCTTCCCCTCCCCGACCCCCCAACCACGGCAAGCCGCCAAATCTAGTCCTCCGCCGCAGCGGTGGAACTCACACCCCGCCGGATCTACCTTCCGCACCTTGGAACCCCCAACTGCCAACTCACCACTTCACCGTCGCTGCTTCAGCGACTGGCTTGTCCTCCGCTCCAGATTTCCTTGACCGCCATCATGGTCCACCGCACCGGATTTGCTTAACCGGCGCCCTCGTCCACCACAGCGTAGGCCCTTCACTAACTCCCTCGTCCGCCCCTTCGCTGGCCCTTCATACAAACCCTCGTCCGCCGCAACATATCCGCCTCACCGAAAGCACTGTACAACGTGCCCGCCGAAGCCTTCGTCCACTGCACCGGACCCGCTCCACGGACGCCATATTCAACTCCATCGGCCCTGCTTTACCGACGTTGCAGCCTCATCAGGTTATTTTGATTTGTACTCCTTCGGTTTTTCTCTTTATCGTGCAACTGTTCGCTTACCACAGATGAGCTTTCTTGTATGTCGACAGGCGCCGCAACCGTAGCACCGGAGCCGCTTCAGCGACGCCGACAGCCGGCCCAAACTCAACCGCAACACGACCACCATCGATGATCCTTAGCTATCAAGTATGACAACGATACCCATACGCCGCCGAGAATCAGGTACTATTATCCAACGGCCGGCGCCTACGTTCACTTTCCTAGCATACGCACCGCACCTTTGAATTTCTTCAGGGCATCATTCAGTTTTTCATGAGACGCGTTATTCTGCTTGCACCTGTAGGGCCATACTTCTGGTAGTGAACATGTTACATGTGCTAAATTACATACCAGTGCACATATAGTTAATATGCTTTAGTTTTGTTCTGATGCCACCTGTTGGTTCCATCAGACTGCTTAATATTCTCTATACTTAATTACACATCAGCAAACTAGCATGTGGTTCCGCTACTTTTTGTTCGTTTTACCCTACATTTTCTGTTGCTAGCTATTACATCACTGCTCCGAGCCTCTGTTCATTACTTGTTTGTGTGTTCTTGATCTTCCCAAGTTGCATGACTAATTTGATGCTTCTATTAATTATGGAGCTGCCAACCCCATCAAGCAACATATTTGTTCTTTTGGGGCTAGCACCTCGAACAAGCATAAAAATAGAGGGAAGCAGATATATTGTCGTGTATGCACACACCCTTCTTTCATTAGTTTAGATGAACCATTGATGATCAATTCGGACCAGTGCATGCGATTAAAATTAATTTTACCTAAATAGATGGTGCAGAATAAACTATAACAACTAGATTTGCAACCACGGGATGCTGCTGATATCTTCAAAGAACATTGCAACAGCAGCTAGGCTTCATAGCAACATATGATAAGCCAGTGTATTCTAGTACATGTGAAATGTAATGCGAGTGGGCTGCTTTCTTGGCTTGTGCCCTCAATGTGTAATCTACCGAATCACAAATAGTTCAGTTGTCTGCTTTGCTGTATTGCTTGATTCGAATGCTTATTTGTTGTTACGTTATACCTGAGTTGGCCAATATGTCAGCAGTGCCTGCTGTACTATCGTAAAGAAATGCATGCCTATTTCATTTGAGTCCTTAACTTTTCCTCTCAACTTCATCACAAGACTGTCTTCGTAGTTTATATGAGGCCACACTGTTAAGTGCTTTCTCAGATTATTTCAACTGCTTAGATGCCTTGGCAACTTAAACATAGCGGTTGTACACTCCCTTTCAACTAGGGATGTCAGCTGGGTCCCGTTTAATCCCGATTAAAGTCCACTAGTGTTATGATAGTTCAAAAGAGTTTTTGTTTTTTTGAGGAAAATGAACTAGGGAGGTGGCAAAAACTAACTAGCTGGGACTGGCGGATGTCAATTATTTGCCACTTACATCCCTAGTTTCATCTTACCATTTTAATTTCTTTTCGGCTGATGCTGCTTCGAACCATTTAAATATAGTTTGCCATGCTCGGCAATAATTCGTTCATCATTTACCATGTAAGCTTACTGCCTAGATCATACGATAACTATCTCTTACTTATGTCCAGTGGAAACCTTTCAGGATGCCGTTCACACTAGGACACAATGTACAACCCCAGAATCTATTTGTGGAAGCAGTGCGCCATCCATGTTACCAGATGGTAGCAGTTTAGAGGCAACACCGCCGGAGAGCAGTCTGAGCACAGATATTATAGTGCTTGAGGTTCTACTAGAGGCAGAAAGAGATGATGTGGCTGCCATGAATAAGGTAATCTTTATCTTGAGGCTGGAAATTACGGAATTAGTGGCACGCTTTATGCAAGCAACCCAAGAATTGGAGTAAGTAAGAATGTTGCATTTGAAGACGGAGGAGGTCCTGCTGTTTCTGCTATCTGAAGCCCAAGGTAATCCCGGTTCTTCTTTAGATACCAGTTGAAATTGTCATTAGATTATTGTACTTGCATGTTGTGTCATGTCTCTGAATGGATTATGTTGCAAGACCCCCTATGTTGCCCATGTGTTGTAATGATCCGAATTTTTTAGGCGAGGTAATCCTCAGTACTTGTATGATTGACATAATGTGAACTATTTTTCGTGTGAGCATATTGTATTGGATGAAATAACTGTTTGACTCAAAGTGTATCCAACCTACTGAATTCGAAGATCACGGCATTTCTAAATCATAATCATATATAAAGGTGGAATAAATCTTTGTTGTGGTTTTGAAGAAATAAATAACAAAACGTATAATTATCTGTGGATATTCGTAATCGAATACAAATTGGATTTGCATTTAGTTTGCCAGGTCCCATGGCAAACGTGAATGCTAATTCTCCCAAGTTTTGAACGAAGTGGCTAAACACCCACTATAATTTGTGGGCTGCCCGAAGCAAGTGTTTGCGAGATGGAAATTATTGTCTACCCCTGACACTTGACATCCTTATCGATCGGATTTACACTGCTGTCGATAGGAGTAGACTAGTAACTTCAATCAGACATGACACGACGGACTCTGAGCCCATTCAGACACGGTGGGCGCCAAACGTGGGCGGCAAAACACATTTGATTCAAGCTCGTCCGAAACACATGTGTTTCTTCCTCCATTTCCCCATTCATACACGGTGGGCGGCAAAACAAACTCTCCTTGTCCGAAATCAATGTAGGCTAATATTTTAAATAGGGGCAGATGTGTAACTTCCATCAGATGTGACACAACAGCCCTACCTGTCAGCCCCGTTCATACACCATGGGCGCCAACCGTGGGCGGCAAAACACCCTCTCCTCGCCCGAAATAGTTACCGCCAAATATTTGGGAGATGCGAGATTACCATCCTATCCCCAACCGACGCGATGTCCGAAATTTTAAACTAGGCCACAATAACCATGGGCTAATATTTACTGTAGTGACACTGGGCCTCCTACGGGCCGTAGAAACAGTGGGCCTTCTACGGGCCGTAGAAACAGTGGGCCTTCTACAGGCTGTAGAAACAATGGGCCTTCTACAGGTCGTATCATCAATGGGCCTTATACGGGCAGTATGAGCGATTGGCCAAACATGGGCCAATATCAGGCCGCATTATGGCTGTAAACAGGCTAGAGTTGGAATCGTCCATTCATGGGCCGACCATAACGGGCCATCGTTAATAGGCCGTATTTGATGAAGCTATGAAAACGGCCCAACGTATTAACGAACCACAAACGGGCTGACTGTAACCACGGGCTGAATTTGGCCCACAAGCAGAAAATACAGTAACGGGCCATAAGTAAACGAGTGCTGGAAATGAGCCCAAGAATAAATGGGCTCTGAGAAGGCCGAAAGATAACATGGGCGGGAAACGGCCCAACGGAATAACGAGCCGTTAATGGGTATAAAGTGATACACTATTCATTACGGGCCAGTTTCACCACGGGCCGTTAACGGGTGTAAAGTGATACACTGTTCATTACGGGCCAGTTTCACCACGGGCCGTTAATAGGACAAGAGTTACATAGGGCCTCATATGGGCCGAAAGACGTCATGGGCCATACATGGGCCAGAAGTGAAAACGGGTTGGATTCATATTGGATGGCCCAGATGACGCTACTGGGCCTAATTCGGATAGGACATAACGGGCCTTGGATTAGCGGGCTGTAAATGGGCTATATGCGAACAGGCCGTTAACAGGCTTTACATGGGCCGGCCTGCCACCTTTTGACCAAGTCAAACGGGCCGGCCTTTTCACATGAATGGGCCTCTATTGAGCCGTGCCACGTGTCGACGTATCATAGGCGCCTTATGTCCAATGAGTGGATGGCATCTGTCCCAACGATGAGCCGACACGTGTTTCCTCCAGCCAATGATGATTTTACACGTGGAAAATCCCCATTGGTCGGGGCTGTTAATGGGTTATCGGATCCAAAACCCGACCCGATAGCTTAACGGCGTTCCGTTACGGTGGATGCCACGTGTCGGTCACCCCTGACGAAAGCACTTTTGTGACGCGCGATTTATCGTCATGGAAGTGGACACTTCCGTGATGATAATTTCGGTAATGTCATGGAACACTTCTACGACAGCACATGTATGACTATCTTGATTATGTCATAAATTTGTCATGGATGTACATGCATGATAAAAAACGCGACCTACTATGACAAACACGTATCATCACGGAAGTGTATTTTTTTTTGTAGTGTATATACGGGATTAGCTGAATCCTTGACATTGAGGTTCGACCGATAAGACCTTTGTAGAATATGTAGGAACCATCATGGGCATCCAGGTCCTGCTATTGGTTATTGACCGTAGAGGTGTCTCGGTCATGTCTGCATAGTTCTCGAACCCGCAGGGTCTACACACTTAACGTTTGGTGACGATATAAGTATAGTTGAGTCATTATGGTGGTTACCTAAGGTTGTCCGGAGTCCCGGATGAGATCCTGGACGTGGCGAGGAACTCCGGAAGGGTCCGGAGGTGAAGATTGATATATTGTACGAAGGGTATTGGAGTCCGGAAGTGATCCGGGGGTATCGGGTGATGACTAGCATGATCGAAAGGGGTTTCGGGGGGTTCCGGCAAGTGTTGGTGGGGCCTCATGGGCCAAGGGGAGGAGGAAAACCAGCCCACTAAGGGGCTGAGTGCCCCTCTCACCCTTTCCCACGTGACCAGCAGAGGTGGGGCGCCCCGTCTAGGTTTCGCTACACCCGGCTTGGGGGGCAAGTCACCCTAGGGGAGATCCCATCTGCCCTGGCCGCCACCACCCCCTCCTCCGCCCCCCTATATATAGAGAGGTAGAGAGAGGGCAGCCGCGCCCCTTGAGCACATCTCTACGCCACGGCGCTGCCCCTCTCCTCCCTCATAGTCCATCTTCCTCTCCGTAGTGCTTGGCGAAGCCTTGCTGAGATTCCACCACCTCCACTGCCACCATGCCGTCATGCTGCCGGAGGACTCGAGCTACTACTTCACCATCGCTCGCTGGATGGAGGAGGTGAAGGCGTCATCAAGTCGTACGTGTGTTGAACGCGGAGGTGCCGTCCATTCGGCACTTGGATCGGAGTTCGCGGCACGGATCATGATTGGACCGCGAAGACGTTCGACTACATCAATCCCGTTTCTTAATGCTTCGGCTCAGCGATCTATAAGGATATGTAGATCCAATCTCTCCTCTCGTAGATGTCCATTTCCTAGATTGATCTTGGTGGATGTAGGAAATTTTTTGTTTCCCATGCGACGTTCCCCAACAGATAAGTGCAAGGCCAAAACAAGCAGAAGAAGCTATCCAGTTATGAGTGAAGGATGATGATCCGTGTGCATGACACATCACCACCCTCACCCAATCCCAGATAGACTAGCACACTCTTTAAAGCGGTCTTACATTAGTAGTTAACAATATAAGAGCAAGTATACTAGTGGGCTATAAGCCTGCTTACATGGCATTTTTTGTTCCTAAATTCTAAAAAGTGCACGCGCATTATTTAGATGAGTCGAGCGGCCGGCTTCTGGCCGCACGATCTTGCTCCTATCGCCCCGCGCGTTGGTCAGGTGGTACCTGGTCGGGCGGTTTCCCGAGCCGGCGCCGCTCAACGACCCCATCTTTTCTTATCCATTCGTCCCGTCCAGCCATAGCGCTCGCCGCCCTCGAGAGCTTCTTCCGCGCCGTCTCGCCCGAGGCCGTCGGTGCCGTCGTCGACTATGTGCCCGCCTCCTTCCCCTCCTCCACCCCACCCTCCGAGCTCTTCCGCTCCCTCCGCCGCTCCTTCCACAAGGCAATTCTCCCCGGCCACCGTATCCCTCTCTTCTCGCCCCACCAGCTTCCACTTTACCTTCTTTCTTGCAGGTGCAGGACGACGGCCACGGCCATGTCGCCGCCTTGTTCCATCTGATCCCCCGCCTCGGCTACCCCCAAGGACGCCCTGTGCGCGCTGCTCGTGAGGGCTTTCCAGCCGCTAGCTCCTCCACCGGTAGGACGTCCAGCCTAGCCGGCTCCAGCAACAGGCGGCATGTCACTAGCCCAAGCATGCACCATCTTCTCGATTGATAGAAGCTTTGATAGAGATCTCATCGCTGTTTTGTGTATGCAGCTGCTGCTACGAGCTGTGTAAATTCTCATGGATGAAGTGCATGGTTTTCATGGGCAGAAGAAAGCGTGTGAACGAGGGGCGCTCCGGCGAACTCGTTGGAGATGCTAGGTGCAGCGACCGCCCGTACGGTGCAGACTGGGATGATTCGACCTCGCTGCGATGTAGTCTAGTTGCACACACATTGAGTTTAGTTGGCTTGTAATGTAGTCTAGTTGCACACACATTGATGTTTAGTTGGCAGGAAGACTAGTTGCACACACATTGATGTTTAGTTGGCAGGAAGACTAGTTGCACACACATTGATGTTTAGTGGCTTGTAGTGTAGTCTAGTTGCACACACATTAATGTTTAGTTGGCAGGAAAACTATTTGCACACACATATGATCGATTGGCTTGTACTTTAGTCTAGTTGCACACACAATGATGTTTAGTTGGCAGGACACTAGTTGCACACATGTATGTGCAATTGATGTGACAATGTAGTCTAGTTGCACACACGTTGATACTTAGTTGGCAGGACTAGTTACACACATATATACTCAGTTGGCGCGGCAATGTAGTCTAATTGCATACACATTAATGTTTAGTTGGCAGGACTATTGGCACACACATATGCTTAGTTGGCGCGACAATGTAGTCTAGTTGCATACACATTGATGTTTAGTTGGCAGGACTATTGGCGCACGCATATGCTCAGTTGGCGCGGCAATGTAGTATAGTTGCACACACATTGATGTTTAGTTGGCAGGAAGACTAGTTCGTCGAAACATCCCCATGCGGGATCTGCTTTTGAAGAGCACGTCGCGAGGGTTTCAACGGTGAGAACGGATCTGAATTTCGACACACGGTTTGGAATATATGCCTTTTATAATGTTGAAAACCAAATTTTAATGCACAAGGAAAGAACATGAGGAACATTAATACAGCGGCATGTAGGTATCTATCACGTGAGAAGAAATCACATAAGAGATGATTAATTTACTATGTCCTTTTTAGTCACAGGGATGATTAATTAACAGTACACTACGCAAATTATTTGGAAAAAAGGTGGCCGCCCAGGAGCGCTAGCGGGCAGCCAGCCGCCCGCTAGACGAATCCCTTTTTGTTTACCTATAGAAGAGAGACAAGTAAAAAAGTGAAGGTGCGGCGAATATTCATTTCTAATACGTCTGTCTGCACCCTATGAATAATAAAAATAAAAACGTGAACAAATTCATAAAAGTCCGAAAAAAATTGCATGGTAGATGATTCAGTGCGTGAGGTCCGTACCAAAATTTAGATTGTTTAGACATCTGAGTAGCTTTCAGCAAAAAAAATCGATCCGAAGTTTAGACATCTGAGTAGCTTTCAGCAAAAAAAATCGATCCGAAGGGTACGTGAATAAAACACTTTTTCAAAAACCCCGAATTTGTCTTTTTTCTGAGAGCTCCTCAAATGTTGAAACAAGCTAAATTTTTGCATGAATCTTAGGCACTGAAACATCTACCAAGCAAAAAAAATGAGATTTTTTTTGACTTTTTCTAGTATTTTTTTACTGTTCATGGCGGGTGTAGATGAGTTCGGTAGCCAAATTGCCGCTCTCAATGGCGAATATTAATTTTTGGGCTCGAGCTCATCTACACTATAGGAACATATTTTTTTTAGAACTCCCTCAAATCCATATGAATTGTCAAGGACTTAATAAGTCCACGACAATTAATATGAATCAGCGGGAGTACTTTTTTTTTCATTTTTCCTATTGAAAAAAATCACAAAAAAAGTATTTTACAAAAGTGTGAAAATATATTTAGATTTTTCTTAAATGTGAACCTTTTTGAAATGTTTGTCATTTTTTGGAAAATGAGAGAATTTTTTGGAAGGCGAATATTTTTTTGATTTTTAAAACACGATCATATTTTGAAATCTCGAACATAACAAATCAAGAAATGTATTTTTTTTGTAAGTATGAACTTTTAAAAGACCAGACGAAAATTTTGAAAGTCTGAATATTTTTGAATTTTTTAGAAAATTAAAAACAATTAAAAACAGCGTAAACATGCCAAAACCTTCTAGAATGTTTATTTATAATAAAATCAGTGGAAACCGTAGAAAACCTCTCAATAGGCTCGCTCAGGCCCTCCACTATGTAGGCCAAAACCGATGCCAAATTCACTTTTTGAACATTTGGCACCGGTGCCCTACATAGCCCAGCCGATGCCAAATAAAAATTTCAGGGCATCGATTCCTCTACTTGCTCCGACGCCATATTTCGTTGAGGCAATAAACTAGGCAGCCAGTGTATTTTTGCATGCGAGGCACCACTAGCGAGACACTGCTTTGAGCTGATATATTACTAGTTTATACGTAGGTGGGCCAGAGATGGATGGCTGCAAATCCTTCACGTTATGATGTCAATGCTAAACTTTTTACATTTGGCATCGTAGTGTATGTGGCAAACTTTTTAAATTTGTGGCACCGAACACATAGTGGAGGGCCTCAGTGGCTGCTTTGTGCGCAGCGACGGCCGTGCCCCTATCTTCGACCAAACTAGGCTCTTACATTTTGAAACCGAGGGAGTATGTGTTTTGACCTGTCTGAGATAAAAAAAAAAGAATTTAAGAATGACCTGTAACTTTAATCAAACACGTGATTTTGTTGCAGTGGCCACATGTAAGTACGACCATCATCCATTCATCCTCTCGCTGTGTGGAGAGCGTGATACGGTGTGCTCGAGAACAGCAGCACAGCTGGTCCCGACGTTACGTACACCCCATGCTCGTCGTGTCAGGACAAGCAGAGGCGGCTAGCTGGTCGAGGACGGAGGAGGATGGGGCATGGCACGTCACGCTCCCGACCCCCGAACCCATCCAGCCTCTATCCATCCATCCGGCCGTCCGTCCGGGTCTGGCCCATCTCACCTGCACCACCACGGCAATCAATCAGTCAGTCAGTCGACCTCCACTCCACTCCACCAGCTAGTCACCAGCACCAGCTAGTGCACCGGGGCGAGCCTCGCTTTCACGGAGCACTGCCCGCCGCCGCGCGCTAGCCAGCCAGCCAGAGAAAGAACCGGAGGGAGAGGGGAACCGGAGGGAGGCAGGCCATGGCGACGCCGGAGCACGCGCGCGCGGGCCGGGGCAACGCGACGGCCACCGCCATCGCGACCAACCGGTGGGGGCCCTACTCGGGCGCGGGCGACTTCGCGGGCAACATGGCCATCATCCTGGCCTCCCTGCTCGCCGCGCTCGCGCTCGCCCTCGCGCTCCACGCCGGCGTCAGGTGCCTGCTCCGCCGCCGCCGGCAACGGCAGCGGCAGGGGCGGGGGGTCGACGGTGTGGAGGACCCGGAGAAGCCGGCTGTGGCGGGGCCGCCCCCGCTGCCGCCGCTGCTGGTGTACTCGGCGTCCGGGACGCGGCTGGCGGGCGCGGCGGCGCACGAGTGCGCCATCTGCCTGGCCGAGTTCGCGGACGGCGACGCCGTGCGCGCCATGCCGGCGTGCGGCCACGGCTTCCACGCGCGCTGCATCGAGCGGTGGCTCGCCGTGCCCGCCTCCGCCGCCCGCCGCCCCTCCTGCCCGACATGCCGCGCGCCGCCCTGACGCGCGCGCGCGAGAGACACCCCCTTGTGGCGTGGGCAAGCGCTCTGCCTCTGCTTCGCTCCCTCTGGAATTGGATTGCTGCCTCCCGAGTTCTTGTCTTTTTCCTTTTTCCAGTCTATTCCGCGTGTAAAAATTCCATCGAGTTCGGGATTTGGGTTTTCAAGCTGGCTCCATCTTTGTGCCGATTTATTTATCAGTAACTAGCCCTCCTCAAGTCGTTCTTTTATCGACGGCCGTGTTTGGCAGCTGGCTCACCGACAAGGCCAAATCAAGAGCACAAAGAGCTTGCGCTGCACTTATCTGAGACTGATTATGATAAGGGAATGATAATCTCAGTTTGTTTGATTTCTGCAAAATCTAGGATTTTAGTACTAATCCAATGATCCAGTCGACTCGGATATGGCTCGCGGCCCGCGCCATGATCGGATACGGCACAGCACCCAATGCGTGCGTGAGAGCGACCGCGCGCCAGCCAGCCGATCAACCGGAGCCTTCTTGGCAGCTGGCAGTGTACCAGAAGTGTGGCGAGGCTCCTTCCTGCTATCGTGTCGTGCGGCGGGCGTGGACTATGGCAGAGGCCCACGCGCCGCGCCCAGGTGCCAGCCGGCGGCACACGGGCGCGCGCCCGTGGCCGGTGACCCCAAGGCGGCCGTCGTTCTCGCCGGAGGACCGTGGGGGGACGGCGCCGGCTTGCGCGCGGACGGACACAGTGCCGGCAGTGGCAGGTCGCCGTTTCGATTTCGGCCGATCAGTAGGATCAGATAAGGGCTAGCTGCGGCGGGCAACCCACCCATGATGCGATGCGTTCGTTGTCAACAAAGGGGAAGGAATGATTGAGTGGAGCAGCACGTCCGGTACGAACGCGTGAGAGCGACGACGGCCGGATCGTTCAACGCCGTCACATCACAGTAAAAAGCGCTTGTAAACGAAGCTTCTAGAGAGGGCAAGTCCTTTTTACCTACTTGGACGGATGATGATGTGGACGCAGAACAAGCTAATCCATCCAAGGCTTCCGCCATGTGGCCGAAACCACGGCGCACTCACGTCGGTGTACGTACGTACTTGCTCCATTCCGAATTACCTGTCGCATGTGCACGTACTTGCTCCGTTCCGAATTACCTGTCACATGTATGGATATATCTAGATTTTACTCCCCACGTAAAATGGCACCAAGTAAAATTTCATAAAGCCTTGATCTTGTTTATCTACATAATAAAAGAAACATCAACATCTACAATACTACTAAAGTCATGCAATACAGAAACTATCACGACGCGTCTAATAAAATTGATTTCGTATTGTGGATGTCAATCTTTTTTTTCCCGTGAAGTTGGTCAAACGTTATGAACTTTGACTTTAAACAAATCTTATAAGTGGACCGGCCAGCAGCACCAAAACTCATGCCAATCCGTGCTATGTGCGATCCCGTTACACGCGATGATGCTGGCGCTTGATCTCCTGTGGAAGACGATCGCATCATCAATGAACAAAAATCTGCCGCAGCTTCTTATGGTGCGCGGAGGCAAACTCGTCCGGCGGCCGTTGTGCCGTCGCATGGGAGGCCGGCCATGTGCTCCCCCAAATGGGCGGGCGGCCTTGGTTTTCCAAACCTTAAATGGATGAACACCGCCGTGCAGGCAAGGCGGCCTTGGCTGCAAAGACCGGGCACCTCACGCCCGTGGGCTGAATTCGAAATCCCAGTGCCAGAAGCATCAAGGCAAATCTTCAACGCATCAACTCACTGGATGATAGGCAACGGGCAAACATCACTCTTTTGGGAGGACAGATGGCTTGACGGCTATAGGATTGCGGAGCTCGCGCCGGCTATTTACAAGCGCGCCAGGAAAGGTGTAAGAACCGTATGCACCGTCTCCCCAGCATTGCAGGGTGATCGTTGGGCTGCTCAAGTGGGCCCGAAGGTAATAACAGCATTGCTACGTGAATACCTGCAACTGTGGACTGCAATTGAAAGAGTGAAACTTCAGCCAACATGATGAAATAGCATCACCTGGTCATGGGAAGCAAACGGCTGCTACTTCACGAGGACGGTCTATGCCACAAAGTTCTGGGGCAGGCAAACCGTCCCCAACGGCCGAATTTACCTGGAAATCCAAAGCGCCATCATAGTGCCGCTTCTTCACATGGCTTGCAATTCAGAACAGACGTGGGACGTCCGACCGATTGGCAAGAAGAGAACTTGATCATCAAGATAGCCGCCCACTATGCAGCCAAGCGGAAGAGAGCATCAACCATATCTTACTACATTGTGTTTTAGCGCGTGAGGTGTGGACGGCAATATGCCACCCCCTTGGCAAGCCGGAGTGGATACCGACACCGAACGACGACCTCTCCACATGGTGCCAGGACAAGGGAGGACGAGGACGGGCTAAGAGGGATGCCAATGCGATCATTATCCTAGTTATGTGGCAACTCTGGAAGCACCGCAACTCTAACATCTTTGACGGGGCCACGCCATTCAAGAATCTAGTTATCCTCGTCGTTGCAAGAGAGGGCCGTGTATGGAAGCAAGCGGAGCTACTAAAGGGAGACACGAACAGGTTCTTGCTGAAGTGGAAGGGTGGGCGTGGGTCATCATATACATTGATCGGCACAATATTCTTTTTTATTCATCAGACATTCTGGCGAACAAAGTACATCCATTTTTAACCGATCATTCAAATTTCGGACCATCTCATAGTTGTATTTTTTTAAACAAGCTGTATTTATTATGGCAAAACCCATAAAAGGTGCACAATTTATTACTCCCTCGGTCCCATAATATAAGAGCTTTTCGCTTATATTTTGGGACTGAGAGAGTAGATTTTTCTACTGGAAGCCCATGACCACGCGTCAACGAGGTATGGGCCTAAGTGCTAGGCCCATAACTGGCGCGATATGGATCGCGAAGCGCTTCGCGGGTGAGCCGGTTTCCCTCGCCCGCGCCGGCTCCCGCTATGAGCCGCCCGCTCTGCAACCAGTACGCCGCGCTCCTCTCCTCCGCGGCCGCCGCCGGCGGCGGCCGCGATGGGGCCCGCGTCTCCGGCGCCGTCCACTGCCTCGTCCTCCGGACGCTCCCGCAGCCGCCGCCCACCTACCTCCTCAACCACCTCCTCGCCGCCTACGCCAGGTCCGGCCGCCTCCCCCTCGCGCGCCGCCTGTTCGACGCAATGCCCGACCCCAACCTCTTCACCCGCAACGCGCTGCTCTCGGCGCTGGCCCGCGCGCGCCTCCTCCCGGACATGGAGCGGCTCTTCGCGTCCATGCCCGAGCGCGACGCGGTGTCCTACAACGCGCTCATCGCGGGCTTCTCGGGCGCCGGCGCCCCCGCGCGGGCGGCCGGGGCGTACCAGGCGCTGCTCCGGGAGGAGGCGGTGGTGGACGGCGCCAGGGTCAGGCCCAGCCGCATCACCATGTCCGGCATGGTCATGGCCGCGTCGGCGCTCGGTGACCGCGCGCTTGGCCGGCAGGTGCACTGCCAGATCCTGCAGCTTGGGTTCGGGGCGTACGCCTTCACCGGGAGCCCGTTGGTTGATATGTACGCCAAGATGGGGCTCATCGGGGACGCCAAGCGGGTCTTTGATGAGATGGAGGGCAAGAATGTGGTGATGTATAATACCATGATCACGGGGCTGCTCCGGTGCAAGATGGTTGAGGAGGCCAGGGGGGTGTTTGAGGCGATGGCCGACAGGGACTCCATCACCTGGACTACGATGGTTACAGGGCTGACGCAGAATGGTTTGCAGTCGGAGGCGCTGGATGTTTTCAGGCGGATGAGGACCGAGGGTGTTGGCATTGATCAGTACACTTTCGGAAGCATCCTTACAGCCTGTGGCGCCCTTGCTGCCTCAGAAGAGGGAAAGCAAATCCATGCCTACACAATCAGAACTCTGTACGATGATAATATCTTTGTTGGAAGCGCGCTTGTTGACATGTACTCAAAGTGCAGAAGCATCAGGTCGGCAGAAGCCGTTTTCAGAAGGATGACCTGCAAAAACATCATCTCATGGACCGCAATGATTGTTGGCTATGGACAGAATGGGTGCGGCGAGGAGGCTGTGAGGGTGTTCTCGGAGATGCAGAGGGATGGTATTAAGCCTGATGATTTCACTCTCGGCAGTGTTATAAGTTCTTGTGCTAATCTAGCAAGCCTGGAAGAGGGAGCACAGTTCCACTGTATGGCGCTCGTCTCAGGGTTGAGGCCGTACATTACAGTGTCTAATGCACTCGTTACCTTGTACGGAAAGTGTGGCAGTATCGAGGACGCACACCGCTTGTTTGATGAGATGCCGTTTCATGATCAAGTCTCCTGGACTGCCCTTGTCTCAGGTTATGCGCAGTTTGGGAAAGCAAAAGAAACTATGGATTTGTTTGAGAAGATGTTATTGAAGGGTGTGAAGCCTGACGGGGTAACATTTATTGGTGTCCTTTCTGCTTGCAGCCGTTCAGGGCTTGTGGAGAAAGGCCGCAGCTACTTTCATTCCATGCAGAAGGACCATGGTATTGTGCCCTTGGACGATCACTATACTTGTATGATTGATCTTTATAGCAGATCAGGGAGGTTAAAAGAAGCTGAGGAGTTCATAAGGCAGATGCCACGGTGTCCTGATGCAATTGGATGGGCAACATTGCTTAGTGCATGCCGGTTGCGTGGTGACATGGAGATTGGGAAATGGGCTGCTGAGAATCTCTTGAAAACTGACCCTCAAAACCCAGCGAGCTATGTCTTGCTGTGCAGCATGCATGCTTCTAAAGGTGAATGGAGCGAGGTTGCCCAGCTTAGGCGCGGAATGAGGGATAGGCAAGTGAAGAAGGAACCAGGCTGCAGCTGGATCAAGTATAAAAATAAAGTTCACATATTTTCAGCCGACGATCAGTCTCACCCCTTCTCCGGAACAATTTATGAAAAGCTCCAGTGGCTCAACTCTAAGATGGTGGAAGAAGGATACAAGCCTGACGTCAATTCTGTGCTGCATGATGTGGCAGATGCTGAGAAGGTTCACATGCTCAGCAATCATAGCGAGAAGCTTGCAATTGCCTTTGGCTTAATTTTTGTTCCAGAGGAAATGCCGATCCGGGTTGTCAAGAATCTGCGTGTTTGTGTGGATTGCCACAATGCTACCAAGTTCATCTCGAAGATAACCGGTCGTGATATTCTTGTGAGGGATGCTGTCAGATTTCACAAGTTTAGCAATGGCATTTGCTCATGTGGGGACTTCTGGTAATTCCACTGTCTGTTTGGCCAACGTTGCACATGCTTCAAGTTTAACTAAAGTCAGAAGTGCTACTGGAAGAAAAGGAGAAAAGCTGAACGAAGCTAATCATGGATAATAGTCCCTGGCCATCAACTGGGTTTGTGTGACACAGTACGAACAAATCACGTTCCCTGCAGGTGCAGGACTCATAAGAGGTGTGTTTATGTCATCATGAAAATGTAGTTCTGGAAGATTGTTTTGATTAACATTTTGTTCCTAATTGTTGGTTGGTATGGATCTGACAGACAAAGGGAGAATCTGCATTTGCTAACAGCAGTATGCAGTTTGGTATAAGGATTGTGCATGACTTCTATATCCTTATTGACTCTTGTGTACCAAAGTGGAAGGGTATGCCAGGTTTTGTCATTCTGTGCGTTAATTACCAAATTCGGCACATTGACAGAAGAAACCACCACTCTTCTGCCTTACTAGTCTGAGTGTTAATCTTTTCATTTCATTTTAGCATAACTAGAATGATGCTAGTCTGAGCTTAACCTCTTGCCAGATAAAGCTCCATCTCCAGTGTTTTTTCTTTACATTTTACATAATGTTTGATGTTGCACACTTCAAGTGGTTACTAATTGCAAAATGTGCAGGATATTTTTTCGGTTATGGCTTGGAGATGGGCCTCAAGTTTGTTGAAAGAAGATCCCACTTATGGCTTTGCACCAAGCAGCAAAGGGAACAAAGCGATGAATCACCATCCACTGAGTCTCTGTTATTAGCTTGGCTTCCAAATCTCCAAGACTTTTGTTACGCAACCGAAGTGTTTCCACAGGCAGCCTAAAACAATGCCAATGTGATGCCTGAACCAATCCCTTGTTGAAGTTTAGTGCCTGGTTGCCATATGGGTACTTGATGGCAATGTGAGTCATGTAAAGGGTATATTTCTAGCAGTTCTGCTTGGACAAGGTCATTGCAGTTTTGTCACCATTAGCTACTGGAGAACAAGCTGCAGCAAGTACTGGGAAGAACTTACTGGAGAAATGCCCCTGAAGAACAGTTATACTGCAATTTGAATATCAGGAATTGCAGAAGTCACTGGCTGCATGCCCAAGAACCCCAGCATGGCCAGGTGAGTGTATTTTAGATACCTGATATATATAACAGCGCAAAGTGTTATCCAGTGTGTGAAGAATCATATGTATTTCTTGTGCATTTTATGGTCACATCGGTACTGTCCTCCTGCAATTGTTGTTAGCCTGAGACAGTATTGACCAACTGGAAATTTGGAAGTAAAAACTCTGTCGAAATTGGACTGGTGTGATGTACAACTCTAGCTTTGTAACCTGACATCTTCCACTAGCTATTACAACTTACTGAAAGGCCTTGACAATGAATAGAGATAACTATTTTTTTTTGCGGGTGAATGAATAGAGATAACTAAGATGGAAAAGAAAAATAAAAGATAGGAAAAGTGAAGCAAAAATTCAGAAGGGATACTGCACATATATGGTAGGGCTAGGGTTCCTACCGGCTCTACTCCGTAGGTTATACGGGCAGGACAGCGAGGGTTGGGGGCGAGGGCGGCGGCTCCGGCGCGTTGGCGCCGTCACGAGGAAGAAGAGGGCGGCGCGGCTAGGGCAAGGTGCGGCTAGGGTTTCCGGCTCCTCTGGAGCCGGGTAATATGATAGAACTATCTTTATTGCTTAATTCCCAAAAAGGTATCTTACAATCTAATATTTATAACCTGAAAACGACTAGCCTAAGATAACTTGTGGGCCAAGCCCTTAATCTACTGCCCAGCGGGCCTCCTCCGGTTGTATTGTAAACTGGTCATAACATCTCTCCCCGCCTGCACGAACAGCTCGTCCTCGAGCTGAAAGTCTGGATAGTGGTGGCGGAAATCCTCACGTGGCTCCCAAGTAGCTTCCTCCACAGGAAGACCTGCCCACTGGATCAAGATGAACCATACCCCGCGACGAAGTTGCACCTTCAACACCTTCTCTGGCTCCGGAAGAAGACGTCCATTGACGGTCGGGGGAAGCGCTGGTGGAGCCGCCGGTGGCTCTCCATGAAAAGGCTTGAGCAGCCCCACATGAAACACATCGTGGATGCGAGCGCCGGCCGGCAGCTGAAGACGATAGGCCACCTGCCCAATGCTCTCCAAGATGGCGAAGGGTCCCGCGTAGCGAGGCCCGAGCTTGCGCTTCGCGCGCGGGTCGAGTGACTGCGTAGAGCGGTGAAGAAGACGCAGCCACACCCAATCACCCACCGCGAACTCCGCCTCATGGTGGTTGTTGTAGTAATGCTGCGCTAGCTGCTGAGCCTGAAGGAGATGCTGAGGGACCTCTGCAAGCATCTCGTCACGGGTGCGAATAAGGTCGCCCGCGGCCTCTGTCCTCGCCGTAGCCAGGTCCACCGGCAAGATCGGCGGAGGTGGCCGCCTGTAGACCACCTCAAATGGTGTCGCACGCAGGGTAGAGTGGTAGGAGGTGTTGTAGCAGTACTCCGCCCATGCGAGCCAATCCACCCAAGCACGGGGCGGTGGATGGCAGCTGCACCGGCTGCTGCAGTGGCCTGGCGCGGCGAGCGCGGCGGAGGCCGCCTGGTGCGGCGGCTGCCACGGCAGCCACGGCGGTGCGGTGGCAGCTATGGGCGGCGCAGCTGGGTGCGGCCCGTAGGACCTGGCCAAGAACAGGCGGATCTCCTGACCGCCTGGGTTAGGTCCCGCAGCGCCCCGAACACCTCCTCCGGGGTGAGGACGGCGGGGGCGGGTGTGATGGAGGATCCCGGCAGCGGAAGAGACGGGTTGGGCGGCGGTGAAGACATGATCGAACCGAAGCTGGCTGCTACCAAATTGTTAGGGCCAGGGTTCCTACTGGCTCTACTCTGTAGGTTATACGGGCAGGACAGCGAGGGTTGGGGGCGAGGGCGGCGGCTCCGGCGCGTTGGCGCCGTCGCGAGGAAGAAGAGGGCGGCGCGGCTAGGGCAAGGTGCGGCTAGGGTTTCCGGCTCCTCTGGAGCCGGGCAATATGATAGAACTATCTTTATTGCTTAATTCCCAAAAGGTATCTTACAATCTAATATTTATAACCTGAAAACGACTAGCCTAAGATAACTTGTGGGCCAAGCCCTTAATCTACTGCCTAGCGGGCCTCCTTCGGTTGTATTGTAAACCGGTCATAACAATATACTATATGCTATAAAATAAAGAAAGTGATGTTTCCATTTTTCTTTACAGTGAAGCCAAGTTGGCTTGGTTGTAGGAGTCCATCTCATGGATGATGAGGCTGGTGGTGGTGACCCGGGCGCTGGTGTTGTTGTTGAAGAGGCACATCCCGTTGACGTAGATGGTCTTTGTTGGGTACAAGCAGTTTGGCTGTACTAGCAGAAATTGCTTAGTATCTAGTTTGGTGGTAGTGTACCAAATTGTAAATCTTGCATGCCACTAGACCACAAGGTGGCAAGTGAAGCATGGGCATGCAGAGCTTGTTTGTAGAACACAGACACAGCTAGCTAGCTTAGCTGCATTGTGCAGTGAAGCTAAGTGAAACTCTCGACAATGAGATCACAGCAACATATTTATTCAGTTCCTACATATATAATATAATGTGCATCTAGAATACAGTATAATTTATTCTGGTAGTCAACAATCAGTTATGGACTGACTGTAATTTTTTGTAAACAAAATATAGTGTGCAACAGTTTCTGTTCGATCATAAATCCATTGCTAGGTTCACTTATCTGCCACCGAGATCATCATCTTCCGAAGTCATGATATCTGCTTTCTGAGACCCAGAGGTACTTTTATCCATCTTTTATTTCTGTTCTGATCCGGAAGATGATGATTTCGGTGGCAGTATTCATATCAAGTATTGGTGTTAACTAAATTATTTACTCAAGACAAGTGCTCCTGAAGGTTTGTTATTTCTTCAACTTGTGAATGGAGCAGTGCATAGAGAATTGTGGATAGGTTCGGATGCTGTTGCTTCTGAGGAGGTTATTTTTAACATTCTTTCATTGCACGTGTAATTCTACTTGGGCTCGATGAGTGTTGTTTCCGATAACTGGTTATGGCTTTCAGAGCTATGCTTGGGCTGCGCCACCGGACCACTTGCCTCCACACTGGCACTCCGGTAAGTAGGAATTTCAATTCTGCATGCCGCCGGAGTGAGGTTGTATTGGTAACATTTTGGCCGCAGTACTGATTCGTTTTTGCCCTATTCAAATTAAGAACTTACAGTGAGAGTAAGCACACAACAGTACAGCTTTATGTAGGTGACCAAAATGTTCCTTGCTAGACCTGATTGTGGAATTTTGTTTGATGGTTTTAGTGGAGGCCTGATACAGCTCATACTCCTAACCATGTAATATTTCTGAGTACATATAGTAAATTGCTAGATTTTGTAGCACTTGCTTAACCATGTTTGACAAACTTAAATGTTCTTGCTTGGCCATGTAATATTTGTGACCGTATATGACTGAATGTAATGAAAGGTGCAAAGATTGTGTTTCGACATTCAGTGCAGTTCAGAGTGGCTTGACAATTCTAGATATTTGTCAAGATAATGCACATGTGCTTATATTTGTCAAGATCATAATCTAATTGTTTTGCTTATCTTAACTATTCCATTCTAGATAAAAAAAAGTTAGCAAAGGTCGGTTTTCTTACTTTGCCCCGCCCCAGCCTCTAAGAAAGCAATTATTTACACCATAAGCTGCTTATAACTATATAATGCAACCTTAACAGAAATTCAGGTCCTGCTGTTTTTGTACTTTTGCTCCACTTTACTTATGTACTATACTAATTTCTCTCTTGCAGGATAAAGTGGGTATTTCTATATGTAGTAAATTTGGTTGGATGATTTTGAGCAAGGATAAATGGTGCACATGAAGATTCCATAGCAGGTTCGAGTGCTTGAGTCCGAGGGGTCACCATTTTTAGTTGCATGTACTTTCTATATGATGTTTCTAGCGGTGTGTGAAGCATTTTCTGATTTTATCGTAAAGTTAAGCAAGTCAGCCTCACATCACCTCCAAAGGGAAAGAGAGCAGAAAATTTTGTGATTATAGGGCACATATAGGAATCCACGCAGCACATCTCTCCAAGCTATACATAGTACACTAGAGATATGAGCCACATTCCGCAACATAACTGGCAGGAGTACATTTTGCCCCCAATAGAATCCTACTTCACTGAATTGCAATGCAATCTAACACCCAAAGCTGGATGCTCTACTTGACAGGCAGGTGGCCTGAAAGACACAAAAGTTGCTCAATTAGCAGGAGGATCCAATAGTAAAGGGACAGTCTTGCAATCATTTATCTTTATCTTTCAACCCTGCTGGTAGCTGGACACAAGCAAAGGATTGATTTCCGTCTTTAGCAAAGCGTAAGGTAATCATCCCAATGTGAGAGAAAAACGAAAGCAAAAGGTAAGGATACTGCCTCTTGTTTTATTCTGCGTTCTAAGGTATTTGTGCACACTGATAAGCATGAAGCAGCCCAAATATTTCTTCGCAGCATATAGCTTTTTTGCTTTACAATATTTATGCACAACAGGCTACTTATGTTTTAGCTTGACAATGTGATATTTCTGACCATATCTGACAGATGCAGTGAAGGGCGCAAAAATTGTGTGTCAATATTTAGTACATTTCGGAGTGTGCCTTGACAGTTCTTGATAGTGTCAATATTATATGCAGGTAACTTTCTTAAAAGTTTGTAGCAGTGTAGGAAGCATTTTCTGATTTATTATGTAGCAAAGTTAAGTAAGCATTTCAGCCTCTCACATTACATTCGAATAGAAAACTGCAATCCTTGTGAGTAGTACTTGTATAGGAATCTGTGTAGCAGATGAAGCTAAATAGTAAAATAGGATTAGTGATATTAGCCGCACCCTTGAATCTAACTTGCACCACATTCTTTTCAATGCAAGTTACACAAAAGTTGTTTGATTAGCTAGCAGCGAGATCAAACAATGGCTGGTCAGGCCTTGAATTCTTTATCTTTAAATCTTGCAGCTAAGCTAGCTACAAGCATAGAATTGATTTCTGTCTTTAGTGAAAGCAAAAGATAGTCCTCAAGGAAAGACAAAAGGCAAAGCAAAAGGGAAGGAATAGTACTGCTTGCTTTTATTCTGTCTAGCCAAGGCATTTGTGTGTAACCACAAGGACCCCGTTGAAGCATGTTGTGTGTCCAGATTTCGCTCTCCAGTCTAGCCAGCTTCTAGTTGCCCCTGTCTCTACCTAGCTACACACTCTCTGCAAGTCTGCATAGTACCAGTTATTCAATATAACCAAGGTATGTAAAGCTCAGCTTACACCTGTATTCAATCAGCCTGTCTGCTTCTTCGTATCTATGTATGCTAGATTTTCTACCCTTGAGCAAATGTGCTCTCTTTACTTTGAAAGAATAGAAGTGAGTTTCGAAGATTCAGAAAGTTCCATTAACAATCACATGTAGATATTACAGTAACCTATGTATTTGCAAAGTTTTGGTGAAATCTCACATGCAGTCCAAACTAAAATATCAATCATGAGAGGCTAAAAAGCACATTTATGTGCTCTAATTTTGTTATTTTTTGCACATAAAAATATAAAAATTTGTATGAAACTTAACAGCTGCACACAGTACTCTATGACATACACGTGTGATTATTTTGAAATTTTGTGGAAGCACGAGAATTATATTTTTTGCATGCTCTCCTTTAGGTCATTGAGTTTTATTTTATTAATCTTGCTTGCATATCATTGCATTTGTATACAGGAATCAATCGAGCTCGAGGAATTCAGCTGGAGACTTCTAGTGAGCTGACTGATCAACGATGACCTGGAAATGGAATTAATCTAGAGGGTAGAGATTGCAGTATCTTGCCAATTCATCATGCGTACAGAAGTATGTTTACATGTACCATCACTTTTCGTTCACTTGTGCATGTTATCTTTCTTATCCCGTTCGAGCTAGTTTACAAAATATTTGGGTTATTGTACCCTCGTGGGTGCATCGATTGTGGTAAATCTTTTGTTGTAAAGTGTTCTATATCTCAGGAGTTCTGTTCATTAATTGCATCACGCTTGCGTAACCTTGCCCATCACATATTGTTTCATATATATACTACTCCATCCGTTCCAAAATAGAGTGCTTCCTCTCTTCCCGTGCTTCAACTTTGACCATAAATTTAACCAATGAGACCGACTGCGGCGGGAGCAAAAGTTATACCAGCGAATTCGTATTCAAAAGAAGTTTTCAACTATATAATTTTTTCTCCCGCCGCAGTCGGTCTCGTTGGTTAAATTTATGGTCAAAGTTGGACCTCGGGAAGCGCGGGCACACTATATTTTGGAATGGAGGGAGTACTGCTACTATGTATGTAGCTACTCTGCACTGGTGGCCACCGTCCTCACCGCTTCACATATGCATGCAGGTTATCAAGGCAAACACCATTGATGAGGCTGTTGAAGGAATTCTCGATGAACTCAAGTATACTAGAGGAAAAGAAAATGTCATATACTTTGATGGCTGGGACGGGCTGGGGGCATCTGCGGTCGTGCAAGCCGTAGCCCAACAGCGCGCATCAAATGAAAAGAAATGGCAATGGGGACTGCAGTTTGAGCAAGTCATCCACATCGACTGCTCTAAGTGGGAGAGCACAAGAGCAGTTCAGAGGGAAATCGCAGAGCAGCTGAAGCTTCCGAATCAGGTGATGCAGATGTTTGACAAGCAAGACGAGGAGGATGATTTCAATGGTATTACTGATCAGCAATCTCGGGCTGGGATAGCAGAGGTCGCAATAGAGATCCAGAGGAGCATACAGGGCAGCAGGTTTTTGCTGGTTCTTCACAATGGAAGCAACGAGGAGATTGACATATCTAGCCTTGGTCTTCCTGTATATGAATATTTGACCAACAAGGTGATATGGACCTTCCAAGGGAGGTTTCGGATGGACCCCAATATGAAAGACAAGGCCATGAAGAAGGATATAACAAATGTTCTTCTCTCAGCTTCATGCTACGAGAAAAACCCACAAGATCTCTGGTACTATCTACTGCGCAAAGAGGCTACACTAGTTGCATATAAGAGTGGTGTTGATCCTGAAATACTTGTTCAGTGCTTCTTGTATATGTTGACAATACATTGCACCAGCCGCCATTATGTCGACAGCGAGTATGATTTGGCTACCCATGCATGCAACTATTGGATATGTGATGGAATCATACAGAAAGCCACAGACATTGCTGAAGCATGGCAAGTTGGTGAGAGACTGCAAGGTGATATCCGATGGAATATGGACTACCGCGACAATGAATTTCCCTCTCGCTTTCTATGGTATGCTGAGTGCGTACCACACTGGGCATCACCAGCTCATGGATTTGTGCTGGTCCCTGATGGAGTCGTACCTAGCAGAATGTTCCAGCATTTTGACAAGCTTGGCGTGATGAAACTCTCAAGATGTAGCTTCAGCTTTTCATCACCTCCATTTCTCTGCTGCCACAGCCTTAGATTTTTATGGCTTGACCACTGTCAAAACCTAGGAAAGAGAGATGAGGCGCAATTGGAAGAGGACACCCCAAGGTTGTGGTCATGCTTCCAAAGCTTATGGGTGCTTGACCTGCGCTACACAGATTGTGATTGGATCTTGTCTGCACGGATGATGGATCTCATGACCCAGCTCAGGGAGCTAAACGTGATGGGAGCCAAAAACTGGGACTTTAGCCATTTACAAGGACGGTTGCGTAACATTCGCAAGCTCCGGTTAACAAAGTCCACCTGCTGGTCCGACACCAATGTGTTCTCAGATATGGAAAGCATGGAGCTTCTTGATTTTTCAGGGAATATGGTCAGTGGTTACATGAGAAGCTTATCTGGCTCAGCAAGCAACATTAACCTTGATACTGTCATTATTGGTGCCTGTGGTGGGTTAAAAATCATCTCTTTTAGGGACTGCAAAGAATTGAAGAACATTTTCTTGAAAGGATCGTTGGGGAGTCTTGAAGAGCTGGACCTCTCGGGCACAGGAGTGAAAACACTCAACTTCAGGGAAGTGGTAGCCACCTCACTCCCCAAGCAGATCATCCTGCTAGGCTGCGAGAAGCTCCGTGCAATATTGTGGCCTAAGACATTTGAAGGGAAAGGGTGGTCTGGTTTGCTGCATCTTGACACCACCTCAATATCAGCATCAGCTTACGGAGGTGAAGCATCACATGCACATCCCCTTAGCGATCAAGCCCTCCAACAGCAGAAAGAAGAAAAGTTTAACGGTGGATGGCAGATTTCTCTTATGGATACAAGGCTCCTGAGGTCGCTTTCTCCTGTAAGAGAATTTTTAAGGGCCACATCCGTACATATTGATATCTGTCCTGCAGCTACTGTTGGTGGTTGCAACATCCAAGGACAGGCAGCCACAAACTACTGCAAGTCCAACCGCACACAAGGACTATGGTGGACTCCATGTATGGATATGTCTTGAAGGATGGTGGCCCAGTTGGAGTGATGGTGATGTGGGACTGCCCTAAGATATATCTTTGGGATGAACCAAAGACATGTATGATAAAGATCATTCATGGACAGGGCAACAAACTTTTGGAGGATGCCCCAAGTGCTAGCACTAGTGCTTTATTATTGCCTGGTTTTATATGCAAGCATAGTACATCTGTGCATGCCTATGATGACTTGTCCATCACCAATATCCCTCCACCTCTCGACGGATCAGGATGGCAGAGTCTAAGATGGTGCCGAGTCGAGAGGTGCCCCAAGCTACACACGGTCTTCAATATTGGGCAGGGCAATGGTGCGTCCAGCTTTAGGTGTCTGGAGACATTATGGTTGTCCCAGCTTCTGACGGCAGATACATTTACTACGTCAATTCTGACCTTTTGTAGCCTGGAGTTCTTGCACCTGGACTGCTGTCCCAGGCTCTTACACGTGTTCACCTTGGCCAGCAGAAATTCAGGGAGGTTCTTCTGTAGTTATTTGCAGACCCTCGAGATAGTGTACTGTGATGATCTAAGGGAGGTCTTCCCTTTGGCCCCTGGGCGCCAAAAACAGGATACAATTATAGAATTTCCCTATCTGAGGAGCATCCACCTGCATGAGGTCCCCAAGCTGCAGCACATATATGGGTGCAGGATGTGGACACCTATACTCGAGACCGTCATGATCCGAGGCTGTTGGAGCCTTAGCCGTCTGCCGTCCGTCGGCCGTGACACCAAGCCACCCAAGGTGGACTGCGAGAAGGACTGGTGGGATAACCTTGAGTGGGACGGGTTGAATAAGTACCATCACCCTTCCCTCTATGAGCCAAGCCACTCGCTGTACTACAAGGCCGAGCTGCCCAGAGGCACCATACTCAGGTGAGCTACACACATATTACTCCATCTCTCCTACTCTGCAAATAAACTTAATTTTGTGCTGAACAAATCACTAGCTTCTCTTTTCTAGAACAAAAACCAACTTATCTACTGTATCCTTTGAAAGTCCATATGTTTAATCATCCCTACCAAATGTTGGTTTATTATGCCGCAGGTAATTCACCTCTCCCGTGAATCAACCTTCGGGCTCGTCCAACCTGAATGCATGTGCGTCATCATGCAGACCTACATAACTGAAGCTTTCCTGCCGTGTATATGTTGCTTGCCCTGCTTGCTGCTTGATTGCTTTGTGGTGTTCCCTACATCGTCATTGCCTTAGTGCGGTGACGCCCCTTGCAGTTTCATTTGATTTGGTTTGGTTTGGTTTGGTTTGGTTTTGGTTTTGGTTTGATTTGATTTGGCCATCATTGCTCGGTCCATCAAAGCACTGTTCATCTGGTTGCTTTCGAGCAAATGACAAAAATAAATCCGAGTGCAGCATGAGCTCCTTCTGTGTGTGGGTGTGAGTGTTTGGTGTGGTACAGTCGGCCATCGACTGGCTGTAATATGTAAGCTTGAATGATGCTGGTGATTATTGTGTATGTGGAGTTGTTTTGTTGTGGTTTGAATAATCAACTGATTGTAATTTCTAATTTGCAACATGAATGGTGATGATGATAGTGATGGTTTTGTGTGTGGTGTGCACAACGGTTTGGTTTATCACTAGCGCTACCTATATCCATGTCTTCTGTTTGTTCCGATCTGAAAGATGACGACAATTTGGATGGGAGCCTATTAAGCGTTGTCAGAGTTCTGAAGGTTGTCAGAGAATTATGCTTACTTTTTTTTCTTAGGGAAATGATTCTGTTCAATTGACTGATAACTCACTTGCGCCGACCGCCTCCTTCGTCGTCAGATCGTCTTGATCCTGCAGTGCGGAGTGCGCACACCCTGGCGGCCACATCCCCCTTTCGGCCACACATCCCACAAGCCTTATCTCATTCTGTTATTCTTCCTCTCCCGTACACCCACCTTCTCCCAAATCATTAGGCGATGTTGGGCCGTGGAGTGTCGCGCGGATGCCCGCCAGAGTGAAGGCACGGCGCGGCGCGGTGCCATCGTTGTTACAGATGCAGTGGGGGGATTCCACCACCACAACCTGCCCGCGCGGTCGTTGTCGAAGCCGTCCAGGTGCTGGCAGGGAAGAGCCATGCCCGGCGAGCCTAGACGGAGCCCGGCCGGAGGTCCTTTGTTTAGAGACAACAAGCCTCTTTGTTACAAAAGGCCTCCTTGTTGCAGAGACCGGAGACAAAAAATGATTCAAAAAGGTCTTGTAACAATGATCTTGTTGCAGCAGGCCGAGCACAACAACAAGGCTCCTGCTGCAGAGATCTTGAGACGAAAACAATAATTCTCGGACACCATCCATGTTGCACAAGTCCTTCCGCAACATTATCTATGTTGTACAAGGGTGAAAGACGAAAAATAATACTTTTGCAACACAAGCTCTGTTGCAAATAAATTTCTACAATGCAGAGATGACACTTAAGGAAATAACGCTTTAAGCTCAAAAAACAAAGAAAACAATGCTTCGGGTGGTTTTGCAACGAAGCCTCGGTTGCAGAGCGAACAACGCAACAACCGGCTTGTTGCAATTCACGATGTGCACGTTTGGGGGAGATCCGACAGATGTTTTTTTTTGTCAATCGGACGGCCCTGAAGGCGCTCGATGTTTTTATGCTATATGCCGGATGACGCGTATAGCATCGCCCAACAAAGAAAAGGGGAGTAGAAAAGAAGCAGCAATTGCAAATGGGCCCGATGGGGTTTCCATGAGAACATTGTTCCTGGGCCAGGCGTTGTTGGTGTTCCGCAACTCCGCCGGCGAGTCCGGTTCGAGGTTGCGGAGCGAGGGCGAGCGTCGTAGACGAAGTAGTCGAAGTAGTCGAACAAGCGAAAGTAAATGACACAGAGAGATATGGAGGAGACCAGCTTTATTAATCAATCATCAGGGATTACAATGATAGCTCCTCGTTGCTTTATATAGGGACTAGGGGGTCAAGGGATAAGTACCCACTTAACGTAAAGTGGGGGAACGGGAGGGGCTACCCCGTGCGATACGCACGAGGCCGCCGCCACCCCCCAACGATCGCCCCGGTTTCCCAACACTCCCCCTTGGGTAATTATCCGTATATCCATGCCTCAAAACTCCGAAAAACCCAGTGGGAAAAAAATATGGAGAAAGAGCACATAGTATACGTTGTTGTATTGTACGAATTGCCTCGTCAAAAACCTCATGTGAGAAACATCAGGAAAACTCACTCAAGGGAAAAAGAGTACAATCCACTCAACCATCAAGTTGAGTACTCGATCATCAGGATTGAGATTTTAGCGACGAGTTTGTGAAGTTTCTCCCCCTGAACCTTGCATCTCTCTAAGTCTCATCATACCGATTCCACGCACACACCTCTCTAAGGTTGATGCCGGTAATGATTTAGTGAACATATCAGCAAGATTGTCACAGGACTTAGTATGCAAAACTCTCACCTCGTTCAACTACTGCAGTTCATGTGCATAGAAGAACTTGGGACTAATATGCTTTGTGAGGTTACTCTTCACATAACCCATCTGGACTTCTGCAACACAAGCAGCATTATCTTCATAGATAATGGTAGGAGTTTGTACGGTGCTCAGTCCACATGTCTGCTGAATGTGGCCGATCATCCGCCGAAGCGATACACACTCTTTTGACGCTTCGAATAGTGCCATGATTTCTGAGTGGTTCGTGGAAGTCGACACAAGTGTTTGCTTGGATGATTTCTAGGAAAACGCGGTTCCACCACAAAGAAAAACATATCCAGTCTGCGATTTACAATCATGCGGGTCCGATAGGTACCCTGCATCGGCATAGCCTATAATAGATAGGTCTTGATTCCTCTTATAAAACAGGCCAAGATCTTTGGTCCCTTGCAGGTAACGGAAGACGTTCTTGACACCTTTCCAATGCCTCTTGGTAGGTTCAGAACTGTACCTTGCAAGCAAACTGACGGCGAAAGCAATGTCTGGCCGTGTACAGTTTGCGAGATACATGAGTGCTCCAACTGCACTTAGGTAAGGAAATTCTGGTCCCAGAGTTTCCTCCCCCTCTTCCTTTGGCCTGAACGGGTCCTTGTCTGGCTGTAAAGATCTTCCGACCATCGGGGTCTTAGAAGGATATGCCTTATCAAATCCAAATCTTTCCAACACCTTCTGGGTGTAGGTCGACTGGTGCACTAGAATCCCATCAGGGGAATGTTCAAGTTGCAGACCTAGACAGAACTTGGTTTTACCCAAATCCTTCATCTCGAATTCCGACATCAGGTAGGAACTCGCTTCCTCAATATCCTCAGGTGTACCGATTATGTTTAAATCGTCCACGTACACCGAGATTATACAAAATCCATCTTGGGATCGCCGTATAAAAACACATGGGCAATCTTTATTGCTCGTGTAGCCCTTCTCATGAAGGAAATCGCTTAAGCGATTGTACCACATTCTACCAGACTGTCTGAGTCCGTACAGTGCCTTTTGAAGTTGAACACTGTATAGACCCCTGTTTGCTCTATCATGGTTCGGAATAGGGATACCCTCTGGAACCTTCATGTATATGTTCGAATCCAAGTTACCATACAGGTAAGCAGTGACAACATCCATTAGTTTCATTTTCAAGCCCATGTTTACTGCCATCGAGATCAAGTATCTAAAGGTAACTCCATCCATGACCGGGGAATAAGTCTCCTCAAAATCGACACCTGGTCGTTGAGTGAACCCTTGAGCGACGAGCCTTGCTTTGTACCGTACTACCTTATTATTTTCATCTCTCTTACGAACAAAAACCCACCTATGGCCAACAGGGCGAATGTGGGGAGGGGTTCGACAAACTGGTCCGAACACCTTCCTTTTGTTGAGAGATGATAATTCGGCAGTAATTGCCTGCTGCCAATCTTTCCAATCTGACCTTTTCTTGCAATCAGCGAGCGTGTTAGGCTCAGGGTCAAGATCTATGATTGAGGCAATTTTCGTAGCAAAGTTAATGTCGACAACCACCGTTGCTCGGTTCAGGGACTCCCCTGTATAAATATAATTTATGGCCATTTCGTCATGGAGCGCATTCGGCGCAAACACTTGCTCTACCAAATTTCCCATTATGGGAGCAAGGTCCTTTAGATTTCCCGCGCCGATGTGTGCGCTCACATCTCCGCTGGGTGTTTCCCCTATGGGAAAGTTTAAGTCCGGAATTTCGTGCACTGAATTTTCTGTACTTGTGCCAGGTCTCGACTGGCTCCCCGTTTCAATTTGGGGTACTTTGGCGACAGGCTGCGATAAATCTCTCTTATCCTTTTTCGTCAGGCGTCCCCGAGTACTTGGGATTTGAGAAGCCGGATTTCTCATCCTTTTAGGCCTTTGGACGGGAGCGGGTATACCATCATTTTTCTTCGGTATTTCAACCCTTTCCGGTGCATTGCGCGCGTGCACATGCGATTTTGTCACAGTCTTTAAATCACTAAAGTGGTCAGGCAGTTGATTTGCTAATGACTGCAAATCTATTATCTTTTGGACTTCTCTCTCAGTCTCAGCAGTGCGCGGGTCATGAGCATGGATCCCCGTGGCTTGCCACGTGATTTCTCGACTTTTAGCATCAAGAGGTTGATTCTCTCCCCATAAAGTCGGAAAAAGATCCTCGTCAAAAATGCAATCAGCAAAACGGGCCGTGTGACAGTCACCTGTCATGGGGTCCAGATACCTGATTATGGACACAGTCTCATAACCAACGTATATCCCCGACTTACGGAGCGGGACCATCGCCGATCGCTGAGGGGGTGGTATTGGTACATATACCTGGCAACCGAACCTACGAAGGTGGGAAATTTTCGGTGCCGACCCTTGCGCAAGCTGAACAGGAGAGTGGATGTTGTAGGCCGACGGTCTAAAGTTGATGAGATTGGCCGCGTGTAACACTGTGTGGCCCCAACATGTAGTTGGTAAATTACAACCCTGAAGGAGCGGCCGGGCAATGAATTTAATTCTTTTAATCAATGCCTCGGCAAGTCCATTTTGTGTATGAACATGCGGTACCGAGTGCTCAACTTTGATTCCCATTGCCATGCAATAATCATCGAACGCCTTTGAAGTAAATTCTCCGGCGCTGTCCATTCGAATAGACTTTATACGATAATCCGGGAAATTATTCCTCATTTGTATGATCTGTGAGATCAATTTTGCAAAGGCATGGTTCCGTGTTGACAGCAGGCAAACATTGGACCATTTAGAGGAAGCATCAATGAGCACCATGAAGTACCGAAACGGCCCCATGAGGGGCTGAATTGGACCGCATATGTCCCCTTGGATACGTTCCAAGAACGCGGGGATTTCATCCCTCACCTTGAGGGGTGATGGCCTAATGACTAACTTCCCCTTAGCGCATGCGGAGCACACGAAATCATCGGGATTCGGGAAGTTCTTCACGTTAACATTATGACCATGCGAGTTGTTTATTATATTTCTCATCATCCTAAGTCCGGGGTGGCCTAACCTATCGTGCCAGAGGCAGAAGAGTTCAGAGCTTCTAAATACGGTTTTGAGGGTAGTGTACACGGGCGGTGCTACTATCTTAGTGTAGTATAGCCCTGTGTTGAATGAAGGGAGCCTTTCGATAACATGTTTACCACCTGCATCCCGCTTTGTGATGAGTAGGCACTCCTTGCCATTTTCATCATCGGTCTCAGCATGGAAACTATTAGCGCGGATGTCTCTAAAGCTCAAAAGAGTACGAGTCGACTCCGGGTACAACAACGCATCATTAATGATCAAAGTTGTTCCCATAGGGAGTATAATAGTGGCTCGTCCGGAGCCAACTATGTGAGAACCGCAGCCGGCGATTGTCATAATACTTCCCGGAGATTTTTTAATGGACTCAAAATACTTAGTTTCTCGTAAAATGGTATGAGCGGTGGCGCTATCGGCAAGGCACGTTTCCTCCATTCGGGCGCCACACGCGTTCTCAAATATGACATCTAATTAATGTAATGAGGAAGAAAATACATTAAAAATAAATGCACACATCTCAGAACATAACATGCTATCGTGTATAAATAATGGAATAAATGAATGAAATAAATGTCATCCAATCGCCAAAGTAAAGAATAAGTTTATGCTCTCATAGAGCTTACAACCAAATCGAATTTATTCAATTTTATTATATCAAATCACGGAATCATGATAACCAAAGAAGTATGCTAAGTGGACTCGGCGAAGAAGCCATTCACTTCAGCCGCAATCTCCATACTAGTGAGCTGATCCTCCTTAGAAATCATCTTGGAGGCAGCATCAATGTCTAGTGGCGGCGCCGCCGCCGAGGCGACCATGTGGTCAACCTCCATGGCGACGTGGGCGTCGGTAGAGACCGCCAAAGCTGCCGCGATGGGCACCACGGGGGTCGTCTCTATGGGCGCAGCAGGGGGTGTAGCGATCATCACGGGTGCCGCCATGGGCGCCGGTGGTGCTGCCTCCTGAACCAAGGCGAGGTGCGTCTCACGCGCCGTCCAAGCCTTGTATGCTTCGACGACATCCGGTGGTGCGCGGCACTGGCGGGAGAAATGCTCCACCGAGCCACAACGGAAGCAGTCCTGAGGCCTCTTCCCCCCTTGCCCGGCTTTTGCTGCTTAGCCGGGGCGGAGGGCTGAGGACCCTTCTTCTTGCCCTTGCGGCCCCTCTTCTTCTGTTGAGGCTTGCGGACTTTGAGAGCATTCACCTCCTGGCGAGAACTCCCCCCAAGTGGTTGCGCGGCAAAGTTCTTTTTCAGAACCTCATCCTGCGCCTCTGCCACCTGGAGGACGTCAATCAACTCTGAATACCTCGTGTAGTTGCCCTGGCGGTAGTTCCGTGCGGACAGGACCGCGTCAGGGTGGAAAGTGGATAGGGTTTTCTCAATCTTCTGAGTGTCGGTAATCTGAGTACCACACATCTGAAGAGTCGTACAAATCCGGTGCAGGGCCGAATTGTACTCCCCAACCGTCTTGAAGTCCGCAAACCTCAGACGGATCCACTCTGCCTCTGCACGTGGCTTCACAGTGTACTTCAGCCGCTCAAACCGCTGCTTAAGAGCGGTCCAAAGGCCAGAAGCACTGCGCTCAGCCATATACTCATCTTTCAGAGTAGGTGACAGGTGATGACGGAGAAAGTGCAGAGCCTGCGCATTCTCAGTTTCGAACTTGGGATCAGTGGCGGCCAGCTGGGCCCCCTTACCGATCGCTCTCAGGAGGGTTTTGCCCTGGAGAAAAATCTCACAGTCCGAGGCCCATGACAGGTAGTTCATCCCCGTCTGGGCCAACTCAGCAAACTCCTTGTGGACAATTCCGGCCATCTGCGATTTATGCAAAAATCATGAGATTACAGCAGGTAATCATTTGCACAAAGCGATGTTGATAAACTTATTCAATAAAAAGGACGTTCCAATATTTAAAACATGCTATTATATGACTTACTAAATGATTAAGAGTGCTAAACAATTAATCTACAGCAGTAAAATCATACAATAATATCATGTTACAATGGATAGCATGTTAAGCGCATCTAGTATGTGAAAACTAGCCCAAAAAATGAGTTCCCGAGGCATTTTAAAGCCTAAATACGCATATTTCAGCTAAAACAGACAGTTTTAGAGGCTTCGACGCGAAATATTACAGCAGGAATATAATGCGCGTAAAAACAGGAAATGCCAGGGGCTAAAACGCGAATAACCGCACGCGCGCGCCCTCTCTGGCCTGGCCCAGTTCGTCTGCAGGCCGTAAAATGGGCCGTCGGCCCGTGTAGCCGGCTCAGGGGTCGCTAGGGTTTCCAACCCTAGCGCCCGAGCGCCCGAGCGGCGGCGGCCTCGACAGGCCGTGCGCACGCACGGTGCGGCATGGCGCGGCGCGGCCATGGCGCGGCGGCGGCGACGGGTGCCAAGCCAGCCAGCCCGCCGGGCGCGGCGACCTCGCGTGCACGCGGAGGCGGCCAGCAGCCGGGCGGCGGCCAGCGCCAGGCCAGCACGCACGCCGGGCGCGGCTACCGCACGTGCACGCGGGGCGGCCCGCAGCCAGGGCCAGCAAGGCACGCGGCGGAGGCGGCCAAGCCGGCCAGCGGGGCAGGGCGCCCACGGCGCGGCGCGGCCAGCGGGGCAGGCGGCGCGCGAGCACGCGCCAGCAGGGCGCGACGCGACGAGCCGGCCAGCGGGACGGCGGCGGCGGCGTCAGCAGGACGCTGCGCAGCGCGCGCGACCAGCGGGTCGCGACCGGCAGGTGGCTACGTTGCGCGGTCAGCAGGGCCAGGGCGACGCCGTCGATGGCTTGGCACGGCGTCATCTGGACGCCGGCCTCGGGATGTGGATTCTTCGTCGCGTTCGTCCGGAACTCCGACGGCGCATGGCACTTCTGGTGCTTTTGCGGCGGTACCGCGACCATCTGGATCGCGATGCGTACCGACTCCCTATAGTGCAGTCAACAAGTTCCTCTTAGTCCAAGAACATCGACATTGGTCGGCGACGTATTCGTCCGCTCGGTTCTTGGGAGGAAAATCCACACCATAGGTAGATGAAATCCGAAAAATAAACTAATCGCAAAAACGGAATCGCAGTAACGAGAGAAATCCATTTTTGCAGGAGTGGAGATCGGATCTTATACCTCCGCGGGATCGACGAAAGCCTGCGTGATGCAGGCTTGACGGAGAGTTGATGGAGCGAAGCATGCTGATAACGTGTTCCGCAACTCCGCCGGCGAGTCCGGTCCGAGGTTGCAGAGCGAGGGCGAGCGTTGTAGACGAAGTAGTCGAAGTAGTCGAACAAGCGAAAGTAAATGACACAGAGAGATATGGAGGAGACCAGCTTTATTAATCAATCATCAGGGGTTACAATGATAGCTCCTCGTTGCTTTATATAGGGACTAGGGGGTCAAGGGATAAGTACCCACTTAACGTAAAGTGGGGGAACGGGAGGGGCTACCCCGTGCGATACGCGCGAGGCCGCCGCCACCCCCCAACGATCGCCCCGGTTTCCCAACAGTTGGTTTGAGGCATGGACTTCATGCCTGGGAGAAAATGGAGCCTGGCCATGGCCTGGAGACATGAAAAATACTATTGCCTGGCCAGGCCTGCCTGAGTGCTATGCGTTTGGTTCGTGTCATGTGCCCTGTGTAGCAATTATTTATGTGTCAGAAATAGCTGCTGGAGCGAATCAACCTATGGTTGAGTTGGTTAGGTGGACAGTGGTATCCCCAACCCACCAGGGTTTAAATCCTGGTGCTTGCATTATTCTACGGTGACTTCGTAAATCTCAAGATGACATGCCGGCTCAGTCTCTCGGAGGTGCTCATAGGGGTAGGGTGTGCGTGCGTACGTGCGTTCATAGGGATGAGTGTATGCGCGTGTATATGAGCACTTGTGTCTGTACTGATGCTCAAAAAAAAAGAAATAGCTGCTGGCCCACAAGAAAAAAGCAGGCGACCGGTGCAAAACGCCTGGTCCAGGCTAACGATCGTGCCTGATGTTTCAGTCAGGCTAATGACTATGGCAGGAGCTCCAGGCCAGGCTAGTATTTCACTCTTGAGGCACCAACCAAACAATTAGCAATTTTTTTGCCAGGTATTGAACCAAACTAGCCCTATGTGCGCGGAAGGGTGGTGGTTCGTCCGTGTGTCCTCTCCCCCTGAAGATAGATATCGCCGGCGGCCTCGCCGTCCAGAGCTGCCGGCGTGGGGTCGCCGGCAGCTCTCCAATCCAGCCAGTTTATAGTGGCACCTGAACGATCTACTTGGCTTCTATCGACCTACAGATTCTCTACATAGTGCCATTTCTTCACTTAACCAAGGTATATATGTAACTAGCTCATCTTACACCTGTACTAAATCTGCTTGTCGAGCTGTAGATTTATCTAAGCTAGCTTTGTTTATCGCTTCTACTTGTATCTCAATGTAGTCAGGAAGTCCGGAACTGATCAACTACTGGTCAACATATTAGTATATATGGAGATTGCTGAAGAGCTGAGTGGTCGATCTTGAGCCCGAAAATGACTTCATCTAGAGGCTAGAGACCGGCAGACCCGATCAATTCATCATGCGTACAGAGGTACTTTTGCACTTACAAATCACCTTTCATTCCATTCTGCGTGTTATATATATTTTCTATCCATTCAAGCGCAGTTTGCAATATAGATAATTACGGTAGATTTTGGGGTAAAGTTTTGTCTATGCCTGCCAGCACGGTCGTTAGTTAATTTGGATCATGCATGTGTTTATTTTGCAGCTCAGTTAATGGAGCTTAAAAAACAGTTAGTCATGCATCAGAATATTGCCAATAGCCCAATACATGGGTCACCTTATAGCTTGTTTTTTTGTTAGTACTGAATTCCAAGTTTGAAGTTTGGACCGATTCTCACCTCACCTCCCTGTACACATATGCAGGTTATCGAGGCGGACACCATTGATGTGGCCGTCGACAGGATTCTCGTTGAACTTGGGAAAGACACTACAAGCAGCAGAGAGAATGCCATCTACTTTGATGGCTGGGATGGTCTTGGGGCATCTGCCGTCCTGCAAGCCGTAGCCAAACGTCTTGGAGTATCAAATGAGCCGTCGACAAGGCCTGCAGGGCTGGAGTTTGAGAAAATCATCCACATTGACTGCTCAAAGTGGGAAAGCAGAAGAGCAATGCAGAGGAAAATAGCAGAGCAGCTGAACCTTCCCAATTGGGTGATGGAGATGTTTGACAAGCAAGATGAGCTAGATGATATTAATGGGTTAGATGAGGGCTCCCGAACTGAGATAGCACAAGTTGTCAGAGAGATCTATCAAACCACACAGAATCGGAGATTCTTGGTGATTCTGCATAATGGAGGCAATGAGGAGATTGATATATTCAATTTTGACCTTTCTCTATATGGATATGCCAATAGCAAGATGCTGTGGACTTTCCGAGGGAGGTTTCGGCTTGACCCCAAGATGACAGACAATGTGAAGAGCACAACAACACATGTTCTTGTTTCAGCTTCAAGATATTTGCGAGATCCACAAGAGCTTTGGTCTTATCTAGTTCACCATGAGGCTGCACAACTTTCCTGCTATAAGCATAGCCAGGTGCTAGTGCTTTACTATTGCCTTACTGTGTACATTGTCGGGTTACATCTATGCACATTTATGATAACGCCTCCATCATGAGTATCTCCAACGATGGATGGAAAAGGCTAAGATGGTGCCGGGTGGAGAGGTGCCCCAAGTTACACAGTCTTTCCTGTTCCCCGGTACAGTGAATACACCTTTCTTGGCCTGCATACATTCTGGGCATCCCAGCTCCTCTCTGCACGCTACATCTGGAACATGCCAGTTCAAACATACTTTTTCGACCTGAACTTCTTACACCTGGACCACTGCCCCATGCTTGTACATGTACTCCCCTTATGCCTAGGCTATTGGACGGGGTTGAGTGGTTTGGAAACCCTTGAGATAGTGTACTGTGGTGATCTCACGGAGGTATTCCCTTTGAGCCCTGAGCTTCAAGAGCAGGATAAAATTAAAGAATTTCCCAAGCTGAGGCGAATACACCTGCATGAGCTCCCCGTGCTGCAGCGCATCTGTGGACGCAGGATGTTTGCGCCTAAACTCGAGACTATCAAGATCAGGGGCTGCTGGAGCCTTAGGCGCCTGCCTGCCGTTGCCCGTGACACCAAGCCGCCCAAGGTGGACTGCGAGAAGGAATGGTGGGACAACCTGGAGTGGGATGGGTTGGAGAAGAACCACCATCCTTCCCTCTACGAGCCAACCCATTCGTTGTACTACAAGAAGGCCCAGCTTCCCAGAGGCACCGTACTCAGGTGAGCTTTACATCTAGTTCCACTTGTATGTATGTTCCTTAGTATGTACATACACTGTGCTAGTAAGCTCTTTTGTTGAACCTCATTATTAATTACTCTCTTTATTCTACAAAAAAATTCAGCCTAGTACTGAAGTAGTATGTGTGGTTAATCATTCATACCATTGTTGGTTTTTATGCTGCAGGTAATCGATCTTGAGCTTCTTTCAAGGAAATATGAGTGATCGATCCTCAAGCATGCAATGCTACCTCCTACATAGCAGAAGCTTTCGTGCCATGTGTCTGTGCGTTGCTTGCCCTGCTTCCCTCTTGATTGGTTTGTGGTGTTCTCTCTACATCTGTGTTGCTGCCCGGTATGGCTTCCAGTTTGATTCGGTTTGGTTTGGTTTGATCATCTTTGCTCAGAGCTCTCGAGAAAATGAGAAATAAATCAGAGTGGGCATTCAGCTTATGCATCACGCATGAGCTCATGAGCTCTCGTGTTGCTGCTTGCTCATTCTGCATGTGTGGTTGCTTATTACGGTAATGAATTGTTGGGTATGGGGTGACTGTTATTTGTAAGCATAAACGATGATGGTGGTTATATGCTTGTGTGTGCGTGTGGTGTTGTTTGTTGTGGTACAATTATGAATATTGTCGTCACTTGTTATCTGCTGATTGTAAGTAAGCTGGGATGGTGTCTGTTCCCATGCCAGTTTTATATATGTGCATTGTGCCATTGTGTACTTGGACCTGATGTGCTATTTTACTTGTTAGGCTGGCATATATGGAGTAAAGCTCATTCACCATCTTTCAGAGATAGATGGTGTGCCACTTGTTAATATTATTGTGTTGGGGCACCGACCCTTATACAGACTGCCCTTTGCTTAGAATTAACTGCATACAATTTCATATCTTTGTGTTTTTTTTGGTACGGCTTTGTGCAACTCGCATCCGAATCCTCCATTCGATAGTTTCCTTGATTCGGCTGGCTCGAAAGACTCAAAACATTGCTCAATTAGCATCATGATCCTGCTGCTTTGCAATATTTTGTCTCCATCTTTAATTCCTGTAGCTATCCCTGCTACAAGCATAAGACCGATTTCTTCTTTTGAAACTTCAACAATCGATTGAGTGATCTATATTCTTTGCTCTCCAATCCACCCATCTTCTAGTGACTTCTGAATGATCTATTTGGTTTCTGCTGAGCTAAAGACTATCTACGTTGTGCCGACTGTCTCGCCTCACACCTGCGCTCCATCTGCCTGTCTGCTCTTCTCCTAGCTTTATATATCTCACCTTCTTGTATTTCAGTGCATACAGAAAGTTGGGAACAAAGGTGGATGCCCGAGAGTTAATCTGAAGATTGTTGAAGAACTGATGGTAGATCTTAAGCCTGAAGTGGAATTAATCCAGAGGCTAGAAATCGGCGGATCTGACCAATTCAAACATATGCGAGCTGGGGTATTTTTATACTTACCAATAACCATTAATTCCATTTTCTACACATCAATTGTATTAAACTTTTGCAGTTTCATTATCATTATTTAATGTAATTTGCATCACGTATGTGTATTCTTTTTACGTACTATACTTTGCATGATCAACTAGCAAACAATGTAAGAGCGGAATTGATAGTTGGCATGTTAACACTTAAACAGTACTCCCTCCGTTCCTAAATATAAGTTTTTGTAGAGCTTCCACTATGAACCACATACGGATGTATATAGATGCATTTTAAATGTAGTTTCATTCATTTTGCTCCGTATGTAGTCCATCTAGTGGAATCTCTACAAAGACTTATATTTAGGAACGGAGGGAGTACATCTTAACCACCCTCCGATTTAGAAAATATGAAAGGCACAAAAAAGACTGTATAAGTTTCAAAACAAAGATGTTCAAAGCATTAAGCATGAGGCAAGACCGAGTATATATAGAGGTAATCATAAGTAGTAACATCTCCCATACAGAGAGCATTAATTGGAATATTACACGTTCGAAATATGAAACATGACCCGAGAGTTGGTATACAACAGGGCCCCCTCACGGAAAAGATTAGCGCTGCACTTAGGTCCGTATCATTTTTGGAAGAAACAAAGCTCATATAATTTTAGTCATGCAGGTAACCACTCTGTCATGACCTCCCTTGCATCCAGGAGCACTGTAACTGTATGCACGTATGCTAAACCAGCCCACCGGCGCGGTTGTAAATAGAGCAATTAACGAAAGGATACACCGAACAAATGTCGTAGATTTTTGCGGCGCATCGTTGAATGTCTGTCTCATCAGCTAGCTTGATGGTCATTGTCTTAAGCCTTGGTGCCCATCTCAATGCCAGTGTCACGAGATCTATCTCATGGCCCCCTCCTTTGAAGTTGTTGATTTCCACTTCTTCGAGATGAGTCAAGGAGATACTTTGGCTCCTCCAGTTCTTGGGCTCATCACAAGGACAGTTTTCAAGACATTTTGACTGAAACATGTAAAACATTACAATGTATATTGAACAAGTTACTTATGAATAAAATATATAAGCAGCAAGGATAATTACCCAACACCTGTCCCATAGGAAAACCTTAAGCCTTTGTGTAGTAGTCTGGATGTGATGTATCATAAGGAGATGCCGCACAATTGCTCCTAAAACATGTCCCCTTGCGTTGAGATATAGCTCCAACACAGTAAAATTCGTAACCGGAAGTTTCTCCATCTCCAGCGCAAAGTCCACCGCTGCACCCAAACGATTCTACAAAACAACATAATTATTTAGCCTGATGTATGGCATGGAGTCTTTAGAGTTAGTTTAGCAAGCAAATCTTTTAAAAAGTTGGTAGGCAAGAGACATACATAGGGATAGGCAGATATGTGCAAAGAAAGGACATTGCAGCGTGGGGGGCGCAAACGTGCATCTTCCTCTTGGTTGCTGCTCACCCCATCATTGTATTTATAGCTCCCTGTCGTCTCTAATCTCATGCTCTGAAGCCACCAAAATCCAAAAATAAGCGACGACTCGGTATTATATGTAAGCAGCCATGAGAGCTTCTCCACCATTGGGGTCGAGATGGACACCCTAAGGTCTGGGTTGGAACGAACTTCGAGCTTCAGTTGCTTAAGTAGCGGCGTCATGATTTGGATGCCTTGACATTTGAATCCTCCATAGACACTGAGATCAAGCTCCTCCAGCAACTCCGAGTTGATTGTGACATCACGTGCGGACCTGTCTGGCATCACCTTGAGCACCCGTAGGCGCGGGCAGAGGGTGACCATTGCGACAAGGTTTACGATGGTGCAGCCCTCAAGTCATAGCTTCTCGAGAGCCGAGAACTCTCTGGCCGGTAGCTGCGTGAAACGGAAGCTATACGACTTCATCTCGATCGACGTGGCGCAATGGAAGCAGGGCAGGTCGACATTAATGCTTTCGAAGGAGTCGTGGTTGCTAGTGAAGACAAGTTCCTGCGGAGAGAGCCTCGCCGCGCCGCGGAGAAGGGAGGCAACACGATTGCCATCAACCCCATACCTCCAAGTATTAAGTCTGTCGCATTCCATGCCAAGAAGGGACACCGTGAGGCCGAGCGGCACGGCGGCTTCGAGCAAGTCGGCCTCGACCCTACGGAAGGTGACCCTGAGCACGCGCAACCGCGGGCAGCGGTTGAGAAAGGCGCCGATGTCGACGATGTTGCCGGAGAGGGACAGCCTCTCGAGCGCAGGGAGCTCGCCGCCCGCCTGCGGCGGCTTGACACAAAGGAGACCCGTGTCCAGCTCGATGGAGGTGGCTCGGCGAAAGCAAGGCATGACGATGCTGACGGGAGGGCCTGGCTTGAACACGGTTCCCCGCGGAAGGATGAAGACCAGCTCCTCGGGTGAGAGCCGCTCGGCGGCGCCCAGCAGCATCTTGGCGTGGGCGTCGTCGAGCTTGGGCGACGCCTTGGACACACTCCTCGCGAGACGGACGTCAAGAAGGGACACGGATGTACGGCGAGGGACACGGCCGAGCGCCGCTTTGACCACGCCGGCCGGGACGTCGCGGAAGGTGAGACCGGGGAGGCGTGAGAGGACGACGGTGCGCGCGGCGGCCCGGGCGCAGCGCAGACGCACGAGGATCTGGAGGAGCATGTCGTCGGGGAGCGCGCTGATGAGGTCATCTCCGCCTGGACCACGCGCCGGCGGCGGCGAGCGTCTGAGGCGACGTCTCGATTGGAAATCCATCTGAAAACCCTCCGAAGGCAGGCAACTCGCTCCGTCGCGTCAAGAGAATCGCAACTCATCGGTCGTGCGTGCGGACCAGTCCAATTTCCAAAGCCGGACAATGACCATCTCGGATATCCTCCTTTTGTTTTTCTTTCGTGTTTGCACGTTTCAACTTTCGTTTTGTTCTCTGGATTTTTTTTGTGAGGATAATAGAGTTTTATTATATGTAAATAGGGTTACAATTGAAGAGGCACAATTTCCTTCACACAGAGTGGACCTCTACCTAGCCATACTGTAGTACTCTTAGTGTGACTATACAATGCCAACGGACATGCTACCATATTTTGCCCATGCTTAATTCTCATGGGAATAAACTCTCGACCTACATAAGATGTTTGGTCTCAGCCACCAAATGCCCATATGCCAACCGGGTTAAATTGTCCCCGGTCATCACCGTCAATGCCTCCCAAGAGTCTGAAGAGTCCGATTGGACTATAATAGGATCGTTGCAGCGTTGGACCGCCGATGCCATACTTTACATGATTGCATGCAGTTCTGCTTCAAGTGCACCGGTATGCAGCAAGAATGACGCTTCCATCATGCCACCACAGAACCATGCCGGCCGCCACTGTTCCATCCGTCGTGGAGAATGCCCCATCCACGGATAAGGTTGGCCCTGATTGCCGGTGATGGTGGCCATGGCAAAGCCAAGGGTACCACACTCTCATATATGACTAGACCTTCCTCCTTCATCGGCATCTTCCCCTTAATGATATCTTCTGTACTGTACCTCCTAGATAAATCAAGTGACCTCAAATAACTTTGGAGATAATCTGCCATGGAGATGGAACATCCTTCCCATGTGCTAACGTTGACCGATATGACCATATCCTCCAAATCAACATGATGACGTGATCCTGCATATCCTCTCGACAGTTGGTCAGTACATTCAGCAGCCAGTCTGAACCCGTATCAACTAGCTAGAGCCTCCCGATCAGGTAGCAACCAGACGTGATGCATGCGATCCCAAAGGAGGCACGCATGATCGCATGTGACCAGTTTTCATTGCTCTCTCTCTCTCTCTCTCTCTCTCCACATAACGGTCATGTCTCCTTTTGAAATATATGTCTAAACTTTTTGCACACGTTTGTCGCCAATGCACCAGAGACCACATTCAAATCCAAAATACGCATCTTTAGAGGAACTTGTGATCCCCAAATACACTGCCATACCAGTCTTTCTCCGGTCGGGTGCGAGCTCGAAGAACCCCTCACGACTGTCATGTTTTGTTCTATAGTTACTAGCAGGTACACACTGCTTACTGAGAATATCCCGTTCTTTTCTGGGAACCATGCAATAAAATCATGTCCCCTTCTAGAAGAAGTTCAAACTTTTATAATTTCATGAACATCCAACTCCCAAAGTGCTCTCTCAGCCTAGCCTCTACACGTTCCAACCACCATGCTCATCCAAAAAATCCACAACCCAGTTATATCTCCACTTCCGCTTCGGCGTGACAGGGCGGAGATTATGATCACATGATATCCATGGATGCCGCCATGTTTTAATCAAGGAGCCATCTCCGACCCACCATATAACTCCTGTTATAGAAGATCATGCCCATGCACAATCCCTTTCCACACAGCCGATGAGCTAGATGGAAATACAGTGTACAACAAATTCCCGTTTGGGTAATACTTTGGTGTCAGTAGTCAGGCACAGAGGCTATCAGGGGTATCGAACATACGCCAGGCATATTTAGCTAACAGGGCATGGTGAAAAGCTCTCATGGCCCTAAACCCCTTGCCGCCTATTGCTTTGGGTAATTTCATCTTTCTCAACTGGGCCAAGCCATCTTTTTCTTCCCATTCTCCCAGGGCGGAGCCAGAAAATTTGGCCATTGGGTTCACTTCATGACTCGCTGTGAGAACTTGGTACTAATATGTGAAGTGTATTGTCTGATTTTAAATTACCTTACAACAAAATTATAGCACCCAAAACAACATAATAAATAGAAATATGGTATCACATATCACATGTTGTGTTGCATTAAAAACTGAAGTGTGCAAAAACATACCGGTTCAATAAAATTATGAAATTACTTGTTTACATATTAGAAATAGAGTAGTATCAGATAACTTTGTAGCTCCAGGTGTAGCTTCTCATCTTCCTGGAACATTGAAAAAAATGATAAGTTAGTTTGCCAAGTTTAGAATAACTACTATCAAGGTAAAGAATGTTGTAAAGTCACTCACATTTTAAAGAGCCCCCTTCCGATCTTTCATCGTCTTAGAAAGATTAAACATTGCCTCATTACTAATGGTGCCCCCTTCCGATCTTCCGAGTTTATGTGTTTTGATGTACCGAAGGAAGTTCGGAGTTCCGGATATGATCACGGACATGACGAGGAGTCTTGAAATGGCCGAGACATAAAGATCGATATATTGGACGACTACATTTGGACATCGGAATGGCTCCGGGTGAGATCGGGCATATACCGGTGCACCGGGAGGTTACCGGAACCCCCCAGGAGGTATATGGGCCTTATTGGGCCTTAGTGGGAGAGAGGCACTCGTAGAAAAAGGGCCTATAGTCCCGGTTCATAAGGGCCTTTAGTCCCGGTTCCTGAACCGGGACTAAAGTGTCGGTACTAATGCCCCGACCCTTTAGTCCCGGTTCAATCCAGAACCGGGACTGATGGGCCTCCACGTGGGCAGTGCGCAGAGCCCAGGCAGGAGACCCTTCGGTCCCGGTTGGTGGCACCAACCGGGACCAATAGGTATCCATGCGTCAGCATTTCTGTGGCTGGGGTTTTTGTTTTTTTTGAAAGAGGGGGGGGGGGGGTTGGGGGTTTTGGGGGGTTAATTTAGGTGTTTCATATATTGTGTTAGCTAGCTATAATTAATAGAGAGAAGTGTCCTCTCTTATGTCCGTGCTTGGTCGACGCTACGTACTATACATACGTATAGAGAGGACTAGACACGCTAGCTAGCTAGTAAGCAAACGGAGGAAACAGAAGATCATCATGAACATATATGCATACAGAGAGAAGTGATATCGACCACCTCTCCTTCTCCGAGAGATTGGTCGAACAACAAGTTCTCGTATATCTATCTGACACTACCGGCTACATATATACAATAATTATCTCTTACAAATATAATCATACGGACTCAGGGTCCACATAGAATTCTCCGTCTTCAGGGATCACGTGGTCAAGAAAGAATGCTGCCAATTCCTCTTGAATTGCTCGCATGCGAGCTGGTGCTAGGAGTTCATCCCGCTTCCGAAACATCTAATTTAAAGAAGGGGGTCAATATATATATATATGAATGAATGAAACTCAACACAAATGATGATAATAAAATAAAATTGTGAATGTTGTTATTTACGTACTTCATATTGTTCGTCAGTGTAGCCCCGCTCACAGGTCGTGTGGCGGATGGACTCGCAAACGTAGTATCCACAGAAATCATTCCCTTGTTCCTGCCACAACCACTTTACAAGAAATAGAGGTTAATCAAACTGATAAGCAAGAATGCCAAATGGTATTGATGAAACTAGCGCTTGAATGACTAGTAGATGCGCTTAAAATGCTACTATAGTACTTACTTTCGGGTGTCTAAATTGCAGCTCCTTCGGCAGTCCCGGAGCTTTTCTGGTGAATTTTCTCCAAACCCTGCCGGACAAAGAAAACAATTACTTGATATATCATGAAATGAACAAAGTTGCTGATATAGTGGATAATGATCGATTTAACTTACTTCTCGAGTATTTGAGTCATGTCTGCATAGTCCTGGGGATCTTTTCGTCTTGAGTCTAAGACGGTTACTAGTCCCTGCTCAAGCTTAATCTCTAGGAGAATATAGTGGAAACTGCACACGCATGCATAACTCATGAATTACATTACTATAACCTTGAGTAATATATAAGGGAAACCGAATACGCACAAGACAGTAACACTCACTTGAAGTTGTAAGGAAAGAGTATTATATCTTTGTTTTCATTTATTACCAACGATCGTAGCAAGTTGGCCTCGATAGCTGCGGCATGAAATTTAACCTGAGTTGCATCTATGAGATATGTGTTAATGAACCCAATATCACCGACTTGTCTTTTCTTCAATTCGGCGATCTTCAATCTGCATAACATAGTGAGGATGATTATAAATACATGCAATGAAAGAGCTAAGCTATATAGAGAAACTTAATGACAGAAGTAGTACTACTTACAGACAGTAGCAGACGACCGTTGTTTTATCGAGGGCCAATTGATTGAAAAACTAATAGAACTCCTCAAATGGAACAGGCAACAGTTCAATTCCAACGAGGTCATGCTCCTTTTTAACTTTCACATACAAAGTACTCCTCCCCCAGAGTCTCTGCAGATTTTCAAGTACCAATCATGCAATCTTCGCATCATCGTTGATAGAGATCTTTCATCTTTGACGAGAGGCTTCCCGTACTCGTATCTTTGTATCTGCACGTCCATGGGTTCATAATGTACATCGTTGGGCAGGTAATCTGCAAGATTGCTATAACCGGGCACCATCCTCGGATCATTATCGACGTTGTGGCTAGGCACCTTGAGCGGGGGGCACGATTGCTTCGCTTGTTCGCCGAGCTGGGCAATTTGTTTCCCAGCTCATCGTTCTTTCAGCCTTTGATCACTGACAGTACTTCCCGACCGCTCCGCTTCGGCAAATTCCTTTCCAATAATGCGCTCATAGTTTCCTTTCGGCGGAGACTTCGGTGGTTTTGTCAAGGCAGCCAGAGTGCGCTTCACTTTCACCGGATCTACCTTCTCCTCCGGAGGTGGATGTCTCTTTGCTCTCAACCCTTGAAACCAGTCATCCACTTCGGTTCACGCGATCTCGGCGTTCTCCTCCGGGGTCCTCTCATATGGTAACTTCTCTGGAGTCTTCAGAGAAGGACCGAATCTGTATGTCCTCCCGCCTCTGGTTGTACTGCTAGACGCCGACCGAGCAGATGGAGCGGTTGTCTTCTTTACTTGCTTATGAGGCGGAGGAGAAGGACTACGACGCGCCGGAGCAGCTGGAGCGGCGGCAGGTCTCTTCCGCCCTTGCTGACGAGGCGGAGAAGGAGGAGGCTGGCTGCTCGGGTGCGTCGGCGCAGGCGGAGAAGGAGGCGGAGTGCCGCCACGCACTGGAGAAGGAGCCGGCCGAGGGCCCTGATCGTCACTCGCCGGAGGAGGAGGCGGTGGAGGAGGCTGAGTGCCCTGACTTGCCGGAGGAGGAGGAGGAGGCGGAGGCGTCTAGTTCGGAAGGTTGATGAGCTCCTTCCGCCATAGGCATGGAGTTTTCAGAGCAGACCCCAACCGAGTCTCCCCTTCACCGGTAGGGTGGTCAAGCTGGAGGTCCTCAAATCCCTTCGTTATTTCATCCACCATCACCCTAGCATATCCTTCTGGAATCAGCCGGCAGTGAAAAGTTGCGCCGGGTTCAGTAGGATAAACAGAGCCAACAGCCGCCTTGACCTTCAAATTCATCCATTGCGTCATAAGGTGGCAATTTTGAGACTCCGTTATAGCATCCACGGGATAGCTGGCAGGAGCCGTCAAGGCATGCTCCGGCTGAAGCAGCTCGGTGGAAGCCACGCTGCTTCTGCGCTGAGATGGCGGGGTAGCTTCGGGGGAAGCTTCGGCAGTACGTTTGCTGCGATTTGCTTCTCGTTCCTCTATCGCGTCTACCCTTGCTTGCAGCGCCTGCATTTGGGTCTGCTGCACTTTTTTCCTCCTCTCATGGGATTTGTAACCGCCTGCGTCCGGAAACCCAACCTTCCACGGAATGGAGCCTGGCGTGCCTCGTGTCCGTCCAGGGTGCTCAGGATTCCCGAGGGCCATTGTGAGCTCGTCGTTCTCTCTTTCTAGAAAGAACTTCCCTTGCTGCGCTGCTTCGATATACTGCTTAAGCTTCCTGACTGGTATGTCCATTTGATCGTTCGTCCAAATGCACTTCCCTGTTACAGGGTCCAAGGTTCCGCCAGCCCCGAAGAACCAAGTCCGGCAACGGTCTGGCCAGCTAATTGTCTCTGGTTCGATCCCTTTAGCAACCAGATCATTCTCAGTCTTGGCCCACTTAGGCCGGGCTATGAGGTAGCCACCTGACCCCGTGCGATGGTGAAGCATCTTCTTCGCAGCATTTTGCTTGTTTGTCGCCGACATCTTCTTAGTCTTTTCCGATGTCTTGTGGGCCACAAATGCGGGCCAGTGATCTCTGATCTTCTCATATCTGCCCTTGAATTCTGGTGTCTCTTTTTTATCGACAAACCTATTCAACTCTTTCTTCCACCTCCTGAATAGTTCTGCCATCCTCTTAAGAGCAAAAGACTTGATTAATTGCTCTTTAACTGGCTTCTCCGGATCATCCTCTGGGGGTAGGGTGAAATTTGACTTCAGCTCAGTCCAAAGATCATTTTTCTGCATATCATTGACATAAGACACCTCAGGGTCTTCTGTAGCAAGCTTAAACCATTGCTTGATGCTTATCGGGATCTTGTCCCTAACCAGAACCCCGCACTGAGCAACAAATGCGCTCTTTGTCCGGAGAGGTTCAATCGGTTGGCCGTCGGGCGTGATTGCTATGATCTCTAACTTTTCATCCGAGCTCAACTTTTTCTTCGGGCCTCGTCTCTTTACCGAAGTTGTGCTCGATCCGGAGGGCTAGAAAAAGAACAAAGACTTAATTAATATGTGTACATACCAAAACAATGAATGCATCAATCAGCTAGTCAGCACAGGCTTAACTAATATATATATACCTGGCCGGACACGGTTCGGTCACCGGAGCCATCGTCACGGTCTCCTTCTTGCACCGGCATTGGGTCACCGAAGCCGTCCTCATGTTCTTCTTCTTGCACCGGCATTAGGTCACCGTAGCCAGCTTGTTCACCCTCTCCTTCCAGACCATCGGTGTCGTTGAGAAACAACGAGATGGCATCACTTCCTTCTGCGATTATGTCCCTCAACAACGCTTCTTTTGCTTCGTCTCGGGCGGTGTCCATAGTTTCTACAAATATTTACAACATGGCAATTATTATTCAAACATGACAGATGGATATATTAGTGCCAAACGTAGAACTAGCTACCTAATCATCGTAAGCTATCGGGAGGGGGTATATATCGACAACGACGACACTACATCTATGTCCCTCGATGACCCTCGTTCCCGATAAAAAAAGAGGAAGAAGAAGAAAAAAAGAGGAGAAGAAAGAATAGAGGAGTTCTTTTTTTCTTCTTCCTCTTCTTTTTTTATCTTCTTCTTCCTCTCATGTTCGAGAGCATCGCCGAGGGGTCGGGAGGTTGCGTGGTGTCAAAGGATTCAACAAAACCATGTCTTCATCATTAGGCAAAAGTAACATGTGCATGATGGTACGAAGCTCTTCAAAGTTGTTCTGGAACGGAGTCCCAGATAGGATAATTCGCTTTTTGGTACAAAGTTCACCAAGAGCCTTCCGAATATCGCTATTTGGAAGGCCTTTGCTGAATTCGTACCAAAAGGTGGATTATCCTATCCGGGACTCCATTCCAGAACAACTTTGCAGAACTTCGTACCAACATGCCCTAGTTACTTCCGGCTAATGATGAAGGCATGGATTTCTTCAATACTTTGACACTAGGAAACCTCTCTCAACCCCTCGGCGATCCTCGACCCCTCGAACCCTCGACGACCCTGGAACCCTCGACCCCTCGGCGATCCTCTTCTTCCTCTCATGTTCGAGAGCATCGCTGAGGGGTCGGGAGGTTGCGTAGTGTCAAAGGATTCAACAAAACCATGTCTTCATCATTAGGCGAAAGTAACATGTGCATGATGGTACGAAGCTCTTCAAAGTTGTTCTGGAACGGAGTCCCAGATAGGATAATTCGCTTTTTGGTACAAAGTTCAGCAAGAGCCTTCTGAATATCGCTATTTGGAAGGCCTTTGCTGAATTCGTACCAGAAGGTGGATTATCCTATCCGGGACTCCATTCCAGAACAACTTTGCAGAACTTCGTACCATCATGCCTTGGTTACTTCCGGCTAATGATGAAGGCATGGATTTCTTCAATACTTTGACACTAGGAAACCTCTCTCGACCCCTCGAACCCTCGACGACCCTGGAACCCTCGACCCCTAGATGACCCTGGAACCCTCGACCCTCGACCCTATAGAACCCTCGAACCCTCGACCCTGAAACCTATTGGGGAACGTAGCAGAAATTCAAAATTTTCCTACGTGTCACCAAGATCAATCTATGGAGAAACCAGCAACGAGGGGAAGGAGAGTGCATCTACATACCCTTGTAGATCGCTAAGCGGAAGCGTTCAAGAGAACGGGGTTGAAGGAGTCGTACTCGCCGTGATCCAAATCACCGGAGATCCTAGTGCCGAACGGACGGCACCTCCGCGTTCAACACACATACAGCCTGGTGACGTCTCCCATGCCTTGATCCAGCAAGGAGAGAGGGAGAGGCTGAGGAAGACTCCATCCAGCAGCAGCACAACGACGTGGTGGTGGTGGAGGAGCGTGGTGATCCAGCAGGGCTTGGCCAAGCACTACGAGATATGAGGAGAAAGAGAGGTAGGGCTGCGCCAGGGATAGGTCAAGAACTCATGTGTATTGGGCAGCCCAAACCTCAACTATATATAGGGGGAGGGGAGGAGCTGCGCCCCCACCTAGGGTTCCCTCCCTAGGGGTGGCGGCAGCCCCCTAGATCCCATCTAGGGGCGGCCAAGGGGAGGGGAGAGGGGGAGGCGCACCAGGGTGGGCCTTAGGGCCCATCTGCCCTAGGGTTTGCCCACTTCCCCTCTTCCTTGTGCCTTGGGCCTTGGTGGGGGGGCGCACCAGCCCACCTGGGGCTGGTCCCCTCCCACACTTGGCCCATGCAGCCCTCCGGGGCTTGTGGCCCCACTTGGTGGACCCCCGGGACCCTCCCGGTGGTCCCGGTACGTTACCAATAAAACCCGAAACTTTTCCGGTGACCAAAACAGGACTTCCCATATATAAATCTTTACCTCCGGACCATTCCGGAACTCCTCGTGACGTCCGGGATCTCATCCGGGACTCTGAACAACATTCAGTAACCACATAAAAACTTCCTTTATAACCCTAGCGTCATCAAACCTTAAGTGTGTAGACCCTACGGGTTCGGGAGACATGCAGACATGACCGAGATGACTCTCCGGTCAATAACCAACAGCGGGATCTGGATACCCATGTTGGCTCCCACATGTTCCACGATGATCTCATCGGATGAACCACGATGTAAAGGGCTTAATCAATCCCGTATGCAATTCCCTTTGTCCATCGGTACGATACTTGCCCGAGATTCGATCGTCGGTATCCCGATACCTTGTTCAATCTCGTTACCGGCAAGTCTCTTTACTCCTTTCGTAACACATCATCCCATGATCAACTCCTTGGTCACATTGTGCACATTATGATGATGTCCTATCGAGTGGGCCCAGAGATACCTCTCCGTTTACACGGAGTGACAAATCCCAGTCTCGATTCGTGCCAACCCAACAGACACTTTCGGAGATACCTGTAGTGTACCTTTATAGCCACCCAGTTACGTTGTGACGTTTGGTACACCCAAAGCACTCCTACGATATCCGGGAGTTGCACAATCTCATGGTCTAAGGAAATGATACTTGACATTAGAAAAGCTTTAGCATATGAACTACATGATCTTGTGCTAGGCTTAGGATTGGGTCTTGTCCATCACATCATTCTCCTAATGATGTGATCCGTTATCAATGACATCCAATGTCCATGGTCAGGAAACTGTAACCATCTATTGATCAACGAGCTAGTCAACTAGCACTGGTAGAAAAAGGGCCTATAGTCCCGGTTCGTAAGGGCCTTTAGTCCCGGTTCCTGAACCGGGACTAAAGTGTCGGTACTAATACCTCCCACCTTTAGTCCCGGTTCAATCCAGAACCAGGACTAAAGCCCATCCACGTGGGTAGTGTGCAGAGCCCAGTCAGGAGACCCTTTGGTCCCGGTTGGTGGCACCAACCGGGACCAATAGGCATCCACGCGTCAGCATTTCTGTGGCTAGGGTTTTTGTTTTTTTTTGAAAGGGGGGGGGGGGTTGGGGGTTTTGGGGGGTTAATTTAGGTGTTTCATATATTGTGTTAGCTAGCTATAATTAATATAGAGAAGTGTCCTCTCTTATGTCCGTGCTTGGTCGACGCTACGTACTATACATACGTATAGAGAGGACTAGACACGCTGGCTAGCTAGTAAAGCAAACGAAGGAAACAGAAGATCGTCATGAACATATATGCATACAGAGAGAAGTGATATCGACCACCTCTCCTTCTCCGAGAGATTGGTCGAACAACAAGTTCTCGTATATCTATGTGACAGTACCGGCTACATATATACAGTAATTATCTCTTACAAATATAATCATACGGACTCAGGTTTAACATAGAATTCTCCGTCTTCAGGGATCACGTGGTCAAGAAAGAATGCCGCCAATTCCTCTTGAATTGCTCGCATGCGAGCTGGTGCTAGGAGTTCATCCCGCTTCCGAAACATCTAATTTGAAGAAGGGGGTCAATACACACACACACACACACACACACACACATATATATATATATATATATATATATATATATATATATATGAATGAATGAAACTCAACACAAATGATGGTAATAAAATAAAATTGTGAATATTGTTATTTACGTACTTCATATTGTTCGTTAGAGTACCCGCCCCGCTCACACGTCGTGTGGCGGATGGACTCGTAGATGTAGTATCCACAGAAATCATTCCCTTGTTCCTGCCACAACCACTTTACAAGAAATAGAGGTCAATCAAACTGATAAGCAAGAATGTTAAATGGTATTGATGAAACTAGCGCTTGAATCACTAGGAGATGCGCGGAACATGCTACTATAGTACTTACTTTCGGGTGTCTAAATTCCAGCTCCTTCGGCAGTCCCGGAACTTTTTTGGTGAATTTTCTCCAAACCCTGCCGGACAAAGAAAACAATTACTTGATATCAGGAAATGAACAAAGTTGCTGATATGGTGGATAATGATCGATTTAACTTACTTCTTGAGGATTTCAGTCATGTCTGCATAGTCCTGGGGATCTTTTCGTTCTTGAGGAGGCGTCAAGGCATGCTGCAGCTGAAGCTGCTCGGTGGAAGCCACGCTGCTTCTACGCTGAGATGGCGGGGTAGCTTCGGGGGAGGCTTCGGCAGTACGTTTGCTGCGATTTGCTTCTCGTCGGCCATGTCCACCGCGCCACCCCATGGCCATGTTGCCTCGCACTGTCGCCCTAGGACGTCGCTGCTCATATCAGAGCATGTCGCCTCATGCATGCCAGCCACCAGCCATCCCGTGATGGATTAAATTCCCCTGTTGTCGCTGATCCTGACAGCCTCGCGTTGGAGCCCGCCTTAGCACCAGCGCCGCCGTCTTCCAGAGAATCCAGCTGAGGAACCCCGGGAGGGAGATGGCGAGCCAGGAGAGCGCCCTGCCGCCGCCGTCCCCGGACCCGCCTGGCTTCGCCGGCAGGGCCTCAGGCGGCGGCGAGACAGGAGGGGCTGGGGAAGACGACTGGGGCGGCGTGATGGATGGCCTCCCGTGTCGCCACTTTTCACGGAGGATGTTACATCTAAGCCTTCACAAATATATAATGCAGCAACAAGAAACAAAAAAACTAAACAAAAAAATAAATCATCAACAGAATGGACATCAATTTAAATGTGTCCTAAACAGACCTTTTACCAAAAGCTGTGGGGTCAGTTGACCCCACAGCTTGTACATGGAATCGCCACCAACAAAGCATATGGGTGGCTCTGCTGAGAACTCTAATCACAAAGATGGTATTGCAGAAATTGGATCTTGTGTTATCAGCTCCATACTAATGAAATTTGGAGCGATTAAGCATTCCCGGGATAAATCATATAGTACCTTGTAGACTAGTCCATGCCGACCACGGCCAATGATGCGCTCCTCGGAGAAATTGTCTGTGATGCTGTTCAAGAACCCGACTGGCCACTCGTACCGAGGAGGAGGAGGAGGACAGATCTTGGGCTCCGGTTTGCAGGGCTTGGGCTCCTCCTTGCCCACAACAACGACGGAGACGATCTCGGCTTTCGCAAACAACCTTCGCAGCTTGACCACAACATCGACGGGGTCGACGACACCGGTGACCGTGATCCTCCCGTCCCGCAAATCCGCAGCAATCGTGTCGATACCTTCACGTCAAACGAATTCAGGAACAAGACTGGAGAGGAGAAAAAAAAACCTGAAACAGGTAAGTAATAGCGGTGGTACCATGGAGATTGGAGAGTGCTTTGAGCGCCTTCCGCTGCTGGCTGCTGTCCTTCAGCTCCACCTTCATCACCATCTTCCGCTGCAATCCCCATAGAAAGAACAAACGAGATGAGCAACAAATTAACCCATGGGGCAACCAGCAACAGCTACGGATCGTGGGTGTGAGATACTTGTGGCCTTCGGTGTCGGACACTACATCCACGTCCCACAAGTGACGTGGGCGTCGAAGCCCGCACCACTTGTGGGATGTGGATGTAATGTCCGACACCGACGGTACATGTATCTCACACCGACGATACTTTCTATTTAGGGTTTCTCCTCTACCACTCGGCGGCCCTCTCGACGACCCCCGTTCCCGATAAAATAAAGAGGAAGAAGAAGAAGAAGAAAGAAGAGAAGAAAGAATAGAGGAGAAGTCTCCTCTATTCTTTCCTCGCCTCTCTCATGAATGTCCGGCGTTCTCGACCCCCCCCTCCCCACGTGTCGAAGAAAAAAAAGAAGAAAAAAAAAGAGGGGAAGAAGAAAGGAATAGAGGAGAAAAGAGAAAAATAGAATTTTTCTTCTTCTTATTTATTTCTCCTCGTCTTCCTCTCCCCTCTCGGCGACCCTAGACCCCCTCTCGACCCTCGACCCCTAGGCGACCGTCGACCCCTCTTTTTTTTTCTTCCTCTTCTATTTTATCCTCTTCTTCCTCTACCGCTCGGCGACCCTCGACGACCCTCGTTCCCGATAAAAAAAGAGGAAAAAGAAGAAAAAAAAGAGGAGACGAAAGAATAGAGGAGAAGTCAGAATAGAGGAGAAGTCTCCTCTATTCTTTCTGCTCCTCTTTTTTTTCTTCCTCTTTTTTTTATCCTCTTCCTCCTCTCATGTTCGACGACCCTCGACCCCTCGGCGACCCTAGACCCCCTCTCGACCCCCTCTTCTTCTCCCTCTTCTAATTCATTTGTTCATATGAATATAAAAACAATTTCATATTTACAATAATTAATATCACCAAAAAAATCCTAATTTTTCTAAAGAACTATTTTTTGCATATATACATGAACATAGATATATACACAGAGAACATATATACACATATATATAAAAAGAAAGCATATATATGAAAAAATATCTATGAACAGAAAACAAATCCTAATATAGCTATGAAAAAATATCTATGAACAGAAAAATATCTATGAAAAAAAAGCATATATATACATATATATTTTTTGCATATATACATGAAAAAAAGCATATAGCAGAAAAAAAAAGCATATAACAGAAAAAAAAAGGGCGCCGCGGCCGGACCAGAGCAGGACCGCGACGGCGACGATGGGGGCGGGCGGGCGACGGCGACGGCGACGGCGGGGCGGCGCGCGGGAGGGCGACGGCGACGGGGCAGGGATGGCGAGCACGGGGCGGCGACGGCGAGCAGGGCGCGCGGGGGCGCGACGAGGACGGCGGGGGCGGCGGCGCGCGGGGGCAGGGGCGCGGGGCGACGGCGACGGCGAGCACGGGGCAGGGGCGCGGCGACGGCGACGAGGAGGACGAGCAGCCTGGCGGCGTCGGCGATGGGGAATGGAGCAGTTGCCGAAAATTTCGCAAGTGCTGTATATATAGGCATAGCAATGGTCCCGGTTCGTGGCACGACCCGTGACTAATGCTCCCTTTAGTCCCGGTTGGTGCCACGAACCGGGACCAAAGACCAATTTTCAGCAGCCCAAAGGGCGGGAAGCGGCGGCCTTTGGTCCCGGTTGGTGGCACCAACCGGGACTAAAGGGGGGTAATGGTCACGGTTGGTGCCACGAACCGTGACCAATGCCCCCTTTAGTCCCGGTTGTTGCCACCAACCGGGACCAATGCCCTTGTGCGCCCCACGCCCAGAAGTTTAGTCCCACATCGCTAGCTGAAGGGCGCCGATACTGGTTTATAAGCGCTGCTCTGCCTCCCCTTTCGAGCTCCTCTCAAATGCAGGCTTTCGGGCCTAAACTGCTACTGCCTGTGGGCCTATTGGGCCTATTGGGCCTCTGCGGGCCTGAATCCTGGCCCATGTAGGGTTTCTAGTCGTATTCAGGCCGTGGAGGCCCAGTAGGAGGCATTTTTTTTGGTTTTTTTCTTTTTTGTTTCTAAATTTTTTTGGTTTTTTATTTTTTTATTTCTACTTACAACTAAATACTTACAGTTTTTTAGTGATTTCTTTTTGCTTTTAGGTCACAAAAATTATAAACTTTCTATTAGTGCCATTAGTTTTAAATTTTAAATAGTTTAAATTTGAATTTTTAAAAATTTGTGTGAATCACTAGTTTATGAATAACTTTACTATAAAATTAGAATTTTTTTCTATTTATTTTTTATTTCTACTTACAACTAAATACTTACAGTTTTTTAGTGATTTCTTTTTGCTTTTAGGTCACAAAAATTATAAACTTTCTGTTAGTGCCATTAGTTTTAAATTTTAAATAGTTTAAATTTGAATTTTTAAAAATTTGTGTGAATCACTAGTTTATGAATTTTTTTCTTCTTTGCTATTTATTTTTTATTTATACTTACAATTAAATACTTATAGTTTGCTTTTAGGTCACACAAATTATATTCTTTTTGCTATTGAAGAATATTATAGTTTTATTTTAGTTGATCATAACATAATATTTTAATTGATTGTTTTTATTTTCATAAAAGTTTTGTAGTTCATTCTGTTTGCTATTAATTCATTCTTTGAGCTAAATGACTCTGAAATTGGAAAGCATTTCAAAATGAACTCTGAAAAGGTTGAAAGTTGGCATGGTATCATCATTTCACCCACATAGCATGTTCCAAAAAGTGGAGAGGGTTGCGACAAAAACATGATGCACTTCGTGTACAAAATGGACAATCACTTTCGAAGTATCAAAGTTTCAAACCATAAGACATGAAAGCATTTCAAATGAACTCTGAAAAAGTTGAAAGTTGGGATGCATGGTATCATAATTTCACCCACATAGCATTTTCTTATTGCGGGAGAAAGTCTTCACTTTTTCTTCGCTTGTGTCATTTGCTTATTGCGCCGTAACCATGGATAATCTTCATTGTTTATCAGGATGCTTGGGTCAGCCTTGACATTGAAGGGAGGAATTCCATGAAACTTTTCATAATCTTCAGACATGTCTGTCTTGCCGTCCACTCCCAGGATGTCCCTTTTTCCTGAAAGAACTATGTGGCGCTTTGGCTCATCGTATGATGTATTCGCTTCCTTATCTTTTCTTTTTCTCGGTTTAGTAGACATGTCCTTCACATAGATAACCTGTGCCACATCATTGGCTAGGACGAACGGTTCGTCAGTGTACCCAAGATTTTTCAGATCCACTATTGTCATTCCGTACTGTGGGTCTACTTGTACCCCGCCGCCAAACAGAATGACCCATTTGCACTTAAACAAAGGGACCTTAAAATCAGGTCCGTAGTCAAGTTCCCATATGTCCACTATGTAACCATAATATGTGTCCTTTCCGCTCTCGGTTGCTGCATCAAAGCGGACACCGCTGTTTTGGTTGGTGCTCTTTTGATCTTGGGCGATCGTGTAAAATGTATTCCCATTTATCTCGTATCCTTTGTAAGTCAATATAGTCAAAGATGGTCCCCTAGACAACAAGTACAACTCATCACAAACAGTGTTGTCACCTCTGAGACGTGTTTCCAACCAACTGCTGAAAGTCCTGATGTGTTCACATGTAATCCAGTCGTCGCATTGCTCCGGGTGTTTGGAGCGCAAACTGTTCTTGTGTTCATCGACATACGGGATCACCAAGGTAGAGTTCTGTAGAACTATGTAGTGTGCTTGAGACCAAGAATATCCGTCCCTGCATATTATTGAGTCTCTTCCAAGAGTGCCTTTTCTAGTCAGTCTCCCCTCATACCGCGATTTAGGGAGACCTATCTTGTTAAGGCCAGGAATGAAGTCAACACAAAACCCGATAACATCCTCTGTTTGATGGCCCATGGAGATGCTTCCTTCTGGACTACCGCGGTTACGGACATATTTCTTTAAGACTCCCATGAACCTCTCAAAGGGGAACATATTGTGTAGAAATACGGGCCCCAGGATGACAATCTCGTCGACTAGATGAACTAGGACGTGCGTCATGATATTGAAGAAGGATGGTGGGAACACCAGCTCGAAACTGACAAGACATTGCGCCACATCACTCCATAGCCTTGGTACCATTTCTGGATCGATCACCTTCTGAGAGATTGCATTGAGGAATGCACGTAGCTTCACAATGGCTAATCGGACGTTTTCTGGTAAAAGCCCCCTCAATGCAACCGGAAGCAGTTGCGTCATAATCACATGGCAGTCATGAGACTTTAGGTTCTGAAACTTTTTCTCTGGCATATTTATTATTCCCTTTATATTCGATGAGAAGCCAGTCGTGACCTTCATACTAAGCAGGCATTCAAAGAAGATTTCTTTCTCTTCTTTCGTAAGAGCGTAGCTGGCAGGACCTTTATACTGCTTCGGAGGCATGTCGTCTTTTTCGTGCAAACGTTGCAGGTCCTCCCGTGCCTCCGGCGTATCTTTTGTCTTCCCATACACGCCCAAGAAGCCTAGCAGGTTCACGCAAAGGTTCTTCGTCACGTGCATCACGTCGATTGAGGAGCGGACCTCTAGGTCTTTCCAGTAGGGTAGGTCCCAAAATATAGATTTCTTCTTCCACATGGGTGCGTGTCCCTCAGCGTCATTCGGAACAGCTAGTCCACCGGGACCCTTTCCAAAGATGACGTAGGGTAAATCATTGACCATAGCAAGCACGTGATCACCGGTGCGCATGGCGGGCTTTTTCCGGTGATCTGCCTCGCCTTTGAAATGCTTGCCTTTCTTTCGACATTGATGGTTGGTCGAAAGAAATCGACGATGGCCTAGGTACACATTCTTCCTGCATTTGTCCAGGTATATACTTTCAGTGTCATCTAAACAGTGCGTGCATGCGTGGTATCCTTTGTTTGTCTATCCTGAAAGGTTACTGAGAGCGGGCCAATCGTTGATGGTCACGAACAGCAACGCCTTAAGGTTAAATTCCTCCTGTCTGTGCTCATCCCACGTACGTACACCGTTTCCATTCCACAGCTGTAAAAGTTCTTCAACTAATGGCCTTAGGTACACATCAATTTCGTTGCCGGGTTGCTTAGGGCCTTGGATGAGAACTGGCATCATAATGAACTTCCACTTCATGTACATCCAAGGAGGAAGGTTATACATACATAGAGTCACGGGCCAGGTGCTGTGATTACTGCTCTGCTCCCCGAAAGGATTAATGCCATCCGCGCTTAAAGCAAACCATACATTCCTTGGGTCCTTTGCAAACTCATCCCAGTACTTTCTCTCGATTTTTCTCCACTGTGACCCGTCAGTGGATGCTCTCAACTTCCCATCTTTCTTTCGGTTCTCACTGTGCCATCGCATCAACTTGGCATGCTCTTCGTTTCTGAACAGACGTTTCAACCGTGGTATTATAGGAGCATACCACATCACCTTTGCAGGGACCCTCTTCCTGAGGGGCTCGCCGTCAACATCACCGGGGTCATCTCGTCTGATCTTATACCGCAACGCACCGCATACCGGGCATGCGTTCAGATCCTTGTATGCACCGCGGTAGAGGATGCAGTCATTAGGGCATGCATGTATCTTCTCCACCTCCAATCCTAGAGGGCATACGACCTTCTTTGCTGTGTATGTACAGTCGGGCAATTCGTTATCCTTTGGAAGCTTCTTCTTCAATATTTTCAGTAGCTTCTCAAATCCTTTGTCAGCCACAGCATTCTCTGCCTTCCACTGCAGCAATTCCAGTATGGTACCGAGCTTTGTGTTGCCATCTTCGCAATTGGGGTATAACCCTTTTTTGTGATCCTCTAACATGCGATCGAACTTCAGCTTCTCCTTTTGACTAATGCATTGCGTCCTTGCATCGACAATGACCCGGCGGAGATCATCATCATCGGGCACATCGTCTGGTTCCTCTTGATCTTCAGCAGCTTCACCCGTGGCAGCATCATTGCGCACATCGTCTGGTTCCTCTTGATCTTCACCAGCTCCCCCCGTTGCAGCATCACCGTATTCAGGGGGCACATAGTTGTCATCGTACTCTTCTTCTTCGCCGTCTTCCATCATAACCCCTATTTCTCCGTGCCTCGTCCAAACATTATAGTGTGGCATGAAACCCTTGTAAAGCAGGTGGGAGTGAAGGATTTTACGGTTAGAGTAAGACCTCGTATTCCCACATTCAGTGCATGGACAACACATAAAACCATTCTGCTTGTTTGCCTCAGCCGCATCGAGAAACTCATGCACGCCCTTAATGTACTCGCGGGTTTATCTGTCACCGTACATCCATTGCCGGTTCATCTGCGTGCATTATATATAATTAAGTGTCCAAATTAATAGAAGTTCATCATCACATTAAAACCAAAGTACATACATAGTTCTCATCTAACAACATATAGCTCTCCAGAGCATCTAATTAATTAAACCATACATTGAAACTATGTAAAACATTTCAATGCGAAAACAAATGCGATCATAATCGCAACCTAGGTAACAATTGATCCAACGGCATAATGATACCAAGCCTCGGTATGAATGGCATATTTTCTAATCTTTCTAATCTTCAAGCGCATTGCATCCATCTTGATCTTGTGATCATCGACGACATCCGCAACATGCAACTCCAATATCATCTTCTCCTCCTCAATTTTTTTATTTTTTCCTTCAACAAATTGTTTTCTTCTTCAACTAAATTTAACCTCTCGACAATAGGGTCGATTGGCATTTTCGATTCACATACATCCTAGATAAATAAAATCTATGTCACGTTGGTCGGCATAATTTTCATAAACAATAAATGAACCAATAGTTATAAAGATAATATACATACCACATCCGAATCATAGACAGGACGAGGGCCGACGGGGGCGGATACCAAAACCATCACACTATATAAGATGCAATAATAAATGTAAGAAAATGATACAAGTATCTATCTAAACATACAAGTAAGAATATTTTTCCTTTCAGAAAGAAGATAAGAACAAGAGGCTCACCATGGTGGTGTCGGTGATGAGATCGGCGCGGGTGATCGACGGCGGTGAAGACGGGGACGGGGCGTGACAGACCGCTAAATCTAGACAAATCTCGAGGAAAATGGAGCTTGGAGGTCGAGCTTCGAGAGGAGAAAGCTTAAGTAGTGTGGCTCGGGCATTCCATCGAACACCTCATGTGCATAGGAGGTGAGCTAGAGCACCACAAAGGCCTCTCCCCCTCGGCCAGAAAAAACAGAGCACTGTGCTCTGCTCTTGCGCGAGGGGGTATATATAGGCAATTCATTGGTCCTGGTTTGTGGCATGAACCGGGACTAAAGGGGAGCCTTTGGTCCCGGTTCATGCCACCAACCGGGACCAATGGTGGTGGGCCAGGAGGGAGGCTCTTTGGTCCTGGTTCATCCCACCAACCGGGACCAAAAGGTCCATACGAACCGGGACCAATGGCCCACGTGGCCCGGCCGGCCCCCTGGGCTCACGAACCGGGACTAATGCCCACATTGGTCCCAGTTCAAGACTGAACCGGGACTAATGGGCTGAGGCGGCCTGGACCATAGCCCCTTTTTCTACTAGTGTAGAGGCTTACTAGGGACATGGTGTTGTCTATGTATCCACACATGTATCTGAGTTTCCTATCAATACAATTTTAGCGTGGATAATAAACGATTATCATGAACAAGGAAATATAATAATAATCAATTTATTATTGCCTCTAGGGCATATTTCCAACAGTCTCCCACTTGCACTAGAGTCAATAATCTAGTTCACATTACCATGTGATTAACACTCGATGAGTTCTGGGTTTGATCATGTTATGCTTGTGAGAGATGTTATAGTCAACGGGTCTGAATCTTTCAGATCCGTGTGTGCTTTACAAATCTCTATGTCATCTCCTAGATGCAGCTACCACGTTCTATTTGGAGCTATTCCAAATAACTGTTCTACTATATGAATCTAGTCTACTACTCAGAATAATCTGGATTAGTGTCAAAGTTTGCATCGGCGTAACCCTTTATGACGAACTCTTTTACCACCTCTATAATCGAGAAAATTCCTTAGTCCACTAGTTACTAAGGATAACTTTGACCGCTGTCCTGTGATCCATTCTTGGATCACTCTTGTACCCCTTGACTGACTCATGGCAAGGCACACTTCAGGTGCGGCACACAGCATAGCATACTTTAGAGAGCCTATGACAAAAGCATAGGGGATGACCTTCGTCCTTCCTCTTTCTTCTGCCGTGGTCGAGCTTTAAGTCTTAACTTCATACCTTACAACTCAGGCAAGAACTCCTTCTTTGACTGATCCATCTTGAACACCTTCAAGATCATGTCAAGGCAAGGTTGTCAGAATCGCGATTCTGTTATACAATTCTACGACTTTACGATCCAAACTAACCCCTATGATTCTATGATTTTAGTTCATAGAATCTACGTTTCTACGATCCTGATAGTGAAGATTCTACGATTTGCGATCTTACCATCGGAGCTCCGATCCGATTCAAAATCGTGATTCTGACAACCTTGTGTCAAGGTATGTGCTCATTTGAAAGTACCATTAAGCGTTTTGATCTATCCTTATAGATCTTGATGCTCAATGTTCAAGTAGCTTAATCCAGGCTTTCCATTGAAAAACACTTTTCAAATAACTCTGCATGCTTTCCAGAAATTCTACATCATTTCCGATCAACAATATGTTAACAACATATACTCATCAGAAATTCTATAGTGCTCCCACTCACTTCTTTGGAAATACAAGTTTCTCATAAACTTTGTATACACCCAAAACTTTGATCATCTCATCAAAGCATACATTCCAACTCCGAGATGCTTACTCCAGTCCTTAGAAGGATTGCTGGAGCTTTGCATACTTGTTAGCATCTTTCAGGATTGACAAAACCTTCTGGTTGTATCACATACAACCTTTCCTCAAAAAAAAACATCGAGGAAACAATGTTTTGATATCCTATCTGCAAGATTTCATAAATAATGCAATAATCGCTAATATAATTCCAACATACTCTTAGCATCGCTACGAGTGAGAAAGTCTCATCGTAGTCAACTCCTTGAACTTGTCGGAAAACATCTTAACGACAAGTCGAGCTTTCTTAATGGTGATACTTACTATCATTGTCCGTCTTCCTTTTAAAATCCATATGTACCTAATAGCCTTACGACCATCAAGTAGTTATTCCAAAGTCTACACTTTGTTTTCATATATGGATCCTCTCTCGGATTATATGGCTTCGAGCCATTTTGGAATCCAGGCCCACCATCGCTTCTCCATAGCTCGTAGGTTCATTGTTGTCTAGCAACATGACTTCCAAGACAGGATTATGTACCACTCTGAAGTAGTACGCATCCTTGTCATCCCACGAGGTTTGGTAGTGACTTGACCTGAAGTTTCATGATCACTATCATAAGCTTCCACTTCAATTGGTGTAGGTGCCACAGGAACAACTCCCTGTGCCCTGCCACACACTAGTTGAAGAGACGGTTCAATAACCTCATCAAGTCTCCACCATCCTCCCACTCAATTCTTTCGAGAGAAACTTTTCCTCGAGAAAGGACCCGATTCTAGAAACAATCCCTTATTGCTTTTGGATCTGAGACAGGAGGTATACCCAACTATTTTGGGTGTCCTATGAAGATGCATTTATCCGCTTTGGGTTCGAGCTTATCAACCTGAAACTTTTTCACATAAGCATCGCACCCCAAACTTTTAAGAAATGACAGCTTAGGTTTCTCTAAACCATAGTTCATACGGTGTCATCTCATCGGAATTACATGGTGCCCTATTTAAAGTGAATGTGGTTATCTCTAATGCCTAACCCATAAACTATCATGGTAATTCGATAAGAGACATCATGGTATGCATCATATCCAATAGGGTGCAGTTATGATGTTCGGACACACCATCACACTATGGTGTTCCAGGCTGTATTAGTTGTGAAACAATTTCCACAATGTCTTAATTTATGCCAAACTCGTAATTCAGATATTCATCTCTATGATCATATCATAGATATTTTATCCTCTTGTCACAACGATCTTTCAACTTCACCCTGAAATTACTTGAACCTTTCAATAATTCAGACTCGTGATTCATCAAGTAAATATACTCAACATCTACTCAAATCATCTGTGAAGTAAGAACATAACGATATCCACTACGCGCCTCAGCACTCATTGGACTGCACACATCAAAATGTATTACTTCCAACAAGTTTCTTCTAGTTCCATTTTACTGAAAACGAGGCTTTCAGTCATCTTGCCCATGTGGTATGATTTGCATGTCTCAAGTGATTCAAAATCAAGTGAGTCCAAACGGTCCATTTGCCTGGAGTTTCTTCATGCATATACACCAATAGACATGGTTCGCATGTCTCAAACTTTTCAAAAACGAGTGGGCCCAAAGATCCATCAACATGGAGCTTCTTCATGCGTTTTATACCGATATGACTTACGTGGCAGTGCCACAAGTAGGTGGTACTATCTTATATCTTTTGACATGAACATGTGTATCACTACGATCGAGATTCAATAAACCATTCATTTTAGGTGCAAGACCATTGAAGGTATTATTCAAATAAATAGAGTAACCATTATTCTCCTTAAATGAATAACCGTATTGTGATAGGCATAATCCAATCATCTCTATGCTCAACACAAACACCAATCTCGATGGTAGAGGGAGCGTGCGATGCTTGATCACATCAAGCTTGGCAAAAACATCCAACATATATCGCCAGCTCACCTTTAATTAGCTAGTCTCCGTTTACTTCGCAGTCTTTTATTTCGAGTTTACTAACACTTAGCAACCGAACCGGTATCTAATACCATGGTGCTACTAGGAGTACTAGTAAAGTACACATTAACACAATGTATATCCAATATACTTCTATCGACCTTGCCAGCCTTCTCATCTACCAAGTATTTAGGGTAATTCTGCTCCAGTGGCTGTTCCTCTTATTACAGAAGCACTTATTCTCGGGTTTGGGTTCAACCTTGGGTTTCTTCACTAGAGCAGCAGCTGGTTTGCCGTTTCATGAAGTATCCCTTCTTTCCCTTTCCCTTCTTGAAACTAGTGGTTTCACCAACCATCAACAATTGATGCTCCTTCTTGATTTCTACTTTTGTGGTGTCAAACATCGCGAATATCTCAAGGATCATCATATATATCCCTGATATATTATAGTTCATCACGAAGCTCTAGCAGCTTGGTGGTAATGACTTCGGAGAAACATCACTTTCTCATCTGGAAGATCAACTCCCACTCGATTCAAATGATTGTTGTACTCAGACAATCTGAGCACAAGCTCAACAATTGAGCTTTTCTCCCTTAGTTTGCAGGCTAAGAAAATCGTCGGAGGTCTTATACCTCTTGACGTGGGCACGAGCCTGAAATCCCAATTTCAGCCCTCGAAACATCTCATATGTTTTGCGACATTTTAAAACGTCTTCGGTGCCTCAACTCTAAACCGTTTAACTAAACTATCACGCAGTTATCAAAATGTGTATGTCAGATGTTCGCAACATCCACAGACGACGTTCGAGGTCCAGCACACTGAGCGGTGCATTAAGGACATTAGCCTTTTACTGTTTGCATAATTGCTACTATCAACCTTCAACTAATTTTTCTCTAGGAACATATCTAAACAGTAGAACTAAAGCGCGAGCTACGACATAATTTGCAAAATCCTTTTGACTATGTTCAGGATAAACAAGTTCATCTTATGAACTCCCACTCAGATAGACATCCCTCTAGTCATCTAAGTGATTACATGATCCGAGTCAACTAGGCCGTGTCCGACCATCACGTGAGACGGACTAGTCAACATCGGTGAACATCTTCATGTTGATCGTATCTTCTATATGACTCATGCTCGACCTTTCGGTCTCTTGTGTTCCGAGGCCATGTCTGTACATGCTAGGCTCGTCAAGTCAACCTAAGTGTTTTGCGTGTGTAAATCTGGCTTACACCCGTTGTATGTGAACGTAAGAATCTATCACACCTGATCATCACGTGGTGCTTCGAAACGACGAACTTTCACAACGGTGCACAGTTAGGGGGAACACTTTCTTGAAATTTTAATGAGGGATCATCTTATTTACTACCGTCGTTCTAAGCAAATAAGATGTATAAACATGATAAACATCACATGCAATCAAATAATAGTGACATGATATGGCCAATATCATATAGCTCCTTTGATCTCCATCTTGGGGCTCCATGATCATCTTGTCACCGGCATGACACCATGATCTCCATCATCGTGTCTTCATGAAGTTGTCTCGCCAACTATTACTTCTACTACTACAGCTAACGGTTAGCAATAAAGTAAAGTAATTACATGACGTTTATGTTGACACGCAGGTCATAAATAAATTAAGACAACTCCTATGGCTCCTGCCGGTTGTCATACTCATTGACATGCAAGTCGTGATTCCTATTACAAGAACATGATCAATCTCATACATCACATATCATTCATCACATTCTTCTTGGCCATATCACATCACATAGCATACCCTGCAAAAACAAGTTAGACGTCCTCTAATTGTAGTTTGCATGTTTTACGTGGCTGCTATGGGTTTCTAGCAAGAACGTTTCTTACCTACGCAAAAACCACAACGTGATATGCCAATTTCTATTTACCCTTCATAAGGACCCTTTTCATCGAATCCGATCCGACTAAAGTGGGAGAGACAGACACCCGCTAGCCACCTTACGCAACTAGTGCATGTCAGTCGGTGGAACCAGTCTCACGTAAGAGTACGTGTAAGGTCGGTCCGGGCCGCTTCATCCCACAATGCCGCCGAATCAAGATTGGACTAGTAACGGTAAGCATATTGAACAAAATCAATGCCCACAACTACTTTGTGTTCTACTCGTGCATAGAAACTATGCATAGACCTGGCTCATGATGCCACTGTTGGGGAACGTAGCAGAAATTCAAAATTTTCCTACGTGTCACCAAGATCAATCTATGGAGAAACCAGCAACGAGGGGAAGGAGAGTGCATCTACATACCCTTGTAGATCGCTAAGCGGAAGCGTTCAAGAGAACGGGGTTGAAGGAGTCGTACTCGCCGTGATCCAAATCACCGGAGATCCTAGTGCCGAACGGACGGCACCTCCGCGTTCAACACACATACAGCCCGGTGACGTCTCCCATGCCTTGATCCAGCAAGGAGAGAGGGAGAGGCTGAGGAAGACTCCATCCAGCAGCAGCACAACGACGTGGTGGTGGTGGAGGAGCGTGGTGATCCAGCAGGGCTTGGCCAAGCACTACGAGATATGAGGAGAAAGAGAGGTAGGGCTGCGCCAGGGATAGGTCAAGAACTCATGTGTATTGGGCAGCCCAAACCTCAACTATATATAGGGGGAGGGGAGGAGCTGCGCCCCCACCTAGGGTTCCCTCCCTAGGGGTGGCGGCAGCCCCCTAGATCCCATCTAGGGGCGGCCAAGGGGAGGGGAGAGGGGGAGGCGCACCAGGGTGGGCCTTAGGGCCCATCTGCCCTAGGGTTTGCCCACTTCCCCTCTTCCTTGTGCCTTGGGCCTTGGTGGGGGGGCGCACCAGCCCACCTGGGGCTGGTCCCCTCCCACACTTGGCCCATGCAGCCCTCCGGGGCTTGTGGCCCCACTTGGTGGACCCCCGGGACCCTCCCGGTGGTCCCGGTACGTTACCAATAAAACCCGAAACTTTTCCGGTGACCAAAACAGGACTTCCCATATATAAATCTTTACCTCCGGACCATTCCGGAACTCCTCGTGACGTCCGGGATCTCATCCGGGACTCTGAACAACATTCAGTAACCACATAAAAACTTCCTTTATAACCCTAGCGTCATCAAACCTTAAGTGTGTAGACCCTACGGGTTCGGGAGACATGCAGACATGACCGAGATGACTCTCCGGTCAATAACCAACAGCGGGATCTGGATACCCATGTTGGCTCCCACATGTTCCACGATGATCTCATCGGATGAACCACGATGTCAAGGACTTAATCAATCCCGTATGCAATTCCCTTTGTCCATCGGTACGATACTTGCCCGAGATTCGATCGTCGGTATCCCGATACCTTGTTCAATCTCGTTACCGGCAAGTCTCTTTACTCGTTTCGTAACACATCATCCCGTGATCAACTCCTTGGTCACATTGTGCACATTATGATGATGTCCTACCGAGTGGGCCCAGAGATACCTCTCCGTTTACATGGAGTGACAAATCCCAGTCTCGATTCGTGCCAACCCAACAGACACTTTCGGAGATACCTGTAGTGTACCTTTATAGCCACCCAGTTACGTTGTGACGTTTGGTACACCCAAAGCACTCCTACGGTATCCAGGAGTTGCACAATCTCATGGTCTAAGGAAATGATACTTGACATTAGACAAGCTTTAGCATACGAACTACAGGATCTTGTGCTAGGCTTAGGTTTGGGTCTTGTCCATCACATCATTCTCCTAATGATGTGATCCGTTATCAATGACATCCAATGTCCATGGTCAGGAAACTGTAATCATCTATTGATCAACGAGCTAGTCAACTAGAGGCTTACTAGGGACATGGTGTTGTCTATGTATCCACACATGTATCCGAGTTTCCTATCAATACAATTCTAGCATGGATAATAAACGATTATCATGAACAAGAAATATAATAATAATCAATTTATTATTGCCTCTAGGGCATATTTCCAACAAAACCCTCGACCCTTGACCCCTTGAACCCTCGACCCTGAAATCCTAGAGGAGAAGATCGAAGAAAAAAAAAGAAAAAAAAAGAGGAGAAGAAGAAAGGAATAGTGGAGAAGAAGAAAAAATAGTAAGCCTCTTCTTCTCCTCTTCTTTTTCTTCTTTTTTCTTCTTCTTATTTATTTCTCCTCTTCTTCCTCTCCTCCTCTTCTTCTTATTTAGTTCTCTCGACCCCTCGTCCCTCTCTCGACCCCTCGACGACCCTCGTCCCTGATAACATTTTTTTTCTCCCCTCGACACCTCTCGACCTCTCGTCCCACTCTCGACCCCTATCATCATCTATCACCCCCTCATTTTCTTTAGCATATATCCATGAAGAGAAAAGAAGTCTTCCTCTTCTTATTTTCCTTTTTCCACTCCTTCCTTTTCTTCTTCTTCTTCTTCCTTCTTCCTTCTTCCTCTTTTCTTCCTTTTCCTTATTTTACTTTTTTCCTCTACACTAACCTAAAATCGATATCTACTAATTAACAACCTAAATTAAAAAATGAATACATATATGAAAAAAAACACCATATGAAAAAAACATCTGGCATTTCATCAAACACCTTCTATATGGACAAAAAAATTCAGAAGCTCCTCTATTCCTTCTTCTTCTCCTCTTTTTTTCTTCTTCTTCTTCTTCCTCTTCTTCCTCTCCTCATCTTCTCCTTCTTCTTCTCTTTCTTTCTCTACTTATTTTCCTTTTCCTTATTTTACTTTTTCCTCTCCACTAACATAAAATGCACTAACCTAAAATGCAACAAACATAAAATGCACTAAATCGATCAACTAACCTAAAATCAGTGATAAAATGCACTAACCTAAAATCGATATCTACTAACAACTTAAAAAATTAATACATATATGAAAAAAACATCATCATATCATCAACAGAAAAAATTAGTATTTTTTCTAAAAATCTATCTTTTGCATATATACATCAACATATATATACACTAACCTAAAATGCACAAAAATGCTATCGGAGAGGGGGTATATCGACCCCCCTCATGTATCCACATACATACATCTATACATACATACATTTCTCATATATACATACATACATTTCTCATATATACATACATACATTTCTCATATATAAGTTTTTCTTCTTCTTCCTTTCTTCCTTTTTCCTAGCTAGATATATAAATTTTTGCATATATAAACTACATATATAGTTGCATATATGTATAAATTTTTCCATATATAAACTTTTGCATATGTAAACAGAGCCTCGACGGCGGCGGCTCACAACAGGGGCGGCCGGCGAGGGCGACGGCGGCGGCGGCGATGGCGTCGGCGACGACCACAGCGTTGGCGGGGGCGGGCGGCGGGCGGCGTCGGGGCAGCGCCTGGCGGCGACGGGGCAGGGGCGACGAGGACGGCGGGCTCGGGGCAGCGCGGGGCTCGGGCGACGGCAGCGGCGGCGCGGGCGACGACGGGGCGGCGCGGGGCGCGGGCGACGACGACGAGGAGCAGGGCATCGGGGCAGAGGGCGGCGTCGGCGGCGGGGAGAATGAGGAACTGAATGAAATTTTTGACAAGTGTTGTATATATAGCAAGAGCATTGGTCCCGGTTCGTGAAACCAACCGGGACTAATGCCCCCCTTTAGTCCTGGTTGGTGCCACCAACCGGGACCAAAGGCCAATTTTCAGCAGCCCAAAGGGCGGGAAGCGGCAGCCTTTGGTCCCGGTTGGTGGCACCAACCGGGACTAAAGGGGGCATTGGTCACGGTTCGTGGCACCAACCGTGACCAATGCCCCCTTTAGTCCCGGTTGGTGCCACCAACCGGGAGCAAAGGCCTATGCTGCCCCGAACCCAAATATTTAGTCCCACCTCGCTAGTTGAGAGGGAGGCGCACCTGTTTATAAGGTGCGGTGCGCCTTCCCTCTCGAGCTCCTCTCTAAAGCAGGCTTTCGGGCCTAACACTGCAATCTGTGCCTGTGGGCCTACTGGGCCTCCCGCGGGCCTGAATCCTGGCCCATGGTAGGGTTTCTAGTCGTATTCAGGCCGTGGGGGCCTAGTAGGTGGCACTTTTTTTGTTTTTTTGTTTTTTTGTTTTTTGTTTCTACATAGAACTAAATACTTATAGTTTTGTAGTGATTTCTTTTTTATTTTAGGTCACAAAAATTATAAACTTTTTGTTAGTGCCATTAGTTTTTAAAATTTCAATAGTTTAAATTTGATTTTTTTTAAAATTTGTGTGAATCACTAGTATATGAATAACTTTACTATAAAAATTGATTTTTGAGTCAATCTTTTTCCTGCTATTTAATATTACAGTGTTTTATCATTATACACAATTTGGTAATTTTAGTTAGTCATAACAAATATTATAGGGGTGAGCCCTATTTTTTTCCAGTTTTTTTGTTTTGTTTTCTGCATTATTTATTTCCTTTTGTTTTTTGCTTTATTTTTTAATTCTTTTTGCTTTTAGTTTTAGAAAAATTATAAACTTTCTGTTAGTGCCATTAGTTTCCAAATTTTGGAACAGTTTTTTAGTTTTCTTTGTTGCCTTATTTATTATATTTTCTGATTAACTTTACTATAAAAATAGTATTTCCTGTTTTTTTGATTTGTTTTTTGAATTATTTATTTTCTTTTGTTTTTTGCTTTAATTTTTAATTCTATTTGCTTTTAGGTTAGCAAAATTATAAACTTTCTGTTAGTGCCATTAGTTTTAGAAAAAATATAAACTTTCTCTTAGTGCCATTAGTTTTCAAATTTGAATAGTTAAAATTTGAATTCTTTGAAAATTGTTTGAATCACAAGTTTATGATTAACTTACTAAAAAATGAGAATAGATGCGCTTATAGAGAAAATTCAACCTAAATTCCTAGTAAATTTGTATGAATTTCAGAGAAATTCACTATGAATTTAGGTTAAACTTTTCTCTATTAGGGCATCTATTTTCACTTTGAGAGGAGCTCAACAAGGCAGAGAGGGAAGGGCTTATAAACCGGTGTGAGCCCCCTTCGGTTGGCGAGGTGGGACTAAACTCTGCCCGCAACGAGGACCAACCCTTTAGTCTCGGTTTGTGGCACAAACCGGGACTAATGGTCATGGGCCAGGGGCGAGGAGCAAAATTATAAACTTTCTGTTAGTGCCATTAGTTTTAGAAAGTTGAAAGTTGGCATGGGCCAGGGACTAATGGTCATCGTATTATGAGGGCCGAACCATAAGACATGAAAGCATTTCAAATGAACTCTGAAAAAGTTGAAAGTTGGGATGGTATCATAATTTCACCCACATAGCATGTGCATGTACAAAACGGACAATGGTAGCATGTTCGTGTGTTACAAAGTTGCGAGAGAAAGTCTTCACTTTTTCTTTGCTTGTGTCATTTGCTTATTGCGCCGCAACCATGGATAATCTTCATTATTTATCAGGATGCTTGGGTCAGCCTTGACATTGAAGGGAGGAATTTCATGAAACTTTTCATAATCTTTAGACATGTCTGTCTTGCCGTCCACTCCCAGGATGTCCCTTTTTCCTGAAAGAACTATGTGGCACTTTGGCTCATCGTATGATGTATTCGCTTCCTTATCTTTTCTTTTTCTCGGTTTGGTAGACATGTCCTTCACATAGATAACCTGTGCCACATCATTGGCTAGGACGAACGGTTCGTCAGTGTACCCAAGATTTTTCAGATCCACTGTTGTCATTCCGTACTGTGGGTCTACCTGTACCCCGCCGCCTAACAGATTGACCCATTTGCACTTAAACAAAGGGACCTTAAAATCAGGTCCGTAGTCAAGTTCCCATATGTCCACTATGTAACCATAATATGTGTCCTTTCCGCTCTCGGTTGCTGCATCAAAGCAGACACCGCTGTTTTGGTTGGTGCTCTTTTGATCTTGGGCGATCGTGTAAAATGTATTCCCATTTATCTCGTATCCTTTGTAAGTCAATACAGTCAAAGATGGTCCCCTGGACAACAAGTACAACTCATCACAAACAGTGTTGTCACCTCTGAGACGTGTTTCCAACCAACTCCTGAAAGTCCTGATGTGTTCACATGTAATCCAGTCGTCGCACTGCTCCGGGTGTTTGGAGCGCAGACTGTTATTTTGTTCATCGACATACGGGGTCACCAAGGTAGAGTTCTGTAGAACTGTGTAGTGTGCTTGAGACCAAGAATATCTGTCCCTGCATATTATTGAGTCTCTTCCAAGAGTGCCTTTTCCAGTCAGTCTCCCCTCATACCGCGATTTAGGGAGACCTATCTTGTTAAGGCCAGGAATGAAGTCAACACAAAACCCGATAACATCCTCTGTTTGATGGCCCATGGAGATGCTTCCTTCTGGACTACCGCGGTTACGGACATATTTCTTTAAGACTCCCATGAACCTCTCAAAGGGGAACATATTGTGTAGAAATACGGGCCCCAGGATGACAATCTCGTCGACTAGATGAACTAGGACGTGCGTCATGATATTGAAGAAGGATGGTGGGAACACCAGCTCGAAACTGACAAGACATTGCGCCACATCACTCCATAGCCTTGGTACCATTTCTGGATCGATCACCTTCTGAGAGATTGCATTGAGGAATGCACATAGCTTCACAATGGCTAATCGGACGTTTTCCGGTAGAAGCCCCCTCAATGCAACCGAAAGCAGTTGCGTCATAATCACATGGCAGTCATGAGACTTTAGGTTCTGAAACTTTTTCTCTGGCATATTTATTATTCCCTTTATATTCGACGAGAAGCCAGTCATGACCTTCATACTGAGCAGGCATTCAAAGAAGATTTCTTTCTCTTCTTTCGTAAGAGCGTAGCTGGCAGGACCTTTATACTGCTTCGGAGGCATGCTGTATTTTTCGTGCAAACGTTGCAGGTCCTCCCGTGCCTCAGGTGTATCTTTTGTCTTCCCATACATGCCCAAGAAGCCTAGCAGGTTCACGCAAAGGTTCTTCGTCACGTGCATCACGTCGATTGAGGAGCGGACCTCTAGGTCTTTCCAGTAGGGTAGGTCCCAAAATATAGATTTCTTCTTCCACATGGGTGCGTGTCCCTCAACGTCATTCGGAACAGCTAGTCCACCGGGACCCTTTCCAAAGATTATGTAGTGTAAATCATTGACCATAGCAAGCACGTGATCACCGGTGCGCATGGCGGGCTTCTTCCGGTGATCTGCCTCGCCTTTGAAATGCTTGCCTTTCTTTCAACATTGATGGTTGGTCGGAAGAAATTGACGATGGCCCAGGTACACATTCTTCCTGCATTTGTCCAGGTATATACTTTCAGTGTCATCTAAATAGTGCGTGCATGCGTGGTATCCTTTGTTTGTCTGTCCTGAAAGGTTACTGAGATCGGGCCAATCGTTGATGGTCACAAACAGCAACGCCTTAAGGTTAAATTCCTCCTGTCTGTGCTCATCCCACGTACGTACACCGTTTTCATTCCACAGCTGTAAAAGTTCTTCAACTAATGGCCTTAGGTACACATCAATTTCGTTGCCGGGTTGCTTAGGGCCTTGGATGAGAACTGGCATCATAATGAACTTCCGCTTCATGCACATCCAAGGAGGAAGGTTATACATACATAGAGTCATGAGCCAGGTGCTGTGATTGCTGCTCTGCTCCCCGAAAGGATTAATGCCATCTGCGCTTAAAGCAAACCATACATTCCTTGGGTCCTTTGCAAACTCATCCCAGTACTTTCTCTCAATTTTTCTCCACTGCGACCCGTCAGCGGGTGCTCTCAACTTCCCATCTTTCTTTCGGTTCTCACTGTGCCATCGCATCAACTTGGCATGCTCTTCGTTTTTGAACAGACGTTTCAACCGTGGTATCATAGGAGCATACCACATCACCTTCGCAGGAACCCTCTTCCTGGGGGGCTCGCCGTCAACATCACCAGGGTCTTCTCGTCTGATCTTATACCGCAATGCACCGCATACCGGGCATGCGTTTAGATCCTTGTATGCACCGCGGTAGAGGATGCAGTCATTAGGGCATGCATGTATCTTATCCACCTCCAATCCTAGAGGGCATACGACCTTCTTTGCTGCGTATGTACTGTCGGGCAATTTGTTATCCTTTGGAAGCTTCTTCTTCAATATTTTCAGTAGCTTCTCAAATCCTTTGTCAGCCACAGCATTCTCTGCCTTCCACTGCAGCAATTCCAGTACGGTACCGAGCTTTGTGTTGCCATCTTCGCAATTGGGGTATAACCCTTTTTTGTGATCCTCTAACATGCGATCGAACTTCAGCTTCTCCTTTTGACTAATGCATTGCGTCCTTGCATCGACAATGACCCGGCGGAGATCATCATCAACGGGCACATCGTCTGGTTCCTCTTGATCTTCAGCAGCTTCACCCGTTGCAGCATCATTGGGCACATCGTCTGGTTCCTCTTGATCTTCACCAGCTCCCCCCGTTGCAGCATCACCGTATTTAGGGGGCACATAGTTGTCATCGTAGTCTTCTTCTTCGCCGTCTTCCATCATAACCCCTATTTCTCCGTGCCTCGTCCAAACATTATAGTGTGGCATGAAACCCTTGTAAAGCAGGTGGGAGTGAAGGATTTTCCGGTTAGAGTAAGACATCGTATTCCCACATTCAGTGCATGGACAACACATAAAACCATTCTGCTTGTTTGCCTCAGCCGCATCGAGAAACTCATGCACGGCCTTAATGTACTCGCGGGTGTGTCTGTCACCGTACATCCATTGCCGGTTCATCTGCGTGCATTATATATATTTAAGTGTCCAAATTAATAGAAGTTCATCATCACATTAAAACCAAAGTGCATACATAGTTCTCATCTAACAACATATAGCTCTCCAGAGCATCTAATTAATTAAACCATACATTGAAACTATGTAAAACATTTCAATGCGAAAACAAATGCGATCATAATTGCAACCAAGGTAACAATTGATCCAACAGCATAATGATACCAAGCCTCAGTATGAATGGCATATTTTCTAATCTTTCTAATCTTCAAGCGCATTGCATCCATCTTGATCTTGTGATCATCGACGACATCCGCAACATGCAACTCCAATATCATCTTCTCCTCCTCAATTTTTTTTATTTTTTCCTTCAACAAATTGTTTTCTTCTTCAACTAAATTTAACCTCTCGACAATAGGGTCGGTTGGCATTTCCGATTCACATACATCCTAGATAAATAAAATCTATGTCACGTTGGTCGGCATAATTTTCATAAACAATAAATGAACCAATAGTTATAAAGATAATATACATACCACATCCGAATCATAGACAGGACGAGGGCCGACGGGGGCGGATACCAAAATCATCGCACTATATAAGATGCAATAATAAATGTAAGAAAATGATACAAGTATCTATCTAAACATACAAGTAAGAATATTTTTCCTTTCAGAAAGAAGATAAGAACAAGAGGCTCACCACGGTGGTGTCGGTGATGAGATTGGCGCGGGTGATCGACGGCGGTGAAGACGGGGACGGGGCGTGACGGACTGCTAAATCTAGACAAATCTCGAGGAAAATGGAGCTTGGAGGTCGAGCTTCGAGAGGAGAAAGCTTAAGTAGTGTGGCTCGGGCATTCCATCGAACACCTCATGTTCATAGGAGGTGAGCTAGAGCACCACAAAGCCCTCTTCCCCTCGGCCAGAAAAAACAGAGCACTATGTTGTGCTCTTGCGTGAGGGGGTATATATAGGCACCTCATTGGTCCCGGTTGGTGACATGAGCCGGGACTAAAGGGGAGCCTTTGGTCCCGGTTCAAGCCACTAACCGGGACCAATGGTGGTGGGCCAGGAGCGAGGCCCATTGGTCTCGGTTCATCCCACCAACCGGGACCAAAAGGTCCAGATGAACCGGGACCAATGGCCCACGTGGCCCGGCCGGCCCCCTGGGCTCACGAACCGGGACCAATGCCCTCATTGGTCCCGGTTCTAGACTGAACCGGGACTAATGGGCTGACCCGGCCTGGACCAAAGCCCTGTTTTCTACTAGTGAGGAGAAGGGAGAAAAGGAGCCTCCCCCCCAAGCCCGATCCGAATTGGGAAGGGGGCCGACCTCCCTTTCCTTCCTCCTTCCTCCCCCTTCCTTCTCTCCTAATCCAACTAGGGAAGAGGGGGAATCCTACTCCCGGTGGGAGTAGGACACCCCTTGGGGCGCGCCTAGGAGGCCGGCCTCCTCCCCCTCCTCCACTCCTTTATATACGCGGAAGGGGGGCACCCCATAAACACACAAGTTGATCATTGATCTCTTAACCGTGTGCGATGCCCCCCTCCATCATAATCCACCACGGTCATATCGTCGTAGTGCTTAGGCGAAGCCTTGCGCCGGTAACTTCATCATCACCGTCATCACGCCGTCGTGCTGACGAAGCTCTCCCTCGAAGCTCTACTGGATCGTGAGTTCGTGGGACGTCACTGAGCTAAACGTGTGCAGATCGTGGAGGTGTTGTACGTTCGGTAATAGGATCAGTCGATCGTGAAGACGTACAACTACATCAACCGCATTGTCATAACGCTTCCGCTTTCGGTCTACGAGGGTACGTGGACAACACCATCCCCTCTCGTTGCTATGCATCACCATGATCTTGCGTATGAGTAGGATATTTTTTTTAAATTACTATGTTCCCAAACAGAAAAGCATCTCTTCACTGATGTTGTGGCAATTGGCGATATCAGTACTAGCCTTAAAAGAGAATAGATCAAAGGAAACGTAACATGCATCACTCCCAACTTGTTCCAACAATTCCAACCGTTAATTGCAAATACATCACTCCCAACTTGTCCCTCACTGTAATATCTGAAAATATAGCAGAAGGTCTTATGCACTTGGCCCCTCGTTAAATATCTGCGCCTCATCTCATCTTGCTTCTTTGGCTTTCTTGTGTACTATGGAATTCTTTTCTGGTCAGCCGGATCATAAGGCAACTCGTTTAAGTTAATTTATGTATGAATAGTAGGCTTTGGGAGGTTATCTGCGGTGACATTTGAAGCACTTTGCCTACGTCTAATAGATTACCTTGATGTGGCTGTATCATTATCTATCACTAGTATAATGCCCGTGCGTTGCTATGGGCTCTTTGTATATGACAATGGTTATATGATATATACTTTACCCTCGTACTAATCATGCTTACCCATCATTGTCGACCTTTTTTTTATGTAAAGACCCTCTTTCTCACCCTGTCTCTCATCTCCACTCTCTTCTTTCTCTCTCTCCATCCATTTCCCTATTGTGCCCCCATCTTCTCCATCCTCTCAAATTCCCTCAATCAGTTATTTAAGTGTTCGATTATACACAAAATAATATTTTTCAGGATTAAGTATTATACTTGCCACCACAATAGAAGGAATTTCATGGAAATTGTTGTGGGCAATTTGCTCTATCCTTAAAAGTTTTCAGGAGTCATGGCAAAATATTTTTGTGGAGCACTACAACACACTCCACACATATGGTGGTGTAATTTTTCTGTTTCTGATAAGAAAACTTATAATATTTTTATCTATTTGTGTGAAGCATTGTAAGCAGGATAGTTCAGTTATTGTGGATGCCAGGATATGAACGGGAATATCTGCAAGTTTAAAATATTTGATGGCAATGACTATCATAAACCAAGTCATTACAAACACTACTTGCCTTGGTCCAAAGGATTCTCGAGATTTTAGTACTCTAATATCAAGTCAACACTGTTTAGAAAACTTAGCCCATTGAATAACCTTAGCAAGAACTTTTTTTTACACAAAGCGAAGTGCTACTATTTATACATCAAAGCTTAACCAGCCTGCAGATTTTTCCTACATCGAAACCAATTAACTCTTCTATGAGGTAGTTATTTCACCAAATTGCAAATTTCTTCTAATTACCGCCATCCCCTTATAGCAGCACCCCTCATAAGCACTCCTACTTTCTACCAAGAACTTGAATATTTATAAAATGTTATTGTCTCATTTTCTTCCTTGACGTCGGAATCCGTATACTATTTATTTTCATGGATATAGGGTGCTTTGCTTCAACTATGGTATAGATATTCTGCCATGTTGTTTGTAGAACCGTGTCTACTTTGTAGTATCCAATGTATCATGCACCTGCGTCTTCTCGCCTTATATTCTCAACTGCAGATAAGGCTTCGAAAACAACGCTCACGTGCAAGATCTTGGCTAAAAAAAGACATTGATGGTAGCTATCTGCAGGCTTTCTTCAGTCACCAGCTCTGACTGTGGTGTCTCCGCTGATAATTCTACCTTGGTTGTAGGCAAGTAGGCTGGTATGTTCATCTAGTATCAGGAACTCCTCTTCGCATCTGAATTTTGGCGAAACAACAATTCTACTGAGCCCAGAAGCATAATCATGGAGGTAACTCAGTTTTCAAGGCATAAGCCTGGTAAGCTATCCCAAGAAATGAACAACCATCATGAAAATCCATATGGGAAGGGAGTATTAATTACTAACCAGAAGAACTTGATGCCGAGGAATGGTCATTATGCGTGCCCAAATAAAAGGAATTGATTATAACTTGGAAGATTATGCGTACCTAAAAGAATAACTGAGTAGTGAATGCTCAAGCATCAAAAACTTTTCGACTGGCTTTTCCTTACCACACATCAAGTCAATCTTAACATTTTTCCGACCCCATGTCTTCTCCCTTCAGCGGCAATTTAGAAGATTTCTGCACACAGGGTAAAATCATGAAGCACTTGTAAAAGAATCTGAAACTACTGTACTTAACTATAGAATAAATACAAGACATTTCAGACTTGAGTATAGAGCCAACGTTCAACATCTTTCAACCATTTTAAACAAAATGATGACAGATCCACTACGCCCCTTGCTAGCTCACTAAAACGCCTGCCCGCAAAATCAACACTGAACACTCGTGGCGCTGAATAAAATAAATCAACAACACTTCCCCCAAATAAATGTCAATCTGGACATGAAACTGTATGGATAAATCAATAACGATTTTGGTATGCCTATGTGTGTACCTGCGCATCATGACAAGACAGACTTTGCCATCCATGGGAACGAGGCTGAAACTGTACACGCCGGCCTTGGACAAGGATATCGAACTGTTGACCGGCGGTAGGGGAAGGAAGAACTATGCGGAGAGGCGCTAAAGGGGTGCTCTCCCTCACAACTATTCCATGGCCGACCGCCACAGCGAGCCGACCGTCATAGATCACAAATGCAGGGACCCCTTGACTGACACGTCGACCATGCCTCAACCGGCCAGCATCGGCGCATTGCCACCACGCTCATTTCTGCTCTCCCTCCTCTCTTTCATGGCTGGCACAAGGGGATGGGATGAGACGGACGGGAGGCAACCCTTCTCCTCTCTTTCAAGCGGGTCATGGAGCTGCATTTTTACATGATATTACATGGAGCTAATGTAGTGATCAATTATGAACTGTTTATTCGGTACAACTTATCTCCAGAGAGTAACTGCCACATACGGCATGAAACGAAAACAATTGAAGCACAACTCAAAATATGGTTAAGCAAAGCCTGGGACGAACCTTGGTGCCAATACATAAATTATTTCAGTAAGCAAATGTAGATAAGAATAAACAACCAATACTATAAATATCAAGGACCTACACAGTAACACATGCAAATTCGGCTCTAGGGCACTACAATTGCATGCCTTTTGCTCCAGGTCAACAAAAAGTTGAAATTTTCTTAATAAAATTACAATTATGTGGCAAATTGCTGAGCTAATTCAAATTTGATGAAGTAAGATCAATTTATTAAATCAATGAACAACATCAAGTGTTACTTACAGGGGCTGGACACTCGTAATCGATACCAGCAGAATTGATTCTTTTGCGACACTTCTCATCCCGCTTTACAATTCCTTCAAGCATCCTCTAGTGCTCTTCTACTATTTTATCCTAGTAACACAAAACAACTTATATTAATCTACAACATAAAATTTTGCATTCCAGCTGTAGTTAGCAATAGATTACCTTACTAAGCCTCTTCCTGTTCAATTGCTATCCGGTCAATTGGTACAAATCCCTTCCGCACACCTTTCCATCTAGAAGAGTTACACTATATGAACATTGTAGATCATAAGAATTATGTTCTCATTTTAATCAAAACGCAAATAACAGTAACTATGTACAGCTATATGTTACAAAGTACAGGGAAAGAAAACTGTAGTGCTGTGAGTTACTGTAACCTCCGTATAAAGTACACAAAAAGAACAAGGATTCAAGAACAAATACAGGCACATAAATGTAATTTAACACAAGAAGCTTGCAAGTTCTTGCAAGAGCTTACCACCAATTCTTAAGCTTACCGGCAGTTTGGCCCACCTAAACTGGATGTTCCATTCTGGAAATCGAGTAGCAGAGGCAAACATCTACAATGCTACAAATAAAAATGAACTAATCAAGTATTCATACAGATCAAATCTAAGAAGTTGGCAAAAGCTTACTGCTAGGAAACAATATAGTGCTACTCATCTTGATATGACAAATTACGACAAAACCTTTTTGCAAAATTTATCTTAATTTATTGGTAAGTAGTGCTGCCAAGTTTGGTTTGGTTTGGAACTTGATGTCGTACCAACTAAGAGTATTGTCATCAGAGAAGTTCAGAGACATACCAGAAGATGAACTTTGGGTAGATGTTAGTCTCAAGGAATTGTATGTGGGTTGGTCTGCCAATCATGGTCTTGAGATTCCGTCCATGGGGCAGATTAGTCGAAATTAACGCCACACCTCATGAATACATGGGTTTTAGATGATGGTACATGGATATGATCCCAACAATTAATATCTCTATTTCAAAATAAGGCGAATTAGTTTTCCGAAAGTTAATTTCAAGGGATAGCAGAAACAAGTGCTAGAAGCAAACATTACGAAGAGGTCATGATATAGAAAAACGATATGTACATTACAACAGATCACCATACTCCATATACAAATAAAATTAGTTTTAAGTAATTGGACATCCATTATGAGATGCTAAGATTTGAATCATTAACTATGCAATTTAGTTGGAATTTGGCGTATCAAATCGCCCTTGTGCTCCACCTACTCACTCCTCAAAGAGAAAGTTGTACACACATATAGAAAGAAACAGGTAAATTTTGGTATTGATTTGTGCATGCTCGAACGACTTCTACCACACATGTAGAGGATTTAGAGAAAGAAGCAACGAGAGATTGAGCATCGCGGACTTCTACCACACACACAGGCCAGCCTCATTGTTGAAAGCTATTGAGGTCACCTGGCTCCGTCACTATTGAGGTCATGGGGCCAGATGCTGGTTGACTTGTGTGCACCCTTAAGCCTCAGCACCTCAGCACATATGTCATCGGTACTCCTATAATCAAATGGATGCTTCACACCTGCACCGACAAACCATCTCACTTCATCACCAACCCGAACACATCAAAGCTGGCAATTCACCGACAAATCCACATAGCCACAGCATCACTACTCAAAGTGAATACCATTAAACAACACGCGGCAAGATGTGGAATTCATGGTAGCACATCTTCTTCTTGTTTGAGAGAGCCCGGCGAACACAGCAAGCCGTAACCACATACCTGATGCCTTCTATTCCACTCCTTATGTTCTAGATATGCACGCCCAATGCTGACGTGACCTATCAATTGGGCACTTTTTAAACTTTAGCAAACCTTTTGATGGTCCTCACGTACAGCAAGAGATGATTGTGCATTATACATCTGATATACGAAATAAAAGGTGTCACTTACTGTGAGGGATGATCGCGTATTAATTTAATATTTACATATGATGGAATAAGCACATAATGTAGCGGCAATGTTTGTCTCTCCTTATTATTTGGCCACAACAAAGATAGCGTTTTTGTGACAGCAAGAAACATAAATAGGAACACCTACAATGTATATATGAGAAAATCAAATTAAAACAAACACATGATTATAAAAGCACGTAGAGAGGTAGAACTGCATCATGGACCTGCAATTGAAAAGCACGTAGGTGTATCAAGTAACAACTCTTAACCAAAACTGGAAATAAATAAATAATAAATACAATCTATACGGGGCCTCGCAATGTCATAATAATCGTTTAAACGGCATACACATTGTCTGTACAAAAAAGAGCTAGAACAAAAATTAAAATCTGAAACAAAATTCAAAACCGGAACCTTTGTATGGCAGGCAATGAATAAGTTATAAAGCAAGATCTAGCAAGCAATCTAGCTATACACGTACAGAGTTTAATATCAAGTGGTTAAGTTAGGAAGATCTAGCCAGCAATCTAGTCCCTGCACGTGAACTGGGATGAGGATAAAAAGGAAAAGGAGGGAGTGTCACTCTTTACATGAACATATTAACCAACCTCAGATCCCGGCCAGCCCCAGCAAGCCCTCGCCAGGAACGCACACGGGCCCCGCCGCTCGGTCCCCAGCCAGCACGGCCACACAGGACTCCCGCATTGGCGGCAGCCCCGAGGGGCCTCCAAGCCGATGCGCGATCCGGCACGGAGGAGGGGCTGGCCCCGAGGAGCGGGGACCCGGCGAGTCGGTCCGTCGGTCAGGAAAGACAGTATAAGAAGGTCCCTACCCCCTAGCCTCAGAGATGTGAATTGTGAGCGGCACCACGGATAAGCGCAGATAAATATGGGGTAGACCAAAAACCATAAATTTCTAACACCGATAAAAGGCGGTGTTTTGCCTTTGGCACCGTGATAGAACCACTGGCCCATTTTCCCTAAGTAAATCAACAGTACTATTCAATTTCCACACATCAGGCGAAAATAGCACCAGGAATTTCCTCACCTGATGATTGCCATACTGTACAGCAAGGCGAGCATCTCGTCCGACTCCAGCTTATCATCTGAAGCCACTCCAGTCCTAGAGGAAAATTTTCTATCACATATATAACTTCGTCCCAAATCAATCCACACGCAATAGAAAAGGGTTGGAACTGTGCATCCAAACAACGTACCGGAAGAAGGGATCCCGCAGCCTTATCTCGAAGAGGGCCGCAGTGACCTCCACGGGGATCGGGAGGCAGCCCCTGCTCCTCCACGCCGCGGTCTGCACCAAAGAAACAGTCAGAGATTTCTCACCATTCACCTGATACTTTTGGCGCGGGGGGGGGGGGGGGGGGGGGGGGGGGGGGGCACTTCAGGAAGAGCATACCTACCCTTCGAAGAGCGGCGCCAGGGTCAGGGTATGGGGAGAAGATGGCGTCGCAGACGAAGCGCCACTCCGCCCAGCTCGACCACGACACCAGCTTCCGGGCGGTGGCCGGTGGAGCGGCCGCCGCCGGCGTCGCCTACATCTTCTGCCGCCTCCATAGCCGAGCGGCGCCCTTCATCATGGCCGCCGTTTGGGGAGGGACGCGGTCCCGGTCGACGCGATCATCAGCCACGGACCGCGAGATGGGCGCGGCGGCGTGATTCGGACAACGGAGTGGATACTGGGGACGGCGGCGGCGGGATTCGGACAACGGAGTCGATACGGGGGCGGCGGCGCAGGCACGATGGCGGCGGGCGGCGCACGGCGGGGCGGAGCAAGAGGTGGCGGCGAGATGGATGTCGAGGTGGGATCGAGGAGGCAAGGTCGTGCGGGACTGCGGGGTGATGGCGGAGAACGATCTGCTGTGGGCACGAGGCATCGATCGTAGGGGTTTTTTTGCGCGGGTTTTTTTCGCGGGAGGAGGATGACGAAAAAAAATCGAAGGTGGGAGGATGACGAAAAAAACCAGCGAAAATAAACCGTGCAGATTATTCACCAAGTCGTTCATTAAAAATAGAGATTATATGAATCTAGCATTTGAGTAGTCCTAGAATAATACCGCTCCATAGCCTAGATCTTGATGTGGCTGTATCATTATCTGAATCTAGTGTTCGGGTACTCTTAGAATAATACTGCTTCATAGCCTAGATCAATCAAAGTTCATGGAAAAAAATTAGAAAACTAGGGGAAAACGTACTTGGTTATTACAGGCTACATAAAGCATACAACAGAGAGAGGAGATGTGGCAATTTAATCTAACTACCTTAAATTTCTGGCTACAATTGTCGCCGATGTCGATGTGCGGCAGACTGCTTGCCGCTGGCGTGCGGCGGCCGAGACGCCGAGGAACATGAAGAGACGAGACGAGAGATGCGAATTGGAAAACGAACATACGAGAGAGGAGGGTGCGTGCGTTTTTTTTCTTTTGAGAAATAGAAGGGTGCGTGGGTGCGTGTACATGACTAATCACGGTTTAGGCCTGGGCATGGGACAGTCATGTGTTCGTGGGCCTTGGGCCCTTTTCTTCACCTATTCACATGACCACGTCGTGCACTCACACTATTTTTGTCTCAAAAAAAAACACACACTATTTAATGGGGTCAAGTAGAATTTTTTACTGGGTTCACATGAGGCAAGTATGCATCTACTAGCAGTGGCGAGTCCAGAACGAAATTGAAGGGTGGGCTCAAAGTTAACAGCAGAAAAAATGAAATGTTCAACATCATCTCGTAATTCTTTTATCCAAATGAGCTGAGAATATCACAGAATACTACTGGAAGCATCTAGTGTTGACTCTAATTGTTTTAGGATTTTTGAAAAATATTAAATTTTGAGCTGAAATTTGAATTTGTACAGCTAAATAACCATTATCTCCTTGTCCTTTTGCCGAAATGTAATCAAATTTTCCCAGAATACTAAGTTGAGGGACCAGGTCTCTCATTAGTTGAAGTAGGAACTATTTTTTTCAAAACGGAGGCAAAAGTTTTGCCTCATCCATTAATTAAGCAGAAGAGAGTTGCCCAGTTAATTAGTGGAAAACCGGGCAAAAACCCAATACATCAAGGGCCAAGCCCACAATCACTGACAACATGCCGAAAAACAACAAGCCAGCTATCCACCACTGCAAGAAAGAAGAATCCATGACTACTATGAGAGGAGCAGTCACGAGACTCTCCGGCAGAAATGAACAACATGCACACCACATGACCTGCGCCCAAATGCATAAACATGCCAATGGCCAACATCGAAGGCAACCTCGTCGCCCACACGACATGAAGCCGGATCCCACTACAGCCAGGGAAAGGGGGTCTGGGTTCACATTAGCTGGGATCAGTGGACTGGCTGGAATAGGATCAGGTTCGACACGAGGAGTGCTTGAACTAGTTGCAAAAAAACTGTTTATGCTCATATTTTTTCTCTTCATCTCTGCAAATCTGCAAATAATTTGCATAGAAATAGGACTTAAATTAATTAAGCTAACATGAACTAGCAAGTAGCAAATGCAAATGTACAGAAATTATTGATTCAAATTACCCAGCCGGCCAGCAGTGAGCACGCGTCAACGCCTCAACTCCTTCAGCGGCAGGCAGCAGCAGTACGCCTCCAATTCTCCGACTTAAAGGCTTGGCTGGCACCTGACAGTCTGGCACCGAGCAGCAGCCGGCCGCCGGCGGTCGACGGCCAGCTAGGGTTGGCCGCGGCCAGTTGGCGCCTTGGCTCGTCGCCGTCGTTGGAGAGGCGCGCGCGCTTAGCTGCTGGCGCGGTGCTCCGGCAGTCCGCCACCTTGGCCGGTTGCCTGGTCCGCCGCTGGCCGCCCCAACGCCGACGAACGCTTGGTCTGGGGCCCGGATGCGCGTGTCGGCATGTGGATTGTGCGGCGTGCGTGGAGGCTGGAACCCTCGATGTGTGCTTCGTTGCTCTGGTGTGGCCGTGTGGGCTGTTCCCCTGGTGCCTTTGTTGGGCTAATGGGCTGATCTGACAAGAAGAGTAGTATTAAAAAATAAATTCATTTTTTTGGAGGGTAGGCTAGAACCCTATGAAGCCCACCACAGTGGACTCGCCACTGTCTACTAGCATGTAGGTGGCAAAATCTATTGGGTTCACTTGAACCCAATGCTTGCACGGCGGCTCCGCCACTGCATTCTCCACACCCTACCAATATTGTCTCATCATATGTGTTAAGTCATCACAAACAGAAGCTGATAATATGTAAACACCCATGCATGGCAGACTTTATCATAATTTCTTTATTACCCGAGGATAAATACTTTTGAGATAAAGAAGCCTTTTGCTGAGTCTTTGCTTATAGTCACTAGTAGAAAAATGGTCAAACGTGAAGCACATTAGTGCCGGTTTGTATTTGAGCCGGCACTAATGTATACATTAGTGTCGGTTCCAATGGCTAGCCGGCCGCTTTCATTAGTACCGGTTCGTGGCGAACCTTTAGCACCGGTTCGTGCCACGAACCGGTACTAATGAGAGTGGTGGCAGGATATTGTCAGACTGGGGCCCCTCCAGCCCCTTTAGTACGGGTTCTTGGCACGAACTGGTACTAAAGGTCGTCCTACATAGACCCTTCGTCCACCCGAGCTCGCTCTGTTCTTCCCCTTTCCCCTCTCCTCTATGTTCTTCCCCTCTTCCTCTCAAGCTCATCACACATTTTGCCTAAAATTTGTCAAGATTTGAAGGCCCCCATCCATTCAAATCATCACAAAGGTTAGCAACTTTGTCCTTTCATCTCTTATTGCTAGATTAGCTCGTGCAATGCTTTATATATATAGTGATTGATTTTTGAGTTTAGTAATTTGGGAGGATATATATATATATATATATATATATATATATATATATATATATATATATATGCGCTAGTATTTGATTTATATGCAATTTGAGGTCAAAAATAACACTTAGTTTGCATATGTAGGTGTGGTTTACTTAGTGCCTTCTAAATCTCCGTCGTAACCACCGTCGATCGCCCGCACCGTCCCGTCGCCGGCACCACCTTGTGGTGAGCCTCTTGTTCATGAAATTTTATATAAAAATTGATGTTTGTGTGATTTGGATATATAGTTACTCGTATAATTATCTTACCCGTACGTTGTTTGTTATACATATAGTGCCATGATTTTGATATCCGTCCCCGTCGGCCCTCGTCCTTGTTATGATTCAGATGTGGTATATATATTCTCTTTTAAAACTAGTTGCATTTCGTGTTTATGACAAATTATGCCCATCAAGTTGACATAGATATTTGTATGTAGGAGGTAGTTTAACCGGAAATTCCAACCGACCCTATTGTCGAGAGGTTAAATTTAGTTGAAAGAGAAAACGAGGATTTGAAGGAAAAATTGAAAAGAATTGAGGGGGAGAAGATGGAATTGGAGTTGCATGTTGCCGATGTCGTCGATGATCACAAGATCAAGATGGAGAAAATGCGCTTGAAGATTAGAAAGATTAGAAAATATGCCATCGATAGTGAGGCTTGGTATCATTATGCTGTTGGATCCATTGTTACCTTAGTTGTGATCTTGATCGTATTTGTTGTTGCATTTAAATGCTTTAGCTAGAGAGTTATTTGTTTGTTGCATTTAAGTGTTGTATGAACTTGTATTAATTTGGTCTATTCGGTGTTGTGTAATAAAGATGGATGTACGATGACCGATACTCTCCCCAGTTCGTTGAGGGCGTGCATACTTTTCTGCTTGCGGCTGAGGCAAACAAGCGGGCGGATGGTTTTATGCCTTGTCCATGTGCTCGCTGTAAGAATGGTCACAATTACTCTACGTCAAGAACCATTCACGTCCACCTGTTTAAGTCCGGTTTCATGCCCCACTATAATGTTTGGACCAAGCACGGAGAAAGAGGGGTTATGATGGAAGACAATGAAGAAGAAGAGGACGACGACAGCTATCCTGGCCATGGGTTCCCTGAATACGATGATACAACAATGGGGGAAGAAGCTGAGCCGGTAATGCGGGAAGAAGCTGAGCCGACAATGCGGGAAGAAGCTGAAGAACAGGCATCAGATGAGCCCATTGATGATCTAGGTCGGGCCATTGCCGATGCAAAGAGAAACTGCGCAAGTGATTTGGAGAAGAAGAAGTTGCAGCACATGTTAGAGGATCACAAAAAATTGTTGTACCCGAATTGCGTAGGTGACAAGAAAAAGCTGGGCACCACACTGGAATTGCTGCAATGGAAGGTAGAGAATGGTGTATCTGATAAGGGATTTGGAAAGTTGCTGGTAATGATAAAGGATATGCTTCCAAAGGACAACGAATTGCCCGAGAGTACGTACGAAGCAAAGAAGGTGTCTGCCCTCTAGGGTTAGAGGTGTAGAAGATACATGCATGCCCTAATGATTGCATCCTCTACCGCGGTGAGTACGAGGATTTGAACGCTTGCCCGATATGTGGTGCATTGCGCTATAAGATCAGCCGCGATGACCCTGGTGATGTCGAGGGCGAGCGCCCCAGGAAGAAGATTCCTGCCAAGGTGATGTGGTATGCTCCTATAATACCACGGTTGAAACGTTTGTTCCAAAACAAAGAGCATGCCAAGGCGATGCGATGGCACAGAGAAGACCGTAAGAAAGATGGAAAGTTGAGAGTACCCGCTGACGGGTCGCAGTGGAGAAAAATCGAAAAAAAATACGGGAAGGAGTTTGTAGATGACGCAATGAGCGTATGGTTTGGTCTAAGCGCAGATGTCATTAATCCTTTTGGGGAGCAGAGCAGCAACCATAGCACCTGGCCTGTGACTCTATGTTTGTATAACCTTCCTCCTTGGTTGTGCATGAAGCGGAAGTTCATTATGATGCCAGTGCTCATCCAAGGCCCTAAGCAACCCGACAACGACATTGATGTGTACCTAAGGCCATTAGTTGAAGAACTCTTACAACTGTGGAATGGAACAGGTGTACGTGCGTGGGATGAGCACATGGGGGAAGAATTTGACCTAAAGGCGTTGCTGTTCGTGACCATCAATGATTGGCCTGCTCTCAGTAACCTTTCAGGACAAACAAATAAGGGATACCGCGCATGCACGTACTGTTTTGACGATACCGACAACATATATTTGGCTAATTGTAAGAAGAATGTGTACCTGGGACATCGTCGAGTTCTTCCGAGCAGGCATCCCGTAAGAAAGAAAGGCAAGCATTTCAAAGCTGAGGCGGATCACCGGATGAAGCCTCGCCACCGTACTAGTGCTGATGTACATGATATGGTCAAGGATTTGAAGGTGGTCTTTGGAAAGGGTCCTGGTGGACAACCTGTTCCGAATAACGCTGACGGACGCGCACCCATGTGGAAGAAGAAATCTATATTTTGGGACCTGCCCTATTGGAAAGACCTAGAGGTCCGCTCCGCAATCGACTTGATGCACGTGATGAAGAATCTTTGTGTGACCCTGCTTGTCTTCTTGGGCGTGTATGGGAAAACAAAAGATACACCTGAGGCACGAGAGGACCAGCAACGTATGCACGGAAAAGACGGCATACATCAGGGTCATGCAAGCTACGCTCTTACCAAAGAAGAGAAGGAAATCTTCTTTGAATGCCTGCTCAGTATTAAGGTACCGTCTGGCTTCTCGTCGAATATAAAGGGAATAATAAACATGGCAGAGAAAAAATTTCAGAACCTAAAGTCACATGACTGCCATGTGATTATGACACAACTGCTTCCGGTTGCATTGAGGGGGCTTCTACCGGAAAACGTTCAATTAGCCATTGTGAAGCTATGTGCATTTCTCAATGCAATCTCTCAGAAGGTAATCGATCCAGAAATCATACCAAGGTTAGAGAATGATTTGGTGCAATGTCTTGTCAGTTTCGAGTTGGTGTTCCCACCATCCTTCTTCAACATCATGACGCACGTCCTAGTTCACCTATGCGAAGAGATTAACGTTTTGGGTCCTGTATTTCTACACAATATGTTCCCCTTTGAGAGGTTCATGGGAGTCTTAAAAAAATATGTTCATAACCGTGCTAGGCCAGAAGGAAGCATCTCCAAGGGCCGTCAAAATGAGGAGGTCATTGAGTTTTGTATTGACCTTATTCCTGACCTTAAGCTGATTGGTGTTCCTAAATCGAGGCATAAGGGCAGACTGGATGGAAAAGGCACGCTAGGAGGGGAACAAATAATATGTATGGACGGACATTCTCTCACTGAAGCACACTACACAGTTCTACAGAATTCCGCCTTGGTGGCTCCGTATATGGATGAACACAAGAATTTGCTACGCTCCAAACACCCGGAGCGGTCTAATGACTGGATTACACGTGAACAAACTAGAAGTTTCGCGAGCTGGTTGCAGACACGTACCATGCATAACACCTCTATTGAAGATGACTTGTACTTGCTGTCCCAGTTATGATCTTTGAATATAATGACTTTCAAAGGGTATGAGATAAATGGTAATAAATTTTACACGATTGCCCAAGATAAGAAGAGCACCAACCAAAACAGTGGTGTCCGCTTTGATGCAGAAACCAAGACGGGAAAGAAAACATATTATGGTTATATACAAGACATATGGGAACTTGACTATCGACGTGGTTTGAAGGTCCCTTTGTTTCGGTGCAAATGGGTTAATATGACACGAGGCGGGGTAACGGAAGACCCGCAGTATGGAATGACAACAGTGGATCTCAACAATCTTGCATATGCAGACGAACCATTCGTCCTAGCCAATGATATGGCACAAGTTTTCTATGTGAAGGACATGTCTACCAAGCCAAGAAAAAGAAAAGATAAGGAAGCGAATGCATCGTACGATGAGCCAAAGCGGCACATAGTTCTTTCTGGGAAGAGAAACATCGTGGGAGTGGATGACAAGACAGACAAGTCAGAAGATTATGAAAAGTTTGATGAAATTGCTCCATTCGCAGTGAATATTGACCCGAGCATCCCGTTAAATGATGAAGATTTTCCACGGTTACGGCGCAAAGGGACACACACGAAGAAAAAGTTTCACACCCAAAGATCTGGAATGTGATCGGCTTCACTATCATCACTTTCTTCTGTGTTTCACACCCAGAAGGGAATCTCTATAATAGTTAGGGTAGTTAATTATGTGTTTTGGCATTTGAAACGCGAAAAAATTTTATTTGCAAACAAATTCTTTCATGCCTTTACTGATTTTTAAAGTTAAGTTATTTACAAACTAGTGATTCACACTAATTTCAAATAATTCAAAATTTAAACTATTCAAATTTGAAAACTACGAGCACTAACAGAAAGTTTGTAATTTTTTGTACCTAAAGCAAAAATATTCACAAAGAAACTCTAAATACACAAAAAAACAACTCAAAAATAAATAAAGCAAAAAAAATAAAAAAAGCCCGCCTACTAGGCCAAAGCGGCCGGCATACGACTAGAAACCCAACCTGTTGTTGGGCCAGGATGCAGGCCCGCAAAGGCCCAGTAGGCCTACAGGGCAGCACAGAACATGTAGGCCTACTTTGGAGAGGAGCTCGAGAGAGCTACCGCACGGGGGTTTATAAATCAGTGCGGTCGCCCCTCGGCTAAACTTGCCGCACCGCACCGCACCCCCTTTAGTACCGGGTCGTGCCACCAACCGGTACTAAAGGGGGGGCCTTTAGTACCGGTTGGAGCCACCACCCGGTACTAAAGGGGGTCGCTTCCCGCCGCTTGGCCTAGCCAAAACAGGCCTTTAGTACCGGTTGGTGGCTCCAACCGGTACTAAAGGCCCCTTCTATATAAACAACACTTACGAAAATTTCAGTTTCTCATCTGCTTCTTCTCCTCTGCACCGTCGCCCGCAGCGCCCCCCGTACATCTCCATCCCTCGTCGCCGCCCCCGTCGCCGCCGCGTCCCCATCGTCGCCGCCCCGTCGTCCCCGTTGTCACCGCCGCCCCATCCCGAGTCGTCCCCGTCCCTGTCGTCGCCGCCCCGAACGTCCTCGTCGTCGTCACCGCCCCGGCCCGTACGTCCCCGTCCCCGTCAACGCCGCCCCGTCCCTGTCCCCGTCATCGTCATCCCCGTCGTCGCCGCGCCCGTCGCCGTCCCCGTCGCCGCCCCCCGTCGCCTCTCGCCTCGCCGGTGAGCGCGCACACACACACACACTTGTTAGAAATTTTTCTGTTTTTTAGAAATTGTTAGAAATTTTTCTGTTTTTAGAAATAGTTAGAATTGTTAGAAAAGTTAGAAATGTTAGAATTGATAGAATTGTTAGAAATGTTAGAATTGTTAGAAATTTTTCTGTTTTTTAGTTATAGAAATAGTTATAAAAAAGTTAGAATTGTTAGAAATTTTTCTGTTTTTTAGAAATTGTTAAAAAAAATTCTGTTTTTTTAGAAATAGTTAGAAATGTTAGAATTGTTAGAATAGTTAGAAATGTTAGAATTATTAGAAATTTTTCTGTTTTTAGTTATAGAAATAGTTATAAAAAAGGTAGAATTGTTAGAAATTTTTCTTTTTTTTAGTTATAGAAATAGTTATAAAAAAGTTAGAAATTTTTCTTTTTTTAGTTCTAGAAATATTAGAAATGTTAGTTATATAAAAATGTTAGAAATTTTAGTTATCAAAATCCAATCATTAAAAAAATGTTACTTTTTGCGGGCATATAGCTAGTATTTGTTCTCGATGATGCCCGGCCCGCATCCTCGCCGTCGACTCGTCCGCGATGACGTCCGACTGACCCATGTCCGGGACTGGGCTCCGCCGGGTTGGCACTGGGAGGTGCTGCCTGGAGGGGCGCGCCGCTTGATGAGGAACCCGGCCCCGGGTCCCGTCGTCGACCCTGATCTCATTTGGTGGCGTTCGTGTGGGCCAGTTTCGGTGCGGAGGGAGCCGGCCCCGCCGGAGGTGGTACGTCGCCGTGTCAGGGAGGAGGGCGAGCATGTCCATCGCTACATGGTTGCGTTAGAGGGCGGCAGGTTCTTCAATACCTGGCAGTTTCTTCAGGGATCTCACTTCAGCTATGATCCTGTGAGGGTTCCTTCTCTTTGGGTGTCCACCGCCCGCGCCGCAGGAACCGCGAGTGTCCTAGATTCTTCTGTAGTATTCGATCTTTATTAGCTACCTAGCCAGTGATGTACTCGATATATAATATTCAAGACGATGTATTCGAGATTATATATTATTTGAGACGATGTATTCGAGACAATGTATTCGAGATTATATCTATTATTCGAGACGATGTATTCGAGATTATATCTATTATTCGAGACGATGTATTCGAGATTATATCTATTATTCGAGACGATGTATTCGAGATTATATCTATTATTCGAGACGATGTAATTTGAATACTAAATTGTTTTATATTTCTTTTGGCATGGTTAAATAAAAGCTATGGCGGACAATACCAACAGAGCGGGAGAACAGACCATGTTCAATATAATACGTGGGCCAGATGATGATCAGAATGAAGAAGATTATGACGGCTCCGAATTTCTAAACAACACCGGAGAGGGTGATATGATATTCGATCGCGACGACCGAATTGATGAAGTCATGAACTACGATTATGACAACACCGGAGAGGTATATATATTTATATAAGCAGGCATCTGGTGATCATCACATGTTTTAAATGAGTTGAAGATATATTAACGAATCGATCTTTCTTCTTTCAGCCATCCAGATCGAGCAAATCTTCAGGTAAAAGGACGAAATGAGGCCCGAACAAAAAGTTGAAGGAGGGCGTAAAGTATAATATCGAGGCAATCAAACGTAATGGCGAACCATTAGCACCTAAGAAGATTGCGGACAAGTTCGTTCGTCAGTGCGCAGTTCTTGTGAAGGACCAACTCCCGATCTCCCTTCAAGAATGGAGAAAGCCAGCAAAGCCACGTGCAGATCTTACTTTTGTCGACGACAGACAAAAAAGTCTGCTTTGGGATACTCTCATGGCACATTTCACCCTACCAGATCATTTCACAGAAGCAGATGTGCAGAAAGTCAAGGACGCTGCTCTTAGGAAGATGGCGGTTGCATTCAAGAACCATAAGAATCGTGAATGGGACAAGTACGTCAAGGGAGGAAGGACGACTCCAGTATTCGAGGGAACACTAGAGAATCAAAGTGCTCATTGGGACGATTTCGTGAAATTCAAGGATTCAGAATTATTTAAGGAACGGTCAAGAATAAACAAGGCCAATGCCGCAAAAAGGATAAGTTCCATAAGCTGGGGCCAGGTGGCTATGCGGTGGGAATGCCTAAGTGGGATAAGTCTGAGAAAGAGATGCTGGATGCAAGTGTCACTCCAGAAACATTGAGCTGGCCCCCCAGGTGCAGGACTTGGTTCTATGCGCATGGGGGGGAGTTGGACCCAAAGACAGGCAAAGTTTCCAAGAAGGCATGTCTGGACGGAGCCGAAGATAAGCTACTTGTTGCAATAGAAGAGGCTCGGTCCGGGTTGTTCGAGCCCAACAGAGAGAACGACGAGCTTACGCGTGCCCTGGGAAATCCTGAACACCCGGGAAGAACACGAGGCATGGGCGCTATTCCGTGGTATGAGGGGTTTTCGGACTGGAACGCCGACTACAGAACCCGTGCGAGAAAGAAGATTGCGGAGGAGAAGAAGGGGAAGATGGAGGAGGAGCAGAGGAAGCTCGACTATGAACGCCTTCAAGTCCTAGAATCAGCACACGCGGACTTGGCAATCAAATTCTAGCGGTAGCAGGAGCAGATCGACTCACTTAGCCAGCAAAGGGGGTCTCAGCAGCTGCAGCAGCTAGCGGATGATCCAACATTGGATACCACCGCCCCATCCATGCCGAGAAGCAGCGTGGGTTCCGCCCCGTTTGACGCAATGCTGGATAGATACCCCGTGGATGATATCGCGGAGAACACTAACTGCGAGCTACACTTCAAAATTAAGAACATATCCTTGAAGGTGGCGGACGGTGTTGCTTATACAAATTCCCCCGATGCAACCTTCCATTGCAACCCGATTCCAGCAGGCTATGCTCGTGTCATGGTTGATAAGGTGGTGGACCAATATTTGGGGCTAGAGCTTGACATTCCTGGAGGTGACGAGGAGCACACACTCGGAGATGCCAAACATCGTATCATCCTATGGAGAAAGGATTGCATCATCTTTCGAAGACCACCGACACCGCGTCACCCGACTCTTCGTCGAAGTCCGCCACCGAGTCAGCAGACTCCCGCTCCTCCAAGTCCACCAACGCGTGAGGCCACTCCTCCTCCTCCAAGTCTGGCAAAGTGTCAGGCCACTCCTCCTCCAAGTCCGACACAGCGTCAGACGTCCACTCCTCCTCCAAGTCCGGCACAACCTCAAGCCACTGCAAGTCCGGCACAGCTTCAGGCCACTCCTCCTCGTCCAACTCAGCCCCGTCAGCCGTCTTCGCCGCCACAGCAATCGCAGAAGAGACACCCCGCAGCTATGGTGCGTAGCGGTACGAGTCGAGGTCATAGTACAGGAAGTACAGGCGGAGGCAAGCGATATAAATATGGTCCAAACCTCACTACTCCTCTTCCTGTGAGGGCTTACGACAGGACCGAGGAGCAAACCAATGCCATAGTGCGGGCAGAAGTCGACGCCCATTTTGGACCGAAACCGCCACCGCCGCCAAGGGAGAAAGTGCCTGTGGAAGTAGTTGACCACTTCATTCGTATGGCTCAACCACCAGGTAGAGGACAGCATGCTAGAGTTCTTGAAGCGCCTCAAATACAATGAAGATATACTACTTCCTTATAACTTCCAGTGAGTCACACTTTCTTGTACTACAAATTCTCTATTTTTGCCTACTAGCTAGCTACATGTTTTTGCTTACATATGCCCGCTTAATTAATACATGCAAACGTGTGTGCATGCAGATTTCACTGGATCTTGTGTATCATTAAAGTTGACGCCGAAACAGTTGAAATACTGGACTCGCTACTCAAAGCAAATAGTGACTATAACATCTTGTTTGGGATAGTCAACAGGTAATTTCAATCATTATTAACCATATATCTCGGCCTATTTAGTTTGTCATTTCATGATATGAACTATTTAATAACCCCTTTATTCATTTTCTTTGTCGGCGGGCAGGGCTTGGGCAAGGTTCATCAGCGTTACGGAAGGCGAATGGAAACGACAGCTGAAATGGTTTCGACCCAAGGTAAGTAATTAAGTAGTACTAGCTAGCTAGCTAGCTGTCATCTCTTTAATTATCATGCTTGATTAATTATTATCTAATCAAATTAAATTCCATTCTCGTAATAAAGGCCCTGAAGCAGGCGCAGGGGACTGATCTGTGTGCATTCTGCGTTTGCGAGAACATTCGCATGATGGCGTCCGAAAGGAGCAGATCTCAAAGACAGGAATGGGTACGCTTGTCAGAACACTATTCACAATTTTAACACCATTATCGATATCTAGTCACATAACTAATACACATACATATTGATCTCCTTCTTAACAATTCAAAGAGGTGCGGGACAAGCTCCTAGAAACGAAGCACGTAGAAGCACTTCAAGAGGAAATAGCGGGATTTTTGCTCGACCATGTCATAAATCCGAATGGAGAATACTATTACCCGCTACTGCCCCCATCGACCAGGTCATGAACCACTTCCAATTGCCATCGTGCTCCGAAGGCACCAATTAGGCTAATGTCACTGGCTCCGAAGGCAACATGTATATGTAGGAGAACTTGTATATAGCTATACATGTGTGTATGTGTGAATTAATATGGTGGTTTGTGAGACATTGATGATATATATATGATTGGTTCTACTAGAAATTATATATATATATATATATATATATATATATATATATATATATATATATGCATAACGTGTACAATGTGTAATACCATAAAATACCAGCAAACAAAAAAGAATTAAAATGGAAAATACAAAATTAAATGAAAAAGAAATCATAAAACCAAAAACCCCCCAAACATTTTAGTATCGGTTGGTGTTACCAACCGGTACTAAAGGGCTCCCGGCCCCCGGAGCTGGCTCGTACCACGTGGTTGCCCTTTAGCACCGGTTCGTGCTGAACCGGTACTAAGGGGGGGGGGCTTTAGTGACCACACTTTAGTACCGGTTATGGAACCGACACTAAAAGACCTTACGAACCGGTGCTATTGGCCGGTTCTACACTAGTGAGTGTTCTTGTTCGCTGGTCATTCCATGTACGTCCCCAGGCACTGCAACATGGAGGTTCAGACATGGAATGTTATTAGTGGAATTGTGCATGTGCCTCCTTATAAAACCCTTCTCTATACACGTAACAGGATTAAAAAAATGGAAACCCTTTTGAGATTTTCTTTTCTTCTTCTTTTTGTTTATTTCTGATTATCTATTTGAAAAATACACCTACGTTGATTTAAAATGTATGATCACTTCTCAAAAACATAAATATTTGATAAAAAGTATGTGATAACATTTTATTATTTACATGAACATTTTTAAATGCATGAACACTTATTTTATTATGTAACCATTTTTAAAATAGATGATAAATAATTACGCAATGGACATTTTGAAATACACAACAAATATTTATTGACTATATAATGAACAATTCTTCAATAGGCGATGAATATTTAATGAATAACTTCAATTCCGGTAAACTCGGTGAACAACTTTGAATAAGAAATTAACATTTTATAATACATGATGTACCTTTTCTAAAACATGGCGGACCATTTTTAATACGTGACGAACATTTATCAGTACACACTATTATTTTAAAATCACCAGGAACCTTGTAATACACAAACACATTTTAGTACCCAATGAAACTTTTTTTAAACAATGACGAACAACTTTTTATGCACGATGAACACTTTTTTAATACACGATGAACATTTCTTAAATATATGATGAACAATCTTTTATTATACGGCGTACATTTTTTAATATAGATAGAACATTTTGAGAAAATGGGACAGACAACTTTAAATGTGCGATGAACCTTTCTGAAAAACATGATGATCCTTTTGATACATGATGGAACTTTTTTATAAAACACTACGATTTTTTTATATGTGATGAATGTTGTTTAATACATATGATGAAAAAAAATTATGTTAATGCGTTTCAAAATGTTAAGGCCATATTGTTTTAACATGTTGAAATGGATGAATACTCTTCGAAAATAGACGATGGATACGCCAATGTTGAGGCTGAGTATATTAAGAACTCATATGTTTCACTCGTTAAAAGGAGAATGAGTGACTCTCCTTGCTGTAAGTCGATTATGGAAGTAGGAGAATTATACATGGTTGGTAGAGGTTTTGTAATCAGGATGGAATAGTCTATTTTGGTGCCAGGTGGAGAGGTGCCCCAAGTTACATAGAGTCTGCGGTCGTCTTGAGTGCCGTGACATGAACATCTTTTATTGCATGGAGACATTCTACCCATATCCTATTTGAATGCTACATCTGGGACAAACCAGTTGAAAACTTCCGTTTCTTGCACCTAGACCACTGTCCCGTGCTCATACATGTGCTCCCCTTATCCATATGGGGGAGAGACACATTGTGTGGACAGAAGACGCTCTCGCGATAGTGTACTTTGGTGACCCCAGGGAGGTATTCTCTTTGGGCCCTGAGATTCAAGAAAAGGATAAAATTACAGATTTTCCCAAGCTGAGGTGCATCCACCTGCATTAGCTCCCCATATTGTAGTGTATTTGTGGGCACACGATATTTGCCCCTAGACTCGAGACCATCAATATCACGGGCTGCTGGTGCCTGAGGCGTCTTCCTGTCGTCAGACGCAACACCAAGTCATCCAAGGTGGTTGCTAGAAGGAATGGTGGGACAACCCGAAGTGGAGAGGGTTGGAGGAGAACCCCCATCCTACCCTCTACAAGCCAAACCACTCATTGTACTACAAGGCCCATCTGCCTAGAGGCACCGTACTAAGGTGAGGTTTACATCTAGTACCATCTCATCTATACATATGTTCCTCAATATGTACATTGTGCTAATAAGCTATTTGTTGAACTTTGTTACCACTTTTTTTTCTGCATAAAGATCAACATAGTATGTGTGGTTACTCGTTTGAACCATTGTTGGTTTATATGTTGCAGGTAATCCATCCCTTCAGTGGATTGATCTTGACCTTCCTTCAACATAATATGCATGATTGTCAAGTATGCAGTGCTACCTCCTACATAACTAAAGCTTTCCTGCCGTGTGACTGTGTTCATTGCTTGCCCTACTTCCCGCTTGATTTGTTTTTGGTGTTCTCTCTACATCTGCATTACCTTGATCCAGTGATGTGACTTCTAGTTTGATTTGGTTGGGTTTCATCATCCTTGCTCAAGCTCTCGGGCAATTAAGGAATAAAGCAGAGTAGGCGGTCAGCTTATGTAGACTTGCATAACTAAGGCTTCTCCCACCGTGTGTTCGTTGCTTGTCCTGCTTCATGCTTGGTTGGTTTGGGGTGTTCTCTACATATGCATCGCCTTGGTGCGTCCTCCAATTTGATTTGATTTGATCATCTTTGCCCGAAGTTCTTGAGAAAATGAGAAATAAATCATAGAGGGGCATGCAAGTTATCAACATGCACGAGCTCATGAGCCTCATTGTCTTTGTGTGTTGTTTGTTACGTTATGAAATTATTGGCAAAAATGATGATGGTGATGATTCGTGTCTTTGTGTGTGTGTGTGTGGTGTAGTTTGGTGTGGTATGATTATGAATGCTGACACTTTGTTATGTGTTGATTGCAAGTAAGCTTGGGTGGTGTTTGTTCCAATGGCAGTTTTATACACGCTCATTGTTCCACCATGCTCTTCGAGTTGATGTGCTGGCTACTGTCACTTGTTAGGCTGTCTGGAATGTGCTTTGCGATTTGTATTTCCTTTGCCCAGATGTACATATAGAGGACCATGTATGTAGTAAGCTCATCCACCCTCCTTCAGATAGATAGCATGAGAAATGTTACTCTGTTGTGTTGGGGCATTGTGTGATAAAGAAAAAGGTAGAAAAAGAGTGCAAGAAACAGGTGGCAGTGTCATGCTTGGAGTCTGAGTTATTGAAAGAGGACTAGCCATGTAAAATTTTGAAGTTGACATTGAGAGGAGAAAACTCAATAAGCTGACATTTCAGGAGGCTTATGTTCCAGCTTGAAATTCGTCAAGGTGCCTGTGAAACTTCTCTTAAGATTTTGATTTCACCACCAGTATTCTTATTCTTCTTTATTTTTTGAGTGAAAGATATTATTATTATTATTATTATTATTATTATTATTATTATTATTATTATTATTATTATTATTATTATTATTCAGCTGAGTACCAACTGGCACCTTCAACCCATTCGATTCTCATCGAGAAAGGCGTCGACCGAATATGAATGGTGTCGATCTTGCGGCCCGTGCAACGTACTGGATCCTATCCACGCGTAACACACTTCATAGTTGCAAATGCTATGTGTCGCTCATATGGGCGGATCGCACAAAGTAGCGCTCCAATGGGCCGGCCCACTAGGCGCATTTTCTCTCTCCTGCCTAGTCGATAACCTGTTTTGTTTTGTTTCTCTGTGTGTTTTATTTTTTGACTTATGTTTTTTGTTTATTTTCTATTTCATTTTACTTTTCAAAACATATTTCATTTTTCGTTTTCCCTAGTTATTTTCTGTAAATTTAATTCATTTCTCCTTTTCTTTTTTTCACATTTCTTCTTTCATTTTTCATTATTTTATAAATTAATTTATTTTTTCTAAATAATAAGGTGATAAAATATGTTCCCAAATTTCTGTAGGTACACATTGAACAATTTAGAAATACATGTTGAACATATTTGACATACACGATGGGCAATTCTCAAAAACAAGTTGAACATATTATAGATACATGGCATACAATTTTATAAATGCATGTTGAATATTTTTAACAATACCGACAATTTTTATAAAATATGGTGTATATTTTATAAATCCGTGTTGAACAATTTTTGATTGAAAGCTATTATTCTTCTTACTTAGTTGAGTACCTTACACCTCCGCCAACCCAATTCTCGTCAAGTCCACGGCCCAATACCTCCGCCGGACATATTTTCATTATCATTAGGTCCGTATGCTGAATCCTATTCCATGCGTAACACATTTGATAGACACAAACTCTATATATCGCTCATAACATAACCTAAGGGCCAATCACACACAACATAGCCTAAATGGGCCAACCCATTAGGAGCCTTTTTTTTTCACTTCCTACCCAACCGACCGGTAACTTTGTTTATATTTTTTGTGCATACTTTTCGTTCACAAGGACCTTTCAAGGCCGATATGTTTATCTTTTTATGATTCAGTTTGTTTTTTATCATTCTTCTTTTTTTGTTCTCCTTTTTTTTCATTTATACTTTCCCCTTCCCTTTATTTTTCAGTATTCTTATTATTTATTCTATAATACTTCCCTTTTAATTTTACCCTATTTGTTTATGTTTTATCATATTTCCCTTTTTTATTTTTCTCCCACTTCTTTTTTTTCCTTTTCATGTTTAAAAGAATTTCTTATATGATGGAAAGAAAAAGTGCAAACACAGTGCAGTTTTTTCAAATAAATGATGAACAAATTTTAAGTAACCGGGAAAATTTTACTTCTAATAAGCATTTGAACATTTTATAAGCACATTGAATACTTTTTAAATACATGTCAAGGACTTTTCAAACAACAAGAACATTTTTAATACCTAATGAACGTTTTATAAATATATGAAAAATACTTTAAAAGAGTTATATCAATTTTGTTACATGTGTGCAAACAATTTTAATTTTCCACACATAAAGAATTGATTTATATGAAAAAATTATTCATTTTAAAAGAAAAAAGTAAAATGAAAATGAAATAAGAAAACTAAATAAAAGAACAAATTTAAAAACCACCAAATGACGAAGCTCAGCTAAATACTTTGATCTCTCGGTTAAACAATTAGAGATTGAAGGTACGCCCAACCCATGTTTGGGTATTGTGGGTGAGAGCCCTTTCTTTAGTTGCCGAGAGCGATCTCGAATCCTATTTGCCCCTATAGCGCCAGTTATAGGCATTTTGGCAAATCAGCACACACGCACACCCCTCCACCTCGGGCTTGGTCCATTATATTTCTTCTTTATTCTCGACAGCGCATTCATCACATGTGAAATGAGCCAATGGTCACTTTTCACCAAGGCATTTTGCTTTTCCATCTAGGTTTTTTTTCTTTTGCATTTTCCTTTTCTTTGTTTCACAATCTTTTTTTCAACTTCATGATTTTTTTTCAAATGTGCATTTTTTTTAAATCCAATGAATTGTGGAATGCATAAATTTCTGTAATTCATGAACTATTTTCAAATTCTTGAACTTTTTAAAATCCATGATACTTTTTAAAATGAGCGAACCTTTTCAAATTCATGATTTTTTCAATTTTTTTATAAACACATTATCTTTTTCAAATTCGTTTTTTAAAAATGAACGTTGCAAGACAAATGGATGTGCTTAGCCGAAAATCTGACTCCTGTATAAGAAACCTGACTACGCTACAAGCTCTTTTGGGCCTTTGGTCTGCCCATTAACTTTTTCATGGGCCTGAGCGAGCAGGTGGCAGCTCCTTTCAATATCTTATAGAAAGAAGTATAGTTTTCACCCTCAAATCCTGTCCAATGTCTCCATAACCCCCCAAAGTCGATTTTGGTCTGATTTAGACCCCAAAAATGTCAATACCGGTTTAATCTCCCCCCTGAGTGGTTTAGTGTCACATCAAGAGTGGTTTTGCATTTGATTTTGTGATTAGGCACTGATTTGTCACTGACGTGGCGTGCTTATGTGGCAGCTGGTCGCTGAAATAAGTGGGCGTTCGTCTTCGTCCTGTTTCGCCTTCCTAGTGCAGACAGGAAATCGGAAAGGCCGCAGCGCCGCCGTCCACACCTACTGGAATTGCGTCGCCGTCGTTGCCGCTGTAGCCGCCGTCGTCGCCGGCGGCGGCCACCGTCTCTCTCACTTGACGTCGCCTTGGCATGGGATAGAGGAAGCGCTCGGTCTGTCGTATTCCGCGGTTAGGGCTACGCTGCCGTCGATCGTCGCGAGTCCGTCTTCGTCGGAATCAAGCAATGGCTTCAGATATGCTTACCGCACATGGGATCAGTAATGTTCGTGTTAAGGGCGAGGCTTGATCGCATCATGTGTTTGTGATAGCTCTGTTGTTTCGATATTAAAAGGGGCTAATTTGCAGATGACCGGCCTGTTAATTTCAGAAATAAAGTAGATGAATTTGCACTGTGCTTGTAGTGATGATTGTCTTATAGAAACAGAACGTGACGTTTTTGACTGAATTTGATTGCTGAAGAGTATTAACTCTGAATTTTGACTGCTGTTATAGTAGTGCAGTATAAATACTCTGAATTTTGACAGCATTTGTACAGAACTTTTACTGTAATTTTAGTACTGCAGTATAACTAGTCTGAATTTGGACTGAATTCAGAGTAGTTTTAGTAGTTTTGAGTACGGTTTTGACTGCAGTTTCAGGAGACACCAAGTTTTGACTGCAGTTTCAATAGTGCATTTGCATTTGACTGCAGTTTTAGTAGTTTTGACTGTATTTTCAGTAGTTTTAGTAGTTTTGACTGCAGCTTCAAGTTCTGTACATGTCATCTATCTTCATGTACGTGTACACATGCTTGGTGGCATGGTTGTATATTTTTATTTTCTTGGTGCCATCTATTGTAATGTGATGTACTTTCGGGGTTTATCCCCACTAATCTGGGAATATAATGAGGGTTTTAGTTTGCCTAAATAAACTAGTGCATTTGGACAGAATATGGACCGAATTATGATTGCATTTGTTTACTCTGTAAGTATAACTGACAAGAAATTCATTCATTTTGCAGCTCGTTTGGATCCACGAGATCCACTTGATTACTTGTTGGCCAGATATCATTAAGCCGGCTCATTTAGGAGGAAAAATGGACAGGCTGACTACACAGGAGAACTAGAGGCAGAGGCGTTTATGCTCAGTTATGCAGAATTGTGTGCTTACGCTGAGGAAATTTTTTTCTGAAAAATTCAATCTTCTGAACATCCTACAGACATTTTTTTATAAATTCTCAGCATGAAGCACTACTCATGTGAATTACAACAGACACTACTCACGTCTAAATCTTGCTAATTATCTGCAAGTCTTCTACTTAAGGACCTAATTCTACTACTGCTGCGTGCTTGAATTGCATCTCATTCACAAACAACCTCATGCCCATCTCCAGTCAACTACCTTCGCCATGCAAGCTTCAGCCTAGAGCGAGATTCTTCAATTACATCTTCTTTTTTTTCAGACGATTCAGCAACATCATGCCACGATTCACCAACAGTCCAGACCCTGAAATTGCATTGCATTCAGCTAACAATGGACTTCTCCAAGAAAATAGGCTCACACAAAGAACAGCAAGAACACACCTTTGATTTCCTGGTACCTTCGCCCTGGATTCAACAGGCTTCAGGTAATCTGCCGACGGGCTTTCACTCCGCATCCGCACAACACTAACTTGTATTGCAACGGACCCTCATGATATGGCACCGCCGCCGTACCACTAGAATAGGACCTGCGTCCCGTGGAGGAGCTAGCCGAGAAGCTCGCAGATGACGCCATGGACTGCAGCCGATTCAAGAGTGAGGCCTGAATTCGAGCGTGAGGTCTTGGATCGAGCGAGCGAGCATCGATGCGGAATTTAGGGTTCAAGCGTCCATTTGGGGAATTTATGAACTGTAAACACTGGCCGGGAAAAGAGTGACCATTTGCCACATCAGCGCCAAGTGATCATCAAATAAACGAAAATCACATGCAAAACCACTCTTGATGTGACACTAAACCGCTCAGGGGCAGATTAAACCGGTATTGATATTTCTGGGGTCTAAATCAGACCAAAATCAACTTTGGGGGGTTATGGAGACATTGGACAGGATTTGAGGGTGAAAACTATACTTCTTTCTATCTTATATAGTGAGGACATTAGCCAGTCAGTGTATAAGAACGATGGCAACAACTTCAGTACTACCTCGCTTAGTGATCCGATGAAGAGTAGATGTCAGGTCTATATAAGAATGTGTTTGAGCGTGTGAATGTTGAACAATGTAAGTGAGACAAGCTCATGCGCACTCGTGATCGACTGCTTGTATAGTTGTCCGCTCAAGATTACAAATATATTTTTCACTTCAATTAATTTAGTTAACCGTTCAGTTTTAGTATATACTGAAATAACCAAAATTCCAAACCATAACAAAATGGTTCGGTTCATTTTATTTTTGGTATGGTTTTAAAATACACAAAGTGACTTGACTTTTCAACCAGTTTCCGTTGTTTGTTCTTTAATTTGATTATATCTTTGTATATTTTTTATATTATTACATTCACAATTTATTGAAACTCCTGAACACTTATAGAATACTATGATTATTTTTTACAATTTAAATTCTTTCTTAGAAAGGTTTCACCAATTTGAATTTATTGATTTTTTAATTCTTCAACATTTTTAAATTTTGAAGATTTTCTAATGGTCGGGACATTTTTATTTTTAAATAGTTTTATTGGTGAATTTTTAATAGCAATCAACATTTTTATGGAAGGTGAACATTTTTTTAATACAGGTTGAACACTTTTCAAATACGCCATGAACATCCTTGAAATATGTGGTGAGTACTTTAAATATAATACATGATATAGTTTTTTCGTAAATGCAAACAAGTTCTGTTAAGTGCGTTGTGATTTTTCTAAATAAACGATGAATATTGATACATACGAGTATGTATAATTTTTCTATTTTGGAAAAATATTTTTTCCTATTATTTAAACTAATTACTTTCTATGAAAAGAATATGTGAAATTATAATATTTTTTGATATAAATAAAAAGCGACTTGAAAGAAAGCATGCTACTGTAGGTCTGTAGCTGACCTGTCCAAAACCCTCCAAAAATGAAATCAGAAACCACGAGACGGGCCAGCCCACTGGTGAGCACGATGAGCGTGCAACGCATGGTATACGAGAACTTGGTCCTCCCTCAACAAAAAAGAGAACTTGGTCTGTATGCAGCTTGGCATCTCCAGCCGTTGGCCCCCAGGAAGGGCAAAAAATCGCTCCCTGGGGCGCACCGGCGCTAAACCGCGCACTGGGGGCGTGATGCCCCAGTCACGGCCCTCCACGGGTTTTTAAAATGTTCAAATTCGGCGCAAACACAACGTAAACACGGGCAAGTTCGTTCAAATTTAAACATATTTTACAAAAAAAACTACCGCGGGCTACCCCCGCCGTCTCCCTCGCCGCCCGCCCACGCGGTTCTACATGCCGAGGCTGTAGAACCGCGTGTAGTCACCGCCGCCGTCGTCGTCGTCGTCGTTGTCGCCCCTGCCTACGCCTCCGCCGTCCCTGCTGCATCCCTCCCCCGGTTGGCGCGGCGGGTTGGACGGTCCGGGGGCGTCGTCGTCGTCGCTATCGAGGACGACGACACCGTCCTCGTCCTCGCGCCCATGTTTGCGGGCGGCGATCTCCTCCAGGGCCCGGCGCTGCCGGATCATCTCCTCGCGCAGGTAGTCGTCGCGACCACCGCATGGCGTCCTCGTCGGAGAAGCCGCGCCGGGCTATCTCCTCGTACTCCAGGGGGAGGCTGGACTCCACCTTGGGCTCGACGAGGGCGCCGGAGCGACGGGTGCGCGCACTGACAGGCGTGTCTTGGGGCTCCGGCTTGACGGGGCGGAGGTGGAGGCAGGGAGAGCCGCCGGAGCTGCGAGTACGCGCGCTGACAGGCGTGTCCTGGGGCTCCGGCTTGACGGGGCGGAGGTGGAGGCAGGGAGAGCCCCCGGACGAGGAGGACACCCCGGTCTCCATGCGCCTCGGCGTCCAGGAGCTTCCCCGGCGGCGGCGTGAGGAGGACGGGGGAGCGGGGTACTCGAGGCGCGGCGTGTTGCCGCCCTCGATGTACTCGAGGACGGACTCCAACGTGCGCCTCGGCACGCCCCACCATCGACGCTGGCCGGCGGCGTTGAACCTGCCGGAGGGAACGACGCCATTGGTGGCCTCGAGCTGCTCGCCGTGCCGGCGGCGGAAGTACGGCTCCTAGATTGGGCTGTCGGGGACGTACCGGGCCCCCTCCCTCGCCGCACGTGGCAGGGACGAGCGGATGCGTGCGATCTCCGCACGCCGCGCCGCGCCAGTGGGTACCGGGGGCACCGGCACACCACCGGCGCTGATCCTCCACGCCCCGGGCACCCGCATGTCCGGCGGGACCGGGTACTCGACCTCGAAAAGGAGGCGAGCCTCGTCCTCGTGCAGATGACGGCGCCCGAATCCGTTCGCCGCTGTGCCGTCGCCTGGGAAACGCTCGACCATGCTTTCTCAACTGGTGACGGCGAGAGGAGGAAAGGGGGAGAAATGAGCGCGTCGTCGGTGGATGATCGGGGTGAGTCTCTCCGGCGCGCTTGCAGTCGGCTTTTATAGGCGGAGACGCCGCGTGGTAGGCTTGGCCGGCGCGTTACGCGTGGCGTGATTGCGTGGCGGCCGAGGGACGCGTCGCCCAGCCTTCACTGCGCCGCCCGTGAGGCACCAATGGAGGCTGACCGGCGCGGCAGCGCGCGGCAGCTTTGGCATTGATTCGCCGTGGGAAACAAGGCGATGAGGACGGCAAAGGTGCGAGAAGAGAGTAGAGTCGCTGACGCGGCGGGCCCGCGGCTCTTCGCGCCAAAAACAATTCGCCTGGCGCCCCCGAGCGACCCCCAGCGCGCCGGGTTCGGGTTGGGTCCGCCGGCGCCAATTTCGGCCCGAGCTTGCGAAAACTGGGCTCTTGGGGGCGCGACTGGGCCGATTTTTTGGCGCCGGCGGACGAAAACACGCCTGGGGGGCCTTCTTGGGGCGCGGCTGGAGATGCCCTAAATAGTAACAGTTTATGACCCCTGTGAACCAATCTGTGTTGGATGGTTAGATGAATAGTAGTATCCCATTCCACCAGGGTTAACCCTCATAGGTGCTCATAGGGGTAGAGTTTGCGTGTGTGAGTTCATGGGGTAAGTGTATGCGTATATATATAAGCGCTTGCGTCTTTACTGTGTTAAAAAACAGTTTATGACCCCTAAAAAACCATAAAAGCCAACAGTTTATGTTTTTAATCCACATGCAATGTTCAGTTATAATCTTTTATGTTTCTACATCAATCAATGGTGTATTGAGAATCGAGGTCCACCAGTTGGACTTGGGGCTAGGAGATAAATTTTTTTCTGAAATGGTCACCGGGGGGGGGGGGGGAGGCTCCCCACCTGAATATATTTCAAAAAGAGTGAAAGTTTACAGGGGTCACGTATTACGTGAGGAGAGGAAATCACGCCACAGACGGTGAGACCACAGAATAAGTTCATCTAGGATAGCCAATATAGAACCTCTCGCATCAATCTCAACGTCCTGGAAAACCTTTTTGTTCCTCGCATCCCAGATTTTCCAGAGAATGAGGAGTATTACAAAGGGGCGAATCGTGGGGGGCAAGGCATTTGGCAAGCTTGTGGTAAAGATCTCAGTGATCGGACTGAAGCGAGGTCGAATGCCAGTGCGGCGCTAGATTCTGCGAGCCGCCGGGCACGTGAAGAACAGGTGCTCCCGGTCTTCGACAAAGCTGTTGCATCTAGGGCAAGTATCGTAAGAAAGAACATGCTTCTTGCGGAGGTTTTGGCGAGTGTTGAGTCGGTCCAAGACCAAGAGCTAGCCAAAGATCATGACCCGCTTTGGCACCCTTGAGTCCCAAATCAGAGCAAGCGATGGGTCGGAGAGGTGCTCATTTAGGGCCGCATAAGCCCCACGCGTGGTGAAGCTGTCACCATTTAGCAGCCTCCTCGTGTCCGGGTCCTGGGAGGTTGTGACATCCTGCAACAAAGAGGTAAGAGAAGCAAGTTCTGTGGCAGTAATAGTGGTTAGTCGATTACGAAGAGCAAGCTCGATCCCTTCCTGTAATATGGTGGCTACCAATGCATTTTGGTTTGTGTGGTGAGAGAAGAGAGCAGGGAAGACTACTGCCAGCGGTTCTGGCAGTAGCCACCGATCTAACCTGAAGAAAGTGGACATACCATTACCAATGGTGCAGTGTGAGATCTCTCTAAGACTCTGAAGATGTTTAAAAATAGTTTTTGCCAGGAAAGAACTATTTTTGCCGTGTCCAATGTGAGATATTTATTTTTGTTGAAGATCATTAGGGATTCAATTTTAAACTGGAACCAGGAATTTTAAACTGGAACCATCACAAAGCTAGAGTTCAAAGAAGAAAATGAAAGTCGCAAACAGCTTAAGGGGTTCCACACAAGTTTCTAAGCGTGATCCAGAAATGCAGCAAACGCTGAAAAACATAGTTAAAACAACGTAGTAGAGAGAGAGAGCACTCCCTCCTATTCATATTACTTGTTGCAGCTCTAGTACAAGAGCTGCGACAAGTGGAGGGAGTAGTAGACCCTGTCAGTTGGTGTTTATGCACCGGCTCCTCCGCGTCTTTGGTTTCTTCTCAGCGGTGGATGATTTATTAAATTTCATTCTATCCCAAGCTGCTTCCTTACACATGATTTCTAGCTTTACCTGCTAGCTTGCAGTTGCACTAGAGACAGGGCACAATAAGATCACACACATACTTGCCAGCTAACTACTCCCTCCGTTCCAAATTACTTGTCGTGAAAATGGATGTATCTAGAACTAAAATACATCTAGATACATCCATATCTGCGACAAATAATTCAAAATGGAGGGAGTAGTTTAGAATAGCGCATTATCGATGAGCAATCATCGCAAATAATCTAGGTAAACATCTCCTGCATAAACAAATGGGAATTATTGGATGTCCGCGGTACACCTACAACTAGAGACAATCATGGCAGCCGGCCCCCATCTCCCGCGTCGGCATTATATACCATTACCAACTGTTTTGCTGCATATATTGGAGTTGAAAGATTTGTGTTGGCAATGCCATGTGGACTGCGAATCAGTGAGGCCATGAGGGATGGTGGTAAGATTCTGAATCTTCTTCTTCCTGGGTCCCATGACCACCACCTGACGGACGAACTCCATGCAACATCGATCTCTTGCCTAACCCCTTGCTGACATGCCACCAGGAGGAAGAAGCAGCATCTAAGGATGATGGTATCCAGCCACCAGGGAAGACGAGGTTAGAGTTTCTCGTCATACATGCGTGATGGCGAGTTTTTGGTGCCAGGTACTTCAAATTTATTCAAAGGTTTCAATGACGCCGACTGCGGCTCCAGGGTGCTGGTGCTAAGGGGCACATGCGTGGAGACTCCCTAGCTGTCATCGGAAAGGTCAAGCCGGCTCTAGTAGGAGATTGACTATAGTGGCGCATCGACGGCTCGTTCCGCCAATTGTATTGATCGTTCGGTAGTCTAGGAACCTCGATGTAATTTTTGTTATACTTTAGATGCTTTGCACTTCTGATGAATTTTTTCAATAAATATGTATCCCTTTTGGGATTTTTAATGACTATGCACGAACTAACATTATATTATTCAGAATTCAGGTGCATCGTTTGGGCTAGCTACCCGACCTTATTTGGTCTCCACTTTCCCCTTACTTATTCATGCTCTGCACCGCATGCATGTTCTGATGATTGCATTGCTTGCGTGCTCGCGCCCGAGACTTGGCACAAGTCCACATATATACCCGTCGGCTACTTAGTTTAATAGGATAGCAGTGTATTATTGGTGAACAATGATCGCAGAGAATCTACACACGGGGTTCAATGGATAAAAAAATGGGATTATTGGAGGTCCCGGGGGAACATTGCATCTGGATTATGTTTGGTGGATAAAGAAAGGGAGATTGGAGTGGAAGATTTGAGCTGGCAAGGCATGTCGTGTGCCTAGCAAGGTGGGGGCTGCCAATCAGTGAGGCCACGGGGGATGATGGTGATAAGATTCTGAATCTTCTCCTACCTGTGTCCCTGAGCACCTACCCGACCTAATGGCCGGAATTATTTGCCGCCGCCGGCGTCCGGCGGTTGGTGACATGGCACCAGAATGAAGGTGATGCCTCCTTCCTCTGCCCCATGCTACCGGTTCTTGCCCTGATGCTTGCACACATGCATGTATTATGTTGGTTTGATGCACACCAAAAGAGAAAAATAAATGTAGTGCAACAACAACAACAATAACAACAACAAAGCCTTTAGCTCCAAATAAGTTAGGGTCAGGCCCGAGCCCAAGGGGGTGCGACCTGCGCGGCCGCACAGGGCCCCTCGTTTTCAAGGGCCCCAAAATTTTTACGCAGTAGTGGTACTCCTTCTCTGTATAGATGGGCCTCTTCAGACTTCAGTCATCGATATGGGCCTCTATTCCCTACGTCTGCCGCGCTTGAAGAAGCCCCCGATTGGGCCATCTGATCCGATCGAGACGAGCGAAGCGACAAGGCTTTCCTTCGTCTCTTCGTCTCTTTGTCTGGCGCTGGCGGCCATCGCTCGACACGGCAGGTTAGGGCTCCTGACTCCTCTGTCCAGTCCTCTTTCCTTGGTGCCGAATCCACGGTCGAGATGTTCAGTACTTCAGTTCCAATCCAACATGGTAGATTCTTTTTAGGAGATAGGACATAGGAGGGCAGGACCGGGGGAATAGCAGCCCGCAGGGAGGACCTGATTCATCTGAATTCTGAAGGCAAGGAAAGTGCAAGGCATCTTTAGATCTCTGGATTTTTAAGCGTCTTCGCATCAATAATTTGTGGTCATGTGATCCCTTACTACGAGTTTCGCTTTTCGCCCGCTATTTAGTCATACTAAAATCTTGTGGTTAATTTTATTCTTTTCGTCTAATAGGCGTTTAGTATTGCAGATCCAAATGGCAAGTCATGTCCTCATTTAGAGAACATGAATCTGGTTACTAAAACGTTTGAAGAAACAAAAAAAAAATAGAGGATTTAACTCGGTCTCAGAAATATAATGGTCTTTAAGTGAAGACTATACAACCATGAATAGGTATGATTCTTGATATTTCTGATTGGCATGTAAGATATTGTCATCTTTATATTACTATAGTTTTATGTAGTGTTTTTTAAGCAAGATAGGGCCTCCGATTTTGCCGGCTCGGCCCTGGTTAGGGTAGGTTAGAGGTGAAATCCATAAGATCTCGCAACCAACTCATGGCTCTGGTACATAGATATTCATTATAAAATTCATATCCATACATATATACTACAATCAATCAGTTGGACTGATAGATAGTTTGTGTGTGTGTGTCTCTCTCTGTGTAAGTGCGCTGACACGCATGGACGGTAGGTAGCTCAATATGGATCGGAGGGAGTAGTAGATTAGGCCCTATCGGTCGCTGCTTATACACAGGCTCCTCCATGTCTTTGGCTTCTTCTCAGCGGTGGCTGATTTATCAAATTTAATTTTGTCCCAAGCTGCTTCCCTACACATGATTTTTAGCTTTGCCTGCTTGCTTGCACTCGAGACAGGGCACAATAAGGTCACACACATACCCTCCAGCTAACTAGTTTAGAATAGTGCATTATCGGTGAGCAATTATCACACATAATCTAGGTAAACATGTCCTGCATAAACAAATGGGAGTTATTGGAGGTACGCCGTACACCTACGACGAGTGTCAATCATGGCTGCCGGCCCCCATTTCCCGCGTCGGCATTATATATAGCAGTACCAACAATTTTGCTTGATAGATTGGAGTTGAATTGAAGATTGGAGCTGGCAATGCCATGTGGACTGCATATCAGTGAGGCCACGAGGGATGGTGGTAAGATTCTGGTTCTTCTTCTCCCGGGGTCCCATGACCACCCACCTGATGACCGGAATTAGTTGCCCCCGGCGGCGGCGGCGCTCTGTTGCATCTCCTGTTCTGGAAGAAGCAGCAGCTTCCTTCTTCTGTTGCCATGCATACCGGTTCTTGCCCTGATGCATGCATGGATGCTGGTTGATTTTCTGTTTATTTGTGTTCGATGCTACTATAAAGGAATAATATTATTGTGCTTAACAATGCTAATTCTTCTACAAAACAATCACTGTGAATTTACATGTATTTACAATAAATTAGTTTGATTGATGGATAGTTTATTTTTCATTTCCAGGGACAATAGATAGATGCTGAGTTCATGTGACTTCATCTGAAACCAGTTCCCCGAAAAAAGAAATCTGAAAAACAGCTTTTCGCATGCAAACCTAAGTAGTGTATACAGGTTTGTTACCGGAAGCATTTTGCAAAGCCCAGCAGATTAGCTAGAACAAAGACACATGCGTGAGTAGAACTGGGAGATTGGATTCCATGAACGGATACTAGAATTTGCATGAACTCGCAGAAAGTTTATGTTTTTTTTCCTTTTCATTTCGTGTGACGTTTAGCTTTAGAGTTTTTGCATCAATATATTCTGTCCGGGCATCGGCAAGGCTGATAGCCCGGAACGAACTAACATTATATTGTTCAGAATTCAGGTGTACCGATTGAGCTAGCTACTAGTATATTTTATTTTTCACCCTAGCTCCTTGCTTACTTATCCATGTCCAGCATGCATGTGCTCTTCCACTCCAATGAACTCCTGTTCTTTTTTTGTGATCTCCATGCATGTGCTGATGATTGCATTGCCTGCGATCTTGCGCCGGCAATTACTTATCCGTCAGTTACTTAGTTTAGCATAGTGCATTATTGGCGAACAATTATCGCAGAGAATCTACACTCCTCTTGCACAAACAAATGGGATTTCTTGGATAAAAAGATAGAAATTATTGGGAGTACTGAGTAGTTGTCGATGATGCTGGCCTCAATCCCAGGGAGAACATTGCATCTGGATTATATTTGATGGATACAGAAAGGAAGATTGGACTGGAAGCTTTGAGCTGGCAGGCATGTGGTGTGCCTAGCTAGCAAGATAGGTACTGCGAATCAGTGAGGCCACGGGGGATGATGGTGATAAGATTCTGGATCTTCTCCTACCTCTACCTTTGTCCCTGACCACCCACCCCCACTGGATGGCCGGAATTATTTGCCGCCCGCGGCGTCGATCGGTCGCTTCCGCCTGTTGCTGACATGGCACCAGGATGAAAAATATGCTTCTTTCCTCTACCCCATATGCATGCTACCGGTTCTTGCCCTGGTGTACGCACGCATGCATGTATGTTAGTTGCTGCATGCCGAGAGACAAGAAAGGAAATATAATGTAGTGCCCTTGCCAAACTCATTCATACATACGTAATCAATCAGTTGGATTGATAGATAGTTGTGTGTGTGTGCGCGCGCGCAGGGATGGTAGATAGATATGAAATTCATGTGACTTGCTATGAATAAAATGATGTTCACATGCAAAAACCACAATAATTCCAACAGGTTACTTTATACAGAAGTAATTTGCAAAACCCGGTTACGTGAGTAGAACCAGATCGAGTGGTTCTGGCCTGTCCTGCTGATTAAATGTGGACAAAAATGATAAATCATTGCCACATCGGAGGCTGCATTATTGCAGCTTCGTTGCTTGCAAGTTTGATCTGAGGAGATTCTCCTCGACAGAGACGGTTAGAAATGAGCCGAGAGCCAACAACCAGCACACATATGCACACCAAGCGTATGTGCAGTTTAATCTTAATCCTACCAGGTTCTTTAACTTATAGCCACGCATTACGTGCAAATTCATTCATTCATGACGCAACTAAAAGCATGCACATTTAGAGGGTCATTACTAGTTGTGTGAGACAATGCTTCGTTAGCGCTGAGAACACACCTTTGAGCGCATTCATTTTCGTGGCACACTTCATCGGTCACACTTCATTTTGCACCAATTGGAGGGATCCACAACCAAGAGTGTTGTTCGATTCAATCCTACTAAATGTATATGATTGATCTCTTGATTAGCTTAGCTAGGACATCGACCGCTTGCATGTTGCCTTGTCACCGTTGATGGGGCAACCGGTCGATCGGATTCAAGCATCACGCTAGCGATCTTGAGGCTGCAAACTCTCTCCTATGTGTCGTCCAAAAGAGTAGGGGGGAGAGAAAGCGTGTGGATGTGCGTAGTACCTAACATGGCACATCGGACGGATTGACACTTGGCACATGGCAAGCTCCAAATTTTGCGTGTGGCTCGAAACGAGTCGAGTGGATCATTCCATCCCTACCACCACATGGGACATTGTATATGGCTAGGACAGTGACACAAATTGGGCCTGTCTTTTGGTGGCGTGGATTCCTGTGCATTATTGTACTTCACTAATGCAACATGGAAACGACTTGTAACTAGGGTAGCTATAGGACAGTGGTCAGGTCACATTTCCTGCTCCTATCCTCTCCATATTATTGATCATCATCCACCCAATGCCTTTAGTTTTCTTATGATTGTGTGGGCAAAAAATTATGGTGACAAAAAATGACTTTATTGTGTTTACTTGGTATAAAAGTTTTATCTTGTGTCATTAAATAAGATACAGTTTTAGATACAAATAGCACTAAATATTATTTATTTATTTTCTTGCAGAAAAACACGACTCGGTTTGGTACAGCCGCGCACAGATGCATAATGCACGGATCCCTCTAAAACTTGTGTACTTGTGGACCGCCACTGGAGTAGGCGCGAGTGATGCTTGTGGCACGCATTTAGTGTGCACGCCAGTGATCGACACGAGAGGCTACCAATGAACGATGGACATAAGGAGGACGATGCAAATAATGCAGTGTTCATGTCCGACGCTTATAGCTTAGGCCATGTTCGGTTGACAGGGTTGTGGAGGGGTTTTGACAGGGATTGAGGTGGATTAAATTCTCTACAAGTCAAATCCCGCCCAAATCCTCTCCAATCCTCTTAGGGCAGGGTGCAACCGAACAAAGCCTTACTGGTGATGATGGAGGAAGCTACGGGCAATGCTGAATTAGCCACACATCCATCTAATCCCATCCCATGGTTTGGTTTGGTCTGACAAAACAATAACAAATAAATATTACTAGATACATATGTGAAACATGTTTTGAAATTGTATTTATTTTGTATTAATGCAGTTGACATTTTTCTCAATAGACTTGGTCAACCTTTACTATGCTTAACTTCACAAAAAGTTATATATATTGTTGTATGTAACCGACGGAATGATTATCACTATTATTACAAATCCGGGTCTGAACTGTGTATGGTTTGTATCATCTTGATGCGATGTTTGTGTCAATAAGGCTCCTGTTATAAAAAAAATTAGTACTGATGGAAGGAACTATAGTATGAATTTCATCGTAGAATTAGAATCAGCTGACACCTGATATGTGGTTCTTGCTGTATCCATTCCATGGGAAAAATATCATTGCTACGACAACCATTGCATTATTACAGCTCGGTTACTTGTAGGTTGGTCACGAGAGGTTACCCTCGAGAAGGATGATCAGATAGAACCCAAGGCAACAATTAACCACATACATATGAGTGTGCCAAGTGTATATATGTGTAGTTTAATCTTATTGGAACCTAGTCATCTCTCTTCTTCGGGCTCCATAAACTGATCTACTTGCTCCATTTTTTTTTGGAGGTTTTAGGTTTGTCCTAAGTCGAACTTCCTTAAGTTTGACCAAGTATATAGGAAAAATTACTAATACTCACATCATCAACTATATGTAGTATGACAATATATTTTATGATGAATGTAATGGAACTAATTTGGTGTTGTAGATATTGGTATATTTTTCTACAGACTTGGTTAAACCTAGAGAAGTTTGAATTAGGATAAATCAAGAACTTCAAATATTTTGGAACAGAGGAAGTACTTGTCATGTGGTTAAAAGTACACGTGTCTACATCGCTTGCTGTCACACATATATTGCTTCTATAGAAAGCATAGCTAGTCGTGCTAACTGCTGCCACTTGTACATGTTACCTTGTCATCGTCGATGGACCTATCCGCGGGTCAGGCTCGGTGGTCGAGCTCACGACCTCGAGGTTACAACTCCGGCCTACGTGTCATTCATTAAAGAGGAAGCCAGATGGAAAAGGGATTGTACGCGCGTACCAACTGATGTGGCACACGTCGGATGGAGCAACACTTGGCACGTGCCATGACCACGAGCTTGGTTCCGAGAATTTTGGGTGGTTTGAATCGATTCAACCGAGTGGATCATCTCATCCCTACCACCTCATTATTGTACTGCATATGTCCCCATTGATGCTGATGTGGGGTTTGATGCGAATAGTAACAGTGACACACATTGGCCTGCATTTGGTGGTGTGGATCCCTCCTAACCACTCTACCTATATCCCTCTATCTGCATTCCTCTACATTATTGCACTTCACTGATGAATCATGGAAAGAAGTCCTTACTCAGCTAGGACAGTGGCCAGATCAGCATATACCTCTCCTGATCCTTTCATATCCATATTGTTGTTGGTTTTCTTCCCAACGTGTCATAAAAATGATTTCCTTTTGATAACGTGATAAAAGATGTGGGAGGGGCGATGACCATGGCGTGCCTTGGGCTTGCTTCAGTGTTTGTAGTCGTCGCTAGGTGATCTACGGAACTGAATACAATGTTTACTTCTAGTGTTCTTTGTGCTACCTTAGCAGTTGATGAATAGATCGGGAGTTCTCCTTGCAAAAAAAAAGATAAATATTAGTATTTTTTTTTTCTGAAACACGACTAGTTTTCCGTCACCATGCATGCATGTTACCTAGCTGCAGGTGATGAATCGATCGAGTGGCTGCTCTGTTCCCATACAACATCGTAGAGATGCAAGCATGCATGGATGATGGATCCCTCTAGAACTTGTGTGTGAACTATCACCACTAGGTACTCCATGCGAGCGATGCATGTGGCCTGCAGTCAGTGCACGCCGGCGATCGAAACGAGAGGCTGCCAATGACGGAGGGACATGAGGAGGAGGATGCACATGCAGTGGTCATGTCCGATGCTTATTGGTACTGATGCAAGAAGCTACGAGCAATGCTTTACCACAGAGGCATCCGTAGTCTGCACGAGAGGCTGCCACGAAACAGGAGAAGAGTGGATGGTGGGTGACTTGATCCAGGTCCACAATATAACAACTAATGCATGATGCTGACAGCTATCCCACTCCCAGGGAAGAAGAATCCGAGGAAGCCATCGGTTTCGGTTCGCTGTAGTGTAAAAAACACTCTTATATTATGGAACGGAGGAAGTAATATATTGTAGCTATATACACTTTTGTCGTGCTATGTAGTCATGAACAACATCACACTTGTACAGTAATACCTCAATCCAATAATACAACGATGTATTGGAATTAGGACAGAGACCTTTGACAAAGCTACTACCAATTGCTATTGGCAGCATCATGCAGCAGCAGGAGGAGGACCAGTTGGAGTAGTTGCTACGTACTGATCGGTCTCTCTAGAACTTGATGCCGAACTGGCTGCTGACCGGCTCCGGCACAGCCTCTAGAATCCCTCCCCGACAACGCTGAGTCAGCTCGATATGGATGTCATGTGGCGTGCAGCGGAAACGTACGAGAGGCCATTCATCGATTGAAGATCGTGGCCATCCATCTTCAATTGTTTGATGTTGGTTTTGGTGATGCAGCAAAGCAGGCTTTCGTATATGGAAGAGGCCGCGTAGGCAATGGAACGAGTAAACTAGAACTGGAGAAGCGTAAAGGGAAGCGCCTAGAACGAGCGGTACTCAGTGGTACCCCGTTGGTCCATTATCTGGCCTGGACATCTGTTTTCCCATAAACCGAAGGCAGGAAAGGGTTGCGGGAGTCCGGACAAAAGGCACGCAGGACATTTATAGCCTCGACCCACTCAAGTCCCCCTTCAATACACTTTTTCGTCAATCCGCCCTTGCTCCCTCTTACTTTATATCCACACCTTTCTGTTCCGGCGTCTTGTTTCTTCTTACCCTACATATTGGTTAATTCACTCCATGACTTAATGTTGCTCTACATGTTATATAGCCTGCATGCGCTGTCGTGATGTACTATAGGAAGGATGACAGATCATTCATGCGCATACATTGTCGGATGAAACTCAAGGGCAATGTGTGTAGGATGACATATGCCGATTCTAACTATCCTTGAATTTGGAATCAATGAATTTCAAAAACTTGTTGAAAATCCGGTTATCTCGAATTTAATATTTACATTTAAACTATTGTTCGACTAGGGAAATTTGCAAGCTATTTACGAATGAATTATGTTCTTTTCTATAATTAATTTGATTGTTACGATCTTTATAAAAAGGACATTTAGGAGACAAGGACGGCCGGTTCCGCATCTAGATGTGTCCATTTGGGGACTGAGTTGGAAATGGCCAAAGCTAATTAAGAGCATCTATAGTTGGACACCCCAAACCCATCTCAGACGCCCGGACGGATGGCCCATTCACTGATCGGTCACGAAAATTCGACCCAGACGAGCGCCTTAAATGGGTCTCAAATGCCCAGCCTGACTACCACTCCTCATATCCAGCCCAAATATGGGGAGGATATGGATCGCCCAGGCGCGCCTGCCACGTTGGACTGACAATGGGGTTCCATGCGGAATCGCCCGGAACCTGACGGTTCGACGGACATCTCCTCCGATGTGTGGCTTGGAGGGGGGGGGGGGGGGGGGGGGGGGGGGGGGGTTGAACACCTTGTGGAGCCGGTCCGGCTCGCCGCTCGAGGCCAAATCCGGCTATTTAAGCTGGCCGGCGTCCCCAAACCCTAGCCCATCCACCTCCCCCCTCTCCGCGCCGTTAGCCCGAGCCTATCCACCTCCTCTCTCTCGCTCCAACGTTCTTCCCACGCTCTTCGGCATAGCCAAGGTTTGGTGAAAGATCATGACCTACATTGTGCTCACGTCAGAGCGTCGGTACCAGATCGAGGAGGAGATCTGGGCGAGGCGTGCCGCGCGCCCCGCCCGCATCGCTGACGTGCTGCCTCCAGTCGGCGCGCCCCGCCCGCATTGCTGGCGTGCTGCCTCCAGTCTCGCTGGAGCCAGAGGAGGTGGAGCGGGCGAAGAAGGAGGATGAGGAAGAGGAGTAGCTGCAGGATCCGATGGACGTGGAGGAGGAGGACGAGGCGGAGCAGCCAGAGCAGGAGCTGGCGCCGGCTCCGGCTCCGGACTTCAACATGAAGGACGCGGAGGCAGAGTTCGCCGTCGCCCAAGTGGACGAGATGGCAGAGAACATGTCATCCTGGAATCCATCCAGGATGAGGCCTATGTGAAGGCCAACCGATGCGCTCTTCGACAAAGTCGAAGCGAAGATGGATGCGGAGGTTGAGGCGGAGAAGCCGGAGGAGTCGGAGCTATGGCTACTACCCATGTACATAGAGCTGGGCACGAAGATAGTGGACATCTCCGATAAGGACTAGAGTAGTTGATCTACTTAGTACGTGATTTTTTTTTCTTTGCATGCTTTTGTATGGATTTAGGATTTTATTATGAAATATCCAGATACAGATGAGCAAATTTGACAAGTAATCGGTCACTGCCTGCGGGCATGCCTGCAGGCGTTTAAGTGCCTGGATTTATCTAATCCGGCTGTAGATGTTCTAGGCTAAATTAGCTGGGGGCGCCATGATCGATCGACCCCATGAGCAGCGGTTTCGGTTCTCTCTCTCTCAGCGGAATCTATAATCCAACTGGATCATGGAACGATCTGAAATTCTGAACACAAAAATGTCATAGAGACTAATGATCCAGCCAGCGCCACTAGCTAGTACTGCCAGTAGAGTTTCTGGGAACAATGAATGAGTGCGACAAGGCTCGAGCTGGATAACATGGCCTGGACAGATGATGATTAGCACTGACACTCCGGGCCCGCGGCGGTGGATGCCGCTAACGGGTGGCATGGAGACTATAAAATGGGAAGGAGAAGCTCCTCGGCAAACACACACATCCTCTTCCTCTTTCGTTAAGATTAGCAGGGGAGCTTCCACTAATCTTTCCTCTGCGTTTCACTTCAATTTTGTGCCAATGGAGGCCAGAGACGGCGCCTCAGCGCCCCTGCCGTGCTCCTACGCGCCGCTGCCGGAGGATGCCGAGGCCGCCGCCACGGTGGGGCGCGCGCGCCGTACTGCAGGCCCGCTCTATGCCGCCCTGCTGCTGGCGACCGCAGCCGTGCTCCTCGTGGTCGCCGCGCTCGCCGGCGTCAGGGTCAACGGCCAGCTGCCCGCCGGTGGCATCGTCGTCATGTCTGACCACCAGACAACGGTCGACGCGGCGCTGATGAGCACCAGCAGCCGGGGGCCTGAGTCTGGCGTCTCGGAGAAGACGTCTGGCGCCTCCACGCACGGCGGCATGCTGGGCGCGGACGCCGGCGGCAATGCGTTTCCGTGGAGCAATGCCATGCTCCAGTGGCAGCGCACCGGCTTCCACTTCCAGCCCGAGAAGAACTGGATGAACGACCCCAACGGTAAGTAACATTTCTTCCATGGATACTTGTTGCTGTAATCTTGTCGATGCAAAACTCATTCTTTGATGCAAAATGCAAGTGCAGGTCCCGTGTTCTACAAGGGGTGGTACCACCTCTTTTACCAGTACAACCCGGACGGTGCCATCTGGGGCAACAAGATCGCCTGGGGTCACGCCGCCTCCCGCGACCTGCTGCGTTGGCGCCACCTCCCGGTTGCAATGTCCCCTGACCAGTGGTACGACATCAATGGCGTCTGGTCGGGCTCGGCCACCGTCCTCCCCGACGGCCGCATCGTCATGCTCTACACTGGCTCCACAAACGCCTCTGTCCAGGTCCAATGCCTCGCCTTCCCCACCGACCCCTCCGACCCTTTGCTCATCAACTGGACCAAGTATGAGAACAACCCGGTGATGTACCCGCCACCGGGCGTTGGGGAGAAGGACTTCAGGGACCCAACCACTGCGTGGTTTGACGGTTCCGATGACACGTGGCAGCTCGTCATCGGCTCGAAGGATGACCGCCATGCTGGTATGGTGATGACCTACAAGACGAAGGATTTCATCGACTACGAGCTTGTCCCTGGCCTGCTTCACCGTGTGCCAGGGACGGGGATGTGGGAGTGCATCGACTTGTACCCCGTCGGTGGCGTGAGGGGCATCGACATGACGGAGGCAGTGGCCGCGGCGTCCAACAACGGCGGTGGTGATGTTTTGCACGTCATGAAGGAGAGTTCCGATGATGATCGACACGACTACTACGCGCTCGGAAGGTATGACGCGGCCAAAAACACATGGACGCCACTGGACACCGACGCCGATGTCGGCATTGGCCTGAGGTATGACTGGGGAAAGTTCTATGCATCCAAGACTTTCTATGATCCGGCCAAGAAGCGGCGAGTGTTGTGGGGGTGGATCGGTGAGACGGACTCCGAGCGTGCTGACGTCGCCAAGGGATGGGCCTCCCTCCAGGTACTTGACATTTTCATCATCTTCTTCAAGTGATTGATTAATACCTCCATTTATTGATTCTTAGTACACTATCGCTTTGTTAGCACAAATTTGCATGGTTAGATGTGTTGCATGCACTTTTTGTTGGGTTTCACAGACACGTCGGCATGCAAATAATAATGGCAGCAAGTTGGAAGGAATTATAGATAGATAGTAGCTAAAGAGATGTTGCTGTCATCTCGTTGTCAAGTGTCCCTTAGTTTCCTTCAGCTTGCAAAGAGTTCCAACTACTGTTGAGATACTTTCAATGCACAATGCAAGCCATTGTAGATGTCTCCAACAAACAAACTCTGCACACCCCATGTGGCCTAGTGGCATGCCAAGAACCACCTCACTGGATATAATTAATAAGCAAACATAATTTCTGTTAGCACGAACCAAACTGGGATTAGACAAGAAGAGGGACTCTTTGTCTTGAGTTACCTCTCTTTTGCTGTCAGAGTGAGGATACCAGGAGGATTCTAAAAGGAAAAGAAAACAATGATAGAATGCTAAAATGAATTGAAATGGATGATGGAGTAGTTCAATTGTGACAGTTGGTAATGCCCTTTATTTGGATATAATGGAGTAGTACAATATACACCAATGCAACTAGCTAGTTGTCTGTGTCCCAAAAGCAAAACTCATACCCATGAATCAATCATGCACCACCATGTGGTCTTGTCTGCACAAAACTAGGATTAGACAAGAAAAAGGGAAGTCTTGTCTGCTTGCCCCACAGTTAACTATTTCTTTATATGCTGTCAAAATGATTGGTACCAAGAGGTTTCTTTGCTGAAAAGTTGCTAATGTTTTCTGTTGTTACTGTTGCAGTCGATCCCTCGCACGGTGGTGCTGGACACCAAGACGGGGAGCAACCTCCTGCAGTGGCCGGTGGAGGAGGTGGAGACGCTCCGGACCAACTCCACCAACCTTGGAGGCGTTACCGTCAACCATGGCTCCGTATTCCCACTCAGTCTTCACCGTGCCACCCAGCTCGACATCGAGGCCTCATTTCGTCTTGACCCGCTCGACGTCGCCGCTGCCAAGGAGGCGGATGTTGGCTACAACTGCAGCACCAGCGGTGGCACGACTGGACGGGGCACACTCGGTCCCTTCGGCCTCCTTGTGCTTGCTGATGCCAGGCGCCATGGTGGCGACATGGAGCGGACTGGCGTCTACTTCTATGTCGCCAGAGGCCTCGACGGCGGCCTGCGCACACACTTCTGCCATGACGAGACGCGCTCATCTCATGCCAACGATATTGTCAAGAGGGTCGTAGGCAATATTGTCCCCGTGCTCGATGGCGAGGAGTTTTCGATGAGGGTGCTAGTGGACCATTCCATTGTTGAGAGCTTTGCAATGGGCGGGAGGTTGACGGCGACGTCACGGGTGTACCCAACGGAGGCCATCTATGCCAACGCTGGGGTCTACCTCTTCAACAACGCCACCAGTGCCCGGGTCAACGTCACAAGGCTCGTCGTCCATGAGATGGACTCCTCCTACAATCAGGCCTACATGGCCTCAATGTAAAAAGAAAGTGCAAATATTATTTTTGTTTAGTAAAAATATGATAGATAGCACATTGTATGTACTGTTTTTAGACCAAGGAAGGTCGCTCCCATTTCTTCGTTGCAACTTTTCTGCGTTGTTTGATCCATCTCTACCAAGTCTTTTTTTTCTCATTTCTGTTTTCTACCAATGGCCACCAAGATAACTTTAAACAAATTTTGAATTCAAATTCTTTTAACAAAACAATAAGTATATTTATGCCCATAAATGCAGGAAAAAACATACTACCAAGGTGTTACAGCAAGGAAGAACCACATCCGAGTTGGAGATTTTCGATCTCAGGACCTTCATGACACCTACACTGCTGATTACCACCACGGCCACAACACAGTTCAGCCAATACGACCGTCCTCGCTTTATTTGTTCCAGGTTTTGCGGTCAAATTCAAATTTTTGACAAAAAAATAATCAAATGGTAATATAGTTTCTTGGGGTGACCGGGAAAACTGGTGACCGGTTTGGTTAACGAAATTATCGACCGAGAGTAAAATCCTTGATCCGGACTGACCTGAAGGCCTCACATGGTATGTGTTTTGTTCATATTTTCTTGTACTTCCTCCAATCCAAACGTTAGTTCAAAACTGCGACACTTATTTTGCATCGGAGGGAGTAGTACTTATGTTATGGTTACCTTTGTTCTGTACTTTGAATAACAATGTTTGTGGACTTGTGGTCAACACTATTCAGAATTCATTACAAAAGGTTTTGCGTGCATGTGGTCTTGTTGTTTCACGTGACGATTGACGATCAATCTGTACATGATTGCTTTTGCACTCGAGGCTAGGCACAAGGTCAGCTCGTATGTTAACTATAGTTTAAAAAAGTGCACTATCGGTGATTCGGTGAACAACTTGTCTTGTCACATACAAACACATCTCCTGCATACCCTAACGGGAATTATTGGGTAAACAAACAAGCGGGGATTATTGTGTAAACAAATGAGAATTATTGGAGGGGAGGTACTACGTACACTCATGGACAAGTGTCAATGATGCCAAGCCCAACCCCGGGGATCTTGATTATATTAGACGGATAGACAATGGAAGATTGGAGTGGAAGATTTGAGCTGGCAATGGCATGTGGACTGCAAATCAGTGAGACCGTGAGGCCACCAAGGATGCTGATGATAAGATTCTGGATCTTCTCCACCACTCACCTGACGGCCGGAATTAGTGGCCTGTGCCAATACTAACATGGGCCATGGGTTTCTTCTTGCCTTGACACATGCATGTTTGGTTAGTGTCGAGAGAACCGTCGGATTCGCTCTTTATTCTTGTGTGCTCATGGTTCTAGAAAGGAAAAATAATGTAGCGCCTAACGCTAAGTAATTCTTCTAGACAAATCATTGCGAAGTCAATATTCACAATGGGTTTAGTTTGACTGATAGATAGTTCTTATTTTGTTGCCTTTTGACAGGGGGTATACAACTAGTAGTTCACATGCAAACCTTTGTAGTGTCTACTACATTTTAGTTTATCGGAAGTAAGTAATTTGTGAAATCTAATTAACCAGCAAAAAATAAAAAGACATGTGAGCACAACCGGTTTGTGTGGTTCCTGCCTTGCTATTGTTGTCCACAAACAAAATTGAATCATTGCCACGTCGAACAATGCATTATTGTAGCTGGCATTGGTTGCTTGCAAGTTTGGTCCAAGGAGATTGTCGTCGACGAAGACAAATAGATACAACCCAAGAGTCAACAAGGCAACAACCACACACACCCATGTGTGCATGCCAAGTGTATGCATACTTTATTCTTAACATTCTCGAGTTATCTTGCTAAACGCACACCGCATACATATTGATCCAATCATCAACATGTGTTGATATGTGGAGGGTAAGCGGGCAACATCAGAAAAATGAGCATGGGTGCGGTCAAAAGGTATGGCGGCCGCGAACCAGTAGAGTTGGCTATGTCAACCATTCGAGTGGTGGATAGCTTGAATGTCTTGAAGGTGCCATATTAGTTACTGGAGATTATTACCGACTGCAATAATATGTTGCCACTTGTTACACGCCGCCTTGTCAGTGCCAAGCTCGGAACTTCAAGGTTACAATGTGCATGTGTGTTCATTTTTGTGGCTGACATCATTGCAGCCATAGGTAACTATGGCCGATAGCCTAGTCACGTGACTTCCAAATTATAGCTATTTGTACTAGCTGTTGCCACATGTCATGTTGCGCAAGCACACAATGTTGGTTAATTAGCCCACCGCAAAAAAAGAAAGGACATCTAACGTGGCATGGACCATATGGAGCGACAAGTGGAGAGAGCCACAGCCAGAAGTTTGGATTCCAAGGATGGGTGAGAGAATTTGCATGATTAAAATCGAGTCTGATCGTAGATTCATGGTCCCTATCTTCACCCGCATTATTGTACCTGCCTGATGCCGATCAATATTCGTGGAACCATAGCACTGGATGGAGAAAGAGATTGTAGCTTGGACAACGACACTCTTTCACACACACATGCACGCTAGACCCCTCTTAATTTGTGCGTTGTCGTGTAGGCCCCCGTCTCTCTTCCTATATCCATTATTGCTAGTTGTTGAATATTTTTTGACTCTGATGTTAATTTTGATGTTGGTTGTTAGCCCTTCATGCATGGCAAGCTTGCAAGTTACTATAACGACTAGCTTCCATCCGCTATGGCCACCTGTTACACCTTGCCTCGTCAGATCGTTAGTAGTAAGAGTTAAAAATGGATTGCTGGCATGGTAGCAACCACCAGCCAACAGAATTAAGGCAAGTCGTAATGGGAGTATTATAGTTAGTACCATGCATATCAATTAGGAAATCTTGATGAGGTGGTGTAGAATTAAATAAAGAAAAAAGAATTGAGTATCATATTATGATACCATATCATATTAAATTTTATACTACTATGTTTTATGCATGGCAATTAATAAGACCACCTATGATAGTAATATATGATACACTACGAATGTAGTATCGTACACTAGTATCATATATCTGATACTAAGTTATGATACTCTCCAGTACGCTCAACCTAATGGATCGAGCCGAACCTTGGTGAGGTCCGCAGCCACGAGCCTAGTTTTACTCTATCGTAAGAAAATTAGAGGATTGATATCTTGATTAGCATTAGCTTAATTAGTATTTCCTCTTGTTTAGATCACTAAATAGTGATCTATACACTCTTATATTTCTTCACAGAAAGAGTACAGTCTAGCTAGCTGACCGCATTATTGTACTAGCAATGATGTTGAATCTGAAACGACTTATTTCTCGTTCGGTTGGTTCGACGGAGAGCAAGACCCTTCAAGCTTAATTAGCGTAGCTAGAACAGTGTCCATGCAAAGCCAGCTCCCTGGAGTACCACGTCCTAGTTTTTCTTATCCATGATGGATAGGTCATTTGATCTGCCATCCATTCATGTTTGTTTTCTTGTGATTATGTGGAGCTATAGGACCAGTACTACCCCCACTACCACCTACTCACTCCGTTCGGAATTACTTGTCTCGGATATGGATGTATCTAGAACTAAAATACATCTAGATACATCCATTTCTGCGACAAGTAATTCCGAACGGAGGGAGTACTGTACACCACAAAGAAATTGTTGCTTGGCCTGGCTAGCTAGCTGCTGCTGATTGGCTCCAGTAGGTACGTCCAGATGGATCTGTCCCTCTATTTTTCCACCGACAATGGCGAGTCAGCACCTGGCTGATTGTCAATAGAGTACCCAACACTCCATGCGAGCGGTGCATGCGGCGTGCACTGCATACATGGCAAAGTGTACGAGAGGCCATGAATTGTTGCCCAAGGGGACAGGAGTACGTGAGGAGGATGCAATGCCATGTCCGTTACAAATGCACATCCTACAAGTTGTGGCCCAAACGGTACCTGCCACCACGTACCACCACGCATTGCTCGCTTAACCAAACATCTACCCATCCCTGATCCATCCTGCGTGGTTTGGTTTGGCGATGCAGATAAGAAAGGTCATTGGAGAGTAAGGTAGGTGGGTGCCCATGCTGACGGTGCAAGAGACTCCCACAAAGACGCCATCGGTTTCGGTTTGCTGAATTATTTGCGGGGCCTGCTTTTTCATTCCGTGGAATATACATTCTCATTTTGTTTATTTGTCAAAAAATGTATTTCCATGTTTGAGCTGAAGGAGGAGGAGCACAGAAAAAATTATACTCAACACAAACAACGATGTAGTAGTATAAGCTAAGAAAGTGGGGATTAGATGATATTGTCAAAAAAGAGTGCCGGTTAGAGTCACGATTATTTTATGGCCAATTTCTTCATCGAATCATTGCTAGTTGTGCCGATTGTCACCACCTATATCTCCAGCTTGCCATCAGCACTTGGCCAATTAGTTGGGCTCGTTCTAGCGGCACTAGTGACCATTCGATGGTATCAGAATCTCGATGTAATTTTTATTATGTTTCAGATGCTTTGTACTTTTGGTGATCTTTTCTAATAGATCTGATGTTTTTCACAAAAAAAAAGTTGCGGGGTCGCGACCTTGAGGTTACAACTCTCAACGACGTGTCATCTAATAAAGTACAACAAGAAGGAAAAAACGTGTGGATGCATGAAGTGAACAACTGGCACACATTGGGGCGGAGCGACAATTGGCACCTGCCCTAGCCAGGAGTTGGGTTCGAGGAATTCTAGGCGGCTTCAATCAAGTCGAGTGGATCATCCCATCCCACGACGCGTATTATTGTCATGTTGATGTTGCTGGGTCCGCAAGACTACAAGATGTGTAATAGTGTTAAGTTGACGCAAAAGGACATCGATGGATTGTATATAGCTAGCTAGGAGAGTGACACACATCCGCCTGCATTTTTTTGTGGTGCGGATCTCTCTTCAACTCTCCTTATAATCACTACCATCTATTGGTCATGGTTTTGTTGTGTTTTCTTTTTCGAACGAATGAATCTTGTGTACATGTTACTAGTAACTGTCATCGACCCCACACCATTTCTTCCCGCCGCCATGGATCATCCACGAAACAGTGCATGTTGTTAAGCTTTGTCAACATCATTTCAGACGTTCTACAGCGTCAAGCTTGCGTCTCGGCAGTGCAAAGTTCAATGAACAATGCTCTGCCAATGAGTTGTCGCCCGTCGTCGATTGATGGAGTGACAATATGTGGCACCTGCCAGGTGGAGTGATCAACAGCCAGGAGTAGCTAGGTTCCATTCAACTCGGAGAAAAATGGAAGAAAAGGATTAACTGGCACCGCATGGATGGAGCTAGCAAAGGTCTCTATCCTAATTCCAATAGACCTCCGCATTATTGGGTATTATGGTACTAGCGCAATGATGTGGATGCTGGATCTGCAATGCAAGAGCTTCTTGGTTGATCGGTTCCATAGAAAAGGCCGGCCTCCCAGGACAGACGTACGTGACCACCGCCACACATCCCCTCTCCCTCTATCTATTACTATTACTATTACGATCTCCAAAAGAAGTTAGTCACCCTTGTTGTCTAGTTTCTTCTGACTGATTGGTAGTATATGTGGAACCTAAGCTACTACTGATTTCTATTACTTATTAGTAGTTAGCAAAAATTCAAAAAAAAAAAGCGGCTAGCATTATGCAGCAGCAGCAAGAGTGCAGGACTAGTACTTGTTCCTTGCTTAACTGTACCTAGCCGAGACTGGCTCTGGTAAGCTAATCATAGTGAAAGTAATTTAGGTAGTAATTTAACACACCCAAAGAAAAATTTGCTTATGTGGCAAGGAGTTAATAAGAGATGCTTGTGATAACATAATATGTACTGTAACGTAACACACCTTGAGGTAAAAATAAGTCTACATATCAATTAATGAAGGCTTACATTTTATCATCCATATGTTACTACAGGCTTTGAAGCTAATAACACAGATTAATAATATATGCTTGTTACCAGCCGTACAGCCTCTAGAAACTCTTCCCGACAATGGTGAGTCAGCACCTCGTGGATGTGGTGTGTGTGTGCAATGAATGGTGGCAGAGTCACGACCAAAACGGCAGCTAAGCTGCCACTTGGCATTGCTTAACCACACGTCCATCCTCCCCCGCCATCTTCCAATGTTTCTTGTTGGTTTAGTGTAACCCACGGGAGGAGTAGATTACAGCTTGGCTGGCCAGGGCCGCCATGATCATGCGCCACCCATCGGTTTCGGTTCGCCGAATTATTGGCGGGCCATGTTTCTCAACGGAATCTATGGCTTCTAGTCTAGTACCGGAGTATGTTCTTTTAGGCATGCCCACTCTTCAGATATGCTCTCATATGTACACATGCATGCATCATGCACCTTCCCCAGGTCATGCAAGGATAGATTCTAGCGTAGCATATGCACAGAGAGCAGTTCACGCCCATGGGCATGAATCAATGGGTGATACGACTAGGTCATGCGCACGGCGGCTATCTAGTGATGGAACTATTTTTTTCCTTTGTTGAATTGGTAAGTGGAGAAACTAATTTAGCTGCCTGTAAGACATCTTTCACCACCCCATGAATCGCCACCTCTGGCGGTTGACGACAGCTCTGGTGTCGCGCCCCCACCCATTCCCCAGTTCCGCCGCGCCTCTCACCCCTTCCAGACCTTCCTCATGCCATCACCACCCATAGGCCAAGGCTCGCGGCGCTATCCCACACATGTACCACACCGTCCGCCGCCTTCTCCCAAGCTGACCAATGGCCTTGAGCATAGGCGAGGCCTGTGCTTGGATCGTGACTCCTCTTCGCTCCCCCCCGCGCCCACCAGTTATCCATCCACAACGCTCTTCGGCCGGCGACACATGCAAAGTCTTAGGGGTTGATGTAATAAACTCCGCCTATGTTGTCAGTTCCAAGGCCAGGTAAAAGAAGAGGCTTGTGATAGACTTTGCGAGCCAACGTGAAAACTCAACCACTCCTTTGAAGATGAAACTCAGATTTGATTTCGAGATCTTGGGTATCAGCTCTAGCCTATCTCAGCTTGTATGAGACCAAATGCTTTGTTGTTTATTTTTGTTATGGTTTTTTGTAATAATATGATGATGATGATGATGATAATAATAATGTATTATTTTTAATGCAATAGGTGGTAAGAATAAAAAAGGAAAAACAATGGGTGTTAAACTTTGGTGATGGGTTAGATGCACCCTCCTAGGTTAGCGTACCTCAAGGGAAGAGTTTAAGCCGACATTGGCACCGCCGGCTAACCCAACTTGTTTTCTACTAACAGAGCAAGCGTGTCTTCCGCTAAATAACAATTATTAACTCAGCTGGATCATGCATGGAGGAACCCGAACATGTACAGATCCATGAAATCCATCCTGAACCAACGGGCTAGTAGTATTATTAGTTTGCGTAATCATGATCGAGCTGGGTAACATGGCCTGGATGGACGATGATTAGCACTGACAGTCCGGGCCCATGGCGCCACCGCCGGCCAATGGGGCTGAGCCACGTAGGCCTCTAACGAGTGGCATGGAGACTATAAATGGCAGACGCAGAAAGTAGGAGCTCCACGGCAAACACGCACATGCACACACACCTAGGTTTAGCAGAGGTGATAATTGATCAGTCCCACCAATTCCTCTCCCTTCTCTGGTGTCCTTCTTCTCCTCCGCCGATCTCTTTCGATGTCAATGGACACCGGAGACCGCGGCTCGGTGCCATGCTCCTACGCGCAGTTGCCGGATGATGCCGAGGCCGGGCGCACGCGCCCAGGCCGAACCGGGCCACTGTGCGCGGCGGTTCTCCTGACTTCGGCCGCGGTGCTCCTCGCTGTCGCCGCGCTCGCCGGCGTCAGGCTCGCTGGCCAGCTGCCGGCCGCCGGCGTCATCATGTCCGGCCACCCGACGACAGTTGATATGGCGCCTATGAGCATCAGCAGCAGGGGCCCTGAGTCCGGCGTGTCAGAGAAGACGTCGGGCGCCGCAACCATCGACGTCCACGGTGGCATGCTTGCCGCAGACGCCGGCGGTAACGCGTTCCCATGGAGCAATGCCATGCTCCAGTGGCAGCGCACCGGCTTCCACTTCCAGCCCGAGAAGAACTGGATGAACGACCCCAACGGTAAGTAACATTTCCTCCATCCTCCATCATGGAATTAAGGGGTGATTGTTGATGTAAAACTCATTTCTTTGATGCAAAATGCAAAATGCAGGTCCGGTGTACTACAAGGGGTGGTATCACCTCTTCTACCAGTACAATCCCGACGGAGCAATATGGGGCAACAAGATAGCGTGGGGCCATGCCGCGTCCCGCGACCTCCTGCGGTGGCGCCACCTCCCCGTGGCAATGTCCCCTGACCAGTGGTACGACATCAACGGCGTTTGGTCAGGCTCCGCTACCGTCCTTCCCGACGGCCGCATCGTCATGCTCTACACCGGCTCAACCAACGCCTCCGTCCAGGTCCAATGCCTCGCCTTCCCCACCGATCCATCTGACCCGTTGTTAATCAACTGGACCAAGTATGAGAACAACCCGGTGATGTACCCACCACCGGGCGTCGGGGAGAAGGACTTCAGGGACCCGACCACTGCGTGGTTTGATGGTTCCGACGACACATGGCGGCTCGTCATCGGCTCCAAGGATGACCGCCATGCCGGCATGGTCATGACCTACAAGACCAAGGATTTCATGGACTACGAGCTTGTCCCCGGGTTGCTTCACCGGGTTCCAGGGACAGGCATGTGGGAGTGCATCGACCTATACCCGGTCGGTGGCGTGAGGGGCATCGACATGACAGACGCGGTGGCGGCATCGTCCACCAATGGCGGCGACGATGTGTTGCACGTGATGAAGGAGAGCTCTGACGATGACCGACACGACTACTATGCGTTGGGGAGGTATGACGGGACGAAGAACACATGGACACCACTGGACGTCGACGCCGATCTCGGCATCGGGCTAAGGTACGACTGGGGGAAGTTCTACGCGTCCAAGACGTTCTATGATCCGGCAAAGAAGCGGCGTGTGCTGTGGGGGTGGGTCGGCGAGACCGACTCTGAGCGCGCCGACGTCGCCAAGGGATGGGCCTCGCTCCAGGTACTTAACATCTTCATCATCTTCTTGTTGTACAAGATGTCAAAGTCAATTGATTGATTAACCTCCACTAGTTGATCATTAAGAAAATGTTGCTTTGTGAGTGGTTTAATTTGCTTGACTGGGAGCTTGCATGCTTCCTTTGCTGGGCCATGTTCAATGAGTGCAAATAATGATACCAGCCACATGGGATGAATCATGGATAGATAGCAGCCACAGAAATGTTGCTGTCATCTCGTTGTCAAGTGTCTCTTAGTTTCCTTTAGCTTGCACATAGTTCAAGCTACTAGTTGCAGATACCTTCAACCTAGTGGTATGCCAAGATTGGTAATCTGGTGCAAGTACCTACCTATAACTGGATAATAATAAGTATAAACAACTTTCTGTTAGCATGAACCGAACTGGGATTAGATAAGAAAAAGGGTGTGCCCTACAAACTCTGAATCAATCATGTGGTAGCATGTGATCCAGTGGCAGACAAAAGTTGTTAATTTGGTAGTACCAACAAACCAAAAAGTAAATAATTCTTGCTAGTACCAACCAAACTGGGATTAGACAAGGAAAAGGGTTGTCTTGTCTGCTTACCCCACTGTTAGTTACACTATTTCTTTGCTGTCAATGAGTGATACCTAGGATTCTTTGCTGAATAATTAATTATAGTCAATGGCTAATTAATGTTTTATTTTGTTATTGCTGTAGTCGACCCCTCGCACGGTGGTGCTGGACACCAAGACAGGAAGCAATCTCCTTCAGTGGCCGGTGGAGGAGGTGGAGACGCTCCGGACCAACTCCACTGACCTTGGCGGCGTCACCATTGACCGCGGCTCCGTCTTTCCACTCAGCCTTCATCGCGCCACCCAGCTAGACATCGAGGCCACATTCCACCTCGATCCGCTAGACATCGCCGTCGCCAACGAGGCCGATGTCGGCTACAATTGCAGCACAAGCGGTGGCGCCGCAGGGCGGGGTATGCTCGGCCCCTTTGGCCTCCTCGTGCTTGCCGATACCAGGCGCCATGGTGGTGACGCGGAGCGTACCGCCGTCTACTTCTATGTCGCCAGGGGCCTCGACGGCGGCTTGAACACACACTTCTGCCACGATGAGACACGCTCATCTCGTGCCAACGACATTGTCAAGAGGGTCGTAGGCCATACCGTGCCGGTGCTCGATGGCGAGGACCTGTCAGTGAGGGTGCTGGTGGATCATTCGATCGTTGAGAGCTTTGCGATGGGTGGGAGGTTGACGGCAACATCACGAGTGTACCCAACGGAGGCCATCTACGCCAATGCCGGGGTGTACCTCTTCAACAATGCCACCGGCGCCCGGGTCACCACCAGCAGCCTTATCGTCCACGAGATGGACTCTTCCTACAACCAAGCCTACATGGCCTCATTGTAAAAAGAAAATGGAAAAAATATTTTTTTTGTTTAGAAAAAAGTGATAGATAGCATATTGTACGCATGTTTTTACACAAAGGAAGATCTCTCATTTCTTCGTTTCTTCGGTTCTGTGTTATATGATCGTCCCGACTAACCTGGATGATGTAGAGTCATATAGATGCGTCCGTACTTACATTCCCGACATTATATCGAAGGAAAATGTTCTCTAATTCTACAATGTGAGTAGGTGTTGTATTCACATTTCTTTAGTAGTCCTGCCGTTGTTTTACACTCATGGACAAGTGCCAATGATGCCGGCCTCAATCCCAGGGAGAACATTGCATCTGGATTAGTATATTGGATGGATCGACAGAGAAAGATTGGACTGGAAGATTTGAGCTGGCAATGCCATGTGGGCTGCGAATCAGTGAGACCGTGAGGCAATCACGCGCGCCGGCGATAAGATTCTCGGTCTTCTCCTAGCTGTCTGATGGCCGTGATCATTGGCCACCAGCGGCGTCGATCTGTCGCCTCCGCCATTGCTGACCTGGCGCCATGCATACCGGTTCTTGTCTTGATGCATGCATGCTAAATGGTGTCGAGAGCACCATTGGATTCTATTCTTGTGTGCTCGCCGTTTCTAGAAAGTTAAACTAATGCAGTGCCTAATCCTAATTACTAATTCTTCTAGAAAAATCATTGTGAAATATTCTCTAACAATCAGTGAGACTGATAGACAGTTTTTGTTTTCTTGTCTTTTGGCGGGGATAGACAAACAGTGATTCACATGCAAATTCAAACCCTAGTAGTGTCTACTAATTCCCTCGTTCGGGTATACTGCCCCCCTCATATTTTGGGTTAAACTTTGACCATCTATCGTACTAATTAAATATAAAATATAAAGTGAATTCTGACTTTTACCCCTCATTTTGAAATTTTTGATACTAATTACCCCATTTAGCAGGATTTTATCCGTTTTACTCCATTTAGCAAAAGTATTGCCATAATTTACCCCGTTTAAAATTTTGTGTGTGTTCTGACCAACATGCCCCAATTGTGAAGGGGGGGGGGGGGGGGGGGGGGGTTGGACTATTAGCATAATCTTGACGGTTAGGTGTCAAAGTATTAGTTGTGGCTACATGTGATCAAGGTAGACGGTGATTAGGTAATTAGTATAAGCTAGTTGCTGGGTAAATCTATTCCGAGTAGTACTACTAAGTTGCATGTAACGTGTTAGGTTAGCTTGGAAACTTAGGTGTGTCCGGTGCGTCTAGTAATAGTTGAGTCCTAGTCTGTTTAGATGTCCGGCTAGGTTTGCTAGTCAAGGTTCTGGACGTGTGTATATATTTACACGACCAGGGCTACAATATTGTAACATCGTGGAGAAAATAGAAAATAAATAAAGAGAAGAGAGGCATGGCAGTGTCTATGGCAAATGTTTTCGTGTGCGCGTGTTTGTCGTACTTTGATGTGATCGATCCTGGGGTGAGTTTCAACAATTGGTATCTGAAAAGTTTGAAGAAGTATTCTGATGAGATGAATGTACTTGGTCATTGGCATGTTACCATTGACTAAATTATAGGAGAGAATGTTATTGATTTAATCTGAAGTCATGCAGTATGTTTTTTCTTCAATATTATCACATACAACCTTAAGTATGCATTATTCTCTGGATCAATTAAATGTGGTGTGCGGTCACCGGTCGGATGCCTGGACGAGCGATCCATAACCCTAGGTTAGAGCGACCTTGACGGGTGCGTGCGGTCGTAAGCCTGGATGGGCGATACAATAGATTGGGGGCAAGCAACGCAAGCGAGAAGCTACTGAAAGCGACCATGGCACGCAGCCGACTCGTGTGTTTTGTGTTGGGAGCGACGCGATCGACCTCCATCGGGTCGGGCCAGTCGGCAGAAGTTTTGCGGCCCGGTTCAGCAGTGCAAAAAATAGCCAGGAAAAAAAGCGATGTGGCATGCCAACTGAACAGAACGCACATAAAATTTTAAACAGAGTAAACTATGACAACATTTTTGTTAAATGGGGTAAAATGGATGAAATCCAGCTAAATGGGGTAATTAGTGTCAGAAAAGTCAAAATAGGGGGTAAAAATGGAATTCACTCTAAAATATATGCTAAAAAGGTATATTATTTTATGTGTATTCAAAAAGGTTTTTTAAGGTATACTTTTGGTCACGTATAGTGTACATTTATTACTTAAATTTGTGGTCATGAGCCAAAATAAGAGGGGCCTTAATAAACCTGGACGAAGGAGGCACGTGCTAACTTATCAGAAATGTGTAATTGTGAAACCCAATTAATCAGCAAGAAAAAAAGGCACGTCGGCGGTTTTGTGTGGTTCATGTCATGTTCATGTTGTCGACAAACAAAACAGAATCCTTGCCACGTTGGATGATGCATTATTGCATTTTGCATTGGTTGTTTGCAAGTTTGGTCCAAGGAAATTGTCCTTGACAGAGATGGATAGACACAACCGAAGAGCCAACAAGGTAAGAATCACACACACCCGCGTGCCAAGTGTATGCATAGTTTATTGTTAACTTTATCAAGTTATCTTTTTCTAATTGCACATTTTCGCATATATTTTTGCACGCGTCTATTAGTGTTGATATGTGGAGGTCAAGTGGGCAACATCACGCGGTGAACATGGGTGGGGTCAAAAACTAAGGTGACCCCTTAGCAGTAGATTTGATTAGGCCAAGCATTCTAGTGGTGGTTAGCTTGAATGTCGATGGATGTGCGCTATGGTTATACTTGTAATCATTACCGACTGCAATAATATGTTGCCATGTGTCAGACGCCTTGTGAGTGTCAAGTTCAAAATTTCGAGGTTACAACGTGCATGTGCGTTCATTTTTGTGGTCGGCTTCATCTGGTTCGTAGATAACCATGGCCGATATCCTTGTCACGTGCCTCCTAAGTCATTGCTAGTCGTACCAACGGTTGCCGTCATGCTGCCTTGGCAACGTAGAACGTTTGAGTAATCATTCAAATCGCATTGTCAAGCACACAATTTTGGAGTGTCCACCGCAAAAAGAGAAAGGACATCTGATGTGGCATGGACCATATGGAGCGACACATGGCGAGAGCCACAGCCAGGAGTTTGGATTCCATGGATGGGTGTGAGAATTTGCAAGGCTAAAATTGAGTCTGATGACAGATTCATGGTCCCAACCTTCGCCCGCATTATTGTACTGCCTCATGTCGACGAGTCTTCAAGAAACCATGCCTCTGGATGGAGAAAGACAGCGTAGCTACGACAATGACACCGAGTCACACAAAGATGCACGATGCATCCCTCTTTGCGTATCATGTAGCCCCCGTTCACTATATCCATTTATTGCTAGTTGTTGCATTGTTTTTTTTTACTTTGTTGTTGATTTTGTCGTTGGTTGTTAGTGTTTCGTGTATGATAAGCTTGCAAGTTACTACAACCAGTGAGCTAGCTGCTATCAATCATCACCACATGTTGCACCCTGTCACAAAGTCAGTAAGAGTTAAAAATGGATTCATGACGTGGTAGCACAATCCAGCCAGCCAAATTAATCGATCAAGGTGACACTTGGTGATGTCCACAACCACGAGTGTAGCTTCATTCGATCCTAAAAAAAGTTATTCCCCCCGTCCCATAATATTAGATATTATTTCAACTGATATACTTACATATTGGTTGTTATAACAGATTATATTATGAGACGGAGGGTGTAATTTTTTTGGCATTTAAAATATATTTTTCTAAGTGAATTCATATGTACTCGGGTTCATTCATGCACTTTCTGTTCAGCCAGCCAAATTAATCGTTCAAGCCGACACTTGAGGTCCACAAGCAGGAGTTTAGCCTCATTCCATCCTAAAAAAAACTCAATCCCATAATATAAGATGTTATGATAACTGATATACTATCGGTTATAATAACATCTTACATTATGAGGTGGTTCTTCGTGGATTGTTCACAAAGTGGTATTGACCTATTACACTAGCCCCATATGTGGTGGTTTTGCATAAATACTACCTCACACGAGTCATAAGTATCATTTTCAAAGATACTACATGAATCGTAAAATTGTTCGTCACATACAGCCACACATATACCCTGGTCAAGATGCTAACAGCTCAGGGAAGGATCCGAGGAAGCCATCGGTTTCGGTTTGCCGAATGATTTGTGAGGAATCTAACTTTGTCGTTGCCTTAGTCATATACGACGTCCTGGAATGCTCTTACGATAAATAGCGAGAGCCAGCAGGACTAGGTTCCGTTCAATCCCGAGAAAATTGGAAGGATCTATTTCATTATTGCACTCTACAAGTGCAGTGATCAATGTGGAATCTGCTCTCTCGGTGACCACACAAAGGCCAGCTCCTAGTAGCTCCTAATTCCTCTTATCCATGATGGATTGGTTATTTGATCAGCCACCCGTTCATGCTTGTTTTCTTGTTACTATGTGTCACTAAAACCACGCTAGAGGACCAGTAGTACCCCCACTACTACCTACTGTACTCCAGACAGAAGTTGTTGCCTTGCCTGGCTAGCTAGCTGCTGATTGGCCATGGTAGGGTTCTCCACAGATGGATCCCTGTACAACTCATGCCCCCTCTCTCCCACCGACAATGGCGAGTCAGCACCTAGCTGATTGTCATTGGACTACCCTAGCACTCCATGTGAGCGGTGCATGCGGCCTGCACTCGGTGCTTGCATGGATGGTTTTCGTAGTGGACGGAATGTCTCCTCCCACTGAACGCACATGATTGAAAGGACTGAAATAAATCTAGAAAGATGTGAGCACCAATATCAAATCTACGACTTGAATACTGATGTGTTGAGGATACCACTGTCCTCTTAACTATTCAACCACAGGTTGGTTCGCTCTTATAGTAATTATTATGCTAGTAGCTGTCTAATTAATGGTATGCTTGCCACGTATTAGGAGGTGTGACTGTGTCCATACCATGCTAGATTAGCTCTGTCCGCGTCCTATCTAGTTTAGACCAGGCTGAGTACTAGTTCGTGTAGGTTTAAGTCTTAGTACATCGATGGCTTTGTGTATATAAACACATGTGAGGCTATATATAGATTGTTACCATGAAAAATAGAAAAATAATGGAAAAAGAAATTATGATGTGTTCCCTTGGCTAAAACTATTTTTGCATGTGTGTTCTAGTTTGATGTCATCGATCGGCGGAGAAATTGCAAGAGCAGTATCCTGTCGATCCATCAGGTTATGACTGCTGCTGCTACCATGCATTGCGAGCTTAACCACACATCCGTGATCCATCTTGCGTGGTTTGGTTTGGTGATGCGGAAAAGGAAAAGAGAGACATTCTTTATGAGAGGGTACTAGAAGCATAACGTAGGTGGGACCTCCATGACTACCCATGCTGACAGTGCAAGAGAATCTGACAAAACCTCGTCAGTTTCGGTCCGCTGAATTATTCGTGAGGTCTGATTTCTCACTTCACGGAATCTACATTCTCATTTTTTTTGTTTGTCAAAATGTAGTTCATGTTTAAGCTAAATAGCGAGGAGCACAAAAAACTTGCATAAACCCAAAGAATGATGTAATGGTGTGGGGTAAGTGTGGTGCGGCAATCACCGAGTGGGAAGGAAAGTAGTCAGGATTATAGGTGGCGGTCTTGCAATAGGTTAAAGTGTTAAACTAAGTGGATTATTTTCTGTGTCCAAATTCATTGCCGAATAATTTCTAGTAGTGCTGATTGTCATCGGACTCATAATCTCGAGGTTATAACTCTGGCTGGCATGTCATCTAATAAAGTGTAAGGAGGAAAAAGCGCTTGCTTGCATGTAGTGACCAAATGGCGCACGTCAGGGAGGAGCAACAATTGGCGCCTGCCATAGCCAAGAGTTGGGTTCTGGGAATTTTTTGCGACTTCAATTGGGTGGAGTGGATAAATCCCATCCCTACAATAGTATTAGAGTGAATTCCACTTTTTACCCCATATTTGTACATTTGTGACACTAATTACCCCATCGAGTGAAAATTCGTCTAGAATACCCCTTTTGAAAGCTTTGGACCCTCGTTTTCTGATGCGTGTCCATCATGTAAGGTGTGAGGTGACGCCCCGGATCCAAAAACATGTGGACGGCCACAAGGAACGGAACAAATAGACAAGAGAAGCTTGGACAAGATCGTCAATGATGCCCTCCGATCCTTACATATATTTTTTACGAATCAATGACGCAACACGCCGATCCTATCGACCATAAACAAAGAAAATATAAAACCGGGTTAAAACCGTGTTAAAAGTCTCCCAAATCCGATATTTCGATAAAAGTTCCGCTAAATGGGGTAATATGTGTCACAAATGTACAACTACAAGGTAAAAAGTGGAATTCACTCATAGTATTATCACCATAATGATGTTTTTTTAGAACACAGTACAGACGCATGCGCTCAAATATACGCATATACACTCATCACTATGAACACACACACGCATATCCTACCCTTATGAGCACCTTCGGAAGACTGAGCCGACATATCATCTTGAGATTGCAAGAACCATTATACTGTTAATTGGATGCAAAAGGACATCTATTGATCATACATTGCCAGATAGGACGGCGACACACATCGGCCTGCATTTTCTGGTGCCGCGGATCTCTCTTGCTCTCTACTTATGTCCACTGTAGCCTACCGGTTCACGTTTTTGCTTTGTTTTTTTCTTCCGAACAAATGAATCTTGTGTGCATGTTACACTGGTATTCGTCCCACACCATTGCTTGTTGTCGTCCGCATCATTCACGATCCAATGCATGTTGTTAGGTCTTGTCGGCATCATCTCAGACGCTCTCCAGCGTCGAGCTTGCGTCTGTACAGTGCAAAGTTCAATGAATAATGATCAATCAAAGCGTTGTTGCCTGTTGGCCGATTGATGGAGTGACATGATGTGGCACCTGCCAGATGGAGTACACGTGGAGTGATCCATAACCAGGAGTAGCTAGGTTCCATTCAACCCGGAGAGAATCGGAAGACAACGCTTTAACTTACACCGCATCGATCAAGCAAAGGTCTCTATCCTATTTCCAATAGAATTCTGCATTATTGAGCATTATTGCACGTGTGATGATGCAGATGACGGGTCTTCGAGAGCTTCTTGGTTGGTTGGTTCATAGGACACGTGACCACCACCACACATCCCCTCTCCCTTCATCCATTACCATTACGACCACCCACACATAATTATCCTTGTTGTGTTTCTGAATCATTTTGGAGGTGTTTGGTTAGGGATAATTTTGGTTTCTGCAATTTGGCTTACAAACCAAATACGCGACTATTTATATGTTTATGGCTTTGGCATTTGGCAAAGCCATGATTAGGCCCAACCACAAATATATGTGGAGCCGAATCTACTACTAATTGCTATTGGTGTGACCATATGCAGCAGCAGGGCGAGGACCAGTATGAGAGTAGTTGCTACGTACTAATCAGTCTCTCCAGAACTTGTTGCTTGCTTAATGAGCTGCTGACTGGCTGTGGTACAGCCTCTAGAATCTCTTCCCGACAATGGTGAGTCAGCACGCCATGGATCGTCATTGGAGCATGCTGGTACACAAACCATGCATGTGGCGTGTGTGCAATGCAGTGGTGGGAGAAGGAGAGGCCACTAATTGTTGGCTGATGGATAGGAGTAGACCAGGGACGTTCCAATAATTAGTCATGACCAAAATGGTGCTACAGAAAAGGAGGCTTTCGTATGCGTGAGAGAGGACGTAACCATGGAAAGAGTAAATTGGAGGAGTGTAAGCTACTACTCCCTACGTTCCAAATTACTCGTCGCAGAAATGGATGTATCTAAAACTAAAATACATCTAGATACATCCATACCAGTGACAAATAATTTTGAACGGAGGGAGTAGATGGATGGGCCGCCATGACCATAAGCAACCCATCGTTTTCGGTTTGCTCAATCATTTGCGGGGCCTGCATCACTCTCAGCTAAATCCATAAGCAACGTGTGGGATAGATTAAACTTCGCATACAGTTTTATATTATATGGACAACTATATGCACTCTTACATCCTATCACAGACGGTGTTGTAGAACTCAAAGTTCGCGATAGATCACTTTCTGTGGCTAGCTTCATTGTCAAATCGTTGTTAGTGTGATGATTGTCACTACATGTCTCTCCGTCTTCCCAATCACCGATCGGGCAACTAGTTGGGCTTACGACCTTGAGGTTACAGCTTTGGCCGATGTGTCGTCCAATAAAGTGTAAGGAGGAAATAGTGCACGCCAGGGCGGAGCGACAATTGGCACCTGCCATGGCCAGGAGTTTATTTGGAGGAATTTTGGGTGGCTTCAGTTGTATGGAGTGGATAAATCCCATCCCTATGATAGCACTAGTAGAAAAATGGTCAAATGTGAGACACATTAGTCTCGATTTAAATTTAAGTCGGCACTAATGTGTCCATTAGTGCCGGTTCCAACGGCTAGGCGGGAGGAGATTTTTAGTATCGGTTCGTAGCGAACCTTTAGTACCGGTTCGTACCACGAACCGGTACTAAAGAGGCGGTGACTGACTGTTGTCGGGATGGGGCCCGGCCAACCCCTTTAGTACCGGTTTGTGGCATGAATCGGTAGTAAAGATGTTGTAGCAGGCTGTTTTTAGTCCCACCTCGCTCCCCTAGCAGGATTTTTACCACCTTAAATATGTTACTTCTCAAACTATCACAAGCCCTTGGTCTTCATTGAACTCTATGAGTAGAATTTGTGGTCGCAATATGAGTCTTCATCGGTTTCTAAACCGTTAAGGACTCATATTGACAATTCAGATTGTACACAAAAAGATCACTGATAATCAATGTATTTTTGATGTATATTTTTACATGTTTACGCCCTCACTATCTTCTCTCTCCACTCACACTCACACTCACTCGGTCTCCCCCTCAATCCCCCCGCGCCGGTCCTCCCCCGCCGATCACCCCAACTAAATGACCGTGAAATTGAAAATCACTACAAAATGAACTCTGAAAAATATTAAAATTTGGCATGGTATCATCATTTCACCCACATAGCATGTGCGAAAGAGTAGAGGGGGTTACGGCAAAAACTGGACGCACTTCATGTACAAACTGGACAATCTCATTCGGAGTATCAGGGTTTCGGACAAGAACTCATCTGTTACACGGGCACTTCATATTTTTAAACTTATTTGAACTCCAGACTTTTTTGCGTTTCGTGTGCACCATTCAAAGTGAAGTCATCAATTTTCAACACGTGATGACATCATTTGCTATTTTTCAGTCATTTACCGATTTGTTTAGAGAGCTAAATGACCGTGAAATTGAAAATCAGTACAAAATAAACACTGAAAATGTTGAAACTTGGCATGATATCATCATTTCACCCACATAGCATGTGCAAAAGAGTAGAGATGGTTACGGCAAAAACTGGACGCATTTCGTGTACAAACTGGACAATCTTTTTCGGAGTATCAGAGTTTCGAACGAGAACTCATATATTGCACGGGCACTTCATTTTTGTAAACTTATTTGAACTTCAGACTTTTTTTGCGTTTCGTATGCACCATTCAAAGCGAAGTCATCAATTTTCAACACGTGATGACATCATTTGCTATTTTTCAGTCATTTACCGATTTATTTAGAGAGCTAAATGATCGTGAAATTGAAAATCGGTACAAAATGAACTCTGAAAATGTTGAAACTTGCCATGGTATCATCATTTCACCCACATAGCATATGCAAAAGAGTAGAGAAGGTTACGGCAAAAACTGGACGCACTTCGTGTACTAACTGGACAATCTCTTTCGGAGTATCAGAGTTTCGGACGAGAACTCATCTGTTACATGGACACTTCATTTTTTTAAAACTTATTTGAACTCCAGACTTTTTTTGCGTTCCGTATGCACTATTCAAAGCGAAGTCATCAATTTTCAACACGTTATGACATCATTTGCTATTTTCAGTCATTTACCGATTTGTTTAAAGAGCTAAATGATCGTGAAATTGGAAATCGGTACAAAATGAACTCTAAAAATGTTGAAACTTGGCATGGTATCATGATTTCACCCACATATCATGTGCAAAAGAGTAGAGAGGGTTACGGTAAAAACTGAACGCACTTCGTGTACAAAGTAGACAATCTCTTTCGGAGTATCAGAGTTTCGGACGAGAACTCATCTGTTACACAGGCACTTTATTTTTTTAAACTTATTTGAACTCCAGACTTTTTTGCGTTCCGTATGCACCATTCAAAGTGAAGTCATCAATTTTCAACACGTTATGACATCATTTGCTATTTTTCATTCATTTACCGATTTGTTTAGAGAGGTAAATGACCGTGAAATTAAAAATCACTACAAACTAAACTCTGAAAATGTTGAAACTTGGCATGGTATCATCATTTCACCCACATATTATGTGCAAAAGAGTAGAAAGAATTACGGCAAAAACTGGACGCACTTCGTATACAAACTGGACACTCTCTTTTGAACTATCAGGGTTTCGGATGAAAACTCTCTTTTGAACTACTTAGAAATAAATAGAACAAAATAAATAAAGCAGGAAAAACTATATAAAAAACTACTCAGAAATAAATAAAGCAGAAAAAACTATATAAAAACTACCAGAAATAAATAAAGCAGAAAAGAAAAGAAAAATGTAAAAACTACTCAGAAATAAATAGAAAGAAAATAAATAAAGCAGAAAAGAAAAAACTATATAAAAAACTACTCAGAAATAAATAGAAGAATATCAATAAAGCAGAAAAGAAAAACACTATATAAAAAACTACTCAGAAACAAATAGAAGAAAATAAATAAAGCAGAAAAGAAAAAATACTATATAAAAACTACTCAGAAATAAATAGAAGAAAATAAATAAATCAGAAAAGAAAAAATTATATAAAAAACTACCCATAAATAAATAGAAAAAATAAATAAAGCAGGAAAAACTATATAAAAAATTATTGGGGCGCTGTCCAATGGGCCTGCTAGGCCTTGGGCATGTAAATTCAGGCCCACAAGGGCCAGCAGGCTCACAGGACAGCACACCATAATTAAGCCCAAGAAGCCTGGTTACAGAGGAGTTCGATAGAGCAGCCGCTGCTGGGTTTATAAACCAGTGCGGCTGCCCTTCGCCCGGCGAACTGGGACTAAACTTTGCACACCGCGGTGCACCCTTTTAGTACCGATTCGTGGCTCCAACCGGTACTAAAGACCACCCTTTAGTATGGGTACTAAAGGGGGCCGCTTCCCGCCGCCTGACCTAGCCAAATTGGCTTTAGTATCGGTTGGTGGCTCCAACCGGTACTAAGGACCCCTCCTATATATATATATATATATATATATATATATATATATATATATATATATATATATATATATATATATATATAGCATTTACGAAAAATTCAGTCTCATCTTCCCGCTTCTTCTTCAACTGCTTCATGCGACATCGCCGCCGCCGCCGCGCCGTCGTTGCCCATCGCGCTGTGTCTCGGCCTCGCAGCACCCGTCGCGCACTGTCGCCCCCGCCGCGCTCCATCGCCACCGCCGCCCGTCGTCGCCGTCTCGCGTCGTCGCCCCGTACGTCGCCATATCGCGCCGTCGTCCCCGGCCCGCCGCCTGTCGCGTCACCGTCTCGCGCCGCCGCCCGTACGCCGCCGCCCCCCACTCGTACACACACACACATTTTTTTTTACTTATTTTCTATTTTCTGCTGTTTAGATTAATGCATGTCAAATTGTTAATTAGATGATCGAATTAGATGAATTACGTAGATAAGAATGTTAGATGAATTAGATAGAAAAGTTAAATATTAATGTTAATTGTTAGATGAATTAGCTAGATATTAGTTAGGTATATGAGATTATTTGAACTAGTTGAATTAATATAATTAGTTTACTTTTAGTAAATATTTAGTTGAACTAGCTAGTTGAATTAGAACTAGTTTATTTTTAGTAGGAAAATTTAGGTATATGAGATTTGATGATCTAAATAAAATATTACTATATATAACTACTTTATATATTTTAGTAAGAAAATTAATAGAACTAGTTTATTTTTAGTAAATTTTTAGTTGAATTAGTTGAATTAATAGAACTAGTTTATTTTTAGTAAGAAAATTTAGGCATCTGAAATTTGATGATGTAATTAAAATATTACTATATAGAACTAGTTACTTTATTTTAGTAAGAAAATTAATAGAACTAGTTTATTTTTAGTAAATGCTTAGTTCACTTAGTTGAATTAATAGAACTAGTTTATTTAGTTGAATTAATAGAACTAGTAAGTGTTTAATGTTTCACCTATATATGAACATATGTTAGATATTAATGTCAAATGTTAGGTGAATTAGATAGAAATTATATGTTAGATATATATTTAATTTAATTATATGTTAGATGAACTAGCTACTTTATTTAGGTATATTTTTAGTAAGTGCTTAGTTGAATTAATTAGTTGAACTAGTTGAATTAATAAAACTAGTTGTATTAGTTGAATTAATAGAACTAGTTGAATTAGTTGGATTAATAGAACTAATAAGTGTTTAATGTTTCACCTATGAACATAGGAATGTCGTCTGACGACGAACACGATTTCATTATGTGCAAATACTGCGAAGACCAGCGCGGCCCGTGCGACAGAAATTTTCTAGTTGATGATAGGCGCTTCAGCATCGAGTTGGATCAGAACTTCGAAGTGGATACAGTAAGTCACAATGACAAGTCTTTTTTCGTAATTTAGCATGACTTATGCTTCATTTGCTTCACCTTATAATTTTAATTTTTCACTATTCTACTACCGTATCCCCTGCCATACAAGAATTTTTGTCTTGGATAAGATAGGTTTCAGTCCTAATAAAACTATGAAGGTAAAAAAAGTTTACTTGAAAAGCGAGCATGGTTATACCTTTAACGTCAAATTATACAATGCACACACATAGACCTATTTTGAATGCAAAACTTGGGAAGCACTATGTTAGGCTTATGCATTTGAGCCTGATATGGCTATCCCCTTTGATATTCGTCCGGAAGATGATATTGAAGGTAACAGAGACATCTGGGTCGATGTGCAGACGCCTCCAGTTCTACCATTATGTGAGTTTCTCAACCATATTTATGTCTTCGATATTGTTTATTCAAAAATAGTTGACAAGTAATTTTTATTGACAGCTTATTTCTAATCAAGCAAACATGTCCGGCGCTTGGTAGACAGGGCCGTCCACTGTCCCGGGGCTGAACTAAACTGCGAGGAGACAAGTCATTATGTTTTATGGCTTGAGGATCTTGATGCTGTCAAGATAAATTATTTTCCTGAATTTGAAAATCTTAGTACTCAAAACGTGCGACCAATAGTGATCGTATTGAACTACGGTCACATCTATTTAGGAAAGATGGTATGATTTTTACTATTTGTCCTCAGTGCATCTTTTGCATAAATTATTTTTCAAGCTAAACTTTCATTGCTAAGTATATTACTATACGATGTTCTTCAATAGGGACTCCCGATGACAATTGTGGCTCAGTGGATTGAGACTTGATGTCGCATGTCAATGGTTAGGTTACGGCCAAGACATCCTACATTGCACATGAGTGCATTCAGGATTTTTAAAAGCGAGGAATACTTAATAGTGAAAGATTGGAGCAAAATTGTTAACGATCGCAGAGAAGTAATAGGGGGCAGCAATCAGAAACGCAACCCACGATTAGGAGACAGGTTCATCTGCATGCTTCAATATGATGAATCAGGAAAGCTATACATGTTCTATACTATTTTACCCGAGAGAGAGCAGCAGGAGTGATTGATTGATTCAGTGACATGATGTGATAACCACCACACATCCCCTCTCCCTGTATCCATATTGCCATTAGATCAAAAAAAAGATTTTATTACCCTTGTTTCCTAGTTTCTTCTGACTGATTAATTAGTAGTATGTGTTGAGCCCAAGCTACTACTGATTGCTACTTATTGGTGGTTAGCATCATACATAAGCAGCATGAGTGCGGGACCAATACTTGTTGCTTGCTTAACTACCTAGTTGCTGAGTGGCTCTGGTGCATCCTCTAGAATCTGTTCACAATGGTGAGTCAGCACATTGTGGATCTTCATTGGAGGAGTATGCATGTAGCGTGCAGGCAGAGTGTGCAATGCAATGGTGGCATTTTTCATGGCCAAAACGGTCGCTACCACTTGGCATTGCTTAACCACACACCCATCCTCTCCATCTTCTATCGTTTGTCTTTGGTTTAGAGATGCGGAAAAGGAGGCTTTCGTATGTGAAAGAGTGTGTAACCCACGGAAGGAGTAGCTAGCTGGCTGGAACCGCGATGACCAGGAGCAACCCATCGGTTTCGTCTCGCTGAATTATTGGGCCCTTTTTCTCTCTCAATGGAATCTATGACTATGCACATGGCTGCCTAGTGCAGAAACTAAGGCCCTGTTCGTTAATCCACCGGCTCCGAGAATCTGTGGAGTGGCTGTTTGCTTGCTCCAAGTTTTTGAGCTACAGCTCCATTCGCTTCTGGAGCGGAGCCGCAGAGTGGAGTGATACTGAACAGGTCCTAAATTAGTTGTTTGTTAGCTCGGCCAAATTGCACTAGTTCCATGTCATGAAATTTTCTCCTTACCTGATTAATCTGTGGGTAAGAGCATCTGTAGTCCATCCCCCCAAAAAATGTTTAGTCCCCAAAAGGTTTGAAGACGCAAACCAAAAGAATTGATGGTCGGCCAGCACTTTAATCCAGAGCGGAGAGGCAGCCTTGGTTGTCGCCGAGGCCGGCTATTGGGCCATGACACATCTCTTCCTCCGTGCACGCTCCCTGTCCGGCCACCGCGGTGTACGCAGCGAGATCCTACAGGCCACCAGACACTCCGGCTCGCGACAAACGGCATGTGTTAGACGAAATGAAAAATAGATTACAAAATGTTGTATTTTCCCGTTTTATTTATTATTGTGAAAATAATAATAATAATTATTTCATTGCAAAAGCCAAAAAGAGTTGTGAATTAGCAAAGAAAAAATGTTGAAGAGTTGATTTTGGGATCTTCCTGTTCCGGTGAGTGAGAGGCGAAGAGGGCGGCCCACCTTCACCTTGATTTAGTACTTGTAGTCGTTGTTAATTGGTTGACGGACTTGATTGTAATTTTTATTATCTCTGCTGTTCCGCCATGCTTGATTATGAATAGATTGAAAGTTTCACCCACAAAAAATGTTTTGTATATCTGTTCTTGGTAACTTTTTTTTGACAGCTTAGGTTCTTGGCAACTAACTTTGCAGATGGACTAGGGATGCTCTAACAATGCTAGCTAACCATAGTATCACAGAGCAAGCGTGTCTTTCGCTAATTAACAACTAACCTAACTCAATCATAGTACATGCATGGAAGGATCTGAACATGTACAAACACGTATCCAGCCTGAGCCAACGATTGGTAGTTAAGTTTCTGAAGAGAACAATGAGTGGGTGCGACAAAGGCGTAATCATAATCGAGCTGGATAACATGGCCTGGATGGATGGATGATGATTAGCACTGACAATCCAGCCCCGCCGCGCCGCGGCCGCCGCCGGCCAATGTGGCCGCGCCAGGTGCGCCGTTGAGGCAGTGGGGTGGCGACTATAAATGGCACCCGCGGAGCTCCTCGGCAAACACGCACAGGCACACACATTCTCCTCGTTCTTGTTAAGTTTAGCAGAGGTGATAATTCATCAGTCCCACCAATTCCTCTCCCTCCTTTGGATTCTGCGGAGATCGAGGTAGGTATCCTTCGTCTCCTCCGTCTCTTTTCCATGTCAATGGAGACCAGAGACCGCGGCTCGATGCCGGCGCTGGTGCCATGCTTCTACGCGCAGCTGCCGCTGGACGATGACGAGGCCCAGGCCGGGCGCGCGCGCCCAGGCCGGACTGGCCCGGTGTGCGCCGCAATGCTCCCGACTTTGGCCGCGGTGCTCCTTGCTGTCGCCGCGCTCGCCGGTGTCAAGCTCGCCAGCGAGCTGCCCGCCTCGGGCATCGTCATGTCCGGCCACCCGACAGAGGTCGACGCGGCACCGATGAGCACCAGCAGCCGGGGCCCTGAGTCCGGCGTCTCGGAGAAGACGTCCGGCGCCGGCGCCCACGGCGGCATGCTTGGGGCGGACGCCGGCGGCAACGCGTTCCCGTGGAGCAATGCCATGCTGCAGTGGCAGCGCACCGGCTTCCACTTCCAGCCCGAGAAGAACTGGATGAACGACCCCAACGGTACGCATCTCCTCTTTTGTTGCACTAATTACAAATGATGGCATTGCTCTAATTTTGTTAATCTTATTAGAGATTCCATCGGAAACTCATTTCTTTGAGAATTCAAATTCAGGTCCGGTGTACTACAAGGGGTGGTACCACCTCTTCTACCAGTACAACCCAGATGGCGCCATTTGGGGCAACAAGATTGCATGGGGTCATGCCGCCTCTCGCGACCTTCTCCATTGGCGCCACCTACCCGTCGCAATGTCCCCCGATCAGTGGTATGACATGAACGGCGTTTGGTCGGGCTCCGCAACCGTCCTTCCTGACGGCCGCATCATCATGCTCTACACCGGCTCCACCAACGCCTCTGTCCAGGTCCAGTGCCTTGCCTTCCCTACTGACCCCTCTGATCCCTTACTAATCAACTGGACCAAGTACGAGAACAATCCGGTGATGTACCCGCCACCGGGCGTCGGGGAGAAGGACTTCCGGGACCCGACCACTGCGTGGTTCGACGGTTCTGACGACACATGGCGGCTCGTTATCGGCTCCAAGGATGACCGCCATGCTGGCATGGTGATGACCTACAAGACCAAGGATTTCATCGACTATGAGCTTGTCCCCGGGTTGCTTCACCGTGTACCGGGGACGGGGATGTGGGAGTGCATCGACTTATACCCGGTCGGCGGTGCAAGGGGCATCGATATGACAGACGTGGTGGAAGCCGCGTCCACAAATGGGGGCGACGATGTTTTGCATGTGATGAAGGAGAGCTCGGACGATGACCGGCACGACTACTATGCGTTGGGGCGATATGACGCGGCAAAGAACATCTGGACCCCATTGGACACCGACGCAGATGTTGGCGTCGGGCTGAGGTATGACTGGGGAAAGTTCTACGCATCCAAAACCTTCTACGATCCGGCAAAGAAGCGGCGTGTGCTTTGGGGGTGGGTCGGTGAAACCGACTCCGAGCGCGCCGACGTCGCCAAGGGATGGGCCTCCCTCCAGGTACTTGACATTTTCATCATCTTCTTGGTGTACAAGATTGCAAAATCAATTGGTTGATTAACCTCATTAGTTGATTCCCATGAAAATGTTGCTTTGTGAATTTAATTTGCATAGTGAGGAGGGTTGCAAACACTTTTGGTTTGGTTCCATAGACACCTCGGCATGATGGCATGGCCCGGTGGGCCATGGTCAATGCATGCAAATAATAATAGCAGCCAGTTGGGATGAATCATGGATAGACAGCATCATATATAGCAGCTAAAGCAATGTTGCTGTCATCTCGTTGTCAAGTGTCTCTTAGCTTCCTTGAGCTTGCATACAGCTCAAACTAGTTGCAGCTACTGTTGGGATACCAAGATTGGTAATCTGTTGCCAGTTTGTCGATACAATTTCTTTTAGCACGAACCAAACTTGGTTTATACTTTACATACAAGAAAAAGGTTATGTCCCACAAACAAACTCTGCATACCCCTTGAATCAATCATGTGGTAGCATGTGGTCTACTGGCAGGCAACGGTTGGCAATTCGGTACTAACAACAAACTAAATACTAAATAATTTCTGCTAGTACCAACCAAACTGGATTAGACAAGGAAAAGGGTTGTCTTGTCTGCTTACCCCACTGTTAGTTAGCAATTCTTTCCGCTCAGAGGTGAGTGATACCTAGGACTGTTAATTCTTTGTTGTCAATGATTGATACTACCTAGGATTCTTTGCTGAATAATTATCAATTGTTAATTGATGTTGTATGGTGTTATCTTGCAGTCGATCCCTCGCACGGTGGTGCTGGACACCAAGACAGGAAGCAACCTCCTGCAGTGGCCGGTGCAGGAGGTGGAGACGCTCCGGACCAACTCCACTGACCTTGGCCGGGTCACCATTGATCACGGCTCTGTCTTCCCGCTCAGCCTTCACCGCGCAACCCAACTCGACATCGAGGCCTCATTCCGCATCGACCCGCTTGACATCGCAGCCACCAAGGAGGCTGACATCGGCTATAACTGTAGCACCAGTGGCGGGGCGGCAGGCCGGGGCGCCCTTGGACCCTTCGGCCTACTCGTCCTTGCCGACGCCAGGCACCACGGTGAGGACGCAGAGCGGACCGCTGTCTATTTCTATGTTGCGAGGGGCCTCGATGGCGGCTTGCGCACACACTTTTGTCACGACGAGACGCGCTCGTCTCGCGCCAATGACATTGTTAAGAGGGTCGTCGGCAACACAGTGCCTGTGCTCAACGGCGAGGACCTGTCAGTGAGGGTGCTTGTGGACCATTCCATCGTGGAGAGCTTTGCGATGGAGGGGAGGTCGACGGTGACGTCGCGGGTGTACCCGACCGAGGCAATTTATGCAAACGCGGGTGTTTACCTCTTCAACAACGCCACCGGCGCCCAGGTCACCGTAACCAGCCTCGTCGTCCACGAGATGGACTCCTCCTACAACCAGGCCTACATGGCATCAATGTAAAATGGAAATGGAAAGTTCATTTTTTTGATAGCATATACATTGTAATTTCTTTTCTGATTTTCTCCTCACTCCCCCTATCTTTTGTTTTCCTTTTCATTTTTACTATGTCTATTCATTGTCTAGGCCTTCCAGTCAGTTGTAGTTGAGCGAGTGGAAGATGCCATGATATGCAAATCTAGAGCTGTACATGTACCACATCAGTCAAATTAATTTCTACAGAGAATTTTTTTTTTGGTCTTTGAAAATGTCGGCTGGTTGGTTCATACTGTCTCACAAGCTATCTACAATTGCAGAAGGACAGTATCTCTGTATGCACACAAGCATGAAACTGAATTTAAATCAAGTGCGGATGATCACAGAACCATGATGTTAAAACTTGAAAGCGGCTGTTCAGTTTGAAAAAGTTCCCTCATTTACTTGACTCTGTCGGTTTATCCTAAGACTAATACGCAACCTAGTGTACTGCCTTACTTAACACTGAGAGGGTAAATATGGACCAGGCGGTCAATGTGGATGCAGCAATATCCTAGTCCTAGGTAGTGCTGCCGGGCAAGCGCAGCCCCGTCGGTACTGCTCAGCTCATCCTTGATGCACCATAGTTTATCACTGAGATATATAGATATATACCATCCGAGCACACCCTGCCTACTTCAGACCGTGTTTCTGTTCCAAGTAAGAAAAGGGGAAAACAGAACAAGGATCAGTCATGATATATAGATTTAGATTACCATTCATCAATGGATCAAGAGATTTTGACGAGACAAGCAGTTGTGCACAACAACAGTCAAATGCTATCATACATTTTGGACTCATACTCTCTCCGTTACTAAATATTTATCTTTCTAGAGATTTCAACAAGTGACTACATACGGAGCAAAATGAGTGAATTTACACTACGAAGCACCGATACGGCGACATGGATACGGCGATACGAGTACGGCGATACGGGATACGGCAATTTCTAGAAACTGCAATACAGCGATACGACAAGTATATATAAATAACACTGGTAGAAAAAGGGCCTATAGTCTCGGTTCGTAAGGGCCTTTAGTCCCGGTTCCTGAACCGGGACTAAAGTGTCGGTACTAATACCTCCCACCTTTAGTCCCGGTTCAATCCAGAACCAGGACTAAAGCCCATCCACGTGGGCAGTGTGCAGAGCCCAATCAGGAGACCCTTTGGTCCCGGTTGGTGGCACCAACCGGGACCAATAGGCATCCACGCGTCAGCATTTCTGTGGCTAGGGTTTTTGTTTTTTTTTGAAAGGGGGGGGGGGGGGGTTGGGGGTTTTGGGGGGTTAATTTAGGTGTTTCATATATTGTGTTAGCTAGCTATAATTAATATAGAGAAGTGTCCTCTCTTATGTCCGTGCTTGGTCGACGCTACGTACTATACATATGTATAGAGTTCCCGACCGCTCCGCTTCGGCAAATTCCTTTCCAATAATGCGGTCATAGTTTCCTTTCGGCGGATCAGACTTTGGTGGTTTTGTCAGGGCAGCCAGAGTGCGCTTCACTTTCACCCCATCTACCTTCTCCTCCGGAGGTGGATGTTTCTTTGCTTTCACCCCTTCAAAGAATTTCCTCACTTCTTCTCGCGCGATCTCGGCGTTCTCCTCCTGGGTCCTCTCGTATGGTAACTTCTCTGGAGTCTTCAGAGAAGGACCGAATCTGTATGTCCTCCCGCCTCTGGTTGTACTGCTAGACGCCGACCGAGCAGACGAAGCGGTTGTCTTCTTTACTTGCTTAAGAGGCGGAGGAGAAGGACTACGACCCGCCGGAGCAGCTGGAGCGGCGGCAGGTCTCTTCTGCCCTTGCTGACGAGGCGGAGAAGGAGGAGGTTGGCTGCTCGGGCGCGTCGGCGCAGGCGGAGACGGAGGCGGAATGCCGCCACACGCCGGAGAAGGAGCCGGCCGAGGGCCCTGATTGTCACTCGCCGGAGGAGGAGGTGGTGGAGGAGGCGGAGTGCCCTGACTCGCCGGAGGAGGAGGAGGAGGCGGAGGCGTCCAGTTCGGAAGGTTGATGAGGTCCTTCCGCCATAGGCATGGAGTCTTCAGAGCAGACCCCAGCCGAGTCTCCCCTTCACCGGTAGGGTGGTCAAGCTGGAGGTCCTCAAATCCCTTCGTTATCTCATCCACCATCACCCTAGCATATCCTTCTGGAATCGGCATGCAGTGAAAAGTCGCGCCGGGTTCAGTAGGATAAACAGAGCCAACAGCCGCCTTGACCTTCAAATTCATCCATTGCGTTATAAGGTGGAAATTTTGAGACTCCGTTATAGCATCCACAGGATAGCTGGCAGGAGCCGTCAAGGCATGCTGCAGCTGAAGCTGCTCGGTGGAAGCCACGCTGCTTCTACGCTGAGATGGCGGGGTAGCTTCGGGGGAGGCTTCGGCAGTACGTTTGCTGCGATTTGCTTCTCGTTCCTCTATCGCTTGTACCCTTGCGTGCAGTGCCTGCAGTTCGGTCTGCTGCACTTTTTTCCTCCTCTCATGGGATTTGTAACCGCCTGCGTCCGGAAACCCAACCTTCCACGGAACAGAGCCTGGCGTGCCTCGTGTCCGTCCAGGGTGCTCAGGATTCCCAAGGGCCATTGTGAGCTCGTCATGCTCTCTGTCTGGAAAGAACGTCCCTTCCTGCGCTGCGTCGATATAGTGCTTAAGCTTACTGACTGGTATGTCTATTTGTTCGTTCGTCCAAATGCATTCCCCTATTTCAGGGTCCAAGGTTCCGCCAGCCCCGAAGAACCAAGTTCGGCAACGGTCTGGCCAGGTATTTGTCTCTGGTCTGATCCCTTTATGAACCAGATCATTCTCAACCTTGGACCACTAAGGCCGGGCTACGAGGTAGCCACCTGACCCCGTGGGATGGTGAAGCTTCTTCTTCGCGGCATTCTGCTTGTTTGTCGCCGACATCTTCTTACTCTTTTCCGATGTCTTGTAGGCCACAAATGCGGGCCAGTGATCTCTGATCTTCTCATATCTGCCCTTGAATTCTGGTGTCTCTTTTTTATCGACAAACCTATTCAGCTCTTTCTTCCACCTCCTGAATAGATCTGCCATCCTCTTCAGAGCAAAAGACTTGATTAATTTCTCTTTAATTGGGTTCTCTGGATTATCCTCTGGCGGTAGGGTGAAATTTGACTTCAGCTCAGTCCAAAGATCATTTTTCTGCATATCATTGACATAAGACACCTCAGTGTCTTTTGTAGCCGGCTTAAACCATTGCCGAATGCTTATCGGGATCTTGTCCCTAACCAGAACCCCGCACTGAGCAACAAATGCCCTCTTTGTCCGGAGGGGTTCAATAGGTTGGCCGTCGGGCGCGATTGCTGTGATCTCAAGCTTTTCATCCGAGCTCAACTTTTTCTTCGGGCCTCGTCTCTTTACCGAAGTTGTGCTCGATCCGGAGGGCTAGAAAAAAGAACAAAGACTTAATTAATATGTGTACATACCAAAACAATGAATGCATCAATCAGCTAGTCAGCATAGGCTTAACTAATATATATACCTGGCCGGACTCGGTTCGGTCACCGGAGCCGTCATCACGGTCTCCTTCTTGCACCGGCATTGGGTCACCGGCGCCGTCCTCATGTTCTTCTTCTTGCACCGGCATTAGGTCACCGTAGCCAGCTTGTTCACCCTCTCCTTCCGGACCATCGATGATATCGTTGAGATAGTACGAGACGGCATCACTTCCTTGTGCGATTATCTCCCTCAACAACGCTTCTTTTGTTGCTTCGTCTAGGGCGGTGTCCATAGTTTCTACAAATATTTACAACATGGCAATTATTATTCAAACATGACAGATGGATATATTAGTGCCAAACGTAGAACTAGCTACCTAATCATAGTAAGCTATCGGGAGGGGGTATATATCGACAACGACGACACTACATCTATATATGTCCCTCGATGACCCTCGTTCCCGATAAAAAAAGAGGAAGAAGAAGAAAAAAGAGGAGAAGAAAGAATAGAGGAGTTTCTATTCTTTCTTCTCCTCTTTTTTCTTCTTCTTCCTCTTCTTTTTTTATCCTCTTCTTCCTCTCATGTTCGAGAGGATCGCCTTGGGGTCGGGAGGTTGCCTAGTGTCAAAGGATTCAACAAAACCATGTCTTCATCATTAGGCAAAAGTAACATGTGCATGATGGTAGGAAGCTCTTCAAAGTTGTTCTGGAACGGAGTCGCAGATAGGATAATTCGCTTTTTGGTACAAAGTTCAGCAAGAGCCTTCCGAATATCGCTATTTGGAAGGCCTTTGCTGAATTCGTACCAAAAGGCGGATTATTCTATCCGGGACTCCATTCCAGAACAACTTTGCAGAACTTCGTACCAACATGCCCTGGTTACTTCCGGCTAATGATGAAGGCATGGATTTCTTCAATACTTTGACACTAGGAAACCTCTCTCGACCCCTCGGCGATTCTTGACCCCTCGAACCCTCAACGACCCTGAAACCCTCGACCCTTGACCCCTTAACGACCCTCGACCCTCTACCCTAGTTCCCGACCCTCGACCAATAGAGGAGAAGAAGAAAGGAATAGCTAGAGGAGAAGATCGAAGAAAAAAAGAAGAAAAAAAAGAGGAGAAGAAGAAAGGAATAGTGGAGAAGAAGAGAAAATAGAATATATTCTATTTTCTCTTCTTCTCCACTATTCCTTTCTTCTTCTCCTCTTCTTTTTCTTCTGTTTTCTTCTTCTTATTTATTTCTCCTCTTCTTTTCGGTAGAGGAAACCCTAAATAGCTAGCAAGTATCGTGGGTGTGAGATACATGTGGCCTTCGGTGTCAGACACTACATCCACGTCCCACAAGTGACGTGGGCGTCGAAACCCGCGCCACTTGTGGGATGTGGATTTAGTGTCCGACACCGACGGTACATGTATCTCACACCGACGATACTTTCTATTTAGGGTTTCTCCTCTACCACTCGGCGGCCCTCTCGACGACCCTCGTTCCCGATAAAATAAAGAGGAAGAAGAAGAAGAAAAAAAAGAGAAGAAAGAATAGAGGAGAAGAACCCTCGAACCCTCGAACCCTAGACGACCCTCTTCTTCCTCTCATGTTCGAGAGGATCGCCGAGGGGTCGGGAGGTTGCCTAGTGTCAAAGGAAACCCTAAATAGCTAGCAAGTATCGTGGGTGTGAGATACATGTGGCCTTCGGTGTCGGACACTACATCCACGTCCCACAAGTGACGTGGGCGTTGAAGCCCGCGCCACTTGTGGGATGTGGATGTAATGTCCGACACCGACGGTACATGTATCTCACACCGACGATACTTTCTATTTAGGGTTTCTCCTCTACCACTCGGCGGCCCTCTCGACGACCCTCGTTCCCGATAAAATAAAGAGGAAGAAGAAGAAAAAAAAAGAAGAGAAGAAAGAATAGAGGAGAAGTCTCCTCTATTCTTTCCTCGCCTCTCTCATGAATGTCCGGCGTTCTCGACCCCCCCCTCCCCACGTGTCGAAGAAAAAAAAGAAGGAAAAAAAAGAGGAGAAGAAGAAAGGAATAGAGGAGAAAAGAGAAAAATAGAATACATTCTATTTTTCTCTTTTCTCCTCTATTTCTTTCTTCTTCTCCTCTTTTTTTTCTTCTTTTTTCTTCTTCTTATTTATTTCCCTCGTCTTGCTCTCCCCTCTCGGCGACCCTAGACCCCCTCTCGACCCTCGACCCCTAGGCGACCGTCGACCCCTCTTTTTTTTCTTCCTCTTCTATTTTATCCTCTTCTTCCTCTACCGCTCGGAGACCCTCGACGACCCTCGTTCCCGATAAAAAAAGAGGAAGAAGAAGAAGAAAAAAGAGGAGAAGAAAGAATAGAGGAGAAGTCTCCTCTATTCTTTCTTCTCCTCTTTTTTCTTTTCTTATTCCTCTTCTTTTTTATCCTCTTCTTCCTCTCATTATATTTTCTACGAATGTTCTATATACATACATCCATCGATATCATTCCATACATACATATACATCTACATTATATATGAACAAAAAAATATCAAAATTCATCATACATACATCTACAGTATATATGAACAGTATATATGAACAAAAAAATATCAAAATTCATCATACATACATCTACAGTATATATGAACAAAAAATATCAAAATTCATCATACATACATACATCTACAGTATATATATATATGAACAAATATCAAAATTCATCATACATACATACATACATCTGCAAATTCAGGAGCAGGGAAGGAAGGAAGGGGGTAGGAGGCGGTAGCTACCTCTCCCAGAGGGATCGGGGAGGAGACGCGGGCGGCCGGCGTCAGGGGCGACAGCGACGAGGACGGGCTCGGGGTCGGCGAGGGCGAGGGCGACGGCGGGGCGCGCTTGGCGGCGGCGGACGGGCTTGGGGGCGCAGTGGGTGCTCGGGGGCGGTGGACGGGCGGCCGGCGACGACGGCGGGGTAGGGCGCGCTCGGGGTGGGGCAGGGACAACAGCGTCGAGGGCAAGGCGCAGAAGGTGCTCGGCGGCGCAGGGGGTGCTCAGGGGCGGTGGACGGGCGGCCGCGGACGACGGCGAGGCAGGGCGCGCTCGGGGGGCGGGGCAGGGGCAACGGCGAGGCGAGCAGAGGGGCAGCCTGGCGGCGGCGTCGGGGCGGGTTGAAGAACTGATCCAAAATTTTCACAAGTGTAGGCTTATATAGCCAGAGCATTGGTCACGGTTCGTGGCACCAACCGTGACCAATGCCCACCTTTGGTCCCGGTTGGTGCCACGAACCGGGACCAAAGGCCAATTTTCGGCAGCCCAAAGGGCGGGAAGCGGCGGCCTTTGGTCCCGGTTGGTGGCACCAACCGGGACTAAAGGGGTGCATTGGTCACGGTCACCAACCGTGACCAATGCACCCCTTTAGTCCCGGTTGGTGCCACCAACCGGGACCAATGCCCTTGTGCGCCCCGCGTTCAAAAGTTTAGTCCCACATCGCTAGTTGAGAGCGCCCGAGACCAGTTTATAAGGTCTGCTGCCTCCTCCCTCTCGAACTCCTCCGAACTGAAGGCCTATGGGCCTAATTTGACACTGCTTTGCCTGTGGGCCTATTGGGCCTTCTGCGGGCCTGAATCCTGGCACATGTAGGGTTTCTAGTCATATTCAGGCCGTGGAGGCCCAGTAGGTGGCATTTTTTTGTTTTTTCTTTTTTATTTCTACATTTTTTGGTTTTTTATTTTTTGTTTTTAGGTCACAAAAATTATAAACTTTCTATTAGTGCCATTAGTTTTAAATTTTAAATAGTTTAAATTTGAATTTTTAAAAATTTGTGTGAATCACTAGTTTATGAATAACTTTACTATAAAATTAGAATTTTTTTCTATTTATTTTTTATTTCTACTTACAACTAAATACTTACAGTTTTTTAGTGATTTCTTTTTGCTTTTAGGTCACAAAAATAATAAACTTTCTGTTAGTGCCATTAGTTTTAAATTTTAAATAGTTTAAAGTTGAATTTTTAAAAATTTGTGTGAATCACTAGTTTATGAATAACTTTACTATAAAATTAGAATTTGCTTTTAGGTCACACAAATTATATTCTTTTTGCTATTGAAGAATATTATAGTTTTATTTTAGTTGATCATAACATAATATTTTAATTGATTGTTTTTATTTTCATAAAAGTTTTGTAGTTCATTCTGTTTGCTATTAATTCATTCTTTGAGCTAAATGACTCTGAAATTGGAAAGCATTTCAAAATGAACTCTGAAAAGGTTGAAAGTTGGCATGGTATCATCATTTCACCCACATAGCATGTTCCAAAAAGTAGAGAGGGTTACGACAAAAACTTGATGCACTTCGTGTACAAAATGGATAATCACTTTCGAAGTATCAAAGTTTCAAACCATAAGACATGAAAGCTTTTCAAATGAACTCTGAAAAAGTTGAAAGTTGGGATGCATGGTATCATAATTTCACCCACATAGCATTTTCTTATTGCGGGAGAAAGTCTTCACTTTTTCTTCGCTTGTGTCATTTGCTTATTGCGCCGTAACCATGGATAATCTTCATTGTTTATCAGGATGCTTGGGTCAGCCTTGACATTGAAGGGAGGAATTTCATGAAACTTTTCATAATCTTCAGACATGTCTGTCTTGCCGTCCACTCCCAGGATGTCCCTTTTTCCTGAAAGAACTATGTGGCGCTTTGGCTCATCGTATGATGTATTCGCTTCCTTATCTTTTCTTTTTCTCGGTTTAGTAGACATGTCCTTCACATAGATAACCTGTGCCACATCATTGGCTAGGACGAACGGTTCGTCAGTGTACCCAAGATTTTTTAGATCCACTGTTGTCATTCCGTACTGTGGGTCTACTTGTACCCCACCGCCAAACAGAATGACCCATTTGCACTTAAACAAAGGGACCTTAAAATCAGGTCCGTAGTCAAGTTCCCATATGTCCACTATGTAACCATAATATGTGTCCTTTCCGCTCTCGGTTGCTGCATCAAAGCGGACACCGCTGTTTTGGTTGGTGCTCTTTTGATCTTGGGCGATCATGTAAAATGTATTCCCATTTATCTCGTATCCTTTGTAAGTCAATACAGTCAAAGATGGTCCCCTGGACAACAAGTACAACTCATCACAAACAGTGTTGTCACCTCTGAGACGTGTTTCCAACCAACTGCTGAAAGTCCTGATGTGTTCACATGTAATCCAGTCGCCGCATTGCTCCGGGTGTTTGGAGCGCAGACTGTTCTTGTGTTCATCGACATACGGGGTCACCAAGGTAGAGTTCTGTAGAACTGTGTAGTGTGCTTGAGACCAAGAATATCCGTCCCTGCATATTATTGAGTCTTTTCCAAGAGTGCCTTTTCCAGTCAGTCTCCCGTCATACCGCGATTTAGGGAGACCTATCTTGTTAAGGCCAGGAATGAAGTCAACACAAAACCCGATAACATCCTCTGTTTGATGGCCCATGGAGATGCTTCCTTCTGGCCTAGCGCGGTTACGGACATATTTCTTTAGGACTCCCATGAACCTCTTAAAGGGGAACATATTGTGTAGAAATATGGGCCCCAAGATGACAATCTCGTCGACTAGATGAAGTAGGACGTGCGTCATGATATTGAAGAAGGATGGTGGGAACACCAGCTCGAAACTGACAAGACATTGCGCCACATCACTCCTTAGCCTTGGTACCATTTCTGGATCGATCACCTTCTGAGAGATTGCATTGAGGAATGCACATAGCTTCACAATGGCTAATCGGACGTTTTCCGGTAAAAGCCCCCTCAATGCAACTGGAAGCAGTTGCGTCATAATCACGTGGCAGTCATGAGACTTTAGGTTCTGAAACTTTTTCTCTGGCATATTTATTATTCCCTTTATATTCGATGAGAAGCCAGTCGTGACCTTCATACTAAGTAGGCATTCAAAGAAGATTTCTTTCTCTTCTTTCGTAAGAGCGTAGCTGGCAGGACCTTTATACTGCTTCGGAGGCATGTCGTCTTTTTCGTGCAAACGTTGCAGGTCCTCCTGTGCCTCCGGCGTATCTTTTGTCTTCCCATACACGCCCAAGAAGCCTAGCAGGTTCACGCAAAGGTTCTTCGTCACGTGCATCACGTCGATTGAGGAGCGGACCTCTAGGTCTTTCCAGTAGGGTAGGTCCCAAAATATAGATTTCTTCTTCCACATGGGTGCGTGTCCCTCAGCGTCATTCAGAACAGCTAGTCCACCGGGACCCTTTCCAAAGATGACGTAGGGTAAATCATTGACCATAGCAAGCACGTGATCACCGGTGAGCATGGCGGGCTTCTTCCGGTGATCTGCCTCGCCTTTGAAATGCTTGCCTTTCTTTCGACATTGATGGTTGGTCGGAAGAAATCGACGATGGCCCAGGTACACATTCTTCCTGCATTTGTCCAGGTATATACTTTCAGTGTCATCTAAACAGTGCGTGCATGCGTGGTATCCTTTGTTTGTCTGTCCTGAAAGGTTACTGAGAGCGGGCCAATCGTTGATGGTCACGAACAGCAACGCCTTAAGGTTAAATTCCTCCTATCTGTGCTCATCCCACGTACGTACACCGTCTCCATTCCACAGCTGTAAAAGTTCTTCAACTAATGGCCTTAGGTACACATCAATTTCGTTGCCGGGTTGCTTAGGGCCTTGGATGAGAACTGGCATCATAATGAACTTCCACTTCATGCACATCCAAGGAGGAAGGTTATACATACATAGAGTCACGGGCCAGGTGCTGTGATTACTGCTCTGCTCCCCGAAAGGATTAATGCCATCCGCGCTTAAAGCAAACCATACATTCCTTGGGTCCTTTGCAAACTCATCCCAGTACTTTCTCTCGATTTTTCTCCACTGCGACCCGTCAGTGGGTGCTCTCAACTTCCCATCTTTCTTTCGGTTCTCACTGTGCCATCGCATCAACTTGGCATGCTCTTCGTTTCTGAACAGACGTTTCAACCGTGGTATTATAGGAGCATACCACATCACCTTTGCAGGGACCCTCTTCCTGAGGGGCTCGCCGTCAACATCACTGGGGTCATCTCGTCTGATCTTATACTGCAACGCACCGCATACCGGGCATGCGTTCAGATCCTTGTATGCACCGCGGTAGAGGATGCAGTCATTAGGGCATGCATGTATCTTCTCCACCTCCAATCCTAGAGGGCATACGACCTTCTTTGCTGCGTATGTACTGTCGAGCAATTCGTTATCCTTTGGAAGCTTCTTCTTCAATATTTTCAGTAGCTTCTCAAATCCTTTGTCAGCCACAGCATTCTCTGCCTTCCACTGCTGCAATTCCAGTACGGTACCGAGCTTTGTGTTGCCATCTTCGCAATTGGGGTATAACCCTTTTTTGTGATCCTCTAACATGCGATCGAACTTCAGCTTCTCCTTTTGACTAATGCATTGCGTCCTTGCATCGACAATGACCCGGCGGAGATCATCATCATCGGGCACATCGTCTGGTTCCTCTTGATCTTCAGCAGCTTCACCCGTGGCAGCATCATTGGGCACATCGTCTGGTTCCTCTTGATCTTCACCAGCTCCCCCCGTTGCAGCATCACCGTATTCAGGGGGCACATAGTTGTCATCGTACTCTTCTTCTTCGCCGTCTTCCATCATAACCCCTATTTCTCCGTGCCTCGTCCAAACATTATAGTGTGGCATGAAACCCTTGTAAAGCAGGTGGGAGTGAAGGATTTTCCGGTTAGAGTAAGACCTCGTATTCCCACATTCAGTGCATGGACAACACATAAAACCATTCTGCTTGTTTGCCTCAGCCGCATCGAGAAACTCATGCACGCCTTTAATGTACTCGCGGGTGTGTCTGTCACCGTACATCCATTATCGGTTCATCTGCGTGCATTATATATAATTAAGTGTCCAAATTAATAGAAGTTCATCATCACATTAAAACCAAAGTACATACATAGTTCTCATCTAACAACATATAGCTCTCCAGAGCATCTAATTAATTAAACCATACATTGAAACTAAGTAAAACATTTCAATGCGAAAACAAATGCGATCATAATCGCAACCAAGGTAACAATTGATCCAACGGCATAATGATACCAAGCCTCGGTATGAATGTCATATTTTCTAATCTTTCTAATCTTCAAGCGCATTGCATCCATCTTGATCTTGTGATCATCGACGACATCCGCAACATGCAACTCCAATATCATCTTCTCCTCCTCAATTTTTTTTATTTTTTCCTTCAACAAATTGTTTTCTTCTTCAACTAAATTTAACCTCTCGACAATAGGGTCGATTGGCATTTCCGATTCACATACATCCTAGATAAATAAAATCTATGTCACGTTGGTCGGCATAATTTTCATAAACAATAAATGAACCAATAGTTATAAAGATAATATACATACCACATCCGAATCATAGACAGGACGAGGGCCGACGGGGGCGGATACCAAAACCATCGCACTATATAAGATGCAATAATAAATGTAAGAAAATGATACAAGTATCTATCTAAACATACAAGTAAGAATATTTTTCCTTTCAGAAAGAAGATAAGAACAAGAGGCTCACCACGGTGGTGTCGGTGATGAGATCGGCGCGGGTGATCGACGGCGGTGAAGACGGGGACGGGGCGTGACGGACCGCTAAATCTAGACAAATCTCGAGGAAAATGGAGCTTGGAGGTCGAGCTTCGAGAGGAGAAAGCTTAAGTAGTGTGGCTCGGGCATTCCATCGAACACCTCATGTGCATAGGAGGTGAGCTAGAGCACCACAAAGGCCTCTCCCCCTCGGCCAGAAAAAACAGAGCACTGTGCTCTGCTCTTGCGCGAGGGGGTATATATAGGCAATTCATTGGTCCCGGTTGGTGGCATGAACCGGGACTAAAGGGGAGCCTTTGGTCCCGGTTCATGCCACCAACCGGGACCAATGGTGGTGGGCCAGGAGCCAGGCCCATTGGTCCCGGTTCGTCCCACAAACCGGGACCAAAAGTTCCAGACGAACCGGGACCAATGGCCCACGTGGCCCGGCCGGCCCCCTGGGCTCACGAACCGGGACCAATGCCCACATTGGTCCCGGTTCAAGACTGAACCGGGACTAATGGACTGAGGCGGCCTAGACCATAGCCCCTTTTTCTACTAGTGTAATAATATATAAAATGACAATTAATAAAGACAAAACATGATAGAATGTGTGAGATGAGATCAAAATATTGCCCCATTGGCTGCCTGATTTCCTTCATGCATCTTTTCAAGTCCTAAATGGTCATCTAGGTCCTCAACTTATCATGGTGTATGCAAAAAAGAAAATACATTATATAATATTATACTTTGTCAATTTGAGATAAATAGACATGCAAAAGTGAAAAATGTTAAACAAATTGGCTTGAGCTTGCCAAATGAATATATACTTCCTTGTTCCAAACTACTTCCTCTGTAAACTAATATAAGAGCATTTAGATCACTACTTTAGTTATCTAAACACTCTTATATTAGTTTACGGAAGGAATAGCAAGCAGTAGCAATAGCAAATTAGCAAGCAGTAGAAAACTAGCAATACTAAAGCAAGCAGTAACATCAGCAAGCAATAGGAACTAGGAAGTAGCAGTATAGCAGTAATCTGCAAGAACTAACCAGCCAGCCAAGCATCGTCCACCCCGTTCGTAACAAGAACAGGGACCCAGAGTCAGTGAAGAAGAAAAAAACATGAATGGATCACGATTGGCGACGGTGCCGGAGAAGATTCGAGTAAACCGAGGCGGCGGCGTGGCGAGCCGAGGCGGCAGCGAGGCAATTCCAGGCGGCGCCGGCGAGCGACTCCAGTCCGTGGCGGCGGCCGGCGGGGAGGCTTGTACAGTGGCGGCGGTACGCTCGTGCAAGCTCAAACGACACAAGAGAGGAGCGCAGATGCGGGTTAGCCATGGGCCTTCTACTGGGCTGCCGTGTCCCTCCCCGTATCGTAGAGGATGCACAGGACGTATCCACATTTTTTCTTTTCTTTTTAAATCAGAAAATAGGATACTTCGCCGATACCTGTATCGCAGCTGTATCGTACGTATCGCCGTATCGGCGACGTTCGGTACGCCGATACACAGGTTTCTGGCGTATCGGTGCTTCGTAGAATTTATCCTCTAAAATATGTCTATATATATCTGTATGTGATAGTTCATTTAAAATCTTTAAAAAAACAAATATTTAGGAACGGAGGGAGTAGATTCAAAGTACTGGTACAATTGTTCAAGCAATACGGTTTACTTGCTTTGATGTCCCAATGGGACATATTTTTCCTGAGACAAGCTGAAGAGTAAAACACAAACCGGTCATGGCAAGTAAAAGCCACTCATGTAGAACGGCAATCCTTGTTATGATATAGAGTACATCTCAATCGACAAATATGCACCGGCACACTACATGACCCAGAATTGAATGTCTATGTGAGCAATATCACGCTTAACCATACCGACATTGGAAATTGACTACATAGCACATTAATATATACTACAATATTCTGAAACAAAAGTACTCCCTCCGTTTTTACTTACTCTATATATTAGATTTGACTGAAGTCAAACTTTATAAAGTGTAACTAAATTTATAGAAAACAATATAAACATTTACCATAACAAATTTATATTTTGTGAAAGTACATTCAATAACGAATCCAATGATGTTGATTTGTTATTATATATGTTAATATTTTTGTTTATAAACTTTGTCAAAGTTTACAAAGCTTGACTTTGATCAAAGCTAATTTGTGAACTAAATAAAAACGGCGGGAGTATAAGGGGCTGTTTGGTTCTAGGTCTAGCCATGCCACACTTTGTCATGCAATGTTGCCACACTTGCCTAAGGTTAGTTCTTTAAAATGAAAGCCACAAGTTGGCAAGCCTAAGGAAATCTTGCCACATTTTTTAAGTGTATGTGATGTGGGACCCTAGTGTGGCTTGCCTAAGGTGTGGCTTGAACCAAACACCCACCCAAATTGGTTAAACTTGCCTAACCTTAGGTGTGGCAACCTTAGGCAAACTTAGTCTCAAACCAAACAGCCCCTAAGTACAGAGTGACTCGAGTCACGTGTCATAATTCATACACAGCTTACTCGTAATGAGAGTTCATATAATGTAATATGACTATAGGAGAAATGGTGATGCAAGGAAATAAACTTCCATTATTCAAGTTGCTAACCCCTCCCTCTCTAGTTTCCTTAAATATCACAACCGTCATTTACAGCTCGCCCGACCATGCACAAAGGCGGGAAGGGGTCATCCTCCTGTGCAACACCTGCTATCAAACTTCAATCTCCGCAACCCAAGAAAACAACTACGTACGGCCATGACCACATACGCAAAAACAAATTGTAGCATGTATAAATCATCTTATGAGTTTCAAAACCATATCATATGCTGCTTAAGTAGTATTTATAAGGAATCTGAATCATTCCACCACCATTCAACCACTAAACTAAACTACGTGATGGTTAATCAACCATCAACAAAAGTAATGGATGATGACTATTGTAGCAATGCCAGTTGTTTCCTTAACTAATCAAATATGATGGTGTATTGATCGATGCTATAAATTTCAACTTTAAAAAGGCAGATGGCAAAACAAAGCAATAAACACAGAGAAATTAACGCGATGCGCATTCAAATATTTGTAAATTAACTCAACAAGAAAACTATATACACAAACCATCCAAAGTGTAAAGGCAAACCTTGAGGGGGCATTCTTTAGCGCGGGAAATGTGGGAGGCCAGATCATCACAACATGATGGATATATGCCGAACATAGGTCCTCGTTTGTAATCTCATACAATTTACGCAGTGTCCTGCACTTGATATCCAAGTGGAATATGCACTGACCCATCCATAAGAACACAAACTCGGCATTGTCCCCCACGTGGTTTATCATGGGAAGAGCATCAGACTCCAACATATACCCAAATTCGTGCACATCTCACGTAAACAAATGGTGTCCATGAGCAACCAGTTGCCCCCCTTGTGTAGCCAGACGCGAAGTTGAAGCTCCTCGATATGGATTAGGTATACACTAGAGGCATCATCAGCCCGTGACAGGATGGTGTTTCTCTCTGCATGCCCCACCCCTTCTGGCAGCGGAATCCTGGAGGAACTTGAGGCCATCAAATCCCAGACAACAATGTCACTCTGGGAGGTTGCCATATAGATTATATTGTCGACGAGCACATGCGCTGGTCGCAGTGGGGAGGGACGGATCTCGTCCATGGCCAAGCTATGCGTCCACCAGGCACCATCCCGCAACATATACACGTATGCAGTATGCTTTCTCTCCCTGGAACTCTTTCTCGGCGGGGTAGAATATAGCACCAAATGCCAATACGTCACACCATTGCCTTCCTCTTTGGAGAGGATGCCGTGCCACGTAATGAAACTGCCTTCCCGGGGCTGGGAGAATGGGCATAATGGGAGCATGGCCAGGCCTCTCTCGGTGCACAGGAGGCAATGCAGTCCCAATGTGGTACTTGTTCCAGGACTTCCATGATGGCTGACGAGGAGACTACCGTTCCTACAGCCTACGAAGTAGGTCGGCATGGGCAACACGCTCTTGTATGTGTCCAAGGTGGAGCTGACGCGGCGGATGACGGTGACGAGCTCTGGCGGCTGAGGCAATATTGGCACGAACCGCATCCTCTGCACCCACCAGTCGTCGTCGAAAGTGTAGAAGCCGAGGAGCCGGGGCGGGTGGAGGTTGCGGAAACGGCGGAGGAACCCGCGATCAGACACGTGGAGGTACCAGCGCGTGCAGACGGCCGCGGCGCGGACGAGGGTGGTGGGGAAGCCAACGCGGAGGAGGATCTCACTGAGTAGGTCGTCGTTGCCGAGCACGATGGATGAGCTACCCGCCCTGGCCGCCGGCGCGGCGGCCTCGTCTCACTGTCACCGCCCATTATGGAGCTGGGTTTTCGTCTCCCGCGGCGGCAGGGTACAAAGGGATCGAGCGAGGGAGGGTAAAGAGGAATGTTGGCCAAAACATATTACTAGTCGTCTTCCTGGGCCGGTTCTGGCAGTTAAGGCCCATCTCAAAGCGCAAACTACAAGTCATTAGCGCCCATAAAGGTTACAATAATCTGGATGCTTAGCAAAAAAGAGTAGAATGATATATGTACAATGTATTGGTTTGTAAGTGTTGCAGCTATGCCACGATATTCATATTCAGATGATAGTCATTGGCTGCCCGGAATAAAGTTTGGTTGTGTGCATTTGCAAGATGCAGAGGCTATAAGAGCGACACTTCATTTCATTGTCTAAAAACACATGTACGTTGCGCTACGACCTTTAAGAAAAAAGATGTGCTATGGAATTTTTGTTTTCTTTTTGCAGTGAAGCTGTGTAGGCCTGTTGTAGGAGTCCATCTCATGAACGACGAGGCTGGTGGCAGTGGCCCGGGCTCTGGTGGCGTTGTTGAAGAGGTGCACGCTGGCGTTGGCGTAGATGGCCTCGGTCGGGTACACACAGTCGACTTCCCACCCATCGGGTAGAAGTAGACGGCGGTACATTCTGTGTCCCCGCCATGGTGCTTGGCGTGGCGAGCACGAGCAGCCCAAAGGGCCCGAGCACACCGCGCCATCACTAGTGCTGTAGCTGAGGCCGACATCGGCCTCCTTACCAATGGCGACGTCTAACAAGTCGAGGTGGAGGGAGGCCTCATTGTCGAGCTGGGTGACATGGTAGAGGTTGAGAGGGAAGGCAGAGCCATGGTCGATGGTGACGCTGCTGTGGTCGGTGGAGTTAGTCTGGAGGATCGCCGCCTCCTCCACCGGCCACTAAACGAGATTCGTCCTCGTCTTGGTGTCCAGCACCACCGTATGAGGGATCGACTGCGACAGTAAGAACATAAAACATTAGTGAGCAAACTGACACTAATTAATTACTCAGTCAAGAATCCTAGGTATCAACATTGACAATAAAGAAATAATAGTACTAATTATTTGAACAGTAAGCAGACAAGACAGTCTTTTTCCTCGTCTAATCCCAATTTGGTTGATTCTAACAGATTTTTTTTGTATTTAGTTTGCTGGTAGTACCAAATTGCCAATCTTTGCATGCCACTAGACCACATGCCGGAACTACTCGATCAGGTTCTATTCACCTAACTGGGTTTTGCAAATTACTTCTGTATAATGTAATTGTTTTTCTCATATGAACAACTGTTTTTTTGTACCAGAATTTTGGGTGACCAGGCCACTGTCCTAGCTAAGGCCAACTCCACCGCGCGACTCCAAACGGACGTCCGGATTAGCCCGAATCTGTCCCTTTGGGGCGCCGATGGGTACGCCCGTGTCCGGCTGTGTCCATTGGGTCGTGCGTGCGCCCACCGCGCGACCGCATCCCAAATCGTGTCCGGTGCGGACGGGATTAAAAATAATAATTAAATAACTAAAAAAGCAAATAAATGCATTTTAAAAAAACATAAAACATATATATGGGTTGGCCACAAAACGTCCCAGTTTCAACGGCCACTTAAAAGGCCCAGATTCATAATTAACATAATAAGAAAATAAAAAAAACTCCTCCTGCGCGCTCCTGCCGCGCCCGTCGGTGCCGTGGCCGTCGCCGTCTTCACTGGCCGCCGGTGTCGTCGTCGTCGCTGACGAGGTCGACGTACTCCGGCGGCGTTCAGAGGTGGGCCGGAGGCGCGTGGTGGACGGGGGCGGGCTGGACGGCCGGAGGTGCCTGCACCACCTCCTCCTGTGGCGAGGCCTCCCGCTCCGGTGACCGCGGCAGAGTGGGGCACCAGTTCACGCCCACGCCGGCGGCCATCTCCGGAGCAGTGCAGGACCAGCCCCACCCCTGGCCCAGCAGCTGCTAGAACGCGGCCGGCGGGTCCTCCTTCCTCTCCTCCTCGATGGCCACCATCTGCAGCTCGGGGAAGGCGACGTCCCCGGCGGCAGAGAGGGCAATGGTCTCCTCCAGGTCGGCCCACTGCCGCTCGTCGTGCGTGTGCATGGAGTCGTCCATGACACGCTGCAGGAGATGGGCCTCCTACTCGTCTGTCATGCGAGGAGGTGGAGGGGGCGACGGAGACGGCGACGGCGTGGGAGTGAGGCCACGGACCCGCCTACGCCCGCGCTCCTGGGCGCTCTCCCATGGCCGCCGCGGCCCCGTCGAGGTGCCGGCGAAGAAGGAGGCACGCCTGGTGTCGTGCTCGTCACGAAACCAGGTGTCCCACATCGGGGAGTCGGGGGCGTACCTGGCGTCATAGAAAAGGTCGTCGGGGAGGAGGCGGCGGCGGCGCTCGATCTCCTCGGCGCGCGCACGGCCGCTCTTCGGGACCGGCGGGATGGGGACCCGATCGGCAGAGAGGTGCCAGTCATTGGGGAGATGGGCGTCGCTCCAGGGGAGCGGCGTCCTCGTCTCCCAATAACGGCGGCAGACCGACGCCCGGACGTAATGCCGGTCGCGCTCGCCGGCGGACGTGGGCGCGATGGAGCACGCGGCAGGCGCGGGGGCCCGGCGTGGTGGCGATGGCGACAACGTCTCCTCCTTCTTCAGGAGCCGTGGCGGCGTCCCGACGAGGAGCCGGCCTCGCGGTCGTGCTTCCCCTTGCGGCCGTAGTTCCAAAGGCCCATGGCTACGGGCGGCCGGCGAGGTCGACGACGGGAAGCGGCTAGGGTTTCGAGGGTGTCGGGTTTCGAGGGGGCAGAGAGGGGCCGAAGTGAGAAGTGTGGACGACGACCGGTCCACGGCTTCCCATTTAAGAAGGACGAGGACCCCTCGCTCTGTGGATGACAGGTGGGGCCACCCGCCCGTGCGCATTTATGTTGACGGGTGGGAGGTAGGTGGCCGCCTGCCACACGGCCCCAACGCGGACAAGCGCGCGTCCGCTCGGTGTCCGCCGCGACCCAAACCCGGCGCAAGTTTGCGCTCGAAATGGGTCGGCCCGGATACAAAACGGACAGGATGAATTCGGGTCGTCGCGCGCTGGGCCGCCTTCTTTGTCCGTTTTACTCCAAACGGACGGGGCCGGACGGGATAGAGTCGCGCGGTGGAGTTGGCCTAAGCCAAGGAGACCTTTCCATGTTGCATCAGAAGTGCAATAATGGAGTGGCATTCAGATAGAGGAAAACATGTAGGGATCCACGCCACCAAAGGCAGGCCCAATGCGTAGCATTGTCCTAGCTAAGTACTTCCTCCGTCTGAGAAAACTTGTCCTAAGCATGCCTCTTAAATGAATGAATCTAGCACTAACTTGATACTAGATATATTCATTTGACGGACAAGTTGTTTCGGACGGAGGAAGTATTATGTCCCCTTAAAAAAACTGAGTACTATGTCCAATGCGGTGGTAGGGATGGGATGATCCACTCGACTCATCCGAGCCACCCAAAATTCTTGGAGCCCGACTCTAGGCTTGGCACGCTCCAAGTGTCACTCCGCCTGACGTGTGCCATCCACACGCTTTCTCATCTCACCTACTGTTTATTGCATGACATGTCATGCTCCATCGGTAGTGACAAGGCAACATCCATGTGAAAACCCAGAAGAAAAGAAAAACAGGACAGGAATAACTTCCGAGTTATTGCTGCTTCGTGGGCCGTGATTTCCGGGCTTAAAATTGGGCTGGACCTTGCGACGGATGAGCTGCGATCTTCTTGGGACGACGGACGATGTTTTCTTTTAACATAGTACAGACACGCAGACGCTCATATAGACACGCAGACATAACCCCTATGAATGCATGTACATCCTGCCTTTATGAGCACCTTCGAAAAATGAGTCGGCACATTATTTTGAGATTGACAAAGTCACCATGACACTACAGAGGTAGTTGCGTGCCTGAAGAGGGTCCTCAGATGGATTTCTGATCGAGGCGTCGCCTCAGGCGCTTACCTCTGCCGCCGGCAGAGATGACCTCATCAACGTGCTCCGCAATGGCATGCTCCTCCAGGTCACATGTATATTTAATAAATGTTGGTTGTGCTTTAAAAATTGTTCGTTGTTTATTAAAAGTTGTTCATTATGTATTTATCTATACCTCTATATTTATACCTAATAATAAAATGCTTATCGCTTCTGGTGGTACGTTGTTCATATTTTTGCAGAAAAGTCCCTATTGTTTGTTGAAATTTACCAGCAGTCCAAGCTTTAGTTAGTCCAGAAAAATGTTTTGTTTTCACAGGAAACACCCTGTAGTTTGTGGAAATTAACCCTCCATCCTACTTTAAGTGAGAGAAAAACTGCTCACTGATTTTTAGTAAACCCCCCGTCCTTTTGCTTAATCAATCCGTGGTTCTATTTTAAGTGAGTTTAAAAACTTTTTAAAGTATTCATATCTTTTAAACCATAACTCCAATGTTGACATGTTATATATGAAAATGGATTAGAAAAATATGTAGAATTAGAGTATGATATTCTTTTACATATTAAACATTTTTATAATGTTAATTATGGTGTATTTATTTTTTTCGGTGTAGATCCATATTAGAAATCAACACCTCATCAAATCTGTTTGGAGACGAAAAACCCATCGATAACCGCGCAGAACGCCATAGAATTGACTACATTAAAATGCATTATGGTTATGTGAGCACCGAGGCCACCGTTGAAGATGATGTGAAGGAGGATAAGCGGCAACAGATATGAGATGCATGTAGACATGTTGGGTCTTCAGTCATGGTTATTGTATAGAGGCATGTGGTATTTTTTTATCCCATCGCAACACACGAGCTCTTTTACTACTCTATACGTAATACTAAAGGGGCTATTACCTCTTGCGGTACATCATGAAAATTGCCCCCGAAGTTCCAAAATGTTACCCACCAATGACACCTATAAGTAAAGAAAAATGTTTCACACAGGGTAATCCTCTACCGGCCTGCACATGCAGTAGGTACATACTACACTGCGCTCCACGCGCTGGGAGAAGACGCGGCGCGCCCGCTTGGGCGTGCCCATGTCCTGGCGGCCTGTTTATAATTTTTTTTACTTTTTTCCCTTTTCCTTTTCCGTTTTATTTTTTTAATTTAAATAATTTAGAACTTTAAAAAAGTCCCGAAAATTTATCAAAATGAGGATTTTAAAATAAAACTTTAAATAAACCATAACGTGTTTGTGGATCCAAAAATATACACGAATTTTATAAAAACTTGTATGCTTATTCAGTAAATGCTCTAAATTTTGAAAACGTTTTTTTGGGAAATCAAGGAATTTCAATGATTTTCAAAAATTCGTGTATTAAAAAACAGTTCATGAAAATGAACAAAAAATTGCAAATGAATAAATGTTCATGATTGGAAAAAAATCCTAAAAATTCACATACTGTTTGGGACTTACAAAATAGTTTACTCTTTCATAAATGTTCCCTGATTCTAAAAATGAGCATGCATTTGAAAAAATGTTTGTTATATAAAAAAATGTTCGTGAATTTCAAAATTTGTTCCACCAATTTCCAATTGGTTCGTCCATTCTAGAAACGTTCTCTGATTCAAGAAAAATGTTAAAAAAATCACAATTTAAAAATATGTTTGCAAATAAAATAAAATGTTCTTGATTTTAGAAAATGTTTGGAAATTTTTAAATTTGTTCATGAATTTAAAAAAATATGATTTCAAATTTGTTCATGAGTTTAAAAAATATTCATGATTTCACGAAATTGAGAGTGATAGTGTATCTCGGTGATGCAGCAAAATATGATCATGGCCATTACAGATTATGATATCATTTCCTCCCGCTGCAACGCCCATGCCCTTTTGCTAGTTAACTTTCGTGTATGAAAAATTGTATTGTGTAGTAAAATTATCTTCGTTGCATATTTAAAAAATCATCGTATATTCAACGGGGCTAAGCGCACCCCGGCCCGCCACGCCATCGCTAGTGCTGCAGTTAAGGCCTATATTGGCCTCCTTAGCAATAGTGACATCTAGCGGGTCGAGGCCTTAGTGTCGAGTTGGTCGGCACAGTGGAGGTTGAGACAGAAGGCAGAGCCATGATCAATGGTGACGCTGCCAAGGTCGGCGGAGTTGGTCTGGAGGGTCTCCACCTCCTCCGCCGGCCATTGAGGCATCTGTTGCAAAAAATATAATAAGGCATCTGTTGCAAAAAAAAGTACAACAAGGCTTCTATTGGAAAAAAAAGTTGCAACATGACCTCCGTTGCAAAAAACTATAACAAGGCATTTGTTGCAGAAAAACCGCAACTTGGCCTATGTTTTGGAAAAATTTCTACAACAAAACCCGTGTTGCAAAAAATTACTGCAACATGAACTTTTTTTTGCAACAGAGTTCATGTTGCAACCTTTTTTGCAATAGAGGTTTTGTTATAGTTTTTTTCATCAGTGGCCTTGCTGCAAGTTAATTATTTTTCCAACAGAGGTCCTGTTACATTTTTTTTCACTTTTTTTTTGCAACAGAGGCCTTATTGTAGATATGGAGAAATTGTGGGGATCCAGGTTCACCACGTCACGTGGGACGCATGGTGCGTTACCTAGGCGGCAGGCGTGAGCGTGATAATCCACCGACTGAACCATAGCATTTCCCATGAAGTAAAGGATCATATATTATTAAGATTACTGCACACACTTAGTCTACATACAATTGTGTACATATACGTGTTGATTGTTGGCTCTCGGGTTGTGCCTGACCATCTCTGCGCAGGACAATCTCCTCTAATCAAACTTGTAAGCAACAAAGCTACAATAATGCAGCGACCAGTGTGGCAATGGTTTATCCTTTTGTCCAAAATTAATCAGCAAGACGGGCCGGAACCAATCGATCAGGTTCCACTCACATAACTGGGTTTTGCAAATTACTACCTTCGTCCCAAAATTCTTGTCAGATACATCCGTATCTAGACAAATCTAAGACAAGAATTTTGGGACGGAGGGAGTACTACTTTGTAAACTAAAATGTAGGGGTTATTGTTGTTTTTGCATGTGAACAACTGTTTTTTTTTCATATTTTTCGGGATAAATTTCCAATATATTCATCAACTATGTCGGTACAAAGAACACTAGACTAGAGGTAATAAAAATTACAACCAGATCAATAAACCACGTAGCGACGACTATAATCACTGGAGCTAGCCAAATGCACGTTGCCGTCATCGCTCCTTCCTCATCAAAGCCGGGCAAACATTGTTGTAGTTGACAGTCGAAATGTCATCCTACGAAGGCCCTAAATGATCAGCGCACTAGAGCAGCAATCATCGTCAGCGAAGAGAGTTGTAGAACGGAAAACCTGCAATCACACGAACGAAAACAAACAAAAGCTGGATCTAAATAGATCCACCGAAGACCAGCACCGAGAAAATCCCGCAAGATCCGACGAAGACACACCTCCACACATCCTCCAATAAATCAGGATGGGGATAGGACGTGGGAAACATTATTCCTATTGAGGTACATCTCCACCGCCACACAGCCCCAACCAAGATGTTGAGCCTAACAAAAGCAAAAACAGGGTCCCTCCCGCCGGCAGGATCCTCCGCGCCTCCACCACCCAAAGGCCATCGGAGATGGCACAGATCGGCGATGGCACGGGCGGGTGAAGGAGACTTTTCTTGAGAAGGAAAGACAACCTCTTTTTTTTCATATGAAATTACACAAATTTTATATCTATCTACCATCCCTGCACACACACACACACACAACTATCTACCAATCAAACTGATTGATTGTGTATGTATGAATATAAATTTGGCAATGATTTTTTTCTTAAAGGGTACTACACTATTTTCCCTTTCTGGTCTCTCGGCATGCAGCAACCAACATACCTGCATGCGTGCATGCACCAGGGCAAGAGCCGGTAGCATGAATATGGGGCAGAGGAAAGAAGCATCTTCTTCATCCTGGTGCCCAGGACGGGGTGTCAACCCATTGGCTGAGCAGCTGAAGTTGCTGTCAGCCCATCCAAGTTTAAGTCCGGGCTTGGGCGCCAAAAATAATTCCTGCCGTCAAGTGGGGGTGGGTGGTCGGGGACACAGGTAGAGGTAGGAGAAGATCCAGAATCTTATCACCATCATCCCCCGTGGTCTCACTGATTCGCAGTGCCCATCACATGCCTGCCAGCTCAAATCTTCCAGTCCAATCTTGCTCTCACTATCCAGCAAAAATAATCCAGATGCAATGTTCTCCCTGGGATTGAAGCCGGCATCATTGACGCTTGTTCATGAGCGTGATTAGTACCCCAATAATCGCCTTTCTTTATCAAATAATCCATATTTGTTTATGCAAGAGATCTGTATGTAGATTCTCTGTGATGCTTTTTCACCGATAATACACTATTCTAAACTATGTAACTTACCAGTATGTATGTTGACCTGTGCCCAGTCTCGGACAAGGCAAAGCAATCTTCAGCACATGCATGCAAGGCATGTATGCAGGTCCTCAATAAGCAAGCAGGGAAGGAAAGAGCCGTATGCATCTCCCAGATGCAGAGGCCGGGGGTCATCCTCCTTTTCTAAAAAAATAGAGAAAAAATAAAATCTACTAGTAAGCTAGCCCAATTCGGTGCACCTGAATTCTGAACAATATAATGTTGGTTCGTTCAAGGCATCAGCCCAGCCGGTACCCCGACACCATATATTGATTCAACAAACTCTGGAGCTGAATATGGCACGAAATGAAAGGAAAAAACATAAACTTTCTGCTAATTTTTGCAATACAACTTAGGTGGGTGGTTTTGGGACCCTGGGAGGAGAAGATCCATAATTTTATCAGTTATCACTAGCATCGATTCTTGGTGGCCTCACTGATTCGCAGCCACATGGCATTGCCAGCTCAAATCCTACTCTCCAATCTATCCAGACGCGTTGTTTTTCCTGGGATGGGTGCCTGCAGCCTGCAGGCATCATTGACACTTGTCTTGAATGTGATAATTCCTATCGGTTTATGCGATAATTCCCACTTGTTTATGCAAGAGATGTGCCGGTAGGTTATGTGTGATAATTTTTTTTAGAAAAGGAGGATGACCCCCAGTCTCTGTATCTGGACAATGCATACGGCCACTTTATTAATTATTCTCACAAGACCTTACAAAGTCATACAACAGTAAGACTAAAGCCGCTGTCTAAGCAACAAACTGTCGCTACATCTATCCAGTTGATGAAGGGGCGCAGATAGCCTGGGCCTAATACCAAACAGACATCGCAACCAAGCCTAACATCTAAGACCTGAGACCCCAACCTAGCCACTTGACGGGTCTAGGGCACACACTGGTCCGGCGTGCTCTCAGAGGCCGCCGCCGCCAACTGCCACCGCTCTATCTTCAGAACTATACTGATGCATCAACCTTGCTCGGTCCAGCTATCGTCGACGCCACCACGGCGCCCAACGGCACCTCCTCCCTGCGTGCAAACAGCTGAACATGTCGCGGTCACCACTGATACACCTCAGCGCCATGCTGCCAAGTATCACCAGCCGACACAGCTTGAAGCCCTTGGAGGATCTGTCGTGCGTAGCACCTGCGGACCAGGCATGACCAAGCGTAGCACCTGTCGGTCAGGCATGACTTGACATCTCCACCGAAGCTCCGTGCAAGACGAAGCCGCTCCACCTCCTGCCTCTGACTTCCAGCGCTGCTCCACAAAACGATGCTCCCAAGAGAGAAACGACACCGCAGTGCCGCCATCGTCCGGTCTGGAACACCAGATCCTAAGGTTTCCCCCGGAGCAATACGAGTGGGTCGACGGTAGTCACATGACGATGCCTTTAACAAGGTAACGACGTGGAACGCCGCCATCGCCCGCCCTCGGCTCGGTTTTCACCGGCAACTACGTCTCCCCGACTCGCAGCTGGTGCCAGATGACGGATCCCGAGATCCGAACACCCAGCTTCAGGCCGACCACCTCTGACGGAAGAGATGACCACCACCGCCGGCTGCACCGGTCAGAACAGATCTGATCGTAGGTGCCGCCGACGAGACCACTAGGCCCTCCACGCCGCCGTCGGCGATCTGAAGGCAACATGCACGCCACTGCAGTCAAGCCGGCTGCCGCCGCCGCCGGAAGGGCCATCCGCTGCGCCCGCAGCCCTGGCCTCCGCCGCGCCAAGCCGTCGCTGTCCGAGGACGGGCCGGCCTCCCGCCGCCTACAGCCATCCGCCGCGCCGCAGATCCCAGATCGGTCGCGCCCTACCCGGAGACGCGCGAGAGAGGAGATCCCCCGCTACCGCCGTCGGCCCCCTGGCTTAGCCCGGCGGCGTCTTCCAGCGGCGGCGGAGGGAGAGGAGGAGGGAGTTTGCGGCAGCGGCGGCTGGGTTTCTGGCCGCCCGAGTCGCCCTAGGGGGAGGACGACGCGGGGGTCTCTACGCTAGGTTGGTTTTTGTGGAAAAAGTTATGTGTGATAATTGCTCACCAATGATGCACTATGCTAAACTGTTTGGTGGTCTCTTGTGCCCTGTTGGAGTGCGAGCAGGCAGGCAAAGGTAGAAATCATGTGTACGCAGATGCTATGAAATCATGTGTACGCAGATGCTATGAAATCATGTGTACGCAGATGCAAAAAATAAATAAATGTTGTAACATAACATGGCTTTGATTTTAAAAAAACCTAAATCTTCCTAATTAGAAGCTGCGTACGGAAGAAGTGCTCCTATTCCGCGTGTTGCGCCCGCAGCAAACCTAGCAATTGGCCGACCCATCTCAGGGTTTCTGGTTTCTGCGATAGATAAGCCAGAAATGTGACACCCCACCCACCCACCCCCACCCCCCCAAAAAGGCTCCCCCATATATAGTAGGCTAGCCGCCAATTTTGAAGCTCCGTTTTGCACAATTCTTAGAATGATTCTACAACTCGCGATATTTTTTGATATTGTGAATTTATTTCAATTTCATGAACACGTATTTAATTCATAAAAAAATGAATTTGTAATTATTTTTGAATTCATGAACATTCTATAAAATTAAAGACTTTTTTGAATACGTTAATGTTTTTCAAATTCACCATTTTAATTTTGATCATTATTCAGAATTTCTAAATATTTTGATAAAACTTCAGGAAAAAATACGATATGTTAGAATTTTTTATATTTGCAAACATTTTCAAAGTAACAAATACGTTTTTAATTAAACAATTTAATGAATTCGCGAATAGTTTTTGAATTAAAAAAAGGACTTGAACATCTTTATAAAACATTCAAAATTTTTTAATTTTCAAAATATATTTTTAATACAATTAACACAATTTAGAATTCTTAAAATTTTAAAAATATTCGAATAACTTTTTTATTATATTTTATAAAACTCATTAAAATTTATAGTTATTTATTAATTTCGGGTGATAAAAAGGTAAATTCACATGAAAATAAAGAAAAGAGAAAAAGGACGCAAAAAATAGGGCGCCCGTACCTCGCACTGGGCCGGCCCAAATCGAGTTGTGGTGTGCACAACTGGTTTGCTCGCGCCACACACAGTCCGGGGAATATGAGGCACCCCCGCTTTCGAGCCTGTTTTTCTTTTTCTAAAAACATATTTTGATTTCACATATTCTTCTAATAAAAAAAAGTAGTTTAAACAATAGGAAAAACGATTTGAGAAAATATATAAATTGCACATAATCATACATATCAATTTCCATCATGTATTTTTTTTGAAAACAAATCTTCACGTACTTCATATATATTATCTATATTTTAAATATTTGTATCATGTATTTCAAAATAGTAACCAGGTATATTAAGGATATTCATCAAATATTCGAAAATTATCATCTTGTATTAAAAACATGTTTACCATGATAAAAATGTCGAATGTTATAAAAACAATCCATGTACAAAAAATTGTTAATTATTCTATACCATTATAAAAATTTGAGATTTTTAAAAATGATTATGAATTTTAAGAATGTTGACGAACTCTAAAAATTAAAAACATAAATTCTATAACATTCATGAAATCTACAAACTGTTCATAAATCTTAGATTTTGTAAAGGTAGAAGAGATAAAGAAAAAAGAAAACCTTCCAATATAAAAGGGTAATAAATAGACAAAAAAAGAAAATGGTAGAAAATTAAATAATATATAATAAAATAAAAAAGAAACAAGAAAGAAGAAGAGACATCTCCAGAAAGTACATGGATGAACCCCTGGGCATCTGAAGCAACTTCACATTCTATGTGCGCACAGAAAGTTTCGCGGAAAAACAACATTTTTTGGCGCGGGTAGAAGGCAAAGAATGTGTCATGGAATGCTATTTAGAAGCGCTGAAATTTGCCTTTTTCGCGGAGGCAAAATAAAAAGAGATTTTTTCACAAACTTTGGGCTGCGCACACATGTTGCGAAGATATATGCGTGATTCTTTTTTCAAAATTTTTGACATTTCAAAACGCATTTAAAATGCTTTTTTTTAAAAGCAGGTTCATATGCGTATGGGTTCAGGATTTTCCCACTCAAACAAACACCCTAAAAGAAGAATGGACAAATCTCCCACTGGACTTTGGCTATAGTGCCTGCAAGGGCATTCTAAGATCCTCTAAATTTGTACGGATTTTTTTAGGGTCTGTAAATATTTTTTCCTGCAATACAAAAAGTAAGAAAACAAGAACCGGCACTAGGCCCTCGATTAATAGGCTAGTTCCAGAAAACTGTAAAAACATTATATAATTGAAGCACAATAAGCATGGAATATACAAAAAAATATATATGTTGGATCTAGTGTATCCTACAAAAGAATCATGATCTTGTTTGAGTTGATGTTAGTCACTGCATTCTGAAAAACTATCCTTTTGTAATGCAGATCTTGTGATTTTTTTATTATAATCAAACTTTATGTTGATGGATTACTGAATTCCTGAAATAATGTTGAAATGAGTTAGTTTTGCTGAAATACCTGGTTATTTATTGATGGAATGATGGTAAAAATCATGCGGAAATCTCTTCATAAGGGCTGGAATGGTTAAAATGTTTGTTGAATGTTTTATTAGCGTCAAAAACTTCATCAAATTGTGCACACACAATTTCTAATCATGTTTCTTAACTATTGCTGTATCTTCACAATCTTAAGTAGGAGGTTACCACATCTGCATGCTACCATACGAAGTCTGAACTTAGCATGTCTCCGCAAAGATAGGCTATCAAAAGCCAGCAATTGTATGTATTCAACATGTCTGGGAACAACATTTTAGCGTCATGCAGGGTACCAAACACACCCTTAATTAGAGCAAGGCTAATAATATAGCTAGTACTTTGATATATAAAGCTACCATGTCATCAAGACCTAACTTTATTAATTATTACTCATATAATATCAATGGCTATAAAGTTGGCTATAAGACTAATCCTTCTTTCCACTTTCTCTCTATCTCTTTCCTCTCATTTACTCTTACCTAGGAGGATGTTCTAAGCTTGGATCTCACATGAGAGTCCACTCCTCCCCTTTTTTTTGTCTCTCTCCTTTCCATTGGCAAAAGTAACTTGTAAGCAGGCTTTAGCCTACTATTATACTTGCTCTTAGAGGATATTAGTGTTGGGGAACGTAGTAATTTCAAAATTTTCCTACGCACACGCAAGATCATGGTGATGCATAGCAACGAGGGGGAGAGTCTGATCTACGCACCCTTGTAGATCGCAACGGAAGCGTTGACACAATGTAGAGGAAGTAGTCGTACGTCTTCTTCCCGATCCGACCGATCCGAGCACCGTTACTCCGGCACCTCCGAGTTCTTAGCACACGTACAGCTCGATGACGATCCCCGGGCTCCGATCCAGCAAAGCTTCGGGGAGGAGTTCCGTCAGCACGACGGCGTGGTGACGATCTTGATGTACTACCGACGCAGGGCTTCGCCTAAGCACTACAACGATATGATCGAGGTGGAATATGGTGGCAGGGGGCACTGCACACGGCTAAGGAACGATCTCAATGATCAACTTGTGTGTCTAGGGGTGCCCCCTGCCTCCGTATATAAAGGAGCCAAGGGGGAGGGGTGCGGCCAGCCATAGGGCGCGCCAGGAGGAGTCCTACTCCTACCGGGAGTAGGACTTCCCCCCCCCCCCCCAAACCTATTTCAACTAGGATTCCAAGGGGGAAAGAGAGAGAGGGGGGCCGGCCACCTCTCCTAGTCCTAATAGGACTAGGGGAAGGGGGGGGGGCGGCCACCTATGGGCTGCCCCTTTTCTCCTTTCCACTAAGGCCCATGAAGGCCCATATGGCTCCCAGGGGGTTCCGGTAACCTCCCGGTAATCCGGTAAAATCCCGATTTCACCCGGAACACTTCCGATATCCAAATATAGGCTTCCAATATATCAATCTTTATGTCTCGACCATTTCGAGACTCCTCGTCATGTCCGTGATCACATCCGGGACTCCGAACAACCTTCGGTACATCAAAATGCATAAACTCATAATAACTGTCATCGTAACGTTAAGCGTGCGGACCCTACGGTTCGAGAACAATGTAGACATGACCGAGACACGTCTCCGATCAATAACCAATAGTGGGACCTGGATGCCAATATTGGCTCCTACATATTCTACGAAGATCTTTATCGGTCAGACCGCATAACAACATACGTTGTTCCCTTTGTCATCGGTATGTTACTTGCCCGAGATTCGATCGTCGGTATCCAATACCTAGTTCAATCTCGTTACTGTCAAGTCTCTTTACTCGTTCTATAATACATCATCCCGCAACTAACTCATTAGTTGCAATGCTTGCAAGGCTTATGTGATGTGCATTACCGAGAGGGCCCAGAGATACCTCTCCGACATTCGGAGTGACAAATCCTAATCTCGAAATACGCCAACCCAACATCTACCTTTGTAGACACCTGTAGTACTCCTTTATAATCACCCAGTTACGTTGTGACGTTTGGTAGCACCCAAAGTGTTCCTCCGGTAAACGGGAGTTGCATAATCTCATAGTCATAGGAACATGTATAAGTCATGAAGAAAGCAATAGCAACATACTAAACGATCGGGTGCTAAGCTAATGGAATGGGTCATGTCAATCAGATCATTCAACTAATGATGTGACCTCGTTAATCAAATAACAACTCTTTGTTCATGGTCAGGAAACATAACCATCTTTGATTAACGAGCTAGTCAAGTAGAGGCATACTAGTGACACTCTGTTTGTCTATGTATTCACACATGTATTATGTTTCCGGTTAATACAATTTTAGCATGAATAATAAACATTTATCATGATATAAGGAAATAAATAATAACTTTATTATTGCTTCTAGGGCATATTTCCTTCAATTAGAGCCAATGTTAGTCCAGTTATTCTACGTGTAATGAACAGTTAAAACTCGCCACTAGGGATCCTTACATGCACCTACTGGAAGTTTCCCTAAGTTTCTATTTATTTTATTCTTCTGACATGCTGATATGCCATATAGCATGCATCGATGCAACATTTGAAGTATGTTGGAGCATAGAGATTCATGTACATGAGTATTGTTAATGTAAAGTAAACCTTTGGGATACACTAAGAAGAAACATGATGAAACTGGGAAAAAATGGTGATGCACTTTTTCTTTTAGTGATACATGGAGAAACCATATGTAAACCCTAAGACTCGCAGAGATCGCGTGAATCCTTATGTAACACTTAGATACCCGAGATAACCTTATGTTATGCTCTGACACAAAACAATCTTCACAAAACTAACAATGCATCACACATCTCTAGATGACCATGGATGTTGAATCTATGCATGGTAGAAAATCACTCTTACGGAGAGATAGCATGGTCCACCAGAACACATTTAAGATAGTAAAGTTGAACCTAAACCCAACTGTCTGATGCATCCCCACTTGTGAGCCATCGGATATCGTGTTTCGGACGTCCATAGCCGTATGATCTTCAAATTGGGAACTAAGACCAATGTCCTAGTGGGTTGCTACTCCCGTAGAATTTTTAAAAGCCCGTAGTTAATCCGGGCGCCGAGGACCAGGTTGTACCGTCAACCCGTTAAACAATTTTGGGGGAGTCCCCACAACCATCGATCCAATCAGGCAACGAATCTCCTCTTCGCCACCACTCCGACTCCATTCTTGCACCGCTGCCGATACCCCCACTACTTCTCCTATCCCTTAGACCCTCGCCCTCCATATATCTCCATGTCACGGTATTCCCGCATTCTCTCGCAGCACCTCCTCCCCTCCCCGAGCGCTCGTTAAATGGACGTGCACAAAACAACCCTCACAACAGCACTGCCACATTGAAGGGAGTTCAAGAAACAACGCCCCTCACCAGCAAGGCAGTGGTGCAATTTGTCCTTATTTATCCTTCCCTTTATACCCCACCTCCATGCCGCCACCTCCCCATGTCGCCTTCCTATACCGTTGTGTTGCTCTATGCCGGTCGAACGTGATAGGAAGATAATAGGATGAGCACCAGAGGATGAGAAGGTGAGTCTAGCTAGAACAAGGCAGCGAAAACATCCTGGTTGGCAATCTCTTCTTACTCATCATGTCCGGCGTTCCCGCTCCTTCGATCTTAGCATGGAACATCAAGGTGTTTTTTTGGGTACTCACCTACTGGTCACGACTTTGATTGTATGCTTTATGTACTGTTAGTTATATGCTGCCATTCAATCTAAAAAAATGAATATGATGCCATCATCCTCATAATTGTGTTCTGCACGTGTGCTTAGTTATGTTCGTTTCAGTTTCACGGTGTGGAAGGAACCGACCGTAATAATTCAGGAAGAGTGTCTTAGTGATAATGTTTGTGCTACATACAAAAAGTTGGCTGCTCCGAGCTTTAATAAATGAAGCAGACTTTAATCTTTGCTCCCGACACATGTGGAAGATGTTGTTACTATAATTGGTTGTTGCAAGATTACATGAGTCATTTTTCGACATGTTTTTTGTGTCCTACGAGCATTTCAGTCCGTACAGGTATGACAACTGTAATCATATCGACCGAGATGAAATTCCTATTCATGCTCACTTTTATGTCGATTTCATTGTTTATATTATGTGATACCTTTCCATTTTTTCATGGGGCTTGTTGGTCCATATTTTCTTATTATTAAATGTACAACAAGTAAAGTTTTATGTTTACTATTATTTTTGCTTGAATTCTCAAAGTTCGATGTGTTTGTTCCTTTTCGTCTTAATCAATTAGACATAAATCAAATCCAATTGTTCTTTACTTCAGCAATATAATGCCATCGTGAATTAGTGTGTCACTGCTTAGGGAATCATGGGAACCAAAGAGTTCTGCTAGATTCCCAATGACTTATATTTGCATATGGATGAACTAATAGGTGATCCAGGTAGTTGTATTCCGACATTCTAGATTAAATATTTATTCCACAAACTTTGTCAACGTTTGTGAGCTTTGACTTTCCAAAAAAAAATCTATATGCACTACATTATGTGACGAAGGGAGTATTATTGTACCAAATCACAAGGCAACCAGTTACTTTATGTAATTCTCATTTCTAACTCAACAATTATTTCTATGTTATATATTGAGGTTCGGAGACTATTGGATTTCGTCTCCCAAACATTTTTTACCCTCATGTTTTTATGTAATCCCGTGACATGTATCTAACTAGGAGGATGTCTGAAGAAGCTATTCTGGTTGAAAAATGGGCTCATTCTCATTAATTGAGCCCTAACATATTTAGGGAGCCTATTTACGGCAGCTTAAGCATGGCCCACTTGAAACAAATCAAGAGGTGACGTCCTTGGCCTTAAGTGAAAGGAGCACCTCACAAAAATTTATTTTGGTAAAAAAGGTTGATAATTCATACAAGAGAGGCCTCTTGGCTGACTTTCCTCCACTGCTCCCTTGATAATTATCCTGCCGAATGATGACAGCGTACACATGGTAATGGAGCTCCCTGTGCTTCCATTGTACTTTCGCCTTCATGCATGCATGATGATATTGGAGGTGTGTTACATTTTCTTTCGCCTTCCATCTTCTCTCGGTAAATATATATAGCCCTGTGTCAGTTCTTATTGTTCTTCCTTCTTGTTTTCTTCACTGGTTGGTTCCTACAGCAGCCATGTTCTTCCCTATGATTGGGGATTTGTTTTTTCCATGTGTTTCTTCCCTCCTTTGTTCTACGAATAGAAGAAAGGCGCTACCCCACATCACAAACGTCTATTTGGGGATTATTTCTAGAACCCCAAGAGATGCTGAATTGAGAAATAAAGGCGTTGGCATGTGCCCAATCCAGGAAGCTACTTATGGGAAGTGCCGCTTTCTCTTCACGTTGTAAACTATTCTCTAGCCGGAGGTAGGATTTACCACATCAATCCCTTCTGCATACACTTCTTATTCAATATCTGGATGATTTAGTTTCATAATCCAAAAACCATGTGTGTTAGAGATCGGAGGATTTACTATCAGATATCATATTAGGCTAACCTGGCTACTTAGGAATGTGGGCTTCATGCAAAATTGTAAATCATCATGCTTGCTGGCTGACAAGCATAGTGCATTATTTTGTCCGGCGAAATTTGTACAAACATTGCCTCCAATTTTAGGCTAATATTTTTGTTTTGTAGGAACAAATGAAAATGCTAGGAACAATATGTGTGAACATGGAACATTGCAAGAATACCGTTTAACTTATGGCCCATCTGGATGGCCTGCTATTTCTTCCACCAAGTTGCAAGTCTGTGCAATGACAGCAATGAAATTGCTCTCAATGATACATTCTCTCTGTATGCCAATGTTACAGAAGATATTAACTTGTTTGGACCTTGTTTAGTGTTGGGATACGCGGTTTGTGTTGATTACACCCCCCCCCCCCCCCCCCCCCTGGTTGATGGATTCATTGAACAATCACAGGAATATGCCATCCTATGATACAGAGATCCAAATGGTAGTCTCATCAAGTTCTCTTTATAAATGAAGTATATGTGGCATTCCAGAAAATAAGCTGTGAGGTAATGCAGATGTTTGTACCTTTTTTGACCAGTTTACCTTGCCATATTTTCATTTGCTTATATCTATGTACCTATATAAATTCTCACTGGATGTGCTCATGTTCTGGGAACTCCATCTCTGTTTTCATTCTTTCTTTTGAAACAGCTCTATCGTGTTGGCCAGATATAGAATGACTTAGAAGTGAGCTACAAGTGAAGAGAACAAAATTTACAAGACAATTAACAATTTTGAAAAGATAGTGGAGTTCCAACCAGGCGATGCGGCTGTGTATAACAACCTAGACAATGTGTATGACCAGAGAAAGGAACCTCAAATAAGCCATCAACACATTCTACGAGGTACCACTCGTTCGTTCTAACAACAAGGTCATGAGGCCAAACCAAGGCGAGTGAAACAATAGCCGCACGTCAGTTTCATGCTGAAACCACATTATTATCCTCTTAAATGATAGGAGCTGTATGTATGCATAGGTAGAATCTTTGCCTGTTAGACAAGAATTTAGAATTTTCTTTAGGCTAGCAACAATGTTAGATGCGTTACAATTGTTTAATTAAAAACATTGTCACCTATTTTTATTTTCTTAAAAGTTCATGATGTCTTCCCTCAATATTTCTATTTTCAGATTTCCTATAATGCGAGAGAGAGCTGTTTTATGAGCCAAAAGGGGGTCACGATTAATCACAAAACATATGCAACTATGCATTAAGCATTTCAATTCAAATCCCAAACGCATGATGCCATGGCTCGAACCAACTACAAGTATATTAGACCTAAGAAAAAAAAACCCGAACACCCAAATTATATGGAACAACTAGATTCCTCTCTTCAATTATTTGCGGAGCCTGTGGATTCTCCTCCCCTCTGCCTATTGCTCCGGTGACTGGTGGCGGGGAGGAGAATCTCGATGTCTCTGCTCCGGTTAGTAGTTTAGGTTCGGTTTTTTTAGCCCTCGCAAGTGTAAAGCTATTGCGGATGGCGGCGCTTCTTCTTTGAGTTTGCCTTCCGGGTTTCGATCCTCCTCGAGTTCGTCCATCTGGATATAGTCGACGGAGCTCCGGTTTAAATTCATGTCGTCTCCTTGGGGCGGTGAGGTTATGGTTTCTCTTCATGTGGCGAGATTTGGTGTCAAGTGTGTCAGTTTTATCCAATGGTTCAACAACGACAACTATGCCTCCAGGGCGCTGGTCCTTAGGAGCATGTGCAGGAAGACTTTCCGGCCGTCGTCGACAAGATCATGTCGGGTTCGGTTAGGAAACGGCAACAACGGCGCGTCGGCGGTTCGTTCTGGCGGTAATAGTGGTCGTTCGGTTCAGTGGTCTAGCAGTAGTAGTGGTCGTTCGGTTCAGTGGTCTAGCAGTAGTAGAGGTCGTTCGGTTCAGTGGTCTAGCAGTAGTAGTGGTCCATAGACTTTTATAATATATCTGATCATTTTCGACAAAAAGATAAAGGAGGCAAGCAGAATCTACCAGCAAGCAAAATTATTCAAATCATTGCACACAAATGTATACAAGTTATTGTTTATACCTAACAATTAAGAGTCAAAATAGACGGCCGTAGCAATACGCGCCATCAAGGATCTATTATTTATGCAGATTAACCAACATACAAATGTTTCTTTATCCCTATGTAGCTATATCCGTAGGAATATTCGCATAGTTCCCCTAGTATCAGAGATTATTGAAGGGATACAAAAAAAATTGTGTGGTGTGGCTAGCTAGGATACAAAAGTTGTGTGGTGTGGCTAGCTGCTAGTGTGTTTTCTGGTAGCTATTTTCTGGCAGATGTATGTAAGGCCATGGGCCGCGCCCGCAGCACTCCGTGGGCCCTGTCTTCCTCGATCACATAGGGCATGTGCGTCCCAAACACCCTGTCCCATGTCACGAAGAAGGGCTGCGAGAAGTTGTATCCACTAGTGCGCAGCTGATGGTGGACATCGTGGTACGCCGTGTTGTTCCAGAAGCACCGGTGGAACATGTTCCCCGGCAGCCACATGCCGCAGTGGTCGTCGACGGCCTTGATGGTGCAGAGCGTGAAGAAGAAGATGGAGACGCGCGGGGACATGCCGGAGGCGAGGAAGCCGAGCGCACCGCCCATGGTGTCGAGGAGGAGGCCCTCGATGGGGTGGTTGTACAGGGCGCCGAAGGCGTAGGGCACGACGAGGCGGTGATGCCACGAGTGGACGTGCCGGTACAGGAACCTGTTGAGGTGCATGCACCGGTGCCCCACGTACTGCCACCCGTCGAGCACGGCCATGGCCACTCCGGTCTGGCACGCCACCGTCAAGCACGTCCCGGTCCAGGTCCGCTGTGCTGCTCTGCCGGTGGCCGTCGCGGTGCTCTCGCCTACAAGCTGTGCGCACATAATGTACGCACGTCGGCATAAGTATATGGCGCTATATTATATTTTCTCCGTTTCAAAATAAATGTCTCAATTTTATACTAAATTAGTATAAAGTTGTATTAAAGTTGAGATGCTTATTTTATGATGGAGGTGTATGGTAAATGTACAGTTCGCTGGTGCATGCATGCAGAGTTGTTAATCTTACGGTGAACATGGCGGCGGCGGTGGCGGCCTGGAGGAGCTGCTGCAGGACGACGCCCTTGACGGCGTCACGCTTGGACACCAAGTTCTTGCCGTTCTCCTCCTTCCTTGGGTGCAGCCTGTACCTGTCCATTGACTGGCACTGGCCAAGCCACATGTACACGCCGGAGTACACCCAGTACACTGCTATGGGCACAACAGTTGCCAGCACTTCATCGCAGAATAGCTTCATGTTACCAGTCTAGACTCTAGTAGCAGCTTTGCTTTGCAAGGACGGGTGCAACTTTCCTTTCCTCTTTGAGGAACTAGCTGGACTTGCAGTGTTGCTATAGTCGTTGCACCGCGCGGGTTTATAGCCATGTCACTAGCTTACTACTGGTCGTTGAAGCCCTGACGTTCCACACACGGAATGACTGGAGAGTCGTTCAAGCCTGGCGTTCCACATACGGAATTAAGTCAATGTGTACATATTTTATTTTTTGACTAGAGTAGAACTTAATTATGAATAGACTCTGGCAAATCAGCCCTCCAAACTCAACCAGTTATAATATGGATTTTAGTCGTTTAAATCTGTCCATATATTGTCTCTCAAAACACGCTTTTGCCCCCACTTCATAAATAAAGCCAAACGGGCGAACTGATACAAGGTGATGGGGAAATGCTAACGGGTACAAAAACCGAGAGTAGCAAATATCACCAACTCTGAATCAAGCAAGAGAATAGGAGAAACCCTACCCCACGAAGAAGCACTCGGGACTACCGACCGGGAACGAGACCACGCCACCAAGGCAGACCACCGAACACCATTGCACCACACACACCAAGCTATCGCCGAAGAGAACCACCCGCCCTCTCGCTCCGGACCGTGCAACGCCGATCCTTCCTACAAACAGCCAGGACTGAGAACATAGACGACAAGGTCACATGTAGAAGTTAGGAAACAGACGGCATTACACGCCATAGTCAAAGAAGCTTCTCGCCAGAGTCAAAGCCTCTCAACACGAGTTGTTAGCAGGAGGTGTCTAAGCTTCTGGGTGACGCTCCCAAGAGGGTAATGACACTAGGCGACGCCACCAAGACTGCAGACTAGGGTTTTCACCGAAGCCCTAGCACGATGATCGGAATCGTAATGACCCCCCCCCCCCCCCCCGAAGGAAGCGACACACACATGCATTGTCATCGCCTATGTTGGAGCTCAAATTGTTCGCTCGGATCCTCAGCAGTCCCAAGGGAAGGACCGCTGCCGGTAGATCGATGCCTTCAAATCAAGACCTCCAGATCGATACTAGGATGCTGCCACTGCTGAAGCCATGACGACACCAAGACCATCTACCACCCACCCCACGCTATCCATACAGCCAAGGAGGGGACCACCACTGTTGCAGTGTTGCTCGTTGTAGAGCCAAACGCACAACATCACCTTCCAGGGCCACCGCTCCATCCAAGAGACCAAGACTGACCCACCACTGCAGCGAGGATACATGACTACCACCAAGCAGCATGCACCTTGGCATAGACATTGTTGGCCCAAGATTGCCATGCCGTAGCGCAGCAGCAGGCAGGGCCCACCTATAAAGCTATAGCTAGTTGGATGGCCTGCGTAGACCGTGACATACATCCAGATGCCATATTTAACTTTTATGTTCTCTAACTTGAATCACAAACCATTATCTTGTAGGCATGCTAGTCTAATTCGCAAGCCCACCTAATTGCATACTGAAATGGCCCCACTTCGTCTTCGAGGATGACACAAATAGTGCCCTGGTCCACTTTTCTGGCGGCCCTTCCCCAAGCTTTCTCCCCTTGTCGCTGCCATAGGACACTTCCGAGCAAAGCTTGCGCGGTCGATGGCAGCGGTGCAACTTTGTTTCCTCTATTGCAATGGCATTTTTCGCGGGGAGGCCTTTCGATCTATGATTTGGGGCCTCCGATTGGCAGTGGTAACGTATATCCTGGTTCCTGGGAAGAGGCAGTTTGCAACCTTGTGTAGCAGCTTTGGTCCAGCCGGATGCAAGACGCCTCCGAGGAGTTGAGCCACGACATCTACTTTGCTTCTAAAGGGGCGATCTAGGCTGCTAACCATTCTTTACGGGGTGCAAGTTCAGTGGGCTTCAACATTGGCATTAGAGAGGGCCCTAGTGGCATGCTCCGTCCTATCCTCCGCTCAGTGTGGTGGGAAGTTCTCAGCATGGTGCCCTAAGGCGTCTGTGATGACATATCTGGCGACTTGACTTCCTCTTGCTATTGATTGGCTATGTGCACCCTCGATCTCTTTACTACCTCTTGTTGTCGTGTTGTTACATAGGTCGGGTGTTATTAGTATCTTCTTGATCTTGCTATCGGGTTGTTACATAGGTCGGGTGTTATTAGTATCTTCTTGATCTTGCCATAGTGTTGTTACATAGGTCGAGTGTTATTAGTATCTTCTTGATCCTAATAAATTCCTTTTATAAAAAAATCATTAATTAATTGAATATGAAAAAAAATTATGTGTGTATTTTGGGTTTACCCTGTAGCCTACCCCAACTTGCCTCTCTCACATTCCATGCGCCAACAAAGCTCAACCTTTGGATGCCAATCTTCATTTTGCACATAGTCCTTGTACCTCCTCTTTCCCGAGTGGACGTTCCCTCGACTCCCCATAGCTACAACCTTAGTGAACAAGAGTAACAATAGTGGTGTATCTGGAATATGGTGGAGGGAGAGAGTATATGTCCTAGCTGCCGCACGACAGAAACCCTAGCCTAAAACCCAAAACCGGGTCGTATATTTCCATAGTGAAAAGTCGTTTAGTCAATATTTTTTTAGCACATGCAGATTTTGGTCATTTAAGCATGTTCATATTTAGGGGAGATCGACATGGAGGAGATTAGGGTTTCCATCCTCATGCCTCCGCCGATGGTCCGTCCAACGTCCGGTGGCCTTTCGGCCTTAGAGGTGTAGCGGTCCCCGTCCCCTCGCCGATGGGAGGGATTTGGTTCCCGCTTTAGGTAATTTTATTGTCTTGGTTGGGGCAACGAGGCGGTGGAAATGTCCAGAGTTAGAATAGTGTCCTCTCCATGTCGTCCTCGTCGTGGCAGTGTGTCTAGCATCGACAGAAGGCATGTGAAGTTCTATCTCCGCTGGATCTCTTTGGATTCGTTCGATGTTGATCTTGGGTGGATCTTCTTAGATCCAGTCGGCGTTTGTCTCTACCGGATCCATCTATATTTGTCCAGCCATCATTTTATTTCGTGTGTTTATATGTAAGACTCTTTTGATCTATGCTTTTCATCGTCCATGAAGGTTGCTATTGTGGTAAGCTGGTCATTGGGGGCCTTAGCAAGATGACTTCCCAACAACCTACTACAACCTAGTTTGCCTTGCTCTTTGTGAGGGAGGGGTGATGCAGTGGCATGCCTTCATCTTGCTCTAGTACTTGTAGTTGTAGCCAAATGGTCCACTGATCTGATTGTAATTTTTTTCCTTGATGATCTTGGGACTACCACGACAAATTATTAATAGATTGGAAGATTCACTACTGGAATCGCCTTATTTGTCGATTATCCAGAATACTCAGCGAAGGCCACTCAAAAAAGGTGCTTGTCTTACACCCTTCAAGCAAAGCAGGCTTTGCCAAGTTCCATGTGTCGGGCTCTCGGGAAAGGCCTTTCTGAGTGGAAAATGTGGGTACTCGACAAAAAAAGCGACTAAGAAGAACAAGGTAGATGGAGTTGTTGCCACGTGGCACATACAATTTTTGAGTGCATACACTCGGCAAAAATGTTTGCTCTTTTTTTCAAGAAAATACAATGCTCCTGACGTCCTTGTTCCCATTGGTGCTCCATCTCCACTATTGGAGCTCACAGACGATGCTAGCCTCGACATCAAGCATGACCCCACCGTGTCCTAGATCCACCACTACTGTCACTCTTGTTCACTAAGCCTCGATATAAAGCTTCGACGTGGTAATGTCCCTTGCCCAAGACCTGCTAGCCAGCACCAAGAGAGAACTCGGGCATAGCCATGTCGAAGTTGTTGAGAACGCCAAGGATCTTGGGCAGGGCGGTGGAGATCTGAACATCGTCCTCGGCCACCGCAGGCTAGTGGAGGAGAGCAACCTTTAGATGCGTTCAAACTTGACCCTCGGTGGTTGATTGAGCTTAGGGCGAGGAGGCACTCCCTCTACTTTGCACTCGGTGGGATCCGCGCAATGCGACAGTAGGCGGTGGTGGCTGGAGTTGTTGGATTCGAGGCAGAGTGATGGCGGTGGTGCCGGGTTGGTAGTTGGGGGCTGTGCGGGTGGACTTGGGGCCGGCAGGAGGGCTGGGAGTTATGGCAAAAGAAAGGATAAAGGAGATATAGAGTGGAGTTGAGAAGATAAACAGAGCGGCACGTCATCGATCCACACGCACATAGTGTCCTTATCTATGACAGGAGGAGTTGCAAGGCACGTATTGTATTGTTTCTACTAAGAATAAGACGACGGGGTTCGAACATATTGCTTGGTCTTACTTTGCTTACATAATGTCATTTTGCTTAAAGCATTACTCTATTTGTGATGAACTTAATACTTTCAGATGCATGCTGGATAGCAATCTTGGGGTGGACTAATAGTAGTAGATGCAGTTGGATTATACAGTCTACTTGTCACGGACTTAATGCCTATATATGCATCATACCATGAATAATCATAATCATAATTTAACTATGCGCTATTTTGTCAATTGCCCAACAGTAATTGGTTTACCGACCGTTGCTATGCTTCTGAGAGAGAGAGAGAGATGCCTCTATTGAACCTGTGGGCCCTAGGCCCATTTTTTCATATTTCCTAAAATCCTAAATTTGCTCATTGTTTTTATTTTATTTTTTATTTATTTTATTTTTATATATCTATCACTATCATATTTAATCCTTGCAGTTGGCAAGAACAAGGGGATTGACAATCCTCTTACCTTCGTTGGGTGCAAGCATTTGTTTTATGTGTTGCAAATACCGTTCACATTGTTTGTGTCCCATCTCATATTGGTCCGATAAACCTCGGTTCTTAATGGAGGGAAATACTATCTGCTACTATACTACATGACCCTACCTCTTCGGGGGAATCCCAACGCCCATAGCAGTATGTATCTTTAGTATTATGATAGAAATATGAGAATTGAAACTCAAACAGATATAATTTAATATATTTGATGCATATTAAGATGGGTATTTCCCATGCATAGTGGACTAGTGAGTTGGCATAGTTTCATGTTGAGAAGATCAAATTTGGTGTGGCATGCATGTTGGCATGATGAGTGGAACATTTAAGAGTAAAGTGCATTTTTCGTCCCTCAACTAATCGCAAAGTGTGGCTTTCGTCCCTTAAGATTTTTTAGTGTAACCTTCATCCCTCAACTCTTAATACCAGGTATAGTTAGTCCCTCATAGTGGTATTCCTCGATCAAACCTGATTTTGACTTGATGTGTCATTGTTTTGACCACTTCTTGTAGCAAACTTTACCCCTCAACTCTTAATATCGTGTAGAATTAGTCCCTAACATGAGTCTTCATCGGCTAAATCTGGTTTTGACTTTTTATATATGGCACAGATTTGATCACATCATCACTGTAAGGGGAATGCACCAAGGGTTTGGGATTGGAGCTCGGTGAATTGTGCTCCTTCCTCTCCCTCGTGCCAGTTTAGATCCGATCTTCCACATATTCCCGGTTCTTACCCCAACTATGATGTTGAACATCTAAAGAGGGAGGAGTAGCTCCCATAACTGGCCTCATAGGGTAGCAACACAGCCTTTCTCTCTGCATCATGCAATGGATATTCAAAGCGGGTGGAGATGCTCCTGTCACTGGAGCAACGCCAACAGATCGATGACATGAGAGAGAGAGAGAGATTTATCTCAATGACATGCGTCCCTATGTCACTTTACAGTCACAATGTGGCCAAAACCATGTCAAACAAAGTCAAAACCGGGGTTTTCGCAAAAAAGGTCAAAACCGGGTTTGACTGTTGAATACCGTTGCCAGGGACTAACTATACCTAGTATTAAGAGTTGAGTGATGAAAGTTGCACCCTAAAAAAGTTCAGGATGAAGCCATACTTCATGATAAGTTGAGGTACGAAAAAGGCACCTGTCTCAACATTTAATGATGTATGTTGAGTGTATAAAAAGTTCTAACATCAAGCAATATCAAACAACTTACACTTTGCCTTTAAACCTGACCTGCTCTAACTTAAAACCATGATTCTACCTCTGTGATGTTTTGGTTTTCATCTAGTGTACATCACAACTTTTGTTAAACCTTCTCATTTTAACCACAACCTCTTTATGTCATATAAAAACACCGTGCCTTGTTTCACGTTTTCAGACTTTGTTTGCATTTTCTAGAATTTAAAAGCTAGCAACCTACATGTTCGGGGTTGAGTCTTTTCACCTTGATGATTGAGATTTTTTTTCTTTTGATGGATAAAGCCTAAATAGAATCATTAACACAAATAAGGTTTTTAACCCATTTTTGTCAACTCTTTAATGCACTTGCGATTCAAATTTGAATTATATCCATTTAATGCCTATAAATGCACTGAATAGTTTAAATATAGAAAACAAACCCCAGCAAATGCCAGATTTTTATATGGAATATGTGGTGTATGTTTATCACATCAAAAGTTTCAAGGTCAAATGATGAAGCAGCAGCCACTTTGCCAGCAAACCTGACATGTTCCCTCTCGAAACCATGATTCTTCCTTGGAGATGGTTCGATTTCTATGGAGTGTACATCACAAATTTCGTTAAACCTTATAATTTTCTGTCACAACCTATTTAGTTCATATAGTCACACCATGCCAGGTTTCATGTTTTTTATACCTCGTTTGCATTTTATAGAATTGAAACACAAATAAGTCCATATTCGGGGGCCGAGTCTTGGCACCTGATGTTTTGGATTCTTCTTATTTTTCTTAGATAAGTCCTAAACATATACTCATTAATACAAGAGAAAATTATGTTTTTCGTCCCTCAAATTCCCCAAAAGTCTACATTTTGGTCCCTTAAGAATTTTCTGGCGACATTTGGTCCCTCAAGTCTCAAAACTGGGTAAATTCCGTCCAAAACGAGATTTAAGTAGAAAACTGGCCACGTGGAAGTTGTTTTCTTTGTCCAAAACCAGAAAGTGAACTACACACGCAAGACGGTGGGTTCCCGTCGCCGCAGTAAACCGAGGGGGGAGCTGAGGGCGATATTGGTGGGTACCTATCACTCGCTGGGGCCTCGCCGGCCGTGTGAGTGGATGGAAAAAGAGATGGCCCTCATCTCTGTGTCATCGGCAGTGCTACAGATCAAAGCGCGGGGCAGTGGCACAACCCTCTCTGGGGCCACTAGCGCCGACCAGCACAGCCATCAACACAGATGGATCCGAGTCATGCTTGCATCACCTCAACGTCATGGCGGATACGCCACTGATGGGAGGAGCGCAACCAGCATCCTGGCGGGAGGACCCCCTTATAGGTCAGATCCACCCGCGGGAAGGTACGTGACATGGGAGGGGCGACGCAGGCATTGACTGGTGGGGCAATGCGGCCTGGGTGTGCGGGTGCGGTGCAATAAGGGTGCACGGTGGTGCACCGCCACGGTAGGGGAAGGTGGATGGCATGGCGGTGCGTGACTGGCAGCACATATGGATGGTTGCATTTGATGGGGGTAGGGTGCCGACGGTAGCACATGTAGGTTTCCTTTTTTCATCAGCGGCAGGAGTAGGTAGATGATGCGGCTGAAGGAGAGAAAAACGGGGACACGTGGCTGGTTTCCTCTCTAAATCTGGTTTTGGATTAATTTTGTCTGGTTTTGATACTTGAGGGACTAAATGTCGCCGAAAAATTCTTAAGGGACCAAATGTGACTATTGAGAAATTTGAGGGAAGAAAAACATACTTTTCTCATAATACAAATAACATATTTCAACCCATTTTGCCAACTCTTTCATGCACTTGTGGTTCAAATTTGAATTATATCTGTTTAATGTCTAGAAATGCATCTAATGAAATATAGCAAACACACCCCAAAATTTAATGACGCACGTTGATTCTAGAATTTTTTTAAGGTCAAGGGATGACGCAACTGACACTTCACCTTTAAACTTGGCACATTCCTTCTCAAAACCATTGTTCTTCTTCAGTGATGTTCTGGTTTCCAAGCAGTGTACGTCAAAACTTTTGCGAAACCTTCTCAGCTTTTTACCACAAACTATTTAGTTCATATGTTGACACCATGCGAGGTTTCATGTTTTTTAGACTTCTTTTACATTTTCTAGATTAAAAAAACCAATAAGCCACATGTTATGGGTCGAGTCTTCGTACCCTCGTGTTTGAGAATCTTTTTAATTTTCTTGGATAGTGCCTAAACATAGACTCATTAACAGAAATAAATTTTTGCAGCCCATTTTTGCAAGTCTTTCATGCATTTGCAGTTCAAATTTGAATTATACCATTTAATTATGTCTATACATGCCTTAATTGTTTAAACATAATAAATAAACCCCAAAAATGCCAATTTTGACATAGAATTTTTAAGGGTGTATATCACATAAAAAGTTTCAAGGTCAAATGATTAAGTAACTGACACTTCATCTTCAAATCTGAACCATATCCTCTCAAAAACATGATTGTTCCTCAAAGATGATTCGATCTCTAAGCAGTGTACATTTGCACTTTTTTCTGAAACCTTCTCAATTTTTACCACAACCAGTTTAGGTCAAATATTGCCAACATGCCAGTCTCATGTTTTTCGCACTTCGTATGCATTTTCTAGAAATAAAAAACCGCACCCTGATGTTTGGGATATTCCTTTTATTCACTGGATAAGGCCTAAAATACACACAAGAACATAAATAGAATTTTTCAACCCATTTTGCCAAAAAAATGCCTTAAAAATACACTTAATGCCTTAAAAAATCAACACATTTTTATCTAAAGCATCCTAATATTTTCCCACATGTAAGATATTACATTACGTCCAAATGCCAAGTATTGTCATTTTTCTGGGTCCATTTACTAGTTTTAAGGGATTAATTGCATTTCAGCTATTTACCGGAGAATATTCAATTTTGAACTGCATGTATAAAAAAATTGGGCTATGAGTTCAAGAAAATCTATATAGCTCCCTCCAAAAAAACTCAAAATTCCATAGTATGATCTTAAAATCCAAATGAACACATGCATTTTATTGCTTTTTAATTGTTTGCCATGGGTGTTATTAAAAACACTCGACAAAGATCCTGCTTTGCCGAGTGTTTTCTGTGTACAAGTTTGCCGAATTCTTTTTTTTTTCCAAAAATGTTTGTCTAGGCACTCGAAAAAAGGCCTTGTTTGCCAAATGCTCGATAAAATGCACTCAACAAACAACCTAACACTTGGACAAGACAAAGAAATTCCTAGTGACTTTATGCGGAAAAAAGGGACATTGACCAAAAGCCAAAACTTCCTTCAATCAGATTGGACTGCTTTACAATTTGCCGACGTCGTTGGAAGAGTTTCATAGATGGCATCAAGACTTCAAGGGAAATTCGATGGAATATTCTAGTGGAATTTCAAATATGGTATCAAAACTTCAAGAGGAAATTCAATGGAATATTCTAGGGGAGTTTCATAGGTGGCATCAAGATTTCAAGTGTTCTGCCGTGTTTAGGAAGAAACGGTAAGAAGCTGACATCTTCCAAAGTGATTTCATCACATATTTTAGGGCACATCTTACTGGTAAAGAGCATCTAACGCTAACATGAAATCCACATTAGTCCTCGTTCACATAAAAAACGAGAAACTACAAGGCCACCAAATTCAGTGGAATATTCTAGCGGAGTTTGTAATACGCGGTTGTTATCTCTAGCATTGACAGAGACATAACAAGGTAAATTCAGGGCACTCAAGTCCTTATCATTTACTTGGTCTAAGTCCATACCATTTACTGGATCAATGAAAAAGACCGTTTCTAGAAGAAGAAGAAACCGTACTAGATCACACTGACTGTTCTCCAATCCAATTAGCCTGCTATTGACCGTCAGGCTCACTTTCGCGTGTTAGGAGTTAGTGATCTTTGTGCAAAGGGGTATTTAAATGGTCTGGAGGTTCATGGTGAAACAGAGCACACATGGTTATATGCTTGGGCAAGAACTCATGGCTGAATATTTATCTCCCGCAGCACCAACAAACAATTCTCCCTCCATATTGATGCCTTACCACCAGCTTCTGAAATTGCTTTGTGTGGTCCTGATTGCCAGTATGTATCATTCCTATCTCCAAATGTAGGACGCATTTTTATCCCTTTTGCAGTCTCAAGTTTTATTCCATCTTCCTTGTTCCGAAATCAATACATTATCCATCGCTAGTTCTGTTTCAGTTGTGTACGGCAACTAGATCAAGTGCATGATTGTTCCTACAAAAGTTGTACATCAATTAACACATACTGTTGGCTACAAGCCGAGTCGCATCGCTTCTGTTTTGTTTTTAATCTGCTTGTAAGAGGATTTTCTCATTATCTTAGATTGATTCGACCGTTTACATATAGAGCAGGGCGGAGGTTATTTTTGACAATAGGCCTGACACGTAACGTCAGACGTTGTTCATGACGAGTGCTTTTCGCCGGAACATGTACGTACGCAGCAGCCACTAGCTGCCCAATGCCGAGACGCACAAGTGTCTTACATAGACTAGCGTGCGCGCCTTGGCTTGATCGAATCGAGCCGCAGGCTGGCTATGCTGTACACGCGAACACCACACCCACACACACGCGAAATACGAAGACACCGATTGATTGCAGCAGAAGGGTGTGGCTCCTGTAGTTTATTACTGCTTTAATAGGGTGATTAGGGCCAGTATAACAAGGTGGCATAAGAAGACTATAAAGATTTAAAAGGTGACGTAAGGAGGCTATAAAGATTTAAATACTCCCTCCGTTCCATTATATAAGTTGTATTTGTTTTTTCAAAAGTCAAACGAGGCCATGTTTGACCGAGTTTTCAGAAAAAATATATCGCAATACAAAATTTATATCATTTGATCCATCATGAAAAGTAGTTTCATATTTTTATCTTTTAGGTATTTTAGATGTTGTTTGTTTATTCTATAATCTTGGTCAAACATTCAAATGGTTTACTTGCATGGAAAACAAAGTCTTATCTAAGTCCTACGTCATGATGGATCAATAGGACAAAGTCTCATCTAAGTCCTATGTACGTCATAATAGCAGGCTCGCCTACAATCATGATTATATCTAATATTAACAAAGTCTCAGCTAAGTCCTATGTACGTCATTTGATTTTATGCAAAGATTCGAGATGGTTTTTTTTTTATCTTTTTATCATGCTAGTCTCACTTGGAAGAGACTTAGGTAATTTCTCATCTATATGAGAGCTAGCCATACCCTAACATATAGCTAATCAGACCCACTGAGTGTACTGATTAGACATAAAGCGGGACACCATGCATGCAACAAAACACACCAGCTGATGATTTGGTTCAATTAATTATTTTCTTAATAATTAACTAATTACAGCACCTTTTGTTACAGCTGAGATGGTTTGTGGGCAGAGTGACAAGGAGGTGCTCATCGAGCTGAAGAACTTCTTGCGTGCATACAACCAAGTAAACCATGGTCCGTACAATGGATGGCTGGAGTCGGAGGCCTCTCCATGCAATTGGAAAGGAGTTGGATGTGATGCTAATGGGCGCGCGGTGCACTCACACTTGTGGTGCTACCGGTGCATCAGATGCCGTAGAACATTTTAAAAAATCTGAAAAAAAAATCTAACACATTGACACAACATCAATGTTTGTTGTTGCAAAATTTCGTATCAAAATTCGAAACATTTCTTGAGATAAAAAATGACAAATTTGAAACTAGTGTGATAATGAGCCAAATCTAAAGTCCAACCATGTTATGTAATATTCGGTGTTGAATTTATCATTCTTGTTTTTAGATCTATGTTTTCTATTTTGACTTGAAATTTTGTAACAACCTACATAAATGTAGTGTGAATGTGCTAAATTATTTTCAATTTTTTTTAAACATTTAAAATGTTCAACATTGGTTCGGTGCACCGGTGCACCAGATATTTCCTCCATTCCCTTGACCTATCCAGCTCCAGCATCACTGGACCAGTGTTTCACAACTTCTCAAGCATTACTGGCCTCGCACACCTAGACCTCTCAGCAAATAGCATCACTGGTGAACTTCCATCCGACCTTAATAGATGTCGGGGGCTCCAGCACCTTAACCTCTCTATGAACCTCATTGGTGGCGTCCTTTTTATAGATAAAAGGCGAGAGCCCGACTTTATAGATAAAGCCACCAGGCAGAGTCACAACCACCAGAATAGGCCACATAAGTTTTAACACCGCACAAGTAGAAAGTATGGGTACAAGGCATCCTGCCTATCATGGCACGCAGGCTAGCCAAACTAGCGAACGAACTCCTAAGAAACCGTCCTCCCGGACCACCGCAGCAGGGAAGAAGCCGTAGATTTCATTTTGGATAGCATATCGTCGAAAGCCTCAAGGTCCCCATCCTTAGTCAATGATCTCCACTGCTGCAAAAAGACATTAGCTTTAAATAAGCAACTCACAGGGTTAGCCGGGAAAATGTGTTCTATAGTGAACTTGTTTCTAGTAGTCCAAAGCGACCAACAAATCGCTGCCCAGCCCACCATGAAAACCCGCTTAGACCGGCCTGCTAGAGAATTGATACATAGCCGAAGATCCTCAAAGGAGGAAGGTGTCCAGGAAACGTGCAGCCAAAGCCTAATGCAAGTCCACATGAATTTAGCCAAAGAGCATTGGAAAAAGATATGTTTTGTATCCTCTAGGGCGCCGCACAATTGACATCTATCAGAACCCGGCCCGTTCCTTTTTTTAATCTGGTCAGCAGCAGGAAGTTTGCGACGAAGAGCTTGCCTAAGAAATTTTTTGATCTTAGGAGGTATGCGGGCAGACCAAATAGGCTTAAACTTATTAGAGCGAACACCAGCGCTGAGATGCGAATACGCCGAATTAACAGAAAAATGACCGGAAGAGGAGTGGGGCCAAACCACGGAGTCCTCTTCCTCCGAGAGCAGAGGGAAGCAGGCAGTAAGGCGTTGCCAATCTTCCAACTCCACAGGGGAAAGAGAGCGCCGGAAATCTAAAACCCAACCCTGACCCAAGAGCTCAGAGATAGAGATCTCGGGATTGGCACAAAAAGAAAACAAATTCGGGTGAGCCACCGCAAGAGGAGTGTCCCCAACCCACCAATCTAACCAAAACCGCGTAGATTTGCCGTTACGAACAACGGATTTCACCAGGGACCGGAAAATCGGTCTAATACTAACAAGCTGGCGCCAAAATTGAGAACCACCAGCAGCGGAGGCGAACATAGGGCTCGAGGAGGAAAAGTATTTAGCTTTAAGAAGGTTAAGCCAAGCAGGGCAACCATAAAGGGTCATAATCTTCCACCACCATTTTAACAGAAGGCACTTATTCATGATTCTGGTGTTAATGATGCCAAGGCCCCCCATGGACCTAGGTCTGCAAATGAGATCCCACTTGACCATCCTATATTTACGCTTGTTATCAGAGGAGTTCCAGTAAAAGGCACCCCTGTGCTTATCGAAGCCCGTGTGGGTCCCTTCAGACAGAAGATAGAAGCCCATTAGAAACATCGGGAGAGAAGAGAGGTAGGAGTTGGTAAGGGCGACCTTGCCCGCTTGAGAGTTATAACGCCCACGCCACGGCAAAACTCTATTGCCGACTTTAGTCACAGTCGGAGCAAACTCTTTGGCCAAAAGCTTAAGCGGGGAGATGGGTAAGCCCAAATAATTGAGAGGAAAGGATCCTAGCGAGCAGTTCAAGAGATGGGCAACCCTCTGCGCTTCCGAGGCAGAAACCCCTGTCACCATGACCTCGCTTTTAGAAAAAATGATTTTAAGGCCCGACAAGGCTTCAAAGAAAAGGAGAAGAAATTTCAGATTCGTGATGGAGTTATCATTACGATCAACCATAATGATGGTGTCGTCCGCATACTGAAGGTGAGAGATGCCATTAGGAATAAGGTGAGAGCTCACCGGCGAGATGTGGCCAGTAGCCGCAGCACGAGAGAGAATGTGAGATAAAGCATCAGCCACAAAATTGAAGAGCAAGGGAGACGTCGGATCACCTTGCTTCAGGCCCCTACCGTTCGCAAAGAAATTACTAGTCTGGCCATTGACAGCCACCGCCGTGTGCCCACCAGAAACCAGTTGCATCAGGTGGTGGACCACCAAACCCTCGAAGCCCTTGGCCAACCAAACCTGGCGGAGGAAACTCCAGCTGACTGAGTCATATGCCTTTTCGAAATCAAGTTTAAGGACCACCGCCTTGGTTTTCTTACAGTGAAGATCATGGATTATCTCATGAAGGCAAAGCACCCCGTCCAGAATGAATCTGCCTTTAATGAATGCGGATTGGAAGGGGCTAATAACCCGATATGGGCGATCAGAGAGATCCTAGTAGCCATCCCCTTGGCAGGAAACTTAGCAAAATTGTTAATCAAAGCAATGGGTCTAAATTGGGAGATCAGGTCAGCACCTTTGACTTTAGGGATGAGGGTGAGAACTGCATAGTTAAGTCTGGAGATGTCAACAGTCCCCAACCAAAAGCTTTGAGATATAGCCATAATTAAGCCCTTTAGCTGGGGCCAGAATTGACGGAAGAAAGTAATGGAAAAGCCGTCAGGCCCAGAGGCCGCATTCGGGTTGCCAGAGCGAATCATCTCGAAAATTTCTTCTTCCGTGGGGAGGATTAGCAAACTCTCATTATCAATGTGCGAGAGCTGGTCCAGAGGGGACCAAAAGGACGAGGCCAAATTAAAGCCAACCACGGGTTTATCAGCAAGGAGGTTAGAGAAGAAATCAACCACGTGACGCATAATCACCGAGGGGTCAGAGACCCTGACGCCGTCTATCATAAGGCTATCAGTAATGCATCTCCGGTGCCTGCCGTTAGCAATCGCAAAGAAGTTAGACGTAGGAGAGTCACCCTTTAAGGTCCAGTTGATAGTACCACGTTGTTTCCAATACACTTCCTCTTGCCTATGAATGCCCAGTAGCGCCTCTTCTAAACCATACCGAGTTTGCCATTCAGTCGAGGACAGCCCAGATCTATTGGCACGATCATCTAAAACACCAATTTGAGCCACCAACCTAGCTTTGTCACGCCCTGACTCAGTGTAGTGGTTTTTTGACCAGCCTCTGAGGAATCGACGCAGAAAATACGAGCATTGATGCCAGTCATCCATGGGGCCAAAGGAGCGACGAGTAGAGGAAAGGAAGGACATGATCTTTTGAGCCACCAACTCGTTAAAACCCTCCACTTGAAGCCATGAAGCATCAAACTAGAATCTCGGGAAACCCACTGGGCGCGAACCAGGCCAGGGCTCTAAGACTGACCCGGGGAAATAAGGAATCCCACCTAGAGCAAACAAAGACCCTATCAAGAACAGAACGAATAGGGGGAGTTTGATGGTTAGACCAAGTGTAACGGGCTCCAACCCTAGGAATCTCACGAATAGCCGTGTCCCTAATGAAAACATTAAAAGCATCAGCCAGGGGCCAAGAGAAGTTGGACGAGCTCTTATCAGAAGGAAAACTGAGCATGTTAAAATCGCCCCCGATCAAGAGGGGTAGCTGGCATGATTCAATTTTAATACTAATCTCATCCAGGAAGGTATAAGACATCGTGTGGTCAGCCGGACCATAAAACACCATGATCTCCAACAAGGAGTTGAGGGATCGAAGAGAAACCACCATGCTAGCCCAGAAAATACCATGGTCGAAAGCCACAAAATCGAAAGTATCTTTTTTGGCACCAAGCAGAAGACCACCAGAGTGCCCAGCCGAGGCCACATAGTTCTAATGGAATCTGTCTATCCCAGCAATGGCCGATAATTCGTTGGAGGAAAAGGATGATTTGATAGTCTCGACAAGGCCAATAAAATCTACGTTTTCGGATCGGACCAGGTCTTTAAGTTGGTCCAGGCGCCCCCTAGCACCGAACCCACGAATATTCCAGAAAAGGGCCTTCATCTAAAAGATAGGTTTTTGATGCGGAGGCTCGACCTGCTTGGCGCCATGTACGATTTAGCACGCTTCCTTGCCACACGACTAGCAGTCACTGGGAGAGCTTGACACCTGTCAACTCCCCCCTCGTCCCCACCGGCCACAACCGGAGGGGCGCCCGAACTCACCCGAATCTCCTTGGCTTTCGCAATATCAGCCTGGGCAATTTCATTTGCCCTAATGACACCAATAATAGATGAGGGGGAACCCATGCTAGGATCTAAGCAAATACCAACATCATCTAGAATTTTGAGCAAGTGATCATCAGATTGAGAAGGAAGAACTAAACGCATAGGAGAGGCAACCGAGGGGAAGGGGGGAATGGGCTGGAGACAAACCTGAAGGAGGCAGATCCCGAGCCGCAGCACGCCGAGCCACCCGATCGACCACCCGCTCGCCGCTGTTGGAGACGCGGCCGCTCTTGCGGGCCGTAGATGTAGGCGAGCGCGCAAGAACAGGACGAGCGCGACTGGGAGAAGCCGCAGCAGAGGACGGGCCCGAAGCCGCACCCAAATCAACCTCCAGCCGGCGGCATATCCCCGCCGCAGACCGCCTAGAATCACCTGAAGCACGGCTCTTGGCGGAGTATTTCTTGACAGAGGACTTCTTCTTCTTCTTAGACAGAGCAGGGCCAGCCGGGGGGAGATCTTCAATGCCAGACAAGGAGGGAGAGGCGGGGCGGGCGGGGAGGTTGGAGCACATCTCCGAGAAAGGAGTACCTTTAGCCCCACCCGAGGCCGCATCCCCTCCGCCCGCGCCAGGCGCCGCACCCTGGGCCCCCTTACTAGCAGGCGCATTCTCCTTGAGCAAATCTTGATCTTCGGGAGACATCCCATCCCACTCAGACTGAGTAAAACGAGGATCAGTCCCATGCATGGAGTCGTCGGGGAACCCATCCCCATCCTTGCCTTTGTCTCCATTGCCCGAGGCCGGGGGGGGGGGGGAGGGGGAGGGGAAGCCGACGCCGGATCCGAGGCCCCCTCCACCCGCACCCGGAGCCGAAAGCCCCCAGCCACAGGGAAAATGTCGATGGAGCCGCGAATGCACAGGGGGTCGACACACCAGACCCGGAGCCCGGCCCGCCCCAGGATGGCCAGGGAGGCATGATCCACTTCAATCGGTTTCCCGATAAGCACCCCGAAAGCCATGAGGAACGCCGTGGTGCACATGCTAGGGGGGACATCTTCGACCAGAACCCACACGTCAGACAGAGAAGAAATCGCCTTAGATCCGTTGGACGCAGCTTTGACCGAGACCACAAGTTGGTTCAGAGGCAAGGTGAAGCTAGTGCATGAGGATATCATACGGAGGCTCTCTTTGGAGGGAAAAGTTGCAGCAAAATCAAACTCAGAGAGTTGGCGGATTTGCCAATCCCACCCGCCCTCATCCCATAACTGAAGTTCATCGAGAAGGTTCTGGGAGGAAATGCCTTTGGCCTGGACTGAGATTATGCCTACATTGGAAAGCGACGGAATAGGGGCTGCCTCTGGGATCCCCTTGTCTAAAGCAAAGAAAGAGCACCCTGGGAGGCCAGTACCATAGTGAACAAAAGCGGGGGGCTTAACACGATTCTGTCAATCCACCGTGAGATGACCATCTTCTCTGCAGATGAGACAAAAGGGAGGATTTTCACAGCGGGATTGGAAATGCCCAGGGCAGTGACATGCGAAGCAGGTAAGAATGGGGTTGGAGACTTGGGATTGGGGAGTGTTGCGACCAGATCCACGAGGAGGAGGAGGGAGGATGCCATCACCGGACACCACAGGACCGGAGCCAGCCCCCCGCCCGGCAGCAGGGCCAGCAGGGCAGCGAACCGGGGCCCCCGACGCCCCACGGGGGACGAAACGAGACGGGCCACCCCCAGCCGCCACCGGAGCCCGCAGCGGCGCACCGCCCCAGGGAGCAGCGCTGTAACGCCCCAAGACCGGAGCTTCAGATGCCTTCCATGTTTCCGGGTTTCGTCGTGTGTTTTGTTTGGTTCATTGCATCATGTGCATTGCATCATGTCATCATGCCATCATCTCATAAATCTTTTGCAACTCAACTAAATAAATTGCATGGATCTGCGGTCCATTTAAATCGAGGGTGTTACAAGTTGGTAATGAGAGCCTTCCCCGACCTTAGGAGCCCCCACTGCTTGATCGAATTAGCGGACGAGTTGAGTCTAGAAAAATGTTTTGAGTCATTTAGGAATTATATATCGGAGAGTTTAGGAATTCTTTTTACTCCCCAGTCTCCTCATCGCTCTGGTAAGGCATCCTGACATAGAGTTTTGACTCTTCTCATCTAAAATTTCACTAATTTTTTTTTAGGATCACACGGGTATCTTGGAATCATTCCGATGGTTTTATGATGAGAACATTGTCTTGGTGCCTCCTGTCAGGGGTTTTGTGGAAGTGTCCCGGGGAGTTGAGCTCTGAGGTGTTGTCGTCATAATTTTATCATTGCAGTTCTGGAATACCTGAGTTTAGTACGTCGACATCAAAAATCTCTTTTATGCAGTTCGTTGGTGAGATAACCTCGACGCCACCCAGTACTGGGGCGGGAGTTCGGGAGTATCGCCATAACTTGTATAACGGATGCTTTTCGAAGGTTGAGGTAGATGATTTCCGAAGGTTTCTTGGTTATGTGTTGAAGGATGGATACAGCTAGATGTAGGATTTGCTAGTTTGGGTGAGATATTATGCTTCCCCTGTATCCCCAACACCTGATTGCATAACCGGAAAATTTCGGGAGTTTCATAGGTGGGAATTCAAGTAGCTCTTAGGATATCTTTCCGATAGATGTATGATATGAAATTGGGGTTCGACGTCTAGTGGTCCGCCTATTCACGGTCGATTTTACAGTGGTCTCGTTGTGTCTTAAAGAGTCCTTGGCTATGCCGACTCGGGGACGCTTCGTATGTCATGTGCACTGCCTTGTACATGATGGTGTTGTATGATCGAGCACGTGTAGGCCCCACCACGAAAACTTCGGACGAAATCTCTATCATATGTTTGTTCTGGCTTATTCTACAAGCCAATCCTTTGTTTTGTTTTGAGTTGTGGTATTCGAGTTGCTTCAATGTCAAGTGTTGATTCCATACCTTCACCAAATGTTGTTCTCATACTCCGATGCGAATACTAATCCTTCTCGATAATCGAGATTGTCATGTTAATTCTTTTCAACCGGTGTGTTTTCTCTTCAACTGGATCCGATCATTTCAACATCCGCAAGATCAATTATCATTTCTTCTCGATGTTGTTTGTTTCATTCGTCCCAAGCTGCATTTGTTTTTTTTCCCGCCCACCCACCCCTTTTTCTTCAAGGACTCAGAATTCTTAATCAAGTATCCTTTTATTCATATGAAGTCTCTCCATTCTTTTCCGGCAATGTTCTTATCCGGTGATTCTCAGGAAGATGCTAACGGAGTTTCTAGTTCGTCATTCCTCATTCCTTTTCTTCTCCGAGGGAACAAATTCAAGCTTTGTTGATCATACCCTTCCCTCTTCTCAAATGCCTTCTCGTGCCGGTGCACCTCTTTATCTTTCACTTCTCACTATTCAATTGTTCCGGAGTGCTCAAGATATCTCGAAGATTCGTGTTTCCACTCTGCTTTCGTTCCATCTCTTTCGAGGATGTTATCTCATTCAAGCCATTTAATTCAAACGGTGTAATCTCTCCTCAAATCGTTCTACGGTGTTTCTTTTAAGTGGGCCCTAACCCACAGGTCTTTTTCCAGGATCTTACCTGACTCTTCTTATTATCCGGAGATATCCTTAAAGTTCTTGTCAAAGTTTGACGTAAGAATGATTTGTCTCCAGTCAAATGCCTTTCTCCAAGATCTTTCAAATTCTTTCATCGTTGGCTCAACCTCTTCGGTTTGATTTTTTCGGAGTGTCTAAATAATTCATGGTGGTGTTTCTCGTCGTCATTCTCGGATTTTGAAGACCGAAGAAGATTTTTTCTCTCAACCTTGCTCCTTTCTCTTCAAGATTCGTGGTGCTAGCTTGATGACATCATCTCATAATTTATTTCGTTTGTGAACATTCTTTTCACCTATCCGGAGCAATTCAAGATTCTGTTCAGTTTGATTATCCGGAGGCCATCAATCCAGATTTATTCATTCCAGCTTTCAGCTCTCATACTCTAAATCATACCGGTATCTAAATTCTCTCAAGCGTCTTCTTCATTTTCTTAATTCTTCCCGGTGTTTCTTTATCTTCACTTCGTTCATTTTTAATTCTTACGGTGGTTCGCTCAAGTGTTCTCTTCCTTCTTCATCATATCAATTCATTCGTTGTTTCAATCCTACCGGTGGTCCATTAAGTTTATGTTATATCTCTCTTAATCTTGGCTACAAGAATAAGTAATATGTCGAATCCGTTGGTTGTCATCAATTTAATTGGTGAAGGATAAGCATAATGTAATTCTTATTCTCGTTTCATCCAAATGATTTAATTCCTGTTTTCCGGAGTGGCTCATCATACTTATTCTTGGTTTCAAGTGCTCATCTTTCTTTCCCGGAGTTCCAAGCTCTAATTATCACGGAGATCCATCTAAATCATTACAAGGTTTCACCTTGTGTTTTCAACTTCCCTTTCTTTCGTCATCCTTTTGTTTACCGGAGTACTTCATCAAGGTTCTACTTGATGGTTCATTAAGGATTTAATTTCTTCTCGAAGTGGTCATTAAGATTCTGTTCAGAGAAACTCAAGCTTTCTTCATTTTGTAATCCGGAGTGCATTTCTGTCTATCGTATCATTGGAGGTGGTATTATGTCATTCTTGATAATTTGAGTTCATGTTTTTTTCATGATTCACATGCTGTCAAGATTGGGATATTTTAAATCCATCAACCTATTCGTTGGAATTGTCTTGGGTTATATTTCACCTAAAGCTTTTTCCTAAGGATTGTTGCTATTATGGTGCTTATAAAGGACCCAAGTTCTTCTTTATCCTCCCGGTGAAATACTTCCGCGTCTCCTTGTTCTTATCAATCCAATTCTTTTTCCCGTGAGTGGCAGGTTGTCACCTCATAATTTTGAGATGTATTCCATAAGACCATATCAAGATTATTCTTTTCGTTGTTGGTGTTCCAACAACTCCGTTCGACCCTTCTCCTAAGGATACCTTTTCAAGCTCTTTTGTAGCAGAAGTTGGCATTTTCTTCTACATTCTTTTGTCTCAATTATCTTTATTCTATTCTTTCTCCCGGAGGTCTAGTGTTGTTGCTCTTTTCACTCCTCATCTCGGTTTGTCAAGTTTATGTTCAATTTCTTCTATTTACAATCGAATTGCTGTCCAAATTATATCATTATTATGCCTTCTCTGTCTTGTTTTAACCGGAGTGTTGTGTCATCTACTCAAGTTCTTTTTGTCTTATAAAGTCTTGCATCTTGTTTCAATCGGAGTGCTTGCATCTACTTCTTGTCCATTGTAACCTTTTCTTATGTCTTCCAACCCACAAGGTTCCCGTAATGTTCCTCCTTTATAACGAAGTGTTTTCAACCTCGTTCATCTTTGTTGTATTATTTCTTTCAATTTGTTCAACCTCTCAAGGTTCTTTGGTTTCATTCGTTTGTCAAAGAAGCAACTTAGCCTTACCTCTTCTCTTTCTCTTCCGTTTTTCCCTTCGGTGCCATTCTAGATCTCGGGACGAGATCCTCCGGTGCCATTCAGATGCCTTCCATGTTTCCGGGTTTCGTCGTGTGTTTTGTTTGGTTCGTTGCATCATGTGCATTGCATCATGTCATCATGCCATCATCTCATAAATCTTTTGCAACTCAACTAAATAAATTGCATGGATCTTCGGTCCATTTAAATCGAGGGTGTTACAAGCGCCCAATGGGGCCGACGCCTGGGAAGGACCCGACGATCCCGCCTGACTGGCCGCCGCCGCCAGCTCCCAGGGGTCAACCGCAGCCGCCGGGGCACCAGCCGCGGAGGGGAGAGGCGCAGACGGCCCCGAACCAGAGGCGCGGGGAGATGCGCCGGCCGCCGCCGCCGCCGACCCCGCCTCCGGAGCGAGAGAGGCCTACAGCTTAGCACGGAGAGCCGCCTCGTACTCCAGATCGGCCGCCACCTCGCCGGAGCCATCGCGCCCGCGCTTCTGGCCAGAGACCGCCTCACTGGAGGACGCACGGGAGCGGTCCATCGCAGCCACCGCCGCAAAGGAGAGGGAGAGGGGAGGGGGAGGAGGAGATCTGGCGAAGCGCCGAATGGGGAGACGGTGACGAGATAGATCTGAGGAGGAGGCCGGAAACCCTGGAAAAGGGGAAACCGCACCCCTCCACACCCATAAGTACCCGGACCGAGCCAGGCCCGGCTCGATAGAAGGCCGCACAAGAGGGGTGGGCTGGGCCTGGGCCACCTGCGGCCCAGAACCCAAAGGAGGGAGGGGGGAAATCAGACAGAGACGCCAAGGCTAACGCAGAAACGAGCCCAGCAAGCCTAGCAACACCCGACGGGGCCCGCACCGCGGACGGGGGGGCCAGCGCCGCCCTCGATCCCAGATCTAGGGTTGGCACCAACCCCGCCGTCGCCGGAACGACGGAGGCCGCAACGGAGGGCGAGCAGGGGCAAGGGACCGCCGAAGAGCCAGGCGACGAAGGCGGCACCGCCCCGACCGAGCCATCGGAACCTAGGAGACCCGTGACAGGAGACCAACATGAAGCACGCCGGCGACCACGCGAAACACGCCGCCACCCATCCACATCCAGAGCAGGCCTAACGGGGCGGACCCGCCCCCCAGGCGCGAACTTGCACCGGCGGCCCGCCGCCGCAGCCACGGAAGGATAGCACACCGAGACAGAGCGGGAAGGGGGATAAGGAGCCTCAGAATCTGACCCAGAGCCATCGGAATCCAGCGCCCAAAACTTATTGGCCCGGAGGGGGGAGATGCAGCCAGAGCGAGGAGGGGAGGACACAGCATAGGGGGAGGCGGAACGCGACGCCGGAGCGGAGCCCGGAGGGGACCGCAGAGGGGTGGGAGGGGGGACACAAGGAGCAGGGCCGCCGTCGAGGAGGAGCCCGACGCAAGGGTCGCCGCATCGGGGAGGGGGGAGGGGGGAGAGGAGAGCCATTCGCCGCCGTGGCCGGGAATCAACTCTTCTGACCCATGCTATCTCCCTACTTCTGTAATTTGGTCTCATTGGTGGCGTCCTTGATGTGTCTAACATGACTAACCTACAAACATTGGATGTCTCATGGAATACGTTTGAGGGCAGCATCAACATGAACTTCCCAATAATTTGCGGCAAACTTGACATCTTTAACATCTCCAACAATAATGTTATAACACTAGTAGAAAAAGGGTCAAACGTGAAGCACATTAGTGCCAGTTCGTGGCGGCGATCAATAGTACCGGTTCGTGGCGAACCTTTAGTACCGGTTCATGCCACAAACCGGTACTAAAGAGGCGGTGTCAGCCTGCGGTCAGGCTATGGCCCCACCATCACCATTTAGTGCCGGTTCGTACCACGAACCGGTACTAATGAGGTTATGGCAAGCTGTTTTTAGTCCCACCTCGCCAAGAGAGAGGCAGTATGAGCGGTTTATAAGCCGTGAGTGCACAGACAATGACGAAGAGTTGCAATGCTCACCTACATGTTGATTAGCTTCAAGCCTTGCAGGATAGCATAGATTGCACTGAGCTATGTGCAGTGCAGTCTACACTATTCCGAATGGCTTGAAGCAAATGAACCAGCATTGCACCTCTTTTTTATTTTTAATAAATTATTTAAACTCCGGACTTCTTTTGTGTTCAGTATGCAGCATTCAAAGCGACGTCATCAATTTCCAACATGTTCTGACATCATTTGTTGTTTTTCGGTCATTTACCTAATTGTTTAGAGAGCTAAATGACCGTGATATTGAAAATCACTACAAAATGAATCTTGAAAATGTTGAAACTTGGCATGGTATCATCATATCACCCGCATAGCATGCGCAAAAGAGTAGAGAGGGTCACGGCAAAAACTGGACGCACTTCGTGTACAAACTGGACAAACTCTTTACGAGTATCAGGGTTTCGGACGAGAACTCATCTGTTACATGGCCACTTCAATGTTTTTTAAACTTATTTGAACTCCGGACTTCTTTTGTGTTCAGTATGCAGCATTTAAAGCGACGTCATCAATTTCCAACATGTTCTGACATCATTTGTTGTTTTTCGGTCATTTACCTAATTGTTTAGAGAGCTAAATGACCGTGAAATTGAAAATCACTACAAAATGAATTCTGAAAATGTTGAAACTTGGCATGGTATCATCATATCACCCGCATAGCATGCGCAAAAGAGTAGAGAGGGTCACGGCAAAAACTGGACGCACTTCGTGTACAAACTGGACTAACTCTTTCGGAGTATCAGGGTTTCGGACGAGAACTCATCTGTTACATGGCCACTTCAATGTTTTTTAAACTTATTTGAACTCCGGACTTCTTTTGTGTTCAGTATGCAGCATTTAAAGCAACGTCATCAATTTTCAACATGTTCTGACATCATTTGTTGTTTTTCGGTCATTTACCTAATTGTTTAGAGAGCTAAATGACCGTGAAATTGAAAATCACTACAAAATGAATCCTGAAAATATTGAAACTTGACATGGTATCATCATATCACCCGCATAGCATGCGCGAAAGAGTAGAGAGGGTCACGGCAAAAACTGGACGCACTTCATGTACAAACTGGACATACTTTTTCGGTGTATCAGGGTTTCGGACGAGAACTCATCTGTTACATGGCCACTTCAATGTTTTTTAAACTTAGTTGAACTCCGGACTTCTTTTGTGTTCAGTATGCAGCATTTAAAGCGATGTCATCAATTTCCAACATGTTCTGACATCATTTGTTGTTTTTTGGTCATTTACCTAATTGTTCAGTATGCGGCATTCAATTTCCAGAAGAAAATAAATAATGCAGAAAATAAAAAAAACTATACAAAAAATTACTCAAAAATAAATAGAAGAAAATAAATAATGTAGAAAAGAAAAAACTATATAGAAAACTACTCAAAAATAAATAAAAGAAAATAAGTAATGCAGAAAAGAAAAAAAACTATATAAAAAATTTGTTAGCGCGCTGCCCAGTGGGCCTGCCAGACATAGGATGTGCAAATGCAGGCCCAGAAGGGCCAGCAGACTCACAGGGCAGCGCGCCCTAATTAATTAGGCCCAGAAGCCTGCTATATGGAGGAGTTCGAAGAGGTAGCCGCGGCTGGGTTTATAAACCAGTGCGGCTGCCCTTCGCCGGGCGAGGTGGGACTAAACTTTGGGGTGGCAGCGCAAGGCCTTAATATCAGTTGGTGGCTCTAACCGGTACTAAAGACCACCCTTTAGTACCGGTTGGAGCCACCAACCGGTACTAAAGGCCTGCTCTTCCCGCCTCTTGGCCTGGCCTTTAGTACCGGTTGGTGGATCCAACCGGTACTAAAGGCTCACCCTATATATACAGCACTTACGAAATTTCAGTTACATCTCCCCACTTCTTTCGTCAACCTCTCGCGCGCCGCTCCCGTCGTCACCGCCCGTCGTCGTCGTCGTCGTCCCTGCCGCCGCCCCGAAAACGCCGCGCGCCGCCGTCCGTCGTCGTCCCGTGCCGCGGTCCCGTCGTCATCCCGCGCCGCCGTCCGTACGTATCTCGCTCTCTCCTCGCGCGTACCCGGCGCCGCGCCGCCGTCCGCCCCGAACGCCGCGCGCCGCGGTCCGTCCCCTCCGCCGCCCCGAACGCCGGCGCCCCCGCCCCGTACGCCGCCGCCCCCGCCCCGTACGCCGGCGCCCCCACTCGTACGTACGGGGCAGCGGCATACGGGGCCGCACACACACACATATACCACACACGCATACACACACACATACACACATACGTACACACATATACGTATACACACACATACACACACACAATTTTTTTTTTACAAATTTTCTGTTTTTTAGAAAAGTTAATTAGATGATCGAATGTTAGATTAATGTCGAATGTTAGATGAATTAGCTAGCTAGATAGAAAAATTGTCGAACTAGAGATTCGAACTAGTTGAATAATTAATATAACTAGTTTATTTTTAGTAAAAAAAATTAGGTATATGAGATTTGAACTAGTTCAATAATTAATATAACTAGTTTATTTTTAGTAAGAAAATTTAGGTATCTGAGATTTGATGATCTAATTAAAATATTATTTGTTAATGAGTTTTTCTATTTATTTAATTTTTTATATATTTTGAGTTTATATAAATGTTAGATTAATGTCGAATGTTAGATGAATTAGATAGAAAAGTTAAATATATAGTAATGTCAATTGAATATATAGTTAGATATATTGATGTCAAATGTTAGATGAATATATATTTGGCTAGATATAGGTGTTTAATGTTTCACCTATATGAACATAGGAAATGTCATCTGACGACGAAAAAGATTTCTTTATGTGCGAACACTGTGAAGACCAGCGCGGCCTGTGCGACAAAAATTTCCTTGTTGATGGTAGGCGCTTCAGCATCAAGCTGGATGAGACATTCGAAGTTGATACAGTAAGTCACTTTGTCAATTATTATTTGAATGCAAAACTTATGCTTTATTTGCTTCAACTTATAATTTTAAATTTTCATTATTCTACTAGCGCATCCCCTGCCATGCAAGAATTTTTGTCTTGGATAAGATAGGTTTTAGTGCTATAGATGATATGGAGGTAAAGAGAGTGTCGATGTACTAGAGTAGGGGTACCCTAGTATCCCGAACTTGTGGACGGGCAGTCGCAGCATCCCGCGGCAAGGCTTGCCGGGTGGCCGCCAAGGTCCTCCGTGGTTCCTTTGGAGCCATTCAAGCACAAAGTATCCAAGCCAAGGAGACAAGACCCCGGCAAGAGGAGCTTGCTGGGAAGGCCAACCAAGGCATCTCAAGGAACTTGCCGCGATGCGCCACGTGTCCCGGCAAGGCCCGGTGAGCGGCAAGCTCCCGGGCACGACAAGACAACGACCGCGGCAAGGCGCTTGCTGCGGCAAGCCACCACTCTGTACCCGCGCTCCAGCATACCCACTAACGTGTCGCTCTGGGGCCCTTCCAGGCGTACGTGGTGGGAGGCTGTGCAGCCAGCGGTGCGCGGCGATAAGCGGCGCTGACAAGATTGCCATCGTGGCAAGCAGTGGCGTCCCTGGCGGCCCCTTTTTGCACTGTTTGGGCGACGCAGACGGGCATTTAATGCCCTTGTCCCCTGCCGTCAGGGTTAGGTATGATACACTGTAGCAGGTAGCTGTACCAACCGCAGCACCTTTTCCATTTTTACCCTTGTCTACGTTGCCACCTGTTGGTGACCCCTTGAGCATATAAAAGGAGGCCCATGCGCAACGTAGGAAAGGAGGCGGGTCAGTTGGAACACTCACACTCGATCTCGTTAGCTGCTGGTGCCTACTGTAGCACTCAGCGCTCCCGAGCAAGAACTCAATACAATCCACAAAGCAGGAGTAGGGTTTTACACATCCGTGCGACCCGAACCTGGGTAAACTGCTCGCGTGCTTCGCCTCGATCTGCTCTTCGTGCGCTCTCTGACCCCCTGCCGAACCAAAAGGGGCTCGGTCCGCCGGTCCCATAGGTGTTCGTGGATCAGTTTCCCTGACATCTTTGGCGCGCCAGGTAGGGGGTGCGTCGAGGTTGTGTGAACCTGATCCGGTGTTCACACGAGCTAAATCTTCATCGTCTTCATCGACATGCCGCCGAAGAAGAAGGCTTCGGAGGCGGCTACTCCGTCCGCGCCGAACCCACCGTCACCGGAGCGAACGGCTGGTGGGGTAGACGCCGGCGGAAGAACGGGCGTCGACGAGGGAGCTCATGGTGCTGCCAGGTCCAAGGACAAGGCTGCGCTGCACATCGGCGGCGCAGTCAGCTCCTACAACGACCGGGCGCACTCCAAGACCTCGGCGTCCGTACATGCACCGCGCCCATCTCAGGAGGCGCGGGACCGGCAGCATCATGGTACTCACAGTACCATACGTTTACTGGACCAAGATCGAGCTGGTGGATCTCGGAGTGCTTAAGACCAGCATGCATGCCAACATGCTGGGACAAGCGGGGCACAGTCGCCTGGACGAGATACTGCTCCTTCTAACATAGTTAGAAGTCCGAGCATATCCCGCTCCTCACACCGTTCGTCGCCGCCGCCCGCCACTTCAGCGGAAGCTTTGGCGCGGGCCCAACTGCTCCTAGACTACCCTCCAGCGGCAGACAAGATCGACGACTGGAGGGCCACCATTCAGAGTCTCATCGGCTTCGCCAACAGCGTCACTCCATGGCAGCCGAGTACATCGCAGCCGCGGCAAGTCAGCCAGGCACGAGCCGGTGGCGACAAGACCGGTGGGGGTGCAACCACCGTGCACTCTCCGCCCCGAAGGCCAAGATCGCCGACTCGCCGGATCCACCTCGACTGCGACTCCACCGCGTCATCAGATCCGCGAGCTCGTCGCGATCAGCGCCAAGTTCTTCACGAACGACAGCAAGAAGACGCTCGTACCCGCATCGAGCGCCGAAGAGAAGCGCGGCGTCAATCAGACCAGCGCGCTGGGCCCTCTGTCGACATGCATGCGCTATGGGAACCAGGCGACTTGCCGTACGCGGTAGGTTGTCCTGCGTTTACTCGTGAGCTGCGGCAAGTCCAGTGGCCCAGCACGAAGAATTTCAAACCAGACGTACCGGAGAAGTACGACGGCAAGTCGCATCCGTCGGAGTTCCAGATCCTTGCCAACTACTTCCCGCTGGTGCTCAAACCCAACGTCAGGTCCTGGCTCATGCATTTGCCGGAAAACTCCATATCCTCCTGGGCAGACCTATGCCATCAGTTTGTCGGCGCCTTTACAGGCGGCCACAAACCTCATGGCCAAGAGAGTGACCTTCACCTGCTCGCCCAGAAGGAAGGAGAGCCCCTGCGTAAGTACATTCAGAGATTCAGCTGTGTACAACACAACATCCCAAACGTCCACCCTGCCGCGGTCATCAGCGCGTTCCATCAGAACGTGCGTAACCGCAGGATGCGGGAAGAGATGGCGATGTGCAAGATCAGAGACGTCAGTGAGCTGTATGCCCTGGCCGACAAGTGTGCACGTGCTGAGGAAGGGAGGAAATTCCCCGGAGAGAGTACAGGAGCAGGAGGATCTGACAGCGAAGATGCTTCCCCGTCAAGGAAAAACCGGCGGCGGAACAACAGGAAGAAGAAAGGCAAAGATGTGCTAGTCGTTGAGCAGTCCGGCAACGAAGGTGGCGCCAAGAAAGCCAAAGTTGGTAGCTCCGGCAAGGAGATTGCCGCGTGCACCAACTGCCAGGCTGTGGCGGTCACCGATAAGCAGGACAGCACCGACAAGCAATACTGCAAGATCCACCGCACCAAGGGCCATGACCTCCAGAGCTGCAAGAAGGTCGAGCAGCTTGTCCAGCAGCAAAAGGCTGAGTACGAGCGACGCGACAAGGAGAGGGCCCAAGGAGGCGCTGGAGAATCCGGCAAGAAGCGTGCCGGTCGGGGAGGACGCCGCGGCAAGGCTAAGCAGCGGCAAGGAGACATACCTCCCCGCGGCCGTGACAAGGATGAAGATGACGAGGATGACATGGATGATGTTGAGACCAGTGAGCAGGAGTTCCAGAAAGCCACAGAAGTCTTGTGCGTAGACGGCGGTGCTTCTCTGCATACTTCACACCGCCAACTCAAGCAGTGGATGCGGGAAGTCAATGCAGCAGAACCACCTGTTGAGTCACGCAAACTTCTGAAGTGGTCCGGCACGCCTATCATCTTTGATATTGAGGACCACCCTGATAGCACAACTGCGGTCGGGTGCTTGCCGATGTTGGTTTCACCAACTATCCGCAACCTCAAGGTCACTAAGATGCTAGTTAACGGCGGGGCCGGCTTGAACCTGATCTCCTCCGCTGTACTCCACAAACTCCAGATCCCTGACGGCGAGCTTGAAGAGACCGGCACATTCCAAGGAATCAACCCGGGAAGGAGCAAGCCGAAGGGGAAAGTCACGTTGCCAGTAACATTTGGCAGCGAATTGAACTTCAGGACTGAGAGGGTCACTTTTGACGTTGCCGATTTTCCATTGCCTTACAATGGGATACTTGGCCGTCCAGCACTCGCCAAGTTCATGGCAGCCTCTCACTACGCCTACAACATACTGAAGATGCCAGGCCCGATAAGCGTCATCTCTGTCCCTGGCGACAAGAAGGATGCCCTTATCTGCGCCGACAAGATCTACCGGGAAGCAGCAGCCGCAACAGACCGCAAGTCACTTGCCGCTGAAGCTCCCGGAGGGAAGAAGAAGACCAAGTCCGGCAAGAGCTCTGATGCCCACTTCGGCAAGCGCACCTCTTCGGAGTGCTGCGCTACCGTCGAGGACGCACCATCGAGCTCCACCGGCAAGTGTAAGAAGGCAATGGCAGCTCTGCCAGAGACCAAAAAGGTGTCCGCCAAGGAGGACGGCACTGGTGGTACCTTCGCCATCAGTGCCACGCTTGACCCTAAATAGGAAAGCGCGCTCATTGCTTTCCTGCGGGCGAACGTCGACGTGTTTGCGTGGAAACCGTCTGACATCCCCGGTGTTCCCAGGAAAGTAATTGAGCACCATCTTGCCGTTTGTCCTCATGCGCGGCCCGTCAAGCAGAAGGTCAGGAAGCAAGCAGTGGAGCGCCAAGAATTCATCGCAGAAGAAATCAATAAATTGGAAGCAGCAGGCCTTGTCAGAGGAGTGCTCCATCCTACGTGGTTGGCCAATCCTGTAGTCGTGCGCAAGGCAAACGGGAAATGCAGGCTTTCTATCGACTTTACCGATGTTAATAAAGCTTTTCCCAAAGACCCATTTCCCTTGCCGCGCATTGACCAGATTGTTGACTCCACGGCCGGATGTGACTTGCTTTCATTTCTTGACGCATACTCAGGATACCATCAAATCTTCATGGCAGAAGAGGATGAGGAGAAAACCGCATTCATTACTCCATGTGGCACATACTGTTTCATACGGATGCCTTTCGGTTTGAACAATGCTGGTTCAACATTTGCAAGAGTAGTCCATGTCGCTCTTGAGCCACAAATACACAGAAATGTGGAAGCCTACATGGATGATATAGTGGTCAAGAGCAAGGACAAGGCAACTCTGATTCAAGATTTAGACAAGACCTTTGCAAATATGCGCAAGATCAACCTCAAGCTCAACCCCGAGAAGTGTGTGTTTGGAGTTCCCTCTGGCAAGCTTCTCGGGTTCTTCGTGTCTCAGCGGGGAATTGAAGCCAATCCCGACAAGATCAAGGCCATTGAGCAGATTGAAGCACCAAAGCGCGTCAAGGATGTACGAAGACTTGCCGGTTGCGTGGCTGCTCTCAGCAGGTTTATCTCTAGGTCTGCTGAGCGCGCCCTGCCGTTTTTCAAAATTTTGAAAAAGGCAGGTCCAATGAAATGGACTCCGGAAGCGGAGGCTGCGCTGCACGACTTGAAGAGATACCTGTCCTCCACTCCAACACTTGTCGCACCTAAGCCACAAGAGAAGTTGCTGCTGTATATAGCGGCAACCAATCAAGTGGTTAGTGCTGCGTTAGTAGCGGAGAGGGAGGCAGATGATGAGCCAGCAACCACGAAAAGCGCATCCAGCAACAAGCAGGGGGCTTCCCCGACAAGCTCAGGTCCCGACAAAGATGGATCTGCGCAGGTGCGCGAGGAGATACAGAAGAAAATGGTACAGTGCCCAGTTTACTTTTTCAGTTCCCTTCTGCAGGGGGCTAGGTCAAGGTACTCTGGTGTGCAGAAATTGCTTTTCGGCCTTCTCATGGCCTCGAGAAAGCTGCGCCATTACTTCCAAGCACATGAGATCACAGTTGTCACTCGCTTTCCGCTGAAGAGGATACTACAGAATCCAAAAGCAACAGACAGGATTGTCGAGTGGGCACTGGAACTGTCAAGCTTTGGCCTCAAGTTTGAGAGTACTTCAACTATCCAAAGCAGAGCATTGGCAGGATTCATAGCAGAGTGGACGCCAACACCAGACGAAGAAATTCCAGAAACGAGCATCCCCGTCAAGGAAGCAAGCAAAGAGTGGCTGATGTACTTTGATGGTGCCTTTTTGCTGCAAGGCGCCGGCGCTGGCGTGCTGCTTGTCGCACCCACCGGAGAGCACCTCAAGTACGTAGTCCAGATGCACTTTCCCAAGGAGCAAGCAACAAATAATACTGCATAGTATGAGGGCTTGCTTGCCAGTCTCAGGATCGCGGCAGACCTTGGGATCAAGAAGCTCATTGTCAGGGGTGACTCGCAGCTTGTCGTCCGCCAAGTGAACAAGAGCTATCAGAGTCCATTGATGGAAGCCTACATTGACGAAGTGAGAAAGCTAGAAGAGCACTTTGACGGCTTACAGATGGAGCATGTTCCAAGAGCTCAGAACGACATCGCCGACGGCCTGTCAAAGTGCGCCGCACTTAAGTTACCTGTGGAACCAGGGATCTTTGTGCTCAAGCTGACTCAACCGTCCGTAACACCATCGACTGGACAGAGCAAGAAGAGGAAGTTGATTTCCGGTGACTATTTTCCGGCAGAGCTTCCCGGTGCCGCCGCCAAGAAGGTCCCCAAGATCAACACCAAGAGTGCTGAGGAGCAATCTGCTCCGGCAAGCCTTAGGGTTTGTTCCGTTGAAGCAGAAGCTCCCGACAAGTTTTGCTCCGGCAAGCTTGCCGGGGAACGTCAAGCTCCGGCTGAGCCGCAGGTTCTTGCCGTAGAAGCGGATGTTCCCGCATCAGCAGATATGCCTTTAGTCCTTGTTGTCGAGCCCCAAGCTCCAGCATGGGCACGGCAGATTGTCCGTTTCCTTCAGACAGGAGAACTTCCCGAAGAGCAAGAAGAAGCGGAAAGAGTAGCCCGACAGTCAAGTATGTACCAGTTTGTCGACAACACACTGTACAGAAGAAGACTCAACGGTGTGAAATTGAAGTGTATTCCCCGGGAAGATGGACAAAAGCTGTTGGCAGAGATACATGGAGGCATATGTGGTCACCACATTGGCGCAAGAGCACTTGCCGGCAAAGCATTCCGGCAAGGTTTTTTTTGGCCGACAACCCTCCAGGATGCAACTGCACAAGTAACCAAGTGTGAAGCGTGCTAGTTCCATTCCAAGCAGATACACCAGCCAGCTCAAGCTCTCCAGACGATCCCTTTATCCTGGCCATTTTCGGTCTGGGGGCTCGACATCCTCGGCCACTTTCCCCGAGCAATCGGGGGCTTTGAGTACTTGTAAGTTGCAATCAACAAGTTCACAAAGTGGCCGGAAGTGGAAGCAGTGAGGAAGGTGACAGCACAGTCAGTAGTCAAGTTCTTCAGGTCGATTGTTTGCCGCTTCGAGATCCCTAACAGGATAATCACCGATAACGGTACGCAATTCACGAGCCGCATCCTTCATGCAGTACGTCCAAGATCTTGGCGCCAAGGTCTGCTTCGCTTCTGTTGCTCACCCGACAAGCAGCGGTCAAGCGAAGAGGGCAAATGCTGAAGTGCTGCGTGGGATCAAGACCAGGACTTTCGACAGGCTGCGCAAGTGCGGAAGAAACTGGATCGAGGAGCTGCCGGTGGCTCTTTGGTCGATCAGGACGACGCCAAATCGAGCCACTGGCCAGACACCTTTCGCTCTTGTCTATGGAGCAGAGGCAGTTCTCCCCACGGAACTCGTATACGGGTCACCTCGAGTGCTCGCTTATGATGAGCTTGAGCAAGAGCAGCTGCGACAAGATGACGCGCTGCTCCTTGAGGAGGACCGTCTTCAGGCTGCTGTGCGAGCTGCTCGCTACCAGCAAGCTTTGCGCCGCTACCATAGCCGCAAAGTTAACGCCAGAAGTTTCGAGGAAGGCGACCTTGTTCTTCGGCGTGTTCAGTCCGCCAAGAATTCCAACAAGTTGACGCCGAAGTGGGAAGGCCCTTACCGGGTGAAACGAGTCACTAGGCCTGGCGCTGTCCGCCTTGAGACCGAAGATGGCACTCCAGTGAGCAACTCCTGGAACATTGAGCATCTTCGTAAGTTTTACCCGTAGGGCGCGGTTGCCGGAACCTGTTCCGGCAAACCACCCTTTGTACAAGTCTTGCCGCTGTTGCATGTAATCCTTTGTACAAAGCCGGGCGTAGACCCCGTGCATAAAGCTCATGTGCTCCGCACATCTTGTCAATTTCATGCTTTCTATTTTTTCTTTTGCATGTGTTATCTGACACTTTGTGCAGCACCTACCCCCGGTAAGCAACAGCGAGCCGTAAGGCCCTATATTTTTTATTTTCTCCTCTTTCTTTTTTCTCAAGGAAAGGAAGGTTCCCTCACCCACAAGTTTGCCGGGGGGGGGGGGGGGGGGAGGAGAAGATAATGATATGGACCAGGCGTCGCTCGAGAAAGTTTCGCCTTACCGGGAAGCAAACAACACAAAAAAGCTAAGTTGCCAAAGTTTGAGCAATCAGATTTTCTAATTTTTAAGTTATCTTCCTTGAACGACCATGCTTTGTATGGAAAACCTGTGCGCGGAGGAACCAACTCGTAGCTAGTTGCGCCCTTACTTTGTTTCGAGTTCGCTCAACAACTTAAGTGAGCTGCAACTTAGTTGCGCCCTTACTTTGTTTCGAGCCTGCTCAACAACTTAAGTGAGCTGCAACTAGCTGCGACAAGGTTTCTTGTCGGTAGCGGCACCGCCAGCAGGCTGCTGACGTCCCGCACTCAGCGCTCGCGGCTAAGGTGCCTGCGCCGGCAAGTTCCCTAAAAGCGTAGGGCAAAAGCATACAAACCAAGGAATCAAGTAAAGGAAATAATGTTGCAATCACTTCCCAGAATAGAGTTATATTACAAGATAACTTGTCGTGGCTCTAATAGATTGTTCTCATAACATGACTAGCAGCGACAAGCAAAGAAGAAAACGGGCGGCCTAATCTACGCGATCGCCCTCGACCCTCTTGATTCCGCTCACCCTATCCACAATGGGTGCGACAAGGGCCTTCAGCCCCTCCAGATCAGCATCCAGCGGCAAGGTCCTGAGGACGTTGGTGAGGCGGAGGCCCGGGTTGCGGAAGGCCACCTTCATCAACACCTTTTCAAGGGCTCCCGCGCAGATCTTGCGCGACTCGTCGGCCAGCTGCTTTGGGATCCTCTCCCGGAGTCGCTGGAGCGCCGTCGCCACGCCTTTGAAGAACAAAGTAAGCTTGGCGCTGGGTTGGTGGTTCTCGTCGGAGGGATACCCGAGATCCACCATCCCCAGCTGTGCCAGCTCCTTCTCAATATCCGCGGCAACGTTGACGAGGCCCTCCGTCCAGTGCTCCACATTCTCCTTGAGAGCATTCTGGGCGGCAGCGGCACTCGCCAGCAGCGCCTTGCCGGCCTTGATCTCCTCCTTCAAGGCCACCTCCTGCTCCTTGGCGCCATCCAGCGTCTTGGTCAAAGCAGTCAGCTTCACTTCAAGATCGGCGTTGGAGTCTCTGGCGGCGCTGAGCTCCTTGCCCTTCTCGGCGAGACAAGCCTGCAGCTGCGAATGGTTTTCGGCATCCTTCTCCCGCTCACGCTTGAGCGCGGCAAGCTCCTCACCGCTCGCCTTGAGGTCGGCCTCCAGCTGTGCCACCCTCGTCTCCAGCTCCTTCTTGGCGGCCTCGGCAGCTGCGGTAGCATCCTCCGCTTGCTTGAGGGCTCCGCCAAGTGTTCGCTCGCGCGCGGCAAGCTCCTCCTCGTGGCTATCAAGGTTCACCTTCCGCTGCACCAGATCGCCCTCCTGAGCAGACAGCCTCTCAGCGGCAAGCCGCTGTCGCTCTTCGATATCAGCCTTCTCGAGGAGGAAGGCCTGCTGCTCTTCGGCGAGTTGCTCCCGCTCCTTTGCCAGTGAGCGGAGAGCTTCCTGGTTGGCACCCCGGAGCTCCTCCATGCGCTTCTTGATGTCAGCTCCTGCCTTCGTGACAAGCGCCTCGCGGGACTCCAGCTTGGCTTGCCGAGCGCGGTAGAGCGACACCAGCTTCCGCAGCAGCCGCTCCTCCTCAGGCTCGCTGCTGCTGCTGCTCGGCGCGTCAACCAGCTTCAGCCCGACGGAGGCAAGCACCTCTCCATCAAGGCTCTCTCCTTCGACCGGCGCCCTGGAGCTTAACGCCCAGGGGAGGTTGATGAAGACGTCGTCGCCGGCCTTCAAGTAGACGCCTGGCTGGGGCTCTTCGGAGCCTGACACTGCGGCAGCGGTGGAGGGATCGGCGGTCGGTGTAGCGCCTGGCGCTCCTGCGGCCTCAGGGCCGTCAGTGCGATCGCCAGACCCCCCGCCTGCTTCTGCGGCGGCAGCTTCGGCGACCTCTGCGCCGGCGGGCTCGTCAGCACCAGCTGCTTCTTCAGTGGCGGCGGCATCGTTGACGGCAACCTCGATCTCCATCGGCTCCGCAGCAGATGGATCTGACGGCCGGAAAAGGGAGAAGAGTCAAGCAAAATCCAAAGAAGAAGATCAGGAGAAGAAGAATCCAAGGGAAGTTTCGAAGCAAGAGGATTACATGTGCCGGGCTCTACAGTCGTGGTCTCCGCCGCCGGAGGGCCACTGGTGCTGTCCCTTGCCGGAGAACTCTCCCTTGCCGGAGAGCTCCCCCTTGCCGGAGACCTCTCCCTTGCCGGAGAGTTCTCCCTTGCCGGAGACCTCTCCCTTGCCGGAGGACTTTCCCTTGGCGCTTCGGGGCAGCCTCCGGGCGCTCCTGGAGGGGCTGCTCTGCTCCTGCACCAACCAACAATCAGATGTCAGCAAAGAAAGAAGATCCAAGCGCGCCCAACAGTGGAAAGCGAACCAAGTACTTACGCTGGGGGATGCACTGGAGAACAGTTGCCGGGTCCCGCAAGGTTGTCTCGGGCGCATCCCCTGCTGTCGCGGCGGGTTCGTCCTCGATGATAATCACCGGGACCTTGGCCCTCTTCGCTGCTCTCTGGGCCAGAGTCCTGAAAAGGAATAAGTTCAGAGAAAAGCAAATGAGATACAAGACAAAACAACAAGGATTGAAGCACTACAAGTAAAACAAGAGAATCTTACTCTTCTTCTTCCTCGTCGGAGCTGAACGCGGAGAAGTCGAAGTCCGGTTCCCTTGGCCGCTTGGCGGGAACAGTGGCGGTGGCCTGAGACGACCCCGCTCCGGCTGCCGCTGCGGCGTGAGGAGTGGCAGGAGCGGAAGCGGTGGTCTGGCTGGACCCCGCTCCAGTTGCCGCAGCAGCGTGGGGCACTCCCGCGGTAACAATGCTTGCCGCGGTGGAGCGTGTCACGCGGTGCGGCGACTGTCGACTCGCCCGATGCCCCGCTGCGTCCCCGGCCTTGCGGAGACGCCTTCTTGGTGGAGATGGAGGCGCTGCTTGCAGCGTGCTGTCTGAGGATGAGGAGGAAGAGGAGTTGATCTCCGGCGAGCCGCTCGTATCCTCGGCGGGCTCGCTCGGCTCGATGTCACGCCCGGCAAGTTTTTCCTCGCCGGCAAGCTCCTCTCGCTCGGCACGGCTTGCCGCCTCTGCTGCCTCTGCCTCCTCGACAGTGAATCCAAACTCGCCCGCAGCAGCGGCTGCCGCCGCCTCTTCCAGCCTGGTGGCGATGCGCTTCAACTCCTCCTCGGTGGTGTCGTGGGTGAGGCTGTCCTTCTCGTCGGAGCGGACCGGCACTTCTACCAAGCCGCCGAAGAACTCCTGCACGATGTCGTCTGCAGGTTCTTGCCAAGTTGCATCAATTCCATGCGAATCGCACAGCGGCATCATTGCACGGATGCGGTCGAGCGCGGAGTTGTTGCACAGCGGAACGACGCCCTGCGGCAACCTGAACACTTCGGGATGATCAGGGTCATACTTGAACAGCTCCTGGAGCATCGCGTTGAGCTCCAGAACAGTGAAGTTGTAGTTGAGGCCCAAACGCAGCCTCATGATATCCGCCGCATTCTTGAACTCCCAGGCGGGCCTTCCTCGTTCCTGCAGGGGGGCGATGCGGCGGCGAAGAAAGTCCGCGCCAACAGCACCTACAGTGAGCCCGGCAAGCCTGAGGCGTTGGATCCGGGTGACGACAATCCTCAGCCTATCGCCTTCCGGGGCCACGTTGCTCCAATCGCTGCCGCGTACTACTGGGGCTTGGCGCCTGGTGGTGAATGGTTGCGGGTTCTCCTCGACAACCCAGCACCAGTCTGCTCTCCACTCCTCCCACTTGCCACGGAACTCTCCCTCCAGATAAGTGTCCTTCTTGCCGGACCTCGAGATCCAGGCGATTTCGCCAGATAAGGGCTCTCCTCTCTCTACTCGGGGCATAAAGAAGTGGCGGAAAAGGGCTACATTTGGGTGGACTCCGACAAAGTTTTCGCAGAGATGTGCGAAAACTGCCATGGTCAGAACGGCATTGGGGGTGAAGTCAAGGAGGCGGAACCCGTAGGTGTTCATGATATCACAGAAGAATTCAGAGAAAGGCGGGCAGAGCCCGTAGTAGAAGAATAAGGCGAAGAAAGGGTATCCGTTTGGAGCCATTTTCCAAGCGGCGGCCGGAAGTACCTTCGTGCGCGGATGCGCTCGCGTCTCCGTCGACCAGAAGAGGTAGTAGTACTCCCTCAGTTCCTTCGCGGCGAGCTTGGGGGGGAAGACTGCCCGCTCCTTTCGCAGCGCCGCAAGCTTCTGTGCCTCGGTCGACTTCACAGCCTTCCCCTTGTCGGCTTTCGGAGCCATGGCGGAAGTGGTGGAGGAGGTCGACGGCGTTGGTAGTGCTGGTGGCGATGGGGGGCAGGGCGTTGCTCTCTTTCAGCTCTGGGGAGACGGGGGAGCGGCGGAGGTTTTCAAGATTGGAGTAGCAACTGGGGAATGGGCGCACTACCCCTGCTTCCCCTGCTTATAAAGAGGGAGGGGGCGAACATTCCGCCTTTCCGAATAAAGAAACCACCCACGATCTCTCCCACGACGCCGCAATCAACGCGTGCCGTTCGGGGAGGGCGCGGTGGATACGGAGTGAGATACGGCGTAACCCAGGCCGCGCGTGCCCGTGCCCTGTTTTGGGCCTGGCCCAACAGCGCTCAACACCGTGTGTGGCCCAGGCCCGAGGGCTCCTGTCGGTGTACTAGAGTAGGGGTACCCTAGTATCCTGAACTTATGCACGGGCAGTCGCAGCATCCCGCGGCAAGGCTTGCCGGGTGGCCGCCAAGGTCCTCCGTGGTTCCTTTGGAGCCATTCAAGCACAAAGTATCCAAGCCAAGGAGACAAGACCCCAGCAAGAGGAGCTTGCCGGGAAGGCCAACCAAGGCATCTCAAGGAACTTGCCGCGACGCGCCACGCGTCCCGGCAAGGCCCGGTGAGCGGCAAGCTCCCGGGCGCGACAAGACAACAACCGCGGCAAGGCGCTTGCCGCGGCAAGCCACCACTCTGTACCCGCGCTCCAGCATACCCACTAACGTGTCGCTCTGGGGCCCTTCCAGGCGTACGTGGTGGGAGGCTGTGCAGCCAGCGGTGCACGGCGATAAGCGGCGCTGACAAGATTGCCATCATGGCAAGCAGTGGCGTCCCTGGCGGCCCCTTTTTGCACTGTTTGGGCGATGCAGACGGGCATTTAATGCCCTTGTCCCCTGCCGTCAGGGTTAGGTATGATACACTGTAGTAGGTAGCTGTACCAACCGCAGCACCTTTTCCATTTTTACCCTTGTCTACGTTGCCACCTGTTGGTGACCCCTTGAGCATATAAAAGGAGGCCCATGCGCAACGTAGGAAAGGAGGCGGGTCAGTTGGAACACTCACGCTCGGTCTCGTTAGCTGCTGGTGCATACTGTAGCACTCAGCGCTCCCGAGCAAGAACTCAATACAATCCACAAAGCAGGAGTAGGGTTTTACGCATCTGTGCGGCCCGAACCTGGGTAAACTGCTCGTGTGCTTCGCCTCGATCTGCTCTTCGTGCGCTCTCCGCCCCCCTGCCGAACCAAAAGGGGCTCGGTCCGCCGGTCCCATAGGTGTTCGTGGATCAGTGTCCCCGACAAAGAGTTTACTTGAAGACGGAGCATGGGTATACTTTCAACGTCAAATTATATAATGGAGACACATACACCCATTTTGAATGCAAAACTTGGCAAGCACTATGCAAGGCTTATTCATTTGAGCTTGATATGGTTATCACCTTTGATATTCATCCGGAAGATGATATTGAAGGTAATATAGACATCTGGATCGATGTGCAAACGCCTCCAGTTCTACCATTTGGTGAGTTTTTCTCAACCATGCATGCATATGTTTATGTCTTTGATACAGTTTATTGAAAAATAGTTGACAACTAATTTGTATTGTCAGCTTATTTCGGTTCAAGCAAACATGTCCGGCGCTTGGTAGACAGGACCTACTACTGCCCCGGGGCTCAACTAAACTACGAGGAGATAAGTCATTATGTTTCATGGCTTGAGGATCTTAATACTGTCTAGACAATTTTTTTTCCTGAACTTAGAAATGTTAGTACTCAAACGTGCGACCAATGGTGATCGTATTGAACTACGGTCACATCTATAATCGAAAGATGGTAAGATTTTAAATATTTGTCCTTAATTAGTGCATATTTTGCATACATTATTTTTGAAGCTAAACTTTCATTGCTTAGTATATTAATTACTATACGATGTTCTTCAACAGGGACTTCCGATGACAGTTGTGCCTCAGTGGATCGAGACAAAAGGTCGCATGTCAATGGTTTGCTTACGACCAAGATTTCCTACATTGCACATGAGTGCATTCAGGATTTCTGAAAGCGAAGTATGCTTAATAGTGAAAGATTGGAACAAAATTGTTAACGATCGCAGAGAAGTACTAGGGGGCAGCAAGGAGAAGCACAACCCAAGATTAGGAGACAGATTCATCTGCATGCTCCAGTATGATGAATCAGGAGAGCTATACATGTTCTATGCTATTCTACCTGAGAGGGAGCAGCAAGATCAGTAGCTACTAGTTCATGCTCTTAATTAGTACTTGTCTCATGTCCTTGTCCTGAACTTCGATGTTGGTGATGATTATGTTGAACTTGATGATATCTTTGCTTCTGTTACAAAGTGAATGTTTCCTCTTTAAGCTAGCCAACGTTGATGATGATTAGATAGCTAGCGGTAATGACTATGATGATTAAATAGTGGTAATTAGACGACTATGATGATTTTTAGCTAGCTAGAGTTTATTTATTTATTTATTAATATGCGATGATGATGATGATGACGACTACAACTCATTATAACATAAAACAATCCTAAATTAAATTGATAACACAAATTTAATTGAAAAATACAAAATAAAACAAAAACCCAAAACCATTTAGTACCGGTTGGTGTTACCAACCGGTACTAAAGGGCTCCCAGCCCCCGGAGCTGGCTTGTGCCACGTGGTTTCCCTTTAGCACCGGTTCGTGCTGAACCGGTACTAAAGGGGGGGCCTTTAGTGCCGAAACTTTAGTGCCGGTTCCTGAACCGACACTAAAGGGCCTTACGGACCGGTGCTATTGCCCGGTTCTGCACTAGTGTAAGAAACATAATTGGATTGTTTGACCACTGCTCAAAGCTTAAGTATGTTGACTTTAGCTTTAATCGCTTTACTGGGATTCTTCGGGGTGGTATTGGGAGGCTAATACAGTTCAACATATGTGAGAATGACCTCACAGGCAGCCTTCCTCTAAGCTTGTTTCCAGTGGGATGTAAGCTGCAGACCTTGGATCTCTCTAGCAATCATCTGTATGGCAAAATTCCAAGCTCCGTTGCTAAATGCTTGGATTTGGCATATCTATCACTATGGGACAACCATTTTGGTGGTTCAATACCTCCGGAAATTGGATTACTCAGTGGGATTGACGTACTACTTCTTTGGAGCAACCGCTTCCACCACGAGATACCATATCATCTGATAAATTGTAATAAGCTGAAGTTCTTAGACATTAGTGATAACAATTTTGGAGGGGATGTCCCAGAAATCTTTGGGAAATTAACAAGTTTGAGGAATCTCTAGCTTCGCGAGAAGAGCTACACCGGGGGCATTATCTCATCTGGCATACTCCAATTGCCACACCTTACAATGCTTGAACTCAGTTTAAACCAATTCTCAGGAAGCCTACACACCGAGGTTGCAAGCATGCATAGCATTAGGTTCCTAATGCTTGCACATAATAACTTCGCTGTGATAGAGTGCTTTGGATTGAGTAGATTAGACCAATTGGTAGTCCTACCTTCTGCTTGTGCAGATGAGCTCGATCCAGCCCCGGCCATGGTGAAGTAGGGGCCGGTGATGGCAGAGAGATGGCGGCGGTGGTGTGCTTCCCGTGAGCACCGCGCTAACCCTAGGTCGATAGGGATTGTAGGTGGGGATTGTGGCAGCGATTAACCTCGTAAGTCGTGCCCTGGCCCCCACCTCTGTTTATATAGTGCGGGTCACAGGGGCCCACCAACCATGGTTTGGTTGGGCGCCCCCAATCAGGGCGCTAGTCAGGGGCCCGTTCGACCCGTTGGGTTCGAATGGGAGAGAGATCAACCTAAGATTCTCGCCCTTGATCTCAACCTTACTTTTAACTTTATACTTTCTAGTTTATTTGTTTCATCACATATTGGTACATAGAGCATGTTTCATCGTCACAGCTTAATTGCCGATAGAATCATACAGCTACAACATACGTTATGTTCAGAAACAAATTCTATTCCTTTTGGGCCTATCCAGGAATCATAAGGCTTTCCCTTAAACCCATGCCGGCTAAGTGTTCCTTGAACACATTGGGTGGTAATCCTTTCGTTAGCGGATCCGCAAGCATATCCTTTTTCCTTATATGCTCGAGACTTATAATTTGATCCTAGATTTTATCTTTCACAACATAATATCTTATCTCTATTGTTTTGGCAGCATTACTCGACTTGTTGTTGTGAGCATAGAATACTGCGTGCTGGTTGTCACAGTACATCTTTAGTGGTTTGTGAATACAATCTACCACTTTCAAGTCGGGTACAAATTTCTTTAGCCATATCGCTTGCCCCGTGGCTTCGAAGCATGCTAAGAATTCTGCATACATCGTGGATGATGCAACTATCGACTGTTTGGAGCTTTTCCATGAAATAGCCCCCACCCAGCGAGGGTGAATACGTATCCTGATGTGGATTTTCTATCATCTCTGTCCCCTGCAAAATTTGCGTCTGAATACCCTTTTATCTCTAGGGAATCACTTCTCCTATATATTAGCATGTAGTCCTTCGTGCCTTGCGCATAATGCAATGGTTTCTTTACCATCTTCTAGTGCTCTATGCCTGGATTTTCTTGATATCTACCGAGTACCCTAGTGATAAAGGCTAAGTCAGGGCAAGTGCACACTTGTGCATACTATAAGCTGCCAACTGCTGAAGCATATGGTACTGCTTTCATTTGATCGATCTCGTACTGGTTCTTGGGACATTGGAATTTCCCAAAACTATCGCCCTTGACTATTGGAGCAGGTGTGGCTTTACTCGCATGCTGATGTCTACCACACAACCTTCTTCTTGTAGACGTTGTTGGGCCTGCAAGTGCACAGGTTTGTAGGACAGTAGCAAATTTCCCTCAAGTGGATGACCTAAGGTTTATCAATCCGCGAGAGGCATAGGAGGAAGATGGTCTCTCTCAAACAACCCTGCAACCAAATAACAAAAAGTCTCTTGTGTCCCCAACACACCCAATACAATGGTAAATTTATAGGTGCACTAGTTCGGCGAAGAGATGGTGATACAAGTGCAATATGGATGGTAGATATAGGTTTTTGTGATCTAGAAATATAAAAACAGCAAGGTAACAAGTGGTAAAAGTGAGCGTAAATGGTATTGCGATGATAGGAAACAAGGCCTAGGGTTCATACTTTCACTAGTTCAAGTTCTCTCAACAATAATAACATAATTGGATCACATAACTATCCCTCAACATGCAACAAAGAGTCACTCTGAAGCCACTAATAGCGGAGAACAAACATAGAGATTATGGTAGGGTACGAAACCACCTCAAAGTTATTCTTTCAAATCAATCCGTTGGGCTATTCCTATAAGTGTCACAAACAACCCTGGAGTTTTTACTAGAATAACACCTTAAGATACAAATCAACCAAAACCCTAATGTCACCTAGATACTCCATTGTCACCTCAAGTATCCGTGGCCATGATTATATGATATGCATCACACAATCTCATATTCATCCAACCAACATAAAAGTACTTCAAAGAGTGCCCCAAAGTTTCTACCGGAGAATCAAGAACGTGTGCCAACCCCTATGCATAGGTTCCCAATGTCACGAAACCCGCAAGTTGATCACCAAGACATACATCAAGTGTTCTCATAAAGACTCAATCCGATAAGATAACTTCAAAGGGGAAACTCAATTCATCACAAAAGAGTAGAGGGGGAGAAACATCATAAGATCCAACTACAATAGCAAAGCTCGGGATACATCCAGACAGTGCCATAGAGGAACACGAGAGAGAACACGAGAGAGAGAGAGAGAGAGATCAAACACATAGCTACTGGTACATACCCTCAGCCCCGAGGGTGAACTACTCCCTCCTCGTCATGGATATCGCCGGGATGATGAAGATGGCCACCGAAGATGGATCCCCCCTCCGGCAGGGTACTAGAAAGGGGTCCCGATTGGTTTTTTGTGGCTCTGGAGGCTTTCGGCGGCGGCACTCCCGATCTATCTTCTGTTCTAGAAGTTTTAGGGTACGACGGTATATATGGGTGAAAGGAGTACGTCGGTGGAGCTACGGGGGCCCCACGAGGCAGGGGGCGCGCCCAGGGGGAAGGGCGCGCCCTCCACCCTCGTGACCGCCTCGTGGCTCTTCTGACGTGGGGTCCAAGTCCATCAGGTGGGTTTCCTTCCAAAAATAACTTCTCTAGTTGATTTCGTTCTGTTTTGACTTCGTCTGATATTCCTTTTCCTCGAAATACTGAAATAGGCATAAAACAGCAAATCTGGGCTGGGCCTCCGGTTAATAGGTTAGTCCCAAAATAATATAAAAGTGGATAATAAAGCCCAATATTGCCTAAACAGTAGATAAAGTAGCATGGAGCGATGAAAAATTATAGATACGTTGGAAACGTATCAAGCATCCCCAAGCTTAATTCATGCTCGTCCTCGAGTAGGTAAATGATAAAAAAGATAATTTTTGATGCAGAGTGATACTTTGGCATAATTTCAATGTAATTCTACTTACTTGTGATATGAATATTCAGATCCGAAAGATTTAAGACAAAAGTTCATATTGACACAAAAATAATAATACTTCAAGCATGCTAAGTAAGCAATTATGTCATCTAAAAATAGCATGGCCAAAGAAAGTTCATCCCTACAAAATCATATTGTTAGGCTATGCTTCATTTTCGTCACACAAGGATGTTCCCAACTTCTATACCCCTGATGACAAGCCAAGCAATTGTTTCATACTTTTTAACGCGCTTCAGCTTTTTCAACCCTCACGCAATACATGAGCGCAAGCCATGGATATAGCACTATAGGTGGAATAGAATATAATGATGGAGGTTATGTGAAGAAGACAAAAAAGGAGAAAGTCTCACATCGATGCGGCTAATCAACGGGCTATGGAGATGCCCATCAATTGATGTCAACACGAGGAGTAGGGATTGCCATGCAACGGATGCACTAGAGCTATAAGTATATGAAAGCTCTACAAAAGAAAACTAGTGGGTGTGCATCCAACTTGCTTGCTCATGAAGACCTAGGGCATTTGAGGAAGCCCATCGTAGGAATATACAAGCCAAGTTCTATAATGAAAAATTCCCACTAGTATATGAAAGTGACAAAATGAGAGACTCTCTATCATGAAGATCTTAGTGCTACTTTGAAGCATAATATATGAGACTCACTACATGAAGAACAAGGTGCTACTTTGAAGCACAAGTGTGGTAAAAGGATAGTAGCATTGTCCCTTCTCTCTTTTTCTCTCATTTTTTTGGGCCTTTCTTTTTTTTGGCCTTTCTCTTTTTTTCCGTCCGGAGTCTCATCCCGACTTATGGGGGAATCATAGTCTCCATCATCCTTTCCTCACTTGGGACAATGCTCTAATAATGATGATCATCACACTTCTATTTTTCTTACAAATCAACAATTACAACTCGAAACTTAGAACAAAATATGACTCTATATGAATGCCTCCGGCGGTGTACCGGGATGGTGCAATGAATCAAGAGTGACATGTATGGAAAATAATGCATGGTGGCTTTGCCACAAATACGATGTCAACTATATGATCATGCAATGGCAATATGACAAAAGTAATGTATGTCATAATAATGATGATGGAAGTTGCATGGCAATATATCTCGGAATGGCTATGGAAATGCCATGATAGGTAGGTATGGTGGCTGTTTTGAGGAAGATATAAGGAGGTTTATGTGTGATAGAGCGTATCGTATCACGGGGTTTGGATGCACCGGCGAAGTTTGCACCAACTCTCAAGGTGAGAAAGGGCAATGCACGGTACCGAAGAGGCTAGCAAATGCGGAAAGGTAAAAGTGCGTATAATCCATGGACTCACATTAGTCATAAAGAACTCATATACTTATTGCAAAAGTTTATTAGCCCTCGAAGCAAAGTACTACTATGCATGCTCCTAGGGGGATAGATTGGTAGGAAAAGACCATCGCTCGTCCCCGACCGCCACTCATAAGGATGCACAAGCCAGGTACACTTCATGTTTCAAATTTGTTACACAACTTTACCCATACGTGTATGCTACGGGACTTGCAAACTTCAACACAAGTATTTCTCAAATTCACAATTATCAACTAGCACGACTTTGATATTATTACCTCCATATCTCAAAACAATTATCAAGCATTAAATTTATCTTAGTATTCAATTCACTCAAAAGAAAGTTTCACATATCTCGAACACTAAGTATATTAACATTAAGCAAATTACCATGCTATTTAAGACTCTCAAAGTAATATAAGTGAAGCATGAGAGTTCATCTATTTCTTCAAAATAAATCCACCACCGTGCTCTAAAAGATATAAGTGAAGTACTAGAGCAAATGACAAACTACTCCGAAAGATATAAGTGAAGATCAATGAGTAGCTAAATAATTATTATGCAACTATGTGAAGACTCTTTCTCATTTAAAAATTTCAGATCTTGGTATTTTATTCAAACAGCAAGCAAAGCTAAAAAAATAAAATGATGCTCCAAGCAAAACACATATCATGTGGTGAATAAAAATATAGCTCCAAGTAAAGTTACCGATGAACGAAGACGAAAGAGGGGATGTCATCCAGGGCATCCCCAAGCTTAGGCTCTTGGTTGTCCTTGAATATTACCTTGGGGTGCCTTGGGCATCCCCAAGCTTAGGCTCTTGCCACTCCTTATTCCATAGTCCATCGAATCTTTACCCAAAACTTGAAAACTTCACAACACAAAACCTAACAAAAAACTCGTGAGCTCCGTTAGCGAAAGAAAACAAAACACCACTTCAAGGTACTGTAATGAACTCATTCTTTATTTATATTGGTGTTAAACCTACTGTATTCTAACTTCTCTATGGTTTATAAACTATTTTACTAGCCATAGATTCATCAAAATACGCAAACAACACAATGAAAACAGAATCTGTCAAAAACAGAACAGTCTGTAGTAATCTGTAACTAACGCAAACTTCTGGAACTCCAAAAATACTAAAATAAACTGGTGGACCTGAGGAATTTGTCTAGTAATCATCTGCAAAAAGAATCAACTAAATAGCACTCTGCAGTAACAAGTTCTATCTAATATCGTGACCGCTAAAGTTTCTGTTTTTTTACAGCATGATCATAAAGACTTCACCCAAGTCTTCCCAAAGGTTCTACTTGCCACAAACACTAACTAAAACATAAAACCACATCTAAACAGAGGCTAGATAGATTATTTATTACTAAACAGAACCAAAAAGTAAGAAACTAAAATAAAATTGGGTTGCCTCCCAACAAGCGCTATCGTTTAACGCCCCTAGCTAGGCATGATGATTTCATGATGCTCACATAGAAGATAAGAATTGAAACTTAAAGAGAGCATCATGAAGAATATGACTAGCACATTTAAGTCTCACCCACTTCTTATGCATAGGGATTTTGTGAACAAACAACCTATGGGAACAAGAATCATGTTGCATAGGAAGGTAAAACAAGCATAACTTCAAAACTTTAAGCACATAGAGAGGAAACTTGATATTATTGCAATTCCTACAAGCATATGTTCCTCCCTCATAATAATTTTCAGTAGCATCATGAATGAATTCAATCATATAACCAGGACCTAAAGCATTATTTTCATGATCTATTTGCATAGAAATTTTACTACTCTCCACATAAGCAAATTTATTTTCATCAATAGTAGTGGGAGCAAACTCAACAAAATAACTATCATGTGATTGAAAATTAAGATCAAGATGACAAGTTTCATGGTTATCATTATTCTTTAAAGCATACGTGTCATCACAATAATCATCATAGATAGGAGGCATGCTTTCATCATAGTAAATTTGCTCATCAAAGCTTGGGGGACAAAAAATATCATCTTCATCAAACATAGCTTCCCCAAGCTTGTGGCTTTGCATATCATTAGCATCATGGATATTCAAGAAATTCATACTAACAACATTGCAATCATGCTCATCATATAAATATTTAGTGCCAAACATTCTAATGCATTCTTCTTCTAACACTTTGGCACAATTTTCTTTTCCATTATACTCACGAAAGATATTAAAAAGACGAAGCGTATGAGCCAAACTCAATTCCATTTTTTGGTAGTTTTCTTTTATAAACTAGACCAGTGCTAAAACAAGAAACAAAAAGATTTAATTGCAAGATCTAAAGATATACCTTCACTTACCTAGCCTCCCCGGCAACGGCGCCAGAAAAGAGCTTGATGTCTACCACACAACTTTTTTCTTGTAGACGTTGTTGGGCCTGCAAGTGCACGTGTTTGTAGGACAGTAGTTAATTTCCCTCAAGTGGATGACCTAAGGTTTATCAATCCGCGAGAGCGTAGGAGGAAGATGGTCTCTCTCAAACAACCCTGCAACCAAATAACAAAAAGTCTCTTGTGTCCCCAACACACCCAATACAATGGTAAATTGTATAGGTGCACTAGTTCGGCGAAGAGATGGTGATACAAGTGCAATATGGATGGTAGATATAGGTTTTTGTAATCTGGAAATATAAAAACAGCAAGGTAACAAATGGTAAAAGTGAGCGTAAATGGTATTGCAATGATAGGAAACAAGGCCTAGGGTTCATAATTTCACTAGTGCAAGTTCTCTCAACAATAATAACATAATTGGATCACATAACTATCCCTCAACATGCAACAAAGAGTCACTCCGAAGCCACTAATAGCGGAGAACAAACGTAGAGATTATGGTAGGGTACGAAACCACCTCAAAGTTATTCTTTCAAATCAATCCGTTGGGCTATTCCTATAAGTGTCACAAACAACCCTGGAGTTTTTACTAGAATAACACCTTCAGATACAAATCAACCAAAAACCCTAATGTCACCTAGATACTCCATTGTCACCTCAAGTATCCGTGGCCATGATTATACGATATGCATCACACAATCTCATATTCATCCAACCAACATAAAAGTACTTCAAAGAGTGCCCCAAAGTTTCTACCAGAGAATCAAGAATGTGTGCCAACCCCTATGCATAGGTTCCCAATGTCACGAAACCCGCAAGTTGATCACCAAGACATACATCAAGTGTTCTCATAAAGACTCAATCCGATAAGATAACTTCAAAGGGGAAACTCAATTCATCACAAAAGAGTAGAGGGGGAGAAACATCATAAGATCCAACTACAATAGCAAAGCTCGGGATACATCCAGACAGTGCCATAGAGGAACACGAGAGAGAACACGAGAGAGAGAGAGAGAGAGATCAAACACATAGCTACTAGTACATACCCTCAGCCCCAAGGGTGAACTACTCCCTCCTCGTCATGGATAGCGTCGGGATGATGAAGATGGCCACCGGAGATGGACCCCCCCTCCGGCAGGGTACCAGAAAGGGGTCCCGATTGGTTTTTCGTGGCTCTGGAGGCTTGCGGCAGCGGCACTCCCGATCTATCTTCTGTTCTGGAAGTTTTAGGGTACGACGGTATATATGGGTGAAAGGAGTACGTCGGTGGAGCTTCGGGGGCCCCACGAGGCAAGGGGGCGCGCCCAGGGGGGAGGGCGCGCCCTCCACCCTCGTGACCGCCTCGTGGCTCTTCTGACGTGGGGTCCAAGTCCATCAGGTGGGTTTCCTTCCAAAAATAACTTCTCCAGTTGATTTCGTTCCGTTTTCACTCTGTCTGATATTCCTTTTCCTCGAAATACTGAAATAGGCATAAAACAGCAAATCTGGGCTGGGCCTCCGGTTAATAGGTTAGTCCCAAAAATAATATGAAAGTGGATAATAAAGCCCAATATTGCCTAAAACAGTAGATAAAGTAGCATGGAGCAATCAAAAATTATAGATACGTTGGAGACGTATCACATGCATATTATACTTTTTATGAACCTTTTCTAAATATGCTTTCTGTGATAGTCCTAAGACTCCATTGTTCCTATCTCGGTGAATTTCTATGCCCAAAACATATGATGCTTCACCAAGATCTGTTATGTCAAAATTTTAGGTTAAGAACTTCTTTGTTTTTTGTAGTAGACTAACTTCACTGCTAGCAAGTAGGATATCATCCACATACAAGATTAGGAAAATATATTTCCCATTTTTAAACTTTGCATAAATGCAATTATCCTCAATATTTTCTTTAAATCCAAAACTTTTAATCGTTTGATTAAACTTTAGATACCACTGTCTAGAGGTTTGTCTTAATCCATAAATGAATTTCTTCAGGCGGCATCCCATATTTTCCTTGCCTTCCATGATAAAACCCTTAGGTTGTTTCATGTAGACCTTTTCTTTTAAATCACCATTGAGAAATGTCGTCTTAACATCCATTTGATGTAACTCTGAATCAAAATGAGCAACTAATGCCATTATGATTCTGAAGGAATCCTTACAGGAGACTGGAGAAAATGTCTCATTGTAATATATCCCTTCTCTTTGGGTAAATCATTTTGCCACGAGTCATACTTTATACTTTTCTACATTCCCTTTATATTCATACTTAATTTTGTAGACCCATTTACAGCCTACTGTTTTGGCTCCTTTAGGAATTTCCTCTAAGTCCCAAACATCTTTGGAACTCATCGATTTCATCTCGTCTTCCATTGCCTTCATCCACTTCGATGAATGAGGGCTTCTCATGGCTTCTTCATATGAGGTGGGATCTTTTTCCATATGAACCATTTCTGTGTTATAAACTTTAAAGTCAGTAGAAATAGCTGACTTTCTTGGTCTTGTAGACCTTCTAAGGGCCTCAGTTACTGGCACATTCTGTGCCTCAACTTCTGGCACTTCTTCTAAAATTAGCTGCTGCACATCCCTTTCATTCTCAACAACGGGTTCAGTCGGCTCCTGACGGACAGGTTTCGGATCTACTCCCATAGTTGTCATGGGTGGAATTGCAACTGGTAGTGAGAAAAATGGCTCCCGAATCATCGAATTAGGTGCATGCACCCTCTTCTCCTCAAGATCAATTTTCCGAGCTACCAAGCTCCCCCGCATCATTTCGTCCTCTAAGAAGACTGCATGTCTCGTTTCTACAAACTTTGTATATCTGTCTGGGAAGTAGAAACGAACACCCTTTAATCTGTCTGGATAGCCAATGAAGTGGCAACTCACTGTTTTGGGATCTAACTTTGCAATGTTTGGATTAAACATTTTCGCCTTAGCAGGGCACCCCCACGCCCCGAAGTGTTGTAGGGAGGGCACCCTCCCTGTCCATAGCTCGTACGGTGTTTTGGGCACCGACTTGCTTGGTACTCTATTGAGAATGTGAATGGCGGTTTTAAGCGCCTCCATCCATAATGGCAAGTTGGAATAACTCAACATGCTACGCACCATATCCATAAGTGTACAGTTGCGTCTTTCAGCTACTCCATTCTTTTCTCCCAGAGTGGGATACATTTAAAGCACATGAGTTATCATATCTTTCTCTTGCCAAAATGTCTCCCGCCATATGGGATTTTTGACATAATATTATGTCAGCTTTATCCCGTTACGCAGGTATTTTCCCAGACTTTTCCCGCCATGCAGGTTTTATCATAATCATCTTTTCCCGCCATGCGGGTAATTCCCTGTAAGGGAATATAAATGCCAGAATTGGCTCTTTTGACTGCATATTCAATCATCAAATTGAGGAATAAATCTGAATACTCTTTGACACACATGCTTGATCCGACATTGGTCAAATTAAACACGCATGTTGCTTGTTTCATATCAAATCATGTTGACTGAAAAATCTTCTTCATAGAGAGTACATGAAAGACATTCATCAATCAAGACTCTCAATGATCTATTTCTTTTCTTTTGATGCCATTCTTTAGAGAGAACATACTCCCTCACGTTATGACCTTTCTTGGTCATCTTTCGGGTCACAAGTACCCAGCCATTCGCTTTCACGAATGAAAGCATGGAAAACTTTTTGTCTGAGAAAACTTAGCCAATAATCAACAATAATGGGCATAAAAATAACCCTGCGTTGGTCTGGTTAAAAGAATGCACATTAAACTTTTGAAACTTTCTTTTATGTTCTAACTCACCTTTGTGGAAGAATTAGAATAAACATCATCCTTCTACATTAATTTCATATCACTGTTGGGCGGAAATGGAAATAATGCATATTACTCATAAACAATGTGATGATAGTATGTCTATTAAACAACTTTGCTAAGAATTAATCATCATCATCAACTTTATTGTAGCGGGACCAAGAAATATACATTTCTCTAGTTCAAGAGCATTTCTTGATCTTTATCTATTCTCTGAAAATTGATCACTTTGATACAAAATTTATTAAAGATTTAAACTTTGAACATAAGACTCAAAGAATTATAGCACTGTTATCATCAACGTTGGTCAGAAAATAACAATACCATATTTTAACTTTAAAACAAATATCGTTCTTTTGTCATACTGGAAACTATCTGCATCTTATTTCACCCACAGGGGAAAAACATTGCTAAGAGCATTTCTTCCAATTCAATTTTCCCGTTGTTTCCAATTTAATTGGAGGATAGAACTTTTACTTTGCAGCAGAAACTTTACAATATTCTATTCAAAAACAATTATGTACTATTTTACTCTCTAAGCAATTTTAACCGGTTGGTTCAAAAATGCATTACAGAAGCAACAATTCAATCTTTTACTTTAGTTCTATTCACTTTTAAAAGAGCACTTTTATATTCAATAATAAACATGATCATGTTATTAACAACGTTGTTCATAAAAATAACATAATCATTTCATTTCAATAATTACTTTAGCATGCTCTTAAAAACTTAATTGTATCTAAACTTTTATTTTCTTTGTAAAAGAGCACTATTAATTATTTACGCAATGGAAAAACATGAATAAAAATTCATCGACTTTTTATTCTTCACAGAAACTTTTCTTTGGCCAAATAAAAATTCATGAACTTAATTATTTTCTTTGTAAAAATCCATGAACATTTGTTTTTCTGAAACTTTTCTATTTCCATTTTCAGAAACTTTTCTGTATACTTTTCGGTTCTCTGAACAAAATTTTCTTTGGAAAATTTTTGCATAGAAAACACTATTTGAAATCTGCCAAAACATACTGGACAAATAACAAAAAACTTAAAAAAATGCAGCTGGCCCAGCGTGCGAAGCTTCTGGCCTCGGCCTACTGCAGCCCAGCCGCCCTTGCCTCAGCGCGGCCCAGCGCGCGTGGCTGCCCCCCGCTGCAGCTGGCCTCATTTTCTTTCAGCCCAGCGGCCCACAGCGCATTAGGGTTAGGATCCCGATAGTCCATCGTAATCCGACTGTCCAGCGCCGATTTCGCTAGATCAAAAACTCCAGCGCCGCTCTGTTCGGGGCGAAACCCTAGTCCATTTGTGTTTTTCCTCGCACGCGCCGCTCGTCTCTCTATGGCCGGTCCGGTCACGCCGGTCGCCGGCGACGGCCACTGCGCGATCCTGGCCGCATCTCTTCCCCTCGGCCTCTCCTTTGACAGAGAGAGAGGCGCTCGCGGCCACCTCTGCTCCCCTTCTCTCGCTCCCGACTGCGCCGTTGTGTTTGACGGTCGGCCACCGCGTCGGTCCTGTCACCGGCGTCTACGGCCACAGCGCCGCGCCGTGCCGCCCTTTCCTTTCCTCCTGTTCTCCCCTTTCCCCCGCCTTCCCTTTGACACAGAGAGAGGGACACCCGTTGCACCCTCCTCTGCTCCCCTTGCGCCTTGACGGCGCCCTTCTCTGTGGAGTAGCGGCAGCGCACGGATGCACCGGCCGCCGGCGTCGGCAGCGAACCACCGCGTCGCGCGAGCGGCCTCCCCTTACCCTTTCTTCTGTTTCACCCCTCTCCAACCACCACCTTCCCAGAGAGAGAGAGGCAGCTGCCGCCCGACGGCGACCTAGATGGATGGAGCGGTTGCGCCCCTGCCGACCCCTTCGCCGGTCGCGCGTTCCTTTGCGGTGAGCGCGCCGCCGTCGAATGGATCGGTGGTGGTGCTCTTTGCCCCTGTGGGGTGGGTTCTTCGTCCGACGCCTCGGCTTGCCGATGCTCGTCCGGATCGAGAGGAACAGGTGCGGCCATGACAGCGGCACAACTTTTCTTTGAGATTTATTTGCCCTTCTAGGGTTCTTTGGTGGAGGGATTTCTTTCGGTGATTTATTTTCAACCGAAAAAGTCTAACCCGATCTGGCTGATACCATTGATAGAGTGCTTTGGATTGGGTAGATTAGACCAATCGGTAGTCCTACCTTCTGCTTGTGCAGATGAGCTCGATCCAGCGCAGGCCATGGTGAAGTAGGGGCCGGTTATGGCAGAGATATGGCGGCGGTGGTGTGCTTCTCGTGAGCACCACGCTAACCCTAGATCGGTAGGGATTGTGGCAGCGATTAACCTCGTAAGTCGTGCCCTGGCCCCCACCTCTATTTATATAGCACAGGTCACAGGGGCCCACCAACCATGGTTTGGTTGGGCGCCCCCGATCAGGGCGCGAGTCAAGGGCCCGTTTGACCCGTTGGGCTCGAATGGGAGAGAGATCAACCTAACACTTTGGTGTTATCCCACCGATATATTGCCAACTTGTGAGCATCCAAGCATTGGATATGTCATACAACAGGCTTTCTGGTAAGATCTCGGCGGGGATTGGAAACCTTACATCACTCTTTATGTTGATGTTAGCTAATAATCGACTTTCTGGTGAAATCCCAAGGGAGATAGGAAACTGTACAAGCTTATTGTGGCTCAACCTTGTTGACAACCGGTGGTGGGTATGGGGAGAAATCTAGAGCAAACCTTTATGATTAATCAAAATTATTCTGGGCTAATGGATGTGCACACATCAAGGTGCCGAGACATGGAACGGTGGGTACCGACGGTTTACCTAGGTTTTACCATCATCAATTCATTGATGACATCTTGAAAAAAACTGCCACAACTTATGGAACATTCTGTTAAAAGGGCATACAATTCTTCACCCAACTTCATCATCAATTTCTTTCATTGAATTTGGGTGCGTTGGATATGTCCAGTTGTCACAGAATCTATTAAATGGAGAGATACCGTCGACCATTGGTGCAATGAGAAACATGAACTTGCTCCTTCTGGACAACAATCAACTCTCAGGGAGCCTTCTACCAGAGATTAGTGAACTCCAACTTCTTGTTTTTAATGTCTCAAACAATTCCATCTCTGGTGTGATTCCTTCAGACATTGGTTCTATGGCTATTTCAGCACCTGCCCCTTTTGAAACCTTTCCCAAGCTCCAATAGCCGTCAATGGCGTCTCCTTCTGCTCTGCTTTCTCAGTATTGATATGGCCCGACAAAGGTGCGCACGACGATTCAAATACCTATTCGCACAGTGAAAATGAGTGCTTAAACTAATTGGTGCGCATTTGTCATATACATATCAGGAGCATCGCCCATTTCATACAAATTAAACAGATCATTATATAAAGGAGATCTAGCAGTTGTATGTGACCGAAAGAAGTGGAGACAATTATCTGGGCGACACTATGGCACCACCTGAGACTGGATTGTAGATCGAGGTCGGAAGCAAGCATAGATAGGAGTGGTTACCGCCCGCATAGCTACTCGATCGCATCTGACCCTCGCTCCCGTGCGGCCACGCCGGGCGCCCCCGCCGGCCATCTCTAGACCTGCTCCATGCCAAGTCCTCCCCTTCTCCCACCACCACTGCCACCGGGAGTGTCGCTGGGCAAAGCCCGTGTGGCGCGGCAACGGATCTCCTCGACCAAATCTCAGGATTACAGCGGTAGTGCTCGCTCCGGTCGTTCAACGGTAGTGACATGGAGTGGCGGCGCCGGCCAGGATTGGTGAGGGCAATGGTCGAACCCGATCTGGACCTAGATGGGTTCGGACGGGCCTTGACCCAGGCTGCAGTACCTGCTACATCCCGTCGACTCCAACGATGGCACGCGGGCTCCCGGGTTCGTCCCTTGGCACGAGGAACCCGTCGGCTCTTGCCCTGGGTGTGGCGATGGTGGCGTCCTCCCCCGTCAGAGGTGGTCTGCCGGCTGGTTGTGGCAGATCCTTGGATCCCACGGCTAGTCCCCACGGCGAGTTGGGGAGGCGTGGTTGCCGTTGAAAACCAAAAACTTTGACTATGGTCAAGGGGTGGATGATGGCGGTGTCTATGCGTCGTTACCTTTGAAGGCATCGCCATAGCAACCACCTTCTACCCACTCGCATTGCTCCGGGGGAACCCCAAATCCGAGAACCCCGGATCAGAGGATGGCGGCGCTCTCCCTCATGAGGGCATTGTTATGGAGCAACTACTGGACGGAGGACGTAAGGAGTGGAGCGGTGTGCATGTACCGCATTGACGATGGTGAGATTCGGCGGTGTGGCGCAGTGGTGTCCCAGTGACGGACGTGTGATGATGGATTCACGCAGGTAGGTGGCGTTGTCTGGCGCCGTGGTGTCGTCGACAACAGGCCTGGCAAGGTCAATGCGTCAATACCGGCTCTGAAGATGGATCAGTGTAAGATTGTGGCGGCAGCTTCTGCAGTGTGCACGAGCGGTGACCATGAGAGTGCGCCGGACCGGTGTGTGCCTCAGACCTGGCAATGCGACTTGGTTAGGGCCTCCGGCATTAGATGTTGATCTTTGGTGTGAGGTCTGGGTATGCGGCTCAGATAATCTGCACCCCTTCAACAAGTTGATAGGAGTAGTGGTGGATTTTGCCGAGATGGTGACTTCAAACTTGTTGATGCATTACTTTGTATGGTCTTGGTGAACAATTAATAAAATGATTGCATGCATTGTCCTGATGCAGCCGGAGGTCATCCTCCTTTTCAAAAAAAAAGATAGCACTGGTTGATTTGTACCACTGGACTCTATGGTACGAATGATTCTCATTTGTGTTATGCAAGAGATGATGCGTACGTGGATTCTCTGTGATAACTGTTCACCAATGATGCACTATTATAAACTACAAACTACTCGAGAGCAAGCAAGCAGGCAAAAGGAATTATACAGATCGTCAGAAGTGTACTACTATGATCATTGATCATGATCATGTTCCAATTGATTTTGCACTGCCTTAACAAACAGAAAATAGAAAGAAGAAAAAAAAAGTCTCCTGAGGAGAGGATACTCCAGCCACTCAGTTCACAAGGCAATTATCCACTCCCCTCAAAGTGGGTTTCAAGGAAAAACTAGAGCCAAAGCCAATTGTCCACTAATTAACAGGTCCCGTGAGGAGAGGAGACTCCAGCCACCCGGTTCACTAGGCAATTATCCACTCCCCTCAAAATCAATTTCAATATATGACAATTCATGCGTACTCCCTCTGTAAACTTTGAGTGAGACATGTGTGGCTTATCACACTAGTAGCGTCTGGTTCACCAGGCAATTATCCAGAAAATCTGGCGCCAAAAATAATCCCATGCTGCCATGCATGCTTGACTCAAATATCCCGTCAACTCTTTCTTTTTGAAGGCCAATTCATGAATAGCCAGGTTTTCTTGGCAGTATCTGTTGGCCCAATCCCGACGTCGAGTACTTTACGACGATAAGTGGCGACCGACGATAGGCGACGAGGAAGCAACGCTGGCTTGTGATAGACCACCCTCAGTGTAAAGCTAGCCTCAAGCTAGCAATCTATCCTTCCGTGAATGTGTGGTACTAATAGTAGTACTTCTGGCCGGAACAACACATAATACACGCACGTAGACAACCAGCCAATCGATCTATACTTTGATCGATCAAGCACTCAGCAACGCACGTACTCAGATTGTTTGATGGCCGCATGGGCGTGTCGCTCCTGTTGCTTTTCTTTATTCCATGGTGGTACAAAGTATAGGGGTATCTATTTCTATATAAAGGACTGTACTAACGTTCATACGTATGGACTATAAGCGACAGGGCCGGGCTAACAAAATATGGGGCCCTGTGCCAAACTATAAAACAAGGCCTACCGCACTAGAAAAATAGACCTATAATAGTACTATATAGGCTATAATGTGTTACATAGGAATATAACATATCAAGAATCACACTTGTTAATTGAAAAACTTGTTTTCAGCTTAAACTACGTTTCTACCTCGCAGCAGGGGTGGTAAGCAATCTTCAAATCAATGTTCAAACAAAGCTTAACTACTTTTCTAGATGAAATCTTAGCACACAAACAACACACTTATTATGGCATTAAATTAAAACAAAATAACCTGGAGGATTGAGTTCTGCGTGTGATCCCCTTGCTGACTTTGTCCTTGGACCACTCTGCTGCTAGGTAACCCTCTTGTCTTTGGACCCCCAGATCTCCCTTTTCCCTTCAAGTTTATGGAGAATAGGGTTATAAGAAGACTATGGAGTCCAATTGACTGAAGAAAAATAGATTAACCCGGAGATTATAGAAAGAGGATTTTACCTATCATTGAAACTTGAGGAGAAATTTGTTGGGAATGAGCAAATCGGGATCTCCTCCTCTTGTTGGAACTGTCACGGTCGTTGATCGATCCGACGATCCCATTTTCAATCCAGCGGCGGCCTGAGGAGCGTTGCCGACGACGCGACGTTCCCGTTTCCTATAGGCTGTAGCGACGCATACGCGAGTGCTTTTGTGATTTTGCCTTTTGAGATCGATCCTATTACTCCCGATGATCCCGTTTTCTCTTTTTTAGGGCACCTACTATCCTGTTTCCTATCGATCGATCAGGAGATTTGCAGACGCGCTAGCCGGAGGTGGGAGCGGCCCAGCGCCATGAGAGGCCCATCGTCCAGGAGCAGGTTTTTTTAGAAATACATACTAGTCTTACTTAAAAATTTGGGGCCCTTGAAATTTATGGGCCCTGTGCGGGCCGCACAGTTTGTACAACTATGTGCCTGGCCCTGATAAACGATAGATCCGCACGATTCATTTATGGTCGTTCGGGCTGCTGTTGCTGAGTGTTGATTTGTTTTTGAATACAGAAACAAACACATTCAGTCCAATCTTTTTCCTAATATATAGTTGTATATAGGACAAAACTGCTGATGTCATCAAAGATTCCATCAAATTTAAAATTTTAAAATGTTCTTTAGGTCAAACCATCGCTCCGATTGAAAAACTGTTTTCACATAAAAGATTCGTCGCGACGATACCTTCGTAACTAGATCCTATGTTCGTATATTTTGACGACTTTTTTTGGGTCAAAAGTTATCACACCTAGGCTAAAATAAGTTATCACCTTTATGGTATGTCAGTTACCATCATGTTTACATAGAAATCATCGGGGCATAAAAATGGCTCCTCCAACATTCTCTCCACATGCATATGCATTAGAGCACATGAAAGCAGATGTCATTGTAGATTCTCTCTATTTCAAAATAGTAAAAAAAAATAATAGATCAAACAGTCGTTTCTGAAAAATTGTTTTCACATAAATATTTGTCGCAACGAGAACTTCCAAACTAGATCTTATGTTGGCATGTTTTGATCATTTTTTTGGTCAAAAATTTACCGTAAACTTATCAGTTATGTTATACGTATATTAACATGTTATCAGCTCGTGGTATTTGTACCTAAGTTACCGGGTCAAAGTTACCGTGGTATTTGTACCTAAGTTATCAGCTCGTGGTGCATATATTACCGTGCTATTATGCATAGAAGTAACCGGGGTATATTTCAACAAATTTTTATTTGGGTCTAAAGTTACCGGGGTGTTTGTACCTAAGTTATCAGGTCTGTGATGTGTGATTTACCATGCTATTCACACAAAAACTATTGGGGGAGGAAGTATATTTCATGAACAACCCTTCCCCTACCACCATCGCCAGAGGTTAGCAGGACTAGGGTACATAAGTTATCAGGTCTGCGATGTGTGAGTTACCATGCTATTCACGCAAAAGGTATCGGGACGATATTTCATCACCCCCGCTCCTGGTCACCAAAGTTACCAAGACCGGGGGTACATAAGTTATCAGGTCTGCGACATGTGAGTTATCGTGTTATTAACATAAAAGTTACCGTGGGTATATGTCATCACTCCCCTAGCCAAAAGTCATCAGGACCGTGTCACATCACTTATCAGGTTTGCAGTGTAAAAGAAGCCGAAAAATAGATCCCATTTTATTCAGGGTAGTAAAATGCACTTTTCTCATACCGGAGTACAACAGGTCTATGATGTGTGAGTTACCATGCTATTCCAATAAGCTTACCAGGGGGATATTTCATCAACACCCCCCCCCCCCCCCCCCAAGTTACCAAAGTTATCAGGACCGGGGTACGTAAATTATCAGGTCTGTGATGTATGAGTTACCATGCTATACACACACACACAAAAATCAACAGTACATTTCATCACCCCCCTCCATCTCGCCAAAATAAACTCAGTGTCATCAACTTGAGACTAGTTGGTAAAAAAAATCTACTTAAGTGCGGAAAATATCGAACATTGCAGTAACTTTTGTGCAAACCTAAAAGAGGAGACATGTTAAATAGCCTATTTACTTTCATTTGTTCAAGAAAAGGGAACATATGTGAGGTGGTTGGCTAGTAGAGTTACCTCCTAAGAGGTACAAGGATCGAAACATGTTGTGCATATAACCATACTAATAGAGTAGATAAGTCATCAGACTAGAAAAGAACAAGAAAACAAATGCCAAAGTGGTAAGAAAAAATAGTGTAAAATAGGAAAAGAAAGAAAAGGGTTTATTTTTCACCTTGCGTTAGAGACATGTACAAATAAATACTGACCTAATTGTAAAAACTAGCTGATTGTAGGCCCTGTGGTTACCTACCTCCATCCTCTACCAGGAGGTCTGGGGATCGACTCCCGCTTCTCCAATTTTTAACCAGAAAAAAGAAATTAGTCTCTAAAATCCCACAATAATTAGAAACATCTGGCCATTAATTTTTTTAGTTAACAAATCATGGTCGTTAGATCTTCATAAGGCTGGTTGTAATGGGGAGTATCATATACTTCCGCTTCCTCCAATTTTTAACCAGAAAAAAGAAATTAGTCTCTAAAATCCCACAATAATTAGAAACATCTGGCCATTAATTTTTTTAGTTAACAAATCATGGTCTTTAGATCTTCATAAGGCTGGTTGTAATGGGGAGTATCATATACTAGTATCATGCATATGATACTAGTGTGTGATACTACCTCCCTAATGCATAATATCATATATTAGTATCATGTAGTACTCTATTTATTGACATGCATGACACAAAGTAGCATAACATTTATTATGATACTACATCCTCTCTTTCTTTATTTAATGTTGTGACACCTCATCAAAATTGCCTAGTTGGCATGCATGATATTAGCTATGATACTACCATTACGACCAGCCTAACTTGGTGGACCCCTCACGTATCTTTTTTTTTGTGGGGTAACCCCTCACGTATCTTTCAGGAGGAAATACAAAGGCCTCACATAACCTTACATAAAAAAAAGACCTCACATCCTTTAAAAAAAAGACCTCACATAACCTGGTGGATCCTTCACGTATCTTTCCAGGAAGAAATACAAAGGCATCACGTATCAATCGAGGAATCTTGGAGATAGAAAATAAGACAATCCCCCTCATATAGGAGTAGACCTAACATACGCAGTTTTTATCAAAAAAAAAACACACCTAACATACGCATCCAGGCAAGAAAATAGATCGGAAGCTATCCTCTTCTCGCCTCCGCTTTTCCTCCCATCCTTCCACGAAAGATCGATCTGACGTATAACTTTCAAATTGGGATACATTTGGAGGATTGGAAACGGTGAGAAGGTGAATATATAGACTGATCCATGGATCCCAGGGAGCCCGGATAGGAAGGTTATTTCAGGTCGTGGTCATACTCTGCTCAATTTTGTTAGTGACTTAATCGATCCTATATCAGGGACATGGGATGAAGCACTGATTCGAACAATTATGAATCCGGTGGATGTTAGGCGAATTATGCAAATACCACTGAGTCACAATGCATTTGACGATTTTATTGCATGGTATCCTGACTGCACTCAGATGGACATTAGGGATGATATGAGGGGTGTGGTTGGGTCACCTTTTTTCTTTCTCTCTCATGTTTGGTCACTGACCGGGCGCGTCCATGGACATTTGTGGAGGATTTGAGAGTATGAAGTGTGTTAGCTGATTATCGTGTTAGCTGAGATGACATTGTTCTTGGTTATTTTAGCTAGCTCCATCATTAGCATCTTAACTTATTTTCAAAAGCCCGTAGCAAAACACGGCCATAGAGTCCGTTATTAACATCATAATTTAGTTTCAAAAACCCGTAGCAACGCACGAGCGTTCTACTAGTTCTGTTAGTGACTTAATCGATCCTATATCAGGGACATGGGATGAAGCACTGATTCGAACAATTATGAATCCGGTGGATGTTAGGCGAATTATGCAAATACCGCTGAGTCACAATGCATTTGACGATTTTATTGCGTGGCATCCTGAACGCAAAGGGATATTCACAATACGATCAGCGTACAAAATACAATGGTATCGTACTTTTGGGACACACACAAACATGGCTGAACGCCCAAGGCAATCCCAAGCTCCGGAAGTGTGGACTAGACTCTGGAAACTAAATATACCACGTAAAGTTTCGATATTTTGCTGGCGTGCTCTTCATGGAATCATCCCTCTAAAATCCATACTAATGAACAGGCATGTGGGATCGGCTGGTGCTTGTCCCGTTTGTCATGGAGCTGCTGAGGATATAAAACATCTTCTTTTTGAATGTTTGACGGCCAGAGAACTTTGGAGAGGCCTGGGCATATTGGAAATTCTTGACGAAGCTGCAACGGTGGATCGCTCTGGTTCAGTAATATTGGAGCATTTACTGTTGGCAGAGGATAAGCCAGTTCCGATGAAGCCGAAATTGGATATTAAACAAATTCTTGCTGTTGGTAGTTGGTACCTCTGGTGGACTCGTCGCCAACACACTCATGATGGAGCAACACACCCGCCAATGAGATGGCCTATGTCTGTTCTAGCAATTGCGAACAATTTTCATCAAGCAAATGAGAAGAACAGGGTGACAATTGAACAAAGATGGTTGAAACCCGGTCCAAAATTTGTTAAGTTAAATGTAGATGCCTCCTTCTATGCGGATGAGGGTGCTGGAGCATCGGCGGCAATCCTTAGAGATGAGAAGGGTAATTTTTTGACAGCTCGGTGCAAATATATTCAGTATGCATCTGATGTAGTTACCTCGGAAGCTATGGCGATGAGAGATGGATTGATCTTTGCATGCTCATTAGGATTCAACAGGGTGGAGGCAGAGTCAGATTCTTCAATTGTTATTGACTATTGCTCACGACAAACAGAACGGTGGGACTCGGCTGCAGCAGTATTTGCAGAATACATTGACGTGTCTTTGTCAATTGGGAATGTTATCTTTAAACATTGTGCCCGTTCTTCGAATCAAGCGGCACATGTGCTAGCTAGTTACTGTTTTTGTAATAAGATTTGTAGTTCATGGACTGATGAGCCCCCGGCTTGTCTGGTTTCCAAACTCGTAGATGATGTAATTCCTATTTAAAATCAATAAAGCTAGCCATGATGGCCTTTCCAAAAAAAAAGATCGATCTGACGTGCTCTGCTGGATGAGTTCCCAAGTAATTACACTCACACAGTTACCTATCTAGACATAAGGTATGCATCCAGCAGAGAAAATAGAAGGAAATTTGTGCCCTTCTCGCCTCCTCTTTTCCTCAAATCCTACAATGGAAGGTTGATCAGAAGTTCTTTGCTGGATCAATTCCCTAGAAATTCCATGATGTTGTCATTCTCTAGGTGAGGATCAGTGGCTCCGTCCTCAACTATGCATGTACATATACAGCCCGCTGACTGGCAGTTTTCTGACATAAGTCTCTACATTAGCAGGCTATATGGTGCTTTGCGTGTAGGGACATAGAGGATGTGAAGACCCATGGCAGCACGGGCGACTCACTGGATACAAAACGTAGGGTTTTCCGTCGTCAAGGCATTCCCTTGATTCCGCCCACCCAGTCCTTAACTCTCTTTTATACTCAGCAGGGTGAATGAGAGCATGGAGGCAACTAGCTACATCACCCACGTTAAGCTAATATGTGCAGATTGGCTGATGCAGACCTTCCGGCGCATCATGTGGCCCGCTGTTTGTTCGGACAATGCACTGGATCGAGGGCTGGCTGCATCATATATTGTTTGATATAACAACATAGATCTAGATTTTCATGTCTGATTAATCTTTTCCTTTTTTGTAAAATCTGCAGATCTACGATGGATGAGGATCTTGCTGCACGATATGGGGCTTGTAGGTTGATCGGACCAGGACTGGATCGGACAGTGAGCTATATGAAGTCTCGAGGAGCCATGATGTGTCGCGTGTCAAGACTATTAACGTTCATGCTGGATTGAAGCTCAACATAAGATGGACGGCAATGTTAGTTTGCAGCATGTAAGTTTTTTTTTTTATCACGTTCTGCCCGTGGGTCATATCTGTGTACAACATATATCTCCTTGTGTAATTAGCGTCACCGCCTATATAATCATTGTAATCACGTCGCCTCCATGAGCTGGCCATTATTGTCATCTATGAAGTCAAAAAATTCATTGAACTAATAAATTTTCATTCATGTGCATTTCATGAACATAATGTTTGCATTTTTTGAACAAGTACCTTAATACTAACTTTCCATTGAAAAAATAGTGTTAACTTGATTTTCCAAATTCAGGCTCTGACTAATATTTAATCCAGTAGTATGTGGATGCAGATGCGGATGCTGTTAATAACACTGTTGTAAATATCCAATTGCCTTTTCAAATCTTGGCCGCCGAAAGTTACTCACTACTAGAGCCTCCATTTCTCTCTTTGAAGGTGTGAAATTTATCAATATGTTATTACAATTTTTTTGTAGGGTATATATGGAGTGACATGGAAACTCTTGAATGGACAACCCCTTCTAATAATAACATACAAACTTCATGATCCTGATTTTTTCCATCTATCTATTATTCCTACAACTCCTTTTATTAACTATGTGTATGTAATAATATATGTCTCACCACTAGACGCACAAAAGCATGAGTTGGAGATGTCCTTGAGAGAAGTATCGTCGTAGTATTAAATTATTGGGTAAATACATAATAGAATTATTATTTTAGGCAACCAGCGTGAGCTATACCTTTTTTTTAGAATGAAGGCTCAAGGCGAGCCCGGCTTTGAATTAACAAAGCCATCAACCGGCCAGGAGTACAGCAACCGCCAACTTACAAAAAAAAACAAAGAAACAGCTAAAAGGATACATAGTGCTGTGCAAGCAGCTAAAAGGCTTCCTACCATCTACAAGCAAAGATGAAGAAACTAAAGAACAGGACCAGCTTGAAGACAATGAAGCCCTCCACCGAGTTCAATCCATCCCGTACACCAGCAAGCCTTGCGGAGATCCAACTAGCATGTAAGGGAACGCTGACAACTCCATTGACTCCAACCGCATCGTTGACAACATCCTGCAACCCCGAAGGGGCTCCCTAGCCCCTCGCCTGGCATGAGGCGGCGATCCGTTGGGCGATGCAAACGCTCTCCCTAGAGCAAAGATGTACAACCGACGCCATTGCCGCCCGGAGAGCCTGACCAGGGCACCACTAACTCGCGCCGCCGAGCTCCACAAATTTAAGACATTTTTCGTATAGCCATTACTCAAGAAAGATGAGCAATGGAGAGGTGCGTGATAGAAAATGGTTAGTGTTTTCAAAACACACAAAGAAAGTGTTCTGTTTTTGCTGTAAGCTTTTCAATTCTGATAAATGCAAGAGTGCAATGGGGAATGATGGGTTTTGTGATTGGAGGCATATTAATGAGAGACTGAAAGAGCACGAAGCTAGTGTCGACCATATTACCAACATGAACTCATGGAATGAATTGAGAGTTAGACTGAGCAAGCATGAAACAATTGACAAAGATTTACAGCAACAAATCACAAAGGAGAAAGAACGCATAAGGCAAGTTTTGTTAAGAATTGTTGCCATTGTGAAATTTCTTGGTAAGCGCAATTTGGTTTTTAGAGGATCCAGTGAGCAACTTTATGATGATTGTAATGGAAATTTTTTAGCTTGTGTGGAGATGGTTGCAGGGTTTGATTTGGTAATGCAAGATCATCTTAGGCGTATTCAAGATAAAGAGATCCATCACCATTATCTTAGCCATAAAATTCAAAACGAGTTGATTTCTCTTATGGCTAGTGACATTACAAATTCTATTCTCAAGATTGTCAAAGTGGCCAAATATTTCTCTGTTATCCTAGATTGTACCCCGGATGTGAGTCATCAAGAACAAATGAGTTTGTTGGTTCGATGTGTTCATATATCTGATGGAAAAATACAAATTGTGGAGTACTTCCTTGCTTTTTTGGTAGTGGAGGACACATCTGGTTTGGGAATTTTCAAGGTATTGGTTGATTCTATGAAGTCCTTCGGTTTTAATATTGATGATATTAGGGGCCAAGGTTATGACAATGGATCCAACATGAAAGGAAAATACAAGGGGGTGCAAAGTCGGTTGCTTGAGGTAAATCCAAGAGCTTTGTATATGCCATGTGCTTGCCACAGTCTTAATCTTACCCTTTGTGATATGGCTAAATCTTGTGGTAGAGTTGTTTCTTTTTTTGGAATTGTGCAACGAATATATGTATTATTCAGTGGTTCTACGAAACGAAGGAAAGTTTTTGTTAGCCATGTGACAGATTTGACTGTGAAATCGTTGAGCAATACTCGTTGGGAGAGTCGTATCAAAAGTGTTAAAGCAATTAGATTTCAAGCTCCTAACATAAGATCAGCTTTACTTGAGTTATGTGAAGATAGTGGTACCGAACCCAAGGATAGGAGTGATGCAAAAAAATTGTTTGATGTGCTTGGCAGCTATGAGTTCATACTTGGCATGGTCATTTGGCATGACATTCTATTTGCTGTAGATTCAGTAAGCAGGAAGCTGCAATCACCATCCATGTGCATTGAGACTGCCTTAAAGCAAATAGATGGCATGAGGACTTATTTTGACACTTATAGAGAGGAAGGGTTTGATTCTAGTGTGAGCATTGCCAAAGAAATCGCAGCTGAAATGGGTGTAGAGCCATCATTTCTAGTAAAGCGTCGTGTTTCTAGGAAGAAACAATTTGATGAAGATGACAATGAAGAAGCGATATTGGAAGCTGAGAAGGATTTTAAAGTCAATTATTTTTTGATTATGGTTGATAAGGCGGCCACTTCACTGAAAATTAGATTTGACGAACTTGAGTCATTCAAAAATATATTTGGATTTTTAATGAGTTCAACGGCCTTGAAGTCATTGGACCGTTCTGAACTTAAAGACAGTTGTACAAAATTTGCAAGTGCTTTCTCTTCGGGTGGTTCATCTGATGTTGATTTAAATGATCTGATCTCTGAGTTAATTGTTATGCAGTCAACTTTGCCCGATAGAACAATGTCCGCTATGGAGATTTTTGAGTTTGCAAGGGAAGCTGATTGTTATCCAAATATTGCTATTGCATATCGGATTTTCTTTACTATGCCTGTTACTGTGGCATCAGCTGAAAGAAGTTTTTCGAAGTTGAAATTGTTGAAGAACTACTTGAGATCTACAATGTCGCAAGAGAGGTTAAATGGCTTGGCAACTTTATGCATCGAGAAAAATTTGGTTGATGAAATTGACATTGATACTATCGTTAGTGATTTTGCATCTCAGAATGTTAGAAGAAAATTTTGAAGGTAATATGTAATACATTATTTGATATGGACAATCATTCTGGACGCACTTAATTATTTTCTTTGATACAAATTATATGTACATATGATGGTAATTAATTAGGCATTTATATTAAGGGCCCCGAAGGGCCCCGGATTGTAGTTTCGCCCCGGGCCCCCAAAATCTCAGGACCGGCCCTGCTATCAGGGACTCGCGCCCCTGCCTTTATAACACGCAGCCGTCGCCCTGAACCGGGTATGACGTTTCCCACATGGTAATCAGAGCCTAACTCTTCCATTACATCTAGGTTTTCTCTCCTCCACCGAAACCTCCTACCATGGCTTCCTCCAGCGCCTCCAACCCTACCCTCTCTGGCCAAGTCACCGAGCGTCTCACATGCACCAACTACATCCTATGGCATGCCCAGATCACGCCTCAACTCCGCGGTGCTGGTTTCTTCGGGTACGTGGACGGGAGCATGGCGGAGCCAGCCAAGGTCGTCGTCTCCAAGGACAAGGATGGCAAGGAGGAGACCACCCCGAATCCTCTACATCAACTTTGAATCAGGGAAGACCATCATGTACTGGGCTATCTTCTGAATAATCTGTCCAAAGAAGTACTCGTACAGGTGACCGCGATCACCCACGCGCATGAGCTGTGGATGGCGTTGGCGAGGATGTTCTCGTCAACCTCGATGTCCCGCATCAACAACATCCGTGCCGCCCTCACAAACACACAGAAGGGGACGCAATCGGTGGCCACATACTTTGCGCACATGCGCTCTCTCGCCGACGAGCTTGCAGCAGTGGAGCAGCCACTTCAGGATGACGAGCTGATCTCCTACATCCTCAATGGCCTCGACATGGACTACCAGCCGCTGGTCTCTGCCCTTGACGACCGCACCACTCCGGTCACCCTTGATGAATTGTTTGCTCAGATGAGTAACTTTAATTAAAGGTGGCTTTGTTCCAAGGGGCAGGGACCGGAGGCGGCTTCAAGTCTTCAGCAAACATCGCCACCCGCAGCAGCAGCGGTGGCGGCTCTCGCTACCGTGGACCCCCTCTCCACAAGGGCAAGAGCTCTGGCGGGGGAAACAGCGGCGGCCAGAACGACAACAACATGCGCGGCGGCGGCCGGTGAAGGAAATATGCCCTAGAGGCAATAATAAAGTTATTATTTATTTCCTTATATCATGATAAATGTTTATTATTCATGCTAGAATTGTATTAACTGGAAACATAATACATGTGTGAATACATAGACAAACTTAGTATCACTAGTATGCCTCTACTTGACTAGCTCATTAATCAAAGATGGTTACGTTTCCTAACCATGAACAAAGTGTTGTTATTTGATTAACGAGGTCACATCATTAGTTGAATGATCTGATTGACATGACCCATTCCATTAGCTTAGCACCCGATCGTTTAGTATGTTGCTATTGCTTTCTTCATGACTTATACATGTTCCTATGACTATGAGATTATGCAACTCCCGTTTACCGGAGGAACACTTTGTGTGCCACCAAACATCACAACATAACTGGGTGATTATAAAGGAGCTCTACAGGTGTCTCCAAAGGTAGATGTTGGGTTGGTGTATTTCGAGATTAGGATTTGTCACTCCGATTGTCGGAGAGGTATCTCTGGGCCCTCTCGGTAATGCACATCACATAAGCCTTGCAAGCATTGCAACTAATGAGTTGGTTGCGGGATGATGTATTACAGAACGAGTAAAGAGACTTGCCGGTAACGAGATTGAACTAGGTATTGGATACCGACGATCGAATCTCGGGCAAGTAACATACCGATGACAAAGGGAACAACGTATGTTGTTATGCGGTCTGACCGATAAAGATCTTCGTAGAATATGTAGGAGACAATATGGGCATCCAGGTCCCGTTATTGGTTATTGACCGGAGACGTGTCTCGGTCATGTCTACATTGTTCTCGAACCGTAGGGTCCGCACGCTTAACGTTACGATGACAGTTATTATGAGTTTATGCATTTTGATGTACCGAAGATTGTTCGGAGTCCCGGATGTGATCATGGACATGACGAGGAGTCTCGAAATGGTCGAGACATAAAGATTGATATATTGGAAGCCTATGTTTGGATATCAGAAGTGTTCTGGGTAAAATCGGGATTTTACCGAAGTACCGGGAGGTTACCGGAACCACCCGGGAGCTATATGGGCCTTAGTGGGCTTTAGTGGAAAGGAGAAAGGGGCAGCCCAAGGTGGGCCGTGCGCCTCCCCCCTCCCCTAGTCCTATTAGGACAAGGAGAGGTGGCCGGCCCCCTCTCTTTCTTTCCCCCCTCAAGGAATCCTATTCCAACTAGGATTGGGGGGGGGGATCCTACTCCCAGAGGGAGTAGGACTCCCTTGGCGCGCCCTCCATGGCCGGTCGCCCCCTCCCCCTTGGCTCCTTTATATACGGAGGCAGGGGGCACCCTAGAACACACAAGTTGATCCACGTGATCGTTCCTTAGCCGTGTGCGGTGCCCCCTGCCACCATATTCCACCTCGGTCATATCGTTACGGTGCTTAGGCGAAGCCCTGCGTCGGTAGAACATCATCATCGTCACCACGCCGTTGTGCTGACGGAACTCTTCCCCGAAGCTTTGCTGGATCGGAGCCCGGGGAACGTCATCGAGCTGTACGTGTGCTAAGAACTCGGAGGTGCCGGAGTAATGGTGCTTGGATTGGTCGGATCGGGAAGACGTACGACTACTTCCTCTATGTTGCGTCAACGCTTCCGCAGTCGGTCTGCATGGGTACGTAGACAACACTCTCCTCTCTCGTTGCTATACATCACCATGATCTTGCGTGTGCGTAGGCAAATTTTTGAAATTACTACGTTCCCAACAGTGGTATCATAGCCTAGGTTTTATATGTTGATGTTATAGGCACGAGTAGAACACAAGTGAGTTGTGGGCGATATAAGTCATACTGCCTACCAGCATGTCATACTTTGGTTCGGCGGTATTGTTGGACGAGACGACCCGGACCGACATTACACGTACGCTTATGCGAGACCGGTTCTCCCGACGTGCTTTGCACATAGGTGGCTTGTGGGCGACTGTCTCTCCAACTTTAGTTGAACCGAGTGTGGCTACGCCCGGTCCTTGCGAAGGTTAAAACGGAGTCAAATTGACAAACTATCGTTCTGGTTTTGATGCGTAGGTGAGATTGGTTCTTGCTTAAGCCCGTAGCAGCCACGTAAAACTTGCAACAACAAAGTAGAGGACGTCTAACTTGTTTTTGCAGGGCATGTTGTGATGTGATATGGTCAAGGCATGATGATGAATTTTATTGTATGAGATGATCATGTTTTGTAATCGAGTTATCGGCAACTGGTAGGAGCCATATGGTTGTCGCTTTATTGTATGCAATGCAATCGCGATGTAATGCTTTACTTTATCATTAAGCGGTAGCGATAGTCGTGGAAGCATAAGATTGGCGAGACGACAACGATGCTACGATGGAGATCAAGGTGTCGCGCCGGTGACGATGGTGATCATGACGGTGCTTCAGAGATGGAGATCACAAGCACAAGATAATGATGGCCATATCATATCACTTATATTGATTGCATGTGATGTTTATCTTTTTATGCATCTTATCTTGCTTTGATTGACGGTAGCATTATAAGATGATCTCTCACTAAATTATCAAGAAGTGTTCTCCCTGAGTATGCACCATTGCCAAAGTTCGTCGTGCCCAGACACCACGTGATGATCGGGTGTGATAAGCTCTACGTCCATGTACAACGGATGCAAGCCAGTTTTTGCACACGCAGAATACTCAGGCTAAACTTGACGAGCCTAGCATATGCAGATATGGCCTCGGAACACGGAGACCGAAAGGTCGAGCGTGAATCATATAGTAGATATGATCAACATAACGATGTTCACCATTGAAAACTACTCCATCTCACGTGATGATCGGTTATGGTTTAGTTGATTTGGATCACGTGATCACTTAGAGGATTAGAGGGATGTCTATCTAAGTGGGAGTTCTTAAGTAATTTGATTAATTGAACTTAAACTTATCATGAACTTAGTACCTGATAGTATCTTGCTTGTTTATGTTGATTGTAGATAGATGGCTCGTGCTATTGTTCCGTTGAATTTTAATGCGTTCCTTGAGAAAGCAAAGTTGAAAGATGATGGTAGCAATTACACAGACTGGGTCCGTAACTTGAGGATTATCCTCATTGCTGCTCAGAAGAATTACGTCCTGGAAGCACCGCTGGGTGCCAGGCCTGCTGCTGGAGCAACACCAGATGTTATGAACGTCTGGCAGAGCAAAGCTGATGACTACTCGATAGTTCAGTGTGCCATGCTTTACGTCTTAGAATCGGGACTTCAACGACATTTTGAACGTCATGGAGCATATGAGATGTTCCAGGAGTTGAAGTTAATATTTCAAGCAAATGCCCAGATTGAGAGATATGAAGTCTCCAATAAGTTCTATAACTGCAAGATGGAGGAGAACAGTTCTGTCAGTGAGCATATACTCAAAATGTCTGGGTATAATAATCACTTGATTCAGATGGGAGTTAATCTTCCAGATGATTGCGTCATTGACAGAATTCTCCAATCACTGCCACCAAGCTACAAGAGCTTCGTGATGAACTATAATATGCAAGGGATGAACAAGACTATTCCTGAGCTCTTCGCAATGCTGAAAGCTGCGGAGGTAGAAATCAAGAAGGAGCATCAAGTGTTGATGGTCAACAAGACCACTAGTTTCAAGAAAAAGGGCAAAGGGAAGAAGAAGGGGAACTTCAAGAAGAACGACAAGCAAGTTGCTGCTCAAGAGAAGAAACCTAAGTCTGGACCTAAGCCTGAAACTGAGTGCTTCTACTGCAAGCAGACTGGTCACTGGAAGCGGAACTGCCCCAAGTATTTGGCGGATAAGAAGGATGGCAAGGTGAACGAAGGTATATGTGATATACATGTTATTGATGTGTACCTTACTAGAGCTCGCAGTAGCACCTGGGTATTTGATACTGGTTCTGTTGCTAATATTTGCAACTCGAAATAGGGACTACGGATTAAGCGAACACTGGCGAAGGACGAGGTGACGATGCGCGTGGGAAACGGTTCCAAAGTCGACGTGATCGCGGTCGGCACGCTACCTCTACATCTACCTTCGGGATTAATATTAGACCTAAATAATTGTTATTTGGTGCCAGCGTTGAGCATGAACATTATATCTGGATCTTGTTTGATGCGAGACGGTTATTCATTTAAATCAGAGAATAATGGTTGTTCTATTTATATGAGTAATATCTTTCATGGTCATGCACCTTTGAAGTGTGGTCTATTTTTGATGAATCTCGATAGTAGTAATACACATATTCATAATGTTGAAGCCAAAAGATGTAGAGTTGATAATGATAGTGCAACTTATTTGTGGCACTGCCGTTTAGGTCATATCGGTATAAAGTGCATGAAGAAACTCCATACTGATGGACTTTTGGAACCACTTGATTATGAATCACTTGGTGCTTGCGAACCGTGCCTCATAGGCAAGATGACTAAAACACCGTTCTCCGGTACTATGGAGAGAGCAACAGATTTGTTGGAAATCATACATACCGATGTATGTGGTCCGATGAATATTGAGGCTCGTGGTGGATATCGTTATTTTCTCACCTTCACAGATGACTTAAGCGGATATGGGTATATCTACTTAATGAAACATAAGTCTGAAACATTTGAAAAGTTCAAAGAATTTCAGAGTGAAGTTGAAAATCATCGTAACAAGAAAATAAAGTGCCTACGATCTGATCGTGGAGGAGAATATTTGATTTACGAGTTTGGTGTACATTTGAAAAATTGTGGAATAGTTTCGCAACTCACGCCACCCGGAACACCACAGCGTAATGTTGTGTCTGAACGTCGTAATCGTACTTTACTAGATATGGTGCGATCTATGATGTCTCTTACTGATTTACCGATATCGTTTTGGGGTTATGCTTTAGAGACGGCCGCATTCACGTTAAATAGGGCACCATCAAAATCCGTTGAGACGACGCCTTATGAACTATGGTTTGGCAAGAAACCGAAGTTATCGTTTCTTAAAGTTTGGGGCTGCGATGCTTATGTGAAAAAGCTTCAACCTGATAAGCTCGAACCCAGATCGGAGAAATGTGTCTTCATAGGATACCCAAAAGAGACTGTTGGGTACACCTTCTATCACAGATCCGAAGGCAAGACATTCGTTGCTAAGAATGGATCCTTTCTAGAGAAGGAGTTTCTCTCGAAAGAAGTGAGTGGGAGGAAAGTAGAACTTGACGAGGTAACTTTACCTGCTCCCTTATTGGAAAGTAGTACATCACAGAAAACTGTTTCTGTGACACCTATACCAATTAGTGAGGAAGCTAATGATGATGATCATGAAACTTCAGGACAAGATACTACTGAACCTCGTAGATCAACTAGAGCGAGATCCGCACCAGAGTGGTACGGTAATCCTGTTCTGGAAATCATGCTGCTAGATCATGATGAACCTACGAACTATGAAGAAGCGATGGTGAGCCCAGATTCCACAAAGTGGCTTGAAGCCATGAAATCTGAGATGGGATCCATGTATGAGAACAAAGTATGGACTTTGGTTGACTTGCCCGATGATCGGCAAGCAATTGAGAATAAATGGATCTTCAAGAAGAAGACTGACGCTGACGGTAATGTTACTGTCTACAAAGCTCGACTTTTCGCAAAAGGTTTTCGACAAGTTCAAGGGGTCGACCACGATGAGACCTTCTCACCCGTAGCGATGCTTAAGTCCGTCCGAATCATGTTAGCAATTGCCGCATTTTATGATTATGAAATTTGGCAGATGGATGTCAAAACTGCATTCCTGAATGGATTTCTAGAAGAAGAGTTGTATATGATGCAACCGGAAGGTTTTGTCGATCCAAAGGGAGCTAACAAAGTGTGCAAGCTCCAGTGATCCATTTATGGACTGGTGCAAGCCTCTCGGAGTTGGAATAAATGCTTTGATAGTGTGGTCAAAGCATTTGGTTTTATACAGACTTTCGGAGAAGCCTGTATTTACAAGAAAGTGAGTGGGAGCTCTGTAGCATTTCTGATATTATATGTGGATGACATATTACTGATTGGAAATAATATAGAATTTCTGGATAGCATTAAGGGATACTTGAATAAGAATTTTTCAATGAAAGACCTCGGTGAAGCTGCTTACATATTAGGCATAAAGATTTATAGAGATAGATCAAGACGCTTAATTGGACTTTCACAAAGCACATACCTTGATAAGATTTTGAAGAAGTTCAAAATGGATCAAGCAAAGAAAGGGTTCTTGCCTGTGTTACATGGTGTGAAGTTGAGTCAGACTCAATGCCCGACCACTGCAGAAGATAGAGAGAAAATGAAAGGTGTTCCCTATGCTTCAGCCATAGGCTCTATCATGTATGCAATGCTGTGTACCAGACCTGATGTGTGCCTTGCTATAAGTCTAGCAGGGAGGTACCAAAGTAATCCAGGAGTGGATCAATGGACAGCGGTTCGAGAACATCCTGAAATACCTGAAAAGGACTAAGGATATGTTTCTCGTATATGGAGGTGACAAAGAGCTCATTGTAAACGGTTACGTTGATGCAAGCTTTGACACTGATCCGGACGATTCTAAATCGCAAACCGGATACGTGTTTACATTAAACGGTGGAGCAGTCAGTTGGTGCAGTTCTAAACAAAGCGTCATAGCGGGATCTACATGTGAAGCGGAGTACATAGCTGCTTCGAAAGCAGCAAACGAAGGAGTATGGATGAAGGAGTTCATATCCGATCTATGTGTCATACCTAGTGCATCGGGTCCAATGAAAATCTTTTGTGACAATACTGGTGCAATTGCCTTGGCAAAGGAATCCAGATTTCACAAGAGAACCAAACACATCAAGAGACGCTTCAATTCCATCCAGGATCAAGTCCAGGTGGGAGACATAGAGATTTGCAAGATACATACGGATCTGAATGTTGCAGACCCGTTGACTAAGCCTCTTCCACGAGCAAAACATGATCAGCACCAAGGCTCCATGGGTGTTAGAATCATTAGTGTGTAATCTAGATTATTGACTCTAGTGCAAGTGGGAGACTGAAGGAAATATGCCCTAGAGGCAATAATAAAGTTATTATTTATTTCCTTATATCATGATAAATGTTTATTATTCATGCTAGAATTGTATTAACCGGAAACATAATACATGTGTGAATACATAGACAAACTTAGTGTCACTAGTATGCCTCTACTTGACTAGCTCGTTAATCAAAGATGGTTATGTTTCCTAACCATGAACAAAGTGCTGTTATTTGATTAACGAGGTCACATCATTAGTTGAATGATCTGATTGACATGACCCATTCCATTAGCTTAGCACCCGATCGTTTAGTATGTTGCTATTGCTTTCTTCATGACTTATACATGTTCCTATGACTATGAGATTATGCAACTCCCGTTTACCGGAGGAACACTTTGTGTGCCACCAAACGTCACAACGTAACTGGGTGATTATAAAGGAGCTCTACAGGTGTCTCCAAAGGTAGATGTTGGGTTGGCGTATTTCAAGATTAGGATTTGTCACTCCGATTGTCGGAGAGGTATCTCTGGGCCCTCTCTGTAATGCACATCACATAAGCCTTGCAAGCATTGCAACTAATGAGTTGGTTGTGGGATGATGTATTACAGAACGAGTAAAGAGACTTGCCGGTAACGAGATTGAACTAGGTATTGGATACCGACGATCGAATCTTGGGCAAGTAACATACCGATGACAAAGGGAACAACGTATGTTGTTATGCGGTCTGACCGATAAAGATCTTCGTAGAATATGTAGGAGCCAATATGGGCATCCAGGTCCCGCTATTGGTTATTGACCGGAGACGTGTCTCGGTCATGTCTACATTGTTCTCGAACCGTAGGGTCCGCACGCTTAATGTTACGATGACAGTTATTATGAGTTTATGCATTTTGATGTACCGAAGATTGTTCGGAGTCCCGGATGTGATCATGGATATGACGAGGAGTCTCGAAATGGTCGAGACATAAAGATTGATATATTGGAAGCCTATGTTTGGATATCAGAAGTGTTCCGGGTAGAATCGGGATTTTACCGGAGTACCGGGAGGTTACCGGAACCACCCGGGAGCTATATGGGCCTTAGTGGGCTTTAGTGGAAAGGAGAAAGGGGCAGCCCAAGGTGGGCCGCGCGCCTCCCCCCTCCCCTAGTCCTATTAGGACAAGGAGAGGTGGCCGGCCCCCTCTCTCTCTTTCCCCCCTCAAGGAATCCTATTCGAACTAGGATTGGGGGGGGGGGGGAATCCTACTCCCAGAGGGAGTAGGACTCCCTTGGCGCGCCCTCCTTGGCCGGCCGCCCCCTCCCCCTTGGCTCCTTTATATACGGAGGCAGGGGGGCACCCTAGAACACACAAGTTGATCCACGTGATCGTTCCTTAGCCGTGTGCGGTGCCCCCTGCCACCATATTCCACCTCGGTCATATCGTTACGGTGCTTAGGCGAAGCCCTGCGTCGGTAGAACATCATCATCGTCACCATGCCATTGTGCTGACGGAACTCTTCCCCGAAGCTTTGCTGGATCGGAGCCCGGGGAACGTCATCGAGTTGTACGTGTGCTAAGAACTCGGAGGTGCCGGAGTAACGGTGCTTGGATCGGTCGGATCGGGGAGACGTATGACTACTTCCTCTACGTTGCGTCAACGCTTCCGCAGTCGGTCTGCGTGGGTACGTAGACTACACTCTCCCCTCTCGTTGCTATACATCACCATGATCTTGCGTGTGCGTAGGCAAATTTTTGAAATTACTACGTTCCCCAACAGCCGGCCCTCCTCCAACAACAACAGGGGCCGGCGCACCAGCTCCTCCAAGAGCAACAGATCACGCCCGGATGCCGTTCGGTGCCAAATCTGTGGCAAGCTGGGACACTCAGCTAAAGATTGCTGGTACCGGTTTGAGGATGATGATGATGCATCATCCCAAGATGAAAAAGTGGCCGGGGCAGCTGAAGCCTCATATGGTGTTGACACGAACTGGGACGTCGACAGCGGAGCCACGAACCACATCACCGGTGAGCCGGAAAAGGTGACCATGCGCGAGAAGTATCGCGGCCAAGATCATATCCACACTGCTAGTGGAGAAGGTAATAAGATTGGTCACATTGGTCATTCTGTTATTAAAACCCCTCATAGAAAAATTCATCTCAGAATTTTTTTGCATGTTCCTAGCGCTTCCAAGAGTCTTCTTTCCATTCATCGCATTGCCATTGATAATCATGTCTTTCTTGAATTTCACCCCTTCTTCTTTTTGATCAAGGATCAGGCCACGAGGAGGGTAGATGTGTTCGCGGGCTTTACCCATTGATTCCGGAGATTCGAAGATTCAATAAACAAGTTTTTAGTGCCACCAAAGTTTCATCCACACGGTGGCACGATCGATTAGTACATGCATCTTTTTCTTTAGTTGAGCATTTGCTTAGGAAAAATAAGCTCCCATATGTTGGAGAGCGTGATGTTGAAACAATTTGTGATTCCTGTCAGAGAGTTAAAAGTCATCAGTTGCCTTATCCTATTTCTACAAGTATTTCTACCAAGCCTTTGCAACTTATTTTTCCTGATGTGTGCGGACCCGCTCCCTCCTCTGTTGGTAGACATACATACTACGTGAGTTTCATTGACGACTATAGTAAATTTACCTGGATCTATCTTCTTAAGAAAAGATCCGATCACTAGTAGAAAAGGGGGCAAAGGTTCAGGCCGGGTAAGCCCATTAGTCCCGGTTCAGTCTAGAACCGGGACCAATGGGTGCATTGGACCCGATTCGTGAGCCCAGGGGGCCGCCCGGGCCACGTGGGCCATTGGTCCCGGTTCGTCTGGACCTTTTGGTCCCGGTTGGTGGGACGAACCGGGACCAACGGGCCTCGCTCCTGGCCCACCACCACTGGTCCCGGTTGATGGCATGAACCGGGACCAAAGGCACCCCTTTAGTCCCGGTTCATGCCACCAACCGGGACCAATGGTGGTGCCTATATATACCCCCTCGCGCAAGAGCAGAGCACACTGCTCTGTTTTTTCTGGCCGATGGGGAGAGGGCCTGGTGGTGCTCTAGCTCACCTCCTATGCACACAAGGTGTTCGATGGAATGCCCGAGCCACACTACTTAAGCTTTCTCCTCTCCAAGCTCGACCTCCAAGCTCCATTTTCCTCACTATTTGTCTAGGTTTAGCGGTCCGTCACGCCCCGCCCCCGTCTTCACCACCGTCGATCACCCGCGCCGATCTCATCACCGGCACCACCGTGGTGAGCCTCTTGTTGTTCTTATCTTCTTTCTGAAAGGAAAAATATTCTTACTTGTATGTTTAGATAGATACTTGTATCATTTTCTTACTTTTATTATTGCATCTTATATAGTGCGATGGTTTTGGTATCCGCCCCCGTCGGCCCTCGTCTTGTCTATGATTCGGATGTGGTATATATTATCTTTATAACTATTGGTTCATTTATTGTTTATGAAAATTATGCCGACCAACGTGACATAGATTTTATTTATCTAGGAGGTATGTGAACCGGAAATTCCAACCGACCCTATTGTTGAGAGGTTAAATTTAGTTGAAGAAGAAAACAATTTCTTGAAGGAAAAAATAAAAAAAATTGAGGAGGAGAAGATGATATTGGAGTTGCATGTTGCGGATGTCGTCGATGATCACAAGATTAAGATGGATGTAATGCGCTTGAAGATTAGAAAGATTAGAAAATATGCCGTTCATACCAAGGCTTGGTATCATTATGCCGTTGGATCAATTGTTACCTTGCTTGCGATTATGATCGCGTTTGTTTTCGCATTGAAATGTTTTACATAGTTTCAATGTATGGTTTAATTAATTAGATGCTCTGGAGAGCTATATGTTGTTAGATGAGAACTATGTATGTACTTTGGTTTTAATGTGATGATGAACTTCTATTAATTTGGTCACTTATATATAACGCACGCAGATGAACCGGCAATGGATGTACGGTGACTGACACACCTTCGAGTACATTAAGGGCGTGCATGAATTTCTCGAAGCGGCTGAGGCAAACAAGCAGAATGGTTTTATGTTTTGTCCATGCCCTAATTGTGGGAATACGAAGTCTTACTCTGACCGGAAAATCCTTCACACCCACCTGCTTTACAAGGGTTTCATGCCACACTATAATGTTTGGACAAGGCACGGAGAAATAGGGGTTATGATGGAAGACGGCCAAGAAGAAGAGTACGATGACAACTATGTGCCCCCTGAATACGGTGATGCTGCAACGGGGGGTGCTGGTGAAGATCAAGAGGAACCAGACAATGTGCCCAATGATGCTGCAACGGGTGAAGCTGCTGAAGATCAAGAGGAACTAGACGATGTGCCCGATGATGATGATCTCCGCCAGGTCATTGTCGATGCAAGGACGCAATGCGAAAGTCAAAAGAAAAAGCTGAAGTTCGATTGCATGTTAGAGGATCATGAAAAAGGGTTGTACCCCAATTGCGAAGATGGCAACACAAAGCTAGGTACCGTACTGGAATTGCTGCAGTGGAAGGCAGAGAATGCTGTGCCTGACAAAGGATTTGAGAAGATACTGAAAATATTGAAGAAGAAGCTTCCAAAGGATAACGAATTGCCTGACAGTACATACGCAGCAAAGAAGGTCGTATGCCCTCTAGGATTGGAGGTGCAGAAGATACATGCATGCCCTAATGACTGCATCCTCTACCGCGGTGCATACAAGGATCTGAACGCATGCCCGGTATGCGGTGCATTGCGGTATAAGATCAGGCGAGATGACCCTGGTGATGTTGACGGCGAGCCCCCCGGGAAGAGGGTTCCTGCGAAGGTGATGTGGTATGCTCCTATAATACCATGGTTGAAATGTCTGTTCAGAAACGGAGAGCATGCCAATTTGATGTGATGGCACAGTGAGGACCGTAAGAAAGACGGGAAGTTGAGAGCACCCGCTGACGGGTCGCAGTGGAGAAAAATCGAGAGAAAGTACTGGGATGAGTTTGCAAAGGACCCAAGGAACGTATGGTTTGCTTTAAGCGCGGATGGCATTAATCCTTTTGGGGAGCAGAGCAGCAATCACAGCACCTGCCCCATGACTCTATGTATGTATAACCTTCCTCCTTGGATGTGCATGAAGCGGAAGTTCGTTATGATGCCAGTTCTCATCCAAGGCCCTAAGCAACCCGACAACGACATTGATGTGTACCTAAGGCCATTAGTTGAAGAACTTTTACAGCTGTGGAATGGAAACGGTGTACGTACGTGGGATGAACACAGACAGGAGGAATTTAACCTAAAGGCATTACTGTTCGTGACCATCAACGATTGGCCCGCTCTCAGTAACCATTCAGGACAGACAAACAAGGGATACTATGCATGCACGCACTGTTTGGATGACACCGAAAGTATATACCTGGACAGATGCAGGAAGAATGTGTATGTGGGCCATCATCGATTTCTCCCGACCAACCATCAACGTCGAAAGAAAGGCAAGCATTTCAAAGGCGAGGCAGAGCACTGGAAGAAGCCCGCCATGCGTACCGGTGATCACGTACTTGCTATGGTCAATGATTTACATGTAATCTTTGGAAAGGGTCCCGGCGGACAAGCTGTTCCGAATGACGCTGAGGGACGCGCACCCATGTGGAAGAAGAAATCTATATTCTTTGACCTACCCTACTGGAAACAGCTAGAGGTCCGCTCTTCAATCGACGTGATGCACGTGACGAAGAACCTTTGCGTGAACCTGTTAGGCTTCTTGGGCGTGTATGGGAAGACAAAAGATACACCTGAGACACGGGAGGACCTGCAACGTTTGCACGAAAAAGACAGCATGCCTCCGAAGCAGTATGAAGGTCCTGCCAGCTCTCCTTAATTTCCAAGCTTTATTTGAAAGGAAATTCGACACCAAAATCATAGCCCTCCAATCTGATTGGGGTGGCGAATACGAGAAGCTAATCTCCTTTTTTCAAAAACTTGGCATCTCTTATCATGTGTCGTGTCCCCATGCCCATCAACAGAATGGGTCTATTGAACGCAAACACAGACACATTGTAAGGTCGAAGTTGGCTTTGCCCTTCTTGCTGGCGCCCTTAAAATTTTGGGACGAGGCCTTTCTCACAGCAGTTCATATCATTAATATGCTACCTAGTTGTGTTATCAACAATGAAACTCCCACTGAAAGGCTACTCCACACCAAACCAGACTACACTTCTCTCCGTGTGTTTGGATGCGCCTGTTGGCCCAATCTTCGCCCTTACAATGATCGAAAACTCAGCTTTAGGTCCAAACAATGTGTGTTCATTGGCTATAGTGCTCAACACAAAGGCGTCAAGTGTCTTGATGTTTCAACCGGACGCGTCTATATTTCACGATATGTTGTTTTGGATGAAACAAAATTTCGCCTTGCCACCCTTCATCCCAATGCCGGTGCCTTACTTCGTCAAGAATTCTTCTCTTACCACCTAGTCTCACCGGTCTAGATCAAGGGGGAAATAACTGTAATGATCATGTGATGACTAATCCTCATAACCGTGCACTTGAGCTTTGTGATGATGCAGATGGCAATGGTGTTGAAAATGGCGAAGGAATCACATAGAATGGTGAAGAAATCAACCCAAACAGCCCACATTTCATGTGTCACACAGCGGGGAACAGATCTTCATCAGGAATGGGGCTCCAGCACCGTGGCAGCAAATCTGCCCCGGGATCCGTGTTGCAGCAGGGCGCCAGCGCGCCAGATCCCATGTCGCCCACCAGGTGCGGCGACAACGACCCAGCGGCAGCCACGCGGCTCGCCTCAACTGGGCCAGAAGCGGCGTCCGGCCCGCACCAATCCCTAGAGGTCACGCGGCAGGAGCCCTCGGCCCGCTGGCCCGCGGGCGGACCCCGCCACTACATACGCCGCCAGCTAGGCGCGTGATCCGGTGCCGATTCGCCCCAGCCCACGACAGGCGTGCGATTCGAGGCGGATCCGGTCAGGACCATGTTCTCCACTGATGTCTACTACACAACCTTCTTCTTGTAGACATTGTTGGGCCTGCAAGTGCACAGGTTTGTAGGACAGTAGCAAATTTCCCTCAAGTGGATGACCTAAGGTTTATCAATCCGCGAGAGGCGTAGGAGGAAGATGGTCTCTCTCAAACAACCCTGCAACCAAATAACAAAAAGTCTCTTGTGTCCCCAACACACCCAATACAACGGTAAATTGTATAGGTGCACTAGTTCGGCGAAGAGATGGTGATACAAGTGCAATATGGATGGTAGATATGGGTTTTTGTAATCTGAAATAATAAAAACAGCAAGGTAACAAGTGATAAACGTGGGCGTAAACGGTATTGCAATGATAGGAAACAAGGCCTAGGGTTCATACTTTCACTAGTGCAAGTTCTCTCAACAATAATAACATAGATAGATCATATGACAAGCCCTCAACATGCGACAAAGAGTCACTCCAAAGCCACTAATAGCGGAGAACAAACGTAGAGATTATGGTCGGGTACGAAACCACCACAAAGTTATTCTTTCAAATCAATCCGTTGGGCTATTCCTATAAGTGTCACAAACAGCCCTGGAGTTTTTACTAGAATAACACCTTAAGATACAAATAAACCAAAACCCTAATGTCACCTAGATACTCCATTGTCACCTCAAGTATCCGTGGGCATGATTATACGATATGCATCACACAATCTCAGATTTATCCAACCAACATAAAAGTACTTCAAAGAGTGCCCCAAAGTTTCTACCGGAGAATCAAGAACGTGTGCCAACCCCTATGCACAGGTTCCCAATGTCACGAAACCCGCATGTTGATCACCAAGACATACATCAAGTGGCACATGATATCCCATTGTCACCACAGATAATCACGGCAAGACATACATCAAGTGTTCTCATAAAGAATCAATCCGATATGATAACTTCAAAGGGGAAACTCAATTCATCACAAGAGAGTAGAGGGGGAGAAACATCATAAGATCCAACTACAATAGCAAAGCTCGGGATACATCAAGATCGTGCCATAGAGGGAACACAAGAGAGAACACGAGAGAGAGAGAGAGAGAGAGAGAGAGAGAGAGATCAACCACATAGCTACTGGTACATACCCTCAGCCCCGAGGGTGAACTACTCCCTCCTCGTCATGGATAACGCCGGGATGATGAAGATGGCCACCGGAGATGGATTCCCCCTCCGGCAGGGTACCGGAAAGGGGTCCCGATTGGTTTTTGGTGGTTCTGGAGGCTTGCAGCGGCGGAACTCCTGATCTAATCTCTGTTCTGGAAGTTTTAGGGTACGACGGTATATATGGGTGAAAGGAGAACGTCGGTGGAGCTACGGGGGCCCCACGAGGCAGGGGGGCACGCCCGGGGGGGAGGGCGCTCCCTCCACCCTCGTGACCGCCTCGTGGCTTTTCTGACGTGGGGTCCAAGTCCATCAGGTGGGTTTCCTTTCAAAAATAACTTCTCCGGTTGATTTCGTTCCGTTTTGACTCCGTCTGATATTCCATTTCCTCGAAATACTGAAATAGGCATAAAACAACAAATCTGGGCTGGGCCTCCGGTTAATAGGTTAGTCCCAAAAATAATATAAAAGTGGAAAATAAAGCCCAATATTGCCTAAAACAGTAGATAATATAGCATGGAGCAATCAAAAATTATAGATACGTTGGAGACGTATCATCCACGCGGTCTGGATCTTCTGCGCCTCCCGTCACGGCTTCAGCATCGCCCGTCGCCACAGAAGATCCCGCCGACACAACTGCTGGCGCGGCTGGTGCGTCGGGAGCGCCAGGGGGATCTGCCTCGGGATTGTCTGGTCCAGAGGCTGGATCTTCTGTGCCCGCCAAGGACGCCACCTCTTCTTCTCAACCTCGTACATGGCTACAGAAGGGAGTAATTCAACCCATCAATTATAAACAAATAACTAAGTTCGGCTTAGTGTGTACCACAGGTGAACCTGGTACGCTTGATGAAGCTCTTGTGGATACACGCTGGAAAAAGGCCATGGAAGAGGAATACATGGCACTTCAGAAAAATAAGACGTGGCATCTTGTGTCTCCATGGTGAGGTAAAAATTTGATTGATTGTAAGTGGGTTTATAGGATCAAAAGAAAGTCCGATGGAACCATAGATCGCTACAAAGCCAGACTTGTTGCAAAAGGCTTCAAACAGCGGTATGGCATAGACTATGAGGACACCTTTAGTCCAATGGTTAAGGCTGCTACTATTCGCCTTGTACTATCTATTGCAGTTTCCAGGGGATGGAGTCTCAGACAACTAGATGTACAGAACGAGGTCCTTCATGGTGTTCTCGAAGAGGAAGTATGCATGAAACAACCTCCTGGTTTTGAGAACAAGGATAAACCCTTTCATGTGTGTAAGCTTGACAAAGCTCTATATGGACTGAAGCAAGCTCCCAGGGCATGGTATTCTCGTCTCAGTCAGAAACTACAAGCACTTGGTTTTGTTCCTTCAAAATCTGATACATCTCTATTCATCTATAATAAGTCCAAAACATCTATTTTTGTTCTTATCTATGTCGATGATATTATTGTCACAATTTCATCTAATGAAGCAGTGACAGGATTGTTGAAGGACCTAAGTGATGAGTTTGCTCTTAAAGATCTGGGAGACTTACATTTTTTTTCTAGGGATTGAGGTAAAGAAAACTGAAGATGGTCTTCATCTCTCTCAAGAAAAGTATGCTGCTGATTTGGTAAGAAGAGTTAGCTCGCAAGGATGTAAAGCCTCTCCAACTCCTTTATCTAGCACAGAAAAATTGTCACTTAAAGAGGGAGATCTCTTGGGTCAAGAGGATAGCACTAGATATAGAAGTCTAGTAGGAGCACTTTAGTACCTCACCTTAACAAGGCTAGATATATCCTTTGCAGTCAACAAAGTATGCCAATTTCTTCATGCACCCACTACTGTTCATTGGACTGCTGCCAAGCGCATAGTGACATATGTGAAAAATACTATGAGTATTGGTCTTACATTCACCAAATCTTCATCAACTCTTGTCAGTGCTTTTTCTGACTCTGATTCGGCAGGATGCATAGATGACAGACGCTCCACTGGTGGATTTGCAGTTTTCTTTGGACCAAATCTTTTATCATGGTGTGCAAAGAAATAGGCTACTGTATCACAATATAGCACTGAAGCTGAGTATAAAGCATTGGCAAAGGCCACTGCTGAGATTATCTAGGTTCAGTCCATGTTGAGAGAGCTGGGTGTGAAGCACACCAAAACTCCATGTTTATGGTGTGACAATCTAGGTGCTACTTATCTGTCTGCTAACCCAGTTTTTCATGTCTGGACAAAACACATTGAGATAGGTTTCCATTTTGTCAGAGAAAGAGTTGCAAAGAGACAATTGGATATTTGCTTTGTGCATTCACGAGATCAGGTTGCAGATGGCTTCACAAAAGCATTGCCTACGATTTTTTTTGAAGAGTTCAAGCGTAATCTCAACTTGACCAAGTTGTGATTAAGGGAGGGTGTTAAACAGCGTTGCTATGGTGTAAAGGTGGTTCGGTTCAGCCATGTATTCTGGTTCAACCGCATAGACTAGATAGATATTCTCTGTAACAATATTCTCCTTCTAGTTTATCTCTTGTACTTCAAGTAGCTTATCCCTTGTATCTCAAGTTTCTATCCCAACAACTTGTACGCTATCAGGGAGTCGCGCCCCTGCCTTTATAACAAGCAGCCGTCACCCTGAACCGCGTACGACGTTTCCCACATGCTATACATATAGACATTTCATTGACTTCTCCTAATCTCTGCTCATGTCACTCGGGTGTCTTGAAACTTTCTTGGGGAAGACACTCCGACGATGGTAAAATGGGGACCGTGTGTTAGGAACCTGAGTTTTAAGCAGCATGAAGAAGCAGAGTCAGAGATGGAGTCGCAGCCCAGGGTGGTGTCATACCCAAAGTTAACTGAAGAAGAAAAAGAAGAAGCAGAGAAGGAGGATTATTCAGAAACTGCAGGCATCAGAAAGACAGGGTCGCAAGCAGGAAACTCCAGACGTCCCAGGCAAAAGCATCAAACTATTGAGTTGTTTCCTCTTGTTTTGAGCTAGCCATTTCCCTGTTTCACAAACTACAAAAGGGTGCTACTATTTCTCCACCATTATTTTACATGGTAACTTAAATGCCCAAGAGAACAACAAATTCAGAGAAACCCTGTAACTAAAAAAGGTAAATCCTGAGCCACATGGACCTACTAATATATACATCTATCTGGGCAAAGGAAATATTGCCGGACAGCCTAACAAGTGATAACAGCTAGCATGTCCATTCCAAGTAAAGGATGGAAACAATGAGCATATATAAAACTGGCCTGGGAACAAACACCATCGTCCCAGATTAGTTACAATTAGCACGTGACAAGTGACAATAATCATAATGGTATCACAACAAACAACACCACACACACAAATGATCACCATCATCGTTTATGCTTACAAATTACAACAAGTCCATACCTTACAATTCATACCGTGACAAGCACCACCACACATGCAGAATGAGCAGGCAACAACACGCGCACTCAGGGGCTCATGCTGCAGAAGATAAGCTGAACACCCACTCTGCTTTATTCCAGTGGCGGAGACAGGGGGGACCAACAGGGGCCCTGAAACCCCCCCCCCCCTAATACAACTGATTTAAGCCTAATATACATCTGAACAAGTGATTATTTGCTATAAAAATGGTGTATTATGGTGGGTTGGCCCTCCCTGACGAGGCTCAGCAACACTCGGCCCTCCTCATTCTTTTTTCCTGGCTCCGCTGCTTTATTCCTCAATTGCTTGGAGCTCGAGCAAAGCTTGATCACACCAAACCAAATCCAATCCAATCCAATCAAATCAAACTAGAAGCCACACCGCCAAACCAAGGCAATGCATATGTCATGCAGAGAGAACACCACAAACCAATCAAACGGGAAGCAGGCAAGCAGCACTGCATGCCTCAGGATCATGCATATTGCATTGTAAGAAGCACAAGATCAATCCACGGAAGTGATGGATTACCTGCAACATATAAACCAACAATGGTATGAATGACCAACCACACACACTACTTACAGCACTATGCTGATATTTTATGTAGAAAAAAGAGTGGTAACAAGGTTCAATACAAGAGTATGCTAATTCGCATAGTGTACATACTGAGGAACATACGTATAGATGGAACTAGCAAGATGTGAAGCTCACCTGAGTACGGTGCCTCGGGGCAGTTGGGCCTTGTAGTAGAGCGAGTGGCTTGGCTCGTAGAGGGAAGGGTGGTGGTACTTCTCCAACCCGTCCCACTCCAAGTTGTCCCACCATTCCTTCTCACAGTCTACCTTGGGTGGCTTAGTGTTGCGTCCGATGGCTGGCACACGCTTGAGGCTCCAGCAGCCCCTGATCTTGATGGTCTCGAGTTTTGGTGCGGACATCCTGAACCCACAGATGCGCTGCAGCTTGGGGAGCTCGTGCAGGTGGATGCGCCTCAGATCACGAAATACTCTAATCTTATCCTGCTCTTGACGCTCAGGGCTCAAAGGGAATACCTCCCTGATGTCACCGCAGTACACTATTTCGATGGTCTCCAGCCACCTCATTGTGTATCTGTCCCAAAACCTGGACAAGGGGATCCCATGTACGAGCCTGGGGCAGTGGCCGAGGTGCAATAAGATCAGGCGAACGAAGCTACTTTCAACTGGATTGTCCCATATGTATAGTGCAGAGAGGAGCTTGGATGCCCATAACATCCGCAGAGCCGAAAGGCCGGACAAATCAGTGTCATGGGGAGCAGTGAAGAGTGTGTGTAACCTGGGGCATCTCTCCACGCAGCACCATGTTAGTCCACTCCATTTTGATCCTTGAGGAGGTCCAGGGATACTAGTGATGGACAAGTTATCATACACGTGCAGCGATGTAGCCAACTCACATATAAATTTAGGCAATAGTAAAGCACTAGTACTAGCACTTGCAGCATCCTCCAAGAGTCTATTCCCCTGCCCGTGCATCACCAACTTTATGAAACATGTAACTTGGTTCTTCCAGTGCCTCTGTATCTTGGGGCCGTCGCACATCATCATTGCTGCAACTGGGCCTTCCTTCAAGACATCTCTGTACTTGGAGTCCATTAAGGTACTTGTATGCAGGTGGACTTGCACTAGTTTCTCACTGCTACCACCAATATTAACTGCAGGACAGATATCAATAAGTACGTGCGATTCTTTTAAAAACCTTTCTATGGTAGAGAGAGAACTAAGGAGCCTTGCATCTGTGATACAAATCCGCCATCCGCCCTTAAAGATTTCCTCTTTCTGCTGGTGGAGGGATAGATCAGCATGTGGATGCACAAGTGGTGCCTCCCCTCTGTAAGTTGTTACTGATGGTGAGGTGGTGTTAATGTGCAACACTTTCGGCAACCCTTCCTTTTTCATACTCAGTGGCCACAATATTGCACGGAGCTTCTCGCAGCCTAGGATGATGATCTGCCTGGGGAGTGATCTGGCTTCCATTCCTGTCAGATTGAGGATTTTCACTCTTGTGCCTGAGAGTTCCAGCTCCTCGAGACCCCTCAATAATCCTTTCAACAACACGTTTGCCAATTCTTTGCAGCCCCTAAAAGAGATATTTTTTAACCCATCACATCCATCAATAATGACGCTCTTCAGGCTAGTGCTTGCTGGCCCAGATAAGCATGTCATGCCTTGTGTGATGTGATTTCCCGAAAAATCAAGAAGCTCCATGTTTTCCATCTCTGAGAACACATTGTTGTTGAAGAAGCAGGTGGACTTTGTTATCCGGAGCTTGCGTATGTTACATAGCCGTCCCCGTATATGGCTAATGTCCCAGTTCCTGGCTCCCATTACATTTAGCTCCCTGACCTGAGTCATGACATCCAACACCCTTGCAGACAAGATCTGATCCCAATCTGTGTAGCGCAGGTCAAGCACCCACAAACTTTGAAAGCATTCCCAAGATGTCGTGCTGCTGCTCTCCAACTCCTGCTCCTTGTGTGCATCTCTTGGGTGATGATTTGTGGTGCTTGTGCTTGTTACAAGGTCTTTGCAGTTCTCAAGCCACAAGAATCTCAGGCTCTGGCAACAGAGGAATGGAGGCGATGAGAAACTGAAAGTACACCTTGAGAGCTTGAGCACACCAAGTCTGTGCGTGTTTTGGAACAAGTTGTCGGGAATAGCACCAGAGGGACTCACTACAAGCCCACAAGTTGTTGTTGAAATCCAGTATGGCATGCACTCGACGGACCTTGCCAGGTGAGAGCTGGAAGGCACTACTCTTGATTCATCACCGTTAGGGCGGTTGTCCATGTCCAGCAACAACAACAGCTCGCGTTGCAGAGCATTGCTAACTTGCCATGATTGGTCTATCTCGGTCAGTGCGATGATCCCATCACATGCCCAATAGTTACTGCTATGGATAGCCCAGTCATATTCAATCATCTGACACTGAGAGCTAATCCAGGATTGTTTCAACATATACAAAACACACTCTGCAGCAATCTCTGGATTGATGATGCAATGTCCATGCTTATTGAAAGAAACTTCTACAGCCTCCTGGTGCACTAGATACAACCAAAGCTCCCGTGGATCTCGTACATCACTTGAAGCTGAAAGAATAACATCTGTTGTTTTACTCTTCCTCACACTGTCTACCATCTTGGGATCCATCCGGAACCTCCCTTGGAAGGTCCATACCACCTTGTTGGTCAAATACGGGTATACAGAAAGACCAAGTCTAGATATGTCAATCTCCTCATTGCTTCCGTTGTGAAGAACAGCAAGAAATCTGCGGCCCTGCATGCTCCTTTGGATCTCAATTGCAACATCTGCTATCTCTGTGCGAGAGCTCTGATCAATAATCCCATTGAAATCATCCTCCTCATCCTCCTTGTCAAACATTTTCATCACCCAATTAGGAAGCTTCAGCTGCTCTGCGATTTCTCTCTGGAGTGCTCTTGTGCTCTCCCACTTTGAGCAGTCAATGTGGATGACTTGCTCAAAATACAGTCCAGGAGGCCTAATCAGTTCCTTTGATTCCAAGCGCCGAGCTACGACTTGCAGTACGGCAGATGCCCCCAGTCCTTCCCAGCCATCGAAGTAGATGACGTTCTGTCTACTTTCATTGAGTTCATTGAGAATTCCATTAACGGCCACATCAATGGTGTCTGCCTTGATAACCTGCATGCATATATGCAGCTGTAAGGACTGCCAGTTCAAATGAGCTTAATATACATTTTGTCTTCCTTATTTAAGCATGCAAGTCGGCACTGGTACTGGAAATATTCTCAATCATGACTGAGAATGGTAAGTAATATTACTTGTAATGTAAATCTAATGGATGATGCGATTACATGTAAGTAATATTCTCAGTCCCATTTATATCTTAGGCATGGAGAGACATGGATATGTGATTAACTAATGACAGACCTGACGTATAAAATCTGAGCCAATAATTTACCACAATTGATGCAAAGAAGAGGGAATAAGAAGCCAAAATAAATTTTATGAAAAACTAGGCTTAATAAGTGGAATAAAGACGATAACAAGCAGAATGGAATGAAAGGTGAATGGAATGTGTAAACACACCTCCGTACGCATAATTAATTGGTAGGATCTTGCAAAATCAAGCCGCTAGATTAATTCCATTCAGCGGTTATCATTGATCAGTAAGCTCATTAATAATCTCCAGATTTGTTTCTCCGCCGTGTTTATAGATTCCTGTATACATTGAGAATTCGTAAGCAGGAGCAATAAATGAAGCTAGATTACATAAATAAATCTAGATAAGCAGGCAGGAAGATTTAGAAGAGGCGTGAGGTGAGATAGTTGCTTACCTTTGTTGACTTGAATAACTGGTACTATGTGGATAGTATGCAGCTAGCTAGATAGAAGCCAATTAGATAGTCCGGATGACACAGCAGAATAACCAATCGGAGAGCAAAAGAGGAAATGATGCATAGCTGCAACGAAATATTTGCGGGGCTCTGCACTTGTCTGGTGCTCACAAATACCTTAGACAGAATAAAAGCAAAGTACTATCTTTACCTTTAACTTTCATCTTTCTCTTTTCTTGAGAGGATTATCTTTTGCTTTTCCTAAAGATGGAAATCAATTCTTTGCTTGTAGCTGGCCAGCTGCAGGATTTAAAGATAAAGATAAAAGATTGCATGGCTTGTCCGGTCTTGCTACTAACTAATGGAAGAGCTTTCGTCTAAGGTTCATTGCCATTGCAATAAGGTACAGTGACATTAGAAGGGAAAAAAAAGGGCGTTCTACAAGTTATGTTCAGGAATGTGGCTCATATCTGTAATCCCATTTATAGCTTGATGTGCTACGCAGATTACTATACAAGTCCCACTCACAAGGATCCTTCGGAGGTAATGTGAGAGACTGACATGCTTAATTTTCCTACAGGAAGGAAAAATGCTTCATACATTGCTAGAAGCTTTACGCAAACTACCCTGCAGAAAAAAAGGTAACTTGTCGTACTCAAATCAGTTATGAAAACTCTAGTATCTATGCTATTTTGTTCTTTTTCTACACCATAGAAAAAAAACTAGTACACACGGAATTACTCATTTTATCCTCACACAAAAGGGAAAATACCAGTACATCAGTAAAGTGGAACAAACAGAATACATAGACAGCATTATAGGAAGGTGATTTAAGGTTACCATACATAGTCTATCTTATTACAATGTGGCTCTTGTTTTGCAAACGAAAACCTGCATTCCATAACCGTAAGTGGTACAGAGCCACAGCAGAACTAGTGTAAAATAGGGTCTAGCATATTGTACAAGTACACATATTTGTATACGTATGTAATTGTATTTTGATCATCTATATATTGAGACGTGAGGCTGGATGTTAGCCACCCACGCAAAACCCTAAACCTACCTCTCTAACTTGGTATCAGATAGCCACCGGGCCGTCGCGCGAACTCTACTCCGTCGCCGCCGCGCCGCCGCCGGCGCGAGTTCCCTTCTCCGCTGCCGCGCACAGCCCTCCTCCGCGCCGCCGTGATGTCATCCGCCGCCCTTTCGCTCTCCAACAGCGTCGGCACCATCACCTCGCCCGCGGCTGCCACCGTTCCCGCCGCACTCGCCGTTCCGGCGATCTCCGTCCGCCTTGGCCGCCACAACTTCATGCTGGGGGGGGGGGGGGGGAGGGGGGGGGAGGCATCGCCGACACCGTCTTAGCCGGCGCCAACCTCCATGGCTACCTGGATGGCACCACGGTGACACCCGACAAGACCATCGTTGTAGGGACCGGCGATGCCGCGACGACCGCCGCTAATCCGGCGTACCACCATTGGTGGACTCAGGACCAGAAGGTCAAGGGCCTCCTTCTCACCTCCATGGAGGAGGACATTGCCTGTCAGCTCATCAGCTGCGAGACGGCGCAGGCGGTATGGACGGCCGTCGGTGCCATGTACGGCGTGCAGAGCCGCGCCAACGTCCGTCACATCTGGCGTCAACTTCAGACGCTGAGGAAGGAGGACATGTCCGCGGCTGAGTATATGCACAAGATGAAGGCCCTCCCGACACCATGGCTGCCGCTGGCTCTCCGATCCATGATGATAAGCTCATTGATCACATCCTCACAGGACTCGGCTCCGCCTACAACCCCATCGCCACCTCCCTGGGTGTGAGTAACGCACCTATGCCCTACTCCAGCTTCTACTCGCTCGTCTTGTCGTTCAAAGCGTTGCAGGCTCAGCAGAGTGCGCCGGAAGGGTGGACTCCCTCGGCTAATGCCGTGACTCGCTCGGGCTCCTACGGCCATGGCGGACGTGCTCCCTACTCGGATCCCTACCCCTCCCAGGGTGGGGGGCGCCCGGCCGATGGCAATGGCCAGCCCGGGCAAGGCCGCCAAGGTGGCAACGGCGGCTCCAATGGTGGCCGCGACCGCAACCCCTCCTACGCCGGCAATGGTCGGCAAGGTGGCGGGGGTAACGGCGGCAACAACGGCGATGGTGGCCGTCGCAACAACTGCTAGCGCCCCCGGTGTCAAATTTGCAAAATTGGGGCCATGAGGCCAATGATTGCCGCAAGCGCTATGACCAGGACCACAACACTCGCTCCGCCAACTCGGCCTCCACCAACACCATCGACTATCCTTGGGTACTGGACACCGGGGCTATGGATCACTTGATGAGTGATATTGAACATCTCCAGGTTCACGAGCGCTATGATGGCAAGGACCAGGTTCAGGTGGCCAATGGTGCAGGTTTGTCTATTTCACACAGTGGTCATTCCCGTTTACCCGGTTCATCTCTAAAAATGCGCAACATCCTTCATGTTCCCCACATCAGAGAGCATCTTCTTTCTGTCTATCGCCTTGTTTTGTGATAATGATGTGTTTGTTGAATTTCACCGTCGTCTTTTCTTTGTTAAGGACAAAGCAACCAGGCGCGTCATTCTTCAAGGCAGCAGTCAGGGGGGGGGGGGGGTCTATCCGATTCCCTTTACTCGTGCATCGTCCTCGTCATCTCGCCATGCTTCATCCAGTGTCTGAGTTTTGTCGTCGCAATGGCATCAACGTCTAGGTCACCCTACCAATAATGTGGTCACCTCCATTGTTTGGATCCATGATTGAGGGAGTCCTGGATTAGGGGGTGTTCGGGTAGCCGGACTATACCTTCAGCCGGACTCCAGGACTATGAAGATACAAGATTGAAGACTTTGTCCCGTGTCCAGATGGGACTTTCCTTGGCGTGGAAGGCAAGCTTGGCGATGCGGATATTCAAGATCTCCTGCCATTGTAGCCGACTCTGTGTAACCCTAGCGCTCTCCGGTGTCTATATAAACCGGAGGGTTTTAGTCCGTAGGACAACTCCATCATACAACAATCATACCGTAGGCTAGCTTCTAGGGTTTAGCCTCCTTGATCTCGTGGTAGATCTACTCTTGTACTACCCATATCATCAATATTAATCAAGCAGGAGTAGGGTTTTACCTTCCTCGAGAGGGCCCGAACCCGGGTAAAAACATCGTGTCCCCTGTCTCCTGTTACCATCCGGCCTAGAGGCACAGTTCGGGACCCCCTACCCAAGATCCGCCGGTTTTGACACTGACATTGGTGCTTTCATTGAGAGTTCCTCTGTGTCTTCACTTTTAGGCCTGATGGCTCCTTTGATCATCAACAACGATACGGTCCAGGGTGAGACTTTTCTCCCCGGACAGATCTTTGTATTCGGCGGCTTCGCACTGCGGGCCAATTCGCTTGGCCACCTGGAGCAGATCGAAAGCTACACCCCTGGCCATCAGATCAGGTTTGGAAGCTTAAACTACACGGCTGACATCCGCGGGGACTTGATCTTCGACGGATTCGAGCCACGGCCAAGCGTGCCGCACTGTCTCGAGGGGCACGATCTACCTCTGCCTCCGAACAATGTCCTGGAGGCCGCACATGCACCGGTTCCGACCCTTAATTCGGAGCCTATTGCGCCAATCGAGGATGAGCGGTTGGACGACACCTCGGGGGCTGCGATCTCAAAGGCGATCGAGCCGAACGCCAGCCCTGCACTCTGCATGACCCATGACTCCGAGGATCCGGATTCCTTCCCGGACTCCGAACCCCCCGTGCCTCGGCCGATCGAATCCGATTGGGCGCCGATAATGGAGTTCACCGCAGCGGACATCTTTCAGCACTCGTCCTTCGGCGACATCCTGAACTCACTAAAGTCTCTCTCTTTATCAGGAGAGACATGGCCGGACTACGGTCAGCAAAGATGGGATGCGGACGATGAAGAAATTCAAAGCCCACCCACCACCCACTTTGTAGCCACTGTCGACGATTTAACCGATATGCTTGACTTCGACTCCGAAGACATCGACGGTATGGACGACGATGCAGGAGACGAACAGGAACCAGCACCTGTAGGGCGCTGGAAGGCCACCTCGTCATATGACATATACATGGTGGATACTCCAAAAGATGGAGATGGCGATGGAACAGCGGGGGATGACACCTCCAAGAAAGAGCCAAAGCGCCGGCGTTAGCGGCGCTGCTCTAAATCCCGCCAAAGCAAAAACGATGATTCCGGCACGGGAGATAATACCACCCCGGATAGCGCCGAAGAACACCCCCTCCAGCAAGATTCGGCACTGGAAGATGGAAAAGCCAGCCCTCATGAGAGAGCGGCAGACCGAGAGGTTGAGGATGATAACTATATGCCTCCCTCCGAAGACGAGGCAAGCCTCGATGACGACGAATTCATCGTACCATCAGACCCCGCCGAACAAGAGCGTTTTAAACGCAGGCTTATAGCCACGGCAAGCAGCCTCAAGAAAAAGCAGCAACAGCTTAGAGCTGATCAAGACTTGCTAGCTGACAGATGGACTGAAGTCCTTGCGGCCGAAGAGTATGAACTCGAACGCCCCTCCAAGAGTTACCCAAAGCGCAGGCCGCTACCCCGATCAGAGGAGGAAGCACCTACATCACCAGCGCATGACATGGCCGACCGGCCACCTCGCGGCCGCGACAGAGAGGCCTCTCGGCCCTCCACCCAAGCCATGCCCCGACGCCGTTCAACTAAGGCACGGGAAAATGCGCCAGACCCGCGAGACGTACTGGAGGACAAGGCAAGACAAATAAGATCGATCTACGGATCGCGCAGGCGCCCCACGACACGTGACGGTGATCTTCATTACGGATACAACAAATCCGGCCGGGCCGAACACAATAGACATAGCTCCTACGAGCTGCGTCGTGATATAGCCTAGTATAGAGGCGCCGCACACCCACTATGCTTCACAGACGAAGTAATGGATCATAAAATCCCAGAGGGTTTCAAACCCGTAAACATCGAATTATATGATGGAACATCAGATCCCGCGGTATGGATTGAGGATTATCTCCTTCATATCCACATGGCCCGCGGCGATGATCTACACGCCATCAAATACCTCCCGCTCAAACTTAAGGGACCGGCCCGGCATTGGCTTAACAGCTTGCCAGCAGACTCAATCGGTTCTTGGGAGGACCTGGAAGCCGCAATCCTCGACAACTTCAAGGGCACTTATGTGCGACCACCGGCAGCCACAGGAATCGGCCAGGCAATTCTGGACACGGTTCCTAACAAAGAAAAACCAGATAGTCGACTGTCCGGACGCAGAGGCCCTAGCAGCCTTCAAGTATAACATCCGCGACGAGTGGCTTGCCCGGCACCTGGGACAGGAAAAGCCGAAAACCATGGCAGCCCTCACGACACTCATGACCCGCTTTTGCGCGGGAGAAGACAGCTGGCTAGCTCGCAGTAACAACTTAGCAAAGAACCCTGGTAATTCGGATACCAAGGACAAAAGTGGCAGGACACATGGGAACAAGCAAAAGCGCCGTGTTACCAGCGACAGCAACGAAGACACGGCAGTTAATGCTGGATTCAGAGGCTATAAATCCGGTCAGCGTAAAAAGCCATTCAAAAAGAATACTCAGGGCCCGTCCAGTTTGGACCGAATACTCGAACGCTTGTGCCAGATACATGGCACCCCCGAAAAGCCAGCCAATCACACCAACAGGGATTGTTGGGTGTTCAAGCAGGTAGGTAAGTTAAGAGCCTAAAATAAAGACAAGGGGCTACATAGCGATGACGAGGAGGAGCCCAGGCCGCCGAACAACAGTGGACAAAAGGGTTTTCCTCCACAAGTGTGGACGGTGAACATGATATACGCAACCCACATTTCCAAGAGGGAGCGGAAGCGTGCGCTATGGGACGTATACGCGATGGAGCCAGTCGCCCCAAAGTTCAACCCATGGTCCTCCTACCCGATCACTTTTGATCGAAGGGACCACCCCACTAGCATCCGTCACGGCGGCTTCGCCGCATTGGTTCTCGACCCAATTATCGACGGATTTCATCTCACAAGAGTCCTCATGGACGGCGGAAGTAGCCTGAACCTGCTTTACCAGGACACAGTGCGGAAAATGGGCATAGATCCCTCGAGGATTAAACCCACAAAAACGACCTTTAAAGGCGTTATACCAGGTGTATAGGCCAACTGTACAGGCTCAGTAACACTTGAAGTGGTCTTCGGATCTCCGGACAATTTCCGAAGCGAAGAGTTAATATTCGATATAGTCCCGTTTCGCAGTGGCTACCACGCCCTGCTCGGGCGAACCGCATTTGCAAAGTTCAATGCAGTGCCGCACTACGCATATCTAAAGCTCAAAATGCCAGGCCCTCGAGGAGTAATTACGGTCAACAGAAACACCGAACGCTCCCTCCGTATGGAGGAGCACACGGCGGCTCTTGCAGCGGAAGTACAAAACAGCCTTCTTAGGCAATTCTCCAGTCCGGCTGTTAAAAAGCCAGACATTGCCAAGCGCGCCCGGAGTAACCTACAACAAGACCGCCTGGCACGTTCTGAGCAGGCGTAGCAATGCGGCCCCAACCCCAGCCCTCGCGACATAGCGAAACCAGTGCCTCGCGTACATAATTACGCTCTTGAAATACCATGGGCGCAGGGGAAGGGGCACAATAACGGTAAGCCCAAAATACGGCTTAAAACATACTAGGGGCTGCCGAATTCTTTTTTTAATTTTCTCTTACTTTCTGGACTCTATACTTTAGACGACCTGTTCGGCAATTCAACTGCCGCACAAACGATGCAAGATCCAGGGAGGCAGACAAGCCATGCCGCATTATGGAACTCCCAGGTGGTCTCTGTTACGAGCAGTATACCTATTTTGAATACAATTCCGCGGCCTGCCCCTGGCCAGGACATGTTAAATAGTCCAACATCTTTTGCTTATCATACCACTTGTATCGTTCTGCTCTGATAGCAGCCTTTCTATAAACAATGCATAGCTTTCTGTCTATTTTTTGCATTATCCTATTTTCATACATATGTTTATGACATGTCGCACCCATACACTATGGTACGGCAAAATACGCCAGAGGCTTTGATACCCCTCAATATGGTGTGAGAAGCCCGTACACTTTCACAAGTGCGGCACCCCGAAATTATATCACTATATGCATCGGCTCCGAATCATGATTTGGGTCAATACTTGGGTTTGCCCGGCTCCTATGTTTTGGTGCCTTACGTTCCGCTATATCGGCTAAGGTAGCACTAGGAGAACCACTGCGATTGTGCCCCGGTTGAGCTGGGTCAAGCACCTCAGTGGAGAAAGCTAAAACTGACTATCATGATGAGGCGAGAGACCGGTCGCTGTTCGAAAGGTTTTTCGAGTCCCTAAAGACTTATGCCGCTTCGAGCGAGGAGCTGGCTTTGTCCGGCCAAGGCGTGGATAGCGCCCCGAACTCGGTCTTCCGAACTAGGGGCTTCGCCGAAATTTAAAATTATAGAGTTTTATGGCTAAGTGAGAGTGTACAAGCATTATAGTCCGATTGCCTCATTCGTTGTGCTGAGCGCCTCCCTCGAAGGACCCAACTATGGGAAAAAGACCGCTCAGGTTTATCCCGAACACCCCAGCACTAGCGGCATGGGGCAAAAGCCGACGACTGGCCATCTCTCAATTTTTTGATAAACGGCCGCACAGAAAATAATATTTTAAATTCAACAAGCATTCCTTAGCGCCTATGAACAAGTTTTCAGCGCACAGGATAAACACGAGCGAGTTCATTCAAAAATTACATCCTTGGTACATTCATCCGCCACAAGGCGGGCACCCGCAAGAACATCCTTATAGTAGTTCTCAGGCTTGCGATGCTCCTTCCCCGGCGGCGGCCCGTCCCTCACAAGCTTCTCACCGTCCCGCTTACACAGTGCACCTTTGCACGGGCAAAGGCCCTGCGGGCACCTTCGATGCAGACGGAGTGCTTGATGACCTCGAGCCTTGGACAGGCCTCCACCAGCCGCCGCACCAGCCCAAAGTAGCTCCCGGGCAGGGCCTCTCCGGGCCACAGCCGAACTATGAAGCCCTTCATGGCCTGTTTGGCCGCCTTGTGGAGCTCGACCAGCTGTTTCAACTGGTCGCTCAAGGGCACAGGGTGTCCGGCCTCAGCATACTGAGACCAGAACACCTTCTCCGTCGAGCTGCCCTCCTCGGCTCGGTAGAATGCGGCGGCGTCGGATACGCTGCGGGGAAGATCTGCGAATGCCCCTGGAGAGCTCCGGATTCGGGTAAGTAACAAGTAGTTTACTTTTATATTTCTGCTTTGCGTAAAGAATGCCTTACCTGCCGCTATCTTTTTCATCTCCTCCAACTCTTGGAGGGCCTTTTAGGCTTCGGCCTTGGCAGACTTGGCAGTCTCAAGGGCCGCCGCGAGCTCGGACGCCTGTGTCTTTGACTCAAGCTCCAAACTCTCATGTTTTTTCATGAGAAGCCTGAAGCTCTTGCTGCACCTCGCTGACCTGGGCCTCAAGTTTCTCTCGCCCGGTGCGCTCCGCGGCCGCTTTCTTTTCGGCCTCGGACAGCGCCTGCTTGAGGGTCGCCACCTCAGTCATGGCCCCTACAATAAGCAGTACAATCCTGTTATTTTTTGCAATCACGTCTTTTTATAGGCACTTTTTCTGTAAGGTATTTCTTACCTTCTTTCTCCTCGAGCTGCCGCTTGGCAAGGCCGAGCTCTTGCTCGGTCCGCTCGAGGCCTTGTTTCAGGGCACCCACCTCCACAGTCAGTGCGGCGGTGGCTAGCAGCGAAGCCTGCATATGCATATTGACTTTTCTTTTCGAACGCCATACAGAGCATCAGGGGCTACTGTCTATGCGGTAATATTTTTACATATTTTTACTTACCTCGAAGCCTGTTAGAAGGCTAGCACAAGCTTCAGTCAGTCCGCTCTTGGCAGACCGAACCTTCCGGATCACCGTACTCATAATAGTACGGTGCTCCTCGTTGATGGAGGCGCCGTCAAGCACCTCCAGCGGATTGTCCGGCGCCTCCGGTTGGACGGAGGCCGCCGGCTCAGAAGGCTTGCTCCTCTTGGGAGAAGTTCGCCTACCGCGGCCCGGAACTGTTGAAGATTCCGGCGCGGTGTCCGGCTCAAAGCCGGACTTGGAGCCCTGGGGGTCTTGTCCCCTTTACTCCTGGAGTCCGGGAGGTCGCCTTGCGGCTCCTCCAGGACCACCTCCTCCTGCCCAGGAGCTTGTCGCGACGCCACTTCGGCGTCGTCCGTAGTGCGGGGGGAGACAGCGGGCGAAACTGAGTTCATGTCCGATGAATCCAGGGAGCCGCTCGACGATTCGTCGAGTCCGGCCCGGGGCGGGCTGCATAATTATGTTCGACATTAGGGAAAGTTGTGCAACAAAGGAACGTCATGAGTTACTCTGATATCCGAACTTACGATTTCGCCAGACGCTTGGCCCTGTCTGGCCACTCCTCTTCGTCCTCTTCGGCGTCGGGGGAGTAGTCCGGTGGAGGGGTCTTCCTCTTCCTGGACCCTTCGGCCTCCCCCGTTGGGGCGGCCTTCCTTTTCTTCCCTCCCCCCGCTGGAGGGGGAGAGGTTTCTTCTTCCTCCTCCTCGTTCTCACGGGAGGAGAGCGTCTCGGACTCGTCGGATACTGAGTCCGACACCACCATATTACGGGCACTCTTTCGAGTCCCCGTGGCCTTCTTCTTCTTGGCCTTCTTTTCCGGCACCACATAGGGCGCCGAAACCAGCAGCTTCACTAGGAGAGCAGGGGCTGGGTCTTCGGGCAAGGGAGCCGGACAGTTAATCGGTCCGGACTTCGCCTGCCAAAGGTAAGGGAGTTTAGATCCCGCATAGAGTCAAACTATGAAAAAACTTAACATCCTGTAAAAGGTGAAAATAGCATACCTCGCTAGCGTGACGCTGCGAGTTGTATCCGCGGTCCTCGGAAGCGGATGCGGGAGCCTCGGCGCCTTTGGTTAGCACATTCCAGACGTCTTCATATGTCATGTCGAAGAGCCTGTTAAGGGTTCGGTGCTGCGCCGGGTCGAACTCCCACAGATTAAAGTCCCGTTGTTGACACGGGAGGATCCGGCGGACGAGCATAACCTGGACTACATTAACAAGCTTGATTGGCTTGTTCACCAAGGACTGGATGCATGTTTGCAGTCCAGTCACCTCTTTTTCGTCACCCCATGACAGGCCCGTCTCTTTCCAGGACATAAGCCGCGTGGGGGTCCGGATCGGAACTCGGGGGCTGCAATCCATTTCAGATCGCGTGGCTCGGTGATGTAAAACCACCCAGATTGCCACCCCTTTAGGGTCTGCACGAAGGAGCCCTCGAACCATAGGACGTTGGCCATCTTTCCCGCCATGGCGCCTCTGCACTCCGCCTGGCTGCCGCGCACCACCTTGGGCTTGACGTTGAAGGTCTTGAGCCAGAGGCCAAAATGGGGGCGGATGCGGAGGAAAGCCTCGCACACGACGATAAACGCCGAGATGTTGAGGATGAAGTTCGGGGCCAGATCGTGGAAATCCAGGCCGTAGTAGAACATGAGCCCCCGGACGAATGGGTGGAGTGGAAAACCCAGTCCGCGGAGGAAGTGGGGAAGGAACACTACCCTCTCATGGGGCCTTGGGGTGGGGAGAAGCTGCCCCTCCTCGGGAAGCCGGTGCGCGATGTCTTTGGACAAGTATCCAGCCTTCCTTAGCTTTTTGACATGGCCCTCCGTGACGGAGGAGACCATCCACTTGCCTCCCGCTCCGGACATTGCTGGAGAAGGTTGAGGTGGGAAGCGCGGGCTTGGGCGCTGGAGCTCGAGTGCGCAGGAGATGGATAGGCAAAGGAGGAAGAAGGCGTAGGTAAAAAGGTGGATCCTTATCCCCTTATATGGCCGGATGCGGTTGTGCGTCCCCACTAGCCTAGTAAAACTCGCTTGCCTCCCAAGCGCCGTGATAAATGGCGCGGTTGGGTTACCCATGCCCGTATTGATGAGAATCCCGTGAATAGGGGACACGATCTCTGCTTTGACAAGACGTGCCAAGGAAACCTCCTCGCAAAACGTGCTGAGGTGGAAAAGTAAAAACGATTCGAGTAAAAGACTTGGCCGTAGTGTGATGACATACTGCGGAATACGTCAGCAGATTTGATTTGTGTTAATATTATTCTCTCTATGGAAATATGTGGAAACTTATTTTTGCAGAGCCAGACACTACTCTTGGTGTTTAAAATGTTCTTGAAGAATTTGGAGGAGGAACCCGCCTTGCAATGCCGAAGACATTCTGCGCGCCGGACTCGTCGTCATTGAAGCCTGGTTCAGGGGCTACTGAGGGAGTCCTGGATTAGGGGGTGTTTGGGTAGCCGGACTATACCTTCAGCCGGACTCCAGGACTATGAAGATACAAGATTGAAGACTTTGTCCCGTGTCCGGATGGGACTTTCCTTGGCGTGGAAGGCAAGCTTGGCGATGCGGATATTCAAGATCTCCTGCCATTGTAACCGACTCTGTGTAACCCTAGCCCTCTCGGGTGTCTATATAAACCGGAGGGTTTTAGTCCGTAGGACAACTCCATCATACAACAATCATACCGTAGGCTAGATTCTAGGGTTTAGCCTCCTTGATCTCGTGGTAGATCTACTCTTGTACTACCCATATCCTCAATATTAATCAAGCAGGAGTAGGGTTTTACCTCCATCGAGAGGGCCCGAACCTGGGTAAAAACATCGTGTCCCCTGTCTCCTGTTACCATCCGGCCTAGACGCACAGTTCGGGACCCCCTACCCGAGATCCGCCGGTTTTGACACCGACAATGATCTTCCCTGTTCTAGTTCAAATACTTCACCATTAGTGTGTGATGCATGTCAGCGTGCTAAGAGTCATCAACTCCCGTATTCTCCGTCTTATCATGTTACTACTGTACCTCTTGAATTAATACATTCAGATGTTTGGGGTCCCGCTATTGTGTCTTCGGTGGGATACAAGTATTATGTTAGTTTCGTTGATGATTACACGCGCTTCACTTGGATTTATTGCTTAAACTTAAGTCAGATGTTGAGCAAGTCTTCTATAACTTTCAGGCTCATGTACAACACCTTTTGGATTGCAAAATCAAGGCCATTCAGTCTGTATGGGGTGGTGAATACCACAAGCTCCATCGCTATTTTCAACGCACGGGCATCTCTCACCGTGTGTCGTGTCCACATACATCTTAGCAGAACGGTATTGCCAAGCGCAAACACCATCATTTGGTCGAGACCGGCCTCGCCTTACTGGCGTAGTCGTCTCTCCCACACAGATTTTGGGATGAGGCCTTTCTTACGACATGTTATCTCATCAACTGTATGCCCACTCCAGTTCTCCACAAAGACACGCCCCTGTTTCGTATGTTTCATGCTCAGCCCAATTATTCCTCTCTTCGGATTTTTGGGTGTGCTCGCTGGCCTAGTCTACGCAAGTATAATGCTCACAAGCTAAAGTTCCGTTCCAAGATGTGTGTCTTCCATGGTTATAGCCTTCTGCATAAGGGCTATAAGTGTGTCTTCCATGGTTATAGCCTTCCTACGATCACGCAAGTTCTATCTAGGAGAAGCATAGCAACGAGCAGGGAGAGTGTGTCCACGTACCCTCGTAGACCGAAAGTGGAAGCGTTAAGTAACGCGGTTGATGTAGTCGAACGTCTTCGCGATCCAACCGATCAAGTACCGAATGCACGGCACCTCCGTGATCTGCACACGTTCAACTCGATGACGCCCCTCGAACTCTAGATCCAGCTGAGGCCGAGGGAGAGTTTCGTCAGCATGACGGCGTGGTGACGGTGATGATGAAGTTATCGACGCAGGGCTTCGCCAGCACTACGACAATATGACCGAGGTGGAAATCTGTGGAGGGGCGCACCGCACATGGCTAAGAGATCAACTTGTGTGTCTAAGGGGTGCCCCCCTCCCCCGTATATAAAGGAGTGGAGCAGGGGGCCGGCCAGCCTCCTATGGCGTGCCCCAAGGGGGGAATCCTACTCCTAGGAGTAGATTCCCCCCTTTCCTAATCCTACTAGGAGGGGGAAGGAAGGGAAGAGGGAGAGAAAAGAAAGGGGGGCCGCCCCCCTTCCCAATTCGGATTAGGCTTGGGGGGCATGCCCCACCTCTTGGCCGCCTCCTCCTCTCTTCCACTAAAGCCCATGTAGGCCCATTAAGCCCCCGGGGGGTTCTAGTAACCCCCCCCCCCCCCGATACTTCGGAAAATGCCCAAACTAATCTGAAACCTTTCCGGTGTCCAAACATAACCTTCCAATATATCAATCTTCATGTCTTGAACATTTCGAGACTCCTCGTCATGTCCGTGATCACATCCGGGACTCCGAACAACCTTCGGTACATCAAATCACATAAACTCATAATACCAATCATCATCGAACGTTAAGCCTGCGGACCCTATGGTTCCGAGAACTATGTAGACATGACCGAGACTCATCTCCGGTCAATAACCAATAGCGGAACCTGGATGCTCATATTGGTTCCTACATATACTACTAAGATCTTTATCGTTCAAACCGCACAACAACATACGTTGTTCCCTTTGTCATCGGTATGTTACTTGCCCGAGATTCGATCGTCGGTATCATCATACCTAGTTCAATCTCGTTACTGGCAAGTCGATCTTTACTCGTTCCGTAATGCAACATCCCACAACTAACTCATTAGTCACATTTCTTGCAAGGCTTATAGTGATGTGCATTACCAAGAGGGCCTAGAGATACCTCTCCGACAATCGGAGTGACAAATCCTAATCTCGATCTAAGCCAACTCAACAAACACCATCGGAGACACCTGTAGAGCATCTATATAATCACCCAGTTATGTTGTGATGTTTGATAGCACAATAAGTGTTCCTCCGGTATTCGGGAGTTGCATAATCTCATAATCATAGGAACATGTATAAGTCATGAAGAAAGCAATAGCAATAAACTAAACGATCAAAGTGCTAAGCTAATGGATGGGTCAAGTCAATCACATCATTCTCTAATGATGTGATCCCATTCATCAAATGACAACTCATGTCCATGGCTAGAAACTTAACCATCTTTGATTAACGAGCTAGTCAAGTAGAGGCATATTAGTGACACTCTGTTTGTCTATGTATTCACACATGTACTAAGTTTCCGGTTAATACAATTCTAGCATGAATAATAAATATTTATCATGATATAAAGAAATATAAATAAAAACTTTATTGTTGCCTCTAGGGCATATTTACTTCAGTCTCCCACTTGCACTAGAGTCAATTATCTAGATTACATTGTAATGATTCTAACTTCCATGGAGTCTTGGTGTTGATCATGTTTTGCCCGTGAGAGAGGCTTAGTCAATGGGTATGCAACATTCAGATCCGTATGTATCTTGCAAATCTCTATGTCTCCCTCCTTTACTTGATCGCGGATGGAATTGAAGCGTCTTGATCTATCTCTATAGATCTTAATGCCCAATATATAAGCAGCTTCACCGAGGTTTTTCATTGAGAAATTCTTATTCAAGTATCTTTTATGCTATTCAGAAATTCAGTATCATTTCCGATCAACAATATGTCATCCGCATATAATATCAGAAATGCTACAGAGCTCCCACTCACTCTCTTGTAAATACAGGCTTCTCCAAAAGTCTGTATAAAACCATATGCTTTGATCACACTATCAAAGCGTATATTCTAACTCCGAGATGCCTGCACCAGTCCATAAATGGATCGCTGGAGCTTACACACTTTGTTAGCACCTTTTAGATCGACAAAACCTTCTGGTTGCATCATATACAACTCTTCTTTAAGATATCCATTAAGGAATGCAGTTTTGACATCCATTTGCCAAATTTCATAATCATAAAATGAGGCAATTGCTAACTTGATTCGGACGGACTTAAGAATCGCTACGGGTGAGAAGGTCTCATCATAGTCAACTCCTTGAACTTGTCGAAAATCTTTCACAACAAGTCAAGCTTTGTAGACAGTAATATTACCATCAGCGTCAGTCTTCTCCTTAAAGATCCATTTATTCTCTGTGGCTTGCCGATCATCGGGTAAGTCAACCAAAGTCCATACTTTGTTCTCATACATGGATCCCATCTCAGATTTCATGGCCTCAAGCCATTTCGCGGAATCTGGGCTCATCATCGCTTCCTCATAGTTTGTAGGTTCGTCATGGTCAAGTAACATGACCTCCAGAACAGGATTACCGTACCACTGTGGTGCGGATCTTACTCTAGTTGACCTACGAGGTTCCGTAGTAACTTGATCAGAAGTTTCATGATCATCATCATTAGCTTCCTCACTTACTAGTGTAGGAATCGCTGGAACTTATTTATGTGATGAACTACTTTCCAATAAGGGAGAAGGTATGGTTACCTCATCAAGTTCTACTTTCCTCCCACTCACTTCTTTTGAGAGAAACTCCTTCTCTAGAAAGGATCCATTCTTAGCAACAAATATCTTGCCTTTGGATCTTTGATAGAAGGTGTACCCAACAGTCTCCTTTGGGTATCCTATGAAGACACATTTCTCCGATTTGGGTTCTAGCTTATCAGGTTGAAGCTTTTTCACATAAGCATCGCAGCCCCAAACTTTAAGAAACAACAACTTGAGTTTCTTGCCAAACCACAGTTCATATGGTGTCGCCTCAACGGATTTGGATGGTTCCCTATTTAACGTTATTGCAGCCGTCTCTAAAGCATAACCCCAAAATGATAGCGGTAAATCAGTAAGAGACATCATAGATCGCACCATATCTAATAAGGTACGATTACGATGTTCGGACACATCATTACGCTGTGGTGTTCCGGGTGGCGTGAGTTGCGAAACTATTCCGCATTGTTTCAAATGAAGACCAAACTCGTAACTCAAATATTCTCCTCCAAGATCAGATCATGAAAACTTTATTTTTCTTGTTACGATGATTTTCCACTTGACTCTGAAATTCTTTGAACTTTTCAAATGTTTCAGACTTATGTTTCATCAAGTAGATATAGCCATATCTGCTCAAATCATCTATGAAGGTCAGAAAATAACAATACCCGCCGCGAGCATCAATACTCATTGGACCGCATACATTTGTATGTATTATTTCCAAAAAGTCTGTTGCTCGCTCTATTGTTCCGGAGAACGGAGTCTTAGTCATCTTGCCCATGAGGCATGGTTCGCAATTATCAAGTGATTCATAATCAAGTGATTCCAAAAGCCCATCAGTATCGAGTTTCTTCATGCGCTTTACACCAATATGACCTAAACGACAATGGTACGAATAAGTTGCACTATCATTATTAAACTTATATCTTTTGGCTTCAATACTATGAATATGTGTATCACTACTATCAAGATTTAGTAAAAATAGACCTCTCATCGGGTGCATGACCATAAAAGAAGTTACTCATATAAATAGAGCAACCATTATTCTCTGATTTAAATGAATAACCGTCTCGCATCAAACAAGATCCCGATATAATGTTCATGCTTAACGCTGGCACAAAATAACAATTATTTAGGTCTAAAACTAATCCCAAAGGTAGATGTAGAGGTAGCATGCCGACGGCGATCACATCGACTTTGGAACCATTTCCCACACGCATCGTCACCTCGTCCTTAGCCAATCTATGCTTAGTCCGTAGGCCCTGTTTCGAGTTGCAAATATTAGCAACAGAATTAGTTGTTGGAAATATGCCCTAGAGGCAATAATAAAATGGTTATTATTGTATTTCCTTGTTCATGATAATTGTCTATTGTTCATGCTATAATTGTATTAACTGGAAACCGTAATACATGTGTGAATACATAGACTACAACATGTCCCTAGTAAGCCTCTAGTTGACTAGCTCGTTGATCAATAGATGGTTATGGTTTCCTAACTATGGACATTGGATGTCATTGATAACGGGATCACATCATTAGGAGAATGATGTGATGGACAAGACCTAATCCTAAGCATAGCACAAGATCGTGTAGTTCGTTTGCTAAGAGCTTTTCTAATGTCAAGTATCATTTCCTTAGACCATGAGATTGTGCAACTCCCGGATACCATAGGAATGCTTTGGGTGTACCAAACATCACAACGTAACTGGGTGGCTATAAAGGTGCACTACAGGTATCTCCGAAAGTGTCTGTTGGGTTGGCACGAATCGAGACTGGGATTTGTCACTCCGTATGACGGAGAGGTATCTCTGGGCCCACTCGGTAATGCATCATCATAATGAGCTCAATGTGACTAATGAGTTAGCCATGGGATCATGCGTTACGGAACGAGTAAAGAGACTTGCCGGTAACGAGATTGAACAAGGCATAGGGATACCCACGATCGAATCTCGGGCAAGTAGCATACCGATAGACAAAGGGAAATGTATACGGGATTGATTGAATCCGTGACATTGTGGTTCATCCGATGAGATCATCGTGGAACATGTGGAAGCCAATATGGGTATCCAGATCCCGCTATTGGTTATTGGCTGGAGAGGTTTCTCGGTCATGTCTGCATGGTTCCTAAACCCGTAGGGTCTACACACTTAAGGTTCGGTGACGCTAGAGTTGTTATGGGAAATAGTATGTGGTTACTGAAGGTTGTTCGGAGTCCCGGATGAGATCCCGGACATGAAGAGGAGCTCCGGAGTGGTCCGGAGGTGAAGATCGATATATTGGACGAAGGGTATTGGAGTCCGGAATTGTTTTGGGAGTACCGCGTGACGACCAGCGTGACCGAAAGGTGTTTCGGAGGCCCCGACAAGCGCTGGGGGGCCTTATGGGCCAAGGGGAGGGGGCACACCAGCCCACTAAGGGGCTGTGCGCCCCTACCAACCCCTCTCACGTAACCTAGAGAGGTGGGGGCGCCTCCCCTAGGGCAGCCGCCCCTCCTGGCTTGGGGGGCAAGTTTCCTAGGGGTGGGGGCGCCCAAACCCTAGGGCGCCTCCTCCACCCCCTTCCCTCAAGAGGGAGAGAGAGGACAGCTGCATCCTTCCCCTGCAGCAGCCCTCTCCTCATCCAACTCCTCCTCCTCCTCGTCTGTAGTGCTTAGCGAAGCTCTGCCGGAGAACCACGAGCTCCATTGCCACCACGCCGTCGTGCTGGTGGAGTTCTCCCTCAACTTCTCCTCTCCCCTTGCTGTATCAAGAAGGAGGAGATGTCCCCGGGATGTACGTGTGTTGAACGCGGAGGCGCCGTCTGTTCGGCGCTAGATCGGGTCTTCCGCGATTTGAATCGCCACGAGTACGACTCCATCAACTGCGTTCTTGTAACGCTTCCGCTTAGCGATCTTCAAGGGTATGAAGATGCACTCCCTATATCTCGTTGCTAGCATCTCCTAGATTGATCTTGGTGACACGTAGGAATTTTTTGAATTATTGCTACGATCCCCAACAGTGGCATCATGAGATAGGTCTATGCGTAGATTCTATGCACGAGTAGAACACAAAGTAGTTTTGGGGGATGATTTGTTCAATTTGCTTGCCGTTACTAGTCTTCTCTTGATTCGGCGGCATTGTGGGATGAAACAGCCCGGACCGACCTTACACGTACACTTACGTGAGACATGTTCCACCGACTGACATGCACTTGATGCATAAGGTGGCTAGCGGGTGTCTGTCTCTCCCACTTTAGTCGGATCGCATTCGATGAAGAGGGTCCTTATGATGGGTAAATAGCAATTGGCATATCACTGTTGTGGCTTTTGCGTAGGTAAGAAACATTCTTGCTACAAACCGATAGCAGCCACGTAAACATGCAACAACAATTAGAGGACGTCCAACTTGTTTTTGCAGGGTATGCTATGTGATGTGATATGGCCAAAACGATGTGATGAATTATAAATATGTGATGTATGAGATTGATCATGTTCTTGTAATAGGAATCACGACTTGCATGTCGATGAGTATGACAACCGACAGGAGCCATAGGAGTTGTCTTTATTTATTGTATGACATGCGTGTCAATGAAAAACTCCATGTAATTACTTTACTTTATTGCTAACCGTTAGCCATAGTAGTAGAAGTAATAGTTGGCGAGACAACTTCATGAAGACACGATGATGGAGATCATGGTGTCATGCCGGTGACGAAGGTGATCATGCCGCACCTTGAAGATAGAGATCAAACGGCGCAAGATGATATTGGCCGTATCATGTCACTTTATGATCTGCTTGTGATGTTTGTCATATTTACATCTTATTTGCTAGAATGACGGTAGCATAAATAATAAGATCCCTCGCTAAAATTTCAAGAAAGTGTTCCCCCTAACTGTGCACCGTTGCGAAGGTTCGTTGTTTCGAAGCACCACGTGATGATCGAGTGTGATAGATTCTAACATTCGCATACAACGGGTGTAAGCCAGATTTACACATGTGAAACACTTAGGTTGACTTGACGAGTCTAGCATTTACAGACATGGCCTCGGAACACAAGAGACCGAAAGGTCGAAAATGAGTCGTATAGTAGATACGATCAACATGAAGATGTTCATCGATCATGACTAGTGTGTCTCACGTGATGATCGGACACGGCCTAGTTGACTCGGATCATGTATCACTTAGATGACTAGAGGGATGTCTATCTAAGTGGGAGTTCATTAAATAATCAGATGAACTTAATTATCATGAACATAGTCAAAAGGTCTTTGCAAATTATGTCGTAGCTTACGCTTTAGTTCTACTGTTTAAGACTAGAGAAAATTTAGTTGAAATTTGATAGTAGAAATTATGCGGACTGGGTCCGTAAACTGAGGATTATCCTCATTGCTGCGCAGAAGGCTTATGTCCTTAATGAACCACTCGATGTGCTGAACCTCAAGCGTCGTCTGTGGATGTTGCGAAACATCTGACATACACGTTTTGATGACTATGTGATAGTTCAGTGTGTAATGCTAATGGTTTAGAATTGTGGCACCAAAGACGGTTTTGAAACGTCGCAGAACATATGAGATGTTCCAAAGACTGAAATTGGGATTTTAGACTAGTTCCCACGTCAAGAGGTATGAGACCTCTGACAAGTTTCTTAAGCCTGCAAACTAAGGGAGAAAAGCTCAATCGTTGAGCATGTGCTCAGATTGTCTGAGTACTACACGCGCTTGAATCGAGTGGGAGTTAATCTTCCAGATGAGATAGTGATGGTTCTCCATAGTCACCGCCACCAAGCTATTAGAGCTTCGTGATGAACTATAACATATCAGGTATAGACATGATGATCCTTGAGCAACTCGTGATGTTTGACATCGCGAAAGTAGAAATCAAGTAGGAGCATCAATTTTTGATGGTTAGTAAAACCACTAGTTTCAAGAAGGGCAAGGGAAAGAAGGGATATTTCATGAAACGTCAAATCAGTTGCTGCTCTAGTGAAGAAACCCAAGGGTGAACCCAAACCCGAGACTAAGTGCTTCTGTAATGAGGGGAACGGTCACTAAAGCAGAACTACCGTAGGTACTTGGTAGATGAGAAGGTTGGGAAGGTCAACAAAAGTATATTTGATATATGTGTTATTGATGTGTACCTTACTAGTACTCCTAGTAGCACATGGGTATTAGATACCGGTTCAGTTGCTAACATTGGTAACTCGAAGCTACGGAATAAATGGAGACTAGCTAAGGGTGAGGTGACGATGTGTGTTGGAAATGTTTCCAAGGATGATATGATCACCATCGCGCGCTCCCTCTACCTTCGGGATTAGTATTGAACCCAGATAAATGTTGTTTGCTTTGGTGTTTGCGTTGAGCATAGGCATGATTGGATTATGTTTATCGCAATACGGTTATTCATTTAAGGAGAATAATGGTTACTCTATTTATTTGAATAATACCTTCAATGGTCTTGCACCTAAAATGAATGGTTTATTGAATATCGATCGTAGTGATACACATGTTCATGCCAAAAGATATAAGATAGTAATGATGGTACCACATACTTGTGGCACTGCCATTTGAGTCATATTGGTATAAAACGCATGACAATGGAGCTTTGGACTCACTCATTTTTGAAAAGATTGAGACATGCGAACCATGTCTATTGATAGATATGCATGAAGAAACTCCATACAGATGGATCGTTTGGACTCACTTGATTTTGAATCACTTGAGACATGCAAATCATACCACGTGGGCAAGATGACTGAAAGGCCTCGTTTTTAGTAAGATGGAACAAGAAAGCAACTTGTTGGAAGTAATGCATTTTGATGTGCGCAGTCCAATGAGTGCTGAGGCACGCAGTGGATATCGTTATGTTCCTACTTCACAGATGATTTGAGTAGATGCTAAGTATATTTACTTGATGAAACACAAGTCTGAATTATTGAAAGGTCTAAGTAATTTCAGAGTGAAGTTGAAGATCGTCGTGACAAGAGGATAAAATGTCTATGATATAATCATAGAGATGAATATCTTAGTTACGAGTTTGGCACACAACTAAGACATTGTGGAAATTGTTTCACAACTAATACCGCCTGGAACACCATAGTGTGATGGTGTGTCCGAACATCATAACTACAACCTATTGGATATGGTGCATACCATGATGTCTCTTATCGAATTACCACTATCGTTTACGGGTTAGACATTAGAGACAACCGCATTCACTTTAAATAGGACACCACACAATTCCGTTGAGACGACACCATATGAACTATGGTTTAGAGAAACCTAAGTTGTCGTTTCTTTAAAGTTTGGGGCTGCGACGCTTATGTGAAAAGTTTCAGGCTGATAAGCTCGAACCCAAAGCAGATAAATGCATCTTCATAGAATACCCAAAAACCGTTGGGTATACCTCCTATTTCAGATCCGGAAGCAAAAGTGATTGTTTCTAGAAACGGGTCCTTTCTCGAGGAAAGTTTCTCTCGAAAGAATTGAGTGGGAGGATGGTGGAGACTTGATGAGGTTATTGAACCATCACTTCAACTAATGTGTAGCAAGGCACAGGAAGTTGTTCCTGTGGAACCTACACCAATTGAAGTGGAAGCTCATGATAGTGATCATGAAACTTCGGATCAAGTCACTACCAAACCTCGTAGGTCGACAAGGATGCGTACTACTTCAGAGTGGTACGTAATCCTGTCTTGGAAGTCATGTTGCTAGACAACAATGAACCTACGAGCTATGGAGAAACGATGGTGGGCCCGGATTCCGACGAATGGCTCGAGAACATAAAAGAACATAAAATCCGAGAGAGGATCCATGTATAAAACCAAAGTATAGACTTTGGAAGAACTACTTGATGGTCGTAAGGCTGTTGGGTGCAGATGGATTTCAAAAGGAAGACGGACAATGATGGTAAGTGTCACCATTAAGAAAGCTCGACTTGTCGTTAAGATGTTTTCCGACAAGTTCAAGGAGTTGACTACGATGAGACTTTCTCACTCGTAGCGATGCTAAGAGTCTGTTGGAATTACATTAGCAGTTACTGCATTATTTATGAAATCTTGTAGATAGGATGTCAAAACATTGTTTCCTCGATGATTTTCTTGAGGAAAGGTTGTATGTGATACAACCAGAAGATTTTGTCAATCCTGAAAGATGCTAACAAGTATGCAAAGCTCCAGCAATCCTTCTAAGGACTGGAGTAAGCATCTCGGAGTTGGAATGTATGCTTTGATGAGATGATCAAAGATTTTGGGTTTGTACAAAGTTTATGAGAAACTTGTATTTCCAAAGAAGTGAGTGGGAGCACTATAGAATTTTTGATGAGTATATGTTGTTAACATATTGTTGATCAGAAATGAGTAGAATTTCTGGAAAGCATACATGGTGATTTGAAAAGTGTTTTCAATGGAAAACCTGGATTAAGCTACTTGAACATTGGGCATCAAGATCTATAAGGATAGATCAAAAACGCTTAATAGTATTTTGAAATGAATACATACCGTGACAAGATTTTGAAGGAGTTCAAAATAGATCAGCAAAGAAGGAGTTCTTGGCTGTGTTACAAGGTGTGAGTATTGAGTAAGACTCAAGACCTGACCATGGCAGAAGAGAGAGAAAGGATGAAGGTCGTCCCCTATGCTTAAACGTAGGCTCTATAGTATGCTATGCTGTGTACCGCACCTGAAGCGTGCCTGGCCATGAGTCAGTCAAGGGGTACAAGAGTGATCCAGGAATGGATCACATGACAGCGGTCGAACTTGTCCTTAGTAACTAGTGGACTAAGGAATTTTCTCGATTATGGAGGTGGTAAAAGAGTTCGTCGTAAAGGGTTACGTCGATGCAAACTTTGACACTAATCCGGATGACTCTGATTAGTAAACCGGATTCATATAGTAGAGCAGTTATTTGGAATAGCTCCTAGTATCGCGTGCTAGCTGCATCTACAAGATGACATAGAGATTTGTAAAGCACACATGGATCTGAAAGGTTCAGACCCGTTGACTAATAACCTCTCTCACAAGCGAGATATGAACAAACCCCATGGGTGTTGGATTCATTACAATCACATAGTGATGTGAACTAGATTATTGACTCTAGTGGAAGTGGGAGACTGTTGGAAATATGCCCTACATGCAATAATAAAATGGTTATTATTGTATTTCCTTGTTCATGATAATTGTCTATTGTCCATGCTATAATTGTATTAACTGGAAACCTTAATACATGTGTGAATACATAGACCACAACATGTCCCTAGTAAGCCTCTAGTTGACTAGCTCGTTGATCAATAGATGGTTATGGTTTCCTAACCATGGACATTGGATGTCATTGATAACGGGATCACATCATTAGGAGAATGATGTGATGGACAAGACCCAATCCTAAGCATAGCACAAGATCGTGTAGTTTGTTTGCTAAGAGCTTTTCTAATGTCAAGTATCATTTCCTTAGACCATGAGATTGTGCAACTCCCGGATACCATAGGAATGCTTTGGGTGTACCAAACGTCACAACGTAACTGGGTGGCTATAAAGGTGCACTATAGGTATCTCCGAAAGTGTCTGTTGGGTTGGCACAAATCGAGAATGGGATTTGTCACTCCGTATGACGGAGAGGTATCTATGGGCCCACTCGGTAATGCATCATCATAATGAGCTCAATGTGACTAATGAGTTAGCCACGGGATCATGCGTTACGGAACGAGTAAAGAGACTTGCCGGTAACGAGATTGAACAAGGTATAGGGATACCGACGATCGAATCTCGGGCAAGTAGCATAGCGATAGACAAAGGGAATTGTATACGGGATTGATTGAATCCGCGACATTGTGGTTCATCCGATGAGATCATGTCTGCATAGTTCCCGAACCCGTAGGGTCTGCACACTTAAGGTTCAGTGACGCTAGAGTTGTTATGGGAAATAGTATGTGGTTACCGAAGGTTGTTCGGAGTCCCGGATGAGATCACGGACGTGACGAGGAACTCTGGAGTGGTCCGGAGGTGAAGATCGATATATTGGACGAAGGGTATTGGAGTCCGGAATTGTTCCGGGAGTACCGGGTGACGACCAGCATGACCGAAAGGTGTTTCGGAGGCCCCGACAAGTGTTGGGGGGACTTATGGGCCAAGGGGAGGGGGCACACCAGCCCACTGAGGGGCTGTGTGCCCCTACCAACCCCTCTCGCATAACCTGGAGAGGTGGGGGCGCCTCCCCTAGGGCAGCCGCCCCTCCCGGCTTGGGGGGGCAAGTTTCCTAGGGGTGGGGGCGCCCAAACCCTAGGGCGCCTCCTCCACCCCCTTCCCTCTATATATAGTGAGGGAGAGAGAGGGCAGCCACACCCTTCCCCCTGGCGCAGCCCCCTCCTCCTCCAACTCCTCCTCCTCCTCCGTAGTGCTTAGCGAAGCTTTGCCGGAGAACCACGAGCTCCATCGCCACCACGCCGTCGTGCTGCTGGAGTTCTCCCTCAACTTCTCCTCTCCCCTTGCTGTATCAAGAAGGAGGAGACGTCCCCGGGCCGTACGTGTGTTGAACGCGGAGGCACCGTCCGTTCGGCGCTAGATCGAATCTTCCGCGATTTGAATCGCCGCGAGTACGACTCCATCAACCGCGTTCTTGTAACGCTTCCGCTTAGCGATCTTCTGAAGGAAATATGCCCTAGAGGCAATAATAAAGTTATTATTTATTTCCTTATATCATGATAAATGTTTATTAACCTGAGTACTCTGCATATGCAAAACTGGCTTGCACCTGTTGTATGTGAACGTAGAGCTTATCACAGCTGATCATCACGTGGTGTCTCGGCACGACGAACTGTAGCAACGGTGCATACTCAGGGAGAACACTTGTACCTTAAAATTTAGTGAGAGATCATCTTATAATGCTACTGCCGAAGTAAGCAAAATAAGATGCATAAAGGATAAACATCACATGCAATCAAATAAGTGATATGATATGGCCATCATCTATCTTGTGCCTTTGATTTCCATCCCCAAAGCACCGTCATGATCACCATCGTCACCGGCTTGACACCTTGATCTCCATCGAAGCATCGTTGTCGTCTCACCAACTATTTCTTCTACGACTATCGCTGCCGCTCAGCGATAAAGCAAAGCAATTACATGACGATTGCATTTCATATAATAAAGTGACAACTATATGGCTCCTGCCAGTTGCCGATAACTGTTACAAAACATGATCATCTCATACAACAATTTATATATCATCATGTCTTGACCATATCACATCACATCATGCCCTACAAAAACAAATTAGACGTCCTCTACTTTGTTGTTGCAAGTTTTACGTGGCTGCTACGGGCTTCTAGTAAGAACCGTTCTTACGCATCAAAACCACAACGTTTTTTCGTCAAGTTTGCTGTTTTAACCATCAATAAGGACCAGGCGTAGTCACACTCGATTCAACTAAAGTTGGAGAAACAGGCACCGACTAGCCACCTGTGTGCGAAGCATGGTGGTAGAACCAGTCTCATGAACGCGGTCAAGTAATGTCGGTCTGGGCCGCTTCATCCAACAATACTGTCGAATCAAAGTATGACATGCTGGTAAGCAGTATGACTATTATCGCCCACAACTCTTTGTGTTCTACTCGTGCATATAACATCTATGCATAGACCTGGCTCGGATGCCATTGTTGGGGAACGCAGTATTTCAAAAAAATTCATTCTGTTACACAAGTTCTATTTAGGAGAAGCATAGCAACAAGCGGGGAGAGTGTGTCCACGTACCCTCGTAGACCGAAAGCGGAAGCGTTAAGTAACGCAGTTGATGTAGTCGAACGTCTTCGCGATCCAACCGATCAAGTACTGAACGCACGGCACCTCCGCGATCTGCACACGTTCAGCTCGGTGACGTCCCTCGAACTCTAGATCCAGCTAAGGCCGTGGGAGAGTTTCGTCAGCACGACGGTGTGGTGACGGTGATGATGAAGTTATCGACGCAGGGCTTCGCCTAAGCACTACGAAAATATGACCGAGGTGGAAATTTGTGGAGGGGCACCGCACACGGCTAAGAGATCAACTTGTGTGTCTATGGGGTGCCCCTTCCCCCGTATATAAAGGATTGGAGGAGGAGGCCGGCCAGCCTCCTATGGCGCGCCCCAAGGGGGGAATCCTACTCCTACTAGGAGTAGGTTCCCCCCTTTGCTAGTCCTACTAGGAGTGGGAAGGAAGGGAAGAGGGAGAGCAAGGAAAGGGGGGCCGGCCCCCTTCCCATTTCGGATTGGGCTTGGGGGGGCACCCCACCTCTTGGTCGCCTCCTCCTCTCTTCCACTAAAGCCCATGTAGGCCCATTAAGCCCCCGAGGGGTTCCGGTAACCCCCCAGTACTCCGAAAAATGCCCGAACTAATTTGAAACCTTTCCGGTGTCCAAACATAACCATCCAATATATCAATCTTCATGTCTCAACCATTTCAAGACTCCCTGTCATGTCCGTGATCACATATGGGACCCCAAACAACCTTCGGTACATCAAATCACATAAACTCATAATACCACATCGAACGTTAAGCGTGCGAACCATACGGGTTCGAGAACTATGTAGACATGACCAAGATTCATCTCCGGTCAATAACCAATAGCGGAACCTGGATGCTCATATTGGTTCGTACATATTCTACGAAGATCTTTATCGGTCAAACCGCACAACAACAACGTTGTTCCCTTTATCATCGGTATGTTACTTGCCGAGATTCGATCATCGGTATCATCATACCTAGTTCAATCTCGTTACCGGCAAGTCTCTTTACTCGTTCCGTAATGCAACATCCCGCAACTAACTCATTAGTCACATTTCTTGCAAGGCTTATAGTGATGTGCATTACCGAGAGGGCCAAGAGATACCTCTCCGACAATCGGAGTGACAAATCCTAATCTCGATCTATGCCAACTCAACAAACACCATCGGAGACACATATAGAGCATCTTTATAATCACCTAGTTACGTTGTGACGTTTGATAGCACACTAAGTGTTCCTCCGGTATTCGGGAGTTGCATAATCTCATAGTCATAGGAACATGTATAAGTCATGAAGAAAGCAATAGCAATAAACTAAACGATCAAAGTGCTAAGCTAATGGATGGGTCAAGTCAATCACATCATTCTCTAATGATGTGATCCCGTTCATCAAATGACAACTCATGTCCATGGCTAGGAAACTTAACCATCTTTGATTAACGAGCTAGTCAAGTAGAGGCATACTAGTGACACTCTGTTTGTCTATGTATTCACACATGTACTACGTTTCCGGTTAATACAATTCTAGCATGAATAATAAATATTTACCATGATATAAGGAAATATAAATAACAACTTTATTATTGCCTCTAGGGAATATTTCCTTCAATAAGTGTCTTGATCGCACCTCGGGTAGGATCTACATTTGTCGTGATGTCGTTTTTGACGAGTCAGTTTTCCCTTACTCCGGCCCGGGTGTCTCGGTTGACATTGCTTCTATTGAGCACTCCCTCACTTTCCCATCTAATGAACCGAATTCGGATGTCCATGTGCGGAAATACGACCTGTCCTATTTGTCACCTGACTTGTTTTCTGCAGATGCTGCTCTAATTTCTTCCCACGAACCCGTCGCCGCACCTGCCTCCGCCGGCGCGATCGACGTGCATGGCCCCGACGTGCATACCACGCTTCCCGAGGCTGCCTTGTCGGCCTCGCCTGCTAGCGCGTCCATGGCCCCGTCTGGCTCGATCGCTGGCGCGGCCGCGGGCCCGACTGGGTCGCCCACTACGTCCCCCACCTCACCTCCTTCGGCCGTCGCCGCGTCACCAGCCGCGTCGCCAGGGCTGCCGTCTCCGCCTGGCTCTCCCTCTTCGCCTGGTTCGGCCCAGCCCGACACGTCACCCCGGCCCGTGTCGCCTGTTGCTGACGATCGGTCAGCTGTGACACCACTGGTCGGGTCTCCCTCGTTGCCGCCACCATCTACCGCCGATGCAGCTCCCGAGCATAGTATGGTCACTTGTCACCGCGATCATACGCGTAAGGCCAAGACATACACGAATGGCACGATGTTGTACGACACTCGTTGGCGTGCATTCTTCGCCGCACCCACTTCTCACCCTGATGCTCTTGGTGAACCGGCTTGGCGTGCCGCCATGTCTGAGGAATTTGCTGCCCTTTGTCACACGAACACATGGGTGTTGGTACCTCGGCCTCCTGGTGTTAACATTGTGGGCTGCAAGTGGATCTTTAAGACCAAGCATCGTCCGGATGATTCTGTTGACAAGCACAAAGCTCGCCTCGTTGCTTGTGGTTTCACTCAACAACAAGGGATCAATTATGGAGATACTTTCAGCCCCATGGTGAAGCCTACCACGGTTCGCCTGGTCCTTTCTCTCGCTGTCTCCCGCGGGTGGTGTCTTTGACAGATTGATGTGAGTAATGCTTTTCTCCACGGTTTTTTGGCCAAAGATGTCTACATGTAGCAGCCCCCTAGTTTTGAGGATGCTCGTTATCCCTCTCATGTCTGCAAACTCCAGAGGTCCATCTACGGGCTCAAACAGTCGCTGCGTGCCTGGTATGCTCGATTGAGTAAGCGTCTCTCAGAGCTTGTCTTTGTTCCCTCCAAGGCAGATGCGTCCTTGTTCATATTTTCACATGGTGCTCTTCAGATATACATGCTGGTGTATGTTGATGATATTGTGATTGCTGGTTCTACACCTACTGTGGTGGATCGCCTTGTGCAGTCCTTGTCTGCGCGTTTTCCCATCAAAGACTTGGGCAGACTGGAGTACTTCTTGGATTGGAAGCGTCCTTTCATTCAGGGGGCATGACATTGACACAGAAGAAGTATGCACTTGATCTTATTCATCGTGTCAACATGGAGAACTGCAAGTCCACTTTCACTCCACTTGCTACATCTAAGAGCCTCTCGCTTCACAGTTGTGCATTGCTGAGTACCGATGACTCTTTCAGGTACCGCAGTGTAGTTGGAGCACTCTAGTATCTGACACTCACTCGTCTAGATATCTCCTTTGCCGTGAACAAAGTGTGCCAGTTCCTGTCTCAGCCTACGGAGGTTCATTGGGAAGCAGCTAAGCGTATTCTGAGGTATGTCAAAGGCACGCTAGACACGGGACTACGGATTCGTAAGTCCAGATTTACTGGAGTCAGTGTATTCACCGATGCAGACTGGGCAGGTTGTGTTGATGACATGCGTTCTACTAGTGGCTTCGCTGTTTTTGTTGGACCCAATCTTATATCTTGGAGTTCCAAGAAGCAACCTACAGTCTCGAGGTCTAGCACCGAGGCAAAGTATAAGGCATTGGCCAATGGCGCGGCTAAAGCCATTTGGATAGACACATTTCTCACAGAACTTGGAGTCACACGGCAGCGCACACCTATATTGTGGTGTGATATCTTAGGGGCAACTTACCTGACGGCTAATCCAGTGTTTAGTGCTCGTACCAAACACATTGATATTGATTTCCATTTTGTGAGAGAACGAGTAGCCGTTGGTAAACTGGAAGTCAGGTTTATCTCAACTGATGATCAGTTAGCGGATGTATTTACTAAACCCGCTACTTGATAGATGCTAGACCGTTTTAGAACCAATCTGAATCTTGTATGTAATTCAGATTGAGGGGGCATGTAAAATAGGGTCTAGCATATTGTATATGTACACCTATTAGTATACGTATGTAATTGTATTCTGATCATCTATATATTGAGACGTGAGGCTGGATGTTAGCGACCCACGCAAAACCCTAAACCTACCTCTCTAACTACTACAACACAGGGTATAAAGAAACCAAAATTGAGAATTGCAGCCTCTGTATAGATGACCAGGTGCACGCTGCCACCCCCCTGCATGCTGTTCATCAGGTGCACAAGACCTCCGCGGCTTGATTCAGCACGCAACAAAGCCAATGGCTTTCCCCAGCTGAAATTCAAATCATACAACGGCAAGCCAAGCCAGTTGACCACTCTAATGTCCGTCACCGGCGGATTGCCTATCGCAGGGGTATGGCGGTTATCCCTCTCAGCTAGCGCTAGCTCAATGTAGTCGACCGCCGAATGCACCAGCTCATCATCCACCTGGCTAATGGTGTCTTTGATACAGTGCACGAGGTAGGCTAGTTCGCCCGAGGCAATGCTCTGTGCTTCTTCGGCAACACTTACATTTATTATCGCGTTGCCGAAGTAGCCATCTGGGAGTGGCGGCATCATTCTGCTTCGGACGTTGGCCATGAACGCGAGGCGTGTTGTGTAGTCCGCCGGTAGCCTTCGGGCTAGACACATGCACTGCCACGCATGGGCGCTTTGGGCAAGGTGCTGATGCCAACGCCGCCGCACATGTGCTTAAGAGTGAAAATATGGTGCTTAGGGAGGGTGGAAACCTCAAGCTTGTTGACAACAGACGTTTGGGATAGGATCATCTTGGGACAAAAAAACGGAGAGGGCATCGGGATGAATAGCAGGGGGATCACGCGCATACAAGCGGGAGCGGTCATGGCATGGGAGATTCACCAAAGCCCGGTCGCCATCCCTAGTGAAAGCGGTCCATCTGTGGAGGAAGTGGAACAAGGTTGTGCCGTCCATGGCGCCATGGTGCGTTGCCGTCCCTAAGACCAAGCTGCCAAGCTTCAAAAATGTCACCTACATATATGGATTTGCAGCACAAGTTTTTTTTATGAAGTATATGTCTGTATAACTACAATTGATTGTGTTAGAATGAATGAAAAACTCGTTGGGGCAGTGTTTGGGAAGAATTAAAGGCCCGTAAGAACAAAGATGCCCTCCGATGGCAAGACAAGTCATTCCCCATACTATAATGATCTATTTACTCTATATGATGGTGAGTTTTAAATCCTTAACTCGAGTTACGGTTTGCCTTGTACAATGATCTTAAGTGAGATTCTTCTGGATATAATCCATGCAGGGCGCTACGCTCAAGGAAGGAGTTGTCGTTGCATGGACTATTATGCAAACAAGGCCACAAAATTCTCTCAGGTCACTTCATCATATTCGCAGCAGTTGGAAGGTCCCGAGGAGCATTTTTGCTCACCTACACCAAACCTACCTGCTCCTGGGGATCCATGCATGCATATCGATATTGAAGAGGACAATGGAAGCACTGATTGGTTCTGCACCGATGATCCATTAGACCTAGAAGTTGTGAACTCAACTCAGGTGAAAGATTCCGCATTACATGTTCAATCACAAGATGCACTACCAACACGTAGAAATTGCCAACCATCTCATTCTGCTCCTGAGCTTACTAGTGCTAAGCGGGGGAAAAGACAGAAGATTAATTCTAGTATTGATGATTTCCATGAGAGGTACCTGAACCTCAAAACAGAAGAGATGGAATGGTTTGCAAGCCATCGAGGAGAGGAAATTGGAGGATCCCTGTAGCATACAAAAATGTATTGTTGCACTTGAGGGGTTGCCGGATTTACAAATGGAAGATATGCTGAAAGCAGCTGACCTCTTCACCGTCAACAAGGACAACAGGGAAGTCTTCATCTCGGTTTCAACTAATGCATTATGACTGGGCTGGTTAAGAAATAAAATTCAAAACACCTAGTATACTTGCTATGGGAATATGCTCCTTGGAGAAGGCTTTTGTTTTAATTACAAAAGTGAGTTTGTATGTTGTTGCAGGCACTTGTAGTACTACTAATGCAATTTTAATGGTACCAAATTATCATGTAGTGCTAAGGTACTAAGCTAGGAAAGGGTACGTGACTTTTGTGTATGTGTTCCTGGTTAGATGTGCTAGTACTAATGCAATGTTAAATGAAACTTGATCACAAATCCTTTTGATTGATTAGAATTACTTCCAGTACAAACCAAATTGTTTTACATTTATTACATATGGTTCATCGCCTTGCATTGTAGTCAGCCCACATTGCATTTGCCATGGCATCTCGCATGTCATTCCCAGCTTGCTGCATGCTGTCAAATAAGGGCACATCAACATTGTATTTGGTATCTCCATCTGGTACATCTTCCATATTGCTTTCATAATTTATATCTCTGTACATCTGTCCGGTAATGACATGTCACCGTCATGTAGCCGTATGAAATTGTGCATCACACAACAAGCCATAGAAATATCAACCTGAGTGTCAATATAATATTACGTAGCAGCCTTTAGTATGGGATACCTCTTTTTTAATATACCGATAATTCTCTCAACATGATTCCGAAGCTGAGCATGGCGGAGGTTGAACGATTCTTTGGCGGATTGTGACCTCTGTTGTACTTTTCCTTGTTCTTGCAAATGAGACCTTGTTCCCCTATATGGAGCAATGAATTGAGGTGTGTTTGCATAGCCCGCATCTACGAGATAGAATTTACCAGGGGTACACTAAAACCATGCTTAAGTGAGTCTTGTAGAACTATTGCATCTGAAGCAGACCCCTCCCAACCAGGATGTACATGCACGAACTTTAGATCAAAGTCGCATGCGACCAAGCAATTTTTTCAAAGTCCTTGTTTTCTGTTTCTATACGGATCTTGCTGTCCAGGTGGAATGGTCATGGGAAAGTGAGTGCCGTCAATAGCTCCAAGACAATTCTGTAAATTTCATGCTAAAATTAGAGATATGCACACATCAAATTTCCGTAGTATGAATTTACCATATCAAAATAGAACATAAGTATTACCTGAAAGTATGCAAATTTTTGCTGTCTTAAGATGCGATGTGGGTGTAAGGATGGCAAGCGTATGTAGTTGCATGATAGTGATGTTATCGCATTGAGCACAACTCAAAGTTAATAACTGACCGTTGATCCACTATGTTGGAACATATCTTGCACCGTCCGATTGCTTGCATTCTTTGATATTGTGTATAGAAATATACCTACTTGCTCTTCCACGGATACATATGTTCTGTCTTCAAGATTTCACTTCTCACACAATTTTTGAACTAAGGCTTGAAAGATCTCTCTCTCTCCATGTGGAATCGTCTTCGGCACAGGACCTCATGGCCGGTAAGTGTTTCATGCATGTATGTGGATCCTGTGAGGATGGATGTATGTATTGGCATTTTTGTGGATGAGCTACTGCCATCTAATGTAGTGTGTATGAGAAAAACGAATTCATCTTCATTTTCTGATCGCCTACGGTAGTTTGGATTCATTGGCTGTTACTAGAAATGGTGTGGTATTGCTTGAATGAGGAAATGTGATGTGTGTTGTTCTTAAGCTTGTGGTTTATGTATGTATATATAGAGCAAAGGGAGTGCAACGGCTAGTATGTGTAACGGGTAGAAAGTTTTTCTTGTGATCCGAACACACCATATTTTTTTATTCCTCTACTTTGGAGACCTGTGATTTGTACTGTACATCCAACTTCACTTCCTGTACCTTTTCCCATTCCTTTGCTTGGCTCTTCTCTAGTCCCAACACAGCCTTAAGAAAGAACCAGGCATATATACCTGAGTGGCGCACAGGAGGCCGGCTGAGCCGTCGATGCGGGGAACAAACAGCCTCATTTTCTTTGGCGATGGCTGGAAGTTGATGAAGTCATCGATTGTGAGACGAGAGTGAGCCACGAGGAAGAGCATGCCCTTTCGGTTGCAGTCGATCTCCAACATGCCGTCCCCGCCCTCCTTGAAGCGGCCGGCCAAGGGGTAGAAGGGCACAAGGGCTTTGCTCAACGCCGGCTCACGTCGAAGAAGTCGCTGGTGGCTGTTTGGTCACCGGAACGTCAATGGTAGAAGTGGACGAGTGGGGTGTAGCCTTCGTGGACTAGCATAAGATCGAGCGGAGATAGCCGGAGTGCTTTACTCGGCGTGTCCGCGGCCGGCGTTAGAAAGCAGGACTCTACCACCTGCACCTCCTCCTCCACGCCGGCCATTCACCTTGCTCTGCTCTCCCCTGGCATCTCTAAGATTTAAAAAATAGTGCGCTATAGCACCACTAATAGCACGCTATAGCGTTTTGACAATTGTCTCGCTAAATAAATCGTATACAATGGCACGCTAATAGCATGCTTTAACATGATATAGCATGCTAAAAGCCTATTTCAAGGCCCGCGCTATTTTGCTGTAGCGCGCTATTTTTTTCATTGCTTCTCTCTCTCTTAGCGTTAGCTACTGTGTTGGAAATGGGGCGAAAGCTCAAAAGAACTAGGTGATTTCCCCGCGCGTTGCAGCGGGAGTTTGAATATTAATTTCAGATGTATTATGTATAAATAAAATTACCCAAATCAAGAGCTACTACTTTTTAATGTAGAAATGTTTCACATGTCCTCGACCGTTCAAATAAAGCCACGAATAATGTTCCACTGTTGTGTTACTCGTTAGTGTACAACTGCAAGCACCTATAATCTAATAAAGAGTTAATACAGTATATTCCATAGTGGAAGCCACAAGAAGGCTAATATGATGGAAGAAATTTGTCTTGGTGCCAATTCAGTCCTTCGAGATTACATGTGTGATAGACCAAAAGAAAGGCGGAAATGATGACAAATATTTAGCAAACCCATAAATACCAAGACCTAAATAATCTAGAAAGCCACAGAATAATTAATAAGGTAAAATATGGATTATATTCAATTTATATATATATATATATATATATATATATCCTATAGATTCGGTTAATTGTAAGAACCATATTACCCACCAAGTTCATTTACCAGTTGCAGGATGCTTTAACTTCACAACTAATGAAGTATGGGAACCATGTTAAACTGCATGTAGATGTAGTACGTATGTGCCGTATGCCCGTATTAAACACCAACAAAGATTTGAACAATCAAGTTTAAGATGGTAAGTGGTGGCATGGTAGTGGTTTTTCAGTTCCACTGGATTCTGCATGCTCTCCATGTTCCTATACATGGAAGTTAATTAAAATTAGCATAGGATGGTATATTCTAGTTGCAACATAAACTGTTGTATACGGCTGCCATTGTTTAATCACCAAAGAATATAGAACCATAAGTTGACTGTCCAAGATGATTCCTAGTACGGCTAGAATATATGCATGGCCAAATTGGAATTCTTAAGGCAGAGGTGATCAGCAAGATGGAAAATCGAAGCTGCTCCATGGGGGTATGCTCTTGAGATGAACACCAATAGGCATTTTTCCTTCAAAAGGTTATGAGAGGCTTAAAATTCTCATTGATACAGAAGGTTAGCTTGTCGGTTTCATAAAGTTTTCATATAGTATCAAAGTAGTGAACTTTTTGTCAGATTATCAACGATGATTGAACCAATGAATGATGATGCATATAACAGTTTTAGTTGAACACGCCGGAACAGAGAGAGCTATATGAAGATAAAAAAGGTCAATTAGCTATTTTTAGTTGAACACGCTAGAAGAGATAGCACCCTGGCGACTCGGGGGCGATCCCATCTATCGCCGCGCGCCTCCCCTCATCCCCCTTCCGTCCCTCGCCGCCGCCGAAGACGGCCGCCGGCAACGCCCGCGCGGATGCCGGGGAAGGTGGCGGCGGGGATCTAGGCGCCCGGATCGATCTCGTCGGTCTGCGGGATGGAGTATCGCGTCGGTGGCCTACGGATCCTTGGGCGGCGGCCGTATCGGCGAGGCGGCGGCGGCCGGCGGCTGGAGACGTCTGCAGGCGACGCTGGCCAGCGTACTCGGCTGCGCGGGTGGCGGGTCGCTGGTGGAGTCCGGCCATGGCGCGGTTCTCCGTTGCGTCAGATCTGGAGGTTCCTCTTTCTCCTGCTGCCTCTGTCGTCGTCCCGGTGGTTTGCGGCTGCAGGCTCCAGTGGTGGTGAGCCCTGGTGGTGTACTTTGGGTCCGGGGGAAACCTTGGCCAGTCTAGCCGGCCCGGTGGCGGCGACGCTCATGGGCGCCGCTTTCCTTCATGAAGGCGCAGCTGAGGGCCCAATCTACCCACCCCGATCCCCGGCCGGGTGAAAACCTTCAATCCTTTTCGGATCTGGCGGCAGCGGCGCTTTTTGCGTCGTGACCTTCCTGGAGGTGTCGTCAGGGGCACTGGGGCTCGGTTGGGAGTGCAGAGGATCTACAGGTGGAGGGGATAGGACCAGTGGTAGAAGGTGGTGTTCGCGAAGGAGGAGCGGCGTTGCCTCTGATTCGTCGACAATGGCGGGTCTCGGCGGCATGGAGCAGCGGGGTCTCGCTACTGGGCGTGTGTTGATGGACGAGGGCAGCATGGTGGCGTTGTCTGGCGTCGTGGTGGTGTCGACGGCAGCTAGACCGGGCAAGATAGATGCAGCAGTACATCTCTGAAGATGGATTGGTGGCAGGTGGCTGCGGCGACCTCATACCCGGCAGGCGTCCTGGTTGAGGAGTGCGCCGGACCGGTGGGTGACCCATACCCGACAGGCGTCTTGGATGGGAACTCAGGTCTTAGATGTTAGGTTTGGCTGCGAGGTTTGTTTGGTATTAGGCCCAGACTATCAGCATCCTTTCATCAAATGAATAGGAGTAACAACAGATGTTGCCTAGACGGTGGCTTCAGACTTACTGCTGTATTTCTTTGTAAGGTCTTTTGAGAATAATTAATAAAGTGGTTGTATGCATCGCCCAGATGCAGAGGCCGGGGGTCTTCCTCCTTTTCAAAAAAAAAATAGAACAAAAGGGTTAGCTAAGGTGACAATTATAAAGACGTACATTTGACAAAACTGAAAAGGGGTCGCATCGACTAACCTCGTCCATTCTTATCTGGCGAAAACGATGGTTCTTTTTCAAGGGAATAATAGTTCCTTGAGTAGGGACTACTAAATATTGAATTGGTCCAAACAACCATAACTAAGAAAAACACGTGTTAAATGTTGCAGATCTTCACAAATTGAGGAAAAAAATTCAACTGAAAAATACCAGTAGTAGCACATACGTGATATTTTCATTCAACCATGTTTGTCACTGATTCCTGTCTATAAAGAATCCAATCTCATCATAAGAATTCATATGACCGAACAAAGGAAATTAATGATATGCTCCAGCGCCATATTTCATAAAACCATCAGTTGGAAATGTGGAGAACATGCCAAGTAAATTTAATTGGATCCATCTGTAGCACTGGCCTGCCTGCAAACGACACATGATGAAGAATAAAATTTCACGAAATATAGTTATGTAGATCTACATCCAACCTGACTGAGAAAATGGAGATGGCATATCAAGATGAGCGACATGACTGGCTCAGGCATCATTCATCATCTAGTTTGAGGAAGATGAACATATGCGTGCGGTAGCCTATAATTTGTTGCAACAACAAAAATGAAGTGTTCTTCGTTGTTTTGTCCAACTGATTGCACATTGAAAGACACATGTCACTTCTTCCAATTAAATCCAAACACCATGAATCTGGTACATGAATAAATTGAACGGGTAGGAAGCAAGAGTCAATGGATTGGGGATTAATAAGATTCCCAAATTATGCAAGATGATTGAACAGCTAATAAAGACGAAGGTGTACTCGTAGAGTGACTCGGATTTGCCAAACAGGCGGCCGCGGGGTGGAACGGAACGGCGCGTCAGAGGCGCCGGCGCAAGGATGACCCGGAGCAGATCAACGGCGTGCGCGCAGACTGATTTGGCTGCGGGGATGGCGGCATCGATCACTCCTTCCACGGAAATGTTTGATGGGGATCCAAGCGAGCGCCATAGCTAAGAACTTGGACGTGCCTACAATCAGGAAGCGCCTTGGGCCGGGAGGAAGTGCCTTGGTGGTTGGGGGGTGGGGAGAGAGAACAGGCGCCGAACTGAAGTTTTTCTTTCGATGTGGCAGCTTGTGCTTCTGATCGGTCCCACATGTAAGCCAGTAGTGCAACAATGACGCGGCTAACTTGCTGATGTGGATAGTCTGCATGTCAAGAGAAATAACATAGTGGGGATGAACTATTTAGGTATTATAGATTATAGATATGAAAGAAGAGATCGTCTTCCTCTTAAAAGAGAGAGAGAGATGGCATATTCACAAGCAATTATTGATGGAGAGATCACGTCTCGCTGTTTTCCCACTGACCGGTCCGTCCGTCTGTGTGTCTGTCTGTCTTCTCTCCTCTTCTTCCGGCGTCTCTCTCTCCCTGCTCTACCTCTAACAGGGCCCGACAGAGAATCAATGGAGGGACGTGCGCCTGCCTCCAAACAATGTGTTTAGTTTCTTTCAATGGGTTACACAGCAGCATGGTGATGGTACAGCTGTAGGGAAAGAAAACAACGAAATATTATATATCGCCATGTATGTCCCCATCAGCCAGATCACCTTTCTTTATCATTATCATACGTACTTGTAGCTAGAAGATATGCGATCACATGCCAAAAGATATCCGATCCTCATTGCCCATTTCCAACTCGGTAGCGCTAGAAGAATAGCAAGACAACATCCGGTAGTAGCTAGAGCAACAAGGAGAAACAACAACACAACTACTCTTAGGAATGGCCGGCGAGGAGGAGGTGCAGGTGGTGGAGTCCTGCTTCGTGACGCCGGCTGCAGACACGCCGAGCAGGGCGCTCCGGCTCTCTCCATTCGACCTCATGCTAGCCAGTAGAGGCTACACCCCACTCGTCCACTTCTACCGCCGACCAGAAACCGCCGGAGACGACTTCTTCGACGTGACCAGGTTGAAGACGGCGTTGAGCAAGGCGCTTGTGCCCTTCTACCCCCTGGCCGGCCGCTTGAGGGCGGGCGCAGACGGCAGGTTGGAGATCGACTGCAACGGCAAGGGCACGCTCTTTCTCATGGCTCACTCTCGTCTCACCATGGATGACTTCAGCGATTTCAAGCCATCAACGAAGCAGAGGAGGCTGTTTGTTCCTCACGTCATTTCTATCCAAATCAATTACTAACTACACCTACAATTAACAGAACTAACATCTAGTACTATTCAGAAGCAATTAGTAATATGTACAACAAATTAATCCATATATGTATGTAGGTGACATTCTTAAAGTGTGGTGGGGTGGTCTTAGGGTCGGCAATCCATCATGCTGCTATGGACGGATCTGTTGTATTCCACTTCTTCAGGACATGGTCAGCTTTCTCCAGAGACGGCGACCGGGCTATGGTGAACCTCCCATGCCATAACCGCTCGCGCTTGTGTGCGCGTGATCCACCTGTTGTTCATCCCGACGCACTTTCCATTTTTAGCCCCAAGATAAACCTACCCCCGCAGCCAGGGCCAGTCATCAACGAGGTTCTGGTCTTCACCCTTGCCAAGGACCAACTTTCCACTCTCAAGCGCATATCTGGTGGCGATGGTGTGAGCACGTTTAGCGCCGTGAGCGCCCACCTGTGGCAATGCATGTGTTTAGCCCGGCAGCTACCCCCGGATGCTACGACACAACTTATGTTCTCGGCCAACGTCCGCCGCATCATGAGGCCACCACTCCCAGACGGCTACTTCGGCAACGCGATAATAAACCTAAGTGTCGGCGACAAAGCGCATGCCATCGCCTCACACGAGCTGAGCTACATCGCACGGCAAATTAGAGACACCCACAGACGGGTGAACGACGAGCTAGTGCATTCGGCAATCGACTACCTCGAGCTAGCAAAGAGGGACGACGAGCGCCCGGCTACAGGCAATTTGCCCGTGACAGACATTAGAGTTGTCAGCTGGCTTGGCATGCCGTCGTACGATGCGGATTTCAGCTGGGGGAGGCCATTCGCTATGTTCCGTGCTGAACCAAACCGCGGAGGTTTTGTGCACCTGATTGACAGCGCACAGGGTGATGGCAGTGTGCGCATCATCATGTCTATAGAGGTTGCAATTCTCAGCGAGTTCAAGCGTTTGTTGTATGCCAAATTCGACACCATGTTGTATTCTAAGTTTTAACCTGCATCTAGCAGGTGTGTTCGAGTCATGGATGTTCGATAATTGTACCCTGTTAGGTGTTTGTACACCCAGAAATAATCTTAAGCAGCTTACGCTAGGCTTATATAATTGAATTCAATCCTTCTGGTCTCAGCGTCAGAGTAGAGTAGTTGCTCGTGGAATGCACGATTTTTTTTACTGGGATGAAGATAATTACTGCAAATGGAATGGTTTACGTGCTCAAGCACTCTTGGGTTATTTATTTTTAGTCCCTGTGCTCTGTCTGTGGTGGTGCTCACTCTACCCGGTCACCTTCAGCCATGGCAGCGAAAGCTAATTGATTTGAATCCATCTATATACTGGGAAGGGAGGAAGCTTGCTGAGCTCGGCGAGGGAGTAATTTTTAGTTGTAACAATGTAAGTAATGCGACGCGGTCACTCTGCATACAGGTCCAGATGTTCCCAGGTGTGATCAAGAAATCGTTTAAAATAACTGAAAACTTTATAAAATTTATGATTTTTTTATGGTGCAAGATGATCGAATGCGTGATGCCCGTGCCAAATTTGGTGGAGTTTGGACATTCGAGGAACTCATGGCAAAAAACGAAAAAATTCAGGTCTGTGAGAAAGTTTGAAAAAGCGCAGTGTTCATAGCTGATATTGTCCGTTTTGGAGCGAGCTCCACGAATGGCGTTTACCCGTGAATTTTTGCACGCACCTGGCGCATTGAAGCATTTTGCACGCAAAAAGGTTTCAGATTTTTTGAATTTTGTTTACTATTTGTTTTGATTTTACTTTTCCCTAGGTATAGATGAGCTCGAGCGCCGAACTGAATTATCTAAATTAATGTGGTTTCTACTCAAGTATCATATGGATTAGAATTTGATACTTGTTCTGAAACAAGAATTAGAATTTGATACTGTTGACGGAAACTATTAAGAACATTGAAGCTCTGCCTCTAGTCTTTGTATCAGGTTGGACCTAGCCCCCTTTGGATGTAGACCCTGATGACCATGTCTCCATTTGCTCAAGTAAGATATTTACAATGGAACCGTGCTAGTGACCCTTAATTAATTTTCCGAGATTATTTTATTTTATCCAATCAAGACCATAATCTAGATGCTTTCGTTGGATCTGCTTTTTCCCCTTATCACAATAATCTTTTTTTTAAATGCTTGCTGAGGCAAAGGCGGGAGCTCTGCCACATCATATAATAAGAGAGTTGGCCGGGTAATTTAAAAAGAAACTGGCAAAAATGGGTGAAAACCGAAATACAGACACTAAAGATAGAAAAACAAAATTAAAGGTTGGGGGTAGAGTTTAAACAAGCACACACATAAACATCAGGGAACATTGTTTGACTTTGAGCCAGACACAAGAGTGTCAACGCCCAAAACCGTAAGGCACAATTGTTGTGCAACCAAAACGACCACCACCCTATAAAAAGATGTCATCCTCCCGGAGACATGGCCCAGCCTGTCTATGCAAGAATCATGGACTAACATTAGCTGCGGGGAGCAACCCGGGGTGTCGGAATCACCCAATCATGGACTAACATTAGCTGCAGGGAGCAACCCGGGGTGTTGGAATCACCTATCTTGGTTAAGCCCATCTTTGACTTTTCGTTAATGCCCGCCAAAGTGTGGATCGCCGCGATTGCCTGACAAGAAGGTGGCTTATTGTACATATCGAGGTAACTTACATCTTGTTTTTGTGGGCTCATCTTTGTTCATCTCTGACAACTCACCAAAGGCCTCCATACCCCTGAATTCCGCACGCTTGGCTGTTGGGATAGTTCACTCTTTGTTCTACTTATCGAGACACCCGCTTCGTCATGTAATGTTACATAGAGGAATCATCCGTCGCCACCTGCACGGGCGTCAGGGTCGCACTTACCATAATCTTTAATGTCTTACAGTCTTAGTTGGACCAATTATTATTTTTCTTCCTAAACAGTTCACCACGCCTCTCAATCACTCACACCTTTATACAGTATACAACTCTACCTACAGAAACCAGAAGCTTGACCTTACCAAACTAGGTGAAACAAACATGTATATGTTGATTTGTATCTAGCTATAGAGGTTATTAAGAATATACATATATAGACACCTGATTTCCATCTTCACAATGCAGTACAGTGTACACGCACACGCACACACACACACACACACACACACACACACACACACACACACACACACCTGATCTCTTTGTGGATCTATACGCATGTCTGTAGGGTTTTTTATTTTCTATTTTTGAGGAAAGGTTTACTAGAGTTATCAGATGGAGACGGGCCACCAAACCATGACCCATCAATAGGTAACAGCAGCATGGATGGTATCAATGTATCATACAGCTGTAGGGAAAGAAAGAAAACAACCAGATCTGCTATCGCCATGAATATCTCCATCAACTACTTTTGTCTACCTTTGATTTGGTCTGGTTCTGGTGCCCTCCAAAAAAAAAAATGCTGATCCGTATCAATTTATATATATGTACTGTACCTTCAGGATTGGAGATCACTGACCGATCACATGTCCAAAGCCATTCTATTATATATGATCGATCCTACGTGCCCATTGCTTACACACTTGGAACCCCAGTAGCAAAAGAAGAAAGAAAGAGCACGGTATGTAAAGGAGAGCAAGAAGGAAAGCCAACAACGTTGCGGCTAAAATGGCTGGTGAGGAGGAGGTGTGGGTGGTAGAGTAGTGATGCCGGCCGGCGACACATCGAGGAAAGCGCTGCAGCTCTCGCCACTCGACCTCATGCTAGCCAAGAGGTCTCACTCCAGTCGTCCGCTTCTACCGTCGGTGTACCACCGACGACGCCTTCTTTGATGTGACCAGGTTGAAGATGGCGTGGGCAAGGCCCTTGTGGCCTTCTACCCCCTGGCCGGCCGTCTCAGGCGGGACGCCAAGGGCAAATTGGAGATCGACTGCAACGGCAAGAGTTTACCTTTCCTTATGGCTCGCTCTCTAACTGTTGATGACTTTAGTGACTTGAAGCCATCACCAAGGCTAAGGAGGTTGTCTGTTCCCTTCGTCGACGACTCAGCAGACATCTTGTGCGCCATTCAGGTCTATGTGATTCTTTCCTATTTAGTTCTTCTTTCTTTCATTTTGTCTTGCTTTCTAGCCACATCAACACTATACTGGTACACTACATTTGGTTTCTGCGAGTTTTCTATGTGAACTAGTCCCTTCTCTTGCTTTGTAATGAAAGGTCGGAGCCGCTCGAAAAAATATATATACATACAAGAATTAAAGCTACTAAGCAGGAGCCCCTACCGTGCTTCCGCAGTTATGGGCGAGGGCTATCACCTGTGTGACACATGTCCCGGTTTTTTCCTGGTTCAGTGCCGGTTTGTTCCTTGTTTTAGGCTGGTTGGTTCACCGCTGCAGTAGAAAAATCGAGAGGCCAACACCGTAGAAATATCTAGAGGCAGTCCACCCAGCCAATCGATCGCCTCCTTCCATCTCTATTTCTTCTTCCTGCAGCGACGCGTCCTCTCCACCCCCGACCTATCTCTCGCTGTCCATGGGAGCCAGCCTGTGTCCCCTTCGTAGCCCCCTCCCGCACCTCTTCTCCACGCCTCTGCCCCGGCTCCGGCCCGCCACGGGGCTCACAGCCACAAATATTATGCCTCTCCCAAAGCCGGCTATGGGAGTCGGCGACGGATCCGACCACATCGGCGTGCTGCATCACCTCTAGCCTCGCCCCCTCCCGGTTCGTCGGCGTGTGAGTCCAACCGGCCAGCGAGGGGGGGCAGCCTGGAACGACCTTCTCCCACGTCGCCTGCCTCACCGTTGCCCTTCCCCGCCGCCTGGCCGTCCGCGACGTCGCGGCCTTCCTCGCCTTCGCGATGCTCCCTTCCTCCGAGGCCTAAGCCCGCCTCTCCCCGCTCCTTCCCAAGGTATTTTCTACCTGCAACTTCAATGCTGGAATAACCAAGGAATTTTGCCTGAATCTGCTGGAAGTGCATCACGTGCTATGTTTGTTAATCTGCATGTGTCTTGGCTGCCGACTAACTTGGTATATGGTTCATCTGGACTATTGCTTGAAAGCAACTGTTACCGTGTGATGTTGTAGTACAAGCCTTGCGCAATTGCATATTTTGCAATTGAGTTTCACTATCAAAGCTCATGTCGAACCAGGTTCCTTCTGTTCTGATGCTTATTTGGTCATTGACAATCACATGCTTGGTGCGTAGGGGTTAAAACTTGCTTCGGTTTAATTCTGTACACATCATTTTAATGAAACTGGAGTATTCTATTGCTCGGAGGTGTTTGACATTCACATGGTGTTACCCCTTTTAGGAAGATGGAAGTGAGATGGGTGTTGATGCTGCTTTGCGACAATTTCAGGTTACATTTGCTCCCACGCTCCCAGCCATTACATCACTTGATGTACAAATTTAATTCGCTAATACTCACATATGAAACTAGGATATTCCGCTTTTACCTTATATTATGATCAATCTCGGCTAGATGATAGTTTTTTTGACTATGAATGACAGTAGGAGAGGCTCCCACTGACTTTTGTATTACTCACAAGACAGGTGTTACATCATTACAGGGTCAGGTATTTTAAGGCCTCCCCCTCGGCCCAGCTAAGTATATATATTGTAACCAGTTACAAGTCTTGTATGTAGGACTCTAAGAAGGGACGAAGCTCTTTTTTACAATTATGAATAAGTAGACTCAAGAGGTTTTTGAACCTGTCCAACCAGGAGGCAAATGAATGGGGCACACCTCTGAAGTATTCGTTGTTCCTCTCCTTCCAGATACTCCACGCGGCCAGCAAGAATATGTCCATGAACAGCGGCCGCCGCCACTGATTTTTACCACTATGCACCAGAGAGATCCAGTTGCCTTAGGATGGCCAGATCAAGCCCACCTTGTTGCCAACAACGTTGGCTAAAGGGGCACACAAAGAACAAATGCTCAACCATTTCTTTAGGAGGGTTTTGGCATAGCATGCATGCGTAGTTCTTATCCAGAACAACGTAGTGTCTACGCCTTAGCATGTTTCTCGTGTTTAGGCGGTCCACCAGCATCAGCCAGCCAAACATTTTGAACTTGATCGGGCTTTTGGCCTTCCAAAGCCACAAGAAAGCATCATCAGCAATCGTTTCTCTGAAGCAGTGGTTGTAAAACTTTTTGGCCGAGAAACTCCCTCCAAGGGTGCAAACCCACGAGTCAGCACATCCCCTCTCTGGTATGACATGCATCGAGCCCTGCTGGATCTCTCTGACCTCCTCTCTCGCCTGAGTAGATAGAGGTAGATGGAAGAGCATAGCTGGATCTGTGGCTAGATGATAGTAAGTTAGTATTTATCTACCGTCTCCCATGCTGTAAGAATTAGTTTCTGCTATTTTATTTTAGCTATGGAAGAACGCAGTCAAGTTTACTATATTCTCAAGAAATTAGTAACTGGTTTGTTTAAGGAGTCTGTTAGGAAGATACGATCGTATAAGCAGATCTTACGGCTCAGATGTGGGGATTCAGAATTTGCTTGCTGAATTGATTGCCAAGGATTTGAACTCGCGGTGCATTTGTTACCCCTTCATGTGTTATGTCCGTATATTTGTTCCTCCAATTTCCCTATCTAAAAAATTTGCCTAGATCTCATGAGTTTGAAAATTAGCATCTTTCCATAGCTTAGTATGAAAGCATTTTTTGTGACTGAAGAAGAATCGTAGTTTTAGGTTCGCTGGGCTATTTGAGGCCTCCTCTTCGAGGCTAATACCGGCAGTGATGTCGTGTTTAGCTGTGAGGTTGTGTTTGATTTAGTCTTCCGGTTTGCAGTCCTTGATTTCTTTGTGTCACCTGGGCAAAGTTTGTCCTATTGTCCCGCTATCAACAAAAGTTATGGATGTACACCTTAAATTGCCATGGTGATGTTGGATGGCAGTTGGCCAGTTAGTCAGTTTGATTATTTGAGAAGCCAATGTGTTATATCTGACGTAATAATCATAGTAAACTAAAATGCTTAGCAGTAGAGTTTAAATGAAAGTTCAGAAGCACTGATAGCTCATACTTCTACTGTCAAATTTAAGCTCCAGTTCTGAGTGGTGTTCATAGAAAAGAGATCATTGAGGTCCATCGCAACCATTTTATTTTAGCTCAGATAGAACCTGATATTTGCATAATATTATTTTAACCTATTCCAATGTACATATGTGATGCTATAGAAGAGTTTGAAATGTTTTGGTTTCTTTTTTTGCAAATGCCATTATAAATTAATAATAGCTAACTATCAGCAAAACTGAAATGTAACTCTCTGATTGTACATTTGTACCTGATTATTGCTAACCAAATAATGCATTCGTCAGACTTCTTATGTTATCACCAATTGAGCCCTTTCGTTATCTATCTATCTGTTCCCTGGTGATGCCAAATGTTACTTGGAAAATGATGTTCTATTAAAGTTGTCAGCTTACAAGATGTAGCTCAATAAGAATCACTTTACTTGCTAAAAAAGGAGTAAAACACACCTGGCACAAAATTAGTGACTCCTTGGAATCAGCTTCGGGGTTGCATTGCATCGCATGGATGCACGCCTGATCCATGAAGGTCAGCTATCCATCCAGAGTAACAAGTTGAGGCTGCCTGCATGTAAAACAACAAGAAGAAAACCTTAATATGAACCTTATGTTTCAGCAAGTTTCATCCCTGAGATGAGAAATGTTCTAATTAGTGGTGCATGCTGTAGATGCAGAACAAAACAACATCGAAGAAGCAAAAGTTGCACAATTTGTGTTCTTTCGACGGCATGACGAGGCAATCGTGGGAAAGGATGCACAATTCCTTTGAGCTTACTCAGTAGTTCAGCCAAACCATATGCCACAATAAATTACTGCCTTGGTAGAAAGTACATCATAACTATTACTCGAAGTAATAGATCACTACAAGTTGAAGATTACCACCACTACCAGGTAATAAACCTCTACTACACTTGGCCACTAGCACTCTTCTACCAGTTGGCGTCTCTTCTGCCCTACAGCAGCATTCCTCTGAGGCTACATCATCTAGCACACAACAAGCTGGTTTAGATGCAACTCCTTCACCTGCTAAGTCAACTACTGAAACTGTGCCATCCAAGACACAACAGGGTGGTTTGCAGTGGAGGAGCTACGTGCAATGCAGAGGGGGCCTCTGCCCCCCCCCCCCCCTCGCTTCTCCTCTAGCTCCGCCACTGGTGGTTCGGATGCAACTCCTCCACCTACTAACTTAACAACTAGAAAAGATCATTCACCTTCTTCAACTGTTCAAAAGGTATGCTTTATTAGATCAAATTTATTACCCCCTCTGTCCCATGATATAAGATCATTTTGCAAGTTAAAAACAACTTGCGAAATGATCTTATATTATGAGATGGAGCGAGTAACATTTTAACCTCATCTTTGCACAAATTTATGACACTCACTGCCAGGAAAACCACAACACAAGCGTCTCATTTGGAAACAAGGACAAACCTACAGATGAGGCACCCAGCGAACTGAAATCAAACAAAAGGTAAATCAGCAGCACTTAGTGTTTCACGTTCTCCTTTTCTATTTCAGCTGATGACATTTTTGAACAATCAGGCAAGCAGTAAAAGAACTTTTTCCTCCGGAGAATCCAAAAGGGTAGAAAAAGAAGTGAATGAAGACAGTTGAAAGCCTCATATGCGAGTGAATAAAGACGCAGTTCATTAGAGGCAGCAAGTAAGTGTTGTCGTCACAGATCGGTATGATGTAGTTTCTATGCTAGGCATGGCAATCATCTATTTGATGTAATCCCAGGACCTTAGCTATAGTCAACTTGATCTTGATCTTGATCAAGTAGTGAGACAGTGGATATAAAGTACTTTATGTATATATGCCGTTTTCTACATGTTCTTCTCTACATAGTTGCTGCTAGCTCAAGTGTTTAAATCTCCAAATCAAAGAATCCAGAACTAATCCCTGCTAACAAGAATTATCCATTTAACAAAAATGCAGTATGCTATTTTCTATATGTGCTTGTCTACATTATTGCTGCTATCTTACATGCTTAAATTTTAGTTCCATATTGAGAGAAAATTCATACATGTTTTTCCCTACATACTTACTGCTGCCTGACATGGTTAGATCAGTAGTCAGGAAATACATAACTAATTCCCTACTAATCAGTATTTGTCATTATAAGAAAGGGTACAATAATTCTTATCTCTCGGTTAGATATCTGTATTTCAACCAAAATCCAATCAGCTAATCAGAAACAAACACAAACAGAAATGAAATAAAATGAAACCAGGCACAAAAGTACCAAATCAAACTAACTGATTAGACTATGGGAATGAATCACCTACTCAAAGGCCAACTGCGAAGCGAACCAAATCCACGGAGAAAACCACACCATCTTGCTACCGTAGCTGCAGGCCTCCGCTGCGGCGGCGACAGGCCCAGTTACCGGAGTCCATTGCATTGCTGGGAGGTCCAGCTGCCGGAGACGCCTAGAGATTGTTGGGGACGACGACCCAGGAGCGCTCTCCTAGCCGTGATCTAGCCGTGCAGACCGCGATGCGCTCCTGATGTTGTATGTACAACGGCCATTGTATGCTCTTGCAGTGAATCTGCCAGTGGGACTTGGTAATAAGACCATGCCACTTCACGGACCTCTCCATACCACACTACTATCAATCGAACTTTGCACACCCGTGACCCAGGCCAAGACAAATTCAGCAATCCACCCACAGATCAAAAAAGAACAAACAAAGCAACACGCTGCAACCCGAAAAAAATATATGCAAAGCTGCACCAAACATAGACGCATGCGTACCCAACCACAATACCGATTAAACAAGGTCGCATGCATGCCCAAACCCAAATCACATGCATGCAAACGACGACGTGCCCAGGCGCTGAGCAAAATCGCAAGGTACCCACACCTATCTATTGCATGCATAGAGATTCGACAACAGCATGGGCCCGGCGTGCACCGCGCCGTCTACCCGCTAGTGTGTATATATATATATATATAGGGAAAATCATGGTTGATATGTTTCTTAGGAGAGAGTGCTATCTGAGCCACATGCAAGCATTGGGATATGTAAGATAACCACCGTATTTTCCAGTTCGTAGGCAAGTAATCTGTTGACATTTATATACGTGCTAATTTGTCCAAACAGTAGTTGGAGGTAGTATGTTTAGAGGCGTGTGGTCTGAGCGGAGTGGGCGTCCGGCCGCTGATGCGTAAAGAGGCATGCCGCCCTATGGCGAGGGCGCTCAGCAAGGATTGGCGCAGCGGCACTATACAGCAAGAGAAAGAAGCGAGATGATAGGGTTTCTGAAACTGGAGACCTCGTGCTGCTCCGCTCGATGGAGGGGAGGCATGTACGTGAATTAAAAATAAACCACGTACGATTTGGCATCCAACTACTTGGGAAAGAGATATATAATATATTTTTTCTTTTGCGGTTCAACTACTAGGGAGAGATAGGAGGAGATGTCGTTCAAATTTTCTATCCTTTATCTTTCACGGGGACAGAGGCCATGGTTCATACGTCTCACACGATTGTCCTAACTCGTGATCAGCTCATAATTTATTTATTTTTCTGCATGGCCTAACAACTTCGACCATAACAATTGATTGTAACCGGCTCATAATTTTTTTGATGTTACGTTGTGATGTTTGATAGCACATAAGGTATTTCTTCGATATTCGGGAGTTGCATAATCTCATAATCAAAAGAATATGTATTTGACATGAAGAAAGCAATAGCAATAAAACTTAATGATCATTATGCTAAGCTAACAGATGGGTCTTGTCCATCACATCATTCTTCTAATGATGTGATCCCATTCATAAAATGACAACACATGTCTATGGTTAGGAAACTTAACCATCTTTGATTAATGAGCTAGTCTAGTAGAGGCTTACTAGGGACACTGTGTTTTTTCTATGTGTCCACACATGTATCAAGTTTCCGGTTGATATAATTCTAGCATGAATAATAAACATTTATCATGATATAAGGAAATATAAAATAACAACTTTATTATTGCCTTTAAGGCATATTTACTTCAGTCTCCCACTTGCACTAGAGTCAATAATCTAGTTTACATCGCCATGTGATTTAGCACTAATAGTTCACATCTTTATTATGTGATTAACACCCATAGTTCACATCGCCATGTGATCAACACCCAACGGGTTTACTAGAGTCAATAATCTAGTTCATATCGCTATGTGATTAACACCCAAAGAGTACTAAGGTGTGATCATGTTTTGCTTGTGAGAGAAGTTTATTCAACGGGTCTGCCACATTCAGATCCGTATGTATTTTGCAAATTTCTATGTCTACAATGCTCTGCGCGGAGCTACTCTAGCTAATTGCTCCCACTTTCAATATGTATCTACATTGAGACTCAGAGTCATCCAGATCGGTGTCAAATCTTGCATCGACGTAACTCTTTACAACGAATTCTTTATCACCTCCATAACAGAGAAATATCTCCTTAGTCTTCTAAGGATAATTTTGACCGTTGTCCAGTGATCTACTCCTGGATCACTATTTTGACCGACGAACTGTTTATATGACATGAAGAAAGCAATATCAATAAAACTTAACGATCATTATGCTAAGCTAACAGATGTGTCTTGTCCATCACATCTGTTTCCTAATGATGTGATCCCGTTCATAAAATGAAAACACATGTCTATGGTTAGGAAACTTAACCATCTTTTATTAATGAGCTAGTCTAGTAGAGGCTTACTAGGGACACTGTGTTTTGTCTATGTGTCCACACATGTATCAAGTTTCCGGTTAATACAATTCTAGCATGAATAATAAACATTTATCATGATATAAGGAAATATAAAATAACAACTTTATTATTGCCTCTAGGGCATATTTCCTTCCGTATCGGACAGGGCTTGTCGAGGAGTTCGTTAAGAATGGGCCTGTATCCCATAAAGGGTCTGTTTTTCTTGCCGACGGGCTTACGGTTGGATGCCTCATAAGGGTGTATCCGCTTTGTCCGGGCAATATATTGCTTGAAGGTAGCAGGTTCCAACTAGGTTTTCTGGGCCTTCCATGTGCTTTCCATCACGCGGTACTTCCGTACTAAGTGCGATAATTCCGTGAAACTCTGTATGCGACGGCGGTCGAGGGCATTCAGAATTCCCTCATCCATACAATTGCGATGATAAAACGAAACTGCATCCTCGTCGTAGCAAATTTTAATCTTGTTTTTGACAAGTAGGAACCTGGCCCAAAAGTGATGGACCGTTTCCTAAGGTTGCTGTCGTACATACATTAGGTCACATATGTCTGGAGGGCCTGAATTACTTGGCGAGTATTGATTATGGTGGGTGGGGGGGCTAAAATTTGAACCCCGACCCAAAATTGTGTCCGGAGTATGAAAAGTCTCCAAGGTCACCAGTTCGGGGCCAGGAAGAACCAAGTGCTCCCCGGACTCCATGTCTGACCCTGAGTTCGGGGGGTGCGGAGTCCCACCCAAAGGAAGGGTATCTGACTCAAGGGATTCGGAAGTCCGAACATATCTAGTCTTCAATTTAGGAGAAGAAGTGTTTTCGGCTCGTTCCTCGACGACCGCCACCAGGTGAGTGATCGGTGGGAGATTGATTTCCCTCTGGTCAGGTTTAAGCCCGATCCGATCATAGGCCGTTGAAAGCCCCAGGGCGGCGATGCGATCTAGCAGCTCGTTCAAGGACGAGGTGTCCGCCGGATCCATCTTTTCGGATTATTAGAGATCGATGCAGGGGTGTTTGGCGATCACAGGGGGACGTTGTCGGCTTGATGGCCATGCGGGCACCCACGGTAAAACCACCGAGCTGGAGGACCTGTCCTGAAGTTAGGCTCCTTCCAGAGGTGATATCGTTGTTGATGACAAGGCGCGCCATAGATCGCTTTTCATGACTACACAGTGGATCCCTCAATGATAGCACAATTGTCGGTGTCAAAACCGGCAGATCTTGGGTAGGGGGGACCAAACTATGAGTCTAAGGATCAATGATGACAAGGGACAATGGGGACACGGTGTTTACCTATGTTCGGGCCCTCTTAAAGGAGGTAAGACCCAACGTCCTGCATGATTATATTCAATGTATATAAGGGCTACAAGAGTTGATCTACCTTGAGATCATAATGGCTAAACCCTAGTAGTCTAGCCTATGATTCTTCTGATGCCCTCTGCGGACTAACCCCTCCGGTTTATATGCACACCGGAGGGGCCTAGGGTTATACAAGGTCGGTTCAGAGGAAATGAGTATTACACCCGTACACCAAACTTGCCGTTCTACGCACATAGGAGTCCTACCCGGACACGGGAGGTGGTCTTCTGCATCGTCTTCACGACCCATCAGCCCAGCCCATATCGAATAGGCCGGACACCTGAGGAACCCCGAATCCAGGACTCCCTCAACGAGCCAGCAGCATCGCCGCCGAACCGTGAAGCCACGCTGTCGCGCCCCCGTTAGCTATGCATCGCCGCCACCCGAGTAGGGGAAGAAGTAACCCCGCCACCGCAAGCACCAAACAGGCTTTGCCCGACGGTGCGACCGGGCGGTGGTAAGGGAGGAAGACGGAGGGAGGGGTCCCCCGGCTAGCGGCGCCCTAGGGTCCCCCCCCCCCCCCCCCCCCCGGTCACCTGCGGGGACAATGCGGGAAGGAGAGGGGTGGGTCGGGGGGATTCTAAGCTACCCACCTTGATCCTTACTCGTATAGTACACATACACCTATCTCTTTGTAGTTCTATAACCTTTCTATGAGAATCAATCAATATAATTCCTTATCGAAAGAAGAAAAATACACGTATGCTTTTGTAACGATGTTGAATAATTAGTCCCCACGCTGATATCTGTATAAGTACCACATACTAGTAGTAGTAGTAGGACTACCAAAGTGGGAAAATATAGGTGGTACCATCACATATATCTAAGCAAAATAGATGATGCAGCAGGTAATCAATGAAGAAAAAGAGGCATGTGGTAACATAGCTAGTTACTTATTGTATGAGTAATATCACACATACCAAAACAAGATAGGTCTACAACATAATAAATGAAGTGTTGTAATCATGATACCACTTATGATACCCCATTATGACCAGCCTTACTCCTCACTATTGAGGTAGTAACATACTCCCTCCGTCCCGTGAAAAGTGTATATATAGAAATTTTAGGACAAATTATGGAGTGAAGTAAAAAATGCATTGGAAAGATGCAAGCCACCATCTCTCTCATTTTTAATTATCCTAGCCCCAATGACCTAAGTGCATGAAAAAATTAAAGAGACCATGTGTAGAATCCTATTGGTCTTGATTAGCGTGTGATGACAGAGAAGCAATTTTTTTCTATTTTAATGTGTATTGGAAACAAGTGTATAAATTTTTTTTTTTACGTGAGAATCGCTGGCGGGATGGTAAGTGTGAACTAATTTAAGGCGCAGGTCCTGTGTTCGAGTCTCACCATAGACGCTCCCCCCCCCCCCCCCCCCCTCCTCCTGGGAATTTTTTTTTGGGGTGGGGGGGGGGGGGGGGGGGTATGATTATTAATCGTAAGTTAACCGAGACACTGAAGTAGCACTAGTTGACGATGGAGATGGGCCACCAATGTCTTTTCATTTCCATCAATGGGAGACAGCATCATGGTACCGCACTACAGCTGTGGGTAAAGAAAACGATAGGATTCCATATCACCATGAATGTCTCCATAAACTTCTATTTACTACCTTTAATTGTCTGGTCCTGGTTGATTCTGATCATATGTCAAAAGAAAGATGCTTTTAAATAATTGCTGCTTTTGAAATGCGATCCTTCTCTTTAAATAATTGATGCTCAGTGCCCATGTCTAACGAAGTAGCTAGCACTAGAAGAAAGAAAGAGAACGGGACATCGAAAGCAGGAAGGAGAAACAGCTACTGCGGAATGGCCGGTGAGGAGGAGGTGCAGGTGGTAGAGTCCTGCTTTGTAACGCCGGCCAAGGACACGCCGCGAAAAGCACTGCGGCTGTCACCACTCGACCTCCTCATGCTAGCCAACAGAGGCTACACCCCACTCGTCCACTTCTATCGCCGCCGATGTTCCGTCGACGACTTCTTCGACGTGGCTAAGTTGAAGACAGCACTGGGCAAGGCCCTCGTGCCCTTCTACCCCATGGCCGGCCGCCTCAGGGCCGACGCCGACGGCAGGTTAGAGATTGACTGCAACGGCGAGGGCATGCCCTTCCTCGTGGCTCACTGCCACCTCACCGTTGATGACTTTAGCGAGTTCAAGCCATCACCAAGGTTAAGGGGGTTGTTTGTTCCCCACACCGACGACTCAGAGGGCATTGTGTGCAGCACTCAGGTATGTCTGATTTCTTCTTAATTGGCCACTTCCTCTGTTCCAAGTGATTTGAAGTTTTGGTTTTGTCCTAAGTCAGTTTTTTAAAATTTTAATCAAGTCTATAGAAAAACATGTTCATATCAAATTTGGTGATAGCTTGAAGCATATATATAGTATGAAAATGTATTGTATGATTAATCTATTGAAACTAATATGGTGTTCTACATGTTGATCTATTATACTACTGACTTGGTCAAACTTAAAAAAGTTTGAGTTGGGACAAAAGAACTTCAATTAGTTTAGAACGGTGGGAGTAGGTTTCTTTTTGTCTTTCTGTTTAACAAACTCACTATAATAGTGCAAACATATAGTAACAAGCAAGTAATATGTGCCACAAATTCATATATGTAGGTGACATTCTTGAAGTGTGGTGGGGTGGCCTTAGGGACGGCAGTGCACCATGGCGCTATGGATGGCACTGCCGCGTTCCACTTCTTCCAGACATGGTCTGCTTTCTCCAGGGAGGGCGACTGGGCTGTGGTGAAGACCCCCTACCACGACCGCAGCCTCTTGTTTGCGCGCAACCCACCCTTTGTTCATCCCGACACCCTCTCCCTTTTTTGCCTCAAGGTAAACATGTCGCAGCTGTCGGGGCCAGTTGTGAACGAGGTTTTCACCCTTGGCAAGGGCCAAGTTTCCACTCTCAAGCGCATCTGCGGTGGCGACATGAGCACCTTTAGTGTCGTGAGTGCCCACATGTGGCAGTGCATGTGTTTAGCCCGGCGGCTACCGCCGAACTGCACGACGCGCCTCGTGTTCCCGGTCAATGTTCGGCGCAGTATGACGCCGCCTCTTCCGGACGGCTACTTCGGCAACGCGATAACATACGTAAGTGTTGCCAACGAAGCACGGGGCATCGCCTCAGGTGACCTGGCCTACATAGTGCGCCGGATTAGAGACAGCCTCAGCCGGGTGGACGATGAGCTAGTGCATTCTGCAGTCGACTACCTCGAGCTAGCAAAGACGGACAACCGCCCTGCTACAGGCAATTTGCCAGCGACAGATATGAGAGTGGTTAGTTGGCTTGGCATGCCGGTGTATGATGTGGATTTCAGTTGGGGAAAGCCATTGGCTATGTTGCGTGCTGAATCAAACCGCGGAGGCTATGTGCACCTGATTGACAGCGCGCATGGGGACGGCAGCATACGCCTAGTCATGTGTATAGAGGCTTCAATTCTCAAGGAGTTCAAGCGTTTGTTGTATGCCAAGTTTGAGAGCATGGTGTATTCCAAGTTCTAGCCAGCTAGTGTCGTATGCACCTCATTTTTTTTCTTTGAGCACCTCCTATCCTATGTTCTGAGCCACGGTTAGTTTTATCTAAGTTTTAATCTGTTGAATATTTTAGTTTCAGTTAATCCGGATCTAATAATTTGTATGTCTCGGAGTGTATTGGAGACGTGCATGGACAATTGTATGCTTGCATTTATTCCAATGTGGTTACTTTTCTTGAGTAGCCTGCTGATGAGAAACTGACATTTATGTGTTTGTCAGAAAGCTTGCGATGAAAATAATGTCGGTCTGAAATGGGTGGCGCTGGATAGCTGTTATGATTGATGTGTATTTCAAATTACTTGTTAATGATATGGTGTTCCCTGGGTTTACCTCCCACTGTTGACAAATAGCCAACGGGATAGGTGGAAATCTTCCACATGGTGGGAGTGGTTCCCATGTCATCAGGGAAATTACACATAGGGACTTACTAGCACATATGCCCGTGTGTTGCAACTGGAGATAAAATAGTATGCATTTAAAGTCAGTGAGAATTATATGCGCAAGTAAAACTCTGTGTGCACACAAAAAAAACATTTATGGCATGTTTAGTTCGTGACTAATTTTGCCACAACTAACCATAGGCAAAGTGTGGCTACCACCAAAAGTGTGGCTAACAAAATGGCCACCACAAGTGTGGCAAGATTTGGGAAAAAAATTAAGCCTATGACACGTGGACCATATAACTAGAGAAGTGTCAGAAGCCATAAGTGTGGTAATGAACAAAACACATGCCTACGATGTTGTGCCATGACTAAAGCTTAGGCATAGCAAACTTAGGCTCGGAACCAAACAGGCCCTTAGCTTCTCGGTTTCGCCGCGTGTGAAGGAATCCATCCACTATGTTCCCATTCATTGATCGAGTGCATTTAAGAGTTTTGTTACGTCAACGTATGCCAGAGAAGGCCCTTCAATCCTATCAATTAAGAGGATTTTAAGGTATGAACTTTCTAAACATTCTCGGAAACATGAACAATTTTTTAAATCTTGAATAGTTTTTCAAAAATTATGTCCACTTTTGGAAAAACGCGAACAAAATATGAAAGGGAACATCTTATAAAATTCACAAACAGTTTCTGAAAATACCAACTTTTTTTTTAAAAAACATGAACATTATTTGAATTTATGATTTTTTTAAAAGGGAACATGTATTGATAATTCTTAAGATTTTTAAAAAATATCTATCTTTTATACATGAACATTATTTTTAATTGTGAAAATTTCACTAAAACAAGAATACTTTTTGAATCTAGAGCATTTTCTGAAATGCCATCTTCTTTTTAGAATTCTCAAACAATTTTGACAAAAAATGAGAAAACGGAATTTTTTGCATGTTTTGAATATTTTTCAAAATGAAACAAAATTTCGGAATTCTAAACATTTTCCAAAAAAATTCTTTAATTTTCAAAGTTTATTGAGAATTTTTTATTTATGAAATAAATTCTAAAAGAAAAATAAACTTGGAAGGGAAAAGAGACACGGAAAAGAGAACAAAAATAGAAGTAAAACACATAAATAAAGAAAAATGGGCGAGCCCATTATAGGTTGTCACGTGCGAAACTTCGACTATTTATCGCCGGGTGTGGAAAATAAAAATTTCTCAGTTGCGTGGGAAGAAAAAGAAGGGGGCTTGCTTCGCTGGCCACAGCGCGCGGCGCACGTACGGAAATTCTTTTCCTAGCAGACAAACGTATAAAAATTTAGTACCACCTTGGACAGAAAAAAAAATTCTTTTCGGTGGTGAACGGATGAAAAAATCGACGAAACGCACTGCTTTATTAGTAGGTACTAGCACACATGCCCGTGCGTTGCTACGGGATAACGAAATTACATGCCTCTTGCTTAATATAAGAATGGATCAAGACCCTCACATGACCATATTCTCTAGTTCAACATGGCACCCTTTAATTAGAGCCGAACCAGTATTTTCTGTTGTACTGGCACATGCCCATAATTTCTTTCAATTATAATTAACCTGCACATTCTTTTTTATTGGCACATGGATGCTATCACCGTTAATAATTTATGGTGTCCCTTAATCTGAACAAGCTGACTTATCTCGATGTCCAGATACGGAGCAGGCCCAGTATGGGAGTGATCGAATTCACGACCTCAAAAACCCGACCACATGTTGCTAGCCACTCAGACAAACACGTCTTGTTAACCAATGGTCAGCGCGAACATTAAAGAACATAATGCAACGTCAACTTCAAAACATTTTTTTTGAACTTTTCAGAAACTGATATCTATGAACTGCCAAATATACTTGGCAACGTGAACAATTTTTCAAATTATGAACATCTTTTTGAAATTTCCATACATTTAAAAAACACGATTTCTTTTTGAGCGGAACATTTGTTGACATTCACAAACATTTCTTAAAAGCATGGAGAGTTTATAAAGTAAGATATTTTTTAAATTTGTTTACAATTTTAGGAAATGGGAACATATTTTGAACACATAGAAGAAATTTAGAAAATGTGCCTTTTAATGCAAACATTATTTTCAACTTTTTCAATATATCACAAAAACAAGAATATTTTTCAAATTTGTAACATTTTTTAAATCTTCCACAAATTCGAAAAACTAAATATTTTCCAAAATGTTGGAATTATTTTTAAAATTCAGAAAAAATCAGAATGACAAAAGAAATTAAATTGTAAATATTTTTTAGAATGAACACAATTTTGGAACTCGTAACATGAACTACCGAATATACTTGGCAACATGTACAATTTTTTGAAAATTCCATAGATTTTAAGACAAAGCGAGAATAAAAAATTTGAACGGAACATTTCCTGAAATTCACATAAATTTCTTAAAAACATAAACCTTTATAGAAAATATGAACATTTTTTAAGTTGCGAACAATTTTATGAAATTCGATTATGTTTTGAAAATTCAGAAGAATTTTAGAAAATGTGTTTCTTTAATGCCAACTTTACTTTCAGTTTTTGCACATATCGCTAAAACAAAATATTTTTCGAATATGGAACATTTGTCAAATGTTTTTTAATCTTTATTTTTTGGAAAATAACAACATTTTTTGGAAAATTGGGAATATTTTTCAAATTTTGAAAAAAATTTGGCATGACAAAAAAATCCAAACATTTTTTAAAATAGGAACACTTTTTAATTCGTAACTTTTTAAGAATTTTAAATTAAAATTGAAATTGCAAACATTTTTTGAAAATTTCGAATTTCAGAAGAAAAGTAAAAAATAGACTTAGAATGTGAAAAAATAAAAAATAAACAGGAACTACAAAGAGAAAGAAACAGAAAACTAAAAATTGAAACAGAACACGAGCAAAAATGGGCCGCCGAGTCTTGGGCGCCCTGTGCGTAGCTGAAACTATATGTCGCATTGTGCGGAAAATATGATTTTTTATTGCTGCGTGAGCAGGGAAAACTGGGCTGACTTTACTGGGCCATAGCGCGCGGGGCCCACGCACGTAATTCTACAGAAATCGTTTTTCCTTTGCTAACAGACGACGTCAAAAGTTTAGTACCACCTCGGATAGAAAAAAATTAATGGTGAACAGATGAAAAAATTGGAGAAACGCACCTTACTTTATTAGTAGGTATAGAATGGAGTTTTATAGGTTTTTCCATCCCCAACAACTAAATGAGCCTCAATTATATCAATATTCTATTTTTAAGTTTTGCTTTATTTGTTCCATAGACGTCTAGTGCTTTGCTAATTCCATTGTCGTCAAGCAGATGTGGAAGGCGGATTGAGGGGTAGGGGGCCATGGCGGCGGCGCCACCGGGCACAGGTTTGGGAGGCGGATGCCGGTGAGTTGGGTGGCTTCTCCTCTGTGGATTGGAGCACCTTCAAGCGGCAGGGGAGGGAGATCCTCTGGCGAGCGCGAGATCCGGAGCAGTGTGTGCGGCGGCGGCTGAAGGCCAAAACTTCGGCGTTCATCAATTCCAATCCAGGTTCGATCGTGATTAGAGGTGGAAAGGATGGGAAGGACTCCGTGGCACTACTAGGAAAAAGCCTAGTAGCAGCGCGGGTTCTAGGTATATCAGTAGCGCGGAGACCGACGCTACTAATAATGCGCTACGGCGAACCTGTAGCAGCAGCGCGTGCACGCCTGCGCTACTACTATACAGGTGTAGCAGCAGCGTGCTACGTGGAAGCTCGCTACTGCTAATAGCTCTAGCGCGCTTTGGCTGGACGCGCTACTGCTACTATCATGTTGCTGCTAACTTTTCTCCACTCGCTACTGCTAATTTTAGTAGTCTTTGATTTTTTTTCTGCATATTTGTTTCGTATTTGAACAGGCTTTATACAAGAATCTTTAGCAGATACAAATGTCATCATGATACACATACAAATGGCTGCGAGACCACAAATATAATCATAGCATATACATACAAATAGTCTCATCATAATCATCATCCAACACAAAGTGGTATCTCATCATCATCTCGAAAATAGCGATACATGCAAGTCTCGAATGCTTGCAACTACAACATCATCCATCTAAACAATGGTATACACGAGAAGAGCTATCACTATGAGTGAGAGCGGAACTATGCAGTACATGAGGCGGCGGTTACGAGTCATCTCTCGCGCTAGCGTGAACCTCAAGTAACTAGCTTCTCCTTCTTGTCTGCTTTTGAAGCCTTTATGACTGGTGCCTGAGACCCTATTCACTTGCGCCTGACACTCAGGCCACTCGTTGTACACCCCGGAACCTTCCCTTTGTACACGACATAGCACTTCATATACCTGTTAGATAAGCATCTTCATCACGAGGATGTACAATCATATGCAACAAAATATACTAGAGCAACACGAAAAAGAAAGGGTTAGCAACTAGATGCAACATACAGTATGCAAACTAATTAACTAGAGGTACACAGGTCATCGTAACCAAACTAACAAAGTAGCGTTACGCAAGTTCGGCAGGGACCGTGGTCATCACAAAGTTTCATCGCTACAGAAAGTATACAAGTTCAACCGACACATATCATCAATATCGGCATCGTAAATCACTAGAAGTTCCATCCTTCCATATCATCGAGGATGGACCCTAGCTTCTTGAATAGCGTGAGGTCATGACGTTGCATGCCTATGCGAGTTCGGACGTCAGCTCGCGATATAGGGCCGTGGTGGAACATCCCCTTCTCTTCGACAACTTCTTTCATGATGATCGTTGCAAGGTCCCTTTGGATGCGAAAGAAGTCATCTCTAAGTTTATAATCCACTTCTCCATGAGATTCTACCCACTTGTGGATATGATCATCATTTCTGGTTGTCATGTGAAGCTTTTGGTGATCCGTGCTGAACTCAATCATGAGATGGAGGATGTAGAATCCATCTTTCTTGCTTGGCTTTGGGACATGGATGCAGCAGAAGTTAGTTTTATGCGTGAAACCCATCTTCTTACTCCTTTGTTTCCTGATCTGCATGTGGCCACCTAAATGTTGAAGCCTTGGAGAGCATCATCTAGAATATTCATTATGTGGGTGTAGTCCTTCTTCTCGTAGTCTCTGGAAGGGTCGAAATACACAGCGTCAGAGACTCGCGGGTAAAGAACGATAAGGACGGCGCGCCCGTTGCTGCGGGGAAACGACACCTCAAATTATTCTCCATATGAGCGAGAAGGAATGATTGAAATGTATGAAAGGGTTGTCCGGAACTGACTTACTTTGGATGATAAGGCAGGAGGACAATTTCCTGGTCCTTATTATGTACCATGAAGTTTTGGAGGTAGTCTCTAGTAGTTTCACGCTAAAAGTCGCCGAGACTCAAGAAAGACTCGTGCATGTATTACGGATCCACCACACAGATTTGCGAGACTTCTTCTCTCTTCATGACGGAGCTCATATGTAGCGCCAAAAGGCAGACGATTGTAAAATCAAGCCGCCTTGTTAGAAACATCTCAAAGATATGGTCAAACCGCAGGAAGAACACCTCCGCGGGCCGTGTGTCGACGTAGCACTTCCCCCAGGCACACGAGCCGCGTATGTCGGATATCCTGGATCCTTCGAGGCTAGTAGGCTTTTCTCAGTCGACAACACATGGTCGTGCAGTCTCCTGAGATCCCCTGATAGTGCCTCCAGCGGTTTCGGCGGTATCATCGGCTCGCCCGTGAGATGGAACATGGCCACACCTTTCACGGGTACACGCTCTTCAGAATCCATCGTCTAACTGCTATGTGCTCTGACTTGTTTGGAGGCAGCTATCTTCTCTGATCTCTTCCTCTCCTTTTTCTTGGGCACACCTTCCAGACCCTTCCTTAACCCATGCCCCAGTGTTCCCGGGCTAAGCACTGTACGACCCCCGGCTAGTTGAGCCTGTGTTGAGGCGGCATCTTCAGGCGTGTCCTGTGAGGATTTCATGAAGAGAGACTTTTTGCAATCCCTGCTACGACCTTCCTGCCCGGGCAGACCATCCATATCCTCATTAGCATGCTGATAGCCCGATTCGTCATATAGTTGACTCATCATATCCAAGTCACACTCATACGTGTTTGTATTGAGGAAAGCCAATTGGGTCGACCTCCATCTCATCATCCATTCTCTGTTCTACAGGACCGATTACATTAACCGGTACTATTGCACCCCCTTCATCACGTCGTCCGCCGCTCTCACCCGGCACTACAGGAGCTAGTAATTGCGTAGGCGGGGTGGTGGGCTCCGCACATGCTTGTTGATGTGTGGTTATTGGTGTGCTCTCGGCCGGCTCCAGACGAATAACATTCTTCGGCCATAGCAGCACCCAACCCTTGCAGCTTCCAATCCGCGGCGGGGTCTTGTCGTGCTCTCCCACATGACGTATTGGAGGAGGCAAATCCTTGTGCCCCGATTTCACACTGGACAAGTTAACCCTGAAGTGCCCAGCGGGGATCGGCTGGTTGTGGAACATGGGTTGCAAGGGGTTCATTATCATCCCCTTTCCCACGTCCACCTTCTGGCCTTTGATCAAGTAGAGTATGGTGCACGGGGTTTCTTCGGCCTGCAAACACATGTTTGTGGCGTAAAACATCTGAAAGGCAACAAAAATGGAATATACGTTGGTGCGACATGTAATTACCGTGAGGGCGTCGAGCTCAGCCAAAGACGAAGGCCCACCTAGCGCACCAGAGACTGAGGACGGGCTGCTATGAGCGGGAGCGACTGCGAGAGGAGGCCCGGTTGCGTGAGCAATTGATGGTGCGGTGGTGTTGTTGTTCACGGAGTTGCTCCCGACGAAACTGGGCAATGGGAAATCATGTACCTTCTCTTCTGGATTTTCCTTCGTCGAGTTGATGATAGCTGGAACCAAGTTAGTAGCGAAATCATTTCTATAGGCAGTTACAGCTGCATTGACTACCTGCTGTAGCAACTCATTTTTCTCCTCGGCTATTTTTTTCGCGTCCTCGGCTGCTTTTTTCTTAACTGCAAGCTTCACCTTCTTGTTGATGTCCGCCTGACTAAACTTCCTTTTCTGCTTCTTGGCCTCCGAGCCCTTGTTGTAAAAGACCTTCCATGTGGCGTCATCTCCAGCGCCGTGCACACGACCATATTGCGGCCGCTGACCCAAAGGGAGTCCCTTAAGTTCGTTCAAGGCCCGCTTGAGAGGGGTGTCCCACTTGGGCCTCATCGGAGAAGTAGGGCTTTCGGCTGCAAGCTGGTGTTGCTTCTCCTGCAGAAAGAGCGTGAACCGTTTAGGATTGTGTAGTCGAGTAGATCTGGAGCTAAATGTAAGGTGGTAAAAGAATAATTACCAGTAGTCTAATCAATCTCCTCGTGATCTGGTCTGTGTAAAAAACCTTCTTTTCCTTGTCCCCCTTGTAGCGGGCCCTGATGAAGTCACGCTTCAAGGGGGTGGTGAACTTCGCGAAGGGGTCTGGGATACCCGCGGCTTCACGTTCCGCGTCCTCCATATCCCATATGGGCCTTTTACCGAGGTAGACATGGCTTCTGAGGCGATGCTTCCCCGTGTTCCTTTGCTGAAGGCTCTTGAATTTCGCAGCCTTAGCCTTGGCTGCCTCAGTAGCGCAAGTGTCCTTGAACTTTTCGAACTCCTCTTCCGTAAGTGTCGGATTTTCCTCCAGAATCTTAGACAGGGGTTCCTGATACGTCTCCAACGTATCTATAATTTTTGATTGCTCCATGCTATATTATCTACTGTTTTGGACTATATTGGGCTTTATTTCCCACTTTTATATTATTTTGGGACTAACCTATTAACCGAATGCCCAGCCCAGAATTGCTGTTTTTTTGCCTATTTCAGTGTTTTGGATAAACAAAATATCAAACGGAGTCCAAACGGAATAAAATCTACGGGAACGTGATTTTCTCACCGAACGTGATCCAGGAGACTTGGACCCTGCTCCAAGGAACAAAAGAGTCGGTCACGAGGGTGGGGCCCCCCTCCTAGGGTGCGCCCCCCTGCCTCGTGGGCCCCTCGTTGCTCCTCCGGCGTACTTCTTCCTCCTATATATACACACGTACCCCCAAACGATCAGAAAAGGAGCCAAAAACCTAATTCCACCGCCGCAACTTTCTGTATCCATGAGATCCCATCTTGGGGCCTGTTCCGGAGCTCCGTCGAAAGAGGGCCGTCATCACGGAGGGCTTCTACATCATTATAGCCTCTCCGATGAAGTGTGAGTAGTTTACCTCAGACCTTCGAGTCCATAGTTAGTAGCTAGATGGCTTCTTCTCTCTCTTTGAATCTCAATACAAAGTTCTCCCCCTCTCTTGTGGAGATCTATTCGATGTAATCTTCTTTTTGCGGTGTGTTTGTTGAGACCGATGAATTGTGGGTTTACGATCAACTCTATCTATGAATAATATTTGAATCTTCTCTGAATTCTTTTATGTATGATTGGTTATCTTTGCAAGTCTCTTCGAATTATCCGTTTGGTTTGGCCAACTAGATTGGTAGTTCTTGCCATGGGAGAAGTGCTTGGCTTTGGGTTCGATCTTGCGGTGTCCTTACCCAGTGATAGAAGGGGCAGCAAGGCACGTATTGCATCGTTGCCATCGAGGATAACAAGATGGGGTTTATTTCATATTGCATGAATTTATCTCTCTACATCATGTCATCTTGCTTAAGGCGTTACTCTGCTTTTAACTTAATACTCTAGATGCATGCTGGATAGCGGTCGATGAGTGGAGTAATAGTAGTAGATGCAGAATCGCTTCGATCTACTTGTCACGGACGTGATGCCTATACACATGATCATGCCTAGATATTCTCATAACTATGCTCAATTCTGTCAATTGCTCAACAGTAATTTGTTCACCCACCGTAGAATACTTATGCTCTTGAGAGAAGCCACTAGTGAAACCTATGGCTGCCGGGTCTATTCTCATCATATCAATCTCCATCACTTTAATCTTTCTTTGCTTTTTACTTTGCTTTTACTTTTTACTTTGCATCTTTATACCAAAAATACCAAAAATATTATATCTACCAGATCTCACTCTTGTAAGTGACCGTGAAGGGATTGACAACCCCTAATCGCGTTGGTTGCGAGTAGCTATCGCTTTGTGCAGGTACGAGGGACTTGAGCGTGGGCTCCTACTGGATTGATACCTTGGTTCTCAAAAACTGAGGGAAATACTTACGCTACTCTGCTGCATCATCCCTTCCTCTTCGGGGAAAACCAATGCAAGCTCAAGACGTAGCAAGAAGGATTTCTGGCGCCGTTGCCGGGGAGTCTATGCAAAAAGTCAACATACCAAGTACCCATCACAATCCCTATCTCTCGCATTACATTATTTGCCATTTGCCTCTCGTTTTCCTCTCCCCCAATTCACCCTTGCCGTTTTATTCGCCCTCTCTCTCTCTATCCTCCCTCTCTATTTGCCTTTTTTGCCCGTTTGCTTTTTGTTTGCTCATGTGTTAGATTGCTTGTTTGTCGCGATGGCTCAAGATAATACTAAATTGTGTGACTTCACCAATACCAATAATAATGATTTCCTTAGCACTCCGATTGCTCCTCTTACCGATGCTGAATCTTGTGAAATTAATACTGCTTTGTTGAATCTTGTTATGAAAGATCAATTCGCCGGCCTTCCTAGTGAAGATGCCACTACTCATCTGAATAGCTTCATTGATTTATGTGATATGCAAAAGAAAAAAGATGTCAATAATGATGCCGTTAAATTGAAGCTATTTCCTTTTTCGCTTAGAGATCGTGCTAAAGCTTGGTTTTCGTCTTTGCCTAAGAATAGTATTGATTCATGGAACAAGTGCAAAGATGCTTTTATCTCTAAGTATTTTCCTCCCGCTAAGATCATCTCTCTTAGAAACGATATTATGAACTTTAAACAACTTGATCATGAACATGTTGCACAAGCTTGGGAGAGAATGGAATTAATGAGATGTAATTGCCCTACTCATGGTTTGAATTTGTGGATGATCATACAAATTTTTTATGTTGGATTGAATTTTGCTTCTAGAAATCTTTTAGATTCGGCCACGGGAGGCACTTTTATGGAAATCACTTTAGGAGATGCTACTAAACTCCTAGATAATATTATGGTTAATTATTCTCAATGGCATAGTGAAAGATCTTCTAATAAAAAGTGCATGCGATAGAAGAAATCAATGTGTTGAGTGGAAAGATGGATGAACTTATGATATTATTTGCTACTAAGAGTGGTTCTTCTGATCCTAATGATATGCCTTTGTTTACTTTGATTGAGAATAATAATGAATCTATGGATGTGAATTTTGTTGTTAGGAATAATTTTGGTAACAACGCTTATAGAGGGAATTTTAATCCTAGGCCATGTCCTAGTAATCCTTCTAATAATTATGGGAATTCCTACAACAACTCTTATGGAAATTATAATAAGATGCCCTCTGAATTTGAGAACAGTGTTAAAGAGTTTATGAATTCACAAAAGAATTTTAATGCTTTGCTTGAGGAGAAATTTCTTAAAGTTGATGATTTGGCTAGAAACGTTGATAGAATTTCTCTTGAGGTTGATTCTTCAAAGCTTAGATATATTCCTCCTAAAAATGATATCAATGAGTCTTTGAAAGCCATGAGAATTTCCATTGATGAGTGCAAAGAAAGAACCGCTAGGATGCGTGCTTCCAAAGATGCCTTTTTTAAAGCGTGTTCCTCCAATTCCTATGAAAATCAAGATGAAGATCTAAAAGTTATTGATGTGTCCCCTATTAAATCTTTGTTTTTGAATATTAATCTTGATGAAACTGAATATGATCTTCCTTTACCTACAAGGCGTTCTAAAAATTCGGAGTATTTAGATCTTAATGATGAAATTGATGAAAGTGGGATTGAAAGAAATAAAGATCTAGATGTTGCTAAACCCACTATATTGGATTTAAAGGAATTTAATTATGAAAGTTGCTCTTTAATTGATTGTATTTCCTTGTTGCAATCCGTGCTAAATTCTCCACATTCTTATAGTCGAAATAAAGCCTTCACCGAACATATTGTTGATGCCTTGATGCAATCTTATGAAGAAAAACTTGAGTTGAAAGTTTCTATCTCTAGAAAACTCTATGATGAGTGGGAACCAACTATTAAAATTAAAATTAAATATCATGAGTTCTATGCTTTGTGTGATTTGGGTGCTAGTGTCTCTACTATTCCCAAGACTTTGTGTGATTTACTAGATTTCTATAATTTTGATGATTGCTCTCTAAACATGCATCTTGCGGATTCCACTATTAAGAAACCTATGGGAAGGATTAATGATGTTCTTATTTTTGCAAATAGGAATTATGTGCCCGTAGATTTCATTGTTCTTGATATAGATTGCAATCCTTCTTTCCTTAGAACGGTTGGTGCGATTATTGATATGAAGGAAGGGAATATTAGATTTCAATTTCCATTAAAAAAGGGCATGCAATACTTTCCTAGAAAGAAAATAAAATTACCATATGAAACTATCATGAGAGCGACTTATGGATTGCCTACCAAAGATGGCAATACCTAGATCTATCCTCTCTTTTATGCCTAGCTAGGGGCGTTAAACGATAGCGCTTGTTGGGAGGCAACCCAATTTTATTTTTATTCCTTGCTCTTAGCTCCTGCTTAGTAAAAAATAAATTATTTAGCCTCTGTTTTGGTTGTGTTTTGTGTTTAATTAGTGTTTGTGCCAAGTAGAACCGTTGGGAAGACTTGGGGAAAGTCTTGTTGAACTTGCTGTAAAAAAACAGAAACTTTAGCACCCACGAGAACTGCTGTCATTTTTATTTGAAGAGTCATATTTAGTTAATTCTTTTTGCAGATGATTAATAGATAAATTCCTCACGTCCAGCAATTTATTTTAGAATTTTTGGGGTTTCAGATCTTGCTCTAGCTACAGATTACTACAGACAGTTCTATTTTTGACAGATTCTGTTTTTCGTGTGTTGTTTGCTTATTTTGATGAATCTATGGCTAGTAAAAAAGTTTATAACACATAGAGAAGTTGGAATACAGTAGGTTTAACACAAATATAAATAAATAATGAGTTCATTACAGTACCTTGAAGTTGTCTTTTGTTTTCTTTCGCTAACGGAGCTGACGAGTTTTCTATTTTGAGTTTTGTGTTGTGAAGTTTTCAAGTTTTGGGTGAATTCTTTTGATGGATCATGGAACAAGGAGTGGCAAGAGCCTAAGCTTGGGGATGCCCATGGCACCCCCAAGATAATCCAAGGACACCAAGAAGTCAATGAAGGAAATATGCCCTAGAGGCAATAATAAAGTTATTATTTATTTCCTTATTTCATGATAAATGTTTATTATTCATGCTAGAATTGTATTAACCGGAAACATAATACATGTGTGAATACATAGACAAACAGAGTGTCACTAGTATGCCTCTACTTGACTAGCTCGTTAATCAAAGATGGTTATGTTTCATAACCATGGACAAAGAGTTGTTATTTGATTAACGGGATCACATCATTAGGTGAATGATCTGATTGACATGGCCCATTCCATTAGCTTAGCACCCGATCGTTTAGTATGTTGCTATTGCTTTCTTCATGACTTATACATGTTCCTATGACTATGAGATTATGCAACTCCCGTTTGCCGGAGGAACACTTTGTGTGCTACCAAACGTCACAACGTAACTGGGTGAATATAAAGGTGCTCTACAGGTGTCTCCAAAGGTACATGTTGGGTTGGCGTATTTCGAGATTAGGATTTGTCACTCTGATTGTCGAAGAGGTATCTCTGGGCCCTCTCGGTAATGCACATCACATAAGCCTTGCAAGCATTGCAACTAATGAGTTAGTTGCGAGATGATGTATTATGGAACGAGTAAAGAGACTTGCCGGTAACGAGATTGAACTAGGTATTGAGGTACCGATGATCGAATCTCGGGCAAGTAACATACCGATGACAAAGGGAACAACGTATGTTGTTATGCGGTCTGACCGATAAAGATCTTCGTAGAATATGTGGGAGCCAATATGAGCATCCAGGTTCTGCTATTGGTTATTGACCGGAGATGTGTCTCGGTCATGTCTACATTGTTCTCGAACCCGTAGGGTCCGCACGCTTAAGGTTTCGATGACAGTTATATTATGAGTTTTGATGTACCGAAGGAGTTCGGAGTCCCAGATGAGATCAGGGACATGACGAGGAGTCTCGAAATGGCCGAGACGTAAAGATCGATATATTGGACGACTATATTCGGAGATCGGAAAGGTTCCGAGTGGTTCGGGTATTTTTCGGAGTACCAGGGAGTTACGGGAATACGGGAGAAGAAGTATATGAGCCTTATTGGGCTTTAGGGGAGAGGGAGAGGCAGGCTGCGCGCCTCCCCAATGCCTAGTCCGAATTGAACTAGGGGGAGGGGCTGTGCCCCCTCCTTCCTTCTCTTCCCTCTTCCCCTTCCTTGTCTCCTACTCCTAATACTTGGAAGGACTCCTAGTTGGACTAGGAAAGGGGGAATCCTACTCCCAGTGGGAGTAGGACTCCCCTAGGGCGCGCCATAGAGAGGGCCGGCCCTCCCCTCCTCCACTCCTTTATATACGGGGGCAGGGGGCACCCCATAGACACACAAGTTGATCTTCGTGATCGTTCTCTTAGCCATGTGCGGTGCCCCCTTCCACCATAATCCTCGATAATATTGTAGCGGAGCTTAGGCGAAGCCCTGCGACGATAGAACATCAAGATCGTCACCACGCCGTCGTGCTGACGGAACTCTTCCCCGACACTTTGCTGGATCGGAGTCCGGGGATCGTCATCGAGCTGAACATGTGCTAGAACTCGGAGGTGCCGTAGTTTCGGTGCTTGCATCGGTCGGATCGTGAAGACGTACGACTACATCAACCGCGTTGATATAACGCTTCCGCTTTCGGTCTACGAGGGTACGTAGACAACACTCTCCCCTCTCGTTGTTATGCATCACCATGATCTTGCGTGTGCGTAGGAATTTTTTTGAAATTACTACGTTTCTCAACAGTGGCATCCGAGCCTAGGTTTTATGGTTTGATGTTATATGCACGAGTAGAACACAAGTGAGTTGTGGGCGATATAAGTCATACTGCCTACCAGCATGTCATACTTTGGTTCGGCGGTATTGTTGGATGAAGCGGCCCGGACCGACATTACGCGTACGCTTACGCGAGACTGGTTCTACCGCCGTGCTTTGCACACAGGTGGCTGGCGGGTGTCAGTTTCTCCAACTTTAGTTGAACCGAGTGTGGCTACGCCCGGTCCTTGCGAAGGTTAAAACGACATCAACTTGACAAACTATCGTTGTGGTTTTGATGCGTAGGTAAGATTGGTTCTTGCTTAAGCCCGTAGCAGCCACATAAAACTTGCAACAAACAAAGTAGAGGATGTCTAACTTGTTTTTGCAGGGCATGTTGTGATGTGATATGGTCAAGACATGATGCTAAATTTCATTGTATGAGATGATCATGTTTTGTAACTGAGTTATCGGCAACTGGCAGGAGTCATATGGTTGTCGCTTTATTGTATGCAATGCAATCGCCCTGTAATGCTTTACTTTATCACTAAGCGGTAGCGATAGTCGTAGAAGCATAAGATTGGCGAGACGACAACGATGCTATGATGGAGATCAAGGTGTCGCACTGATGACGATGGTGATCATGAAGGTGCTTCGGAGATGGAGATCACAAGCACAAGATGATGATGGCCATATCATATCACTTATATTGATTGCATGTGATGTTTATCTTTTATGCATCTTATCTTGCTTTGATTGACGGTAGCATTATAAGATGATCTCTCACTAAATTATCAAGAAGTGTTCTCCCTGAGTATGCACCGTTGCCAAAGTTCGTCGTGCCCAGACACCACGTGATGATCGGGTGTGATAAGCTCTACGTCCATCTACAACGGGTGCAAGCCAGTTTTGCACACGCAGAATACTCAGGTTAAACTTGACAAGCCTAGCATATGCAGATATGGCCTCGGAACACGGAGACCGAAAGGTCGAGCGTGAATCATATAGTAGATATGATCAACATAATGGTGTTCGTCATTGAAAACTAATCCATTTCACGTGATGATCGGACATGGTTTAGTTGATTTGGATCACGTGATCACTTAGAGGATTAGAGGGATGTCTGTCTAAGTGGGAGTTCTTAAGTAATATGATTAATTGAACTTAAATTTATCATGAACTTGGTCCTGGTAGTATTTTGCAAATCATGTTGTAGATCAATAGCTCGCGTTGTTGCTTCCTTGTGTTTATTTTGATATGTTCCTAGAGAAAATTGTGTTGAAAGTTGTTAGTAGCAAAGATGCGAATTGGATCCGTGATCTGAGGTTTATCCTCATTGTTGCACAGAAGAATTATGTCCTTGATGCACCGCTAGGTGACAGACCTATTGCAGGAGAAGATGCAGACGTTATGAACGTTTGGCTAGCTCAATATGATGACTACTTGATAGTTTAGTGCACCATGCTTAACGGCTTAGAATCGGGACTTCAAAGACATTTTGAACATCATGGACCATATGAGATGTTCTAGGAGTTGAAGTTAATATTTCAAGCGAATACCCGAGTTGAGAGATATGAAGTCTCCAACAAGTTCTATAGCTAAAAGATGGAGGAGAATCGCTCAACTAGTGAGCATGTGATCAAATTGTCTGGGTACTACAATCGCTTGAATCAAGTGGGAGTTAATCTTCCAGATAAGATAGTGATTGACAGAATTCTCTAGTCACCATCACCAAGTTAGTAGAACTTCGTGATGAACTATAGTATGCAAGGGATGACGAAAACGAATCCCGAGCTTTTCATGATGATGAAATCAATGAAGGTAGAAATCAAGAAAGAGCATCAAGTGTTGATGGTTGACAAGATCACTAGTTTCAAGAAAAGGGCAAAGGGAAAAAGGGGAACTTCAAGAAGAACAGCAAGCAAGTTGCTGCTCAAGTGAAGAAGCCCAAGTCTCGTCCTAAGCCTAAGACTAAGTGTTTCTACTGTAAAGGGACTGGTCACTGGAAGCGGAACTACCCCAAGTGATTGGCGGATAAGAAGGATGGCAATGTAAACATAAGTATATTTGATATACATGTTATTGATGTGTACTTTACTAGTGTTTATAGCAACCCCTCAGTATTTGATACTAGTTCAGTTGCTAAGATTAGTAACTCGAAACAGGAGTTGCAGAATGAACAGAGACTAGTTAAGGGTGAAGTGACGATGTGTGTTGGAAGTGGTTCCAAGATTGATATGATCATCATCGCACACTCCCTATACTTTCGGGATTAGTGTTGAACCTAAATAAGTGTTATTTGGTCTTTGCGTTGAGCATAAATATGATTTGATCATGTTTATTGCAATATGGTTATTCATTTAAGTAAGAGAATAAATTGTTGTTCTGTTTACATGAATAAAACCTTATATGGTTACACAGCCAATGAAAATGGTTCGTTGGATCTCGATCATAGTGATACACATATTCATGATATTGAAGCCAAAAGATGCAAAGTTAATAATGATAGTGCAACTTATTTGTGGCACTGCCGTTTAGGTCATATTGGTGTAAAGCGCATGAAGAAACTCCATGCTGATGGGATTTTGGAATCACTTGATTATGAATCAGGTGATGCTTGCGAACCATGCCTCATGGGCAAGATGACTAAGACTCTGTTCTCCGGAACAATGGAGCGAGCAACAGATTTGTTGGAAATAATACATTCTGGTGTATGCAGTCCAATGAGTGTGAGGCTCGCGGCGGGTATCGTTATTTTCTGACCTTCACAGATGATTTGAGTAGATATGAGTATATCTACTTGATACAACATAGGCCTGAAACATTTGAAAAGTTCAAAGAATTTCATAGTGAAGTGGAAAATCATCGTGACAAGAAAATAAAGTTTCTACGATCTAATCGCAGAGACGAATATTTGAGTTACGAGTTTGGCCTTCAGTTAAAACAAAGTGAAATAGTTTCACTACTCACGCCACTTGGAACACCACAGTGTAATGGTGTGTCCGAACGTCGTGATCGTACTTTACTTGATATGGTGCGATCTATGATGTTTCTTACCGATTTACCAATATCGTTTTGGGATCATGCATTAGAGACAGCTGCATTCACATTAAAAAGGGGCACCATCTAAGTCCGTTGAGACGACACAATATGAACTATGGTTTGGCAAGAAACCAAAGTTGTCGTTTCTTAAAGTTTGGGGTTGCGATGCTTATAAGAAAAAGTTTCATCATGATAAGCTCAAACCCAAATCGGAGAAATATGTCTTCATATGATACCCAAAGGAGACTGTTGGGTGCACCTTCTATCACAAATCCGAAGGCAAGACATTCGTTGCTGAGAATGGATACTTTCTAGAGAAGGAGTTTCTCTCGAAAGAAGTGAGTGGGAGGAAAGTAGAAAACTTGATAAGGTAATTGTACCATCTCCCTTATTGGAAAGTAGTTCATCACAGAAATCTGTTCTTGTGACTACTACACCAATTAGTGAGGAAGCTAATGATGATGATCATGTAACTTCAGATCAAGTTACTACCGAATCTCGTAGGTAAACCAGAGTGAGATCCGCACCAGAGTGGTACGGTAATCCTGTTCTGGAAGTCATGTTACTAGACCATGATGAACTTGCAAACTATAAGGACGCAATGATGAGCCCAAATTCCGCAAAATGGCTTGAGGCCATGAAATCTGAGATGGGATCCATGTATGAGAACAAAGTGTAGACTTTGGTTGACTTGCCCGATGATCGGCAAGCCATAGAAAATAAATGGATCTTCAAGAGGAAGACGGACACTGATAGTAGTGTTACTATCTACAAAGCTAGACTTGTCGAAAAAGGTTTTTGACAAAGTTCAAGGTGTTGACTCGATGAAATTTTTCTCACTCGTAGCGATGCTTAAGTCTGTCCAAATCATGTTAGCAATTGCCGCATTTTTATGAAATCTGGCAAATGGATAAACAAAACTACATTCCTTAATGGATTTAAAGAAGAGTTGTATATGATGCAACCAGAAGGTTTTGTCAATCCTAAAGGTGCTAATAAAATATGCAAGCTCCAGCGATCCATCTATGGACTGGTGCAAGCATCTCGGAGTTGGAATATACGCTTTGATAAGTTGATCGAAGCATATAGTTTTATACAGACTTGCGGTGAAGCCTGTATTTACAAGAAAGTGAGTGGGAGCACTACAACATTTCTGATAAGTATATGTGAATGACATATTGTTGATCGGAAATAATGTAGAATTATTCTGCAAAGCATAAAGGAGTATTTGAAAGGAGTTTTTCAAAGAAAGACCTCGGTGAAGCTACTTACATATTGAGCATCAAGATCTATAGAGATAGATCAAAACGCTTGATAAGTTTTTTCAATGAGTACATACCTTGACAAGATTTTGAAGTAGTTCAAAATGGAACAGTCAAAGTAAGAGTTCTTGCCAGTGTTACAAGGTGTGAAATTGAGAAAGACTCAAAACACGACCACGACAGAAGATAGAAAGAGAATGAAAGTGATTCCCTATGCCATGGCCATAGGTTCTATAAAGTATGCCATGCTATGTAGCAGATCTATTGTATACCCTACACTGATTTTGGCAAGGGGGTACAATAGTGATCTAGGAGTAGATCACTGGACAGCGGTCAAAATTATCCTTAGTAGAATAAGGATATGTTTCTCAATTATGGACGTGACAAAAAGGGTTCGTCGTAAAGGGTTACGTCGATGCAAATTTTGACATTGATCTAGATGATTCTAAGTCTCAATCTGGATACATATTGAAAGTGGGAGCAATTAGCTAAGAGTAGCTCCGTGCAGAGCATTGTTGACATAGAAATTTGCAAAATACACACGGATCTGAATATGGCAGACCCGTTGACTAAACTTCTCCAAAACATGATCACACCTTAGTACTCTTTGGGTGTTAATCACATAAGCGATGTGAACTAGATTACTGAATCTAGTAAACCCTTTGGGTGTTGGTCACATGGCGATGTGAACTATGGGTGTTAATCACATGATGATGTGAACTATTGATGTTAATCACATGGTGATGTGATCTAGATTATTGACTCTAGTGCAAGTGGGAGACTGAAGGAAATATGCCCTAGATGCAATAATAAAGTTATTATTTATTTCCTTATTTCATGATAAATGTTTATTATTCATGCTAGAATTGTATTAACCGGAAACATAATACATGTGTGAATACATAGAGAAACAGAGTGTCACTAGTATGCCTCTACTTGACTAGCTCGTTAATCAAAGATGGTTATGTTTCCTAACCATGGACAAAGAGTTGTTATTTGATTAACGGGATCACATCATTAGGTGAATGATCTGATTGACATGACCCATTCCATTAGCTTAGCACCCGATCGTTTAGTATGTTGTTATTGCTTTCTTCATGACTTATACATGTTCCTATGACTATGAGATTATGCAACTCCCGTTTGCCGGAGGAACACTTTGTGTGCTACCAAACGTCACAATGTAACTAGGTGATTGTAAAGGTGCTCTATAGGTGTCTCCAAAGGTACATGTTGGGTTGGCGTATTTCGAGATTAGGATTTGTCACTCCGATTGTCGAAGAGGTATCTCTGGGCCCTCTCGGTAATGCACATCACATAAGCCTTGCAAGCATTGCAACTAATGAGTTAGTTGCGAGATGATGTATTACGGAACGAGTAAAGAGACTTGCCGGTAATGAGATTGAACTAGGTATTGAGATACCGACGATCGAATCTCGAGCAAGTAACATACCGATGACAAAGGGAACAACGTATGTTGTTATGCGGTCTGACCGATAAAGATCTTCGTAGAATATGTGGGAGCCAATATGAGCATCCAGGTTCCACTATTGGTTATTGACCGGAGACGTGTCTCGGTCATGTCTACATTGTTCTCGAACCCGTAGGGTCCGCACGCTTAAGGTTTCGATGACAGTTATATTACGAGTTTATGAGTTTTGATGTACCGAAGGAGTTCGGAGTCCCAGATGAGATCAGGGACATGACGAGGAGTCTCGAAATGGCCGAGACGCAAAGATCGATATATTGGACGACTATATTCGGACATCGGAAAGGTTCCGAGTGGTTCAGGTATTTTTCGGAGTATCGGGGAGTTACGGGAATACGGGAGAAGAAGTATATGGGCCTTATTGGGGTTTAGGGGAGAGGGAGAGGCAGGCTGCGCGCCCCCCAAGGCCTAGTCCGAATTGGACTAGGGGGAGGGGCTGCGCCCCCTCCTTCCTTCTCTTCCCTCTTCCCCTTCCTTGTCTCCTACTCTTAATACTTGGAAGGACTCCTAGTTGGACTAGGAAAGGGGGAATCCTACTCCCAGTGGGAGTAGGACTCCCCTAGGGCGCGCCATAGAGAGGGCCGGCCCTCCCCTCCTCCACTCCTTTATATACGGGGGCAGGGGGCACCCCATAGACACACAAGTTGATCTTCGTGATCGTTCTCTTAGCCGTGTGCGGTGCCCCCTTCCACCATAATCCTCGATAATATTGTAGCGGAGCTTAGGCGAAGCCCTGCGATGGTAGAACATCAAGATCGTCACCACGCCGTCGTGCTGACGGAACTCTTCCCCGACACTTTGCTGGATCGGAGTCCGGGGATCGTCATCAAGCTGAACGTGTGCTAGAACTCGGAGGTGCCGTAGTTTCGGTGGTTGGATCGGTTGGATCGTGAAGACGTACGACTACATTAACCGCATTGATATAACGCTTCCGCTTTCGGTCTACGAGGATACGTAGACAACACTCTCCCCTCTCGTTGCTATGCATCACCATGATCTTGCGTGTGCGTAGGAATTTTTTTGAAATTACTACGTTTCCCAACAGTCAAAGCTTGGGGATGCCCCGGAAGGCATCCCCTCTTTCGTCCACTTCCATCGGTAATTTACTTGGAGCTATATTTTTCTTCATCAACATGATATGTGTTTTGCTTGGAGCATCTTGTATTATTTGTGTCTTTGTGTCTTAGTATGCCACAATCATCCTTGATGTACACACCTTTTGAGAGAGCCACACATGAATTAAAATTTGATAGAATACTCTATGTGCTTCACTTATATCTTTTGAGCTAAGTAGTTTTGCTCTATGTGCTTCACTTATATCTTTTGAGCTAAGTAGTTTTTCTCTATGTGCTTCACTTATATCTTTTGAGCGTTACAATTTTTCTCTATGCGCTTCACTTAGATCTTTTAGAGCACGGTGGTAGATTTGTTTTAAAAAAACTATTGATCTCTCATGCTTCACTTAAATTATTTTGAGAGCCTTAATAGCATGGTAATTTGCTTAATAATAATATGCTTGGTATTCAAGATTTGTGAAACTTTCTTTTGAGTGTGTTGAATACTAAGAAAATATTGAAGCATGATAATTGTTTTGAGATGTGGAGGTGATAATATTAAAGTCATGATAGTTGAGTAGTTGTGAATTTAAAGAATACTTGTGTTAAGGTTTGTGATTCCCGTAGCATGCACGTATGGTGAACCGTAATGTGATGAAGTCGGAGCATGATTTATTTATTGAATGTCTTCCTTATGAGTGGCGGTCGGGGACGAGCGATGGTGTTTTCCTACCAATCTATCCCCCTAGGAGCATGCGCGTAATACTTTGCTTTGATAACTTCTAGATTTTTGCAATAAGTATATGAGTTCTTTATGACTAATGTTGAGTCCATGGATTATACGCACTCTCACCCTTCCATCTTTGCTAGACTCTCTAATACCGCGCACCTTTCGCTGGTATCATACACCTACCATATACCTTCCTCAAAACAGCCACCATACCTACCTATTATGGCATTTCCATAACCATTCCGAGATATATTGCCATGCAACTTTCCACCATTCCGTTTATCATGACACACTCCATCATTGTCATATTGCATATCCCGGTACACCGCCGGATGCATTCACATAGAGTCATATTTTGTTCTAAGTATCGAGTTGTAATTGTTGAGTTATAAGAAAAATAAAAGTGTGATGATCATCATTATTAGAGCATTGTCCTAGTGAGGAAAGAATGATGGAGACTATGATTCCCCCGTAAGTCGGGATGAGACTCCGGACGAAAAATAAATAAATAAAAAAGAGGCCAAAGAAGCCCAAATAAAAAGAGGCCATAAAAAAGAGAAAAGGCCCAAAAAATATATAAATAAATAAATGAGAGAAAAAGAGAGAAGGGACAATGTTACTATCCTTTTACCACGCTTGTGCTTCAAAGTAGCACCATGATCTTCATAGTAGAGAGTCTCTCATGTTCTCACTTTCATATACTAGTGGGAATTTTTCATTATAGAACTTGGCTTGTACATTCCAGTGACGGGCTTCCTCAAATTGCCCTAGGAATTCATGAGCAAGCAAGTTGGATGCACACCCACTTAGTTTCTTCTTGAGCTTTCATATACTTATAGCTCTAGTGCATCCGTTGCATGGCAATCCCTACTCACTCACATTGATATCTATTGACGGGCATCTCCATAGCCCGTTGATATGCCTAGTTGATGTGAGACTATCTTCCCCTCCTTTTTGTCTTCTCCACAACCACCATTTTATTCCACCTATAGTGTTATATCCATGGCTCACGCTCATGTATTGCGTGAAGATTAAAAAAGTTTTGAAAAAGTTAGAGTATGAAACAATTGCTTGGCTTGTCATCGGGGTTGTGCATGATTTAAATACTTTGTGTGGTGAAGATGGAGCATAGCTAGACTATATGATTTTGTAGGGATAACTTTCTTTGGCCATGTTATTTTGATAAGACATAATTGCTTTGTTTGTATGCTTGAAGTATTAATATTTTTATGTCAATATAAACTTTTGTCTTGAATCTTTCTAATCTGAATATTCATACCACAATTAAGAAGATTTGCATTGAAATTATGCCAAGTAGCACTCCGCATCAAAAATTCTCTTTTTATCATTTACCTACTCAAGGACAAGCAGGAATTAAGCTTGGGGATGCGTGATACGTCTCCAACGTATCTATAAATTTTGATTGCTCCATGCTGTATTATCTACTATTTTGGACTATATTGGGCTTTATTTTCCACTTTTATATTATTTTTGGGACTAACCTATTAACCAGAGGCCCGGCCCAGAATTCCTGTTTTTGCCTATTTTAGTGTTTCGGATAAACAGAATATCAAATAGAGTCCAAACGGAATAAAATCTTCGGAAACATGATTTTCTCACCGAACGTGATCCAGGAGACTTGGACCCTACTGCAAGGGATCAAAGAGGTGGTCACGAGGGTGGGGGCGCCCCCCTAGGGCGCGCCCCTGCCTCATGGGCCCCTCGGTGCTCCACCGACGTACTCCTTCCTCCTATATATACACACGTACCCCCAAATGATCAGAAAAGGAGCCAAAACCCTAATTCCACCGCCGCAACTTTCTGTATCCACGAGATCCCATCTTGGGGCCTGTTCGGGAGCTCTGCCGAAAGAGGGCCGTCATCATGGAGGGCTTCTACATCATCCTAGCCCTCCGATGAAGTGTGAGTAGTTTACCTCAGACCTTCGGGTCCATAGTTAGTAGCTAGATGGCTTCTTCTCTCTCTTTGAATCTCAATACAAAGTTCTCCCCCTCTCTTGTGGAGATCTATTCGATGTAATCTTCTTTTTGCGGTGTGTTTGTTGAGACCGATGAATTGTGGGTTTATGATCAAGTCTATCTATGAATAATATTTGAATCTTTTCTGAATTCTTTTATGCATGATTGGTTATCTTTGCAAGTCTCTTCGAATTATCCATTTGGTTTGGCCAACTAGATTGGTAGTTCTTGCCATGGGAGAAGTGCTTAGCTTTGGGTTCGATCTTGCAGTGTCCTTACCCAGTGACAGAAGGGGCAGCAAGGCACGTATTGTATCGTTGCCATCGAGGATAACAAGATGGGGTTTATTTCATATTGCATGAATTTATCTCTCTACATCATGTCATCTTGCTTAAGCGTTACTCTGTTTTTAACTTAATACTCTAGATGCATGCTGGATAGCGGTCGATGAGTGGAGTAATAGTAGTAGATGCAGAATCGTTTCGATCTACTTGTCATGGACGTGATGGCTATATACATGATCATGCCTAGATATTCTCATAATTATGCTCAATTTTGTCAATTGCTCAACAGTAATTTGTTCACCCACCGTAGAATACTTATGCTCATGAGAGAAGCCACTAGTGAAACCTATGGTCCCCGGGTCTATTCTCATCATATCAATATCCATCACTTTAATTTTGGTTTGCTTTTTTACTTTGCTTTTATTTTTTACTTTGCATCTTTATACCAAAAATACCAAAAATATTATATCTACCAGATCTCACTCTTGTAAGTGACCGTGAAGGGATTGACAACCCCTAATCGCGTTGGTTGCGAGTAGCTATCGCTTTGTGCAGGTACGAGGGACTTGAGTGTGGGCTCCTACTGGATTGATACCTTGGTTCTCAAAAACTGAGGGAAATACTTACGCTACTCTGCTGCATCATCCCTTCCTCTTCGAGGAAAACCAACGCAAGCTCAAGATGTAGCAGTTCCTCAGCCTCAATAGCTCGTTTCACCCTTCCTTTCCAGGAGGCCAAATCATTGCTGAACATGCCCATGGCGTGATTGTTGATATTTTTCATCTTCAGATCATCCCACGGTTGTTCTATGTTACATTCCCGGTCGGGGAACTTGAATCTCTTATGCAACTTCGTTAGGAGCAACTGCGTCAAACGTTCTTTACTCCTTAAGTCATCGTCGTTGATGCTCGCGCATTCCCGTAGGATGCATCCTACTTGGTTCCCATAGCACTTGCGAGGTTCTTCCGGCTCTAATGGCTCAAACTTGCCAGGTGCCATCTTTGTGATCACCAGTCGTCCAATCCCTAGTTTGTTAGGTGTTCGTATCCTTTGCTTCTTCTGCTTCTTCTTTTCGATAGCGGCATCGGCGCCGGTACCTTCCCCGCCGGTATCTTCCTTGCCAGTACCTTCCCCGCCGGTCTAGATGCCGCCATCGGTGCCGGGCCGTCGATGTCGGCGTCAGTACCATCATCGAGGCCGACCTGCAAACCTTGACTTTGCAATTGCTTAGCAGTCAAATAGTTGAGGTACTCTTGTTCACCCTCATAATCCATCTCGTCTGCACCTTGGTTAGAAGGCCCAGTTTCTTTGTTGTTCGACATGTTTCCTATGATTGAGTCTCCTCCTTTAATTCTAAAACTATGAAAAAATGAGACATGACATAAAAAAGAAATCTATGTTTGCCGGAATGTCGTTTCCCAGCAACTCCCAGCACTCGATATGCCTACTATCTAGCACAAATGATGCCAAAATTCACGGAAAATTTCGGCATGACCTTTGCTAAAAATGGACATATCGAGCACCTGAAATTCATTGGAATGGAAATGAATCAACATTCCGACGTAACATAGGCCACTCGGATCATTTACCCTGCACATAATCATCATGTCCAAATGACATGTCCAAATTCCAAATATGACATGTCCACATATCACATGTCCACTTCAAATTTGCATATAAAAGGAAGAAAAATATAGAACTTGAAGAAAAAACCTAGCTAAATTCATAACTAAATATCTATCTATTTATACCTCAACTAAAAAAATCTATACCTATACTAATTACAGACTCCCAATAAATTCCCACGTTAATCTATCTATACCTATACATATACTAATTACAGACTCCCAATAAATTCCCACGTTAATCAGTAATTAAGAACCGTTAATCTGGTGGGACCAAGTTATAACAGTGAAGATCAACCCGTCATTAGAAAATCTTCACAACTGGTGGGACCGTGTTATAATGGTGGAGATCAATCAATCATATAATTCTCAGTCTAAATTCCCACGTCATTAGAAAAATCTTCACAACTAATTTGCGTGTTATGAGTCCCTTGAATCTGCGTGTTATGAGCCTAAAAAAATCTACGTGTTGTATCCCTTGTGGAGTCCCCTCTGAATTCCCTGTCAATACAAAACTCTTATTCCCCAAAGCTCTTCTGCCCCGTTGGGCTATCTTCCTCCTCCGCCTCCTATACTGGCCCTCCCTCCTATGTCTCCCATAGAGGGTCCCGAGTTGAGGAATCGCATTGGACTGGTGGCACTGGAGGTCACACTCCAGGCGCTAATCGAGTTCATCGCCCATCCTTGAAGGACACGATTGAGGCCATCGATTCTCTCAGAATCTTGGGAGAAAAAGAAAGAGATCTTAAAGGACTAGCTTTCCTTATATAGCATGTAATTAATCTCGGTCTAATCTCTCATCTCCCATGCTCAATATTTTCTCTTCGCAGATTCCTTTATCGCCATCTCTATGCAATTCTGGAGGGTCCCGTGGTCGGGAAGGAGCAGCCAATGTCTCGAGTTCAACCTGCGGCTATGGAAGATGCCGACGTAGATCCAATCACAAGCGCATATCTTTTGCTGCAACCGTGCAAGTCATGGATACAAGCTCGCGACCTTCTCAACTACCTTCAGAATTTCCATAATATATTATACTCCCATAACAATGAGGTGAGGGCGCAAGAAATCAGGCCATCTGGACCGAGATGTTAGTCAAAGCTAAAGGCTTCCGGCATCTCGCCCGAACAACTGTCGAGCACCCAGCAAAGGAGGCCGAAACAACTTCCAAGCACCTTATTATATTTTCCTTCAAAATCTAGTGTATGTATGGATTAGCTACTCATTTAATTACTTTGTCTTCTACTTGCAAGCTTAATGCGCTTTGAAATTTTATCCCCTATGTGACTTAAAAAGTTTGGAAAAAGTTTGATTTGCTATCTTCATTAAGTTTTAGTTACATTCTGTACATTTACTAATGGCTTAGATGATATTTCAGAACAGTCTCAGACTCATAGCGTTGGAAATTGGCTCATTGCTACGTCTTGAGCTCGCGTTGGTTTTCCCCGAAGAGGAAGGGATGATGCACAAGAGTAGCGTAAGTATTTTCCTAAGTTTTTGAGAACCAAGGTATCAATCCAGTAGGAGCCCACGCTCAAGTCCCTCGTACCTGCACAAAGCGATAGCTACTCATAACCAACGCGATTAGGGGTTGTCAAGCCCTTCACGGTTACTTATGAGAGTGAGATCTGGTAGATAGAATATTTTTGGTATTTTTGATATAAATATGCAAAGTAAAAAGTAAAAGCAAAGTAAATAGCAAAAAATATAAAAGTGATAGAGATTGATATGATGAGAATAGACCCGGGGGCCATAGGTTTCATTAGTGGCTTCTCTCAAGAGCATAAGTATTCTACGGTGGGTGAACAAATTACTATTGAGCAATTGATAGAATTGTGCATAATTATGAGAATATCTAGGCATGATCATGTATATAGGCATCACGTCCGTGACAAGTAGATCGAAACGATTCTGCATCTACTACTATTACTCCACTCATCGACCGCTATCCAGCATGCATCTAGAGTATTAAGTTAAAAATAGAGCAACGCCTTAAGCAAGATGACATGATGTAGAGAGATAAATTCATACAATATGAAATAAACCCCATCTTGTTATCCTCGATGGCAACGATACAATATGTGCCTTGCTGCCCCTTCTGTCACTGGGTAAGGACACCGCAAGATCGAACCCAAAGCTAAGCACTTCTCCCATGGCAAGAACTACCAATCTAGTTGGCCAAACCAAACGGATAATTCGAAGAGACTTGCAAAGATAACCAATCATGCATAAAAGAATTCAGAAAAGATTCAAATATTATTCATAGATAGACTTGATCATAAACCCACAATTCATCGGTCTCCACAAACACACCGCAAAAAGAAGATTACATTGAATAGATCTCCACAAGAGAGGGGGAGAACATTGTATTGAGATTCAAAGAGAGAGAAGAAGCCATCTAGCTTCTAACTATGGACCCGAAGGTCTGAGGTAAACTACTCACACTTCATCGGAGGGCTAGGATGATGTAGAAGCCCTCCGTGATGACGGCCCTCTTCCGTCGGAGCTCCGGAACATGCCCCAAGATGGGATCTCGTGGATACAGAAAGTTGCGGCGGTGGAATTAGGGTTTTGGCTCCTGTTCTGATCGTTTGGGGGTACATGTGTATATATAGGAGGAAGGAGTACGTCGGTGGAGCACCGAGGGGCCCATGAGGCAGGGGGCGCCCCCTAGGGGGGGCACCCTCGTGACCACCTCTTTGATCCCTTGCAGTAGGGTCCATGTCTCCTGGATCACGTTCGGTGAGAAAATCACGTTTCCGAAGATTTTATTCCGTTTGGACTCTGTTTGATATTATGTTTATCCGAAACACTGAAATAGGCAAAAACTGGAATTCTGGGCTGGGCCTCCGGTTAATAGGTTAGTCCCAAAAATAATATAAAAGTGGAAAATAAAGCCCAATATAGTCCAAAACAGTAGATAATATAGCATGGAGCAATCAAAATTTATAGATACGTTGGAGACGTATCAGGCATCCCCAAGCTTAATTCCTGCTTGTCCTTGAGTAGGTAAATGATAAAAAGAGAATTTTTGATGCGGAGTGCTACTTGGCATAATTTCAATGCAAATCTTCTTAATTGTGGTATGAATATTCAGATTAGAAAGATTCAAGACAAAAGTTTATATTGACATAGAAAACAATAATACTTCAAGCATACTAATAAAGCAATTATGTCTTCTCAAAATAACATGGCCAAAGAAAGTTATCCCTACAAAATCATATACACTACTAGGAAAAGGCCTACTAATGGCGCACCTGTTTTGGCTACTAATGGCGCACTACAGGTGCGCCATTAGTACCACGCCACTAGAATATTTTAGTAATGGCGCACCTCATGGAAGTGCGCCATTAGTAACAATTTTTTTTTAAATTCGTTTTTTCTTAATCTCAGGTCACTATTTCACATATGAGATATCCAACACATATATATACAACAAGCATCCATATAACAATCATATCCAACACACAAGTTTCATCATATATACATACATAGCCAACACATGGTTCCATCGTTACATATTACAAAAGTTTCACATTGTTCATCCAACACCGTTATCCATCAATTCACAAAAGTTTCACATTGATACAAAATAAAAACACAAATGGAAAAGAAGCACTCCATCCATGCAAGCTTCCGTGAATTAAATCAAATCTGCACAATGATAAACAAGAAGTTAGAAGAAGAAGAAGAAGAAGAAGAAGAAGAAGAAGAAGAAGAAGAAGAAGAAGAAGAAGAAGAAGAAGAAGAAGAAGAAGAAGAAGAAGAAGAAGAAGAAGAAGAAGAAGAAGAAGAAGAAGAAGAAGAAGAAGAAGAAGAAGAAGAAGAAGAAGAAGAAGAAGAAGAAGAAGAAGAGAAGAAGAAGAAGAAGAAGAAGAAGAAGAAGAAGAGTAGAAGAATAGTAGAAGAAGAAGAACACTAGAAGAAAACTAGAAGAATACTAGAAGAAGAATAAGAATAATAAGAAGAGGACTATAAGCTTATTATGTAAACTTGATCATTTTGTGCTAACATAAGCAATTTTGGAGCTAACCTATAGGAAACTAAGCATATAAGCTCTCTAAGTTAGCATATTAGAGCCAACTTAGGTAAAATGAAGCTAACCTATGTCATTTTGGAAAGAAGAAGAATAAGAAGAAGACTATAAGCTTATTATGTAAACTTGATCATTTTATGCTAACATAAGTTATTTTGGAGCTAACCTATAGGAAACTAAGCATATAAGCTCTAAGTTAGCATATTAGAGCCAACTTAGGTAAAATGAAGCTAAAATATGTCATTTTGAAAAAGAAGAAGAATAAGAAGAAGACTATAAGCTTATTATGTAAACTTGATCATTTTGTGCTAACATAAGTAATTTTGGAGGTAACCTATAGGAAACTAAGCATATTAGAGATAACATAGGTAACTAAGTATATATATATCATTTTGGAGATCTGACATACCTGACATAGTCTAGTTCTCATTGTTCTTCTCCTTCTCCTTCCTCAGCCTGATGCGCCAAGAGTGGCGAGGCGGTGGAGGCAACTGTGGGATGTAGTCTTCTACCACAATTGGCGTGGTCATGTCGCCCAGCTGTGGGATCACCGGCGCCACCACCGGTGCGTGGTCATTGTCAGGCACCACCACCATCGCGAGGCCACCTTCAAGCAGGACGGGCACGACCATCACTAGGTCATCCTCAGCCACCACCATCTCTTGCCCATGGTCAGCCACCACCATCTCTTGCCCATGGTCAGCCACCACCATCTCTTGCCATTGGTCAGCCACCACCAGTGCTAGGTCATCCTCAGCCTGATGCCCATCGTCATCCTGCATCTCCTCATCCCCACTCTGCTCCTCTTCTCCCGCACTCCAGTCCGGATCATCCTTCTTGTTGTCTTTGTTGCTGCCAGAATCGCTGCTACTTTCGCTAAAGCCAGAATCGCTGTTGCTTTTGCTATAGCCATAATCGCTGCTGCTTTGGCTGTAGCTAGTGTCGCTGCTGCTGCTCCTATTGCCTGTCCAAATGCAACAATGACCGTTAACAATCGATGTGAGACAAAGCCAAATGTAGAGGAATAAGAAGAGGCGGAACGCACTGGCATCTTCATCGTCAGCGTAGCGCATGCGACACATAGTCGCGTTGAAAACCTTCACGATGAGCATTGTGGCGTCATCGTCGTACCTGAAGAGAAGAAAGTACCCGGTCCGCAGGTCGTAGGCACTGTAGAACTTCTCCCAGCCACGGCACAGGTACATGTGGCCCTCCTCGATCACCAACTCCACATCCCACAGCCTGCGAACCCCGCTGCCGGCATGTCGGAGCTTCACATTATCTGGCGGATCTTCACCCAGCATGTTCATAAAAGTGTCAGGCAGCCTCTGCAATTTGGGACAAGGAGTGATGTAGCAAACAACAGAGTTATCATAATGAGATGGGTGAAGGGGAGATCTCTCGTTTTATATACCTGCCTCGTGGCTGATACTGAAGTCCCAAGTATGATACTGAAGAACTCGAAAGCATCCAACTCGTACTCCGGTGAGGCACAACGGCGGTGGCTGCTTCCCCCATCTCTGATAAGCAGCAAAAGAGACCAATTAGTACCCTTACAACATTATCATACACCATTATAGCAGCATAAATTTTGAGCAGAAGATAATCAACTACACTAATGCACTTCCGAAGTTCCCGCTTCCCACCCATGATGTTGTTAAGCGAGGACTAGTGCCAAATGCATTTTCGGTATGAAAATACATCACAGGCCACTATGTTATTTAATATCATTCTTCTCGAAGACTAATGATTGTTACATCCTACTAAAATGATGTTCTGTCCTTAGAGATGTCTCGTTGCTTATGAGGAAGCAGCAAATAAACACTTGAAAAAAGCTCTCATCCTCGAAGATGCATTCTTGGTTGTATTACCGTTCTGAGTTATGTTGTTCTGTTATTTTATTTGAAGACATGAAGGGTTACTTATTTGAAGATGCTACTCCTAAGAAAGGTCAACTTTTCTATCATCAGCCTCTACAATTAAACAATGATGCATTCTTCCTTTTCCTTTCCATCTTCTTCTTCTCCACCTCTCTTCTTTTCTTGTTCTCGTTTTTCTTTGTTCTCCTTCCTCCTCCTCCTCTTCTCCTTCTTCCTTTCTTGTTCTGTTTTTCAACTTTCTTCTTATTCTTCTTCCTTTTTTTCCTTTTTCCTCTTCTTCTACTTCTTCTTCTTTTTTTCAACTTTCTTCTTCTTCTAATTATCTAAACCTAAATCTAGCACTAACCTAAACCAACCACTAACCTAAACCTATCAATAACCTAATTAATCCTAAACAGCAAAGAAAAATAGTAGAAAAAAACAAAAAATGCTCACCTTGGCTCCGGGGGCAGGGGTGGTGGTGGACGACCGCGGTTAGGGTAGCGGCGGCGGGCCTGGCTCGGGGGGGTGGGGGGGCGAGGCGGAGGCAGGGGGCCCGCGGCGAGCCTGGCTCTGGGGGCGGCGCGGGCGCAGGGGCGGCGGCGAGCCTGGCTTCGGCGGCGCAGGGGCCGATGGGCAGGTGGTGGGGGCGGCGGGGCACCAGGGGGCATCGTTCGGGCGATGGGGTGCCGGGGCGGGGCGCCGTTCGGGCGACGGGGCACCGGGGCGGTGGCTGGTGGTGGGGGCGACGGGGCGAGGGGCGGTGGGGCCAGGGGGCGGTGGCGGGTGGCAGCGGCGGCGGCGGGTGGTTAGGACGATGGGGCGACGGGGCGAGGGGAGGTGGGGCAAGGGGGCGGCGAGGGGAGGGGTGACGGGGCGAGGGGAGGCGGGGCTCGGCATTACTAACAATTATTTTTTTTATTTTTTTTCAAAACTACTAATGGCGCACGGTGGGTGTGGTGCGCCATTACTATGTCAACTAGTAATGGCGCACTGTACCACGGTGCGCCATTAGTAACAATTTTTTAAACTACTAATGGCGCACCACACACCAGGTGCGCCATTAGTAATATATTACTAATGGCGCACCAACACATGGTGCGCCATTAGTATATAGTAATGGCGCACCACATGTCTGGTGCGCCATTAGTGGCCATATCATCTATAGCCCTTTTCCTAGTAGTGATAGTCTGGTTATGCTCCATCTTCCCCACACAAAGTATTTAAATCATGCACAACCCCGATGACAAGAAAAGCAATTGTTTCATACTCTAACTTTTTCAAAACTTTTTCAATCTTCACGCAATACATGAGCGTGAGCCATGGATATAGCACTATAGGTGGAATAGAATGGTGGTTGTGGAGAAGACAAAAAGGAGAAGATAGTCTCACATTAACTAGGCGTATTAATGGGCTATCGAGATGCCCATCAATAGATATCAATGTGAGTGAGTAGGGATTGCCATGCAACGGATGCACTAGAGCTCTAAATGTATGAAAGCGCAACAAAAGAAACTAGTGGGTGTGCATCCAACTTGCTTGCTCACGAAGACCTAGGGCAATTTGAGGAAGCCCATCATTGGAATATACAAGACAAGTTCTATAACGTAAAATTCCCACTAGTATATGAAAGTGACAACATATGAGACTCTCTATATGAAGAACATGGTGCTACTTTGAAGCACAATATATGAGACTTGCTATATCATGGTGCTACTTTGAAGCACAAGTGTGGAAACAAGGATAGTAGCATTGCCCCTTTTTTTTGGGCCTTCTTTTTTTATTTGGCCTTTCTCCTTTGTTTGGGACAATGCTCTATTGAATGATGATCATCACACTTCTATTTATTTACAACTCAATGATTACAACTCGATACTAAAACAAAGTATGACTCTATATGAATGCCTCCAGCGGTGTACCGGGATATGCAATGAATCACGAGTGACAAGTATGAAAGAATTATGAACGGTGGCTTTGCCACAAATACTATGTCAACTACATGATCATGCTAGGCAATATGACAATGATGAATATGTCATGATGAACTAGATGGTCGAAAGTTGCATGGCAATATATCTCGGAATGGCTATGGAAATGCCATAATAGGTAGGTATGGTGGCTGTTTTGAGGAAGGTATATGGTAGGTGTATGATACCGGCGAAAGTTGCACGGTATGAGAGAGGCTAGCAAAGGTGGAAGGGTGAGAGTGCGTATAATCCATGGACTCAACATTAGTCATAAAGAACTCATATACTTATTGCAAAAATTTAGAAGTTATCAAAGCAAAGTATTACGCGGATGCTTCTAGGGGGATAGATTAGTAGGAAAAGACCATCGCTCGTCCCCGACCGCCACTCATAAGGAAGACAATCAATAAAAAAATCATGCTCCGACTTCATCACATAACGGTTCACCATACGTGCATGCTACGGGAATCACAAACTTCAACACAAGTATTTTTAAATTCACAACTACTCAACTAGCATGACTTTAATATTATGACCTCCATATCTCAAAACAATTATCATGCTTCAATCTTTTCTCAGTATTCAACACACTCAAAAGAAAGTTTCACAAATCTTGAATACCATGCATATTATTATTAGGCAAATTACCATGCTATTAAGAGACTCTCAAATTAATTTAAGTGAAGCATGAGAGATCAATAGTTTCTTAAAACATATCCACCACAGTGCTCTAAAAGATCTAAGTGAAGAACATAGAGCAAAATTATAACGCTCAAAAGATATAAGTGAAGCACATAGAGAAAAATTATCTAGCTCAAAGGATATAGGTGAAGCACATAGAGAAAAATTATCTAGCTCAAAAGATATAAGTGAAGCACATAGAGTATTCTATCAAATTTTCATTCATGTATGGCTCTCTCAAAAGGTGTGTACAGCAAGGATGATTGTGGCATACTAACAAAAAAATACACAAATAACACAAGACGCTCCGAGCAAAACACATATCATGTTGGTGATTAAAAATATAGCTCCAAGTAAATTACCGATGGAAGTGGACGAAAGAGGGGATGCCTTCCGGGGCATCCCCAAGCTTTGAATTTTTGGTGTCCTTGGATTATCTTGGGGGTGCCATGGGCATCCCCAATCTTAGGCTCTTGCCACTCCTTGTTCCATAATCCATCAAAAGAATTCACCCAAAACTTGAAAACTTCACAACACAAAACTCAAGATAGACAACTCGTGAGCTCCGTTAGCGAAAGAAAACAAAAGACCACTTCAAGGTACTGTAATGAACACATTATTTATTTATATTGGTGTTAAACCTACTGTATTCCAACTTCTCTATGGATTATAAACTATTTTACTAGCCATAGATTCATCAAAATAAGCAAACAACACACGAAAAACAGAATCTGTCAAAAACAGAACAGTCTGTAGTAATCTGTAGCTGGCGCAACATCTGGAACCCCAAAAACTATAAAATAAATTGCTGGACGTGAGGAATTTACCTATTAATCATCTTCAAAAATAATTAACTAAATAGCACTCTTTAAATAAAAATGACAGCAGTTCTCGTGAGGGCTAAAGTTTCTGTTTTTTACAGCAAGTTCAACAAGACTTTCCCCAAGTCTTCTTCTACTTGGCACAAACACTAATTAAACACAAAAAAACACAACCAAAACAGAGGCTAGATAATTTATTTATTACTAAACAGGAGCAAAAATCAAGGAATAAAAATAAAATTGGGTTGCCTCCCAACAAGCGCTATCGTTTAACGCCCCTAGCTAGGCATAACGAGCATGAATAGATCTAGGTATTGCCATCTTTGGTAGGCAATCCATAAGTGGCTCTCATGATAGTTTCATATGGTAATTTTATTTTATTTTTGGAAAGTGTTCCATGCCCTTTTTTAATGGAAATTGAAATCTAATATTCCCTTCCTTCATATCAATAATCGCACCAACCGTTCTAAGGAAAGGTCTACCAAGAATAATAGGGAAAAAGGGATTGCAATCTATATCAAGAACAGTGAAATCTACGGGCACATAATTCCTATTTGCAACAATAAAAACATCATTAATTCTTCCCATAGGTTTCTTAATAGTGGAATCCGCAAGATGCAAGTTTAGAGAGCAATCATCAAAATTACGGCAATCTAGTAAATCACACAAAGTCTTGGGAATACTAGAGACACTAGCACCCAAATCACACAAAGCATAAAACTCATGATCTTTAATTTTAATTTTAATAGTTGGTTCCCACTCATCATAGAGTTTTCTAGGGATAGAAACTTTCAACTCAAGTTTTTCTTCATGAGATTGCATCAAGGGATCAACAATATGTTCGGTGAAGGCTTTATTTCGACTATAAGTATGTGGAGAATTTAGCACGGATTGCAACAAGGAAATACAATCAATCAAAGAGCCATTTTCATAATTAAATTCCTTGAAATCCAAAATAGTGGGTTTAGCAACATCTAGATTTCTATTTCTTTCGATCCCACTTTCATCAATTTCATCATTAAGATCTAAACACTCCAAATTTTTAGAACGCCTTCTAGGTAAAGGAAGATCATATTCAGTTTCATCAAGATTCATATTGCAAAATAAAGATTTAATTGGAGACACATCAATAACTTTTAGATCTTCATCTTGATTTTCATAGGAATTAGAAGAACACGCTTTAATAAAGGCATCTTTGGAAGCATGCATCCTAGCGGTTCTTTCTTTGCACTCATCAATTGAAATTCTCAAGGCTTTTAGAGACTCATTAATATCATGCTTAGGTGGAATAGATCTAAGTTTCAAAGAATCAACATCAAGAGCAATTCTTTCAAGTTTCCTAGCCAAATCATCAATCTTAAGTAATTTTTCTCTAATCATAGCATTAAAATTCTTTTGCGAAGAAATAAATTCTTGAATATTAGATTCAAAATCAGAGGGCATCTTATTATAATTTCCATAAGAGTTGTTGTAGGAATTCCCATAATTATTAGATGGATTACTAGGATATGGCCTAGGATTAAAATTCCCTCTATAAGCGTTGTTACCAAAATTATTCCTACCAACAAAATTCACATCCATAGATTCATTGTTATTCTCAATCAAAGTAGACAAAGGCATATCATTAGGATCAGAAGAAACACTCTTAGTAGCAAATAATTTCATAAGTTCATCCATCTTTCCACTCAACACATTAATTTCTTCTATCGCATGCACTTTTTTTATTAGAAGTTCTTTCAGTATGCCATTGAGAATAATTAACCATAATATTATCTAGGAGTTTAGTAGCATCTCCTAATGTGATTTCCATAAAAGTGCCTCCCGTGGCCGAATCTAAAAGATTTCTAGAAGCAAAATTCAATCCAGCATAAAATTTTTGTATAATCATCCACAAATTCAAACCATGAGTAGGGCAATTACGTATCATTAATTTCATTCTCTCCCAAGCTTGTGCAACATGTTCATGATCAAGTTGTTTAAAGTTCATTATATCGTTTCTAAGAGAGATGATCTTAGCGGGAGGAAAATACTTAGAGTTAAAAGCATCTTTGCATTTGTTCCATGAATCAATACTATTCTTAGGCAAAGACGAAAACCAAGCTTTAGCACGATCTCTAAGCGAAAAAGGAAATAGCTTCAATTTAAAAACATCATTATTGACATCCTTTTTCTTTTGCATATCACATAAATCAACGAAGCAATTCAGATGAGTAGCGGCATCTTCACTAGGAAGGCCGGCGAATTGATCTTTCATGACATGATTCAACAAAGCAGTATTAATTTCACAAGATTCAGCATCGGTAAGAGGAGCAATCGGAGTGCTAAGGAAATCATTATTATTGGTATTGGTGAAGTCACAAAATTTAGTAGCATCTTGAGCCATCACGACAAACAAGCAATCTAACACACGAGCAAACAAAAAGCAAGCGGACAAAAGAGGCAAATAGAGAGGGAGGATAGGGGGAGAGAGAGGGCAAATAAAACGGCAAGGGTGAATTGGGGGAGAGGAAAACGAGAGGCAAATGGCAAATAATGTAATGCGAGAGATAGGGATTGTGGCCGGTACTTGGTATATTGACTTTTTGCGTAGACACCCCGGCAACGGCGCCAGAAATCCTTCTTGCTACGTCTTGAGCTCGCGTTGGTTTTCCCCGAAGAGGAAGGGATGATGCAGCAGAGTAGCGTAAGTACTTCCCTCAGTTTTTGAGAACCAAGGTATCAATCCAGTAGGAGCCCACGCTCAAGTCCCTCGTACCTGCACAAAGCGATAGCTACTCGCAACCAACATGATTAGGGGTTGTCAAGCCCTTCACGGTCACTTTTGAGAGTGAGATCTGATAGATAGAATATTTTTGGTACTTTTGATATAAAGATGCAAAGTAAAAAGTAAAAGCAAAGTAAATAGCAAAACAATATAAAAGTGATAGAGATAGATATGATGAGAATAGACCCGGGGGCCACATGTTTCACTAGTGGCTTCTCCAAGAGCATAAGTTTTCTATGGTGGGTGAACAAATTACTGTTGAGCAATTGATAGAATTGTGCATAATTATAAGAATATCTAGGCATGATCATGTATATAGGCATCACGTCCATGACAAGTAGATCGAAACGATTCTGCATCTACTACTATTACTCCACTCATCGACCGCTATCCAGCATGCATCTAAAGTATTAAGTTAAAAACAGAGTAACGCCTTAAGCAAGATGGCATGATGTAGAGAGATAAATTCATGCAATATGAAATAAACCCCATCTTGTTATCCTTGATGGCAACGATACAATACGTGCCTTGCTGCCCCTTCTGTCACTGGGTATGGACACCGCAAGATCGAACCCAAAGCTAAGCACTTCTCCCATGGCAAGAACTACCAATCTAGTTGGCCAAACCAAACGGATAATTCGAAGAGACTTGCAAAGATAACCAATCATGCATAAAAGAATTCAGAAAAGATTCAAATATTATTCATAGATAGACTTGATCCACAAACACACCGCAAAAAGAAGATTGCATCGAATAGATCTCCACAATAGAGGGGAAGAACTTTGTATTGAGATTCCAAGAGAGAGAAGAAGCCATCTAGCTACTAACTATGGACCCGAAGGTCTAAGGTAAACTACTCACACTTCATCAGAGGGCTAGGATGATGTAGAAGCCCTCCGTGATGACGGCCCTCTTCCGGCGGAGCTCCGGAACAGGCCCCAAGATGGGATCTCGTGGATACAGAAAGTTGCGGCGGTGGAATTAGGGTTTTGGCTCCTATTTTGGTCGTTTGGGGTACGTCTGTATATATAGGAGGAAGGAGTACGTCGGTGGAGCACCGAGGGGCCCACGAGGCAGGGGGCGCGCCCTAGGGGGGGCGCCCCCCACCCTCATGACCACCTCTTTGACCCCTTGCAGTAGGGTCCAAGTCTCCTGGATCACGTTCGGTGAGAAAATCACGTTTTCGAAGATTTTATTCCATTTGGACTTCGTTTGATATTCTGTTTATCCGAAACACTGAAATAGGCAAAAAACAACAATTCTGGGCTGGGCCTCCGGTTAATAGGTTAGTCCCAAAAATAATATAAAAGTGGAAAACAAAGCCCAATATAGTCCAAAACAGTAGATAATATAGCATGGAGCAATCAAAAATTATAGATATATACGTTGGAGACGTATCACTCATTATTTGCACTTTCTAGGATACATGATTTTGAACGGAGCAGTTTTAGTTCTGCGTTCGCCCATTTCAGATTTTTCAGTTTAGTTCTCTTCTGTTGCACTGATATATTAGGCATCAGATGTTGTAGATATCTATAGGTTGTCGGGCAGGTGCTTTCAGCCATTCATCTAATCACAGGTTCACAAGAACTTTGACTCACTTACAGTTGGTGTGCTCTGTGGTTTTCATCTGTCATGTAAACGAATACAATCGCCAATAAATAATGAAATTGAGCTAGACTCATTGCTCAGCATGACTTCGGAAGAAAGATTTGGCTTAACTGTGATTAATCTGTAGTGAAAAGAGAGAGGAACACAAGGATTGGGAACCTTATGTTGTCCTGTAATTCATGTTTTCAATAGGCAAGAGGATCCTTGCACTGCTTCCTGTCTAGGCCATCGATTAATTGAGGCTATGGCTGCCATAGCCAATGGCTATTACACGGTCGATACTGCACTGCAGGGTGCCCGTGCCAGGTGCCACATTAACCCATGTGTTCTCTCATGTTTGCCTAGCTTTGTGCTCTACTACCATGGTAACACTAGTGCAGAACAGGGCAATAGCACCGGTTCATAAGGCCCTTTAGTGTCGGTTCAGTAACCGGCACTAAAGTGTGGGCACTAAAGGGCAACCACGTGGCACGAGCCAGCTCCCGGGGCGCGTAGGACATTAGTACCGGTTGGTAACGCCAACCGGTACTAAATGTTTGGGTGTGTTTTGGTTTTATTTTTTATTTTTACTTTAATTTTGTGTTTTCAATTTAATTTAGTGATTATTTTACATTATAATGAGTTGTTAAATCATTAGGTGAAAGTACCATAGATTAGTTTGACTGGGATGCATGTGGATCCTAGCAAAGTCATCAAGTATATGTCATATCCATATTATATATACTTGATCACCTAATTAAGTGATCGAGGTAATATGGATATGGCATATACTTGATCACTTAGCTAGAATCCATCCAGTTAAAACTAATCTGCAGTTTCTTTCATAAATGATATAATAACATGGTAATGATATTATAAGTGTTTCATAACACCACAAAAGCAAATCACTCTTTGAGATTAAGTTCAGGACGAAGAACACGGACATGAGAGGATAAGTACTAAGAGCATGAACTAGCTAATCACTCATGCTGCTCTCTCTCGGGTAAAATAGCATAGAACATGTATAGATTTCCTGATTCATCATTATGAAGCATGCAGATGAACATGTCTCCTAATCGTGGGTTGCGCTTCTGATTGTTGCCCCCTAGTACTTCTCTGCGATCGTTCACAATTTTGCTCCAGTCTTTTACTATTAAGCATTCCTCGCTATTAGAAATCTTGAATGCACTAAAGTTCATTGTAGGATATCTTGGCCGTAAGCTAACAATATTCATGGTACCTTTAGTCTCGATCCAATCAGGCACAACATTCATCGGGAGTCCCTGTTGAAGAACATCGTATAGTAACATACTTAGCAATGAAGTTTAGCTTAAAAAAATAATGTATGCAAAAGATGCACTGAGGAGAAATAGTAGAAATCTTACCATCTTTCTTAAATATATGTGACCGTAGTTCAGTACGAACACTATTGGTCGCACGTTTTGAGTACTAACATTTCTAAGTGCAGGAAAAAAAATTGTCTTGACAGCATCAAGATCCTCAAGCCATGAAACATAATGACTTGTCTCCTCGCAGTTTAGTTCAGCCCCGGGACAGTGGACGGTCCTGTCTATCAAGCGTCGTTCATGTTTGCTTGATTGGAAATAAGCTGTCAATATAAATTACTTGTCAACTCTTTTTGAATAAACAATATCGAAGACATAAATATGGTTGAGAAACTTACATAATGGTAGAACTGGAGGCGTCTGCCCATCGACCCAGATGTCTCTATTACCTTTAATATCATCTTCCGGACGAATATCAAAGGTGATAACCATATCAGGCTCAAATGCATAAGCCTTGCATAGTGCTTGCCAAGTTTTGCATTCAAAATAGGTGTATGTGTCTGCATTGTATAATTTGATGTTGAAGGTATAACCATGCTCGGTCTTCAAGTAAACTCTTTTTACCTCCATAGTTTCGTTAGGACTGAAACCTATCTTATCCAAGACAAAAATTCTTGCATGGCAGGGGATACGCTAGTAAAATCACTACTAGAAAAAGGGCTGCTAGTGGCGCACCTATTTTCGCTACTAATGGCGCAACAGCTCACTTCAGAGGCACTTATTGATATATCTAGCATATCAATCCTATTATACCTTGTTGATGTCTAGGACTTTGTTCATGTTCATGACTATGATGAAATTTTGAAAAATATTTCAAACTTCCCGGTCATATTACGTATCATTTTTTGAAAAAAAAATTCAAAAAATTTCAAAACCTTTTTTTATATTTTTGCCTCTAGATCTTGAAAGCCCCGTAACTATTTTTGTGTTAGGTTTTTGGGGATTTTTTTAAATGTTTAATGGGGTTCCCCCGGTTAAATTCGGATGTAACTTTTCGAGTAGATGATTTTTCATATATAAAACTTTTTAATCCGAGTTCGTATGCAAAAGTTATGCCCATTTTACAAATTTCCAAAGAGATTTTGCAAATAAAGTCGAAATTTATATTTGTAAATTTTCCCAACAACTAGACCACATATCACATGGCAAACTTATTTTCTTTTTTGAAATTTTTAATTTTTATTTTATTTTTTAAAAACTGAAAAGGCGGTCCACGTGGGGGGGGGGGGTGCATTCGGTGGAAGCCGGGTAAACTAGTTTAACTAGTAATGGTGCACCGCACCCACAGTGCGCCATTACTAGTTTTGAAAAAATATATAAAAAATTTAAATTTTTTTGAATTTTTTTTGAAAAAAACTTAGTAACGGCGCACCAGTGGACAGTGCGCCATTACTAGTTTTTAACTAATAATGGCGCACTGTCCGTCCACTGGTGCGCCATTACTAGTTTTTAACTAATAATGGCGCACTGTCCACTGGTGCGCCATTACTAACAATTTTTTTTAATTTTTTTACTTTTTTTCAAAACTTCTAATGGCGCACCGTGGTTGTGGTGCGCCATTACTATGTCAACTAGTAATGGCGCACCACACCCACGGTGCGCCATTAGTAACAAATTTTGTTTTTATTTTTTTTAAACTTCTAATGGCGCACCGCACACCAGGTGCGCCATTAGTAATATATTACTAATGGCGTACCTGTATGTGGTGCACCATTGCTATATTCTAATGGCGCACCACACACGTGGTGCGCCATTAGTGACCATTTCATCTATAGCCGTTTTCCTAGTAGTGAATAGTGAAAAATTAAAATTAAAAGTTGAAGCAAATGAAGCGTAAGTCATGCTTAATGACGAAAAAAGACTTGTCGTTGTGACTTACTGTATCCACTTCGAAGTTCTCATCCAGCTTGATGCTGAAGCGTCTATCATCAACTAGAAAATTTCTGCCGCACAGGCCACGCAGGTCTTCGCAGTATTCGCACATAATGAAATCGTGTTCGTCGTCAAACGACATTCCTATGTTCATAGGTGAAACATTAAACACTTATTAGTTCTATTAATTCAACTAATTCTGTTAATTCAACTAGTTCAACTAATTAATTCAACTAATGCAACTAAGCACTTACGAAAATATACCTAAATAAAGTAGCTCAACTAATTCAACTAACTAGTTCAACTAATTCAATTAAACTAGTTCTATTAATTTTCTTACTAAAAATAAGGTAGCTAGTTCTATATAATAAAATGTTAATTAGATAATCAAATCTCATATAACCAAATTAAATATATATCTAACATATAATTTATATCTAATTCATCTAACATCTGACATTAATATCTAACATATGTTCATATATAGGTGAAACATTAAACAGTAACTAGTTCTATTAATTCAACTAAATAAACTAGTTCTATTAATTCAACTAAGCATTTACTAAAAATAAACTAGTTCTATTAATTTCTTACTAAAATAAAGTAGGTAGTTCTATATAGTAATATTTTGATTAGATCATCAAATCTCATATACCTAAATTTTCTTACTAAAAATAACTAGTTCTATTAATTCAACTAATTTAATTAAGAATTTACTAAAAATAAACTAGTTCTATTATTTTTCTTACTAAAATATATAAAGTAGCTATATATATAGTAATATTTTAATTAGATCATCAAATCTCATATACCTAAATTTTCTTACTAAAAATAAACTAGTACTAATTCAACTAGCTAGTTCAACTAAGCATTTACTAAAAATAAACTAGTTATATTAATTCAACTAGTTCAAATAATCTCATATATATACCTAATTATTTAATATCTAGCTAATTCATCTAACAATTGACATTAATATTTAACTTCTCTATCTAATTCATCTAACAATTGACATTAATATTTAACTTCTCTATCTAATTCATCTAACATTAACATTCTAACATTCTTATCTAGGTAATTCATCTAATTAACAATTTGACATGCATTAATCTAAAACACAGAAAACCGAAAATAAGTAAAAAAAATTGTGGCGTATGTGTGTGTGTGTGCGCGCGTGTGTGTGTATGTATGTGTGTGTACGTACGAGCGGGGGCGGGGGCATACGGGCGGCGGCGCGAGACGGCGGCGCGAGACGGCAACGACGGGGACGGCGCGACGGCGGCAGGGACGGCCGGGCCGCGCGCAACGACGGCGACGGGGACGGCCGAGGCGCGCGCGACGACGGGGACGGGGACGGCCGGAGCGCGACGACGGAGACGGGGACGGGGCGCGATACGGGGCGGGGCGGGGGCGGCGACGAAGACGAACATGATCTAACTGAAAATTTTCGTAAGTGTTGTATATATACGAGAGGCCTTTATTACCGGTTGAAGCCACCAACCGGTACTAAAGGCCAACTTTGGCCAGGCCAAGAGGCGGGAAGAGCACCCTTTAGTACCGGTTCGAGCCACAAACCGGTACTAAAGACCAGCCTTTAGTACCGGTTGGAGCCACCAACCGGTACTAAAGGTGGTGCGCTGCCACCCGCGGTGTAAAAAGTTTAGTCCCACCTCGCCGGCGAAGGGCAGCCGCACTGGTTTATAACCCCAACTGCGGCTGCCCTTTCGAACTCCTCTATAAAGCAGGCTTCTGGGCCTAACTACGGTGCGCTGCCCTGTGAGTCTGTTGGGCCTTGTGGGCCTGAAATTGCACGCCCATGGTCTAGCAGGCCCACAGGGCAGCGCCCCAAATTTTTTATATAGTTTTTTTATTTTCTGTTTATTTTTTCTTCTATTTATTGCTGAATAGTTTTTTTTCTTTTCTGCTATATTTATTTTCTTCTATTTATTTTTGAGTAATTTTTTTATATAGTTTTTTTCTTTTCTGCTATTTTTTCTTTTTGGCTTTATCTATTTTCTTCTATTCATTTATTTTTATATACCATGCCAAGTTGATGGTTGAAAGTTGATGGTGTGGCTTTGAATGGTGCATACTGAATGCACAAAAAGTCTGGAGTTATAATAAGTTTAAAAAAATGAAGTGCCGGTGTAACAGATGAGTTCTCGTCCGAAACTGTGATACTCCGGAAGAGATTGTCCAGTTTGTACACGAAGTGCGTCCAGTTTTTGCCGTGACCCTCTCTACTCGTTCGCACATGCTATGCAGGTGAAATGATGATACCATGCCAAATTTCAACATTTTCATAGTTCATTTTGTAGTGATTTTCAATTTCACGGTCATTTAGCTCTCTAAACAATTAGGTAAATGACTGAAAAATAGCAAATGATGTCAGAACATGTTGGAAATTGATGGCGTGGCTTTGAATGGTGCATACTGAACGCAAAATACGTCCGGAGTTCAAATAAGTTTAAAAAACATTGAAGTGCCCGTGTAACAGATGAGTTCTCGTCTGATACCCTGATACTCCGAAAGAGATTGTCCAGTTTGTACACGAAGTGCGTCCAGTTTTTGCCGTGACCCTCTCTACTCTTTCGCACATGCTATGCGGGTGAAATGATGATACCATGCCAAGTTTCAACATTTTCACAGTTCATTTTGTAGTGATTTTCATTTTCACGGTCATTTAGCTCTCTAAACAATTAGGTAAATGACTGAAAAACAACAAATGATGTCAGAACATGTTGGAAATTGATGACGTCACTTTGAGTGCTGCATACTGAACACAAAATAAGTCCAGAGTTCAAATAAGTTTTAAAAACATTGAAGTGCCCATGTAACAGATGAATTCTCGTCTGAAACCCTGATACTTCGATAGAGATTGTCCAGTTTGTACACGAAGTGCATCCAGTTTTTGCCGTGACCCTCTCTACTCTTTCGCACATGCTATGCGGGTGAAATGATGATACTGTGCGAAGTTTCAACATTTTCACAGTTCATTTTGTAGTAATTTTCAATTTCACGGTCATTTAGCTCTCTAAACAATTAGATAAATGACTGAAAAACAGCAAATGATGTCAGAACATGTTGAAAAATGATGACGTCGCTTTGAATGCTACATACTGAACGCAAAAGAAGTCGGGAGTTCAAATAAGTTAAAAAAAACTTTGAAGTGCCCATGTAACAGATGAGTTCTCGTCCGAAACCCTGATACTCCAAAAGACATTGTCCAGTTTGTACACGAAGTGCGTCCAATTTTTGCTGTGACCCTCTCTACTCTTTCGCACATGCTATGCGGGTGAAATGATGATACCATGCCAAATTTCAACATTTTCACAGTTCATTTTGTAGTGATTTTCAATTTCATGGTCATTTAGCTCTTTAAACAATTCGGTAAATGACTGAAAAACAACAAATGATGTCAGAACATGTTGGAAATTGATGACGTCGCTTTGAATGTTGCATACGGAACACAAAAGAAGTCCGGAGTTCAAATAAGTTTAAAAAACATTAAAGTGCCCGTGTAACAGATGAGTTCTCGTCCGATACCCTGATACTCCGAAAGAGATTGTCCAGTTTGTACACGAAGTGCGTCCAGTTTTTGCCGTGACCCTCTCTACTCTTTCGCACATGCTATGCGGGTGAAATGATGATACCATGCCAAGTTTCAACATTTTCACAGTTCATTTTGTAGTGATTTTCATTTTCACGGTCATTTAGCTCTCTAAACAATTAGGTAAATGACTGAAAAACAACAAATGATGTCAGAACATGTTGGAAATTGATGACGTCACTTTGAGTGCTGCATACTGAACACAAAATAAGTCCGGAGTTCAAATAAGTTTTAAAAACATTGAAGTGCCCATGTAACAGATGAATTCTCGTCTGAAACCCTGATACTCCGATAGAGATTGTCCTGTTTGTACACGAAGTGCATCCAGTTTTTGCCGTGACCCTCTCTACTCTTTCACACATGTTACTCTTTCACACATGCTATGCGGGTGAAATGATGATACCATGCTATATTTCAACATTTTCACAGTTCATTTTGTAGTGATTTTCAATTTCACGGTCATTAAGCTCTTTAAACAATTCGGTAAATGACTGAAAAACAGCAAATGATGTCAGAACATGTTGGAAATTGATGACGTCGCTTTGAATGCTGCATACTGAACACAAGAAGTTCGGAGTTCAAATAAGTTATTAAAAATAAAAAAGAGGTGCAATGCTGGTTAATTTGCTTCAAGCCTTTCGGAATAGTGTAGACTGCACTGCACAAAGCTCAATGCAATCTATGCTATTCCAAAAGGCTTGAAGCTAATCAACGTGCAGGTGAGCATTGCGCCTTTGCGTCATTGTCTCTGCAGTCACGGCTTATAAACCGCTCATACTGCCTCTCTCTTGGCGAGGTGGGACTAAAAATCAGCTTACTAAGAAACTCTAGTAACGGTTCATGCCATGAACCGGTACTAAAGGTCTTCGTGGGGGCCCCAGCGTGACCACAGCTGCACTGGCCTCATTAGTACCGGTTCGTGGCATGAACCGGTACTAAAGGTTACCCATGAACTGGTACTAATGATGTCCGCCCGCCTAGCCGTTGGAACCGGCACTAATGGTCACATTAGTGCTGGCTCAAATTCAAACCGGCACTAATGTGCTTCACATTTGACCCTTTTTCTACTAGCGTAATTGCTACTGCAAATCGTATCAACTGCAGCAAGCCTCCAATGCGGTCATATAATCTCTGCACCTATCGTATATTGATCCATAATGTCTCATCAAGAAAAACTTACTTTTTCCCTGTCTATCTTTCAACACTTCTGTTTATCAGATTATATGGGGGAGAAGATGAGAGCCAACTAGGTGGTCTGCATCGCATAAAGTTTCACCCGGCAGTGAGAGTGTGTTAACTACATTTACATCAATCATGGAATCCATACTTTCTAGGTTCATTTCTAACAATATATGCATGATCTTTCTTTTGAAGTTCAAGGGTTCAGATTTATGGATGCTACGTATACAAGATATGATAATATATTTTTAGCTATGATATTAGAGTGCCCTTTTTCGATTTCCATATTTAAAGTGGCGAGCTATGTATGTTTATAATGATTCAAATATTGTCAGCTAAACATGACAGTTGTGCCTACAGACAATACTCTAAACTAGGAAACATAAGAAAAATATATGAGCTAACTTAATCACTGACATACTATTTGTAGCTAAATTGAAAATATGATGTGTACTCTTTATCAAGAATTTTAAATTATTTTAACCACCTGCAATTCCAGTATGGTCGCATCGTTGATCACATTGCAACTGCTCCTGCTATTGCAGGTTTAACTTGAATTTTGGTTTATGTAGCCAAATTGACTGACCTCTCCATAGGTTTCTACCTCTCTGTATTCCTCTTCGTGTTGCCATGTAATTACATCAATTTTTTGGGGAAAATCAATGTATAGATCCATTGTTTCTCTGTACATTGAACATGCACTAGTAGAAAAAGGGTCTTCTGTCCCGGTTGGTAAGGGCCTTTTGTCTCAGTTTTTGAATCGGGACTAAATGGTCGTTACTAATGCCCTGCCCTTTAGTCCCGATTCAAACAGAAACCGGGACAGATGGGCCTCCACGTGGCCGGTGCGCCGAGCCCAGGCAGGAGGGCCTTTGGTCCCGGTTGGTGGCACCAACCGGGACCAATAGGCATCCACGCGTCAGCATTTCAGGGGCTGAGGTTTTTGCTTTTTTTGCCTTTGGTCCCGGTTGGTGGCACCAACCGGGACCAATAGACATCCACGCATCAGCATTTCAGGGGCTGAGTTTTTTGTTTTTTTTAAGGGGGAGGGGGGTGGGTGTTTTGGGAGGTTAATTTAAGTATTTCATATATTGTGTTAGCTGCAGGATTTAAAGATAAAGATAAAAGACTGCAATGATGTCTATTCATTGTGGGGTCTTCATGCTAACTGAAAAACTTTTGTGTGTTTCAAGCCATTCGAACTGAAGAAAACTCTGAAGTAGAGCATCGAAATTTGGATTTCAACTTGCGTCGCCATTGCAGTAGGTAGAATGCTCACGGGGGAAAATTGTAGCCCTGCTAGTTATGTTGCAGAATGTGGCCGATATCTCCGTTTAAAGCTTTGGCATTTATAAGAGCGCCATTACAAGGCTTCCCTCTCTCCAATGTAGCGTGAGGTTGACATGCTTAGCTTCCCTATATAAACCAGAAAATGCTTCACAAACTGGTAGAAACTTTATGCAAAATGCAAACTACTCGCAACAAAAAACAGCGCCCTATAATCAGAGCCTGTTAATGAATCCTGATTACAGCATTGGTTGTACAAGGATGGTTAGGCAGGTGCTACAAAAATACGAACTTCTCCTTGGCCATGTAGTTCCTGTAGTGTAGCGCCAAGGAAACTCTAGAGATAGGTCTAGCAAGCAATGTGCACGATGCGCACCTCTGCTTTTTTTTTGAAAAGGGGTCATCCCTGCCCTCTGCATCAGAACGATGCATACGCCCACCTTTATTACCAAGCAAAAAAGTACGATGACAGTCTTAAAGTCTCAACAAAGTACAAAAAATGCTCACAAAGAGCAAAAGAACAAAAATCAAACCACAACCGGCTAGCAAGATAAAGATAGGGAAACTAATTGCCTATTCTATTACATGACCGCCATCCAAACCGGTTTAAAATATCCCGTGCTACCATCTTCCATCGGATAGATCCAGTAACCAAACGCTCCCTAGCCTCTGTCGGAGTGAATAGCAACCACATACGGATCAACGCCGTAGCTCGGAAGATAACCTGCAAAAAATGAGTGTTTGTTGTTCTGTTAAAGACCAAATCATTTTGCGAATCAACCTGTGGTTGAGTTGGTTAGGTTGACAGTGGTATCCCCAACCCATCAGGGTTCAAATCCTAGTGCTCGCGTTATTCCTGGATTTATTTCAGGATTTCCGGCGATGCGCTTTCAGTGGGAGGAGACGTTCCCGTCGACGACGAGGCGCCTACGGTGACTTCGTAAATCTCAAGATGATATGCCGGCTCAGTCTCTCGGAGGTGCTCATAGGGGTAGGGTGTGCGTGTGTGCGTTCATAGGGGTGAGTGTATGCGTGTGTATATGAGCGCTTGTGTCTGTACTGATGCTCAAAAAAAAGACTAAATCATTTCTACAATTCCAGATAGCCCATAGTAAAGCACATACTCCTACGTGAACGTGTCTCGCTGTTTGGAGCTCAACCCCATCAAGCCATGTCCTAGATAACGTGTTGATATTATTCGGCGGAGTAATATTAAAGGCTATGTGCACAGACTCCCAAAGAATTTTTGCCAAGGGGCAATCAAGAAAGAGGTGTTTGATGGATTCATCTTGATCACAGAAGCTACATCTAGTGGATCCATTCCAGTTGCGTTTTATCAAGTTATCCTTAGTTAAAATGACTTGTTTGTATACAAACCACATAAACACTTTAACTCTCAAGGGAACTTTGACATGCCAAACATGTTTCGAAATAGGAATAGTGCTAAAATTCATAACATCCAAATACATGGATTTAACCGCAAACTCTCAATTCCTAGTTAGCTTCCAACACAACTGATCGGGCCGTTGAGTTAGTTGAACATCCATCAATCTTCTCACAAGATGGAGCCAGGTTTCCCAACGGTTTCCGGCTAACGCTCTCCTGAAGTGAATATTAAGAGGCGTGGACTGACATACTGTCTTAACGGTTGCATCTCTCCGTTGAACAATGCTATAGGGAGAAGGATATTGAAGCACGAGCGGCATATCCCCTAGCCACGTATCCTCCCAGAATCTCGTAGAAGTATCGTTCCCAATAACAAACTTCGTCCGATTAAAAAAGACCGATTTAACTCTCATCAGTCCTTTCCAGAAAGAAGAATCCATCGTCCTTACTATCACCTGGGATAAATTTTTGGAATGAAGGTACTTATTACGCAGAATCTGTGCCCATGTAGCCCCGGTCTCACTAGATAGATTATACAGCCACTTGCTGAGAAGACACTTGTTCTTGACCTCAAGATTTTCGATGCCGAGACCCCCTTAGTCCTTCGGTCGACAAATAATGTCCCATTTCATGAGTCTATATACTTCCTCTTGAGATCATCACTTTGCCAAAAGAAGCGGGAGTGATAGAAATCAACTCTTTTCCGAACTCCAACTGGAACCTTGAAAAAAGACAGAAGAAACATGGGCATGCTTGTGAGAACTGAATTAATGAGAATTAAACAGCCTCCATATGACATCAGTTTGCCCTTCCAGCATCACAGTTTCTTCTCAAAACGATCCTCAATGCTCTTTCATTCTCTGTTTATTAGCTTACGATGGTGAATTGGTATACCCAAATAAGTGAAAGGTAAAGCCCCTAATTCACATTAAAACAATTGCTTATATGCCTCATGTTCCTCATTGGCTCTTCCAAAACAGAACAATTCGCTTTTGTGGAAATTAATCTTTAATTCGGTCAATTGTTCAAATAAGCATAACACCAGCTTCATGTTTCTCACTTTTTCCAAGTCATGCTCCATAAATATGATAGTATCATCGGCGTATTGTAGGACAGATACACCTCCATCAACTAGATGAGGTACCAGACTGCCTACTTGACCAGCATCCTTCGCCCTACCTATTAGAATCGTCAACATGTCAACTACAATGTTGAACAGAATAGGTGACATCGGATCTCCTTGTCTCAGGCCTTTATGTGTTTGAAAATGGTGACCTATGTCATCATTTACTCTAATTCCAACACTCCCTTTTTGCATGAAAGACTCTACCTGTTGTCTCCAGGCTTGATCAAAACCTTTCATACGCAAGGCCTATTGAAGAAATGACCATTTAACTTTGTCGTACGCCTTTTCTAAATCCACTTTGAAAACAACCCCATCTAGCTTTTTCGTATGAATTTCATCCGCCTTTCTGCGCACCTCTGCTAAGTTGTGCATTCAGACCTGATCAGTTGTACAGCTGGGAGTGATAGATCTGAGCATGACAGAAGGCGAAACCGACGTACCCCTAAGACTGATTTACTCCAGGCCTAGGAGGTGGAGCTCAAAGGAAGGGGGCAAATCGATTTCAGCTTTCTAGCAGTAGTATCTCGAAGCTCACCAAGAAACTAACTTAAGAAGTGCATGTTTATAACTGAAATGCAGAGAGGAGCCGATGGAAATACAGAAGCTATGGCAGTGAGCAAGCAGAAGAAGGTACACCGATTCGCATCACAGGATAGGAGGAATCCGCTCGGCCAGCGGCGCCATCTTTGGGGGCGCTGCCGCGGCTGAGTGTTGGTTCTACTTCTACGGCAGCAGAACTCAGCGCCGTCGGAGGGGCGGTGGAGTGCCTCGCCGCTGACGAGACGCGGAGTGGCGACCCACCCCACGTCGGCAGCTCTGAGGGACGAGGCGGCCGGCGATATCTTCCGGGCAGGAGGAACATGGCCCAATGCAACCCACCCTTTCGGCACGACGCCTGGCCCAAGAGCAGGACCCAAACACCTTACCTTTTCCCCCGTGGTGGAACCACATCTAGTCCATTTGCATGTGAGACTTTTTTCTTCTGTATTTTTTTTCTTTTGCATGCAAGAGATACAAGTAGAGTTCATAGGCGTGAGACCCTGGCATCAAGCTCCTGTGTACTATAGTCTTGGACCGTCTGATGCAGCTATCTTCTCCGAGCTAGGCGGGTCTAGTGCGGGGGGCTGTGGCCCTGGACCCGGACAACGGGTACATTGCCGTATGCAATGATTCCATCCTTGGAGCCCTGGTACATGAGCTGGTGGAAGCCCTGACACTCCATGGAGCTGTTTATCTGGTGCATGAGGAGAAGTTCAATGTGGTAATCTTTGCCTACTCTGCTTGTCTCTCTTAGGTGCAACACATCACCTCCTTTGTTTGTGGTCGCTTGCTCATAGTATTAGTGATAGGAAGGCAAGAATCTAGTTCTAGGAAAAACAGCAAAAGATCTATGCATTCATGTTCCACACACTTTTCTTTGTGTTTGTGATGCACAATGTTTGCAGTTTTAGGCTTAAATTATAACTTAAAGTTGAAATATCAGGGGTTTGAAATGTTGTTGATTATGTGTGGTGTGATGTTGCAAAGTTTTCATTGCCATCATATTTTAGGTATCCAGTTTTAGGCATGTTGAAAAAGCAAAAAAAAAACTAGTTACCTAAATTTTTTCTCTCCTCAACTAAAGTTGGATTTAGGCAGCCAGAAATTTCTTCTGATGTTGGAGATGCCCTTAGTATGCAAGTTGCATATGACCATGTGTTAATTGTTGCAGTCTTGCGAGATGATAAAAGTAATTTTATTGCTGGGAAACTTAAGAATTGATTGGCGTACATATGTTCTGATGTCTGAGGCCTTGGCTTTAAGACTTGGATTATGTCTCATGCAATGCAATCAACTGGTTGTCAACTTAGATAATATGGGGTCTTTGAGATCATGCAGAATGGAGGAAAGTATGCGGACACGGCGCCAGCTTTTTTTGATGATTGTTACTACATGGATTGTGACTTCCCTCTCACTAGTTTCAAACATTGTAATAGGGAAACCAATAGGGTTGATCATGAGCTTGCGAGGGTAGCTACGTCTTCTAGAGCTCGGGATTGGTTTGACCCTCCTCACAAACGATGTAACTATTGTTTCAGTTTAACAAAGGTCTCTTTTCGTCCAAAAAATACTAGATGCAGGTCCTGGGGTACATGTTGCTAGCGCCGTCTTGAGGAGGTCTACCGCCTTGAGGCTGGCCTGGTAGGCCGGACTTCCGGTATGCTGGTGTAACCTGGTACATAGCACCGTTAAGAAATGTGTGTGTCTTGTATCTATTTTGGACCGAACATTACTTGATCTATGAGACATGCAATGAAATTATACCAGATTTCTTGTCATTTTTTATAAACAACGCACTCACATTAGCCCAACCCAACTGAAATTATACATTTATATGGTCAGGTAGATCACCAAGTTGTATTCCCATGAGCCCAATGAGCCGAATTACTCTGAAAATTGCTAACTTTTCTTTAGGAAAGGCCATCATGCCTAGCTTTATTAAAACTCAAATAGGGTTACATCGTTCGTTCGTGAGCACACTGAATACAAAATCAAGGGGCTCACCTAACCAAATAGAAGAATTTTTATTATGACTTAATGATATCGATCTGCTTGCTTCGCTTTCACTTGCTGTGTATTTTGTGTTTCATCCTTGTCTCCTCCAGGACATATGGGTTAGCTTCGCTGACATTTGGTCGGCCAATCGTGTTAGTGCCCCCACATTTACTTCAGTTCCCTGCTTCGGATTGTTATTTCCCTTTCTTCGGTGTTTATTTCTTCATCAGAGTGTTTGGATGCAAGAGTTTTGAACTATTGAGGACAAGTCTAGCGTCATTAATCAAAATACTGGCGTTGACAAAATGCTTACTAAGATGATCAAGAATTGGCGCTTCCCTTGGCAGAAAATTGCTGTTGGAAATCCTGAATATAAAAAGATCATTAAGAGAGATTGGTGAGTATAAGTTGCTGATTTTCCTATACTTATTGTACAACCCTGATCGCCATTTTTGCTGTGACTTCCTCCAGAAAATACCGTGCCTGTATACTACAGCCGTGATGGAGTTAATGTGGGGGGTTCAAAATTTCATGGAAGGTTGCCTGGAGAGAAATCACAGCTGGCTAGAGAGGACCGCCTCCCGATGAGTCTAGGACTGCTAAATGTCATGCGTCGTTATGGCTGTAAGGTCAAACCAGAGATGGTGAGTTAATTAACTACTCCCTCTGTAATCCAATATAAGAGCATTTAGATCACTAAAATAGTGATCTAAACGCTCTTATATGATATATAGCTTGTATCATTTATATGCTCTTATATTAGTTTACGGAGGGAGTAGTTGCCATGCTTTTTGCTTTATAGCTTTATAGCTCTTATATTAATTAACTACTCCCTCTGCCATGCTTATGTGTCTCGCATCAAGTGTGAGGGTTATAGCTTACTGAAAATTGTAACAGCTTTGAAGATGATATGGTGGCCTGAATTTGGCGATTCCTGTGAGGTAAATTGTACATATTACTTATGAATATATTCCCGGCTGTATAATATTTCGTTTGTTCCCATTTCTTACAAACTTGTCACTAAATCCAAACCATTTTTTTCAGATTTCAAAAGATGAGGTCTTCTACAGTACCCTGGTACTCCCTAAGGGTCATGTGGAGTACCAACTAAATCCATCCGTTGATATTAAAGGGTATTATGGACCTTTCACAATTTATGATGGTGTTTCGTTTAATCTAAGCCTTCTAAATTTCTGAATCTGGTCTGCTCCACAACGATGCAATCAGCCGCCGCCTGCTTTGTTCTGAATCGGCTATCACCGTTACAAAGAACTGGCCAGCGCCGCTGCGATTGAATCAGCCGCCGTTGCTTGTTACTGATTACTAATTTCCCCTTTTCAATCACAATGGTGTTGAGACGATAGAATCAAGAGTATTGATCGCAGCTGACGTAGCTGGCGTGATTAAGAAATCCTTATGTTGGATTGTTCTTGGCTGCATGATCTGGTGTTAACGAAGCAAAGAAAAGGGATTAATCAAGTCGAATGATGCTAATTCCAAAATCGGGTCGCTCCAGATCTACCTGATAATGGATGTTTCATAACTCTCTCCCACGCTAATAACTTGTCACAATTATCGGATCGGTGCATGCATGCAAGATAGATCTGATTACGGGAATAGTATATCATAGTCATTAAGTTGTTTCCAAAAATATCATAAATCCGGATCCTGAGTTTGTCTCTCCTAAATGACGAATCTACCCTCCAAATAAGGTACTCCCTGATTTTCAGTTGCAGTACTCCTTAATGCTTACAATGGAGTACCATTCAAGTATATCCGTTGGATCTGAAAGAATGAATGGACCATATTAAACTAAGGGTACTGTAAAAGAACTCATTAAGGTTGGTGAATGATGCAGATGTATATGAAGTTGAGCTGAATATGGATGCTTGCTTGCGAGTCTACAAGGCTATGGTGAAAGCCCATGATGTTAGGACCTCGAAAAAAGAACTACTGAAATCATTGGTTGAGCAGGCTAAGGAAGCATACGAAGCTGGATAGGCAGACGAAGTGCCTGAGAAGAATATGAACCATTAGCTCACGGCTAGCTGAAACTGTTGTAGCTATAACTAATTTTGCGTTGGTCTGAAGGGAGTTTTTGGTACACATGCATGTTGGTTGATAGGGTATTACTGAACACATGTTGATCCTGGTTAACTCTGTTACAAACTCAGTCTGAGATGGTCGGTACGAAAAAGTGTAGTGCTAATTAAGTTGGAGCAAATGTGTTTAATTGGCCCATTAGCTGCTAGTGTTTTGCTTAAATCCACCTTTTGAAGTGTTATTTTTCTGGTCATATCGGTTGCATCTATAACAAATGGGATGTCACATCAGTTATGCCTAAGTATGTGTTTTGTGAAGGATTCGGTTCGCATATGTCAACGAAGGACAGATACCGAGCTAATTTTCACATGCATGGTGAGAATCATCGTTTTCATCCGCAGCCAGTGGCACTGCCACCTACTCCCTTCGTTTCTAAATATTTGTCTTTTTGAGATTTCAAATGAAGTACCACATACGGATGTATATAGACATATTTTAAAGTGTAGATTCACTCATTTTGCTCCGTATGTAGTCATTTGTTGAAATCTCTAAAACCATGCTACGTGACCTTTGCCGCCGCCGCTGCTGTCATCGTCCTACTTGGCTACTTGCACAAAGTAGTGCATGGTGTCGGATGAGGTGCCCCCATGTCTGCAGATACTTATGAATCATGATCTTTCTCTTCCAACTTGCAACAGGTTCTTTGTGGAAGCGTCGATCCTGTCCTTGGTCGTTATGCTCACTCATGAACTCATCACTTAGCAGGACTACATAAGCACGATCATACGCCCTCCCAGTGTGCATGTTTAAGGCAGGCAAGTGAGCAACATTCACGCGACCTCCTGGTCCTACAAGTACGGCAGCAGATCGGTGAGCACTAAGCAATGAGTCTCTTGTTCCACCGATCCCTGTCTCCATTGCCTGTGGTTCAAACTGCGTATTTCTTTTAGAGAACGAGATCCGCCGTGAGGTCGAGAAAAGACAAGGGAAGGGGATATCGTGATCCGAGAGAAAGGGACATTCTTCAAGTCAACTTGTAACACATTCAAGCTTTTCGTATATGTACGTAGGTGACAACTTGTTGCACTAAAGTTATCAAATGATTCAGATGGAGATGGGCCACCAAACCATGTGTTCTATTTCCATCGACATGAGACCCTGACGACTCCGTAGTAGTGCTTAGTGTTCCATCTGGTGTTTACTAGGTGTTTGTTGGGGTTGTGTTGCCGTTTTCAGCGCCCTTGTATCCAGCCTTGGGTGGGTGCGTGCGTGCGTGCGTGCGTGCGTGCGTGTGTGTGTGTGTGTGTGTGTGTGTGTTTGTATCGGCCAGTTTCAACTTATTCGGTGATGGTGCTTTATATATAAAGCGGGAGAAACCCTTTTTCGTAAGGGAAAGAAGGAAAACGGTGAAGTTTGGTATCGGCACCAACTACTTCTGTTTACCTTCAATTTGGTCCGGTTCTGGTCTCATCTAAAGAAAAAGCATTGATGCAATCATAATATCTTGAGGGTTGGAGATTGCTGATCTGTATCTAATTGTTATATGTTCCTTTTTAGGATTCGAGACTACTGATCGGTTACATGTAAAAACATGCTTGTGAAATGCGATATGTTGCTGCTTATCTGCCTTAGCTACACAATTGTCCATGCCTGTCTCCAATACACTCAAAAACATACACATTATTAGATCTGGACTAACTGAACCTCGAGTCCTCGACAGACACTTAGACAAAAACACCTAAGGCACATACGATTGGAGATGTTCAAAGAAATAAAATGGAAGTGCATGGGACACTAGCCGGCCAACTAGAACTTGGAATGCAGTATATCGTCGAACTTGGCATAAAACAAACGCTTGAACTCCGTGAGAATTGCAGCCTCTGTATAGATGACTAGCTGCACGCTGCCATCCCCCTGTGTGCTGTTCATCAGGTGCACAAGACCTCCGCGGCTTGATTCTGCACGCATCACAGCCAATGGCTTTCCCCAGCTGAAATCCAAATCATACAACGGCAAGCCAAGCCAGTTGACCACTCTAATGTCCGTCACCGGCAAGTTGCCCATCGCCGGGGTCTGGCGGTTGTCCCTCTCTGCTAATGCTAGCTCGACGTAGTCGACCGCCGAATGCACTAGCTCATCGTCCACCCGGCTGATGGTGTCTTTGATACGGCGTGCCACGAAGGCTAGGTCGCCAGAGGTGATGCTCTGTGCTTCTTCAGCGACATTTATGTTTATTATCGCGTTGCCGAAGTAACCGTCCGGGAGCGGTGGCGTCATTCTGCGTCGGACATTGGCCATGAATGCGAGGCGTGTTGTGGAGTCTGGTGGTAGCCTCCGAGCTAGACACATGCATCGCCACGTGTGGGCGGTCAGTGCACTGAAGGTGCTCACACCACCGCACGTGAGCTTAAGAGTAGAAAGATGGTCCTTACGGACGGTGAAAACCTCAAGCTTGTTGACAATAGAGGTTTGTGATAGGATCATCTTGGGGCAAAAAACGGAGAGGGCATCGGGATGAACAACAGGTGGATCGCGCGCATACAAGCGGGAGCGGTCATGGCAGGGGAGGTTCACCAAAGCTCGGTCGCCATCCCTAGAGAAAGCAGTCCATGTCTGGAGGAAGTGGAACATGGCAGTGCCATCCAAGGCGCCATGGTGGGTTGCCATCCCTAAGACCACGCTGCCACACTTCAAAAATGTCACCTACATATATGGATTTGCGGCACAAGTTTTACATTTGATTGTTTTTGAATGAATGAAAAACTTGTAAAGGAGGTCCTAAAAAAACTTGTTAAGAAAGAACCAGATATACCTGAATAGCGCACAAGAGGCCGGCTGAGCCGTCGATGTGGGGAACAAACAGCCTCCTTTGCTTTGGCGATGGCTCGAAGTTACTAAAGTCATCGACGGCAAGGCGAGAGTGAGCCACCAGGAAGAGCATGCCTTTTCCGTTGCAGTCGATCTCCATCCTGCCGTCCACGCCCTCCTTGAAGCGGCCGGCCAACGGATAGAAGGGCACAAGAGCCATGCTCAACGCCGTCTTCAACCTTGTCACGTCGAAGAAGTCACCGGAGGTAGTTTCATCGCCGGTACGTGGACGGTAGAAGTGGACGACTGGGGTGTAGCCTCCGTGGACTAGCATGAGGTCCAGCGGCGACAGACGGAGCGCTCTGCTCGGCGTGTCCGCGGCCGGTGTTACAAAGCAAGACTCTACCACCCGCACCTCCTCCTCGCTGGCCATTCTCCTTCCTCTCCCCTCACCTATCTTCTCTCTCTCTCTCTCTCTCTCTCTTCTAGCGTTAGCTACTGTGTTGGCAATGGAGCAAAAGCAGCACTAAAACATGTTGAAGTAGAGATGGTTTCCTCTTTAAAAAAGGAAAGAGATGGCATCTTCGCAAGCAATTATTGATGGAGAGATCAGATCTCACCGTTTTCTTTGGCTGCTGCCAGCAGCATGACCTATGGATGGACGAGAATCAAATCGCAATAACGCATGCCACCAAACAATGGCGGGACGGTGGTCCGCCATTTCCCACTGAACGAGCATCAATGGCTGGACCTGCGCCTGCCACCAAACAATGCCTTTAATTTCCTTCAATATGTAGGAGTAGGAGACAGCATCATGGTGAGGACTGAGGACACAGCTGTAGAGAAAGAAAACGACGAGATTTGATATTAACGCCATGAATGTCCCCATCAACCAGATCGACCTCCTTTCTTCACCATTATCAGGTCTAAATTTTATAGGACTGGAGACCGCTGAGCGATCACATGCCAAAGGATATGCGATCCTTGCTCATCAGTCCTCACTGCCCATTTCCAACTCAGTAGGAAGAGAAAAGAAAAGAAAGACAGTAGGTAGAGCAACAAGGAGAGAAACAACTACTACTCCAGAATGGCCGGCGAGGAGGAGGTGCATGTGGTCGAGTCCTCGTTCGTCACGCCGGCGGCGGACACGCCGAGCAGAGCGCTCCCGCTGTCGCCGTTCGACCTCATGCTAGCCAACAGAGGCTACACCCCACTCGTCCACTTCTACCGCCGACCAGAAACCGCCTGCGACGACTTCTTCGACGTGACAAGGTTGAAGACGGCGTTGGGCAAGGCACTTGTGCCCTTCTACCCCCTGGCCGGCCGCTTAAGGGCGGGCGCCGACGGCCGGTTACAGATCGACTGCAACAGCAAGGGCATGCTCTTCCTTGTGGCTCAGTCTCGTCTCACCATGGATGACTTCAACGACTTCAAGCCATCCTCAAAGCAAAGAAGGTTGTTTGTTCCCCACGTCGACAACTCAGACGGCTTCTTGTGGGCTGCACAGGTCCGTTTGATTCTTAATTGCTCCTTTTTTTTCTATCCAAAATCAATTGCAATTAACAGTACTAACATTTACTATTACGAAGCAATTCGTAATATGTACCACAAATTAATCCATACATCTATGTATGTAGGTGACATTTCTGAAGTGTGGTGGGGTGGTCTTAGGGTCGGCAACGCACCATGCTGCCATGGACGGCTCTGTTGTATTCCACTTCTTAAGGACATGGTCAGCTTTCTCCAGGGACGGCGACCGGGCTATGGTGAACCTCCCCTGCCATGACCGCACACGCTTGTGTGCGCGTGATCCACCCGTTGTTCATCCCGAAGCACTTGCTGTTTTTAGCCCCAATATCAACCTACCTCCACAGCCGGGGCATGTCGTCAACGAGGTTGTTGTCTTCACCCTTTCCAAGGACCAACTTTCAACTCTCAAGCACATTTCTGGTGGGGATGCCGTGAGCACCTTCAGTGCAGTCAGTGCCCACCTGTGGCAATGCATGTGCTTAGCCCGGATGCTACCGCCGGACGCTACGACCCAGCTTATGTTCTCAGCCAACATCCGTCGCATCATGAGGCCACCACTCCCAGACGGCTACTTCGGCAACGCTATAATAAACCTAAGTGTCACCGACAAAGTGCGTGACATCAGTTCGTGTGAGCTGACATACATCGTGCGGCGAATCAGAGACACCCACAGCCGGGTGAACAATGAGCTAGTGCATTCGGCAATCGACTACCTCGAGCTAACAAAGAGAGACGACGAGCGCCCGGCTGCAGGCAATTTGCCGGTGACCGACATAAGAGTTGTCAGCTGGCTTGGCATGCCGTCGTACGATGCGGATTTCAGCTGGGGGAGGCCATTGGCTATGTTCCGTGCTGAACCAAACCGCGGAGGTTTTGTGCACCTGATTGACAGTGCAGAGGGTGATGGCAGTGTGCGCATCATCATGTCTATAGAGGTTGGAATTCTCAGCGAGTTCAAGCGTTTGTTGTATGCCAAATTCAACAACATGTTGTATTCCAAGTTTTAACCTGCATTTACCAGGTGTGTTTGAGACATGGATCTTTGATATTTGTACCCTGTAGGGTGTTTGTACCCCGAGAAATAATCTGAAGCAGCTTACGCTATGCTTATCAAATTGAAGTCAAACCTTTTAGTAGCAGCTGCAGAGTAGAGTAGTTGCTCGTGGAATGCATGATTTTGTTTAGTGCGATGAACCGAATTAATGCAAATGGAATGGTTTACGTGCTCAGTCACTCTTGGTTCTTTTTCTTTAGTCCCTGTGCTTTATCTGTGGTGGTGCTTCAATCTGCCCTGTCAGGCGGTCACCTTCAGCCATGGCAGCGAAAGTTAAATTTATTTGAATCCATCTATATACTGAGGGGGAGGAAGGTCGCTGAACTCGGTGAGGGACTAATTTTTACCAATGTTTTAAATAGCGGGTTATGCTAAATAGCGGCGGACCTCCAAATCAGTTATAGCGGGCTATAACGGGCTATTTGCACATGAGACCATTTAGCGGCACCCTGCTGAAAAGGCTATTTCTAAAATTATGATTTTACTTGTAATAATGTAAGTAATGTAAATTAATGTTGTTTCTACTCAAATATCATATGGGTCCAGCCAGGCAGGATCAATGTCTTCACCAAAATTTGATACTTGTTCGAAAAAAAGAACTAGAATTTGATACTGCTGGCAGAAACTATTAAGAACATTGATGCTTGCCCCTAGCCTCCTTTTGGATGTAGACATTGATGCTTGCACCATTTACTCACGTATGATATTCACTAGTCCAGCATACAGTCCAGCATACTAGTTCACCATTAACCGAGACACTGAGGTAGTACTAGTTGACGATGGAGATGGGCCACCAATGTCTTTGATTTGCATCAACGGGAGAGAGCATCATCGTATGGTACGTACAGCTGTAGTGAAAGAAAATGATGGGATCCCAAATCGCTATGAATGTCTCCATCAACTTTTATTTACCTTTAATTGTCTGGTCCTGGTTGATTCAGATCATATATCAAAAGAAGGATGCTTTTAAATAATTGCTGCTTGTGGAATGCGATCCTTCTCTTCAAATAATTGCTCCACGATCGGTGGCCATTTATAACCAGTAGTAGTTAGCAGTACAAGGAAAAAGAAGAACTGGAGGGAGAGAGCAAGAAGGCGAAACAACTAGAATGGCCGGTGAGGAGGAGGTGCAGGTGATAGAGTCCTGCTTCGTAATGCCGGCCGCGGACACGCCGAGGAAAGCGCTATGGCTCTCGGCACTCGACCTCATGCTAGCCAACAGAGGCTACACCCCGCTCGTTCATTTCTACCATCGATGTCCCGGCACCGAAACCGCCGACAACTTCTTCAATGTGACCAAGTTGAAGACAGCACTAGGCAAGGCCCTTGTGGGCTTCTACCCCATGGCCGGCCGCCTCAGGGTGGACGCCGACGGCAGGTTAGAGATCGATTGCAACAGCAAGGGCATGCTTTTCCTCGTGGCTCGCTCCCAACTCACCATCGACGACTTTAGCGATTTGAAGCCATCACCAAGGCTGAGGAGGTTGTTTGTTCCCCAAATGCTCTCAGCTGAGGTGTGTGCCACCCAGGTCAGTCTGATTCTTACATAAAGAGCTAGTTTTTATTTCTGTCCGTCTTTTTTTTTCTTTCTAACCAACTCAACTATATTATATATGGTAGTGCACTACTATATGTATTACATATACATGCCTACATGTGTAACAAACTAATCCACGTATGTATGTGTAGGTGACATTTTTCAAGTGTGGTGGGGTGGCCTTAGGGACGGCAATGCACCACGGCACCATGGATGGCATTTCCACGTTCCACTTCTTCCAGACATGGTCAACTTTCTCGAGGGATGGCGACCGGGCAGTGGTGAAGCTCCCCTACCATGACCGCACCCACTTGTGTGCACGGTACCCACCCGTTGTTCATCCTGACACCCTCTCCATTTTTTGCCTCAAGATCAACCTATCCCAGCCCTTGGGGCCCGTGGTCAATGAGGTTTTCACCCTTCGCAAGGATCAACTTTTCACCCTCAAGCGCATCTGCGGTGGCTCCGGTGTTAGCATCTTCAGTGCAGTGAGCGCCCATTTGTGGCAGTGCATGTGTGTAGCTCGACGGCTCCCACCAAATTCCACAACGCGCCTCGCGTTCGCCGCCAACATCCGTCGCGCCATGACGCCACCGCTCCTAGACAGTTACTTCGGCAACGCGGTGATAAACGTCAGTGTTGCCGATGAAGCGCGTGGCATCGCCTCGGGCGACCTGGCCTACATTGCACACCGGATCAAGGACACCCTCGGCCGGGTGGACGACGAGCTGGTACGTTCAGCGGTCGACTACCTCGAGCTCGACCAAGCAAAGAGGGACAACAGCCCTGCCATAGGCAATCTGCCGGCTACGGACATGAGAGTGGTCAGCTGGCTCGGCATGCCGCTGTACGACGTGGATTTCAGCTGGGGAAAGCCATTGGCTGTGCTGCGCGCCGAATCAAACCGTGGAGGCTTCGCACACCTGGTTGACAGCGCGCATGGGGATGGCAGCGTGCACATCGTCATGTGTATAGACGCTACCATCCTCAAGGAATTCAAGCGTTTGCTGTATGCCAAGTTCGAGAGCATGGTGTATTCCAAGTTCTAGCCGCTCGGGGCTAGTGTTTTCTCACACCTCCCTTTCTATTTGTGTTCTTCGAGCATCTCATATGTGCCGAGACTATTATTTTGATGGTCTCTGTCGAATAATATAATGTTAGTTAGCCTAGATCAAATAGTTTGCATGTCCCAGAGTATTAGTGACACGGATGTTTGATGTTTCTAACCTATTGGATGTTTGTACCCTGATTAATAATCTTAAGCAACTTATACTAGGCTTATCCTAGTGAATTTACTCGTTCTGGTCTCAGGTGCAGAGTAGAGTAGTTGCTCGTGGGCTGCTCGATTTGTTTAGCATGGTAAAGACAAATAATTCTAATGAAATGGACTTTTACGGGCTAAAGCATTTTTGGTTCATTTTATTTAGTCCTTGTGCTCTGTCTGTGATGGTGCTCACTCTGCTCGGTTACCTTAGCCATGGGCCATGGCAACAAAGGTTAAATTATTGGAATCCATCTAATATACCGAGGAGGGGAGGAAGGTTGTTGAGCACTCGTTATGGCTCGGGAAAGAGACCGGCGAAAGGTCTGTGCTTTGGCGCCAGCACGGGTGTCCGTTTTCTCTTGATAATTTTGTTGTGATTATCTTTTTCATGCCAGGGCGTCTGGTGAAAACCCATGTCCGCTATGGACTCCACAGCGGTGACATCCTGCGCGACTACCCTCTTGGGGCGCTGTTGTGCAGTCCATGTGCCCTGGGTCATGGTGCTGTGTCTCCTACTGGACTTTCTCTGCTCTTGCTCAGTGGCGTAGTCATGTCGTTTTTGCGCTCTTAAACAGTTTTTCCGTGCGATTTATATTGTTCATTTATCCTTTGTTTTGATGTGTATGAGATCTTCATCACTAATTCGTATCGATCGTTCGTTTACTATCGTTGGTGCTTTATATATAAAGCAGGACGAAAGCTTGTTTTGAGAGAGGAAGCTTTTCATATATGTACGCATGTAGGTGACACCTTGTTGCACTGAAGTTATCAAATGATTCAGGTAGAGATGGGCCACCAAAACCATGTGTTCTATTTCCATCAACATGAGACACTCCGCTCAACGGAAAGAGGGAAAACTGTTATATTTGTGTCGAATATTATGTACGCAAGGGGTTACGTGGACTTGGAGTTGTAATTGGTGTGGTTAGGTACGAGTTGTGTAGGAGTCAGACACTTGTATCCTAGGCCTCTTATATACGGAGGGGCAGCACAAGTTGTAACATATGACGACTTGATAGCAACAGGCACGCGGGGGAGCCGACGGCTTGTGCCGGCGCCCGGGCGGCCGGTGTTGCGGTATCTTGGGAAAGAGCGCCCGTAATCATGCCCCGGAGATGTAGCCATATTGATGAACCTCGTTAACAAATATCGTGCCTCGGTGTGTCGTCTATGATCTTGCATTAGCATTTTATTCTAACAAAAACGATGAAGTTTGGTATCGGCACCAACTACTTCTGTTTGCCTTCAACTTGGTCCGGTTCTGGTCTCCTCTAAAGAAAAAACACCTATGCCATCATAATATCTTGTGGGTTGGAGATTGCTGATCTGTCTCAAATTTATTTATGTTCCTTTAGGATTAGAGATCACTTGATCTATTACATGACAAACCATGCTTGTGAAATGTGATCTTTTGCTGCTTATCTTCCTTGGCTAAACAATTGTCCATGCGCGTCTCCAATACACTCAAAGACACCCACATTATTAGATCTAGACTTATTTTGAAACTAGACATACACTTAGACAAAAACAGCTAAGGCACATACGATTGGATATGTTCAAAGAAATAAAATGGAAGTGCATGGTGTTAGAGTTATAATATAAGTCATGTACCCCTTTGTATTTATCCCGTTGTATAAAGAGTTTTCTGCATATGTTCCACACCTGTACATGTATATATATATATCGGCCTATGGCCTCATGGAAATACAAGTTGCATATTCCTAACATGGTATTAGAGCTTTAGATTTTTTTTAGCACGGGCAACTCGTGCGATCCAACCCTGTGCCGCCGGCCTTCTCCTTTGTCCGGCTGTGCTGTTTCGGCGTTGATCTCCTGCGGCCTCTTCCGTCGCGTCGCAGCCGCTGCCGCTGCTTCTTCCATTGGTCAACGCCCTCCCTCCCACGCTCGATCTTCATCAACGCCCGTGGTCGCTACTCTGCTTGAAGTCCTGATCCAGTGGGAGGATCCAACCGCCAGGTCCCGCTCGTGATCCAGTCGCCCGGTCCCGCCCACGATCCAGCTGCCCGGTCCTGCACGTGACCCAGCCGCCAGGTCCCGCCCACGATCCAGCCACTGCTACAGCCGGGTCCCAACTGCTCTCGATCAGTCGCCAGGTCCCGATTGAGACTCCTGATCGTTGGCCACCACTGATTCCTTGGGCCTGATCGAGACTCCTGCAGATCCAGGCTCCTGATTATCGGTCTAAAAAAAAGCGCGATGTCTCTATCCTCGGGCTATATTGCTGTCCCTCGCTGTCCGGTGATCTTTGATGGTACTAACTACACCGAGTTTACTGGCTTCATGCGCATTCACATGCGTGGCATCCGTCTTTGGGGTGTTCTTTCTGGCGAGGTCTGCTGTCCGCCACGTCCAGTTCCTCCGGTGGCCCCTACTCCGCCAACTCCATCGGTTCTTCCTACGGATGCTAATCAGGCCGCCAAGGATGCGGCTAAGGTTGCTGATGAGGCTGCTGATCGTGCTTATGATGAGAGGGTTTTGGCTTATGAGGAGGCTCTTCAGACGTATCATGGTGCTCTGTTTGTTTACACCCAGTGGCTTGATGATGATGCTCGTGCTGCAGCTGTTCTCACTGCTAGTGTTTTGCCTCAGTTTGCTTCTGAATTTCTGGGTCTTTCTACTATCTTTGAGATGTGGACCCGTCTTCGTGAGCGCTATCAGCCCTCTGGTGATGCCTTATACCTCTCTGTGATCCGTCAGGAGCATGCTCTTCAGCAGGGTGACTCTACTGTTGATGACTTCTATGCACAGAGTTCTGCTATCTGGCGCCAGCTTGATTCTCTTCGTAGTGCTGGGTGTCGTACCTGCCCCTGTTGCCAGGCTGTCCAGGCCAATTTGGAGTTTCATCGCGTCTATGAGTTCTTGTCTCGGCTCCGTAAGGAGTTTGAGCCCCGGCGTGCTCAGTTGTTTGCTCGTGGCCGTATTTCTCTCATGGAGGCGCTTTCTGAGATTCGTGCTGAGGAGACTCGCTTACGTGGTGCTGGTTTGCTGGAGGTTCCCTCTGTGCTCGCTACTCGTGCTCCTACGCCACTTGCTCCACCGACCCCTTCTCGCTCGAGTGCTCCGCCGCTCTTGCCCACTCCTTCTGGAGGCTCAGGTCGCCCCCGTCCACATTGCGCCTATTGCAACCATGATGGTCATCTTGAGTCTCAGTGCTACACGAAGAAGAAACACCTACGCAAGGCTCGATCATCATCTACCGGGACTTCGTCATCTACCTCGACAGCTTCAGCCATTGCTTTGATTGAGCAGGATATTCTGAGACTTAAGTGTCTGCTCGCGGCTTCAGGTTCTTCCTCGACGGGTACTGCCGGTTCTGTGACTGATGCTTCCCGCACTGAGCAATCACCCTCTCCACAGTCAGGTACATCCCCCTGGGTTCTGGACTCTGGAGCTTCTTTTCATATGTCTTCTCATTCTTCCACTTTGTCCTCTCTTCGATCACTGGATTCTCCTATTCATGTCTTCACTGCTGATGGTACTCCACTTTCTGTCGCTAGTAGAGGCAATCTTACTACTCCTTCTTATTCTGTTCCTGATGTTGCTCATGTTCCTCGACTTACCATGAATTTGTTTTCTGCTGGTCAACTTACGGATTCTGGTTGTCGCGTCATCCTTGACGTTGACTCTTGTTCTGTCCAGGACCGTCACACGCACACTCTGGTTGGGGCTGGCCCTCGCCGCCGTGATTCTCAGGGTCTTTGGGAGTTGGACTGGCTTCATGTTCCTTCTGCTGCCACCACCATCGCCAGTTCTTCCGCTTCTGTCGCCTCCATCACTGGTTCCTTCCAGCAGTGGCATCATCGACTTGGTCATCTGTGTGGTTCTCGGTTGTCTTCTTTAGTTCGTCGAGGCCTTCTGGGGTCTGTCTCAGGAGATGTCTCTTTAGAGTGTCACGGGTTGTCATCTTGGCAAGCAGATTCAGTTACCATATTCACATAGTGAGTCAGTGTCTAAGCGTCCTTTCGATTTAGTCCATTCTGATGTCTGGGGTCCGGCCCCTTTCACTTCGAAAGGTGGTCATAAATACTATATTATTTTCATAGATGATTTCTCTCGTTACACATGGCTTTATTTCATGACTTCTCGTTCTGAGGTGTTGTCTATTTATAAGCGTTTTGCTGCCATGGTTCATACTCAATTCTCTTCACCCATTCGTGTTTTTCGTGCTGACTCCGCTGGCGAGTATATCTCTAAGATGTTGCGTGGTGTTCTTGCTAAGCACGGGACTCTCTCTCAATTCTCTTGTCCTGGTGCTCATGCTCAGAATGGTGTGGCTGAGCGAAAGCATCGACATCTTCTTGAGACGGCTCGTGCATTGATGATTGCTGCCTCTCTCCCGCCTCATTTTTGGGCTGAGGCCGTCTCCACATCCACCTATCTTATCAATATACAGCCTTCCGCTGCTCTACAGGGTGGTGTTCCTTTCGAGCGACTTTTTGATCGTTCTCCCGGTTATTCGATGCTTCGCTCGTTTGGTTGTGTTTGCCATCTTCTTCTTGCCCCTCGCGAACGCACCAAACTGACCGCTCAGTCTGTTGAGTGTGTCTTCTTAGGCTACAGTGATAAGCATAAGGGCTATCGTTGTTGGGATCCTATTGGTCGTCGGATGCGTATCTCTCGAGATGTGACTTTTGAAGAGTCTCGTCCCTTCTACCCACGCCCATCTTCCTCGACTTTTTCAGTGCAGGATATCTCTTTCCTCACTTTTCCTGACTCACCTATCACTCCCGCCGAGACTGTACCTCTCCGTTCCACTTCCTCTCCTTCTCCACATCTAGTTGATTTGCAGCCACCATCATCCCCGGTCTCCTCGCCTCGCATGTCACCGGGTTCTCCACCTTCATCTCCGGTGACTTCCTCCCCGGTCTCCTCTCCCAGCCTGTCACCGGATTCTACACCTTCATCTCCGGTGACTTCTTCGTCGCCACCCCCTGATTCTACCTTGCCGATTCCTCCTTCTATTATTCCATCTTTTCCTCAGCATTACACTCGTCGTCCACGACCAGTTGATGCCTCTGTGGATGGGTCGTCATCTTCCTCTCAGCCTACTTATGGCTTGCGTTCTCGTCCTCGTCCGCCTGTTGATCGCTTTGGATTTCCCACCGCTAGTGCTGCTGTTCTTGAGCCGACTTCTTACCGTCAGGCTGTTGTTCATCCTGAATGGCAGTTTGCGATGGCAGAGGAGATTGCTGCTCTTGAACGCACTGGTACCTGGGATCTTGTTTCTCTTCCTCCCGGAGTCCGTCCGATCACTTGTAAGTGGGTCTACAAGGTTAAGACTCACTCCGATGGTTCTCTTGAGCATCACAAAGCTCGTCTTGTGGCTCGTGGTTTTCAGCAGGAGCATGGTCGTGATTATGACGAGACTTTTGCTCCTGTGGCTCATATGACCACTGTTCGTACACTTCTTGCCGTTGCCTCTGCACGCCACTGGTCTATATCTCAGCTTGATGTTAAGAATGCCTTTCTTAATGGTGAGCTGCGTGAGGAGGTGTACATGCAGCCACCGCCTGGGTATTCTGTTCCTGATGGCATGGTATGTCATCTTCGTCTCTCTCTCTATGGCCTTAAGCAAGCCCCCCGCGCCTGGTTTGAGCGCTTTGCCTCTGTGATCACTGCTGCTGGTTTTTTAGCCAGTGCTCATGATCCAGCATTGTTATTCACCTTTCTCCTCGTGGACGGACTCTTCTTCTTCTTTATGTTGATGACATGATCATCACGGGGGATGGCCCCGAGTATATTGCCTTTGTAAAGGCCCGTCTTAGTGAGCAGTTTCTTATGTCTGATCTTGGACCTCTTCGCTACTTTCTTAGGATTGAAGTCTCTTCTACCTCTGATGGCTTTTTTTATCTCCTAGGAAAAGTATATCCAGGATCTTCTTGCTCGTGCTGCTCTTGCTGACGAGCGCGTTGTTGAGACTCCTATGGAGCTCAATGTTCACCTCCGTGCTACTGATGGTGGTCCTCTCCCTGATCCGATGCGTTATCGTCATCTTGTTGGCAGTCTTGTCTATCTAGCTATCACTCGTCCGGACATCTCTTATCCGGTTCATATTCTGAGTCAGTTTGTTTCTGCCCCCACCTCGGTTCACTATAGTCATCTCCTTCGTGTTCTTCGATATCTTTGAGGCACGATCTCTCACCGTCTATTCTTTCCTCGCTCCAGTTCTTTACAGCTCCAGGCCTATTCGGATGCTATGTGGGCTAGTGATCCTTCCGATCGTCGTTCACTTTCTGCTTACTGTGTTTTTCTTGGTGGTTCTCTCATTGCCTGGAAGACGAAGAAACAGCTTGCAGTTTCCCGTTCGAGTGCCGAGGCTGAGTTGCGAGCAATGGCTCTTTTGACGGCAGAGGTGACTTGGTTACGGTGGTTACTTCAGGATTTTGGTGTTTCTGTCACTACACCGACTCTGCTTTTATCTGACAGTACAGGTGCTATCAGCATTGCACGCGATCCTGTGAAGCATGAGCTCACCAAGCATATTGGTGTTGATGCGTTCTATGTGCGCGCTGCTGTGCAGGATCAGGTTATTGCTCTTCAGTATGTGCCTTCCGAGTTACAGTTGGCGGATTTCCTGACGAAGGCTCAGACTAGAGCACAACATGGCTTTTATCTCTCCAAACTCAGTGTTGTTCATCCACCATGAGTTTGAGGGGGGGGGGGGTGTTAGAGTTATAATATAATCATGTACCCCTTTGTATTTATCCCGTTGTATAAGGGGTTTCCTGCATATGTTCCACACCTGTACATGTATATATATATCGGCCTATGGCCTCATGGGAATACAAGTTGCATATTCCTAACACATGGGACACTAGCCGGCCAACTAGAACTTGGAATGCAGCATGCCGTCAAACTTGGCATAAAACAAACGCTTGAACTCCTTGAGAATTGCAGTCTCTGTATAGATGACCAGGTGCACGCTATCATCCCCCTTTGTGCTGTTCATCAGGTGCACAAGACCTCCACGGCTTGATTCAGCACGCAACATAGCCAGTGGCTTTCCCCTGCCGAAATCCAAATCATACAACGGCAAGCCAAGCCAGTCGACCACTCTGATGTCGGACACCGGCAGATTACCTGTCGCAGGGGTACGGCAAGTTCAGTGGCGGAGCTACCCAACCAAAGCTGGGCGGGCCAATATGAAGGAAGATCACTATATTTTTTTCTCGTGGCTCAGTTTACTTTAATCCTACACTGTATTAGCTTTGGCACTGGGGGGTAGCAATGCCACCGGAGCGTCGCACCGGGCCCTCATACATCCGGGTGGTGTGGTGGCATGTCCGAAGAGGCGGGACGCGTCTCCGGTGCGTGGCCCCCGTCACAGACGGCGATGACACGGTAGTAGACGTTCTGCGGTAACGATGCGGCGACAATATTACTAAATACCCGGAACGCGATAAAATCATGAGTTTTTTTGCACGACGTGGGCACATGTGCTATAGGAATGATGATATTTTTTCATAATTTTTGGTGATGGAGAAGTATCCGAAAAATTCACTCTACGCGGATTGCCCTTTGCGCGTCTACGGCTGTGGCCGGCGGCCTCCGGGGGCTAGCATGCCGCCAAATCTTGCGCCGGCGGCCTCTCACAAGTCTGGAATTGTTGTGGCGGTTGCAAACGCCCGGCACACGTGTCCGGGGTGTGCCCTCCCTCATGGACGGCGGCGCCGCCGGCACCTGGAGGGGGAAAACGGACGCGTGGGGTCTACACGGAGGGGATCTTGCTGTGGGTCTGGCCCGGATGTTGCTCCAAAGTGTTCCTATGGGCTGACCGAACACAACCGGGTGGGGAGGTCCACTGGTCAAAGTGCAAAGTCAAAGGGGTAGATCCCGTGGTCAAACGCTATAGGGTTAGGCGGGACAGGGGCACTGGGGGGTAGCGATGCCACCGGAGTGTCGCACCGGGCCCTCATACATGCGGGGTGGTGTGGTGGCATGTCCGAAGAGGCGGGATGCGTCTCCGGTGCGTGGCCCCCCTCACGGACGGCGATGACACGGTAGTAGACGTTCTGCAGTAACGATGCGGCGTCAATATTACTAAATACTCGGAGCGCGATAAAATCATGAGTTTTTTTGCACGACGTGGGCACATGTGCTATAGGAACGATGGTATTTTTTCATAATTTTTGGTGATGGAGAAGTATCCGAAAAATTCCCTCTACGCGGATTGCCCTTCGCGCGTCTACGCTATAGGGTTAGGTGCGACGGGGGCACTGGGCCCTCATGCGTGCGGGGTGGTGTGGTGGCTTGTCCGAAGAGGCGGGATGCATCTCCGGGGCGTGGGCTACGAAAATCAGGTGAGAAGGTCCACCGGTTAGACCCAGTCCAACACAAGTCAAAGAGCTAGATCCGGCGGTCGTCTATGTCAGGGTTAGACGGGACGGGGTACCGGAGGGGGTTGCAATGCCGCCATGTGTTGCGTAGGGCCCTACTATGCTTGTGGAAGCATGGTGGCACGCTCAGGCACCCGACACGCGACTCCGGGGTGTGCCCCCCTCACGGGCGTCGTTGCCGCCATGTCTCGGAGATGGAAAACGACATCCATCATGGAAAGTGGACTATCACAGTGAAACCTTCAGACTATTTTTGGGCGAGGTGAGACTATTTTTTACATTGTGCTGAGAGTCACACATATGTCGTAATAAAAAAAATAAAAAATGCAAAGTATCTATGCCGACGGCTTAGCCGTCGGCATAGCAGCGCGCACGACCACGGATCGATGACGTGGAAAAGGGGCCAGGCCTATGCCGACGGCCAAGCCGTCGGCATAGGTTGACCTTATCCGCTGCGGTTCGCCCCCGACCACCCATTCCCCATCTCCCCCGCACCGTCTCCCCCCCGCCCGACCCCGATCCCCACCCGCGCCGCCGCCCCCATCCCATCCCCCACCGCCGCCACGCCGCCCCCCACTGCCCGCGCCCGCCCCCATCCACTCCCCCACGACCGCCGCACCGCCCCCATCCCCTCCCCCACCGCCGCCAGTGCCCACGCCGCCCCAAGACCGCCGTCGACGCCGCCGGGCCGGCCCGTCCCCGGCGGCCCATCCCCGGCTGCGGCCGCCTCGTCCCCGACTGCGCCAGCGGTCCGACGCCCCCTTCCCGGCCCTCCTCTGGTGCTGGTGAGCACCGGGGAGCCCCCAGCCGCCCACGCTCCGCCACCCGTTGCCGGCCCCTCCGACACCACCTCCGCCACCACGTCCCCTGCCCCCTCGGTGAGCTCCCCCGTCATCCTGCCGCTCCCCCGGCTGCAGCCGTTGCTCCCCTGCCGCTGCTGTGCTGCTAGATGAATGGATGGATAGATAGTTAGATAAATAGATTTTTTTGTATGTTTTTTCTTCTTCTTGCTACTGTTTTTAGGTGGATGGATGTATGGATAAATTTTTCTTAGATGGATTCATGGATGTTGTTAGAATCATAGATGGTCGATGGATGGAATGTCAGTGAATTTTTTTAGAAACTTTGTTTGTCATATATTTAATGTTAGGTCATGTTGACGAATGTATGTTGGTAAAGTTAATTATAGATGAATGGATGGATGGATGGTGGACAAAATTTGACACTTGACTGAGATGTGATGATCTTGTTATTTTTTTGATACTCATAATGATCTTGATAAAATAATTGAAGACAAAATTTTGAGACTTAATAAGATGTGATGATCTTGCTAAAAAAATGATACTCATGATGATGTTGAGTGACCGTTGTGGAATTTGCAGGCGTTGTGGTGTCGCATTTCATCAGAGTGACCGTTGTCTGACGCGTTGGTCCCCCCGAGCATCCCTCTGCTGTTCGACTACTTCCCCTACAACCGAGGGTGCGCTACAAGTCCATCTCCTCCATTTTTTCATATCACTAGATTTCATTCTCAAGTCAACTGACGTAACCTAGGCGTCTCCCGTCCGAAAGGGTTGCATGGATAAATATGCATTCAATTGCATATTTATCACCGCAACTCTTTCGGATTGTCCAGCATTTTCCACAGACAGCCCGAGGATGTGTAGATTGGGTATGTTCTCCATGTTCTACCCCGTTCTGAGACAGGATTTCGGCGGCGCCTCCCCATTGTTCTCCGGAGCACATTCTCTCGGCTATTTGCCGAGACGTGTATCTGGAGAACAGTGGGGAGGTGCTGCCGAAATTTTGTCTCGGAATGGGGTAGAATGGAGAACGTACTCAATCTACACATCCTCGGGTGGGATTAGGACCCATCTTTACCTATTAGAGATGTAGGTGGATTAAACGCGGTAGAAACTAAAAATTTGATGTGATTAATTTAAGTGAATCCTGTATTATGTTGTGTGGGTTGCAAAAAAGCAGAGGATGGCAGATAATCAGTGGATGTACAGTGGTTTTATCCGTCGGAATCGAGTAACATCAGAATGGGTTCTAGCAGATGTACGTTTCAAGTATTTTTTTCTATAGTTTAGGAATATGCCTTTTTATGCATTTTTATTAATGTGTTTATTATCATGCCTTTTCCTTCATTTCATTAATTTACTAATTGCTTTTTCTCTTTTCAATGCAGGTTCGTGGAACATGGGCAAGGGGAAGGCCGACGGCGTGGGTTTCCTACGCAAGGTCGTCGGCCTGCCTAGTCGGAGTGGTCGAGCACGTAATCCTCCCCCTCGGCTACTTCACGATGGCTCCTCACAGGGAGGTCGAGGGAGAGGTGCCCCTAGAGGAGGAGGGGGCGGGGGGAGAGCCTCTAGAGGACGAGGTGCTGGGGGGAGAGCCACTACAGGGGGTCGCGGCCAGAAACAGCGCACCCTCACCGACTTAGGGGTGTTGTCTTCGAGGCCCTCCTCTAGTGAGGTACCCTCCTCTAGTGAGGTACACTCTAGGGAGGAGGAGGAGGAGGAGGAGGTGGAGGAGGAGGAGGCAGGCGAGGAGGAGGAGGAGGAGGAGGAGGTTGGGGCGGAGGTTGGGGAGGGGGAGGCAGGCGAGGAGGAGGATGGTGGCGGGGATGATGGTGGTGACGGGAAGGGGGTTGACACGAAGGGGTGGCTGCGTGGCAACGCAAAGCTACCAAAGCAGGTTCCTGCTACTGAGGAGCAGGAGTGGCTCATTGAGCCCACGGGAAAAGAGTAAGTAGTTCATTATGTTGCTTGTCACATGCTTATTCCGGTTGTTATTTATTTTTCTTGTCACATGCTAATAGTTCATTCTTTTGCAGCAACTGGATATATTCTAAAGGGGTCCGTATTCCCAACGGCCTCATCACCGTCTTGCTGAAGTTATATTGGCTGGGGTTGTACTGTCCTGATCCAGTCAGGCAGCCGGATCGTCGGGTTTTGGCCACGAGCTGGGACCACTGGGAAGCGGCCCGCCATGCGGACCATGAGACCCATGCCAAGGCCGTGATCAGTACTTTCTGGGTGAGTTCTCTTCAGAAGCACAAGTCCATTCTAGTTTCATGAATGATTTAATTCATGGCTTCTCCCATTCTTGTTTCATGCATGATTGTAGAAATTCTATCGAGTTCTTCCGGAGCACAGGGCTAGAGCGGACCAGATCGTGCTGCGCCAATGCAAGAAGAAGGCCCGCCAGATGCAGTACGAGGTGCGCTATGTGGCCATCTCCACATACTACCACGACTATCTTGGTGTGAAGATGACCAAGGAAGAAGCGCGGAGGATGGGCATTACCTTGGAGAGGCCCGAGTTCTTGGCGGTAAGTATAAAAGATTTTTCATTATGCTTTCGTATATTATGCTTTCATTATCTTGTGGTACATTATGCTTTATGCTTCCATAACACCAATTTGGACACACCTACATGCCATTATGCTTTTATTATGTAGGTGTGTCCAAATTAGTGTTATGGAAAAGACGAGTCCTGGGCGGCATTGGTGGATCTTTGGTGTGATGAGGCTGGAGCCTGGGTGGCTATGAGAACCAAAAATAAGGCTAACCGATGTACGGAGGGAGTACATGCTCAGGGAAACCGAAACCACTATCTCCACAAGGCAGTTAATGTATGACTAACCCCATTAAACATTCTTCTTCTTCTATTTACCATCACTTTCTTACGTATGACTAACCTCTGTTTGGTGGTGCAGGAGGAGAAACTGAAGCGGCCGCTCTCACACATGCAGGCGTGGAAGATCGCCCATACACGGAAGGACCCCAAGCCTGGCGAGCCCAAGTACTACGGCAAGAAGACCGCAGCGAGGAAGAAGGCCTACTCCGAAGCATATCTGGAGTTACATCCTGACACACCTGACCCCATTGCGGCGCCTCTGTACGACATGGCGGTGGTGAGGATGGGGCCCAAGGAGCACGGTCGGGAGGCGGTTCTCGATGCTGTGATCACTCCTAGTATCTCCTACACACAGCTTTGTCGGATCGACCCGAGCCTGAGCCAGCGCACGAGCCAGCCAGTGACTAGTACACAGTCCCTCTTTCAAGAGCAACAATCTGTAAGTATTTTCCCTCTTATCTTCATTTCTCACTTCATTTTCCGCATTTAGTAGTTTTATGAGTTCCATCATGTCATACCGTAGGCCTACATGGAGTACACACGCCAGGAGACCATGGCGTGGCATCAGAGGCTTTATGAACACCAAGTGCAGAGGGATAGCCAGATGCAGCAGGCTTTTCAGGATATGGCGGCCGGCAGGTGTCCTCAGTTCCCTACAGCACAATGCCCTCCAGCACAACCAGTGCTGATGAGCTTTGAGGAGTTTGTGGCATAGAACGCTGGCCCCTCGCCGGTTAGTTCATCCCCAATCTATTCACCCAAAGCATGTCATGCCTTTCAACACAGTCATAAATCCCGTGCATATGTATTTTCAACATGCAGGGAACAGGTGCATCTACCGTTGGCGGTGGTCTTCGCAGCACTCCGGAGACACGGAGCCCGACCACACCGATCCACGAAGGCGGAGGAGGAGGTGGAGGCGGAGGCGGAGGCGGTCTTGGCGGTAGCGCTGCCGCTAGCAGTGAGGACCTGGGCTTTGGCCGTCTTGGCGGTGACGACCTCCGCGGTGCTTGATGATCCTTGTGTGGTGATGATGCTTGAGATGACTTGTGTGTGGTGATGATCATTTAGATGACTTGTGTGCTTCTCTATATGCTTATGCTTATGTTGGTTGTGATGATGTTCATTTAGAGACGTGTGTGATGATGCTTATGCATATATTGTTGTGATGGTGCCGGATGATATCCCGTTGTGTTTTATATGTCTATCCCATCATATATATATATATGCTGATATGTGCTGCTATTTGAATTGAATTGATTTGAAAACAAACAGGAAAAAGAAAAAAAAACAAAAGCAAACTATGCCGACGGCTAGGCCGTCGGCATAGGGCTAGCGTGAGCTCCCAGTAGCTGACACGTGGGCACCTATGCCGACGGCCGAGCCGTCGGCTTAGTTTAAAACTGTGCTAACGGCCGGGCCGTCGGCATAGGTGCCCACGTGTCAGCTACTGGGATCTCTGTTTGAAGGACTATGCCGACGGCCTGGCCGTCGGCTTAGTTTGAAACTATGATGACGGGCCAGCCGTTGGCATAGCCCTGGTCCACGAGCAGCGGCTGGTCGGCACGTGGCACACCTATGCCGACGGTCTAGCCGTCGGCATAGTTTTTGACTAAGCCGACGGCTAGGCCGTCGGCATAGGGGTGCCACGTGCCGACCAGTCGTTGGGCAGACTTGACGGCGGCCGCCGTTAGGCGGTAACGTTGCCGACGGCCGTGGCCGTCGGCATAGATGTACGGACACTGTCGGGATAGGTCCATATGCGGACGGCCTTTATATGCCGACGACCTTTATATGCCGACGGCATTCCTGGCTACGCCGACGGATATTTTGCCGACGGCCCTATGCCGACGAGGGCCGTCGGCATAGGCCTGTGCCGACGGCCATTCAAGGCTATGCCGACGGCCCTGGCCGTCGGCATAGGGTACGATTCCGATAGTGTACCCCCGCAGCCAGGTCCAGTCGTCAACGAGGTTGTGGGCTTCACCCTTGCCAAGGACCAACTTTTCACTCTCAAGCGCATATCTGGTGGCGATGGCGTGAGCACCTTTAGCGCTGTGAGCGCCCACCTATGGCAATGCATGTGTATAGCCAGGCAGCTACCCCCGGATGCTACGACGCAGCTTATGTTCTCGGCCAACGTCCGCCGCATCATGAGGCCACCACTCCCAGACGGCTACTTCGGCAACGCGATAATAAACCTAAGTGTCGGCGACAAAGCGCATGCCATCGCCTCACGCGAGCTGAGCTACATTGCGCGGCGAATTAGAGACACCCAGAGCCGGGTGAATGACGAGCTAGTGCATTCGGCAATCGACTACCTCGAGTTAGCAAAGAGGGACGATGAGCGCCCGGCTACAGGCAATTTGCCGATGACTGATATTAGAGTTGTCAGCTGGCTTGCATGCCGTCGTACGATGCGGATTTCAGCTGGGGGAGGCCATTGGCTATGTTCCGTGCTGAACCAAACCGCGGAGGTTTTGTTCACTTGATTGACAGCACACAGGGTGATGGCAGTGTCCGCATCATCATGTCTATAGAGGTTGCAATTCTCAGCGAGTTCAAGCGTCTGTTGTATGCCAAGTTTGACAACATGTTGTATTCCAAGTTTTAACCAGCATGTGCGGGGTGTGTTCCAGACATGGATGTTTGATATTTGTAACCTGTTGGGCGTTTTTATCCCGAGAAATAATCTTAAGCAGCTTATGCTAGGCTTATGCAATTGAATTCAATCCTGCTGGTCTCAGCTGCAGAGTATAGTAGTAGCTCGTGGAAACCACGATTTTTTCGAGTGTGATGAAGAGAATTACTTCGAATGGAATGGTTTACCTGCTCAAGCACTCTTAGTTATTTATTTTTAGTCCATCTGCTCTGTCTGTGGTGGTGCTCACTCTGCCCAGTCACCATCAGCCATGGCAGCGAAAGTTAATTTATTTGAATCGATCTATATACGGAGGATGGGAGGAAGTTTGCTGAGCTCGGTGAGGGGGTAATTTTTTGTTGTAATAATGTAAGTAATGTGACGGGGCGATTCTGCACGCAGGTCCAGATGTTCCTAGGTCTAAACAGTAAAGCGTTTAAAATAACCGAAAGTTTTAAAAAATTCTAATTTTTTTGTAGTGCAAGATGATCAAATGCTTGATGCCCGTGCCGAATTTGGTGGAGTTTGGGCCTTTGAGGAGCTTGTGAAAAAAAGACAAATTTCAGGCCTGTGACAAAGTTTGAAAAAGCACACTGTTCATAGCCCATTTTGTCAGTTTTATAGCGAGCTCCACGAATGTCGTTTACCCATGAATTTTTGCATGCACCTGGCGCATTGAAGCATCTTGCACACAAAAAAGTTTCATATTTTTTAATTTTTTTTACTATTTGTTTTGAATTTTCTGTTCGCTGGGTGTACATGAGCCCAAGCTCCGAATTGAATTATCCAAATTAATGTGGTTTCTACTCAAGTATATTAGAATTTGATACTTCTTCTAAAACAAGAATTAGAATTTGATACTGCTGGCAGAAACTATTAAGAACATTGAAGCTTTGCCCCTAGTCTTTGTGTTGGGTTGGGCCTAGGCCCCTATGGATGTAGACCCTGATGACCATGTCACCATTTAATCAAGTGTGATATTTACTAGTCCAGTAGGAATAATATTATGGAACCGTGCTAGCAAAGCTTAATAAACTATCTGCGATTATTTTATTTTATCCAATCAAGACCATAATCTATATGCTTTTGTTCGATCTGCTATTTCCACTTATCTTAATAATCTTTTTTAAATGCTTGCGAGGTGAAGGCGGGAGCTACACCATGTCATATATGAAGAAGAAAGCTGTCCGGTTAATTTGACAAAAACCTGACAAAAATGAGTGAAAACCGAAATACAAGCACCAAAAAAAGTAAAAAACAAATTAGAAGTTGTATGTAGTGTTTAGGCAACACATATAACACTAGGGGACATAGTCTGAGCTAGACACAAGTGTCGGGGCCCATAACCGTAAGGCACGGCTGTTGTGCAACCTGCTGGAGTTTGATCTATTTACTAGCCCATGACATCACGCGTTGCTGCATTCATTTATTTTTTCAATAAAATGGTAGTGATATTTATGAATATGAGAGATAAAGCATTAAGGTAACTTGTAAAATGGTTGCCACCACAATAGAAGAGGGAGTTTGCTACCTCAAAGGGAAAACAACCGTTTGATCTGCACCTATGAGCAAATTTTATTGACCGTTACTATCGCCCTAGAATTGATCAGTAAGTAAGTTCTCAATTGGTACATCATGGACATGACAAACAACAAGCACCCAGTACAAACACACCTTCTTCGAAAAAGGCTTTCGTCCCATTTTAAATAAAAAGCACCAATCAACAAGCACTCAGTATAAACACACGCCAAGCCACCACAACACACGCATACACCCAGGACAAGATATATAGGTGCTGAGCGCAGCAACACCACCCCTAGCATCACCGCCCCGAAGAGATGAAGCTACATACGACGAACCATGCGCTCCAAGGTGGCGCCTTCAGGAAGGATACGACACCGGAGCGTCGCCACCGCCCGATCCAAGGATCAGAGTTTCCCCCGGAGCTGCATGACGGGCAATGAGAGCCGCGACGGCGCCTTCAAGAAGGGAACGATCTTCACAGCAGCCGGTCCGTCTGAAGATACAACAGATTTTCACCTCGGCCAACATTCACCGCCACCGAACGCCACACCCCGGCAACCACGTCGCCCACCCAACCATGGTGACCGGGCAGCACCAAGGCACGGACTCTGCCAAAGAGCACTGCGCCACCACCACCAGGGCCGCCGCCCCAGCATCCAAAACCTCGACACCACCTCACCCGAGACCCGCCGCACCCCAACGAAGGAGACGAGCGGAAAGGTCCCACCTTTCGCGCCCCTGGGTGACCCCCGGCGTCGAGACCCAATAGGCCGGCCAGAACTGGCGTCCACCGACCCGTCCTCCTGCCCTGAGCGCGAAACGAGCTCGGTCCTGCAGCATCGAGAGGGGGACGAGGTCAGTTCTGCTGCACCGTGCGCGAGACGAGCTCGGTCCTGCTGCATCATGCGCGAGATGTGCTCGGTCCTGCGGCACCGGGCGTGAGACGAGCGGTGGACCGCAGCTGGGAGAGGACCGACCCATTGATGGGAGTAGCGCCCGGGCGACGAGGAAATGGGGAGAAGGTCGAGGCGGCCCGAACGCAGACAAGACGACGCCGGAGAAGCCGGCCGCTGCCGCGAGCAGATCCATCGAGCCACCGAGAAGCCGCCACGACACCGGTTGGCCACCACCGAGGCCTACACATGCCATCGCCCACGGCTGGAGTAGCGGCCACGCGCCATCCCGCTGCCCTACCCGCGTCGCCCGGCGAGCTCCAAGCGCCCGAGCCGCCGGGCACGCACCACCGGAACCAGGCGCCGCCGGCCGGCCCCCAAAGCTAGATCCGGCTGGATCCGGCAAGAGACCGGCCGCGTGCCACCTCCCGAGACAGGAGCACCGCAGCCGCCCCGCTGCGCGTGAAACGAGAGTCGCCGGAGCGCCGCCACCAGCAGGCGAGATTACAACACCAGCTCTATCAAACTACTACAGCTTAACAGGACATCCTTGAAATTCTCATGCTCAATAGAACATTCTTTTCTAGATTTATATAGGATTCCTTGAATCTAAACCCTGCAAAATCAAATGCGCTGTATAAAACTGGATTCCTAATGAAGTACAATGACCAAGATCTTACAAAATTCCTGGGAAACTCATCGGAATCAAGAGGCGTCGTGATGTTGTTGCGCAACTATGATATACACAATATACATATAAGGAAAAAATAAAAGAGCTTTGAATTCATGAGCTCGTGTTTTGCCACGAAATCACATCACGTGCTATCACACTGCTGGAGAAGACGACACCTCACACTCCAGATGCATCGGTTCAGTAAAGCTGGGGCATTCCTCTCAGGTCCACAAGGACGTCGCTCATAGTTGGCCGACGCTCCTTGTCACACTTTATACAGCTTACCGCGAGTAGAGCCATCTGCTCGCCATAGTGTGTCAATAGTCATGAAAGCAAATTGTTAATTTTATGAGAATTTATAGTACCGTCGGATTTAGAAACGTGACATATATGTGAATAAGCAACGACAAAAACACTGAGAGTACGGTTTGTTTTTGTAGCCCATGGTGCAAATGACGAAATGATGCACCAAGTTGCCAAGCGATCAAACTTAATAATTTGATGCACCATCTTGTTGCTTACGACACCCTTTTAACTTATTGTTTGTTGCTGCCTTTTGAATAGCCGGTAGTTACCTGTTTGGCTAATCGAAGAAGAATGCTTTTGTACTGTACTGGCAATGATGGTGCAAATGATGTCTTCCAATAATTGAAGGCCAATCTTCCCTATACCTAACACAATAAGATGTTTCTTTCTTTATTTATTTATTTTACATGGCTTCGTATGTGGTCTGTAGAGCAAGGACATGGCTATGGTAGGCTTTTTTTATGGTCATGCAAGCTTGTTATAATTCATGCATAATTTTATATCTAAAATTGGGGTATCAGCACATATAAAATCAAAGCAAAGATGGATCGCGGAGGCCTGTGGGCGTGGTCAGATCCGACGTCCCTTGGGCTCCCCTTGCTCGTGCCGGAGTGTTGGCGCCGCCTTCATGCGCAACGCCGCTTCTTCTTCCTTGTGCTTCCTCGCACAACTCTCTTCTCTCGTGGTTTCTCTCATGAACACAAAAAACACACGCACACACACAACCAAGGAAGAAGGCCATCGGCTTTGCCCAGAACATTCTCCCTTGATGAACCACAGTGGCTACATTATTTTGCCCAGCCCTCACGGCCACTTTTCTCATTCCTTTTCTTGACTTAAATAGGCAGTACAAGATAATGACTCACACACATATCTTGGTCCTCAACTTACGGCAAGGCCATGCACCCCTGGAATCTCTCCACGATGCACAAGATTCGGCCATCACGCACACACCTAATCAACTAACCAATGCACTAGCTAATCCCTGACTACACGCACACGTCCACTACTTGCGCATCGTCCACTCAACGGCCAGCATGCACATGCACATGACTAGCTAACATACTCCATGCCTGACTACATCAACTAACTCATCCATGCACTAACTAACTAACCGGGTCACCTGACTAGTTAGTACTGTACTGGACATCACCTAAGATTGTTTACTCCAACACGGAGATGGCAGGGCTTTCCTCCAATGTAGTCGGCAGGAGCAGCTGCTCACTCTCTCCGTCATGTGTGCTCTTTGTGTGGCGACACCACAGATAGGCTTTGAGCCGCTGCCTCGGACACGGGCGGAGCTATGTGTATGTCTGGGGGGTAACGTGAAAAAGTCCTGCCACGCCCTTCTGTCAATGTGGCGGCAGTCAACATGACACATCAACCGGTCAGAGGGTGCTCGGGGAGAATAGGACCTCTGTTGAACAAATAACTCCAAAATTGGGGCTAAAACGTGTTTTTTATGGCAACTTTAGTTGTAAAAACGTAAGGATGGTGTTATTTCGTGCCACACATGTGACACTTATCATTTAGGAAAAGATTTAGAAATTTAAGGACACGTGTTAAAAGCCCAGTTCTATCAGCTCATGGGCAGAGTTAAAAGCCCAGTTCATTCAGAACTTTAAGGACACGTGTAAACAACCTATGTCGATTGTGGACCTGACCAATTGCAAACAAGAGGATGGTGAATCCACAACCCATTGGGTGCGCCGTGTCAAAGAGATAATATATTCATCTGATAAGATGGATGCTGGATCAGCGGTCTTAATGTTGGAGAAAAACTGCCGTTTCGAACCTCTGAAGCAGAAGTTGGGGCGGCTCAAGTGTGACTGTAATGACATGGGAACGTTGATTGCGGCTCTCGTCAACTATGGCGATTCTGACACTACTAACACTAGTAGAAAAAGGGCCTTCACTGGTAGAAAAAGGGCCTATAGTCCCGGTTCGTAAGGGCCTTTAGTCCCGGTTCCTGAACCGGGACTAAAGTGTCGGTACTAATGCCCCGACCCTTAGTCCCGGTTCAATCCAGAACCGGGACTGATGGGCCTCCACGTGGGCAGGGCGCAGAGCCCAGGCAGGAGACCCTTTGGTCCCGGTTGGTGGCACCAACCGGGACCAATAGGCATCCACGCGTCAGCATTTCTTTGGCTGGGGTTTTTGTTTTTTTAAAGGGGGGGGGGGGGGGGTTGGGGGTTTTGGGGGGTTAATTTAGGTGTTTCATATATTGTGTTAGCTAGCTTTAATTAATAGAGAGAAGTTTACTCTCTTATGTCCGTACTTGGTCGACACTACGTACTATACATACGCATAGAGAGGACTAAACACGCTAGTTAGCTAGTAAGCAAACGAAGGAAAACAGAAGATCGTCATGAACATATATGCATACAGAGAGAAGTGATATCGACCACCTCTCCTTCTCCGAGAGATTGGTCGAACAACAAGTTCTCGTATATCTATCCGACACTACCGGCTACATATATACAATAATTATCTCTTACAAATATAATCATACAGACTCATAGTCCACATAGTATTCTCCGTCTTCAGCGATCACTTGGTCAAAAAAGAATGCCGCCAATTCCTCTTGAATTGCTCGCATGCGAGCTGGTGCTAGGAGTTCATCCCGCTTCTGAAACATCTAATTTGAAGAAGGGGGTCAATACATATATATATGAATGAAACTCAATACAAATGATGGTAATAAAATAAAATTGTGAATGTTGTTATTTACGTACTTCATATTGTTCGTCAAAGTACCCGCCCCGCTCACAGGTCGTGTGGCGGATGGACTCGCAGACGTAGTATCCACAGAAATCATTCCCTTTTTCCTGCCACAACCACTTTACAAGAAATAGAGGTCAATCAAACTGATAAGCAAGAATGCTAAATGGTATTGATGAAACTAGCGCTTGAATCACTAGGAGATGCGCGGAACATGCTACTATAGTACTTACTTTCGGGTGTCTAAATTCTAGCTCCTTCGGCAGTCCCGGAACTTTTCTGGTGAATTTTCTCCAAACCCTGCCGGACAAAGAAAACAATTAATTGATATCAGGAAATGAACAAAGTTGCTGATATAGTGGATAATGATCGATTTAACTTACTTCTTGAGGATTTCAGTCATGTCCGCATACTCCTGGGGATCTTTTCGTTTAGAGTCCAAGAAGGTTACTACTCCCTGCTCAAGCCTAATCTCTAGGAGAATATAGTGGAAACTTCACACACATGCATAACTCATCAATTACATTACTATAACCTAGACTAATATATAAGGAAACCGGATATGCACAAGACAGTAACACTCACTTGAAGTTGTAAGGAAAGAGTATTATATCTTTGTTTTCATTTTTTTTGAATGATCGTAGCAAGTTGGCCTCGGTATCTCCGGGATGATGTTCAGCCTCAGTTGCATCTATGAGATATGTGTTAACGAACCCAATATCACCGATTTGTCTTTTCTTCAATTCGGCGATCTTCATTCTGCATAATATAGTGAGGATAATTATAAATACATGCAATGAAAGAGATGAGCTATATAGAGAGACTTAATGACAGAAGTAGTAGTACTTACAGACAGTAGCAGGTGATCGTTGTTTTATCGAGGGCCAATTGATTGAAAAACTGATAGAACTCCTCAAATGGAATAGGCAACAGTTCAATTCCAACGAGGTCATGCTCCGGTTTAACTCTCGTATACAAAGTACTCCTCTCCCAGACTCTCTGCAGATTTTCAAGTACCAATCATGTAATCTTCGCATCATCGTTGTTAAAGATTTTTCATCTTTGACGAGAGGCTTCCCGTACTCGTATCTGTGTATCTACACCTCCATGGGATCATAATGTACATCGTCGGGCATGTAATAGTCAACATTGCCATAAACGGGCACCATCCTCGGATCGACGATGTCGCTAGGCACCTTGAGGGGGGGGGGGGGCACGATTGCTTCGCTTGTTCGCCGAGCTGGGCAATTTGTTTCCCAGCTGCTCATCGTTCTTTCAGCCTTTGCTCACTGACTGTACTTCCCGACCGCTCCGCTTCGGCCCATGTCTTTGCAATAATGCGCTCATAGTTGCCTTTCGGCGGAGACTTGGGTGGTTTTGCTAGGGCAGCCAGAGTGCGCTTCACTTTCACCGGATCTACCTTCTCCTCCGGAGGTGGATGTCTCTTTGCGTTCAACCCTTGAAACCAGTCATCCACTTCGGTTCGCGCGATCTTCGCGTTCTCCTCCGGGGTCCTCTCGTATGGTAACTTCTCTAGAGTCTTCAGAGAAGGACCTAATATATATGTCCTCCCGCCTCTGGTTGTACTGCTAGACGCCGACCGAGCAGATGGAGCGGTTGTCTTCTTTACTTGCTTACGAGGCAGAGGAGAAGGACTACGACGCGCCAGAGCAGCTGGAGCAGTGGCAGGTCTCTTCCGCCCTTGCTGACGAGGCGGAGAAGGAGGAGGTTGGCTGCTCGGGCGCGTCGGCGCAGGCGGAGAAGGAGGCGGAGTGCCGCCACGCGCCGGAGAAGGAGCCGGCCGAGGGCCCTGATCGTCACTCGCCGGAGGAGGAGGCGGTGGAGGAGGCGGAGTGCCCTGACTCGCTGGAGGAGGAGGAGGAGGCGGAGGCATCCAGTTCGGAAGGTTGATGAGCTCCTTCCGCCATAGGCATGGAGTCTTCAGAGCAGATCCCAGCCGAGTCTCCCTAGCATATCCTTCTAGAATCGGCCGACAGTGAATAGTTGCGCCGGGTTCAGTAGGATAAACAGAGCCAACAGCCGCCTTGACCTTCAAATTCATCCATTGCGTCATAAGGTGGCAATTTTGAGACTCTGTGATAGCATCCACGGGATAGCTGGCAGGAGCCGTCAAGGCATGCTTCTGTTAGTGCCATTAGTTTTACAAAGTTGAAAGTTGAAAGTTAAAAGTTGGCATGGGCCAGGGACTAATGGTCATGGTATTACGAGGGCCGAACCATAAGACATGAAAGCATTTCAAATGAACTCTGAAAAAGTTGAAAGTTGGGATGGTATCATAATTTCACCCACATAGCATGTGCATGTACAAAACGGACAATGGTAGCATGTTCGTGTGTTGCAAAGTTGCGGGAGAAAGTCTTCACTTTTTCTTCGCCTGTGTCATTTGCTTATTGCGCCGTAACCATGGATAATCTTCATTGTTTATCAGGATGCTTGGGTCAGCCTTGACATTGAAGGGAGGAATTTCATGAAACTTTTCATAATCTTCAGACATGTCTGTCTTGCCGTCCACTCCCAGGATGTCCCTTTTTCCTGAAAGAACTATGTGGCGCTTTGGCTCATCGTATGATGTATTCGCTTCCTTATCTTTTCTTTTTCTCGGTTTGGTAGACATGTCCTTCACATAGATAACCTGTGCAACATCATTGGCTAGGACGAACGGTTCGTGAGTGTACCCAAGATTTTTCAGATCCACTCTTGTCATTCCGTACTATGGGTCTACCTGTACCCCGCCGCCTAACAGATTGACCCATTTGCACTTAAACAAAGGGACCTTAAAATCAGGTCCGTAGTCAAGTTTCCATATGTCCACTATGTAACCATAATATGTATCCTTTCCGCTCTCGGTTGCTGCATCAAAGCGAACACCGCTGTTTTGGTTGGTGCTCTTTTGATCTTGGGCGATCGTATAAAATGTATTCTCATTTATCTCGTATCCTTTGTAAGTCAATACAGTCAAAGATGGTCCCCTGGACAACAAGTACAACTCATCACAAACAGTGTTGTCACCTCTGAGACGTGTTTCCAACCAACTGCTGAAAGTCCTGATGTGTTCACATGTAATCCAGTCGTCGCACTTCTCCGGGTGTTTGGAGCGCAGACTGTTCTTGTGTTCATCGACATACGGAGTCACCAAGGTAGAGTTCTGTAGTACTGTGTAGTGTGCTTGAGACCAAGAATATCCGTCCCTGCATATTATTGCGTCTCCTCCAAGAGTGCCTTTTCCAGTCAGTCTCCCCTCATACCGCGATTTACGGAGACCTATCTTGTTAATGCCAGGAATGAAGTCAACACAAAACCCGATAACATCCTCTGTTTGATGGCCCATGGAGATGCTTCCTTCTGGCCTAGCGCGGTTACGGACATATTTCTTTAGGACTCCCATGAACCTCTCAAAGGGGAACATATTGTGTAGAAATACGGGCCCCAGGATGACAATCTCGTCGACTAGATGAACTAGGACGTGCGTCATGATATTGAAGAAGGATGGTGGGAACACTAGCTCGAAACTGACAAGACATTGCGCCACATCACTCCTTAGCCTTGGTACGATTTCTGGATCGATCACCTTCTGAGAGATTGCATTGAGGAATGCACATAGCTTCACAATGGCTAATCGGACGTTTTCCGGTAGAAGCCCCCTCAATGCAACCAGAAGCAGTTGCGTCATAATCATGTGGCAGTCATGAGACTTTAGGTTCTGAAACTTTTTCTCTGGCATATTTATTATTCCCTTTATATTTGACGAGAAGCCAGTCGTGACCTTCATACTGAGCAGACATTCAAAGAAGATTTCTTTCTCTTCTTTCGTAGGAGCGTAGCTGGCAGGACCTTTATACTACTTCGGAAGCATGCCGTCTTTTTCGTGCAAACGTTGCAGGTCCTCCCGTGCCTCAGGTGTATCTTTTGTCTTCCCATACATGCCCAAGAAGCCTAGCAAGTTCACGCAAAGGTTCTTCGTCACGTGCATAATGTCGATTGAGGAGCGGACCTCTAGGTCTTTCCAATAGGGTAGGTCCCAAAATATAGATTTCTTCTTCCACATGGGTGCGTGTCCCTCAGCGTCATTCGGAACAGCTAGTCAACTGGGACCCTTTCCAAAGATTACGTAGTGTAAATCATTGACCATAGCAAGCACGTGATCACCGGTGCGCATGGCGGGCTTCTTCCGGTGATCTGCCTCGCCTTTGAAATGCTTGCCTTTCTTTCGACATTGATGGTTGGTCGGAAGAAATCGACGATGGCCCAGGTACACATTCTTCCTGCATTTGTCCAACTATATACTTTCAGTGTCATCTAAACAGTGCATGCATGCGTGGTATCCTTTGTTTGTCTGTCCTGAAAGGTTACTGAGAGCGGGCCAATCGTTGATGGTCACGAACAGCAACGCCTTAAGGTTAAATTCCTCCTGTCTGTGCTCATCCCACATACGTACACCATTTCCATTCCAAAGCTGTAAAAGTTCTTCAACTAATGGCCTTAGGTACACTTCAATGTCGTTGCCGGGTTGCTTAGGGCCTTGGATGAGAACTGGCATCATAATGAACTTCCGCTTCATGCACATCCAAGGAGGAAGGTTATACATACATAGAGTCACGGGCCAGGTGTTGTGATTGCTGCTCTGCTCCCCGAAAGGATTAATGCCATCCGTGCTTAAAGCAAACCATACATTCCTTGGGTCCTTTGCAAACTCATCCCAGTACTTTCTCTCGATTTTTCTCCACTGAGACCCGTCAGCGGGTGCTCTCAACTTCCCATCTTTCTTTCGGTTCTCACTGTGCCATCGCATCAACTTGGCATGCTCTTCGTTTTTGAACAGACGTTTCAACCGTGGTATTATAAGAGCATACCACATCACCTTCGCAGGAACCCTCTTCCTGGGGGGCTCGCCGTCAACATCACCAGGGTCATCTCGTCTGATCTTATACTGCAATGCACGGCATACCGGGCATGCGTTCAGATCCTTGTATGCACCGCAGTAGAGGATGCAGTCATTAGGGCATGCATGTATCTTCTCCACCTCCAATCCTAGAGGGCATACGACCTTCTTTGCTGCGTATGTACTATCGGGCAATTCGTTATCCTTTGGAAGCTTCTTCTTCAATATTTTCATTAGCTTCTCAAATCCTTTGTCAGCCACAGCATTCTCTGCCTTCCACTGCAGCAATTCCAGTACGGTACCGAGCTTTGTGTTGCCATCTTCGCAATTGGGGTATAACCATTTTTTGTGATTCTCTAACATGCGATCGAACTTCAGCTTCTCCTTTTGACTAATGCATTGCGTCCTTGCATCGACAATGACCCGGCGGAGATCATCATCATCGGGCACATCGTCTGGTTCCTCTTGATCTTCAGCTGCTTCACCCGTGGCAGCATCATTGGGCACATCGTCTGGTTCCTCTTGATCTTCACCAGCTCCCCCCGTTGCAGCATCACCGTATTCAGGGGGCACATAGTTGTCATCGTACTCTTCTTCTTTGCTGTCTTCCATCATAACCCCTATTTCTCCGTGCCTCGTACAAACATTATAGTGTGGCATGAAACCCTTGTAAAGCAGGTGGGAGTGAAGGATTTTCCGGTTAGAGTAAGACCTCGTATTCCCACATTCAGTGCATGGACAACACATAAAACCATTCTGCTTGTTTGCCTCAGCCACATCGAGAAACTCATGCACACCCTTAATGTACTCGCGGGTGTGTGTGTCACCGTACATCCATTGTCGGTTCATCTGGGTGCATTATATATAATTAAGTGTCCAAATCAATAGAAGTACATCATCACATTAAAACCAAAGTGCATACATAGTTCTCATCTAACAACATATAGCTCTCGAGAGCATCTAATTAATTAAACCATACATTGAAACTATGTAAAACATTTCAATGCGAAAACAAATGCGATCATAATCGCAACCAAGGTAATAATTGATCCAACGGTATAATGATACCAAGCCTCGGTATGAATGGCATATTTTCTAATCTTTCTAATCTTCAAGCGCATTGCATCCATCTTGATCTTGTGAGCATCGACGACATCCGCAACATGCAACTCCAATGTCATCTTCTCCTCCTCAATTTTTTTATTTTTTCCTTCAACAAATTGTTTTCTTCTTCAACTAAATTTAACCTCTCGACAATAGGGTCGGTTGGCATTTCCGATTCACATACATCCTAGATAGATAAAATCTATGTCACGTTGGTTGGCATAATTTTCATAAACAATAAATGAACCAATAGTTATAAAGATAATATACATACCACATCCGAATCATAGACAGGACGAGGGCCGACGGGGGTGGATACCAAAACCATCGCACTATATAAGATGCAATAATAAATGTAAGAAAATGATACAAGTATCTATCTAAACATACAAGTAAGAATATTTTTCCTTTCAGAAAGAAGATAAGAACAAGAGGCTCACCACGGTGGTGTTGGTGATGAGATCGGCGCGGGTGATCGACGACGATGAAGATGGGGACGGGGCGTGACGGACCGCTAAATCTAGACAAATCTCGAGGAAAATGGAGCTTGGAGGTCGAGCTTCGAGAGGAGAAAGCTTAAGTAGTGTGGCTCGGGCATTCCATCGAACACCTCATGTGCATAGGAGGTGAGCTAGAGCACCACAAAGCCCGCTTCCCCTCGGCCAGAAAAAACAGAGCACTGTGCTCTGCTCTTGCGCGAGGGGGTATATATAGGCACCTCATTGGTCCCGGTTGGTGACATGAGCCGGGACTAAAGGGGAGCCTTTGGTCCCGATTCAAGCCACCAACCGGGACCAATGGTGGTGGGCCAGGAGAGAGACCATTTGGTCCCGGTTCATCCCACAAACCGGGACCAAAAGGTCCAGATGAACCGGGACCAATGGCCCACGTGGCCCGGCCGGCCCCCTGGGCTCACGAACTGGGACCAATGCCCACATTGGTCCCGGTTCTAGACTGAACTGGGACTAATGGGCTGACCCGGCCTGGACCATAGCCCTGTTTTATACTAGTGCTTTAGTCCCGGTTCATACGGGCCTTTAGTCCCGGTTCTGGAACCGAGACTAAAGGGTCGGTACTAAAGCCTCCCCCTTTAGTCCCGGTTCTAACTGGAACCGGGACTAAAGACCCTCCACGTGGGCATTGCCTGGAGGTCCACCTTTAGTCCCGGTTGGTAACACCAACCGGTACTAAAGGATATTTTATAAAAAAAATTGAATTTTTTTTTGAATTTCAAATTTCTGAATTAGAGCTTAAGTAGTGTGGCTCGGGCATTCCATCGAACACCTCATGTGCATAGGAGGTGAGCTAGAGCACCACAAAGCCCGCTTCCCCTCGGCCAGAAAAAACAGAGCACTGTGCTCTGCTCTTGCGCGAGGGGGTATATATAGGCACCTCATTGGTCCCGGTTGGTGACATGAGCCGGGACTAAAGGGGAGCCTTTGGTCCCGATTCAAGCCACCAACCGGGACCAATGGTGGTGGGCCAGGAGAGAGGCCCATTGGTCCCGGTTCATCCCACAAACCGGGACCAAAAGGTCCAGATGAACCTGGACCAATGGCCCACGTGGCCCGGCCGGCCCCCTGGGCTCACGAACTGGGACCAATGCCCACATTGGTCCCGGTTCTAGACTGAACTGGGACTAATGTGCTGACCCGGCTTGGACCATAGCCCTGTTTTATACTAGTGCTTTAGTCCCGGTTCATACGGGCCTTTAGTCCCGGTTCTGGAACCGAGACTAAAGGGTCGGTACTAAAGCCTCCCCCTTTAGTCCCGGTTCTAACTGGAACCGGGACTAAAGACCCTCCACGTGGGCATTGCCTGGAGGTCCACCTTTAGTCCCGGTTGGTAACACCAACCGGTACTAAAGGATATTTTATAAAAAAATTTGAATTTTTTTTTGAATTTCAAATTTCTGAATTATTTTAACCTCTAATCTGTAATCACCCCTCATCACTGCTCAATTTAACCTTTAATCTCTAATCACCCCTCATCATTCCAATGCCCACATTGGTCCCGGTTCTAGACTGAACTGGGACTAATGGGCTGACCCGGCCTAGACCATAGCCCTGTTTTATACTAGTGCTTTAGTCCCGGTTCATACAGGCCTTTAGTCCCGGTTCTGGAACCGAGACTAAAGGGTCGGTACTAAAGCCTCCCCCTTTAGTCCCGGTTCTAACTGGAACCGGGACTAAAGACCCTCCACGTGGGCATTGCCTGGAGGTCCACCTTTAGTCCCGGTTGGTAACACCAACCGGTACTAAAGGATATTTTATAAAAAAATTTGAATTTTTTTTTGAATTTCAAATTTCTGAATTATTTTAACCTCTAATCTGTAATCACCCCTCATCACTGCTCAATTTAACCTTTAATCTCTAATCACCCCTCATCATTCCAAATCATCTAACTTCCCGAACGGTCACCCATCCTCTCACTACTCCAGCCTGAGCACGCTTAACTTCCGGGTTCTATTCTCCCTCGTTTCCAAGTCTGCACTTGTTGTTTCCTGACAATAGTAAGATGGCAATCCTATTAACCCTCAGGAATTTAGCTTGACCATGAAGTCACACATTTCACTGTTTGAGTTTGAAACTATTGTTCTAAAGATCAATAATTATTTAGTCACACTAATATTTCTTGAATAAGTAGTTTGACCACAGTTTGACCATTGTTGACCAAAATTTAAAAAAACTGAAATAATTATTTAGTAACACTAATATTCTTGAATAATTATTTAGTAACACTAATACTTCTTGAATAAGTAGTTTGATCAGATTTCACAAAAATTCAAAAAAACTGAAAATTGAGCATAACTTTTTTTCCGACATCGTATGCAAAAGTTATAGCCGTTTTACATTTTCCCTACATTTTTTGCAAAACATGTCCAAATTTAAGTTTTTAAATTTTCCTAACGAGTAGATGTAGTAACATAACTACCTCTTGAAGGATTTGAATTTTTGAAGTTTCTATCATTTTCTTTTGCTTTTTACAAAATTGAAAAGGCGATGCACCAGGGGGGGGGGGGTAGGATTTGAAAATTGCACCATTAGTACCGGTTCGTGGCACGAACCGGTACTAAAGGTCTCAACCCCATTATTACCGGTTCGTGGCATGAACCAGTACTAAAGGTCTAACCTTTAGTACTGGTTCGTGCCACGCATCGGTACTAATGGGCATCGCATCCTTTAGTACCAGTTCGTGCCACGAACCGGGACTAAAGGTCCCATTTGAACCGGGAGTAATGCCTGTATGGTGCCCTCGCCGCTTGAACCGGGATTAATGCTCACATTAGTCCCGGTTCATAATGCAACCGGGATTAATGCTCTTTTCTGTCTGGACCAAAGCCCCTTTTTCTACTAGTGTAAGGACCCGGTGTCTGACGAAGAAAAGGCAACAAAGGGAAAGAAGAATGGCAACGCCAAGGGTCACCAGCATAACCCGGCGAGTCAGGGAGGTAATAAATGTAAGGCTGATGAGTTTGTTGCAAATACAAATGCGCAGGGTGGTAATCAACATTGCAAGGGCAGACATCCCCCTCGATCGGGCGGGTCAGGCCCCACCCTTGAGAAATTGTTAAATGAACCTTGTCCGAAGCACGGCACCCGGGAGAAGCCGGCCACCCACCTGTGGAAGGATTGCATGATTATGAAGGCGTTTAAAAATTCAAACATGTTTGATGGGGGGTCACGGCCTAGGTGGTGGCTCAGGTGGAGGCGGTTTTCATGGCTCGGGCACCGATTCAGGTGGAGGAGGTTTCCAGGGCCAAGGTTATTCTGGTCACCAAGGAGGATATAATCAGCAACCCGGCCAAGGGAATCAGCAGCAACAATCCGGTTATGAGAGCAACCCGAAGCAGCTGAGTAGTGGGCAATACCATGTATTTACCACCAGTTTATGTAAGAGGGACCAGAAACTTCACTAGAGAGCCGTCAATGCCGTTGAGCCAGCGGTTCCACGTTATCTACGTTGGTCAGAGCAGCCTATTGTGTGGAGCAGGGAGGATCACCCGCCCCGGGTTGATAATCCGGGTCACTTGGCTTTGGTAGTGGCACCTCAGGTCGGTGGATACAAGTTCACTAAGGTACTCATGGATGGAGGTAGCAGCATTAACATCCTCTAATATGAGACTTTTCGCCGGATGGGATTAACCGATAAAAATCTTAAACAATCCAACACTGTTTTTCACGGTGTGGTACCTGGTAAGTCGGCATACCCAGTCGGAAAGATTGAGTTAGAAGTAGCCTTTGGGGATGAGTATGACCCCAGAGCGGAGAAATTAACCTTTGAAGTGGTTAAGATCAAGAGCCCTTATCATGCTTTGTTTGGGCGGCCGGCTTATGCCAAATTCATGGCTCGGCCGTGTTATGTGTGTTTGCAGCTCAAGATGCCGGGTCATAAGGGTACCATTACGGTACATGGGAGCCGGAAGATAGCCTTGGAGTGTGAAGAAGGTGATGCTGCATATGCTGAATCTGTCTGTGCAACAGAGGAGTTAAAGTTTTATAAGGATCATTTTGACCCGGCGTACATGACGTCATTAAAGAAACCAACAACAGAGCATGAGCTGGTGATGAAATTCAAATCAGCCGATGACACTAAAATGGTCGATTTTGTCCCTGGCGACTCATCCAAGCAGTTCATCATCAGCGCAAACTTGGATCCAAAATAGGAAAGCGCGCTCATCGAGTTCATCGGTGAGAACCGGGACATCTTTGCATGGAAACCTTCAGACATGCTAGGTGTCCCGAGGGAACTCGCTGAGCACACTCTTAATATTGATCCAAAGTTCAAACCTGTCAGACAGTTTCTCCGGCGATTCAATGAAGAAAGGAGGAAGGCCATCGGAGAAGAGGTGGCCCGGCTCTTGGCATCTGGGTTCATCATAGAGGTCTTTCACCTAGAGTGGTTAGCTAACCCGATGCTTGTGCTAAAAAAGAACGGCACCTAGCGAATGTGTGTGGATTACACCGATTTGAACAAGGCTTGTCCGACTGATCCTTTTGCTCTCCCCTGTATTGATCAGATCATTGATGCTACGGCGGGTTGCGCATGGTTGAGTTTCTTGGATGCTTATTCCGGTTATCATCAGATTAAGATGACAGTCAAGGATCAAGAGAAGACAACTTTTATCACTCCTTTTGGAGCTTTCTGCTATGTGTCTATGCCTTTTGGGCTTAAGAGTGCTCAGGCGACTTACCAGAGGTGTGTGCAAAATTGCCTTCACAATCAAATTGGGCGCAATGTTCATGCGTATGTGGATGATATAGTGGCGAAATCTAGGGAAGACGAAACCTTGGTCACAGACCTGAAAGAAAATTTTGATAATCTCCGGGTTTACAAAATGATGCTTAACCCGGCCAAGTGTGTTTTTGGAGTGCCAGCTGGAAAGCTCTTAGGTTTCTTAGTGTCCAACCGAGGTATTGAAGCTAACCCGGAGAAAATAAAGGCAATTACATCCCTAGCCAAACCAACATGCGTCAATGATGTTCAGCGGCTGGCGGGTCGTGTGGCTGCTTTGAGCCGGTTCATAAGCCGGTTAGGGGAAAAGGATATGCCTCTGTATCAGTTGATGAAGAAAACGGATGTTTTTGTTTGGAGTGAAGCTGCGAACGCTGCTTTTGAGGATCTAAAGATACAGCTCGCTGAGCCGCAGGTCCTGGCTGCTCCAATTCAGAAGGAGCCGCTGTTGTTATATGTGGCTGCTAACTCATGGGCTGTTAGTGTGGCTATTGTGGTAGAGCGCAAGGAGGCTGGCAAAGAGCATCCGGTTCAACGGCCGGTTTATTACGTCAGTGAAGTGTTAATTGAATCTAACCAACGATATCCACATTGGCAGAAGCTTGTATATGGGGTGCTCACGGCAAGCCGAAAGCTTAAGCATTACTTTCAGGGACATCCAGTCACTGTGGTTAGCTCTGCTCCTTTGGGAGATATTATTCAAAACAGAGAAGCCACTGGGCGAGTCACCAAGTGGGCAATTGAGCTTGGGTCTCATGGTTTGAAGTATGTTCCACGTACTGCAATTAAATCTCAAGCCTTAGTTGACTTCATCAATGACTGGACAGAGATGTAGATGCCAGAAGAGAAACCAGACAACACGTATTGGACTATTCATTTTGATGGGTCCAGACAGTTGGAAGGCTTGGGGCCTGGAGTTGTCTTAACTTCCCCACGAGGTGAAATTTTTTGTTATGTGTTACGGTTGATGTTTCCTTGCACTAACAATGCAACAGAGTATGAAGCCTTGCTCCATGGTCTTCGAGTGGCGAAAGAGATGAGTTTAAGCTGGGTCAGATGTCTTGGCGACTCAGATCTAGTGGCTCTCATGGCAGCTTATCGTCGGGAGGTTGATGCTGTTGCAGGGCATTTTAAAGGTTATGAGGTGGAGCACATCGACCATCGAAGGAACGAAGCGGCTGATGCCTTAAGCCGGTTGGGGTCTCAGCGTAAGCCGGTGCCACCTAACACCTTTTTGGATGTTTTGCATAACCCCTCTATCAAGCTGCCCACAGAAGAAGATTTAGTTGTTCCTGACCCGAAGGCGCAGTTGGTGGCGGCTCTTCATGTCATCCCAGATTGGACGATACCATTCTTGGCTTACATGACCCGGGGAGAGTTGCCAGCGGATGAGACCCTGGCTCCGCAAATAACCTGGCGGTCTAAGTCCATGACGATTTTAGATGGAGAGTTGTATCATCGCAGTGTTTCTAGAGCGTTTCAGCGATGTGTTTCCCCCGAAGAAGGTCAAGAAATCCTTCTTGAGATCCATGAAGGCGATTGTGGTCATCACGCCGGGTCAAAATCTTTAGTGGCCAAGGCGTTTCGTCACGGTTTTTACTGGTTGACGGCTCATGCTGATGCAAAAGATCTAGACAGTAGATGTGATGGATGTCAAAAATTTGCACGACGAGCGCATGTGCCGGCTCAAGAGCTCCGGATGATTCCAATCACTTGGCCGTTTGCGGTCTGGGGGCTTGACATGGTGGTACCTTTCAAAAGGTCTAAGGATAAAAAGACACACCTCCTAGTGGCAGTTGATATGTTCACTAAGTGGGTTGAGGCGGAGCCTGGGAGTAAGTGTGACGCAGCCACGGTGGTTCAATTCATGAAAAAAGTGATCTTCCGTTTTGGTTTTCCACACAGTATTATCACAGACAATGGCACCAATCTATCTCAAGGGGCTATGGAAGAGTTTTGTCAGCGAGAGCACATCCGGCTTCATGTTTCTTCTGTAGCTCATCCTCAATCCAATGGTCAAGCTGAGAGAGCCAATCAGGAAATTTTGAAAGGGCTAAAACCCCGGGTTATGGTTCCTTTACAGCGAACACCGGGTTGTTGGGTAGAGGAATTACCTTCAGCGTTATGGAGTATCAATACTACACCCAATAGGTCTACAGGTTACACACCTTTCTTCATGGTTTATGGAGCGCAAGCAGTGTTGCCTAGTGACATCCATCATGACTCGCCCTGTGTGGCGGCTTATATTGAAGCTAACAATGGAAAAGCCAGACATGATGCACTTGACTTGTTGGATGAAGAAAGAGACTCAGCAGTGGCCCAGTCAGCAATTTATCAACAGGACATGCGTCGTTATCACAGCCGCCGGGTCAAGTCCAGGACTTTTCAGGAAGGCGACTTGGTGCTCCGCTCATCTAGGATCTGTCAGATGCACACAAGCTATCCCCACCTTGGGAAGGACCCTTTGTGGTCAGTAAGAATTTGAACAACGGGTCATATTACCTCATTGACGTTCGAGAGCACAAAGACTCACGTAAGTTGGAGGAAGAGACCCGCCGGCCGTGGAACATTTCTCAACTTCGGCCATACTACACCTGAGCCACCGGCTCTCATCATGTACATACGTTCACGCTGTATATACTATGATAAGCAATAAAGTAAGACCATCGGTCTCTTTTCTTTTCAAAGACTATGCATCTTTATTATTTCTTATTTACAAATGACTATTAAGGAGCTGATCATATTTGAATCAATTTTATCCTTTTTGGTCCAGCTTATGATCGTATCCGAATCTAGCTGCAAATCTCATGGTCACTTGGGGGCTTCCTGTTCAAACATAGGTCGTATTCGAACCAAAGAGAACATAGCTGTAGTAACCCTCTTGATCAGCTCAAGGCCAAAACTCACTGGGGGCTTCTTGATCGTATCCGAATCATAGCTTAACCTTTTTGAGTCCGACTTGGATCGTATTCGAATCAGGGTCGTTAAAAACCTCTCAAGGTCATTTGGGGGCTTCCTATTCAAACATAGGTCGTATTCGAACCAAAGAGAACATAGCTGTCGGTACCCTCTTGATCGGCACAACGCCAAAGCCACCCGGGGATATATGGTCTTATTCGAACCTTAGCTTAACCCCTTTGGTCTGGTTTACTGATCGTATTCGAATCAGAAACCCCCAACCTTTTGAATACAAGATCAAAATTGTGCTTGTTATCTGTCGCTTGCCTTTTAGTTTGTTGTTGTTTAAACATTACAAATAAATTGGCCTGGTCTTCTTCACTGGCTCAATTATTGGACAACGTAGCCGCCCGGGTCATTCAAGCTGGTGGTTCAAGGATCCAAAGGTATGAGCTACTAAGGTATAATTATCATTGAGTATTCAAAATATTAACTTTTCATAAATATTGAGTTATCAAATTCAATCACCCGGATTATTTAAACCGGCGATCTAAGGATCAAAAGGGACAAGGTATGGTCATTACTCATACACGCTTACTTACTGCGTTAACTAAAAAGTTTGTATTAGCCCTTATCCTTCATTTATATTTGTCTCTGCTCTGATTGAGGTAAATATATTGGCTCTAAATTAGGTGTTTAAACACGTTTGGTTCTAAACCGCCATGCCAGTCTTTTGTTTGTATTTACAGGAACAGAGTTCAAATATTGTAGAGACAAGCATTAAACGATGCATAAGCAAGCATTAAACATTCGCATCTGGAAACACAGATTCACATAGAAGTATTTTATGCGCGATGGCATAAGCAAACATGCAGTGTTTTAACAACTAAGTTATCACAAGGCTTTATAAGCCCATGAAGATTATCATTGTCCCTCCCTCGCCGGTTCACCATCTTGAGTCTGCTGGAAGTTGGGTTTTGACCAATCATAGCCGTTCACGGCAACAAATTCGACTTCGTCATCGATCAGGCCGACCGAGTCAACCTCCAGGGCAAATGTATCTTCTCTCACTGGTGGGATCAAATCTGTTACTTTATATGAGGGAGGGTCCATCTTCTTATTCTCGCTATCAAAACCCGGCTGGTACTTGTCCACATTGGTGTCATCTCCAAGACTAGTCGCCTGAGGCAGGCTATGAAGTCATCCTGATCAAAAGGAGACCTGTCCTCCTTCACGGTAGGATAGCCTCTTGCTACGTCCGCCAGGTCTAGGTCTCTCACCCAAGCCTTGGAGTGGCTTAGGGCAGTCAAAGCTCCGGCTCGCGCGCAGGAGCGTTTTACTTCTTGGAACCTGGCAGGAAGGATGGACAGCTTCTTTAGTACGTCACTGAGCCGGTTGGGTCCTTGATTACAAGGAGAGATGGCAGCCAGAGCCCGTTGTGCGCCGATATACAACCAAAGTATATACTGCCTTCAGCGTAATCAACGGGTATTGGCTTAGATTCTTACTTTGCGGACCTGCATAAATTTTTACAGATTCAGTTGGCGGATTATACTCCGGTTTGGCAAAGAGTATACAAAAGGTCAAATCAGGCAGCTTACCAAAGATAGCAGCTACCATCTGAGACACCCGGCCCTTTAAACTGTTGAGCAGTGTTGAAATTTCTTTCAAAGCTATTTCGGCTGTCTTAGCTCGTCGAGTTAGAAGCATTTTCTCATTTTCCCATGTCTTCTCCTTGGCAGCAAAGCTGGTCTTCAAATTTTCCGTTGCAGAAAGGCTTATTTGCAGTTTGGAGGTGGAAGATTTGATTTCCGTTACAGGGTCTTTGCATCAGTCAATTGAGAGTTCAATTCAGACAAGGCGTTCTGTAAAACATTCAGATGAGTCAAGACTTGGTTTCAAATTCAAGATTTTAAATTCAAGATGCAAGTCTCAAGTACTTTACAGAAAAACCACTTGACACTTGGGGGCTAATGTATGCCAAGTCAAATTTCTACGACTTTACAAACATATTTAAAGTCCCAAGTCCCTTACAAAGTAACAACACTTGGCACTTGGGGCTAATGTATGCAGTTCAGCAAGTTTATCAAGGTTAAGCTGGAGTATTAAGTACTTTGAAGACGGTCTCAAAAACAATTTTACAAGTACCAATTCATTTATGATTAAAATAAACTGGTCCTTGGGGACTATAGGTGAAGCTTTGTTCTATTAAAGTCAGGCAAAGATTCAAAAGTAAAAATCTCTGCCTATATTCTCAAGTCTACAGGTTATCCCGGTTCTCTCATAATCTGAAGACTTGGGGCTGAAGGAATACAAGTAAACTGGCAAAACATACCTCATACTTCAACTGAAGCTGCTTGACCATCTCAATCTCAGATTCACGACTGGAGTGTACATGATTGAGATAGCCGGATAAAATGTCACTAGCATTGAGACTGTCAATTTGGCAACATCAAAACAACCTTTCTGCCTTTCCAACGCCTCTTGCTTTGTGGTACACCGAGCCAACACGGTTGGGTTCCCCGGCTCAACCAAACGGCTCCTAGTAATTTGAACATCTTGGGCAGATGGAGACGGCGGGTTGGCTGAGTTTGACGGAGCAGCTGTAGAGGGATTCATCGTGGCTTCATCAAAAGTCAGCTCAGGAGGGTTTGCCTCATTGTCAATAGGCGGGTGTTCTGGAGCGTTAGCCAATGGAGAAGGCGGCCTAGCCGGATCAGATGCTAGCACTGGCTGGTCTTCCGCCGGTTTTGCCGCCTTCGCCTTCTTGGATTTAGCCTGGCCGCTAAGGAAGAATATTGCAGGATTGTCAGCATAAAAGATACAATTGAGCAACCCGGAAGAAAGGAAGATTTCTGATTACCCTGGAGCAGTCTTGAAAGTCGTGAATTGTGTTTGTGATGAGTCACCTGAGGAACGAGACACCTCCTGAAAGGATAAAAGAAAAAGGGTTAAAAGAAATACAAGGAGCAGGATTCATTAAAAACAAGTTAAGGACAGCAGTAAGTAAACCTCGTTCGGGCATTTCCGAGGGGTCTGTTGAAGGACGACAGCCAGTTCATCTTCAATCCCAACTTCATGGCGGCCTTCATGTTGCTGCTTTTTCAAATGAAAGTTGGGGTCCAAGTGAGCTAAGGGGTTAGAAAACCTTACTTTACAGATCACTCGTCGAACTTTGTGTCTTGGTAAGGGATCTGAGTCGGAGGAAATGATAGTTACCTCTGCTTCCCCGGCCTTACTGGCCCCAGTGTCATCCTGGTAAGGATCAGTGTCAATAAGATTGTTAAAAAATTGGCCAAGGGAATCAATGGCTACCTCCGAATCAGACGTGTCATCAAGTTTCATTAAATCTTCAAAAGTGGTTTTCTTTTTCTTCTTCGACTTCCGGGTCGTCTTCTTGGTGTTCATGGCGGTGGCTTTCGCCTTCTTGGCATCCTTGTGGTCGTATTTCACCTTCCAAAAGTCAGAATTGGCCTGCAAAGACAAGAAGAAAGATCAGTGCTAAAGTAATATAGCTGGGCAAAACACAAAGGGAAAGAGATCAGAATATACTTACTTCTGGTACCGGGTTAAGCTTGCAGAAGGGATTTAACCCAACAATGCTGCAGTCTTCATATTTCCCATTCACCAAAAGGTTTGGCATTGAATTTTTTTTTCTTCGGTGAGGTCAACTAGGCTGTGACGAAGAGAGTCGTCCGGGCCTCCACCGTATTCATACATCAGTTTTGATCGACGACTTAATGGAATAATCCGCCATGAGATCCAGCAGCGGGTCAGATCTACTACAGTTAAACCGTTCCCCAACAAAGCATTGATTCTTCTGATGGATGGAAGTAACCTCTTGCGTTCAGCAACGGTGATTTTATCCGGAAGGGTGAACTTGGAATCAAGACGACCGGGGCGGTAACCCGGCAGCGGCTTCTCGTTTGCTGGAGAGATATCCTGACAGTAAAACCAAGTTTGGTTCCAGTCCTTTGGGTGACTTGGTAAAACTATGAGAGGGAAGACAACACCCTGACGGCGCTGAATTGAAATGCCTCCAAGTTCTAAGCTAGGACCGTTGGTGAATTCGTTCTACCGGTTTAGATAAAAGTACTCTCTAAACAGCTCTACGGCCAGCTCTTGGTGAAGATACACCTCATAGAGCACTTGGAAATTACAAGTACTAGATACAGAATTGGGTCCAAGGTCCTGAGGACGAAGTTTGAAAAAATGAAGGACCTCTCTGAAGAATTTTGAACCGGGCGGCGAGAAACCACGGTTCATGTGGTCAGTGAAGACAATCACTTCTCCATCTTTTGGATTGGGGCGTTCTTCCTCCGGGCCAGGAGCACGATAAGACATGACAGTTTTTGAAGGCAGAAACCCAATGAGGAAGAACTCTCTTAACCGTTCCTTAGTTATGGATGAGGGGACCCAGTTACAGACTGTGGGTGTCTTTGGCGGCATGATGTGCAAGGAACTGAAAAATAAATAACAACAAGCTGATTCAGCTTACGGTTAGGTTAACAGTTAAAATCGAAGATGTGAAACAAATAATGGCGGCTTAACTAAGGGCTAATGACATATAAGGAAAATAAAGCCGGAGAAGAAAACCGCCATGACTACAGATTCTCTCAGAAAGCAGATTCAACTAAGTGTTCGCATAAACAAGTTTTAACAAGCTGTCATTATTATTTTGGATCAAATGGCCGTTCTAAAAAGAAAATATTCTACACCTAAAAATCTAGTACAGATGGGTTCGTCAGCTATAACGAAGCATTTGTACAGGAAAAAGGGATCTACTGATATCAAAAATAGACGCAAAACAACTACCGCGCGAGTTATATCTTCTTTTTGGATCAAGAGAGGCTGCGGAGGAAGAACTACCAGAAAGGTTCATGAGGAACAGTGAAGAACACCGATGAACTCGCAAGCCCAATGCAGATCGAAAAAGTTTGAGAAGGCAAACTTACGAATGCAGATTTGCTGCGGAGGGTCGTCGCCGTTAAACCGGATAGTCCAGGGTGATACAGCGGAGAAGCTCGAGGACGACGATGAGCGTTGCGGCGGGGCGGAGCTCGAGCAGCAGCGGAGATTGCGAGAGGAAGAAGATGAAGAAGCGGGGAGAATGAGAAAAACCGTCCGCATGCCTATTTATAAGGGCAGATGCGAACAGACGGGCGTGAAAATCAAGGGAGGACCAAAATAATGATTATCCAGCTAAACGAACGCCTTGATTCTCGGAAAACATTAAAATATATAAGATCCGTTGAAGATGACGTCATAACAGGCTTTCATGTTTTCAAGAGATGACGTCATGGCGGGTTACAGAGTTCTTTCAGTTAAAGGAAGATGAATTTCGTCTAAGTGTTGAAGATTGACAAAGAACAAAGTTCAAGTCAACCGTGGGGCCTAATGTTGGGGATATAGCTACCAGTTATAACCCGCCCAGGAGGGGCCGGGTCAACCCCAATGGCGGGTTACAAACGGAAGCCCAGTAATATTCAAGATTATAGTTATCTAGACTTGTAAATGGCCTAAGCCCAAGGGCGGCTTAAGGCCCAAATATTGTAAACCGGCATATGTAAAGAAAGTCATATAAAAGAAGTCACCGAGCCGGACACGTGTTATGAGCCGGCCGGGACTCTGGAAGCCGCCAGGCGTCAGCCCGTGTATATAAGGGGACGACCTGGCGGTGACTTAGGACAAGAAAGAAGAGATCGATAACCAAGCCGGCGAGTTTAGCCTCTTGGAGATCGAAACCACAGCAATACCAATCCTAACTAGACGTAGGCTTTTACCTTCATCGTAAGGGGCCGAACTAGTATAAAAACTCTCTCGTGTCCTTTGTCCCGATTAACCCCTTTAAGCTTCCTAGTGCGATGGCCCTACGACTAAGTCCTGGCTCTAGGACATCTGCCGTGTTAACTCCACGACAATTCGTCTATAAGAAAAATTACAAAAGGGCAAGTAAAAGTGGTCTTTGATTGATCCTTAGCTGACACAGGTATTTGAGAGAAACCAGAATAACCATCTAGAAAGCAAAAATTGTGTATGTTTGGATAATCTTTCTAGCATTTGATCGATAAAAGGTAAAGGGTAATGATCCTTTTTAGTAGCCTTATTTAATTTGCGGAAATCAATTACCATCCTATAACCTGTAATAATTCTTTGAGGAATCAATTCATCTTTATCATTGGGTACAACAGTAATACCTCCCTTCTTAGGGACACAATGGACGGGTCTTACCCACAGACTATCAGCAACGGGATAGATTATACCTGCCTCAAGGAGCTTTAGTATTTCCTTTCTTACCACTTCTTTCATTTTAGGATTCATCCGTCGTTGATGATCACGAACTGGTTTGCGTCTTCTTCCAAATTTATTTTATGTTGACATAGAGTGGGACTAATGCCCTTAAGATCATCAAGAGTATACCCAATGGCAGCACAGTGCTTCTTCAGAGTTTTCGATAATCTCTCTTCCTCATGCTCTGAAAGGTTAGCATTAATAATAACATGATATATCTTTTTCTCATCAAGATAAGCATATTTAAGAGTATCAGGCAACGGTTTAAACTGAAACACGGGATCACCCTAGGGTGGAGGAGGATCCCCTGATATTTCAACAGGCAAATTGTGTTTCAGAATAGGTTCCTGTTTAAAGAATACTTCATCTATTTCCCTTATTTCATTCATAAACATATCATTTTCGTGGTCTAGCAAATATTGTTCTAAAGGATCACTAGGAGATACGGCAATAAAAGCAAGACCAATAATTTCATCCTTACTAGGTAATTCTTCTTCACGATGTTGTCTACTAAATTTAGAGAAATTAAATTCATGGGACATATCATCCAAACCAACAGTAACAACATCCTTATTGCAATCTATCGTAGCATTAACTGTGTTCAAGAAGGGTCTACCAAATATAATGGGACAAAAGCTATCTTGTGGGGAACCAAGAACAAGAAAATCAGTAGGATATTTAGTTTTCCCACACAAGACTTCAACATCTCTAACAATTCCCATTGGTTAAATAGTATCTCTATTGGCAAATTTAATTGTGACATCAATATCTTCTAACTCAACAAGTGCAATATCATGCATAATTTCTCTATATATGCTAATAGGTATTGCACTAGCACTGGCACCCATATCACATAAGCCATCATAACAATGATCTCCTATTTTAACAGAAATAACAGGCATGCCTACCACAGGTCTAGGTTTATCTTTAGCACAAGGTTTAGCAATTCTAGTAGTTTCAGCATAGAAATAAATAACATGCCCATCAATATTATCAGCCAATAGATCTTTAACAATAGCAATATCAGGTTCAACTTTAATTTGTTCAGAAGGTGTATACGTTTTAATGTTGCTTTTACCAAACACAGTTGAAGCTTTAGCATGATCCTTTATCCTAACAGGAAAAGGTGGTTTCTTCAACTTTAATAGGTGAAACTACTTTTACTTCTATGGGAGGATGATATTTAAACCACTTCTCCTTGGGGAGATCAACATAGGTAGCAAAAGATTCACAAAAAGAAGATACTATCTCAGAGTCAAGTCCATATTTAGTGATAAATTTATGGAAAACATCGGTATCCATAAAAGATTTAACACAATCAAGCTTAGGTGTCGTGCCCGACTCCTTACCCTTGTCGAGGTCCCAATCTTCAGAGTTGCGTTTAATTCTTTCCAATAAATCCCATTTGAATTCAATGTCTTCATCATAAAAGAGCCAGCACAAGAAGTATCAAGCATGGTGCGATTGCTATCAGAAAGCCGAGCATAAATTTTTTGAATAATCATTTCTCTTGAGAGCTCATGATTGGGGCATGAATATGACATTGATTTAAGCCTCCCCCAAGCTTGAGCGATGCTTTCTCCTTCGCGACAACAAAAATTATATATATAATTGCGATCACGATGAACAAGATGCATAGGATAAAACTTCTGATGAAATTCCAATTTCAATCGTTTGTAGTTCCATGACCCCATATCATCACATAGCCTATACCATGTCGATGCATCTCCCTTCAAAGATAAAGGGAAGACCTTCTTCTCAACAACATCTCCGGGTACACCTGCAAGCTTAAATAATCCACAAACTTCATCCACATATATTAGATGTTCATCAGGATGCTTTGTTCCATCTCCTACAAAAGGATTAGCTAGCACTGTTTCTATCATACCCGAAGGAATTTCAAAGCAGACATTTTCATTTTCATTTTCAGTAGGTTCAGTAGGTTGAGGAGCAACTCTTTGCTCTACTGGTCGGGGTGAAGATACCCCGAACAAGCCCCTCAGAGGATTACTTTCCATAGTAACAAGTGACAATAAATTTCAGCACACTATATAAATTTTTCCTTACCAAAATCCACCTACCAAAGGCGCTTCACTCCCCGGCAACGGCGCCAGAAAAGAGTCTTGATGACCCACAAGTATAGGGGATCTATCGTAGTCCTTTCAATAAGTAAGAGTGTCGAACCCAACGAGGAGTAGAAGGAAATGATAAGCGGTTTCCAGCAAGGTATTCTCTGCAAGTACTGAAACAAGTGGTAACAGATAGTTTTGTGATAGGATAATTTGTAATGAGCAACAAGTAACAAAAGTAAATAAAGTGCAGTAAGGTGTCCCAATCCTTTTTGTAGGAAAGGACAAGCCTGGACAAACTCTTATATAGAGGACACGTGGGAATATCGTCAAGCTAGTTTTCATCACGTTCATATGATTCGCGTTCGGTACTTTGATAATTTGGTATGTGGGTGGACCGGTGCTTGGGTACTGACCTTACTTGGATAACCTCTATTGTAAGCATGCACAACTACAACAAAAGTATTAAGGTAAACCTAACCATAGCATGAAACATATGGATCCAAATCAGCCCCTTACGAAGCAACACATAAACTAGGGTTTAAGCTTCTGTCAATCTAGCAACCCATCATCTACTTATTACTTCCCAATGCCTTCCTCTAGGCCCAAATAATGGTGAAGTGTTATGTAGTCGATGTTCACATAACACCACTAGAGGTGAGACAACATACATCTCATCAAAATATCGAACAAATACAAAATTCCCATGACTACTAATAGCAAGAATTCTCCCATGTCCTCAGGAACAAACGTAACTACTCATGAAGCATATTCATGTTCATAATCAGAGGGGTATTAATATGCGTATAGGATCTAAACATATGATCTTCCACCAAATAAACCAACTAGCATCAACTACAAGGAGTAATTAACACTACTAGCAACCTACTAATACCAATCCTGGACTTAGAGACAATAATTGGATACAATAGATGAACTAGGGTTTTGAGAGGAGATGGTGCTGATGAAGATGTTGATGGAGATTGCCCTCTCCCGATGAGAGGAGCGTTGGTGATGACGATGGCGATGATTTCCCCCTCCCGGAGGGAAGTTTCCTCGACAGAACAGCTATGCCCGAGCCCTAGATTGGTTCCGCCAAGGTTCTGCCTCGTGGCGGCGGAGTTTCGTCCGAGAAGATGGCTTCTTATTTTTTCCCATCAAAAGACTTCTTATAGCAGAAGATGGCCACCGGAGGGCCACCAGGGGGCCCACAAGGTAGGGGGCGCGCCCCCACCCTCGTGGGCAGGGCGTGGACCCCCAGGTGAACTTCTTTCGCTCAGTATTTTTTATATATTCTGAAAACGTCTTCCGTGAAGTTCCAGGACTTTTGGAGCTGTGCAGAATAGGTCTGTAATATTTGCTCCTTTAATAGCCCAGAATCCCAGCTACCGGCATTATCCCTCTTTATGTAAACCTTGTAAAATAAGAGAGAATAGGCATAAGTATTGTGACATAATGTGTAATGACAACCTATAATGCAATAAATATTGATATAAAAGCATGATGCAAAATGGACGTATCACCCCTCCAAAGCTTGTTCTGGATGCTATCTTGGGGATATCTTCTTCACGAATGCGAATCTGATGATAACCCATACGGAGGTCAAGCTTGGAAAACGCCTTTGCACCTTTGAGTTGCTCGAATAGCTCATTGATATTGGGGAGTGGGTACTTGTTCTTGATTGTATTCTTGTTCAACGGACAGTAATCGACGCAAAGTCGGTCCATGCCATCCTTCTTCTAGACAAAAAGAACACCACAACCCCACAGAGATGAACTTGGTCTGATCAAACCCAGACGCTCTTGTTCATCGAGTTGTTTCTTCAATTCCTTTAGCTCCTTTGGTCAAGCTTGTATGGACGCTTGCAAACGGGTTCAGTACCTGGCTGAAGATCGATTACGAACTCAACTAGCCGGTGAGGAGGCATACCCGGAAGCTCTTCTGGAAAAACATCTTGGTACTCACAAACAACTGGAATATGAGAAATAGCATCTAACTCACCCTTCTCATTGTGAACGAACAACCGAATGGTTTCATCACGAGCGGCATAGATGATCACATCCTAAGAAGAGCGTTTCAATTTAATCTCCCTGGCAGCACAATCAAGAAAGGCCTTGTGCTGAGAAAGCCAATCAATGCCAAGAATGAGATCAATATCTGAATTGCCGAGAACAATTGGGGAAGCCAGGAATTTATTATTTCCCATCTTGATACCGACATTCGGAATAAAGCTGCTTGAGTTCAACACTTTACCCAGAGAAACAACAGACAATGGCCTAGCCAACTCTTGAAAAACAAACTCATGCTTCGATGCAAAAGGTCTTGAAATGAAAGAACGCGAAGCACCAGAATAAAACATCACTTTAGCAGGGATAGAGTTAACTAAGAGGTTACCCATGATCACATCTGAAGAATCCTCTGCTTGAGCTTCATTCAACATGTTCACCTTTGCAAACTTGGGGTTGTGTTTGACAACTGCATTGCTTGCTGATCTGACCGGAGGAGGAGGCGGAAGGCGCTTTTGAGTGCACTTGTTTGAGAAATGCCCTTTCAAACCACACCTGTGGCAAGTGACCTTTGAAAGCGGACGATGATAACGAGGAGGAGGACCACCTGTCCTCGGAGTCTGAGACTTGTTCTGATAGCCTTGGTTGGGCGGGTGGGAAGATCCATGGCCACCTTTGTTCTTTTGTTGGTAGGGCTGATGAAAAGGAGGAGGCGGAGGAAGCCAGAACTTCTATTGCTTAGCTGCCACTTGTGAGGAAGAAGGCGAGTAAACTGCATCCCTGATTCTCTTCTTTGAAGCCTCACACTTGAGCTGAGCAGCTTCTTGCTTGAGGGCCATGTTATAGAACTGATCGAACTGAGTAGGCTCAACAAGAATGAGAGCTAATTGCAGATCCTCTGTGAGGCCACCCCTGAAGTGATAGATCATGCTCTTTTCATCAGGCACGTCTTGTTTTGCGAAGCGAGCAAGAATCTAAAACTGGATGTTGTATTGATACACGGACATGCTTCCTTGCTTGAGATCGCGGAATTCCTCATGCTTGCTCTCAACAACACTTGTTGGAATGTGATGACCTCGAAAGTCCTGGCAGAAGTCAGTCCAGGTAATCAGACGAGCCCCTCTGGAATCTTTGTATTGCTGATACCAATCAGCTGCTTGGTCCTTGAGCTGAAAAGAAGCGAACTTGACGTAGTCCTTAGGCCTGACATTGCTACATTCAAAATGCTTATTGATGCCCATAAGCCAATCATCGGCGTCCATGGCCTTGTCACAGTTGCTGAAAGACTTTGGCTGATTGAGGGTAGCAAATTGAGGCTGATTGTTGAATTGCCCTTGACCTTGATTCCCTTGGGTGCCTTGGCCTTGGTTGCGCTCTTGCAAGAGTTGCAAAAGCATCTGGGTGTTGGCGTTGGTGGCTGCCATGATAGCATGCCATGCCTCCGGAGGAGGAAGAGGTGGCGCAGGTGGAGTGTTCGCCTGATCTCCATCGTTACGTTGTGGATTCATACACGTTGGAGGAGCCATCCTGAAGAGGGTGAGATCTGTTAGAACCATGATAGACATATAGACAAGCTAAATCAACGGATAGAAATTGCAACATATAGTCTTCACAATAAACATTCAAACAAAGATTGAACGAATGAATTCTAAAGTTAACATTACATGAATATTAGGGTGAGAAGCCACTTTAAAAGAGATTGAAGAATGAAAGAACAAGGTACTGATACATCTCCAACGTATCTACTTTTCCAAACACTTTTGCCCTTGTTTTGGACTCTAACTTTCATGATTTGAATGGAACTAACCCGGACTGATGCTGTTTTCAGCAGAATTACCATGGTGTTATCTATGTGCAGGAGCAAACGTTCTCCGAATGACCTGAAACTTCACGGAGACACTTTTCAAAAAATAAGAAAAATACCTGCCAAAGATTAAGGCCAGGGGGCCCACCACCTTGCCACGAGGGTGGGGGCACGCCCCCCTACATCATGGGCCCCCTGTTGCCTCTCCGACTCCAACTCCACCTCCACCTCCATGTATTGAGTTTCAGGGATAAAAATCAAGGAGAATAAATCATCGCGTTTTACGATACAAAGCCGCCGCCAAGACCTAAAACCTCTCGGGAGGGCTGATCTGGAGTCCATTCGGGGCTCCGGAGAGGGGAATCCGTCGCCATCGTGATCATCAACCATCCACCATCACCAATTTCATGATGCTCACCACCGTGCGTGAGTAATTCCATCATAGGCTTGCTGGACGGTGATGGGTTGGATGGGATCTATCATGTAATTGAGTTAGTTTTGTTAGGCTTTGATCCCTAGTGTCCACTATGTTCTGTGATTGATGTTGCTATGACTTTGCTATGCTTAATGCTTGTCACTAGGGCCCGAGTGCCATGATTTCAGATCTGAACCTATTATGTTTTCATCAATATATGAGTGTTCTTGATCCTATCTTGCAAGTCTATAGTCACCTATTATGTGTTATGATCCGTTAACCCCGAAGTGACAATAATAGGGATACTTACCGGTGATGACTGTAGTTTGAGGAGTTCATGTATTCACTATGTGTTAATGCTTTGTTCTGATTCTCTATTAAAAGGAGGCCTTAATATCCCTTAGTTTCCGTAAGGACCCCGCTGCCACGGGAGGGTAGGACAAAAGATGTCGTGCAAGTTCTTTTCCATAAGCACGTATGACTATGTTCAGAATACATGCCTACATTATATCAATGAACTGGAGCTAGTTCTGCGTCACCCTAGGTTATGACTGTTACATGATGAACCGCATCCGGCATAATTCTCCATCACCGATCCATTGCCTACGAGCTTTCCATATATTGTGCTTCGTTTCACTACTAGGGAAAACCCTAGCAGTAGCACTGGTTTTGTGCTCACTAGTAGCGCGGGTAGGCGCGCTACTAATAAGGCGCTACAGCTATTGCTTAGTAGTAACGCGTGCCGCACGCGCTACTGCTAGGACTAATAGTTGCAGCGCTTGTTCGCTCCCACGCTGCTGCTAATGTAACTACTAGCAGCGTGTTTTCTTTCCATCGCTACTAGTATTGTTTTTTTATTTTTTATTTTTAGTGTATTTATGCGCCATCGTACAAATATTGGTACAATACCAGTTATGAGGTTTACATCATTATGTCGATAACAGTGTGTCTAATGAAGGTGGATTAGGTTCAAGTGGAGGCAATATGTGGTGCATGTCAAAAGTATACTACTAATCCAAACTTGATCTATATTGGACTAGTAGTACTTTCGATGTGCACCACATGTTGCCTCCACTTGAATCTAATCCGCCAGCACAAGCTATTTAATCATCATCATAATCATTACAACAACAATATTTATTTAATCACCACTAACACTAGCTAATAATAATCATCAGTCATTACCACCAACACTAGCTATTTTATCATCACAGTAGTAGTGTAGCACATCATCATCCTGAAACTCATTTCTAGCTAATCACTCCTGCTGCTCTCTCTTAGGTAAAACAACATAAAACATGTGTAGATCTCCTCCTTGATCAAGTTGGAGCATGTAGATGAACCTGTCTCCTAATTTTGGGTAGCACATCTGTTTGCTGCCCCCTAGTACTTGTCTGCGCTCCCCCATCACATATCTGGTCCAGTCTTGCACTATTAAGCATTTATCGCTGATCTCGAACACGCTCGTCTTCGCAGTATTTGCAAATACTGAAATCCTTTTTGTCGTCAGACATTCCGATGTTCATAGTTAAAACATTAATTGAAAATCGATAGAAGACAACTACCAGGATACTCAACACACAAATCCGGGGCAGTCGATATTTCCTACATATTCTGGCAAAAGTCATGCCAAAATTCACGGAAAAATCCGGCATGACCTTTGCTAAAATAGGATATATCGAGCGCATGAAATTTGTCGGAACGGAAATGAATCAACACTCCGGCAAAACATAGGCCACTCGAAGGTGTAACATGCAAACATGACCGGCCACTTGGATATGGAGCAACACAAGATATACATTTCAAAATATCTTATAAGACTCAAATTAGCATGCATTCAATAAGCAAAAGTAAATCATCTCATGCGTCCGTACATCATCGAATATTATCACTAATACACCCCGAATAGTGTCATATATATAACATCACTAGTACAACTAAAACCCTAGCACACGACGGGTATCGGCGTGGGCGGTGGACACCCACAGAGAAGGAACCATCACGGGATCATAGCTCCAGTGAGATCCCTGGAGAACCTGCCATGTATTGGAGAACCTGTGCTCCAACCCAAACAAGTAGCGACGGACGTGCGCGTCCTCCTCACTAACACGGTGACGCACCACCTCCGCGGAGTCCTCGAGCCTCTGGACCGTCACTGGCCCACGCGACCGCCACCAAAGAAGGTTCGGGTCAACAACAGGCTGGCTCCTCACCAACCTGCGCCCCCCGGTAAGTAGCCTCTCCCAGTACCACCCCGGCGGGGCCCAGTCCCGGACATGGCCCATCTGGTCAAGCAGGTGTCGTCCTCCGCCGACTCGACGACGAGGATGCGGGATAGGCATCGTCCACGTCGATGCGGAAAAATTGCTTTAACTAAAAAAATAGCAACAAGTTCTTACTAACTAGTTCTATTAATTCAACTAGTTCTTACTAAAAATAAATTACTATAAATAAAAATATTCTAGTACCTAATTAGTACCTAGTTCTTACTAACTAATTAGTACCTAAGAACTACTGCCCTAATTACCATCTAATTTGATGAACCTATAGGGGTGGAAAGTGGTAGCGGATATTCCAATTATCCAACTATAAACTGAAATAAGTGGTCAAATTTTACTCGTTTTATGATTCATCTTAGAAATTTGATTCGTTTCCACCCTTACATGAACCCTAACTCATTTGAGCCGCATCCGCATCTGATTCGTTTCCACCCTAACTAATTTGATGGAGGTAGAAACCCTAGGCAGAGGTAGGGAGAGGGAGGAGCAGGCGTGCTCACCTCGGGTGCCTGCAACAAGGGAGGGGCAGGCGGCGTCGAGGTCATGGCCGGGGCTCCGGGGTGGTGTTGAGGTCGGGGGGCGGGGGCGGCGTCCGGGGCGGCATTGAGGTCGGGGTCGGGGGCGGCGTTGAGGTCGGGGCGGGGCCGGCGTTGAATCTGGGGTCGGGGGTGGCCTGGGGAGAGCGCGCGGCGGCCGAGGGGCGACGGCGGCAATGAGAGTGGAGTTGATTTGGGGGATGAAGTGGCCGTGGGGAAGGACGAACCGCGTGGTTAAGTCAGAAGTACCAGTAGCGCGTTCCAGAAAGGGCGCTACTGCTACGTTAGCTACAGCGCGTTCTGGAATACACGCTGCAGCTATAGCCATTTTCTGCAGAACCCGCTACTGCTATTCCTTTCGCTTTTTTCCCTTTTTATTTTCTTTTTCTTTACATTTTATTTTTTGCCTTTCTCCTTTTTCTATTTCTTTCATTTTCATTTACTTTTCTACTTGTTTTTCACTTTATTTTATTTCCGGTAGCAGCAGCGCTTTACACGTAAGCGCACTGCAGCTAAGGAGATTAGCAGTAGCGCTGGGCCATTATACGCGCTACTGCTAGGTTGGGCTAGCCATGTGCGCCCAGTTCAAACATAGCAGTAGCGCTTTTCGCTAGTACGCGCTACTGCTAAAGTCATAGCAGCAGCGCGGTTTATTTACGCGCGTTGCTACTAAGTAGCAACAGTGCTTGATTTTGTACAGCGCTACTGGTAAAATTCTGTGTATAGGCTTTTCCCTAGTAGTGTTTATTTACTTTCCCATTGCTATTGCTATCATCACTACAAAATACCAAAAACATTACTTTTACTACTGTTACCTTTTGCTACCGTTATCACTACTATCATATTACTTTGCTACTAAACACTTTGCTGCAGATATTAAGTTTCCAGGTGTGGTTGAATTGACAACTCAGTTGCCAATACCTGAGAATATTCTTTGGCTCCCCTTGTGTCGAATCAATAAATTTGGGTTGAATACCCTACCCTCGAAAACTGTTGCGATCCCCTATACTTGTGGGTTATCAAGACTATTTTCTAGCGCTGTTGCCGGGGAGCATAGCTCTATTATTTGAGTCACTTGGGATATATATCTACTTATCATTATGAAGAACTTGAGAGATCCAATAACCAAGATCTATCCCTCAACTACGAGGGAAGGTAAGGAACTGCCATCTAGCTATGCACTTGATTCACCTTCTGTTATGAGTAAATTTGCGACACCTACACCTGCTTCTGCTATTCGTTCTAATATGTCGCATGTTATTGACGATGCCACTTCTGATATGCATGATACTTATGATGAAACTACCTCTATGCCTGATACTACTATGCCACTTAGTGATTTTCTTGATGAACAACTTGATAGGGCTAGAGAAATTGAAAATATTGAATCTGATGATACTGGTGAAAGTGATGATGAAGAACCACTTGTTATTCCTAAGGGTTATGTATTTGATCAAGATGCTTTTTTAGCTATTTTAGCTTGCAGAAATAGAACTGGACTTAAAAGATTATTAGCTAATTGTAGTAAGAAATCTCTAAATGCTAGAATGAAACCTGACCCTGCTTTTGCTACTTCACCTATCTTTGTTACTGATAAGGATTATGAATTCTCTGTTGATCCTGATATAATTAGTTTGGTTGAACTGGCGGATCTCGGGTAGGGGGTCCCGAACTGTGCGTCTAGGCCGGATGGTAACAGGAGACAGGGGACACTTTGTTTTACCCAGGTTCGGGCCCTCTAGGTGGAGGTAAAACCCTACTCCTGCTTGATTAATATTGATGATACGGGTAGTACAAGAGTAGATCTACCACGAGATCAAGGAGGCTAAACCCTAGAAGCTAGCCTATGGTATGATTGTGTATGGAGTTGATTCTGTCCTACGGACTACAAACCTCCGGTTTATAGACACCGGATAGGGTTAGGGTTAAATAGAGTCGGTTACAATGGTAGGAGATCTTGAATATCCGCATCGCCAAGCTTGCCTTTCACGCCAAGGAAAGTCCCATCCGGACACGGAACGAGGTCTTTAATCATGTATCTTCATAATCCAGGAGTCCGGCTGAAGGCATAGTCCGGCTACCCGAACACCCCCTAATCCAGGACTCCCTCAGTAGCCCCTGAACCAGGCTTCAATGACGACGAGTCCAGCGTGCAAATTGTCTTCGGCATTGCAAGGCGGGTTCCCCCTCCAAGTCCTTCATAGAAGATTTTAATCACCAAGAGTAGTATCCGGCTCTGTAAAATGAGTTTCCACATATTGCCCTAAAGAGAATAATATTAGCACAAATCAAATCTGCTGACGTATCCTGCAGTGCGCCATCACACTACAGCCAAGTCCTTTACTCGAATCGTTTTATTTTTCCACCTCAGCATGTTTTGCGAGGCGGTTTCCTTGGCACGTCTTGTCAAAGCAGAGATCGTGTACCCTTTTTATGGGATTCTCATCAATACGGACGTGGGTAACCCAACCGCGCCATTTATCACGACGCTCGGGAGGTAAGCGAGTTTTATTAGGCAGGTGGGGACGCATAACCGCATCCGCCTATATAAGGGGATAAGAATCCACCCTTTTCACCTACGCCTTCTTCCTCCCTTGCCTATCCATCTCTCGCGCACCCGAGCTCCAGCGCCCAAGCCCGCACTTCCCACCTCAACCTTCTCCAGCAATGTCCGGAGCGGGAGGCAAATGGATGGTCTCCTCCGTTACGGAGGGAAAAATCAAGAAGCTAGGGAAGGCCGGGTATCTGTCCAAGGACATCGCGCACCGGCTTCCCGAGGAGGGGCAGCTCATCCCCACCCCAAGGCCCCATGAGAGGGTGGTTTTTCTCCTCCACTTCCTCCGCGGACTGGGTTTTCCACTCAACCCATTCGTCCGGGGGCTCATGTTCTACTACGGCCTAGATTTCCACGATCTGGCTCCGAACTTCATCCTCAACATCTCGGCGTTTATCGTCGTGTGCGAGGCCTTCCTCCGCGTTCCCCCACATTTAGGCCTCTGGCTCAAGACTTTCAACGTCAAGCCCAAGGTGGTGCGCGGCAGCCAGGCCGAGTGCAGAGGCGCTATGCCGGGCAAGATGGCCAACGCCCTATGGTTCGAGGGCTCTTTCATGGAGACCCTAAAGGGATGGCAATCCGGGTGGTTCTACATCACCGAGCCACGCGATCCGGAATGGACCGCGGCCCCCGCGTTCCGATCCGGACCCCCCACGCGGCTTGTGTCCTAGAAAGAGATGGGCCTGTCATGGGGTGACGAAAAAGAGGTGACCGGATTGCAAACATGCATCCGGTCCCTGGCGAACAAGCCAGTTCGGCTAGTGAATATAATCCAGGTTATGCTCGTCCGCTGGATCCTCCCGTGCCAACAACGAGATTTCAATCTGTGGGAGTTCTACCCGGCGCAGCACCAAACCCTCAACAGGCTATTCGACACGTCGTATGAAGACGCCGGGAAGGTGCTATTCAAGGGCGCCGAGGCTCCCGCATCCGCTTCCGAGGACCACAGATACAGCTCGCAGCGCCACGCTTGCAAGGTACGCCATCGACACCCTTCACAGGATGTTTTAGCCTCTTTTTTTCATAGTTTGACACTATGCGGGATCTGAACTCCCTTACCTTTGACAGGCTTGGCGGGCGGTAGCCGAGCCGATTAACTGTCCGGCTCCGCTACCCGAAGACCCAGCCCCAGCTTTACTGGTGAAGCTGCTGGCCCCGGCGCCTTATGTGGTGCCGGAGAAGAAGGCCAAGAAGAAGAAGACCACGGGGACTTGAAAGAGTGCCCGCAACGTGGTGGCGTCGGACTCGTCATCCGACGAGTCCGAGGCGCCCTCCTCCCGCGAGAACGAGGAGGAGGAAGAAGAAAACTCTCCCCCTCTAGTGGAGGGAGGAGAGAAGAGGAAGGCCGCCCCAACGGGGGAGACCGAGGGGTCCAGGAAAAGGAAGACCCCTCCGCCGGACTACACCCCTGACGCCAAAGAGGGTGAAGAGGAGTGGCCGGACAGGACCAAGCGTCTGGCGAAATTGTAAGTTCTGGTATCAGAGTAACTCATCATGTTCCTTTATTGCGCAGCTTTCCCTAATGTCTAATGTAATCATGCAGCCCGCCCCGAGCCGCACTCAACGATTCATCGAGCGGCTCCCTGGATTCATCGGACGTGAACTCTGTTCCGCCCGCTGTCTCCCCCCGCGCTGCGGATGACACCGAAGTGGCGTCGCAACGAGCTCCGGGGCAGGAGGAGGTGGTCCCGGAGGGGCCGCAAGGCGACCTCCCGGACCCCAGGAGTGAAGGGGACAAGACCCCTCAGGGCTCCAAGTCCGTCTTTAAGCCGGACACCGTGCCGGAATTTTCATCAATTCCGGACCACGCCAGGCGAACTCCTTCCAAGAGGAGCAAGCCTTCTGAGCCGGCAGCCTCCGTCCAATCGGAGGTGCTTGAAGGCGCCTCCATCGACGAGGAGCACCGTACTATTATGAGTACGGTGATCCGGAAGGTTTAGACCGCCAAGAGCGGGCTGAATGAAGCTTGCGCTGGCCTCCTAACAGGCTTCGAGGTAAGTAAAAATATGTAAAAATATTACCGCATAGACAGTAGCCCCTGATGCTCTGTTTGGTGTCCGGAAAGGAAAGCCGAATAGAGGATCTATCAAATTTTGCAGGAGTCTAACAATAAAGAGTCAATATGCGTACGCAGGCTTCGCTGCTAGCCACCGCCGCATTGACTGCAGAGGTGGATACCCTAAAACAGGGACTCGAGCGGTCGGAGCAAGAGCTCGGCCTTGCCAAGCGGGAGCTCGAGGAGAAAGAAGGTAGGGAATACATTATAAAAAGATGCCTATAGAGAGGCGTGATTGCAAAAAATAACAGGATTGAACTGCTTATTGTAGGGGCCACGACTGAGGTGGCGACCCTCAAGCAGGCGCTGTCCGAGGCCGAAAAGAAAACGGCCGCGGAGCGCACCGAGCGAGAGAAACTTGGGTCTCAGGTCGGCGAGATGCAGCAGGAGCTTCAGGCTCTTATGAAAAAAGATGAGAGTTTGGAGCTTGAGTCGAAGACCCAAGCGTCCGAGCTCGCGGCGGCCCTCGAGACTACCAAGTCTGCCAAGGCCGAAGCCCAAAAGGCCCTCCGAGAATTGGAGGATTTGAGAAAGATAGCAGCGGGTAAGGCATTCTTTATGCAAAGCAGAAATATAAAAGTAAACTACTTGTTACTTACCCGAATCCGGAGTTCTCCAGGGGCATTCGCAGAACTTCCTCGCAGCATATCTGATGCCGCCGCATTCTACCGAGCTGAAGAGGGCAGCTCGACGGAGAAGGTGTTCTGGTCTCAGTATGCTGAGGCCGGACACCGTGTGCCCTTGAGCGACCAGCTGAAATAGCTAGTCGAACTCCACAAGGCGGCCGAACAAGACATGAAGGGCTTTATAGTTCGGCTATGGCCCAGAGAGGCCCTGCCTGGGAGCTACTTCGGGCTGGTGCGGCGGCTGGTGGAGGCATGTCCAAGGCTCGAGGTCATCAAGCGCTCTGTCTGCATCGAAGGTGCCCGTAGGGCCCTTGCCCGTGTAAAGGTGCACTGGGTAAGCTGGACGGCGAGAAGCTTGTGACGGACGGGCCGCCGCCGGGGAAGGAGCATCGCAAGCCGGAGAACTACTATAAGGATGTTCTTGCGGGTGCCCGCCTTGTGGCAGATGAGTGCACCAAGGATGTAATTTTTGAATGAATTCGCTCGTGTTTATCCTGTGCGCTGAAAACTTGTTCATATGCGCTAAGCAATATTTATTGAATTTAAAATATTATTTTCTGTGCGGCCGTTTATCAAAAACTGAGAGATGGCCAGTCGTCGGCCTCTGCCCCCATGCCACGAGTGCTGGGGTGTTCAGTGATGAATCTGGGTGCTATTTTTCCCATGGTTGGGTCCTTCGAGGGAGGCGCGCAGCACGACGAACCAGGCAATCGGACTATAATGCTTGAACACTCTCACTTAGCCATAGAACGTTATAATTTTAAATTTCGGCGAAGCCCCTAGTTCGGAAGACCGAATTCGGGCGCTATCCTCGCCTAGGCTGGGGTCATCCAGCTCCTCGCTCGAAGCGGCATAAGCCTTTAGGGACTCGAAAAACCTCTCGAACAGTGACCGGTCTCTCGCCTCATCATGACAGTCAGTTTTAGCTTTCTCCACTGAGGTGCTTAACCCAGCTCAACCGGAGCACAATCGCAGTGGTTCTCCTAGTGCTACCTTAGCCGATATAGCGGAACGTAAGGCACCAAAACATAGGAGCCGGGCAAACCCAACTATTGACCCAAATCATGATTCGGAGCCGATGCATATAGTGCTATCAGTTCGGGGTGCCGCACTTGTTAAAGTGTACGGACTTCTCACACCATATTAAAGGGTACTGAAGCCCCTGGCGTACTTTCCGTACCACGATGTACGGGCGCGACATGTCATTAATGAGCATATATATGAAAAGAGTAATGCAAAAAATAGACAAAAAGCTAGGCATTGTTTATGGAGAGGCTATTTATCAAAGACGAACGATACAGATTGTGCGGTAAGCAAAAGAAATTTGACTATTCAGTATGTCCTGACCAGGGGCAGGCCGCGGAATTATATATAAGGTAGGTATATCGCTCATAACAGAGACCACCTGGGAGTTCCATGATGCGGCATGGCTTGTCTGCCTTCCTGGGTCTTGCATCGTTTGTGTGGCAATCTAATTGCCGAACAGGTCGTCCGAAGTATGGAGTCCTGAAAGTAAGAAAAAAATTAAAAAGGAATCTGGCAGCCCCTCGTACGTTTTACGCCGTATGTTGGGCGCGCTATTATTTTGCCCCTTCCCATGTGCCCATGGTATTTCAAGGGCGTAGTTATGTACGCGAGGTACTGGTTTCGCTAGGTCACGAAAGCTGAGGTTGGGGCCGCATTGCTACGCTTGCTCGGAGTGTGCTAGGCGGTCCTGCTGTAGGTTACTCCGGGCGCGCTTGGCAGTGTCTGGCTTTTTAATGGCCGGACTGGAGAATTGCCGAAGAAGGCTACTTTGTACCTCCGCTGCTAGAGCCGCCGTATGCTCCTTTGTACGAAGAGAGCATTCGGTGTTGCCGTTGACCGTAATTACTCCTCGAGGGCCTGGCATCTTGAGTTTGAGATATGCGTTGTGCGGCACCGCATTGAATTTTGCGAATGCGGTTCGTCCGAGCAGGGCGTGATAGCCACTGCGAAACGGGACTATATCGAAGATTAACTCTTCGCTTCGGAAATTTTCCGGGGATCCGAAGACGATGTCAATTGTTACTGAGCCTGTACAGTTGGCTTCTACACCTGGTATGACGCCTTTAAAGGTCGTTCTTGTGGGTTTGATCCTTGAGGGATCTATGCCCATTTTCCGCACTGTGTCCTGATAAAGTAGGTTCAGGCGCATTTTCCCGTGCCTTAGTGTGCGGCGTCGGGGCATGGCTTGGGTGAGGGACTGAGAGGCCTCTCTGTCGCGGCCACGAGGTGGCCGGTCTGCCATGTCGTGCACTGGTGATGTAGATTCTTCCTCTTCTGATCGGGGTAGTGACTTGCGCTTCGGGTAACTCTTGGAGGGGCGTTCGAGTTCATACTTTTCGGCCGCAAGGTCTTCAGTCCATCTGTAAGCTAGCAATTCTTGGGCAGCTCTAAGCTGTTGCTGCTTTTTCTTGAGGCTTCTTGCCGTGGCTAAAAGCCTGCGTTTAAAACGCTCTTGTTCGGCAGGGTCTGATGGTATGACGAATTCGTCGTCATCGAGGCTTGCTCTCGTTTTCGGAGGGAGGAGTATAGTTATCATCCTCGACATCTCGGTCTGCCGCTCTCTCATGAGGGCTGGCATTTCCATCTTCCTGTGCCGAATCTTGCTGGGGTGGGTGTTCTTCGGCGTTATCTGGGGTAGTATTATCTCCCGTGCCGGAATCACCGTTTGTCCTTTGGCGGGATTTAGAGCGGCGCCGCTGACGTCGGCATTTTGGCTATTTCTTGGGGGCGTCATCCCCCATTGTTCCGTTGCCATCTCCGTCTTTTGGAGTATCCACCATGTATATGTCATATGACAAGGTGGCGTTCCAGCGCCCTACAGGTCCTGGTTCCTGTTCGTCTCCTATATCGTCGTCCATGCCGTCGATGTCTTCGGAGCCGAAGTCTAGTATGTCGGTTAAATCGTCGACAGTGGCTACAAAGTGCGTGGTGGGTGGGTTTTGAGTTTCCTCACCATCCGTGTCCCACCCTTGCTGACCGTAGTTCGGCCAGGGCTCTCTTGATAAAGAGAGAGACTTAAGGGAATTCAGGATGTCGCCAAAAGGCGAATGCTGGAAGATGTCCGCAGCGGTGAACTCCATTACCGGCGCCCAATCGGATTTGATTGGCAGGGGTGTGGGGGGCTCAGAGTTCGAAGAGGAATCCGGCTCCTCGGAGTCACGGGCCACACGGAGTGCGGAGCTAGAGTTCGGCTCGATCACCTCTGAGATCGCAGCCCCTGAGGTAGCGTCCAACCGCTGATCCTCTGTCGACAACGTAGGTTCCGAATCAATGGTCGAAACCGGTGCGTGTGTGGCCTCCGAAGCACTGTTCGGCAGCAGAGCTATATCATGCCCATCGAGACAGCGCGGCACGCTTGGCTGTGGCTCGAATCCGTCGAAGATCAAGTTTCCACGGATGTCAGCCGTGTAGTTTAGGCTTCCAAACCTGACCTGACGGCTAGGGGCGTAGCTTTCGATCTGCTCAAGGTGGCCAAGCGAATTGGCCCGCAGTGCGAAGCCGCCGAAGACGAAGATCTGTCCGGGGAGAAAAGTCTCACCCTGGACCGCATCGTTGTTGAAGATCGAAGGAGCCATCGGGCCTAAAGGCGACGACACAGAGGAACTCTCAATGAAAGCACCAATGTCGGTGTCAAAACCGGCGGATCCCGGGTAGGGGGTCCCGAACTGTGCGTCTAGGCCGGATGGTAACAGGAGACAGGGGACACTTTGTTTTACCCAGGTTCGAGCCCTCTCGGTGGAGGTAAAACCCTACTCCTGCTTGATTAATATTGATGATATGGGCAGTACAAGAGTAGATCTACCACGAGAGCAAGGAGGCTAAACCCTAGAAGCTAGCCTATGGTATGATTGTGTATGGAGTTGATTCTGTCCTACGGACTACAACCCTCCGGTTTATATAGACACCGGATAGGGTTAGGGTTACATAGAGTCGGTTACAATGGTAGGAGATCTTGAATATCCGCATCGCCAAGCTTGCCTTCCACGCCAAGGAAAGTCCCATCCGGACACGGAATGAAGTCTTTAATCTTGTATCTTCATAATCCAGGAGTCCGGCTGAAGGTATAGTCCAGCTACCCGAACACCCCCTAATCCAGGACTCCCTCAATAATGCTGTTAGAGTGGCTACTAGAACTGGTAGAATGACTCAGGAACCTTTGTATCCTGAAGGCCACCCTAAGATAATTGAGCAAGATTCTCATAGAAATAATATAGATGCACCTAGTTCTTCTAAAAATAAGAAAAAGAAAAATGATAGGACTTTGCATGCTTCTAGTGAACCTATTGTTGAAACACCTGAGATTCCAAATGATATTTCTATTTCTGATGCTGAAACACAATCTGGTAATAAACCTGAAACTATTAATAATGTTAATAATAATGTTCATGATGATGCTCAACCTAGTAATGATAATGATATAGAAATTGAACCTGCTGTTGATCTTGATAACCCACAATCAAAGAATCAACGTTATGATAAGAAAGACTTTGTTGCTAGGAAACATGGTAAAGAAAGAGAGCCTTGGGTTCAGAAACCCATGCCTTTTCCTCCCAAACCATCCAAGAAAAAGGATAATGAGGATTTTGAGCGCTTTGCTGAAATAATTAGACCTATCTTTTTTGCATATGCGGTTAACTGATATGCTCAAAACCAATCCTTATGCTATGTATATGAAAGATATTGTTACAAATAAAAGAAAGATACCAGAAGCTGAAATTTCCACCACGCTTGCCAATTATACTTTTAAGGGTGGAATACCAAAGAAACTTGGAGATCCAGGAGTACCCACTATACCATGCTCTATTAAAAGAAATTATGTTAAAACTGCTTTATGTGATCTTGGAGCCGGTGTCAGTGTTAGGCCTCTCTCTTTATATCATAGACTTGATTTGAATAAGTTGACTCCTACTGAAATATCCTTGCAAATGGCTGATAAATCAACTGCTATACCTGTCGGTATTTGTGAGGATGTGCCTGTTGTAGTTGCAAATGTTACTATTTTAACAGACTTTGTTATTCTTGATATTCCCGAGGACGATAGTATGTCTATTATTCTTGGAAGACCCTTTTTGAATACTGCAGGGGCTGTCATTGATTGCACTAAAGGCAATGTCACTTTTCATGTTAATGGTAATGAGCATACGGTACACTTTCTGAGGAAACAACCTCAAGTTCATAGTATCAACTCTATTGGAAAAGTTTCATCGATTATATTTGGAGGTTTTGAATTTCCTCTACCTACTGTCAAGAAGAAATATGATATTCTTATTATTGGGGATGTGCATATCCCCGTTGAGGTAACATAGTGTTATTCGAAATTTCTCCGGTTCCATGTTATTTGGAATGAGTTCGTTAACAATACTTGATCAACCTTGTTAGTGGATTCCGTTTGATGATCATGAGATGGGTGAAACCAGAAGGCACAAACTTCTGTACCCACTTTTACTTTCTGTTATCTATATTAAATAAAATAAAAATAAATATTCTTCTGTCTATTATCTGATTATCCGTGCAATATAAAAATACCTCGAAAATAAAAGTTCTCCAAATGCCCTGAAAATTAAATATGATTTTTTCTAGAATATTTGAGGATTTATGGAACTGAGAACACACGAGGGGGGCAACCACCTTGCTACGAGGGTGGAGGGCGCGCCTACCCCTCTAGGGCGCGCCCCCCTGCCTCGTGGGCCCACGGTGGCCCTCCTCCACTTATTACGACACCCACACACTTCATCTTCCTCCCCCAAACACGAATAACCAACTCAATCACAAGTTCTAGCTCATCTTGCTGCCATTTTCGATCTCCTTGCTCAAAGCACCTCTCACAAAACTGCTTGTGGAGATTGTTCCTTGGTATGTGACTCCTCCATTGGTCCAATTAGTTTTTGTTCTAGTGCTTTATTCATTACAAACTTTTGCTGCTTAGATGACCCTGTTCTTGAGCTTGCATGTCAGATTTATATGGACAAAAGTAGTTTTGATGCATGATATAGGCCCTAGACACTTGTAGGAGTAGTTGCTATCAATATTATTGAGTTTGGTTTTCTTTTATTTTGAAGTTACTCAAAAATTTCAGAATTTTCAGAGGAAGAAAAATGCTTAGGAAGATCTTCCAAGGTGGTTCTTCAAAGAAGCAAGGACCCAGGCTTGCAATGCGTGATGCTGACGAAGAGCCACTAAGAGACGCTCCAGTGCGTCCTTGTGAGTGGCCTTCGGAAAATTTTATGGATCGAGCGGGAATAAAAGAAGAATTCAACGCATATTTGCGTAATGCTGATCTTGGGAGCTTCGAGGAAGAGAAGTGCAGTCAGTATCATAACCTCACTAGTTCCTTTGTGAGGAGGTTTGAATTTTCCACTTCACGTAATTCTCCAACTGTCCTGTTTGATCTTTATGATAAATCTTATACCATGGACTTAGAGGATTTTACCACTGCATGCAAACTTCCATAATGGGGTAGTATAAGGGATCCTCGCAAATCTGAATTTAGAGATTTTCTTGCTAATATAACTGTGGGAGAATCTAGAGATATTACACAAGCTACCATAGGTAGCATTCACTTTCCTGCTATACATTATTTCGCTCTCTTTATAGGTAGATGCATAAATGGTAAAGATGAGGCATGTCACGTGTGTGTCCCTGACCTCAGTATTCTTAGGAGTGCTGTGTTAGGAGAATATCATATAATTTGGGAGCCATTGTTGCACGCAGGTTGCATCTTAATAGACTTAATGGAGATTTCTTTGGTGGAATTTATGCAACCCGCCTCGCTAATTTTCTTGGTATAGATGTACGCGAAGATGATATTGAATTACCTCCTGCCTATCTAGATTTCAATGCTATGGTTCACCACCATTTTGTCGAGAGGAACGAATCACCTCTCTAGTATCGACTAATCTTTGATAGACGCCGTGCTGTTCGTATTACTCTCCCTGCTCCTGCTTTCTTTGATTATCAGGCAAGAGGAGGATATACTATTACCAAAGAGGAGGTAGATGAGTACAAGAGGAGAGAGGAGGCCGCTCGTCGCCACGCGGCAGCTCAGCAGGCGATAGCTGCTGCATCACAGTACGACACCAGCTACTATTATGGATATCAGCCAGGTCAGCTGTGGCCATAGACCAACTTAGGCCAAAATACTAAGCTTGGGGGAGTACATATTTCCCACCGACATTACATTTATGCTCACACACTCATTGCTAGATGTCGGTGCTCATACTTTTTCATTGTATCATCCATGCTAGTTTAATTTCCTTTTTATGCTTTCTTCTTGTGTGTTTAATAAACCTTAAGAAAAACCAAAAAATTTAGTTGTAGCTTTTAATTAGTTTACTTTCCATGCTTGTAGTAGTAATTAAAAAGAAAACCCAACAAGATTTCATGTTCTTCTTTTGCTTGTTGGGAGCTTTCCCGTGTAAATAGTTTTATTTCTTTTCTTTTATTTGGGGGTTGATAGGAGAAGACCATAATTAAATTGTTGAAGTGGCTCTTATATGCATTATTGCTGATATGACAAAAGAGCCCATATTGCCTAGTCTTCTCTTGTTTATTGAATGGTTGCAGATTCCAGATTAGTCCAATGCACGTGCACTATTATTATTATTCACACTATTTGGTCGTGCAAGTGAAAGGCAATTATGATGATATATGATGGACTGGCTGAGATGAGAAAAGCTGGTATGAACTCGACCTCTTTTGTTTTTGTAAATATGATTAGTTTATCATTCTTGATTCGGCCTATTATGAATAAACATGTTTGCACTGACAACTAGAGATCATAGTTTCTTATGCCATGCTTGATTAGCTATGAGATATAATGGTTTACCTTGCATGCCAACATGCTATTAAAATGGTTATGATGTGGTATGATAGGGTGGTATCCTCCTCTGAATGATTTAAGTGACTTGACTTGGCACATGTTCACACATGTAGTTGAAAGAAAATCAACATAGCCTTCATGATATTTATGTTCATGGTGGATTATATCCTACTCATGATTGCATTCAGTGTTGATTAATTTTAATGCATGTTCATGACTATTGCCGCTCTCTAGCTGGTCGCTTCCCAGTCTTTTGCTAGCCTTCACCTGTACTAGGCGGGAATACTGCTTGTGCATCCAAATTCCTTAAACCCCAAAGTTATTCCACATGAGTCCACTATACCTACCTATATACGGTATCTACCTGCCTTTCCAAGTAAATTTGTATGTGCCAAACTCTAAACCTTCAAATAAATATCCTGTTTTGTATGCTCGAATAGCTCATGTATCAACTAGTGCTGTCTGTATCTTCCATGTTAGGCGGGTTATTCTCAAGAGGAGTGGACTCCGCTCCTCACTCACGAGATAAATGGCTGGTCACCGGGATGCCCAGTCCCATGCTTTATGCAAAGTAAATCAAAATAATTGCAAACAAAACTCCCGTTGGGACTCTTGTTAGTTGGAGGCACTCGTTGTTTCGAGCAAGCCATGGATTGATGCTTGTGGTGGAAGCGGGAGCATAAACTTTACCATTCTGTTTGGGAACCGCGTATAATGTGTGTAGCATGGAAGATATCGGTATCTCTTGGTTGTTACGTTGACAATGAAAGTATACCGCTCAAAATTTTATTCACCTCTGTTTCAAAACCGAGCTCTGGCACCTCTACAAATCCCTGCTTCCCTCTGCGAAGGGCCTATTGATACGTCTCCAACGTATCTATAATTTTTATTGCTCCATGCTATCTTATCTACTGTTTTGGACTATATTGGGCTTTATTTTCCACTTTTATATTATTTCTGGGACTAACCTATTAACCGGAGGCCCGGCCCAGAATTGCTGTTTTTTGCCTATTTCAGTGCTTCGGAGAAATAGAATATCAAAAGGAGTCCAAACGGAATGAAATCTTCGGAAACGTTATTTTCTCATTAGATAAGATCCAGGAGACTTGGACCCCCCGTCAAGAAAGTCATGAGGTGGTCACGAGGGTGGGGGGCGCGCCCCCCTGCCTTGTGGGCCCCTCGAAGCTCCACCGAAGTACTTGTTCCTCCTATATATACCTACGTACCCCCAAACGATCGGGGACGGAGCCAAAACCTAATTCCACTGCCGCAACTTTCTGTATCCACTTGATCCCATCTTGGGACCTGTTCCGGAGCTCCGCCGGAAGGGGAATCGATCACTGAGGGCTTCTACATCATCATCCAAGCCTCTTCGACCTACGGGTCCATAGTTAATAGCTAGATGGCTTCTTCTCTCTTTTTGGATCTCAATACAATGTCCCCCCCTCTCTTGTGGAGATCTATTCGATGTGATCTTCTTTTTGCGGTGTGTTTGTTGAGACCGATGAATTGTGGGTTTATGATCAAGTCTATCTATGAATAATATTTGAATCTTCTCTGAATTCTTTTATGTATGATTGGTTATCTTTGCAAGTCTCGTCAAATTATCAGTTTGGTTTGGCCTACTAGATTGGTTTTTCTTGCCATGGGAGAAGTGCTTTGCTCTGGGTTCGATCTTGCGGTGTCCTTTCCCAGTGACACAAGGGGCAGCAAGGCACGTATTGTATTGTTGCCATCGAGGATAACAAGATGGGGTTTTTATCATATTGCATGAAACTATCCCTCTACATCATGTCATCTTGCTTAAGGCGTTACTCTGTTTTTAACTTAATACTCTAGATGCATGCTGGATAGCGGTCGATGAGTGGAGTAATAGTAGTAGATGCAGGCTAGATAACTATTCTCAATTCTGTAAATTGCTCAACAGTAATTTGTCCACCCACCGTAGAATACATATGCTCTTGAGAGAAGCCACTAGTGAAACCTATGGCCCCCAGGTCTCTTTCTCATCATATCAATCTCCATCACTTTATTATTGCTTTGCTTTTACTTTGCCCTTTACTTTTTACTTTGCATCTCTATACCAAAAATACCAAAAATATTATTTATCATCTCTATCAGATCTCACTTTCGTAAGTGACCATGAAGGGATTGACAACCCCTAAGCGCGTTGGTTGCGTTGATCTATTGTTTTTTGTGTAGGTACAAGGGACTCGAGCGTAGCCTCCTACTGGATTGATACCTTGGTTTTCAAAAACTGAGGGAAATACTTACGCTACTTTGCTGCATCATCCTCTCCTCTTCGGGGAAATCCAACATAGTGCTCAAGAGGTAGCAAGAAGAATGTCTGGCGCCGTTGCCGGGGAGTCTGTGCAAAAGTCAACATACCAAGTACCCGTCACAATCCCTATCTCCCGAAATATATTATCTGCCATTTGCCTCTCGTTTTCCTCTCCCCCACGTCACCCTTGCCGTTTTATTCGTCCTCTCTCTCTCTCTATCCTCCCTCTCTTTCTCTATTTGCCTCTTTTTGCCTGTTTGCTTTTGTTTGCTCGTGTGTTAGTTTGCTTGTTTGTCGCGGTGGCTCAAGATAATGCTAAATTGTGTGACTTCACCAATACCAACAACAATCACTACAAAAAAATACACTTCCGTGATGATACGTGTTTGTCATAGTAGGTCGCTTTTTTTGTCATGCATGTACATCCATGACAAATTTATGACATAATCAAGATAGTCATACCTGTGCTGTCGTAGAAGTGTTCCATGACATTACCAAAATTATCATCACGGAAGTGTCCACTTCCATGACAATAAATCACGCGTCACAGAAGTGCTTTCGTCAAGGGTGACCGACACGTGGCATCCACCGTAACGGAACACCGTTAAGCTATCGGGTCGGGTTTTGGATCCGATAACCCGTTAACATCCCCGACCAATGGGGATTTTCCACGTGTAAAATCATCATTGGCTCATCGTTAGGACGTATGTCATCCACTCACTGGACAGAAGGCGCCTATGATACGTCGACACGTGGCACGGCCCAAAAGTGGACCATTCCTGTGAAAAGGCCGGCCCATTTGACTTGTTCAAAAGCTGGCGGGCCGGCCCATGGAAAGCCTGTTAATGGCCTGTTCGCATATAGCCCATTTATAGCCCGCTAACCCAAGGCCCGTTACGCCCTATCCGAATTAGGCCCAGTAGCGTCCTCTGGCCGTCCAATATGATTCCAGCCTGTTTTCACTTCTGCCCCATGTATAGCCGATGACGACTTTCGGCCCATATGAGGCCCTTTGTAAATCTTGGCCCATTAGCGGCCCGTGCTCACTAGTGCAGAACCGGGCAATAGCACCCGTTCGTAAGGGCCTTTAGTGCCGGTTATGGAACCGGCACTAAAGTTTTGGCACTAAAGCCCCCCCCCCCCATTTAGTACCGGTTCGGCACGAACCGGCGCTAAAGTGCCACCACGTGGCGTGAGCTCGCGCCCTGGTATGGGGGACCTTTAGTACCGGTTGGTGTTACCAACCGGTTTTTTTTTGAAAATTTTGGAAATTTTTTTTGATTTTTTTTTTGATTTTTAATTTTTCTGAATTATTTGATGATTTAGTCTCTAATCACCTCTCTTAACTGCTCAAGTGTGGATCACTCATTCCAAATCATCTAACTTCCCGACCGGTCACCTATCCCTCTCACTACTCCAGCCCGAGCACGCTTAACTTTCAGGTTCTATTCTCCTTCGTTTCCGAGTCTGCACTTGTTGTTTTCCTGACAATAGTAAGATGTCAATCCTATTAACCCTCAGGAGTTTAGCTTAAGCATGAAATCATACATTTCACCGTTTGAGTTTGAAACTATTATTCTAAAAAAACAGTAATTATTTAGTAACGCTAATATATCTTGAATAAGTTTGACCATAGTTTAACCATAGTTTGACCAGATTTGACCAAAATTCAAAAAATTGAAATAATTATTTAGTAACACTAATATTCTTGAATAATTATGTAGTAACACTAATATTTCTTGAATAAGTAGTTTGACCATAGTTTGACCCGATTTGAACAAAATTCAAAAAAAACTGAGATACTTATTTAGTAACACTAATATTATTGCGTAATTATTTAGTAACACTCTATATTTCTTGAATCAGTTGTTTGACCGGTTTGACAAGATTTAACCAAAATTCAAAAAAACATAAATTAGAGCATATCTTTTTTTCCTTTTACAATTTGTCATTTCAAAAATTGTCCTAAACCTTAAACCCGGGACGTAAACGTCGGAAACTCTATGCTAAATAGTAAAAACTAAGGGTTTAGACCATAAATCCTAACCCTAAACGCTGAAATCTAAACCATAGCACTAAACGCTAAAAACGTCCAAAAAAACGTCTAAAACGCCCAAAAACTCTATTTTCCCTTTGGAATTTTGTGATTTTAAAAAATTGTCAAAACGGAAAACTGGTATATTATATGTATTTTTCAGCAGATCAATCTTTTTGTTCTGCAAATTTTGATATATTATATGTATTTTTCTGAATTAGGATGATTTAGCTATGATTTTTTCAAGTTTGAAAATTGCCCTATAGTCCCGGTTTGTGTCTCCAACCGGTACTATAGGTCAGACCCTTTAGTACCGGTTCATGGCACGAACCGGTACTAAAGGTCTAACCTTTAGTACCGGTTCGTGCCATGAACCGGTACTAAAGGTTCAACACGAATCGGCATTAATGCAAATCTGTTCGAACCGGCACTAATGATACCATTAGTACCGGGCCAAAATCAAACTGGCACTAATGTGCTTCACGTTTGACCCTTTTTCTACTAGTGGCTGAAACTGGCCCGTAATGAACAGTGTATCACTTTACACCCATTAACGGCCCGTGGTGAAACTGGCCCGTAATGAAGAGTGTATCACTTTATACCCATTAATGGCCCGTTATTCCGTTGGGCCATCTCCAGCGCATGTTATCTTTCGGCCTTCTCAGAGCCCATTTATCCTTGGGCCCATTTCCGGCATTCGTTTACTTACGGCCCGTTACTGTCATTTTCTGCTTATGGGCCAAATTCATCCCATGGTTACAGTCGGCCCGTTTGTGGTCCGTTAATACGTTGGGCCATTTTCATAGCGTCATCAAATACGGCCTATTAACGATGGCTCGTTATGGTAGGCCCATGAACGGACGATTCCAACTCTAGCCCGTTTATGGCCAAAATGCGGTCTGTTTGGCCCATGTTTGGCCAATCGATCATACGGCCCGTATAAGGCCCATTGATGATACGGCCCATAGAAGGCCCATTGATGATACGGCCCGTGGAAGGCCCATTGTTTCTACGGCCCATAGAAGGCCCACTGTTTCTATGGCCCGTAGAAGGCCCACTGTTTCTACGACCCGTAGAAGGCCCACTGTTTGTACGGCCCGTAGGAGGCCTAGTGTCACTACAGTAAATATTGGCCCATGGTTATTGTGGCTTAGTTTTAAAAAATAGGTTATTGCAGCCACTAGCAAGCCGCAGAAAAAGGACTGCACTGACTACAAGCAAACAAATAAACAAGACAACAAGGAAATAAATAAGCAAGCAACTTACACTAGGCTATCATGGCTATTACACATATTACATCCACTGGGCATCAAAGTTCGCCACCAATGCAAATATAGGGAACACAACAGCATATAAACGCCGTAGCAAAACAAGTCTAGAACTGAAACCACTTCAGAAGAGCTCAAGAAACAATATCGTGGGTACCCATAATGCTGGCAAGATGCTTAGCAAGCTTATTAAGTTTCTCTTGTTTGGCACTTAAGTCCTCTAGCGCTTGCTATTGCACCAGAAAGTATGCATCTCAATTTTGCAGGGACTTCCTCAGTCCTTCGGCTTCCTGTCGCATACCATCTGATCGATGTCTTTCAACTTGAAGTTGAGACTCAAGAAGCCGAACTAATTCAGGCAATGAGTTCGAAGAGCTGGTGCTAGTAGTGGTAGCCAGTAACTCGAACACTACATCAAGACAGGACTTTGGGGTTGTCTCAGTGTCTTCAATATAGTTTTTATCAGCTTTCTTGGAGACCAATAGGGATGTCTCACTATCTTGAACCTTATCTGCATTACTTCCTTTACCATTGCATAACAGGGTACTCTTCTCAAATATTTCATCCACGTTCTAAAAGAGAAACAAACAAACACATCACAGGTTTACAATGTAGTATATGAAACTCATTTTGGTAAACCAGTTTAGTAGTAAGGTGGACAGGATAACAGCATGAAACAAACATATATCTATGTAGTATGGTCACTGTATGGTCTATATCATTCTAGTTTATGTTGCCAAATCACGTGTAAAAACAATTTGAATCATATCTATTTAAGACAAAGCAGCATAGACATAATATAAGTGTGGGAAACTACATAGCAATAACAACACTTGTAATGTGCATGGCGTGAGAACATAACTGTTTATTCAACTGAAACTGAAATCAACATAGAGCAAGTTACAACAGCAAACAACCAAACACGTTGAAGAAACAGGTTTAAAACATACCTGTTGCGCCATTGGAGTTTCAATTGCATCCTTCAAATATGAAATTAGTTGGTATCAGTAAATACAGTGATGCAAGAGCAAAGTAGTATGAACCATAGCTACGGAACCTGACCTGAGAACAATTCTTCTTCTGCTTTAAGCGTTGACTTCGGGTTCGGAGTGGTGGTCCTCGTGATTTGGGCACTGCAGCTGCCTTACTAACTGCTCGTGTTTGGGTGCTCTGTGGTGGAGACGGTGCTGTGTCAACGGGAACTAGGTGTCTATCTGCTAGGGTTGGGGTTAGAAGGGGTGTAGCTGGTTCTCTGTCCAACTGGGTAGGGGTACAATCTGCATGAGTGTGGGTTATGTGTGGTGGGGCGGGTTCTTAGGCAAGTACAACCGTGGTTCTATCTGCATCAACAGGTAGCTCGATCTTTTCTGAAGACCGTGTTTTTACTCCCACAGATACTACCATCACTCCCTCCAATTGAAATGGCTGATAAACAAGAAAAGTAATTGAATGTACAGACATTGTAAGATAGACAGGTGCAATGGATAGTAGGGAAGAAAACAGGGCATGAAATAATTCACATTTATGTTGTGCAAGTAAACAGAATAGCAGGACATAATTTCACATATATGATGGCTAATTAAACAGGATAGCATGACACAATTTCACATGTATGATGGCTAACTAAACAGGATAGAATGACATACTTCAAAATATGATGACTATGTAAACAGGATGACATGATATAACTATACGATGTGTCTATTAAAGTGGTTGGCATGCCATAAATCACAAACATGCCGTTGATGGAAACATGATGGCATGATATAATTCACGGATAGAATGACATAATTTAAATATGATGACTATGTAAACAGGATGAGATGATATAACTATATTATTTCTTTAGAAAATGGGTTGGCAAGCCATAATTCAGATACATGCTATCTATGTAAACTTCATGGCATGACATAATTCAAGTATATGATTTATATACTAAGGAAGTGAGCAGAGGGCCATCGCATATATGATGTGTCAACTAAGGAGATGGCATTCAATATTGTGTATATGATGTAAAAGCTAAGCATTGCAATACAACATATGCATTATATGAGTAATATAACCCTGCCAAGTTTGAGCATACACCTCAGGTGGATAATAGGACTGGTCATCTGCCTATGAATCCTCCTCTGAAGAGCTATCTGTAACCAGCAAGATATCTGCTTCAGCAGGTAGCATTGTCTGCTCTAAAGACCTTGTTTTCACTCCAGATTTCTCCATCACCAATTCAAATGGCTGATGCACAGGAAGAGCAGTTGAATATACAAACATTGTCGACAAAAGCAATGAGAAATACAAAAAAGGACGACATGATATAATTCACATATATGACGCTTGCCTAAACAACATGGCATTGCATAATTCGCATACATAATGCCTTCCGACAAGATAACATTGCACAATTCACATATATAATGTCTTGCAACAAGATGGCATTGTATAATTCACATATATGGTAATTAGACACTAAACAGGTGGCATTCACACAAAGCATGTCTAAACTAAGCAAATGACATAGCAATGCAAGATACCATACGCACGATATGAGCAACATAACCCTGCCAAGTTAGGGCATGCACCTCGGGGGTGGGGGGGGTGGGGATATGACTGGTCATCTGTCTCTGAATCCACCTCTGAGGAGCTATCACTAACCAGCAAGACATGCGCTTCGTCAGATAGCATTGTCTGCTCTGAAGACGTTGTTTCCACTCCAGATTTTCCATGACCATGCCAAATGGCTGATGCACGGGAAGAGTAATTGAATGTACTAAAATTGTTGATAAATTTAACACATAATAAAAAATGATGGCATGATATAATTCACATATAAGATGACTGGCTAACCAGGGTGGCATTGCAAAATTCACATATATGATGCCTGGCTAGACAAGATGGCATTGCATGATTCACATATACAATAAAGAAACTAAACAGATGGCATTGACACAAAGCATGTCTAAACTAAGCAGATGACATCTTTGATGTATACAGTAAGCAATGCAAGGCACCATATGCATGATATTACCAACATCAGCATGCCAAGTTAGAGCGAAGACCTCATGGGGTAAATAGGTGTGGTCTTCTCCTTCTGAATCCCCCTCATAATAGTTATCTTCCTCTTGATTACGATCTGAAATGGGTGGAGGGGGGCTGCCTTTGCGCCCACCATGGAACGACATCTGCATGAAATTTTAGTGCGATGCAAGGCTCGTCTCTTTTGCTCTAGATGATCAGTTCCATTGTGTACAATAACTGGCATGCATAGGAATAAAACATAGTGAGATTATGTAAGGAGTGCATGCACAAATCCAGAGTCATGGTAGCAAAGTGTGGACAGACTCAAAACCAATGATAGCAGGTAGATAATAGCTTTAGTTAAAAAATACAGATAATGGCTCCTTTAATGTTTGTTTGCACCCAACATGAAACTCATAGTAGACACCGGAGATTAACCAGATAGTAGACAGATAGTACTGATTGCTGCCCCAATATGTACCCCACAACCATTTAAAAACTCAAGTTTCAGCATTAGTTTGGACCTGACTCGGAGTCTAATAGGTGAACACGACGATAATGTAGCATGTCATCATATTAAGCGACGCATAACGTAAGCAGACACGGAAGAGTGCGACCTCTCTTTCGGACCCGTGTAGTCATCAAGGTCATCTGCTCAGTTGATGATGGTAATGCAGTTGTCGTGGCTGCCGGCGGCTGGGAAGAAGATCTGAGGCGGCGAAAGACAGTCTGGAGCGCGGATCCCTGCTGTGGTGAACCCTTTCGTCGTTGGAGCAGCTGAGCTGGGGTGGAACACAGCGCCGCAGGAGCAGGACAAACCACACAACGTTTTCTTTGACACATATCTGTAACAAAGGTAATTGAGTAAGGGCTTGTTTGAATTTGAGGATTCTAACAATGCAGGGATAGGAAATAGACAGGAATAGGATAGGAATGCACGTGCAAAATAGAGAATTTAAAAACATAGGATTTCTGCCAATCTGGGTGTTTGATTCACAACAATTGGAAGATCACAGGATGCAAAAAAGTATGGTGAGATTAAGTCAAACCACAAGAAAATGTACGGTTATAATGCTATTATGCTACTATCTCTTAGTCTTGTGCTTGATGAATAGGAATATGAAAAGGAGGAGAAGTGGAAATTAGAATTCCTACGGTTTTTCTTTCAAGGAGACACTAAAGGAACAAATCCTACAGTTTTCCTTTGCTCCATTCCTTTGCACCAAATTCATGAAAAGTAGTACCATAGGAAACTTTCCAATTCCGATGTTTTTCATTCGCTTTTCCTTTCAATCACTGGCAATTCTAGTAGGCAGGCTTGAGCAACGAAAATCCTACACTAAATTTTTTTGTGCTACTTCTATTACTTTGGACCCAGGCCACTTCCATACTAGCTCAACTCCCAGGCCATCGACAAATGCACAGCTCAAATGCGCAAAGATAAATAATGATGGCGTTTAAGAGAGTCCATGACGGATAGCTAAGTTGCCTGGTACCTCACTGCTTGTCATATAGTAGGATAAAATAATTGTATTTCCCGTTACTATGAGTGCTCAGTGGACAATATATATAACATGTAGAGTAAAAAAGAGATGCAACAAGTGTACAACCTCTTTGGCGAAGCCATGTCAATCTTAGCGTGATTGGGTTGGCCGGTGAGGATGCTCCGGCTGACTTGGCTGTCGGAGGAGGGGAAGAAGATCTTAGGCGTCTAGAGATGGAGCCCGAGGTACTGCTCCGCTGTGATGGAGGGTTTCGTCGTTGGAGCAGCTCCGGTGAGTTGTATGATGACAAGGCTGAAGCAGGACAAGAGAGACAACGAACAACGTTAACCTGAGTGGAATTCTAATAGCATCTCCAATACATGACGTAAAATACATAAACACAAAGTGCTAGATGTAAAATACATCAGCCGCTCATCTCTGAACTTAACCGTCGAAACTAAATTTAACTATCAAAACTGAACTTAACAGTCGAAACTAAACTTAAATGTCAAAACTGAATTTTGGTGTTGAAACTGAATGCACTAGCAAGGTGAGGCTACACATTGGTCGACTGACTTTTTCATCTCTGGTCAGTCGATTTTGCAGCCGTTGGATACGAAATCAAGGGCCTGCGGTTCATCTTCAACCTCCAACCCCCTGAGCCGGCCAAACAGCAGCCCCTCGCCGCCCGCGGGGGGCGGTGTGCCGCCCCGCCCACCCCGACAACACTCCCCACCGCAGGTCCACCGCCGCCCCGGCCATCCTTCTAGGCCCCCCTATGCCAAGCGTTTTCTTCGGCGATCCCCACGCCACCGCCCCGCCAACACTCCGCCACCGCCGGCGACCACCACCCCCATCCTGAACCCTAAGATAGATAGTGGGGTACCTCTCCGGCGAGCCCCCCTCCCCGCCGCGGCTAGTTCTTCCTTCACCCCGGTGGCATCGGAGTGCAGTGTAGCTAAATCGGAGCAGCATCGCAAGCCAGAGCAAGAGCAGCAGCGCGAGCAAGAGCAATAGCAAGAGCATACCAGGCAGGGGACCAAGAGCAAGAGCAGAGCAGCAGTGCGAGCGAGAGCTGAAGCAGCAATGGGTCCTACTGATGTGGACGTCGCCACCAAGGGAGCGACGCCGTGGAGGAACTGGCCGGCAACGCCGCCGTGGATGGAGCTGCGTCGTGTCGGCTCGGGACCAAGCGCCGGCAGCACCGTGAGATCGAATCAAGAAAAAATACGGCGATTAGTGTACAACCTCTTTGGTGGCGCCGATTAGGCCGCAGCTTCATCCGAGGAAACGGTGATGATGTTGCTCTTCCGGTGGTGTAGGTGAAGATGACGGTGTGGGAATGGAGGTGGCGTGAAAGACGAGGGGAACGTCAGGGCAGCTCCTTGGAGGTGGAGGACGGTGTATCTGAACCGGCGGGACGATGAGATCGACGACGGATCCTCATCTAGTATGGTGGATGAGGGACGTCGAGGTGTTGCTGTGGACAACGTCGTCGGGGAAGAGGCTCCGGTTGGGTGGCGGACGGAGCAGGGTGTGGGGTTTCATCGCGGGTTTTCGCGGCCTCGATGTACGAATGGGTGGGCGGATGGGATGGCAGTGGGGAACCATGGCTTAGAGACGCGCTTGTCCGAAATGTGGGGTAGATTTGAGGTGGTTCTTTCAGTTCAGGGGTAGCACGGGCATTTCGCGTGTCGGGATTTCATAGGAGGTGGGAGTTGTCGTGCGCGTTGTAATTTCGGAATAGCAAGGCGCGGGTTGAGATTGATGGAGTTGTCGGAGCACAACGAGACAAAGATATATCTTAAATATTTTGGGCTAACAAGGCGCGTGTTGAAGAGGCGGGAGTTTCCCAGCACGATAGACAGGGATGCTAGCTTGAATTTTCGGCATAACAAGGCACGGCTTGAAATTTCAGAAGAACAAGCTTAACGTGTACCCAAAAAAAGACAATTTGCACCTCAACACGCACAACACACACACAAACACCATTTAGACTAGAGTAAGGCACACGTGCATTGCACGCATGAGATTTGGCAACCAAATTATGAATAAATACCACATTATAGCATGCAAGATTTGAGTCATATATGCATGATGTAGATGTTCGTTTAATTCTTATAGTTCATTTCATTCAAAATCATCTAGTTTTTATAAGAAAGCTAATCTATTTTAAGATTTATGGAATTGTGCGTCGTAAGACATAAAGTAAAAACAAATAATGGAAAATCATGTAGAAAAACCTTTGGGCAATTCTGATATGGAAGATTCTAGAACAAATAAGAAGTGCTTGTGTTTTGATGTTTGTGCATTATGTTTAAGTTCAACCATGGAGTCTTCTAGATTATACATGTGGCGAAATCTGGTGGAATCTAGATGATATCCAACGGCCAGTAGTGCTCAAATTTGCCATCTTTGGACCATCGGATTTGCCTCATCCAACGACCATCTTTCAAAGTTAAAGTTACCCGCACACAATGTAAAAAAATATATAATATAATATATATAGGGGTATAGATATAGATATGTGTTGCAAAAGCCACCCATGATCTCCAATTAGAATAGTGTGTCCATGCACGGATGCGACGTGGCCAAATGATGTCTGCCATCAGTATCTCAAATTCAAATCAGTCTGACCTTGTTCAATGTGTATACATTACAACATGCTCGTTTCCAAACCACACCACGCAGATCTCCGTTATATTCATGCATGCATGGGTTTCAAACATCAAGATCTCTTATTCAAATATTTGAATCAACTTTACATTGATTGTGACCTCACCTATTCAGCTATTCTTTTACACCCACACAGTAGTCTTCTCTTTATAATTCTACCACTAACCTTCTCTCGTGCATGCATGCACACACACTACCAGTCGACATTATCCATCGCACGCATGCAATCTTTTTCTTCAGATCGGTCTCCCATGAAGGCACACACCAACACACATCCCCTCTCCATCATATCTGGCATTCTTTATTTCTCACGCGTGCATGCGCTACGATCGATGTTCCTCTATGTATGTGTGTATATAGCTAGGTCTTTCATAGTTTTCCACACAAACCGATCAATCGATATATCCAGTGAGGTCTCACCCTCTTTCACACGTCGACATCGATCAATCTATACCTCTCTATATAGGATTAACATATATAGCTAATACACCCACATTAATTATGTATCCAACGTCCCCCTCCCATCATCCATGCCTTCCGCTTCATCTCTCAGATGCGTGCACAATGGCGAAGACAGGGGCAGTAAGGGCCCTGCCCCCTCCCCCCTAACATCACTATATATCAAGGCAAATATGAATGTGATCATTAGACAATTGCTGCTAAAAATGGTTCAAGTTCATGAATTGACCCTCCTCGTAAAGGATTAGCAATGCTTGGCCCCCTAGCTCATTTATTTTTCATGGCTCCGCCACTGCGTGCATCAGCGCACGTGTTCGCCCTCTCTCTCTAAATATCGATCTCGCACTTGTGCATTCCTTCATAGTCTCCCTCCACTCGGCCCCTCGCACCATCTTCTAGCCCCCCACAGGATTTTGCCACATGTACAACCTAGAAGATTCCATGGTTGAACTTAAGCATAATGCACAAACCCCAAAACAATAGTGGTTCTCTTTTGTTCTAGAATCTTCCGTATCATAACTGCCCAAACTTTTTTCTAGTTGAATTGCCATTATTTGTTTTTACTTTATGCTTTACAACGCACAATTCCATGAATCATAAAATAGATTAAGGGCCTCTTTGATTCAAAGGATTCTCAAAGGAATTTTGGAGGATTCTAATCATTAGGAATTTTTCCTATCTTGGTTGTTTGATTCGTAGGATTGTAAACCATAGGAATTTTTCCATATGATTCATTTGCACTAGATTTCATAGGAAACATCCCATCCACTCAAACCTCTTTGAAAGAATTCTGCGTTTTTTCTATGCACAATCAAACACTCGTACAATCCTGTAGGATTCAAGACGACATTCCACTATAATCCCATGTTTTTCCTATTCCCGCGTTCTTAGCTTTTTTATAACAACTAATTGATTTTGAATGAGATGAACTATAAGAATTAAACGAAGGGCTACATCAGGCATATATGACTCAGAGCTTACATGCTATAGTGTGGTATTTATTCATAATTTGGTTGCAAAATCTGATGCGTGCAATGCACGTGTACCTTTCAAGTAAGTGCAAAACACGTAAATTAGAATACCAATGGCACGCTACACAGTGTCTCTCTTATAGTTCATGAAGCCACGTGGAACATGTGTAGGCGTTGTCGCGACCTCCTTGCGTGGATTGATCACAGTGACGTGTTGCTGGTTCCAGAAGAATGTACTCGTCCTCCTTGAGACATACTGGCGGTACATGCACGAAGCGAAGATGTGCATGCACGCCATGCACGCACTCATTCCTCGCACGCACACGCGGGTACAAGGGCGGACGCAATTTTGTACCAAGATCCCCCCCCCCCATGTGATAATTTGATGCGTGTAAAGTCATTCACTTCATTGATGTTCAATTAATATAGCACATGCAAATTGAGTGGACGTGAGGGCGGAAGAAAGACATTATTACTCCACTGCGTGCATGCGAGTAGTTAAATCGTTGGTTGCTAGTAGTATTTCCATTGGTCTCCTTCGTATTTTGTGCCAATTTTTGACAGTAACATAATATTTACGCATTTGAGCAGTGTAGTAGTACTTGAAGTTTATGTTCCGCTAAACTCATCGAGAGCCATTTCGGGCCTCGAAACCGAAACCATCAATTAATCTTTACCTTGTTCCCATCACATTCGAAAGCCTGCTCACACCTACTAGTAGTACATACCAAACCTGAATGTGTTCCCACTATGCAGGTATTAGTACTAGTGCTAGTACTTAGGTTATAAAAAGGGGAACTACCTAACCAAAAATTACTCTACCTTTCCTCCTCATAAGTGCTTGTTCATCTTCCGTCGTTGCCATGGGCGGTGAGCAGAGCTCTAGGTCGAGAACTACTCGTAACAAGGGAGCGACAACCAAGGCTGCGGAAACAAAAGAGAGGGCTCGCTGCCACGAAGAGACCTCGAAAGATCTCTCACGGGCAGGCGATGGCTCCCAGGAGCGCCCTAGCCGCGGAGGCGAACATGTCGAGCCGGCGGAGCTGGAGTCGTTATCCCTCGTCGGCATGCCCAATCAGCTCAATAAGCAGAAGGAGTTCATCCAAGGCTTGATGGAGTTGCTGAAGGAGAGCCTCGACGACATGCCCGCTGAGCTCAATCAGCAGGGGGAGTTGACCGCCGGCTTGGCGATGCTGCTGAAGAAGAGCATTGCCTCGGAGAAGAAGGTGACCGGCGAAATCCTGCGACTTCGGGAGGACAATGCGAAGCTCTGCCACAAGATCGACCTATTGAAGGAGAAGAACGCCGACTGGAAGAAGCTGCATGAGAATAGTAGTTCCTCGATGAAGATGCTGCAGGCCCTAGCCATGGAACAGAAGGAAGAGTTGGCGAAGCTCCGCATTGAGCACCCGACTGGTGTCAAGGTACGTAATATGGCTGTGGAACAGATGATGAAGGCTCGCGTCGAGAAATGCCGCGTCATGGACACAATGATGAAGATGACGGAGAAGACGCGCAAGGAGATGGAGGTCGTGGAGGCGATGAAGAAGCAGTTACGACTCCGCGGCGAATTAGATCATTTGGGGTGATAATCTTCCTTCTTCTTTTGCTCCTGTGTTTCATCTTTTGCTTCGGGTGTTTCGCCGCACGTGTCACATTCTCTGTGAGGCATGAATAGAACAATGTTTTTTTTGAGGGAATGAATAGAACAATGCTAACAATGAGATGGCTAGCAAATTAGATTATTTTTATCGTCATATGGCACTAGGCTGCCGTGTTTCGTGCTCCCCCGTCGCAGTACTACTCCAGTGGAAAACTTGAGTATACCGCACGGTTCTTTGCTCCTCCTCGATCAGGTCGTCGGTGCATTTATACGAGCAGTCAAATCACAAGGCCCCGCCTTCCAGCAGTAATGAGCCGTCAAATCACAAAGGCCCTCGCCTCTTGTGAAACCGACCAAGCTAGACTGCCCTGCCCTCTAGCCTTTTAAAAAATGTATACTTTTGTACAGCAGTAGTATCGATGGATTGCGCCATGGAGCAAAACTTGAAATTAAAAAAAGGTGGTACATATAGAGAGCGCTCGTCGCCAAATTATGCATATATTACTATTAAAAAGGCTAGTCACAATAATGGTGTCCAGCACAACCCACCCCTCAAATAAAACTAAGAGGGTGCATGGATACATTTTAGTCCCATGACTAAAAGTAGTGGGACTAAAACATGCTAGCCTCACCCATGCTTGGATCCAAATACTAAAAAGGCTAAAATCAAGTTAATGAGCATTTATTATCCTCCAAACCCTCCAATCCAGCACTCGCTTGTGTTAAAGTAGAGGAGTTAAATGAGTAGAGAGAGGACTAATCCACATTTTAGTAGGGGTACCCCTGACTAAAAATTTTTAGTCTCAAGACTAGTTTTAGCCCCTCTTTAGTCAGGGGTACTTGGAACTTTAGCCTCTTAAAGAGATTATTTTTAGTTAGACTAAAATAAGTCCCTTGGATCCAAGCACCCTCCAAGCATCCTGGAATTCTTTGACAAAACTAAGCACCCTGAAATTCTTTGACAACTAAACTGCTGGCTATATGATGTTGGCCATATATATTGTACGTATATAATGTGAAGAAACGAGTGGTAGTACTATACCAACTAAAAGATGAAATGTAAGAAATACTAGTATGTACGTACTGAAGAGTTAAAGTAACGACAAGAAACATAACATAGTTCTGCTGGGGGCTCAGCACAACACACCCCTCAAATTAAATTAAGCACACCTGAAATTAAACTTTGCAACTATTCCAGTAGACACTGCACTAGAACCACCATGAGCAACGACACTGCCACCTTACTCGGAGTCCTCGTCCACGTCCTCGACTTCGTCCTTGTCCCTCTTCCTCTTGGCCGATACTTCTTTGCTTGAACCGCACACTTGGTTGTTGATCTTCATCCAACCATTGTAGATATTGAAGCAAAGGTAGCCATCCATTGAAGTGTAGTGGATGTGGTCTATATCTAGTACATTCCGCTGCCATGCACGATGATGAAACGTGTATGGAGGTTTCTCCAGTTTACCGTACGAAGGATGAACCATGGATCCTGCCAGGGTCAGCATTGAAGGCTGACGAGCGGACACCAGCCGATTCTTCTGGAGGTCGAAGGTGTTGCCTACAACGAGGCCTATCCGATGCAGGACTTCTTTATCGTTACCAAAGTCTACAGTAATGAATTTGACTAGGTTGCTCTCGAGGAAGTCCTTAAAATCCTGGCACTCAACGTCGGCATGGCATATGTGGTAGACCAAGCATAAGTCATGCACGCAAACCTGGATCACAGTGGGCTTCTTCCTCTCTTCATCCTTTAGATCCTTCTCTCGTCCCAGGACTGTGGTGTACTCAACATCTAGCCCAGCGACCCACTCATTGTCTGAGTCTTCGAACATCCGTCTGAAGCGAGAAAGGCATCCTTTCACCGTCGCGAAAGAATGGGTGTAGATGACGTCGAACTCATCGCCGGTTATGGTTGTAACCTTGTACTCACTGCCGATCCTGGAGATTTGGGACGCCATGGATTTGGGAGGAGGGTTAGGATTAGTGGAACTGCCGTAATGTGAATGGACGGGATGACTAGGAGCGAACCGCCGTAGTATTGAAGGACGTGCGAGGACGAGTAGGAGCGAACTGTCAGCATGCGAATGGTAGGGTAGTGGCTTTCCATTCTCCCATGATACGGGCTTATGAGAGCCCTTAGATCTGAGATCGAACGGTTGCATGGCGTGATTCTGGACCTATGGGTGAATATCCTATCCTGGAGGGTTATTCTGCAAATTTTCAGCAACTTAGCATGCGACCATTTGATCTCAGATCCAACGGCTGCCAGTAGCCCGTATCATGGTCTCGCCTACCACGACCGTCGCGTCGCTCGCGCGATCGCGGCCTTGGAGATTTAACACGGTGCGTTAGGCTATCTGATGTTGGCATGTCATACATAGTCATCACTTAGTCACTCATAGTACAACAAGGTTGGCTATAAGTGTATTTTTTTACTCCTCTCTATCTCTTTCTTCGTACTCAAGGAAGAAATGGTGCTAAGCGCGTGTATTTATTGCATTTTCCAAGGAGTGACCTCTTCCAATGAAATGGTGTTGCTAAGTTTGCTTCATTTAATTAGCTATAGACTCAAAATTGTCTTCTCACCTAGGTACACGCGCTTAGCACCGCTTCTTCCTTGGGTCACCAAACTAGTCTCTCTCTTCTTGATTAACTTGCCACATCAGACTTTATGCTTATGTGGCAAGCTTAAGCACCTGTAGGAGCAAGTAAAAGTAAGTACAATAGTGCGCTTTACATGGCATTTTTGCATATGTGGAGGAAAGAGAGGCAAGGAAAAAGTGGAGAGGTGGGCTCTCATGCAAGAGCCAGCCTCTACTACATGGTGGAGCGTTGGGAGAGGCACCTATATGGAGGTGGTCAGGAATCTGGGAGACTCACGCCGGTCGTAGCGCCACAGTTAAAATGATAATGGCAAGTCCAATCACGGGGCCCCACCTATCCAGCAGTAACTCGCTGTCAAAACACACAACCCTATGTTTGCAGCAACCTACTCCCTCATCTTCTCGCGTCTCTATCGAACCGACTAGGCGGAACTGCCCCGCCGCCTACCGCGCAGGAAAAGCCCCGCCCTCGACTTCTAAATAGTATGCAATATACTAATTTTGTATCCATGGATTGCGCCCGCTCCATGGAGCAAAGAGTCTAGAAAACGGAGGAGAGACGGTGGTCTTGCAATAGAGAAGAGGGAGAGGCGAGACGGTGGTTTTGGAATGTAGATGATGGAGAGGAGAGGAGGTGGTTTTGCAATGGAGAAGAGGGAGAGGAGCGTGCGGCAGTGATTTAGGATTGGACGAGAGGGCCGACGCGCTCTGACTGGATCAAAATCAAAATCAATTTGGTGACATGCATTCACATTTTGCTTGTTAAATACAGTACATGGTCAAACTTTGACCCAAAATACGTGAAACAACAAAAAAATACTTCCAAGACCAGCGTCGCTCTTCTGCTCTTCTCCTCTTAAACCACCACTGCTCCTCTCCTGTTCCAATCTAAGTGCAGCGCCGCTCCTCTCCTCTTCCATTTCAAAACCACCGCCCCTCCTCTCCTGTTCCAGTCCAAAACCAGCATCGCTCCTGTCGCGTTCTAATCCAAAACCAGCGCTGCTCCTCTCCTCTTCCATTCAAAAACCACCGCCGGCGAATGAAGGTGCTGTGGAGAAGTAGATCGATGGAGGAGTACAACCGATACATGACGATCGCAGACGGCGACCCTGTGAAGGTAGCTAGGATGTTGGAGATACAGTCTTGGTTTGACAACAAGGACCAACTAGCGGCGACGGCGACGTCCATGGCCAAATATCTACAATAGAGCAAAAAGGCGGCGATACTCCTAGAGGGAGTCGCGCCGGAGTACATAGAGCTGCTCCTCTGGGCCATGGAGCAAACAGATTCACCGAATCTGATCATGAGGGAGCGGTGGTGCGAGTATTGATCCCAGATGGAGCATCCACCAGAGATTGAAGGATCGAGCATCTATAGGGTGCCGTTTGTGAGGGTGTACTGCCAGAGCGAGCCGGTGGAGTCTTTGTCAACCGAACCCAACTGCAAGTAGAGAAAAGCAGTTGGCCCGATGACGCTTCCCCGCCATCGTCTCCCTCGCCATTCACATCGTCTCACGGGGCGGCTATCTGCCGCCGAGGAATAGGAGGGGGCTGCCCTCCCCCAGCCCAATAGTCGGGCAGGTTGTGAATTGTCAGGAGGAGCTTAGGGTTGTCAGTATTTGAAAGTTGTGATTTGTGTTTTGTGTTGTGTATTTTGAGACTACTTTCAGATATGAATGTCTTTTGAATTTAGATTTGCAGTATTGAGCATATGAAGTATTTTATGAATTCTAGATATCTATTTTTAGCACTTAAAAAAATGTAGTTTCATAGGAGTATAAAGTGCAGACAATGTGATTCTCAGAGAAGAAACTGCAAGTTTCAGTTTTAGATAAGAAACTGCAAGTTCAGTTTCAGATAAGAAACTGCAACTTTCAGAGGCAGAGAATTTATATTAACACGGCCTTTTTAAACAGGGTTAACATCATGTTGGAAGTTTTATTCATGGTCGAAAATGGAACTACCAGCCAGTTAACATCATGCTGATCAACATTCATGCACAGCACATCTTCATATGATGCACAGTCAAAATGCCCACACAATGTCGAGTGTGCGAAACACAGAGAAAACGAGGGACGAAGTTTTGGCATGTATTGGACGTGGTTTTGGGCTGCCCCGTCTAGGCTTTCATTTTTAACATGCGTAGACCACGTCCTCGGATGGGAGGTCCATAGGCCTGTTTGTATTTTCTTAGGGCCGTCATGTATCGACCGGCCTAAGGACCTCCCATCCGAGGTTTTATTTTTGGCAGCCCAATTTATGTATTTTTTTTGAAGAAAATGCAGATGTCTGTTCTATTTTTATATAAGAATAGGAACGCCAGGTCCAACTTATGTTTCCCTTCTAACTATATTGTATATATTTAAATTATTTTATATGTTGACTGTTTAGTTCACATAATTGGCAAATAGATGACCGCTCTCGCGATCCCCTTCGGCCCCGCCACCACCTCCACCCTCGCCGCCGCCCCCGCCACTACCTCCACCCTCGCCGCCGCCATAGATCTCGCCGCCAACCCCCGCCTCCTGACTCCGGGCGCGCCTGCCCCCCTCAGCAAGTCCGCTCACGCGCCCCATGGAGTCGCCGGCCATATCCACGGGGGAATGGCTGGAAGACAGGAAGATGTACAAGATGCATCTCCCACATGTCTACAAAGCCGTCCCGCGGATGGTCCAGCCGCTCGACTCCGTTGCGCCAGCGGTGCTGCGGGAGACTCGAGGGAGGAGATGGAGGGAGCGGGCGATGCGGATCCGCGACGACGCTCTCTCCTAGACCCAGTGCACGTGCGAATGGAGGGAAGCAGAGGAGGAAGCTGCGAGGGAGGAAGCCAAGGAGGGACCGAATCTGTTCTCTCACTCGCGCATGTATGCTCGGATGTGCAAGGATCATGTGGATTGGGAGCTGCTGAATCTAGCCCTGTGGATCTACTTCAAAGGAGATTTCTCGGAGAAGCACAGGATGCCCCACCCCAGTGAGCCGCCGATTGCGTTCGTTCGATGGGCAAAAGGAGAAGTGAATTCAGGAGATCCACGCCGTGCTACGAGATGGGAATGCTTGACTGGACTCTAGCCCACCAGCACGCCACCGGAGCCGGAGTAGGTGGATCCCCTACCTTACCTCTCCCCAAACCTGTAGAAGATTGAAATTAGGCTTGCAATCTGCTTCAATTGAGCTGTCTGGTGGTTATTTCTGCTTCCTGAGAGACAACATCTGGCTGGAGGATGAGAAGGAACCAGGAACTCCGATGAATTTCCCCTATCACAATGGAGGGAGCGCCGGTTGGTCAGTGGTACGGCCCACCTCTGCCCCAAATGGGGGCACAATCTGTGCAGGCTCCTGTAATTACCCAAGATCAATCTGCTGGAGGTTCTGACTCTCAGATCAGTGGGAAATCTCAAGGCAAGAATCAACAAAAGAAGAGATAGGACATCCAGAAAACTGCTTCTGCCCCTGCTTCGGGCCTTATGGCATACTCTGAGGTGATCTTCTACAACTGTGGGGAACTAGGGCATCATTTGGATAAATGTCTCAAGCACAATAGTTGTTTTATCTGCAAAATGGTTACCCATAAAGTTGAGAATTGCCCTGTCAGAAGTAAAACCCACAATTCTGCTAGATATGTTGGAAGTGCTGCTCCAGGATTATGTCCACCATTGACAGAATATTCCGTGACACGAAATTAGATAGTTTTTTCCCCTTTCTAGTTGTAGAGCTCTGCCCAGATGTGGTAGTGACCACACTCCTTTGCTTTGGGACTCTGGTCTTAACCAAACTCCAAAGAGCAATAGTTTTAAATTTGAAAAGTGGTGGTTGCTTAGAGAAGATTTTACTGAGCTAGTCAGGAAAATCTGGAATTAGCCTACTGGGAGCAGCTGCCCCCTAGAAAATTGGCAGATCAAAATCAGGAGATTTAGAAGAACTACCAAATGGTGGAACTCCAATGAGGAAGCTAATCTTAGAAGATACAAAAGGCTTCTCCTCCTTGAGTTTGATTCTCTAGATATTAAGGTAGAAACCACTGACCTCTCTGAGGCTGAGACTAATAGATTAAACTTTATCCATGGAGAGCTCAAGAAAATTTGGCTTCAAGAAGAAATCAAAGCCAAACAAAGGTCTAGAGATAGGAACATTAAGGAGGGTGATAGAAATACTGCTTACTTCCATGCAGTAGCTAACCAGAGGAGGAGGAAAACCATCATTCACTCCCTTGATGGTCCTAATGGCCCTGTTACTGAGGTAAATGAGATGCTGAAAGTGGCTAGTGACTTCTACAAGGACCTGTTTAAGAAATAAAACCCTTATGGGTTCTCTCTACAAAACATTTTTTTCTCTACTTCTGAAAAAGTCTCTCCTGCTAAAAATGAGGTGCTAGAAGCCCCTTTTTCAGAGACAGAGGTGAAGGAAGCCATTTTTAGCTCTTATCCTGATGGGGCTCCTGGTCCTAATGGGATTCCCTTCTTGTTTTACCAGCATTTTTGGGACTTGGTGAAAAATGATCTCTTAGATCTTTTCCAAGCCTTTCATAGAGGAGAGTTGGATCCACCAACTTACTCATGGGGGCTCTGTTGGGGTCAAGTTAAATAATTGTGAAAGTGATTTTTTCCTTGCTGGTAAAGGCCTTAGGCAAGGTGACCCCATCTCCCCGCTTTTGTTTAATTTAGTAGTGGACATTCTTACTAAAATGCTGAGCAAAGCTGCTGATCATAGTATGATTGCAGGGCTCTGTCCTGAGGTCTGCTTTGGTGGCATCATCTGCCTTCAATATGCAAATGATACCATCCTTTTCTTAGACAACGACTCCACACATGCTAGCAATATGAAAACTGTTCTAACCTGGTTTGAACAAGTCTCAGGCATGAGAATCAACTACTCTAAAAGTGAACTCATCCCTATCAACATGGATGACCAGGAATTAGCTGACTTCCTCTCTATTCTAGTCTGCAATAAAGGTAACTTCCCCATTAAGTACCAAGGTATTCCTCTCCACTATGATAAACCGAGGAGAGAGGATGTCCAACCCCTTCTGGATAAAATCATTAAAAGGATTGCTGGGTGGAGGTGCAAACTTCTCTCTTACAGAGGTAGATTGATCCTCATACAAGCTTGTTTGGCTAGCATTCCAGTGTATCTCCTCTCCTTCTTCAAGTTCCCTAAATGGGCAGTGAACCTCATCAATTCTCAGATGTCTCATTGCTTGTGGAATGATTTTGAGGGAAATAGGAAGCTACACCTTGCTAATTGGGCCCTAGTCTCTATGAAAAAAGATTTTGGAGGCCTAGGCATACCTAACCTCCAAGAAATTAACATCTGTCTTCTAGGGTCTTGGATTGAAAGATTCTATGTGGAAGACCTGAAACCCTGGAAGCTTCTTATTGCCCATAAATACCTAGGAAATAAACCTAATATTTTTGTCCCTTCCTCCAACCCTAAGACCTCTAGATTCTGGAAAGGATTAAAATCTATTATGCATGCTGTGAAATTTGGCTACAGATGGAACATAGGGGATGGGAGCAGAACCAGGTTCTGGGAAGATACTTGGTTTGGCACATCCCCCCTAGCAGTCCAATTTTGGCCTATTTACTCTGTCTGCAATGAACTTAACAGAAGTGTCAATGAAGTTTGGGACGGTCAATGCCTAAAACTCTCTTTTAGAAGGAACTTTAGTGATAGTCCCATGGAACAATGGTTCCAGTTGGAGGAAATTGCCAAAAGCATTACCTTTACTGCCGAGCCGAATGCCCTGATTTGGCAGCTCGACAATAAGGGGAAGTATTCCTCCAGCTCCCTCTATCATGTTATCAACTTTAGTGGGGTTCAACTCGTGTTTATCCCTGCTCTCTGGAAATTGAGAGTTCCCCCTAAAATTCATGTATTTCTCTGGCTTCTCTCCAAAAACAAATTGATGACTAGGGATAACCTTAGGAAGAGACACATCATCAAACCCCTTGATTGTGTTTACTGCTTGGAACAAGAGTCTTGTTCTCACCTATTTTTCGAATGTATAGTTGCTAAACATCTCTAGGCCCACATTGAGGAATATTTCTCTAGTCAGATTGGCTCATCCTTCGAATCCGTCGCCAGATTCTGGATTGCTACCAAAAAGTGCTTAGTTTTAAACACTGTTAGCTCAGCTGTCCTTTGGTGCCTCTGGAAATATAGAAATGCTATGATTTTCAGTAACTCCTCCTGGATTTCCATTCTACAGGTCTTGAGGTTGATCAGGAACATGGTGAGGAACTGGGCGATTCTCTCCTCCAGATCGGACAAGGACAAGTTGATGAGCTTCGTGGAAACCCTAACAAGATCCCTCCAGAAACCGTTGGAGATCACTTGTGGCTGAACAAGGCTCGACATGCTCTGGGGCTGGACCCGTGGGCTCATCTCAAGATCTCTGATGAAGATGATGGACACCTAGCGCCAAAAAAGAGGGACATCCACCATGCTACGCCTTCCAGCCCGGTGTCTCTGCTTGCTTACTAGTTGCCACAGGTTGACACGGCCCCTCGGCTGAAGACCATGAAGGCTTCGCTGGACCCTCCTTGTGTCATTTGAGTGCTCTATCCGCTCTGCCTTTGGCACCGCTCGGGTGATTTGTGTTATTCAGAGAACTTGCTCATCCACCCCCCTAGTTTGTAGCTTTTCTACCTTTGCTTTCGAACTGCTCTTTGAGCTGCTGTATCAGAATATGTCGTGGTTTCGTTCTCAGCAATGGAACCTGGGAGATGCTCCCTGTTTTTCTAAAAATATATATTTTATATGTTATTATATAAAGCTTGGTAAGACTGTAAATTTAAGGACGAATGTAATAATATCACTTATTATTTAAATATATTTATAACAAAATGCTCAGCCCCTTTTTATTTTTTGATAACATTGCTGGCCCAACCCAACATTATAATTAGAATTAGCCCAGCAAAATCGTGTATTTCGAGAAAGTGAAAATGGGCTGTAATTTTTTAGGAAATAAAATAAATGGGCCGCATGGACGCTACATTATTTGTTCACCCAACCCAGCTAATGGCTGAAATTCAAAAAAAAGATCAAATTGACTGTAAATTCTACCGCGCAAAAAAGACTGTAAATTCTGAAAAAATGGGTTGAATATGTGCAACATTTTTGGAGGCTGAAATGTGGGCCAATAGGTCGAAGCCAATGCAAGCCGTTGTCAATTTAGTCAACAAATGATTCTGACATGTTAGCCGTTGGATTTACATCCAACGGCCGGCATCCATCTTCAATCTCTCGTCTTCTCCCTCCAGCGCTGCCGGGACCACGTCCCGCCTCCTGCTGCTAGCAGCTCTGCTTAGCACGCTTCGCTATGAAGCGCTACTCCACCATTGGCCAGGCCATTCCTCCAACCCCTCCATACCTCCTGTTCTTCTCCACTGACTGCCGAACCACATCGCACTAGAACCAGTTAACCCTCGTACACCTCTCTATTTGCGACTCTACTCCCGCGTCTTCCCATCTCAGGCTCGTTGCTGTCCGGGGCCTCGCCGTCATCCACCACCTTGGATGCGCTCGGCGCGACGTGGTCAACGTGGTCAACGAACGACACCATCGGAAGTAGACTGTGCGTGGAGAGGCTGACAGCTGGGTCCACGGCCGGACACAAGGAAATGCCTCCTTATTACACGCAAAATAAAGATTCCTCCACCTGACATCTGGGACCCACCGGAAGGGCCTCTGTATTTCGCGAAATAAAGTGCCCCCCGCTGACATGTCGGACCCACCAGCTATCTTCGCACGCAAGGAAGTGCCTCCTTATTACGCACAAAAAAATAAATATTCCCCCTGCCAGCTGGAACCCAGCATAGTGGGAGGCTGACTTGTGGGCCTACCAAGTTGACGGGGACGGAGGGCTTTGTCAACTTAGTCAATATGAACGATTCTAGCTCCTGTTACCGTACGATATTCATCCAACGGCCGTAGTGCTTCTTCAACCTCTGGTCTTCTTGCTCCAACCGCCCAAACGAGCACCGGTCGTGCCGCATGCTCCTACCTCCCGTGGCCGGCTGTGATGCCGCGGAGGCCTCACCACCCCCTACTACTCCCACCGCTGGCCAGGCCATCCCTCTACTCACACACACCCCCTGTTATTCTGCAGCGACAGCAGCCTCACACCGCAGCCGAACCAGTGAACTCTCGTACTCCTCTTCGGGTGGGCATCCACTGCTGCGTCTTCCCTGGCTCCGAGTCGTCCCCTTCCTAGTCCTCGCCGTCATCCACCGCCCTGGTGCTCTTGGTGCAGCGTGGTCAACGTGGTCAACGACCAACTTCCATCGGAAGAGTACTGTATGTGGAGAGGCTGACAGCTGGGTCCACGACAGCCGCAAGGAAGTGCCTCCTTATTACGCGGAAAATAATTATTCCTCCACCTGACAACCGGGGACCCACCGGACGGGCCACCAGTATTTTGCGAAAAAAATCGTTTCCCCCTGACTGCAGAGACCCATCGGACGGGCCACCGTATTTCGCGAAAAAAACGTTCCCCCCGCTGTCAGTTTGGACCCACCGGAAGTGCCTCCTTATTACGCACAAAAAAATGAATACTCCCTCGGCTAGCTGGGACCCACCTTGCTGGGAGACTGACTTGTGGGCCTACTAAGTTGACGGGGACGAAGGGCGTTGTCAACTTAGTCAATATGAACGATTCTAGCTCCAGTGACCGTATGATGTCCATCCAACGGCCGTAGTGCTTCTTCAACCTCTGGTCTTCTTGCTCCAGCCGCCCAAAGCAGCGCCGGTCGTGCCGCATGCTCCTGCCTCCCCTGGCCGACTGTGCTGCCGCAGAGGCCTCACCTCCCCCTACTATTCCCACCGCTGGCCAGGCCCTACGACGACGGTAGCCTCACACCGCAACCGAACCAGTGAACCCTCGTAGTCCTCTCCGCGCGGGCTTCCACTGCCGCGTCGTCCCCTTCCTAGGCCTCGCCGTCGTCCACCGCCGTGGTTCTCTCCGTGCGGCGTGGTCAACGTGGTCAAGGAACGACTTCCATCGGAAGAGTACTGTACATGGAGAGGCTGACAGCTGGGTCCACGGCCACAGCCCAGTTTTTTTGTGATTTGCCAAGTAAATCGCTTTGTCAGGCCTGTTGGGCTGCAAATCTTTCAAGACGGGGAGAGCTTTCATTCGGCTATCCGAGAAAATGGCCCATCAGTAATGAGCAATGGGTTGTACATTTTTAAAACACATCAAACCGGCAATTAGTTTCGAATATCTTTTTTTCATTTCAAGATTTTAAATTACATTAATTTTTATGCATGGAGAATTTGTTGGATTTTATATTGATATACAATTATTTTTTAAATCAGTTTGAATGTGAGTCGAAATTTAGGGATTAAAAACAGTTCGGACCACACCGAAATATGCAAAATTTCGTATAATTTTTTAACCGTTGCCACAATATGGGCTGTAATGCTAACAAAAAAGAATATGGGCTCCAAAAAAACCTTAAGAATTAGCAAATGGGCTGTAAATTATTAGAAATAATGGCAGATGGGTTGTATGTTGTTTTCCACAGATTTGAGGGTTTCCTAAAAAAGGTTGACACACAAGCACTGACTGTTGGATGTCCATCCAACGGCCGTCGTGCTTCTTCAATCTCAGCTCTTCTTGCTCCAGCCACTCAAACAAGCGCCGGCGGGACTGCCTGCTCCCTCCTCCTCGCGGCCGGCTGTGCTGCCGCGCAGGCCTCACCGCCCGACCGTACTCCCATCGCTGGCCTAGCCATCCCTCTACTCACCCACACCTACTGTTATTCTCCGGCGACGGCAGACGAACTAGTAAACCCTCGTATAGTCATACTCCCCTCCGCGTGGGAAACAATTGCCGAGTCTTCACTGCCTCCGTGTCGTCCCCTTCCTAGGCCTCGCCGTTGTCCACCGCCCTGGTGCTCTCGCACGGCGTGGTCAACGTGGTCAAGGAACGACTTCCATCGGACGTGGACTGTACGTGGAGAGGCTGACAGCTGGGTCCACGGCCGCAGCAAGGAAGTGCCTCCTTATTATGCGAAAAATAACGATTCCTCCACCTAACAGTTGGGACCCACCGGACGGGCCATTGTATTTCGCGAAAAAATGTTTCCCCCTGACTGCTGGGACCCACCAGCTACATCTTCGCACGCAAGGAAGTGCGTCCGGGCAAAAAACGATTCACCCCCTGATAGTCGGGACCCACCTGGTCGAAGCGTACGTAGCGTTGTCATTCTGGTCGCGAACGTGTACGTACATACTGGTCGATGTAGAGGCACACACGTGTCGTAGTAGAGGCACGCACGTAGCATTTACACGTACGTACAGCGGCCAGGGTGCAAGAAAGAAAATAAGGCCACGTATGTGTACATACGGGCAGGGTCTCGAACGCCTACTCGCGCATACGTACGGTGAGGGCTCGTGTACATGGCTGGGTCGGAACGGAGAAACAGCGTCGTCGTCGTGTTCATGGGGCGGCAACGGAATGCGTCGTGTTCATGTGGAGGCAACAGAATGCGTCGTGTTCATCGGGAGGGCTTGGATGGAACAGGCGATGGAAACGAGGCCTGGCGTACCGCAGAATGGAGCAAACGGCCTTGTGTTCGACCGGCCACGTTCGAAACAGGATCATGTTCATCGGGAGGGGTCTGGCGTACCGCAAAATGGAGCAAACGAACCTCCTATGGTCGAAACAGGGGTCCTGTTGATCGGGAGTGGTGTGGCGTACCGCAAAACGGAGGAAACAGACTTGTGTTGGAGTGCTACGGTCGAAACGGGGGTCCTGTTCATCGGGAGGGGTGTGGCGTACCGCAAAACGGGACTCCACAGGATACTGTTCATCACCACCGTCGACCTCCTCCAGCCTCCATGGGCTCCTGTTCATCCAGCCTCCACGGGCTCCTGTTCATCCAGCCTCCACCGCGCGCTACTCCACCTGCTACTATTCAACCACCCCTCCACCATCTACTGTTCATCCAGACCTCCACGCCACGGGGTCCTGTTCAACCACCCCTCCACGGGCACCCCTCCACCGTCTACTGTTCATCCAACCCTCCACACCACGGGGTCCTGTTCATCCACCCCTCCACGGGCACCCCTCCACCGTCTACTGTTCATCCAGCCCTCCACCACACCACGGGGTCCTGTTCATCCAGAGGCAACGCCACCGCTCACTGTTCATCCAAACCCCCCCGCAACGCTCACTGTTTATCCCATCGATCGGCTTCAGTTAGCGGCAGTAGCGAAGGAATCGCTCGATCGGGTTCAGTTAATAGCCATCGATTGATCGCTCGGGTTCAGTAACATGTAGCCTGCAGTGCAATCGCTCGGGTTCAGTTAGAGCCCAACACCTCGCTCGGGTTCAGTTAGAGCCAACGCCTCGCACACACACGCGTACGTGTACAAGAGAAACAGCGCATCGCTCGGCCCCCGACCTCCCACCGTAACCGGGAACTCCCCGAAATTTTCCTCCCCTTCTACCACGGTTTTTTCCATCATGGACGGCCCAAAGAATGTCATGCAGCTGCGTCTCCGGCCTGCCCCAAACGAAAAGCCCATTTTCTGTCATGATTTTCTGTCATAGAAGTAGGAGCCCACCACATCTATGATGATACCGGGTTTTGTCACAATTATCATCATAGAAGTGTCATATGTATGACAGAAAAAAATTCATTCGGCCCAAAATGTCACGGATGTGTCTTTTTTTTGTAGTGGGTGATTTTATTAGCACTCTGATTGCTCCTCTTACCAATGCAGAATCTTGTGAAATTAATGCTGGTTTGCTGAATCTTGTCATGAAAGATCCATTTTCTGGCCTTCCTAGTGAAGATGCCGCTACCCATCTTAATAGCTTCGTTAATTTGTGTGATTTGCAAAAGAAGAAAGATGTGGATAATGATATTGTTAAATTGAAGCTATTTCCTTTTTCTGTTAGAGATCGCGCTAAAGCTTGGTTTTCATCTTTGCCTAAAAATAGTATTGATTCATGGAACAAGTGCAAAGATGCTTTTATCTCTAAGTATTTTCCTCCTGCTAAGATCATCTCGCTTAGAAACGACATTATGAATTTTAAGCAACTTGATCATGAACATGTTCCACAAGCTTGGGAGAGAATGAAATTAATGATATGTAATTGCCCTACTCATGGTTTAAATTTGTGGATGATTATACAAAAAATTTATGCCGGATTGACTTTTGCTTCTAGAAATCTTTTAGATTCGGCCACGGGAGGCCCTTCTATGGAAATCACTTTAGGAGATGCTACTAAACTCCTAGATAATATTATGGTTAATTATTCTCAATGGCACACTGAAAGATCTACTAATAAAAAAGTGCATGCGATAGAAGAAATTAATGTTTTGAGTGGAAAGATGGATGAACTTATGAAATTATTTGCTACTAAGAGTGTCTCTTCTGATCCTAATGATATGCCTTTGTCTACTTTGATTGAGAATAATAATGAATCTATGGATGTGAATTTTGTTGGTAGGAATAATTTTGGTAACAACGCGTATAGAGGGAATTCTAATCCTAGGCCTTATCCTAGTAATCCTTCTAATAATTATTGAAATTCCTACAACAACTCTTATGGAAATTATAATAAGATGCCCTCTGATTTTGAATCTAATATTAAATAATTTATTACTATGCAAAAGAATTTTAATACTATGATTGAAGAAAAATTGCTTGAAGTTGATGATTTGGCTAGGAACGTTGATATAATTTCTCTTGAGGTTGATTCTTTAAAGCTTAGATATATTCCTCCTAAGCATGATATCATTGAGTCTCTCAAATCCATGAGAATTTCCATTGATGAGTGCAAGGAAAGAACCGCTTGGACGCGTGCTATGAAAGATGCCTTTATTAAAGCGTGTTCTAACAATTCCTATGAAAATCAAGATGAAGATCTAAAAGTTATTGATGTGTCTCCTATTAAATCTTTCTTTTCCAATATAAATCTTGATGAAACTGAATATGATCCACCTTTACCTAGAAGGCGTTCTAAAAATTCGGAGTATTTAGATCTTGATGATGAAATTGATAAAAGTGGGATTGAAAGAAATAAAACTCTAGATGTTGCTAAACCCACTATATTGGATTTCAAGGAATTTAATTATGAAAATTGCTCTTTAATTAATTGTATTTCCTTGTTGCAATCCGTGCTAAATTCTCCTTATGCTTATAGTCAAAATAAAGCCTTTACTGAACATATCGTTGATGCCTTGATGCAATCTTATGAAGAAAAACTTGAGTTGAAAGTTTCTATCCCTAGAAAACTTTATGATGAGTGGGAACCTACTATTAAAATTAAAATTAAAGATTATGAGTTTTATGCTTTGTGTGATTTGGGTGCTAGTGTCTCTACTATTCCCAAAACATTGTGTGATTTGCTAGATTTCCATGATTTTGATGATTGCTCTCTAAACTTGCGTCTTGCAGATTCCACTATTAAGAAACCTATCAGAAGAATTAATGATGTTCTTACTGTTGCAAATAGGAATTATGTGCCCTTAGATTTTATCGTTCTTGATATAGATTGCAATCCTTCTTGCCCTATTATTCTTGGTAGACCTTTCCTTAGAACAGTTGGTGCAATTATTGATATGAAGGAAGGGAATATTAGAATTCAATTTCCATTAAAAAAGGGCATGGAACACTTTCCTAGGAAGAAAATAAAATTTCCATATGAATCTATCATGAGAGCCACTTATGGATTGCCTACCAAAGATGGCAATACCTAGATCTATCCTTGCTTGTTATGCCTAGCTAGGGGCGTTAAACGATAGCGCTTGTTGGGAGGCAACCCAATTTTATTTTTATTCCTTTCTTTTTGCTTCTGTTTAGTAATAAATAATTTATCTATCCTCTGCTTTGGTTGTGTTTTTTCTGTTTAATTAGTGTTTGTGCCAAGTAGAACCGTTGGGATGACTTGGGGAAAGTCTTGTTGAACTTGCTGTCAAAAACAGAAACTTTAGCCCTCACGAGAACTGCTGTAATTTTTATTTGGAAAGTGCTATTTAGTTAATTATTTTTTCAGATGTTTAATAGATAAATTATTCACGTCCAGAAATTTATTTTAGAATTTTTGGGGTTCCAGATCTTGCGCTAGCTACAGATTACTACAGACTGTTCTGTTTTTGACAGATTCTGTTTTTCGTGTGTTGTTTGCTTATTTTGATGAATCTATGGCTAGTAAAATAGTTTATAATCCATAGAAAATTTGGAATACAGTAGGTATAACACCACTATAAATAAAGAATTAGTTCATTACAGTACCTTGAAGTGGTCTTTTGTTTTCTTTCGCTAACGGAGCTCACGAGATTTTCTACTTTAAGTTTTGTGTTGTGAAGTTTTCAAGTTTTGGGTAAAGATTTGATGGATTATGGAACAAGGAGTGGCAAGAGCCTAAGCTTGGGGATGCCCATGGCATCCCCAAGATAATCTAAGGACACCTAAAATCCAAAGCTTGGGGATGCCCCGGAAGGCATCCCCTCTTTCGTCTACTTCTATCGGTAACTTTACTTGGAGCTATATTTTTATTCACTACATGATATGTGTTTTGTTTGGAGTCTTTTATGATTTGAGTCTTTGCTTGTTATTCTACCACAATCATCCTTGCTGTACACGCCTTTTTATAGAGCCATACATGATTTGGAATTTGATAGAATACTCTTTGTGCTTCACTTATATCTTTTGAGCTTTATAATTTTGCTCTAGTGCTTCACTTATATCTTTTAGAGCACGGTGGTGGATTTGTTTTATAGAAACTATTGATCTCTCATGCTTCACTTAGATTATTTTGAGAGTCTTAATAGCATGGTAATTTGCTTAAAATCTTAATATGCTTGGTATGCAATATTAGTAATAAAACTTTCTTATGAGTGTGTTGAATACTAAGAAAAGTTTGATGCTTGATGATTGTTTTGAGATATGGAGGTAATAATATCAAAGTCATGCTAGTTGAGTAGTTGTGAAATTGAGAAATACTTGTGTTGAAGTTTGCAAGTCCCGTAGCATGCACGTATGGTAAACGTTATGCATCAAATTTGAAACATGAGGTGTTATTTGATTGTCTTCCTTATGAGTGGCGGTCGGGGACGAGCGATGGTCTTTTCCTACCAATCTATCCTCTAGGAGCATGCGCGTAGTGCCGAGGTTTTTGATGACTTGTAGGTTTTTGCAATAAGTATGTGAGTTCTTTATGACTAATGTTGAGCCCATGGATTATACGCACTCTCACCCTTCCATCCTTGCTAGCCTCTTCCGTACCGTGCATTGCCCTTTCTCACATTGAGAGTTGGCGCAAACTTCGCCGGTGCATCCAAACCCCGTGATATGGTACGCTCTTTCACACATAGACCTCCTTATATCTTCCTCAAAACAGCCACCATACCTACGTATCATGGAATTTCCATAGCCATTCCGAGATATATTGCCATGCAACTTTCCACCGTTCCGCTTATTATGACACGCATCATCATTGTCATATTGCTTTGCATGATCATGTAGTTGACATCGTATTTGTGGAAAAACCACCGTTCATAATTTTTTCATACATGTCACTCTTGATTCATTGCATATCCCGGTAGACCGCCGGAGGCATTCATATAGAGTCATCTTTGTTCTAGTATCGAGTTGTAATCATTGAGTTGTAAATAAATAGAAGTGTGATGATCATCATTATTAGAGCATTGTCCCAAGTGAGGAATAAATAAATAAAAGAGAAAGGCCATAAAAAAGAGAAGGCCCAAAAAAAGGCCATAAAAAAGGAAAAGGCCCAAAAAATGAGAGAAAAAGAGAGAAGGGACAATGTTACTATCCTTTTACCACACTTGTGCATCAAAGTAGCACCATGATCTTCATAGTAGAGAGTCTCTCATGTTATCACTTTCATATACTAGTGGGAATCTTTCATTATAGAATTTGGCTTGTATATTCCAACAATGGGCCTCCTCAAGTGCCCTAGGTCTTCGTGAGCAAGCAAGTTGGATGCACACCCTAGGTCTTCATACATTTATAGCTCTAGTGCATCCATTGCATGGCAATCCCTACTCCTTGCATTAACATCAATCGGTGGGCATCTCCATAGCCCATTGATTAGCCTCGTTAATGTGAGACTTTCTCCTTTTTTGTCTTCTCCACATAACCCCCTTCATTATATTCTATTCCACCCATAGTGCTGTATCTATGGGTCGCGCTCATGTATTGCGTGAAAGTTTATAGGTTTGAGATTACTAAAGTATTAAACAATTGCTTGGCTTGTCATCGGGGTTGTGCATGATGAGATCATTCTTGTGTGACGAAAATGAAACATGACTAAACTATATGATTTTGTAGGATGAACTTTCTTTGGCCATGTTATTTTGAGAAGACATAATTGATTAGTTAGTATGCTTGAAGTATTATCATTTTTATGTAAATATGAACTTTTGTCTTAAATCTTTCGGATCTGAATATTCATACCACAATTAAGAAGAATTACACTAAAATTATGCCAAGTAGCACTCCGCATCAAAAATTCTCTTTTTATCATTTACCTACTCGAGGACGAGCAGGAATTAAGCTTGGGGATGCTTGATACGGTATCTATAATTTTTGATTGCTCCATGCTATATTATCTACTGTTTTGGACTATATTGGGCTTTATTTTCCACTTTTATATTAATTTTGGGACTGACCTATTAACCGGAGGCCCAGCCCAGAATTGTTGTTTTTTGCCTATTTCAGTGCTTCGGAGAAACAGAATATCAAACGGAGTCCAAACGGAATGAAATCTTCAGAAACATGATTTTCTCATCAGATAAGATCGAGGAGACTTGGACCCCCCCCCCCCCCATCAAGAAAGCCACGAGGTGGTCACGAGGGTGGGGGGCGCCCCCCCTAGGGCGCGCCCGCTGCCTCGTGGGCCCCTAGAAGCTCCACCGACGTACTTCTTCCTCCTATATATACCTACGTACCCCCAAATGAGCGGGGACGGAGCCAAAAACCTAATTCCACCGCCGCAACTTTCTGTATCCACGAGATCCCATCTTGGGGCCTGTTCTGGAGCTCCGCCAGAAGGGGAATCGATCACGGAGGGCTTCTACATCATCATCCAAGCCTCTCCGATGAAGTGTGAGTAGTTTACTTCAGACCTACGAGTCCATAGTTAGTAGCTAGATGGCTTCTTCTCTCTTTTTGGATCTCAATACAATGTTCTCCCCCTGTCTTGTGGAGATCTATTCGATGTAATCTTCTTTTTGCGGTGTCTTTGTTGAGACCGATGAATTGTGGATTTATGATCAAGTCTATCTATGAGTAATATTTGAATCTTCTCTGAATTCTTTTATGTATGATTGGTTATCTTTGCAAGTCTCTTCGAATTATCAGTTTGGTTTGGCCTACTAGATTGGTTTTTCTTGCCATGGGAGAAGTGCTTAGCTTTGGGTTTGATCTTGCGGTGTCCTTTCCCAGTGACAGAAGGGGCAGCAAGGCACATATTGTATTGTTGCCATCGAGGATAACAAGATGGGGTTTTTATCATATTGCATGAAACTATCCCTCTACATCATGTCGTCTTGCTTAAGGCGTTACTCTGTTTTTAACTTAATACTCTAGATGCATGCTGGATAGCGGTCGATGAGTGGAGTAATAGTAGTAGATGCAGGCAGGAGTCGGTCTACTTGTCTCGGACGTGATGCCTATATACATGATCATACCTAGATATTCTCATAACTATGCTCAATTCTGTCAACTGCTCAACAGTAATTTGTTCACCCACCGTAGAATACTTATGCTCTTGAGAGAAGCCACTAGTGAAACCTATGGCCCCCGGGTCTCTTTCTCATCATATCAATCTCCATCACTTTATTATTGCTTCGCTTTTACTTTGCCTTTTACTTTTTACTTTGCATCTCTATACCAAAAATACCAAAACTATTATTTATCATCTCTATCAGATCTCACTTTCGTAAGTGACCGTGAAGGGATTGACAACCACTAAGCGCGTTGGTTGCCTTGAGCTATTGTTTTTGTGTAGGTACAAGGGACTCGAGCGTAGCCTCCTACTGGATTGATACCTTGGTTCTCAAAAACTGAGGGAAATACTTACGCTACTTTGCTGCATCATGCTCTCCTCTTCGAGGAAATCCAACGTAGTGCTCAAGAGGTAGCGCCTATCTATTTACTTTTATACCAGTTGGAGAGCACAGCTGTCATTTGCATTCATTATTGTTAGTTTACATTGAGTATGACTTGACTAGATCTCTTTTACCATGAATTACAATATCTAGTCAGTCCTTGGTCTTTAAAGGTGCTCTGCATTTATATTTTGCGGTCTCAGAAAGGGCTAGCGAGATACCACCTTGTTATATCATATTATGATTGTTTTGAGAAAGTGTTGTCATCCGAGTTTTATTATTATGGCTCGCTAGTTGATTTTGCTATTGATATGAGTAAACTTGAGACCTATGCGTTATTGTGAATGTGGTTAGTTATAATCTTTGTTGAAAACTTGAATGCTAGCTTTACATATTTACCACTATTCAAGATATCGGCCGACTCAGCGATTTATCGGCCGATTTATCGCTTATCGTGTGGTGACCGCTAAGATATGGCCTTATCTTTGTTATTTATCATTCGGACCAATTTATCGCTCTGACAGGCGATAAATCGCTAGATTCCCGATTAATCGGGCTGGGCCCCTAACATCAGAAAACCCCAAAGGCTGAATTTTGGCTCCTTTAGGCCCTCTTCTGTGGCCTTCCCGCACACCCCAGCCCACATTTGGAATTTCCCCCCACTGAGTTAGGGTTTTAGCCTCCCAGCGCGCTGTGGTGCTACATCCACAAGCCGTCGTCACGCTGCTCGCCGGAAGCGGCCCTAGCTATGACCACTCGAGCTAGGCGCCCTCTGGATCATCCTCTCCTCTTCCACGGGACCTCACCCACCAACGTGGCAGCACCAGCTCCAACTCTCTACATCGCCATTGCGCCTCCTCTGCATCTCCCCATCATCGACAATCGGACCTGCTCCCCGTCGCCTTACCTTGCTACAACAGCACCGGAGTTGTGCCCCTCTTCCTGTACCAGCACCGGAGCTGCGCCACTCTTCCTCAAGAAGCACTGGGGCCACACATATTTTCTCCATTGCCGACGGCTGGTGTTGCTCGGCTCCGCCACTCTTCCTCCAGAGCTGCAGATCGGCTCCATCCTCTGCTTCCTACTACGACGAACGACAGCAGCTATACACACCATCCCTTCTACAACAGGAAGACAACATCCTGGTATGGTTTCTTTGTTGTGTCGCTCTCCTCTTTTAAGTTCTAAAACTACAGCTGTTGTCATTTCTTCAGAAGATAAAAGTGAGTGCTAGGTACTGTCATATCTTCAGTCAGTAAATCTGGTTGTAACTTGTAAGCACCGGCGGATGCTCGTGGAGGCCAAAGGGGATTGTGACCTCCCCTTCCAAAATTAAGCTAGCTACTGTCATTTCTTTAGTCAATACTTGCTTGCTACAGCCTACTACTGTACTTCAGTAGATGGATTTGTCCGCTATGTTCAATTACAATGTAATCTCACATCTGTTTTCATGCATATTTTGTTCTCACTTTAAAATTTGGCCCATTGATTGCTTGTCACGCTCCGCCACTGGTTGTAAGCAAGTTTTCATTGTCAATAACTGTAGTTGTAAGCAAGTTGTTATTTCTTCAGTCAATAATTGCCTACTAGTAGTGATAAAATTCAGTCATTTTTTGAGTTTAACTCCAGCTATTGCCTACTAGTTATCATGATGTATGTATTGTGTTTAACTGGTAAGCTTTGTTCTCAAAGATAGCTTTGCCATATTGCATTTCTACTATTTTAGGGCGGATGCATAGTAGTTTCTATTTCATGTGAATGAAGGGGCGTGGTGGGAAACTTATGGACTACAAACTCCTACATTGATGCACATGGCTTTGGGATACTCAACTTAACCACAAGTTCATCTGGGTGTGAAAGAAATTGGAGCATTTTTGAACGAGTAAGTCTCAACCTACAAATAGTCAAACACTACTAGGGAAAAGCCTATACACAGAATTTTACCAGTAGCGCTGTACAAAATCAAGCGTTGCTGCTACTTAGTAGCAGCGCACGTAAATAAACCGCGCTACTGCTATGACTTTAGAAGTAGCGCGTACTAGCGAAAAGCGCTGCTGCTACGTTTGAACTGGGCGCACATGGCTAGCCCAACCTAGCAATAGCGTGTATAATGGCCCAGCGCTACTGCTAATCTCCTTAGCTGCAGCGTGTATTCCAGAACGCGCTGTAGCTAGCGTAGCAGTAGTGCCCTTTCTGGAACGCGCTACTGGTACTTCTGACTTCGCTGTAGCTAGCGTAGCAGTAGCGCCCTTTCTGGAACGCGCTACTGGTACTTCTGACTTAACCACGCGGTTCGTCCTTCCCCACGGCCACTTCATCCCCCAAATCAACTCCACCCTCGCCGCCGCCGTCGCCCCTCGGCCGCCGCGCACTCTCCCCACGCCGCCCCCGACCCCAGATTCAACGCCGGCCCCGCCCCCGACCTCAACGCCACCCGGGACGCCGCCCCCGACCCCGACCTCAACGCCGCCCCGGACGCCGCCCCCGCCCCCCGACCTCAACGCCGCCCCGGAGCCCCGACCACGACCTCGACGCCGCCTGCCCCTCCCTCGTCGCAGGCACCCGAGGTGAGCACGCCTGCTCTTCCCTCTCCCCTACCTCTGCCTAGGGTTTCTACCTCCATCAAACTAGTTAGGGTTTCTACCACTTTCCACCCCTATAGGTTCATCAAATTAGATGGTAATTATGGCAGTAGTTCTTAGGTACTAATTAGTTAGTAAGAACTAGGTACTAATTAGGTACTAGAATATTTTTATTTATAGTAAGTTTATTTTTATTAAGAACTAGTTGAATTAATAGAACTAGTTAGTAAGAACTTGTTGCTATTTTTTTAGTTAAAGCAATTTTCCCGCATCGACGTGGACAATGCCTATCCCGCATCCTCGTCGTCGAGTCGGCGGAGGACGACACCTGCTTGACCAGATGGGCCATGTCCGGGACTGGGCTCCGCCGGGGTGGTACTGGGAGGCGCTACCTACCGGGGGGCGCAGGTTGGTGAGGAGCTAGCCTATCATTGACCCGAACCTTCTTTGGTGGCAGTCGTGTGGGCCAGTGATGGTCCAGAGGCTCGAGGACTCCGCGGAGGTGGTGCGTCACCGTGTCAGTGAGGAGGACACGCACGTTCGTCGCTACTTGTTTGCGTTGGAGCACAGGTTCTCCAGGGATCTCACTGGAGCTATGATCCCGTGATGGTTCCTTCTCTGTGGGTGTCCACCGCCCACGCCGATACCCGTCGTGTGCTAGGGTTTTCGTTGTACTAGTGATGTTATATGTATGACACTATTCGGGATGTATTAGTGATAATATTCGACAATGTACGGACGCATCAGATGATTTACTTTTTCTTATTGAATGCATGCTAATTTGAGTCTTATAAGATATTTTGAAATGTATATCTTGTGTTGCTCAATATCCAAGTGGCCGGTCATGTTTGCAGGTTACACCTCCGAGTGGCCTATGTTTTGCCGGAGTGTTGATTCATTTCCGTTCCGGCAAATTTCAGGCGCTCGATATATCCTATTTTAGCAAAGGTCATGCCTGATTTTTCCATGAATTTTGGCATGACTTTTGCCAGAATATGTAGGAAATATCGAGTGCCCCGGATTTGTGTGTTGAGTATCCTGGTAGTTGTCTTTTATCGATTTTCTATTAATGTTTTAACTATGAACATAGGAAATGTCTGACGACATAAAGGATTTCAGTATTTGCAAATACTGCGAAGACGAGCGCGCCATGTGCGACGGAATCTTGCTAGATGATGATTGGCGCTTCAGCATCAAGCTGGACGAGAACTTCGAAGTGGATACAGTAAGTCACAACAACAAGTCTTTGAAAGTGCAACTATCCCTAGGTGGTTTTGGTAATTCATAACAACATATAGCTCATTGAGCTAATGCTATTCCAAGTTGATTATTTTAGGAAAGCTCAATGATTGGCATGGCATGGATGTGAAAGTGGAACCCTCAAAATGCTAAGGACAAAGGATTGGCTCAAGCTCAAAAGCTCAAGACTCTTCATTTTATATTTTAGTGATCCAAGATCACATTGAGTCTTTAGGAAAAGCCAATACTATCAAGGAGGGATGAGGTGTTGCTTAATGAGCCTCTTGCTTCATGTGCTTAGTGTTATGCTCCAAAATCCTCAACTACTTTCCCATATCCACAAATGACCTAAACCCTAAGCCAAACTCGGTCCTACCGATTCTATCTATCCGGCGCCATCGAGTTTCACTTGTCATCAGCCACTGCCAAAACCTAGCAATTCGGTCCTACCGATAGGGATCTCGGTCTCACCGAGATGGGGTTGCAAACTCTCTGTTTCCCTTTCATAACTTTTCGGTCTCACCGAAAGAGCGAATCGGTCCCACCGAATTGCTATGTAAACTGTCTGTTTCCTTTTTGTAACGACTCGGTCTCACCGAAAGAGCAAATCGGTCCCACCGAGTTCACCTGACCAACTCTCTGGTCAGCTTATTACCAAACTCGGTCTCACCGAGTTTGTGTAATCGGTCTCACCGAGATTACGTTATGCCCAAACCCTAACAGAATCGGTCCTACCGAGTTGCATGTCAGTCCCATCGAAAATCTCTAGCGGTCACTAGGTTTACCTTTTCGGTCTGACCGAGTTTGTTGATTCGGTCCCACCGAGATTGGTAGATTGTGTGTAACGGTTGGATTTTGTGTGGAGGCTATATATACCCCCTCCACCTCCTCTTCATAATTGGAGAGAGCCATCAGAACACATACACAATTCCAACTCATATGTTCTGAGAGAGAACCACCTACTCATGTGTTGAGACCAAGATATTCCATTCCTACCATATGAATCTTGATCTCTAGCCTTCCCCAAGTTGCTTTCCACTCAAACCTTCTTTCCATAAGATACAAATCCTATGAGAGAGAGCTGAGTGTTGGGGAGACTATCATTTGAAGCACAAGAGCAAGGAGTTCATCATCAACACACCATTTGTTACTTCTTGGAGAGTGGTGTCTCCTAGATTGGCTAGGTGTCACTTGGGAGCCTCCGACAAGATTGTGGAGTTGAACCAAGGAGTTTGTAAGGGCAAGGAGATCGCCTACCTCGTGAAGATCTATCGCTAGTGAGGCAAGTCCTTCGTGGGCGATGGCCATGGTGGGATAGACAAGGTTGCTACTTCGTGGACCCTTCGTGGGTGGAGCCCTCCATGGACTCACGCAACCGTTACCCTTCGTGGGTTGAAGTCTCCATCAACGTGGATGTAGGATAGCACCACCTATCCAAACCACGGGAAAAACATCCGTGTCTTCAATTGCGTTTGAATTCTCCAAACCCTTCCCTTTACATTCTTGCAAGTTGCATGCTTTACTTTCCGCTGCCAATATACTCTTTGCATGCTTTCTTGAATTGTGTGATGATTGCTTGACTTGTCCTAAAATAGCTAAAATCTGCCAAGAACTAAAATTGGGAAAAGGTTAAGTTTTTATTTGGTCAAGTAGTCTAATCACCCCCCTCTAGACATACTTTCGATCCTACAGTCTTTTTTCGTAATTAAGCATGACATCTGCTTCATTTGCTTCAACTTATATTTTTTTACTATTCTACTAGCATATCCCCTGCCATGCAAGAGTTTTTGTATTGGATAAGATAGGTTTCAGTCATACTATGGAGGTAAAGAAAGTTTATTTGAAGACCGAGCATGGTTATATTTTCCACGCAAAATTATACAATTCAGATGACTACACCTATTTTGGATGCAAAACATGGCGAGCACTATGCAAGACTTATGCATTTGAGCCTGATATGGTTATCACCTTTGATATTCGTCCGGAAGATGATATTGAATGTAATACCGACATCTGGGTCGATGTGCAGACGCCTCCAGTTACACCAAAATGTAAGTTTCTCAACCATATTTATGTCTTTGATATTGTTTATTCAAAAATAGTTGACAACTAATTTGTATTGTCAGCTTATTTCGGTGCAAGCAAACATGTCCAGCGCTTGGTAGACAGGACCTACTACTGTCCCGGGGCTGAACTAAACTGCGAGGAGCTAAGTCATTATGTTTCATGGCTTGAGGATCTTGATACCGTCAAGACAAATTTTCTTCATGGACTCAGAAATCTTAGTACTGAAAATGTGCGACCAATAGTGTTCGTCATGAACTACGGTCACATCTATTTAGGAAGGATGGTAAGATTTTTACTATTTGTCCTCAGTGCATCTTTTCCATACATTATTTGTGAAGCTAAACTTCATTGCTAAGTATGTGACCATACAATGTTCTTCAACAGGGACTCCCGATGAATGTTGTGCCTTATGGGATCGAGACTAAAGGTACCATGAGTATCATTAGCTTACGGCCAAGATATCCTACATGTTACTTTAGTGCATTCAAGATCAGCGATGAATGCTTAATAGTGCAAGACTAGACCAAATATGTGATGGGGGAGCGCAGACAAGTACTAGGGGGCAGCAAACAGATGTGCTACCCAAAATTAGGAGACAGGTTCATCGGCATGCTCCAACTTGATCAAGGAGGAGAGCTACACATGTTTTATGTTGTTTTACCTAAGAGAGAGCAGCAGGAGTGATTAGCTAGAAATGAGTTTGAGGATGATGATGTGCTACACTATTACTATGATGATAAAATAGCTAGTGTTGGTGGTAATGACTGATGATTATTATTAGCTAGTGTTAGTGGTAATTAAATAAATATTGTTGGTGCTAATGATTATGATGATGATTAAATAGCTTGTGCTGGAGGATTAGATTCAAGTGGAGGCAACATGTGGTGCACATCGAAAGTACTACTGGTCCAAACTAGATCAAGTTTGGATTAGTAGTATACTTTTGACATGCACCACATATTGCCTCCACTTGAACCTAATCCACCTTCATTAGACACACTGTTATGGACATAATGATGTAAACCTCATAACTGGTATTGTACCAATATTTGTACGATGGCGCATAAATACACTAAAAATAAAAAATAAAAAATAAAAAAACAATACTAGTAGCGATGGAAAGAAAACACGCTGCAAGTAGTTACATTAGCAGTAGCGTGGGAGTGAACAAGCGCTGCAGCTATTTGTCCTAGCAGTAGCACGTGCAGCACACGTTACTGCTAAGCAATAGCTGTAGCGCATTATTAGTAGCGCGCCTACCTGCGCTACTAGTGAGCACAAAACCAGCGCTACTGCTAGGGTTTTCCCTAGTAGTGAAATAATACTGATCCTTTTTTTCATTTATGACAAGATGTGAATCACTAACCTTCACTATGCAATTTGTAGGTTGATGCAAAGAGGAGAAATAAATTAGATGTGCGTCGTAGGGACGATCTAGTTTATATTCAACTCATCTTGTGATGTTCTCCTTGGTGAAGATGCTTCCACAACCCAAGATTGGATATGTGAAGATGCTTACGATGATGAAGAGATGGGAACTACCGGAGTTGACAATACAACAGAGTCTCGTTGAAGTCTAAGGGTGAGACAGCTCCATGAAGTGGAAGACTTTGTTTCCAATAATGAAGATGGCACTGTGCCTATCAATGAAGATGAGATTGAGTTTGAGTCTGATGATGACATGGTTGGGGGGATAGAAGAAAATGATGAGGAAGACCTGATGCAGCCTTGAACCCTAGGCTTTTTAACAATCTCATTCCTAGTAATGTGTGTTGCTTGCTAGAAGCCTATGGCCTTATTTTGGTTCTGACTTGCGACTTGTGAGAGAATCAAAAAGCTAGTTAAGAACTACCTTATTTTGGTTGATTGGTGTTTGGTTGTTTGCAAGCAAAGTAGTAACTAGTAAGAGACTGAGAGTGTAAGACAGTAGGACTGTAAGACTAAGAAGTTGAAGTAGAAGTGTAGAACTAAGCTTATTTGTCTATTCTGGACCAACTGTGCTGCCTATCCAGTATCCAAGTTTATTTGTGGACTGCTATCTAAGTTTATTTGTGGACTAGTGACTGAGACTATCAACTGCAATCTCGTGTACACAATTACACATGATGTTGAGATGGTTGTAGTTTATTTCTGCACTCATATATGTAGTTATGTATTGCTGTTCTGCCTATTGTTGCTTGTTATCTACTTATTTAAATGAATAAGTGCTATCCTATTTGAAAATGCCCAAACAGAATATGTGTTGTTGAAGTGTTGTCCAATTTTTGTTGTGTAATATTGTAGTAGTATCTATGTACTCTTGTCCTATTTGAATTTCAAACATGCAGAAACATGACATGTGATGTTGTTATATATTGATGTAGTCTTAAAGGCTTAGAGAACACACTTGTTGATTATTTCCAATTTTTCCTTAATAGTGCCTGAATACGTAGGTCTTGCGAAAAAAACTTGCCGATTAATAGTCGACCGATAAAATCGATTAATCGGCCGATTTCCGATTAATCTCTAATCCCCAGCTGACCGAGACGATAATGATAAGCGATATCCCAAATAGTGATATTTACAACAACAAGAGCAAACAGAGTTTGCAAAAGTTTTTATTTATCACTTTCAGTTTGTGAACTGAATTGCTTGAGGACAAGCAAAGGTTTAAGCTTGGGCGAGTTGATACGTCTCCAACGTATCTACTTCTCCAAACAATTTTGCCCTTGTTTTGGACTCTAACTTGCATGATTTGAATGGAACTAACCCGGACTGACGCTGTTTTCAGCAGAATTACCATGGTGTTATTTATGTGCAGGAGCAAACGTTCTCGGAATGATCTGAAACTTCACGGAGACACTTTTCAGAAAATAAGAAAAATATCTGCCAAAGATGAAGGCCAGGGGGCCCCCCACCTTTCCACGAGGGTGGGGGCGCGCCCCCTACCTCGTGGGCCCCCTGTTGCCTCTCCGACCTCAACTCCACCTCCATATATTGATTTTCGAGGAGAAAAAATCAAGGAGAAGAAATCATCCCGTTTTACGATACGGAGCCACCGCCAAGCCCTAAAACCTCTCGGGAGGGATGATCTAGAGTCCGTTCGGGGCTCCGGAGAGGGGAATCTGTCGCCATCGTCATCATCAACCATCCTCCATCACCAATTTCATGATGCTCACCGCCGTGCGTGAGTAATTCCATCATAGGCTTGCCGGACGATGATGGGTTGGATGGGATCTATCATGTAATCGAGTTAGTTTTGTTAGGGTTTGATCCCAAGTGTCCACTATATATGTTCTGAGATTGATGTTACTATGACTTTGCTATGCTTAATGCTTGTCACTAGGGCCCGAGTGCCATGATTTCAGATCTGAACCTATTATGTTTTCATCAATATGTGAGTGTTCTTGATCCTATCTTGCAAGTCTATAGTCACCTATTATGAGTTATGATCCGTTAACCCCGAAGTGACAATAATCAGGATACTTACCGGTGATGACCGTAGTTTGAGGAGTTCATGTATTCACTATGTGTTAATGCTTTGTTCCGGTTCTCTATTAAAAGGAGGCCCTAATATCCCTTAGTTTCCGTATGGACCCCGCTGCCACGGGAGGGTAGGACAAAAGATGTCATGCAAGTTCTTTTCCATAAGCATTTATGACTATGTTCGGAATACATGCCTACATTATATCAATGAACTGGAGCTAGTTCTGCGTCACCCTAGGTTATGATTGTTACACGATTAACCGCGTCCGACATAATTCTCCATCACCGATCCATTGCCTACGAGCTTTCCATATATTGTGCTTCGTTTATTTACATTCCCATTGCTATTGCTATCATCACTACAAAATACCAAAAACATTACTTTTATTACCGTTACCTTTTGCTACCGTTATCACTACTATCATATTACTTTGCAACTAAACACTTTGATGCAGATATTAAGTTTCCAGGTGTGGTTGAATTGACAACTCAGCTGCTAATACTTGAGAATATTCTTTGGCTCCCCTTGTGTCGAATCAATAAATTTGGGTTGAATACCCTACCCTCGAAAACTGTTGCGATCCCCTATACTTGTGGGTTATCAGGTACGACTGGAACAAATAAATGGTAAGGATCACCCAATTACATACCAAATATCTGTAGGAAGAATAACTAAGAGCTACTTGAATTCCCACCTATAAACTCCCGAAACTTTCTGGTTATGCAATCTGGTGTTGGGGATACAGGGAGGCACAATATATAGCACACAACTAACAAGCCCTATGCTCCAACTGTATCCATTCGTCAACACATAACCAAGCAAACTCTGGAAATCGTGTACCTCAACTTTTGAAAAGCATATGTTATACGAGCTATGACAATACTCCCGAAATCCCTCCCCAGTATTGGGTGCGCTCGAGGTTATCTCACCAGTAACTGCATAAAAGGGATTTTCAATGTCGGCGAACTCATTTATTCCAGAACTACAACGATAAAATTGTAACGACAACACCTCGGAGCTCAACTCCCCGGGACACTGCCACAACCCGTAAATGTCAGGAGGCACCAAGAACGATGTTTTCGTCACAAGAATATCGGAACGATCCCAAAATACCCGCGTGATCCTAAAAAAATTAGTGAAAATAAGAAGAGGAAAGTCAAAACATCTACGTCAGGAGACCTCACCAAAGCGACGAAGGGGCTGAGGAGTAAAAAGAATCCTACTCTCCAATATATATAATCCTAAGACTCGAAACATTTTTGTTCTAGTGTAACGCCCCGAGTCCGTTGTGCTAGGTGTCCGCCAGTTATTCGCTGTTGTTGCCTTGTCATTCGCTTGCATGTTGCATCTTGTCGTGTCATCATGTGCATTGCATCATCATGTTTTAAAACTTGCATCCGTCCGGGTTCTCCCAGTTCCTTCCGTTGTCCGTTCTGAGCCCAGACACACTTGCACGCGCCCGCGACATGTCCGAAATATTATTTTATAAGTGGCCGGAAAATGTTCTCAGAATGTGTTGAAAGTTGGCATGCGGTGTTGTTTTGTTGTCAGTAGACCACCTGCCAAGTTTCATCGCATTCGGAGTCCGTTTGATGCCCCAACGGATAAATATAGCGGCAATAGTAGCCGGTCTAACGTCGGACGTTTTCGGTCTCCGGAAACAGTTGCCAGGCCTCCCTCTCTTCTCTCCTCTCAGCTCGAGACCGTCTACACAGCCCACGACCTACCGCCAGGTCCAACCTAATCTCTCTCGTCATAGTGCACCGACCCCTCGCGCGCGCGTCCGAAATCTGTCCCGGACCCGACCCGGACTGTCGCCACCGTTGTGTCCAGAACATCCCCAAACATCTACAAAACATCTCCGTTTTGTTTATTGGACTTCCTAACCTATATTTTCTCGACCGTTCGATTTTGATCGAAGGATCCGTTTTGCCCTAAGCTATCCAACCTACCTATATAAACCAACTTGTCTAACCCCTAAAATCTAGGAGTCTTGTCCCTGCCTCCGCCACACTCAAATCCCCATGGGATCTCACCCGAACCAACCACCCACACCCCAGATCCCCTCCTCTCGATCCAGAGCATCAGTGGCAGTCCCGAGCGCCAAGCTCCTCCAGGATGGATCGAGAGCAGTGCTGTCGTTCGCTCGTCGCCGACGGCCTCAACCACCAGGACGCCACTGCCAGGGCACCAGCAGGACCGCCGCGTCCCTCCCCTGTTCCCTGCTCGTCCTTCTCCTTTCCCTGCCTCTCCCTCACGTTTTCTCTCACTCACAGGAACGCCACGGTCGGCCCTCGCCCTCGAGCTCCAATGGGATCCGTGCCCTAGATCCCCTGCTTCTACCACCTCCTGGAGCCCGACCATGCGCGCCCTCAAGCCCCTGCCACGGGCACCCACGTAGGCAGCCGCAGTTCCCGCGTCTCCGGCGAGTCCGCGACCACGAGAGACATCCATGGCCGCCCCTTGGTGCTTCGCATCACGCCCGACCATCATCCCCAATGCCGGCGAGCTCCTATTGCATCACCGTCACCCGTATGGGACCTCGTCTGCCTCCCCTGCCTCACGCCTTGTCGCCGGAACCCCCGCCAAGTCCCACTCCGCGCCATTGGCGCATCTTCTGCTTCGGCCTCCAAGTTCCAGCGCCAAGTACCGCTCACGTTGGCCGAGCTCGACCCTGCCTCCGGCTAGGTTGGGATCCCCAAGGTCGGATCCGCCCGTCCGCTCCAACCTCGCCGACCCGCCGGAGTACCCCTGCCTCGCCGCTGTCCACCAGTGCCGCCGCGCCCCTGCTTCCTCTGCTTCCAAGACGAGCGCCTCGACCCCGCTCGACCCGTTGACCACGCCTCCGCGCGCTTGGGCCGCCTCCTCTTCGGCCATTGACCGAGGCCCAGTCCCACCTCACCGATCTGGGCCGAAGCCCATGGTGAGCCTCCTGAGAGCCCTCTGCCCTGTGCACTAATGGGCCAGCCAGTTTCGGCCCATGGATGTTTTTTTCTAGTCTCTGTGAATTTAGCTAATTTCCAGGGAATTGTCGTTTTACAGAAAACCCCCCTGGTTTCATGCATTTAATAACTTCACAACCGTGCATCGGATCTAAATAAATTATATATGAAACTTGCTTAGAATTTTGTCTAGATTCATAATATCCAACTTTCATCTATGTTTGAAATGTTTAAAATGTTGTTTGATTAAATTTGCTCCTATGCCATGTTAAAATGCTTTAATTCATAACTAATTAACCGTAGCACCAAATTTAATAAACTTTATATGTAAATGGGGTGGAAAGATGCCTAGTTTACCCCATGGTGACCTTAGTTTGCATGTTTAACAACTTTAAAATTATGTTCAGGGCAGAACAGTACCAAACCTAATATATGCATATGAGGAGTTACCGGAATTTGTTGTTCGTTGTTTCCGGCCTCATTTAACCTTGACTAGATAGGTAGTTTTCATTTGCTTCAACCTCTTGCCATGTTTAACAACATTTAATATTGTTGGGTACATAAACAAGATCGAACTAAATAAGTCACGTGGTGTTTCGTCAATATGCAACGGAGTTGCATATTGAGCTCCACTTAAGTTGTAGTGTTGTTTGTGCATTTTGCCATGTCATGCATATTTAAACCGGACATGCATCATACTTGTTTGCGCACCATGCCATGTTCATGTGTTGGTTGTTTACTATCTTGTGTGCTTCTTTCCGGTGTTGCTTCTTCGGGTTGGTTCCGTTAACGTCGCGTTTGTGAGGACCCATTCGGCTACGTCCATTTGTCTTCTTCATGGACCCGTTCTTCTTCCTTGCGGGATTTCAGGCAAGATGACCATACCCTCGAAATCACTTCTATCTTTGCTTGCTAGTTGCTTGCTCTTTTGCTATGCCTATGCTGCGATACCTACCACTTGCTTATCATGCCTCCCATGTTGTTAAACTAAGCCTCTAACCCACCTTGTCCTAGCAAACCGTTGTTTGGCTAGCCCCTCTTATAGCGTTGTTAGTTGCAGGTGAAGATCAAAGTTTGTTCCTTGTTGGAACATGGAGATGTTGTTCCTTGTTGGAACATGTTTACTTGTTGGGATATCATAATATATCTTATTTAATTAATGCATCGATATACTTCGTAAAGGGTGGAAGGCTCGGCCTTATGCCAGGTGTTTTGTTCCACTCTTGCCACCCTAGTTTTCCGTCATATCGGTGTTATGTTCCCGGATTTTGCGTTCCTTACGCGGTTGGGCTATAATGGGAACCCCTTGATAGTTCGCCTTGAGTAAAACTCCTCCAGCAATGCCCAACATTGGTTTTACCATTCGCCACCTACCCCTTTTCTTTCCCTTGTGTTCTGCAGACTCAAGGGTCATCATTATTTTAACCCCCCCCCCCCCCCGGGCCAGTGCTCCTCTGAGTGTTGGTCCACCTGTCAGCTGCCGGTGGCCACCAGGGGCAACTCTGGGTTCGCCTACCCGTACCTAGGACAATCTGAGTGTGCCCTGAGAAAGAGATATGTGCAGCTCCTATCGGGATTTGTCGGCACATTCGGCCGGTGTTGCTGGTTTAGTTTTACCTTGTCGAAATGTCTTGTAACCGGGATTCCGAGTCTGATCGGACCTTCCCGCTAGAAGGAATATCCTTCGTTGACCGTGAGATCTTGTCATGGGCTAAGTTGGGACACCCCTGCAGGGTTTTGAACTTTCGAAAGTCGTGGCCGCGGTTATGGGCAGATGGGAATTTGTTAATGTCCGGTTGTAGATAACTTGAACCTTAACTTAATTAAAATGAATCAATCGCGTGTGTAACCGTGATGGTCTCTTTCCGGCGGAGTCCGGGAAGTGAACACGGTGTTGGAGTTATGCTTGACGTAGGTTGTTCTAGGATCACTTCTTGATCATAGTTTCTCGATCGTGCTTTGCCTTTCTCTTCTCGCTCTCATTTGCGTCTGATAGCCACCATATATGCTAGTCGCTTGCTGCAGCTCCACCTCATACCTTTTACCCTTCCTATAAGCTTAAATAGTCTTGATCGCGAGGGTGCGAGATTGCTGAGTCCCCGTGGCTTACAGATACTTCCAAAACCAGCTTGCAGGTGCCGATGAGTCCGTGCAGATGATGCAACCAAGCTCAGGAGGAGCTCGATGAAGATCTTGTCCTTTGTGTTGGGTCGTTCTAGTTGATCAGTAGTGGAGTCTAGTTGGGGTCAATCGGGGACCTTGTCGCATTTGGGGTTCTTCTTTTATTTTGGTTCCGTAGTCGGACCTTGTTTGTATCTAGATTATGTAATGCTTTATTCATGTAATTGTGTGAAGTGGCGATTGTAAGCCAACTATGTAACTCTTTCCCTTATGTATTGCATGGGTTGTGTGAAGATTACCTCACTCGCGACATTGCTTTCAATGCGGTTATGCCTCTAAGTCGTGCTTCGACACGTGGGAGATATAGCTGCATCGAGGGCGTTACAAGTTGGTATCAGAGCCTTCCCCGACCTTAGGAGCCCCCATTGCTTGATCGTTTTTAGCAGCCGAATTTGAGTCTAGAAAAAAATGTTTTGAGTCATTTAGGATTATATATATCGAAGAGTTTAGGAATTCTTTTTACTCCCCAGTCCCTTCATCGCTCTGGTAAGGCATCCTGATGTAGAGTTTTGACTCTTCTCTTCTCAAATTTCACTAAAAAAATTAGGATCACGCGGGTATTTTGGAATCGTTCCAATCGATTTGTGATGATAACATTGTTCTTGGTGCCTCCTGTCATTTAGGGGTTGTGGCAGTGTCCTGGGGAGTTGAGCTCCGAGGTGTTGTCGTCACAATTTTATCGTTGCAGTTCTGGAATACCTGAGTTTAGTTCGCCGACATCAAAAATCTCTTTTATGCAGTTGTTGGTGAGATAACCTCGATGCCACCCAGTACTGGGGCGGGAGTTCGGGAGTATTGCCATAACTTGTATAACAAATGCTTTTCGAAGGTTGAGGTAGATGATTTCCGAAGGCTTCTTGGTTATGTGTTGAAGGATGGATACAGCTGGATGTAGGATTTGCTAGTTTTGGGTGAGATATTATGCTTCCCCTGTATCCCCAACACCTGATTGCATAACTAGAAAATTTCGGGAGTTTATAAGTGGGAAATCCAGTAGCTCTTAGGATATCTTTCCGACAGATGTATGATATGAAATTGGGGTTCGACGTCTAGTGGTCCGCCTATCCACGGTTGGTTTTACAGTGGTCTCGTGTGTCTTAAAGACTCCTTGGCTATGCCGACTCGGGGACGCTTCGTATGTCATGTGCACTGCCTTGTACATGATGGTGTTATACAATCGAGCCCGTGTAGGCCCCACCACAAAAACTTCGGACGAAATCTCGATCATATGTTTGTTCTGGCTTATTTTGCAAGCCAATCCTTTGTTTTGTTTTGAGTTGTGGTATTCAAGTTTCTTCGAAGTCAATTGTTGATTCCATACCTTTCCTAAATGGTGTTCTCATACTCCGATGTGAATACCAATCCTTCTTGATCATCAAGATTGTTTTATCAACCCTTTTTAACCGGTGTACTTCTCTTCAAATGGATCCAATCTTGTCAACATTCACAAGATCAATTATCAGTTCTTCTGAATGGTGTTTGTTTCACCCTTCCCAAGTTGCCTTTGTTTTCCCACCCACCCACCCCTTTTTCTTCAAGGAATCCGATGTCTTAATCAAGTATCTTTTTTTGGAGGTAAAGTTTTTTTTTCGTTCTCTCCGTCAATGTTCTTATCCGGTGATTCTCATGAAGATTCTAATGGAGCTTCAAGTTCATCATTCTTCGTTCTTTATCTTCTCCGGTGGAACCAATTCAAGTTTTTGGTGTTGATCATATCCCTTTTCCCTCGTTTCTAATGATTTCTCATGCCGGTGCACCTCGTAATCATCCACTTCTCATTATTCAGTTGTTCCGGAGTGTTCAAGATATTTCGAAGATTCATGTTACCACTCTGCTTTCGTTCAAACTCTTTTGAGGATGTTATATCATTTAAGCCTTTTAATTCAACCGATGCAATCTCTCTTTTCAAGTAATCATTCAACGGTGCATCTTTTGAGTGGGCCCTAACCCACAGGTCTTTTCCCAGGATCTTACCTGACTCTTCTTATTCTCCCGAAATATTCCCAAATCTTCTAAAGTTTGACGTAAGGATGAATTTTCATCAGTCAGAGGGTTTCTCCAAGATCTTTCAAATTCTTTTCATCGTTGGATCAACCTTTCTATTCTTCATTCCGGAGTGCCTCTACAATTATTGTTGGTGTTTCTCATCGTCATTCTCAGATTTTGAAGACCAAAGAAGATTTTTCTCTCAATCTTGCTCCATTCTCTTCAAGATTCGTGGTTCTAGCTTTATGCCATCCTATCATAATTGTTTTTGATTGTGAGAATTCCTTTCACCTATCTGGAGTCCATCAATTCAGGTTTATTCTATAACGCCCGGGTAATTAAGCTACAGTAATCCCACATTAACGGTGCCACGTCACCCCGGTTACTGTTGTTAATATCGCGTTGGGTCAAAACTTTTCAAAATTTAAAACAAAAATGTTCGGAGTGTCCAGTTAAATGCCAGGGTAATTATAATAAAGCAAACACATTTTTATAAAATGCCTAAGTGATTTAAAATGTTTTAAAACAGAAGAGAAAATAAATAAAAGAAAAAAACAGAAAAAAAAAAGAAATAAAGAGAAAGCCCCCCCCTCCCTGGGCCGTGGCCCAACTAGGCAAAGGCCCAGCCGGCCACCCCCCTTTCCCCTTATCCCCCCACGACCCGAACCCTAACCCCCCACTCACCCCCACTCGCCCCCTCCCCCAGTCGCTCTCCCCCCCTCGTCCCCGATCCAGATCAGGATCGGGGGAACGATCCACCTCGCCCTCGTCCGCCGCCCCACGCCGCCTTGATCGCCCCCTCGACGCCGCTCGGCGCCGCCCCGCGCCCGGAGTTCGCCGCCCCCCCCCACGCCAGGACGCCGCCACCTCGCCGACCTCCTCCTCACCGTCGCCTCGCCGTCTCCTCCCCACGCCGAGCCTCCTCGTCCTCCTCCCCGAGTCGCTCCCCGCGCCCCATTGCCCGGTCCCTACTCTCCCGCTGTGAGTGCGCGCCCTTCCTCCTCCTCCTCTCTCTCGCGACCTCACTCGCTCACCGTGTCGCTCCGGCGTCGCCGCGCGCGCACGTGCTCGCCGCACGACTCGGCCCTGCTGCTGCCTGCCGCCGTCCGCAAGCACGCCGCACCCGCCGGCGGCAGCTCGTCCACGCACGCCTCCTTCTCCCCCCCACTGTCCTCCGCGTGCGCCCGCCCTTGCCGTTTTCACCATCGCCGCATCGGCCAAGGCCTCGGCCGCAGGCCCCGCGCGTGCTCGTCGCCGTGCGCAGCCACCGCGCCCGACCGTGCCTACTCCCGCTGCTGCATGGCTCCGCCGCCCTACGCCACTCCGGCCGGCCGTGCCTCGCCGGCGCCAAACGCCGAGCCCCACCCCGCGGCTGGCCTTGCCCAGTGCCCATTCGGGCTCACGCTCGCCTAGGCGCCCGTCGCCCGCACCGGATCCGCTATGGCCTCCCCCTGGCCCTATGACGAACGGGGCCCCCGCCCAGAACAAAAAAAAGGATAAAAAAAGGATTTTAAAAAACAATAATAATTAAAAAATAAATAAACTTAATTAATTAATTAACTAAATTAATTAAGTTAATTAATCCTAGTTAATTAATCTAATTAATCTGTTAGTTTAAGTAAACAGTAGTTTGATTAGCCTAATCCCTAGTTAACTAAAACAGTCAATGACATGGGGGTCCCACCCCTGTTGAGCAGTCAAACGTTGACTGGTCAACTGGGTCCCTCTGGCCCACCTGTCAGTCACTGGGTACACTTTGGTGTACACTGTGCTGGGTGCGCCTAGCAATTTAACAATTATCTTCAAATTAAAAATAATTCCAGAAATTACTAAAATCTTTAGAAAATCATATCTTTTAATCCGTAAATCGGATTAAAATATTTTCAACATGAAAGTTGCTCAGAACGACGAGACGAACCCAGATACGCAGCCCGTTCGTCCGTCACGCATCCCTAGCATAGCAAACTCGCACCTTTCCCCCTCCCGCTCCTCTGCTCGAAAACGCAAAACACCGGGGATACTTTCTCGGATGTCATCCCCCTTCACCGGTATCACCTATTACCGCGTTAGGGCACCTCTAACGCCGTTACTTGTCATGTCATGCATCACTATGCATATGCTTGCTTAAATATTTATTGTTTCTCCCCCCTCTTCTCTCGATAGACACCGAGACCGACGCCGCTGCTACCCAGTACGACTACGGAGTTGACGATCCCTCTCTCTTGCCAGAGCAACCAGGCAAGCCCCCCCCCCCTTTGATCACCAGATATCTCCTACTCTTCTCTATACTGCTTGCATTAGAGTAGTGTAGCATGTTACTGTTTCCCGTTAATCCTATACCTGATGCATAGCCTGTCCTTGCTACTACTGTTGTTACCTTTACCTGCAATCCTAATGCTTAGTATAGGGTGCTAGTTTATCATCAGTGGACCTACATTCTTGTCCGTCTGCCATGCTATACCATCGGGCCGTGATCACTCGGGAGGTGATCACGGGTATGTACTATATACTTTATACATGATACATGTGGTGACTAAAGACGGGTAGGCTCGTAGGAGCACCCGCGAGTGGATCTTTGAGGCGAAGCGACAGGGCAGGTTCCGACCACCCAGGAGAGAGGTGGGCCTGGCCCTGGTCGGTGTTCGCGGATACTTAACACGCTTAACGAGATCTAGGTATTTGATCTGAGTCTGGCCATTTGGTCTATACGCACTAACCATCTACGTGGGAGCAGTTATGGGTATCCCGGCGTCGTGGTATCAGCCGAAGCCTTCGTGACGTCAGCGACTGAGTGGCGCGCGCCGGATTGGACTGGAAAGCCACTAGGCTAGGTCTGCTTCCGGCCGCGTACGCAACGTGCAGGTGTGCAATGGGCGATGGGCCCAGACCCCTGCGCCATAGGATTTAGACCGGCGTGCTGACCTCTCTGTTGTGCCTAGGTAGGGCTGCGACGTGTTGATCTTCCGAGGCCGGGCATGACCCAGAAAAGTGTGTCCGGCCAAATGGGATCGAGCGTGTTGGGGTATGTGGTGCACCCCTGCAGGGAAGTTTATCTATTCGAATAGCCGTGTCCCTCGGAAAAAGGACGACCCGGAGTTGTACTTTGACCTTATGACAACTAGAACCGGATACTTAATAAAACACACCCTTCCAAGTGCCAGATACAACCGGTGATCGCTCTCTCACAGGGCGACGAGGGGAGAATCATCGGTTAGGATTATGCTATGCGATGCTACTTGGAGGACTTCAGTCTACTCTCTTCTACATGCTGCAAGACGGAGGCTGCCAGAAGCGTAGTCTTCGAAAGGATTAGCTATCCCCCTCTTATTCTGGCTTTCTGCAGTTCAGTCCACCGATATGGCCCTTTTACACATTTATCCATGCATATGTAGTGTAGCTCCTTGCTTGCGAGTACTTTGGATGAGTACTCACGGTTGCTTTCTCCCTCTTTTCCCCCTATCCCTTCTACCTGGTTGTCGCAACCAGATGTTGGAGCCCAGGATCCAGACGCCACCGTCGACAACGACTCCTACTACACCGAAGGTGCCTACTACTATGTGCTGCCCGCTGATGACGACCAGGAGTAGTTTAGGAGGATCCCAGGCAGCAGGCCTGCGCCTCTTTCGATCTGTATCCCAGTTTGTGCTAGCCTTCTTAAGGAAAACTTGTATAACTTATGTCTATACTCAGATATTGTTGCTTCCGCTGACTCGTCTATGATCGAGCTCTTGTATTCGAGCGTTCAAGGCCCCTGGCTTGTAATATGATGCTCGTATGACTTATTTTATTTGTAGAGTTGTGTTGTGATATCTTCCCGTGAGTCCCTGATCTTGATCGTACACGTTTGCGTGTATGATTAGTGTACGATTAAATCGGGGGCGTCACACATTCTCAGCTTCCAGCTACCATTCTCCAAATCTTACCGGAGCATCATTCAATATTCACTAATCAGTTCGTGATCCCTTCGTTCACTTGTATCTAGATTCTCTCAAGCATCTTCGTTCATTTGCAAATTCTTCCCGGTGATTTGTTATCTTTTATTCGTTCTTTTTCAATTCTTATGGTGGTTTGCTCAAGAGTTCCCTTCCTTCTTTATCATACCAATTTATTCGTTGTTTCAACACTTCCGGTGGTTCGTTTAACAACTTCCCAAGTTTATGTTATATCTCTCTTAATCCTTTCTACGAGAATAAGTAGTGTGCCAAATCCATTGATTGTCATCAATTTAATTGGTGAAGGATACGCATAATGTAATTCTTATTCTTGTTTCATCCGAATGAGTAATTTTTTTTCCGGAGTGGTTCATCATATCATATTCTCAGTTTGAGATGCCTTATCTTTTCTTTCCCAGAGTTCCAAGCTCTTTCAATTATATCACCACGAGGATCCATTCAAATCATTACAAGGTTTCACCTTGTGTTTTCAACTTCTCTTTCATTTCGTTTGATCATTTCTTTTATTACCGGAGTTCGTCAGGGAGGCTCTACATGGTGGTTCATCAAGGATTTCTTTCATTCTTCAATTGTCCTCAAGATTTCCCTCAAAGTTAAGATCCTCCAAGCTATACTCTAATAAAGATGGTGTTCAACACATGTCTTGTTTTGAGGAGTTTTATCTTTCTTCATCTTGCATTCCAAAGTGCAATTCTTTCTACCGTATCATTTGAGGTGGTATTATGTCATTCTTCATAATTGGAGTTCATGTTTCATGATTCACATCTTGTTAAGAATGAGATATTTTAAATCCATCAACCTCTTTGTTGGAGTTATCTTGGGTTAATTTTCACCTAAAGCCTTCCCTAAGGATTGTTGCTATCAATGGTGCTCATAAATGACTTAAGTAATTCATCTATTCCCCCGGTGAATTAAGTTTCTCGTCTCCTTGTTGATATCAATCCAATTCTGTTTACTGTGAGTGGCAGGTTGTCACCTCATAATTTTGAGATGTATTCCATAAGACCATATCAAGATTATTCTTTTCGTTGTTGGTTTTTTCCAACAACTCCGTTCTAGCATTTGTTGTAAGCGTGCTCCCTCGAGATCTTGTTTCCCTTCATTCATCCCATTCCATTCTTACTTTTGTTCCGGAGGCTTTGTGATGTTGCTCTCTTCAACCCATCATCTTGTTTGTCAAGATCATGTTCAGTTCCTTCCATTTTTAGACGAAGTGCTGTCCAAATTATATCATTCTTAATCCTTCTCTATCTTGACTTAACCGGAGTGGTTTCAATATATATCTTGCCCTCCAACCTCAAGGTTTTTTTTCGCAATGTTCTTTGTCCTTTTTTCTAGCGGAGTGTTTTCAACTTCGTTCATCTCCGTTGTATTTTTTTCCTTGAAATGGTTTAACCTTTTCAAGGTTCCTTGGTTTCACTCGTTTGTCAAAGAAGCAACTTAGTTTTTACCTCTTCTTTTTCTCCCCCGTTTTCCCTCCGGTGCCATTCTAGATCTCGGGACGAGATCCTCTCGTAGTGGTGGAGTGTTGTAACGCCCCGAGTCCGTTGTGCTAGGTGTCCGCCAGTTATTTGTTGTTGTTGTCTTGTCATTCGCTTGCATGTTGCATCTTCTCACGTCATCATGTGCATTGCATCATTATGTTTTAAAACTTGCATCCGCTGGGTTCTCCCAGTTCCTTCCATTGTCCGTTCTGAGCCCAGACACACTTGCACGCGCCCGCGACATGTCCGAAATATTATTTTATAAGTGGCCGGAAAATGTTCTCAGAATGGGTTGAAAGTTGGCATGCGGTGTTGTTTTGTTGTCAGTAGACCGCCTGCCAAGTTTCATCGCATTCAGAGTCCGTTTGATGCCCCAACGGATAAATATAGCGGCAATAGTAGCCGGTCTACGTCGGACGTTTTCGGTCTCCGAAAACAGTCATCGGGCCTCCCTCTCTTCTCTCCTCTCAGCTCGAGACCGTCTACACAGCCCACGACCTACCGCTAGGTCCAACTTAACCTCTCTCGTCACAGTGCACCGACCCCTCGCGCGCGCGTCCGAAATCTGTCACGGACCCGACCCGGAGTGTCGCCACCGTTGTGTCCGGAACATCCCCAAAAATCTACAAAACATCTCCATTTTGTTTATTGGACTTCCTAACCTATATTTTCTCGACCGTTCGATTTTGATCAGAGGATCCGTTTTGCCCTAAGCTATCCAACCTACCTATATAAACCAACTTGTCTAAACCCTAAAATCTAGGAGTCTTGTCCCTGCCGCCACACTCAAATCCCCATCGGGATCTCACCCGAGCCAACCACCCACACCCTAGATCCCCTCCTCTCGATCTAGAGCATCAGCGGCAGTCCTGAGCGCCAAGCCCCTCCAGGATGGATCGAGAGCAGTGCTACCGTTCGCTCGTCGCCGGCGGCCTCAACCACCAGGACGCCACTGCCAGAGCACCAGCAGGACCGCCGCGTCCCTCCACTGTTCCCTGCTCGTCCTTCTCCTTTCCCTGCCTCTCCCTCACGTTTTCTCTCACTCACAGGAACGCCACGGTCGGCCCTCGCCCTCGAGCTCCAACGGGATCCGTGCCCTGGATCCCCTGCTTCTACCACCTCCTGGAGCCCGACCATGCGCACCCTCAAGCCCCTGCCACGGGCACCCATGCAGGCAGCCACAGTTCCCGCGTCTCCGGCGAGTCGGCAACCACGAGAGACATCCATGGCCGCCCCTTGGTGCTTCGCATCACGCCCGACCATCATCCCCAATGCCGGCAAGCTCCTGTTGCATCACCATCGCCCGTACGGGACCTCGTCTGCCTTCCCTGCCTCACACCTTGTCCCCGGAACCCCCGCCAAGTCCCACTCCGCGCCATGGGCGCTTCTCCTGCTTCAGCCTCCAAGTTCCAGCGCCAAGTCTCGCTCCCGTTGGCCGAGCTCGACCCTGCCTCCGGCTAGGTTGGGATCCCCAAGGCCGGATCCGCTCATCCGCTCCAATCCCACCGACCCGCCGGAGTACCCCTGCCTCGCCGCTGTCCACCAGTGCCGCCGCGCCCCTGCTTCCTCTGCTTCCAAGACGAGCGCCTCGAACCCGCTCGACCCGTTCACCGCGCCTCCGCGCGCTTGGGCCGCCTCCTCTTCGGCCATTGACCGAGGCCCTGTCCCACCTCACCGATCTAGGCCGAAGCCCATGGTGAGCCTCCTGAGAGCTCTCTGCCCTGTGCACTAATGCGCCAGCCAGTTTCAGCCCGTGGATGTTTTTTTCTAGTCTCTGTGATTTTAGCTAATTTCCAGGGAATTGTAGTTTTACAGAAAACCCCCCTAGTTTCATGCATTTAATAACTTCACAACCGTGCAACGGATCTAAATAAATTATATATGAAACTTGCTTAGAATTTTGTCTAGATTCATAATATCCAATTTCATCTATGTTTGAAATGTTTAAAATGTTGTTTGATTAAATTTGCTCCTATGCCATGTTAAAATGCTTTAATTCATAACTAATTGACCGTAGCTCCAAATTTAATAAACTTTATATGTAAATGGGGTGGAAAAATGCCTAGTTTACCATGGTGACCTTACTTTGCATGTTTAACAACTTTAAAATTATGTTCAGGGCAGAACAGTACCAAACCTAATATATGCATATGAGGAGTTACCGGAATTTGTTGTTCGTTGTTTCCGGCCTCATTTAACCTTGACTAGATAGGTAGTTTTCATTTGCTTCACCCTCTTGCCATGTTTAACAACATTTAATATTGTTGGGTACATAAACAAGATCGAACTAAATAAGTCATGTGGTGTTTCGTCAATATGCATGCATATTTAAACCGGATATCCATCATACTTGTTTGCGCACCGTGCCATGTTCATCTATTGGTTGTTTACTATGTTGTGTGCTTCTTTCCGGTGTTGCTTCTTCGGGTTGGTTCCGTTAACGTCGCGTTTGTGAGGACCCGTTCGGCTACGTCCGTTTGTCTTCTTTACGGACCCGTTCTTCTTCCTTGCGGGATTTCAGGCAAGATGACCATACCCTCGAAATCACTTCTATCTTTGCTTGCTAGTTGCTCACTCTTTTGCTATGCCTATGCTGTGATACCTACCACTTGCTTATCATGCCTCCCATGTTGTTAAACCAAGCCTCTAACCCACCTTGTCCTAGCAAACTGTTGTTTGGCTAAGTTACCGCTTTGCTCAGCCCCTCTTATAGTGTTGTTAGTTGCAGGTGAAGATCGAAGTTTGTTCCTTGTTGGAACATGGAGATGTTGTTCCTTGTTGGAACATGTTTACTTGTTGGGATATCATAATATATCTTATTTAATTAATGCATCGATATACTTGGTAAAGGGTGGAAGGCTCAGCCTTATGCCAGGTGTTTTGTTCCACTCTTGCCGCCCTAGTTTTCCGTCATGTCGGTGTTATGTTCCCGGATTTTGCGTTCCTTACGCGGTTGGGCTATAATGGGAACCCCTTGACAGTTCGCCTTGAGTAAAACTCCTCCAGCAATGCCCAACCTTGGTTTTACCATTCGCCACCTACCCCTTTTCTTTCCCTTGGGTACTGCAGGGGCCAGTGCTCCTCTGAGTGTTGGTCCACCTGTCAGCTGCAGGTGGCCACCAGGGGCAACTCTGGGCTGGCCTACCCATACCTAGGACAATCTGAGTGTGCCCTGAGAAAGAGATATGTGCAGCTCCTATCGGGATTTGTCGGCACATTCGGGCGGTGCTGCTGGTTTAGTTTTACCTTGTCGAAATGTCTTGTAACCGGGATTCCGAGTCTGATCGGACCTTCCCGCTAGAAGGAATATCCTTCGTTGACCGTGAGAGCTTGTCATGGGCTAAGTTGGGACACCCCTGCAGGGTTATGAACTTTCGAAAGCCGTGCCCGCGGTTATGGGCAGTTGGGAATTTGTTAATGTCCAGTTGTAGATAAACTGAACCTTAACTTAATTAAAATGAATCAATCGCGTGTGTAACCGTGATGGACTCTTTCCGGCGGAGTCCGGGAAGTGAACACGGTGTTGGAGTTATGCTTGACGTAGGTTGTTCTAGGATCACTTCTTGATCATAGTTTCTCGATCGTGCTTTGCCTTTCTCTTCTCACTCTCATTTGCGTCTAATAGCCACCATATATGCTAGTCGCTTGCTGCAGATCCACCTCATACCTTTTACCCTTCCTATAAGCTTAAATAGTCTTGATCGCGAGGGTGCGAGATTGCTGAGTCCCCGTGGCTCACAGATACTTCCAAAACCATCTTGCAGGTGCCGATGAGTCTGTGCAGATGACGCAACCAAGCTCAGGAGGAGCTCAATGAAGATCTTGTCCTTTGTGTTGTTTCGTTCTAGTTGATCAGTAGTGGAGCCTAGTTGGGGTCGATCGGAAACCTTGTCGCATTTGGGGTTCTTCTTTTATTTTGGTTCCGTAGTCGGACCTTGTTTGTATCTGGATGATGTAATGCTTTATTCATGTAATTGTGTGAAGTGGCGATTGTAAGCCAACTATGTAACTCTTTCCCTTATGTATTACATGGGTTGTGTGAAGATTACCTCACTTGCGACATTGCTTTCAATGCGGTTATGCCTCTAAGTCGTGCTTCGACACGTGGGAGATATAGCCACATCGAGGGCGTTACATCTAGACTCAACAACGTCAGCGATTCAATCAAGAAGGGGGCTCCTAAGTCGGGGATGGCTCTGATTACCAACTTGCAACACCCAAGATGCGGCTATATCTCCCACGTGTTAAGGCACGACTTAGATGCATAACCGCATTTTGGTTTTGTCGCAAGAAGGGTCATCTTCACACAATCCCATGTACAAGAACAAGGATAAATAGTTGGCTTACAATCGCCACGTAACACAATGATCGAATAATTCATACATCATTCAAAGTACACACATAGTCCGACTACGGACGAATCTAAATGAAAAAGAAGACAACCCCAAATGCTAAATCCCGATCGTCCCAACTGGGCGCCACTACTAATCATTAGGAAACGAAACATAGTAACGACCAAGGTCCTCGTCGAACTCCCACTTGAGTTCGGTGGCATCACCTGCACTAGTATCATCGGCACCTGCAACTGTTTTGGTAGTATATGTGAGTCACAAGGACTCAGCAATCTCAAAACCCATGAGATTAAGACTATTTAAGCTTATGGGTAGGATATGGTTATGAGGTGGAGCTGCAGCAAGCGCTAAGCCAGTATGATGGCTAACATACGAGTATAAGACTAAGATGAGAAACTACGCAATGGTCGTAAACTAGAAATGATCAAGAAGTGATCCTGAACTACTTATGTTCAAACATAACCCCACCGTGTCCACTTCCCGAACCTCATCGGAAAGAGACCATCACGGTTACACACACGGTTGGTGTCTTTTAATTAAGTCAAGTTCTCTACAACCAGATATTAACAAATTCCCATCTGCCACATAACCGCGGGCACGACTTTCGAAAGTTTAAACCCTGCAGGGGTGTCCCAACTTAGCCCATGGCAAGCTCACGATGCTCGAAGACAATCCTCCAACGCGGGACCCTCCAATCAGACTCGGAATCCTGGTGCACAAGATATTTCTACAATGGTAAACCTAGTCCAGCAAGACCTCCCGATGTGCCGAAACCCTGATAGTAGCCGCGTGTATCTCTTCTCAGGCCATAATCGGATTGTCCAAACTTTCGGTAGGCCAATCCAAAGTTGCCCCTGGCGACCACCGGCGGTTGACAGGTTTGGACCGACACTCATGAGGAGCACTGGCCGGGGGGTTAATTAAGTCCACGGGGTCCGAAAAGTCCCTATGCAAGTTTTAGTTGTTATTAGGCAAACTAGCAATATAACCCGCGCCTTTGCGCGGCTAGACTTGTTATATATTTTAATGTCTTATTAGTGTTGGTTATGTAACGCCCCATATGTAACCTTCCCCAATTGTACTCCGACTCTTGCCGTTTCCGACATTAAGTTATATTTAATTCTCGGGTTCGGGTCTTTGTCTCCGTGTGTTGTTTTTGTTTTCGTGCATCTCATATCATGTCATCACGTGCATCGCATTTGCATACATGTTCATCTGATGCATTCGAGCATTTTCCCCGTTGTCCGTTTTGCATTCCGGCGCTTCGTTCTCCTCCGGTGGCCATTTCTAGCTTTCTTTCATGTGTGGGGATTAAACATTTCCGGATTGGACCGAGACTTGCCATGCGGCCTTGGTTTACTACCGGTAGACCGCCTGTCAAGTTTTGGGTCATTTGGACTTCGTTTGATACTCCAACGGTTAACCGAGGGACCGAGAAGGCCTCGTGTGTGTGCAGCCCAACACCCCTCCATTTTGGCCCAAAACCCACCAAACTCAGCTCCATCGTCTCGGTCGTTCGATCACGATCGTGTGGGCGAAAACCGCACCTCATTTGGACTCTCTTAGCTCCCTCTATGCCTATATATAGACCCCCCCCCGTTTTTCGGATCTCCTCCTCCCCCGAAAAACCCTAAATCGTCCACGCTCAGATCCGCGCCGACGGACATTGTCCGCCGGTCGCCGGACACTTCGCCCGGCCACTCACCGCGTGCCACGTTGTGACGCCCGGATATTTAAGCTATAGTAACCCTCTACTAAGGGTGCCATATCACCACGATTACTGTTGTTGATCTCACGATGGTTCAAATCCCGTTTGAATTCAAAATTCAAAATCAAGTCAAATGGTAAAGTTTTCAAACATTAAAATTAAAATGTTCTAGAGGCGGCAAATATTGCATAGGTGATTATGGTGGAGGATCACATTTTTATAAAATAATTAAAAGCGCTGAACTAAATAGAACGGTGGCTTAAACAAATAATTAAATGCATTTTATAAATATTAAAACGTTAACCTATTTTATTAGGTATGAGAAATTAATGTGGCAATAGAGTATTTATAAATACTCTTTTAGGGGCTAGTGGTATATTTTATAAAACTAAAAATAAAGTAAAACTAATATGAAAACAGGAACTATAAATAAAAAAATAAAAAAATAAAAAAATAAAACAAAAAACAAAACTGACAAAAAAAGGGGGGGAACCCCCTCCCCCCACTGGACCAGGCGGCCCAGCTCACACCAGGCCGGCCCACCTGGCCCAGCCGGCCGAACCGCCCCTGCCTTATCCCCACGAGGGGGGAACCCTAACCCGTAACCCCCCCCCCCACTCCCCTCGCCCCCACTCGCCCCCCCCCCACGATCTGGATCGGGGCGCTTCCCCCTCGACCCCGGCGCCCGCGCCGACCCACCTCGCCGGAGAACCCCCTCGCCCGATGAATCGTCCTCCTCCCCGGACCCCTCCCACTCGGCTGGTTCTGGATCGGGGAGGGGCTCGATCCCGCGCCACCCGTCGCCGCCGTGCTCAGCCACAACGTCGACGCCGCTCCAACCGCACCACCGGCGCCCTTACGTCGATCTTCCTCGTCATATCAATTCACCTTGAACAACAAGCTTGATTTCAAGTTTGTGCCCTACCCATGGTTCCAATAACCTTCCGCTTCATCATTCCTTTGATTTGATGCTGTCACTGATTGATTACATCTTGAAATCTCTCGACCAATGTGCCGTGAAGATCATCAACCTTATGAGGTCTTCCTGGATATCAATTGAATTCATGATGAGAAATACCATCCTTGCCCCCGATGAATTGTATTATCATCGGCCACTTTATTGCCTTCCCTCCAACACAAACTTATTCGTGTTTTGAGTTATACCTTGAGGTCCTTGCTATACAACATTTGTTCTTCTTTACCTTGGAATGTTACCACCTTTTATGTCAAGAATGTCGTGGTAATTTTACCACCTCTTGAGAATTCTTGATATAGTAATATCTCTCGCCTTTTGCGTTCATCTCTTGGTCTCCGTATTGTTTCTAACCGGAATACCGACTAATGGTCTGTGTTGTGCAAATTCTAAACTTCTAGCAACCCTATTGCTTGAAGTTATTGGTCTACAGTTTCATTCTAAGTCTATTGATTATTGAATCATCATTCAAACATTGATCGTGCTACCTAGTCCAGATTCCTGGTTGCACCCTTCTATCATTGTTCAGTTGTGTATGTTTCCCTCGAGCATACATCATTATGACATTTGATCCGACAAATGATATTTCCTTGTTCACCTAATTGTGGAAATCAATCCTTTGGAAATTGCGATGATTTGTTGCTGAGCCTATCAGCCACCTCCTCATCCTCTCCTTGGTTTACTGATGAACTCTTGTTTCGGAACTCGCTTCCATAGTTCATTTCCCGAGAATCTTACAATGTCATCTCGTCAAATTGTGCCGCACCTTTTCTTCTCAGGCATCCTAAGTCTGAGGTATCGTGACACCAATCAGATCTGAATCTCGGTCAGATATGATGGTTGGAACTTATTTCCAAGAGTTATAATGTTGGTCTTTATATATGACCCGGTAAGGTTGTGTCAGGCCTAGCACACCTGGCCGGAGGACCTATTGTTGTAGTATCCTTTTTAGCAAGTTTAGCCATTCTTCCGTGAGGAAATTGTAAGACTTATTTCACAAGCTATTCCTGATGGATCCTTTGTGTTTCCAAAATCTGACCTTTGCTTGAATACCATGTCAATGCTTCTTGAAGCATGTTTGTGGTACTTCGATTTTCAATAAGAGCATTGAAAGCGCAATGCTAAGTTTTCTTTAACCATTATCCAAACACCGTTGTATCGGTACTGTCATGAAATTTCTCTCCCCTTACTTAAAGGGTTTTGTACATGATATCCTACCACGGATATCATGCTCTGTTTGTCCTTGGGAAGGATATACCCCTGAAATATGTGTTTAAACACATTTTCCTTTCCATTCTTCTGTTAAATCTGATAATCATATTTTCCTTTCCATTGTTCTGTTTAACCTTCTTGAGGTTTATATGATCTAAGCAGTAATACGTCACTGCTTTTATAAGCACCTCGGCGTACAACTCTGTCAGTAAGACCCTGTTACTATTGTTGTTGACATTCCGGTAACCACCGATGAACGAGAACTTTGCCTATTGGTCCGCCTCGTTTCAACGAGCAGGAAAATGGTTCTCTTCGTCCCTCGCCCTTGGTACCGATGTGGTTGCCGACATAACCGATAGTCTATCCTCTGACATGCCTTGCTTACATGATCCTGCAAGATGTCATCGCCCTTCCTACTCTTAAACCACATGGTGGGCCCATAACCCACAGGTCCCAGGATCGAAACCTGACTCTCTTGTACACCCTGATGACAAAGTTATTCTCGCACTTGACTTATTATGTAATTCACAGGCCACCTGCCAAGTGATCTATTCTGGTATTAGACGCAATACTTATTCTCGTTGCTCTAGACCCCTTTCACACTTTGTTTCAGGCATCGAATGATTGCCTGCTCGCTTGAAACTTCACATGATACCTCCTTACTTTGCTCTCGACATTTTCTTAAGTTTAAATTCGAGAGTTACTTCCGCCATCTTCCTCGATGTTATCAACCAGATAGTCGACCTTGCAGAGGTCCATACTCCCAGAATGCCTACCCTTTATTCTTTCGTAAGTACGATGGAGTTCCTGAAGAAAGGGCGCCGACTTCATCATGATGACCTGAAACAGAGAAATGAAGACTACTACGTAATGGATCGACCTCTTCGAGAAGAGCAACCAAGATCGAGAAGACCCGTTAGAATTTCGTAACCAGAATTTCCCCCTGAGTCCCCCTCTTAAATCTCGGGACGAGATTTTTTGTAGTGGAGGAGAATTGTGACGCCCGGATATTTAAGCTACAGTAACCCTCTACTAAGGGTGCCACATCACCACCATTACTGTTGTTGATCTCACGATGGTTCAAATCCCGTTTGAATTCAAAATTCAAAATCAAGTCAAATGGTAAAGTTTTCAAACATTAAAATTAAAATGTTCTAGAGGCGGCAAATATTGCATAGGTGATTATGGTGGAGGATCACATTTTTATAAAATAATTAAAAGCGCTAAACTAAATAGAACGGTGGCTTAAACAAATAATTAAATGCATTTTATAAATATTAAAACGTTAACCTATTTTATTAGGTATGAGAAATTAATGTGGCAATAGAGTATTTATAAATACTCTTTTAGGGGCTAGTGGTATATTTTATAAAACTAAAAATAAAGTAAAACTAATATGAAAACAGGAACTATAAATAAAAAAATTAAAAAAAAAAAATAAAACAGAAAACAAAACTTACAAAAAAAAAGGGGGAAACCCCCTCCCCCCACTGGACCAGGCGGCCCAGCTCACACCAGGCCGGCCCACCTGGCCCGGCCGAACCCTAACCCGTAACCCCCCCCCCCCCCCCCACGATCTGGATCGGGGGCGCTTCCCCCTCGACCCCGGCGCCCGCGTCGACCCACCTCGCCGGAGAACCCCCTCGCCCGATGAATCGTCCTCCTCCCCGGACCCCTCCCACTCGGCTGGTTCTGGATCGGGGAGGGGCTCGATCCCGCGCCACCCGTCGCCGCCGTGCTCAGCCACAACGTCGACGCCGCTCCAACCGCACCACCGGCGCCCTTCCGCCTCCTCGAGCCCCGTCATCGGCCGCCGTCCCAGACGCCGCGCTCCTCCGCCCTCCTCTGCCCGATTCTGCTGGATCGGGAGGGCGGCCGCCCCAACGACGCCGCCCCGTGCTCGGCTTCCTCCTCGGGCCACCGCACGCAGCCACCGACTCCGGCCACCACAAGCCTCCCTCGAGCCTATTGCCATGCCCTACGGCTCCACTGTGAGCTCCGGCATCCCTCCCTCTCTCCCCTTGTTCTCTGTCGCCGGCGCTGTCACTCGCGCGCGCATGACCGTAGCCCCGTCCCGTCGCCCCTGCTCACCTAGCCTCGACCTGGCGCGTACCCACGCGCGCCCCTGACGCGGTCCCGCTCCGCTGCTTTGCTCCTCTGCCGCCCGCGCCATCACCCCACCTTGCCTCGCGCCGCAGCCGCGCGTCCACCCTTCCCCGCTCGGCGCTGCTCACCGGAGCTCCCCGCCTCTTGCCCCGCAGCCTTCTCCTCGCGCCCGCGTCGCCACCCGACGCCGCGGCCAACAGGCATCGTGGCCGTCGTCCCCGCCACAGGCCTCCCGCTCCCGGTGCTGGCGCCCGCCACCGTTGGCCTGGGCAAGCGCCCAAGCAGGCTGGCGCCCGCGCGCCCGAGACCCGTTCCCATTTGCCCGCTATGGCCTTTGGCCAAATGACAAGGTGGCCCCGTGCCCAGAACGATTCAAAAAAAAGAAGAGAAAATAAAAATAATATAAATAAATTTAATTAATTAATTAACTAATTAATTAAATTACGTAATCCTGTAATTAATATAATTAATTAACTAACCTAATTAACCTGTTAATTAAACTAATTAAATTGGTTAATTAGTTAGCAGTGTATGACCAGTGGGACCCACCGTCAGATTGACCCAGTCAACACCTCTGTTGACTGCTGACGTCATGCTGATGTCATGCTGACGTCAGCATGCACTGTTCTGGATAATGTTGCATTTAAATAATTAAATAAATCCTAGAAATGATTTAAATCTTTGAAAATTAATATAAAATAAACCGTAGCTCGGATGAAAATACTTTGTACATGAAAGTTGCTCGGAACGTCGAGACGAACCCGGATACGCAGCCCGTTCGTCCGCCACGCATCCCTAACATAGAAAACACGCAACTTTTCCCCTCTGGCTCCTCTGCCCGAAAACGCGAAACACCGGGGATACTTTCCCGGATGTTTCCCCCCTTCACCGGTATCATCACGTACCGTGTTAGGGCACCTCTAACGCCGTTACTTGTCATGTCATGCATCACTATGCATATGCTTGCTTAAATATTTATTGTTTCTCCCCCCTCTTCTCTCGATAGACATCGAGACCGACGCCGCTGCTACCCAGTACGACTACGGAGTTGACGACCCCTCTCTCTTGCCAGATCAACCAGGCAAGCCCCCCCTTTGATCACCAGATATCGCCTACTCTTCTCTATACTGCTTGCATTAGAGTAGTGTAGCATGCTACAGTTTTCAGTTAATCCTATACTGCTGCATAGCCTGTCCTTGCCACTACTGTTGTTACCTTTACCGCAAACCTAAAGCTTAGTATAGGATGCTAGTTTATCATCAGTGGCCCTACATTCTTGTCCGTCTGCCATGCTATACTATCGGGCCGTGATCACTCGGGAGGTGATCACGGGTATATACTATATACTTTATACATGATACATGTGGTGACTAAAGACGGGTAGGCTCGTAGGAGCACCCGCGAGTGGATCTTTGAGGCGGAGCGACAGGGCAGGTTCCGACCACCTAGGAGAGAGGTGGGCCTGGCCCTGGTCGGCGTTCGCGGATACTTAACACGCTTAACGAGATCTGGGTATTTGATCTGAGTCTGGCCATTTGGTCTATACGCACTAACCATCTACGCGGGAGTAGTTATGGGTATCCCGGCGTCGTGGTATCAGCCGAAGCCTTCGTGACGTCAGCGACTGAGTGGCGCACGCCGGATTGGAACGTAAGCCTGCTCTTGTATTAAGGGGGCTAGTTCTGCTTCCGGCCGCGTTCGCAACATGCAGGTGTGCTAAGGGCGATGGGCCCAGACCCCTGTGCGCTTAGGTTTAGACCGGCGTGCTGACCTCTCTGTTGTGCCTAGGTGGGGCTGCGACGTGTTGATCTTCCGAGGCCGGGCATGACCCAGGAAAGTGTGTCCGGCCAAATGGGATCGAGCGTGTTGGGGTATGTGGTGCACCCCTGCAGGGAAGTTTATCTATTCGAATAGCCGTGTCCCTCGGTAAAAGGATGACCCGGAGTTGTACCTTGACCTTATGATAACTAGAACCGGATACTTAATAAAACACACCCTTCCAAGTGCCAGATACAACCGGTGATCGCTCTCTCACAGGGCGACGAGGGGAGGATCATCGGTTAGGATTATGCTATGCGATGCTACTTGGAGGACTTCAGTCTACTTTCTTCTACATGCTGCAAGACGGAGGCTGCCAGAAGCGTAGTCTTCGACAGGATTAGTTATCCCCCTCTTATTCTGGCATTCTGCAGTTCAGTCCACATATGATACCCTTATTCCATTTGACACCATTGCATACATAAGTAGTGTAGCTCCTTGCTTGCAAGTACTTTGGATGAGTACTCACGGTTGCTTTCCCCCTCCTTTCCCCCTATCCCTTCTACCTGGTTATCGCAACCAGATGTTGGAGCTCAGGAGCCAGACGCCACCGTCGACGATGACTCCTACTACACCGGAGGTGCCTACTACTACGTGTTGCCCGCTGACGACGACCAGGAGTAGTTAGGAGGATCCCAGGCAGGAGGCCTGCGCCTCTTTCGATCTGTATCCCAGTTTGTGCTAGCCTTCTTAAGGCAGACTTGTTTAACCTATGTCTGTTCTCAGATATTGTTGCTTCCGCTGACTCGTCTATGATCGAGCTCTTGTATTCGAGCCTTCGAGGCCCCTGGCTTGTAATATGATGCTTGTATGACTTATTTTATTTGTAGAGTTGTGTTGTGATATCTTCCTGTGAGTCCCTGATCTTGATCGTACACGTTTGCGTGTATGATTAGTGTACGATTAAATCGGGGGCGTCACACACGTGGCGTCCCGCCACCTACCTCCGCCGCCGGGCCCGAAGCCCATCTCCGGCCCCCGACGCCGCCACCGTGGGCCAGAGGAGCCCCGCGCGCCGCCTTCTTCCTCTCCGCCGCCGGCCGCCGCCCGCTGCCAAGTTCGCCGGCCGGAGTCGCCCGCGACCTCGCCGGAGTACCCCGGGGAACCGCGTCGGCCGCCACCGCCCGCATCCCGCCAAGCTCGTCGCCGGCTGCCGTTCTCCGCGCCGCCGCCCTCGCCGAGCATCGCCGGCCCCGCCTCCCCCTCGTCGCCGGCCGGGCTCGCCGTCGCTGGAGCCAGCCGGCCGGCCGCCGCCATCTCCGGGTCGGCTCGAGCTACAATGCGTGAACAGTGCTTCGGTCAAGATCTGAGATCTAGGTCTCGTGGGTTGACTTTTTCCCTCCTAACCCTAGTTTTTCTTGCTACTTTGACCGCTCATATCTCCGCATCCGTAGCTCCGTTTTGGGCATATGATATGTCATAATCTTCGTCTCGACGAGTATATCATTTCATTCCATTGCATAATTTGCATTTGAGGTCATCTTGTTGCCCAAAATGCTGTTGGAAGGAGGCATGTTGAGTTAAATTGCAGATCCGTTAGTCCAACATGCACTTTTGTCATTTTTGCCATATTTAATCCGTGCATGATATGCCTGTGCCCCTTTGGGATGAATTGTTAAGCATGTTGTCTTCTTTCCAGAGGTGCCTTCCATGTATTTTTAGGATGTGTGTGTTGTCTTGTGCAAGCTTGCGAAGAGGGCTGCCTGAGATTACTGATTTCAGGGACTTAGTGATTTTCACTAAGTCTGGGCCGTTTTAGTTCACGATGCTATATGTCCGGCTTGTTTCCTAGTGATCCGTGCCTCTTTTGAGGATGATCAGTAAGAGTGATTTGTTATGCTTCTTGTGCTTAATCCATCCATGTCTTTACTTGTTATGTTGGAGCACCCTAGGTTGACTCAATCGAGCTCAACTTTTGGATAGTTGCTGTTTTGGGCAGATCGTGAACTCTTTTGCGATTTTGCCGGAGTGATTGTTAGTGATCCATGCATGCTATGCCATTGTTCTTGCCATGTATAGCTAGCATTTTGTGCCTTCTTAATGGATATATGCTTGCCTTGCCATGACTTGCACCGTAGTGAGAGCATCGAGCTCGTTTACATGCCTCCGTGAGTTATTATTTCAGCATGTCCCAGTTTTCACTAAGTCTGAAAACTGATTGTGTTTCATCGATGTTCGCGTGCTCGGTAGTGTATTTTGTGAACCCTTTTGGCCCCAGGTCATTTTGGGTGATTTGATAAGCTTGTTGAGTATCTCCATGCCATGCTCTTACTTGCCATGTCCAGGTTTCCCTTCATGTTGTTTTGCTGCTCCGAAGTGAGCATCGTGGTCTGAAACTCCAGACTAGCGTTAATTTCGCTAAGTCTGAAATCTGTTTTGCTTATTCAGTTTTGCCATGCTTGTTTGAAGCCCTTAATGGATGAATTTGCCTATGCCTCAGTCCTGATGATTTGTTAAGCTTGATGAGTACATCACTGCCATGCAATTTGTTTTTATGTTGGGTGGCTGTAGCATGTTCATTTTGTTCCATTAGGAGCCTACTTGCTGTAAATCGCAGATCGGTTCGTTTAGTAAATCGCTTGCCATTTCTTAACCGTAGCTCCGATTGCCATGATCTTTATATCGTTTTCAGGGGATTTCTTCCCCTCTATCCAGTGGCACACTTGGATTTCCAAGTTGAGGCCAGGTTCATGCACTTCCTGTTACATGTTGCATTCTTGCATCCCGCATCGCATCCCGCATAGCATATCATCTTTGCATATTGTTGCTTGCCCTTGCACGTGGTTGATTGTATCCTTGTTGCTTGTTTGTGTTGTTGGGTAGAGCCGGGAGACGAGTTCGCTAACGAGGAGCCCGTTGAGTTTGCTTTTGAGGATCCAGTCAATTCTGACAACTGTGCAGGCAAGATGATCACACCCTTGAAATCACTACTATCTTTGCTATGCTAGTTTGCTCGCTCTTTTGCTTTGCCAATGCTACGATGCCTACCACTTGCTTGTCAGCCTCCCAATTGCCATGATTGAGCCTCTAACCCACCTTTGTCCTAGCAAACCATTGATTGGCTATGTTACCGCTTGCTCAAGCCCCTTCTTATAGCGTTGCTAGTTGCAGGTGAAGATTGGAGCCGTTCCTTGTTGGAACATTTATTTACTTGTTGGGATATCATTATATTGCTAGTAAGTACTAGCTAGACTTACCCAAATGAGTCAGTTAAATCTTTCTCGGGAAATTTCCAAAGTTTCTACCTCGAGAGAAGCTTTGTGAAGTAAGTACTAGCTAGACTTACCCAAATGATCTGAAAATTTACCAGTGCATGACCATACCTAAGTAACTTACCTACACCAATTTTGAGCTCATTTCATTCATCCAATCTCTCTCACTAGTTTTCCCAAGTTTCTGTCCATAGAAGAGCATTGTGAAGGAAGTACTACTTTGGCATCTCCAAATGGTATCAATTTTCTACAATGCTTTCCTATGCCCAAATAACCATCCTTCACAAAATTTCAGCTCACTCCATTCATTATTTTGAGCCCAGCTTCAACATTCATATTTTTGTCCAGCGTGGTACTTTGCAAAGAAAGTACCACCTAGGATCCTCCTTTTGAGCTCAAAATTTGTGAAGACATTCTCCTTAGTAGATGATCATCCTCAGCCAAAACTCACGCCCGTTGTTCATGTGCATTTCCCGTACCGCTAATCAAACACTTGGCTGCTAATTCATGTTTGAGCATCGATCGGTCTCCTCGTGAGAATCTTATGTTGTAATTTTCTTCCTAGCACCAACCTGGGGAGTTCCCAACCCACTAGACATGCCTACACCGCCCAGAACACATGGCAACATTACGGTCACGCGGTGACCACGCGACGGGCATGCGAGTTTACGCGCTCTAGAGTTGGGGCCCTCGGCCACCGTCCAAACCTCGACGTATCGCCACCAAACCATGTATTTATGATTAAATAGGTCCTTATGTAACTACAAATGATTTTTGGAAAAAATAAATAGCAAACAATGAGGCAGCTACAGTTCAAATTTGACCCGCTTCAACCTGAATCGGCGGAAATTTGTCTTTTTCACGAGAGGTGGATCAAAACATTTTACACCCAACAATTTTGTCAATTGTGCATTAAATATGGCCTAGTATTTTATAAAAATGATTTGGTCCAATTTTGCAACAATTATTTGGTAGTTCCTTCACAAAAAAACCTCCTTTCGGGCACTCGAAAAATGGAAAATGGTTTTTTCGTCCAACGAAAATGAAAACTTCCTTAGGCAACATTGTTTGCCATTCCAATATGCACCCTTGTGCACAATATGTGATCATTTGAACAAACTATTCCATGAATGTGGCCATAAGATTGATCATTTGGCTTGAAAGCCATTGATCTCCACACATGATAGCTCGTTTCTGAGAACACTTTTTTTAAAATAATTGCCGTATTACAAGTTTGTTATTTTTCCTAGGAACTTGGCCACATATGATGACACAATGCGAAGGTTTCCCAATTTTTTGATTTTTTTTGAATTTTTTCTGCCCGTTTCAAAATGCGGTCAAAACGGCGGGAATGACCGTTCCTAACTAGTGGTCAAATCTTGGAATTTTTTTGGTGTTTCTCTGATTAAATAGATATTTATTTACCTAGAAATGATTTTTGGAAAAAAATAAAGAGCAAACTACAAGGCAGCTACAGTTCAAATTTGACCCGCTTCCAATTGAATCGGTGGAAATTTGTCTTTTTCACGAGAGGTGGATCAAAACTTTTTACACCCAACCATTTTGTCAATTGTGCATTAAATATGTCCTAGTATTTTAGAAAAGTAATTTGGTCCAATTTTGCAACAATTATTTGGTAGTTCCTTCACAAAAAAAAACCTCCTTTCGGGCACTCGGAAAATGAAAAATGGTTTTTTCATCCAAAGAAAATGAAAACTTCCTTAGGCAACATTGTTTGTCATTCCAATATGCACCCTTGTGCACAATATGAGATCATTTGAAAAAACTATGCCACGAATGTGGCCATAAGATTGATCATTTGGCTTGAAAGCCATGAATCTTCAGAGATGATAGCTCATTTCTGAGAACACTTTTTTAAAATAATTGCCGTATTACAAGTTTGTTATTTTCTTGGGAACTTGGCCACATATAATGACACAATGCGAAGGTTTCCCAATTTTTTGATTTTTTTGAATTTTTTATGCCCGTTTCAAAATGCGGTCAAAACGGCGGGCTTGACCGTTCCTAGCTAGTGGTTGAATCTTGGAAAACTTTTGGTGTTTCTCTGATTAAATAGATACTTATGTACCTAGAAATGATTTTTCTAAAAAATAAATAGCAAACTATGAGGCAGCTGCAGTTCAAATTTGACCCGCTTCTAGCTGAATCGGCGGAAATTTGTCTTTTTCACGAGAGGTGGATGAAAACTTTTTACACCCAACCATTTTGTCAATTGTGCATTAAATATGTCCTAGTATTTTAGAAAATTGATTTGGTCCAATTTTGCAACAATTATTTGGTAGTTCCTTCACAAAAAAAACCTCCTTTCGGGCACTCGGAAAATGAAAAATGGTTTTTCCGTCAAAAGAAAATGAAAACTTCCTTAGGCAACATTGTTTGCCATTCCAATATGCACCCTTGTGCACAATATGAGATCATTTGAACAAACTATGCCACGAATGTGGCCATAAGATTGATCATTTGGCTTGAAAGCCATGAATCTTCAGAGATGATAGCTCATTTCTGAGAACACTTTTTTAAAATAATTGTCGTATTACAAGTTTGTTATTTTTCTTGGGAACTTGGCCACATATAATGACACAATGCGAAGGTTTCCCAATTTTTTGATTTTTTTGAATTTTTTATGCCCGTTTGAAAATGCGGTCAAAACGGCGGGCTTGACCGTTCCTAGCTAGTGGTTGAATCTTGGAAAACTTTTGGTGTTTCTCTGATTAAATAAAGACTTATGTACCTAGAAATGATTTTTGTAAAAAATAAATAGCAAACTATGAGGCAGCTGCAGTTCAAATTTGACCCGCTTCCAGCTAAATCAGCGGAAATTTGTCTTTTTCACGAGAGGTGGATCAAAACTTTTTACACCCAACCATTTGGTCAATTGTGCATTAAATATGTCCTAGTATTTTATAAAAAATGATTTAGTACAATTTTGCAACAAATATATTATAGGTCCTTCACAAAAAAACTCATTTTGGGCACTCAAAAATGGAAAATGAATTTTTCGTCCAAGGAAAATGAAAACTCCGTTAGGCAACATTGTTTGGAATTCCAAGATGCACCATTGTGCACAATATGAGATCATTTGAACAAATATTTGAATGGAATTTCACAAAAAAACTCATTTTGAGCAATGAAAAATGAATGAATTTTTTAATCTTGAATCGATCACGACCAATTTATATGGTCATAGGGTCATCAAATGGTTTGCTGTGTTCTGATTGGACCATGGGCATATCACGCGGATCACGCATCAACCACCGTAGGATGCTTCCGGATCCAACGGCCCAAACCCACCCGAGCCAAAACCCTAGGTATGTCCTCATGGACATTTTCCACCCACCCACCCCCCGCCTCCATTCTTTCTCTCATTCCTCCCTTCCCCGCCTCCATTCTTTCGCTGCAGATCCGCCACCCACCCCAATCCCTCACCCCGATCCAGATCGACGACGACGGCCCCCCGTCGCCGCCCCCTCCTTCCCGATCCCGCCGCCAGTTACCAGTAGTACGGCACACGCCTCGGCCCCGGCCTCGTCATGGCGGGCCGGGACCATGGGCGCCGCCGCCGCCGCGGGCCGCCTACTAGTACGATCTCCATCGCGCGCGCCGGGATGAGCGCCAGGGCCGGGCTGGATCCCAACTCCGAGAAGTCGGTCGCATGGCCGGACCTCCGGGGAAGCCTCGAGCGGGCCGGCGCCCTCGCCGCGGAGCTCGCGGCCGCGGCAGAGGAACGGGCACGCCTGGCGCGCCGCCTCGAGGCCGCGCTCGAGGTGAGAATGCTTCTCGCTCGTTCGCTTTTCTTCCGCCCCGCTTGTCGCGCCCCCTTTTGTCGAGCATGGCCTGATCCTGCTGCTGCTACTGCAGGTGAAGAGGGAGTCGGTGCGGCAAGGCGCGGCGCTGGACGAGCTGAGCCGGCGGCTGGAGCGGCGGCGGGCGTGCATGGACGAGCTCGCCGTCGCCAGGCGGAGGGCCGCCGAGGGCGTGGAATGGCGCAAGGAGCAGATGCAGGCGCAGATCGAGCGGGTGCTGCCGCTCCCCAGGGCCCTCGCCGCCGCGCACCGCCAAGTGCAGGTTCCTGCCCGCCCGCCCGTTTCTTCCTCTCCACGCGACACCGGAATGCATTGGGTATTCTGGCTGCCTGCGTTTGGTCCGATATCTAATCCGTCTCCTCCTGATTGATCGCAGGAAGCCAAAGAGTTGAAATCCGCGGAGAAGGCGCGGCTTGGGGATCTGCAGAGGCTGCTTAAGACGAGGCAGCAGTCCATGGTAGCCCAGGTCGCCGCCCTGTACCCTGTCAGGGTCTTCCGATACCTGCCGGCTGCAGAGAACCACCATTCCCGTACCAATGGTGAGAATTTAGTACTCATGTGCCTCCCCTGAATCGTGATGCCTTCCTGCATTTAGGCAGGCTTCAGCAGTAGAATTAACTAGCATTGACAAATACTGGAGTTGCTTGTTCAAATTTATCTCCAGCATTGACAAATACCATTGGCAAATTTATCTCCAACAGTAGAATAATAGAACAGATACTACTAGGAGGAATCACATTTAACTATGTTATTCATAGGGTAGTTTTCTTGCTGTTAAACATGTCCACCGGCATACATTGTATCTTATTATGCTCTTACTTTTTTGTCTAGGTACTTGATGCCTCTTGGTCAGAAGATGATGGCGAGTTCCTCATTCCAATTGAGTTTGTATTGTGTAGGTTTCTTCGTCACGATTTGGATTGCTGCAGTCATGTTCAAGTCCAATGATATCTTGCGCAAGCAGACCGCTCTCAAGGTTGGTGCTTCATAATAACTTGTCTATCAACGTGCTTCTTCTGCTTCTAGTGGTTAATTAATTGTTCTGCCAAGCAGACTGCTCTCAAGGGCTTGTGCTTATCGTGTGTATCAAAATTCTTGTTCTGCTTCTAGCACTGGGTCTGTCCCTTCTATTGAGGAGGCCGGCTGGCAGTCTGCTGCCGTCACTAAATCCCTAACGCTGGGGCCCGTGTTAACTCCATTTGATTGTCAAATTGCTTAGATAACTCAATTTGATTGTCCTCATAGTGTTCTCACATGCTTAGAAGAGTTGGAAACACTATACATGTTTGGTTACGGATATGTGCTCTAGAATGTGATCGTCATGTCGTTTCTCTTAAGTTAATGCGGTGAATGTCAATTAAACAAGATCTTCAGCTGATCTATCACTTTTATTTATTTTTCTATGATGCACTTGAACATCCTGTTGATCATATTGTATCAAGAGAGGGCATGACATTGCAACCCAGTGATTTTCCTATTTATGAGTTTTTAGGTCCTGTGAACCAATTAGGCCCTCATTTCTTGAACTCAATCAGTAACTCATTTGTGGAAAAACTTGACGATGTATGTACCTGTGTGTTCTGTTTTGTTTTGAAGTGGATAACATTGCCCCGTGTTTCACTTGGAAATAACTAATGTTTGTTGAATAATAGGAATTTGTGCACCATTTCTTTCTGTTCATAACTCTTAAACTAGCACTGCTCTCCTTAAAGTTTCTAATCAGGCTGACTGCTATTTTGTGCTCCACAGATACAATGGTCCGGCAAGCTGCTATGGTGGTCAAGTGTGTGCTGCTCATGTACTATGTCGAATATCTCAAGCGACCTCATTTGTTTTACGTCGAATATCTCAAGCGACAAAATTTGCTCTTAATGTACTGCTGCAGGATCTGGATATCTATCAAAATTTAGTAATTTCTGGCGTTGATCTCAAGTGCTGGCTCCTACAGCATTGCATTTCACCAAGTGAAATGCTACATTTCTACTCCTAACCCATTCTCTCTTTCTTAGTGTTTTTGTTATGCAGGTTGGAAGAAAAGAAGAAGATCCAGAGAAGATCTTAGTAATAAGATAGTTTTTAGGAAAATAGATATTTAGTTTTAGATCATTCCTTGTAATATTTGTTGGATATGTGTTCATGGATATGTGTGGGATATATATGTGTTCATGACTATATATTGGTAACATGTGTTGGATATGTGTTGGATATATATGTGTTCATGAGTATTGGTAATATGTGTTGGATATGCTATATTGGTCATATATATAGTCTGTGTTTGATTTTCTGTGTTTGATTTTCTCTCTCCATGCTGGACGAAGATGGAACAAAAAAGTCTCAAAAATAGAAAATGGGCCGCAAAAAGGCTGAGGCCCAGAAAATGGAAAAGGCCTAGAAAACAAAAAATGCCATGTTGGGCTAGGCCCATGTAGCTAGCGAAAATTAACTGAAAAAACATAAAATGGGCTGAATTAATGGGCTCGGCCCATGTAAAACCCCCAATTGGACTGGGCTGATTTTAACCAACGACCTTTTCAATTGGTCGGAATTTTAGCACGTCAGATTGCCACGTCGGATCCAACATGGCCTGGGGAGAGAGCTAGCGACCAAAATAGAAGGTCATAGGATCAACGACCTTTTGTTAAAGGTCACTGTAGTCAGTTTACGACGCCCAGCTTTTGACCTTCTGTTTTTGGTCACAAAAAGGTCATAAATGGAAATTTGTGACCATTTAGTGACCAATAGTGGTGGTCATAAGTTGACATATTTCTTGTAGTGAGTTCGGGAAAGAATTACCAAAGATCATCCCGTCGAGCAAATCTTCAATGATATATAAACCGGGAGAATCACTCGCTCAAAGACTCGTTTAGCTAACTTTTGTGAAAACTATTCATTCATCTCTAGCATTGAACCTATGAAGGTTGAAGAAGCATTGGAAGATCCGGATTGGATAAACGCTATGCATGAAGAGCTACACAACTTTGAGAGAAACCAAGTTTGGACATTGGTTGAGAAGCCCGACGACAACCACAACATCATTGGTACCAAATGGGTGCTTCGCAATAAGCAAGATGAAGATGGAAAAGTGGTTCGCAACAAAGCACGTCTCGTCGCCCAAGGGTACACACAAGTCGAAGGTATGGACTATGGTGAGACATATGCTCCCGTTGCTAGACTTGAGTCCATTCGCATCTTACTTGCCTATGCTAATCACCATAATATCACCTTGTACCAAATGGACATTAAAAGTGCTTTTCTAAATGGTGAAATAGAGGAGGAAGTTTATGTCAAACAACCTCCCGGCTTTATCAATCCTAAGAAACCAAATCATGTTTAGAAACTTCACAAAGCTCTTTATGGTCTTAAACAAGCTCCTAGAGCATGGTATAAATGCTTGACCAAGTTCCTTATTGCAAGTGGTTTTGAAATTGGTAAAATTGATTCTATTCTTTTTACTAAAAGGGTTAATGGAGAACTATTTGTATGCCAAATTTATGTTGATGATTTCATATTTGGTTCAACTAACCCTCTCTTTAGTGAAAAGTTTGGAAAGCTAATGTCAGAGAAGTTTGAGATGTCTATGATGAGTGAACTCAAATTCTTTCTCGGTTTGCAAATCAAGCAAACTAAGGAAGGTACATTTGTCTCTCAAACGAAGTACACCAAGGACTTATTCAAGAAGTTCAATATGCAAGAATGCAAAGGTATGCCTACACCCATGCCTACTAGTGGACATCTTGATTTGACCAAAGATGGTGAATCGGTTGATCAAAAGGTTTATCGCTCTATGATTGGTTCTTTGTTATACCTATGTGCTTCACGTCCCGACATTATGCTAAGTGTGTGCATGTGTGCACGTTATCAAGCTGCTCCTAAAGAATGTCATCTTAAGGCCGTGAAAAGGATAGTGAGATACTTAATTCATACACCAAACTTTGGCATTTGGTATCCTAAGAGGTCTTCTTTTGATCTTGTTGGCTATTCCGACTCGGATTATGCCGGAGACAAGGTTGATAGAAAGTCTACTTCGGGTACTTGTCAATTTCTTGGTAGATCTCTTGTGTCTTGGTCTTCCAAGAAACAAAACCCAGTATCCTTATCCACCGCCGAAGCGGAATACATTGCCGCTGGTTCATGTTGTGCTCAATTACTTTGGATGACCCAAACTCTTAAAGATTATGGGATCTATGTGAAACATGTTCCACTGCTTTGTGACAATGAAAGTGCTATCAAAATTGGTCATAATCCTGTACAACATTCTCGAACTAAGCATATTGAAGTTCGTCATCATTTCATTCGAGACCATGTTGCTAAGGGTGACATTGATCTTAAGCATGTTCGCACTGATAAGCAATTAGCGGATATATTTACTAAACCTCTTGCTGAGAAAGTATTTTGCAGGTTGAGAGGTGAATTGAACATTATTGATGCTTCGAACTTGGAGTAGGAACTCCATTGGATACATACAAGACATGAGCTTATGACTAATCCATGATATATCTCTTATGATGACTATCTTATGTCTTGGATATATTTGTACCTTGCATGTTGTCTAACCCATGTAGATGCTTGGTTGAATCTAATTCCATGAGATTGCGACTCACTCACATCTTGAGCAATCTCTACATCACCAAGTCTCTACACAATGGTGTTTGAAGAGAAGGAAGCACAAAACCATTCAAACATATCCTTTGACAAATTCTATGTTGAGCTTCATGATTGTCATTTTTGGATACACAAGTGCTCTTCCTTGCAAGAACTAACCCATGTAGGTAGATGAAGTCAAACTCCAAGTGGTGCTCCCAATTCTTGATGAGCTACATCAACCTTGAGCACCCACACAAGTTCAACTACATGAGCAAGAACCACACCACCACCCAAGGTATGTTATTCCATCTTAGAGAAGCTTTACTCTAAGACATGAGTCAAAGCAACTCAACAAGATGTGAATACATCAAGATGCTTAAACGAAAAATGGTAAACCCATTTTGAGCTTAAACGATGAGTATGACCTATGATCAAGTGTTCTCACTTGACTCCTAAGTCAATATACTCTAACATAGGTGACTATGTCACCACCCAACTCTAGATGAAGTTCTCTTGTGTTCTTTTCTGTGTTATTGCATTTGTCTCATGCATGTTTATTTTCTTTCTCTTTTTCAAAAACAAAAAAAACTTCATCTAGATCTTTCAGTTTCTTCTCTTTTCTTTTTGTTTTTGTTCTGCATTTTCTGCATTCAATTCCTTGCAAATCCTACAGGTAATTCATTGCAAATCTTTGTGAGATCCTACATGTCTAGTGAGCTGAGGTGACAAGTGTTTTTCTCTGTGTGAACTCGGTTTCACCGACTTGTAATTTTCGGTCCAACCGAATCTTTTCGGTACCACCGAAACATGCCACTCGGTGCCACCGACTTCGCAACAGGAAAAAACAGTTTGCCACTTGTTCTATATTTCTTCTGATCCAGCTCTACTCAATGAATCTTGTCCTCTACAAGCATCACAGTTTTATCCATTGCTTTGTGCTGAGTCTCAAGGAACAAACCTATACGACGGATTCCAGAAAGCCCTTCTTGGAAATTGATGTCAAAGGGGGAGAGAGAGATCACATCAAAGCACAAGTGGGAGAGAAAGTCTCAAGGACCAAACCTACAAGAGAGAAAGTATTAAGGGGGAGAAAGAGATTTCCAGGGGAGAGAATACTCAAGGATCCCAGATGTCCCAGATGCTTGATGTTCAAGAGGAGAGATGTCACATGTCTTTTTGGGGGAAAGACATGTTCATATGTGCTTATTTGCATTAAGTTATATCCATTGGTATCTTTCAGCTCTGATTTTCTGTTCCCTATCTTCTACCAATATCCCATGTAAGATTCAGGGGGAGCAAGACACCTAAGGGAAAGAAATCAGTCAAATTCATTGCATATCTTTACTCTTGGGGACATGTTGAATCCAATGTGGTACCATGTACTCACTCTCTACATGTCATCCCAGTCTTGGTTCTCTTGTGGCTTCTTTGGTTTGCTCTGGCTAGTGGAGGTACCTGTGTTATCTAACCTTGTTTGTGCAGGTTCATTCCATCCTAAGCCAGCTAAAGACTACAAGGTAAGTGTATGCATCAAAATCATGAGTATGAGGAATTCTTGCTTATGTACATACTGTTTGCAAGAAGGACTCATGAGCATGAAGGTATTTTCCTTGATAATCTTTTGCTTGATGCATATGGCCAAGATACATGTAACACATTGCCTACTCTGTCATGGTTATGCTCTCACATGCCTCTATATTTTCACATTTACATGAGTGCATACATGTAGGGGGAGCCTATGCTTGTTACATGTCCTTCCAAAGCTTTACTTGCTGTTCTTTATATCTTTATCTAAAGCTTTGATGTATGTTGCCATCAATTACCAAAAAGGGGGAGATTGAAAGCACAAGTGCTCCCTAGGTGGTTTTGGTAATTAATGACAACATATCTCTTGTTGGACTAACGTTTCTATCTAGTATGTTTCAGATAAGTTCAACAATGGAGTGGCATGGACTAAAGGTTGTGGGAAGTTCTCCAAGATGCTAAGGACAAAGGATTGGCTAAAGCTTAAAGCTCAAGACTCTTCATTTTACATTTTAGTGATCCAAGATCACATTGAGTCCATAGGAAAAGCCAATACTATCAATGAGGGATGAGGTGTTGCTTAATGAGCCTCTTGCTCAAGTGCTTAATGATATGCTCCAAAATCCTCAGCTACTTTCCCACTTCCACATATGACCTAAACCCAAAGTCAAACTTGGACCTACCGATTATTTCTATCCGGCGCCACCGAGTTTCACTTGTCATAGCCACTGCCAGAAACCCTAATCAGTTCGGTCTCACCGATGGGATCTCGGTCTCACCGAGATGGGCTTGCAAACTCTCTGTTACCTATTGCAATACTCTCGGTCCCACCGAGATATGCAATCGGCCCCACCAAGTTTGCTTGGCCAACTCTCTATTTCGCTTATTATCCAAATCGGTCCCACCGAGTTTGAGTAATCGATCAAACCGAGTTTTGGATTTACCCTAACCCTACCATATCGGTCCTACCGAGTTGCATGTCAGTCCCACCGAAAATCTCTAACGGTCACTAGGTTTACTATTTCGGTTTGACCGAGTTTGTTGATTCGGTCCCACCGAGATTGGTAAATTGTGTGTAACAGTTGGATTTCGTGTGGAGGCTATATATACCCCTCCACCTCCTCTTCATTCGTGGAGAGAGCCATCAGACTATGCCTACATTTCCAGCAACCTATTTCTGAGAGAGAACTACCTACTCATGTGTTGAGGCCAAGATATTCCATTCGTACCATATGAATCTTGATCTCTAGCCTTCCCCAAGTTGCTTTCCACTCAAATCTTCTTTCCACCAAATCCAAATCCTGTAAGAGAGAGTTGAGTGTTGGGGAGACTATCATTTGAAGCACAAGAGCAAGGAGTTCATCATCAACACACCATTTGTTACTTCTTGGAGAGTGGTGTCTCCTAGATTGGCTAGGTGTCACTTGGGAGCCTCCGACAAGATTGTGGAGTTGAACCAAGGAGTTTGTAAGGGCAAGGAGATCGCCTACTTCGTGAAGATCTACCGCTAGTGAGGAAAGTCCTTCGTGGGCGATGGCCATGGTGGGATAGACAAGGTTGCTTCTTCGTGGACCCTTCGTGGGTGGAGCCCACCGTGGACTCGCGCAACCGTTACCCTTCGTGGGTTGAAGTCTCCATCAACGTGGATATAGGATAGCACCACCTATCCGAACCACGGGAAAAACATCCGTGTCTCCAATTGCGTTTGAATTCTCCAAACCCTTCCCTTTACATTCTTGCAAGTTGCATGCTTTACTTTCCGCTGCCTATACACTCTTTGCATGCTTGCTTGATATGTATTGTGAATGTTGAAATTATGCCTAAACTCCACTTAAACCAAAAAGGCTTAAAAATTGCAACTTTAGTATTAAGTGTCTAATCACCCCCCCTCTAGACACATCTACTTCAAGGTCCTACAATGACGAAAACTAGGGCGGCAGTAGTGGAACAAAACACCAAGCAAAAGGTCAAGCCTTCCACCCTTTACCAGGTATATAGATGCATTAATTAAATAAGACATATAGTGATATCCCAACATATCCATGTTCCAGCATGGAACAACCCGCAAGGCACCTGCAACTAGCAACGCTATAAGAGGGGCTGAGCAAAAGCGGTAACATAGCCAAACAACGGTTTGCTAGGAATGTCGGTTAGAGGCTTGACATGACAATATGGGAGGCATGATAAACAAGTGGTAGGTAGCACGACATAGTGATAGAACGAACAACTAGCAAGCAAAGATAGAAGTGATATCGGGGGTAATGATCATCTTGCCTGCAAAGTTCTCAAGGTTGTCGAAAGCTTGCTCCTCGTAAACGTACTCAATAGGATCATCGTTCATGAACTCGTCTCCCGGCTCTACCCAAAGCAAGAACACAAGCAACGGAACAACAATCGATCACGGTGCAATGCACAAGCAACATGATGCAAGACATGGCATGGAATGCAAGGTATGATGTGCAATGCATATGGGTACTTCGGAAGGGAAAACATGATCAAGGCATCAACTTGGAAAACAAAGCATGCCGCTGGAAAGATTGAGTGATTTCGGTCGAAATCGATATAAGGATCACCGAAAACGGATGCACGGTTTGCAAATGATGAGCAAAAAAAGAATGATGCAAAACTGCGCTTAACAGCATCATAGCACTTAGGATTCAACATGAAACTATGCTACAACACTCCAACATAGCAACAAATCACATGTCAGTAAAGTACAGGAGAAGCTCTACAAATCATGAACACTGAGCTCCTGCTAGAAATCACTAGAACAAGCCTAAAATAGCATGACAAAAATGCAAATGATAACAACTTCATAGACTTGGTGAAAATACTAAGAAAATACTAAACATGTCATACACAGCATCAGGTAGCAATGTTTAGAGCTAGCAAACATGCTACAGGAACATATCATGGCAAACAAAGGCATGTCATGCTAGTACTAAAGACAAAGAACAAAACTCCATTACTGAACTTTAGCCAAAGATGCACATAGAAAGTGGTAGCATCAATGCAAACATGGCAAGTGACCGACCAGTTTCAGACTTAGAAGAAAAAACATAGCATGGCAGGAATAGATTCATGATAGCAACTTTGCAAGCTCATGCCACTAACCACAAATAATTTCATGGCATCACAAGGTAACCAACAGTAATAATAAACAAATATGAAGCTAAACATGGTAAGAGCAAGTTCATAGGGTGCATGGATCACTAACAAAACACATGGCAAAACTGAACTTCATGTTAACAATCTGCCAGCAACAATATTTAGGAAAAGTAGAGCATGGTAATGACAAGCTACACTACTTCATAATTACAACCAGAGGCATGAATGGATATAGCACAACCATATCTTCAAAACACTCTTATTGATCTACATCAAAATATGCATGGATCTACTTGTGGCAATAAGTTTACATAGCAACATATTGTAACAGGAAAAGACAGTAGAAATACTGTGTCTGAAATCAGCAACATCATGTAGCCTATTTTGCATGCTTGTGCTAGTCAAAAGAGAGCTCAGAAAAATACAAGGCTTGCACCACTATAAAGATGGCATGGAGATGCTCCTAAAACATGTAGATATGATGCTCAAAGGATGCACACACAAAATGCAATGAAAATGACAAATAAGCAAGTTATGATGAATTCTAGCTGACAACATCATATAGCACTTTTGCAACGAATATTAAGACATCAATATGGACAGTAACATGCACGCAAATGACACTAACATGAAGAGCATCACAAGACGAATATTTCGATATATCATATGCGCAAATAGGAGCTACGGGCATGGAGATATGATAAGTCAAACATGCACTCATGAAATGGAATCTGGGGACTTATTAGAAAAATCAACCTCGACAGGAGCAGCGGGCGGACGTGTCCGGGGTTGGAGGGGACGCGGCGTGAGGGCGCGGTGGCGGAGGCGCGCGGGCTGCGACGGTAGGGGAGGGGCGGGAGGACAGGTGGCGGAGCCTGAGTGGAGGAGGGAGGCGGCGGCGATGACGTGTCGCCTCCCGGTTGGCCAGGGCGACGTGTCCGGCAGACACATCCGGCGGCGGTGGATTTGTCTGTTGGCGCGAGGGGATGAGGGTTAGGGTTTATCCGCGAATGTCGTCGGGGAGGGGGGTGTATAAATAGGTAGAGGGAGTTAGGAGAGTCCAAATGAGGTGCGGCTTTCGCCTACACGATGGTGATCCAACGACAGAGAGCATGGAGGGGGTTTAGATGGGCTAGTGGGCTGTTTTGGTGCAATGGGAGAGGGGCTTTTACGGTTACCCGGTTAACCATTGGGGAATCAAACGACCTCCAAATGAAACGAAATTTGACAGACGGCTTACCGGTGATGTACCAAGGCCACTCGACAAATTTGGGCCCATTCCGAGAACTTTTTCTACCGCTCATAAAATAAGATTTGAGAGGTGCAACGGGTGCATGTGTGAGTGTCGAATTCTGAAACGGATAACGGGGAAAAAGACCAGATGCATCAGACGAACACGAATGCAAATGAGATGCACATGATGACATGGGATGAAATGCATGACATGAACAAAATGCAAAACGAGGAACAAAACCCAACTACAAAGGATATAGAATATCACATAGCCGGAAATGGCAAGACTTGGAGTACAATTATGGAATGTTACATTTGGGGCGTTACAATAGGCCACTCTTTAGTCCTGGTTTGTGGCTAAAACCGGGACTAAAGAGTGGCATCTCCTCTCGTTTCCAGCCATGAACCAAGACTAGAGGTGTTGGGCCAGGGGTGAGGGCCATTGGTCCCGGTTTGAGTCTGAAACCGAGACTAATGGGGTCACACGAACTGGGACCTATGGCCCCTGAGGCCCAGCCGGCACCCTGGATCAGGAACCGGGACTGATGCACCCATTAGTCTCGGAACGTAGGGGAACCGGGATTAATGCCCTTTTCAGGCCTCGACGAAATCCCTGTTTTCTACTAGTGTCATAAGAATAGGCACGATGGTCATATTTTAGAAACTCTTCATCCACCATATACGTTTTCATAGCAGAACCTGCCGTATACGTATAAACTATGTACATGCATTTTGTGGGGTGCACATCCCCTCTCGCGAGGTGGGCCGGCCCATCTATATTTTTATATTTTTTATTTTAAATAGCTAAAAAACTATAAGCAAGATAGGTTCTGCTCGTGTGGACGGCAGAGTCGTCAAATCGTATGGAGTGCGGCCTCGGGGCCGATGTGTGTGAGTTTTTGTGGTTTCTAAGCTGGAGTGGCGGCTCCGGGTCGTCTGGTGGAGTGGCAACTCTGATCGTTTGGGTGACATGGAAGTCGGCTTGTTAGGTACGCAGCCTCGGGGTTGGTGTGTGTCGATGTATCGGTTTTCGGCTAGTTTTCCTTATAAATTGGTCAATTCTCTTCTTCTTAATGAAAAGACAGAGCTCCTGCTGTTTTCTCAAAAAAAAACAGTGACTTCCAGGTTCAAAGTTCGACGTGATAACCAACTAGTCACCATGAGTTGGCGTGATTACATACCTCTTTCTCACTCTTTTCTACTTTTCTTTTTTTTTGCTTTTTTTCTTTTTTCTTGTTCCTTTTTTTCTCATTTTCTCAAATGGCTTTGTTCAGATTTTGTTTTAATTTCTCCTTTTTTTCTTTTTTTTTTCTCATTTTTCAAGTGGTTTGTCCAGTTATTATTTTCCCTTTTTCTTTTTATTTTTCATTAGTTTTATTTTTTTCCTTTTTATTTACCTTTTTCTTTAGCAATTTGCGAACTTTCTAAATTTAACTTTTTTAAAATAATAAATGAACTATTTTTAAATTTGTGAACGTGTTTTGAAAATTGATGAAAAAAATTCAAATTCAAGAACGTTTTACAAAATTCATGATTTTTTTGAACATTGCTGAACTTTTGTTTCAAAATGGATGAACATTTTTAAAAATAAATGAACCCTTTTATCAAAATGAATACATTTTTTCAAATTCGATCAACTATTTTTTTCAAAATCGATGGTCTTTTTTCTAAATTAATAAAACTTTTTTCATATCGTTGAACTTCTTTCCCCAAAATCCGTAAAAAAAATCTCAATTCATGGTATTTTTCAATTTGTGAACATTTTGCATATCGGCGAACATTTTTTCATATCCATGAACTGTTCCCATTTTTTCAAAGATAACAGTCAAAGGTCAAACATGTCAACGGTCAACTGATCACCCGGTCAACCATGAAGAAGTTGTTTTGCTTGAACCACACGATCAAGCCTATGATGTTGCGTGTTGGCAAGCGACATCTGACAGTTGGTGTATTTGGGCCGGCCCATGAAAGGGGGCGTGGGATTGCTGCGTCCTCTAACCAAAGCACACACCAATACGTCCTGGCCCATTTTTTTTAACCTTTGAAAAATAGGATTTGAACTATGGACCTCTTGGATTACTTCCATGCGCTATAATCAACTAGAACAGCTCACATGTTGTGTCTAATTACTTTTTTTTCTTTTTTATTGTGCATCTTTTCAGTCTGGTTTTCTTTTTTTGCTTTAGTTTGCCTTTTTTCTTCAGTTTTTTAATTTTTCTTTATGTCTTCTTATTTTTCTCTTTTCTTTTTCATTTGCCTAAATTTGTATACATTTTCTTAAAATTGTGGACTTTTCTCAAATTCATGAAATTTTTGAATCTGTGATTTGTTTTCAAATGAATGAACTTTATTTTATCAAATTTGTGAAAGTTTTTAAAATTGATGAACGTTTTTTGAGTTGTGACCTTTTTTGTCAAATTCTTTAACTTTTTTGACAATTCTGTGAACTTTTTTTTATATCAACGAACATATTTCAGTTTCACGTTTTTTTATCACATTCATGTAGTTTTTTCAAATCGATGATTTTGTTTAACTTGCGAACTTTTCTTTAATCTCGGGGTGGGGGTAGAAACTGAAAACTTGGTGAGCATTCGACTTATTTTAAATTTTGGTTGGCAAAACTATAAGCTGAAATGAATAGGGAGAGCAACTAACTGATAATTTCGTTAAACAGCTTATTCGGTTCGGTGTTCAGTTTACACTGAGCAAACTCGTCAAATGTGTTGCTTTGTATTATGACACCCGTTGCATTATATAACAAAGCTCCGTGCCCCCATTTTCTTAGCTTAGGGCGATCTCTTATTTACTAATTGGAGGCACCTTTCACTATCTCTCATTAATTCACATCATCAAAAATAATTAAACCATTAGATTATAAAATTGACGATCAAGATAGAAGGAAAACTTGCGTAACGTAGATTGTCATATCCTATAAAAAAATGCATGTGACACGTCCAATGTTAGTTACCCAAAACAAGCAAAGGCTCACGTAAGAAGAAAAAGGAAATCCTCACGTGCAAGCAAAAAAGGAAAGCCTCCACCTATTGCCACAAAATTAGGAAGGAAAGCCTGTGCCTCCACTTTTAAAAAAGGGGGAGTCTCCTATCCCACGCACCCTCCCCCAATTAGTCTACCTACGATTCCCCTGAGAAAAATGGTGAGAGACCTGCACGTATACGATCTTTAATTTGTATATAGAAAACTAAAAACAAATTAAAAAAACACCGGAAAATCGGACCCTCTTCAAATGTGGGACATCACGTAGCTATCCGCAAATAGAATCCCGTAATTTTCTCCCAAATATATCCCCACGAACAACTCCCTCGGTATCTAAAAAAACACTGCTCCCTCGGCGACTTCCCCACGCGCAAGCACGACACGCCTCCTCCGATTGCCGTTCGTTCGAGCGCCAATGCGCTGCCGGCCCGAAGTGCCCCTGATGAAGCGATTTTGGACATGGGCCCTCCTATCGATGCAGGCTGATCAGGACGACTAAGATAATATGATGGCGTGGCAGAACTTGACGCTTGGCTGGAATCAGGCGCGAGAGTATCAGCACCGACTCAGGTGTACGTCATGCCGAAGCCTATTCGGAGAGAGACACTGGTAGAAAAGGAGGCTTCCGTCCAGCCCCATTAGTCGCGAAACTGTAGGAACCGCGACTAATGAAGTCTTTAGTCACGGTTCGGCAGACGAACCGCGACCAAATGCCTGGGCACAGGGCGCTCGGTGGCCAGCTGGTGCACGTGAGGGGCTTTAGTCGCGGTTGGCCAGGCCAACCATGACTAAAGGTGCCCAAAGGCCTTTAGTCGCGGTTGGCCAGGCCAACCGCGACTAAAGCTCCTCCCCTATATATACCAGTCCCTTTAGTCCCGGTTTAAGCCACGAACCGGGACTAAATGGTGCGATGACCTTTAGTCCCGGTTCGTGCCTCAAACCGGGACTAAAGATTAAACCTTTAGTCCCGGTTTGTGGCACGAACGGGAACTAATGTGGTTGAGACCATTAGTCCCGGTTCGTGCCACGAACCGGTACTAAAGGTCCCATTTTCAAACTCTACCCCCCCGGATCGCCTTTTCAGTTTTAAAAAAAATAAAAGAAAATAATGGAAATGTCAAAAAAATAAAAGAAAATAAGTTTCTCATGTGATATGTGGTCTAGTTGTTGGAAAAATTTGTAAATGTGAATTTTGACTTTATTTGCAAAATCTCTCTGAAATTTGTAAAAATGGGCATAACTTTTGCATACTAACTCGGATGAAAAAGTTTTTTATATGAAAAATCATCTACTCGAAAAGTTACATCCAAATTTAACGGGGGAACCCCGTTAAACATTTTCAAAATCCTCAAAAACCTAATAAAAAAAGTTACGGGGCTTTTAAGATTTAGAGTGGAAAAAATTGAAAAATATTCAAACAAGGGGCAAACTATGGTCAAACAATGGTCAAACTAATTATTCTAGAATATTAGTGTTACTAAATAATTATTTTAATTATTTCAATTTTGGTCAAATCTGGTCAAACTATGGTCAACTGTGGTCAAACTGTGGTCAAACAATGGTCAAACTAATTATTCAAGAAATATTAGTGTTACTAAATAATTATTGTTTTTTAAAACAATAGTTTCAAACTCAAACAGTGAAATGTGTCACTTCATGCTCAAGCAAAATTCCTGAAGGTTAATAGGATTGACATCTTACTATTGTCAGGAAAATAACAAGTGCAGACTTGGAGCGTGGGAGAATAGAACCCGAAAGTTAAGCGTGCTTGGGCTGGAGTAGTGAGAGGGATGGGTGACCGGTCGGGAAGTTAGATGATTTGGAATGATGAGGGGTGATTAAAGAATAAATTGAGAAGTGATGAGGGGTGGTGATTACAGACTAGAGGTTAAAATAATTCAGAAATTTGAAAATAAAAAAATTTCAAAAAAAAATTTCAAAAAAAATTTCAAAAACCTATGGCGGCCTGGACCATAGCCCTGTTTTCTACCAGCCGGCCTAAACCTGTGGCGGCCTTTAGTCGCGGTTGGCCAGAAGAACCGCGACTAAAGGTCCTCCGCCCCGACGGCCACCTGGCGCCCACGTGGACGGGCCTTTAGTCGCGGTTGCGCAACCGCGACCAAAGGCCCTTTTTCCAGCAATGAGAGTCGTGGAGATGGTGAAAAAGCAGGGAGTGATGATCGCCAGATTGCTAGAGATAAGTCAGGGACTGCATGCAGAGGGTGTACCATGACTCCACGAGGAGGGATTTTGTGCGCACAGGCGGTCAACTTTGGGAATCCCCACGCCAACAAGGTTGTGTCAAAGATCATCAAGGAGGAAACAGGTTCTCCCTTGGTCACATCAGAAGTTCAGATTTCCTAATTATGATGTATGGTTTGAAAAAAGCTGCTGTTGGGACATGCCAGAAACTTTGAACGTGATTACTGTGTTCAACTGAAAAGGTTCTTAACAAAATTACAGAAATTCATACCCACTGTCAACATCTCTTCGATCATTTAAGCAGTGCATATTTCATATTTTCCAAGCTCTATTTATGTTGTTGTCATAGACGCTCACATGCCTCCAGCAATGACGACTAACAAAGATATGACAAGATGCTCAAGCGCAAGCTACTAGCACACACATCATGGTTGATTCAATCCTCCAGTATGAGTGCTACTCTAAAAGCCGAGGATATCTAGCAACCACATCCATTCCTCAGGTTTGGTCGATTCCTGCCAGAGCTTATTTATTTTTGTATGTTCCTCCCATGATTATTATTTGGATAATGCTAAGGTTGATGTTTCTTTCATCCATACATCATTGTGCTAGGAGTTTTTCCCACTTGTGAGATCCGAATATTAAGACCTCTTAAGGATAAATCTTATAGCATTGCTTCATGATTATGTGCTTATTCCATAATTTGTGTTTTTCTATTCAAATGAGAACCCGAAGGTTATTATTTTTCCTATTAAGAAGTACTAGCAGGATTACCATAGCAGTGGAGCCAATTTTTCTTCAGTTAATGTAGTGAATTTTCTTCTATGATTATGTGTAGTGAATTTTCAGACTATTTTCAGTTCTATGCCAAGCTCGAATTTGACGATAAAAGTTTAGGTGTGTATCAGGTGTGTGAAAAGTAAAAGAAAGAGCCTTCAATTTTTACAATCAGAGAATAAAAAGTGTGTTCTTTTCATGAAAACACAATTGCGATATATAATATCATGCTACATTTATTCATTATAAATAGTGAAGATTTTTTGTTATCGAGCAGATGATAATTTATGTGGTAACTACGAATTTGTTGGTGTTTATAAAAACCGAGCACACAGAGCAGCAAGGAGAAGACCAATCAATAACGGAAAAAGAAATATATGGATCCCATGAACCTTCTTATATCTTATATCTTATATCTTATTTTTACTAACTGGAGGCACCATATGAGCCACCAGATTAATCCTCACAGTTAAATCACTATTTACCTTTGGATGAAAGTTAAATAGTTGAGATGACTCCTTTCACCCTGTAAAAAAAGGATTCCTATCACCGTAATCATCCACACCAGGAGTCCGGAGCAGTATCATTATCAATCTGTTCTCGATCTCTCTCTTATTTCTCTCCATGTCGTGATTTCTCCTCCTTTCGATTTCTACTAGATTTGCTCTAGGATCGAGCTGCCACGGGCAGCGCATCCTCCCTTGCCTATTTTCTCTCTATAGTCTGATGTCTAACTTCTTTCTCTTACTGTTGTTGACATCCTCTCGATTTCTATCAGATTGGTGCTAGGTCCTCCTCTTTTTTCTCCATGATCTATTGGGATTATTAGTTAAATTAATCTGCAAATATCGATCGTTCAGGTCAGCCAAGTCAGCCTTCTCGCCGAAGGAACTATGCGAAAGCATCGTGCATGACCATGTCCGCAAACAATCAAGCCAACCTGATCAATGATGGTGCCGTGGTGCTGCCGACAACGGTCTGCCACCGTTATGTGGATCGGTACGACTCGACATGCGACTTGGTGGAGTACCAATTCTGGAATATACAAGACTAAAACCACACGCTGGAGGAGGGGAGCATGAGTTGTTGCGCTCCCTGTGGCAAGTCTGGCTGCCAGCGACTGGCGATGCTGCATCACGGCTAGGTGTACACCATGGTGTACTCGCACGCCGTCGGCGACAAGACAACAAGTACGGACAAGGCTACAACCAAGTAAGGAGGTGCGGGTGCCAGACTGGGTGGACGAACATAGAGATCCGAGCGATCTTCTCCATCTTATCCCAGCAGATAGTGAGATAGCAATGTATCTGCTGCAGGAGCTACCTGTACAAGATGGCGGCAGGCACTTCTGGCTACAGGAAGCAAACAGTACGTGCTACTTCCTCGGTGGCTGCTGCTAAGAGTGATGCTTCATTGCCGGAGAAAGTTAACAACAGCAGCCCATCATCCATCTCTGTTCATGTTGTTGACAGTTTGATACTCACAACAGGTACTCCCTCCTTTTCAATACATGTACTACATCCATGAATCTTGGATATGTATATCTATACCCATGGTCTGTACTGCTATTTTCTAAAAGATAGTAATATTGTGCATCAGATCTTTCTCACTTCACACTAGGGAATTTAACCGTATGTAGTCTTCTAACCTCATTATTAACCTGTATAACCTGCACCTCATTGCTTCGTTATCTGATATTTTGCACATTAGACTGCAAGCTGTTTCAAATTTGTATGTTAATTGTCTTCATAAACTTTGTAATCTCTATTTCTAATGTCTGAGTTGGTAGGATTGCGTCCACGGTTTATTTTCGTCTGGTTATATTTCATCTGGTTTATTTTCGTCCGGTTTATTTTCGTCTCACATCCCATCAGCATCTCTCCTCACGTTGATTTTTTTATCCTCAGAATAAAAACTTTCCTAATCTTTCTAAAGTTTCCTAACTAGACACGTTATAAACGGGCAGGAACTGATAGCGCGTTACCAATCAATAAAATTTAGTTTCATCACCATCAATTCCAAATCCTAATTTTTAAACTTTCCTAACTAGGCACGTCACAAACAAGCATGTAATAATATCACGTTACCAAACAATAAAACCTTATTTTCATAAAAATCAAATCAAAATCCTAACTTTCCTAACGCATTGATTGTTACCTTTCCTAATCTCTACTCTTAGTATGTCGTTCGTTCCTGCCCAACGTACTATCGATCGAAGGCATCCCCGCTACCGATTCTTTTATCGCTTTTTTGATGGTCGTCGGTTCGTCCCTGCCCGCACACCCATACATGGGCCAAGCGCTGCAAGAGAATGAGATCCAACCCACGTCTCTGTGTCAACAAAAGCACGACACACTAGGGTTAGCAGCTGCCAGCCACACCCGCCGCTCGATCGGCTCCTCCACAAGCGCCATTGTGCTCTCGCGCACGGCGCTGGCCGCTGTCCTCAATGTCCCCTCGCACCCGCCAACACACCACCGGCCCACGTCGCTTTTGCTGCCTCTCCTTATCGATACCTCCTCGCCGGTCTTCCTCTCACCCTCCGTCCTTCGTCGTCGCGTAGCACATCATTGCGATGGACTCGAACTTTTGATGCTATGGGGAAGCTGGATCCAATCCCACCCCGAGGGTTCGACCTTCTCGACCTGAGGCTGCGGTGAGTTGCAGAACTCCCCGACGACAAGCCCAACAGCGATGTACTTCGCCCGCACAAGCACCGTTGGGTCAACATTGTTGCCAACGGCTGCAGCCATGCTTTTGGACGACTTGGTTGAATAGTCCGCCCCCCACTTTCAACCGGTTTATTTTCAACCGGTTTTTTTCCATCAAATTACCCCCACCCCCACGCCCACCAACCGAAACGCGCCCAGCGAACCCCACCCACGCACGTAGCCAAAGAAACAAATAATAGATTCTTTCCTACCTTAGCCAAATCAACGGATCTCTCCCATTAATGCAATTTGCTTTAGGAAAAAAATAATAGATTCTTTCCTACCTTAGCCAAATCAACGGATCTCTCTCATTAATGCAATTTTTCTTTAGGAAACAAATAATAGATTCTTTCCTACCTTAGCCAAATCAACGGATCTCTCCCATTAATGCAATTTGCTTTAGGAAACAAATAACAGACACGTCACAAACTTTCCTCTCAATAAATAGTTTCTTAACATTTGCAAACTTTCCTAATCAGACACGTCACAAACGGGCAGGTACTGATACCACGTTACCAAACAATAAAACCCCATTTGCATAGAAATCAGTTCAAAATCCTAACTTTCCTAAATTTTTACCTTTCCTTGATAACAACCAATATTTCCTATGTTTTCCACCTATAGAAGGAAATCACCCCTCCATCGATATTAGCATTTTTATGGAATGAGATCTCTAGGTTATGATTTTTTTGCGATTCTTTCCAATTGTGACCTCTCCTTCCGCTCTGGCTCCTTCTCGCATAAACACCTCCACCATAGCCAGCTGATGCCACCCCAGACATCCTGCCTCTCCACACCTTCTCCGCCACCTCCTCCTCATACTCCATTGACAATCCCTCCGCCATGTTTGTCCACGACGGTGTCGAGGACATGGCGCAGCAGCGTACCAGCGGTAGAGTAGCGCATAGCAGTAGGAAGCAGCACGCAGCAGGCGAGGCAAGCGGCCGGCGTGGCTGAGGGGGCGGCCGGCAGAAGATGGCTGTGACAGGAGGGGGCGCGAGGTAGGGGCGCGACAACGGGGCGAGCGAAGGCATAGGCGGCAGCAGACGGGATGAGCGCAGCTAGCGAGAGTGTGGCGCGTGGCCAGGGTGTGCGTCGCGCGGGTCACAGTGGTGCGGTGGCTGCGGCGAGCGCGGCGGCAATGGCGGGCGCGATCGACGCGGTATGGCACAGGCGTCCATATATACTCTTCCTGTAAGGGTGTTGAGGTCATTATAGGAGTATTTAGATTGATCAAGTTTCTATCTGCTCTTTCTTCCTGTAAGGATTTCTCAAAATTGTCGATGAGTATTTAAATGATGAAGTTTCTATTTGGTATCACTTCCTGTGAGGATATCCCAAAATTACCAGATCTAATATTATTTTAGTATGGCCTTTGGTGGTTCATGTGCACGTATTTTAGTGTATGGCCCAATCTCATATGTTCTTCAAATTTATAGTGAAATGATGTTTCAATCAAGGTTGTTCCATATTGAGCTACCTTGCAAAAAATATGCATAATGATTGTCTGTGTTTCTGATGAGCTGGAGCAGATGCACGATTGTACATGTACCGAATAACTCATGATGCAGGACCGCTTATGGTTGTTTTTAGGGCACATAGTGTTGGCGTGGGGACCTTTCGTATGTTCTATACTAAGAATTTTTCATCTTATGCTTTGTACTAAGTTGGTTTTATAACTTGTGTGCTTATTTCACTAATGCATGCAGGAGTATCAAACAGTGATGGTGTGTTCTGTATACGATTTTGTTTACTCCAATTCTATATATTCTCACGAGTAGATGATGTGTAAGCATGTGTAATGTAGTTCCTTTTTCTACATATGGTGATTGATTTCTTCATTGGTAACCCAACTAACGGATGGTAATCAATCTTCAAATACCAAAACCAATGTCACTTGATATGTATGAGAATATTAAATGTAATATTAACATAACTGATATTGAACTCTTAAAGCTAATGTGGCCCCGTTGCAACGCACGGGCGTTCTTCTAGTAATAGTTATTACAAACAATCCTTATGGTGGTGCTCCTAATTTTTTTTCTATTATATTTTGTTGTTGTATATCCAAATTCTTTGGATGCATATATGACTTTTCGCACACTATTGGTTAATTTTTGTTGTGGGGGTTTCCCCTTTTCTCTACCAGAAAACAGGAGCATCAAAAAGAAGGATGCGGAGAGTGTCATCACAAACCTAATTTTCACATTTAGACATGGATGCATTCCTTCCTCATTTTAACATAAAAAAAATTTGTCCTCTTGCCCTCTAACAGATTACATAGACTCTGTATTACATGAAAAAACTTCATGCACATTTAGCACTTATGTTTTTACGGTACATAATTATTCTCTCAGTAAGCGAACCAAATAAATAGTCAAACTGATTTTCTTCCTGGATTAAGAAAATCTTTTTAACCATTCTCTCATGAATGGTGTTTCTCATTCTGATGTCATTTTCCAAAATATATATAATAAAACAAATATCATACCAAAACAATAATATCTTACTGAATCCCCTTTGAGTTGTTTATAGCATATTGATGTAGATATTCTCACTTATAAATTATAATTCAATGAGGATTTTTATAATGTTGCTGAGTTATTTAGATTCAACAATCAAATTCCCAATACTTGAAAACTTAGGGTCTTAAACAATTAACCATAGATTTTCAAAACAATGCTCTTCGGTAATATTCACTGAGAATTTTTATAATGTTGCTGAGTTATTTAAATATATATTTAATTTATTCCAACTCATTAATTTTTTTAATATCCATGTTTCCCTCAAAATTGCTAGCCCGTGCAGCTGCACGGGTTGATGACTAGTGGGACTAAATTGGGCGTTATGGGCGGTTGGGCACAAATCACCAAATGGTTCGCGCAGGTTTGGGCCTTAATTGTACTAGAACTTGCATGGATTACTAGAATGGGCATGGCCAGCCTCTGGCAAAATTTGGGTAAATTTTATGAATGTCCACAACTACATCATGTACAATGGAAGGGTCTCGGTTTAGACGGAAGAGTCCATCCCATATCACATTAGTATGCACATCCATGATCTGAACTAACTAATGACCTCTACAAAATCACATACATGATATATAGAAAACTCTACCCGATTGTACCGCAATTAAATATTTTGCAAACTTGGCTCAAGTAGATGTAAAATATAACATGCAGACGGAATGAAAAGTGATTTTGTAGAAATACCTCTGTACGCATAATGAAATTACTAGATCCGTCGCGCGCGCTCTGCTCTCGCGCCCCCCCCCCCCCCCCCCCCCGCGTGCTCTGCCATCGTCCCGCCACGCATGCTGCCAGTGTTTGGGGCCGACGCACGATCGTCCATATTCGTGTGCATGCGGTTGCGCCGGGCGCGGCGCGACGATGCAGTTACCTGCTGCTAAAACTGCCAGGCGGGCGCGCCGAGAATCCAGGCCACCCGGCCCCCTTTTATTTTGTGGCCATTTACCTTCATCTCTCGTGTCACACGACACAATAAGCACAACCACGGCGATACATACAGAGAGTACATCCAACGGTTCCAATGGCGCTCCAAGCGGCCGACGACGACGATGACAACGATGAGAAGTTCACCACGCATCACGTCGTGGACACCCACGTGAGGGGGAAGACTCTCTCGGTGGTGTACACGAATGATCCGGTCTCGGTGGAGAGCTCCATCCAAACTATGGAGCAGTTCCTTGCCGAGAATAAGTATCTAGTGGTCGGCTTTGACCTCGAGTACACCATGGGTCGTGCCGGGCACGATCAGAAGGTTGTTGTCGCCCAGTTGTGTATGCGACATGACGTCCTCGTCTACCACTACCACCTGGCCACAAGGCCTTGCGAGCGTTTCTCCAGGTTTATTGCCACCTCTTGAGCACTGCGTTGGTTTTCCCTTGAAGAGGAAAGGGTGATGCAGCAAAGTAGCGTAAGTATTTCCCTCAGTTTTTGAGAACCAAGATATCAATCCAGTAGGAGGCTACGCGCGAGTCCCTCGCACCAACACAAAACAAGTAAATCCTCGCAACCAACGCGATAAGGGGTTGTCAATCCCTACACAGTCACTTACGAGAGTGAGATCTGATAGATATGATAAGATAATATTTTTGGTATTTTCATGATAAAGATGCAAAGTAAAATAAAAGCAATGAAAATAACTAAGTGTTGGGAGATTAATATGATGAAGATACCCGGGGGCCATAGGTTTCACTAGTGGCTTCTCTCAAGAGTATAAGTATTTTACGGTGGGTGAACAAATTACTGTTGAGCAATTGCCAGAATTGAGCATAGTTATGAGAATATCTAGGTATGATCATGTATATAGGCATCACGTCCAAGACAAGTAGACCGACTCCTGCCTGCATCTACTACTATTACTCCACACATCGACCGCTATCCAGCATGCATCTAGAGTATTAAGTTCATAAGAACAGAGTAATGCCTTAAGCAAGATGACATGATGTAGAGGGATAAACTCATGCAATATGATGAAACCCCATCTTGTTATCCTCGATGGCAACAATACAATACGTGCCTTGCTGCCCCTACTGTCACTGGGAAAGGACACCACAAGATTGAACCCAAAGCTAAGCACTCCTCCCATTGCAAGAAAGATCAATCTAGTAGGCCAAACCAAACTGAGAATTCGAAGAGAATTGCAAAGATAACCAATCATACATAAAAGAATTCAGAGAAGATTTAAATATTGTTCATAGATAAACTTGATCATAAACCCACAATTCATCAGTCTCAACAAACACACTGCAAAAGAAGATTACATCGAATAGATCTCCACAAGAGAGGGGGAGAACTATGTATTGAGATCCAAAAAGAGAGAAGAAGCCATCTACCTAATAACTATGGACCCGAAGGTCTGAAGTAAACTACTCACACTTCATCGGAGAGGCTATGGTGTTGATGTAGAAGCCCTCATGATCGATGCCCCCTCCGGCGGAGCTCCGGAACAGGCCCCAACATGGGATCTCGTGGATACAGAAAGTTACGGTGGTGGAATTAGGGTTTTGGCTCCGTATCTGATCGTTTGGGGGTACGTAGGTATATATAGGAGGAAGAAGTATGTCGTTGGAGCAACAGGGGGCCCACGAGGGTGGAGGGCGCGCTTGGGGGGGGGGGGGGGTAGGCGCGCCCCCCTACCTCGTGGCCTCCCTGTTGGTTGCTTGACGTAGGGTCCAAGTCTCCTGGATCTTGTTCGTTCCAAAAATCACGTTCCCGAAGGTTTCATTCCGTTTGGACTCCGTTTGATATGCCTTTTCTTCAATACCCTAAAATAGGCAAAAAAAACAATTCTGGGCTGGGCCTCTGATACGTCTCCAACGTATCTATAATTTTTGATTGCTCCATGCTATGTTATCTACTGTTTTGGGCAATATTGGGCTTTATTATCCACTTTTATATTATTTTTGGGACTAACCTATTAACCGGAGGCCCAGCCCAGATTTGTTGTTTTTGCCTATTTCAGTGTTTCGAAGAAAAGGAATATCAAACGGAGTCGAAATGGAACGAAATCAACTGGAAAAGTTATTTTTTGGAAGGAAAGCTACCGGAAAAGCTTTGAGTGCACGTCAGGAAAGAAGGGAGGTGCCCACGAGGGTGGGGGCGCGCCCCCTGCCTCGCCCCCCCCCCTTTGGTCCACCGACGTACTTCTTTCACCCATATATGCCTACGTACCCTAGAACTTACAGAACAGACAAGAGATCGGGAGTTCCGCTGCCAGAAGCCCCCGTAGCCACCGAAAGCCAATCTAGACCCGTTTCGGCACCCTGCCGGAGGGGGAATCCTTCTCCAGTGGCCATCTTCATCATCCCGGTGCTCTCCATGATGAGGAGGGAGTAGTTCTCCCTCGGGGCTGAGGGTATGTACCAGTAGCTATGTGTTTGATCTCTCTGTCTCTCTCTCTCGTGTTCTTGATTTGGCACGATCTTGATGTATCGCGAGCTTTGCTATTATAGTTGGATCTTATGTTTCTCCTCCCCTTCTACTCTCTTGTAATGGATTGAGTTTCCCCTTTGGAGTTATCTTATCGGATTGAGTCTTTAAAGATTTGAGAACACTTGATGTATGTCTTGTCGTGCGTATCTGTGGTGACAATGGGATGCCACGTGATTCACTAGATGTATGTTTTGGTGATCAACTTCCGGGTTCCGCCCATGAACCTATGCATAGGGGTTGGCACACGTTTTCGTCGTGATTCTCCGGTAGAAACTTTGGGGCACTCTTTGAGGTCCTTTGTGTTGGTTGAATAGATGAATCTGAGATTGTGTGACGCATATCGTATAATCATACCCAAGGATACTTGAGGTGACATTGGAGTATCTAGGTGACATTAGGGTTTTGGTTGATTTGTGTCTTCAGGTGTTATTCTAGTACGAACTCTAGGGCTGTTTGTGACACTTATAGGAATAGCCCAACGGATTGATTGGAAAGAATAACTTTGAGGTGGTTTCGTACCCTACCATAATCTCTTTGTTCGTTCTCCGCTATTAGTGACTTTGGAGTGACTCTTTGTTGCATATTGAGGGATAGTTATGTGAACCAATTATGCTATTATTGTTGAGAGGACTTGCACTAGTGAAAGTATGAACCCTAGGCCTTGTTTCCTATCATTGCAATACTGTTTATGCTCACTTTTATCACTTGCTACCTTGCTGTTTTTATAATTTCAGATTACAAATACCTTTATCTACTATCCATATACCACTTGTATCACCATCTCTTCGCCGAACTAGTGCACCTATACAATTTACCATTGTATTGGGTGTGTTGGGGACACAAGAGACTCTTTGTTATTTGGTTGTAGGGTTGCTTGAGAGAGACCATCTTCATCCTACGCCTCCTACAGATTGATAAACCTTAGGTCATCCACTTGAGGGAAATTTGCTAATGTCCTACAAACCTCTGCACTTGGAGGCCCAACAATGTCTACAAGAAGAAGGTTGTGTGGTAGACATCAAGCTCTTTTCTGGCACCGTTGCCAGGGAGGTGAGTGCTTGAAGTTATATCTTTATATCTTGCAATCAAGTCTTTTAGTTTCTTCTTTTATCACTAGTTTAGTTTATAAAAGAAAATTACAAAAAATGGAATTAAATTTGTCTCATACGCTTCACCTTTGTAATATCTTTCGTGAGTATGATGGAAAGGATAATTGTGCTCAAGTGCTAGAAGAAGAAAGCTATAAAATGTTTGGCACTAAATATTTGAATTATGAGCATGATTGCAATGTTGTTAGTATGAATTCCTTGAATATCCATGACACTACTAGGGAAAACCCTATACACAGAATCTTAGCAGCAGCTGCTGCTACTAATTAGCAGTAGCGCGGGTGTGGAAAACATGCGACTGACAAGTGCTTAGCAGTAGCGCGCTCGGCGTAACCCGCGCTGCTACAAATATGGACCAATAGTTCCCACCCAACTCCATTTAGCAGCAGCGCGGTGCCGCGAGCCGCGCTACTGCTATAGCTGTAGCAGTAGCGTGGTTTTTCTGAGGTCGCTACTGCTAATTTTCAAATCGGCCACACTTTTGGTCCCGGTTAGCAGTAGCGCTTGTACCGAAAGCGCGCTGCTGCTACTTTCTTAGCAGCAGCGCGTTTTACATCCCGCGCTAGTGCTAATCCGCACCCACCACCTTTTCCCCACCCACCCTCCCCCTCCTCCTCCCCCTCCCCCTCCTCTCCCTTTCCCCTACCTCTCCCACTCTCACTCTTCTTCTTCCTCAATACTCTCCCCTATTACTCTCCCTCTTCTACCTAGCTTTCTCTCTCTTCATTACTCCTACCTAACTACACCACCTCCATTAATGCATCTCCGTTCTCTTTTTCCTTCCCCTCCACTAGTTGAAGTTGTCTACTCCCAAATTACGTAGCTAGGTAGATGTAGTATTTAGTTAAGTGACCTATTTGCCTCCTAACTAGATCTATCTTTGTCAAGAAGAGCTTTGTGCAATTTTTGATCTCCCTACATCATCATCTCCACCGTGTGCTCGATCTCGAGATATAGGTGATTAAAATTTCATGCTTTTGCAAAATGGAAATATGTTTATGTGTGTGTGATATGTTTATGGAAATTGTGTGTGTGGCATGAGTTGATGCCAAATTGTGCTTTTGAGTTGCCTATGTTTTGCCGAAATGTCGATTTATTTCCGTTTTGGCGAATTCCGAACAAACTCTAGATCTATATATGTCCTATTTTTAAGGAAGGTCATGCCAAATTTTTGTATGACTTTGATGCATGCATGCATTTTTATAATCAATTTGTTTATTATTACCGTGCAGAGTTGACGATGGTCAGTGGAACGATGGTGGACAGGTGGTTGCGGTCAGCGGTGCAGGACATGAAAGAAAATAACCGGACAGAGGTTTTATGTCCGTGTCGAAAATGCAAAGGAATAGTTTGGCTCGACCCCCATGACAATGCTCGTGTCGAAGTGCACCTGCTCATGACTGGTTTCATGGATGGCTATACTCGGTGGATAACTGAAGATGGGGATGACCATGTTGAGGATGCCAACGGGGCAGGCAATTATGACATGGGGCAAGACGAAGACATGATTGATAATGGCGGCGGGGAAGAGGCCAGACATGGCGGCGGAGAAGGGGCCGGACATGGCGGGGTGGAAGGGGCCGGACATGGCGGCGGAGAGAACGACATGGACTCCACGCAGCAGAGTTCGTCGGTACTAAGTTCAATCGTGCCGGACCCTCATGTTCAAGCATTGCTTCGCAAGGAGATGAGTACTGAGAGAGCTGCTTCTAGAGAGGAGGCTAAGCTGGAGCAACTGGTGGTAGACTCAAACACTCCATTGTATGATGGTTGCAATCCTGAGGTGACCTGCTTGAGTTTCACGCTCCAACTCCTGAAGACAAAGGCTAAAAACAAATCGACTAACACTAGCCTCGATGAGCATCTCAAGTACCTAAAGGATGTTCTTCCCATGGGTAATCTATGTCCTAGTAGTGTTGATGAGGCCAAGAATATCGTGTTCCCTCTTGATCTGCCACACGTTAGATACCATGCATGCATCAACGATTGCATAATTTATCGGAAGGAGCACGCAGAAAAAACAAGCTGTTCGGTGTGCAATGCTTCTCGATACAAGAAGGCTGGGAAGAAATGTCCCCAGAAAGTGGTATGGTACTTACCGATCACTCCCCGTCTCCAGAGGTATTTTGTAGATCCCAAGGAAGCAAAGCTAATGTGCTAGCACGCGGAGAGGAAGAAGCCCGACGATGGAGATGATCCGAAGCTGAGACACGTCAAGGATGGAAGCCAGTGGAGAGCGTTGAACAGCTTCTATTGGTATTTTGAATTTGATGCAAGGAACATCATGCTCGGCGCGTGTACCGATGGCATGAACCCGTTTGGCAACCAGAACACCAACCATAGCACATGGCCCGTGTTTGTATGGATGTACAACCTCCCCCCTGGTTGTGCATGAAATTGATGTACATTCACATGAGCATGCTTATTCAAGGGCCGAAACAACCAGGAAATAATATTAATTTGTATCTGGGGCTACTTCAAGAGGAGTTAGACACGTTATGGAAAACATCGGCCAAGACATGGGACGCCAGCAAAGGCGAGTATTTCAACATGAGAGCCATGTTGATCACGACAGTGCAGGACTATCTCGGTTACGGATATGTGGCAGACCAGGTGTGCCATGGATATTGCGGATGCACGCGGTGCATGGATGATACGATGTCTCAGCAGCTAACGTCAAGGAAAGATGGCAGGTCTGGGAAAATCATGTACATGGGGCATCGAAGATGGCTCGAACAGGACAACCCATGGAGAAACCGTGGAGATCTATTCAATGGTCTCGTTGAGCATCGAGGACCTCCACGTAAGCGGAGCGGTGCCAAAATCGATGAGCTATTGAAAAACTGGAAGGAGTGCCCCGTGCCGGGAAAGACGATGAGAAAGGCGCCGGAGCCGCCGCTGAAGGTATGGAAGACGAGGTCTGTGTTCTGGGACTTGGAGTACTGGCACAAACTCGATACACCTCATTGCCTTGATCAAATGCATATCTGTAAGAATGTCCTTGAGAGCTTGCTCGCAACACTGATGAACATGCCGGATAAGACCAAGGATGGGCCGAAGGCAAGAAAAGACTTGCAAGATTTGAAAATCAGGGAAGATCTGCACATGCCGCCCCATAAAATGTCAGACGAGACAGAGACGGAGACAGCGGCACGGGAGAAGAAGGGCAAGAAAATAAAGAAAGAGGATTATTGCCCCCCTTCTTGCTTCACCTTAAGTCAGGCTGAGATCCATCAATTCTTTAAGTGCCTTACCGCAGTCAAAGTTAGTTTCGGTTACTGTGGCAAGATAAACAAATATCTAGACACGGACAAGAAAAGGTTCAGTGGGATGAAGTCCCATGACTGTCATGTGATGATGACGCAGATACTACCTGTTGCCCTTAGAGGGATAATGGACAAGCACATCCATGACACACTTATTGGTCTCTGCATCTTTTTCGACGTCATCTCTCGAAAGTCGATCAGTGTGAAGCAGCTCCGAAGGCTACAGGAAGAGATCGTTGTGATACTGAATGAGCTTGAGATGTACTTCCCGCCCGTGTTCTTTGACGTGATGGTGCATCTGTGTGTCCATATTGTGGATGACATAATAGACCTGGGGCCATCATTCCTGCACAACATGATGCCGTTTGAGATGATGAATGGGATCATCAAAGGATTCGTTCGTAACATGTCCCGTTCGGATGGCAGCATCGTCTAGGCTATGTGACACAAGAGTGCATCTCTTTCTGTGAGAATTTTCTATATGGCGCATACCAGCCGCCTGGTGTCAGTGTTGGTTTGCCCGTTAACAAGCACGATGGGAGGCTCGAAGGAGAAGGTCATTGCAACGGTCGTAGGTAACTGCACGTGGCATACTCAGATCGACGCAACGACTTTGACAGAGCAAACTTGGTAGTGCTACAACACCTAGACGAGGTAGATCCTTTCGTGGCACTGCACAAAGAAATTATCGCTAAGAAGTATCGTGACCAGGGGGTATGCAGGACGGACGCTGAAGTTACTAGAGAGCACAACTCCACTTTCCTACATTGGTTCAAAGAACATATTATTGCTAATCCCCCGAAGGAGGGCTCTAAGGAAGGATTGCTCATATACGCCTTAGCACATGGCCCCTCGCCCAACCACATAACCTATCAGGCATAAGATATCAATGGATACACGTTCTACGTGGAGGCCAAAGATATGGATAGTGATGATCAGAACTCAGGGGTGACAATGGAATGCATGTCCGGCAGTGACAACGGCGCAACTGAATGATTTTATGGAAGGGTCGAGGAGATCTAGGAGCTTGACTACTCTGGACTGCACAACACGACAATGTTCCGTGTCAGATGGGCTAAGAATGTCGAAAGAGAAAACCGGATTTTCACTACCATGACTATACCCGACGCCAAGAGCACTACCGTGAACGCTATCGCCAAAAACGAGCCATGGGCACACACTAAGCACGTGACACAATGCTTCTTCATAACTGACCCATGCAATCCCAGTCGTGTTGTCGTGAGGAGAGGCAAAAGGAACATCATTGGAATGGATGGAGTCGCCAACGAGGAAGACTATGATCAGTACGGCAACCCAATGAGGGAAGATGACGATGATGATGAAGTATACGTCAAAAGAAGAATCAATACTACATTACCTAAGAAAAATCGTACTCCATGGAAAAGACAAAGTCACAATGAGGGGCTCAATTATTCTTCGACGAACAAGAAGGGAAAGAAGCTGACTCAAAAACGAAAACGGTAGCGCTGAGGAACCGGATGTTATCGGTCAAATGATGTAATATATATATATATATATATATATATATATATATATATATATATATATATATATATATATATATATGTTCCTATTTTGTATACACACTTAGCCATTATTATGCATGGGTCCAATGATGTAATATATATGTTCCTATTTTGTATACATATTTAACCGTCAAATGATGCAAGATATATCGCCTTCCCTTCGTTCACTGCTCTCGGGAAATAAAAGTGGGAGAAAATAAAGGAAAAGAAAAAGGAAAACTGGCAGTAGCGATTTCCTTATAAAACAACTATAGTCAAGCTAGCAGTAGCGATTTCCTTATAAAACAGCTACAGCTAGTGAAGGTAGTAGCAGCGCGTTTTATCTAAACCGCTGCAGCTGGTGAAGGTAGTAGCAGCGCGTTTTGTCTAAACGCGCTACAACTAGTGAAGGTACTAGCAGCGTGTTTTGTCTAAACGCGCTACTGCTACGTCCACTTAACCCAAAATTCTCACTCTCCCGTCTTCATCCCGCCTCTTTTCCCCCCAAATCCCCACTCTCTCCCCCGTCACACCGCCGCGCCCCGACGCTCGCCCCCGACCCCGGCGTGCTTGCCCCCTACCCGTCGGCCTCGCCTCCCTCCTCTGCTTCCTCCCCTCCCAACCTCGGCCGTCGCCGGGCCTGCCTCCTCGCCCCTGCACCCTCTGTAAACCCCCCCTCTCTCTCTGCTAGCTAGGGTTCTTCGATTAGTTTACTTAGGTTTTAGTTAGGGCAGTGGGTTAATTAGGTTACCTATTTAGTTATGAATTTAGCTAGGTTTTAAAATAGGACAGAAATTTAGAGTTAAGCAGTTGTAGTTAAAAGAAAAGGCAGCATTTAAGCAATTGTCCAAATCAACATCCCTTGTTAAAGCAAATTTAGGTAGGCTAAATTTATATGCAAATTTGAACTGGACATGTGATATGTGCATATGTCATGTTTTGGACATGTCATGTTTGGAATTTGAACATGTCATTTCGGCATGTGATGTTTTGGTTCAATTTTGGTAAATGATCCGAGTGGCCTATGTTACACCGGAATGTTGATTCATTTCCACTCCTGTGAATTTCAGGCGCTCGATATGTCCATTTTTAGCAACGGTCATGCCGAAATTTGCCGTGAATAAAGGCATGATTTCTGCTACATAGTTGGCATATCGAGTGCTGGCACATAGATTTCTTTTTTGTGTCATTTCTCATTTATTCATACTTTTAGAAATAAACGAGGACACTTAATCATAGGAAACATGTCGAACAACGAAGAAACTGGGCCTTCTGACCAAGATGCAGACGAGATGGATTATGAGGGTGAACAAGAGTACCTCGACTATTTGACTGCTAAGCAAGGTTTGCAGGTTGGCCTCGATGATGGTACTGACGCCGACATCGACACTGACGGCGCCGGCACCGATGGCGGCGCCAAGACCAGCGGGGAAGGTACCGGCGGGGAAGATACCGGCGGGGAAGGTACCGGCGCCGATGCCGCTACCGAAAAGAGGAAGCATAAGAAGTAGAGGATACGAAAACCTAACAAACTAGGGATTGGACGACTTGTGATCACAAAGATGGCACCTGGCAAGTTTGAGCCATTAGAGCCGGAAGAACCTCGCAAGTGCTATGGGAACCAATTAGGATGCATCCTATGGGAATGCGCGAGCATCACCGACGATGACTTAAGGAGTAAAGAACATTTGACGCAGTTGCTCCTAACGAAGTTGCACAAGAGATTCAAGTTCCCCGACCGGGATGATACCATAGAACAACTGTGGGATGATCCGAAGATGAAAAATATTAACAATCATGCCATGGGCATGTTTAGCAATGATTTGGCCTCCTGGAAAGGGAGGGTGAAACGAGCTATTGAGGCTGACGAACCCCTGTCCAAGATTCTAGAGGAAAATCCGACACTTACGGAAGAGGAGTTCGAAAAGTTCAAGGACATTTGCGCTACCGAGGCAGCCAAGGCTAAGGCTGCGAAATTCAAGAGCCTTCAGCAAAGGAACACGGGGAAGCATCGCCTCAGAAGCCGTGGCTACCTCGGTAAAAGGCCCATATGGGATAAGGAGGACGCGGAACATGAAACCGTGGGTCTCCCAGACCCCTTCGCGAAGTTCACCAACCCCTTGGAGCGTGACTTCATCAGGGCCCACTACAAGTGGGACAAGGAGAAAAAGGTTTTTTACACGGACCAGATCATGAGGAAATTGATTAGACTACTGGAGAAGCATCACCAGCTTGCAGCCGAAAGCCCTACTTCTCCGACGAGGCCCAAGTGGGACACCCCTCTTAACCGGGCCTTAAACAAACTTAAGGGACTCCCTTTGGGCCAGCGGCCGCAATATGGTCGTGTGCACGGCGCTGGAGATGGCACCACGTGGAAGGTGTTTTACAACGAGGGCCCGGAGGCTAAGAAGCAGAAAAAGAAGTTTAGTCAGGCGGACATTGACGCAAAGGTGAAGCTTGCGGTCGAGAAAAAAGCAGCTGAGGACGCGGAAAAAACAGCCGAGAAGAAAAATGAGTTGCTACAGCAGGCAGTCAATGCAGCTGTAACTGCCTGCAGAAATGATTTTGCTACTAACTTGGTTCTAGCTATCATCAACTGGACGAAGGAAAATCCAGACAAGACGGTACATGATTTCCCGATGCCTAGTTTCGTCGGGAGCAACTCCATGAACAACAACAACATCGCACCATCACTTGCTCACGCAACCGGGCCTCCTCTCGCGGTCGCTCCCGCTCATAGCAGCACGTCCTCAGTCTCTGGCACGCTAGGTGGGCCTTTTGTCTTTGGCTGAGCTCGACGTCGTCACGGTAATTACATGTCGCAGCAACATATATATATATATATATATATATATATATATATATAGAGAGAGAGAGAGAGAGAGAGAGAATATTCCATTTTCGTTGCCTTTCGGATGTTTTACGCCACTGACATATGTGTTTGCAGGGCGAAGAAACCCCGTGCACCATACTCTACTTGATCAAAGGCCAGAAGGTGGACGTGGGAAAGGGGATGATAATGAACCCCATGCAACCCATGTTCCACAACCAGCCGATCCCCGCTGGGCACTTCAGGGTTAACTTGTCCAGTGTGAAATTAGGGCACGAGCATTTTCCTCCTCCGGTATATCCCGTGGGAGAGGACGACGAGACCCCGCCACGGTTTGGAAACTGCAAGGGTTGGGTGCTGCTATGGCCGAAGAATCTTATTCGTCTGGAGCCGGCCGAGAGCACACCAATAACCACACATCAACAAGCATGTGCGGAGACCACCACCCTGCCTACGCAATTACCAGCTCATGTAGTGCCGAGTGAGAGCGGTGGAAGACGTGATGAAGGGGGTGCAATAGTACTGGCTGATGTAATCAGTCCTGTAGAACAGAGAATGGACGATGAGACGGAGGTCGACCCTATGGGTTTCCTCAATACAAACGTGTATGACTGTGACATAGATATGATGAGTCAACCATATGACGAATCGGGCTATCAGCATGCTAATGAGGATATGGATGATATGCCCAGGCAGGAAGGTCGTTGGAAGGATTGCAAAAAGTCTCTTCATGAATTCCTCACAAGACACGCCTGAAGATGTCGCCTCAACACAGGCTCAACTAGCCGGGGGTCGTACAGTGCTTAGCCCGGGAACCCTGGGGCAGGGGTTAAGGAAGGGTCTGGAAGCACTAGTAGAAAAAGGGTCAAACGTGAAGCACATTAGTGCCGGTTTGTATTTGAGCCGGCACTAATGTGCACATTAGTGCCGGTTCGTGGCGGCGATCAATAGTACCGGTTCGTGGCGAACCTTTAGTACCGGTTCATGCCACGAACCGGTACTAAAGAGGCTGTGTCATCCTGCGGTTAGGCTATGGCCCCACCATCACCATTTAGTGCCGGTTCGTACCACGTACCGGTACTAATGAGCAGTGCCAGTTTACGGCAAGCTGTTTTTAGTCCCACCTCGCCAAGAGAGAGGCAATATGAGCGGTTTATAAGCCGTGAGTGCACAGACAATGACGAAGAGTTGTAATGCTCACCTACATGTTGATTTGCTTCAAGCCTTGCGGAATAGTATAGATTGCACTGAGCTATGTGCAGTGGCTTAGTGCAATCTACACTATTCCAAATGGCTTGAAGCAAATTAACCAGCATTGCACCTCTTTTTTTATTTTTAATAACTTATTTAAACTCCGGACTTCTTTTGTGTTCAGTATGCAGCATTTAAAGCTTGTTATGCCTCAAGGTTGTTGTGGTTTGGAAATTATGGATTTGACAACCATGAATCATAGCTTTTTGTGTAAGTGACTTGGGAAACTCAAGTTTGGCAAACTCTATTGACTAGTAGAAAAACGGTCAAATGTGAAGCACATTATAGTGCCGGTTTGAATTTGAGCCTGCATGAATGTGACCATTAGTGCCGATTCCAACGGCTAGGCGGGCTGCTACCATTAGTACCGGTTCGTTGCCAATCTTTAGCACCGGTTCGTGGCACGAACCGATACTAATGTGCATCCCACCAATCAGGAAGAATCACATGGATCGTGTGTTTCTTTCTAGCTCTTGCGAGTCGTTGGATCAAGGGTGTGTTTCTTCCTAGCTCATGTGAGTCGTTGGATCGAAACTATCACAATCACTTTGTGAGCCAGACGACCCTATATATAGCCCATCTCTCGCCTTCGTCCCTGCATAAGTCTTTCAGTTCATCGACTACATACATCTACCAGTTCATCGACTGCATACATCTACCAGTTCATCGACTGAATACAAATCATTCGGATTCGCCATCATACGCCCAACCGTACATTCGATATGCATATATATGCATCACGAGCCACGGTAGGGCTGTATGATGGCGATACCGATTGGTTTGTTCTAGATCCGACATAAAAGGTTTGATACAACTTCTTTTTTGTGACATAAGATCTAACATTGTTGCTTCTAGTAGTTCTCTTGATTCCACTAACGATTCTCTTAGCCAAGTTACACTTGAGCAAAAAAATAGCTTATTGAAGGGAAGAATCAAGGTGTTGGTTTTGAACGAAAGTTCAATGCCAATGGAGTTGAGTGGGAAGAAGATCAATACCCCAAAGACAAAGTTTGTTCCTCAACAAGAGAAGCATCCTACTTCCTTCAAGGGGACACAAGCTCAAGATGATCTTCTACATGTTGATTAGCTTCAAGCCTTGCGGAATAGCATAGATTGCACTGAGCTATGTGCAGTGCAGTCTACACTATTCCGAATGGCTTGAAGCAAATTAACCAGCATTGCACCTCTTTTTTATTTTTAATAACTTATTTAAACTCCAGACTTCTTTTGTGTTCAGTATGTAGCATTTAAAGCTTGTTATGCCTCAAGGTTGTTGTGGTTTGGAAATTATGGATTTGACAACCATGAATCATAGCTTTTTGTGTAAGTGACTTGGGAAACTCAAGTTTGGCAAACTCTATTGACTAGTAGAAAAACGGTCAAATGTGAACTCTGTTACATGGCCACACTTCAATGTTTTTTAAACTTATTTGAACTCCGGACTTCTTTTGTGTTTAGTATGCAGCATTTAAAGCGACGTCATCAATATCCAACATGTTCTGACATCATTTATTGTTTTTCGGTCATTTACCTAGCTAATTGTTTAGAGAGCTAAATGAGCGTGAAATTGAAAATCAGTACAAAATGAATCCTGAAAGTGTTGAAACTTGGCATGGTATCATCATATCACCCGCATAGCATGCGCGAAAGAGTAGAGAGGGTCACGGCAAAAACTGGACGCACTTCGTGTACAAACTGGACCTACTCTTTCCGAGTATCAGGGTTTCGGACGAGAACTAATCTGTTACATGGCCACTTCAATGTTTTTATACTTATTTGAACTCCGGACTTCTTTTGTGTTCAGTATGCAGCATTTAAAGCGACGTCATCAATATCCAACATGTTCTGACATCATTTGTTGTTTTTCGGTCATTTACCTAGCTAATTGTTTAGAGAGCTAAATGACCGTGAAATTGAAAATCAGTACAAAATGAATCCTGAAAATGTTGAAACTTGGCATGGTATCATCATATCACCCGCATAGCATGCGCGAAAGAGTAGAGAGGGTCACGGCAAAAACTGGACGCACTTCGTGTACAAACTGGACCTACTCTTTCCGAGTATCAGGGTTTCGGACGAGAACTCATTTGTTACATGGCCACTTCAATGTTTTTTATACTTATTTGAACTCCGGACTTCTTTTGTGTTCAGTATGCAGCATTTGAAGCGAAATCATCAATATCCAACATGTTCTGACATCATTTGTTGTTTTTCGGTCATTTACCTAGCTAATTGTTTAGAGAGCTAAATGACCGTGAAATTGAAAATCAGTACAAAATGAATCCTGAAAATGTTGAAACTTGGCATGGTATCATCATATCACCCGCATAGCATGCGTGAAAGAGTAGAGAGGGTCACGGCAAAAACTGGACGCACTTTGTGTACAAATTGGACCTACTCTTTCCGAGTATCAGGGTTTCGGACGAGAACTCATCTGTTACATGGCCACTTCAATGTTTTTTATACTTATTTGAACTCCGGACTTCTTTTGTGTTCAGTATGCAGCATTTAAAGCGACGTCATCAATATCCAACATGTTCTGACATCATTTGTTGTTTTTCGGTCATTTACCTAGCTAATTGTTTAGAGAGCTAAATGACAGTGAAATTGAAAATCAGTACAAAATGAATCCTGAAAATGTTGAAACTTGGCATGGTATCATCATATCACCCGCATAGCATGCCCGAAAGAGTAGAGAGGGTCACGGCAAAAACTGGACGCACTTCGTGTACAAACTAGACCTACTCTTTCCGAGTATCAGGGTTTCGGACGAGAACTCATCTGTTACATGGCCACTTCAATGTTTTTTATACTTATTTGAACTCCGGACTTCTTTTGTGTTCAGTATGCAGCATTTAAAGCGACGTCATCAATATCCAACATGTTCTGACATCATTTGTTGTTTTTCGGTCATTTACCTAGCTAATTGTTTAGAGAGCTAAATGACCGTGAAATTGAAAATCAGTACAAAATGAATCCTGAAAATGTTGAAACTTGGCGTGGTATCATCATATCACCAGCATAGCATGCGCGAAAGAGTAGAGAGGGTCACGGCAAAAACTGGACGCACTTCGTGTACAAACTAGACCTACTCTTTCCGAGTATCAGGGTTTCGGACGAGAACTCATCTGTTACATGGCCACTTCAATGTTTTTTATACTTATTTGAACTCCGGACTTCTTTTGTGTTCAGTATGCAGCATTTAAAGCGACGTCATCAATTTTCAACATGTTCTTACATCATTTGTTGTTTTTGGGTCATTTACCTAATTGTTTAGAGAGCTAAATGACCGTGAAATTGAAAATCACTACAAAATGAATCCTGAAAAAGTTAAAACTTGGCATGGTATCATCGTATCACCCGCATAGCATGCGCGAAAGAGTAGAGAGGGTCCCGGCAAAAACTGGACGCACTTCGTGTACAAACTGAACAAACTCTTTCCGAGTATCAGGGTTTCGTACTATGCAAAAATAAGTAATGCAGAAAATAAAAGAACTATACAAAAAAATTACCCAAAAATAAATAGAAGAAAATAAATAATGCAGAAAAAAACTATATAAAAAACTACTCAAAAATAAATAAATAAAAATAAGTAATGCAGAAAAGAAAAAACTATATAGCAAATTTGTTGGCGCACTGCCCTGTGGGTGTACCAGACCTAGGGTGTGCAAATGCAGGCCCAGAAGGGCCAGCAGACTCATAGGGCAGCGCACCCTAATTAATTAGGCCTAGAAGCCTGCTATATAGAGGAGTTCGAAGAGGTAGCCGCGGCTTGGTTTATAAACCAGTGCGGCTGCCCTTCGCCAGGCGAGGTGGGACTAAATTTTGGGGTGGTAGCGCAAACTCTAAATACAGCAAAAAACAACTAAATGAAAAAAGCCCACCTACTGGGCCACAGCGGCCTGCATACGACTAGAAACCCATCCTGTTGTTGGGCCAGGATGCAGGCCGGCAAGCCCAATAGGCCCCACAGGGCAGAGTAGCAGAGGTAGGCCCAGAAGGCCTGCTTTAGAGAGGAGCCCGAGACTGCAGCGGCGGCGGGGCTTATAAGCAGGTGCGAGTGCCCCTCGGCTAGCGAGGTGGGACTAAACTTTTGTGCACCGCGGGTGGCAGCGCACCCCCTTTAGTACCGGTTCGTGGCTCCAACCGGTACTAAAGGGGGGGGTCTTTAGTACCGGTTCGTGGCACGAACCGGTACTAAAGGGGTCGTTTCCCGCCGCTTGGCCTGGGGAAATAGGCCTTTAGTACCGGTTCGTGCCACGAACCGGTACTAAAGGCCAATCCTATATATACAGCACGTACGAAAATTTCAGTTTCAACTCGCCACTTCGTCTCCAACCTCCGCCGCGCGCGCCGCTCGATCCCATCGTCACCGTCCGTCGTCATCGTCGCTGTCCCCACCGCCGCCCGTCGTCGTCGTCGTCTCGCGCGCTGCCGCCCCGAACGCCGCCGCCGTCCGTCGTCATCGCCGCGGCCGTACGTCTCTCTCTCGCTCCCGGCCGCACACACATACACACACATACACACACACAACGGCGGCGCCCCCGCCCCGTACGCCGGCGCCCCCGCTCGTACGTACGGGGCGGCGGCACAGCACACACACACACATATACCACACATGCACACATCACACGCATACACACATACACACATACGTACACACATATACGTATATATACACACATGCATACACACACACATACACACACACAATTTTTTTTACTTATTTTCTGTTTTTTAGAAAAGTTAATTAGATGATCGAATGTTAGATTAATGTCGAATGTTAGATGAATTAGCTAGCTAGATAGAAAAATTGTCGAACTAGAGATTAGAACTAGCTAGTTGAATAATTAATATAACTAGTTTATTTTTAATAAGGAAATTTAGGTATATGAGATTAGAACTAGTTGAATAATTAATATAATTAACTAGTTTATTTTTAATAAGGAAATTTAGGTATATGAGATTAATTAGAACTAGTTGAATAATTAATATAACTAGTTTATTCTTAGTAAGAAAATTTAGGTATATGAGATTAGAACTAGTTGAATAATTAATATAACTAGTTTATTTTTAGTAAGAAAATTTAGGTATATGAGATTAGAACTAGTTGAATAATTAATATAACTAGTTTATTTTTAGTAAGAAAATTTAGGTATATGAGATTAGAACTAGTTGAATAATTAATATAACTAGTTTATTCTTAGTAAGAAAATTTAGGTATATGAGATTAGAGCTAGTTGAATAATTAATATAACTAGTTTATTTTTAGTAAGAAAATTTAGGTATATGAGATTAGAACTAGTTGAATAATTAATATAACTAGTTTATTTTTAGTAAGAAAATTTAGGTATATAGAAAATTTAGGTATATAATTATTATTTGTTAATGAATTAGATAGAAAAGTTAAATATATAGTAATGTCAATTGAATATATAGTTAGATATATTAATGTCAAATGTTAGATGAATATATATATATTTGGCTAGATATATGTGTTTAATGTTTCACCTATATGAACATAGGAAATGTCATCTGACGACGAAAAAGATTTTATTATGTGCGAATACTGTGAAGACCAGCGCGGCCTGTGCGACCAAAATTTCCTTGTTGATGGTAGGCGCTTCAGCATCAAGCTGGATGAGACATTCGAAGTTGATACAGTAAGTCACTTTGTCAATTATTATTTGAATGCAAAACTTATGCTTCATTTGCTTCAACTTATAATTTTAAATTTTCACTATTCTACTAGCGCATCCCCTGCCATGCAAGAATTTTTGTCTTGGATAAGATAGGTTTCAATGCTATAGATGATATGGAGGTAAAGAGAGTTTACTTGAAGACGCAGCATGGGTATACTTTCAACGTCAAATTATATAATGGAGAAACATACACCCATTTTGAATGCAAAACTTGGCAAGCACTATGCAAGGCTTATGCATTTGAGCCTGATATGGTTATCACCTTTGATATTCGTCCGGAAGATGATATTGAAGGTAATATAGACATCTGGGTCAATGTGCAAACGCCTCCAGTTCTACCATTTGGTGAGTTTTTCTCAACCATGCATGCATATGTTTATGTCTTTCATACAGTTTATTCAAAAATAGTTGACAACTATTTTGTATTGTCAGCTTATTTCGGTTCAAGCAAACATGTCCGGCGCTTGGTAGACAGGACCTACTACTGCCCCGGGGCTCAACTAAACTGCGAGGAGATAAGTCATTATGTTTCATGGCTTGAGGATCTTAATACTGTCAAGACAAATTTTTTCCCTACACTTAGAAATGTTAGTACTCAAAACGTGCGACCAATGGTGATCGTATTGAACTACGGTCACATCTATAATCAAAAGATGGTAAGATTTTAAATATTTGTCCTTAATTTAGTGCATCTTTTGCATACATTATTTTTGAAGCTAAACTTTCATTGCTTAGTATATTAATTACTATACGATGTTGTTCAACAGGGACTTCCGATGACAGTTGTGCCCCAGTGGATCGAGACAAAAGGTCGCATGTCAATGGTTAGCTTACGACCAAGATTTCCTACATTGCACATGAGTGCATTCAGGATTTCTAAAAGCGAAGAATGCTTAATAGTGAAAGATTGGAGCAAAATTGTTAACGATCGCAGAGAAGTACTAGGGGGCAGTACGGAGAAGCGCAACCCAAGATTAGGAGACAGATTCATCTGCATGCTCCAGTATGATGAATCAGGAGAGCTATACATGTTCTATGCTATTCTACCTGAGAGGGAGCAGCAGGATCGGTAGCTACTCTTCATGCTCTTAATTAGTACTTGTCTCATGGATCCGTGTCCTGAACTTCGATGTTGGTGATGATTATGTTGAACTTGATGATATCTCTTTGCTTCTGTTACAAAGTGAATGTTTCCTCTTTAAGCTAGCCAACGTTGATGATGAATTACATAGCTAGCGGTAATGACTATGATGATTAAATAGTGGTAATTAGACGACCACGATGATTTTTAGCTAGCTAGAGTTTATTTATTTATTTATATGCGATGATGATGATGATGATGACGACTATAACTCATTATAACGTAAAACAATCCTAAATTAAATTGAAAAATACAAAATAAAACAAAAACCCACAACCATTTAGTACCGGTTGGTTTTACGAACTGGTACTAAAGGGCTCCCGGCCCCCGGAGCTGGCTCGTGCCACGTGGTACCCCTTTAGCACCGGTTCGTTCTGAACCGGTACTAAAGGGGGGGCCTTTAGTGCCGAAATAATAGTGCTGGTTCCATAACCGGCACTAAAGGCCCTTCCGAACCGGTGCTATTGCCCGGTTTTCTACTAGTGAAGGTGTACCCAAGAAAAAGGAGAGGAAGAGATCGGGGAAGATAACTGCCTCCAAACAAGCCAGAGCACAAAGCAGCCATACGATGCATTCTAAAGAGCATGTACCCGTGAAAGGTGCGGCCATGTTCCATCTCACGGGCGAGCCGATGCTACCGCCGAAACCGCTGGGGGCACTATCAGGGGATGTCAGGAGACTGCACGACCATGTGGTGTCGACTGAGAAAAGCCTACTAGCCTCAAAGGATCCAGGATATCCGACATACGCGGCTCATGTGCCTGAGGGGAAGTGCTACGTCAACACATGGCCCGCAGAGGTGTTCTTCCTGCGGTTTGACCATATCTTTGAGATGTTTCTGACAAGGCGGCTCGATTTTACAATCGTCCGCCTTTTGTGCTACATATGAGCTCCGTCATGAAGAGTGAAGAAGTCTCGCAAATCTGTGTGGCGGATCCGTACTACATGCACGAGTCTTTCTTGACTCTTGGCGACTTTGGGCGTGAAACTGCTAGGGAGTACCTCCAAAACTTCATGGTACAGAATAAGGACCGGGAAATTGTCCTTGTGCCTTATCATCCAAAGTAAGTCAGTTCCGGACAACCCTTTCGTACATTTCAATCATTCCTTCTCTCTCATATGGGGAATAATTTGAGGTGTATTTTCCCCGCAGCAACGGGCGCGCCGTCCTTATCGTTCTTTACCCGCAAGTCTCCCACGCCGTGTATTTTGACCCTTCTAGAGACTACGAGAAAAAAGACTACACCCACATTATGAATATTCTAGATGATGCTCTCCAAGGCTTCAGCATTAGAGGTGGCCACATGCAGATCAGGAAACAAAGGAACAAGAAGATGGGTTTCGCGCATAAAACTAACTTCTCCTGCATCCATGTCCCAAAACCAAGCAAGAAGGATGGATTCTACATTGTCCATCTCATGATTCAGTTCAACACGGATCAGCAAAAGCTTTGCATGAGAAGCAGAAATGATGATCATATCCACAAGTGGCTAGAATGTCATGGAGAAGCGGATTATAAACTTAGAGATGACTCTTTCTCATCCAAAGCGACATTGCGACGATCATCATGAAAGAAGTCGTCAATGAGAAGGGGATGTTCCACCACGGCCCTATATCGCGAGCTGACGTCTGAACTCGCATAGGCATGCAACGTCTAGACCTCATGCCATTCAAGAAGCTAGGTTCCATCCTCGATGATATGGAAGGATGGAACTTCTAGTGATTTATGATGCCGATGATGATGATATGTGTCGGTTGAACTTGTATACTTTTTGTACCGACGAAACTTTGTGATGTCCATAGTCCGTGCCGAACTTGCGTAACGCTACTCTGTTAGTTTGCGTACAATGACCTGCGTACCTCTAGTTAATTAATTTGCGTACTGTATGTTGCGTCTAGTTGCTAACCCTTTCTTTTTCGGTGTTGCTCTAGTATATTTTGTTGCATATATATGATTGTACATCCTCTTCATGAACATGCATCTCTAACAGGTACCTAGTTTCTTGATGGCGAGATGGAAGTGTTATGTCATGTACAAAGGGAAGGTACCGGGGATGTACAACGAGTGGCATGAGTGTCTGGCGCAAATGAATGGGTTCTCGGGCGCCAGCCATAAAGGCTTCAAAAGCAGACAAGAAGGAGAAGCTAGTTACTCGAGGTTCACGCTAGCGCGAGAGAGGACTCGTAACCGCCACCTCATGTACTGCATAGTTCCGCTCTCACTCATAGCGATAGCTCTTATCGCGTATACCTTTGTTTAGATGGATGACGTTGTAGTTGCAAGTATTCGAGACTTGCATGTATCGCTATTTTCGAGATGATGACAAGATACCACTTTGTGTTGGATGATGATTATGATGAGACTATTTGTATGTATATGCTATGATTACATTTGTGGTCTCGCAGGCATGTGTATGTGTATCATGATGACATTTGTATGTGCTAAAGATTCTTCTATAAAGCCTGTTCAAATAAAAAAAATGCCGAAAAAACAAAAACTACTAAAATTAGCAGTAGCGAGTGGACAAAAGTTAGCAGCAGTGCGGTAGTAGCAGTAGCGCGCTCAGGAGAAGCGTGCTATAGCTATTAGCAGTAGCGAGCTTCCATTAAGTGTGCTGCTGCTACACTTGTGTAGCAGTCGCGCTGGTGAGCACGCGCTACTGCTATGTGTTAGCTGTAGCGCCTTATTAGTAGCGCCGGTCCCCGCACTACTGATACACCTAAAACCCGCCCTGCTGCTAGCCTTTTCCCTAGTAGTGTGATGCTAATGATATGCAAAGCCACAAGCTTGGGGAAGCTATGTTTGATGAAGGTGATATTTTTAGTCCCCCAAGTTTTGATGAGCAAATTTATTATGATGATAGCATGCCTCCTATCTATGATGATTATATTTATGAAAGTGGATTTGAGAGGTCATGCCTTTATTTAGTGATGAATCCACTATTTCGGAAGAGGTTCCAATTGATTATGAGAATAAATTTGCTATCTATAATGATTACTGTGATGACATGTATGCTATAAAGAATAATTATCACCATGAAACTTGTCATCATGATTTTAGTTTTTAATTGGATTATGCTTCACATGATAAATATTTTGTTGAGTTTGCTCCCACTACTATTCAAGAGAAGAATTTTGCTTATGTGGAGAGTAATAAAATTTCTATGCTTGTAGATCATGAAAATAATGCTTTAGGTGCTGGTTATATTGTTGAATTCATTCATGATGCTACTGAAAATTATTATGAGGGAGTAATATATGCTTGTAGGAATTGCAATAATATCAAGTTTCCTCTCTATGTGCTTAAAGTTTTGAAATTATGCTCGTTTTACCTTCCTATGCAAGTTGATTCTTGTTACCACAAGTTGTTTGGTCACAAAATCCCAATGCATAGGAAGTATGTTAGACTTAAATGTGCTAGTCATATTCTTCATGATGCTCTCTTTATGTTTCAATTCTTATCTTTTATGTGAGCATCATTGAAATCATCATGCCTAGCTAGGGGCGTTAAACGATAGCGCTTGTTGGGAGGCAACCCAACTTTATTTTTGTTCCTTGCTTTTTGATCCTGTTTAGTAATAAATAATTCATCTATCCTCTGTTTAGATGTGGTTTTATGTTTTAATTAGTGCTTGTGCCAAGTAGAACCTTTGGGAAGACTTGGGTGAAGTCTTTATGATCATGCTGTAGAAAACAGAAAGATGTAGCCTCCGAGGAGAATTCACATGCTGATGTCATCTTACTATTTTAGTAGAAAATCAATCCGAACTTCTCTTCTTCTGCATTCAAACAGTAAAAAAAATCAGACTTTTAGTACTTCACGTTGGGATAGCAGACTATGTAGCCAGATGTTGATAAAAAAGGAATCACGAAAATAAATAAGATGTTGATAAAGAAGAAAAAAACTGGACTAATGTGCATGCGTGGCCCAAACGAGCCGCCTGCTGTGCGATCAGCCGTTGTACGAACATATATATCGTGCAAACATAAGGCAAGCTGACCTTCTCAGACAAGATAGCTGGCTCAGCGTGCATCATCAAGCATATGCCAAAAAAAAGCCTCTTGATTCTGATTTTTTTTTTGCGGGGTAAAAGGGATTGTATTAATTAAATATAAGAAATGTTATAATCCCTGAGGATGAGGTCTTGAATAGATTCAGGACCTACTCCTAACCATACCACAGTACGATTCTCTTCACGGCCGAATTTTGCAAGCAGGTGGCTTGCATGGCTCTAGGGTCGGCGTATCTTTTTCAGGCTTGTACACCGGTCTCAAGCCATACGAAATAATAAAATTAGTTAGCGTGTTTCCTTGGAATATAACTTTCATATAGATTTATCTATTTGGGCCATATGAAATAAGAAAATGTAGATCTAAATATAATCAAATAATAATTAGCATTGAAGGCACAACTTGGCAAGACATCACACTAATAATGATGAGCCAATGGAGAAAAAAGTTGTACATAAATGAAACATATCAATACTTAGATTTAGTTCTTGGTAGAATTTTATTTATAATTTTTAAAAGTAAAGTATCATGACTCCTTTGGTTTGATTGCCAACCCATGATGTATAGTGAAAATAGACCGATAAGAATGTCTCTTACCAAATAATAAAATTAGTTGCTTATATACTGATAATATTCATAGTGTCGAATTCATATGGAAATAATGTTTTTCTCTGGAGATCAATCCAAATAGAGAAACTTGTATGGTGATATACATAGAGAATCTATCCGCGCAAATGCGCGGGTTACACTGCTATATATATATATATATATATATATATATATATATATATATATATATATATATATATATATATATATATATATATATGGTGGGTCTATTCTCATAACACCCCTTAAGACCTTATTCTCATAACACTTCTAGCTTATTCTGATAACACAACCACTCGCCCCCACACCCACGATTCCTTTCCACTAACACCACTTGCCTCCCCTCCGGCGCACCCAACCTCCCATCTGCCATGATTCCCCTCCCCATGATCCACCTTCTGCCCCACCAGCGCCGCCCACCCCTTATCCACCTTCTTTCCCCACCGGCGCTGCCTTCCCCCGATCTACCTCCTTCCCCCACTGGCGTCGCCATCCCCCGTCCACCTTCTTCCCTCGCTGGTGCCACCCTCCTCTGATACACCTTCTTCCCCCGTCGGCACCGCCCTCCCCAGATCCACCTTCTTCCCTCGCCGGCACGGCCCTCCCCCGATCCAACTTCTTCCCCCGCCGACGCCACCCCACCCGAATCCAGCTTCTTCCCCCGCGGGCGCCGCAGTTGGCCAGACCTCCTGGTGCCCCTCGGGCCGGTCTTGCGCCGCCCCTGCCCGGTGTCACCCATCCCCCACGCCTAGATCCGCCATTCATTCTTGGTCTGGATCAAGTCGAGGACGAGCCCTCTCCTCGTGGCGGTCTCCGGCGAGACAGTCATCTGCGCCATCCATGGGGACTTGGGCGCCACCCCACCATGTGCAGCTAAGTCGCGGCCCCCGTGCAGCTCGATCGCGGCCCCTCGTGCAGCTTGGTCAGTGCCCCTGTCTTCGTGTAGGTTCACCAGCTCCCTCGTCGTCAGCCATGGTACAGCAACCACCGGTCTCGAGCGTCCTCTCAGATTGCAGCTGGGTCTGGTGACCTCGGCCACGGATCCATGGATAAGGCTCAGATTGCATCTCGGTGTGCTATGGTTTGTAGTCCTCTTGCGTGGGTTCACCGTTCGCCGTGCAGATCCCTGTGCTTATGACCCCTCCTCTCCTATAATCGTGCAATCCGCGACCGCTACCGTGCATCTCAAACAAGCCAGCAATTAGGTTCCGTGCTCGTGTACTTGCTGTTCGATGAACACAAGTGCACTGCAGCTCCTAGATATGGTGGACTGCGGAAGGTGCGGTGCGGCTAATGGACTGTTGAACTTTTCCTAGATTGTCCGTGCAGTACGACTAGGTGCCAAAAAGTTGTTTTTGTTGGTTTTTAAGTTTTTAGAGACTGCTATTCATTATAGAAAAAACATCTGCGGTTCGCTCTGAAAAAACAATGGGGGACCCCTTCTTTGTAGGAGCTGTTCAATTCAATCGCATTTGGTTATTAGAATATCTATGCAGTTCATTGTAACAAGCATCTAGTTCCCTTTGTAAAGAGCAATTTGTAAGGCAACCATTTACTTCGCTAAATTTTTTGTCTGATGCAGTTCCGAATGCCGAAAATTTTTGTATAAAAGTGCACTTCATTAGTCCCCTCAAGGAGTGAGTGAGAAAAAAGACAAAATGCAACATTCATTTTTTTGCAGGTGTGTGTGCATGCAGTACGGCAGCCCCAATGGTGCAGTTCGGCGAGGTAGCGTGTGTAGTGCTCACCCGATGCGATTCAGTTTTTTCTGGTGTGTTTAGTTTTATAGTGTGGTGCAGCTCACTCTTTTTGTTTTTGCAGCTCACTCTTTTTTCTTCTGGAAATCATTTGCAGTGCACTCAGTAAGAAAAAGAAGAGAACATCGATGTTCATTCGAAGTTTGTTTTGTTGTTTATGGGAAACACAGAGAGAAAAGGGTAGTAAGAATGGATGGTCACTTTGTATAAGCAAGTCATTGCCTAGTGCAGTTCTGTTGGGTACCGCATCGTTGATTCTGCTGTGTTCTAGATGGCTGTGTGGCTCACTTTGTTCTCTCACATAGTTTACTATAAAACTCCTTTATGGTTCACTTGGTAATCTGAAAAAACACCTCGAAAAGCAGTTTACTTCTCATTACATGTGGTCTCAATTGCTCAGTCTCTGCGGTCCACTCGCCCAGTCTACACAAGTAAAAAAATATTGAGTTTGAAAAAAACTCACGGCGGATCATGAAAAAAACTCATGATCCGCCGCTGAAGCATCCAGCCTCGGTGATGCATGGCAGGGGGAAGAGAACTGCAAGGATGCCTTCTCCATCGCAGTCGTCGTGGATGCGAACTGCAATGGTGCCCATCCAGCCTGTAGCCGCAAGGACCCCTTTGTGGTTCACTTGGTGATCCAAAAACAAAAACACATCAGAAAGCAGCTCACTTCTCAACACTTCTCAACGCGCGTAAAAAATTAATTAGTAAGAAAAAAGGACAAACAGCAAATCATGAGGTTCACTTTTGGTAGTGTTCCGCTTCACTTTCGGAAGTGTTGCGGTCCACTTTCCTTCGAAAAAAAAGTTGGAAAAAAGTAAACAAAACTCCTCTGAGAAAAATCTACGTCCAACAAGAGAAATCATGAGGTTCACTTCATTGTCTGATGCAGTGCGTTCTTCAGTTTGAAGCAGTGCGCTTTCTGTCCGATGCAGTGCAGGCGTCGATTTTGTTGTCGCGAAAAACAGAGTTTCCGCGTTTTTGTAATCTCAAAACTGCTCTTAAACTATAATGAATTAGAGGGAGTGTTCTATATGAAAAAGTAGCGTCTCGACGATATCTTTCCAACGGTGTATCAGTTGGATCATTTCGACCAACGTTTTGTAAAAATTTCACGAAAAAACGGCCGCTGCCCTTTGTAGTCAGACGCACGATTTTCAAATTTAACTAAAACCGTAAGGAATCTCAAAAACATTTCAACATATGAAAGTTGCACCTCGTTCGTAGCTTTCCAACGGTATATTACACGCCTTGTTTCGACAAACGGTTAGAAAACTGGAGTGAAAACAGTACCGAAAATTTGAAAAAATTCGAAAAACACAATTCCGCGATTTAGTAAATTCAAACCTGTTCTTAAACCGTAGCGAATTAGAAAAAATAATAGATATGAAAAAGATGCGCGCCGACGATATCTTTCCAACGGTGTATCATATGTTTCATTCCGACGAGCGGTTTAGAAAAAAAAGCAAAAAAACGCTCGCTGCCATTCGTTGTGAGCCGCACGATTTTCGAAACTTCTCTTAAACTATGATGAATTTTGAAAAGTGTTCAACATGGCATAATTCCGATAAACGGTTAAAAACTAGAGCAAAAAAGGTATCGAAAAAAACCACACGTACAGTTTTTTCAAACATGAAGTTCGCTGGTCTCTGTGGTGCAGTGCGCATAGCTTTCCAATGCAGTATTACAATGCAGTTCAGAAGTGTTATGAGAATAGACGGCTGTATATATATATATTCTGGTGACCACGAAACGCTTCTGGAACCTCTCGAAAACCATTTCGGATATTAATGAAACAATTCCACAAATATATTCTCATCACTCCCGTGCCACTAACACTCAGCAGATCATGATTACCTCAAGCTTGTGACCTCATAGGTTCGGTAAATCATAGACATGAACGAAACCCCTTCGTTCAATGACCGATAGTGGAACCGTGGACATCCATATCGGTCCTTATGATTACACGAATGATATTCGAGTGAACCTTTGGTTATCATGTGATGTTCCCTTTGCTTCGCCATTCTTTATAAAACCCGATGTGCATTGGTATCCTCCTGAGTGATCACCATGCTCACTATACCATCGCTCCCATTATCGATTTTGTTCTTCTTTCTCGTTCACATGCTCCGACATCCCCGTGACATAATCAGATGTGTCTGGCCAGACGATGATATATGTCGTCACACCGAGAGGGCCCTAAGAATATCTCTCCATCCTCGGAGGAGCAAATCCCACTCTCAAGCTATCCGGTCACTTGTCAAACTTTCTGGCGAGCCTTGTTACAGTTGACGCTTGAGCAACCCCAAAGCCCACCGTCTGGTAGGAAGTGACCGAGACACGCTCATGGTCTAAGGAACTAAAACACATGCTAATGTTCCATGTTATAACAGATGATTTTAGACGATACAATCACATAGTATAACGAACAAGTATTGGGTTGATTCAATATGATCGTTCTTCTAATGTCATACCCTCAATGTTGTTTTAGGACTATCGTTACACTTAACGATATCCTAAGATCTGGAAATCATGATCACCAACAACACTTGAGCCAGTCTTAGAGGCGAGACTACAAACCTATTGTTTACCATTTATCATTTCACATGTGCATATGAGTTTTCCGCTGAATCGCATATTTCAGGATCATAGCAGTTATAGCATGAAATATAAACTCTAAACTATGAATAGGGAAATATAATAATACAAATATTGTTGCCACTAGGGCATATTTCCAACACACCACTCTACCCATTAGGTTTATCAAGTCAAGCTTCCAACCGGAGCACTTCCCAGCTAGGCGATCAATGATTAGCTGGAGGTCCGCCCTATGTAGCTTCCTATCAGACAGGGGCATGCCAAGGTATGTGAAGGAAACGATCCTTGAGCGCATCCTAGTGCCAGTTGTAGAGGTGAGGTATCCATGTGATGGTAGCAGATTGGGTAGAAGCTGCTCTTCCTCATATTTGGGTGGAGTCCGGCAGCCTCCCCAAATAGATGGACGATGGAGTTGATTGCCATTGCATCTTGGGTCAGGTGGCTTAGAGAAGATGATTACATCGTCGGCATAGACGGAAGTCCTGAACTTCATGATCTGATTCTCAAAAGGGGTTAGGTGATCCGTCAGCACCGGCCTTATCCATAATACGAGCCAGACAGTACATAGTCAATACAAAGAGGAGGGAGGATAGCGGGTCTCCCTGACGGAACCCTTTCTGTGATCAATCCTGGTAGAAAGTTCTCTGTTAACCATCCCCTTGGTGGAACAAGTTAGTAGTAGCGCTGTGAGCTAGCCCCTCCACCTGCCTCCAAATCCCCTATGCTCGAGCAGTTGCATCAGGAACTCCCAATAGACCGAGTTGACCGTCTTGGTTATATCGAGCTTGAGGAGGAAAGCCGGCGTGTGTTTTTGCTTGAGTGCTCTGGTCAGGGTTTGCACATAGACGAAGTTGTCATTAATGATGCGCTCTCTGATGAAGGCGTTTTGACATTGCAGGATCAGGTTTGGCATTAGCGGTTGCAGTTGTCGTGCTAATGTATTTGCAATGAGCCTGGCAAAGCTATGTATGGGGCTTATTGGTCTCAAACTGTTGGGGTGGTTGGCTCCTCCATGCTTCGGGATGAGGATAATGAATGCAAAGTTGAGGAGAGGTGCTGGCTTTGAGTGCTGCATGACTGAAATTTACATATAGCTTGCATCAGATCACCTTTGATAATGCCTGAGCATGCTCGGAAGAACAGTCCAAAGAAGCCGTCAGGCCCGGGCGCCTTCTCTAGGTTGATGTCGAACAGTGCGGCCTTCACCTCCTCCTAAGTGAAAGCCTCATCAATCGACCCCAAATCAACCGAAGAGAATGGAATGTTTCCTAGGTTCAGAGTTTGGGGATGTGTTTGGTATGTGCCAAGAAGTGCCTGGAATTGGTTGTGGATAGCTGTCATCTTTGCCTGCTGATCCACCACCACGGTCCTTTCAATCAACAGAGAGGGAATTAAGTTCTTTCTCCGTTGTGCAATAGCTTTCATATGGAAAAGGCGAGAGTTGCAATCTCCTTCATAGAGCCAGAGGAAGCGAGATCGTTGCCGCCACGTGCAACGCTCCATTGCAGCCAAGCCTTGCCGCTGCAACTTTAGGAGTTTAGGGAAGGAGCGAGGTTTCTTCCTCGGCGAGGTCTCTACTTTCCACCACCACATCCAACTGGAAGATTAGTTTAGAAACTATTGATGTATCATTGGTTTTCTGGGCGCTCTATCTCGTGACTCGTGAGTGCTCAAGCAATTTCCTGTAGCTTCGCATTGTACGCTGCAAAAGGGTCGGTCGGTGGGTTCTACAATTGCCATGCCTGCTCCACCACTTCTTGGAAGCCCTCCCATCTAATCAGTGTTTCTCAAATCAGAATCTTCTGCAGTGCTTGAAAGAGTGGTCGGCATTTAGGAGAAGTGGCATGTGATCAGAAACCTCAGAGGAGAGGCCTTGCAAGAGGGAGTTAGGGTATTGACTACTCCATGCTACACTGAAGAGGACGCGATCCAGTTTCACCAAGGTCTAGCAAGGAGCTTATTGACACAATGTGCATACTGAGGAACGTACGTATAGGCATATGGAACTAGATGTGAAGCTCACCTGAGTACGGTGCCTTGGTGCCGTTTGCGGAACAAAAAAGGAAATACGAACGAGGAAGCACATCCCAGCCAGCCTAACAAGTGACAGTAGCTACCACATCTACGCCAAGTACACAATCGAACAATGAATGAGCATATATAAAACTGGCATTGGAACAAACACCATCCTAGCATACAATCAGTACATAGCTGAATATTCATGATCATATCACAAGAAACAACAACACAAGCAGAAAACAACACCATCATCGTTTATGCTTACAAATCACAAATAAGTCAATCGCTAAAAATCCATACTATAACAACCCCCCCCCCCCCCCCCACACACACACACACACACACGCACACGCACGGTGTGAGCACACAGCTACGCGAGCTCTCGGGAGCTCATGCTGCAGAAGCTGAACGCCCTCTCTGATTTATTCCTCGAGACCTCAATTGCTTGAGAGCTCCGAGCAAAGATGATCAAACCAACCCAAATCTAATCAGAAGACACACGAAGGCAATGCATATGTAGATAGAATACCACAAACCAATCAAGCAGGAAGCATGGCAAGCAACGCACACACAACAGGGAAGCTTGAGTTATGTAGATCTGCATGATGAACGCACATGCATTCAGGTTGAAGCGTAATAAACCAATATTGGTACGGATGATTAACTACATAGATATCTCTTTCATTGGATATAGAAGTAAGTTGGCTTTGCCTAGAAAAGAGAAGGCACTTGCTCAGCATAAAAGTTAAGTTTACTCCTAAAATATGGAGAGATGGAGGCATGTGTGTAGCTCACCTGAGTAGGGTGCCTCTGGGTAGCTGAGCCTTCTTGTATTACAGCGAGTGGCTCGGTTCGTAGAGGGAAGGGTCATGCTTCTCCTGCAACCCGTCCCACTCCAGGTTGTCCCACCATTCCTTCTCGCAGTCCACTTTGGGTGGCTTGGTGTAGTCACCGACGAGCGGCAGACGCCTAAGGCTCCAACATCCCCTGATCTTGATGGTCTCAAGGTTAGGCGCGTACATCCTGCGCCCACAGATGCGCTGCAGCATAGGGAGCTCATGCAGGTGGATGTGCCTCAGCTCGTAGAAATATACAGTCGTGTCCTGCGCTTGAAGCTCATGGCTCAAAGGGAATACCTCCGTAAGATCCCCACACCATATGATCTCTAGGATCTCCAAACAACTATACAAGCTCCCGGAATGTATGGACAAGGGGAGCACATGCACGAGCCTGGGGCAGTGCTCTAGGTGCAAGAAGTTCAGGACACTAAAGTAACCTTTAACTGGCCTGTCCCAGATGTAGCGTGCAGAGAGGAGCTGGGATGCCCAGAATGTCCACAACAAAAGAAAGCTGTTCACATCATTGCCCTGAGGAACACTGAACACTGTGTGTAACTTATGGCACCTCTCGATTCGGCACCATCTTAGCCAAATCCATCCTGGTCCTTCGGGAGGTGCACGAATACTGGTGATGGACGAGTTATCATACACGTGCAGCGATGTTACCAACTCATGCATAAAATCAGGCAATAATAAAGCACTAGTACCAGCACGTGAAGCATCCTCCAAGAATTTGTTGCCCTGCCCGTGCATGATCACCTTTATGATACATGTTCGTCTTGTGCACTTCTCTAAAAATATCTTGGGGCATTCCCACATCATCATTGCTGCAATTGGGCCTTCTTTCAAGGCATCTCTGGACTGGGAGTCCATAAAGGTACTTGTATGTGGTTGGACTTGCACTAGTGTGTCACTGCTTGTTCCTTGGATGTTGCTACCACCAACATTAGCTGCAGCACATATATCAATATGTAACGATGAGCCTTCCAAATAACTTTTTACAGAAGAAAGTGACCTAAGGAGCCTTGTATCCCTGAGAGAAATCTGCCATCCAAACTTAAACTTTTCTTCTTTCTGCTGTTGGAGGGACTGATCAGCATGTGGATGTGCAAGTGATGCCTCCCCTCCGTTAGCTGATACTGATGTAGAGGTGATGTCAATGTGCAGAACCTCTGGACAGTGTCTCCATCCAACTTTCTGTGGACACAATATTGCACGGAGCTTCTCGCAGCCTAGCAGGATGATCCGCTTGGGGAGTGATCTGTCTTCCACTCCTCTGAGATCAAGGGTTTTCACACTAGAAACCCTTGTGCCTGACAAATCAAGCTCCTCGAGACCCCGTGAAAATCTTTTCATTATCAGGTTTTTCAATTTTGTGCATCCTCTAAACGAGATATTTTTTAACCCATTACATCCATCAATAATCACAGTCTCGAGTCTACTGTTGCTTGCTGGCCCAGATAAGCTTGTCACGCCTTGTCTGATGATATTTTCTGAAAAATCAAGAAGCTCCATGCTTTCCATATCTGAGAACACATTGTTGTTGAAGCAGCAGGTGGACCTTGTTACCCGGAGCTTGCGAATCTTACGCAGCCGTCCCCGTAGATGGCTCATGTCCCAGTTACTGGCTCCCATCACGTTTAGCTCCCTGAGCTGGATCATGAGATCCATCACCCTTGCGGACAAGATCTGATCACAATCTGTGTAGCGCAGGTCAAGCACCCACAAGCTTTGGAAGCATTCCCACAATACTGTGGTGTTGTTGTCCAACTCCTTCTCCTTGCCTGCATCTGTGCGGTAATGATCTGTGTTGCTTGTTCTTGTTTGGAGGTCTTGGCAGTGGTCAAGCCACAGGAATCTCAGGCTGTGACAATGGAGGAACGGAGGCGATGAGAAGCTGAAGGTACACCTTGAGAGCTTGAGCACACCGAGCCGGTGTGAGTGCTGAAACATGTTGTCAGGCATAACTCCAGAGGGGCTGAGCACAAATCGACAAGTTGCTTTTGAAATCCAGTACGGAATATGCTGGGTAGACCTTGACAGGTGAGAGGAAGGCATTATTGTTGAATCACCAGTATTATGCCGGTTTTCAGTGCCCAACAAACGCAGCTCACGCTGCAGACCATCTCCAACTTGCCAAGCTCTCTCAGTGTCTGTCAGTGTGATGATCCCATCGCATACCCAGTAGTTACTGGTGTGGACAGCCCAGTCGTAGTCAACGATGTGAGGGCCAATGCAGCACCGTTTCAGCATATATTTGGCACACTCAGCCACAATTGCTGGATCAATGATGCATTGACCATCCTTATTGCAGGAAACTTCTGCAGCCTCATGGTGTACAAGATAAGACCAAAGGTTTTGCAGATCTCGCCCGGAAGCTGAAATAAGAACATGTGTTGTTGTGCTCTTTTTCACATTGTCTATCATCTTGGGGTCAAGTCGAAATCTCCCTCGGAAAGTCCACAGCATCTTGCTATTGGCATACCCGTATAGATAAAGACCAAAATTTGATATATCAATCTCCTCATTGCCTCCATTGTGAAAGATCACAAGGAATCTGGAAATCTGTATAGCTTGATTTATTTCTGCGTTAACTTGTTCTATCTCACCGCGGGAGCCTTGGTCTAAACCATTGAAATCATCTTCCTCATCTTCCTTGTCAAACATGTCAATCACCCAGCTGGGAAGCTCTAGCTGCTCCGCGATTACCCTCTGCATTGCTCTTCTGTTCTTCCACTTTGAGCAATTGATGTGGATGATTCTCTGAAACTCCAGCCCAGCAGGCCTAGCCAATGCCTCATTCGATGGTGTGAGGCGTTTGGCTACGGCTTGCAGGACGGCAGATGCCCCAAGGCCATCCCATCCATCAAAGTAGATGTCATTCTCTCGGTTGCTGCTTCTTCTAGTGTCCGACCCAAGCTCACGGAGAATCCTTTCGACAGCCACATCAATGGAGTCCGCCTTGATGACCTACATGTGTGTGCAGAGGGGACTTGTAAATCAGTTCAATGTTAAAACTACGTAACCAACACTAAATGACAGAACACACAATAAGTCGATCGATGATTAATTGGGCATGCACATTAGTATGCACATACATGATCTGAACTAACTAATGACCGTGATGATATATAGAAAACTCTACCCAAATGTACCGCAATTAAATATTTTGCAAACTTGGTTCAAGTAGATGTAAAATATAACATGCAGATGGAATGAAAAGTGATTTTGTAGAAATACCTCTGTACGCATAATGAATTTACTAGATCCGTCAATCTGTATAGCCTCTAATAAATTAATTCCATTTTGGGCTTAAGATCCGGTCAGCTCTTCAACAATATCCAAACTTCCTGTATAGAATGATATGCAAGAAGGCACGATAAATAAAACTATCTTCATAAATCTGAAGAAGCAGGCAACATGTGAGATGAGCTAGTTTAATATATACCTTGGTTAAGTCGAACATCTGGAGAGTACATAGCTCGATAGAAGCCAAATAGATTGTTCAGGTGCTAGTACAAAATGGCCGGATAGAGAGCCAAAAAGGGACAGTTAGCGTGTGTGTGTGTGTACAAATGCCTTAGACAGAATAAAAGAAAGTAGTGATACCCTTTCCTTTTCCTGTTTTATTGAGAGAATTACCTTTTGCTTTCAATAAAGGCAGAAATCAGTTCTTTGCTTGTGGGTGGCTGGCTGCAGGATTTAAGATAAAGATAAAAGCTAGCAAGGCTGTCCATTCACTGTCCAATCTTTTGTGTATTTCAAGCCACCCGATTGGAAGAAACTCTGAAGTATGGCATACACATTTGGGTTAGCTTGCATTGCCATTGGAGTAAGGTAAGACGCTACTTGTTATGTTGTGGAACACAGCTAATATCTCTAACCATCATAGCTTGGAGAAACGTGATACATGGATTCGTGTAAGAATCATACGTTCATACTAGAAGGCTTCCTGATCTCGATCTAGTGCAATGGGAGGATGCCTTGCTTAGTTTTCCTATATAATCAGAAAATGCTTCACAGTTCACACACTGCTAGAAACATTATGCAGACTACTTCAACAAAAAATAACCACATGTAGTCAAGCCTGATACTGAATCTTGATCTATTTAGTGCCACATATCCAGCCAAATTTAAGAATTCAGTGCACATAGAAATACTCATTTTATTCCACTAAAAGAGAAATTACTATACATCAGTAAAGTGCAAGAAAGACACAGAAACTGCCGCACCTCAAAATGTTTCAGGTTTACCTTAAATAGCTGGTTTCTACGTGAGTAATTCCTTTTCTTTTTCTGATAAAGGGAATATATTAATATCGCGAAGATACCAATTACACCCGGTCTCTGCAACAACGCAATACCCTAATGGCATTACAGATGCACATAGCCAAAAAAGGCCCCGCTACAGAGTTTCAGTCCATGCAGCAACAGTACAACCACCACCAAAACAACACCTGAAGTCCAAATTCTTCAAAAGTGACGCCTCAAAGAAGGAAACAGTGCACAAGTGCCGTCGTCACCCGATCGTAGGTCTTGGGTTTTCACCCCAAAGATAGTCCCTGCTCTCAAAATTCCTTCAACAAGAGACCATTGCCAGGCACAACCAATTAAGGCCGGACCTTAAATTTTCACCCTGAGACGTAAGACTTTGAACTGCACCTGTATTGCCGCCCACACTTACATAATGCTACTACAAAATCCAAAACTCCAAACAAGTTCCTCATCGCCACAAAGGCTCCAATCACCATTACTAGTCCTCCAATCTCGGCTTCCATGACATTCCCTGCCTCTGACTTGGCCATGGAACTAAACATATCCCACGATGGCAACAGATAGCTGAGCTTCGCACCGTTCCCTCCTTAACGGAGAACCAGCGGGCACGACAGAATCCCACCCGATCCAGCAATCTCCAGGCATAACGCGCCCATGGGAGTTCGCCGGCGGAGCCTTCCGGAACCCGACACTCCGAACATATCAAGAAGGACATGCGTTAAGCGCATCTTCGTCTTGTCACTTGAGGAACCCTAGGACCACCCCCTTAAATCAGGCCGAGCCTGCAGCTCCCATGCCGGCGTAGCACCCCGGATCAGATCGGGGATCGTTGCGTGGGTCTGGAGCCGCATTTGGAGCTGCAGGGGCGCCGGGAAAGGGCGCCTCGCTGGTAGCCAATAGCGCGCCACCGCGCATGGAGGAGCAGGCCACGAAAACACCATGGTCGGCCGCCGCCTCGGCCTTGAATCTGAGAGAGAGCTCGCCCCGCTGCCACCGTCGGTAGCTCTGACCGGAAGTCATGGTACTCTGTGGCAGAAATTGCTCAAGTCGTTAGGGGTTAAACTCCACCTCAACACATCCTATCACCCACAATCTGATGGCCAGACTGAAAGAGTTAATCATGCATTGAGAACTATCTAAGTTGCATCGCTTTTCAACAGTCGAAGAAATTAACCTCATGGCTAGCCCTAGCTGAATGGTGGTACAATACAACCTTCCACACATCTTTGAAAATGACACCTTTCTAAGCCTTGTATGGGTTTCCACCTACCATGATTGTTGAATCTACTCTACCATATTTCATCTCCAAAGATGCACTAGAAAATAAAGGATGAAACACTTTGCTGAAAAGGTAAGAAAAGAAAGGTAATTGTCAGTGGGTGACATGGTCTATTCGAAAATCCAACCATACAGACATACTTCTCTGAGTACTCACTGAAATCTCAAGCTCCATTCTGAGTTCTATGGGCCATCAAAATCTTAGAGAAGGCTGGCAACACCTCCTACAAACAACTCCTTCCTGATGATGGCTGCAAATTGCACCCAACATTCCATGTCAGCCAACTCAAGCAACGCACTGGGCTTGATGTGATTCCCACCCCACATCTTCCATTGGTGGATGAACATGGACACATTTAACTGTAGCCTAAAGTTGTACTTGGGGAGAAGAAAATGGAATAGATGGTGGGGAGGTAGGTTGATGGTGATGAATAGAAAGGTGGTAGTGGGAGGGGGCACAATTTGCATTATCCCTTGTTGAAAAGCGATGGCTTCAGACGAGCCTGGCGTTGAATTAACAAGCCAACAACGGACAAGGGTTATATCAACCAAGAACAAGATAAATAAATTTACAAAGTCAAAATAAAAATAAAACAGCAGGGAGGTACAATGTGCTAATAAACAACTCATAGGGAATGGCAAGACAAGCACAAAAAAATAAGAAAAGAAACGCAGATTGCAACGTTGCGGCCATTGACCACTGCTATGGCCTACACAAGCGAGGAAGTGAAGGTCTTGGAAGGAGGTTCCGTTGAAGGAAGAATGTGCCCCTGTCCACTCCCAATTGGCCAATGCATCTATCTCCGCATCCGACGAGGGCCAATATCCACTCACCCTGGATCAAAGGATGCTACACCATCAGTAGGCAGAGTCGTTCATCCAAGAACTCAGATAAGCAACAATGACTAGGCTACCAGGGGCATGAGGAACGACTACCATGCGCCAAAGGACATTGTCTCCAACCACAGGTCGACCACATAGCAAGACGCAAGCTGTCAAACCCAGACGCGGATGAAGAATCCATGGCACAAAGAGGACACCAAGATCCACACAAAAGGTCAAAACTGGCCGAATCATCGGGTGCTTAACAAAGGCAATAAAGTTGACTTTAATTAAACTCTTAACACAGGATCGGTTTCATTCTCTCTCATCTTCCTCCTCTCTCCACATCGACAATTATTGTACATTGTGATGTTCATTTTAGCTCTCTTAACAAAGGATCAGTTTCATTCAGCATCTCTATGTCTATTTCAAAGAGATTACAATACAAGAAATACGTCAACTTGTGACCTTGACTATTGGTTACTGAATGGTCATTATTTTCCATTTGTGACCAAAAACAGATGGTCAAAAGCTGGCGGCCATAAACTGAAATTAACGACCTTCTCTATAAGAAGGTCGTAGACGTTTACGACCAAAATATGCCTACTGTTTTGTTTTGGTCACTAGCAGCCTCTCCAGACCACGTAGGCATCCGACGTAGGCATCCGACGTGGCAATCTGATGTGGCACAAGAATCAGCCCGGTCCAATTCAGTGTTTTACATGGGCCAAGCCCATTAATTCAGCCCATTTATATTGTTTTTCCTACGAATTTTTTGTTAGCTTCATGGACCAAGCCGAGCAGCCATTTATTCTTTTGGGCCAGCCTTTTACAATATACATTTTTTTGGGCCTCGGCGTTTTTCTAGCCCACTTGTCAGTTTTCTTTTATTTCTTTCTTATTTTAAAGTAGGTCGCTAGGATCACTCTTTCTGTACCAGACGTTACTTCTATATTTGTGCAATTAGATAACTTGATTCAAAAAGAGCCAATAAGGCATAATATTTCATACAACATACAAGCAAAGTAAATTATAATGATACAGATAACTAGTCCAGTGAGCTAAAACGCATTGCTGGTAACCAATACAAATCTGGTTTTCAGCTAAAATACAAATCTGGTAACAGTGAGATAACAGTACAAATCTGGTATTTAGCTAAAATACAACTAAATAAACAGATAACTAGTCCAGTGAGCTAAACGCATTGCTGGGTGTGGATTTTCTTCAGGATTCTTCTTCCTAGAGCTCCAACTTCTGAAGACTGAAGGCCAACATCTGCAAATAATAAATTATGATACGTTAGAAACATAATCAAGTGAATCCGTGAATATAAAATTCTCATAACGAGGAAAAATTGCTGCAAAACTTTAGATTTAACAGGAAACAATGCATATCACATTCTCATAATAGCAACATGGAGATATATTTTGCAAATGATGGACAGTACAAGTACAAGCTACAAGCAAATGATTTTCCACTTTAGAACAGGGCACATGCATCAATGTTTATAGTCAGGAACAAAGAAGATAGTGCTGGAAGAGGCCAAAGAGATGAAATACCCTGGGTTGGCCGAAGATGATGAAATGATGGTCTGCTTGTTCTTTGACAGCTCAAGGAGCACCTGATATCACAAAATAGGCGTTTAAAGGAAAAAATAGCCTGATTGTAGGCTCCAATCAGCCTGCATACAATACGTAATAAAACTGTTAGGAGAGAGCATACAGTTACCAGCCGCATGCATAAAACAACTTTGATGATGTAATATTTACTAAAAATGACAGGCCAGGTTTCAAGTATAAACGACTAATGGAGCATGCAAGAAACGTATTTGATACCAACTTAACTAATTCCACATGAGTCTTGTACGTTCCAATATACACGATCACTCCAAGATCAAGCTTATTCAGCCAATAAAATAAAGAGGATTTAATGGACCAATGGGTACAAATCGACCCAAAAAATCCCAGCAGAAGCTAATGCACAAAAATAATCAACATTCCTCATAAGCAAGCTGAATTAATCATTTAATCCCAACATTTAGGTACCACAGTACATAACATCACACAATTAAAGAAGAATGTTCGACACTTCAAGACATTCATGAAAATAAATAAGAAAGGGATTGCACAGTCGAACTGGTACTATGCATAAATGGTAATCTAACTCAGCACACATTGGAACAGAGCTGCTCAGCCTATGAACCGAGGGACTCCATAAAATGGGAATGGTAGTTCTCCTAGCAAACCTACTCATTACACAATTATTTGGTGATACATTCAATCTGGTTAAGCACCAATCAGCCAAATGCGGATCGTTCTTGAACAGAGACAAAGAATGTATGCCACAAAGTATCATTCTACTCCATCACAGGGAGCAGCACTAGCACAAGATACCAAGTGAGATATCCATGTGTTACAATAAAGCATGGACTGTATCCCTTTTCATAATTTGCTACTGAATCAGATACCCACTATACAACACAATGATAGAATTTGTATACAGCTGTTTCTCCACGAAGTATCATCCTACCTTACCCAGTATCTAGAATTTAGCATCAGGCAAGCCAAAGATTGCAGTCAGACACCCTGACACGACAAGCGACCCTAACTGTACAACAACTCAAGTCAAACAGACACAATAATACAGCATCACCAATCATGTCAACCCTCACCAAACTGAATCCTACTGAGACGAGCCAACAGAACAACACTAGGAAATTAAAAAAATATGCGATATGCCGACGACGACGGCAGAATCCGATGGCCTCACATGTTCCCCCATGGGCACGACGAGCCTGGCATCGCACTCGCGGCTGCGCGTGATGCAGTGCAGCCACCAGCGGGTGCGCAGGGTGATGAAGTGCTTTTCAGGAGATGTGAGGCACCAGACAGCAATCTTGAGCATCCTTGCAAACTGGCTGTTGCTGCACTGCTTCATGTCCTGCAACAACAGCAGCAGCAACAAGAACAAGCGCTTCAGTTCACCAGTTGGTCCTTTAGTCGGATACTTGACAGATATACTATATATTGCTACTATTAGTTAAGACACCAAAAGAGGTTATAATTAATAAAATATATGTATGCACTATGTTAAACCATTAAATGGGTGATTAGTAAGGGATGGTAAAATATTTGCAGATTTCATATTAGTGGACTGCTTGCATGCGGACAACCAGTAGTATATTGCTACGACCGGCAGTATTTCAAGTGAAAACTGAACTTGGAACATTTGACAAATCCCAAGGCCAGAATCCAGAAATCACGGTCGGAATCCCAAGGGACTGACCTCATTCGCCGAACCCTAGCTGATCTGGAGGGGGCGTTGTGACGACGCCGGCGAGCGTGGCCGGCAAGATGCCAAAGACGAAGTCGCCGAAGAAGATGTTGCAGCTCCGAGGCACGCACCGTGGTGTTCGTGCCACGGGCCGGGCGCACGAGGACGCTCGGGCTCCTCCCGCTTCTCCTCCAAGGCCTCCTCCGTGCGCTACTCCCACGCGAGCCCTGCATGCCACCCAAGGAGAGGAGAGGAGCGTGTCTGTTAGGAACCACGGGCGAGGGAGGGGAGGCGTGGGAGAGGGAGGGAGGGAAACGCGCTGTAGGAGACCCGAGGATCCCATTGACATCGTCGCCGTCCTGATTGCTGGAGACCCGTGGCCAGCGTGTAGTGTCGCAACCGCAAACCCTAAGTAGACCACGCGCGCGCCACGGTCCGGCCAGCTCGACGGAGCGGCGCGCATCGAAGAAGCACGCGCGCGCCGGCGAGAAAGCCTGCCGTGACGCCATGGCCGAGAAGGAGGCTGGGGAACACCATGGCTGCGCGTGGACTGGTGGACGTGGGGGATGAATGGTGCGGTGGTGGTGGGTATCTCGATCGGATCTGGAGAATGGGGGGCGGGGGCGGGGGCCGGGGCGGCGGCGGTGGGAATCACGGGAGGGGGCGGCGGGGTGTCTCGATCGGATCTGGAGAATGGCAAAGGATGAGGGTGGGTGGGTGGGTAGGTTAGGGTTTGGGTTTCTCGGGAGAAGCTTCACCGTCGATGTGTGCGTAATGGATGGCTCAGATCGCGTCCGACTGGGCGATCCGCGTGAACGTGGTTCCTCTCTTCTCATTGGCTAGTTGGCTCGCAGTGGAATATTTAAATTTTGTACCCAAATCACCGACTTTTAAATAAAAGACTACAAATCTGTGTTGTAAAAATGGGCCACATCCTTTTTTTCAAAAATATTAGTCCACAATTTATGTACAATTAACTAAAAAAATAATGTCAAGATGTTTCCATCCACACCTCATATCTATCTATTACATAAAAAATAAAACTCTAACCGTTTATTTGATGGATTAGAAAATCACAACCATTTATTATGCCCATTGATGTCAACGACGACGAAAGGATCGGATGCTCAGGACACCCCCCCTCCCCACACACACACACACACACGCAAAGGAGAAGATGTTGCATGTGGAGAAGAGCCAATGTGATGGCCACATTCAAGGCATAGTTTGTTCAAATGGTCTCATATTGTGCACAAGGGTGCATCTTGGAATTCCAAACAATGTTTCCTAAGGGAGTTTTCATTTTTTTGCATGGAAAATTCATTTTCCATTTTTTGAGTGCCCAAAAAGAGTTTTTTTTTGTGAAGGACCTACCATATATTTGTTGCAAAATTGTACCAAATTAATTTTCTAAAATACTAGGACATATTTAATAAACAATTGACCAAATGGTTGGGTATCAAAAGTTTTTGATCCACCTCTCGTGAAAAAGACAAATTTCCGCTAATTTAGGAGGAAGCAGGTCAAATTTGAAGTGCAGCTGCCTCATAGTTTGTTTTTTATTTTTTCCAAAAATCATTTTTAGGTACATAAGTATCTATTTAATCAGAGAAACATCAAAAAATTTCCAAGATTCAACCACTAGCTAGGAACGGTCAAGCCCACCGTTTTGACCGCATTTTGAAACGGGCATAAAAAATTCAAAAAAATCGAAAAATTGGAAAACCTTCGCATTGTGTCATTATATGTGACCAAGTTTTCAGGAAAAATAACAAACTTATAATACGGCAATTATTTTTAAAAAAGTGTTCTCAGAAATGAGCTATCATGCGTGAAGATTCATGGCTTTCAAGCCAAATGATCAATCTTATGGCCACATTCATGGCTTAGTTTGTTTAAATGATCTCATATCGTGCACAAGGGTGCACCTTGGAATTCCAAACAATGTTACCTCAGGGACTTTTTATTTTCTTTGCATGGAAAATTCATTTTCCATTTTCCGAGTGCCCGAATTGAGTTCTATTTGTGAAGGACCTACCATATATTTGTTGCAAAATTGGACCAAATCATTTTTCTAAAATACTAGGCCATATTTGATTCACAATTGACTAAATGGTTGGGTGTCAAAAGACTTGATCCACCTCTGGTGAAAAAGACAAATTCCCACCGATTCAGTAGGAAGCGGGTCAAATTTGAACTGCAGTTGCCTCATAGTTTGCTCTTTATTTTTTCAAAACATCATTTCTAGATACATAAGTATCTATTTAATCAGAGAGATATCAAAAGTTTTCCAAGATTCAACCACTAGCTAGGAACGGTCAAACCCGCCGTTTTGATCGAAATTCGAAACAGGCATAAAAAATTCAAAAAAATCAAAAAATTGGAAAACATTCGCATTGTGTCATTATATGTGACCATGTTTCTAGGAAAAGTAACAAACTTGTAAAATGATAATTATTTCAAAAAAGTGTTCTCAGAAATGAGCTATCATGCGTGAAGATTCATGGCTCACTAGTAGAAAATGGAGCTTTAGTACCGGTTAGTAAGAGCCTTTAGTGCCGGTTATGGAACCGGCACTAACGTTTCGGCACTAAAGGCCCCCCCGCCTTTAGTACCGGTTCGGCACGAACCGGCTGAAGTGCCACCACGTGGCGTGAGCTCGCGCCCTGGTATGGGGGACCTTTAGTATCGGTTGGTGTTACCAACCGGTACTAAAGGTTTTTTTTGAAAATTTTGGAAAAAAAATTTGATTTTTTTTATTTTTAATTTTTCTGAATTATTTGATGATTTAGTCTCTAATCACCTCTCTTAACTGCTCAAGTGTGGATCACTCATTCCAAATCATCTAACTTCCCGACCGGTCACCCATTCCTCTCACTACTCCAGCTCGAGCACGCTTAACTTTCAGGTTCTATTCTCCTTCGTTTCCGAGTCTGCACTTGTTGTTTTCCTGAAAATAGTAAGATGTCAATCCTATTAACCCTCAGGAGTTTAGCTTGAGCATGAAGTCACACATTTCACCGTTTGAGTTTGAAACTATTATTCTAAAAAAACAGTAATTATTTAGTAACGCTAATATTTCTTGAATAAGTTTGACCATAGTTTGGCCAGATTTGACCAAAATTCAAAAAATTTAAATAATTATTTAGTAACACTAATATTCTTGAATAATTATGTAGTAACGTTAATACTTCTTGAATAAGTAGTTTGACCAGATTTAACAAAAATATTTTTAAAAAACTTAAATTTGACCATATCTTTTTTTCCTTTTGGAATTTGAGGATTCTAAAAAATTGCAAATAGGCCATAGGCAGTCTCCATCGGATGCGGATTTTCATGCTGAATTTTTTGATATATTATACATTTTTTCCGACATCGTATGCAAAAGTTATAGCCGTTTTACATTTTCCCTACATTTTTTGCAAAACATGTCCAAATTTAAGTTTTCAAATTTTCCTAACTAGTAGATGTAGTAATATAACTACCTCTTGAAGGATTTTATTTTTTGAAGTTTTTATCATTTTCTTTTGATTTTTTCAGAACTGAAATGGCGACACACGGGGGGGGGGGGGGTAGAGTTTGAAAATTGCCCTATAGTGCCGGTTTGTGTCACAAACCGGTACTATAGGTCAGACCCCTTTAGTACCGGTTCGTGGCACAAACTGGTACTAAAGGTTAGCCCTTTAGTACCGGTTTGTGCCACGAACCGGTACTAAAGGTGATCGTGGGGCCCCAGCCTGACGCCAGCCTGCCATCACCCCTTTAGTACCGGTTCGTGGCACGAACCGGTACTAAAGGTTCAATACGAACCGGCATTAATGCATAGTCGTTCGAACCGGCACTAATGGTACCATTAGTGCCGGCTCAAATTCAAACCGGCACTAATGTGCTTCACGTTTGACCCTTTTTCTACTAGTGGCTTTCAAGCCAAATGATCAATCTTATGGCCACACTCTTGGCATAGTTTGTTCAAATGATCTCATATTGTGCACAAGAGCGCATATTGGAATTCCAAACAATGTTGCCTAAGGGATTTTTCATTTTCTTTGCACGGAAAATACATTTTCCATTTTTCGAGTGCCCGAAATGAGTTTTTTTTGTGAAGGACCTACCATATATTTGTTGCAAAATTGGACCAAATCATTTTTCTAAAATAGTAGGCCATATTTAATGCATAATTGACAAAATGTTTGGGTGTCAAAAGTTTTGATCCACCTCTGGTGAAAAAGACAAATTCCTACCGATTCAGTAGGAAGCGGGTCAAATTTGAACTGCAGCTGGCTCATAGTTTACTATTTATTTTTTCCAAAAATCATTTATAGTTACAGAAGTACCTATTTAATCATAAATAGATGGTTTGGTGGCGATACGTCGAGGTTTGGGCAGTGGCCGAGGCCCCCATCTCTAGAGCGCGTAAACTCGCATGCCCGCCGCATGGTCACCGCATGACCGTGGCGTTGCCATGCATTCTGGGAAGCCTAGGCATGTCTAGTAGGTTTGGCACTCCCCAGGTAGATGCTTGGAAGAGAATTACAACATAAGATTCTCACGAGGAGACCGATCGATACTCAAACATAAATTAGCACCCAAGTGTTTGATTAGTGGTACGGGAAATGCACATAGCCAATGGCCCTGAGTTTTGGCCGAGGATGATCATCTACTAAGGACACTATCTTGGAAAATTTGCAGCTCAAATGGAGGAGCCTAGGTGTCACTTGCTTTGCAACGTGCCACACTGGACAAAAATATGAATGTTGAAGCCACACTCACATGTATTGTTAGATGGGGCTCAAATTTTGTGGAGAGCAATGATTTGGGAATATAGAAGATGTGGCAAAAGTTCAGCTCATTAGGATATGCCTAGCTAGTACTTCCGTCACAACAGTTTGAGTTGAATAAAAACTTTAGAAATTTGTCGAGGTAGATTTACCAGGCAAATGGAGTTGAATATTGGCATGAGGCAATGATTTGGATAGTAAAGAATGCCCAAGTTTTTGGGGAATTATGGGAATGACAGAAATATAGGTTGCTTCACAACCTAGGGCAAAAACTGCCACATGGACATGACACATAGGCAAAACTGATGAGGTGGCGCCTAGTCATACCAACCCACCACAATTTACAAGGTTATGACCATCTATATTGGTCATGATCAGCTAGAAATAAGGCAGCAGACCAGTGCTATCTGCTTTATGACCATTTCGTGTAAGGAAATTGCGACCTTTCTGATCAAAATGGTCGTTATTATTTAGGGTTTGGAGCCCCCCGAACAGCTTTTGACCAATTGGTCTGAAATGGTCATAGATCTATGACCAATTCTTTCAGGGTCACTGACAGAAGGTCACTAGTTGACATATTTCTTGTAGTGTTATCGGCATTTTTAATATTAAGGAGATTAGCTAAATTGTTAGTGTTTAGAAAAATAATCTATTTTTAGGTGAAAAGAGTGATTCTTTTGGTGGCTTTTTTGACCTTCTAAAATAAACCACCCTACTACCTAGCTTATTTTAGAAGCCCAACCAAAAATATATTTTAGAAGCCTACTAGTCAAGTCTTAATTAGTAGGCTTCTAAAATAATAAATTTGGCTGTGCTTCTAGAATAAACTGGGTAGGGGACAGCTTCTTTTAGCTTATTCTAGAAGCTAGCAAAAGAACCGTCCCTATCTCTCTTTCATTAGAATAACTCACTCTTTTTGAGTCATGGCCATATGGGTGTGTCACTAGGCTGACTCGTTAGCACGCCGGCACAACATGTGTGGCCCCGGCTAATCGGGTCGTGCCCGGCACGTGGCCCACCATGGGACATGGCTGGTCCTAGAGGCTAGACACACGGGCTGACGCGACAGGACATGTTTATGTCTTTTCAATTTTTTGACTGGACGGGCCAACGCGGCCTAGAGGCTGGGCACATAGGCATAGAGGCTGGGTACACGGGCCGAAACAGCCAAATATCCCCAAAATGGCCCAAAAACAGCCCAGCAGGCGGGCCAAACGTGCTGTTGGGTCAACCCAATAAGTAAACTGGACATGCCTAGGATGCGAAGTCCGGCACGCGTGCCGGCTCGGCCCGTTTACTTTTTGGGCCTTGGTGGGCAGTGACGTGCCCGGCCTGTTTAGCACGTGTTGGCCCATTTTTGGCCTGTTCTGTACACGGGATTTTTTAGAGAAAAGACCAGAGCCCGACTTTATAAATAAAGCCACCAGGCAGAGTCATAACAAACCACATGAGCGAACAACACATCATGACAAGAGTATCAATGGCAACCAAACGAAGCTAAAGTATAACGTACATGGCTCCCAAGCCAGTACACGGTGCGCAGGTCGGAGACTAAAAAAAGAGTGAAATGAGGGCCAACAACTCTTAACTGCCGGCTTGAGCTCAAGGAAGGGAGGTAGCAGTAGGCCGAATCTTGGACATCATGACATCAAAAGCATCCCGATCCTCCTCCTTAGTCAATAATCTCCAGTGCTACAAGAATATGAAAGTTTTAATAAGCAATCAAGAGGTTTAACATGAAAGACATGTTCAATGGTAAACTTGTTCCTAGTCATCCAAAGAGTCCAGCACACCACTGCCAATCCCACCCAGAACAATCTTTTCTGGGCCCCAACCAGGTTAGAGGCGAGAAGACGAAGGTCTGAGAAGGAAGTGGGTCTCCAAGAAACAAGTAGCCACGAACTGATACAACACCAAAAGAGTTTAGCCAAAACACAGTTGAAGAAGATATGGGTCGTGTCCTCTTGTTGCTCGCATAGGGTGCAACAGTCAGGGCCAGACCCATTACGTTGGCCGATCTGGTCACTAGCCGGCAACCGCCCATGGGAAGCCTGCCATAAGAAAATCTTGATCTTTGGAGGAATGCGGGCCCTCCGTATCCACTTGAATTTGGAAGTGTTCGATCCAGAAATCAGCTTGTCGTAAAGGGATTTAACAGAGAACCAACCAGACAAGGAGTGGGGCCAAGCCACCGAGTCCTCCTCCGAGAGCGTAGGAAAGAGGGCAACGAGATGCTGCCAATCGATCAACTCTTCAGGAGATAGAGAATGCCGCAGCTGAAGGTCCCAGTTATTGGCAGAGAGCTCAGAGATCGAGATCTCAGGGTCAGGACATAAGGAGAAAAGGACTGGGAAAGAAGCCGCAAGCGTGGTCGAACCGCACCACCAGTTGAGCTAGAATCTAGTGGATCTGGCATTATGCACAACAAATTTGACTAGGCCTTGGAAAACAGGCCTAAGTTTGACATGGTCTTTCCAGAACTGAGAGGCACCCGTGGCATGGGCAAACATGGGGCTAGAGGAAGGGAAGTATTTGGCCTTGAGAATGTTGTACCAAAGGGGCTTGTCCGTGGTGGTGGACATGATCTTCCACCACCATTTGATGATCAGGCACTTGTTCATGACCAGAGTATTAATAATGCCCAGCCCCAAGGCTCTTGGGTCTGCAAATGTGTTCCCATTTGACCATGCGATAATTTCCTTGTTGTCAGCCGCGTTCAATAGAAGGAACCTCTATGTTTATCAAACCTAGCGTGTGTACCGTTAGTGAGGAGATAAAAACCCATCACAAACATTGGGAGGGATGAGAGACCAGCGTTAATCAGAGGAACTTTTCCTACTTGAGTATTGTATCTGCCCCTCCAAGGCATGACACGATTGCCAACTTTGGCCACTGTAGGTGCGAAGTCTTTGGCCAGAAGTTTGTTGGAAGAGATAGGAAGGCTGAGGTACTTGAGGGGGAAGGAGCCTAAAGAGCAGTTAAGCAGATGGGCAACACACAAGGCCTCGGTCACCGAAACCCCAGTAACAATAATTTCACTTTTGGAAAAATTAATTTTCAAGCCTGAAAGTGCCTCGAAGCAAAGAAGAAGAAACTTGAGATGGGAGAGGCAAGCATCATTAAGTTCCACCATAATAACGTATCATCGGTATACTGGAGATGAGTGATGCCTTCAGGGATGAGATGAGAGCTCACCGGGGAAATGTGTCCAGCCACCGTGGCTCTAGACAGAATGTTAGAGAGAGCATCCTCTATGAAGTTAAAAAGGATGGGAGAGGTCGGGTCTCCTTGCCTGAGGCCTCTGGAATTCTTGAAAAAAATACCAACTCTCCCATTGACAGAGATATCAGTGTGGCCCCCCGAGACCATCTACATCATTCTATGGACAAAGCCACCATCAAAGCCCTTGGACAAAAGAACTTGCCCTAGGAAACCCCGTCTCACGGAATCATAAGCCGTCTCAAAATCCAACTTAAGAATAACTGACTTGCTGCCAGATTTATGGATATCATGGATGATCTTATGCAGGCACAGGACCCCATCAAGGATAAAGCGGCCTTTGACAAAGGCAGATTGAGTAGAGGAAAGAATGCGATGAGCAGCTGGTGTGAGGCGAGTGGCCAAACATTTGGCTGGAAATTTAGCAAAATCATTAATCAGGGCAATAGGCCTAAACTGGGAAATTAGCTCCGCGCCCTTGACTTTAGGAATGAGGGAAATAACCTGAGTCTAGAAATGTCGACCGTCCCCAAACAGAACCCTTGGATAATCGCACCAGTAAAAGCGCTTAAAGTTAAGGCCAAAATTTCTTGAAGAAAGGAATTGAGAAGCCATCCAGGCCAGAAGCAGAGTTAGCATTAGCTTTAGTGATGGAAATGAAGATTTCCTCGTCAGAGAGTGGTAGCATGAGAGCAGCATTTTCATCTGAAGAGACCCGGTCGCAGTTGTTCCAGAAAGAAGAGGAAATTCTAAAGCCCGGATCAGGTTTGGCAGAGAGAAGGAAAGAGAAGAAATCGACCACATGGTCCATGATAATGCCTTGGTCTGAGACTTTTAACCCATTGATCATCAGGCTGTCGACCGTGCATCTTCTACCCCTCCCATTGGCAATGGCAAAGAAGTAGGCAGTGGGAGAATCTCCCTTAAGCAACCAGTTGATAGTGCCCCGCTGGCGCCAATAGATTTCAGCATGTCGATGCAGCTGCACTAAGGTCTCCTCAAGAGAAAAACACAGCACCCACTCGGAATCAGAGAGGTCGGAAGTATCAGCACATAGGTCTAAAGCATTGATTTGAGTCGTAAGCAAAGCCTTATCCCTGCGCTCCTGCGCTGTGTGATTACGAGACCAGCCATGAAGGAATTTACGTAAGGAATAGGAGCAGTAATGCCAGTCATCCATAGGACCGAAGGAGCGATGAACCGTTGAGAGAATATCTGAGATTTTAGACGAGAGGACGTCGCAAAAGCCGTCGAGTGTGGGGACTTTCAGATTAGCCTTTCAGATTTATGGTTCGGCTGGGTCGTCGATGTGTGGGGACCAAGGTGGGCTAGCTTGACCGTGATAGTGAGAGTGTTGTCAATGATATAAAGCATGGTTCACGAGGGAAGAACGGCGCAATAGTTCAAGAGATCAATGCGAATCAGCAACTTTTTGAAGCATGTGATATCATCTCCCAATGTAGGGACACAAACAAAGAAGCTCATAGTTTGGTTATATTTCGGTTTCTCTTAACCTGGGTCGCCACTTGTGGTTGGGCTATCCACATGACCCTTTTTGTATTGCTTTGACCTTCCCAATTAATCAATAAAGTGTCCTTCACCCCTTAAAAAAGCTGGACCGTGTGACCCACGAGAAGTCGAGAGAGATGCTCGGCCGTCGTCGGCGGATACTCAGGCCGCCGCCCCACCTACATCTCCTCCGGCGGCGGCGCTGCTCCCCTGAGTTGTACCGGAAAATGGCGACCAAGTCGTTGCGCCGGCCGACGCTCCACCATCTCCTCTGCGCCAACCAAGTAAGCTGGTCGAGATCTCTCCGCTAAGAATTATTCTTGACCCAGCCTGCCGTCGGACTAAACTGAACCTATGTAGATTGTAGAGCAAAGTGTGATTCTGGGATTAGTGTGTCGAATACCTAATGACTTGCATGTTGCTATCAATTGTACTCTCTCCGTTCCTAATGACTTGCATGTTTCTATCAATTTTCTTTTTAGAGATTTCAATATGAACTACAAACAGATGTATATAGATGTAGTTTAGAGTGTATATTCACTTATTTTCCTTCGTATGCAGTCCATATTAGGATCTCAAAAAAGGCTTAATATTTAGGAATGGAGGGAGTACACTTAATATTTAGGTGTTATGTATCAGCTGGACGTTCTGTATGAGGATCCTAATTTGTTCGATGAGTTTGAGGATGATAACCCTATGGACACGACCGAGGGAGGAGGTGCCCCGGGGAACCAGGATGATTCGGATATGGGTGATGAAGACGGGGCCAAGGGTCCGGTAGGTCCGTCTGAGCCTACTGATACTGCTCCTGCTAGATCTTCAGGGGTGGCTCCGACGTCCACTTTGCAGCTTGGGTCCTTGGGACCGTTCTCTGCTCCGCCTCGACTTCGGGGTGTTTCTCCGGGTCCCGTGGATCTCGTGGCTCCTCTTTGTGCGCCGGCAGTTCTTGAGTTGGGAGATCCCGAGGGGCAGGCGGCCCTTCCCACATCTCCTACCTCACTGTTGACTGTCGTGGATGGAGCAGCGATTGCGGCTTTGGCTACAGGTGACGGGCAAGAGGCCCGGTCTCCTGTGATGCCGACGCCGATGGCGCCCATGGAGGACTCGGCACTCTCCCCCACGTCACCGCGTGCGGGAGGAGGGGTGGCCGTGCAGGAGGCCGCCATCACTCTCTGCCCCGCTGCGGTGGGCGGGTCAGGTGGCGCGCCTGTCTCCCCGGCTTCCTCTTCGGGGCACCGTGCGCGGGTATCCCCGGCTCCTGCTGCCGGCGGGTCTCCCGTGGACAGGCCGCGGGAGTCGTCTCTGCGTTGCTCTCCTGCTCCGATGGCTAAGGCCCGGGGCGCCGCTGTTGGGGGATGGGCAGGAGGCCTTTCCCCTAGCAGAGCTTCACGCGAGGAGGTCATCGCCTTTGGAGGTATCCCGGACCTGGTCTCCCAGGGGAGGCAGGTCAGTGGGAGGCTGCAGGAGCAGCCGGACGTTGATGACATGCAGCTGCGGTGTGCTTTGAGAGCTGCCAAGCTGCGCGACGTCGAGACCTCCACTGGTATGTCGGTTAATCAGTCGAATTCCATTTTGCATTTTACTGATGTTGAAATTATTCATAATGCAAATCAGATAGGAGTTTCACTTGGTAAAAATGGTATTGAGGTCTCTAGATCGGTTAATGACATTCTTGATTTGGAAGCTGATCGTGCGGTAGATATGATCCGTCACATTGCTGCTGTTAAACCTATGAACGACTCGGAGATAGATGCGCTTGGGGTTAGGGTTCTTGATGGATTATGTGCCGATCTTGACCCTGCACTACCCGAGACGGAGGAGGATTCCATTCCAGAGGTGTCTCTTTATGTAGATGAGCCCGAGGCGATAGAAGCAGATAATGACTGTGCTGACCAGGCTGATGGTCACCTTAAGCCAAAGCGGACGTGGAAATGGAAGATTTATCCCGTCTCGGCAGCACGTAGGAGTGCTAGGATCCGCACTGCAAAAAAAAATTCATGATGAATTATGAGAGGCATTTTCTGGAATAGCAGAGCTCTTAGAGACTTGGCTAAAAGAAGATTTCTAGAGGAGGCTTCTCTTGAAGATCAGTTAGATTTTATTGCATTGTCTGAGACTGGAAGAAGCAACTTCACTTCACAATTTCTTGCCACTTTGTCCGGGGGGGGGGGTAGATTTTGATTGGCATTGCCTCCCCCCTCGAGAAAGATTCGGTGGGGTTTTACTTGCGGTTAAGTGCGAAACGTTGGAAGTTCGGAGTGTAGTTTTGGGGGATTTTGCCGTCAAATTTCAAGTTCGAACTAAGGAAGATGGGTTTGATTGGGCTTTGGTGGCTGTGTACGGAGCTGCGCAACCAGAGCTCAAGCCAGACTTTTTGGCAGATCTGGTTCGCATTTGTGGTAACGAACAGCTCCCCCTCTTAGTGGGGGGGGGGGATTTCAACATTATCCGTAGGAAGGAGGAGAAGAATAATGACAATTTTGACGGCCGATGGTCGTTTATGTTCAACACTATTATCGAAAGTTTGGATCTCAGAGAGATAGAGCTTTCGGGTAGGAAATTCACTTGGGCTAATTCGTTACCGGTACCGACGTTTGAGAAACTTGACCGTGTCCTAGCAAGTGTCGAATGGGAACAGAAGTTTCCTCTGATAACCGTGCAGGCATTGACAAGGGGTGTCTCTGATCATACACCGTTACTAGTTGATTCAGGAGTTCAAACTTTTGTGGGCAACAAGAACATTTTTTCGTTTGAACTTGACTGGTTTGAAAGAGAAGGTTTCCTTGAGTTGATAGCTCGGGAGTGGGCTAAAGACTCAGGAGGAAGGACGCCTATCGAGCGGTGGCAATGTAAGATTCGTCATCTCCGAAGGTTCCTTCGAGGATGGGCTAAGCACACGCATGGTATTTATAAGGCGGAGAAGGAGAGACTTCTTCTACTTATTCAAAACCTTGAAGTTAAAGCTGAAACTTCTATCTTGGATTCCAGTGAGTTGGAAACAAAGATAGAGGTGGAGATGCGACTTAAACAGCTTCTTCGTGAGGAGGAATTGAAGTGGGCGTTGCGAGCTAAGGTTCGCAAGATAGTACAAGGAGAGGACAATACTCAATTCTTCCATACGATTGCTAATGGGAAGCATCGTAAAAAGAGAATTTTCCAGCTAGAACAAGACGAAGGGACGATAGTTGGACAAGACAATCTCAAAGTCTACATTATCAATTATTATAAGCAGTTGTTTGGTCCCTCGGAAGAGAATTTTGTGTCCTTAGATGAGTCTAGGGTTGAGGATGTTCCTCAACTTGAGACTGCCGAGAATGAGCTCCTGACTGCTCCTTTCTATGAGAAAGAGGTGTTCGAAGCCATTGCACAGATGGAGAATAATAAGGCTCCAGGACCGGATGGGTTTCCGGCGGAGTTCTACAAAAAGTGCTGGCATTTTATTAAGGGTGATTTGATGCTCATGTTCCAGGAGTTTTTTGAGGGACAACTACAGTTGTTTAAGCTGAATTTTGGAACGATAACTCTTCTTCCTAAGAAGACAGACGCGGTTCGCATTGAGCAGTTCAGACCTATATGTCTGCTTAATGTGAGTTTCAAAATCTTCACCAAGGTCGGGACAAACAGACTTACGCAGATTGCGCACTCTGTGGTTCATCTGTCCCAGACTGCTTTCATGCCTGATCAAAACATCCTTGAAGGGGTTGTTGTCTTGCATGAAACGCTCCATGAAATCCACTCAAAAAAACTTGATGGCGTAGTTTTTAAAGTGAATTTTGAAAAAGCATATGATAAAGTTAAATGGCCTTTCCTTCAACAAGCTTTGCGTATGAAAGGTTTTGATCCGGCCTGGAGAAACCAGATTGATTCCGTTACGCAAAAAGGGAGTGTAGGGATTAAAGTGAATGACGACATAGGTCACTATTTCCAAACACACAAGGGGCTAAGGCAAGGAGACCCAATGTCACCGATCCTGTTTAACATAGTGGCTGATATGCTCACTATCTTAATAGGACGGGCAAAGGATGCAGGGCAGGTAGGTGGCCTGGTCCCACATCTAGTTGACGGAGGGATTTCCATTCTTCAGTATGCTGATGATACTATCATCTTTATGGAGCACGACTTGGCGAAAGCAAGAAACATGAAGCTGCTGTTATGCTTATTTGAACAATTATCTGGCCTCAAGATTAACTTCCACAAGAGCGAATTGTTTTGCTTTGGAAGAGCAAAGGAGGACCAGGACACGTATAAACAATTGTTCGGATGTGAATTGGGTTCCTTACCGTTTACGTACTTAGGTATACCCATTCATCATCGTAAGTTGACTAACAGTGAGTGGAAATATATCGAGGATCGCTTTGAAAAGAAACTGAGCTGTTGGAAAGGGAAGCTCATGTCATATGAAGGACGATTGATTCTGATTAATTCGGTCCTTACCAGTATGCCTATGTTTCTTTTATCCTTTTTCCAGGTTTCGGTGGGAGTCAGGAAAAGGTTAGATTTCTACCGATCTCGATTCTTTTGGCAGAATGATGACCTCAAACGAAAGTATAGGCTTGCTAAGTGGGATATAATCTGTAGGCCGAAGGACCAAGGGGGTCTAGGCATTGAAAATTTGGAAGTCAAAAACATTTGTCTCCTTAGCAAGTGGTTATTTAAACTATCGTCTGAGACGGAAGCTACTTGGACACAGATTTTGCGTAATAAGTATCTTTATGCTAAACCTTGGCCCAGGTAAATGTGAGGCCTTCCGACTTACCTTTTTGGAAGGGATTGATGAGAGTCAAACAACTTTTTTTCAACAAGTCAAAATTTATTGTCGGGAATGGAGCCACTACGAGGTTTTGGGAGGATACGTGGCTTGGGGAGACTCCCCTTGCACTTCAATATCCTACTTTGTACAACATTGTGCAACGTAGAGAAGCCTACGTTGCATCTGTTCTACAATTCACTCCCCTCAATATTAGTTTTTGGAGGATGCTAGTTGGAAATCGTTGGGAGGCTTGGCTCCACCTTGTTAGACGTTTAATGGAGGTTTGGCTGACCCAGCAACCAGATCAGCTGTATTGGAAACTTACTAAGAACGGTGTGTTCTCGGTTAAGTCTATGTATCTGGATGTCATTAACTCTAGCATTGTCCCTTCCTCGATTCACGTTTGGAGAGTAAAGGTCCCCTTACGCATCAAAGTGTTTATGTGGTTTGTGCATAAACAAGTCATTTTGACTAAGGATAACCTGGCAAAACGCAACTGGATGGGCTCATCTAGGTGTAGCTTTTGCGATCATAACGAAAACATCAAACACCTCTTTCTCGATTGTCCGTTGGCTAAGATTCTGTGGCGGTCGATTCATATTGCGTTTAATATTAATCAGCCCACCTCTATCAACATGTTATTTGGAACATGGCTTGATGGGGTTGATTCCGATACTGCAAGACACATTCGTGTTGGCGTTTGTGCTTTACTTTGGGCAGTATGGAACTGCAGAAATGATTTAGTATTTAACAGATCAACAAACATTCACTTTTTGCAGGTTATCTTCAGGGCCACGGCATTCATCCGTATGTGGTCGCTACTCACTCCGACGGAAGCCAGGGAGCGTTTGGTTACTGCGTCTACCCGATGGGAGATGGTAGCGCGGGATATTTTCAACCGGTTTGGATGGCGGTCATGTAATAGGATAGGCATGTAGTGCTCCTATTGTGTTTGCCAGCCGGTTGTGGCTTAGGGTTTCAGCTCTTTCGAGCTTTTTGTTTATTTTCGCACCTCGATACTTGGAGACTTTGTTACTGGATTTTATTTTAATAATATGAGCCGTATGCATCTTTCTGATGCAGAGGCTGGGGAAAACCCCCTTTTCGAAAAAAAAGAAAAAAAAAACAACTGATTACTCTGGAAGTACTAGGGGTTTCTAATTTTTGCCGCAGGTAATTTGCAGAACGTTCCTAGCAGCACGTGAAAGCAAATCAACCTCGCATTACCTCCAAATAGTAGGGTCCGTGAGTTTCACATCTCTCCAAGCAATAAAATACATTAGAGATACAGCCATAGTACTCGACACACCTAGTAGGTATTTCCCAAACACCAACCTTACTACAATTGTAACGCAAGTTAAAACCCAAATTGAAATGCTCTACATGGGAGTCGATTTGGCTGACTTCAAAGACGCAAACATTGTTCAGTTAGTAGGAAGATCCGACAGTTAACAGACAGCATCCGAGCATCAGAATCAGTCCCTGACCACAATCCTCTATCTTTATCTTTAAATCCTGCAGGTAGCCAGCTATAAAGCAAAGAACTGATTTCTGTCTTTAGCTAAAGCAAAAGGTAATCCCTGCAAGGAATGGGAATAAAATGGAAAGCAAAAGGTAAAGCATCTTACTGCTTGCTTCTCTTCTGGCCAAGGCATTTCTAGGCAATTGTGTCCAAGGCATTTTTGTTTTTGTTTTTGCTCTCCAATCCAGCCAGCTAGTAGTGACACCTGAACGATCTATTTGGCTTTTATTGAGCTACCGGTTCTCTACATAGTGCCATTTATATTCAACTTAACCAAGGTATGTGACTAGCTCACCCTACTCCTGTACTAAATCTGCTTGTCTAATTCTTTAGACTAATGTGAGCTAGCTTTGTTGATTTGCTTCTACTTATATATCAATGTAGACAGGAAGTCAGGAACTGATCCACAAATTAATATGGAGATTGCTGAAGAGCTGACTGATCAATTTTAAGCCTGAAATGACTTAATCTAGAGGCTAGAGATCGACAGATCCGATTCATATTATGCGTACAGAGGTACTTTTCCACTTACAAAAATCACCTTTCATTCCATTCTGCATGATATTTTTTTCTATCCATTCAAGCGTAGTTTGCAATATTTCAACTTGGTAGATCTGTGGGTAAAATTTTGTTTATGTCAGGACAGTCATTGATTAATTAATTCCTTAATGATTTTCGTACGATACAGCAGATCAAACTGTCGGTGCGTTAGAACTGGACACACCGTTCTATAATCCCCTGTCGTACAAATTTTGGACACCAACTGCCGTATGCACAGTAGTTCCGTTAATTAATTTAGTTCGTATGCATGGATGCATACTCAGTTAGTAGAGTTAAAAAACAGTTAGTTGTGCATGAGAATACCACGGGTCAACTTGTTGTGTGGTGAATTAGTAGTATGGAGTCCTCGTTTGAAGTTTTGACTGATTCTCACCTCACCGCCGTGCACACACGCAGGATATCAAGGCGGACACCATTGACGTGGCCGTCGAAAGGATTCTCGTTGAACTTGGGGCAGACACTGCAGGCAGCAGAGAGAATGCCATCTACTTTGATGGTTGGGATGGTCTTGGGGCATCTGCCGTCCTGCAAGCTGTAGCCAAACGCCTCGCCATATCAAATGAGCCGTCGACGAGGCCCACAGGGCTGGAGTTTGAGAAAATCATCCACGTCGACTGCTCAAAGTGGGAGAGCACAAGAGCAATGCAGAGGGAAATTGCAATGCAGCTGAAGCTTCCCAAGTGGGTGATGGAGATATTTGACAAACAAGACGAGGAAGATGATTTCAATGGGTTAGGCCAGGGCTCCCGAACTGTGATAGCACAGGTTGTCAGAGAGATCTATCAAGCCACACAGAATTGCAGATTCTTGGTGATTCTGCACAATGGAAGCAATGATGTGATTGATGTATATAAATTTGGTCTCTATATATATGGATATGCCAATAGCAAGATGCTGTGGACTTTTCAAGGGAGGTTTCGCCTTGACCCCAAGATGATAGACAATGTGAAGAAGAGCACCACAACTGATGTTGTTCTTTCAGCTTCAAGAGATCGACGAGATCCGCAGGAGCTTTGGTCTTATCTACTGCACCATGAGGCTGCACAAGTTTCCTGCAGCTGCAATAAGAATGGCCACTGTATCATCGATCCAGCAATTGTTGTTGAGTGTGCCTTGTATGTGCTGAAACAATGCTGCATCGGCTCTCCTATTGTTGACTACGACTGGCCTGCCCACACCAGTAACTATTGGGTATGCGACAGGATCATCGCGCTGACCGACATTGACCAAGCATGGCATGTTGGCGATGTTCTGCAGCATGAAGTGCGTCTGTTGGACATTGAAAACCGACATAGTACTGGCGAGTCAACAATAATGCCTTCCTCTCACTTGGCAAGGTCTACCGAGCATATGCAGTACTGGATTTCCACATCAACGTGTGGATTTGAGTTGAGCTCTTCTGGAGTTATGCCTGACGACATGTTTCAGCACTCACACCTGCTCTGCGTGCTCAAGCTCTCGAGGTGTACCTTTAGCTTCTCATCGCCTCCATTCCTCTGTTGCCATAGCCTGAGACTCCTGTCACTTCTGCACTGCCAAGACATCCAAACAAAAACAAGCAATGCACATCATTACCACACAGATTCAGACAAGGAGTTGGACAGCAGCACCACGATGTTGTGGGAATGCTTCCAAAGCTTGTGGGTGCTTGACCTGCGCTACACAGATTGGGATCAGATCTTGTCAGCACGGATGATGGATCTCATGACCCAGCTCAGAGAGCTAATCGTGATGGGAGCCAATAACTGGGACATAAGCCATTTACGGGGACGGCTGCGCAACATTCGCAAGCTCCGTGTAACAAAGTCCACATGCTGCTTTAACAACAATGTGTTCTCAGAGATGGAGATGTTGGAGCTTCTTGATTTATCGGGAAATACCATCACACGAGGCATGACAAGCTTATCTGTGGCTGCAAGAAACCGCAGCCTTCAGACTGTCATTATCTATGGAAATTATGGGCTAGAACTGATCTCTTTTAGGGGCTGCAAAGAATTGAAGAACCTGTTCTTGAAAGGGTATTTCTCGAGACTTGGGGATCTGGACATCTCGGGCACAAGTGTGAAAACCCTCGATCTCAGAGAAGTCGTAGCCGGCGCCAGCGGACTGCCTCGGCGAATCATCCTGCTAGGCTGCGAGAAGCTATGTGCAATATTGTGGCCACAACACAAAAGCCAAGAATGGTATGGCATGCTCCGTATTGACACCACCTCGACATCAGCACCAGCTGATGGAAGAGGAGTACCAAAGGCACATCCACATGCCGATCAATACCTTGAGCAGCAGAAGGAAGAGGTGTTTAAGGAGTGGCAGATTTCGCTGACAGATGCAAGGCTCCTTAGGTCACTTTATCCCACCAGATATAAATCCTTAAGAGGCTGTCATATTGATATCTGCCATGCAGACACTCTTGTTGGTAGCAAGGTCCTAGAAGCAAACAGTGACCAACCGTATTCACGTACTAAGGTGGACTCAATGTACAGAAATATCCTGAAGGCTGGCCCAGCTGCAGCAGTGACGGCATGGGAATGGGAGTGCCCTAGGATACCCCTGCCACCGCTAATGTGGTGGTTTCTCCAGGTATCATGTATCATAAAGGTGATCATGCACGGGCAGGGGAACACACTTTTGGAGGATGCCTTATCATTGCCTGATTTTATATGCGACGGGGCTTCATCATTGCATGTGTATGATAACCCTTCCATCACCAGTGTCCTTGCACCTCCCCAAAGATCGGGATGGAATAGGCTCATATGGTGCCGGGTTGAGAGGTGCCCCAAGTTACACGCGGTGTTCACTATTCCCATGGTTCGCCAAGGTACGTCCTCTGATAATGTTTCCACGGGCTTCCAGGGTCTGAAGACATTCTGGGCGTCCCAGCTCCTGACAGCACGCTATATCTGGGACTGGGACTGGACAACGGCAGCAACGTTTATTAAACACTCCGATTACTTTAAAAGTTTGGTATTCTTGCACCTGGACCACTGCCCAAGGCTCATACATGTGCTCGTCTTGGCCACACGTTCGGTCACCTTGGGTGCACTGGAGACCCTTGAGATAGTGCACTGTGGTGATCTCAGAGAGGTATTCTCATTGGGATCTGAGCTTCAAGAGCAGGATAAAATTATAGAATTTCCCAAGCTGAGGCGCATCCACCTGTGTGAGCTCCCCAAGCTGCAGAGCATTTGTGGGCGTAAGATGTATTCCCCTAACCTCAAGACCATCAAGATCACGGGATGCTGGAGCCTTACACGTCTGCCGACTGTTGGAGACAACACCAAGCTCCCCAAGGTGGACTGCGAGAAGGAATGGTGGCACAACCTGGAGTGGGATGGGTTGGAGGAGAACCATCATCCTGCCCTCTATGAGCCAAGCCACTCGCTGTACTACAAGGGTCGGCTGCCCAGACGCAGCGTACTCAGGTGAGCTACACCCTACTCTTATTATCTTTCCTTTTGTTAGCACCTGGATATACCATGGTATGATGGTAACATTTGTTATGTTATTATGATGATGGTGGAACCCAGCCTTTCGAGATCATATGGAAAAAGAATCCACCCCCCCCCCCCCCCTACTCAAATGCGAATAAGATTACTTTTATTATTTTTCTCATAAAACGAAAAACGAATGCTAGTATATAAGTAGTTACCAATATCGGTTTTTTTATGTTGCAGGTAATCTGCCATTTCCATGAATTGGAATTCAGTTCCCCTCAACCTGCATCCATATGTGGATCATGCACATCTACAGAACTGAAGCTTTCCTGCCGTGTTGCTGCCCCTGCGTCCTATGTGACTGGTTTGTCTGTGGATTCTGCATGTAAGCATTGCCTGCGTCTGCACCATATTGGTGTCTTGGTCCAGCTTTCAGTTTGATTTGATTTGGTTTGGTTTGATCATAGTTGCTCGATCAATCATCTAGTTGCCTAAATGTCGGTACAAGCTTCCGAGCAACTTAGAAATAAATAAGAATGGACGTTCGGATCATGTATCATGAGCTCCGGAGTACTCATGATGTTGTCGTAGTGCTCCTTCTATGTGTGGTGTGGTGGTGTTTGCTTGTTCTGGTACAAATAATCGGCCATGGACTGATTGTGTTGTAAGCATAAATTACAACGTGTGTTGTTGTTTGCTATGATATGAATTGACACTATCGACTGAATGTAATTTGTGAGAATAAATGATGATTTTGTGTGTGCTACCATTTTCAGTCTGGTTGTAAATCCATGTCAGAGGTTCTTAATGTCTGAGAGCCTTTCTGCATGGAGTAGCACGCAGCTTCTCAGAGGAGAGGTTAATGCTTTCCTGCCCTGCCATAGAATGAGATTTGTGCCAGCATTTGCCAAATTTGTTCGTATGGGGTAGACCAAGAATATATATTTTTGAGGTCAGAAACTTTAAAAAAAATGCAAGAAAGATGGTGCATCGAAAAATTGAAATCTGGACAGTCAAAATACAACGAGATAGTGCTATGGTACAGGTAGGTTATGCAGTAATAAGCACGATTATGTGCGTTGCTGGAATCTCCCTCTATATGGCGACTAGATCGACTGAGATTACAGCACCAGCTCTATCAAACTACTACAGCTTAACACGACCTCCTTGAAATTCTCATGCTCAATAGAACACTCTTTTCTAGATTTATATAGGATTCCTCGAAGCTAAACCCTGCAAAATCAAATGCGTTGTATAAAACTGGATTCCTAATGAAGTACAATGACCAAGATCTTACAAAGTTCCTGGGAAACTCATCGGAATCAAGAGGCGTCGTGATCTTGTTGCGTAACTATGATATACACAATATACATATAAGGAAAAATAAGAGATCTTTGAATTCATGATCTCGTGTTTTGCCACGAAATCACACTGCTGGAGAAGACGACGCCTCACACTCCATATGCATCGATTCAGTAAACCTGGGACATTCCTCTCAGGGCCACGAGGACGTCGCTCATAGTTGGCCGGCGCTCCTTGTCGCACTTTATACAGCTTACCGCGAGTAGAGCCATCTGCTTGCCATAGTGTGTCAAAAGTCATGAAAGCAAATTGTTAACTTTAAAAGAATTTATAGTACCATCAGATTAGAAACGTGACATATATGTGAATAAGCACCGACAAAAACACTGAGTATTGTTTGTAGTTCTTGGTGCAAATGACGAATTGATGCACCAAGTTGCCAAGCTATCAAACTTAATAATCTGATGCACCATCTTGTTGCTTACGACACCCTTTTAACTTATTGTTCGTTGCTGCCTTTTGAATAGCCGGTAGATACCTGTTTGGCTAATCGAAGAAGAATACTTTTGTACTGTACCGGCAATGATGGTGCAAATGATGTCTTCAAATAATTGAAGGCCAATCTTCCCTACACCTAACACAATCAGATGTTTATTTATTTATTTATTTATTTTATATCGCTTCGTATGTGGTCTGCAGAGCAAGAACATGGCTATGGTAAGCTTCTTTTTTTATGGTCATACAAGCTTGTTATAATTCCTGCATAATTTTATATCTAAAATTGGGGTATCAGCACATATATACTCAAAGCAAAGGAGTGAGGTTGATGTTTGAATTGGGTTGAGTTAGGTCAAAGATCGATCGCGGAGGCCCGTCGGCGCGCGGTCAGATCCGACATCCCTTGGGCTCCCCTTGCTGGTGCCAGAGATGGCACGGCTTTCCTCCATTGTAGTTGGCAGGAGCAGCTGCTCACTCTCTCCGTCATGTGTGCTTTTTGTGTGGCGACACCGCAGATAGGCTTTGTGCCGCTGCCTCGGACACTGGTGGCGGCGGTCAACATGACACATCAACCGGTTAGAAGGCGCTCGGGGAGAATAGGACCTCTATTGAACAACTTACTTCAAAATTGGGACCCAAACGTGCATTTTCAAAGACCTAGGACTAAACTGGCACTGTCAAAAAAGATTTAGTACCTCCAATGCATTTAACTCTATTATCTTCCTTAAAAAAAATTGTCGGCTGCATGACGTTACAAGACCTCTCGTTAACTGAATGAAATAATGAATGATTCTATAATCTATATGGCGTAATTTGTAGACACAAGTTGCCTCAATGAAGGGTAAATAAATTCTCCCTCCATTTCTTTTTAGGTTTCAATTGATGATGTGCTTGTTGGAATTTTGCTAGTAGGCCTTTGACCCAAAACCCAACTAAAACTCTGAAATTCTCTTGGCCCATTCATACACACATGTGAGTGGAATGAGTGAGGCTAAAGTTTAGTCTCACCTCATAAGTTGAGAGAGAGTTGCACCTCTTTATAAGGTGAGCTCTTCTACCACTTGTATGAGCATGAGAAGAGGAGACCTACACGCGCGCTCCTCCTCCTCACTTGCCTCGCCTTGCCTCGCCTCGCTATGCACGTTGTCTATATTTTTGCTGCTCGGGAAAAAATAATGAGTCATTAATTAATGATGCAGGCCTCCGGAACCCCACCTCTCGTGATCCTGTACGGGAGAGGGGCGATCAGGTTTTTGGGGAGCGCACTCGCGCGACTGCTGGCAGCGACGACTTCGCGAACGACGACTTCTTTCCCGACCTCGGCAACCTCATCCTCGACGACATGGGTGACAACGTCAACACCAGCGATGTTGCGCCCGCTGCACCATATGTGATTCTATCCTTCTTGTTCGAGATCGTGGTAGAATTCATTTTTCCAGTATGTGCCCTAGATGTGATTTGTTCATCTACTATGCTAGTTCGCGTGATTAGTTTAATCTCTGCCAATGCTGTCATGATCTATTTCCTATTTATTCGAATTAAATCTCGTAGTTTGCTCATATTTCCAACAGTGCTGATAACATGTACTGCCAAGGCCAAACTTGAGCATGTAGGTGATATTGAAACAGCAGAGGCGGCAGCACTACTTGAAGGGTTGAAGCTCGCCAGATCGGTAGGGATCCACTCTGTCGTTGCTCGAGCAGACAATATGACAATTGTGGATGCAATTACAAGTAACAGTGGTCATTCTATGGTTGCTGGCCCTATATTGAAAGAATGTCGATAGATTTGTGCAGATTTCGGAAAGGTCTCTTTTGAATATTGTATAAGAAAATCAAATATGGTCGCTCACATGCTAGCTGAACGGGGTAGGGATGATCCACCGTCTTTGTGGCTGGACTCCCCTCAGGTTTTATTTTTGTCTTGCTTGCGGATGATGTCTGTGTTACTTACTCCCTCTGTCCCATAATATAAGAACATTTTTGACACTAGACTAGTGACAAAAATGTTTTTATATTATGGGACGGAGGGAGTAAAATTTAATAAAGCTAACTGTAAAGTCTTTCTCTCAAAAAAAAACAATCAAGCATGCACGAGGTCGCTGGACAAATCAAACGGCTCAAACAGCATCACGAGGGAAGCATACCTGCCAAACCTTTGTTCGCTAGAATTGTCGTTCTTCTTGTTAGGTGTATATTTTCATGTTGACCAAGACTACGATTGTGAATAATTTAGGATCAAAATACCCCTGCTTAATTATAACATTGACTGGAGGAGTAATTAAGGGTAGCTAAATATAATCCTTCCTGACGGCCTGTATCAGCGACCTGACGGCCTGAACTGGCTCGCCTGCGTAGTTTGCTTGCAGCTTATTTTCTACACTCTGGATGCCGTGCTGTAATGTGGTATAACAGCTCTAGTTCTTCTAGACTGTTACCGTCCTGCACTATCTCTTTCTTCCCTATCTAATAAAATCCGGCCAGCGGCCCTTCGTTAAATATAATCCTTCCTGTTCAAAGGAGGGAGGGGGAGGGGTAGAATTAACATCTACTAGGTTAGAAAGGAATACACTTCTGCTTCGGTACAACCCCTAAATACAAGAATGGCTGAGATTAGTCTATACCTTTTTATAAGAAAAGGCATGATAGTCATATTTTAGAAACTCTTCATCCGCCATATACATTTTTCTAGCACAGCCCGTCGTATATGTATATACTATACTAGCACATATGCCCGTGCATCGCAACGAAAGAAAAAACATATCACATGCCCCTAACTGAACAACCATGACTTAAGACTCTGATAGGTTTACGTCCTCTTTTCAGCACATGGCATCCCATCAGTGTTTTTGCTTATCCTCCTCCCCACCCTCGCGACGGTGACCATAGTGCTCACACAGTCACAACGCATATGGATATGGTCAATCCTAAGGCGTCTCTCTTGACATAACATGAGCAATTTACTTTTTTTTCTGGGAGGTTTTGACAAGGCGTGTATGTGTGGTTATAGATGCTTTCTTTTGTTTCCAATCAGGTTTTTCTTAGGTCTTCATTTCCAATTCGGATAGGCACCGGTATGAAAGAAGGACGGATCAAGCACTATTGATCAAGGTTGCACCCTTAATAACATTTTAAAATTAGACAATATGTAAAATAACATAATATTGAGATGTTACATATTTTTCTAATCAAAACACATACATAATATGTTAAATTTGGAGTTACTGTTTAAAAGATATGAATATTTTTTTAATGTGTATTTAAAATTAATGAGTATTGTATGTACAAAACGTAAATGTGGTTCATACAAAATTCCGCCTTTACCAAGATTGTGGTAACATGATTAATTTTTTAACAATCATCTTATTTATTTGATTTTTAGTAATGGGATTATTTTTTGCTGAGTAATACATATAGATAAAAAATCTGGACATATACCATTAGAACTTGATGGTGAAAATACTTGAAGCAGTAGTAGAGAAGCTAAAAGTAACAAACCCATTGACTGATTCAAGCTTGTCCAGTAATTATTTCAGTGCAATCTAGAGAGATGGTGCTAGAAAAGGATAAGGACTAACTGAAATATTTGTATCACATATTTCATTAGTCAAGTGAAAATATTCATTATGAATATTGCAAGCGAGCAGCATGATGTGCTTTGGTGTAGGTGGCTGGCCCTACGTCACGCCCTTGACCGAGCTCAGCTAAAGCCTAAATCACACCTTCACTATCATTTTAGACCTTCGACACGGACTTCATTATGAAGCCAACCAAAATTTCAAATCAGCTCACTTTCATCACACCATGAATCAACATTAACATTTTGTTATTAATAAATTATTTACTTTAATATTTCCTCATTAATGTCATTTGGGGTCAAATGACCCTAGCGGCACAATATGGGTACTGTTCCGCATTGCGCTGCTAGCAGCAAATATGCACCACGCTATTTCGTCATCTTTTAAATGATTTTTTATACACAAATGAATTTTTGTATTTTATGGTGTTTTTAATATTTTTCTCATTGGGCCAAAATAAAGATATAAGCACAGGCTATATATCTGCTGATAATGAATTATTAACAATCCAACACTTGCAGATAATCACTGTTAATGCAAAAAGTTAAAAGATCACCCCTCATGTTTCGTCTAAACAACAAAAGTAAATTACAGAGAGAAATCATACTGTATAAGCGCATGGTGTATTAATTAAACAGTAAAGAAGTCAAATCATCTGACCTCTTTAGAATATGAGTAAAGCAAACATGCTTGACGATGGAAGTTGATACCCCTCATCCCCCGCCCCCCGCGTCGCTCCGCTTGGGGCGACTCGGGTGGCGACGAACCCTAGCCGTCGAACCTTCCCTCCCGCCTCCCCCCTCCCCCCCTCGCCGCCGCCCGAGGAGACCTCTGGCACTGTCCGCGGGGTCGTCAAGGACGGCGGCGGCGAGGATCTGCTGCTCCCGACCGGAGGGCTCCGGACGCCGAGGCGGCGGCCTCGGATGGCGAGGCGGCACTGTCTCTTCGGCATGCAGCGTCGCAGGTGTTGGCCCTCCGTTTCCTCGGCCGTGAGGGTGGCGAGGGACGGCGGGAGCTGTCGCCGGTCGCAGCGGGTGATGCGCCCTCCTCGCTCGCGGCTGGATCTGAAGGCAGTCTCCCTCCCGCACGCAGCACTTTGCCCTGCCGGATCTGGTCGTCGGTGGCCTCTGGCCGCCGGATCCGTTGTCGGGCTGCCTAGAGGTGCGGTCCGAATCGGGAGAAATCCTTGGCTGGTGTGCTCTAGCCACGACGGCGGCGACACCGGCCGGTGCCGTTCCCCTCCTCGGAGGCGCCATCGAGGTTCGTGCCCTCTCCCTCCCGCTCCATGCCCAGGAGAAATCCCATGTCTTGCTGAGATAGGTCGACAATGGCGCGGCATGCACCGCCTCCTTCTTGAAGGTGCCGGCTTGGGCAAGGTGGGAGAGTGTTGTGGTGCTGGGCGGTGGTGGCTGGGTTGCTGCGTCTTTGGCGAGGGATTTGAAACATGGTGCTTTGTCTCTGAATTAGTGTTGGTCCGTTGTCCTCTCGATTGGCCGTTGGCCGATCTGTGCTTGCTTGCTCAACGTCTTTGCCTTGGGCAGGGAGGGGATAGGGATCCTCTCTTTTGTGTTGGCAGCAACCAGATGCGGTTGCAAGGTCATGGAGCTGATTCTGCAGGTTGATCTGATTCCAGTTATGGATGCTCCATTTTCTCCTTGCTGTCTGTTTGTTTAGTGACAGCTCCCTTGTGCAGTTTTTCCTCTTTGTGCTTGTATCAGTGGGCTACGGTCTGGACTTTCATCTGATACCCTTCGTGCAGCGGCGTGTCGAGCTGAGTATCTCCCTTGGTGCCCAGAATCATGCCCTTTCCTTGCTCTAGGGAGGGCAATTCCATCTTCCGGCGGTCCGGCGCCTTTGGAGCCAAGGCAAGGGGCAGGGGTCCCCTCCGGATTTGGAGAGGAGCGGCATGGTTTCGATGTGCACCTTTCAGGGTGGATGAGGGCTCGGTTCATCAACGTTGGGCAATGGCTCCGTCCGAAGTTCCCCTCTGTTTGTCCTACTGATTATAGGTCACTTGGAGGACTCCGCCGACTACAAGCTAGTGCTTATTCTGATTATTTCTATAGGGCGTGTAGTCTTTGGTGCTTGTAAGCTGCTTTGGCATCACCGTGTACCTGCAGTTTGTTTTCTTTTCTGTTTCCAGTTGGTTGTATTGGTGGCCTTGTGTAATCCCTGACCAGTTGATGGCTTTGTTAATTCAAAGTCGGGTTCTTCTTGAGCCTCCGTTCTAAAAAAACATGCTTGATGATTGTTTTGCACATCGGATGTACTCCCTTCACTCGTCGTGGTTTTAGTTTAAATTTGAACTAAAACCAAGACGAGTAATTTGGAACGGAGGGAGTAGCTCGCAGCCAGAAGAGACGGGGCTTGTCTGCACCGTGGAGTTCTCATCTGTACTTTGCGCCTATCATACAGTAATTTTTCTCTCCTCGCACACATTTTCGTCGAAATATTGCTAAGAACTCTGTATCCCTTCTTCCCCTACCTGCATCCGGGCCAAAAATCCGTTGCTCTGCCAGGCGTCGGCCCTCTATAATTGGACCGCAGATGTCCTCCAGCGGCAGCAGCAGCATGGATGCTACATGTCATTGACCACCACAAAAACGGCAACCTAGCGGCCGGAGCACATCGAGCTCGCCGTGGAACTCTTCGTGTACTTTGAAGTTGTGAGTGCAGGCGTGAGGCTAGGAACGCCTGAACCGCAGGGCGTTCACCAGGTTCCAGGCTCCAACTGCACGTTGGTGACCTCCATTCTCCATGACGGCTGATTTCCCCAAACCAACCTTCCTCCCAACAAGAGTAACCCACATCACGTTGTACAAACCATACTAACACATCACAACGATGCAATGCAACAGTTTTTTGAGGGAAATGCAATGCAACAGTTTAAAGAAGACACACGTGCAGAGCAACATGGCCTAAGCCGCGCCGCCAATTCTGGGGCTAATTAAAGCCACGGCATGTCAGCTGGAGCCTGTCCAGCCGACGTCGCCGGCCGCGCTGGCAGGCGAGTGGCGGCACCTGCATGCCAAGATGGGCGTCTCGTCCTCATGTTTGACCGCAGCGAATCCAGCCCCTCCAACATCTCCCTCGTTGACCCGGCTTCGCGGGCCAATAGCTCCTGTGCGACGTTTTTCATGTGAATTGGAAGGAGTGTGATGTAGTTCGAATGAATGGTTGTGGTGCGACACATTTTAGCGTGTAAATAGCCCAGGGCTACATGGGGTGTTAAATGAGGTTAAATTGGTCGTCAACCAAGCCCGTTTATGTTAGGACACGTGGGTCCAACTTAATTGGTCCTCAAAACAGCTGACCGTGCCCTGCCATCCCGTCCGCCCCCACTGCCACTCTGCCCCTTCTTCTCCGGCGGCGGCAGATCTTGCATTCTCGGCGGCGGCGACGGAGCCATCGCCCCGTTCTCACCGGGCGCCCGTTCCCTTCGTCATCAGAAAATGGTGAGTGAATTCGAACCCTAGTCCGTTCCTCTCTCGGGTCCATAGATCTCAGCTCGTTTCCTTTGTTTTTGCTTGTTGAATCGATAGGTTGTGAGGGGAGCCCATGGGCATAATGAGATGGAGCCGCAAAATTCAACTTCGAATAGGTAATGCGCCTCTCTCTAATCCAATTTCGTCTGCTCTTTCTCACGGGCTCACATTGTCCGCCACTGACAAAGGGGATGCTGCCGCTCGGACATTCGAATTGACGGTCAATTTCTTCCATCAAAGGCAAAATTAGTTGATGGTAGCATACAGAACATTGAGAGAGACACAATTGTTAAATGGAAGTTTGAGTTTACAGAGATTGATCCACAAGTTCTATAGAACATGGGAGAGAAGGCAGTGAAGAAATGGGTGGAAAAAATTGGGGAGAATATTGTTTGGGGTCCAGAGCAAGAAGTATCATTGTTGTGGTTTGATGATTGGAAAGTATAGTATGTGAGAATAGAAGATGGTGAACAGATTGTTGAAGAAATCGATCGGCAAAATGGCTGGACAAGCAAACGGGCTAATTTTTTTGCTGAGCTCGTTGATCTAAATATTTTTTCGAAGGTTGGATATGTGTCATCATACTTGGCTGCGCAGATGGTAGATGATGACTGGGCTTCACAGAGGCTATTGATTCCCATGTGTACTGAACTTACAGTAATAGCCGAACAGGGACAGGTGGCTGGAACTGAAACTACAGCTACTGTTGATTGGAATGTAGTAGAATTAGATGAGCCTACTGATTTGGTCATTGCACCAATGCCTGACATTGAGATGGCCAAAAAATTTGGCATTCCAGTCGATGCCAGAGATAAGCAGGAGAGGGGCGAATCTAGTTTGCCTGCTAATGCTGATGAAGATGTAGCTGGACAGTTGATGGAACAAGCTACAGATGAAGTAGATGATGCACATGATGATGAACTGGTGCATGTGTATGACAAAGAAAATCCTATCATTAAAGTAGGCAAGTTGTTCCAAAGCATGAAGGAGTTTAGGATGTGTTTCAAGACTTATGCAGTGAAACATGAGTTTGATGCCAAGACTGTTGGACTGATAGAAAGAAGTTTTATGCGATGTGCAGAGGATTTGATGGTAGTGTCAAGCCTTGCAAGTGGTACATATCTGCTAGACTGCAACCTGATGAAAGTACTGTCAGGGTTAACCAAATCTCCAATCAATATACTTGTATTACAAGTTCACAGAGAGTATCAACCATGACATCACAACTTTGGGTTGCAGAAAAGATCACCCCAATTTTAGCCAAAACACCAAATACTACTGCCAAGAAACTCAAAGTAGACTTGGAAAAGATGTACCCTATTGAACTGAAATATACCACGGTGTGGAAGGCAAAACAAAGGGCAATGAAAAATTTATATGGTGATTGGGCAAATACATTTTGGATGCTTTACAACTTCAAAGCAGAGATGGAAAAGAGGTCACCTGGCAGTGTTGTGGAGATAGATACTGAGGTATCAGCCGAAGGTGAAGTCAAGTTCTCCAAGTTTTTTATGGCTTTGAAGCCTTGCATCGATGGCTTCAAAGCAGGGTGCCATCCATATTTGAGCATAGACTCATCATTTTTGACAGGAAAGTGGAATGGTCAGTTGGCAGCATGCAATGCTCTAGATGGACACAACTGGATGTTTCCTATTGCTGTTGGCTTGTTTCAGTCAAAAACTGAAGGAAATATGCCCTAGAGGTAATAATAAAGTTATTATTTATTTCCTTATTTCATGATAAATGTGTATTATTCATGCTAGAATTGTATTAACCGGAAACATGATACATGTGTGAATACATAGACAAACAGAGTGTCACTAGTATGCCTCTACTTGACTAGCTCGTTGATCAAAGATGGTTATGTTTCCTAGCCATAGACATGAGTTGTCATTTGACTAACGGGATCACATCATTAGGAGAATGATGTGATTGACTTGACCCATTCCGTTAGCTTAACACTCGATCATTTAGTATGTTGCTATTGCTTTCTTCATGACTTATACATGTTCCTATGACTATGAGATTATGTAACTCCCGTTTACCGGAGAAACACTTTGTGTGCTACCAAACATCACAACGTAACTGGGTGATTATAAAGGTGCTCTATAGGTGTCTCCGAATGTACTTGTTGGGTTGGCGTATTTCGAGATTAGGATTTGTCACTCCGATTTTCGAGAGGTATCTCTGGGCCCTCTCGGTAATGCACATCACTTAAGCCTTGCAAGTATTGCAACTAATGAGTTAGTTGTGAGATGATGTATTATGGAACGAGTAAAGAGACTTGCCGGTAACGAGATTGAACTAGGTATTGAGATACCGACGATCAAATCTCGGGCAAGTAACATACCGATGACAAAGGGAACAACGCATGTTGTTATGCGGTTTGACCGATAAAGATCTTCATAGAATATGTGAGAGCCAATATGAGCATCCAGGTTCCGCTATTAGTTATTGACTAGAGACGTGTCTCGGTCATGTCTACATAGTTCTCGAACCCGTAGGGTCCACACGCTTAACGTTTGATGACGGTTATATTATGAGTTTATGTGGTTTGATGTACCGAAGGTAGTTCGGAGTCCTGAATGAGATCGGGGACATGACGAGGAGTCTTGAAATGGTCGATACGTAAAGATCGATATATTGGACGACTATATTCGGACATCGGAAAGGTTCCAAGTGATTCGGGTATTTTTCGGAGTAACAGAGAGTTACGGGAATTCGCCGGGGAGTATATGGGCCTTATTGGGCTTTAGGGGAAAGAGAGAGTAGAGGCTGCGCCCCCCCCCCCCCCCCAAGTCCTAGTCCGAATTGGACTAGGGGAAGGGGTTGCGCCCCCTCCTTCCTTCTCTTCTCTCTCCCCTTTCCTTGACTCCTACTTCTACTACTTGGAAAGGGGGGAATCCTACTCCCGGTGGGAGTAGGACTCCTCCTAGGGCGCGCCATAGAGAGGGCCGGCCCTCCCCCTCCTCCATTCCTTTATGTATGGGGAGGGGGCACCCCTTGGAGACACAACAATTGATTATTGATCTCTTAGCCGTGTGCGGTGCCCCCCCTCCACCATAGTCCATCTCGATAATATCGTAGCGGTGCTTAGGCGAAGCCCTACGTCGGTAGAATATCATCATCGTCACCACGCCATCGTGCTGACGAAACTCTCCCTCAACACTCAGGATCGGAGTTCGAGGGACGTCATCGGGCTGAACGTGTGCTGAACTCGAAGGTGCCGTGCGTTCGGTACTTGATCGGTCGGATCATGAAGACGTACGACTACATCAACCGCGTTGTGCTAACGCTTCCGCTTTCAGTCTACGAGGGTACGTGGACACACTCTCCCCTCTCATTGCTATGCATCACCATGATCTTGCGTGTGCGTAGGATTTTTTTTTGAAATTACTATGTTCCCCAACAGTGGCATCCGAGCCTGGTTTTATGCGTAGATGTTATATGCACGAGTAGAACACAAGTGAGTTGTGGGCGATACAAGTCATACTGCTTGCCAGCATGTCATATTGTTGGATGAAGCGGCCCGGACTGACATTACGCGTACGCTTACGCGAGACTGATTTTACCGCTGTGCTATGCACACAGGTGACTAGCGGGTGTCAGTTTCTCCAACTTTAGTTGAACCGAGTGTGGCTACACCCGGTCCTTGAGAAGGTTAAAACAGCACTAATTTGACAAACTATCGTTGTGGTTTTGATGCGTAGGTAAGAACGGTTCTTGCTCAGCCCGTAGCAGCCATGTAAAACTTGCAACAACAAAGTAGAGGACATCTAACTTGTTTTTGCAGGGCATATTGTGATGTGATATGGTCAAGACGTGATGAGTTGTAAGTTTTTGTATAAGATGATCATGTTTTGTTGAAGTTATCAGCAACTGGCAGAAGCCTTATGGTTGTCTCTTTATTGCATAAGATGCAAGCACCAAATAATTACTTTACTTTATCGCTATGCGATAGCAATAGTTGCAAGAGCAATAATTGGCGAGGCGACCATGTGATGACACATTGATATAGATCAAGATGATGGAGATCATGGTGTCATGCCGGTGACGATGGAAATCATGACGATACTTTGGAGATGGAGATCAAAGGCACAAGATGATGATGGCCATATCATGTCACATATTTTGATTGCATGTGATGTTTATCTTTTATACATCTTATTTTGCTTAGTTCGGCGGTAGCTTTATAAGATGAGCCCTTACTGAAATTATCAAGGTATAAGTGTTCTCCCTGAGTATGGTGAAAATGAACAAATCTGGCCCTTATCTGAAACTTCAACACAAAATGACCCTAATCTGAAAATATTTCATGAAATGGCCCTCTTTTGCATGACGCCCGGGGTTAGGGCGCCATGCTAGAGAGCATGACGCCCCGGGCTAGGGCACCATGGTAGCGACATGTAGCATGGCACCCCGGCCTAGGGCACCATGCCAAATAGCATGACGCCCTAGCCCCAGGCGTCATGCAAAAGGGGTCATTTCGTGAAATTTTTCCAGATTGGGGCCATTTTGTGTTGAAGTTTCAGATAAAGGCCAGTTTTGTCCATTTTCACCTGAGTATGCACAGTTGCGAAAGTTCTTCATGCTGAGACACCATGTGATAATTGGGTATGATAGGCTCTACATTCAAATACAACGGGTGCAAAACAGTTGCACACGCGGAATACTCAGGTTAAACTTGACGAGCCTAGCATATAACAGATATGGCCTCGGAACACTGAGACCGAAAGGTCGAGCATGAATCATATAGTAGATATGATCAACATAGTGATGTTCACCATTGAAACTACTCCATCTCACGTGATGATCGGACATGGTTTAGTTGATATGGATCATGTGATCACTTAGAAGATTAGATGGATGTCTATCTAAGTGGGAGTTCCTAAGTAATATGATTAATTGAACTTAAATTTATCATGAACTTAGTCCTGGTAGTATTAGCATATCTATGTTGTAGATCAATAGCTCGCGTTTAGCTCCCATGTTTTATTTTTGATATGTTCCTAGAGAAAACTAAGTTGTAAAATGTTAGTAGCAATGATACGATTGGATCCGTGATCTGAGGTTTATCCTCATTGCTGCACAGTAGAATTATGTCCTTGATGCACCGCTGGTGACAGACCTATTGCAGGAGCAGATGCAGATGCTATGAACGTTTGGCTAGCTCAATATGATGACTACTTGATAGTTTAGTGCACCATGCTTTATGGCTTAGAACCGGGACTTCAAAAATGTTTTGAACGCCACGGAGTATATAAGATGTTCGAAGAGTTGAAATTGGTATTTCATACTCATGCCCGTGTCGAAAGGTATGAGACCTTTGAAAAGTACCTTCCCTACAAGATGGAGGAGAATAGCTCAGCTAGTGAGCATGTGCTCAGAATGTCTGAGTACTACAATCACTTGAATCAAGTGGGAGTTAATCTTTCAGATAAGATAGTGATTGACAGAGTTCTGTAGTCACTATCACCAATTTACTAGAACTTCCTGATGAACTATAATATGCAAGGGATAAACGGAAACAATTCCCAAGCTCTTCATGATGCTGAAATCGACGAAGGTAGAAATCAAGAAAAGCATCAAGTGTTGATGGTTAACAAGATCACTAGTTTCAAGGAAAAGGGCAAAGGGAAGAAGGGGAACTTCAAGAAGAATGGCAAGCAAGTTGCTACTCAAGTGAAGAAGGCCAAGTCTGGACCTAAGCCTGAGACTGAGTGCTTCTACTACAAAGCGACTGGTCACTGGAAGCGGAACTACCCCAAGTATTTGGTGGATAAGAAGGATGGCAAAGTGAACAAAGCTATATTTGATATACATGTTATTGATGTGTACTTTACTAGTGTTTATAGCAACCCCTCGGTATTTGATACTGGTTTAGTTGCTAAGAGTAGTAACTTGAAACGGGAGTTGCAGAATGAACAGAAACTAGTTAAGGGCGAGGTGACGATGTGTGTTGGAAGTAGTTCCAAGATTGATATGATCATCATCGCACACTCCCTATACTTTTGGGATTAGTGTTGAACCTAAATAAGTGTTATTTGGTGTTTGTGTTGAGCATGAATATGATTTGATCATGTTTATTGCAATACCGTTATTCATTTAAGTTAGAGAATAATTGTTGTTCCATTTACATGAAAAAAAACCTTCTATGGTCATACACCCAACGAAAATGGTTTGTTGGATCTCGATCGTAGTGTTACACATATTCATAATATTGAAGCCAAAAGATGCAAAGTTGATAATGATAGTGCAACTTATTTGTGGCACTGTCGTTTAGGTCATATTGGTGTAAAGCGCATGTAGAAACTCCATGTTGATGGGCTTTTGGAATCACTTGATGCTCGTGAACCATGCCTCATGGGCAAGATGACTAAGACTCCGTTCTCCGAAACAATGAAGCGAGCTACTAACTTATTGGAAATAATACATACCGATGTATGCAGTCCGATGAGTGTTGAGGCTCGCGGTGGGTATCGATATTTCTTGACCTTCACAGATGATTTAAGCAGATATGGGTATATCTACTTAATGAAACTGAAATAGTTGAAAAGTTCAAAAAAATTCAGAGTGAAGTGGAGAATCATTGTAACAAAAAAATAAAAAAATTTCCACGATTTGATCGCGGAGACGAATATTTGAGTTACAAGTTTGGCCTTCAATTAAAACAATGTGGAATAGTTTCACAAACTCATGCCACCTGGAACACCACGGCATAATGGTGTGTCCGAACATCATAACCGTACTTTATTGGATATAGTGCAATCTATGATGTCTCTTACCGATTTACCACTATCGTTCTGGGGTTATGCATTAGAGACACCTGCATTCACATTAAATAGGGTACCGTCTAATCCATTAAGACGACACCATATGAACTATAGTTTGGCAAGAAACCTAAGCTGTGTTTCTCAAAGTTTGGGGTTGCGATGCTTATGTGAAAAAGTTTCATCCTGATAAGCTCAAACCCAAATCGGAAAAGTGTCTCTTCATAGGATACCCAAAAGTTACTGTTGGGTACACCTTCTATCACAGATCCGAAGGCAAGATATTCGTTGCTAAGAATGGATCCTTTCTAGAGAAGGAGTTTCTCTCGAAAGAAGTGAGTGGGAGGAAAGTAGAACTTGATGAGGTAAATGTACCTGCTCCCTTATTTGAAAGTAGTTCATCAGAGAAATCGGTTCCTGTGACACCTACACCAATTAGTGAGGAAGCTAATAATAATGATGATGTAACTTCAGATCAAGTTACTACCAAACCTCGTAGGTCAACCAGAGTGAGATCCGCACTAGAGTGATACGGTAATCCTGTTGTGAAGGTCATGTTACTTGACCATGACGAACCTATGAACTATGAAGAAGCGATGGTGAGCCCAGATTCCGCAAAATGGCTTGAGGCCATGAAATCTGATATGGGATCCATGTATGAGAACAAAGTGTAGGACTTTGGTTGACTTGTCCGATGATCGGCAAGCCATAGAAAATAAATGAATCTTCAAGAGGAAGACGGACGCTGATAGTAGTGTTACTATCTACAAAGCTAGACTTGTCAAAAGGTTTTGACAAAGTTCAAGGTGTTGACTACGATGAGATTTTCTCACTCGTAGCGATGCTTAAGTCCGACTGAATCATGTTAGCAATTGCCACATTTTATGATTATGAAATTTGGCAAATGGATGTAAAGACTGCATTCCTGAATGGATTTCTGGAAGAAGAGTTGTATATGATGCAACCTGAAGGTTTTATCGATCCAAAGGATGCTAACAAAATATGCAAGCTCTAGCGATCCATCTATGGACTGGTGTAAGCATCTCGGAGTTGCGGTGAAGCCTGTATTTACAAGAAGGTGAGTGGGAGCACTACAACATTTCTGATATGTATATGTGAATGACATATTGTTGATCGGAAATAATGTAGAATTTTCTGGAAAGCATAAAGGAGTATTTGAAATGAGTTTTTTCAAAGAAAGACCTCGGTGAAGCTACTTACATATTGAGCATCAAGATCTATAGAGATAGATCAAGACGCTTGATAAGTTTTTTCAGTGAGTACATATCTTGACAAGATTTTGAAGTAGTTCAAAATGGAACAGTCAAAGAAAGAATTCTTGGCTGTGTTACAAGGTCTGAAATTGAGTAAGACTCAAAGCCCGACCACGGCAGAAGATAGAAAGAGAATGAAAGTCATTCCCTATGCCTCAGCCATAGGTTCTATAAAGTATGACATGCTATGTACCAGATCTATTGTATACCCTACATTGATTTTGGCAAGGGAGTACAATAGTGATCTAGGAGTAGATCACTAGACAACGGTCAAAATTATCCTTAGTGGAATAAGGATATGTTTCTCGATTATGGAGGTAACAAAAAGGTTCGTCGTAAAGGGTTACGTCGATGCAAGTTTTGACACTGATCCAGATGACTCTAAGTCTCAATCTGGATACATATTGAAAGTGGGAGCAATTAGCTAGAGTAGCTCCGTATAGAGCATTATTGACATAGAAATTTGCAAAATACATACGGATCTGAATGTGACAGACCCATTGACTAAACTTCTCTCACAAGCAAAACATGATCACACCTTAGTACTCTTTAGGTGTTAATCACATAGCGATGTGAACTAGATTATTGACTCTAGTAAACCCTTTGGGTGTTGGTCACATGACGATGTGAACTATGGGTGTTAATCACATGGTGATGTGTACTATTGGTGTTAAATCACATGGTGATGTGAACTAGATTATTGACTCTAGTACAAGTGGGAGACTAAATGAAATATGCCCTAGAGGCAATAATAAAATTATTATTTATTTCCTTATTTCATGATAAATGTTTATTATTCATGCTAGAATTGTATTAACCGGACACATGATACATGTGTGAATACATAGACAAACAGAGTGTCACTAGTATGCCTCTACTTCACTAGCTCGTTGATCAAAGATGGTTATGTTTCCTAGCCATAGACATGAGTTGTCATTTGACTAACGAGATCACATCATTAAGAGAATGATGTGATTGACTTGACCCATTCCGTTAGCTTAGCACTCGATCGTTTAGTATGTTGCTATTGCTTTCTTCATGACTTATACATGTTCCTGTGATTATGAGATTATGCAACTCCCGTTTACCGGAGGAACACTTTGTGAGCTACCAAACGTCACAACGTAACTGGGTGATTATAAAGGTGCTCTACAGGTTTCTCCGAAGGTACTTGTTGGGTTGGCGTATTTCGAGATTAGGATTTGTCACTTCGATTGTCGGAGAGGTATCTCTGGGCCCTCTCGGTAATGCACATCACTTAAGCCTTGCAAGCATTGCAACTAATGAGTTAGTTGTGAGATGATGTATTATGGAACGAGTAAAGAGACTTGCCGGTAACGAGATTGAACTAGGTATTGAGATACCGACGATCAAATCTCGGGCAAGTAACATACCGATGACAAAGGGAACAACATATGTTGTTATGCGGTTTGACCGATAAAGATCTTCATAGAATATGTGGGAGCCAATATGAGCATCCAGGTTCCGCTATTGGTTATTGACCAGAGACGTGTCTCGGTCATGTCTACATAGTTCTCGAACCCGTAGGGTCCGCATGCTTAAAGTTTGATGACGGTTATATTATGAGTTTATGTGTTTTGATGTACTGAAGGTAGTTCGGAGTCCCAGATGAGATCGGGGACATGACGAGGAGTCTCGAAATGGTCGAGACGTAAAGATTGATATATTGGACAACTATATTCGGACATCGGAAAGGTTCCGAATGATTCGGGTATTTTTCGGAGTAACGGAGAGTTACGGGAATTCCCCGGGGAGTATATGGGCCTTATTGGGCTTTAGGGGAAAGAGAGAGGAGAGGCTGCGCCGCCCCCCCCCCCCCCCCAAGGCCTAGTCCGAATTGGACTAGGGGGAGGGGCTGCGCCCCCTCCTTCCTTCTCTTCTCTCTCCCCTTTCCTTGACTCCTACTCCTACTACTTGGAAGGGGGGTGGGAATCCTACTCCCGGTTGGAGTAGGACTTCTCCTAGGGCGCGCCATAGAGAGGGGAGACCCTCCCCCTCCTCCACTCATTTATATACGTGGAGGGGAGTGCCCCTTGGAGACACAACAATTGATGATTGATCTCTTAGCCGTGTGCGGTGCCCCCCTCCACCATAGTCCACCTCGATAATATCGTAGTGGTGCTTAGGCGAAGCCCTGCGTTGGTAGAACATCATCATTGTCACCACGACGCCGTACTGACGAAACTCTCCCTCAACACTCGGCTGGATCGGAGTTCGAGGGACGTCATCGGGCTGAACGTGTGCTGAACTCGGAGGTGCCGTGCGTTCGGTACTTGATCGGTCGGATCATGAAGACGTACGACTACATCAACTGCGTTGTGCTAACGCTTCCGCTTTCGGTCTATGAAGGTACGTGGACACACTCTTCCCTCACGTTGCTATGCATCACCATGATCTTGCGTGTGCGTAGGAATTTTTTTAAATTACTATGTTCCCCAACAGAAACAGAGGCTTCATGGACATTGTTCATGATCCAGTTGAAAAGACGCTTAGGGCTAGTGTCACCTTTGGCTATACACACAGATGCATGTAAGGGGCTGAAAAATTCAGTGAAAATGTTTTCCCACATGCTGAGCAGACAGAGTGCTTCGGTCATTTATGGATGAATTTGATCAAAAAAATTAGATGAGAAGAATTTGGGCGCATCATGTGGCCAGCAGCAAGATCTTACACTAGACAGACACACAAATATCATCTTGATAAGATAATGGCAGCATGCGATGAGTTTGGTCCATGGCTGAACACCTACCATTCTTTGTTATGGTACAGGTCAGGATTCAACACTGCCATCAAATGTGACCACATCAACAACAATTTGGCAGAGAGTTTCAACAACAAGGTGAATGAGTTAAAAGATTTGCCTGTGCATGACATGGTTGGACCAAATCAGGAACATGCTCATGCGGTTGTGGGAATTAAGAAGGATAGGTGATTGTCTGCAAGGTGATAAGCTTCCAGCAGTGGTACAACAGGTGGTCAATAGGAGCAGAAGTCTTTCACATTTGTTTGTTGAAAAATCTTCACCTTGGGGTGCTGAAGTTAGAGATCACAAAACTGGAAGGAGACATGTTGTTAACACTGAATTGCATGATTGCACTTGCCTCGAGTGGCAACACACTAGTAAAACATGTGAGCATGCTGTTCTTTTCTTAGCATCCCAACCGAAGATAAACATGCACCCGTATTTGCATGAATATTAATCGGTAGCAAAATTCAAAGCTGCATATGTTACTCCAATTCCAGCACTTACAGATCAGTCTCAGTGGCCTGAAGTGGAGATTGAATTTTTCATGTGTCCTCCCTTGACGAAAAGAAACGCTGGTAGGCCTAAACAGAGTAGATTCAAGGCATGGTTTGAGAAAGGTGGGAGTAGTAAGAAGGGAAAGAAAGATGGAAAGCCAAGAAGGGCCCAAAAAGGTAACAAAAATAGATGCAAGTTGTGCCAGGAACTTGGGCACAGAGTGGGATCTGTCAAATGCCGTTACACTCCCGATAAGCCAAAGTATGTTCTTGTTTATTTGTGTGTGTTTTGATTTGATGCTTTTTTCCAATTACTATATCTATAACATTTTCCCAATGGCCAGGAGGAAGCGTGCAAGTCAACCCCTTGTTGTTGAACAGTGTTGGTCAACAAAAAAGCAAGGGTCAATGGTTGTAGAAAGAAGAGAAGTGTGTCTGAGCCTGAACAGACTGAAGAAAATCCTGCTGCAGTCAACATTCAAACTGAAGAAACTGATGTTGAGGTGCACACCGAAGAAACTGAAATTGCAGTCAACATTCAGACTAAAGAAACTGCTCTCAAGGTTGAAACTGAACCTAAGCGTGTCGAGGTTCAGACTGAAGAAACCCATGTTGGGGTACACATCGAAGAAACTGAAACTACTGTCAACATCAGACTGAAGACACTGATCTCGAGGGTGTTGGCGAGGTGTTGAAAAGACCAGTGAAGAAAAACAAGATGATCAGTGAACTTGTGTGTGTAGTAGAACCAAAAATAAGAAGTGCTAAGGTGAAGAAGGGCACACGACCTCGTAGGAAGAGGTAGAACAGAGAACTGTTTGAAAATTTGTGTCATGTAATAATATTTGTAACTTGGTGCATACTGGTAGTCACGATGTATCCCCGACTTTCTATTCGAACTTGTTTGTTTGGTCATTGTTTTAAATTCAAAATTCGGACTCAAATTTCAATTAGGGATGGGGTATTGATGTTTTAATGCTATCTAAAGTACCTCAACTGAAATATGTTTGCTTGCTGATCAATCCGAGCCCTTTTGGTAAGTTGAACTCCTAGTCATGAAAAGTGTGTTTCAAATGACCTCCAAAGATAGGGTAAACGGCCTCATATTTAAGCAATTTTTTTAGCACCTTGTCTAAACCAGCCAAATAATTTTTCTACACATCTATTCTACCTATATAGTGTAAATCTAAAGTCTCACTATTTATTGAATTAATTTTCTTTTTTTGTAAAAACAAGGTTTAATAGAAAATTATATATAAAACAAGTTTAAAACATGAAAATGAGAAAGTAAGTTAAGATCTTTCTTAGTCAATCCAAAATGAAGTTTTGGTGAGGTTTTCACACTTTTCATTTTCAAAACCCCACCTACTCTCGGGTGCCCACTACTCTCTCCCTTGAACTCCATACTACATTGTCCGAGGAATGACAATTTAGTGAAGAATTTTTCGTAAAAATGTATGTAAACCATATTTATATATTTTTCTTGTTACTATACGACATAATAAGACTATGTGCGTAAGTTTTATATATTTTTTATTTTTTCGAATTAGTTATGCTCAACCCTAATCACTCAAAACCTCTCAAAACCCCTCAAAACCCCGCACACTACCAGGTCGTCGATCGTTGTGCGTGGACGGTTGAGATCAGGCGCTAGGGTTAGCTATAGTGTCCTTCGATCCGCATGAGATGCGCTGATTGGTTGAATCAGTGGGGTTTGGATCAGCCTCTCTCCTTGGGGCATCGTGACCGTTCATTTGAATCCAACGGCACGAGTTGACGCAGTGCATGGACCAAGCCTACGCAGTGCCTTTCCATCGTTGCATGCGTGCCCGTGCCTACCTGCAGCGCGGCGCCCATTGTAGTATGCATGCCCACCCGCAACACTGCGCCCGTGCGTTGCCTGCATGCCCTCGACGTAGCCCTGCTCCGCCACCCCTCTCGACGCAGTAAGCCATCGCATGCCTACCATTAGCACCGATGTAGCGTCGCATCAAAGCATGCACTCGGCCACAATGCAGCAGCCAAACCCCGATGAAGAGACAACTAAAAAGCCAACGGTGCATGGCGTGCTCCTCTTTGAACGACACAATACTGGCATGATGGGTATCGATGCAGTTCAAACGGCGTGCTGCTCGTTACAAGATGGGCAAATTAAGGCGTCCATTATTGTCACGTCTCCCGTCGACCGAACGTTGCCCTCTAGCCAGGCCCTAGCAAGCAGGCTACATTGCCATGCATGCATGCACGGGCGGCACATGCAGAGAACCCGGGGCAGGCGTGTCCCCTTGACCCACGACGGCACAGACGCGTGCGTGAGCCCATCCCCCTTGACCCGCGACCGGTGGCACTGAAGCGTCGACGCCCGTTTCCCATGCTCATGTACACACTTTGATGGGGCGCCACCAAACGCCGCCCGCCCCATTAATTCTACCCGGTTTAACCACTCAAAGAAATCAAAAACCACGTCGCCCTTGGGCTATTTAAGCCGGGCACTATCGTCTTCCTCTCCCCCTCCTCATCCATACCCCTTCCTCTGCCTCCTCTGCCCTCCTTCTTCCTTCTTCTCCATCAAACCCGATCGAGCCCTCGAGCCACCATGCAGTACAACGCCCCCACCTACCGCTTCCCCCCAATCGTGCAGGAAAGGCTCTACCAGGCCGGAGTCTATGTAGAGAGAACCCTTAGGGTGTGGGCGATCTCAAGGTGGAGGGGCGCAAGGGAGTTAACGGAGTTCTTCCTTGCGGCCGGCTTCTGCCACCTCCCCGGCGGCTCTCCTAGGATGTACCATCTTGAGGAGGTCAACCACAATGGCATTGTGGTTGGGCTCCTCGCTACGTTCACTAACCCATTCGATGCTTTCCACCTCCTCGGGCGAGCGTATTGGATTGGTTGTGAGTTCATAGCTTTCACCACCCATAATATCTTCACCGACTTCAATAGCATCTTCCCCAACAATGGCGTTATGCACACGCTCCCGTACCCCATCAACAACAGGGAGGAGTGAAGGGCGGCGCCCGGAGGAGCGAGGTGGCGTTCACCCGGAGGAGGAGGAGAAGAAGAACCCGCGTTTGGTGCCCCCCGATCTATCTAGCTTGCTATATATCTATCGTATTAGTATTTTAAGTTGTAATCATTATGCTACTATTATTAAGTTGTATTAGTATTTTAAGTTGTAAGGCTATCGTGGAGTTGTAAGGCTATCGTGGAACTATGGGTTGCAATCGTTATGCTTCTATATAATCGTTATGATACTATATATATTGTGTGTTTCGTGTTATTATTTGTAGATTGCTATGGGTTTTTCTTGCTATTATTTGTGTATTGCTATGGGTTGCTACGGGCCCGGTTGCTACACCCCAATCACCACACACACTATCTTCAAAATATTGGCCAAATAATGGGTCATGAACCAAACCATGGACATGCAACTAGGAGCGCCATGCAAACCCACTATGGACATGCAACTAGGAAATGCAAACTAATTTACTTCATGCAAGCATGCAACTCATTTAGTTCATGAAACCGTAGACATGCATAGAAACAAGTAACATTTAGTTTTAGTGCATCAAAAAATGATCCATCACAAAATTTAGTGCAAGAAAAAGGCCAAAGTAAAAAACAAGTAACATTTTATTTGCTGAAGTTAGAGGTGGCCTGGAGCCCCTACGCGGGTGGGCTGGTCTCTATTTGGGCATGGTTATTTTCTCACGGCCCAACATCTATTCGGTAGCCCAGTTTTGTTTTTTACTAGAAACTGAATTTGGGTGTGTATTCTGTTAACTGAAGAACAAATACAGAGGAAACAGAGCATGAACACTGAATAATTTGTGTTCCAAATTGCTGCTTCAATTCAGATACATAACTTGGCATGGCGCACAGATCACATCCTCTATCCTGACAGGCCTAAATGCCCATTCTAATGACGGATGAACAACAAATAAAACAAAAACAGAGCAATGATACAACAATAGAATCCCCCTGCCATGATATTTGCTTGCTTCTACAAATCGATCATCTGCATTAGATGTTTCTTGATCTTCTTCAGTTCCTCGGTCAGTTCGGACTCCGCATGCAGTTCAGCATTGCGCGCATACATCGCCATCGGTACGACTCTGCCCGCCCCTCCGCCCGAGCTCCCCGTATTCTCCACAGAAATCGGCGGCACCCCGCCCAAATTGAGCTCCCAAGTTGCGGCCATGCTCGAATCAACGTAGCCCTCAAACTGAATCCTATCAACATATTCATCAATCCACTTGAAATGGTAACATTTCTTCAAGATCTGAAAGGAACAACATGAACCCTAAATCCCAAATTCAAGGAGAAAAAACCAAATATGGAGAAATCAAAGCAAAAGACAGTGAAAGAACGGGCTAAGAACTGAGATCTAACCTTGCCATCCCTTCCTGCCATTGGTTTGCTCAAGCATTTCACAAATTCCCGCCCAAGATTGCCATTGTCATCCCTCTTAGTGACCAACCATTTAAGAGGGTCTAGGCATGGGAAGTCAAGGCACCTTGTGAGCAGCACTGGTCCATACTGTCGCCATTTTGAGTGCGTGGCGGAGGAGGTAGACATTTGCGCTAGGTAGCTGGAGAAGAGAAAGATTGGGGAAAGGGGATGAATGGGCGGCGGCGGGCGGACGGGCACGGGTGCTCGTCTCTTCTAGCTGCGAGGAGGTGGGTCCCGCGCGTAGACAAGTGGTGGATCCCGCGCTTACGTGGATAAGTGGTGGGTCCAGCCGCCAACAGCTAACAAGGGCATCAGTTGAGTTTAACAGTCATGTCATGCGTGGGCTATTTAACTGCTCAAAATTTTCGCACCACAGCCATTCGCTCGAACAACATCGCACTCTTGCCAATTCACCTCAAATGTGTCGCACAGGAGCTATTGGCCTCGGCTTCGCGGGCCGCCTCGTCCCCCGCGCTGAACCCGCCGACTGCTCCGCGCACTTGGTGCTCCTCGACCTCTGCTACAATGCGCTGCACCCGTACCCGCTCACCACCAACCCGTGGTCCTCGTCCGTCGCACTGCTCCCCACTGGCACGCTCCTGCAGACCGGTGGCTTCTCCGACGGCGACCGCATTGCACACCTGTTCTCCCCACCGTTTGGCTGGGTAGACCTCCTGGATTTTCTGGCCGCGAGGCGGTGGTACGGCACTGACATCCTCCTCGTCGAAGGGCGAGTTCTCATCCTCGGCAGCCGGCAGAAGTTCAATTTCGAGTTCTTCCCGCATGACGGCGTCAACGGCCCGCCGCCGCTGACCTTCTTCCCGTTCTTGCACGAGACCACGGAGGTGGGCAATTATTTTTTGCGATCGATCTATCCTAGCTGATCCTGCCCTGTTTGATAAGGACAAAGGAAGGTTTTCTTATTTTTTTATCTAAGGTTTCCTTAATCTCTAACCGGGCTGGAATCCGTTGTTGAAAGTTCATGCCCCGAAATAATAGGGAGGCGGACCGCATCAAGGTCTTGGGGTTGATAATAAGGAGTTAAATCTCATACGTCAATCTCTATGATTAATGTAAAATCGACGGATCTAAAAGGATGACGTATGGAGAACTATGAAAGCCTCCGTTCTTTATTATTAGGTAAAGATAAAGATACATGCATTTTGTGGGGCGCAAACCCCCTCCGGCGAGTTGGGCCAGCCCATCTATCTTTTTATTTTCTGATTTTAAATAGCATAAAAACTATGAGCAAGACAGGATTCAAACCTGTGACTTCCTAGTTCAGAGTTCGATGTGATAACCAACGAGTCACCATCAGTTGGCGTGTTACATACCTCTTTCTCATTCTTTTCTTCTTTCTTCTTTTCTTTTTTTCCTGTTTCCTTTTTTCTTGTTCCTTTTTTTCTCATTTTTTCAAATGGTTTTGTTAAGATTTTATTTTAGTTTTTAATTTTTCTTTTTTTCTTCTCATTTTTCAAGTGGTTTATTCAGTTATTATTTTCCCTTTTACTTTTATTTTTTGTTTCTTTTCTTTTTCTGTTCCTTTTTTTCCTTTTTCTTTTGCAATGTGCGAACTTTTTTCAATTTTACTTTTTTAAAATAATCAATGAAATATTTTTCAAATTTGTGAACGTGTTTTATAAATTTATGAATAAAATTAAAATTCATGAATTTTTTTCAGCATTGGTGAACATTGTTTCAAAATCGATCAACCTTCTCGAAATGGATGAACTTTTTCCAAAATCAATGAACCTTTTTTTCAAAGTTGATGAACTATTTTTTTTCAAAATTAATGGACTTTTTTTAAATTGATATACCTTTTTTCAAATAGTTGAACTTTTTCCCCCAAAATCCATAAAATAAATCTCAACTCATGCTAATTTTCAATTTGTAAACATTTTGCATATCCGCGAACATTTTTTCAAATCCATGAACTTTTCCAAAGAGAAGAACCATGTTTTCAAAGATAATAGTCAAAGGTCAAACTTGTCAATTGTCAACTTATCACCCGGTCAACCATGAAGAAGGTTTTTTTTGGTCAAACTACGAAGGAGCGATCAAGCGTATAATGTTGCGTGTGGGCAAGCGATAGCTGATCGCTTGTGTATTTGGGGCGGCCCATGAAAGGTGGCATGGGAGTGTTGCGTTCGCTAACAAAAAACTAGCGCAACGAGTGCTGACTAGAAGGTCTCGATGTACAGGAGTAGCGTCACACAAACCAAAGCACACACCCCTATGTCCTCGGCCTGGCCCATTTTTTTCTTTTTTAACCTTCGAAAAATAGGTGCATGAAGTAGGATTTGAACTATGGACCACTTGGATTACTTCCATACACTATAATCAACTAGAACAGCTCACTTGTTGTGTCTAATTATTATTATTATTTCTTTTTTATTGTGCATCTTCTCAGTCTGGTTTTCTTATTTTCCTTTTGTTTGGCTTTTTTCTTCAGTTTTCTATTTTTATCTTTCTTTCTTTATTATTATTTTTATCTTTTCTTTTCCATTTTCCTAAATTTGTAAACATTTTCTTAAATTTGTGAACTTTTCTCAAATTCATGAACTTATTTTTTGAATCTGTGATTTGTTCTCAAATGAATGAACTTTAGTTTATCAAATTTGTGAAAGTCTTTAAAACCAATGAACTTTTTTTAAGTTGTGACTTTTTTGTCAATTTCTTTAACTTTTTTGACAAATCCGCGAACTTTTTCTTAAATCGTTGAACTTATTTCAGTTTCACGATTTTTTTGTCACATTCATGTAATTTTTTCAGATCGATTACTTTAAAAAAAACTTGTGCACTTTTCTTTAATCTCGGGGTGGGTGATAGAAACTGAAAACTCGGTTAACATTCGATTTATTTTAAATTTTGGTTGGCAAAACTATAAGCTGAAATGAACAGGGGGAAGCAACTAACTGATAATTCGGTTAAACGGCTTATTCAGTTCGGTGTTCTATTTACACTGAGCAAGCTTGTTAGTGTTGCTTTGCATTATGACACTCAGTTGCATTATATAGCAAAGCTCTGTGCCCCCATTTTCGTAGCTCATGGCGATGGGACTGAATTGGGTGTTATTGGCGGCTGGGCGCACGAGTCACCAGAAGGCTCGCGTAGGTTTGGGCCTTAATTGTACTAGAATTTGCATGGAGTACTAGAATGGGCATGCCCAGCCTCTCGCAAAATTTGGGTAAATTTTATGAATGTCCACAACTACATCATGTACAATGGAAGGGTTTCGGTTTAGGCGGAAGAGTCCGTCCCATAGCACTTTTTTTCCACATACATCAAATGAACCCAAATTTTTTCCACACACTAGAATCATCATGGCAAGCATCCATGCCAATTTTCGTTGACTTTTGACATTTAGTGCATTTTGTACGGTTTCCTGGTGAAAACCCCTAAAATACTGGCCGAACGTGACACAACGTGTGTTTGGTGTCAAAATTCGTTCAAATTTTTCATGGAGTACTAGAATAGACATGCCCGGTTTCTGGAAAAAATTGGGTAAATTTTTTTGAATTTCCACAACTACGTCATGTACAACAGAGGGATTTCGGCTTAGGCGAAAGAGTCCGTCCCATATCACTTCTTTTTCAACATACATCAAGTGAAACCAATTTTTTCCACACACTGGAATAATCATGGCATGCATCTATGACTAGCAATACTTGGAGGAGAGCAGTAGGCGATATTTCTGACCATGCAAGGGAGATGAATGGAGTGGAATTGAAGACGATGATCACAAGAGTAAAGAGATGTGATAGCAATAGAGGCGACAATGCCAACCGAAGAAGAGAGGCAGGAGTTGAAGAGATAAGAGTAGAAGAGTTACACTTACACATAACCATATTTTTCTATCGTTGCTCCTTCGAATTCTTTTGATACTTGCACAAATCGGAGAATTCATGAGTTCAAACTTCTACCAAATTTCATAGTGTTTTAGATTATTCTCAATAAATTTGTAAGCTTGAGAAAGTAAGTATTTATGGTAATTATAAGGAATAGGAATCATGTTAATGATGCTATATCTTTCCAGAAGTGCGTCCTCACCCATGTCCTGTCACTTTGCCCCTCATCTCACAGATCCTCTCTCCACTGTCTCTTCTTCGTGACCGCAGACACACACTATGTTCCCTTTTATCAACTCTAGACCCACCTCCCCCACATTCACCTCTTATCATCATGACACTATTTAGGTGGCTCTCATACCACCACCTCTTTGCCCCATTCACCATCACTTACAGTTTGACAGCCACCCCAGGCAACTCCATAGGCTCAAGAGTCGATGTTTCCTTTATTCGATGTTGGTGCCTCCTCATCCCCCAAACTTTACCTCTCTCAACAGACATATCCTTCCTTTTCATCATTGGCGTGTTGATGACGAGCTCCGCCTCCCTACACAAACCTCTCCCTACCGCCATCTCCTTCACCGATGCCGCCGCCCCGCCACCATCCATCCTCGGCGAGCTCCGCCTCACGATGCTCACATCTCCCCACCGACCACCGCCATGTCCTCCTTCTATGTTCCCGGCAAGCTCCAACTTGCCCCACCGTCGGGAGACCCAAAAAAAAAAGCAAGATGGCCGGAATTTAAGAGAATTTGTGTCCTCTTGCGATTTGTGGATCATGGATTCATGCTCTATCTTGGTATTCAAGTGTGATATCTTGCGATGGCCAACAGAAATTCATCTACGGTACACATGTTCCTCCAGTCTCATTAGTTTGATGCTCGCAATATGGTTGAGAAGTGGGAGCCACTTGAGTTGAACCAGACCAGACCACCCACGCCAATCATCTCCACGCCACCACCGGCCGTTGCTGTCGCCCCAGTCCACCGCCGCGGCGCCATGATCTGCCTGCGAAGCTGCATCCTCGCCCATCTCCTCTCTTCCCCGGCCGCCTCTCCCGTGCCCCTCTCCACCGCCTCCGCGGCAGCGCCCGCCATCTCCCCAAGCGCCGGATTCGCCGTGGAGGAGTACCTCGTCTCCACCTGCGGCCTCACCTGAGCGCAGGCCGTCAAGGCCTCGAGAAAGCTCTCCCATCTCAAATCCCCATCCAAGCCTGACGCCGTCCTCGCCTTCCTCGCCGACCTCGGCCTCTCCACCGCCGACGTCGCCCCCCTCGTCGCCAAGGACCCCAAGCTCCTCTGCGCCGGCGTGGACAAGAGCCTGGCCCCCAACGTCGCGGACCTCACCGGCCTCGGTTGGTCACACTCCGAGCTCGCCAAACTCGTGGCGATAGCCGGACCAAAACTCCGCCCTAGATCCGTCGTCTCCAAGCTGCAGTACTTCCGGTGGCTCTTCGGCTCCTTCGAGAACCTCCTCCGGACGCTCAAGTTGAACGCCAATCTCCTCCAGCACAACCTCGACAGGGCGGTGAAGCCCAACGTCGCCTTCCTGCGGGAGTGCGGCCTAGATGCTTGCGCTATTGACAAGCTGTGCGGCCAACGGCCACGGCTGCTCACCGCCGACCCGGAACGCGTCTGGCTAATGGCGGCCTCCGCCGAGAGAATTGGTGTGCCCCGTGAATCTCGGATGTTCAGGCACGCACTGCATGCTGTTTCATTCCAGAGCGATGAGAAGATCACCGCCAAAGTGGGGTACTTGAAGAACACGTTCAGGTGGTCAGATGCTGAGGCGGGCATTGCCGTGTCTAATGCTCCTACGGCGCTGAGGAAGTCAAAGGAATCTCTGCGGCGCAGTTCCGAGTTCTTCTTCTCTGTGGTGGGGTTGGAACCAGCCTACATTGCTCAACGGCCGGTAATTATCAGTTACAGCCTAGAGGGCCGTCTCAGGCCCCGGTACTGCGTCGTAGAGTTTCTCAAGGAAAATGGACTGGTCAAGCGTGTTCCGAGTTGGCATACCATTTTCAATCTGATTGAGAAGGAATTCATGGAGAGGTACATATGCCCTCACATGGTAGCTGCACCGCACCTCGCTGAAGACTATGCTGCTGCCTGCAGAGGGGAAATGCCGACTAGTTTCAGATTTACATGAGCTAAGAACGCGGTACTGGACCTTGAAAATGCTTGCTGTAACCCAGATTTCACTCTCTGTATTAAGCTGGTAATTCCTGATTTAGCATTCTTTGCCCGACTGAATGGTGGTTGTCTGGTATACTATGTCTGTTATATTCTGGAATAAGCAACATGCCTTTTGTCAAACCCTGTTCAGATATGCTATTTGCAGACTAGATTATTGTTCTGCAGTTTTTTCATGCTTTGGCTTTTGAAGCTTTATTGGGATTTAGGGCCACAATGGATAGAAGGTGCAATCTCGGCCATTTTCTTGTATGCTTCAGTTCAGACACTATCAATGTTTTTAGAACATTGGGATTGGTCTTAAGTAATTATGATGAATGTTTTCAGAACATTGGGACGTGACTTCTTATGACGAATCACTTTTTGGTTAGGGGATTTTCAGAGAAAACATCTTCTATTGTTTTTAAATGATCAAGATATGGCAAACAGGAGATGGGAAATATGCAACACATGTGGTGCCTTGTAATCTAAGCTGGGCTTTTGAGGTAATTATTCTTTATGTATCCTCCTTTACATTTTATTTATATGATGGTTGATTGATCTAACCATAATGACTCATTGGTGTGTTCAGTTTTCATTGGGCAAATTACCTTTGCCTACAAATAGTATATGCGTATGACATTCCTTCATCGGTTTCGCAAACATTAATTTCCCAGTAGCCTCTCATCGGTGCTTTAGCTTTATTTGTGCATATATGCTCGCAAGTTGCAGAAACCATCATGCCCCACAAATTGTTTCTATGCGATGCTAATTTCATTGTCGCTCATTTTGGGAGCACTCAGCTGATTGATATTTTTCTTCATTAACATTTTAATCTCTGTTGTAAGAACTAGAGTTTCCATTGTTGATATTGTAGCTGAATTATACTTTTTACTGTTGCACACTTAATATACATTCTGGCTCACATCTGTGATATGAGTCACATGACTGATGATGTACCTGCTTTCCAGGTTTAAACCTACATACGCATTATACACTGATGCTAGCACAATGTCTAATTTGAAATTGTGTTGTTCAATCTGATGTTAGCACTTCACGGAGAGACATAGTAACACATTAATAGTGCCATTGCAGGTTTCTGTATGTAAACACGTATTGTTCTCCCTATTGCTGATGCGTCACCAACTGACAAACTGTTTAATTCAGTGCTGTAATTTGGCAAGATGCACAGTTACAATGAACAAGTTGTCGCAGCCTCCTTGTTTTCCAATCTCAGTACGTTTGTTAGTATTTTGATATGATAGCTTTAAGAGCAGTTGCCACAGTGACAGTGGTGAAGCTGGAAAATGATAAACATGACAATATGCTACTCCTGAAATAATACATGAAAGGCGTGTGTGAGCATAAGGATGTGCTGAAGTATATATACCGGGAGTAGCAAAGTGACTGAGAGCTGCATCTGCAAACATACGACCCCGCCGCTGTGCATCCAAGCCACCTATCCGGTAGGAAGGAGTGAGAGGGGGCCAGTGTAGTGTTGTTGTATATCCTGAATATTATTTGCATGGCTTGTCCTTCTTGCCTCTGTGCCCTCTGGCACAAACAGAAGTTAAACAAGGGACCCTGCCAATTGTCAAATGAATTGGAGAAGTTTTCAAAAAGGCACTCATCATCTGTTGCCCTGTGAAAAATGAACTCATGACGGTATTGTCCAACGAGAACGACACAAGCTTGATCTTTAGAGGTCATGGCAAGATGGAAGTTCAGCCAATCATCCTCTGTCATTCTCTTGGTATTTGCAACATTCATTTCCTTAACTGGCATCTTTTCTGATGGCTATTTACTTTCTGGTCAGATTTGGCCGAACAAAATGCTTTTCCGCTGTCCACTGGGCATTGTTTCCGACTTGCTCCGTAATTGTTTGTAGACCTACTGGAATTGGTTGCTACTTTAGTAGAGCCCTGTAGCTGATATGCTCTGAATTGTCTATCTGTACAACTTTGGTCATATGGATTTTGAATGTAGAGAAGAATGTGTCGGCCTTCTTATGTTGCCCGGAGATCGACACTGGAAGGATTCTATTAACTGTTGCATAGCTGCACCTGATGGGTGTCCAAAAACTAATGTCATAATGCTGATGGGCATGGATTTCTTTTTGTTCCGTTTTTGTAAGATGGATAGCAAATGCCTGATGGGTGGAGATATTTGAGTTGTAACTACAAGGATCTGAAGTTCCACGAACATAAGAGACCGGCACACGCTAGTTCAAAAATTGGTTGTGCACTTTAATTGTATTTAAATTTTCAATTGTTTGAATCCTTCTCGTATTCATGCTTTGTAACCTCGGCCCATCGCCCATTGACGCACCCCTTGTGTCGCCCGCCAGGGAGAATATATCATGTGCGTCTGATCACTGTTGACATATTTTGAAATTTTGAGGTTCTTTCCGCAAAACAATACACGAGGTTGATGAACAAAAAAAGTCGTGATTTGTGATTGATTGATTGTACATGGAGTTGACAACGTTGGCGTCAAGACCTACACGCATTGTATGCAACCCTTCGTTAAGACAAGAAAATATAACTTTGTATGCCGGTAATGATAGTCACAACCACTTGACATATACAGTAAACATATAACTTTCTTACAATCATCAAAAGGACGGCAGATGACTCAATTTGATAGTCAGTTACGGGAATAAATCTGAAGTGCCCAGCCACCGTCTCATTACAACCACTTGGGCCTCCTTTGATTTGGACGAATCTTGTAAGAAATTCATAGGATAGGATTTCTATAGGAAAAATTCTTTTAGAGCCCTTTGGTTTGTAGGAATGGAATCATAATCCTATGGAGGAATTCTTCCTATCCTCCACATTTCATAGGAAAATAAACATCAACCTAGATTCAATGAAAAAAAATCCTATGATGTGAATCAAAGGGCATCTTCTTTCCTATTCCTACTTATAGGATTTGAGATACACGTCATCTCATTTCCTATGACTTTCCTATTCCTACGATTTTTCTACCCTATGAACCAAAGGAGGCCTTGACATATACAGTAAACATGTGACATTGAGGTGGTTTTTAGGTAGAATCAATGGGGAGAAAAATCGAAGATGGGAGAAAAAAATCAAAACAGGAAGGATTGGTAGGGAGGTTGGATGAAGGGCAGATGTATGACGAAACCTTAAGTTCTTTTTGAAGTAGTGAAGATATATCATATATCATTATGCCGCTCCATGTAGCCATAATACATTGACGAGCAAGACATTACTACTAAAAGTAAAACAAGAAAGACAATTAAACATGATTCGCCGCTCCATGGAGCCATAACACATTGAGTCGTCCAATTTTGTGTATTGGATGTGTGCATTGATTGCACCCAAATTATGAGAAAAAGACACAAATTGCGGTGGAACTCATATTATTAATTTTCAGATAATACATGTATACATCGATTGTTGTATTTTTTAAAGCAAGTCAAGCATGTCTTACTATTAAAAATAAAACAAACAAGACATTAATACATGATTGTTAATGGGAACGTTTAAACAAAGCATGCATGCATGAGAATTAGCATAACGTGGTATCTCAATGCTGCTATTTTGCATGCATGGTAGTATGCAGACGATGTTGCGCGTGAATAGGTGTTTAAGGCACCACTTAGGCACCATTTTTGCCGGCGGCCTGCTGAGAGATGGCCCCGTACTTCATTGCATCAGCCTCAGATTTCGCGGCATCCTTCTTTGCTGCCTCTTCAGGTCTGGTGGCGGTTTCAGCCTTCTTGATGGACTTCTCGGCAGCAGCTATGCGAGCATCTGCCAAGGTACCGGCAACTTCTTTCCTGCTAGGGGAGGTAGAAGAACTTGTACCAGGCGCTTGCTGAGAAATGACACCATACTTTGACGCAGCAGCGGTAGACTTGGCTGCAGCTCGCTTGGCAGCCGCGGCCTCTTCAGGTGTGGTAGCGGTTTCAGCCTTCTTGGTGAACATCTTAGCAGGAGCAGTGGTGCCTTCTTTCCTATTGGGGGAGGTAGAAGAACTTGTACCAGCTGCTTTCCGAGAGATGGCACCATACTTTAATGCATCGTCAACAGACTTTGCTGCGTCTCGCTTGGCAGCCACGGCCTTTGCAGGTGTCTTGGCGGTTTCGGCCTTCTTGATGGACTTCTCGGCGGCAACATAGTGTGCGGCGGCTAAAGTACCGGCTGCTTCTTTCCTGCCTAGGGAGGTAGAAGAACCTTTACCATTTGCCTGCTGAGAGATGGCATTATACTTTAATGCAGCAGAAGCAGATTTTGCTCCATCTTGCTTGGCAACCGCGGCCTCTTCTGGTGTGGTGGCACTTTCAGCCTTCTTGATGGACTTCTCGGCGGCAACAACACGTGTAGCTGCTAAGGTAGCGTCAACCCCTTTCCTGCTGGGGGTAGCCATCTTCAATGTGTTCTCCTCCGCAGCGCCATAGGTCTCGGCTGGCCTTGTGGCCGCCACCGCGACAATGGTGGTGAGAAATAACATGGCCATGACATTCTTTCTGTTGGCCATTAGTAATTTCTCAAGTGGTATCTTAGGCGCGCGGAGGATTTGAAATGGTGGAGACACATGATTCATAGAGGTGATAGGCTTTTATAGAGACATGTGAGGTTAAGAAATCCCTCACATGAATGTGGGGTCATAAGCGGTCAACAACGAATGTGAGGTCACCAGAGCCCCAAAAAGGTATGTGGTAACCCATTTGTGGAAGCTTGCATGCATGTATGCGTGTTTTGCGTTTTCTTTTCTGGTTTCTCTCTATGTATGGACTGTGGGAAGAAAAATAGATTTCTGAGCACGAGCTCAGATGCTCTCGAAATCCAGGACTTTTACTCTTTTCGAGATTGTTGTAGGTACCATTACGTTACTTCAAACCCAGACCAGGAGGTCCTTCTCGTCGTAATGGAATGGGAGCCCCTAGGGACGCGCGCGAACTCCGACGGACACCATGCACAAATGTAGGTGCATGCGTATCCGTGCGGTGCATTCATGTGGTGGCAAGTGACGTGACATGAAACAACTTGCTACCATGGTGAGAAAGGTGTGACATGAGCAACGGCCACCAGAAGTCGTCTCCAATGTTGAAGTCAACCACGTAGATGAATGGGTTGTCCATGATGGCTTAGGATGACCTGGTTGGTGATGAAGCACACAAACTTCATGAAGGACACTACCTCTTGTAGCATCTGGTAAGCTATCAATCTGTTGGCCGGCGTCGGCTGTGGATGACATTCGGTGTGTGTACCGACGATCCTACACCGCAGGCCCCAACTGGAGCTGCACAAATCTTTAGGCCATGACTCGGATTCAAAGTTTCAAATTGACGCCACGGGCAGCAGAGTGAGCCACGACTTAGATGAACGCAGACGATTAGGTGCCATGGATCAGAATCCAACCAAGATGGCACCGTTTGTCATTCGTCCGAACCTTCCTCGTGTGCTACACGATAGACCAACATGTATCGCACTATTCATGCATTTATAGTTTGTTATGGAGATTTTCCACGCCCTAGCAATGCCACCTCATGCCCCATATCCTGAATCTCCATGCAGCAATGAACAAACATGATAGCAGGTGCATCTAAGCCTAGGCATCGAAATCACTGCTCCCACGTGGGATGCCTCCACTCTGGCTTGCCACATGGATCCAGCTCCCGTCGTTGCCTCCTTCAAGCTACCTCAAGCTCCTCCTTCACGTGGTTGGCCCCGATGAGCTCTCTTTGCCAGAAGAGGTGGATGAGTAATGCCTCCAAGCCCGTGCACCCTCTTTTCCACTGCATCCACGTGTATGAGGTCCCCCTCCCCGAGGTCCACCACCATCACCGAGTGCGTCCCTGAGCCCTCGACACAATATCCACCAAGCCCACTACCGATGTTGTTGAGTTCGCCCTACGGCCCCCTTCTCCGACATCCTTTAGTGTGGCCTGAAATCACATCAGTGTCGCGTGGAGTCGCCCATCACTAATTCTCCTGTCGTCAAGAAAGGCGATTTCCCTGATCAGCTCTCCTCCCATGCTCTAGTGCTGCGTGTTTGTTGCTATCGCGGGCTTGGACGGCAAGGTCATAGAGATGGAGGCGCCAGCAGCATCGGCGGTCATTTCTTCTTCTGCACAACAAAACAATGAGATGCGGCCAGTGGCGCCCACGCAATGTTCACTCCTGATATGTCCCCTATGCAGTTTCTTCGTTGGTCAACTTTCCTTTTTGCCGGCTTCATGTGATGTTATAAAAAGTAGATGTACCACTTGATACTTTCGCCGACTTCTCTTCATTTCTTTTTCCCTCGGTTTTACGGGAGTTATTGAACTACTATCGCTCCTCACATTCGGTCAAGCAATAGAAACAACAAGAGATTTGGGGGAATTTGCCTAGGGTTCGGCACCAACAGAGGTGCGAGATTGAGCCAGCCATGGAGCCGGGTCACGACGGCTAATGTTTAACCCTTTGAAACATGAGATGCCTCTACTACCAACAAATCATTGCTTTTACTAGGTGAATGGACGTGCATTGCGACGGAGAACATTCATGAATCCGTGAGTGATATATTCAGGTGATGCTATCAAGAATCAATCAACTTTACGCTCTTGTTCTAACATCATACATGTGCAATGTATGTATTTCTGCCAACATCTTGCAATGTTTATCTGACTATTTTCAAGGCTGGTCTGTATGCTGGCATGTCTCCTCACCTTGAATCTACGAATATGCCCAGAGAGGGTTTGCTATCAAGAGTATTTAGTTCAGTCAAGTAGTAGACGCATTTTCTTAGCACTGCAATAAAAAGTGTTTTTGTCAGGACAATAAATTGCAAGCACAAAAAGAAAGGAACCATTTTTTACCTAATAACCCAACTTTTAAGTAAACTTTGAAGAAAAGGCTCATGAACCACAAAATTGAACAATGTTTAAATGAGTCATTGTTCTTCAGTTTTTTTCATTAGAAACAGGGTGACAGTACGTGTCACTTAGCAGCAAGATTGCAGCCACTATAGCGTCCTTCTACATGTAGCACTTGAAAACTTCCCATCAAACAATGGCAAACTTGACTCACAATGGCATGCTGCGGGTGCCTCGGCTCATCAAGAGTTCTGCCCACATCCAAGAGTTCGGAAGACAAGAAACTTTTCCGCAGAAAAGAAGAAATACTCATAAGAAATATCTAAGGACATCATGATTTACTCATTATGTAAAATATCATCCCTTTTGAGGGTCACCAAGTCTACGTTTTACTCGTTGGACCAAAAAAAATATTCATTACAGAAATTCAGATTGCGAGCTACCTGATCACAAGACTACTTAGTGTGAGGAAATTAAACTGACGGAACCGTGAAAGGCACACAATGGGTTGTTCCAGTAAATTATATCCGATCATTCTTTGTAAAATAGGTAAATATGATAGCCACGATATAATCACCCTATATTGTCTCCTCAGGTTCATGAATGCATCTAGTCCTCGTTGTAATGTAACAACCACACAAGATCAGGGAAGAGAAAAATACCATGTCCAACTCTGGACCTTGATGGGCTTTGTCCTGCCCATTCATCTTTTCCAAACCTATATAACGTATGGCTATTCCAAATCTGTGTATCCCATAGATTCATGAGAATGCAATAAAAAGGAAGTGAAATTACATCGCTCCCTCGAAGGAGACCACACGATTGTCCTTTTAATGGTTCTTCTGAGCTTCTTTTCTGTGAGAAATCTTTCGATCTATTCATTTTCAATCATGACAATACAATGAACAATAGGAATAATAAAAATTACATCCATCCGTAGACCATCTAGCAACGACTACAAGCATTAAAGCGAGCCGAAGACGCGCCGTCGTCATCGCCCTTCCCTCGCCGGAGCCGGGCAGAACTTATTGTAGTAGACAGTCGGGAACTTGTCGTGCTAAGGCCCGTAGGACCAGCGCACTAGAATAGCAACCGCCGCCGATAAAGAGACCCATAGATAGGAAGGATCCAATCTAATGACACATAAATGTAGGCGAACCAAGACCGAGTCCGAGTAGATCCACCAAAGACAAACCACCTACTGAATCCTGCGAGATCCGCCGGAGACACACCTCCACACACTCTCCGACGATGTTAGATGCGCCATCGAGACGGGGGCTAAGCGGGGAGAACCTTATTCAATCTTCCGTCGTTCTCTTGCCCTCCTTAGCAGGACACAACCCTAACAAAATTCAAAGAAACATCTAAAAACGAAGCCGTCCCGCTGGTAAGGGATGAGATCCACCGTGTCCCCATGGCCCTAGGGCCACCGGAGACGAGGTGGGCCGGCAGGGGCGCCAGCGGGAGGCATAGGAACCCTAAGCTTTTTTGGAGAGGAAGCGACGGCTATGGTTCCTCTGAGCTACCTATGCACCGAACTACAACCCTGGAATTATTATAAAAATTGGTCATTTAGAACATTTATGTAAGATGCATAATTCGATGAGCAAAGGGACAATTATGGATGTGAATAGTATCAAATTCAAATGTGACGTCAAATATTAGATGTTGGTACGGTCTACGTTGGTCTTTTTATTTCTCGTGTAACACATCTACTTTAGGCTTCGAATTTTAAGAGGGGCATTGATGGGAGCTCCTAACCAGCGCTTCAGGCGCCGGCTGGCTCTACCGGCGCTCGCTAGCGACGCGTAACGGGCCGGCCCACGAACCGAGTGAACAAAGCAGACGTGAAGAAGAAAAAAACAAATCCGAACTGAAAATATGGGAACAGTGGGATTCGAACCTAGCACAACATCATTCGAACCACTACACCGAACTAGTTCTTCTGTACGCTCCTAGAAAAACCATCCCAGTTAACGTTTCCTTTAGTAAAGCCAATATAAATCTTTTTGAAAAAAGAAAAGGTAAATTTGAAAAAAAGATCATCGATTTTAAGAAAATTTCATAGATTTATCTAAAAGTTCATTGATTATAGCATCGATTTTGAAAAAAGTCCATCCATTTTGAAAAAAAGAAAAAAGAGTTCATCGATTTTGAAAAGAGTTCATCGTTTTGAAAAATGAGTTCATAGGTTTTGAAAAGAGTTCATTGATTTTGAACAAAAGTTCATCGGTTTTGAAAAAAGTTCATCGATTTTGAAAAAACTTCATCAATTTGAAAAAAATCCATCGGTTTTGAAAAGAGTTCATCGATTTTGAACAAGAGTTCATCGAATTGAAAAATAGTTCATCGGTTTTGAAGAAAAGTTGACAAACTTAAAAAATAGTTCACGAATTTTAAAAAAAGTTCATCGATTTACAAAAAGTTCATCAAATTTGAAAAAAGAATAACTTATTTTGAAAAAAATTCATCAATTTTGATTTTTTTAATAAACTTTAAAAAAAGTTCACGAATTTAAAAATAAGGTTCATCGAATTTGAAAACAAATGCACAGATTTTGAAAAAGGTTCATCGACTTCAAAAAAAGTTCATCAAATTTGGAAAAAGTTCACCGATTTTGGAAAATGTTTATCCAATTAGAACAACATTCATCTATTTTGAAAAAAGTTCAGCAAATTTAGAAAAACGTTCATAAAATCCGATGAAGTTGTTGCATCGAATTGGAAAAAAGAAAAAAGAAAACGAAAAGAAGGAAAAGAAAAAGAAAAAAATGGAAAAAATAAAAAAAGAATTAAAGAGGTACAAACTTGTTTGCCAGATCGTAAGGAAGGCTGGCTGGGGTGGTTAGTGTGTCTTGTACATAAACTTGGCTGCGTGAGTTCGAAACCCAAACCAGCGTCATTTTTGCAGCAGTTTACAAAAAGGAATAAAATGACAAATGGGCTGGCCCATTGCCGATCGGGGGTGTGCGCCCCGTACCGCTAACACTATAACGGGCCAGCGGCGACAACGAGCGGGAGCGGCCGAGGCACCGAGCGAGGAGCGATGGAGCCGTGGGCCGATGGGACAACGAATAAGAACCGATGAGCGACGAAAACGAAAACCCAGATCATTTTTTTTTTCAAGAATCAAAAGCCAGATCTTCTGAGTCCCCATTGATTTGTTTGACTCGTAAGTGCGCTAGCTATCTGACGGGCCTAGGCCATCTTGTTTTTTCTTTCCTCTCTTGATTTTTTCCGTTGCCTATTTTGTGCTGGGCTATACTTACACGTGTACTATATCATGCCCCTCTGGCCATACCCCAGGGCCGGCCCTGACTCCATATAGATCTCTAGACGACACAACCACTAGCTGGACTAAGAAGGTTGATCGATCATCAATGGGATGCCAATTGTTCTTAGATATACTACTAACTAGAAGCGTTGTGCGTGCTTTGCTGTGCCGTTCATGTTGTTGAGTATCTTAAAAAACTAATCACTCTGCTTCACAATATAAGGTGTATTAATTTATTGAAAGGTCAAACCTTTTAAGTTTCATCAAATTTGTAGAGAAATATATCAAAATTCATAGGATCAAATCAGTATTTTTAAATTCATCACAAAATGAATTTTCATACCTTTTTTGTTTAATATTGTGGATGTTGATATTTTTGCTCTGAACTTGGTCAAAGTTAAAGAAGTTGGACTTTCTACAAAATTAATACCCTTCATATTTTATCACTGATGGAATATTAAGCTAGGCGGGTGGGGAGATGACTGTGTCATCCGCTAACCAACCTATATTTATGTGGGAAAATTTCTGCGTCGGTAGTTGCATGTACTATATTGATACTACAATATCACATGGTGACACTTCTTTTTTCTAGGCCAGTTGCAGCTGATTGATTTGAAAATCATTGGCCCAGTCAAAATCGTCAACCAAATCAAAATTGAATACCTCGATTAAATGAAAGAGATTCAAAATTTGGGAACATAGTGAATTAAAAGAATTCAATTGGAGAGGTTGAGAAATTGTTGACCCAGTCAAAATTGGATGATCAATCTATATTGAATACCTTAATTAATTGTGAGGCCTTAAAAATTAGGAAGCATATTGTATACTATAAAAGAATTGGATTATGAAGCTTTGAGAAATTGTTGACCCGATCAAAATTTCAATAGTTTGAATCCTTCTTGTATTCATGCTTTGTAACCTCGACCCATCGCCCATTGACGCCCGCCAGGGAGAATATATCATCTGCACCTGATCATTGTTGACAAATTATGAAATTTTGAGGTTCTTTCTGCAAAAAAATACACGAGGTTGATGAACAAAAAAAATCGTGATTTGTGATTGATTGATTGTACATGGAGTTGACAACGTTGGCGTTGATACGTCTCCGTCGTATCTACTTTTCCTAACGCTTCCTCTCTTGTTTTAGACTCTAATTTAGATGATTTAAATGAAACTAATCCGGATTGACGTTGTTTTCAGCAGAACTCCCATGGTGTTGTTTCTGTGCAGAAATAAAAGTTCTCGGATTGGAACGGAACTTTGCGAGGAATTTTTATATACAAATAAAAAAAAATTCTGGAGCCAAGAACCACCGGAGGGGGGCACCTGGGTGGGCACAACCCACCAGGGCCCCCCTCCAAGCGCGCCCAGGTGGGTTGTCCCCACCTGGTGGCCCCGCAGACCCTGAAACCGACGCTATAAAATCCTATTTTTCCAAAAAAATCAGGCAGAAAGAATTATCGCGTTCCACGAGATGGAGCCGCCGCCGTCTCCTGTTCTTCATCGGGAGGCCAGATCCGGAGTCCGTTTGGGGCTCCGGAGAGGGGGATCTTCGATCTTCGTCATCACCAACCCTTCTACATCACCAATTCCATGATGCTCCCCATCGGGAGTGAGTAATTCCTTCGTAGGCTCGCTGGTCGGTGAGGTGTTGGATGAGATTCATCATGTAATCGAGTTAGTTTTGTTAGGGCTTGATCCCTAGTATCCATTATGTTCTGAGATTGATGTTGCTATGACTTTGCCATGCTTAATGCTTGTCACTTTGGGTCCGGGTGCCATGATTTCAGATCTGAACCGTTCATGTTATCACCATTATATCTATGTTCTAGATCCGATCTTGCAAGTTATAGTCACCTACTACATATTATGATCTGGCAACACCGGAGTGACAATAGTCGGGACACTTCCCGGTGATGACTATAGTTTGAGGAGTTCATGTATTCACCATGTGTTAATGCTTTGTTCTGGTTCTCTATTAAAAGGAATCCTTAATATCCCTTAGTTTCCAATAGGACCCCGCTGCCATGGGAGGGTAGGACAAAAGATGTCATGCAAGTTCTTTCCATAAGCACGTATGACTATTTACGGAATACATGCCTACATTATATTTATAAAGTGGAGCTAGTGCCGTATCGTCCTAGGTTGTAACTGTCACATGATGAATATCATTCAACAAATCACCGATCTAATGCCAACGATTTTCCTACATATTGTTCTTGCTAAGTTACTACTGCTGTTGTTACTATTGTCACTGCTACAAAACAATTGCTATCACTGTTACCGTTACTATTGTTGTTGCTACTACTATCAAAACTATCATACTACTTTGGTACTGATCACTTTGCTGCAGATAATTAATCTCCAGGTGTGGTTGAATTGAGAACTCAGCTGCTAATAGTTACAAATATTCTTTGACTCCCCTTGTGTCGAATCTATAAATTTGGGTTGAATACTCTACCCTCGAAAACTGTTGTGATCCCATATACTTGTGGGTTATCAAGACCTTTTTCTTGCGCCGTTGCCGGGGAGCATAGCTATATTTGTTGAGTCACTTGGGATTATTATCAATTTATCACTATGAAGAATCTGAAGGATGCTAAGACTAAGATTTTCCCTCTAAGACGAGAGGAGGTAAGGAACTGCCATCTAGCTCTGCTTTAGATTCACCTTCTGTTATAAGTAAATTTGCAACACCACCACATGCTATCAATTCTAATATGTCGCAAGTTATTGATGATGCTACTTCTGTTATGTATGCTACTTATGATGATGCTAGTACCTTGCTTGATGATAATGTGCCACTAGGTGAATTTCTTGATGAACAACTTGCTAGAACTATAGCTTTTTGAGAATGTTGAAACTAATGAAGAGCTTGAAACTGAAAATCTTGAAACACCAATTAGAACTAGTCCTCCTAGATATGAATTGCCTAAGGTACCGGAGGGTTATGTTATGAATGAGGACACAACTAGAGATATTCTTGCTTGTAAGGATAGAGATGATCTAGAAAAATTATTATGCAAGTATAAAGAAAAGGCTTTGAATGCAAAAATGAAATGTGATCCTCAGTTTGCTACTTCATCTAACTTTGTTAACGATAAGGATTATGAATTCCCTGTCGACCCAGAGTTGATAACTTTGGTCGAATCTGATCCTTTTCATGGTTATGAAACTGAAACTGTAGTGACACATCTTACTAAGTTGAATGACATAGCCACCATTTTTGCTCATGATGAGAAAGTCCGCTATTATTATATTCTCAAATTATTCCCGTTCTCATTAAAGGGTGATGCTAAAGTTTGGTACAATACTCTTGCTCCTGGTTGTGTCCGTAGTCCTCAGGACATGATTTATTACTTCTCTGAGAAATATTTTCCTACTCATAAGAAACAAGCTGCCTTACAAGAAATATTGAACTTTGTGCAAATTGAAGAAGAGAGTCTCCCACAAGCTTGGGGGAGGCTTCTCCAATTGCTTAATGCTTTGCCTGATCATCCTCTTAAGAAAAATGAAATACTTGATATCTTCTATAATGGACTAACTGATGCTTCTTGGGATTTCCTAGATAGTTGTGCTGGTTGTGTTTTCAGGGAACGAACTATTGGACAAGCTAAAGAAATATTGAATAACATATTGAAAAATTATGATGATTGGACTCTTCCTGAACCACCACCTAAACCCACTCCAAAGAAGAGGGGTATCTTATATCTCAGTCCTAAAGATATGCAAGCAGCAAAGAAATCTATGAGAGAAAAAGGTATTAAAGCTGAGGATGTTAAAATTTTACCTCCTATTGAAGAAATACATGGGCTTGATACACCACCACCACCTAAGGTGGTAGAGGTAAGTTCTATAATGAAATTTAATGATAATGATAATCCTCACAGTATGCACCCTAGCCAATGCCTTTTTGAGTTTGAAAATTACATTAGAAAGCAAGATCACTTCAATACAAATGTTATGAAACAATTGAAATACAATTCTGATATGATGGCTCGCTTGTGTGACTTGTTATTTAGAATCTCAAATGATGTTAGAGGTGTAGGAAAACATGCTTATATGGTTCAAACTCAGTTAGAACAAGTTGCTAAATCTCAAAGAGAGTTGCTAGATGATATGAATAATAATATCAATGATCATGCTGTTAGAGTAATGACTAGAGGAGGTAGGATGACTCAGGAACCACTTTATCCTGAGGGACACCCAAAAAGAATTGAACAAGACTCTCAAAGGGTTAACACTGATGCACATAGCCCTTCTAAAAAGAAAAATAAGAAGAAAAACGATAGGACTTTGCATGCCTCTAGTGAACCTGAAGTGGAAAAACCTGCTGATAATGATAATGAAGTTTCTATCTCTGATGCTAAAACTTAATCTGGTAGTGAACACTCACCTTCTGATAATGAAAAGGATAATGATGATGTTCATGAAGATACTCAAACAAATAATAAAGAACCAGACAATGATGTTGAGATAGAACCAGCAGTTGGTCTTGATAACCCACAACCCAAGAATAAAAGATATGATAAAAGAGACTTTGTTGCTAGAAAACACGGTAAGGAAAAAGAACCGTGGGTTCAAAAACTTATGCCCTTTCCACCTAAGTCAACTAAAAAGAAAGATGATGAAGAACTTTAACGCTTTGCTGAAATGCTGAGGCCAATATTTTTGCATACTCGTTTGACTGATATCTTGAAAAAGCCTCCTTATGCAAAGTACATGAAAGACATCATCACCAATAAGAGAAAAATACCGGATGATGAAATCTCCACCATGCTTGCTAATTATAGTTTTAAGGATGGAGTACCTAAAAAACTTGGAGATCCGGGAATACCAACTATACCTTGCTCCATCAAAAGAAACTATGTAAAAACTGCTTTATGTGATTTGGGAGCTGGTGTTAGTGTTATGCCTTTCTCTTTATATGAAAGACTTGATTTAATAAACTCACACCTACTGAAATACCTTTGCAAATGGATGACAAATCAACTGCCATACTTATCGGTATTTGTGAGGATGTGCCTGCTGTTGTTGCTAATGTTACTATCTTGACTGACTTTGTTATACTTGAGATGCCCGAGGATGACAACATGTCGATTATCCTTGGTAGACCCTTCCTGAATACTGCAGGGGCTGTTATTGATTGCAATTAAAGCAAGGTAACTTTTCATATCAATGGTAATGAGCATACGGTGCACTTTCCGAAGAAACAATTCCAAGTGAATGGTATTAATGTTATTGAAAAATCTCCGACAATCACTATTGGAAGTTTTCAACTACCTCTACCTACTACTAAAAAGACATATGAAATGCTTATTGTTGGGGATATTCATATCCCCGTTGAGGTAACTTAGTGATTTACGAAAGTTCTTCGGTTTCATGCTAATCGAAAGTGGTTGTTAATAAGACTTGATCAACCTTATTAATGGATCATTTTTTAGAGGTGTGAAGTTGATGAATTTAGTAATCACTATCTTCTGTCCCTACCTTTTTTTCTTTTCTGTTTTTATTAGTTAAATAAAATAAAATGCCATGTTTCGTCTATTTCATGAATTTCCCGTGCAATAAAAAATGACCCAAAAATAGAAGTTCTCAGAATGCTCCAAAAATTTAATACGATTTTTTTCCTGAATATTTATGAATTTTTGGTGCAAATAACATTAGAGGGAGGTGCACCATGTGGGCACAACCCACCTGGGAGAGCCAGGACCCCCAGGCGCGCCCTGGTGGGTTGTGGTCCCCATGTGGGCCCCCTCACTTATCTCTTCATCCCACATCACCACCTACCTCCAGAAAAAATTCACCATTCGCGGATTTCGATCTCTTTGCTAAAAACTCCGTTTCCGAAACTGTTTCATGGGATTGTTGCTTGAAAATTATACGTGAATATGATGAACCTCTTTGGAAGGAGTTCTTCGAGGAGGAGATCTGTCGTGGTTTTGTCACTGCAGATGTCCTCATGAAAGGACTTAGTCGTGGAGCCATCGCGACGGGTTAGCTTGAAGGGGTTAAAGCGGACACAGGGACGCAAGAGGGTTTTATACTAGTTCGGCCCCTTCGATGAAGGTAAAAGCCTACGTCTAGTTGTGATGGAATTGATGGGGTTTCGATGACTAGGGAGCAAACAAGCTTCGCCTAAGTCTCGAGTTGTTGTTGTCTGTCCTGAACCGCCGCCGGGTCGTCCCCTTATATACATGGGTGACGCCCGTTGGTTCATAGAGTCCCAACATCGGTTCATACTCGTATCCGGCCGGGTTGGTCTCTCCTTATTCCTTACTTACAATACAAGTTTACATACAAAGCCGGTTTATGGCTGCAAGTCCTAAACCGACTACGGGCCTTGGGCCCTTATCTGCCTCTTTGGGCTTTAACACCTTTGAACTACTGATGAAGTTAACCCGGCCCAAATAGGCCGGTTTACGCCCAGTAGTAATATCCCCAACATTAGGCCCCAGATTGATTTGAACAAGTTCATGTCAATCCTTAGCAGAAATCTTCATCTTCAACATCTTCTTGCAATTGTTGAACCGCCGTGATGTCATCTTCTCCAATTCTGTTAAACCGGGGTGACGTCGTCCGTCATAAAGAAAGTATCCATGATATCTCTTCATTTAGTAGATCTGCGAAAATCGAGGCAACAGCTCCGTTCCGTGGCCCCTGGATTGTCGTGCCTGACACATGTCCTTTTGCTTTATAAATAAGACCGGGAGGTCATTTCCTTTCTTCCCTTCGTGCCTTCTCTTCTTCGTCTTCCTCGTGTCGCCAGCTTCAGAGCTCCGCCGCCACCGTCGTCTCCAGCACCAACTTTGGCCGCTGCATCAACCTGAACGCACCAGAAAACCGCAGCGATCTCCCGCATCTTCCCCAGCTCTGGTAGGTCCTTTGTTCTTCTCAACCTAGATCTGTTCTAGGGTTTCATGTTCTTGCGGTGCTCATCAACTGTTCATATTCATGTATTAGCTCCTGGATAGATCTGTGAAACCCTGCTCTGAGTAACAGTAGTTTTTCACATCCGCCTGTAGTTTCATGCTTAAGTCCATAGATCTCATCTATATATCTGTCCATTGATTCACTTCCGCTCTGCTTTAAGTCTTTGAATATTTTTTCTTTCTGAACTCGCTTTAGATCCATCGCTGTAGCAAGACTTTGTGAAACCTGTTTCCGTATACTTAGCCATCTGCAACCTCAATTGCTTCACTGTTTAGATCAGGCGGTTTAACTTAGTGTAGAAAAAATTAATAAACCGGTATATACCATTAGTCCCCTTGTTGAACCGCCAGAACTCTTTAACCAGACACTGTCGCTTCATTGAACTCCGGTTTGGATGTAGCTGTCTTCGGTTTAACATTGTACACACTAGTGCACACTTGTCCCAACACATGCTTGAACCGGAATTACTTATTTGTAGATTTCATCATGGCCAAACAAGTATATGAGTGCAACTGGGCTCCTTCTCGCGTCACAGAAACTCAATTGAACAATCTGGTCCTGACTGGCGCTTTAAGCAGCAAAGACACCATCCACTGGAGGGTCCCTGGTAAAGAATGTCCGCCCACACCTCAAGAGGGAGAGGTTGTCGTTTTTGCAGATCACTTAGCCCGGGGTTTTAGTCCGCCCGGTTCAAAATTCTATCGGGATGTCTTAGCCAATTTTCAACTCCGCCCGCAAGACACGGGCCCCAACTCTGTTACCAACATATGCCACTTCCAAGTGCTCTGTGAGGCATACTTTCAAGAGGAACCCACAGTTGAGTTGTTCAGAGACTACTTCCACCTAAACCGCCGCACAGAATTCACTGATGGTTCCAATACGGAATTGGGTGGTATGGCGATTCATAAAAGGAAGGAGGTCACTTATCCTCACGCCAAACTGCACAGCCACCCCAAGGAGTGGAATCAAACATGGTTCTATTGCAAAGACACCTTCCTTGCTAATGAAAATCCTTTGCCTGGCTTTCGTCCTGAGTGGCTTAGCAATACACACCCCTTTCCGCAAAGGTTGACTGCCAAGGAGAGAAGTAAATACGCTCCTCAACTATCCAAGCTCAGAGCCTTCATGGCCAACGGTTTAATAGGAATTGATCTCGCACGTTGTTGGATATCATGGAGCATACTACCCCTCAGCCAGCGCTCCGGTTTGATGTGCAAGTATACTAGTAATGTCGATGACCCACTCTGACATATTAACATCCAGCTCACAGACGATGAGGTCACAGAAGCTGTGAAGAAAATGTTGAACGAACCGGAACACCTCTGCGCTCGAACCGGCCTGCTTCCCTTCTGTGCTACCAACAAACCGCCAGCTGTAAGATTTTGACTGTACTTTTTTACTGAACATGTCATTGTTATTCCTGTATATTCTTTAATATCAACTGCTGCTTAAACAGGGCGATGATCCGTTTTGGAGCAAGAAGCTTCCACAGGAGAAACCAGAAAAGCCAGACAAACCGGAAAGACCAATCCGGCCAAAGACCAAAGTCGTTAAGAGGCCTGCTCATAAGAGAAAAACCACTGCATCTTCTGATCCGCCCGCTGATGACGATGTGGGTAATCTGGACCTTGAGGTAGTACTTGATTCACTTGGCTTACTTTTTGCACGCCTTATTGATGATAATATTTGTCAGGATGATGCCAAGGCTAGTCATGCTGATGCTGCAGAGGTAATTACTCTCTCTTCTGATTCAAACCTTTTGCCTTCACTAAAAATTCGTCAGACAAACTGGAAAGTTAAATTTTCTCATCCTCTTGCTTACTTGGATCCCAAATTTCTTTTGAAGACCCAACAGCACGAAGCTCGCCGCACAACTCGGCACAGCAGCCAGGTAGTTACCTCCGCCGGTTTACCGAACAGTCCGGTTCGGAAACGCCGTTCAGAGGTCTCTAATTTGCTTGTCAGTACTTGTCCTAAAGCGGGCTGTTTTCATCAACCGCTTAATCCATCTGACTCCGATTATCAGGTTACTTCCCACTCATCCTCCGGCGAGTCATCGGCTAGTCAGCTGCCACCGCTGAAAACTGTGCTTGGGTAAGCTTATACTTAATATTTCTGGTGCGTTACTTTGTAACATACACTGTTTTTGATTTATCACTCCTTTTCAGGGCCAAGCCTAGGCCGAGCAAGAAGGCTCGCCTGGATAAAGCGGCCGAAGAAGAAACTGCCCCTGAACTGGACAACACCCCAGATCTTGAAGCGGCTATTCGTGAAGACGTGCCCAATGACCTGCCACTACAAGATGAGGATTTTATTGCTAAAGAAAGGCCTGTTTGCGCCTCCGGTCCTGCCGACCAGCCCAGAAGTCCCATCCGGATTGAGAAATCCGCCAGCCCATCCAAGACTACTGGTAAACCGACAGTCCCAGTGCAAACCGGTGACACCCAGGATGATGAAGTTGTTATTACTGGTGTTGGCCATACCGAGCCAAGCAATCCGGTCGCCTTATCCAAGCATACTGCCAAGGAAGAATTCGCCGCCATGAGCAAAGGCAAGTGGAATGTTGATCTGGCGACTTACGCCGCTCTGAATGCCCAAGATCTTCATTCCCGCTATCTGAACCGGCTGTATACCAGCCGTGACTATGAAGCCGGTTAGGTGAATATGATGAAAGAAAAATTTGAGGTAACTTCCATGTGCTTTTTCCTGCTTAGATATGTCAATCTTGTCCACTCTCCTGGCCCCAAGAGCCGGTTTAGAATCTTCATTCAAACTGGGACTTTCCAATACATATATCAATGCTTCAGAATTCACTGATGTAGCCCCCAAGGGCCGGTTCAACTTAATGTAGTTAAACCGGGACTTAAGTAATTAACATGGCAGCATCAGAACTTACTGGAGCAAATAGCCATTAGCCCCCAAGTGCCAAGTTTAATACTTCTATTGAGCTTGGACTTTGCAATCAATTGACAGTTGAAGATCAAATATGCATTAGCCCCCAAGTGCCAAGTGCATAACTTGTTATGTGGTTGGTACTTCAATTCTTGTACCGTTTGTTAAATCATATGATTGTCTGCATTGAGGCTGAGCTGAAGACCAAAGAAAGCCAACTCGCGATCTTCAAGAAAATTTGAAATCCCACCAAGCTGAAACCTCAAAGGCGAAAGAGGAATTGACCAGCGCTTTAAGCGTCATGGAACGGCTTAAAGAGGGCTTCAAGAAAGAGCGGACGGATTGGGCCACTGAGAAGGCCGCTTTGACCAAGAAAATTGAAACTGCTGAAGCCGCCCTTAAACCGGTGGTGGATGAGCTGTACAGCGTAAAGCGGCAAGTGCATGCCATGACTACCGCCATCTTTGGTAAACGTCCTTTGTCTTTTGTAATAATTTGGCCTTCTGATGATAGATCCGGTTTGTGAACTTTTTTGTCATGTTGCAGGCACACGCATTGGTCACTTGGGGTCAGATGTTCGGATGAAATTGAAAGCCGCCTACACCTTAATCGAACAGCTGTATACTGGAGCGCAGCGGATCATTTCTACTGCATCACATAACAATTCGGCGCCCACTTTAATTCAAGATACTCTTAAGAGGTTGCCAATGCTTCCCGCCCGGGTTGAAGAGCTGAAGAAATCTGCTGCTCGAACCGGTGCCATCAATGCCTTAATCCGGGCAAAAGCATGGGTGCCGGATTTCGATCCTGTTGAGGCAGCTCAGGGCTATCCCAGCTTGAAGGAAGACGGTTCAGAGTTCAATGAAGATGACTTGAGAGCGATAAACCGGGCGGTGCGCCCTCTGGCCTGCCAATTGGTGGAAGAGGCAGACTTGTCGCATTATCAAGCTGAATGTAACAATCAAAACAAACGAGTGGCTGCACCAATTCCTAAAGCGGAGAATCTGATCCCTCCAATCCGTAAGCATACTTACGCTCCTGATATTGAACCATCTTCACTGATCCATGACGAAGCTGTCTTTCAAGCCTTGATGGGAATCAACTGGACCACTGTTGACTTCCAGCCACTGGGTAGGGAAGAAGAAGCTGAAGCGGCATAGGACGACCCACAACCATCAGACCAGGGCGGTGAAGAAGCTTGAATCGGAGACCGGTTTAAATGGCTGCTTCATTATATTCTGCCAAGAAAACAATGATCTTATTTGTGCACCATGTTGCCTTGTAATAGGATAGCCAATACTCTTGCTTTTGAGATGCCTTCGTGCATAGGTGCTGGTACTTTTGTTTGAATGATCGAAACCTTCAATCTATATTTCCTGCAATCACAAAATCTTAAACTGCTGCGGTGGTTGTTCCGCCAGCCGGTTTATGACTTTTACATATATATATGCAATGAAATTGAGGTATGTGATCAAATTTTGTGATACAAAATACCTGCCATTACTGGGCATGGAGTTGGCATAGCCACTCTTGAAGTGGAGGTTTAGAAACCTAGACCGTCAAAGGAGAAAACAACTCCTGTGTATTCAATACCGGTTTATCATGTAAACCGGGCCGGGTTATGATAAACACCCTGCTACTCCATAATAGGATGTTAACAGAAAAAATCAAACCGGGCAAATAATCTCCGGATTAAAAATGGACCGTGTCCCGTCAATTGACAGTTTGAACCGGTTTTAAAACGTTGTCGGTTTAAAAACGCAACAAAGATAAAGCAATAGTTATTAAGAAAAATATTGAAGCAAAGGCAATGATAAAACCGTTTGCAAAAAGAGGCTTTACTGAGCCGATCAGATGGTGTTACCATGGTCGGACGCGACCAAGCTCCCGATAGGTGTAGCTATGGTTCAAGTCAGCCAGGTCCCCAAATGAAACCGTGGCATTATGCCGATCAAGAGGCGTGGCAATGGTTCAGGTTCGACCAAGCCCCCAAATGATTCTATGGCCTTAGGCCGATCAAGAGGCGTGACTGGTTCAGACTTGACCATGTCCCCAAGTGATCTGGTGGCGAATCGCCTATCAAAAGGTGTTGCATTGGTTCGGACACGACCAAGCCCCCAAGTGATGTTTATAAAACTTTCAAGGGGTAAACCAGAGGCCGCTTTAAGACAGAACAACTCCGTGTAACCTTGCATGATGTAAAAGAACAGATACCCCGCTTTAGCTGAGGCTCCGGTTTATTATATTAATCATAATATATACACTATCATAATATGTACATAAGTAGAGCTGGTGGCTCAGGTATAGTAAGGCCGAAGATGAGCTATATTCCACGGCCTGTTGGTCTCCTCCTCTGATGTACGTGAGTCTCTATGCTCTCGAACATCGATCAGATAGTATGACCCATTATGCAGATTCTTGCTGACCACAAAAGGTCCCTCCCAAGGCGGGGATAACTTATGCATATCAGTCTGATCTTGGATTAGCCGGAGCACCAAATCTCCTTCTTGAAAGGTTCTGGTTCTGACTCGGCGACTGTGATAACGACGAAGATCCTGTTGGTAAATCACCGAGCGGGCAGCTGCTATGTCACGCTCCTCATCCAACAGGTCCAAAGCATCTTGCTGCGCCTTCTCGTTGTCCGCTTCAACATAAGCCGCCACACGAGGTGAGTCATGACGGATATCACTGGGGAGAACCGCCTCCGCTCCATAGACCATGAAGAACGGTGTGTATCCTGTGGATCTGTTAGGCGTAGTATTGATACTCCATAACATAGATGGTAGCTCTTCTACCCAACAACCCGGTGTCCTTTGCAAAGGAACCATAAGCCGGGGTTTGATGCCTCTCAAGATCTCTTGATTAGCTCTTTCTGCTTGACCATTGGACTGTGGGTGGGCTACTGATGAAACGTCAAACCGGATGTGCTCTCGTTCGCAGAACTCCTTCATGGCCCCCTTGGATAAATTGGTACCATTATCTGTGATGATACTGTGTGGAAAGCCAACCCGGAAAATCACCTTTTTGAGGAACTGAACCGCTGTGGCCGCATCACACTTGCTAACAGGTTCTGCCTCCACCCACTTTGTAAACTTATCAACCGCCACCAGTAGGTGGGTCTTCTTATCCTTGGACCTTTTGAAAGGCCCAACCATATCCAGCCCCCAAGTAGCAAATGGCCAAGTGATTGGAATCATCCTTAATTCTTGAGCCGGCACATGAGCGCTTCTTGAGAACTTTTGGCAACCGTCACATCGTCTGACCAGATCCTCCGCATTAGCATGGGCAGTTAACCAATAGAAGCCATGGTGGAATGCTTTAGCCACCAAAGATTTTGAACCGGCGTGGTGACCGCAATCCCCTTAGTGGATTTCACGCAAAATTTCACGGCCTTCTTCAGGAGATACACAGCGTTGAAACGCTCCTGATACACTGCAATGATGCAACTCACCATTGACGATAGTCATGGACTTGGACCGCCGTATTATCTGCCGGGCCAGAGTCTCATCCTCTGGTAACTCGCCCCGGTTCATGTACGCCAGGTAAGGAAGCGTCTAATCTGGAATGATGTGAAGAGCTGCCACCAATTGAGCCTCCTGATCAGGAATAGCCAAATCCGCTTCACCAGGGAGCTTGACCGATGGGTTGTGCAGCACATCAAGAAAAACATTAGGCGGGACCGGTTTACGCTGAGATCCCAACCGGCTTAAAGCGTCCGCCGCTTCATTCTTCCAACGGTCCACGTGGTCCACCTGATAGCCTTTAAAGTGACCTGCAACAATGTCCACCTCACGACGATATGCAGCCATGAGTGGGTCCTTAGAATCCCAAGTGCCAGACACCACTACAGGAATCAGCTACTTTGCCGTCTGCCACGGCGGACGGCAAAGGCCTGAACGGCGGACGGCACAGGCCTTTGCCGTCAGCCGCGGACGGCAAAAGGCTCCGGCAAAGTAGGCTTCGGTAAACAGCTACTTTGCCGTCTGCTACTGACGGCAAAGTCTTTGCCGTCTGCGGCGGACGGCAAAGAGAGCGTGGCAGACGGCAAAGAGAGCGGACGGCAATAATTGCGCTGTCAGTCCGTTAAGTGGCTAACGGCAGGCCTTTGCCGTCCGCCGCTGACGGCAAGTCTTTGCCGTCTGCCACTGATGGCAAACTTTCTAGTGTCTTTGCCGTCTACCACTGTAGGCAAACCTTTTAGTGTCTTTGCCGTCTGCCACTGTAGGCAAACTGACCAAATGGGCCAGCTCCCAGGAAGCACAGTTGGCTGCCACGTGGCCTCTTTGCCGTCTGCGGCTGATGGCAAAGAGACCATTGCCGTCGGTGGCAGACGGCAAAGAGCCTGCATATTGGCTCTTTTTTCTGTTTTTTATTAAATCCAACAATTATCACAGCAAATATATATGACATATATAGATATATTTCACAAGCCTATTTAACATCAAACACATCACATATCCAACACATAACTTTCATCCATTCATACATAAGCAAGTTCCATCCATTCATACATAAGTAAGTTCCATCCATACATATTACAATGCAAAGTTTCATCAAGATAGCAAGTTCCATCATAGCAAGCTAGAAGAATAATTGAAGAGAATGAAAGAAAAAACAAGCACTCCATAGCAAGCTAGCTTCCATGAAGTGAATGAAATCTGCAAAATGGCAAAATAAGAAAGTTAGAAATAGGTGACTAGAATAAGAAGACTAGAACAAGAAGAGTAGAACAAGAAGAAGACTAGAATAAGAAGAGTATGTCATTTATGAGCTAACTTACGTGAAATGGATCATATATGAGCTAACTAAGTTGAAATGGGTCGTTTATGAGCTAGCTAAGGTGAAATGGATCATTTATGAGCTAACTTTGTTGAAATGGGTCGTTTATGAGCTAACTAAGGTCAAATGGATCGTTTTTGAGGTAACTAAGGTGAAATGGATCATTTTTTAGCTAACTTAGCTGAAATGGATCATTTATGAGCTAACTTAGTTGAAATGGATCGTTTTTGAGCTAACTTAGGTGAAATGGATCATTTATGAGCTAATTTAGTTGAAATGGATCTTTTTGAGCTATCTTAGGTGAAATGGATCATTTAAGAGCTAATTTAGGTGAAATGGATCGTTTTTAGGTAACCTAGGTGAAATGGATCGTTTATGAGCTAAATTAGTTGAAATGGATCGTTTATGAGATAACCTAGATAAGATGGGTCATTTTGGAGTTAACCAAGGTGAAATGGGTCATTTTAAAGCTAACGTAGGTAAAATGGATCATTTAGGAGCTAATCTAGGTAAAATGGGTCATTTTTGAGCTAACTTGGATGAACTGGATCATTTATAAGCTAACCTAGGTAAAATGGGTCATTTTAGAGCTAACTTAGGTAAAATGGATCGTCTATGAGCTAACTAAGCTAATTATGCAATTTTTGACATAAGTAAGCTAAGTACAGATCATTTTAGAGCTAACTTAGGTAAAATGGATGGTTTTGGAGGTCAGTAAGCTTATTAAGTCATTTTGGAGGAGAAGAAGCTAAGTCTAGGTCATTATGGTAAGCATTGGAGGAAATAAAGCTAAGTCTAGGTCTTTATGCATGTGTTAAGCAAAACACTAGATAAACTTACCAAGATCCAGGAGGTGTAGGAGCGGGTGGCTCGTGTCGGTAGCTGGAGAAGGATCGTGCGATGCTTGTCTGGAGTTACGCTGCACCAAAGATCATTTCCAATGTCTTGTTAGCATGATGACACTCAAATGTTAAGACTAGCAAGTAATGTCCATTCAAATAAAACTCACCGTGGTCCCAGGAGCAATCACTGGCATCGGCGGAATGGTCTGACCTGTCTTCTCACACACAGACTGCACATTTGGTTTTGACGACTCAGTCATACTAGTTAGTAATGAGACAAACACTACATGAATGTTTTGGCTAATCTGCAGAAGAAACTTACCACAAGGAGCTCGTACATGGCCCTTGCCTGCATGTCATTCCGTGCCCTCTCCTCCTCCATCATCTTTGTAGTCCTCTCCTCCAACTCCCGCTGCCTCTCCGCCGCCTCCGCCAGAAGTTTCTCCGTTCTATCTCTCACTCTGTATAGCAGCCTGCAACACCACTCACATGACCATTTGTAATCATTGATGGAAGCGCACACAATGTAATGGAGAAAGATAACTGAGTACGTATCACTAACCTTGATGGCGAGTTGCACTGGCCGTTCACGAGGCCTTATCTCAGGAGCGGAGCTCGACTGGCGCGCCTTGATCTCCGGGAGAGTGCTAGGACAACGGATAAGTCCATCTCCAATGGCTATGGAGCCATGGGACCTCCCGCCACCAGATATCATCAACAGCTCTGGATCAATGGGACCCTGGCTCGGGTTAAAGTCCTCCCCTTTCCTCGCCTTCCCCTCATCTCTATATCTCACGAGCTTGTTGTGGGAGGAGATGTTGGTGAAGTTGTTTGCATCATCGAGGTCAGACTGAGAGAAAGCCTTGACTTTCTTGAAAGAGGCAGTGTGGGCCATGGCATACAGGTCGTACACCTCTGGCACCTTATCCGCCTTATTGTAGCGTGCCTAAAAGAGAGAAACAATGAAAATTAGTAATTAAAGGGCTCAAGCTAGCATGATGAATGAATTGCATGAATCATGAAGCAAACCACATACCCAGTTGCGCCCGAACTGATATAAGTTGGAGCTGCCTTGATGGTGTGGCACACGTTCCATTTGGGCACGTTTGTCCTTGGCCTCGTTGTGGAGGGCTAGCCATTCTTTTGAGCACCACTCATCGACCAACACCTCCCAACAATCCATCCGATCCGCACACCATCTCGGAGGCGCCTAAGTTAGCAAATAGAAACTTGAGCGCTACGGCTAAGAATTACTAAATGAAGGAACTTAAGTAGAGAAGGCCTTAAGAATTACCTTCATGTACTGCTCCTTACTCAGGAACTTATCGCGGCACGCCGGCTTGGTCTTCTTGATACCACACAAGGCGTAGTAGTCTCGAACAGCCTGCACCCGAGCCTCGTGCCGTAAGTTCTGGAGTAGGCGCTTGCAGACGTTCTCGATAACACATGCCGCATCCGCCTCGTATCCCTCCTCACACCTGTAGAATGTCTGCAATCAAATGAGACAATATTGATTAGTATAATTAATAACTAGCTAGTTGAAGATTTTTAAATGTGTAAAGGAGAAATTACCCAGAACTTTCTGATCACCATGTCTGCCCTCGTGTCGCACACGACACCGTCGATAATCTTATCCGGCGGGGCCGGGGCAGCCACGTAGTGCTCCCAGCTCAATCCAAGCTCTGGAAGCCGACCCTCACCAGGCAACGTGACAAACCCCGGGAAGTTTTGCCGGCAAAGAACTCCAAGGACGGAGTTGGGCCGGCGGACACTATGATGGTGGTCCCAACCCCTGCAGCATGACAAGGCCAACGCATTAGTTATTTGAAAAAACGTGAATGCACAAGGTACAAAAATATTAAATGCACTTACGTACCTCTCCCCATCAGGGAAAATCAACCACCTCTGCTCGCGGGTCACCGGCACAGACGGGAGCCGTGTAGCACCATGCTGGTAGACGGTGCCCCCCTCCTCCTCAAGATCAGTCGGCTCCCCGCCATCATCAGCATGGCCACTCGGCTCCTCAGGCTGATCCGGCCAGGTACCCCATCCGGACGTGTGCTCCTCCGGGGTCACGTGGGCCGAACTCTCGTGGGCCGAAGGCCAGTCGACCCGAGGCTCGTGGGCCCAAGACCCGTGGACCGGAGGCTCGTGGACCGGAGTCCGTGTAGCCTCCTCCTCGGACGAGTCCACCCTAGCAGTCATGTGCTCGGGTGAAACGGCTGGGGGTGGCGGCGAGGAAGGCACCGTAGCAGTCACCCTACCTCCTCTCCCACGACCACGTGCCCCACCTCCTCTCTTCCTACCTCGTCCCCTGCTGGGCACCACGGTCGACGAAGAAGGGCCCGGCGGTGTGGCCATACTGTCCAGCAACGCTCGGCGGAGAGGTGCGTCTGGAATGGAAGACCTCAGATCACGCTCCCGACCAGCGCCCACCATCTTTCAACACCTGCCATGACAAACAGTAAACGAAATTAGTACAACATAAAAAAAGACCGACATGAATTATAATATGTGTATCACTTAAGTGTATCATCATCAAGTACAACATAAAAAAATGTAATACCTGACACTACTAATAATCTCGATCAGTATCATCAATAAATGCATAATCATCATCATCACTATAATCAATGACGGGCTCATAGGGTTCATTGGCATCAACATGTGCAAGGCCACCTTGACGTAATCGGTCAAGCATTGACAGGTCATCCGCAGCAGTAACCTCTTCTTGTTCCGGCTCTTCTTGTTCCTCCTCTGGGGTGATGTCGGATTCATTGTCGCTGTCTACTTCAATGTTTTGGGGTGAAGTATAGCGGTTCTTGAAACGCTTTTTGGAAAGACGTGTCTCTTGGAAGAATTCTCCTTCATATGTGTCTGGGTTAATGTGAGGTTCATAATCCTCTTCCTTTGGGGGAGAAAGTCTAGCACGTGGCGGCACTTCATAAACGACATCCCAACCTTTCAGATTTGGATTAGTTTGGCAGGCCCGGGTCCGGGTCTCGGGGTCGGGGTGTCGGGTTCGGTGCCGGGTCGGGGTCGAGGTCTCGGGGTCGGGGTGTCGGGTCAGGCTCGGGGTCGGGGTCTCGGGGTCGGGGTGTCTGGTCGGGGTGCCGGGTCGGGGTCGGGGTGCCGTGTCGGTGTCGGGGTAAGGGTGGGTGTGGTGTCAGGGTGTCGGTGTCGGGGTGTCGTGTCGGTGTCGGGGTCGGGGTCCCGGGGTCGGGGTGTCGGGTTAGGGTCGGGGTGCCGTGTCGGTGTCGGGGTGTCGGATCAGGCTCGGGGTCGGGGTGTCGGGGTCGGGGTCGGGGTCGGGGTGTCGGGGTCGGGGTCTAGGGGCCGGGGTGCCGGGTCGGGGTCGGGGTGCGGTGTCGGGTCGGGGTGCCGTGTCGGGTCGGGGTGCCGTGTCGGGTCGGGGTTTTTTCCTCTTTTTTTCCTTTTCTTCTTCTTCCTATTCTTCCTATTCTTCCTTTTCTTCCTTTTCTTCCTTCTTCTTCTTCTTCTTCTTCTTCTTCTTCTTCTTCTTCTTCTTCTTCTTCTTCTTCTTCTTCTTCTTCTTCTTCTTCTTCTTCTTCTTCTTCTTCTTCTTCTTCTTCTTCTTCTTCTTCTTCTTCTTCTTCTTCCTCCTTTCCTTTTTCCTCTTCTTCTTCTCCTCCTCTCCTCTTTTTTCTTCTTCTTCTTCCTCTTCTTCTTTTTTCTTCTCCTCCTCCTCCTCTTCTTCTTCCTTTCCTTTTTCCTCTTATTCTTCTCCTCCTCTCCTCTTTTTCTATTCTTCTTCTTCTTTCCTCAAACTAAACTAAACCTAAAACTAAACCTAAAACTAAAACTAAAACTAAATCTAAACTAAAACTAAACCTAAAACTAAAACTAAACTAAAACTAAAACTAAATCTAAACTAAAACAAATAAAACAGAAAAAGGGAAAAAACTAAATCTAAACCTAAAACTAAACTAAAACTAAACCTAAAACTAAAACTAAAACTAAATCTAAACTAAAACTAAAAAGAAAAAAAACAAAAAAAACAGAAAAAAGGAGGGGGGCTCACCTTCTGCAGCGCCGGTGGAGGAGGGGGCGGGGCGGTGGAGGAGCTGGCCGGGGCGCGGGGCGGCCTGGGGCGGCGGGGGGCCGGGCCCGGCACAGTGGGGCGCAGGACAGCGGGGCGCCGGGGCGGGGGGGGGGGGGCGACGTGGCGGTGGGGGGCCGGGGCGGCGGGGGCGACGGGGCGGTGGGGGGCCGTGGCGGCGGGGGCGACGGGGCGGCGGCGGGGGCGAGAGGCGGCGGGCGGCGGCGGGCGGCGGCGGCGGCGGTGGTGGGAAGTGCTGGCGGGGCGAGGGGAGAACAGAGAGGGGCGGGGGGCACGGGCCGTTAGATAGTGCCCTCTTTGTTGTCCGCCTCTCTTTGCCTTCCGCCATTTGCCTCTTTGCCGTCTGCTGGCAGATGGCAAAGAGGTGGCCCATTAAGTTTTCCCCAAACGGGCGGGGGGTGGGGGCCACCTCTCTCTTTGCCGTCTGCCAGCTGACGGCAAAGATTCGTTGCCGTCTGCTGGCGGACGGCAAAGATCTCGCGGACGGCAAAGAGCTTCTTTGCCGTCTGCTTTTTGGTAGCTGATGGCAAAGAGCTTCTTTGCCGTCAGCTAGCAGACGGCAAAGAGCTGGCTGATGGCAAATTAGCTGATTCCAGTAGTGCACCTATTGAGCCACTAGGTCCGAGTCACCGAAGCACTTAACCCGGCTTAGATTCATCTCTTTAGCCATCCGGAGACCATGGAGCAAGGCTTCATACTCAGCTGCATTGTTAGTACAAGGGAACATTAAGCGGAGAACGTAACAGAACTTGTCACCTCATGGGGAAGTTAAGACGACTCCAGCCCCCGAGCCCTCCAATTGCCATGATCCGTCAAAATGGATGGTCCAATATGTGTGATCCGGCTTCTCTTCAGGTGCTTGCAACTCCGTCCAATCATTGATGAAATCAACAAGTGCCTGAGACTTCACCGCCGTTCAAGGCACGTACTTCAACCCATGCGGCCCAAGTTGTATAGCCCATTTGGCAATCCAGCCAGTTGCTTCCCGGTTCTGGATGATATCACCCAAGGGGGCAGAACTGACCACTGTGATGGGGTGCCCTTGGAAATACTGCTTCAGTTTCCGGCTTGCCATGAAAACTCCATATACCAACTTTTGCCAATGCGGATACCTTTGCTTGGATTCAATGAGTACCTCACTGATATAGTAAACCAGACGCTGAACCAGATGCTCCTTGCCTGCCTCCTTCCGCTCCACCACAATAGCCACACTGACTGCACGAGCATTAGCAGCAACATATAGCAGTAGCGGCTCCTTGTCAATGGGAGCGGCAAGCATAGGCGGATTGGCCAATTGCCGCTTTAAGTCCTCAAACGCCTTATCCGCAGCGGAACTCCAGACGAACTGATCCGTCTTCTTCAACATTTGATACAAAGGGATTCCCTTCTCACCAAGGTGACTGATAAACCGGCTCAACGCGGCAATCCGGCCTGCCAGGCGTTGAACATCATTGATACACTTAGGCTTAGCCAGGGAGGTGATGGCTGTGATCTTCTCCAGATTAGCCTCGATTCCCCTGTTGGACACTAGAAAACCCAATAACTTGCCTGCCGGTACACCAAAGACACACTTGGCCGGATTGAGCATCATCTTGTACGTCCTCAGGTTATCAAAGGTTTCCTTCAAATCGTCAACCAGAGTCTCCTTCTTCCTTGACTTAACCACAATATCACCCACGTAAGCATGTACATTACGGCCAATCTTCTTATGAAGACAATTTTGCACACACCGTTGATAGGTTGCCTGGCACTCTTGAGCCCAAAAGGCATAGACACATAGCAGAAGGCTCCAAAGGGAGTTATGAACGCCGTCTTCTCCTGGTCCTTAACTGCCATTTTGATCTGATGATAGCCAGAATATGCATCCAAAAAGCTCAAACGCTCACAACCCGCCGTAGCATCAATGATTTGATCAATACGAGGGAGAGCAAAAGGATCTACTGGACAAGACTTATTAAGGTCTGTGTAATCCACACACATACGCCAGGTGCCATTTTTCTTAAGGACCAGCACCGGATTAGCAAGCCATTCAGGGTGAAAAACTTCAACAATAAAGCCAGCTGCTAAGAGCCTGGCCACCTCTTCTCCAATAGCCTTGTGCCTTTCTTCGTTAAACCGGCAGAGGAACTGTTTCACCGGTTTGTACTTAGGATCCACATTAAGAGTGTGCTCAGTGAGTCGCCTCGGTACACCTGGCATGTCAGAAGGCTTCCATGCAAAAATGTCCCGATTCTCACGGATGAACTTGATGAGCGCGCTTTCCTATTTCGGATCCAGATTGGCACTGATGCTGAACTGCTTGGACGAATCGCCAGGCACGAAGTCAACAAGCTTAGTCTCAGCTGCCGATTTGAACTTCAGGGCCGGATCATGCTCCGTTGTTGGTTTCTTCAATGGAGTCATGTCCGCCGGATCAACATTGTCCTTGTAATACTTTAGCTCCTCGGTGGCACAAACCAACTCTGCGTAGGCCGCATCACCTTCCTCGCATTCCAAAGCGACTTTCCGGCTTCCGTGAACCGTTATTGTCCCCTTGTGACCCGGCATTTTGAGCTGCAAATACACATAACAGGGCCGTGACATAAACTTGGCGTAGGCCGGTCACCCAAACAAGGCATGATACAGACTTTGGATTTTTACCACTTCAAACGTCAGTGTCTCCGACCTGGAATCATGATCATCTCCAAAAGCCACTTCCAGCGCTATCTTACCAATAGGATATGCTGACTTGCCAGGTACCACACCATGGAACACCGTATTGGACGGTCTGAGATCTTTATCTGTTAGTCCCATACGACGAAAGGTCTCATAGTACAGGATATTAATGCTGCTTCCTCCATCCATGAGTACCTTGGTGAACTTATAACCTCCCACCTGAGGTGCCACCACCAACGCTAGCTGACCCGGATTGTCAACCCGGGGAGGGTGATCCTCTCTACTCCATATGATTGGCTGCTCTGTCCAGCGTAGATATCGGGGCACGGCCGGTTCAACGGAGTTGACAGCCCGCTTCTGAGCCTTCCGGTCTCGCTTGTCCAAGCTAGTGGTAAATACATGATACTGCCCACTATTCAACTGTTTTGGATTGCTCTGGTAACCTGACTGCTGCTGTTGCTGATTGTAACCACCCTGGTTATTCTGATTATTCTGATTGTTATGTCCGCCCGGATTACCATTAAATCCTGAACCGGAATTTCCTCCACCGTAACCCGGCTCGGATCCAGAGCCTCCACCGGAGCCATGGTCATACCGGAAAGCATTAGAATTCTTGAACTCCTGCATAATGTAGCAATCCTTCCAAAGGTGGTTCGCTGGCACCTCCTTCGTCCCATGCTTCGGATAGGGCTGGTTCAATAGATAATTTAGGCGGTCCGGGTTAGGGTTAGGCACTCCACTACGATTCGGCGGTTTACCCTTGCGTCGCTGGCCCTTGTCCTGCGTGCTGGTATTAGCCACGAAGTCCATGTTGCCATCCGCTTTACGCTTGCCTCCGCCACCATTACCTGTCGAGTGATGTTGCTGACCTTTGGAGTTGCCGTTCTTCTTTTCCTTCCCTTCCTTGTCATCATCAGACTCAGGATCCTTGGTACTATGAGAATCAGCATACTTTACCAAAGCAGCCATGAGAGTCCCCATGTCAGTGCAGTGGCGCGTCATCCGCCCTAACTTCAACTTTAGGGGCCCAAACCGGCAATTGCCTTCCAGGGTTATAACCACGGTGTCAGCGTTGATGCGGTCTGATGAATGCAGAACTTGTGAAACCTGGCGCACCCAATGAGTCGTCGATTCTCCTTCCTCCTGGACACAGGCAGCCAAGTCCACTATCGACATAGGCTGCTTACATGTATCCTTGAAATTACTGATAAACCAGGCTCGTAACTGGGCCCATGAACTGATAGAGTTGGCCGGTAAGCTTTTTAACCAAGTACGGGCCGTCCCCTCAAGCATCATGGTAAAATACTTCGCACACGCTGCATCATCCACATCAAGCATCTCCATGGCCATCTCATAGCTCTCCACCCATGTCTCTGGAGGTTGATCCGCCGTATAATTTGGTACCTTGCGCGGGCCATTGAAATCCTTGGGCAGGCGCACATTGCGTAAAGCGGGGACAAGGCAAGGCACCCCCAAAGAGCTAGAGGTAACTCCAGGCTCGACCGAGGTGGTCGGACGAACCGGTGTAAGCTGACGAGCTTGATATTGTGCCGCTAACTCGGCCTCCCTGCGCGCTCGGGCCCGGTCCACCACTTCATGAGCGTTATCGACACCACCAGCCGGGTTGTTACCACGGGGCGCTCCACGCCGCGCATTACTCGACACGGCCGGTTCATCCATATGTCTGCTATAGCTCCGGCTTGGACGAGGGGTAGAATGGATCTGGTCGCGGCTGTATGAATACGCTTCCTGTTGGACCAAAGCTGTCCTAAGGAGCTCCTTGACCCGACGCGTCTCTATCACCTGTAGCGAATCACCTTCAATTGGAATGGCCTCCAGCCGTGCAGCAGCTGCAACAAGGTTGTCCATCGGATTGGAGTAGTGACCCGGAGGTGTTGGCACATCCTGAGGTACACCAGTATTATTACGGGGCAGATCTATTAAACGGGGCTGGACCGGTGCGCCTGTCCCAGGTGCCTCCGCCCGGTTTACCGCTGGCGGATTACTGGTTCCTGCTCCAGGGGTGTTGAAAAGGTCTCTGGCTTCGAAGACTGAAGGCAGACGAGATCGGTACTTCCTGATGACTTCCTGCGACGCGTTCTGGTCCAGCATGAGCCTGTAAGCTTGTGCGTCCAAAGCGGCCCGCTCTGCCGTCATCCTGACCTCTTCAGCTGCTAGATCCGCTTTGGCCTAAGTGATCTGCTCCCTCACCTTTACAATCTCCGCATTGTGAGCGTCCTGATCCGCCGGGTTAGCCTCTGCCATGAGCGTAGCCAACGCATTGAACAGATCTGATAAAACTTGAGCAGGCGGGCGCACAGAGCCTCCTACCTCGACAGCCGTCGCCGCTACTGAACCGGAGGTCATTGCTGCATCGGTCAAAGAATGAAGCACTGCCTGTGTACTAGCCATGAATATTCCAACCCAGTTGGGTAGATCGCAGGGGTCTGGAATACTCTCACCATCGGAACAGCCCCCAATCCGGCCATCTTGTAGCTGATACAGAGATTCAGTTTCTCCGGTTGACGACTCGTCGCCGGAATAAACGACGGTCTTGCCACCAGATTCTGATCCATCCTCATAACTTCCTCCGTGGATGACTCCCACAAAGGCACGCTTCACGGCCGGTTTAACCTGGGCAGATCGTGCATGTTGAGCTGTTTCGACGAGGTCGGTGCAGATGTCCAGCTCAGGGCCCGGTTCACCGATTTTGCCAATGAAAACGTGTATGCCACCAAAGGGGACCCGGTACCCGTACTCAATCAAGCCGGCCTCGGGGCCCCAGCCTGCATCGTCGATGTAGAGCTTGCCGCGGCGACTCTTAGTCATCCGGCCCACAGCGTAGCCCTCGAGTCCTTTGAAGCGGCCCTCCAAGAACTTGAAACCATCATGCGATAGCCCCATGGTGGGCGCCAACTGTCGTTGTTTTTTCATGGCAGATGTCCTCATGAAAGGACTTAGTTGTGGAGCCATCGCGACGGGTTAGCTTGAAGGGGTTAAAGCGGACACAGGGACGCAAGAGGGTTTTATACTAGTTCGGCCCCTTCGATGAAGGTAAAAGCCTACGTCTAGTTGTGATGGAATTGATGGGGTTTCGATGACTAGGGAGCAAACAAGCTTCGCCTAAGTCTCGAGTTGTTGTTGTCTATCCTGAACCGCCGCCGGGTCGTCCCCTTATATACATGGGTGACGCCCGTCAGTTCATAGAGTCCCAACACCGGTTCATACTCGTATCCGGGTTGGTCTCTCCTTATTCCTTACTTACAATACAAGTTTACATACAAAGCCGGTTTACGGCTGCAAGTCCTAAACCGACTACGGGCCTTGGGCCCTTATCTGCCTCTTTGGGCTTTAACACCTTTGAACTACTGATGAAGTTAACCCGGCCCAAATAGGCCGGTTTACGCCCAGTAGTAATATCCCCAACAAGATCCTCGAAGGCATCTTTTAGTAGCAGCTCTACTCGTCGGTCTTATGTTGAACCAAGTGAAAGTTCCATTCGAGATGCTACTACCAAAACATGCTTATGGCCATGCAATGATTATATGGTGAGTGTGGGCATTAAGGAAGAATTTGAGCAATGTGTTCACAATGTCGATCTCGGTCCCTACATTTCAGATAAGTGCAACCAACACCTCACTCCCACTGAATCGTTTACCAAAGGATTTAAACTCCATCCCCGTGAGTCTAGGGTGTCATTTAAACTGTATGAAAATCCATTTACCATATCTTTAGAGAGATTTTCTCACCACTGTAAAATCCCCATTCCGGGGTTCGCTTGACAAACCACCGAGATCTGAGTTTGAGATATTCTTGACTAGTCTTTGCTATGGTGACACTAGGGGAGTGACGCAAGGTAGAATAAAGAGCATTCATTTTCCCTCAATCCAGTACTTTGCATTATTTAATGGAAAATGTATTGTAGGTAAACAAGATTGTAGTACACTTTGTGCTCCAGACTTGAGCCTCACACGCACCGCTCTCACCGGTGACAAAAGTTATAATCTTGGAGCGTTTTTGTGCGTAGGTTGCAACACAACGCTGGTAGTGGATATTTTTATGGTGGAATTTATTACACAAGCTTAGAAAGAGAGTTGGGTGTTTCACCTTTGCCCTATGACCATATTTTACCCATGTAGTACTTAGACTTTGATGCTATGAAACGTCATAAGATCCTTAGAGGTGAACCCCATAATTTCACTTATAAATTGTTGTTTAATCAAAGTTCCGTTGTGGACACATATTTGCTTGCACCTTCTCTCTTTGATGTTCACAATAGGGGAAGATATTTTGTTCTTGAGAGCGAGGTCCGAGCCCATAACGCGGCAGTTGTGGCCGCGCGGCAGGCTGAGGCATCCGCATCGAGAGCCTCCGTGAGCTATCGCTCTGACTATTGTGCAGGCTACTGACTGATTACCAAGTTAGGCCAAAAGCCTAAGCTTGGGGGAGTATGTATTTCTACCAACATTACATTCATGTTCACATATTTCATTCGAGTTGTCGGTGTCCACACTTTTTCATTGTATTATCCATGCTAAATTTATTTTCTCGCTTTATTCTTGTGTGTTTGAAAAACTTTGAGAAAATCCTAAAATATATTTCCTGCTTCTTTTCTGTTTTTGTTCCTAGTTTTAATTGTTGTAGCACTAAAAAGAAAACCCAAAAATATTTCCTTGTTCTTCTTTTTCTTGTTGCGAGCTTTTCCATGTAAATAGTTTTTCGAGTTTTTGTTTTTCCTTTTATTTGTTTGTTCAAGAAAAAAAACCAAAAACACCAAAAATATTTCAGTGTGTTTCTCTGAGTTTCTTTTCTTTCTATTGAGTCATACCGAGGAGAAGACCATGATGGAAATGTTGAGTGACTCTCATATGCATTATTGTTGATCTAACAAAGAGCCCATATTGCTTTGTCTTTTCCTGTTGAATATTTGTTTTGCAGATTCCAGCTTAGTCCATGACATTCTTGCAATATGATTATTTTTATATCATTCGGTCGTGCAAGTGAAAGAAAATAATGACGATATTCAATTAAAACTTTGAACCCATAAATATCACATGAGTGTTAGCAATTGTGAAAGATTAAATGATAGTTGAGTATGTGGAGTTTGTTGAATCAAAGCTCTTACATAGACCCTTCCCGAAAATAAGATGAATTGCAATTGTTTGATGACTAAGAGCATGGTTTGTTAGTTTTCAAGAAAGTTTATGATCTATACTTTAACATGTGAATAGCTTGTTACTTGATCATGAGACGTTTTATGAGTTGAGCTACTGTTATGATATATAATGATGCTAGAAAAAGTGATTGGAACTATCATTGATCAAATTTATGCACTTGCTAGCATTCACACTTCATAAATTATTTCTTTTATCATTTAGCTACTCGAGGACGAGCAGGAATTAAGCTTGGGGATGCTGATACGTCTCCAACGTACCTATAATTTATGAAGTATTCATGCCATGCCTACAATAGTTTATATGATTTTGGTATGATTTGATTAGAACTAACCCAGACTGACGCTGTTTTCAGCAGAACTACCGTGGTGTTGTTTTTGTGCAGAAATAAAAGTTCTCGAAATGCGATGAAAATCAATGGATAATTTTTCTGGAATAAAAAATATACTGGAACAAAAATCTACCGGAGGGGAGTCCCGTGGGCCCCATGAGGGTGGGGGGCGCGCCCCTATGCCTTGTGGACTCCCCGTGGGGCCCATGACTTGTTCTTAATGCCAACCTCTCCTATAAATGCCCAAACCTTCAGAAAATAACCTAGATCGGAAGTTCTGCCGCCGCAAGCCTCTGTAGCCAGGAGAAATCAATCTAGGCCATCTCTGGCACCCTGCCGGAGGGGACCATCATCACCGGAGGCCATGGAGGAGCATCCCGGAGGGGCCATCATCGCCATGAAGGCCAAGGACCAGAGGGAGAACCTCTCCCCATCTAGGGGGAGGCCATGGAGGAGGAAGCACAAGGCGGAGAACCTCTCCTCCTCTCTCTCAGTGGCGCCGGAGTGCCATCGGGAGGGGAACCATCGCCGCGGTGATCGTCTTCATCAACATCACCATCCTCATCTATTTTACGCGGTCCACTCTCCCGCACCCTGCTGTAATCCCTACTTGAACATGGTGCTTTATGCCACATATTATGATCCAATGATGTGTTGCCATCCTATGATGTTTTGAGTAGATATCCTTTGTCTTTGGGTTGATTGATGATCTAGATTGGTATGAGTTGTATGTTTTATTTTGGTGCTATCCTATTGTGTCCTCCGCGTCGTGCAAGCATGAGGGATTCCCGCTGTAGGGTGTTGCAATACGTTCATGATTCGCTTATAGTGGGTTGTTTGAGTGACAGAACCATAAACCCGAGTAAGGGGGTTGTGGAGTATGGGATAAAGGGGACTTGATGCTTTAATGCTATGGTTGGGTTTTACCTTAATGATCTTTAGTAGTTGCGGATGCTTGCTAGAGTTCCAATCATAAGTGCATATGATCCAAGAAGAGAAAGTATGTTAGCTTATGCCTCTCCCTCATATGAAATTGCAATGACGACTACCGGTCTAGTTAACGATTGCTTAGGATAATTCCGCACACCGACCCATCATTATTCCACACTCGCTATTTATAATATTTAGTAATATATTCTAACTTTGTGATAACAACACCTACTTTTATGTTTTAGCTCTCCGATATCATGCAAAGTTATCCTCTTCATACCCACAACGTAGTTTTATTTCTCATTTCTAGTTGGAAGCAAACGTTCGTGTACGTAGAGTCGTATCATTGGAAGATAGGACTTGAGAGAATATTGATCTTACCTTTAGCTCCTTGTGGGTTCGACACTCCATAATATCACTTCCACCTTTGGGAATTGCTACGATGATTCCCTGCACTTGGGGATTATCAAGCTCTTTTCTGGGGCCGTTGCCGGGGAGCAATAGCGTGGGGTTGATATTCTTGTGTGTGCTAGTTTGCTTTCTTCACTAAGTAGATTTTGTTTTTACTTTTTGTTTCTATTTAGTTGTGGGTGAAACATACAAATTTTTTTAAAAGAATGAAAATACAAAAAAATTTACTTGCCTTTGATGCCTAAAAAGTTTTTCAATAAGAGAAGTGATTGGAAGATTATGCATTTAATAAGTGAGGGTCGACCTTGAGCACTTGTGTTCATGCTCATGGAAACAATGTAAAAAATTTCATGAAATATTCTCTGAAAATAATTATGTCCTTGTATATATCCATTGTATTATAAAAATAATGTGCCAAGATTTGGTTTTAGGATGATTAGATTGCCTGTTTACTATGTGCAGTACAAGAACATAAACGTTGGCTGTAGTGCGTGAATTTATATTTTTTACTAGAAAGTAAAATGGGTCTAAAACTTTTTGAACACTACTTCTGTACAATTTTTTCAAATTGTCATATTTTGTTAGAATTTTTTGGAGTCACAGAAGTTTACTAAACTTCCAGATTACTACAGATTGTCCTGTTTTTGACAGATTCTGTTTTCTATGAGTTGTTCGCTTATTTTGATGAATCTATGGGTAGTATCAGGGGGTATGAACCATGGTGAAGTTGGAATACAGTAGATATAGTTCTAATATGAAATTTGAATAAGTTTGCAACAGTACCTAAAGGTAGTGATTTGCTGTATTACACTAACGGATCTCACAAAGTTTTTGTTAAAGTTTTGTGTGTATGAAGTGTTCGAAGATCGAGGAGCTATCAATATGAGAAGAATAAAGAGAGGCAAGAGTTCAAGCTTGGGGATTCCCAAGGCACCCCAAGTAAATATTTCAAAGGATACTCAAGCATCTAAGCTTGGGGATGCCCCGGTTGGCATCCCATCTTTCTTCTTCAGCAAATATCGGTATACCTCGGTTTTTGTTGTGTTCAGATGATTTGTGTCCTTTGTGTTTTTGTTTTTCCTTTAAGAACCATTCTAGTATGAGATAGCCCTTCATTGAGTTATAGAATACTTAATGGGCTTCACTTATATCTTTTAAGTATGATCTTATAGAATTGCTCTTTGTGCTTCACTTAAATCTTTGGAGTATGGTTTTATAGAATGCTTCATGTGCTTTACTTATATATTTTGAGCTTGGATATTGGTTAGTCTATATTAATTGCAGAATGCTCCATGAACTTCACTTATATCTTTTGGAGTATGAATAATACTGTCATCTAAAGCGGGTTTGGAAGAGTGTCAACTTTAGGAATTAGTGATCCCACTATTCCGAATGAGAAGAATTTTGCTTATGTGGAGAGTGGAAAAATTTCTATGCTTGTAGATCATGAAAAGAATGCTTTATGTGATGGTTATATTGTTTAATTCATTCATGATGCTTCTGAAAATTATTGTGAGGGATGAATATATGCTTGTACGAGTTCCAATAATAACAGGTTTCCTCTCTATGTGCTTAAAGTTTTGAAGTTATACTTGTTTTGCCTTCCTATGCTAGTTGATTCTTGTTCCTATAAATTATGTGCTCACAAAATCCCTAGGCATAGGAAGTGGGTTAGATTTAAATGTGCTATTCATATTCTTCATGATGCTCTCTTTATGTTTCTTTTCTTTTCTTTTATGTGAGCATCATTGAAATCATCATGCCTAGCTAAAAGGCACTAAAGAAAAGCGCTTGTTGGGAGACAACCCAATACTTACCCTTACTGTTTTCCTGTGTTTACATGATTAAGCTACTGTAGTAATCATGTTTTATAGCTTTTTTTCAATAAAGTGCCAAGTAAGACCTTTGGGAAGACTTGGGTGAAAGTTAATGTGATCTTGCTATAAAAAACAGAAACTTTACGCTCACAAGATTAGCTGCCATTTTTTTATAGAAGAGTGCTTTTGAGTTTATTATTTTTGTAGAAGATTAACAGAAAAATTCCTCAGGTCCACCAATTTATTTCATAATTTTTGGAGTAGCATAAGTATGGTTTGTGTTCAGATCATTACAGATTGTTCTGTTTCTGACAGATTCTGTTTCCATTGTATAGTTTGCTTTTTTTTCTAGTTTCTATGGCTTATATTTCTCAATATAAATTGTAGAAATGATATGGTATAGTAGGAATTGTGTGAGAACAATTATGAACCTTGTATTTGGCAGTACCAAAGTGAATGATTTACTCTTTATCATACTAACCTTTCTCACGAAGTTCCGTTAAGTTTTGTGTGATTGAAGTTTTTAAGCTTTGGGTGACATATCGATATGAGGAGAATAAGGAGTGGAAAGACCCTAAGCTTGGGGATGACCAAGGCAAACCAAGATAATATTCAAGGAAGACTCAATCACCTAAGCTTGGGGATGCCCCGGAAGTCATCCCCTCTTTCGTCTTCGAAACTATCGGTATACCTTACTCGGAGCTATATTTTTATTCGTCTCATGATATGTGTTTTTCTTGGAGAGTATTTTCAATTTACTTGCTGTTTGAATAAAATCATTGGATCTGAAATCTTGAATGAAAAAGAATCATCTCATGGCTAGTTAATTATTTGACTACTCAGTGTTCCCCACTTATATCTTTTTGGAGTAGTTTGTCTTTTACTCACATGCTTCACGTATATCCTATGAGTAAATGGTTGAATGAATTGAATATCATAAATCTGAATTTATATACGTTTCATATGCTTATAACATGGGGAGTAATGACTTCACACAGAACAAGTATAGGTAGTAAACTTACTGAAAGTTAGCAAACGCAGAATTGGTCACTTGAACAATTCATGAAAGAATATTGAAGGAAGAGAGATTTCACATATAAATATGCTATCTTGGACATCTTTTGTAATTGTGAGCACTCATTAAAATATGACATGCTAAAAAGTTGATGTTGGATAAGGAAGACAACTTAATGCGTTATATTTTCTTGGATCATCCAACATGTTGAGCTTGCCTTTCCCTCTCATGCTAGCCAATTCCTTGCACCAAGTAGAGATACTACTTGTGCTTCCAAACATTCCTTAACCCAGTTTTGCCATGAGAGTCCACCATACCTACCTATGGATTGAGTAGGATCCTTCAAGTAAGTTGTCATCGATGCATGCAATAAAAATTGCTCCTTAAATATGTATGATCTATTAGTGCGAAGAAAATAATCTGAACTTGTGATAGGGAAGAAATAAAAGCAACGGACTGCATAATAAAGGTCTTTATCACAAGCGGCAATATAAAGTCACATTCTTTCGCATTAAGATTTTGTGCATCCAACCATAAAAGCGCATGACAACCTCTGGTTCCCTCAGCGAAGGGCCTATCTTTTGCTTTTATCTTCTACACTTATACAAGACTCATGGTGATCATCACCTTTCCTTTTTACACTTTTTCCTTTGGCAAGCACTTTGTGTTGGAGTGATCCGGATATATATATCCACTTGGATGTAGGTTTTCATAAATTATTATGGTTGACATTACCCTTGAAGTAAAAGGTTGGGAGGCGAAACTATAAGCCCCTATCTTTCTCCGTGTCCGATTAAAACTTTGAACCCATAAATATCACATGAGTGTTAGCAATTGTGAAAGATTAAATGATAGTTGAGTATGTGGATTTTGCTAAATCAAAGCTCTTAAATAGACCCTTCCCGAAAATAAGATGAATTGCAATTGTTTGATGACTAAGAGCACGGTTTGTTAGTTTTCAAGAAAGTTTATGATCTATACTTTAACATGTGAATCGCTTGTTACTTGATCATGAGAAGTTTTATGAGTTGAGCTACTGTTATGATATATAATGATGCTAGAAAAAGTGATTGGAACTATCATTGATCAAACTTATGCACTTGCTAGAATTCGCACTTCATAAATTATTTCTTTTATCATTTACCTACTCGAGGACGAGCAGGAATTAAGCTTGGGGGTGCTGATACGTCTCCAATGTATCTATAATATATGAAGTATTTATGCCATGTTTACAATAGTTTTATACGATTTTGGTATGATTTGATTAGAACTAACCCGGACTGACGCTGTTTTCAGCAGAACTACCGTGGTGTTGTTTTTGTGCAGAAATAAAAGTTCTCAGAATGCGATGCAAATCAACGGAGAATTTTTTTGGAAAATATAAAAAATACTGGAACAAAAATCTACCGGAGGGGAGTCCCATGGGCCCCATGAGGGTGGGGGCGTGCCCCTATGCCTCGTGGACTCCCCGTGGGGCCCCATGACTTGTTCTCGACGCCAACCTCTCCTATAAATGCCCAAACCTCCATAATATAACCTAGATCAGAAGTTCCATCGCTGCAAGCCTCTGTAGCCACAAGAAATCATTCTAGGCCCTCTTTGGCACCCTGCCGGAGGGGGCCATTATCACCGGAGGCCATGGAGTAGGATCCCGGAGGGGCCATCATTGCCATGAAGGCCAATTACCTAAGGGAGAACCTCTCCCCATCTAGGGGGGAGGCCATGGAGGAGGAAGCACAAGGGGGAGAAACTCTCCTCCTCTCTCTCAGTGGCGCCGGAGTGCCATCGGGAGGGGAACCATCGCCGCGGTGATCGTCTTCATCAACATCACCATCATCAGCACCATCCTCATCTATTTTACGCGGTCCACTCTCCCGCACCCGCTGTAATCCCTACTTGAACATGGTGCTTTATGCCACATATTATGATCCAATGATGTGTTGCCATCCTATGATGTTTTGAGTAGACATCCTTTGTCTTTGGGTTGATTGATGATCTAGATCGATACGAGTTGTATGTTTTATTTTGGTGTTGTCCTATTGTGCCCTCCGTGTCACGCAAGCGTGAGGGATTCCCGCTGTAGGGTGTTGCAATACGTTCATGATTCGCTTATAGTGGGTTGCTTGAGTGACAGAAGCATAAACCCGAGTAAGGGGGTTGTGGCGTATGGGATAAAGGGGACTTGATGCTTTAATGCTATGGTTGGGTTTTACCTTAATGATCTTTAGTAGTTGTGGATGCTTGCTGGAGTTCCAATCATAAGTGCATATGATCCAAGGAGAGGAAGTATGTTAGCTTATGCCTCTCCCTCATATGAAATTGCAATGACGACTACCGGTCTTGTTAATGATTGCCTAGGTTAAGTTCGCACACTGACACATCATTATTCCACACTCGCTATTTATAATATTTAGTAATATATTCTAACTTTATGATAACAGCACCTACTTTTATGTTTTAGCTCTTCGATATCATGCAAAGTTATCCTCTTCATACCCACAACGTAGTTTTATTTCTCGTTTCTAGTTGGATGCAAACGTTCGGTGTACGTAGAGTCATATCAGTGGCAGATAGGACTTGAGAGAATATTGATCTTACCTTTAGCTCCTTGTGGGTTCGACACTCCATACTTATCACTTCCACCTTTTGGAATTGCTACGGTGATTCCCTGCACTTGGGGATTATCATGGTGTCTCGGTCATGTCTGCATAGTTCTCGAACACGCAGGGTCTACTACTTAATGTTTGGTGGCAATATAAGTATAGTTGAGTCATTATGGTGGTTACCTAAGGTTGTTCAGAGTCCTAGATGAGATTCCGGATGTGACGAGGAACTCCAGAATGGTCCGGAGGTGAAGATCGATATATTAGATGTAGGGTATTGTAGTCTGGAATTGTTCTGGGGGCACCGGATGATGACCAGCGTCACCGAAAGGGGTTTCGAGGGCCCCTAGCAAGTGCTGGGGGCCCCATGGGCCAAGGGGAGGGGGCAAACCAGCTCACTAAGGGGCTGAGCGCCCCCTCACCCCATCTCATGTAACAGGAGGGTTGGGGCATTCCCCTAGGGCTTCCCACCTCCCGGCTTGGGGGCAAGTCACCCTAGGGAGACCCCATCTACCCTGGCCGCCGCCCCCCTAGGGGAAACCCTAGGGATGCCACCCCCTCCTCCCTTCGCTTATATATAGAGAGGTAGAGAGAGGGCAGCCACACCCGAAGAGCACATCTCCACGCAACGGTGCTGCATCTCCTCTCCCTCGCATCCCTCTTCCTCTTTGTAGTGCTTAGCGAAGCTCTGCTGAGATTCCGCCACCACCACCGCCACCACGGTGTCGTGCCACCGGAGGACTCGAGCTACTACTTCACCATCGCTCGCGGGATCGAGGAGGTGAAGGCGTCATCAAGCCGTACGTGTGTTGAACGTGGAGGTGCCGTCCGTTCGGCACTTGGATCGGGAGTTCGTGGGATGGATATTGATTGGATTGCGAAGACGCTTGACTACATCAACAACGTTTCTTAACGCTTCTTCTTAGCGATCTACAAGGGTATGTAGATGCAATCTCTCCTCTCGTAGATGGTCATCTCCTATATTGATCTTGGTGAGCGTAGGAATTTTTTTGTTTCCCATGCAACGTTCCCAAAAAGTGGTATCAGAGCTAGGACTATGCGTAGATGACATCACGAGTAGAACACAAAGGAGTTTGTGGGCGTTGATATTCAGATTGCTTCCTTCCTGGTCTTTTCTTGATTCGGCAGTATTGTGGGATGAAGCGTCCCGGACCAACTTTACATGTCCACGTACATGAGGCCGGCTCCATCGACACACATGTGACTTTGTTGCATAAAGATGGCTAGCGGGTGTCTGTCTCTCCCACCTTAGTTGAATCGGATTCGACAAAGGCGGTCCTTGTAGACGGTTAAATAGCAACTTGCATATCACCATTGTGGCTTTGCATATGTAAGAATCATTCTTGCTAGATACCCATAACAGTCACGTAAAACATGCAACAACAATTAGAGGACGTCTAACTTGTTTTTGCAGGGTATGTTGTGATATGATATGGCCAAATACATGATGAGATATATTTGATGTTTGAGATGATCATGTTTGTAATAGTTAATATCAACTTGCATGTCGATGCATACGGCAACCGGCAGGAGCCATATGGTTGTCTTTAATTATTGTATGACCTGCATGTCAATCATTAAGCGCTATGTAATGCTTTACTTTATCGCTAAGCGGTAGCAATAGTAGTAGAAGCATGGTTGGCGTGGCAACCCCGATGGCGGCACGATGATGGAGATCATGGTGTCATGCCGGTGACGATGGAGATCATGCCGGTGTTTGGTGATAGAGATCAAAGCACAAGTTGATGGCCATATCATGTCACTTATGATTTGCATGTGATGTTAATCCTTTTATGCATCTTATTTTGCTTGGACGACGATAGCATTATAAGGTGATCCCTCACTAAAATTTCAAGATAAAATTGTGTTCTCCCCAAGTGTGCACCGTTGCAAAAGTTCGTCGTTTCAAAGCACCACGTGATGATCGGGTGTGATAGACTCTACGTTCGCATACAACGGGCGCAAGCTAGTTTTGCACATGTGGAACACTTGGGTTAAACTTGATGAGCCTAGCATGTATAGACATGGCCTCGGAACACAAGAGTCCGAAAGGTCAAACACGAGTCATATAGTAGATATGATTAACATGGAGATGTTCACCGTTGAAACCACCTCATCTCACGTGATGATCGGACTTGGGTTGGTGAATTTGGATCGTGTTACACTCGGACAACAAGAGGGATGTCGATTTGAGTGCGAGTTCTTAGGTAATATGATTAATTGTACTCATTTATCCTGAACAGTAGTCTAAGTTATCTTTGCAAACTTATGTTGTAGATCAATGGCTCGCGTAGTAGCTCCCCTGAATTTCAATGCGTTCCTAGAGAAAGATAAACTGAAAGATGATGCAAGTAACTTTGTGGACAGGGCCCATAATCTGAGGATTATCCTCACGGCTTCCCATAACTCTTATGTCCTTGATGCACCGCTTGGTGCGCCACCCCCTCTAGTGACTGTGGATGTTGTGAACGCCTGGCAGTCGCGTGTTGAGTACTACTCAATGTTTAGTGTGCCATGTTGTATGGCTTAGAGCCGGGACTTCAAAGGCATTTTGAATGTCATGGAGCATATGAGATGTTCCATGAGTTGAAGTTTATCTTTGAGAATAATTCCCGGATCGAGAGGTATGAGACCTCCGATAAGTTCTATGCCTGCAAGATGGAGGAGAACGGGTGTGTCAGTGAGCACATACTCAGAATATTTGGGTACTACAATGTCTGGCTGAGTTGGGAATTCAGCTCCCGCCAGAGGCTGTCACTAGCAGAGTTCCTCAATCTCTACCACCTAGCTACAAGTGCTTTGAGTTGAACTATAACATGCAAGGGATGAACAAGTCAGCCTTCGAGCTATTTGTGATGCTGAAAGTCGCTGAGTCAGACATCCAGAAGGAGCATCAAGTGTTGATGGTGAATAAAACCACTAGTTTCAAGAAGAGCAAGGAAAGAAGGGAACTTCAAGAAGGGTGGCAAAGCAGTTGGTCCTCCCATGAAGAAACCCAAGGCTGGACCCAAGCCAGAAACTAAGTGCTTCTATTGCAAGGGAAGTGGCCACTGGAAGCAGAACTGCCCCAAGTATCTAGCCGACAAGAAGGGAGCCAACGTCAACAAAAGTATATATGATATACATTTTATTGATGTGTACCTTACCAACTCTTGTTGTAGTGCCTGGGTTTTTGATACCGATTCAGTTGCTAACATTTGCAACTCAAAGCAGGAACTGCGGAATAGAAGGAGGCTGGCAAAGGATGAAGTGACGATGCACGTGGGAAATGGTTCCAAGGTTGATGTGATCGCCGCCGGCACGCTCGCTCTTTGATTACCATCGGGATTAGTGATGAACCTGAATAATTGTTATTTAGTGCCTGCGTTGAGCATGAACATTATATCTAGATCTTGTTTAATGCGAGACGGTTACTCATTTAAATCAGAGAATAATGGTTGTTCTATTTATGTGGGTAATATCTTCTAAGGTCATGCACCCATTGTGAGGGGTTTATACTTATTAAATCTCGATAGTGATGATACACATGTTCCTAACATTGATGCCACTACCGCAGGATGCTGCTAACGCGACACGACGATCAGAGACCCATCGAGAAACTGTGTACGATGCAGTAATCGCAAATGGTGGTGTATGAAAACCGTCAAAAAAGGTGCAAAACGTTTGCGATGGATGCATCAAACACGGTTCAGATTTTAGTTGCGTGTGCGATTCAGGCCACACGGTTAACCCGTTCGAACTGTTTGCGATGAGGCAGAACAACAGAAATGGGCAGCCATATCAATGTGTGTGCGATATACGGCATACAATTTGCTCCGATGAACCGTTTGCTATTAGGGAGTGCAACATAAACGGTTAGACACATAAAGGTGTGTAGTATATAGGGCATACGGTTCACTCGAACGAACTATTTTCAATTAGTGAATGCAACAGAAACGGTTCAACTTAACATGGCAAATAGCCGACTCGGATGAACTGTTTGCGATGAGAATATACAACACACACGGTTAATACATTTAGTTCGTGGGTTATTCTGTGTGTACAAAAAACTTTGAAAAATGCAAACTAGTTGCTTGCGGTGGCTAGGAGTATCGCACACGATGCATCTGCGAGTACTCATGTGTGATGATTAGTAAGTTACACATGCATTTCCTTATGTTAACACTTGTGTGATAAATAACACGTGGCACCGGCTATGGTATTCGGGTTGTGTGTGTGCTCCACTTAGTCTTTCTGCGCTCCAGCGAATGCTTCCCGCGCTCCACATGGGTGAATTGTAAAATCCATGCCTATTCCCTCACCGGTTTCCCGCCACCAGCTAATGGCTTGCTGCATATAACCCAGGCGGCAACGCACTGCCGTGACACTCTGCAAAGATCTAGTCGTCATCCATCTACCATTAGTTATTCCAAGCATGCCAGGCAACGACCAAAGCTTCGACGTCGACGCCTACCTGCGTTACATCTTCAGCAAGGAGAATGAGTCAGAGCAGGTCGGGGAGCAAGAGCTTCATCGGCTGGTGCTGGCACCATGGCCCATCGGCAGCGATATCAGCGTCATAGTCCTTGGGAGCACAATCGACATATTGTAGAGGAGGTGTGATGAGCAGTTTGCCATCCACCATGCAGAAGATCCAGAGCTGCTCCGCGGCATGATCGACGACCCACCCGAAGAACCGCCGTCACCAGTGCTCAACGAGAGCCTGATGCCCCGCAAGGAATGGGCACAGGACCTCTGCGATTCAGTCAAGACAAAGGCAGCCTGCGGCTTCATCATTTCTCGCGGCGGCCGTGTCAACCTCGATCCCGATGATGTGGTGGCCGGCTTGAGCGCATCCTTGGCGGAGGTGACGTCCCCGACGAAGTAGAACATTTCCAACATGATATCTTGAGGATGCAGGTGATCAATCACGGAGGGCTTCTACATCAACACCATAGCCCCTCCGATGATGTGTGAGTAGTTTACCACAGACCTTCGGGTCCATAGTTATTAGCTAGATGGCTTCTTATCTCTCTTTGGATCTCAATACAAAGTTCTCCTCGACTTCTTGGAGATCTATTCGATATAACTCCTTTTGCGGTGTGTTTGTCGAGATCCGATGAATTGTGGGTTTATGATCAAGATTATCTATGAACAATATTTGAATCTTCTCTGAATTCTTTTATGTATGATTGGTTATCTTTGCAACTCTCTTCGAATTATCAGTTTGGTTTGGCCTACTAGATAGATCTTTCTTGCAATGGGAGAAGTGCTTAGCTTTGGGTTCAAACTTGCGTTGCTCGATCCCAGTGACAGAAAGGGAAACGACACATATTGTATTGTTGCCATCGAGGATAAAAAGATGGGGTTTATATCATATTGCTTGATTTTATCCCTCTACATCATGTCATCTTGCCTAATGCGTTACTCTATTCTTATGAACTTAAAACTGTAGACGCATGCTGGATAGCGGTCGATGTGTGGAGTAATAGTAGTAGATGCAAGGAGGAGTCGGTCTACTTATCACGGACGTGATGCCTATATACATGATCATGCCTAGATATTCTCATAATTATGCACTTTTCTATCAATTGCTCAACCGTAATTTGTTCATCCACCATAATACTTCTGCTATCTTGAGAGAAGCCACTAGTGAAACCTATGGCCCCCAGGTATATTTTCCATCATATAAGTTTCCAATCTAGTTTTACTTTGCAATCTTTACTTTCAATCTTTATAATAAAAATACCAAAAAATATTATCATCTCTATCAGATCTCACTTTTGCAAGTGGCCGTGAAGGGATTGACAACCCCTTTACCGTGTTGGTTGCAAGGTTCTTATTTGTTTGTGTAGGTACGAGGGACTTGCGTGTGGCCTCCTACTGGATTGATACCTTGGTTCTCAAAAACTAAGGGAAATACTTACGCTACTTTGCTACATCACCCTTTCCTCTTCAAGGGAAAAACCAACGCATGCTCAAGAGGTATTAAGAAGGATTTTTGGCGCTGTTGCCGGGGAGTCTACGCACAAGTCAACACATACCAAGTACCCATCACAAACTCTTATCCCTCACATTACATTATTTTCCATTTGCCTCTCGTTTCCTCTCCCCCACTTCACCATTGCCGTTTTATTCGCCCTCTCTTTCCGTTCGCCTCAATTCGCTTGCCTCTTGTGTCCCGTGTGCTGTCACGGCCAGTCTCTTATCTGCTCCCTTGTCTCCCAAGTTTGAAGTTCTTCACTTCAAACAAAGACAAGGAGAAAATTTGAAACATGCTTGGTATAGGATGATGGAATCTTATCGTAACTGCACCTTAGAGGTGAGTTTTAGAATCTTGCTTCGCAATATTTACGTTGGACTAAATATGTCCCATAGACAACTCTTGGATTGTGTTGCCAAAGGAAATTTTATTGAAATTGATCCCAGTATTGTCCATGAAATCATAGAGGGGGTAGTGGGAACACTACCTCAACAAAAGGGGCCACAACAAACCCAGGAAGAGACACAAGTTTTTGAAAAGATTTGTGAAGTAACTAAGATTTTACAAAAGTCTCTTGAACCTCTGAAGAGTGTTAGCGGACATCTTCACCGCATGAATATGTTGATTACCCTTTGCAATAAGCGGTTGGATTCTTTAGATCTAAAAATTTCTGAATATGAAGGGAAATGTAAAGAACCTCCCGGATTCAAGCATGATTCTGCTAAAAAATTAAAAGCCAGAGATGATAATACCTATATCTATCCTTGCCTTTATGCCTAGCTAGGGGCGTTAAACGATAGCGCTTGTTCGGAGGCAACCCAATTTTATTTTAGTTTCTTGCTTTTTGGTTATATTTAGTAATAAATAATCCATATAGCTTCTGTTTATATGTGGCTTTATGTTTTAGTTAGTGTTTGTGCCAAGTAGAGCCTTTGGGAAGACTTGGGTGAAGTCTTTTTTCATCTTGCTATAAAAAACAGAAACTTTAGTGCTCACGAGATTAGCTACAACGTTTTACTGGAGAGTGATATTTAGTTGATTCTTTTTGCAGATGATTAATATAAATTTCACACGTCCATCAATTTATTTTAGAATTTTTGGAGTTCCAGAAGTATGAGTTTGATACAGATTACTACAGACTATTCTGTTTTTGACAGATTCTGTTTTTCGTGTGTTGTTTGCTTATTTTGATGAATCTATGGCTAGTATTGGAGGTTATGAACCATAGGGAAGTTGGAATACTGTAGGTTTAACACGAATATATATAAAGAATGATTTCATTACAGTACCTTGAAGTGATGTTTTGTTTTCTTTCGCTAACGGAGCTCACGAGATTTTCTGTTAAGTTTTGTGTTGTGAAGTTTTCAAGTTTTGGGTAAAGATTTGATGGATTATGGAACAAGGAGTGGCAAGAACCTTAGCTTGGGGATGCGCAAGGCACCCCAAGGTAAAATCCAAGGACAACCAAAAATCCTAAGCTTGGGGATGCCCCGGAATGCATCCCCTCTTTTGTCTTCGTCCATCGGTAACTTTACTTGGAGCTATATTTTTATTCACCACATGATATGTGTTTTGCTTGGAGCGTCTTGTATGATTTGAGTCTTTGATTTTTAGGTCACCACAATCATCCTTGCTGTACACACCTTTTGGGAGATACACACATTGATCGGAATTTATTAGAATACTCTATGTGCTTCACTTATATCTTTTGAGTTAGATAATTTTGATCTTGTGCTTCACTTATATCTTTTAGAGCACGGTGGTGGTTTTATTTTATAGAAATTATTGATCTCTCATGCTTCACTTATATTATTTTGAGAGTCCTTCAGAACAGCATGGTAATTTGCTTTGGCTATAAAATTAGTCCTAATATGATAGGCATCCAAGATGGTTATAATAAAAACTTCCATATAAGTGCATTGAATACTAGGAGAAGTTTGATACTTGATGATTGTTTTGAGATACGGAGATAGTGATATTAAAGTTGTGCTATTTGAGTAGTTGTGAATTTGAGAAATACTTGTGTTGAAATTTGCAAGTCCCGTAGCATGCACGTATGGTAAACATTGTGTAACAAATTTGAAACATGAGGTGTTCTTTGATTGTCATCCTTATGAGTGGTGGTCAGGGACGAATGATGGTCTTTTCCTACCAATCTATCCCCCTAGGAGCATGCATGTAGTGCTTGGTTTTTGATGACTTGTAGATTTTTGCAATAAGTATATGAGTTCTTTATGACTAATGTTGAGTCCATGGATTATACGCACTCTCAACCTTCCATCATTGCTAGCCTCTTCGGTACCGTGCGTTGCGCTTTCTCACCTTGAGAGTTGGTGCAAACTTCGCCGGTGCATCCAACCCCGTGATACGATGCGCTCTATCACACATAAACCTCCTTATATCTTCCTCAAAACAGCCACCATACCTACCTATTATGGCATTTCCGTAGCCATTCCGAGATATATTGCCATGCAACTTTCCACCGTTCCGTTTATTATGACACGCTTCATCATTGTCATATTGCCTTGCATGATCATGTAGTTGACATCGTATTTGTGGCAAAGCCACCATGCATATTATTTCATACATGTCACTCTTGATTCATTGCCCATCCCGGTACACTGCCGAAGGCATTCATATAGAGTCATATTTTGTTCTAGTATCGAGTTGTAATCATTGAGTTGTAAATAGATAGAATTGTGATGATCATCATTAATAGAGCATTGTCCCAAATAAAAAAGATAAAGGCCAGATAAAACAAAAGGCCCAAAAAAAGAAAAAAAAAGAAAAGAACAAAAAGGGGAATAAAAAGGGACAATGCTACTATCCTTTGTACACACTTGTGCTTCAAAGTAGCACCATGATCTTTATGATTGAGAGTTTCTTGTTTTTTCACTTTCATATACTAGTGGGAATTTTTCATTATAGAACTTGGGTTGTATATTCCAACAATGGGCTTCCTCAAATGCCCTAGGTCTTCGTGAGCAAGCAAGTTGGATGCACACGCACTTAGTTTCTTTTGTTGAGCTTTCATACATTTATAGCTCTAGTGCATCCGTTGCATGGAAATCCCTACTCCTTGCATTGACATCGATTGATGGGCATCTCCCTAGCCCATTGATTAGCCGCGTCAATGTGAGACTTTCTCCTTTTTTGTCTTCTCCACACAACCCCCATCATCATATTCTATTCCATCCGTAGTGTTATATCCATGGCTCACGCTCACGTATTGCGTGAAAGTTGAAAAAAAGTTTGAGATTACTAAAGTATGAAACAATTGCTTGGCTTGTCATCGGGGTTGTGCAAGATGAGAGCATGTTGTCTGAAGAAAATGAAGCATGGCCAAAAGATATGATTTTGTAGGGATGAGCTTTATTTGCCTATGTTATTTTGAGAAGACATAATTGCTCGGTTAGTATGCTTGAAGTACTATTATTTTTATGTCAATATTAAACTTTTATGTTGAATCTTTCGGATCTGAACATTCCTGGCACAATAAATAAAATTACATTGAGGAATATGCTAGGTAGCATTCCACATCAAAAATTATGTTTTTATCATTTACCTACTCGAGGACGAGCAGGAATTAAGCATGGGGATGCTTGATACGTCTCAAACGTATCTATAATTTTTTATTGTTCCATGCTATTATATTATCAGTTTTGGATGTTTAATGGGCTTTACTATACACTTTCATATTATTTTTGGGACTAACCTATTACCCCAAGGCCCAGTGCAAATTGCTGTTTTTTTGCCTATTTCAGTGTTTCGCAGAAAAGGAGTCCAAACAGAATGAAACCTTCGGGAGCATGATTTTTGGAACAAATGTGATCCAAAGGACTTGGAGTGGACGTCAAGAAATGAACGAGGAGGCCACAAGGCAGGGAGGCACGCCTGCCCCCTGGGCGCGGCCCCCACCCTCCTGGGCCCCTTGTGGCTCCACCTACCTACTTCTTCCTCCTATATATACCCATGTACCACAAAACCAACTAGGAGCGCCACGAAACCCTATTTCCATCGCCGCAACCTTCTGTACCTGTGAGATCCCATCTTGGGGCCTTTTCCGGCGCTCAGCCGGAGGGGGAATCGATCACGGAGGGCTTCTACATCAACACCATAGCCCGTCCGATGGTGTGTGAGTAGTTTACCACAGACCTTTGGGTCCATAGTTATTAGCTAGATGACTTCTTCTCTCTCTCTTTGGATCTCAATACAAAGTTCTCCTTGATCTGCTTGGATATCTATTCGATGTAACTATTTTTGCGGTGTGTTTGTTGAGATCCGATGAATTGTGGGTTTATGATCAAGATTATCTATGAACAATATTTGAATCTTCTCTGAGTTCTTTTATATATGATTGGTTATCTTTGCAAGTCTCTTCGAATTATAAGTTTGGTTTGGCCTACTCGATTGATCTTTCTTGCAATGGGAGAAGTGCTTAGCTTTGGGTTCAATCTTGCGTTGCTCGATCCCAGTGACAGAAAGGGAAACAACACGTATTGTATTGTTGCCATCGAGGATAAAAAGATGGGGTTTATATCATATTTCTTGAGTTTATCCCTCTACAACATGTCATCTTGCCTAATGAGTTACTCTGTTCTTATGAACTTAATACTCTAGATGCATGTTGGATAGCGGTCGATGTGTGGAGTAATAGTAGTATATGCAGGCAGGAGTCGGTCTACTTGGCACAGACGTGATGCCTATATACATGATCATGCCTAGATATTCTCATAATTATGCACTTTTCTATCAATTGCTTGACCATAATTTGTTCACCCACCATAATACTTATGCTATCTTGAGAGAAGCCACTAGTGAAGCCTATGGCCCCCGGGTCTATTTTCCATCATATAAGTTTCCAATCTATTTTTACTTTGCAATCTTTACTTTCAATCTTTATCATAAAAATACCAAAAAATATTATCATCTCTATCAGATCTCACTTTTGCTAGTGGCCGTGAAGGGATTGACAACCCCTTTACACTAGTAGAAAAAGGGTCAAACGTGAAGCACATTAGTGCCGGTTTGAATTTGAACCGGCACTAATGTATACATTAGTGCCCGTTGCAACGGCTAGCCGGGCCGCTTTCATTAGTACCGGTTCGTGGTGAACCTTTAGCACCGGTTCGTGCCACGAACCGGTACTAATGAGAGTGGTGGCAGGATGTTGTCAGACTGGGGCCCCTCCAGCCCCTTTTGTACCGGTTCTTTGCACGAACCGGTACTAAAGGTCGTCCTACATAAACCTTTCATCCACCCGAGCTCGCTCTGTTCTTCCCCTTTCCCCTCTCCTCTCTGTTCTTCCCCTCTTCCACTCAAGCTCATCACACATTTTGCCCAAAATTTGTCAAGATTTGAAGGCCCCATCCATTCAAATGATCACAAAGGTTAGCAACTTTGTCCTTTCATCTCTCATTGCTAGATTAGGTCTTGCAATGCTTTATATAGTGATTAATTTGTGAGTTTAGTAATTTGGGAGGAAATATATATATATATGTATATATGTGCTAGTATTTGATTTATATGCAATCTGAGGTCAAAAATAACACTTAGTTTGCATATGTAGGTGTGGTTTACTTAGTGACTTCTAAATCTCCATCGTAACCACCGTCGATCGCCCGCACCGTCCCCTCGCTGGCACCACCTTGTGGTGAGCCTCTTGTTCATGAAATTTTATATAAAAATTGATGTTTGTGTGATTTGGATATATAGTTACTCATATAATTATCTTACCCGTATGTTGTTTGTTATACATATAGTGCCATGGTTTTGATATCCGTCCCCGTCGGCCCTCGTCCTTGTGGTATGCCCATCAAGTTGACATAGATATTTTTTCTAGGAGGTATGTCAACCGGAAATTCCAACCGACCCTATTGTCGAGAGGTTAAATTTAGTTGAAAGAGAAAACAAGTACTTGAAAGAAAAATTGAAAAGAATTGAGGGGGAGAAGATGGAATTGGAGTTGCATGTTGCCGATGTCGTCGATGATCACAAGATCAAGATGGAGAAAATGCGCTTGAAGATTAGAAAGATTAGAAAATATGCCATCGATAGTGAGGCTTGGTATCATTATGCTGTTGGATCAATTCTTACCTTAGTTGCGATCTTGATCGCATTTGTTGTTGCATTTAAATGCTTTAGCTAGAGAGTTATTTTTTTGTTGCATTTAAGTGTTGTATGAACTTTATGTATGAACTTTATGTATGAACTTGTATTAATTTGGTCTATTCGGTGTTGTGTAATGAAGATGAGCCGGCAATGGATGTACGATGACCAATGCTCTCCCCAGTTCGTTGAGGGAATGCATACTTTTCTGCTTGCGGCTGAGGCAAACAAGCGGGCGTATGGTTTTATGCCTTGTCCATGTGTTGGCTGTAAGAATGGTCACAATTACTCTATGTCAAGAACCATTCACGTCCACCTGTTTGATCCGGTTTCATGCCCCACTATAATGTTTGGACCAAGCACGGAGAAAGAGGGGTTATGATGGAAGAAAATGAAGAAGAAGAGGACGATGACAGCTATCCTGGCCATGGGTTCCCTGAATACGATGATACAACAATGGGGGATGAAGATGAGCCGGTAATGCGGGAAGAAGCTGAGCCGGCAATGCGGGAAGAAGCTGAAGAAGAGGCATCAGATGAGCCCGTTGATGATCTAGGTTGGGCCATTGCCGATGCAAAGAGAAACTGCGCAAGTGATTTGGAGAAGAAGAAGTTGCAGCGCATGTTAGAGGATCACAAAAAAATTGTTGTACCCGAATTGCGTAGGTGACAAGAAAAAGCTGGGCACGACACTGGAATTGCTGCAATGGAAGGCAGAGAATGGTGTATCTGACAAGGGATTTGGAAAGTTGCTGGTAATGATAAAGGATATGCTTCCAAAGAACAACGAATTGCCCGAGAGTATGTACGGAGCAAAGAAGGCTGTCTGCCCTCTAGGGTTAGAGGTGTAGAAGATACATGCATGCCCTAATGATTGCATCCTCTACCGCGGTGAGTACGAGGATTTGAACGCTTGCCCGGTATGTGGTGCATTGTGATATAAGATCAGCCCCGATGACCCTGGTGATGTCGAGGGCGAGCGCCACAGGAAGAAGATTCCTGCCAAGGTGATGTGGTATGCTCCTATAATACCACGGTTGAAACGTTTGTTCCAAAACAAAGAGCATGCCAAGGCGATGCGATGGCACAGAGAAGACCGTAAGAAAGACGGAAAGTTGAGAGTACCCGCTGACGGGTCGCAGTGGAGAAAAATCGAAAGAATGTATGGGAAGGAGTTTGCAGATGACGCAAGGATCGTATGGTTTGGTCTAAGCGCAGATGGCATTAATCCTTTTGGGGAGCAGAGCAGCAACCATAGCACCTGGCCTGTGACTCTATGTTTGTATAACCTTCCTCGTTGGTTGTGCATGAAGCGGAAGTTCATTATGATGCCAGTGCTCATCCAAGGCCCTAAGCAAACCGACAACGACATTGATGTGTACCTAAGGCCATTAGTTGAAGAACTCTTACAACTGTGGAACGGAACAGGTGTACGTGCGTCGGATGAGCACATGGGGGAAGAATTTGACCTAAAGGCATTGCTGTTCGTGACCATCAATGATTGGCCTGCTCTCAGTAACCTTTCAGGACAGACAAACAAGGGATACCGCGCATGCACGCACTGTTTGGACGATACCGACAGTATATATTTGGCTAATTTTAAGAAGAATGTGTACCTGGGACATCGTCGATTTCTTCCGAGCAGGCATCCCGTAAGAAAGAAAGGCAAGCATTTAAAAGGTGAGGCAGATCACCGGACGAAGCCTCGCCACTGTACTGGTGCTGATGTACATAATATGGTCGAGGATTTGAAGGTGGTCTTTGGAAAGGGTCCTGGTGGACAACCTGTTCCGAATGACGCTGACGGACGCGCACCCATGTGGAAGAAGAAATCTACATTTTGGGACCTGCCCTATTGGAAAGACCTGGAGGTCCGCTCCGCAATCGACGTGATGCACGTGACAAAGAATCTTTGTGTGACCCTGCTTGGCTTCTTGGGCGTGTATGGGAAGACAAAAGATACACCTGAGGCATGGGAGGACCAGCAACGTATGCACGGAAAAGACGACATACATCAGGGTCATGCAAGCTACGCTCTTACCAAAGAAGAGAAGGAAATCTTCTTTGAATGCCTGCTCAGTATTAAGGTACCGTGTGGCTTCTCGTCGAATATAAAGGGAATAATAAACATGGCAGAGAAAAAGTTCCAGAACCTAAAGTCTCATGACTGGCACGTGATTATGACGCAACTACTTCCGGTTGCATTGAGGGGGCTTCTACCGGAAAACGTTCGATTAGCCATTGTGAAGCTATGTGCATTTCTCAATGCAATCTCTCAGAAGGTAATCAATCCAGAAATCATACCAAGGTTAGAGAATGATTTGGTGCAATGTCTTGTCAGTTTCGAGTTGATGTTCCCACCATCCTTCTTCAACATCATGACGCACTTCCTAGTTCACCTATGCGAAGAGATTAACGTTTTGGGTCCTATATTTCTACACAATATGTTCCCCTTTGAGAGGTTCATGGGAGTCTTAAAAAATATGTTCATAACCGTGCTAGGCCAGAAGGAAGCATCTCCAAGGGCCATCAAAATGAGGAGGTCATTGAGTTTTGTATTGACTTTATTCCTGACCTTAAGCCGATTGGTGTTCCTGAATCGTGACATAAGGGCAGACTGGATGGAAAAGGCACGCTAGGAGGGGAAGAAATAATATGTATGGACGGACATTCTCTCACTGAAGCACACTACACAGTTCTACAGAATTCCGCCTTGGTGGCTCCGTATATGGATGAACACAAGAATTTGCTACGCTCCAAACACCTGGAGCGGTCTGATGACTGGATTACACGTGAACAAACCAGGAGTTTCGCGAGCTGGTTGCAGACACGTACCATGCATGACACCTCTATTGAAGATGACCTGTACTTGCTGTCCCAGTTACCATCTTCGAATATAACGACTTTCAAAGGGTACGAGATAAATGGTAATACATTTTACACGATCGCCCAAGATAAGAAGAGCACCAACCAAAACAGTGGTGTCCACTTTGATGCAGAAACCAAGACGGGAAAGGAAACATATTATCGTTATATACAGAACATATGGGAACTTGACTACCGACGTGGTTTGAAGGTCCCTTTGTTTCGGTGCAAATGGGTCAATATGACACGAGGCGGGGTAACGGAAGACCCGCAGTACGAAATGACAACAGTGGATATCAACAATCTTGCGTATGCAGACGAACCATTCGTCCTAGCCAATGATGTGGCACAGGTTTTCTATGTGAAGGACATGTCTACCAAGCCAAGAAAAAGAAAAGATAAGGAAGCGAATGCATCGTATGATGAGCCATAGCGGCACATAGTTCTTTCTGGGAAGAGAAACATCGTGGGAGTGGATGACAAGACAGACAAGTCAGAAGATTATGAAAAGTTTGATGAAATTGCTCCATTCACAGTGAATATTGACCCGAGCATCCCGTTAAATGATGAAGATTTTCCATGGTTACAACGCAAAGGGACACACACAAAGAAAAAGTTTCACACCCAAAGATCTGTGATGTGATCAGCTTCACTATCATCACTTTCTTCTGTGTTTCACACCCAGAAGGGAATCTCTGTAATAGTTAGGGTAGTTATGTGTTTTGGCATTTGAAACGGGAAGAAATTTTATGTGCAAACAAATTCTTTCATGCCTTTACTGATTTTTAAAGTTAAGTTATGCACAAACTAGTGATTCACACTAATTTCAAATAATTCAAAATTTAAACTATTCAAATTTGAAAATTATGGGCACTAACAGAAAGTTTGTAATTTTTTGTACCTAAAGCAAAAATATTCACAAAGAAACTCTAAATACAAAAAAAACAACTCAAAAATAAATAAAGCAAAAAAAGCCTGCCTACTAGGCCAGAGCGGCCTGCATACGACTAGAAACCCAACCTGTTGTTGGGCCAGGATGCAGGCCCGCAGAGGCCCAGTAGGCCCACAGGGCAGCACAGAACATGTAGGCCCAGTAGGCCTGCTTTGGAGAGGAGCTCGAGAGAGCTACCGCACGGGGGTTTATAAACCAGTGCGGTCGCCCCTCGGCTAGCGAGGTGGGACTAAACTTGCCGCACCGCACCTGCGCTAGCGCACCCCCTTTATTACCGGGTCATGGCACCAACCGGTACTAAAGGGGGGCCTTTAGTACCGGTTGGAGCCACCAACCGGTACTAAAGGGGGTGCCTTCCTGCCGCTTGGCCTGGCCAAAACAGGCCTTTAGTACAGGTTAGTGCTCCAACCGGTACTAAAGGCCCCTCCTATATAAACAACACTTACGAAAATTTCAGTTTCTCATCTGGTTCTTCTCCTCTGCACTGTCGCCCGCCGCCCCCGTATGTCTCCATCCCTCGTCGCCACCCCTGTCGCCGCCCCGTCCCCGTCGTCGCCGCCCCGTTGTCCCCGTCCCCGTCATCACTGCCGCCCCGTCCCGCGTCGTCCCCGTCCCCGGCGTCGCCGCCCCGTACGTCCCCGTCGTCGTCGCCGCCCCGGCCCGTACGTCCCCGTCCCCGTCGTCGCCGCCCCGTCCTTGTCCCCGTCGTCGTCATCCCCATCGTCGCCGCGCCCGTCGCCTTCCCCGTCGTCGCGTGCCCCCGCCCCGTCGCCGCCCCCCGTCGCCCCGGTGAGCGCGCACACACACACACATACATTTTTTCTTCTGTTTTTTAGTTATAGAAATAGTTTTAAATGTTAGAACTGTTAGAATTGTTAGAAACGTTAGAATTGTTAGAATAGTTAGAAATGTTAGAATTGTTAGAAATTTTCCTGTTTTTTAGTTATAGAAATAGTTATAAAAAAGTTAGAATTGTTAGAAATTTTTCTGTTTTTAGTTATAGAAATAGTTATAAAAAAGTTAGAAATTTTTCTTTTTTTAGTTCCAGAAATATTAGAAATGTTATACAAATGTTAGTTATATATATAGAAATGTTATAATTTTTTTTCTTCTGTTTTTTAGTTATAGAAATATTAGAAATGTTAGTAATATATAGCATTGTTAGAAATGTTAGTTATATAGAAATGCTAGAAATTTTAGTTATCAAAATCCAATCATTAAAAAAATGTTACTTTTTGCGGGCATATAGCTAGTATTTGTTCTCGACGATGCCCGACCCGCATCCTCGCCGTCGACACGTCCGCGACGACGTCCGGCTGACCCATGTCCGGGACTGGGCTCCACCGGGCTGGCACTGGGAGGTGCTGCCTGGAGGGGCACGCCGCTTGATGAGGAACCCGGCCCCGGGTCCCGTCGTCGACCCTGATCTCGTTTGGTGCCGTTCGTGTGGGCCAGTTTCGGTGCGGAGGGAGACGGCCCCGCCGGAGGTGGTATGTCGCCGTGTCAGGGAGGAGGATGAGCACGTCCATCGCTACATGGTTGCGTTAGAGGGCGGCAGGTTCTCCAATACCTGGCAGTTTCTTCAGGGATCTCATTTCAACTATGATCCTGTGAGGGTTCCTTCTCTTTGGGTGTCCACCGCCCGCGCCGCAGGAACCGCGAGTGTCCTAGATTCTTCTATAGTATTCGATCTTTATTAGCTACCTAGCCAGTGATGTATTCGATATTATATCTATTATTAGAGATGAAGTATTCGAGATTATATCTATTATTCGAGACGATGTATTCGAGATTATATCTATTATTCGAGACGATGTAATTTGAATACTAAATTGTTTTATATTTCTTTTGGATTAGTTAAATAAAATCTATGGCGGACAATACTGGCAGAGAGGGAGAACAGACCCTGTTTGATATGATATGCCATCCTCGTGGGCCAGATGATGATCAGAATGAAGAAGATTATGACAGCTCCGAATTTCTAAACAACACCGAAGAGGGTGATATGATATTCGATCACGACCACCGAATTGATGAAGTCATGAACTACGATTATGATGATGACGAAGAAAATGTTGATCTTGAAACAACAAAGACCGGTGAGGTATATATATTTATATAAGCAGGCATCTGGTGATCATCACATGTTTTAAATGAGTTGAGGATATATATTAACGAATCAATCTTTCTTCTTTCAGCCATCCGGATCGAGCAAATCTTCAGGAAACAGGATGAAACGAGGCCTGAACAAAAAGTTGAAGGAGGGCGTAAAGTACAATATCGAGGCAATCAGACCTAATGGCGAACCATTGGCGCCTAAGAAGATTGCGGACAAGTTCGTTCATCAGTGCGGAGTTCTTGTGAAGGACCAACTCCCGATCTCCATTCAAGAATGGAGAGAGCCAGCAAAGCCACGTCCAAATGTTACTTTTGTCGACGACAGACAAAAAAGTCTGCTTTGGGATACTCTCATGGAACATTTCACCCTACCAGATCATTTCACAGATGCAGATGTGGAGAAAGTCAAGGACGCCGCTCTTAGGAAGATGGTGGTTGCATTCAACAACCACAAGAATCGTGTATGGGACAAGTACATCAAGGATGGAAGAAAGACTCCAGTATTCGAGGGAAGACTAGAGAATCAAAGTGCTCATTGGGACGATTTTGTGAAATTCAAGGATTCAGAATTAGCTAAGGAACGGTCGAGAATAAACAAGAAGAATGCCGAAAAAAGGATAAGTTCCATAAGCTGGGGCCAGGTGGCTACGCGGTGGCAATGCCTAAGTGGGATAAGTCTGAGAAAGAGATGGAGGATGCAGGTGTCACTCCGGTTACTAAGAGCTGGCCCCCAGGTGCAGGACTTGGTTCTGTGCACACGGGGGGGAGTTGGACCCGAAGACAGGCAAAGTTTCGACGAAGGCATGTCTGAACGGAGCCGACGATAAGATACTTGTTGCAATAGAAGAGGCTCGAACGGGGGTGTTCTAGCCCAGCAGAGATAACGACAAGCTTACGCGTGCCCTGGGAAATCCTGAACACCCGGGAAGAACACGAGGCAAGGGCGCTATTCCATGGTATGAGAGGTTTTCGTACTGGAACGCCGACTACAGAACCCGTGCGAGAAGGAAGATTGCGGAGGAGAAGTAGAGGAAGATGGAGGATGAGAAGAGGAAGCTGGACTATGAACGCCTTCAAGGCCTAGAATCAAAGCACGCAGACTTGGCAGTCAAATTCCAGCGGCAGCAGGAGCTGATCGACTCACTTAGCCAGCAAAGGGGGTCTCAGCAGCTGCAACAGCTAGTGGATGATCCAGCATTGGATACCACCGCCCCATCCATGCCGAGAAGCAGCATGGGTTCCGCCTCATTTGACGCAATGCTGGATAGATACCCCGTGGAGGATATCATGGGGAACACTAACTGCGAGCTACACTTCAAAATGAAGAACATATCCATGAAGGTGGCGGACGTCGTTGCTTATACAAATTCCCCCGATGCAACCTTCCATTGCAACCCGATTCCAGCAGGTTATGCTCGTGTTGTGGTTGATGAGGTGGTGGACCAATATTCGGGGCTAGAGCTTGACATTCCTGGAGGTGACGAGGAGCACACACTCGGAGAGGCCAAACATCGTATCATCCTATGGAGAAAGAATTGCATCATCTTTCGAAGGCCACTGACACTGCGTCACCCGACTCCTCGTCGAAGTCCGCCACTGAGTCAGCAGACTCCCGCTCCTCCAAGTCTGGCAAAGTGTCAGGACACTCCTCCTCCAAGTCCGACACAACGTCAGACGTCCACTCCTCCTCCATGTCCGGCACAACCTCAGGCAACTCCTTCTCCAAGTCCGGCACAGCTTCAGGCCACTCCTCCTCGTCCAACTCAGCCCCATCAGCCGTCTCCGCCGCCTCAGCAATCGCAGAAGAGACACCCTGTATCTATGGTGCGTAGCGGTACGAGTCGAGGTCATAGTATAGGAAGTACAGGCGGAGGCAAGGGATATAAATATGGTCCAAGCCTCACTACTCCTCTTCCTCAGAGGGCTTATGACAGGACCGAGGAGCAAACCAATGCCATAGTGTGGGCAGAAGTCGACGCCCATTTTGGACCGAAACCGCCACCGCCGCCAAGGGAAAAAGTGCCTGTGGAAAAGATTGACCACTTCATTCGTATGGCTCAACCACCAGCTTCTAAGCCTATTGACACAGACTATGAGCGCCACATCAGGAAGTTAAATCGAGCACGTCTACAGAAGGAGGCGAGCTCGAGCTCGAGCAAACAACAAGCAGCTGTCAAAAAATGCGGGAAAACCGTTGCCCAGCTGGGAGAACAGGTGGCGCAATCGACCCCCCGCTTGTTCTGCCAACAACACGTGACAGTACGCGCGCCAAATATTATTGTCGGCAAACAGTTTACGTTCCCGAGGTGGGCGATGTGGTAATAACCCAGGAGCATACAATGTAGGCTGAAATTCTCAACATCGCTGTTGGACAATTCCTCGAGATCGAGGACATGCCTGTGCTTAGAGAGGAGGAAATAAAATGGAAATATGTCCGGGGCGAACCTTTGGTCAAGCCAGAAGAGGTCAAGAAGCTCCCAACGAGAATGTATGAATTGCATCAATGGTACATGGACATTACCAAGAGATCCAATCGAGAGTCCCTCATGGTGCAAGTCAAGAAGGATCATTACTACCATTAGAAAGCTGTGACCGTTGAGTATTGTGAACTGTTTCAGTTATACAATCAAGACGCACTCGACAAATCTATGGTCAGTTGTTATTGTCTGTAAGTGATTTCTTTCTGTAATTTAAGTCTCAAGCTAGCTATAGTGATCCTTTTGATCAATCATTACCTGTAATTATCCTCACTATATTCTTTTCTGTGGTATTATGCAGGATGAAGATGTATGAAATGAGAAAAGGTGGATGCTATGGCATTGGGTTCATTGACCCAAACACCGTTAATGAATACACATGGAAAGTAAATCCACATCATGAAAAGCAGGTAGAGGACAACATGCTAGAGTTCTTGAAGCGCCTCAAATAGAATGAAGATATACTACTTCCTTACAACCAGTGAGTCACACTGTCTTGTACTACAAATTCTCTGTTTTGCCTACTAGCTAGCTACATGTTTTTGCTTACATATGCCCTCTTAATTAAGACATGCAAACGTGTGTGCATGCAGATTTCACTGGATCTTGTGTATCATTAAAGTTGACGCCGGAACAGTTGAAATATTGGACTCACTACTTAAAAAACAAAGTGACTATAACATCTTGTTTGGGATAGTCAACAGGTAATTTCAATCATTATTAACTATATATCTCGGCCTATTTAGTTCGTCATTTCATGATATGAACTAGTTAATTAATAACCCCTTTATTCATTTTCTTTGTCGGCGGGCAGGGCTTGGGCAAGGTTCATCAGCGTCACGGAAGGCGAATGGAAACAAAAGCTGAAATGGTTTTGACCCAAGGTATGTAATTAAGTAGTACTAGCTAGCTAGCTAGCCGCCACCTCTTTAATTATCATGCTTGATTAATTATTATCTGATCAAATTCCATTCTTGTAAAAGCCCTGAAGCAGGCGCAGGGGACTGATCTGTGAGCATTCTCCGTTTGCGAGAACATTCGCATGATGGCGTCCGAAAGGAGCAGATCTCAAAGATAGGAATGAGTACGCTTGTCAGAACACTATTCACAATTTTTAAACCATTATCAATATCTAGTCACACAACTAATACACATGCATATTGATCTCCTTCTTAACAGTTCACAGAGGTGCGGGACAAGCTCCTAGAAACGGAGCGCGTAGAAGCACTTCAAGAGGAAATAGCGGGATTTTTGCTCGACCAGGTCATAAATTCATAGGGAGAATACTATTACCCGCTACCGCCCCCATGAACCACTTCCAATTGTCATCGTGCTCCGAAGGCACCAATTAGGCTGATGCCACTGGCTCCGAAGGCAACATGCATATGTAGGAGAAATTGTATATAGCTATACATGTGTGTATGTGTGAATTAATATGGTGGTTTGTGAGACATTGATGCTATATATATATATGATTGGTTCTACTAGAAATTCTATTTATATATATATATATAGATATATATGCATAATGTGTACAATGTGTAGTATCGTAAAATACCAGCAAACGAAAAAGAATTAAAATGGAAAACACAAAATTAAATGAAAAAGAAATCATAAAACCAAAACCCCCCCAAACCTTTTAGTACCGGTTGGTGTTACCAACCGGTACTAAAGGGCTCCCGGCCCTCGGAGCTGGCTCGTGCCACGTGGTTGCCCTTTAGCACCAGTTCGTGCTGAACCGGTACTAAAGGGGGGGGGGGCTTTAGTGCCCACACTTTAGTGCAGGTTATGGAACCGGCACTAAAGGGCCTTACGAACCGGTGCTATTTCCCGGTTCTGCACTAGTGTTAGCGTGTTGGTTGCAAGGTTCTTATTTGTTTGTGTAGGTATGAGGGACTTGCGTGTGGCCTCCTACTGGATTGATACCTTGGTTCTCAAAAACTAAGGGAAATACTTACACTACTTTGCTGCATCACCCTATCCTCTTCAAGGGAAAAACCAACACATGCTCAAGAGGTACCAGTGTGCGATAGACCAGCTAGCTACAAATATAAAAAAACTAGCCACCTTGAGCATTGCAAAAATCAGCAGATCCGTGCCACTTTTCCTTATTATCACACACGCATATTGTTATTGGACCGTGCACAATCTTGGGCACTCCCACCCCACATCAATTCCTTTACCCAAATTTTAGTAGCCATCGTACTTCAACCGTCGCCCACACTCCTCCTGCACCGACCTTATAGTAAATTTTTTAGCAGCCGAGGCATTTGAACTGTCGCCCTCCCTCGTCCACCACCATCTCCACCCACCATTACTAAAATTTTCAGTAGCTGTGGCATATCCTCAAACACCACCCCTCCCCTCCACAGTCCCCCACCCGCCCCCCTTCGAACCCTAGCTCGCCGCCGCCGCCGCCACCAACCCTGCCGGTCTGCTCGTTCCTCCTAGCTTAGATAATAATGTTCAGGTTATCCAACAATTCCCATACCATCGCCCCACTCTCCTGAGTTTTTAGATGAGGCCTGTGGTGTCCCCTCCCCGCCGGATCCACATCCCCTGCTCCATAATGTCGCAGCCTAAGCTCGACCACGTATCCCGGGGAGCCCAGCGAGCGTTCGGCCAAGAAGAGGTTTATCATGGCCTCTCCGGCGGACGTTGGCGAGGTGGCCACTGTTCGCCCCGACCTGTTGATCCCGGAGCAGCACGCGGCCGCAGAAGCCGGCGAAGACATTGACTACGTTGTCATGCCGAAGGCTTCATGTCAGCGGGCTAGCGTATTACTGTATCTCGGGAAATCTGGCTACTACATCAAGCTCGTCCACACCGACGGCTTCACGCGGGCCATGTCACGGGTTAAGTGGTACATCCCCAACCCCTCTGGTTCAACCGCCATCGATCTATTCGACGGCCCTGCCGCAAATCTCCTTCGCCAAGAGGTTAAGGATTTGCGAGCTTTATACGCCATCGAGCCCATTTTTCACTTCTGAAGGACACGTTCTACGGTGGCGGCTTGGGATCCTCAATTGCCAAGTCAGATCTCATCGACTATGACCATGACCACGAGGAGGGCACCCATGAAGGTTCTTCCAAGGTGAAACAACCCATCTATGACATCAGAGATCGCACCATGGGTCTGTGCTCTTCCAACTGGAAGGATCCCGTCAATGAAATGTGAGGCAACATTCTATCAGCAGATATTACCTTTTCTAGCTTGCCAACCCGTACCCTTTATTGTAGTAGCATTTTCCGTGCGGTGCTTTAACTGTGTCATGTTTAATTATTTCAGTTATGCAAAAATGTATTGTTCAATAGGTCTATATGATGCTTAAGTATGAATTTTCCACTTTAGTTTCACGAATGGCTATATTTGGTTGTTTATAGTGAGTAGATGCCTTGTTTATCTGTATTTGGTTGTTAGGTTGGTTGGAGTGAGCATTTTTTTAGTTATCGAGCAGATGCCTTGTTTATCTGTATTTGGTTCTTTGTTTGGTTGCAGTGAGTATTTTTCCAGTTATCAAGCAGATGCCTTGTTTATTTGTATTTGGTTGATAGGTTGTTTTTTTAGCATTTCTCCAGTTATCAAGCAGATGCCTTGTTTATCTGTATTTGGTTGATAGGTTGCTTTTTTTTAGCATTTCTCCAGTTATCAAGCAGATGCCTTGTTTATCTCTATCTGCTTGTTAGGTTGGTTGGAGTGAGCATTTGTCCGGTTTTCAAGCATATGCCATGTTTATCTGTATTTGCTTGTTAGGTTGGTTGCAGTGAGACTCTGTCTAGTTTTCAATGGCTATATTTGGTTGTTATACTGGTCATTTATGCCTTGTTTATTTCACTCATTAACAATGTGTGGTTCATTATGTGCAAGTCAGAATTGTGCCGCTCGACTACATCAATACCAGTTTGAACGGCTATATTTGGTTCCAGTTATTCCTGGTGTAGTTAACACACGCCCTTTATTTTCAGTTTTACTCATTTATCCAGTGTGATGTTTAAGCATTATCTACGTTCTATTCATTTTCAACAATACCAGTTTGAATTGCAATATTTGATGGCTGTTAAGCCTGCTGTCGGTAACATTTCCTTCCATTCTATATCTACTTTAACAGCATGCTGAAACCAACACATTCAAGCTATCATTTGGAGATTATGTTGTTTACCTTTGCTATATTTTTTTATGTTAAGATTGCTGTACTTATCATGCCTTTCCACTACTTATGCAGGACAACAACAGGAGTGGCCACCATTTTCCGACGAGGTTAGCTTCATCCCTCGGCTTGTACTCCCCCGTCATTCCATAATGTAGTGCATATAGATCGAGGCCTGGACACTAGTTAGCTTCTAATATTGACTTGCTGCTTGTAGGTACATATGCCCTTGGCAAGGATCCACACATCGAACCTTTTTGTGTATGGGGCAATGAGATATTGATGAAAATGCATCAAGTGAGGAAACTAATAAGGATTATTAGCAAAAAGATACGAATGGTGGCAAGCAAATTATTTGTTTATGATCTATCCAACACAACAGTGAGTTGTAGGATGGTAACTACAAACTCTGCAGCCTTCTCTTTGTACTGCCCATAATGAGTTGTTAGACAACAATGTCTGAATCTTTTTCGCTCCCAGTGGTTCCCGAAGAAGTTCACTCAAGATTACCTCGCAAAGTAGATGATTGGTGGACATGCAATGAAGGTTAAAGTATTTCATCGAGACTACAATGAGCATCGAGAAGTCCTAATGAAGACAGTGAAGAATGGACGGGCAGCCATCACCAGGGGTTGGCCTAGAGTCCTGTGCGCCTTACGCACGGAGGAGGGCACAATATGGGCATTCCGCTTCACCTTCTCCAACAACCAGAATGTCTTTCGCCTCTCTCTTTATAGTCTTTAGTATAACTATGGTTCATCATTCTTTACTTGGTGCTTCTGTAGTTCTTCAGTATATGTACCTGTGCATTGAATTATGGATTCGTGGTTGAACCTATATTCGTAATAAACATGGTTGGATATGAAATAAGTGATTGCCTACTTTCGAATTCATAACATGTGATTTTTAAATTAGGGATTAATTGGATTAATTATGGATTAAATAGGGATTGCACTGCACACGGTTTACAAGAGCGAAACATCTGTGATATACGTGGAGATCAGAAACGTTTCTAGGATCCACTACGTGTGCGGTCAATCTCCACTGCACACACGACTTTCTCTTGAAAACTGTTTTCGTTAGGCCACCTTGCGCAAATGTTTATCACATAAAAAGTGTGTGTGATGGACAACCTTTGCCACACAGTTTCTTTCTACGCACCGTGTGTGATGCATTCAATAACGCAAACGATAAAATTATTAATATCGTGTGCAATGGCAGTGCTATCACAAACGATTTAACGGGAAAAATTGTGTGTGATGTACCTGTGAACGGAAACGTTTTCCTTGGAGCGACTGTGTGGGATGTACATATGAACAGAAACGTTTAGCGGACTGTGTGGGATGTACTTGCGACCGGTAACAATTTCACCGTATAATTGTATTTTTTAGTTGTTCTATACGTATTTCCATATTTGAGCGCTCGCCAGCGCACACGACCTTGTTTTGCCGAACGAGTGTGCCAGGAGGTCATATCCGCGATGGTTTCTGGGTCGTGTTGGAAGGACCCCCCTATCGCCCACACTCACTTGGCGACGGTTCTAGATGCCGTCGTGGAAAGGGGTTTTAAACCGTTTGTTTAGGACCAACGCGCACCAGTGTGCCAAGAGATGTAGAGTTGATAATGATAGTACCACTTTCTTGTGGCACTGCCGCTTAGGTCATATTGGTGTAAAGCGCATGAAGAAACTCCATGCTGATGGACTTTTGGAGTCACTTGATTTTGAATCACTTGACACATGCAAACCATGCCTCATGGGCAAGATGACTAAGACCCGGTTTTTGCAAAACAATGGAACGGGAAAATGACTTGTTGGAATTCATACATACTGATGTGTGCGGTCCGATGAGCGTTGACGCGCGCGGTGGATATCGTTACTTTCTCACCTTCTTCGATGACTTGAGTAGATATGGGTATATTTACTTGATGAAGCATAAGTCTGAAACGTTTGAAAAGTTCAAGCAATTTCAGAGTGAAGTTGAGAATGTCCGTAACAAGAAGATTAAATTACTACGATCCAATCAAGGGGGAGAATATCTGAGTTATGAGTTTGGCAATCACTTAAGACAATGTGGAATTGTTTCACAATTGACGCCGCCTGGAACACCACAGCGTAATGGTGTGTCCAAATATCGTAATCGTACCTTATTGGACATGATGCGTTCTATGATGTCTCTTGCCAATCTGCCACTATCGTTTTGGGGTTATGCGTTAGAGACAACTGCATTCACTTTAAATAGGGCACCATCTAAGTCTGTGGAGATGACACCGTATGAACTGTGGTTTGGCAAGAAACCTAAGTTGTCATTTCTTAAGGTTTGGGGCTGCGATGCTTATGTCAGAAGGCTTCAGCCGGAAAAGCTCGAACCCAAAGTGGACAAATGTGTCTTCATAGGATACCCAAAAGAGACGGTGTGGCACCCCGGCTCAGAGCGACCGGTTTACCATGCATTGCCAGCACAGAGACCATGTCTTCTGGCAACACACAACATCTTGGTACAGAAAACAACCACTTTATTGATGCTAGCGGAACATAGTTTATATTACAACAGCTATCGAGGCCAAGCGGCACACCCAGTGTGGCTGAACAATATGTACATTATTTAGTGAACATAAAGGGGCCTCGATCAGAACAACTATGTGGCAGCGGAATAATGTCGTAGCGGAAGCTCCATATCACAGGGACACCGATGTGGACACGATCTTGATCGAGCAGCGCTCCTCTCCAACGAGACTTTCCTGAAATCTGGCATGACACGCCAGGTCAGTACATTGAATGTACTTGCAAGCTCACAATAGGCATAACCATAATGGCAAACAATATCATGATACTTAACCAATTATTAATAAGGCAACACTATATGTCAAACATGCTGTGATCATGCTCGAACGTCCCCGGGACAACTTTCCAACCGTGATCATTCTCGGATCACAAACAAGCCACCAACGTGGTCTTAACAAGAGTAACTCGTGATCCTTACGGCGATCACAACCACGACCAATATCTGGTCCTGAATATATCGATGGCCTTTCTTCCATCCTCAACAATGCAAAGTTCATAGCTTAGTGTGCAAATTTTATAAAACGTTGACTCATGGTGGGACCTACTATGAGGTGTCCGTGACCGTGGACTCGGCTATCGATAGATTATACACTCTGCAGAGGTAGCACACTGTACCCACACCACGGAACCCATGGCCTCGCACTCCCATTCGGGTGGACCAACGGCATTCCGACGAAACCCTTCCATTGCCATGACACTCTCCCGGCCACTCCGACCCAATCCCCCAACGGCCTAGTCCTGGGTGGCCCCGTGTCTACCAAAGACACACCGACCACTGTCGTAGCCAACACGATCCCACTCGGGGACCCGGTACCATAATCTCAACAACGGGCACACAAGGTTATGCCTGCTTACCGGGCCAGGGTAAGCACGACGTAACCTTCCCTAGTTGGAGGCACCGACCAGAGGCAATGTCAATGGACCGAATCAAGGCCTTCCCATAAAGGCAAATGTGGTTGCACTGGGAAAAACTCGATTCAGCGGCACCATGACCCAGTCTACGGTATATTCAAGTTGAGTTATATTCAGGTTCAACTTAAAATGAAAATGACCGGTGTCATAGCATGCCATGAAATACAAAACTACACATGCATCACTTAATAACGAAAATGACCGATGTCATCCATATTCACACTAAGCATAAGCATAAACAACTCATATTACTTTGCTGATCAAGATAACTCACATATTAATCAAAATATTTTGCAGCAATTTTTATAATTTTCTCATGCAAGAACGTAACTCTGATTAATTTCTCATATGACTAACAAAGATTTTACCACACACAAATCCTAATTTCTTTACCAACCAAGTGAGGTTCAAACATTCTGTAAGTCAAGTAAAATGACTAAACAAGTACTTAACAGAATATTTTCTAGCAAATTTTTATCATTTTATTTATGCAAGAACATAAGTTTAAATAATTAATAACATGCATAACAAAAATTATTTCTATCGTCACCACAAATAGATCCTAGATTTGCTTCACCAACTAAGCTAGTTTCCAATTCTATAAATCAAGCATATTAACTAGCAAACACTTAACATAATATAAATAACACAATAGTTAATTAAATGCATGGATCAATCATTTCATTCAAGTAAGAAAATCATGAATATTGAAATGACACCATGAAAATGTTGCTGTGGCTTGCCTTAGTGCAGATGAGGTTCACCATCCTTCTTGTGATCCTCAAGACAAGCCTCACCCTCTGAAAATAATTTTAAACACAAAAAGAAAATATCAAGAACACTTCTGAAAATCACCAGAAATTCTAAACAGCTCAGAAAAATCTCATCTTTGTTGAGCTGCTAGATTTCTTTGCAAAGAACAAGATGCAAAAAGAATCAATTCATTTGGACTTATGGTTGAGGATTTATGGCTGTTTGAAGTGTTCTATAAATTCAAATGAATTTGAATAAAAATAAACAGGCTGGGGGTGACGTCGAAGGCGTAAAGCCCAGGGGCGCCACTACTCGTACCGCTTAGCGTGCGTACAGAGTGGCTAACTAGCGGGCCCCGCTAGTCAGGTTAGAAGGAGGGGGGAAGGAAACAGAGGGAGTCGCAGCTCCGCCGGAGCTCTCGCTAGCGACGAGGACTCCTTGGCCAAATCGAGAGGGAGGGATGGCAAGAGGGGGTTGAGGCGCACCTGCCTGTACCTGTAGCATAGCTAGGGGCGGTTGGACGGCGTCGGAATCAACCTCGCAAGCGGAGGCAAAACACGGTGGTCACCGGAGGTGAAGAAGACGACGAGCAGAGGTAACTCGAGGGGCTCCAGAGGAGCGGAACGGCTTCACCAGAGATGGGCGGAGGCCCTGGAAGGGTCGCCCTGGCCTGGGAGGGGCTAGAGCTACCACGGTGACCAGAGGGGATTGCCGGCAAGCTTGAGCTCGGGGACGGCGGCCCGAGGCCTGCCCAGCTGGGCTACGGCTTCCTACTCGCTTGAGGGGTGTGTGGGAGTGCTGGATGGTGCTCAAGGAGGCTGGGGGCGGCTCCATTTATAGGCGAGCGGCGAGGGGGTTTCAGGCTCCGCCGGTGGACACCTGTCCACGGCGCGCAGCGACGAGCGGCGCAGTGAGAGGGGAAGAAGACGACGCAGCTCACGCGGCAACTATTGGCGGACGGAGACGAGCACAGGAACGAGGAGAAGGCGACGAGCACAGTGCGCACCGACTGTTGGGTTGGCCGGACCGTGCCCGTGCTCGCTACGGCGAGCTCCGGCATCGGCGAGCACCAGAGGGGAGTTAAGGGAGTTGAGACGAAGATGGTGGCGAAGTTTGGCGCGCTACGGCAGTCGGGGAAGCGAGCACGTGTGAAATAGAGCGCTCAGCGGCACTCAAAGCGCGTCGACACGCATGCCAGCACCCCTGGACGAACGCGGTCACCGCATGGACTATGACATTAGGCCGAGCTAAGCCTAAACTTCATGTCTGGCATGTTGTTCATGGTAGTTTGAGATGTTACCACACTTTGGTTTGGACCCAGGTGCAGTAGAGAAGTTTTTACACGCCAGGTAAGTTTCTGGTTAGTAACTTTGAGAGGTTACTGAGGTCAAATGGCTGGGAGTTAGAGGCTGTGCTTTGGAGGTTAGCCAATAGTTACTAAGGTGAAAATGCACAAGAAAATCCAGGCACAATGGAGCAAGTAAAATGGTAGTTGCTGTAGAACCCACCATTTTTGTCCAGAACAGAAAATATTTTCTGTAGCAAAAATATTCCAAAAAGTGATGAGATATTTTTGCTCAGGAAGGTGCCCTAGGGTTCAAAGAATATTTGTGAATTATCTCAGATTTTTCTGGGCCATAAAAATTAGGGTTGCTTTGGAGCACACTGATCTGGCTACGGTTTTTGAGAGAAAGTGAATATTTTTCATTTAAGAAAAATATTCCAAAGATTATTTTGGGATGGATCAGAAGGGGGATGATAATCAGAGAGGGAAATGGAGCACTTGGGTGAAAGCCAAGAGTACCCAAGTGTTTAAGTCCATATGAAAAGATTCAAAAACTCCAAGTTTCAAATTTCATCCAAATAAAATCAAGCAAATGAGAGAGTGCAAAAACCAGGCTGTCACAAATCTCCCCCACTTAGAATGAATCTCGTCCTCGAGATTCGGTTGCTTGGGAAAAGCCCTCTAGATAATGTGACTGTAGAAATTCTTCCCGCTCCCAAGTTGATTCTGGCTCTATGTGATGCTCCCACTGAACTTTGTAAAATTTCCTTACTTTACTGCGAGTAACCCTTTCCATCTGATCCAAAATTCTGAACGGTCTCTCTTCATAAGTTAAATCATTTGCCAACACTACCTCAGCTATAGCAGTCCTTTTCTCAGGCGGGATATGCATCATCTCAATTGTGAAACATGAAACACATTGTGCACGTCTGCCAACTCAGCGGGTGGTTCTAATTGATACGCAATAGTACCTACTCAAGACATAACTGGGAATGGACCAACAAATCTGGGGGCCAACTTTCCACGAGTCTGAAATCTCTTGAGTCCTTTCATAGGAGTGACTCGCAGGTATACGTGCTCTCCGGGTTCAAAACTTATCTGTCGGTGCTTTGCATCATAATTATTTTTCTGTCGAGATTTGGCCAATTGCAATCTGTCTTTGATTTACTTAACTTGTTTCTCAGCTTCCATCACGAGATCTGTTCTGAAGATATGGCTATCTCCAGTTTGAGACCAATTTAAAGGAGTGCGGCACTTACGGCCATACAGAGCTTCATATGGTGATATTTTCAGATTGGTTTGGAAGCTGTTGTTATAGGAAAACTCGGCATATGGAAAACAGTCTTCCCATTTGGGTCCTTGGGCTAAAGCAGAGGCTCGCAACATATCTTCGAGTATTTGATTTACCCTTTCTGTCTGTCCATCCGTCTGAGGATGATAAGCAGTGCTATATTTCAGTGCTATCCACAAGGCTTGATGGAGGCGTGACCAAAAAGCGGAGGTAAACAGGGAACCTCATTCGGAGGTGATAGTTCGGGGTACTGCATGCAGACTGACTATTCTGGATACATACAGTTGTGCAAGTTGATCTGCCCTGTATTTGGTGCTGATTGGAATGAAGTGAGCGACCTTGGTTAGGGTGTCCACTATAACCAAGATTGCATCGTTGCCTCGCTGAGTCTTAGGCAATCCCTTAATGAAATCCATACAAACGTCATCCCATTTCCATTGTGAAACCGGTAGCGGTTGGAGGAGTCCGGCTGGCTTCTGATGCTCTGCCTTCACCTTGTTGCATATGTCGCAATAGGCTACAAAATAGGCAATGTCTTTCTTCATTCCATCCCACCAGAATATTTGTCTAAGGTCCTCATACATTTTCGTACCTCCCGGGTGAATGGAATATGAGGGTTCGTATGCGTCTGACAGAATTTTCTTCCTTAAATCCGGTTGATTGGGTACACAAATCAGTCCACGGAATCGGAGGGTACCGAATTTGTCCTTGAAGAAATCTGGGGTTTGTTCTGCCATCTGGCCCTCAGCACGTCTTTGCAGCTCGGTGTCAGCTGGCTGGGCCTTGTGGATCTCTATCTCAAGTGTGGGTGTAACTTCCAAAATATTAGCGAGGCCAGCATCCACTATGACCAAGTTGAGCTGAGCGATCTCCTCTTGGAGTTCGGGCGTCAAGGATCTCAATATGACACTTAAGCTGACGGGCTTTCGACTGAGTGCATTGGCAACTACGTTGGCCTTGCCCGGGTAGTAATTTATTCCAAGGTCATAATCCTTGACCAACTCTAGCCATCTTCGCTAACGGAGGTTTAAATCTGGCTGACTGAAGATGTATTTGAGACTTGTGGTCGGTAAAAATTTGGCACCGTTTTCCAATGAGGTAGTGTCTCCAAATTTTTAATGCATGTACCACCGCAGCCAATTCCAAATCATGAGTAGGATAATTTCCCTCATGGGGTCGTAGCTGTCGCGATGCATATGCCACTACCTTGCTGTCTTGCATAAGTACGCAACCAATACCTTGCCTGGAGGCGTCACAATACATATCAAGATTGCGATAAATGTCTGGAATAGTCAATACAGGTGCGGTTGTCAGACGTATCTTTAACTCATTAAAACTTTTTTCACAGTCCTCCGTCCATTCAAACTTCTTATCCTTTTTGAGCAACTCCGTCATGGCTTTAGCAATCTTGGAAAACCCTTCAATAAAACGACGGTAATATCCAGCCAATCCGAGAAAACTACGGATCTGCATCACAGTCGTGGGCGGCACCCAATCGAGCACATCTTTTACTTTGCTCGGGTCCATGGCTATACCTTCGGCGGATAGTACATGTCCGAGAAACCCAACTTGCTTGAGCCAAAATTCGCATTTACTGAATTTGGCGTATAGCTGATGGTCGCGGAGTCGTTGTAGCACTGCTCGGAGGTGATCCTTGTGCTCTTCTTCACCCTTGGAGTAAATGAGGATGTCATCGATGAAGACTACCACGAATTTGTCGAGGAAGTCCATGAATACTTTGTTCATCATATGCATGAAGAAAGCAGGGGCATTGGTGAGACCAAAGGACATCATGGTATATTCGTAAAGACCGTACCGAGCAGTGAATGCGGTCTTAGGAATATCCTCCTTTTTAATCTTGAGCTGATGATATCCGGTCCGTAAATCAATCTTAGAGAATACTTTAGCCCCACTGAGCTGATCAAATAGATCATCAATCCTTGGCAGCGGATATTTATTTTTGATAGTGACCTCATTCAGCTGGCGGTAATCTACGCACATACGGAGACTGCCATCCTTTTTGCCCACGAAAATAGCAGGTGATCCCCATGGTGAAGAGCTGGGACGAATATATCCTTTCTGGAGCAATTCATCAAGCTGTTTCTTAGGTCCACTAATTCTGATGAGGGCATCCGGTAATACTTCTTGTATAATGGTGCAATTCCGAGCACAAGATCTATTGCAAATTACAGTTCCCGATCTGGTGGCATGCCTGGCAGTTCTTCTGGAAATACATCAGGGTACTCGCTAACCACAGGAATAAATTCCAATTCAGCCACAGCGGTGCAAACCAATTATTGCTTGGGTATATTCTTGCGAGCATAGAATTTGATAGTCTGCCCATTCAGACGGGTCAAAGTGACTTCTTGGGTTGCGCAGTTTATGCAAACTTGATATTTGGTCAACCAATTCATACCCAATATAATATCCAACTTTTTAGACTTAATGATTATCAGAGAGGTTGGAAAGTAGACTCCGTTGATATTGATTTCCAGATCACGGCAGACTAGATTGCTCTTGATTATAGATCCTGGGGTTTGTACCAGCATATTTTTGCCCAAAATCATGCAAGGAAAGTTGTTTTGGGCAAAAAAACTCCGAGAAATAAAAGAATGGGAAGCCCCAGAGTCAAATAAAATTATGGCAGGTATGTCATTAACAGAAAACATACCAATGACGACTTCTGGCTTCTCTTGGGCTTCATCGGTGGAGATATGATGCACGTGCCCAGTGAAGTTTTGCTGGATTGGCCATGACTCCATAAAGTTGAGTTGTGGCCTGATTAGGGCATTCGCCTTGTTGTTCCGGGGGCACTGTCTGGCATAATGTCCGTTCTTTCCACAATTAAAGCAAGAATTATTGCACTAACTCTCTTCATGTATTGGGTTGGTCACGACATTCTTGACTTGAGTGGTGGTCTTGTTAACATTCTGCTGCCAATTTGTCTTTTATTCCACCTGAGTCTGCTGCCAGGTACGAGCCTTTTGCACTGGTTGCCCATCCTTCTTTTGCTCAAACTTACGCTTGTTGTCGTTGTCAACAGGCCTATTATCTGCTATAAGCTTGTGCTCCCGTTCAGCAATGAAAGCCTTGTTCACCAGAGTTTGAAAATCTGGGAAATCAAGCATACTGAGAGTACACCGGAGTTGCAGATTTAGGCCTCCAAGAAATCTGTCAATCTACCTTTCTTCGGTGGCCACGTCATAAAGAGAGTAACAGGCCAGATGATTGAATTTTTGCAAATATTCAGTCATAGACAGCTTTCCTTGGACGAGTGCGAGAAATTCACGCTGCTTGGTCTTTATAACTCTAGTAGGGATATGATATTTTCAGAACTGGTCCTTAAACTTTTCCCAGGTGATTTCCTCATCAACCGGCCACATGGCTTTTGTATTTTCCCACCATATGGCAGTTGCGCCTTCAAGGTAATGAGTTGCAAATGGAAGTTTATCATTTTCTTCAGTACGAGTAATCTCAAGCTTTTTCTTAATGGTGCGCAACCAATCGTCTGCATCCAATGGGTCACCAATCTGACTGAAGCTGGGTGGCTTGGTCCTCTGAAAATCTGACAGCTTTGAGTGATGACCATTCTGATTTCCATTCTGTCCAACCATAGCTTGCACACTGCTAACCCACAAGTATAGGGGATCGCAACAGCTTTCGATGGTAGAGTATTCAACCCTAATTTATTGATTCGACACAAGGGGAGCCAAAGAATATTCTCAAGTATTAGCAGCTGAGTTGTCAATTCAACCACACCTGGAAACTTAATATTTGCAGCAAAGTGTTTAGTAGCAAAGTAATATGATAGTGGTGGCAACGGTAACAAAAGAGTAAAGAAAGCAAAGTAATATTTTTGGTGTTTTGTAGTGATTGTAACAGCAGCAACGGAAAAGTAAATAAGCGTAAACCAGTATATGGAAAGCTCGTAGGCATCGGATCAGTAATGGATAATTATGCCGGATGTGGTTCATCATGTAATAGTCATAACATAGGGTGACACAGAACTAGCTCCAATTCATCAATATAATGTAGGCATGTATTCCGTATATAGTCATACGTGCTTATGAAAAAGAACTTGCATGACATCTTTTGTCCCACCCTCCCGTGGCAGCGGGGTCCTATTGGAAACTAAGGGAACTCCTCAAACTATGGTTATCACCAAGAAGTATCCCAATTATTGTTACTCGGCAGGAGTAGCGAGAAGTGAAACCCACTCGGCAGGAGTACTGAGAGGATTCACGGTCGAGACGGCCGTGCTACTTGGAGGAGTAACCGGCGAAATAGGGGAACTAGAACTGGCTCGAATATATGGGGTAAATTCCAGAGAAGATGGAGTAGTGGCAGATCTATTAGTGACTAAAGCAGCGGCTAAAGCAGTACGAGCACTAGTCAGCTCTCGAGCCAGCTCGTGGATCATAAGATAGGTAGCAGTGACATAACGAGCAAGGTGGCTAGCAACGGTATCAGACTCCGGATCAATGATAGGAAAACGGACACGACCATTATCGTGCAGAGATGGGTAGTAATAGAAACCTGGGTGGTTCTGCATTCGGACCTCGTTGTAGTGAAGCTCGACAAGGACCTCGAATGCAGCAAACTGGACAGCCTGAGAAGCGGTGGAGGTGTAACCGCTCCGAGAAGTACGAGTGTAAGAGCTGGAATCGGAACTAGTGCGTAGAGTGACCACTGCATGATACTCATAGACTGAATCAGCTAGATGCTCCCGGTACACACGATAGACTTGGTTGTCTCCGAGAGGGTACAACCGACGCCACACGTTGCGAAGGAGGTGTGGTGACATGTACGGCATCAGCTGCAACTGGCACGGATACGGCACCGGAGCCATCTACACCCACAACCATTAGCAGGTTAGCATAAAAATTTATAAGCCAAATGCATGAAATGCAACAACCAGCAAAAATTACTACCGGCACTCAACTTAAACTCGTATCTAATGTCCAGTTAACATGTCATAGTCTAGCGTGGCCTACAGTCAGCGCGGCTCTGATACCAAGCGTTGTGGCACCCCGGCTCCGAGCGACCGGTTTACCATGCATTGCCAGCCTAGACATCATGTCTTCTGGCAACACACAACATCTTGGTACAGAAAACAATCGCTTTATTGATGCTAGCGGAACAGAGTCTATATTACAACAGTTGTCGGGGCCAAGCGGCACACCGGGTGCGGCTGAACAATATGTACATTATTTAGTGAACATAAAGGCGCCTCGATCAGAACAACTACGTGGAAGCGGAATAACGTCGTAGCGGAAGCTCCATATCACAGGAATACCTATGTGGACACGATCTAGACTCGATAGCGCTCTTCTCCAACGATACTTTCCTGAAATCTGGCATGACATGCCAGGTCAGTACATTGAATGTACTTGCAAGCTCACAACCAGCATAATCATAATGGCAAACAATATCATGATACTTAACCAATTATTAATAAGGCAACACTATATGTCAAACATGCTGTGATCATGCTCGAACGTCCCTCGGAACAACTTACCAACCGTGATCATTCTCGGATCTCAAACCAGCCACCAACGTGGTCTTAACAAGAGTAACTCGTGATCCTTACGGCGATCACAACCATGACCAATATCTGGTCCCGAATATGTCGATGGCCTTTCTGCCATCCTCAACAATGCAAAGTTCATAGCTTAGTGTGCAATTTTTATTAAACGTTGACTCATGGTGGGACCTACTACGAGGTGTCCGTGACCGTGGACTCGGCTATCGATAGATTATACACTCTGCATATGTAGCACACTGTACCCACACCACGGAACCCATGGCCTCGCACTCCCATTCGGGTGGACCAACGACATTCTGACGAAACCCTTCCATTGCCATGACACTCTCTCGGCCACTCCGACCCAATCCCCCAACGGGCTAGTCCTGGGTGGCTCCGTGTCTACCAAAGACACACCGACCACCGTCGTGGCCAAAACAATCCCACTCGGTGACCCGGTACCATAATCTCAACAACGGGCACACAAGGTTATGCCTGCTTACCGGGCCAAGGTAAGCACAACGTAACCTTCCCTAGTTGGGGGCACCGACCAGAGGCAATGTCAATGGACCGAATCAAGGCCTTCCCACAAAGGCAAATGTCGTTGCACTCGTAAAAACTCGATTCAGCGGCACCATGACCCAGTCAACGCTATATTCAAGATGAGTTATATTCAGGTTCAACTTAAAATGAAAATGACCGGTGTCATAGCATGCCATGAAATGCAAAACTACACATGCATCACTTAATAACGAAAATGTCCGATGTCATCCATATTCACATTAAGCATAAACATCAACAACTCATATTACTTTGCTGATCAAGATAACTCACATATTAACCAAAATATTTTGCAGCAAGTTTTATTATTTTCTCATGCAAGAACGTAACTCCGATTAATTTCTCATATGACTAACAAAGATTTTACCACACAGAAATCCTAATTTCTTTACCATCCAAGCGAGGTTCAAACATTCCGTAAGTCAAGTAATATGACTAAACAAGTACTTAACAGAATATTTTCTAGCAATTTTTTTATCATTTTAGTTATGCAAGAACATAACTTTAAGTAATTAATAACATGCATAAAAAAATTATTTCTATCATCACCACAAATAGATCCTAGCTTTGCTTCACCAACTAAGCTAGTTTCCACATTTTGTAAATCAAGCATATTAACTAGCAAACACTTAACAGAATATAAATAACACAACAGTTATTTAAATGCATGGATTAATCATTTCATTCAAGTAATAAAATCATAAATATTGAAATGACACCATGAAAATGTTGCTGTGGCTTGCCTTAGTGCAGATGAGGTTCACAAGCCTTCTCGTGATCCTCAAGACAAGCCTCACCCTCTGAAAATAATTTTAAACACAAAAAGAAAATATCAAGAACACTTACGAAAATCACCAGAAATTCTAAACAGCTCAGAAAAATCTCATCTTTGGTGAGCTGCTAAATTTCTTTGCAAAGAACAAGATGCAAAAAGAATCAATTCATTTGGACTTATGGTTGAGAAGTTATGGCTATTTGAAGTGCTGTGTAAATTGAAATGAATTTGAATAAAAGTAAACAGGCTGGGGGGTGACGTCAAAGGCGTAAAGCCTAGGGGCGCCACCACTCGTACCTCTTCGCGCGTGTACAGAGTGGCTGACTAGCGGGCCCCGCTAGTTAGGTTAGGAGGAGGGGGAGAAGGAAACAGAGGGAGTCGCAGCTCCGCCGGAGCTCTTGCCGGCGACGAGGACTCCTTGGCCAAAACGAGAGGGAGGGATGGCAAGAGGGGGTTGAGGCGCACCTGCCCGTACACGTATTCTAGCTAGGGGCGGTCAGACGGTGTCGGAATCAACCTCGCAAGCGGAGGTAGAACACGGTGGTCGCCAGAGATGAAGAAGACGGCGAGCAGAGGCAACTCCTGGGGCTCCAGAGGGGCGGAACGGCTTCACCGGAGAGGGGCGGAGGCCCTCGAAGGGTTGCCCTGGCCTAGGAGGGGCTGGAGCTACCGCGGCGACCAAAGGGGATCGCCGGCAAGCTCGAGCTCGGGGACGGCGGCCCGAGTCCTTCCCGGCCGGGCTATGTCTTCCAACTCGCTTGAGGGGTGTGTGGGAGTGTTGGATGGTGCTTGAGGAGGCTGGGGGCGGCTCCATTTATAGGCGAGCGGCGAGGGGGTTTCGGGCTCTGCCGGTGGACACCTGTCCACGGCGCCCGGCGACGAGCAGCGTCAGTGAGAGGGGAAGAAGGCGATGCAGCTCACGCGACTACTGTTGGCGGATGAAGACGAGCACAGGAACGAGGAGAAGGCGACGAGCACAGTGCGCACCGTACTGTTGGGTTGGCCAGACCGTGCCCGTGCTCGCTGCGGCAAGCTCCAGCGTCGGCGAGCGCCAGAGGGGAGTTAAGGGAGTTGAGACGAAGATAGTGGTGAAGTTTGGCGTGCTACGGCAGTCGGGGAAGCGAGCACGCGCGAAACAGAGCGCTCGGCGGCACTCAAAGCGCGTCGACACGCATGCCAGCACCCCTGGATGAATGCAGTTACCGCGTGGACTATGACATCAGGCTGAGCTAAGCCTAAACTTCATGTCTGGCGTGTTGTTCGTGGTAGCTTGAGATGTTACCACGCTTTGGTTTGGACCCAGGTGAGTAGAGAAGTTTTTACACGCCAGGTAAGTTTCTGGTCAGTAACTTTGAGAGGTTACTGAGGTCAAATGGCTGGGAGTTAGAGGTTGTGCTTTGGAGGTTAGCCAAGAGTTACTAAGGTGAAAATGCACAAGAAAACCCAGGCACAATGGAGCAAGTAAAATGGTAGTTGCTGTAGAACCCACCATTTCTGTCCAGAACATAAAATATTTTCTGTAGCAAAAATATTCCAAAAAGTGATGAGATATTTTTGCTCAAGAATGTGCCCTAGTGTTCAAAGAATATTTGTGAATTATCTCAGATTTTACTGGGCCATAAAAATTAGGGTTGCTTTGGAGCACACTGATCTGGCTATGGTTTTTGAGAGAAAGTGAATATTTTTCTTTCCAAAGATTATTTTGGGATGGATCAGAAGGGGAATGATAATCAGAGAGGGAAATGGAGCACTTGGGTGAAATCCAAGAGTACCCAAGTGTTTAAGTCCATATGAAAAGATTCAAAAACTCCAAGTTTCAAATTTCATCCAAATAAAATCAAGCAAATGAGAGAGGGCAAAAACTAGGAAGTCACGGACGGTTGGGTATACCTTCTATCTCAGATCCAAAGGCAAAGTATTTATCGCTAAGAACGGGTCCTTTCTCAAGAAAGAGTTTCTCTCGAAAGAATTGAGTGGGAGGAAGATAGAACTTGATGAGGTTGTTGAACCTTTACTTCAACCAGAGAGTAGTACATCACAGAAAGATATTTCTGTGGCACCTACGTCAGTTGAAGAGGAAGCTAATGATGATGATCATGAAGCTTCGTATCAAGTTACTATCGAACCTTGTAGGTCGACATGGGTACGTACAGCTCCCGAGTGTTGCGGCAACCCTGTCTTAGAGGTCATGTTGTTGGACAACAACAACGATGAACCTACAAGCTATGGAGAAGCGATGGTGGGCCTGGATTCCGACAAATGGTTAAAGCCCATGAAATTTGAGATGGGGTCTGTTGGGGAACGTAGCAGAAATTCAAAATTTTCCTACGAGTCACCAAGATCAATCTATGGAGTAATCTAGCAACGAGGGGAAGGAGAGTGAATCTACATACCCTTGTAGATCGCTAAGCGGAAGCGTTCAAGTGAACGGGGTTGATGGAGTCGTACTCGTCGTGATTCAAATCACCGATGACCAAGTGCCGAACGGACGACACCTCCGCGTTCAACACACGTACAGCCCGGTGACGTCTCCCACGCCTTGATCCAGCAAGGAGAGAGGGAGAGGTTGAGGAAGACTCCATCCAGCAGCAGCACAACGGCGTGGTGGTGGTGGAGGAGCGTGGCTATCCTGCAGGGCTTCGCCAAGCACCACAGAAGAGGAGGAAGAAGAGACGCAGGGCTACACCAACGAGATATTGAATCGCGTGTATTTTGGGGCAGCCCTAGGCCTCATATATATAGGGGACGGGGAGGAGGTTGCGCCCCCTCTAGGGTTCCCACCCCTAGAGGGGCGGCAGCCCCAATCCCATCTAAGGGTGGTGGCCACAAGGGGGAGGAGAGGGAGGCGCAGGGTATATGGGCCTTAGGGCCCATCTGCCCTTAGGGTTTGCCCCCTCTCCCCTTCTAGGCACATGGGCCTTAGTGGGGCTGGTGCTCTTGGCCCATGTAGGCCAAGGAGCACTCCCTACAGCCCATGTGGCCCCCCTGGGGCTGGTGGCCCCACTTGGTGGACCCCCGGGACCCTCCCGGTGGTCCCGGTACGTTACCGATAAACCCCGAAACTTTTCCGGTGACCAAAACAAGACTTCCCATATATAAATCTTTACCTACGGACCATTCCGGAACTCCTCGTGACATCCAAGATCTCATCCGGGACTCCGAACAACATTCGGTAACCACATACAAACTTCCTTTATAACCCTAGCGTCATCGAACCTTAAGTGTGTGGACCCTACGGGTTCGGGAGACATGCAGACATGACCGAGACGTTCTCCGGTCAATAACCAACAGCGGGATCTGGATACCCATGTTGGCTCCCACATGCTCCACGATGATCTCATCGGATGAACCACGATGTCAAGGACTTAATCAATCCCGTATACAATTCCCTTTGTCTATCGGTACGATACTTGCCCGAGATTCGATCGTCGGTATCCCGATACCTTGTTCAATCTCGTTACTGGCAAGTCTCTTTACTCGTTCCGTAACACATCATCCCATGATCAACTCCTTGATCACACTGTGCACATTATGATGATGTCCTACCGAGTGGGCCCAGAGATACCTCTCCGTTTACACAGAGTGACAAATCCCAGTCTCGATTCGTGCCAACCCAACAGACACTTTCGGAGATACCTGTAATGTACCTTTATAGCCACCCAGTTACGTTGTGACGTTTGGCACACCCAAAGCACTCCTACGGTATCCGGGAGTTGCACAATCTCATGGTCTAAGGAAATGATACTTGACATTAGAAAAGCTTTAGCATACGAACTACACGATCTAGTGCTATGCTTAGGATTGGGTCTTGTCCATCACATCATTCTCCTAATGATGTGATCCCGTTATCAACGACATCCAATGTCCATGGTCAGGAAACCGTAACCATCTTTTGATCAACGAGCTAGTCAACTAGAGGCTTACTAGGGACATGGTGTTGTCTATGTATCCACACATGTATCTGAGTTTCCTATCAATACAATTATAGCATGGATAATAAACGATTATGATGAACAAGGACATATAATAATAATCAATTTATTATTGCCTCTAGGGCATATTTCCAACAGTCTCCCACTTGCACTAGAGTCAATAATCTAGTTCACATCGCCATGTGATTAACACTCACAGGTCACATCACCATGTGACTAACACCCAAGAGTTTACTAGAGTTTGATCATGTTGCTTGTGAGAGAGGTTTTAGTCAACGGGTCTGAACCTTTCAGATCCGTGTGTGCTTTACAAATCTCTATGTCATCTCCTAGATGCAACTACTACGCTACATTTGGAGGTATTCCAAATAACTGTTCTACTATGCGAATCCAGTTTACTACTCAGAGTAATCTGGATTAGTGTCAAAGTTTGCATCGGCGTAACCCTTTACGACGAACTCTTTTACCACCTCCATAATCAAGAAAAGTTCCTTAGTCCACTAGTTACTAAGGATAACTTTGACCGCTGTCCTGTGATCCATTCTTGGATCACTCTTGTACCCCTTGACTGACTCATGGCAAGGCACACTTTAGGTGCGGTACACAGCATAGCATACTGTAGAGCCTATGTCTTAAGCATAGGGGACGACCTTCGCCCTTCCCTCTATTCTGCCGTGGTCGAGCTTCAAGTCTTAACTTCATACCTTAGAACTCAGGCAAGAACTCATTCTTTGACTGATCCATCTTGAACACCTTCAAGATCATGTCAAGGTATGTGCTCATTTGAAAGTACTATTAAGCGTTTTGATCTATCCTTATAGATCTTGATGCTGAATGTTCAAGTAGCTTAATCCAGGCTTTCCATTGAAAAACACTTTCCAAATAACCCTATATGCTTTCCAGAAATTCTACGTCATTTCTGATCAACAATATGTCAACAACATATATTCATCAGAAATTCTATAGTGCTCCCACTCACTTCTTTGGAAATACAAGTTTCTCATAAACTTTGTATACACCCAAAACTTTGATCATCTCATCAAAGCATACATTCCAACTCCGAGATGCTCACTCCAGTCCTTAGAAGGATTGCTGGAGCTTTGCGTACTTATTAGCATTTTTTCAGGATTGACAAAACTTTCTGGTTGTATCACATACAACCTTTCCTCAAGAAAATCGTGAGGAAACAATGTTTTGACATCCCATCTGCAAGATTTCATAAATAATGCAGTAATCGCTAATATAATTCCAACAGACTCTTAGCATCGCTACGAGTGAGAAAGTCTCACCGTAGTCAACTCCTTGAACTTGTCAGAAAACATCTTAACGACAAGTCGAGCTTTCTTAATTGTGACATTTACCATCATCGTCCGTCTTCCTTTTAAAATCCATCTGTACCTAATAGCCTTACGACCATCAAGTAGTTCTTCCAAAGTCTACACTTCGTTTTCATACATGGATCCTCTCTCGGATTTTATGGCCTTGAGCCATTTATCGGAATCCAGGCCCACCATCGCTTCTCCATAGCTCGTAGGTTCATTGTTGTCTAGCAACATGACTTCCAAGACAGGATTACGTACCACTCTGCAGTAGTACGCATCCTTGTCATCCTACGAGGTTTGGGAGTGACTTGATCCGAAGTCTCATGATCAATATCATAAGCTTCCACTTCAATTGGTGTAGGTGCCACAAGAACAACTCTTTGTGCCCTGCTATACACTGGTTGAAGTAACGGTTCAATAACCTTATCAAGTCTCCACCATCCTCCCACTCAATTCTTTCGAGAGAAACCTTTCCTCGAGAAAGGACCCGATTCTAGAATCAATCCCTTATTGCTTTCGGATCTGAGACAGGAGGTATACCCAACTGTTTTGGGTGTCCTATGAAGATGCATTTATCCGCTTTGGGTTCGAGCTTATCAGCCTGAAACTTTTCCACATAAGCGTCGCAGCCCCAAACTTTTAAGAAATGACAGCTTAGGTTTCTCTAAACCATAGTTCATACGGTGTCATCTCATCGGAATTACGTGGTGCCCTATTTAAAGTGAATGTGGTTGTCTCCAATGCCTAACCCATAAACTATCGTGGTAATTCGATAAGAGACATCATGGTATGCATCATATCCAATAGGGTGCAGTTATGATGTCTGGACACACCATCACACTATGGTGTTCCAGGCTGTATTAGTTGTGAAACAATTTCCACAATGTCTTAATTTCGTGCCAAACTCGTAATTCAGGTATTCATCTCTATGATCATATCATAGATCTTTTATCCTCTTGTCACGACGATCTTTCAACTTCACCCTGAAATTACTTGAACCTTTCAATAATTCAGACTCGTGATTCATCAAGTAAATATACTCAACATCTACTCAAATCATCTGTGAAGTAAGAACATAACGATATCCACTACTCGCCTCAGCACTCATTGGACTGCACACATCAAAATGTATTACTTCCAACAAGTTGCTTTCTCGTTCCATTTTACTGAAAACGAGGCTTTCAATCATCTTGCCCATGTGGTATGATTTGCATGTCTCAAGTGATTCAAAATCAAGTGAGTACAAAAGATCCATTTGCATGGAGTTTCTTCATGCATATATACCAATAGACATGGTTCGCATGTCTCAAACTTTTCAAAAACGAGTGAGCCCAAAGATCCATCAACATGGAGCTTCTTCATGCGTTTTATACCGATATGACTTACGTGGCAGTGCCACAAGTAGGTGGTACTATCATTACTATCTTTTGGCATGAACATGTGTATCACTACGATCGAGATTCAATAAACCATTCATTTTAGGTGCAAGACCATTGAAGGTATTATTCAAATAAACAGAGTAACCATTATTCTCCTTAAATGAATAACCGTATTGCGATAGACATAATCCAATCATGTCTATTCTCAACGCAAACACCAATCTCGATGGTAGAGGGAACGTGCGATGCTTGATCATATCAACATTGGAAACACTTCCAACACATATCGTCAGCTCACCTTTAGCTAGTCTCCATTTATTCCGTAGCTTTTATTTCGAGTTACTAACACTTAGCAACCGAACCGATATCTAATACCCTGGTGCTACTAGGAGTACTAGTAAAGTACACATCAACACAATGTATATCCAATATACTTCTATCGACCTTACAAGCCTTCTCTTCTACCAAGTATCTAGGGTAATTCTGCTCAAGTGGCTGTTCCCTTTATTACAGAAGCACTTAGTCTCGGGTTTGGGTTCAACCTTGGGTTTCTTCACTGGAGCAGCAGCTGAATTGCCGTTTCATGAAGTATCCCTTCTTGCCCTTGCCCTTCTTGAAACTAGTGGTTTCACCAACCATCAACAATTGATGCTCCTTCTTGATTTCTACTTTTGTGGTGTCAAACATCGCGAATATCTCAAGGATCATCATATATTTCCCTGATATATTATTGTTCATCACGAAGCTCTAGCAGCTTGGTGGTAATGACTTCGGAGAAACATCACTTTCTCATCTGGAAGGTCAACTCCCACTTGATTCAAATGATTGTTGTACTCAGACAATCTGAGCACAAGCTCAACAATTGAGCTTTTCTCCCTTAGTATGTAGTCTTAAGAAAACCGTCGGAGGTCTTATACCTCTTGACGTGGGCACGAGCCTGAAATCCCAATTTCAGCCCTCAAAACATCTCATATGTTTCGCGACATTTCAAAAAACGTCTTCGGTGCCTCAACTCTAAACCGGTTAACTGAACTATCACGTAGTTATCAAAATGTGTATGTCAGACGTTCGCAACATCCACATACGACGTTCGAGGTTCAACACACTGAGCGGTGCATTAAGGACATAAGCCTTTTACTGTCTGCATAATTGCTACTATCAACTTTCAACTAATTTTTCTCTAGGAACATATCTAAACAGTAGAACTATAGCGTGAGCTACGACATAAATTGCAAAATACTTTTGACTATGTTCAGGATAATTAAGTTCATCTTATGAACTCCCACTCAGATAGACATCCCTCTAGTCATCTAAGTGATTACATGATCCGAGTCAACTAGGCCGTGTCCGATCATCACGTGAGACGGACTAGTCAACGTCGGTGAACATCTTCATGTTGATCGTATCTTCTATACGACTCACGCTCGACCTTTCGGTCTTCTGTGTTCCGAGGCCATGTCTGTACATGCTAGGCTCGTCAAGTTAACCCTAAGTGTTTCGCGTGTGTAAATCTATCTTACACCCGTTGTATGTGAACGTTAGAATCTAACACCCGATCATCACGTGGTGCTTCGAAACACGAACTGTCGCAACGGTGCACAGTTAGGGGAGAACACTTCTTGAAATTGTTGTAAGGGATCATCTTATTTACTACCGTCGTTCTAAGCAAATAAGATGTATAAACATGATAAACATCACATGCAATCAAATAGTGACATGATATGGCCATCATCACTTTGCTCCTTTTGATCTCCATCTTCGGGGCTCCATGATCATCATCGTCACCGGCATGACACCATGATCTCCATCATCGTGTCTTCTTGAAGTTGTCACGTCATCTATTACTTCTACTACTATGGCTAACGGTTAGCAATAAAGTAAAGTAATTACATGACGTTTAAGTTGACACGCAGGTCATAAATAAATAAAGACAACTCCTATGGCTCCTGCCGGTTGTCATACTCGTCGACATGCAAGTCGTGATACCTATTACAAGAACATGATCAATCTCATACATCACATATATCATTCATCACATCCTTTGGCCATATCACATCACATAGCATACCCTGCAAAAACAAGTTAGACGTCCTCTAATTGTTGTTTGCATGTTTTACGTGGCTGCTATGGGTTTCTAGCAAGAACGTTTCTTACCTACGCAAAAGACCACAATGTGATATGCCAATTGTTATTTACCCTTCATAAGGACCCTTTTCATCGAATCCGATCGGACTAAAGTGGGAGAGACAGACACCCGCCAGCCACCTTATGCAACTAGTGCATGTCAGTCGGTGGAACCAGTCTCACGTAAGAGTACGTGTAAGGTCGGTCCGGGCCGCTTCATCCCACGATGCCGCCGAATCAAGATAAGACTAGTAACGGCAAGCATATTGAACAAAATCAACGCCCACAACTACTTTGTGTTCTACTCATGCATAGAATCTACGCAATAGACCTAGCTCTGATACCACTGTTGGGGAACGTAGCAGAAATTCAAAATTTTCCTATGAGTCACCAAGATCAATCTATGGAGTAATCTAGCAACGAGGGGAAGGAGAGTGAATCTAGATACCCTTGTAGATCGCTAAGCGGAAGCGTTCAAGTGAATGGGGTTGATGGAGTCGTACTCGTCGTGATTCAAATCACCGATGACCAAGTGCCGAACGGACGACACCTCCGCGTTCAACACACGTACAGCCCGGTGACGTCTCCCACGCCTTGATCCAGCAAGGAGAGAGGGAGAGGTTGAGGAAGACTCCATCCAGCAGCAGCACAACGGCGTGGTGGTGGTGGAGGAGCATGGCTATCCTGCAGGGCTTCGCCAAGCACCACAGAAGAGGAGGAAGAAGAGACGCAGGGCTGCACCAACAAGAGATTGAATCGCGTGTATTTTGGGGCAGCCCTAGGCCTCATATATATAGGGGAAGGGGAGGAGGCTGCGCCCCCTCTAGGGTTCCCACCCCTAGAGGGGCGGCAGCCCCAATCCCATCTAAGGTTGGCGGACACAAGGGGGAGGAGAGGGAGGCGCAGGGTATATGGGCCTTAGGGCCCATCTGCCCTTAGGGTTTGCCCCCTGTCCCCTTCTAGGCGCATGGGCCTTAGTGGGGCTGGTGCTCTTGGCCCATGTAGGCCAAGGAGCACTCCCTATAGCCCATGCGCCCCCTGGGGCTGGTGGCCCCACTTGGTGGACCCCCGCGACCCTCCCGGTGGTCCCGGTACGTTACCGATAAACCCCGAAACTTTTCCGGTGACCAAAACAGGACTTCCCATATATAAATCTTTACCTCCGGACCATTCCGGAACTCCTCGTGACGTCCAGGATCTCATCCGGGACTCCGAACAACATTCGGTAACCACATACAAACTTCCTTTATAACCCTAGCGTCATCGAACCTTAAGTGTGTGGACCCTACGGGTTCGGCAGACATGTAGACATGACCGAGACGTTCTCCGGTCAATAACCAACAGCGGGATCTGGATACCCATGTTGGCTCCCACATGCTCCACGATGATCTCATTGGATGAACCACGATTTCAAGGACTTAATCAATTCCGTATACAATTCCCTTTGTCTATCGGTACGATACTTGCCCGAGATTCGATCGTCGGTATCCCGATACCTTGTTCAATCTCGTTACTGGCAAGTCTCTTTACTCGTTCCGTAACACATCATCCCGTGATCAACTCCTTGATCACACTGTGCACATTATGATGATGTCCTACCGAGTGGGCCGAGAGATACCTCTCCGTTTACACGGAGTGACAAATCCCAGTCTCGATTCGTGCCAACCCAACAGACACTTTCGGAGATACCTGTAATGTACCTTTATAGCCACCCAGTTACGTTGTGACGTTTGGCACACCCAAAGCACTCCTACAGTATCCGGGAGTTGCACAATCTCATGGTCTAAGGAAATGATACTTGACATTAGAAAAGCTTTAGCATACGAACTACACGATCTAGTGCTATGCTTAGGATTGGGTCTTGTCCATCACATCATTCTCCTAATGATGTGATCCCGTTATCAACGACATCCAATGTCCATGGTCAGGAAACCGTAACCATCTATTGATCAACGAGCTAGTCAACTAGAGGCTTACTAGGGACATGGTGTTGTCTATGTATCCACACATGTATCTGAGTTTCCTATCAATACAATTATAGCATGGATAATAAACGATTATCATGAACAAGGAAATATAATAATAATCAATTTATTATTGCCTCTAGGGCATATTTCCAATAGGGTCCATGTATGAAAACAAAGTGTGGACTTTGGAAGTATTACCTGAAGGGCGAAAGGCCATTCAGAATAAATGGATCTTCAAGAAGAAGACGGACGTAGACAATAATATCACCGTCTATGAAGCTCGACTTGTGGCAAAGGGTTTTTCACAAGTTCAAGGAGTTGACTATGATGAGACTTTCTCGCCCGTAGCGATGCTTAAGTCTGTCAGAATCATGTTGGCAATAGCTGCATTTTTCGATTATGAAATCTAACAGATGGATGTCAAAACAACGTTCCTTAACGATTTCCTTAAGGAAGAGTTGTATATGATGCAACCGGAAGGTTTTGTCGATCCAGAGAATGCTAACAAAGTGTGCAAGCTCCAGCGATCCATTTATGGGCTGGTGCAAACATCTCAGAGTTGGAATATTCGCTTTGATGAGGTGATCAAAGCATTTGGGTTTATACAAGTTTATGGAGAAGCTTGTATTTACAAGTAAGTGAGTGGGAGCACTATAGCATTTCTGGTGTTATATGTGGATGACATATTGCTGAATGGAAATAATATAGAACTTTTGGAAAATATGAGGGAATATTGGAACAAGAGTTTTTCAATGAAGGACCTAGGAGAAGCTGCTTTCATATTAGTCATCAAGATCTATAGAGATAGATCAAGACGCTTAATAGCACTTTCACAAAGCACATACCTTGATAAGATTTTGAAGAAGTTCAAAATGGATCAGTCCAAGAAGGGGTTCTTCCCTGTTTTGCAAGGTGTGAAGTTGAGTCAGACACAATGCCCAGCGACTACAGAGGATAGAGAAAAGATGAGTGTCATCCCCTATGCTTCTGCCATAGGATCTATCATGTATGCGATGCTGTGCACAAGACCGGATGTCAGCCTTCCCATAAGTATGGCCGGAATGTTTCAAAGTAATCCAGGAGCGGATCACTGGACATCCGTGAAGATTATCCTTCAGTACCCAAAAAGGACTAAGAAAATGTTTCTCATTTATGGAGGTGATCAAGAGCTCATCGTAAAGGGTTATGTTGATGCAAGCTTTGACACTGATACAGATGACTCTAAGTCTCAAACCGGATACATATATGTTCTGAGCGGTGGAGCGGTAAGCTGGTGCAGTTCCAAGCAGAGCGTGGTTGCTGATTCTACATGTGAAGCGGAGTACATACACTAAAAAAAATACACTTCCGTGATGATACGTGTTTGTCACAGTAGGTCGCGTTTTTTGTCATGCATGTACATCTATGATGATTTTATGATAGAATCAAGATAGTCATACATGTGCTGTCATAGAAGTGTTCCATGACATTACCAAAATTATCATAACGGAAGTGTCCACTTCCATGACGATATATCGCGCGTCACAGAAGTGCTTTCGCCAAGGGTGACCGACATGTGGCATCCACTGTAACGGACACTGTTAAGCTATTGTGTCGGGTTTTGGATCCGATAACCCGTTAACAGCCCCGACCAATGGGGATTTTCCACATGTAAAATCATTATTGGCTGGAGGAGACACATGTCAGGTCCGCGTTGGCACATGTGTCACTCATCCAATGGGCGAGACGCGCCTATGATATGTTGACACGTGGACCGGCCCATCAAGTTTAAATGGGCCGGCCCAACTTAAGGCCCACAAGATTTTGCGGACCATAATGGGCCAGCCCAGCTAAAGGCCCACGAGATTGTGTGGACCATAATGGGCTAGCCCAGCTAAAGGCCCACAAGAATTTGCGGGCCATAATGGGCCGGCCCAGGTAAAGGCCCACAAGATTTTTGTGTGCCATAATGGGCCGGCCCAGGTAAAGGCCCACAAGATTCTTGCGGATCACAATGGGCCGGCCCAGCTAAAGGCCCACGAGATTTCGCCGACATTAATGGGCCGGCCCAGCTGTAGGTCCACAAGATTTTGAGGACCCTAGTAGTCCGGCCCATTAACTGGCTGCCATGTTTTGGGCCAAATGCCGGCCCATATTTGATCCAGTCCATTAATGGCCTGCCGCGCTCCGGGCCAAATAGTGGCCCATATGAGATCCGGCCCGTTAAAAGCTTACCACCTTCTGGGCCAAATTACGGCCCAGATCAGGTCCGGCCCTTTAAGAGGCTTTGGGCTCAATTATGGCCCATATCAGATTCGGCCCGTCAACTGGACACTATGCTTTTGGGCCCACTTGCTAAAGGCCCACTTAGTAATTCGGCCTGATATTAGTTTTGGCCTGTTAAGGGCCTGTTTAACATTTCGGCCCTATATTAATTTTGGCCTATTAAAAGCCCGTCATATAGTTGGGCCTAACTACGGCCCGGTTTGCATCCGTCCTGCTCGCAGCCGATATCTGATTAGGCCAAATAAGGACCGAGACAATTTTGGCTTGTTAAAAGCCCGTGATTTGATTCGCACAATCATGGGTCAGGGTTCATTTCAGGCTGCTGCCGGCCCGTGAGCTGTTCAGCATGTTTCAGGCCCAACCTACATCGTGATTGCATGACGACCCGATTATGTACCGTAATTTTACGGTTTGGCTGGTTTACTGCGGAGATAGGATATATATATACAGTAAAATAACTGCAACATCGTGAATAAGAAAAAACCTAGACTATACAATAAAGAAATTATGGCATATTACATCCACTGGGCATCAAAGTTCGCCACTATGATAATAAAGCACCAGCAGATAGCAGATTACATACACTGGGCATCAAAGATCGCAACCAGTGCAAATAAACACGCCGACAAAATAATATACAAAACCGACAGCACTTCAATAGAGTTCAAGAAAGGTTAGCCCTGCTGGGAGCTGCAGCGCAAGCAGCTGAGCAAGATGATGAGACTGCGCTTGTTCAACACATATGTCTTCCTCACTCTGAAAGATAAACAAGCAGACAGATGAAAGGTTTTGCACATAAAAGTATCAATGCTGACAATTCATCACATTTCTTACTGACGAATAAAGTGACACAGTTTAAAATTGCATTAACACAATATGGTATTGTTCAGGTCAAGACATGGCAGGAAATGACATTGTGAAGGAGTTGGCAGCTTCACGACACCACTAGATTACAGATCAAGAACTCATAATTATCAATGGTTAGTGTGCTGTCAATTTATACCATTTCAGATTGGCAAATAAAGAGACGGTTTAAATAATAGTAGAATGATATGACATTGTTCATAGTTAAGACATTGCAGAATATGACATTGTGCTGTAGTGGGTAGGTTCACCACACCACTGGATTACGGATGAAGAACAAAAGCATACATGCAGTGCAAAAGAAGCTCACTTGCTCTGTATAGTTTAATTTACATGGTATGAAGAAGGAACTTGGTTGTACAACTGAAAACTTAAATTGAGAAAGGACAAACTTTTGTTTATGAACTACATAATAAACTTTAAACAAGCAATTTGATGCAAACACCAAAAATAAACATCTGTTGCAGTCATGCCTAACCAAATATATACAACAAAGTTTGAAGGCTTGAGATGGAGAAACTTATATTATTGGTGAAGACATGCTCTATAAAGGCCTTGTCCATGCTGATGGGGGGGGGGCAATATAAGAAGTTTACCATAGAATCTTTTTCAAAAGCATTGCCTTTATTCTACATTTTGTTAAGAGTAAATATAGATGTGATAATATACGAAAAAATGGAGAATATTTAAGATAAGATGAAGAGTGATGCTACATAACCAAGTGCAGCGATACAGGCAAAAGGTACAGCCAAGAGCAATGCATAGATAAACTTCTTCAGTAGCAACCTTATGGTAAGAGTAAATATAGATCTGATGTGTAGAAAATGGAGGGCAAAGGAAAATAAGTTGTAGATTGATGGTACATGAACAACTACCTGTCATTATAAGTACACTGATAAAGGACAACATGTACTTACAAGAACAATGCACAGCTAAAAAAACTTTGGCATTGGATATATTCTACACTAATGTAACCATTCATACAGATCAGATAATTTGGAGCGAACAATTGATAAGCAAGCTCTTATGCATACTGCTGTCACATAATGAACTAGGTATGTATGCAAGTACAGTGATACAGGACAACAAGTACTAACAAGAGCAAAGTAGCGGGCAGCATATTTGCGATATCCTGTCATTCTTGTCAAACCAAAATTCTTCTTCGAGCTGATTTCCTGGAAAAAAGTTCCGTAAGGCTCATGCAGAAAAGTAGAAGTTCAAATTGTCATGTGATTTCCTAGACAGTACCTCATCCTGGGAACGAGACCAATGCATAACAAGGTTTTTCCATTCGATGTCTTCTAAATTTAGCACAGGAGACTTCACCGTAAATTCATTTATAGACTTGCCATCAAAGTGTGATTTCCTCAGGTAACACCGATACTGCTGCAATGCTTCCTTGAAAAGCACAAGCAAGCTTTGCTCATCATGACTATCCAGATTGACCCTCGCCTAGTTACAACAATGTAATGTAAATCATTGATGTGTTCAATTAGCAGAAAACAGGAAAATAATAACCATGAATAATAGCACTTACACGTAATTTGGACAGGAAGATGTGAAAATGGTGTTTGTCTTCATAATAATTTTCCCATGATGGGAATATATGCACGTAGTCCCTAACAACATTGAAAGCATTGTCTTTTAAACTGGGAATAAATTGAATGGGGTTCCAATCTGCAGGAATTGGCCGTCTCTGTAGTTGGGATAGGTCTTCGGCCGGTGGACTTGCTGTACTTTTTGCTGGAGTGGGATTTTTCTGTGGTACAACTGGTGCTATGGCAAATTAAATCGGTATACCTTTTGCTGGAGTGCAGGTCCTGTGTGGTGGGGCTAGTGGTGTGGCCAGTGAAGTATGGGTACAGTCTACTAGAGTCGGTCCTACGTTTTGTGTCACTGGTTGTACAACCAATATAAGTAGGGTGCTGTCTGATTTCTCCGGCACCACCACGTTTTTCAAGGACTTTGTTGTGCTCCTTCAGGTTCGGCAATCACCCTCTTCCTTTTTGATGTCTAATGCACAAGCACAGCATTTGAGTGGAAAAACATGGTATGATGACAAATGGAATATGTTTTGATAATGGATGGGCATGGCATCTCGACATATATGATGAGTAAACACTCCTAGGGAAAAGCCTAGCAGTAGCGCTGGTTTTTGGCCTATTAGTAGCGCGGGTAAGCGCGCTACTGATAAGGCGCTACATCTAATGCTTAGCAGTAGCGCCTACAGGCACTCGCTACTGCTATATCTACTTAGTAGTAGCGCCTTCCTAGTCAAGCGCTACTGCTAATTACTAGCAGCGCTTTCGAAAACAATCGCTACTACTATCATTCCCTATTCCATTTCTCTTGAATTTTAGGTCGTATTCATATACCTGTATACAATTTTTCATACAGTAGCAATTTAGAGATTGTTTTTATATCATAATGAGTTATTAAATCACTAGGTGAAAGAACCTTGGATTAGTTTCAAGTGCATGGATCCAAAGTAACCAATGGTCACTTTGGATCCATCCATTTGAAGCTAATCCGCGGTTCTTTCACCCAATGATATAATAAATATCATCATCATCATCATATCATTAACAACTTATATATCATCATCGTCATCATCATCATATCATTGGTCACTAGTCGTAATCACAAGTACTCCTCACATCTTCAACTCTAACACATTGTATCACATAATAAACATATTGTACCTCATAGGACCTACTACATTCTCTCTTAGGACCAACTATATTCTCTAAGGTAAAATAGCAAAAAACAAGATAGCCCCTGACTCTCCATTATGGAGAATGGATATTATCCTGTCTCCAATTGTTGCCTTCCGCTCAATGTTACTTCCAAGAACCTCCTTGCGAATGTCCAAACATTTTTTCCATTCTTTGATTAGCATGTGTTCACCACTTTTAGAAATCCGATATGCACACAAGAGCTCCTTAGAATGACCTGGCTGAAGGTTCATAACAGCAAGGCGACCATTCTGATACATCAGATGAGGCACACAATCCATCGGGATTTTCTATTGAAAAACATAGTAATAACTTCGTAGTTAGCAATGATGTACTAGTTTTAGAAGTATGCAAAAGATGCACGGATGTCGTAATAGTAAAAATTCTTACCAGGGTATCTCCATTGAAGTTACCGCGGTTCAACATGTGCACTAGTGGCACGTATTCACCATAATTTGGAGGAGTTCGATAATAGGTATTATAATTCTCAAAAAAAGTACAATAAGCAATCAGACGATTTTTCTCCTTATAAGTTAATTCCGAGCCCTCAGTGTAGTGGGTTTTGTCTACCATCTTCTGCAACTATTTTGAAATAAATAATATAAATTAGTTAATAACTATGTTTGAGAAACTCACATCGCGGTAGAATCGGAAGCGTATCAACAAGGACCCAAATGTCCATATTGTCTTGCTCGATGTCAGGATCACCAAGATCCATGGTGACCATCATACCCTCATAAAAACCATACATTTTGCAAAGTGCTTCCCAATTTTGGCAACCAAAATGGGTTACGCTCTGAGAATTGTACAGATTTACTTCAAAATTGATATCATGATGCGTCCGTAGGTGTATTTTCTTTGTTTGAAAATTTTCATGGTCTTCAAAACCCATCCTCTCCAAGACATAGCGTCTTGCATGGCATGGGATAAGCTAGTCGGATTGTAAAAGATGAAAATTAGACGTTGAAATAGTTGAAGTCATGCTTAATTACGAAAAAAAACTTGTCGTTGTTGCGTACCGTTTTAACATCGAAGGTCTCCTTGAGCTTAATGCTGAAGCATCGATCTCCATCCAGCTCAACGAACCTGTCGCACATACCTCGATCATCGTGGCACCAGCTGCACTCCCCCGGGAGACTGTCGACGTCCGAGTACGACATTTCCTACGTTCATAATTCAAAGATTAAACTTGTACATATTCTAGCACAAGTCATGTCAGAATTCACGGAAAAATCCGGCATGACCTTTGCTAAAAAAGGGCATATCGAGCGCCTGAAATTTGCCGGAATGGAAATTAATCAACACTCCGGCAAAACATAGTACACTCGGAGGTGTAACCAAAACATGAAATAATTGCTTAAAATAAAAAATAACAACAAATATGGCATGTTCAACTAGTTCTATTAATTCAACTAGTTCTATTAATTCAACTAGTTCTTACTATACTAGTTATTAATTTACTTACTATACTCGTTATTAATTTACTTACTATACTAGTTCAACTAAAACTTAACTAGTTCAACTAAAACTAAACTAGTTCTATTAATTCAACTAGTTCTTACTAAATACAAACTTACTATAAATAGAAAGAAACTAGTTATTTCTAAAAATGAAGTAGTTCAACTAGTTATTAATTTACTTACTATACTAGTTCAACTAAAACTTAACTAGTTCAACTAAAACTAAACTAGTTCTATTAATTCAACTCGTTCTTACTAAATATAAACTTACTATAAATAGAAAGAAACTAGCACATCTACTACTACTAATTAACATCTACTACTGCTAATTATACAACTAGTTTACTATCACTACTAGTAATTAATATCCACTACTTCTAAAAATCATTATCTATGAACCCTAAATTAACATCTACTACTACTAAAATCATCTACTAACTAAGCAAAGAGAGAGGGGGTGGGGGAGGGGTGGGGGGCTTACAGAGGGAGAGACGGTGGCGGGGAGGTGCTCGGCGACGGAGGGGCGGCGCGGGCGGGCTCGGGATCGGGAGGCGGCAGTCCTGGGCGGCGGGCTCGGTCGAGGGCGGCGGGCTCGGTCGAGGGCGGCGGCGGTGAGGTCGAGGGCGGCGGGCTCGGTCAAGAGCGGCGGCGGTTAGGTTGAGGGCGGGCGGCGGCGGCGGCGGTGAGGGCAGGCGCGCTCGGGCTCGGGCGGCGGCGACAGGTAGGGGAACAGGCCGGTGGGGGGGAAAGGAGAGGACTTAGCGAAATATTGATTCGGGGGGTGGTTAACTCGAACTAGCAGTAGCGCTCGTATAGAAAACGCGCTGTAGCTAAATTATCTATAGCGCGTTTTACATAAAACCGCTACTGCTAATGGAAGCAGTTATTTCTTTTGTTTAGTAAAAACATCAAAAATATACATTGGTCATCATTGATCTTTTTGTGTATAATCTAAATAGTCAACATGAATCCTCACTGTACCTGTATAGGTACAGGCGAGGATTCATATTGCAACCACAAATCATACACATATAGTTCAATGAAGACCAAGTGCTCGAGATAGGTTGCGAAGCAACATATTTAAGGTGGTAAACACCTTATTCGCTTAGCAATATGGGACTAAACTTAATTAGTTGCGGTGATACATAGCAGTAGCGAGTTTTGAGGAAAACCGCTGCTACTAAGTTCTTTAGCAGCAGCGCGCCCGTCGTAAGGGCGCTACTACTATATCTAGCCTGGAGACAACACCATGGCAATTATAGTAGTAGCGCTGTTTTCACCTAGAGCGCTACTGCTACTCAGTCATTAGCAGTGCTCTTTTCTAAATATCGCTGCTGCTAATTAGTAGTAGCGCCTGTTTTTATACCGCACTGCTGCTAAGATTCTGTGTATAAGGTTTTCCCTAGTAGTGAACTAAGCAGATCGCAGTGCAACAAAGTAGAAGAAATGCAAGACAACATATGCAAGATACCCGCAATCAATAAACATTGCCAAATTAGAACAGGCACCTTGATGGGTGAATAGGACAGGCCATCTACCTTTGACTCCTCGAGGTTAGAATAGTCATTAGGATCATATTCTGAACAACAATCAACAGGTGGGGAGCGTATGAGTTTCATTGCTTCCAGAATGGCACTCAATGCCTTGGTGCCAATTTTGTAAGTCATTGCAGTGTTTAGCTTCAAGAGTGGACTGCTGCTAGTGCGACACAAAGCAGCTACACAGATCATAGTGTAGATATAACGGGAAAACCTGAAGCATCAGAGTAAAATCAGCAAAGTGGAACTTGCTGGAATATATGTGCTAGTATTGCCGGTACGGCTAGAAAGGCTTCGGATACCAGCTCTCTTCAAGTGAAGGTGTGGTACTGTTAATATCATTGTAACTCTCAAAGGCGACACAGCTCCCCGCATTTCCTTGCTATTCTTATATGATCCAAGTGGGCAGGCCACTACAAATCCTATTCCTATGTTTACAAGATCCTACAAATCAAAGAGGCTCAAAGTGTCCACCACAACCGACCATATAGACCTCTACACTGCAAATGTCCCTGCTCATCTTTAATACAAGGAACATACTGTACTACTATCATACTCCCTCCGTTCCATAATATAAGTCTTGGTAGAGATTTCCACTATGGATCACATACAGATGTATCCGGATACATTTTAGAGTGTAGATTCACTCCTTTTGCTCCATATGTAGTCCATGGTGGAATCTATACAAAGACTTGTATTTAGGAACAGAGAGAGTACATATTAAAGAAGAACCGAAGAGGAACATGGTAAAGAAGAGCAAGCAGATTTTGGATAATAAAATGTTGGTTGCGCTGTGCCCACACATGATGAACCAGAGCGCATTAAGAATGCAACTCCCAGCTATCTCTCGACCATTTCAGGTGGTTGGATGAAGATCCTACATCTCCCAACCCTTCTTCTTCATCGTCTCTGATTCTTTCCATACAGAACACCGCACGGGCCGCCGGCCGGACCACCGGCCCCCACCGCCCAAACCCCCACCCGCGTCGAGTTTTCTTCGTTCGGCGAGGCCCCACAACCACCCGAGCCCCTTCGATCGCACCGGCGAACTACGGCGAGCTCTGAAAAATCGATTGACCCAATTTTGAAATTTAGTCTAGTATGATTTAACTAGTGTGGAATATAAAAGGGGAAAACCATAAGCATTGGGTGTATAGTGTTGAGCGTGCCATGGCGGATCTGAAGGTGCAAACCGGACAAAGGCAACTTCGCAACCAAGACAAGAAATCATAGTAAAGCAGTGGCGATCTATTTTCTTGCTGCGATAAATAAGTTGAGCAGATACGAAAGAGTACCGCCTCTGGTGCGGCGCCATGTACGCATCTGCTGAGAATTTGACGGTGCTGCGGTAGCGATGGCTGTCGGCGGCGTGGAAGCAGATCTAGGAGGGTAGACGGTGGCGGCGGGGCGCAGTGGACGAGACGGTCATAGGAGCGGCGCCGGCAAGGTGGACGACGGCGGGGATGAAGCGAGAGGACGGGATGCAAGGATCCTAGTCCGAAGCCGTGGATGAGAGACGTCGATCTCTTGTAATGGACGGCGACATCAGGGTATCAGCTCCGGCATGGTGGAGGAGGACGGTGGTGGATGGGGTGGCGGACGGCGGCGGACGGAGGAGGGTGGGGTGGAGAGGGTGTTTTGGCGCCCACAGAGTACGAATGGGGAAAAGGGAGGTAGAGAGGAAGGGGGGAACCATGTATTCAGGGCACGCTTGTCTCAAATGCGAGGAAATTTACAAACTTAGCCCCCGTTTCAAATTTCTACTACATCACAGCAACATTAGTCGGTTGGGGATAGGACGGTAATCTCGCATACACCGAATATTTGCCGACGAGAGTTTGTTTTTGGCGCCCACCGTGTATGAATATGAATCGGGGAGGGAGTTTATTTAGGCCGAGGACACAGTGTGTTTTGGCGCCCATCGTGTATGAATAAGTGTGAGAGGCGGTTACGTCATGTTTGGGTGAAATTAGAAACCTACCCCTATCAAAACCTATAGAAATCCAGCAGATAGGCTTTGCGTGGCAGGGAAACACAGTAGTGATTTCCATCTCGCAGATTTTGGTTTCGGGCGGTTACTGTGACTTTCCCTGCTTCGTTCAAATTTTGCAGAGTGCACGTTTACCGTCCCAACTCAATTCGAATCCTGTTTGTATTCTATTTTTTCGGGCGGGATCCATTTTCAATTGGAATTACATTCTATATACATCATTTTTTTATATGTACTTTCAAAAGTACAACAAAGAATTCTGCTCCTTTATATGTATAATATGATTTACAAATACAACGATCTCGAAATCTTAAGTTGGAATTCGAAAAAAATTAACCAAATTATGTTCTACTAAAATGTATGGATCAGTAATATCTACATATTAAATAACATAGATGTGCGTGAATTCATATGAGTATGCATGTTTGATAGATCAATTTTGGTTCGATTATGGATTACATGTATCATCATCTCGAATTCAAATATTTGAATCTCTTTTTTGTTCACTCCTTTCACGCCCATCTCTCTCTCCCATGCATGCTCCTTCAGGTAGCTATCACTCTCTTTTCTCCATCTCACCCGCACACTCACTTCATGTTTCTCCTATCCTCGCAAACATGGTCTCTCGACGTCTCCCTTGGGAAGTGTCACACTCTCCCTATCATTATACATTACACGGTTTTCATTATCTCTCACGTCTCTACTGTTCTCTGGTATCACTCGGTACCTAAGCTTTCTTTTTCACCGCCACACACACAGTCTCCACTCGTCTTTCACTTTGTCTTTCTCTCAATGGGATTCTCTCACACACCCTATATGTCTCTACATATGACTCATTCCACTAAAATTACTCTCTCTCTCTCTCTCTCTCTCTCTCCTTTAGACACAACATTTGTTGCGGTCTCCTTTTCGTCTCCATCCCAGACTGACATTATTCATTTGTTTACCGATCAGACAACCACGACTACCGTCTTCTCTCTCTCACAGACACACACACACACACACAACTCCTGCTTCCACTCCCCTTACCGACTACCGTCTCTCTCTCACACACACAAAACTCTTGCTTTCGCACCCTGACTCGTATTTCTCTCACAAACATTTATCAACTAGCTAGCCTCTAGATAGGTTTATACACCCGCAGACTCGTGCTTCCACCATCGCATACATGTCTCTCTCCCGCTCCTTGTATCTATGTAGATTTTTCTTCCCTTCTTGAGACACGCCCTCTCGATCATGCACACACACACTATCGCCTCATTTGAAGCTGATACCTATCGCACACACACTCCTCGTGTCTTTGTCACACATGCACTCTGTCCTCCTCCACTCTCCCTCTCTCTCACACACACATGGGCTTTTTGCAACAACTAGCAAGATGCCCATGCGTTGCACGAACATCAAGATGCATTTGTATGAGTAGTTTATCTTGTGGGGGAAAAGGATGAATGAGGGAAGGCCTTATTTGCAAATGTGTAGAGGGGTGTGGGTATATTTTTGCAAAATTTCCATAGTTTCCTTCCTATCTGTCAGATATAGATCGGACGGCCTATATTGCAGGATGGCAGGCACACGATCAGCACCGACAATGCTTTTTATAAGAGTAGGGATAAAAAATAGAGTTGGTGATGATGGTGGGCCTGCCATCCTGCAATGTAGGTCGTCCGATTTATATCTGACGGATAGGAAGGAAAATATGGCAATTTACCCGCAGTCTTCACCACATTTGCAGATAAGGCCTTCCCTCGTTCATCCTTTTCTCCCACAAGATCTTGATGTTCAGTGCAACGCACAGGCATCTTGCTAGTAAGAGTAGAAATTAGGCATATACCACTTCTCGAATCTTGAAACCAACAACATTCCTCCCTTATCTCATCAAAACCGCCAAAGGAATATATTTTGAGTGAAACATAACATATTTTTAGTGATATATGTATTTCAAAACTAGATTTTTTTCTATCAAATCGGTGAACATGTATTAATCTACTTTGATCGTGTGGCAATGCATTGGCACATTGCTAGTAGTTATTATAATTTTTTGGACACCAGACAAATGGTGGAGTACATATACGAAGAGAAGAGGCGCACGCACGCAGTCGGCCTCTCGCTGTCTCGCACACATGAGTGTTACGTAAAGGCGACGTTAACAAATAAACCCTAAAACCCTAGGTGCACGATTGCTGCATTCGCGGGTACCCGTTACGTGGTGGAGCACCTTTGTAGGAATAGTCAGCTCGTGTGATAATTTGATACGTAGGAATTGATGGTCGGGACCACAGGTGAACGACTTGGAGCGCGGTGGCTCGCCAGTTGCCACAGATCGAGTAGCCACATTTAAAATATCGTTTTTTAGCGGGGTTAAGAGTTCTGATTTTCAATGGCGTGTTATAAGTAGTAAGTAGTTTCTAGAACGATTGGTATGGAGCGAAAATGGAATTCATAGTACTACGTACCTCCTTGGCGTATGGTTGTATGGTTTTGTTTGCCATGGAGTTTGTATGGGTTTATGTTGCGAGATGTTGAACCTGGTAGTTCTAGGGCAAATACTATGGTTTAGATTTAGATGCTGGTTTTCAGTAATGAAAATCGGAAGGGGAAACCCTTCATTGATTAAAAAAACTACTACCTCCATTCTGGTTTACTAGTCCCCATCATACTTTGGGTCAAAGTTTGTCCACGAATTTTACTTGTAAAATGTGAATGGAAAACGAGATTTTGTTACACCCAAACAAAAAAGGACTGGAGGGAGTGATTGCTCTGACACGGATGCGACCTCTCATAGTGCAGACATTGAACAGGCGCACCGGCCAAGAGGGCTGCACTCGCTGCAGGCCCGGCTGAGCACGCCTCCTCGCCGCGTGCAACCAGCTTAAGACTGCCCTGCCTGCCTTCATTGAATCCGCGTATGTGCCGGCAACACGTCCTTCCCTGAGCCGGCAGGCATTTTAGAACACAAAAAATGACTAAAATATAATTAATTTACGCATGGTCTTGACTTGTTATGCTCGCACTAGTAGCAGGAACTAGTAGAGGATTTTCTTTATTTATAACTCTCCTCACATTTTTTGGCTTTGAAGTGAATCATGGTTGTGGACATTATGTATGAATGTGCAGATATCTGTGAACAAGAGTTTGATGTGGAAGTTGAACTTGGAATGTCGGGCTTGCGCGTTAACTATACCATGTCCAATGCTTCGTCTATTATTATTTGGAAAGTAATTGTTGTTATTACATGACCTGAAAAAAACATTTTGTGCCACATCAGTAGATGCACGGACATCACAACAAGCATGCTGACTGGATAAACATTTGAACCTAGCTATTATGAAGGAAATTTTGTATTGACAACAGTTTTAGATAGCAGGAGAGGCCTAGCCTGCTCTGCCTCTGCTAGCTTATTTCTGGCTTCTTCCATCTCTTCTTTGGCTTGGGTGAAGAGAGCATCTGATTGCTCTTTTTGCTTCTTCAGGAAGTCAGATACATTCTCAAGGGCTGGTGCACGCTTTCTTTCAGCCTTTACTAATGCCACAAGGACACGAACAGCTGACGACTCCACCTGGCTTGTGTGTAATCCAGCATCATCTGGGAATTTGCACCTTGTGTCTAATCCAGCATCATTAGGGAACTGGCACCTTGTGTGTAATCCAGCCTCATTTTGGAAACATGATCTCAAGGTTGACCATACTTCCCTCCTCGCAAGAACTGCATCCTGACATGAAGTTACTTCTTTTTTGGATCAATACTCAAAGCAACCTAGATCCATTTAGTAGAAGCCAGATAAACAGAACTCGGAGAAGTGAATTCAAAAGAAAAAAAACAGACTACAAGGTGAGGACACCCACTTCCTACATCAAGCTAAAAACGAAAGCATTAGGATGATTAAGACTCTTCTTATTACAATCGAAGAACACCACGCTTAAGAGAAACAAAAACTACAACATATACACATCGAAGAACACGAGGCTACACGAAAGTAATTGAAAGGGTGTTACTTACCAAAGCTCGTTTTACAGGTTTGGTGCAGCTCCTCTTTAACTTCCCACGGTCCTTGAAGATGTCCCGAATATCCCGTGTTTGGTCTTCATTGCTCCTCTGCATGTTCACACTCATGGCAAGAAAAATATACTACTAGTAATACTTGCGCATCTTGTGGGCAACATTAAAGCACTCGTCTGCCATGTTAGAGCATCTCCAACAGAATCGCAACGCGCGGCTATTTAAAAAAGCGTTTACAGTGCTGAGATTGAGAAGTAGATACTAGAGAGTAGAGGATAGTTCTCAGCATAGATAGATAAAAAAAGATAATTCAACTACTCTTCGTCGTCCGACTCCTCCTCGGTGATGTCCTCCTCTGACGTCTGACTGTAGGCGTGAAGATACCGATCGTCGTCGCATTCCCAGGGTGACGCTGCTCCTAGCCTCATATTGAATTGAGCGTCCGCTTTTCGCCTACACTTGTCCTCGCGATAGGCGGCTCGCTCCGCCCTCCTCTTATCCCTCTCCGCCCTGCTTTGCGCGTAGAACTTGCGCTCGTTGATGATGTCCTGCGGGAAGTGTTGGCGCCACAGCGCCATGGATTCCTCGTCCATCTCGGTGACGCCGAGATGGTGCTCCCGCCTCCGGTTGTCGCGATGATCCTCGTCGGTGCTAAGCCGTGGCAGAGGCGCGAGCTCCTGCGCCCGCTCCCGCGTCGGCACGTTGGGGAAGTTCAATGTTCTATGAGGCCACTGGAGGCGCCACACTGCTGCGTCGTACGCGCGGGCGGCCTCGTTGGCGGTGTCGAAATTGCCGAGGCCGAGGCGCATCCCGTGGAACCAGATCTCGGCGGAGAAGCCGCCGGAGGGGCGCGCGCGGACGCCGCGGTATCCCCAAGTTTCCCGGTGACACGGCGGCGAGACGAAAAAGAGCGGGGAGAGAGCGGTGGCGAGGCACAGAGCGGGGAGAGAGTGGTGGCAAGGCATAGAGCGGTGGGATGGCATTGGATTTTATAAAGCACACGGACGCCGCGCGCCAAAACTAGCACACGCCCGGCCGCTTTTTCTCGCGCGCGCGCGATCCTTTCCCGACGTCTCTGCTATCTCTACTCTCTTCTCTACTGTTATATTTATTTTATATTTAATATTTATCTCTACTTCCTTTATTGTATACTTTTTTCTCTATACTTTTTTTTCTTGCAATATAGGTCGTCCGATTTATATATGATAGATAGGAAGGAAACAAATGGGAATTTTGCAAAAAGATACCCATACCCCTCTCCAGATTTGCAAATAAGGCCTTCCCTCGTTCATCCTTTTCTCCCACAAGATAAACAACTCATACAAATGCATCTTGATGTGTGCAACGCATGGGCATCTTGCTAGTTCTAAAAACCTTTCCATCATTTGCCACACTACTGGTTGCAGATGAAAAACCTACCCAAGCACAGCGCGATACAGGAGCAACGCACAATTACAAGCTGATATTCTGTTGGACAATGGAGGCTATAACCAATTACTTTTACGGGAACAATAGCACCCAGGAAATTTGAAGGGTAGGTATGAACAAAATTGGAACTGCACATGTACTGCTAAGTGATTCAATACACACATTACCAATCAAGGAGGACAACGATGGTCTCGGCGGCCTCTGTGAGTCATGGTCGGCAACGGGAGTTAGTTCATTGTCCACGATGGTGGTACTTCTGTGCTTGGCGTCGGCTTCCGGGAAGCAGATCTGAGACCGTGGAAGACGATGCCAGGGAAGAGGCTCCGTGTACGACGACGACGGTGGACCGGCTCTAGTGCGGCGTACGAGGTCGTCGATGAGGCAGATGCGCTGCGGTGGACGAGTGCGCCGATGTAAAGGGGAGGAGCATGAAGGCTGCGGTGCCGTGGAGAAGTCTATTTTGCGGTGGGGATAGAAAATGGGGAGTATTCAGGTGTACTACTCTAGGTGCCGGGGTGGGGTTGGCTGGGTAGGGTGAACCTGAAGTTACAAAAATAGCCCCCTATCAAGCGTCATCCGTAGGCCTGTTCCGAAGGCTATGATGGTATCTTCCCACTACTCGAATCAGGGTCGCGGGAGATTTTACCGCCGACCTCAAAATTGTGTGACACTGGACTCCCTGTGTGGCGTGTTGAGTGATTGGGCTAAGCAACTAGCAAGTAGTAGTAGTAAACTCTACATATTAGGTTTGACCGAAGTCAAACTTCCTAAAGTTTGACCAAGTTTATAGAAAAATATAAAAATTTACCATAACAAATATGTATGATGTGAAAGTACATTCAATAATGAATCTAATGGTATTTATTTGTTATTGTATATGTTAATATTTTTTGTTATAAGCTTTCTGAGAGTTTACAAAACTTGACTTTGACCAATGCTAATACGCGGACTTAAATAAAAACGGAGGGAGTAAACATTTGTTTTCTTAGTTTGTAGTGAACTAATCATTTGTTGAAATTGTGAAATAAATATATTAGGCTATTGACTTCGAATGTAATGGTCTATACAATTCAATAGTTACAATCATTGTCGAATCCCAAGATGTATACAAGGTCTATAGTACTTCACAACATGCTCAAACTCACATAATCCCAGTCAAATGAGAATCTAAATGCATTTCTTAGTTATTACTTTGTAGGATGCAACAAAAACAACCATAACTCTACATCAGCCATTATAGAAGCAACATTTTGACATATCCCAATGTGTGAATGAAACATGCAGAGAGAGCTTTTGAAGACGGAGCAGATAGGGCGGGAAAGATTGTATGTATGTGGAGGAGAGAGTAGGAGACAAACCTAACGAGACAGAGAGAGATAGAGAGAGAAAGAGAGAGGAAGAAGTTAGGTCTGTGAGAAAGATGGATACATGTAATATACATGAGATGCGTGTGCATCTGGATTCTGTATACGTGGAAGGAGGAGGGACAACATGTTTTATGAGAAAGGTGGAAATACATGGACGAGAGGGGAAGGATCTCGTGGGTTGAGGGATTGACAATTTTGTGCGTGGGAGAGAGGGATTGGTAATTTTGTGCAAGAGAGAGTGAGAGGGTGCGGGAGGAGTGAGTCAGCCGTCGTCACATCACCCTGCTTCCAAATGACCCCGCATTCTCTAGCGCGGTGTGGTCGCCGTCTTCGATCTTCTCGATGCCCTCTTTGAAGATTGTGGTGTTGTGCATGTTGGGGTGCAAAGAAGCACAAGAGAGAGTGGTCGCCGTATAACCTTGGATGGGGATGAATTGTGTGCTCGGGGGAGTGTGTGTGTGTGTGTTGTGCTGCATGTCTCTCTGTGTGTGTGTGTGTGTGTCAGATATTGAGAGAAAACAAACCTAAGGAGAGAAGTGGGTATTCACGAAGATATTGTGTGGGCCTTGAGGTGGGCAGGGGCCGGGTGAGGGTGTCAAAATGTGCGCGTTGATGCATGTGTTGCATGCGACCGTGCGAGGGACGGATGAATCGAGAGAGATGGTTGTTGTGTTACGGATGCTCCTCTCTCTGTCTCTCTCTCTCTCTCCCTCTCTCTCTCTCTCCCTCTCTCTCTCACACACACACAAGTAAACTAGAAGACCGTTCTCTCATGTATACACAATGTATCGGCATCTGTCTATGTCTCACTCATGCATGATCATTTGCACATTCACACCTCGCTATGTCTGTATCACACGCACACCGTCTCCACATTGCCCTTCCGCCACAACACACATATGGACACATACACGTTCTCTCTCAGTCACACACAAAAAACCAGTATTAAAAAACTAGGGCGCACCTAAAACGTACAAATCCAAATAAACACGAATTGGAGCTAAATTCAAATATATGGAAATATTACAGCGTCAAGAACTTTCATAGGAAAAAAAGTTGAGTAATATTCGAGGATTGTTTTCACACACATAAAAATGTTCGGTGGATGTCCTTCGAGCGTGACATGGCGACGCACCGTTCGATCGACCGCGCGGCCGCGGTTCACACGCTTGCACAGGTTTCCGTATTGTGGCTATGGTACTAACTAATAAAAGCGCTGCCTAAGTCTAATGTTTACGTGTACGAGTACGGTTTTCTTTTAAGTTTGACCAACCTTATTTATAAAACTAAAGTAAGCTCCCACACGCGCACTCATCAATATGCCGGCGCCCGCCTGCTCCGGCCAACAATTTCTCGCCCATCACCGCCGTGTCGCCGCCATCCCTCTGCCATGAAGCCGAAGGCTCGCCCACTCACGTCGTCTGCAATCCCTCCTCGCGATGTCGTCGCACTGCCAAGCACGCGAGCAGCTAGTGGAGCCGCGTCTATGCATGCAGCGTATGAAGAGGAGGACGAGCGTGTGCTCCAGCACGCCGGCGAGGAGGAATTGGCGTGTCATTGTCGTCTCCGCCTGCGCGGAGGAGGCGCGCATGGTGGGTGTCACGGAGGAAGCCGGCCGCGCGCGCGTCGAGCCCGCAAACCGGGTGCGGACGCGGAATCTACCTTCGAGACCTTGAATGCCACGTGGATCCTGTAATCTGAAGGAGCAATTTGGGTCAGTCGACTCATGTGAGCCGTTTCATGCAACATGCTCCGTCGAACTTCTTTCACAAATCGACTGACCCAAATTATACTAATAGTACGAATGTATTAAGTACAGTAGGAACACGAAGATACGAGCAGTAGTACCAACTGCAAGAAGAACAGTAGTAAGACATAGTACTAGTACTACTGTACGTACTAAAGAGTTCAAATAACGAGAAAGAACATAAACATAGTTCTGCTGGGGCCTCAGCACAACACACCCTTGAAAATAAACTAAGCAACTAGTCCGCTTGTCACTGCAGTAGAACCAGCATGAGCGACGGCACTGTCACCTACTCGGAGTCCGAGTCCACGTCCTCGACTTTGTCCTCGTCCCTCTTCCTCTTTGCCGACGCTTCTTTGCTTGAACCGGACACTGGGCTCTGCTTCTTCATACAACCCTTGTAGATATTTCAACAAAGGTAGGCATCCATTGCTGCGTACAGGATGTGATCTTCATCTAATGTCTTCGACTCCCATGCATCAGTTTAGCGTACGAAGGATCAATCATGGCTGCTGCTAGGGTCAGCATTGAAGGTTGAGAGGAGGACACCAGGCTTGCCTTCTGGAGATCGAAGGGCTGGCCTACAACAAGACCTATCCGACGCAGGACATCCCTGTCGTTCTTAAAGCCTACAGTAACGAATTTCACTCTTCTGTCCTTGAGGAAGTTCTTAAAATCCTGGCACTCAACGTCGGCATGGCATATGTGGTAGACCAAGCAAACGTTATGTACGCAAACCTGGATCACGGCGGGTGAGGGAGTCCTGGAAACTCCTTGTGTTCGGAAACTCCTTGCCAGCTTTTGCAAACCAAAGCCATATGCCACCCAACGCCCTCCAAACTATCCCCATCACTTGGCCCTTCGCGGGCTGGGGGCTTGACATGGTTGGACCCCTTAAAGGCGGAACCCACAAGAAAAAAATACTTACTGGTCATGGTGGATAACTTCACCAAATGGATAGAAGCCAAGCCTGTTAAGACGGCCGAATCCGGACCAGTGATAGACTTTATATCCGGGGTCGTACACCGTTATGGCGTCCCCCACAGCATCATCACTGATAACGGCACGAACTTTACGGCCGAGGAGGTAAAACTCTGGTGCAAAAACATGGGCATCAAGATCGATTATGCTTCAGTCTATCACCCACAAACTAACGGCCAGGTCGAATGTGCAAATGGTCTTATCATGAGCGGCATCAAACCCAGATTAGTGCGGTCCCTTAAGGAATCTAATACGCACTGGGTAGAGGAGCTCGACTCCGTACATTGGGGGCTGCGGACCACACAGAATCGCACCACCGAATACACACCATTCTTCATGGTGTACGGCGCAGAGGCAGTTTTGCCCTGCGACATAATTCATGACTCACCTCGAGTGCGCATGTACGAAGAAAGAGAAGCCGAGCTCGATCGGCAGGACAGTTTGGACGCCTTGGAGGAGGAGCGTGACGTGGCAAAAGCCCGTTCCGCATTCTATCAACAGAAGGCTCGAAGATATCAAAGTAGAGAAGTACGGGCCAAAAATTACAACGTTGGCGAATTAGTTCTACGCCTGCCGGACAAGAAAATGGACAAACTCAAGCCCAAGTGGGAAGGTCCCTTCGTAATTGACCAAGTCCTGACTGGTGGAGCGTACCGCCTGCGAGATGCATCGGATAACCAACTCGAGCCGAACCCATGGAACGCAGCCCGTCTCCGAAGATTCTATGCCTAGCGCCAGACTCTGTGCTCGTCTTCTTCCTCTGTCCATTTTTTATATTTTCTGTCTTACATTTCTCTCCTTCTCCCCTTCCTTTCTCTTATAGCCTTTAAAGACCCAATAGGTGACGCACTATCCGTGCTCATTAAACCTGGGGGCTTCTTTAAACAGAAGCTTATTTATACGGGCTTCATGCCCAACACATGTGTCACACTTCCGCATGTACCCTTTATTCACCATTATATGCATCGATATGACTTAAGTTTTGGCCAAGCTGGGTTGCCTGGCTCCTGTGCTTACCCCTACGTTCCCGATTGTTCGGCTAGCTGGTAAAGGGGGCACCTCTGTGATTGTTACTGCCGGGTCAGCCGGATGTGTACCTCAGACTGGGTGAATCTGAAAGCTAGCGTTCTTAAGGGAATACTCGGTCGGTGAACTAAAGATGATCTTTTCACTTATTTATTTATGCGCCCCCAAATGATTTTTCCTGCGTCTCTTTTCGCAGCATGGACATGCACTTTAGGGCATGCCTCCGAGGGAAAGGAACCCCTAACGGAACTATTCTCCCTGGAAGATGTTTCTTACTAACCATGTAATATAATGTAACTAGTTGGGCACTTGTCTGTTCAAGCACTAATGACCCCTACGCCTGGTCTCCATGCATACCCCGGTTCTTATATAACCGCATGGGTATTCGGACACACTCCGGACCGTCAGGTCCCGAGGCTGAAGCGAAAAGGTCGGCCATGACAAACGATCTACAATCCGGCTAGAAGGCATTACACATGTCAATTCAAATTACATAGTCATTCTGACGAATTGTATTCCTCTTCAATACCATCTAACAGGCTGTCTAGTTTACAGTCCTGCTCGGAATACTTTGCGGCCAATTCTACTTGGCCGTATACTAAGCTTACAGGGATCTCCTTCCCGTCGAGCCCCATAGGTCCGACCTCGGCCATGTGGTTTGGGTCAGCCTTCGTGTACCGCGTCTTCACCATGGCCCAGGCCTCCCTAGCGCCTTGACGGCAGGCCGATATCTTCCACAATCGAAAGCGCCGCCGCGCTCCTTTTAGCTTCTCTGCAAGCTCTCCAAGGCCTTTGGGCATGGAGATGGATGGCCACAAGGCCTGGGCAATGCCTTGCATCACCTGCCGAACTCGCTCATGCAGTTGCGAGAGCTCGGGAAGAAGGTCACCCGTGGAACCGGGCATCTCCTCTGCAGGACGACCTGTTAGCACACCTACAGACATCACTCTGTTAGTCGACTTCCTCGCCGAACTCTTTTTTCAAAGTTCGTTTAGGCACTTACTAAATATGCCGCGTCGAAGCCGCTGATTCTCCTTAGCGGAGTCCGACAGCTAGGCACGAACATCTTTCAGTTCAACGCACAGCTTGGTGTTGGTATCCTGGAGATCATTCTTCTCCCGCCTCACCTTTGTCAGCACGCTCTCACCAGCCTTTAGCTGACGTAGGAGTTGTTGCTTTTCCGGATCTAATCCGGCGCCATCTGCAATTTCATTTGTGAGATTTGGACACACGCCGCACTTCACACAATGTTTATCTTTTTGAAGCATATATTACCAGAGGGAGTCTCCTTGGGCTCCCCTGTCGCGGCTAGTGCGGCCTCAAGTTGGGCTTTGCACTCTTCTAGCTCCTGGGACAGTTGGATATTCTTCTCTGAAAGAACCTACATATTACATGATGCTTAAATCAGTTATTCTAACTGTTTCAAGTCTCGGGGGCTACTGATATATATAACCATCAAATGTTCTCACCCGTATGTCTTTCACATACTGCTTCTTGGCACTGGCTAGACCATTTTGAGCGGCACGGAGGTACGCATCTCCTGAATTGAAGGCATCCAATGCCTCTTGGCAGAAACAAGCGTCGCGAAGGACTATCCGGCGACGCCTGTGGTTCATGGCACTCTCCACCTCGGAATGGGTGGCAGACAGCCTGTCTGCGTCCTCTGTCGGAGGAGCGTCTGGTGCGCGCCTCGTGTTCTCCTCCGCCTCCGAACCAGGCTTTGGAGCCTGGCTGGTGGAGGCGCGATTGGCAGCCTCTCCGGATATAGTCCGGCGAGGTCTTTTTGTCCTGAAAAGAGCACGAGTGTTAATATGCCTTGAAGGAATAACACCTGGGAATAAGAGGGCGTGCTATATCTTTGCGCCGGCGCCTCAGTCCGGACTGCACTTCTTTTCATCCCACGGGGCCCCGCAGCCCCTCGTTGGCTAGTCACCGCAGGCTTGGCCTCCCGCCTCAAGAACCTCCCCTGCAAAACACGGTTGTTGTCAGGAAACTGAAAACACGCGAGGGTGGATCCCTTTTAGAGGTGCTGGGACTCCGGTCTCAGTTACCTGGGAGGCCGGGAGTAGCCCTGGGTAATCGGCCATAAAGGCCACCAAGGCATTGTCCTTGCTTAGTTGATAAAACACCCCATCAATCAGCTCCACAGATAAGTCCGGATCCTCTTCGGAGGCCGGATCGAGGGACCGTTCTGGATCCTCGGGCTGCGGAGGAGGGCTGTTTATTTCCTTTACTTCCTGGCGCAATTCCTGCGTTGAAGTCGTTAGAATATATAGTTCTTGATGGGAATATAAAACGGATGGGCAAGTAAAATTGTCCACTTACCCAACTTGGAGGACTGTACATAGTAAATCCACCCTATGGGTTGACGCGGAGAAATTCCTCCTCTTCTCCCTTGTACCAAGCGGAAAGATCTTTATTAGAGCGGCAACCGAGTCCGGCCCCTTACGGCCGTGACGGGTGGCGTCATCCTCCCCGTTGAAGTCCCACATGGGGTGGCCTCTATACTGAAGCGGTTGCACCCCCCCGCATGATGCATGTGGCCATGACTCCGATCATGGTTAGTCCAGAATGAGCTAATAATCTTATCCGGCCCATCAGGTAAAGGACGTCCTTGTCACTTTCTCTCTGAGGGTTCCGTGGACGCCAGCTTAGGCGCTTCTTCAGGGGAGCACTGTTGAACTCAGGGAGGCTGATCCGAATAGGATCCGGCAACGGGACATCCTCTATATAAAACCATTCCGAAGGCCAGTCCTCGGACGCCTTCTTTGGGGTTCCGGATAGATATCCGGTCCCGGCAATGCGCCACACTTCGGCTCCACCCACTCGATATATTGACCCCTCCTGAGAACGGGGCACAAGGCAGAATAGCCTCTTCCACAGCGCGAAATGAGCCTCAACACCCAAAAACAGCTCGCAAAGGGCTACGAAGCCCGCGATATGCAATATGGAGGCAGGCGTGAGGTTGTGCAGCTAGAGGCCATAGAACTCCAGGAGCCCCCGGAGAAACGAATGAATTGGAAATCTGAGCCCTCTTATTAAATAAGGGACAAGGCATACCCGCTCTCCTTTGGAGGGATTGGGGCGCTCTCCGCTTGCTCTCCGCCATTATAAGTGGCAAGTCTGGCTCGAACTGGGACCATATAGGCCGGGGGGAGAAATCCCTTGGTCTGAAGCGACACTAGCTCGCCGTGCGGGATGGAGCATCTCTCCCAATCTCCAGGCCGAGGGCTGGAAGGGCGAGAGGAGGAGCTACGACGGCTGGCCATGGTGGAATGGACCTTTGTCGGATGCGCTCTGATGAATACTCGCGAAGGGGAGAAGGTGTGGTTTGGATCTAAATCCTCGTCCCTTTAAATAGGCGGCTCATTTACGCGGCTAGGGGTGTGAATGTAAAAACACCCAGACTTTTCGTATTCGTTTGACACATGGAAGACGACCATTATTGGGCGTAGAAGCCAAGGAGCTCTACATTCACAAGAAACTGGACATTATTCAACAGGTACACGGAATTTGGAGGAGAACACGCCTTGCAATGTCGAAGACAATTTGCGTGCCCGACTCGTCGTCATTGAAGCCTGGTTCGGGGGCTACTGAGGGAGTCCTGGATTAGGGGGTGTCCGGATAGCCGGACTATACCTTCAGCCGGACTCCTGGACTATGAAGATACAAGATTGAAGACTTTGTCCCGTGTCCAGATGGGACTTTCCTTGGCGTGGAAGGCAAGCTTGGCAATACGGATATGTAGATCTCCTACCATTGTAACCGACTTTGTGTAACCCTAGCCCTCTTCGGTGTCTATATAAACCGAAGAGTTTTAGTCCGTAGGACAACAATAATCATACCATAGGCTAGCTTCTAGGGTTTAGCCTCCTTGATCTCGTGGTAGATCTACTCTTGTACTACCCATATCATCAATATTAATCAAGCAGGAGTAGGGTTTTACCTCCATCGAGAGGGCCCAAACCTGGGTAAAAACATTGTGTCCCTTGTCTCCTGTTACTATCCGCGTAGACGCACAGTTTGGCACCCCCTACCCGAGATCCGCCGGTTTTGACACCGACAGCGGCCTTCTTCCTCTGTTCGTCCTTTAGGTCCTTCTCTCGTCCCAGGACTATGGTGTACTCATCATCTAGCCCAGCGACCCACTCATCCGTTGAACTATTGAACATGCATAGGAAGCGAGCAAGCCATGCTTTCACTGTCTCGGATCCACGTGTGTAGATGACGATGAACTGATCGCTGGTGATGGCTCTAACCTGGTACTCAGTGGCGACCATGGAGATTTGGGAGCCCATGGATTTTGGAGGAGGGTTAGGAGAAGTTGAACTATTGTACCCCGCAAAAAAACTGGGAGCGAACTAATGCGAAAGGACGGAACGACTGGGAGCGAACTGTTGTAAGGTAGAAGACGGGGACGAGTAGGGCGTGCGAACGGCGTGGGGTTGCTGGCTTGCCCGGTGGATAAACGGCTGCAAGCCCCCAAAGAGTTCTCGAGAACTATGCGGGACCCACTAGATGTCATGTCTACTAGACCGATATCGTAGGCCTGACGGTATAGCTTCTGCCTGTTCGCACGCCATGCCGGAGCGTGGATGTAACTTCACTTAATTCCGTCAAACGTCGCGCCTCCCACGACCTTCGCCTCCCTCGCGCGGTCGCGCCCTTTGAGACTTTGATCAGCTATAAATGAGCAAAAAAAATTTGCCTTTTTTTAGAGAGCATTTTTTTTGCCTACTCCGCATTCATGATACTCCCTCTAGTCCTTTTTACTCTCGTCAACCGTTTGCAAAGTGTTTGACTGAATTTATACTTTTTTAACACCACCTTATATTAATTAACCAGCCACACCAGTACACTCGTTCGATACAATATTCACCACGCAGGGTGGTACGTTATTTACAAGAATATGATCTAATCTATTGTCAAAGCTATACTTAGCGATTAAGTGTGCCACCTTATTGGCCGAATGGCTAATCTTTGACAATTGAAGATTGTTGATCAACTTCGAGATGCTCAACGCTTTCATCTTCAGGTCACGCATAGCAGACCTGTCATAGTCCCCCGATGCAAGAGACGCTACCACAAAAGCGCAATCAGTCTCTAAAATTATAGGATTATGAAGAGAAATACCTATGTAGAGACCGGCAATGCAAGGCCTAATTAAGCTCCGCTTCCTCCATGCTTTGACAGGCATCAATGAAATCCCACGACCATATTTATACTAAAAATATCAATATCTACAATACTTATTATAATGAGTATAAGAACTACGTTTTATAATGAGTGTAAAAATATTGATTTGACATTGTGAATGTTGACACATTTTTCTATAAGTCTGGTGAAAGTAGAGGTACATTGACTTCAGACAAAACTTAAATGCACAATGCAGACTAGTTCCTCTGTCCAGGTGCGTGCCATGTCCTATCTTGTCATCACAACAAGGTTAGCTATTAGAGTACCACTACCTCCCTTCTAGTTTAAAGGGCTCAATTTAAAAATTTCACCTACTCTTAGCAAGATAGTAGAGGCGGTGGAATAGTTTTTGAAGTCTGCAAAAGTACTCAACTAGTGTTGTCGTTCTTCACAAAAAAATGTGTTTACCAATGCATGCATGAACACTGGGTACTCTAACCCCCTCTCTTCTTTAATTCTTTGCCATATCAGCATGTTTGCTATTCTCGTGTGCATGATACCAGCTAAGATACCACCATTATGGCCAGCCTTAATCATCGCATGCAATAATTTAGTGCACCTTGAAATATGAACATGTGTGGGGCGTGTATGTTTTTAATGACTTGAGACTATACCTAGCCCGGCATGCAAGATGACTTATTATGCACCGTTCCCCATACCTGCAGGAAGCCCGTTCGTCTCCAAATCTTTTCATCTCCATGTGTGGAAACAATATGCCTGCCAAACTCTCCTTCTCCCTCTGGCGGTCCCACCACTCCACCCCGTGTGAAAAAATCTTCATGCATGACTCTCCTCCCCCACGCTTGTCCAATCCGTTGTGACCAGCAATATTCCACCCCTTCGCTCCCCCGTAATTTACTCCAACAAATATGCCCACGTAGCTGTTACTTAACTGCAGGTGCATTGGGTCACTGACATATGGGCCAAACAGGGGTCTGGCCCACATGTCAGTGACGCAACTGGACCTGCAGTTAAGTCAGTGCAGCTCCGTCCATATCTTATGTAGGTGTGCCATTGCTCGCTATAAATACTATGCCTCCCACGACATCGCTATCTCCTCCCCCTCACGTTCACGTTCATCGCTATCTTCTCCCCCTCCCTCTCACGTCGGCCACCATGGCATCGCCCCTCCCAAGCCCTAGGAGCCCCTCGCTGCACCGCGCGGACGGTCACGCGTTGCCGTTCCGTTCCTTGCCGCCACTAGTCGAGGAGGACGCATCGGTGTTCTGCTCCTCGCCATGACGCGACCCGTTGTCGTTCCGTTCCTCGCCGCCACTAGTCGAGGAGGACGCGTCGGTGTTCCGCTCCTCGCCGCGACGCATCGAGGTGGACGCGTCGGTGTTCCCAATCTCGCCAGCACGCGCGCCGGAGGACGCGTCGGCTCCCCGCTACGAGGAGAACGCCGCGCCGCCCGCCGAGCATCCCAGCCTTGAGGAGCTTTGGAAAGAAATGGATGTCGCCTTGTGGGAGGCTTTGCCTCTAGTAGAGTGTGCCAAAATAGAGGCGGAAAAGAAGGCTGAGGAAGAGAAGCGCACAGCGGAACAAGCTGCCTGGGAGGCCTATGTCGCTTCCGAGAGAGTCAGGCAATTGGCTCTTTGGCAGAAGGCTCGTGCGAGGGCCGTGAGGGTGGCAGAGGACGCCCGTGCCGACGCCCTGAGTGCAGTCGGGCCCAAGCGCCTCACCTATGCTTGGCGGTACGTGGACCGGGTGCACGCTTCCAGCGAGGAGGAGTACCTGTTGGCGCCGGATCACCACACCGGTGAGATCGCGCTCGCCCGCCGGCAAGCCGCCAATCAGCACCTCGCGAGTTGTGAGGCTGTGGAAGAGGCGTTGTGTCGGCGCGCTGGGAAACGGCCGTGCACCAGGGCACTCGTGGCGCGCCGCAAGCGCTCCTGCGAGCGTCGTGGCTTTTAGGAGGAGTATATTTTTTGTTCCGTAAGGCGATCTCATTAGTTTTGGGAAGCAAATGATAAATCCCGAACGTTCAGGAATTTTTAGCATCCTTAATTAAGTATGTAAAAGGGAAAGTTTGGAAACCTTGTGTATTCGTACACATTTTGCAAGTACGTGCATATAGCACAAACTTTACTATATACTATCGCACTACACTTCTCTCTCGATATATGCTTGCGGACTGTGCTACTCCCTCCGTCCAGGTCAATAAGTCATCTTTGGTTGTGCACCGTGACCCAGAAGGAGGCAGTACTACTATTACTTTTGTACGTGCAAATGCACATTTTAACATTACGATGCGGTTTTTGTAAAAGTAGAAAAACAGCACTAGTCAAGCTTGTGAAACAATTCAATGCAAAACAAATGCAAAAATGCTTGTTTGATTGTTTACTTTTAGCTTCCTTCTCTGTGGTTATTTCTCTGTCGTACTTTGTACGGAGTATCTCACTGGTTGGAAAGGCATGCAAATTCCCAAACCGCTTCCTATACCCTGTATCGAATTTTTTGCCTAACAAGTTGTGCCGTGTAATTGGAATTCCAACTTGAGTACTACTACTAGTAGGAGTACCAGGGGCCAGTTCTTTTAGGCTTCTAGATTAGTAATCCCATAACTACTACCTCCGTCCTGGTTTATTGGTCCCCATTGTAATCTGTGTCAAATTTTGATCATAAATTTAATTAATGAAATGCTAGTGCATGTCACATGCACTACCCCATCCGTCTAGGTGAGTAAGTCATCTTAGGTTGTGCACCATGACCAAGGAGGAGCAGAAAACGAGTAACGTTAATGTTTATTTGCTAATTAATAGTATTGCATGCAATGAACTAACCACTGCATGTCGTGTTTGATATCTCAAGTCATTAAAAGCATGCACACTCTTTATCTCTTATTGGTTGATATGTCAAGAAACAAGAAACGAGGTAGAAGTTAATGCACCACGCCTAAGTGTTTTGGGATTATTTGGTTTTCGTAAGATGACTTACACACCTAGACGGAGGGATTACAATGGTGAGGAATACACCAGTTAAATCTTTGGTCAAAAATTAGCACAAATTACAATGGTGAGGAATAAACCAGGACGGAGTAGTAGTGTAGAAGCCCAAATAAATGAGTGAGGCGCCTTATTGTTACTCTCCACTGTGAATAGTCTTGTGGGAAAAGCTGGGGAAGCCGCCAAAAGAACTGGCCCTAGGAGTAGTAGCTAGAGATCGAGTGTGCGAGATGAACCGAAGAAAGTAAATATAGAGAGATGAAATGCAAAAAAGACGGAGGGATGTGATGGTTGCTTGTCCGTTTATTTTACCAGGCCACTTATTACTGGGAGTGGTTGGGTTTTGTGATATGATGGCTTTACTGCCACGCCATGAGCGGGGTGAGAGGGGAGACTCCCATTCAGCACCGCCCTCTACACTTGTACTACATCGGTCGTGGTTTATTAGTCCCCCATTGAATTTGAATGAAGATTTAACTGACAAAATGTTAGTGCATGTCAACAAAAACTATATCGTTGGATTCGTATTTGAACATTGTTTTGAATGAAATAATTTTAGGTGACATGCATCAGCATTTATCGTACTATATATAATGTTAGTTCAATTCTTGGTCGTACTAATCTATAGTAGTAAGGTGCCCGTGCGTTGCACTGAAGAGTGAAATGCATTGATCGGGGAGTTGTTTATTTTGACAAAGGATGTGGGGGTCATCTCATGTGTAACGGGTATCGATAGGTTTCTTCGGATATTATTTCATCTCTAGAGCTCACGAACATCCGGGTGAAATAGATAAAAAGGTATCTTTTGCAAACAAAAGCGGTCAACTGTTCAACCTGCATCCAAAACTTGTGAAGAAATTACACTTATTGTGCTTTGCAAGAAATGATCCTTAAGAATTAGTTTTTGAGTATCAATTGTTATACATGTTGGCTACAGATGACATGGCACTTTCTTATAGTCAACAGTTGGCTATACTATTAAGTAATATTAACCATAAACGGATACACTTTTATTCATGCGCGATACTCCAATAGAGCAAGATCCTGCATGGAAGTCTCCACATGCTTAGACAGCGGATTACATTGAGCGAAGACTAATGATCAACATTCAACTTGATAATGCGTATGTCCAGGTGAACATCCTTGGAGTCCCCGTGCACCGCATTGGCGGGTAAAGGATGCCATGGGTTTTCCAAGTCCACATTGGCTGGATAGTCCCAGCTCCCCAGAGTCCAAGTCCGTTCGATGAGGCCGGTGTCGCCGCCCACGTGACCCGGAGGGGTAGTAACACTGACCACGCACCCGTACATTGGCCTCGTGTTAGTGTCAGCGTCAGCGGCGTCGCCCCTGACGCACATTACAGAGACGGGGCGGCGGCCTGCACGGGCCTCACCGGTGCCCACAATCGAGAAGAAGACGCTGCCGTCCTCCTCCGAGACTAGCAGGCAGCGGTGATCCTCCAACGACTCTGGCATGGTGAACGGGTTGCACGTCTCGTACTTGATGTTCTCCGCTAAGGGCCAGAAGTGACCGCTGCACGCATCCGTGAGGTGATGCACCATGTCCGCCGGTGAGCCACAAAACGGCATCGGGCACTCATAGCAGTGGACAAAGGGCTCCTTGGATGCATCGACCAGGCCGTCCATGAAACGGGAGTGGCTGTAGGGGATGTTGCGCCAGTTGAATATAAGAGCAAGTTACTACGAGAATTAATCTGAATAAGCACAAAATAAATCATGATGGCTATAACAGAGATGAAACTAACCATGTGGACTAACATAGTAGTAGGATACAGAGTAGAAAGATGAATTCTACCACGATTTCAAACAGGAAGGACAGAAACACATACGGTGCAACGGGAGCAGCACCGTTGTCGTTGAGGTTGTCGCCCATGTCCAAACACCACGTAGACACGGTCTTTGAGCACGGTTCGCAGTCGTTCCACGCTCGGGCATTGAAGTTTGTAACTATTTTAGATTAGAATATACTACTCCTCCGGTGCTAGTAGTAGAGCAGAGTCCTACTCTACTACTCTACTCAAGCAAGCTAGGGCATAGCACTGTAGGGAGTACCAGTACTGTGATCACTCAAGCAAGTTGTCTGGCATCGACATGACCCTACGTTGCTGGTATGTGTCTCGTAAGTCAAGCGGCGTGCTGTACTCATCATCACCTGTCCACTTCTCACAGCACATATTCGCTTCTCCATCTTTGTCCGCACATAATCTCGTCCAATCTTCCATCCCCGCTAAGGCGCCTCCCCCCCTCGTCCGAAACCCAAGCACTAACAATGGCAGAACCGAGCAGCGTCCGCCGAAAGAGTGGCTGGAATTCGCTTCCCACAGAGGTAATCAAGCTCATTGTTTCATGTGTGGACAATCTCAGTACCATGCCGCTCGCCACGTGCTCGTCGGGGCTGTACCCTTTACTCAAAGCCCTCAGGCCAGAGATTTTTAAGCCAGCTCCTTGCTTGCTGATGCCGCCTTATCTTCAGAAACGGTGTGTCACGCAGCATAACAATCGTAGGGTGGCGAGCATCAACCCCCTTCACTGCGATCCGATCCCCGTCAGCCTCAACTACATTAACAGTATGTACTGGGTCGGCATGAACACATCTTGGATGGTGCTCGCCGATGGTCGCGGCAGCTGGATGCTCGTGGAGGTTTACACCCGGCGATTGATCCTCCTTCCTTTGATTAACACTACACTGCTTTGGCACCGCGGCCCAGAATACTCGGAATCTTACAGTAGCCAACATGATACCAAGTTTGATTTCCTCACGGTTGTAATCTGCCAAGTGCCCACAAGATCTGTGAATTATAAAGACTTCAGGCTAATTGCGTTCTTCAACCGCGGTCTCTCCTATCTGACAGGTCACTGCGGTAAGTGCATAAATCTGCACGTCCAACGCAGGATCATACATCCTCCATGGTTCTCTGATGCCATTGAACACAAGGGCTTCATTTACGCTGTCGACTCCTTCTATAGCTGGACGTATTGCTGGCCTACTCCAGTCATCGCTACAAACGGCTGTTACAGCAGTATGTTACTTTCCTATGATATCATGATGGCATGCTTATATTACTGTCAACATTTGCTGAAAAAATATTCATGCTCATAACATGTTGTTCTTAAGATTGACTAAATCAAGAGCCCTTTTTTTTATTTGACTCCAACTTGATATGATGTTGCAGGCCTCCTGGTGTCCCTACCCTTCCTAATCCCAGAACCTTTCAAAGAAAAGCGGCATGGCAGTTGCAGGTGGTTCCTGGCACGATTAGATGACTGTGAAAGATTGATGATCGTTCGCACGTACGGGACGTGTTGTTTCGCGGAATACAATCACAGTCACTGCAAGGTCTTTGAGCAGGATCCCAGCTTCTCTGGGACTTTAGGAATTTTTGACTGGAGGCTGGTAAGTAGCCTTGGTACACACTCTCTGTTTGTCAGACTGAATTATCCGATTAACCAGGAGATAACCGACAGCAAGGATCATGATGGCAGCGTCGTTTCGTTCATCAAGCAAAACTGTGTGTACACAGCGTACCATGCGTCTCTGCAGCCCAAAGTAGGAGAGTGGGTCGCAAGTATCAGACTTCGACCTGCTGCCTAGAGTTTCCCCCGTCAGGCACCCATTTGGTTTAAGCCGTCAGCCAATCTCCACAGCTTAATAAATAGTAACGTCTAACTGAGCCAGTTAGTTAGATGCATACACTTGGTGTAGTAGGATCTTTATTTAGTTTGATGCATACACTTGTTCTTTTTTGGTAGCCCTTTTGTAATGATGGCTGATGTTTGGTTTGGAAGAGAGAGTTGCGTCTTCACACTTCTGGCCTGCATATTGCTTCTGTTGCACCCCCAGCCCTGGTTGCTGCTACTGCTGTTTTCAATGTACAATCAGTAGTATATTTCGTCTGTTGGTTGAATAAATGTGTTGTTAGAACGACGAACACAATGTTTTGGAAGTCGTTGCACGGTTCGATCCTTTAGTGCCCCGTACCGTACGTAGCGCATACTATTTCTTGTACGGAACAGATTTTCCACTTGTTGATTACATGCATCCCACTGATGAAGACCCATTAGAGAATCCCATAATTAACTGGAAGGGAGGCTATCACATGAATTCGTCCCAGGTACATGCTCATGGTCCCCTAAACATAAATAAGTAAATAAATAAATAAAGCTAAATGCTCATGCACCAGTTCTTTGGGAAAATAGATAGCCCAGTATTTCTTTTTGAAGAATGCCCAAGCTAGGCCTATTTTTTTTTCTCCAAATTAATGGGCTGCAAATCTTTCAAGACGAGGAGGGATGCATTCCGGCCTGGCTTAAGAGAATGGTCAATGTCTGTTAAAGGTAATATCAAAAAGGGTTGAAAATTCCAAAAAAATGTATAGCAAATGGGATATAAGTTTATTTTTTTGTTTTTGTTCTTCACTGATATCTTATACGTATTTCATTGGATTTAACATGACATAGTACTTATTTATTTTTAAATTTGTTTTAGTATGGCTATTAATTTTTGGATTAAGAATATTTCGTTCCCCAGCAAAAATTTGTGAATTCTGAAAATTTCCCACATATTTAGTTATTTTTTTGACCCTCGTACTGACCAGAAAATGGCCAGCAATTCTAAAAATGGAAAACAGGTTGCAATAAATTCCATATGAAGTAGAAAATGAGTAAAAGTTATAAAAATAATAGCAAATGGACTGTACACGCCACAGATTTCGAGGCTGACTTGTTTACACAAGGCTTTGTCAGTGAACACACGATTCTAGCAGCAGTGACTGTTGGATGTCCATCCAACGGCCAATGTGCTTCTTCAATCTCTGATCTTCCTGCTCAAGCCGCCTAAACTAGCGCCGGCGAGACTGCCTGCTCCCTCCTCTTGTGGCCCGCTGTGATGCCGTGCAGGCTTCTCCGGCCCACCCTACTCCCTCCGTTGTCCTGGCCGCACGCAATCAACTGCCTCCTTATTACGCGAAAAAAATGATTCCTCCCACTGACATCTGGGGCGCACCGGTTGGGAGGCTGACCTGTGGGCCTACTAAGTTGAAGCATACGCAGGGCTTGTCAAGTTAGTCAACAAATAATTCTAGAAGCAGTAACCATTGGATTTGAATCTTTGAATCGAACGGTCCTGCTGCTTCTTCAATCGCTGCTCTTCTTGCACCAGCCACCCAAACCAGCGCCGGGGAGACCGCCTGCTCCTGCCTCCAGTGGCCGGCTATGCTGCCGTAGAGGCCTCATCGCCCCCTACTACTCCCACCGCTAGCCAGGCCCTGCGGCGACGGCAGCCTCACAGCGCAGCCGAACCAGTGAACCCTCGTACTTCTCTCCGCGTGGGCATCCACTGCCACGTCTTCCCTGGCTCCACGTCGTCCCCTTCCTAGGCCTCGCCGTCCTCCACCGCCTTGGTGCTCTCGGCGCGGCGTGGTCAACGTGGTCAACGACATTCCATCGGAAGAGTACTGTACGTGGAGAGGCTGACAGATGGGTCCAGGGCCATAGCCCAGTTTTTTTGTGATTTTCCAAGTAAGTCGCTTTGTCAGGCCTGTTGGGCAGTAAATATTTCAAGACGAGGAGAGCTTTCATTCGGCTGGCCGAGAAAATGGCCCATCAGTAATGAGACATAGGATGTACATTTTTAAAACACATCAAACCGGCAATTAGTTTCAAATATCTTTATTTTCATTTCAAGATTTTAAATTACATTAATTTTTATGCGTGGATAATTTGTTGCATTTTATATTGATATACATTTATTTTTAAAATCAGTTTGAATGTGAGTCGAAATTTCGGGATTAAAAACAGTTCGGACCGCACCGAAATATTTAAAATTTCGTATAATTTTTTAACCGTGGCCACAATATGGGCTGTAATGCTAACAAAAAGAATATGGGCTCAAAAAAACCTTAATAATTAGCAAATGGGTTGTAAATTATTAGAAATAATGGCAGATGGGCTGTATGCTGTTTTCCACAGATTTGAGGCTTTCCTAAAAAAAGGTTGACGCACAAGCAGTGACTGTTGGATGGCCATCCAACGGCCGTCGTGCTTCTTCAATCTCTGCTCTTCCTGTTCCAGCCGCTCAAACAAGCGCCGGCGGGACTGCCTGCTCCCTCCTCCCCGCGGCCGGCTCTACTGCCGTGCAGGCCTCACCGCCCCACCGTGCTCCCATCGCTGGCCTAGCCATCCCTGTACTCACCCACACCTATTGTTATTCTCCGGCGAGGGCAGACGAACCAGTAAACCCTCGTACAGTCGTACTCCCCTCCGCGTGGGAAACAACTGCTGAGTCTTCCCTGCCTCCGTGTCGTTCCCTTCCTAGGCCTCGCTGTCGTCCACAGCCCTGGTGCTCTCGGCACGTCCTGGTCAACGTGGTCAACGACCGACATGCATCTGAATTGGACTGTATGTGGAGAGGCCGACAGCTGGGTCCATGGCCACACGCAAGGAAATGCCTCCTTATTACGCGCAAAACAATGACTCCTCCACCTGACATCAGGGACCCACCGAAAGGGCCTCTGTATTTCGCAAAAAAACATTACCGCCACTGAAAGCTCAGACCCACCAGCTATATCTTCGCACGCAAGGAAGTGCCTCCTTATTACGAACAAAAAAATGAATACTCCCCCTGTTAGCTGGGACCCAGAATAGTGGTAGGCTGACTTGTGGGCCTACTAAGTTGACGGGGACGGAAGGCTTTGTTAACTTAGTCAATATGCACGATTTTAGCTCAAGTGACCGTACGATGTCCATCCAATGGCCGTAGTGCTTCTTCAACCTCTGGTCTTCTTGCTCCAGCCGCCCAAACTAGTGTCGGTCGTGCCTCGTGCTCCTGCCTCCCATGGCCGGCTGCGTTGCGGCGGAGGCCTCACCGCCCCCTACTACTCCCACCGCTGGCCAGGCCATCCCTCTACTCACCCACACCCCCTGTTATTCTGCGGCGACGGCAGCCTCACACCGCAGCGAACCAGTGAACCCTCGTACTCCTCTACGCGTGGGCATCCACTGCCGCGTCTTCCCTGGCTCCGCGTCGTCCCCTTCCTAGGCCTCGCCATCGTCCACCGCCCTGGTGCTCTCGGCGCGGCGTGGTCAACGTGGTCAAGGAACGGCTTCCATCGGACGTGGACTGTACATGGAGAGGCTGACAGCTGGGTCCACGGCCACAGCAAGGAAGTGCCTCCTTATTACCTGCAAAATTATTATTCCTACACCTGACATCAGGGACCCACCGGACGGGCCACCGTATTTCGCGAAAAAAACATTTCCCCCCTGACTGCTGGGACACACCAGCTACATCTTCACACTCAAGGAAGTGCCTGACAGTCGGGACCCACCTGGTCCAAGCATACATAGCGTTGTCATTCTGGTCGTGAACGTGTACGTACATATATACTGGTGGATGTAGAGGCGCGCACGTGTCGTAGTAGAGGCGCGCACATAGCATGTACACGTACGTACAACGGCCAGGGTGCCAGAAAGAAAAAATACGGCCACGTATGTGTACATACGGGCGGGGTCTCGAACGCCTACTCGCGCATACGTACGGCGAGGGCTCGTTGACATGGATGGGTCGGAACGGAGAAACAGCGTCGTCGTCGTGTTCATGGGGAGGCAACAAAATGCGTCGTGTTCATGGGGTGGCAATGGAATGCGTCGTGTTCATCGGAAGGCAATGGAACGCGTGGGAGCCAACCGGCTGGGTCGGAACGGAATGTGTGATCGTGTTCATCGGGAGGGCTTGGACAGAACAGGCGATGGAAACGAGGCATGGTGTACCGCAGAACGGAGGAAATGGCCTTGTGTTCGACCGGCCACGTTTGAAACGGGATCCTGTTCATTGGGAGGGGTCTGGCGTACCACAAAACGGATGAAACGGACGTCCTACGGTCGAAACGGGGGTCCTGTTGATCGGGAGGGGTGTGGCGTACCGCAAAACGGACGAAACGGACCTCCTACGGTCGAAACGAGGGTCCTGTTGATCGGGAGGGGTGTGGCGTACCGCAAAACGGACGAAACGGACCTCCTACGGTCGAAACGGGGGTCATGTTGATCGGGAGGGGTGTAGCGTACCGCAAAATGGGACTCCACGGGATACTGTTCATCTCCATCGTCGACCTCGTCCAGCCTCCATGGGCTACCGTCGACCTCCTCCAGCCTCCACGGGCTCCTGTTCATCCAGCCTCCACCGCGTGCTACTCCACCGGCTACTGTTCAACCACCCCTCCACGGGCACTCCTCCACCGTCTACTGTTCATCCAGCCCTCCACACCACGGGGTCCTGTTCAACCACCCCTCCACGGGCACCCCTCCACAATCTACTGTTCGTCCAGCCGTCCACACCACGGGGTCCTGTTCATCCAGAGGCAACGCCACCGCTCACTGTTCATCCAACCCCCCCCCCCCCCCCCCCGCAACGCTTACTGTTCATCCAATCGATCAGCTTTAGTTAGCAGCAGTAGCGAAGGAATCGCTCGATCGGGTTCAGTTAACAACCATCGATCGATCGCTCGGGTTCAGTAACGCGTAGCCTGCAGTGCAATCGCTCGGGTTCAGTTAGAGCCAACGCCTCGCACACACCCGCGTACGTGTACGAGAGAAACGCGCATCGCTCGGCCCCCGACCTCACACCGTAACTGGGAACTCCTCGAAATTTTCCTCCCCCTCGCTTCTACCACTGTTTTTTCCGTCATCGACGGCCCAAAGAATGTCATGCAGCTGCGTCTCCGGCCCGCCTAGGATGAAAAGCCCATTTTCTGTCATGATTTTTTGTCATAGAAGTAGGAGCCCACCACATCTATGATGATACCGGGTTTTATCACAATTATCGTCATAGAAGTGTCATATGTATGACAGAAAAAAATTCGTTCGGCCCATAATGTCACGGATGTGTCTTTTTTTTGTAGTGATAGCTGCCTCAGAGGAAGCGAAGGAAGGTGTCTGGATGAAGTAGTTCATGACAGATCTTGGAGTTGTGCCTGGTGCACTGGACCCAGTGACTCTGTTCTGTGACAACACTGGTGTCATTGCTCTAGCTAAGGAACTAAGGTTTCACAAGAGGACTAGACACATAAAGCGATGCTTCAATTCCATCCGCGATTATGTTAAGGAGGAAGACATAAACATTTGCAAGATACATACCGATCTGAATGTTGCATATCCGTTGACTAAACCTCTTCCACGGGAAAATCATGATCAACACCTGAACTAAATGGGTGTTACATTCATTACCATGTAATGCTAGATTATTAACTCTAGTGCAAGTGGGAGACTATTGGAAATATGCCCTAGAGGCAATAATAAAATGGTTATTATTATATTTCCTTGTTCATGATAATTGTTTATTATACATGCTATAATTGTATTGATTGGAAACTCAAATACATGTGTGGGTACATAGACAACAACATGTCCCTAGTGAGCCTCTACCGGACTAGCTCGTTGATCAAAGATGGCTTTGGTTTCCTAGTCATAGACATGAGTTGTCATTTGATGAAGGGATCACATCATTAGGAGAATGATGTGATGGACAAGACCCAAACTATGAACGTAGCATATGATCATGTCAAGTTTATTGCTATCGTTTTCTGTATTTCAAGTATATGTTCCTATGACCATGAGATCATGCAACTCACTGACACCAGAGGAGTACCTTGTTTGTACCAAACATCGCAACATAACTCGGTGACTATAAAGGTGCTCTACAGGTATCTCCGAGGGTGTCTGTTGAGTTGGCATGGATCAAGACTGGGATTTGTCACTCCGTATGACGGAGAGGTATCTCAGGGCCCACTCGGTAATACAGTATCACAATGAGCTTGCAAGCAATGTGACTAATGAGTTAGCCACGAGATCTTGTATTACGGAACGAGTAAAGAGACTTGACGGTAACGAGATTGAACTAGGTATGGAGATACCGACGATCGAATCTCGGGCAAGTAACATACCGATAGACAAAGGGAACTACATACGGGATTACCTGAATCCTTGACATCAAGGTTCGACCGATAAGATCTTCGTAGAATATGTGGGAACCAGTATGGGCATCTAGGTCCCGCTACTAGCTATTGACCGTAGAGGTGTCCCAGTCATGTCTGCATAGTTCTCGAACCCGCGGGGTCTATACACTTAACGTTTGGTGACAATATAAGTATAGTTGAGTCATTACGGTGGTCACCGAAGGTTGTTCGGAGTCCCGGATGAGATCCCAGACGTGACGAGTGATGGCAGCTAGAACTACGTCGGTATTTCCCCGGAGAGGGAGGGATGATGTAGCACAGCGACGGTAGAGTATTTCCCTCAATTATGAAACCAAGGTATCGAACCAGTACGAGAACCAAGCAACACAACGTAAACAACACTTGCACACAAATAACAACACCTCGCAACCTGACGTGTTAATGGGGTTGTCAATCCCTTTCGGGTAATGGCGCCAGAAATTGGCAAGCGGACGTGAGATAAATTGTAGTAGATTGATAGATCAAACGCCAAATAAAATAAATAAAGATAAAACGCAGCCAGGTATTTTTGTATTTTTTTCATTTAATAGATCTAAATAAAAATGCAAAGGAAAAGTAGATCGCAAGGCAAATATATGAGAAATAAGACCTAGGGGCCGTAGGTTTCACTAGTGGCTTCTCTCGAGAAAAATAGCAAGCAGTGGGTAAAAAAATTACTGTTGGGCAATTGCTAGAACTTCAAATAATTATGACAAAATCCAGACAATGATCATTACATAGCCATCACGTCCAAGATTAGTAGACCGACTCCTGCCTGCATCTACTACTATTACTCCACACATCGACAGCTATCCAGCATGCATCTAGTGTATTAAGTTCATGGAAAAATGGAGTAATAAAATAAGAGCGATGAGATGATGTAGACAAGATCCGTTTATCTATATGGCGGTAGATATAGATCTCGTATTTTTATCCTTAGTAGCAACGATACATACGTGCCGGTTCCCCTTCTGTCACTGGGATCAAGCACCGTAAGATCGAACCCACTACTGGGCACCTCTTCAATTGCAAGATAAATAGACCAAGTTGGCCAAACAAAAACCAAATATCGGAGAAGAAATACAAGGCTATAAGAGATCATGCATATAAGAGATCAAAGAAACTCAAATAACTTTCATGGTTCTAAAAAGATATGACTGATCATAAACTCAAATCATCAGATCCCAATAAACACACCGCAAAAGAGTTACATCATATGGATATCCAAGAGACCATTGTATTGAGAATTCAGCGAGAGAGAGAGAAAGCCATCTACCTAGTAACTACGGACCCGAAGGTCTACAAAGAACTACTCACGCATCATCGGAGAGGCACCAAGGGAGGTGGTGAACCCCATCCGAGATGGTGTCTAGATTGGATCTGGTGGTTCTGGACGCTGCGGCGGCTGGATGAATATTTTGTCGACTCCCCTAGGGTTTCTGGAATATTTGGGTATTTATAGAGCAAAGAGGCGGTCCGGGGGGCACCCGAGGTGGGCACAACCCACCAGGCGCGCCCTGGTAGGTTGTGCCTCCCTCAGGGCACCCCCGTGGTGCAACCAGGGCACATTGCCTTTCTTCTGGCCCATAAAAAATCACCGTGGAGTTTTGTGGCATTTGGACTCCGTCTGATATTGATTTTCTGCGATGTAACAAACATGGAAAAAACAGCAACTGGCACTTGGCACTATGTAATAGGTTATTACCAAAAAATGATATAAAATGATTATAAAACATCCAAGATTGATAATAAAACAACATGGAACAATCAAAAATTATAGATACGTTGGAGACGTATCAGCATCCCCAAGCTTAACTCCTACTCATCCTCGAGTAGGTAAGTGATAAAAACAGAATTTTTGATGTGGAGTGCTGTTTATCAAGTCATATCATATTCTTTTCTTTATGGCATGGACATTTGGACTTTTATGTGATTCAAAGCAATAGTCTAGTTTTGACATAATAATTTAGATACTCAAGCATATCAACAAGCTACCATGTCTTTCAAAATATCAATGCTAAAACAAGCTATCCCTAGCCCATCATGCTCAAACATTGATCCATTCATGAAACACACCCAAATATTAACTACACCCAGTACTTGAGCACGATCATATTGCCTCCTAGTTGGTGCTTTTGTAAGAGAAGATGGAGACTCAAATTGCAAAAATAAAAATTGCATAAAGTAAAAGAAATACCCTTCGCAGAGGGAGCTAGGGATTTGCAGAGGTGCCAGAGCTCAAAGCGAAAAAATTAGAGGTAAAAACATTTTGGGAGGTGTATCCATCCCACCAACGAAAACGACTCAGAGTTCCGAACACTTTCCATGCTAGATATGCCATAGGTGGTTCCCAAACAGAAAATAAAGTTTATTCCTTTTTGCACCATTACTTTCACTTTCGATGGCTAACCGTATCCACAGGTTCCCTCCATACCAACACTTTCCAAGGAATTTATTATTTGACAACACAAAGTAAATATTTTTTTTGCATTTCGAGACTGGGCATCCCTAAAACATTTGCCTTAGTCTCGTGCAAAATCAAGTGAATAAACACTCATCTTGAGAATAACACATCCAGCATGGAAAATATTAGCCACCCGTTACCGTTCTGCGAGCGAAACAAACACACAAAAGAGAAGTTTATTTTGAAAATTAGAGATGGCACATGAAAATTTTCTTAGAACAGCAAAAGAATACATCATATAGGTAGATATAGTGGACTCATGTGGCAAAACTGGTTTAAAGGATTTTGGATGCACCAAGTAGAGGTCATACTTGGTGCCAAATGAAGGCTAGCAAAAAGATTGAGAAGCCCATGAAACGAATAATCTCATAGGCAAGCATTAAGCATAATAAACACCGAATAATGCACCACAAGTAGGATATAATTTTCATTGTATGATTATTGACTTTCATGCATGCATAGGGAATCACAAACCTTAACATCAATATTCTTACTAGAGCACAATTACTCATCAACATAACTCACATATCACATCATCATATCTCAAAACTACTGTTAAGAATCAAGTTTATTTTGTCCAATGATCTTCATGACATTTTCTTTTACTTTATCCTTCTTGGATATCTATCACTTTGGCACCAATTGTCATGTGTTGCTTTTCATAAGCTCAAACAAATATAAGTGAAGATCGTGAGCATAACAAATTTTCTTTCTCTCAAAATAATTTAAGTGAAGCAAGAGAGAATTTCTTGAAAATTTTACTAACTCTCAAACAAATCTAAGTGAAGCAAGAGAGCATTTATTCAAAAATAACAAAGCACACCGTGCTAAAAAAGATATAAGTGAAGCACTAGAGCAAGTCCTAGCTCATAAAAGATTTAAGCGAAGCATAGAAAGCAATTATAACAAGTCGTGATATAATTTTAGCTCTCTCAAATAGGTGTTTCCATCAAGGATTGGTGACTTAAAACACAAAATAAAAAAAGCTAAGACACATATCATACAAGACGCTCCAAGCAAAACACATATCATGTGACGAATAAAAATATAGTCTCGAGTAAAATACCGATAGTTGTTGGAAGAAAGCGGGGATGCCACTCGGGGGCATCCCCAAGCTTAGTTGGTTGCTCATACTTGGATAATAGCTTGGGATGTCTGGGTATCCCCAAGCTTAGGCTCTTACATCCTTCCTTCATCCATCGTAATATAACCCAAAACTTGAAAACTTCAATCACACAAAACTCAGCAAAACCTTCGTGAGATCCGTTAGTGTAAGAAAAATAAATCACTACTATAAGTGTTGTATCAAACCAATTCATATTTTTTTTGTATTATATCTACTGTGTTCCAACTTTTCTATGGAAAAAATTCATCAAAGAAAACCATAGAGCCATCAAAATAAGCACACAACACAAACAAAACAGAATCTGTCAAAACAAAACAGTCTGTAGTAATCTGACTTTTGCGAATACTTCTGGAACTCCAACAATTCTACCAAATTTGGACGACTAGGGTAATTTTTATATTGATTATCTGCAAAAATAATCAGAGCAAGAGCTCTTTTCTGTGATTTATGAAAATTATTTTCGTGATGGCGAAGTTTTCTTTTTCAACAAGATCAAACAACTATCACCCAAGAGGATCCTAAAGGCTTTACTTGGCACAAACTCTAATTAAAACATAAAAACACAATCATAGCAGTAGAATAATTGTGTTAACTCACATGAACAAAAAGCAAAAAAGCAAAAATAAATTTTATTCATTGGGTTGCCTCTCAACAAGGGCTATATTTTTACGCCCGAAGCTAGGCGTAAGGCAAGGATCTAAATTTTGTCATCTTTGGTTCGAGATCCATAAGATGCCCTCATGATTGATTCATAATGTAGCCTGACTTTTGTTCTAGGAAAGTGTTCCATACCTTTCCTTAAAGGAAATTGGAACTTAATATTGCTTTCTTCCATATCAATCACGGCACAGATTGTGCGTAAAAACAGTCTACCAAGAAAAATTGGAAAGGACGGATTGCAATCAATATCAAGAACAATAAAATCTATGGGCACATAGTTCCTATTTGCAAGAATAAGAACATCATTAATTATTCCCATAGGCTTTTTAATAGTAGAATCCGCCAAGTGCAAATTCAAGGAACATTCTTCAAGATTGGTAAGACCAAGCACATCACATAAAGATTTCGGAATTGTAGAAACACTAGCACCCATGTCAGACAAAGCAAAACATTCATAATTTTTAATCTTGACTTTGATAGTAGGTTCCCACTAATCATGCAATTTTCTAGGAACTGAAACTTCTAATTCCATTTTTTTCCAAAGCTTACATCATAGCATCAACAATATGTTTAGTAAAAGCTTTGTTTTGTTCATTATCATGGGGTGAATTTAGCATGAATTTAGCATGAATTTAGCTTTGTTTTGGAATATTTAGAAAAATAGAAAAACAAGAAGCAGTCCGGGAAGGACACGAGGCCTCCACGAGGGTGGAGGGCGTGCCCCCCTACCTCGTGGGCACCTCGCGTGCCCTCCGGACTCCGTTTTCTTGCATGATACGTATTTTGGTCGGTAAAAAATCATTATATATTCTCCCGAAGGTTTTGACTCCTGTATCACGCAATTCTCCTCTGTTCTTGTTTCGAGCTGTTTTTCTGACAGATCTAGATTATCATGACGTCTTCAAGTGCCCCCAAGGACAAGTTCTTCGAAAAGGTCATCAACCCTTACCTCGCAGAGGTGCTGCGACACCCTCAAACCATTGAGATGCGTGATGGTTTGCTGCACATCCGCGATGCTAAGGGACCGAAGGGGACCGGAAGCATGGAGACGAGGCTCGAAGCAATGAGCAACAAGTTTTCAAGTGCCAGGGGTTGGTCGAACGTGGACTCAACTCCAACCACATGATGACCGCGGAGTTCACCAACAACCACAAGCTGGATGCCAAGAACATTGGGGAGACCATCTTCAAGCTTCACGAGAAGATCGAGCACCTTCAAGCCCAAATCTATGACCTGCAAAACCAAAACTGTGAGTATGAGTATAGATTCAAAAGGATGAGTTTTGCTGCAGATTTGAGGATCCCGGAGACTCGATCATCCTTTTATGATGGTGAGCCTATGCCATGGAAGATGGACGACAAGCCCGCATCACTAATAACTCCGCCACCTTCCTCACCAGCGAAGGAGATATAATCATATGGGCATGGGCACTCCCCTTGGCAACTGCCAAGCTTGGGGGAGGAGCCCCGGTATCGTATCACCATCACACTCCTATCTTTACAGTTTTTCTTAGTTCGATCCTTTTAGTAGTATCTTGATCTAGTAGAATAAAGTCTTGGCATGATCTAGTTTTGAGTTTTGCTTTATGATCCCTCTATGTAATTGAGTCTGTGAGCTATATATAATAAAGATTAGTGTTGAGTAAAGGTCTTGATTATTTTGCCATGATCTTGAGTGAATAAAAGAAAAGAATAAAGAGAAATAAAGAGTTCATATTGATCTTATTGAGAGTGATGACTTCACATAAAAAGGGTATGATGATTAAAAATTGTTGAGAGTTGACAAGCGTAGCTTTGGTCATCGTTGCAATTAATAGGAAGTAATGAAGAAAGAGAGGTCTCACATATAAATATATTATCATGGACATATTTTATGATTGGGAGCACTCATTAAAATATGACATGCTAAAGAGTTGATGTTGGACAAGGAAGACAACGTAATGGTTTATGTTTTCTTATATCTGAGATAAAGTATATTGTCATGGATCATCCAACATGTTGAGCTTTCCTTTCCCCCTCATGCTAGCCAAATTCTCAGCACCAAGTAGAGATACTACTTGTGCTTCCAAAACCCTTAAACTAGTTTTGCCATGAGAGTCCACCATATCTACCTATGGATTGAGTAAGATCCTTCAAGTAATTTGTCATCGGTGCAAGCAATAAAAATTTCTCTTTAAACATGTACGATTGATTGGTGTGGAGGAAATAAGCTTTATACGATCTTTGTGATGTGGAAGAAATAAAAGCGACGGACTGCATAATAAAGGTTCATATCATAAGGGGCAATATAAAGTGACGTTCTTTTGCATTATGATTTTGTGCATCCAACCCCGAAAGCGCATGGCAACCTCTGCTTCCCTCTGCGAAGGGCCTATCTGTTACTATTATCTTCTACCTTATGCGAGAGTCATGGTGATCTTCACCTTTCCTTTTTACATTCTATCCTTTGGCAAGCACAATGTGTTGGAAAGATCCTGATTGATATATCTAATTGGATGTAGGGGAGCGTGAGTTATTATTGTTGACATTACCCTCGAGGTAAAAGGCTGGGAGGCGAAACTATATGCCCCTATCTTTCTCTGTGTCCGATTAAAACTCCGTAACCACAAGTATCGCGTGAGTGTTAGCAATTATGAAAGACTAAATGATAGTTGAGTATGTGGACTTGCTAGAGAGATCTGACATAGACTCTTTCTGATGTTATGATAAATTACAATTGCTTCAATGACCGAAATTATAGTTTGTTAGTTCTCAATAAAGTTTCTAATTCATACTTTTGCATTGTGAACAGTTTATTACTTGAGCATAAGAAATCATATGACAATATCCATATATGTTTTTGTTAAGAGAATAATCGTGATGCCCTCATGTCCGTATTTTATTTTATCGACACCTCTACCTCTAAACATGAGGACATATTTATCGTTATCGGCTTTCGCTTGAGGACAAGCGAGGTCTAAGCTTGGGGGAGTTGATACGTCCATTTTGCATCATGTTTTTATATCGATATTTATTGCATTATGGGTTGTTGTTACACATTATGTCACAATACTTATGCCTATTCTCTCTTATTTTACAAGGTTTACATGAGGGAGAATGCCGGCAGCTGGAATTTTGGGCTGGAAAAGGAGCAAATATTAGAGACCTATTCTGCACAACTCCAAAAGTCCTGAAACTCCAAGGAAGTTATTTTCAGAATATCTAAAAAATACTGAGCAGAAGAAATATGTCAGGGGCCCACCACCTGCCCACGAGGGTGGGGGCGCGCCCTACCCCCCAGGGCGCGCCCCCTGCCTCGTGGGCCCCCTGTTGGCACTCCGGTGGCCATCTTATGCTATATGAAATCTTTCGTCAAGGGAAAAATCATAAGCAACCTTTCGGGATGAGACTTCGCTGCCACGAGGCGAAACCTTGGCGGAACCAATCTAGGGCTCTGGCAGAGTTGCTCTGCTGGGGACACTTCCCTCCGGGAGGGGGAAATCATCGCCATCGTCATCACCAACGCTCCTCTCATCGGGAGAGGGCAATCTCCATCAACATCTTCACCAGCACCATCTCCTCTCAAAACCCTAGTTCATCTCTTGTATCCAATTCTAGTCTCCAAGTCCGGGATTGGTACTAGTAGGTTGCTAGTAGTGTTGATTACTCCTTGTAGTTGATGCTAGTTGGTTTATTCGGTGAAAGATCATATGTTCAGATCCTTTATGCATATTAATACCCCTCTGATTATGAACATGAACATGCTTTGTGAGTAGTTACATTTGTTCCTGAGGACATGGGAGAAGTCTTGCTATTAGTAGTCATGTGAATTTGGTCTTCGTTCGATATTTTGATGAGATGTATGTTGTCTATCCTCTAGTGGTGTTATGTGAACGTCGACTACATAACACTTCACCATTATTTGGGCCTAGAGGAAGGCATTGGGAAGTAATAAGTAGATGATGGGTTGCTAGAGTGACAGAAGCTTAAACCCTAGTTTATGCGTTGCTTCGTAAGGGGCTGATTTGGATCCATATGTTTCATGCTATGGTTAGGTTTACCTTAATACTTTTGTTGTAGTTGCGGATGCTTGCAATAGAGGTTAATCATAAGTGGGATGCTTCTTCAAGTAAGAACAACACCCAAGCACTGGTCCACCCACATATCAAATTATCAAAATACCGAGCGCGAATCATATGAACGTGATGAAAACTAGCTAGACGATATTCCCATGTGTCCTCGGGAGCGCTTTTCTCTATATAAGAGTTTGTCCAGGCTTGTCCTTTGCTACAAAAAGGATTGGGCCACCTTGCTGCACTTTATTTACTTTTGTTACTTGTTTCTCATTACAATTTATCTTATCACAAAACTATCTGTTACCACTTATTTCAGTACTTGCAGAGAATACCTTGCTGAAAACCGCTTATCATTTCCTTCTGCTCCTCGTTGGGTTCGACACTCTTACTTATTGAAAGAACTACGATATATCCCCTATACTTGTGGGTCATCAAGACTCTTTTCTGGCGCCGTTGCCGGGGAGTGAAGCGCCTTTGGGAGGAACCTGGTTATATTGAAGTTCCTCCTCGGCAACGATGCCAGAAATCCTGCTTGATGGCTGATACATCTCCAATGTATCTATAATTTTTGATTGTTCCATTCTATTATATTGTCTGTTTTGGATGTTTAATGGGCTTTATTATGCTCTTTTATATTATGTTTGGGACTAACCTATTAACCGAAGGCCCAGTGCAAATTGTTATTTTTTGCCTATTTTAGTGTTTCGCAGAAAAGGGATATCAAACGGAATCCAAACGTAACGAAACCTTCGCGAGGATCGTTTTTTGAACAAATGCAATCTAGCAGACTTGGAGTGGAAGTCAAGGAAGTAACAAGGCAGCCGCGAGGCAAGAAGTAGCGCCCAGGGGGGTAGGCGTGCTCCCCACCCTCGTGGGCCCCTCGTAGCTCCACCGACCTACTTCTTTCGCCTATATATACTCTTATTCCCTGAAAACATCCAGGGGAGCCACGAAACCACTTTTCCACCGCCGCAAACTTCTATACCTGTGAGATCCCATCTGGGAGCCTTTTCCGACGATCTGGCGGAGGGGTATTCAATCACGAAGGGCTTCTACATCAACTCCATAGCCTCTCTGATGATGTGTGAGTAGTTTACTAGAGACCTTTGGGTCCATAATTATTAGCTAGATGGCTTCTTCTCTCTCTTTGGATCTCAATACAAAGTTCTCCTCGATCTTATTGGAGATCTATTCGATGTAATTCTTTTTGCTGTGTGTTTGTCGAGATCCGATGAATTGTGGGTTTATGCTCCAGATTATCTATGAACAATATTTGATTCTTGTTTGAATTCTTATATGCATGATTTAATATCTTTGCAAGTCTCTTCGAATTATCGGTTTAGTTTGGCCTACTAGATTGATCTTTTTGCAATGGGAGAAGTGCCGAGCTTTGGGTTCAATCTTGCGGTGCTCGATCCCAGTGACAGAAAGGGAACCGACCCGTATTGTATTGTTGCCATCGAGGATAAAAAGATGGGGTTTATATCATATTGCTTGAGTTTATCCCTCTACATCATGTCATCTTGCCTAATGTGTTACTTAATACACTAGATGCATGCTGGATAGCAGTCGATGTGTGGAGTAATAGTAGTAGATGCAGAATCGTTTCGGTCTACTTGTTACGGACGTGATGCCAATATTCATGATCGTGCCTAGACATTCTCATAACTATGCGCTTTTCAATCAATTGCTCGGTAGTTATTTGTTCACCCACCGTAATATTTGCTATCTTGAGAGAAGCCACTAGTGAAACGTATGGCCCCCGGGTCTATTTTACATCATATTAGTTTCCCGTCAACTAGCTATTTCTGTCGCCGTTTATTTTGCAATCTTTACTTTTCTATCTGTACAACAAAAATACCAAAAATATTTATCTTATTATCTTTATCAGATCTCACTTTTGCAGGTGGCCATGAAGGGATTGGCAATCCCTTTATCGCGTTGGTTGCAAGATTCTTGATTGTTTGTGCGGGTACTAGGCGATTTGCATGTAGTGTTCTACTGGATTGATACCTTGGTTCTCAAAAACTGAGGGAAATACTTACGCTACTTTGCTGCATCACCCTTTCCTCTTCAAGGGAAAACCAACGCATGCTCAAGAGGTAGCAAGAAGGATTTCTGGCACCGTTGCCGGGGAGATCTACGCTCAAGTCAAGACATACCAAGTACCCATCACAAACTCTTCTCCCTTGCATTACATTATTTTCCGTTTGCCTCTCGTTTTCCTCTCCCCCACGTCATGTTTGTCGTTTTATTCGCCCTTTTTCTGTCCGCTTCTTTCCGCTTGCTTCTTGTTTGCTTATGTTGGATTGGTTGTTTGTCACGATGGCTCAAGACAATACTAAATTGTGTGACTTTTTCAATACCAACAACAATGATTTTATTAGCACTTCGATTGCTCCTATTACCGATGTTGAATCTTGTGAAATTATTGCTGGTTTGTTGAATCTTGTCATGAAAGATCAATTTTCTATCCTTCCCACTCAATATGCCGCTACCCATCTAAACAACTTTGTTGATTTGTTGGATATGCAAAAGAAGAAAGATGTGTATAATGATACTATTATATTGAAGCTATTGCCGTTTTCGCTTAGAGATCGTGCTAAAACATGGTTCTCTTCTTTGCCTAAAAATAGTATTGATTCATGGAATAAGTGCAAAGATGCTTTTATCTCTAGGTATTTTCCTCCTGCTAAGATCATCTCTCTTAGAAACGATATTATGAATTTTAAGCAACTTGATCATGAGCATGTTGCACAAGCCTGGGAGAGGATGAAATTAATGATACGTAATTGCCCTACACATGGTTTGAATTTATGGATGATTATAAAAAAAATTATGCCGGTCTATTCCACCTAAGCATGATATTAATGAGTCTCTCAAAGCCATGAGAATTTCCATTGATGAGTGCAAAGAAAGAACCGCTATGATGCGTGCTAAAAAAGATTGCTTTGTGAATGCGTGTTCTTCTAGTTTTTATGACAACAATGATGAAGATCTAAAAGTAATTGATGTGTCTCCCATTAAATATTTGTTTCCAATATGAATCTTCATAAAGATGGGAGTGGAGATGAGTCAACTTTAGTTAAAAGGCATCCCAATGATTCAGAGTTTTTAGATCTTGATGCAAAAATTGGTAAAAGTGGGATTGAAGAGGTCAAAACTTTACATAGTAATGAACCCACTATTTTGGATTTCAAGGAATTTAATTATGATAATTGTTATTTGATAGATTGTATTTCCTTGTTGCAATCCTTGTTAAATTGTCCTCATGCTTATAATCAAAATAAAGCTTTTACCAAACATGTCGTTGATACTTTAATGCAATCCTATGAAGAAAAGCTTGAATTGGAAGTTTCTATCCCTAGAAAACTTTATGATGAGTGGGAACCTAGTATCAAAATTAAGATTAAAAATCATGAATGCTATGCTTTATGTGATTTGGGTGCTAGTGTTTCCATGATTCCCAAAACTTTGTGTGATGTGCTAGGTTTCCATGAATTTGATGATGTTATTTAAATTTGCATCTTGCGGATTCCACCATTAAGAAACCTATGGGAAGGATTAATGATGTTCTTATTGCTGCAAATAGGTATTATGTGCCCGCAGATTTTATTGTTCTTGATATAGATTGCAATCCTACATGTCCTATTATTCTTGGTAGACCTTTCCTTAGAATGATTGTTGCAATTATTGATATGAAAGAAGGAAATATTAGATTCCAATTCTCGTTAAGGAAAGGCATGGAACACTTTCCTAGGAAGAAAATTAAATTACCTTATGAATCTATTATGAGATCCACTTATGGACTACATACCAAAGATGACAATACCTAGATCTATTCTTGTTTTTATGCCTAGCTAGGGGCGTTAAACAATAGCGCTTGTTGGGAGGCAACCCAATTTTATTTTTGTTCCTTGCTTTTTGTTTATGTTTAGTAATAAATAATTCATCTAGCTTCTGTTTAGATTTGGTTTTATGTTTTAACTAGCGGTGTGACCCGCGCATTTGCGCAGCTAGATTTAATATACAATGTTATGTGTGGTGTTGTTTTCCAGCACTTCCTCGCAACACATTATCCGATTTGATTCGTGAGGATAATATCTTTGTTGTTCGATTTGATTTGGAACACCATTAATATTTATAATATTTTCTATGTGTAATCTTTTAGTAATAATCTCTCGATGTCTTTATCCCCCCAACAAACTTTTCATGGGAGTTGATCTACCAAGAATTAAACCTAACATTATCAAAGACTTTTTGTGGTCGTATGAATGCACCTATCATATTTATTGAATTCCAGTTGTTCATGCTGTTGGGGAACGTAGTAATTTCAAAATTTTCTTACGCACACGCAAGATCATGGTGATGCATAGCAACGAGAGGGGAGAGTGTTGTCTACGTACCCTCGTAGACCGAAGCGGAAGCGTTGACGCAACGTAGAGGAAGTAGTCGTACGTCTTCCCGGTCCAACCGATCCAAGCACCGTTACTCCGGCACCTCTGAGTTCTTGGCACACGTTCAGCTCGATGACGCTCCCCGGGCTCCGATCCAGCAAAGCTTCAGGGAGGAGTTCCGTCAGCACGACGGCGTGGTGACGATCTTGATGTTCAACCGTCGCAGGGCTTCGCCTAAGCACCGCTACAATATGACCGAGGTGGAATATGGTGGAGGGGTGCACCGCACACGGCTAAGGAACAATCTCAAGGATCAACTTGTGTGTCTAGAGGTGCTCCCCTGCCCCCGTATATAAAGGAGCCAAGGGGGAGGGTGCGGCCGGCCAGGAGGAGGGCGCAGGACGAGTCCTACTCCTACCGGGAGTAGAACTCCCCCCCCCCCCAATCCTAGTTGGAATAGTATTCCTTGAGGGGGGAAAGGGAGAGAGGGGGCCGGCCACCTATCCTTGTCCTAATAGGACTAGGGGAGGGGGGAGGCACGCGGCCCACCTTGGGCTGCTCCTTTCTCCTTTCCACTAAAGCCCACTAAGGCCCATATAGCTCCCGGGGGGTTCCGGTAACCTCCCGGTATTCCGGTAAAATCCCGATTTCACCCGGAACACTTCCGATATCCAAACATAGGCTTCCAATATATCAATCTTTATGTCTCGACCATTTCGAGACTCCTCATCATGTCCGTGATCACATCCGGGACTCTGAACTAACTTCGGTACATCAAAATGCATAAACTCATAATAACTGTCATTGTAATGTTAAGCGTGCGGACCCTACGGTTCGAGAATAATGCAGACATGACTGAGACACATCTCCGGTCAATAACCAATAGCGGGAGCTGGATGCCCATATTGTCTCCTACATATTCTACGAAGATCTTTATCGGTCAGACCGCATAACAACATACGTTGTTCCCTTTGTCATCGGTATGTTACTTGCCCGAGATTCGATCGTCGGTATCCAATACCTAGTTCAATATCGTTACCGGCAAGTCTCTTTACTCAATCTGTAATACATCATCTAGCAACTAACTCATTAGTTGCAATGCTTGCAAGGCTTATGTGATGTGCATTACCGAGAGGGCCCAGAGATACCTCTCCGACAATCGGAGTGACAAATCCTAATCTCGAAATACGCCAACCCAACATCTACCTTTGGAGACACCTGTAGAGCTCCTTTATAATCACCCATTTACGTTGTGACGTTTGGTAGCACACAAAGTGTTCCTCCGGCAAACGGGAGTTGCATAATCTCATAGTCATAGGAACATGTATAAGTCATGAAGAAAGCAATAGTAACATACTAAACGATCGGGTGCTAAGCTAATGGAATGGGTCATGTCAATCAGATCATTCAACTAATGATGTGACCTCGTTAATCAAATAACAACTCTTTGTTCATGGTTAGGAAACATAACCACCTTTGATTAACGAGCTAGTCAAGTAGAGGCATACTAGTGACACTCTGTTTGTCTATGTATTCACACATGTATTATGTTTCCGGTTAATACAATTCTAGCATGAATAATAAACATTTATCATGAAATAAGGAAATAAATAATAACTTTATTATTGCCTCTAGGGCATATTTCCTTGAGTCTCCCACTTGCACTAGAGTCAATAATCTAGATCACATCACCATGTGATTAACATCGATAGTTCACATCATCATGTGATTAACACCCATAGTTCACATCGCCATGTGACCAACACCCAAAAGGTTTACTAGATTCAGTAATCTAGTTCACATTGCTATGTGATTAACACCCAAAGAGTACTAAGGTGTGATCATGTTTTGCTTGTGAGAGAATCTTAGTCAACGGGTCTGCCACATTCAGATCCATATGTATTTTGCAAATATCTATGTCAACAATGCTCTACATGGAGCTACTCTAGCTAATTGCTCCCACTTTCAATATGTATCCAGATTGAGATTTAAAGTCTTCTAGATCCGTGTCAAAACTTGCATCGAAGTAACCCTTTACGACGATCCTTTTGTCACCTCCATAATCGAGAAACATATCCTTATTCTACTAAGGATAATTTTGACCGCTGTCCAGTGATCTACTCTTAGATCACTATTGTACTCCCTTGCCAAAATCAGTGTAGGGTATACAATAGATCTGGTACATAGCATGGCATAATTTATAGAACCTATGGCTGAGGCATAGGGAATGACTTTCATTCTCTTTCTATCTTCTGCCGTGGTTGGGCTTTGAGTCTTACTCAATTTCACACCTTGTAACACAGGCAACAACTCTTTCTTTGACTGTTCTATTTTGAACTACTTCAAAATCTTGTCAAGGTATGTACTCATTGAAAAACTTATCAAGCGTCTTGATCTATCTCTATAGATCTTGATGCTCAATATGTAAGCAGCTTCACCGAAGTCTTTCTTTGAAAAACTCCTTTCAAAGGCTCCTTTATGCTTTAGAGAATAATTCTACATTATTTCCGATCAACAATATGTCATTCACATATACTTATCAGAAATGTTGTAGTGCTCCCACTCACTTTCTTGTAAATACAGGCTTCACCGCAAGTCTGTATAAAACTATATGCTTTGATCAACTCATCAAAGCGTATATTCCAACTCCGAGATGCTTGCACCAGTCCACAGATGGATCGCTGGAGTTTGCACATTTTGTTAGCACCTTTCGGATTGACAAAACCTTCTGGTTGCATCATATACAACTCTTCTTTAATAAATCCATTAAGGAATGCAGTTTTGTTTATCCATTTGCCAGATTTCATAAAATGTGGCAATTACTAACATGATTCGGACAGACTCAAGCATAGATACGAGTGAGAAACTCTCATCGTAGTCAACACCTTGAACTTGTCGAAAACCTTTTGCGACAATTCTAGCTTTGTAGATAATAACACTACTATCAGCGTCCGTCTTCCTCTTGAAGATCCATTTATTTTTATGGCTTGCCGATCATCGGGCAAATCCATCAAAGTCCATACTTTGTTCTCATACATGGATCATATCTCAGATTTCATGGCCTCAAACCATTTCGCGGAATCTGGGCTCATCATCGCTTCCTCATAGTTCGCAAGTTCGTCATGGTCTAGTAACATGACTTCCAGAACAGGATTACCGTACCACTCTGGTGCGGATCTTACTTTGGTTTACCTACGAGATTCGGTAGTAACTTGATCTGAAGTTACATGATCATCATCATTAGCTTCCTGACTAATTGGTGTAGTAGTCACAAGAACAGATTTCTGTGACGAACTACTTTCCAATAAGGGAGAAGGTACAATTACCTTATCAAGTTTTCTACTTTCCTCCCACTCACTTCTTTCGAGAGAAACTCCTTCTCTAGAAAGTTTCCGAATTTAGCAACAAAAGTCTTGCCTTCAGATCTGTGATAGAAGGTGTATCCAATAGTTTCCTTTGGATATCCTATGAATACACATTTCTCCGATTTGGGTTTGAGCTTATCAGGTTGAAACTTTTTCACATAAGCATTGCAACCTCAAACTTTAAGAAACGACAGCTTAGGTTTCTTGCCAAACCATAGTTCATACGGTGTCGTCTCAACGGATTTAGATGGTGCCCTATTTAACGTGAATGCAGCTGTCTCTAATGCATAACCCCAAAACGATAGTGGTAGATTGGTAAGAGACATCATAGATCGCACCATATCTAATAAAGTACGGTTATGATGTTCGGACACACCATTACATTGTGGTGTTCCTGGTGGCGTGAGTAGTGAAACTATTTCACATTGTTTTTAACTGAAGGCCAAACTCGTAACTCAAATACTCTTCTCTACGATCAGATCGTAGAAACTTTATTTTCTTGTTACGATGATTTTTCACTTCACTCTGAAATTCTTTGAACTTTTCAAATGTTTCAGACTTATGTTTCATCAAGTAGATATACTCATATCTGCTCAAATCATCTGTGAAGATCCGAAAATAATGATACCTGTCGCGAGCCTCGATATTCATCGGACCACATACATCAGTATGTATGATTTCCAACAAATCTTTTGCTCGCTCCATTGTTCCAAAGAACGGAGTCTTAGTCATCTTACCCATGAGGCATGGTTCGCAAGCATCAACTGATTCATAATCAAGTGATTCCAAAAGCCCATCAGCATGGAGTTTCTTCATGCGCTTTACACCAATATGACCTAAACGGCAATGCCACAAATAAGTTGCACTATCATTATTAACTTTGCATCTTTTGGTTTCAATATTATGATTATGTGTATCACTATGATCGAGATCCAACGAACTATTTTCATTGGGTGTGTAACCATATAAGGTTTTATTCATGTAAATAGAACAACAATTTATTCTCTTACATAAATGAATAACCGTATTACAATAAACATGATCAAATCATATTCATGTTGAACGCAAACACCAAATAACACTTATTTAGGTTCAACACTAATCCCGAAATTATAGGGAGTGTGCGATGATGATCATATCAATCTTGTAACCACTTCCAACACACATCGTCACTTCACCCTTAACTAGTCTCTGTTTATTCTGCAACTCCCGTTTCGAGTTACTAATCTTAGCAACTGAACTAGTATCAAATACTGAGGGGTTGCTATAAACACTAGTAAAGTACACATCAATAAGATGTATATCAAATATACTTATGTTCACTTTGCCATCCTTCTTATCCGCCAATCACTTGGGGTAGTTCCGCTTCTAGTGACCAGTCCCTTTGCAGTAGAAGCACTTAGTCTCAGGCTTAGGACCAGACTTGGGCTTCTTCACTTGAGCAGCAACTTGCTTGCCGTTCTTCTTGAAGTTCCCCTTCTTCCCTTTGCCCTTTTCTTGAAACTAGTGGTCTTGTTAACCATCAACACTTGATGTCTTTCTTGATTTCTACCTTCGTCGATTTCAGCATCACGAAGAGTTTGGGAATTACTTTTGTCATCTTTTGCATATTATAGTTCATCACGAAGTTCTACTAACTTGGTGATGGTGACTAGAGAATTCTGTCAATCACTATTTTATCTGGAAGATTAACTCCCACTTGATTCAAGCGATTGTAGTACCCAGACAATCTGAGCACATGCTCACTAGTTGAGCGATTCTCCTCCATCTTTTAGCTATAGAACTTGTTGGAGACTTCATACCTCTCAACTCGGGTATTTGCTTGAAATATTAACTTCAACTCCTGGAACATCTCATATGGTCCATGACGTTCAAAACGTCTTTGAAGTCCAGATTCTAAGCCATTAAGCATGGTGCACTAAACTCTCAAGTAGTCATCATATTGAGCTAGCCAAACGTTCATAACATCTACATTTGCTCCTGCAATAGGTCTGTCACCTAGCGGTGCATCAAGGACATAATTCCTCTGTGCAGCAATGAGGATAAACCTCAGATCACGGATCCAATCCGCATCATTGCTACTAACATCTTTCAACACAATTTTCTCTAAGAACATCTCAAAATAAACACAGGGAAGCAACAACGCGAGCTATTGATCTACATAATAATTTGCAAAATACTACCAGGACTAAGTTCATGATAAATTTAAGTTCAATTTAATCATATTACTTAAGAACTCCCACTTAGATAGACATCCCTCTAATCCTCTAAGTGATCACGTGATCCAAATCAACTAAACCACAACCGATCATCACGTGAGATGGAGTAGTTTTCAATGGTGAACATCGTTATGTTGATCATATCTACTATATGATTCACGCTCGACCTTTCGGTCTCCGCGTTCCGAGGCCATATCTGTATATGCTTGGCTCGTCAAGTATAACCTGAGTATTCTGCGTGTGCAACTGTTTTGCATCCGTTGTATTTGAACGTAGAGCTTATCACACCCGATCATCACGTGGTGTCTGGGCACGAAGAACTTTGGCAATGGTGCATACTCAGGGAGAACACTTCTTGATAATTAGTGAGAGATCATCTTAAAATGCTACCGTCAAACTAAGCAAAATAAGATGTATAAAAGATAAACATCATATGCAATCAAAATATGTGACATGATATGGCCATCATCATCTTGCTTCTTTGATCTCCATCTCCAAAGTACTGTCATGATCTATATCGTCACCGGCATGACACCATGATCTCCATCATCTTGATCTATATCAATGTGTCGTCACGTGGTCATCTCGCCAACACTTGCTCTTGCAACTATTGCTATCGCATAGCGATAAAGTAAAGCAATTATTGGGCGCTTGCATCTTATGCAATAGACAGACAACCATAAGGCTTTTGCCAGTTGCCGATAACTTCAACAAAACATGATCATCTTATACAACAACTTATAACTCATCACGTTTTGACCATATCACATCACAACATGCCCTGCAAAAACAAGTTAGACGTCCTCTACTTTGTTGTTGCAAATTTTACGTGGCTGCTACGGGCTTAGCAAGAACCAATCTTACCTACGCATCAAAACCACAATGATAGTTTGTCATGTTGGTGTTGTTTTAACCTTCGCAAGCACCGGGCATATCCACACTCGGTTCAACTAAAGTTAGAGAAACTGACACCCGCCAGCCACCTGTGTGCAAAGCACGGCGGTAGAACCAGTCTCGCGTAAGCGTACGCGTAATGTCGGTCCGGGCCGCCTCATCCAACAATACCGCCGAAACAAAGTATGACATGCTGGTAAGCAGTATGACTTATATCGCCCACAACTCACTTGTGTTCTACTCGTGCATACAACATCAAACCATAAAAACCTAGGCTCTGATACCACTATTGGGGAACGTAGTAATTTCAAAATTTTCCTACGCACACGCAAGATCATGGTGATGCATAGCAACAAGAAGGGAGAGTGTTGTCTATGTACCCTCGTAGACCGAAGCGGAAGCGTTGACGCAACATAGAGGAAGTAGTCGTACGTCTTCCTGGTCCAACCGATCCAAGCACTGTTACTCCGGCACCTCCGAGTTCTTGGCACACGTTCGGCTCGATGACGCTCCCCGGGCTCCGATCCAGCAAAGCTTCGGGGAGGAGTTCCGTCAGCACGACGGCGTGGTGACGATCTTGATGTTCAACCGTCGTAGGGCTTCGCCTAAGCACCGCTACAATATGACCGAGGTGGAATATGGTGGACGGGGGCACCGCACACGGCTAAGGAACGATCTCAAGGATCAACTTGTGTGTGTAGAGGTGCCCCCCTGCCCCCGTATATAAAGGATCCAAGGGGGAGGGTGCGGCCGGCCAGGAGGAGGGCGCAGGAGGAGTCCTATTCCTACCGGGAGTAGGACTCCCCCCCCCCCCAATCCTAGTTGGAATAGGATTCCTTGAGGGGGGAAAGAGAGAGGGGGGGGCCACCTCTCCTTGTCCTAATAGGACAAGGGGAGGGAGGAGGCGCGCGGCCCACCTTGGGCTGCCCCTTTCTCCTTTCCACTAAAGCCCGCTAAGGCCCATATAGCTCCCGGGGGGGTTCCGGTAACCTCCCGGTATTCCGGTAAAATCCCGATTTCACCCGAAACACTTCCGATATCCAAACATAGACTTCTAATATATCAATCTTTATGTCTCGACCATTTCGAGACTCCTCATCATGTCCGTGATCACATCCGGGACTCCGAACTAACTTCGGTACATCAAAATGCATAAACTCATAATAACTATCATCATAACGTTAAGCGTGCGGACCCTACGGTTCGAGAATAATGCAGACATGACTGAGAAACATCTCCGGTCAATAACTAATAGCGGGACCTGGATGCCCATATTGGCTCCTACATATTCTACGAAGATCTTTATCGGTCAGACCGCATAACAACATACGTTGTTCCCTTTGTCATCGGTATGTTACTTGCCCGAGATTCGATCGTCGGTATCCAATACCTAGTTCAATCTCATTACCGACAAGTCTCTTTACTCGTTCTGTAATACATCATCTCGCAACTAACTCATTAGTTGCAATGCTTGCAAGGCTTATGTGATGTGCATTACCGAGAGGGCCCAGAGATACCTCTTCGACAATCGGAGTGACAAATCCTAATCTCGAAATACGCCAACCCAACATCTACCTTTGGAGACACCTGTAGAGCTCCTTTATAATCACACATTTACGTTGTCATGTCAATCAGATCATTCAACTAATGATGTGACCTCGTTAATCAAATAACAACTCTTTGTTCATGGTTAGGAAACATAACCACCTTTGATTAACGAGCTAGTCAAGTAGAGGCATACTAGTGACACTCTGTTTGTCTATGTATTCACACATGTATTATGTTTCCGGTTAATACAATTCTAGCATGAATTATAAACATTTATCATGGAATAAGGAAATAAATAATAACTTTATTATTGCCTCTAGGGCATATTTCCTTCACATGCATCTTTGGATGATCATTACCTAGATGTCCCTCACTTTATGCATCATATTACTAGAAAATTCATACCCCAAAAAGGAGAACCACGGTTGGATGATTTCCTTTCTGATTTTGTTGATGTTTTCACCAAGAATTAAGTATAACAATAATGAATCTTATCTCGAACTTGTTTTTACTTTCTTCATTCGCCTGCTTAGTGGTTGTATATAGTATATAATCATCAAATATATGCATCTTTTTAAAACTTCTTACAAAGTTTTTACAGCAAGCGGTCCTTTTTGAATTCGCATCCTTGGACTATTGATATAATATTATTTTTCTGTTGGCCAATATACTACTTCATCTATGTTTTCATCTTCTATTTTTTATAGTGCATATCATGGTATGCTTGTATAAACTTGTACCTGCAGCTACTCATGTGCCTAGTTTCCAAATTGTCTACATCATTGGTGCCATTCAGATCAAACTCCAATATATTTGAGTGCATGCTAGCTTGTCTACCCGTCGTCTCTTCAAAGCAAGCTTGCCTGTATGCTTTGTACAATCGAAGTCGATCGGCCCAAGCAAGGCGTGAAGGTCTACAGTAAACCATAACGACGAAACTTTGCTACTCTCACTAATCTTCTCCTTAAAAAGGTTTTTTATTCAGCATTTTGTAACCATTGTAGATGTAAAAATTTATTATATTTTCTTTATAGATTCAAAAATAACATCGTCTAGAGCTTATCGGGTTTCTTTCTAGCGCAAAAATTAGCATTAAATCACTGCCATGCATATCACATGTGTGCTGCCAGCTTGCCACCCATGGAGGTCAGGCCTCGCTGGAGTTCCAAACACCTCTGTGAAGCCTACGTCTGGCAGCTGAAACCCGTCGAATTCCTTATGAACAATATTCGTGATAAGTCAGTTCTTCTCGCCCCCGACTTCATTATGCAGCATGGAAGCAGCCTTCCGGGTCCAAGTCAAGGCACTGGGCCTCCCCGGGTAGCATTGAACTGCCTCTGGCAGACGCCCCGCTAATGTGTGTGTGTGTGCCTACGTGCTACGTTGTAATTAAAGTCAGATCCGGAAAAAAACTTCTAAAATTATATTAGACCACATTGAGTGAAAGCTCAGAAACCACACCGGTTTGTATATCCACCAAAAAACTACTCCAGTTGCACTATGTCCATGTCAATGGTCTGGTCAAATTTCTTTGCATGTACCTGTCGGAGCCCGTATCACCGTCCAAAAGAAGATGCTAAAAAAGTAACGGTGACCAATATATATTCATTGGCTGATGTCAATCATTGCATCATCCATCTATTAAGCCATTCCTTTTGTTTATTAATAATATAATATATCCCTAAAAAATTGGACAGATACATAATAATAGATCATAGGTTGGTAATTTTGCTTGTATTCATATTATTTGGCGTTGACATGTAGTATATTTTTATCAACTGGAAAGCCGATTCATAGTTTTATTAAAATTAGAGATTGTTCTTATTACTTTTTTTATATTTTTGTACTGGCTTCTTTTTTTATTGAATACGAATTGTTGTTTTAATATTGTTATGTTCCGGATGTGTATTTAAAAAAAGAACTGCCCTATATATGCGTATAGACGTGAGAATTTCACGGACATGGGTAGATAGTTCTTCTTGGCAAAAAAACATAGGTGTCCTAGCACATCACGATTTGCATTAGTATGTATGCACCTCTATATTCTTGGCAAAAAAACATAACTCTTGTCGGACACCAATTCATGTGTTGAGCGTGTCAACAAAACATATGTATGCACCTCTATATTGTTGTACGTAACTCTTAATTTTTTTTAGTTTAGCCCTTTTAATTCAGATCACCCATCAAATATCTATATCTATACCTACTATTAAAGCAAGGTGATATTTTTGGTTTCGTCCCGCATCTTATCCTACGTCACGTGAAATACATGAGGTGGTACTAATTCATAAACAAGTTCCGTTCCTCGCCTCATCCATATTGGGCCACCTTGTTCCACTGTTGGGCCTTTTTTTAGCGTCCATTAAGTCACGTGAGAAAAATAGCTGATCATGTATGATCGAAGTCAAGACATCCCGTGTGGTTAAGATATGGTTACAACAATAAACTAATTCGCATCCGTTCGGATCAGGCTAAATAGTCCCACCTTACTTCTTTACACCGATTCACATTAGTTCATATACACAAGTTACCTAGCCTAAAAACAGTCTATCAGAACACACAAGGAGCTTCGCAATGAGCAGCGTGACATTCAGACGTCGATTGTGGGCTTAAACGAGAAAGGAGAAAACATCCTCGACAAAGATGAAGTGCAGTGACAGCCGCCGACGGGCACACACGGAGTCGGGATGTGGCATCTAGGATGGCCCGGTCAATCCGCCATCACCGGGGAGGTCGGTGCAGTCAGAAGTTGAAGAGGGGAGGGTGGGCGGATCCGCCAGATAGATAAAGACGCATCGCACCGGTCAACAGTCGGAGAGGCAGGAGGGGCGAGGGGACGCGCGGGGGTCACGGGAGCGCCCCGGATCAATAGGGGCCACTCTGTCGGCCGGCCGGCCAGCGAGAGACGCGCCGCCAGCTGACAGCCGCGAGGGGCGCACGCAACAGGCGATGAGAGACGAGGAGAGGCCTCGCCGCTGCCTGGTGTGGTGGCCTCGGCTGCAGCAAGGGGAGGAGCTGCATATGGGGTTGCAGGTGGCGGCGCGCTCCGGGGAAGTCGCCCGTGGCTTCCAGCGCTCGCTCATAGTCGCCACTCCCCAGGCCGGCTATAACAACGTGGCAAATCCGCAAAAAAATAATCCCAAAGGAAGCAACGACTGCTCGGAACATACGGATAAGAGAGATGGAGCGACGAAATAGAACAAGAGCGGTCGAATGGATAAGCTTTGAAGCGTGGCCTCTCTAGAGCGAGTCATACACGTGATGGATGGTGTATGTGTCGGCTGGAACCAACCAACGTTATTTCTATCAGCCGGTTGATTTTCTTAATCCTTTTCCTGTTAAAAAAGAAGGACATGCAGAATGCATCTATCTGTTTTTTTCTTTGGGAGAGATGCTCTTGTGTTTGATCCAAGCCAAAATATTGAAAAGAAACATTAGGAATGAAATATAATCCTAAAAATCAAACAATCTTTAATAAAAAAACAAAAACCTACATAATCAAAAACACTGGATTCAATTCTTTTGATAATTCGACAAAAATCGTTCAAATGAATTATACTGTAGGTTTCCTTCTAAAAAGTTATTTTATGCATCACTCTTCTTTCATCCGATGGTAGTGCATGGCTTAAATATGCACCAATAAAGGACACTGGGGTGGCTTCTTCGCATCAACACTTCATGATAAAAAAAAGATAATGCAACCCGTAGCAACACACACGCATATGCACCTTATAGAGACGAGGGTAACCTTAGCGTTTTATCGGAGTTGAATGTGAGTGGCACGTAATGGGACATCAAGCATATTTTGTTCTTTCTTTCGCCCGTTGCAACGCACGGGCATATGTACTAGTTTTTAACCTATGTGGATTAACGTGATGACTTATTTGCTGCCCGGAGATTTCTTTTTTGTTAAAATCATCAGCGATATTAGCATACGCAATTAGATGTATCAAAAATGTGCCTGATTTTTTTGAGAGGTTGCTTCATGTGACCATATCTTACAATAATACATTAGTTTTATTGGGGTAATAGTCTTTCTGTACAAACCTGACTGCTTTCCGTCTGCTATGTTTTTTAAGTCTTCCTCTAGTCATGTACACATACGTGAGATTGTTTAAATATGTGTAGCGTGCCTTTTTTTAGGCAATGCGTATTTCTTTTTTCTTTGAAAATAGTGCCTGTTTCTTTTTTGTTTCCTATTCTCTTGTTATGCTTTTTTTTCTATTTTCTAAAACTTTTCTCTAGTTATGTACGGACATGAGATTGTTTTTTTTTTCTGAAAGCACGTACGTGAGATTATTTGGTATGTGTAGCATGCCTCTTTTCTCCTCTACTTTTGTAAGAGAAAAAAATGAATCCAAACCTGAATTGGCTGTTGCCTTTTTCCATGTATAGAACACGTGCCTGATGTTTTCTCTTTTTAGTGTAGCACGTACATGATGTTGGCATTGCAACTTCTAATAATTGTTCGGATGTGACAGGTCCAATTGTTCCTACGTAACAATATTTGTATGTAACGTTTATATCTTTTAATCTCAGCCCTTGGTATCTAAAATTAGTGGTCAAGATAATTTAATCTATGTGGATCAATATAATGGCTTGTTTGCCTCTTGTCTTAATTATATAATAGATAGATTTGTGTTTGTGCCAAGTAGAACCAATAGGATCTTCTTGGGTGATATTTGTTTGATCTTGCTGAAAAAGACAGAAACTTTGTGCTCACGAATATAATTGTTACAATGCACCAGAACTTGATAAAATACTAATTATTTTTTCAGTAGTTAAATATACAAATTATCCAGGCTGCCCTAGTTTTTCAGAATTTTTGGAGGTCCAGAAGTATTTGAACAAATCAGATTGCTACAGACTATTCTGTTTTTGATAGATTCTGTTTTTCATGTGTTGTTTGCTTATTTTGATGAATCTATGGCTACTATCGGGGGGTATGAACTATAGAGAAGTTGGAATACAGTAGGTTTAACACCAATATAAATAAAGAATGAGTTCATTACAGCACCTTATGGTGGTGGTTTGTTTTCTTACACTAACGGAGCTCATGAGATTTTCCGTTTAAGTTTTGTGTTGTGAAGTTTTCAAGTTTTTGGGTAAAGATTTGATGGATTATGGAATAAGGAGTGGAAATAGCCTAAGCTTGGGGATGCCCAAGGCACCCCAAGGTAAAATTCAAGGACAACCAAAATACTAAGCTTGGGGATGCCCCGGAAGGCTTCCCATCTTTCGTCTTCGTCTATCGGTAACTTTACTCGAGGCTATATTTTTATTCACCACATGATATGTGTTTTGCTTGGAGCATCTTGTATGATTTGAGTCTTTTCTTTTTAGTTTACCACAATCATCCTTGCTGTACACACCTTTTGGGAGAGACACACATGAATCAGAATTTGTTAGAATACTCTATGTACATCACTTATATCTTTTGAGCTATATAGTTTTGCTCTAGCGCTTCACTTATATTCCTTTTTAGAGCACGGTGGTGGTTTTATTTTATAGACATTATTGATCTCTCATGCTTCACTTATATTATTTTGAGATTCCTTTAGAACAGAATGGTAATTTCCTTTAGCTATAAATTAGTCCTAATATGATAGGCATCCAAGATGGGTATAATAAAAAAATTCATATAGAGTGCATTAAATACTATGATAAATTTGATACTTGATAGTTGTTTCGAGATATAAAGGTGGTAATGTTAGAGTCATGCTAGTTGGGTAATTGTGGAATTGACAAATACTTGTGTTGAGGATTGCAAGTCCCGTAGCATGCACGTATGGTAAACGTTGTGTGACAAATTTGAAGCATGCGGTGTTCTTTGATTGCTTTCCTTATGAGTGGCGATCGGGGAGGAGTGATGGTCTTTTCCTACCAATCTATCCCCCTAGGGGCATGCGTAGTAGTACTTTGCTTCGAGGGCTAATAAACTTTTACAATAAGTATATGAGTTCTTTATGACTAATGTGAGTCCATTGATTATACGCACTCTTACCTTTTTGCAATTTGCTAGCCTCTACAGTACCGTGCATTGCCCTTTCTCACCTCGAGAGTTGGTGCAAACTTCGCCGGTGCATCCAAACCCCGTGATACGATACGCTCTATCACACATAAGCCTCCTTATATCTTCCTCAAAACAGCCACCATACCTACCTATCATGGCATTTCAATAGCCATTCCGATTTATATTGCCATGCAACTTTCCACCGTTCCATTTATTATGACACGCTCCATCATTTTCATATTGTTTTGCATGATCATGTAGCTGACATTGTATTTGTGGCAAAGCCACCTTTATAATTCTTTCATACATGTCGCTCTTGATTCATTACATATCCCGGTACACCACCGGAGGCATTCACATAGAGTCATATTTTGTTCTAAGTATGGAGTTGTAATTCTTGAGTTGTAAAAAAAATAGAAGTGTGATGATTTTCATTATTAGAGCATTGTCCCATGTGAGGAAAGGATGATGGAGACTATGATTCCCACACAAGTCGGGATGACACTCCGGACGAAAAAAGAGAGGCCAAAGAAGCCCAAATAAAAAAAGAGGCCAAAGAAGACCAAACAAAAATAAAAAAATAAAAAAGAGAGAAAAAGAGAGAAGGGACAATGTTACTATCCTTTTTCCACACTTGTGCTTCCAAATAGCACCATGATCTTCATGATAGAGAGTTTCTTATTTTGTCACTTTCATATACTAGTGGGAATTTTTCATTATAGAACTTGGCTTGTATATTCCAATGATGGGCTTCCTCAAAATGCCCTAGGTCTTCGTGAGCAAGCAAGTTGGATGCACACCAACTTAGTTTCTTTTGATGAGCTTTCATATATTTATAGCTCTAGTGCATTCGTTGCATGGCAATCCCTACTCCTCGCATTGACATCAATTGATGGGCATCTCCATAGCCCGTTGATTAGCCGCGCCAATGTGAGACTTTATCCTTTTTTGTCTTCTCACGTAACCTCCATCATCATATGCTATTCCACCCGTAGTTCTATGCCCATGGCTTGCGCTCATGTATTGCGTGAGGGTTGAAAAAGCTGAAGCGCGTTAAAAAGTATGAACCAATTGCTCGGGTTTTCATTGGGGTTGTGCATGATGGGAGCACTTTGTGTGACAAAAATGAAGCATGGCCAAACTATATGATTTTGTAGGGATAAGCTTTCTTTGGCTATGTAATTTTGATAAGACATATAATTGCTTGGTTAGCATGCTTGAAGTATTACTATTTTTATGTCAATATTAAAACTTTGTCTAGAATTTTTTGGATCTAAATATTCATGCCACAATAAATAGAATTACATTGAAAATTATGTTAGGTAGCATTCCACATCAAAAATCCTATTTTATCATTTACCTACTCAAGGACGAGCAGGAATTAAGCTTGGGGATGCATCATACGTCTCCAACGTATCTATAATTTTTTATTGTTCCATGCTATTATATTATCTGTTTTGCATTTTAATGGGATTTATTATGCTATTTTATATTATTTTTGGGACTAACCTATTAACCGAAGGCCCAGTGCAAATTGTTGTTTTTTTGCCTATTTCGGTGTTTCACAGAAAAGGAATATCAAACGGAACCCAAACGGAACGAAACCTTCGCGAGGATCTTTTTTGGAACAAAAGCAATCCAACACACTTGAAGTGGAAGTCAAGGAAGCAACGAGGCAGCCATGAGGCAGGAGGGCGCGCCCCCCACCCTCGTGGGCCCCTCGTAGCTCCACCGACCTACTTCTTTCGCCTATATATACTCGTATACCCTGAAAACATCTTGGGGAGCCACGAAACCACTTTTCCACCGCAGGCTCGGCCTCCCGCCTCAAGAACCTCCCCTGCAAAACACGGTTGTTGTCAGGAAACTGAAAACATGCGAGGGTGGATCCCTTTTCGAGGTGCCGGGACTCCGGTCTCAGTTACCTGGGAGGCCGGGAGTAGCCCTGGGTAATCGGCCATAATGGCCACCAAGGCATTGTCCTTGCTTAGTTGATAAAACTCCCCATCAATCAGCTCCACAGATAAGTCCGGATCCTCTTCGGAGGCCGGATCGAGGGACCGTTCTGGATCCTCGGGCTGCGGAGGAGGGCTGTTTATTTCCTTTACTTCCCGGCGCAATTCCTGTGTTGAAGTCGTTAGAATATATAGTTCTTGATGGGAATATAAAACGGATGGGCAAGTAAAATTGTCCACTTACCCAACTTGGAGGACTGTACATAGTAAATCCACCCTATGGGTTGACGCGGAGAAATTCCTCCTCTTCTCCCTTGTACAAAGCGGAAAGATCTTTATTAGAGCGGCAACCGAGTCCGGCCCCTTACGGCCGTGACGGGTGGCGTCATCCTTCCCGTTGAAGTCCCACATGGGGTGGCCTCTATACTGAAGCGGTTGCACCCCCCCCCCCCCCGCATGATGCATGTGGCCATGACTCCGATCATGGTTAGTCCGGAATGAGCTAATAATCTTATCTGGCCCATCAGGTAAAGGACGTCCTTGTCACTTTCTCTCTGAGGGTTCCGTGGACGCCAGCTTAGGCGCTTCTTCAGGGGAGCACTGTTGAACTCAGGGAGGCTGATCCGAATAGGATCCGGCAACGGGACATCCTCTATATAAAACCATTCCGAAGGCCAGTCCCCGGACGCCTTCTTTGGGGTTCCGGATAGATATCCGGTCCCGGCGATGCGCCACACTTCTGCTCCGCCCAATCGATATATTGACCCCTCCTGAGAATGGGGCACAAGGCAGAATAGCCTCTTCCACAGCGCGAAATGAGCCTCAACACCCAAAAACAGCTCGCAAAGGGCTACGAAGCCCGCGGTATGCAATATGGAGGCAGGCGTGAGGTTGTGCAGCTGGAGGCCATAGAACTCCAGGAGCCCCCGGAGAAACGAATGAATTGGAAATCCGAGCCCTCTTATTAAATAAGGGACAAGGCATACCCGCTCTCCTTTGGAGGGATTGGGGCGCTCTCCGCTTGCTCTCCGCCATTATAGGTGGCAAGTCCGGCTCGAACCGGGACCATATAGGCCGAGGGGAGAAATCCCTTGGTCTGAAGCGACACTAGCTCGTCGTGTGGGATGGAGCATCTCTCCCAATCTCCAGGTCGAGGGCTGGAAGGAAGAGAGGAGGAGCTGCGACGGCTGGCCATGGTGGAATGGATCTTTGTCGGATGCGCTCTGATGAATACTCGTGGAGGGGAGAAGGTGTGGTTTGGATCTAAATCCTCGTCCCTTTAAATAGGCGGCTCATTTACGCGGCTAGGGGTGTGAATGTAAAAACACCCAGACTTTTCGTATTCGTTTGACACGTGGAAGACGGCCATTATTGGGCGTAGAAGCCAAGGAGCGCTACATTCACAAGAAACCGGACATTATTCAACAGGTACACGGAATTTGGAGGAGAACCCGCCTTGAAATGCCGAAGACAATTTGCGTGCCGGACTCGTCGTCACTGAAGCCTGGTTCGGGGGCTAATGAGGGAGTCCTGGATTAGGGGGTGTCCGGATAGCCGGACTATACCTTCAACCGGACTCCTGGACTATGAAGATACAAGATTGAAGACTTCGTCCCATGTCCGGATGGGACTTTCCTTGGCGTGGAAGGCAAGCTTGGCAATACGGATATGTAGATCTCCTACCATTGTAACCGACTTTGTGTAACCCTAGCCCTCTCTAGTGTCTATATAAACCGGAGGGTTTTAGTCCGTAGGACAACAATAATCATACCATAGGCTAGCTTCTAGGGTTTAGCCTCCTTGATCTCGTGGTAGATCTACTCTTGTACTACCCATATCATCAATATTAATCAAGCAGGAGTAGGGTTTTACCTCCATCGAGAGGGCCCAAACCTGGGTAAAAATATCGTGTCCCTTGTCTCCTGTTACCATTCGCCTAGACGCACAGTTCGGCACCCCCTACCCGAGATCCACCGGTTTTGACACCGACAACGGGCTTCTTCCTCTCTTCGTCCTTTAGATCCTTCTCTCGTCCCAGGACTGTGGTGTACTCAACATCTAGCCCAGCGACCCACTCATCTGTTGAACTGTTGAACATGCATAGGAAGCGAGCAAGCCATGCTTTCACCGTCTCGGATCCACTTGTGTAGATGACGATGAACTGATCGCTGGTGATGGCTCTAACCTGGTACTCAGCGGCGACCATGGAGATTTGGGAGCCCATGGATTTTGGAAGAGGGTTAGGAGATGTTGAACTGTTGTACCCCGCAAAAGAACGAGGAGCGAACTAATGCGAAAGGACGGGACGACTGGGAGCGAACTGTTGTAAGGTAGAAGACGGGGACGAGTAGGGCGTGCGAACAGCGTGGGGTTGCTGGCTTGCCCGGTGGATAAACGGCTGCAAGCCCCCAAAGAGTTCTCGAGAACTATGCGGGACCCACTAGATGTCATGTCTACTAGACCCATATCGTAGGCCTGACGGTATAGCTTCTGGCTGTTCGCACGCCATGCCGGAGCGTGGATGTAACTTCACTTAATTCCGTCAAACGTCGCGCCTCCCACGACCTTCGCCTCCCTCGCGCGGTCGCGCCCTTTGAGACTTCGATCGGCTATAAATGAGCAAAAAATTTTTGCCTTTTTTTAGAAAAGCATTTTCTTGCCTACTCCGCATTCATGATACTCCCTCTGGTCCTTTTTACTCTCGTCAACAATTTGCAAAGTGTTTGACCGAATTTATACTTTTTAACACCACCTTATATTAATTAACCAGCCACACCAGTACACTCATTCGATACAATATTCACCGCACAGGGCGGTACGTTATTTACAAGAATACCATCTAATCTATTGTCAAAGCTATACTTAGCGATTAAGTGTGCCACCTTATTGGCCGAATGGCTAATCTTTGACAATTGAAGATTGTTGATCAACTTCAAGATGCTCAACGCTTTCATCTTCAGGTCACGCATAGCAGACCTGTCATAGTCCCCCAAGACACGCTACCACAAAAGCACAATCAGTCTCTAAAATTACAGGATTATGAAGAGAAATACCTATGTAGAGACCGGCAATGCAAGGCCTAATTAAGCTCCGCTTCCTCCAGTCTTTGACAGGCATCAATGAAATCCCACGACCATATTTATACTAAAAATATCAATATCTACAATACTGATTATAATGAGTATAAGAACTACGTTTTATAATGAGTGTAAAAATATTGATTTGACATTGTGAATGTTGACACATTTTTCTATAAGTCTGGTGAAAGTAGAGGTACATTGACTTCACAAAAAACTTAAATGCACAATGCAGACTAGTTCCTCCGTCCAGGTGCGTGCCATGTCCTATTTTGTCATCACAACAAGGTTAGCTATTAGAGTACCACTACCTCCCTTCTAGTTTAAAGGGCTCAATTTAAAAATTTCACCTACTCTTAGCAAGATACTAGAGGCGGTGGAATAGTTTTTGAAGTCTGCAAAAGTACTCAACTAGTGTTGTCGTTCTTCACAAAAAAATGTGTTTACCAATGCATGCATGAACACTAGTTACTCTAACCCCCCTCTCTTCTTTAATTCTTTGCCATATCAGCATGTTTGCTATTCTCGTGTGCATGATACCAGCTAAGATACCACCATTATGGCCAACCTTAATCATCGCATGCAATAATTTAGTGCACCTTGAAATATGAACATGTGTGGGGCGTGTATGTTTTTAATGACTTGAGACTATACCTAGCCCGGCATGCAAGATGACTTATTATGCACTGTTCCCCATACCTGCAGGAAGCCCGTTCGTCTCCAAATCTTTTCATGTCCATGTGTGGAAACAATATGCCTGCCAAACTCTCCTTCTCCCTCCGGCGGTCCCACCACTCCACCCCGTGTGAAAAAATCTGCATGCATGACTCTCCTCCCCCACGCCCGTCCAATCCGTTGTGACCAGCAATATTCCACCCCTTCGCTCCCCCGTAATTTACTCCAACAAATATGCCCACGTAGCTGTTACTTAACTGCAGGTGCATTGGGTCACTAACATATGGGCCAAACAGGGGTCTGGCCCACATGTCAGTGACGCAACTGGACCTGCAGTTAAGTCAGTGCAGCTCAGTCCATATCTTATGTAGGTGTGCCATTGCTCGCTATAAATACTGCGCCTCCCACGACATCGCTATCTCCTCCCCCTCACATTCACGTTCATCGCTATCTCCTCCCCCTCCCTCTCACGTCGACCACCATGGCATCGCCCCTCCCAAGCCCTAGGAGCCCCTCGCTGCACCGCGCGGACGGTCACGCGTTGCCGTTCCGTTCCTTGCCGCCACTAGTCGAGGAGGACGCATCGGCGTTCCGCTCCTCGCCGCGACGCGACGCGTTGCCGTTCCGTTCCTCGCCGCCACTAGTCGAGGAGGACGCGTCGGCGTTCCGCTCCTCGCCGCGACGCGTCAAGGTGGACACGTCGGCGTTCCCAATCTCGCCAGCACGCGTGCCGGAGGACGCGTCGGCTCCCCGCTACGAGGAGAACGCCACACCGCCCGCTGAGCATCCCAGCCTTGAGGAGCTTTGGAAAGAAATGGATGTCGCCTTGTGGGAGGCTTTGCCTCCAACAGAGCGCGCCAAAATAGAGGCGGAAAAGAAGGCCGAGGAAGAGAAGCGCACAGCGGATCAAGCTGCCTGGGAGGCCTATGTCGCTTCCGAGAGAGTTAGGCAATTGGATCTTTGGCAAAAGGCTCGTGCCAGGGCCGTGAGGGTGGGGGAGGACGCCCGTGCCGACGCCCTGAGTGCAGTCGGGCCCAAGCGCCTCACCTACGCTTGGCGGTACGTGGACCGGGTGCACGCTTCCAGCGAGGAGGATTACCTGTTGCCGCCGAATCACCACACCGGTGAGATCGCGCTCGCCCGCCGGCAAGCCGCCAATCAGCACCTCGCGAGTTGTGAGGCTGAGGAAGAGGCGTTGTGTCGGCGCGCTGGGAAACGGCCGTGCACCAGGGCACTCGTGGCGCGCCGCAAGCGCTCCTGCGAGCGTCGTGGCTTTTAGGAGGAGTATAATTTTTGTTCCGTAAGGCGATCTCATTAGTTTTGGGACGCAAATGATAAATCCCGAACGTTCAGGAATTTTTAGCATTCTTAATTAAGTATGTAAAAGGGAAAGTTTGGAAACCTTGTGTATTCGTACGCATTTTGCAAGTACGTGGATATAGCACAAACTTTACTATATACTATCGCACTACACGTCTCTCTTGATATATGCTTGCAGACTGTGCTACTCCCTCCGTCCAGGTCAATAAGTCATCTTTGGTTGTGCACCGTGACCAAGAAGGAGGGATTACTTATACACCTAGACGGAGGGAGTACTACTATTACTTATGTATGTGCAAATGCACGTTTTAACATTACGATGCGGTTTTTGTAAAAGTAGAAAAACAGCACTAGTCAAGCTTGTGAAACAATTCAATGCAAAACAAATGCAAAAATGCTCGTTTGATTGTTTACTTTTAGCTTCCTTCTCTCTGGTTATTTCTCTGTCGTACTTTGTACGGAGTATCTCACTAGTTGGAAAGGCATGCAAATTCCCAAACCGCTTCCTACACCCTGTATCGAATTTTTTGCCTAACAAGTTGTGCCATGCAATTGGAATTCCAACTTGTGTACTACTACTAGTAGGAGTACCAGGGGCCAGTTCTTTTAGGCTTCTAGATTAGTAATCCCATAACTACTACCTCCGTCCTGGTTTATTGGTCCCCATTGTAATCTGTGTCAAATTTTGATCATAAATTTAACTAATGAAATGTTAGTGCATGTCACATTCACTACCCCATCCGTCTAGGTGAGTAAGTCATCTTAGGCTGTGCACCATGACCAAGGAGGAGGAGAAAACGAGAAATGTTAATGTTTATTTGCTAATTAATAGTATTGCATGCAATGAACTAACCATTGCATGTCGTGTTTGATATCTCAAGTCATTAAAAGCATGCACACTCTTTATCTCTTATTGGTTGATATGTCAAGAAACAAGAAACGAGGTAGAAGTTAATGCACCACGCCTAAGTGTTTTGGGATTATTTGGTTTTCGTAAGATGACTTACACACCTAGACGGGGGGATTACAATGGTGAGGAATAAACCAGTTAAATCTTTGGTCAAAATTTAGCACAAATTACAATGGTGAGGAATAAACCAGGACGGAGTAGTAGTTTAGAAGTGTAGCGACCCGACCCGAATGGATCAAGTCTCTGTGCTTCGGTGTCATCCTTAGATCAGTAATGCTGACACCACACAGTACTTCGAAGGATTTATAGCAGAGTAGCAATCACACACTTATTACATCGATGTCTCAAAAGAGGACTTATTACAATAAATATGGCTTAAGGCCATCTAATATCGATAACAGCAGAAGACTTGGAAGATAAATGGGTCCATCAACAACAACGGCATCACTGAGTATAGAACCACGACCTAAAAGCACCTTACTCGTCGTCTGAAATGTCTGCAACATGAAAGTTGCAGCCCGAAAACGGGTCAGCACATGGAATATGCTGGCAATGTAACACATAGAGAGTAATGAACAGTAATGAGCTATACTATATGCATGTATGGCTGGTGGAAAGCTCTATGGTTATAGTTTTGCGTAAAGCCAGTTTTTCCCTACTGCAAAGGAATAAATTTATTTAACTATCATGGTAGTTGAACATCGAGAATGGTTGATAGCATTCCGATCCCAATTAAGTGAACAATTAAAACCCAACAATATTAATTAGAAGTAACATGATGAGATTCACATGATATTCAAGTACTAGATACTCAAGTTGTCCATAACCGGGGACACGGCTAATCATGATTAGTTTATTACACTCTGCAGAGGTTTGCGCACTTTTCCCCACAAGACTCGATCGCCTCCGTTGGATATCTCGCACTACATGGTGTTTGAGAAACGGATGACCGAGACACAGTCTTTCAGAAATGCTAGCACCTTACGATGGATAGACCGGTACACCTACTTTCCCCTACATCTGCTAGTCTACCCTGTAAGAGTTCGCCCGACTTAGTCAACTATGCCAGAGCCCATAATGGCTTGTGGCTGCACACGGAAGTTACTAGCATGAATGATCTTATGATCCCTTTGTGCCTGGGTGGCGGTCCAAAGAAAAACAGGCAAGTCCTGATAGAAACCAGGTGCCTCAATCCACCCAGATGTGTATTTATGTTGCCACCTTAAGTAAACAACTAAAATTAACAAACTCACATCTGTCGTGGATATCACTCACCCAATCCACGTCTACTAGCATAGCATGGCATAATAAGCAAACGTAGAAGTAACTCCCAATGGTTTCATAATTACAACAGGTAATAGGTACTACCTCATCTACTTCCCATTCCACAATTTAATTAGATCCTAATCATGCAATGTGTGAGGATTGATCTAATGCAATAAAACTGGGCAATGAGAAGGTATGATCAACGTGTTACTTGCCTTGCTGATGATCCGCGAAACCTAGAGATTCGAAGTAACAGGCGGCGCACTCCGGGTAATCTATCGCAGACAAACAACAAGCATACAATAAGTACTCATCTAATGCACAGGTAAAACTCGAACAACAGATCGAACCAGAAAGTTCAACTTAAGAACTCCGGTTGCAAAGAGAAACGAACCGAACAAAGCAACGGAAAACAAACGGCGAAATAAAACAACTCGGTTCTAGCAAGCTGAAACTAGGTCAAATTTTACAGTAGCAAAAACTTGTTTAAGTTGATTAGTCGGAACGGCGGTTTCGAAACAAAACTCCAGGCGCTTGAATCACCTGATTCCGATAAACGAGCGAGGAGATAAACTAGAACGAAGATCAGATCTGAAATCGCGATCAGAAAATCGCGGAATAAACCCGACGAAAAAGAAAACGACAAACGGTTAAACGAACGAACATTCGTTAACCGAGAATAACCGGTGATCACGTTCGTTAAGACGAACGGTCCGGCGAACGCCCGCTAAACAACTAAACCGAAAAAAACAAAAACTCGATCTAGGATTTCGAAAAAAAAACCAAAACAATGAAACGAAAAGAAACCGGAACGGTTTTTAAATAAAAAACCGAACCGAGGGAGGGGTGGCGCGGCACGGTGGCTACCTCGATGAGGAGCTCTGGCGGGGCGGCTTGGCGGTGAGGCAACGAGGCGCGGGGCGGCGGCGGCAGGCGGCGGCGCGGGCGGCGGGCGGCGGCGGCAGGCGGCGCTGCTGCTGCTGCGGGCGGCGGTGGCTGGTGTGGGGAGGAGAGGGGGGGCTGGTATTTAAAGGGGGCGAGGGTGGCTTGGGGGAGGGGGCAAGGCAAGAGGCGGCGGCGGCAGCTGAGTCCGGCTCGGACTCGGCGGCGGCGGCGTGCTGCGAGCGGGGAGGCGGCGGCTGGGCCTTGGCCCAGGCGGGGCGCTGCGACTTTTTTTTAAATAGTTACGCGCGCAGAAAAACAAAGAAAAGAAAATCTAAACGAACTCCAAAAATCCCAAAGTAAATTTTCCCCGACTCCTAAAAATGAGTCGAACAAAATGAACTTTACACGGGGCCTAGATGCAATTTTTGAAAACATGCATTTTTCCCTAATCCAAATAAAATGCAAATAAACTCCGGAAAATCCAAAATTTGATTTATTTATTAAATCTTCATTTTTCCTAAATTTGGGAAAGTCATATTATTCCCCTCTCTCATATTTTTGATATTTGGAAAAAATAACTGAAGATGAAATAAATAAAATCAAATGATCCTCTTTTCAAAATTTGAGAAAACTCAAATATGAAAATAACGAAATCTCCAACTCTCTCCGAGGGTCCTTGAGTTGCGTGAAATTTCTAGGATCGACCAAAATGCAGGAAATATGATATGCATGATGATCTAATGTATAACGTTCCAAATTGAAAATTTGGGATGTTACAAACCTACCCCCCTTAAGATGAATCTCGCCCTCGAGATTCGGGTTGGCTAGAAAATAGGTGAGGGTGGTCCTTGAGCAAATCTTCTTCTCTCTCCCAGGTGGCTTCATCCTCTGAGTGGTGGTTCCACTAAACTTTGCAAAACTTGATAACGTTGCTGCGAGTGACTCGGCTGGCATAATCGAGAATCTTGACTGGTTTCTCCTCATACGTTAAGTCATTCTCCAACTGAATCGCTTCAAGTGGCACTGTATCTCTTAGCAGTACCTCTGCCATCTCGGCGTGACATTTCTTCAGCTGAGAAACATGGAATACATTATGAACTCCTGACAGTCCCTCTGGTAATTCCAACTTATAAGCGACTTCTCCCATACGTTGCAAGATCTTATATGGTCCAACGAAATGCGGTGCTAATTTTCCCTTAACTCCAAAGCGCTTAACTCCTCGAAGTGGAGATACTCGAAGATACACTCTGTCTCCGGTTTTGTAAACTGTCTCCTTGCGTTTAGAATCTACGTAGCTCTTCTGCCTAGACTGGGCTACCTTGAGCCTATCGCGAATCAACTTAACTTTCCGTTCAGACTCCTTAATCAAATCTGGTCCAAAGAACTGACGGTCTCCAACTTCGTCCCATGACAACGGTGTCCTGCACCTCCTTCCGTATAAAGCTTCGAAAGGTGCCATCTTCAAACTGGTTTGGTAAATGTTGTTATAGGAAAATTCCGCATACGGCAAGTTATCGTCCCAACTAGATCCATAATCTAGTGCACAAGCTCTCAGCATATCTTCCAAAATCTGATTGACTCTCTCGGTCTGTCCATCTGTCTGCGGATGAAAAGCTGTGATGAACTCTAGCCTCGTTCCCAAAGTCTCATGCAACTGATTCCAAAACTTTGAGGTAAATTGGGTTCCTCTATCTGATACGATACTCCTCGGAACTCCATGCAGACAAATGATCCTAGTCATGTATATCTTTGCCAACTTAGCACTGGTGTAAGTGGTCTTAACTGGAATGAAATGTGCTACCTTCGTCAAACGGTCAACTACTACCCATATCGAGTCATAGCCTGCCTTCGTCCTGGGTAGTCCTGTGATAAAATCCATGCCTATCTTATCCCACTTCCATTCGGGTATCGGCAATGGTTGTAACAATCCGGCTGGCTTCTGATGTTCTCCATTTACTCTATGACACACATCACAAACTGCTACATATGCTGCAATATCCTTCTTCATTCCGGTCCACCAGAATGTTTCCTTCAGATCCAAATACATCTTGGTATTTTCTGGGTGAATCGAATAGGGTGAATCATGTGCCTCTTGCAGAATCAACTTCCTGATCTCCGGGTCATTTGGCACATAAACACGGTCCTCAAACCATACGGTATCGTGCTCATCCTCACGAAATCCCTTTGCTTTTCCTTTGCTCAGTTTCTCCTTTATAGAAGCAATCTCCTTGTGAGATTTCTGAGCCTCTCTGATTTTATCCATCAATGTTGACTGAATCTCCAATGCTGCCACATAGCCTCTTGGAACTATTTCCAAACATAGTTCACGAAGGTTTTCTGCTAACTCCTTGGGTATTTCTTCCGTCATTAGTGTGTTGACATGGCTCTTACGGCTCAATGCGTCAGCTACTACATTAGCTTTTCCGGGATGGTAATGAAATCTCATATCATAATCCTTGATGAGCTCCAACCATCTCCTTTGTCTGAGATTCAATTCCTTCTGCGTGAAAATGTACTTCAAACTCTTGTGATCCGTGTACACCTCACAATGATTTCCAATGAGGAAATGTCTCCATGTCTTCAATGCATGCACTACGGCTGCTAACTCCAAATCATGTGTGGCATAATTCAGCTCATGAGGCTTCAGTTGTCGTGAAGCATACGAAACAACTCTACCTTCCTGCATAAGCACTGCTCCAAGTCCTCGACGTGAAGCATCGCAATACACCTCAAAATCCTTGGTCTGATCTGGCAAAATCAATACTGGTGAGGTAACCAAACGTTTCTTCAACTCCTGGAAACTAGCCTCACATTCCTCAGTCCAATTGAACTTGGTATCCTTCTTCAACAATTCAGTCATAGGCTTTGCAATCTTTGAAAAGTTCTCAATAAATCTCCGGTAGTATCCTGCGAGTCCAAGAAAACTCCGGATCTCTCCAACTGTCGTTGATGCTTCCCATTCGGTTACGGTCTCAACCTTAGTGGGATCTACAGCTATACCTTCTCCAGATATAACGTGTCCGAGGAATCCTACTTCCTTCAACCAAAACTCACATTTGCTGAACTTGGCATATAATTGATGTTCCCTTAGTTTCTCCAAAATCAAACGCAAATGCTCCTTATGTTCCTCTTCATTCTTTGAATAAACCAGGATATCATCGATGAACACTACGACGAACTTATCCAAAAACTCCATAAACACCTTGTTCATCAGGTTCATGAAATAGGCAGGTGCGTTAGTCAGTCCAAATGACATAACGGTATACTCGTACAATCCGTATCTCGTGGTAAAAGCTGTCTTGGGTATGTCCTGCTCTCGAATCTTCAACTGATGGTACCCTGATCGCAGATCAATCTTGGAAAACACTTTAGCTCCTTGCAAACGATCAAACATATCATTAATCATTGGCAGTGGGTACTTGTTCTTGATGGTTACTTCATTTAATCCACGGTAATCAACAACCATCCTTAATGATCCATCTTTCTTCTCCACTAGAAGTACGGGTGATCCCCAAGGCGAAGAACTTGGGCGAATGTAACCTTTCTCCAATAACTCCTTAATCTGATTCTTAATTTCCACCAAATCCTTTGCTGGCATCCTATAGGGTCTCTTTGATATTGGGCATGTACCTGGCAAAAGCTCAATTAAGAACTCGATATCCCTATCAGGTGGCATTCCTTGCAATTCCTCAGGAAATACATCAGGGTAATCCTTCACCACTGGTACTTCTTCCTGCACAACTCCTGATAAAGAATTTACTTGTGTCCTATTTGGCACATGTCGGGATACATACTTGATCCTTCTTCCTTCTGGCGTTGTGAGCAAAATTTTCTTACTAGCGCAATCGATGTTTCCTCCATACATCGACAGCCAATCCATACCGAGAATTACATCCAGACCTTGGGATTCCAGAATGATTAAATCCGTTGGGAAAACATGCCTTCCTATACTTAATGGCACTTGAAAACATCCTTGTCTGGCCATGTACTCTGCTCCTGGCGAGCTTACTAGCATAGGTGTTTTAAGAACCCTAGTGGGCAGGCTATACTTTTCCACAAATCCCCTTGATATGTATGAATGCGATGCACCAGTATCAAAAAGAACGAGGGCGGTAAATGACTTAACCAAAAACTTACCGATTACTGCATCAGGCTGATCTTCAACCTCCTCCACGCTAACGTGGTGCACTTGTCCCCTGTTGAAAGGGTTCGACTTCTTTCCAGAGCTTCCATTTCCATTTTGGCCTTCAGGACATTCATTGGCATAATGTCCGGTCTTGGAACACTTGAAACAGGTGACTTGACTCAGATCTCTCTTGGTTGGGGTTGATGGGGTGGTACGGTTCTGGTCGTTGCTTCCTCCATTCCCATTACCATTCTTGTGGCCATTATGGTTGTGCGAACTACCTCCTCCATGGGTATGCTGAAACTGAACTCCCGGTTTAGGGGTAAAATGGGGCTTCTGCTGGGCTCCAGAGTTATACTTCCCCTATCCATACTTCCTCTTGCGGTTCTCAATCTGCTGTTGCTTCCCTTCAATCATGATGGCACGATCTACCAACTCCTGGTAGTTGTTGAAACTTGCTACCACCAATTGCATGCTTAGCTCATCATTCAGTCCTTCCAGAAACTTCTCCTGCTTAGTTGCATCCGTAGCAACGTCATCTGGGGCATAATGTGCTAACTTGCTGAGTCGTCAACGTACTGGCCAACTGTCCTTCCTCCTTGGCGTAAGTTGCCAAACTCACGCTTCTTCATGGCCATAGCTCCTGCTGAAACATGGGCAGTGCGGAAAGCTTGCTGAAACTGATCCCATGTGACAGTGTCAACTGGGTAAGTGGCTGTGAAATTCTCCCACCATGCTGACGCGGGTCCGTCAAGCTGATGTGCAGCAAACTTCACTTTCTCACCATCCGTGCATCCTGCAGTGGTCAACTCCCTTCCTATCTTGCGGAGCCAATCGTCTGCTACTATTGGCTCGGTGCTACTGGAAAACACCAGCGAATTCAGCCTAAGAAAACGGGCTAAGTGGTCAACAGGTGGCGGCGGCGGAGGGTTGTTGTTGTTGTTGTTGTTTTGCTGGTTCTGGACTAACAACTGCATCAATTGATTCTGCTGCTGGATCAACTGAGAGAGCTCCGGTGGGAATCCATTGTCACGTCTCGGAGGCATCTGAGGGTTTAGAAAAGACGAGATTTAAGAATAGAGTGAGGTCTAAAGAGAGAACACTACCCCAATGCACATGAGCAAATGCACACAAAATCACTTCATTCAAATCAAACAAGTGCATACAAACGGTCTAGAACTATCGCAAAAGTGCTCGAACTATACTATATACATGGGGGAAATACTACTAATATTTGGTGGTCATCTAGAAATTTGAATCGGTGGAAGACTCCATGATGTCTGCTCCAGCCTCGTCTTCAAAGTCGGGTTCACTTGGATCCAAATCGGTGTCGTCGATGATGATGTAGTTGTCTGGACATGCGACGTACATGTCTTCCTTCCTGGATGCTAACTTCCCCTTGAGTTCTTCAATCTCCTGCTTAAGATCGCCATTGTGCCTTGCTAGAGCTACGATCTCGTCTATGTAGTCCTTGCGTGTAGCCTTCAGTTCTCCTTCTAGCTCGATGATCCTTGCCTTCGCATTCTTCAACTCTATCATATCATTGCACATCTGGTTCTCGTGGCGTCGAATGTGCTGTTTTAACTCCTGGATGAAAGCTGCAATGATCATTCCTTCTTGGTGCTGACTAACTCCCATTGTTCATCTCGGCGTCCGCAAATCTGGTAGATAGTGTCCCTGAGGTCGTCTTGATAAACTTCTTCAATGCGTCCCATGGTGATATGAGCTGCCATGCTCTTTCCCAGACTCCAGGTTGGTGCACTAAAAACACTATCTATGGGCTTCGTGATTGGCGTGAATGTCCTTCCCGGAACGTGAGCTTGAATCTTCCAGCGCTCCTCTTCAGGCAGAGTGGCGTTGAAGGTCCCGGTGAAGCTTGGTAGTCCAATGTTCGGGTACTTGGTGACTTCCTTCAAGTGAAATCCAAAAGGTGTGCCTTCATCCGGTTGGGCATACTTGACCTTCGCGTTCGTCATCCTAAAAGAGTAGAAAAGATGAGGAGTTAGAAAATGAGAAGATAATAGTGATCTATGGCTTTAACTTAGTGGTCGTGTCCTACAGTCAGCGTGGGCTCTGATACCATCTCTATAGCGACCCGACCCAAATGGATCAAGTCTCTGTGCTCCGGTGTCATCCCTGGATCAGTAATGCTGACACCACACAGTACTTCAAAGGATTTATAGCAGAGTACCAATCACACACTTATTACATCGATGTCTCAAAAGAGGACTTATTACAATAAATATGGCTTAAGGCCATCTAATATCGATAACAGCGGAAGACTTGGAAGATAAATGGGTCCATCAACTCCAACGGCATCACTGAGTATAGAACCACGACCTAAAAGCACCTTACTCGTCGTCTGAAATGTCTGCAACATGAAAGTTGCAGCCCAAAAATGGGTCAGCACATGGAATATGCTGGCAATGTAAAACATAGAGAGTAATGAACAGTAATGAGCTATACTATATGCATGTATGGCTGGTGGAAAGCTCTATGGTTATGGTTTTGCGTAAAGCCAGTTTTTCCCTACTGCAAAGGAATAAATTTATTTAACTATCATGGTAGTTGAACATCGAGAATGGTTGACAGCATTCCGATCCCAATTAAGTGAACAATTAAAACCCAACAATATTAATTAGAAGTAGCATGATGAGATTCACATGATATTCAAGTACTAGAAACTCAAGTTGTCCATAACCGGGGACACTGCTAATCATGATTAGTTTATTACACTCTGCAGAGGTTTGCGCACTTTTCCCCACAAGACTCGATCGCCTCCGTTGGATATCTCGCACTACATGGTGTTTGAGAAACGGATGACCGAGACACAGTCTTTCAGAAGCGCTAGCACCTTACGATGGATAGACCGGTACACCTACTTTCCCCTACATCTGCTAGTCTACCCTGTAAGAGTTCGCCCGACTTAGTCAACTATGCCAGAGCCCATAATGGCTTGTGGCTGCACACGGAAGTTACTAGCATGAATGATCTTATGATCCCTTTGTGCCTGGGTGGCGGTCCAAAGAAAAACAGGCAAGTCCTGATAGAAACCAGGTGCCTCAATCCACCCAGATGTGTATTTATGTTGCCACCTTAAGTAAACAACTAAAATTAACAAACTCACATCTGTCGTGGATATCACTCACCCAATCCACGTCTACTAGCATAGCATGGCATAATAAGCAAACGTAGAAGTAACTCCCAATGGTTTCATAATTACAACAGGTAATAGGTACTACCTCATCTACTTCCCATTCCACAATTTAATTAGATCCTAATCATGCAATGTGTGAGGATTGATCTAATGCAATAAAACTGGGCAATGAGAAGGTATGATCAACGTGTTACTTGCCTTGCTGATGATCCGCGAAACCTAGAGATTCGAAGTAACAGGCGGCGCACTCCGGGTAATCTATCGCAGACAAACAACAAGCATACAATAAGTACTCATCTAATGCACAGGTAAAACTCGAACAAGAGATCGAACTAGAAAGTTCAACTTAAGAACTCCGGTTGCAAAGAGAAACGAACCGAACAAAGCAACGGAAAACAAACGGCGAAAGAAAACAACTCGGTTCTAGCAAGTTGAAACTAGGTCAAATTTTACAGTAGCAAAAACTTGTTTAAGTTGATTAGTCGGAACGGCGGTTTCGAAATGAAACTCTAGCCGCTTGAATCATCTGATTCCGATAAACGAGCGAGAAGATAAACTAGAACAAAGATCGGATCTGAAATCGCGATCAGAAAATCACGGAATAAATCCGACGAAAAAGAAAACGACGAACGGTTAAACGAACGGACGTTCGTTAACCGAGAATAACCGGTGATCACGTTCGGTAAGACGAACGGTCCGGCGAACGCTCACTAAACAACTAAACCGAAAAAAATGAAAAACCGATCTAGGGTTTCGAAAAAAAAACCGAAACAACGAAACGAAAAGAAACCGGAACGGTTTTAAAAAAAACGAACCGAGGGAGGTGTGTCGCGGCGTGGCGGCTACCTCGACGAGGAGCTCCGGCTTGGCGGCGAGGCAGCGAGGCGTGGGGCGGCGGCTGCAGGCGGCGGCGCGGGCGGCACTGGCGGCGGCAGGCGGCGCTGCTGCTGCGGGCGGCGGTGGCTGGTGTGGGGAGGAGAGGGGGGCTGGTATTTAAAGGGGGTGGCTTGGGGGAGGGGGCAAGGCAAGAGGCGGCGGCGGCAGCTGAGTCCGGCTCGGACTCGGCAGTGGCGGCGTGCTGCGCGCGGGGAGGCGGCGGCTGGGCCGACTGGGCCTTGGCCCAGGCGGGGCGCTGCGACTTTTTTTTAAATAGTTACGCGCGCAGAAAAACAAAGAAAAGAAAATCTAAACGAACTCCAAAAATCCCAAAGTAAATTTTCCCCGACTCCTAAAAATGAGTCGAACAAAATGAACTTTACACGGGGCCTAGATGCAATTTTTGAAAACACGCATTTTTCCCTAATCCAAATAAAATGCAAATAAACTCCGGAAAATCCAAAATTTGATTTATTTATTAAATCTTCATTTTTCCTAAATTTGGGAAAGTAATATTATTCCCCTCTCTCATATTTTTGATATTTGGAAAAAAATAACTGAAGATGAAATAAATAAAATCAAATGATCCTCTTTTCAAAATTTGAGAAAACTCAAATATGAAAATAACGAAATCTCCAACTCTCTCCGAGGGTCCTTGAGTTGCGTGAAATTTCTAGGATCGACCAAAATGCAAGAAATATGATATGCATGATGATCTAATGTATAACATTCCAAATTGAAAATTTGGGATGTTACAAGAAGCCCAAATAAATGAGTGAGGTGCCTTATTGTTACTCTCCACTGTGACTAGTCTTGTGGGAAAAGCTGGGGAAGCCGCCAAAAGAACTGGCCCTAGGAGTAGTAGCTAGAGATCGAGTGTGCGAGATGAACAGGAGAAAGTAAATGCAGAGAGATGAAATGCAAAAAAGACGGAGGGATGTGATGGTTGCTTGTCCGTTTATTTTACCAGGCCACTTATTACTGGGAGTGGTTGGGTTTTGTGATATGACGGCTTTACTGCCGCGCCACGAGCGGGGTGAGAGGGGAGACTCCCATTCAGCACCGCCCTCTACACTTGTACTACATCGGTCGTGGTTTATTAGTCCCCCTTTGAATTTGACTGAAAATTTAACTGACAAAATGTTAGTGCATGTCAACAAAAACTATATCGTTGGATTCGTATTTGAACATTGTTTTGAATGATATAATTTTAGGTGACATGCATCAGCATTTATCATACTATCTAGAATGTTAGTTCAATTCTTGGTTGTACTAATCTATAGTAGTAAGGTGCCCGTGCGTTGCACCGAAGAGTGAAATGCATTGATCGGGGAGTTGTTTATTTTGACAAAGGATGTGGGGGTCATCTCATGTGTAACGGGTATCGATAGGTTTCTTCGGATATTATTTCATCTCTAGAGCTCACGAACATCCGGGTGAAATAGATAAAAAGGTATCTTTTGCAAACAAAAGCGGTCAACTGTTCAACCTGCATCCAAAACTTGTGAAGAAATAACACTTATTGTGCTTTGCAAGAAATGATCCTTAAGAATTAGTTTTTGAGTATCAATTGTTATACATGTTGGCTATAGATGACATGGCACTTTCTTATAGTCAACAGTTGGCTATACTATTAAGTAATATTAACCATAAACGGATACACTTTTATTCATGCGCGATACTCCAATAGAGCAAGATCCTGCATGGAAGTCTCCACATGGTTAGACAACGGATTACATTCAGCGAAGACTAGTGATCAACATTTAACTTGATAATGTGTATGTCCAGGTGAACCTCCTTGGACTCCCCATGCACTGCGTCGGTGGGTAAAGGATGCCATGGGTTTTCCAAGTCCACATTGGCGGGATAGTCCCAGCTCCCCAGAGTCCAAGTCCGTTCGATGAGGCCGGTGTCGCCGCCCACGCGACCCGGAGGGGTAGTAACACTGACCACGCACCCGTACATCGGCCTCGTGTTAGTGTCAGTGTTAGTGGCGTTGCCCCTGACGCACATTACAGAGACGGGGCGGCGGCCTGCACGGGCCTCACTGGTGCCCACAATCAAGAAGAAGACGCTGCCGTCCTTCTCCGAGACCAGCAGGCGGCGGTGATCCTCCAACGACTCCGGCATGGTGAACGGGTAGCACGTCTCGTACTTGATGTTCTCCGCCAAGGGCCAGCAGTGACCGCTGCACGCATCTATGAGGTGATGCACCATGTCCGCCGGCGAGCCACAAAACGGCATCGGGCACTCATAGCAGTGGGCGAAGGGCTCCTTGGAGACATCGACCAGGCCATCCATGAAACGGGAGTGGCTATAGGGGACGTTGCGCCAGTTGAATATATGAGCAAGTTACTACGAGAATTAATCCGAATAAGCACAAAATAAATCATGACGGCTATAACAGAGATGAAACTAACCATGTGGACTAGCATAGTAGTAGGATACAAAGTAGAAACATGAATTCTACCACGATTTCGAACAGGAAGGACAGAAACACATACGGTGCAACGGGAGTAGCACCGTTGGCGTTGAGGTTGTCGCCCATGTCCAAACACCACGTAGACACGGTCTTTGAGCACGGTTCGTAGTTGTTCCACGCTCGGGCATTGAAGTTTGTAACTATTTTAGATTAGAATATACTACTCCTCCGGTGCTAGTAGTAGAGCAGAGTCCTACTCTACTACTCTACTCAAGCAAGTTAGGGCATAGCACTGTAGGGAGTACCAGTACTGTGATCACTCAAGCAAGTTGTCTGGCATTGACATGACCCTACGCTGCTGGTATGTGTCTCGTAAGTCAAGCGGCGTGCTGTACTCATCATCACCTGTCTACTTCCCGCAGCACATATTCCCTTCTCCATCTTTGTCCGCACATAATCTCGTCCAATCTTCCATCCCCGCTAAGGCGCCTCCCCCCCTCGTCCGAAACCCAAGCACTAATAATGGCAGAACCGAGCAGCGTCCGATGAAAGAGTGGCTGGAATTCGCTCCCCACAGAGGTAATCAAGCTCATTGTTTTGCGTGTGGACAATCTCAGTACCATGCCGCTCGCCGCGTGCTCGTCGGGGCTGTACCCTTTACTCAAAGCCCTCAGGCCAGAGCTTTTTAAGCCAGCTCCTTGCTTGCTAATGCCGCCTGATCTTCAGAAACGGCGTGTCACGCAGCATAACGATCGTAGGTTGGCGAGCATCAACCCCCTTGACTGCAATCCGATCCCCGTCAGCCTCAACTACATTAACAGTATGTACTGGGTCGGCATGAACACATCTTGGATGGTGCTCGTCGATGGTCGCGGCAGCTGGATGCTCGTGGAGGTTTGCACCCGGCGATTGATCCTCCTTCCTTTGGTTAACACTGCATTGCTTTGGCACCGCGGCCCACAATACTCGGAATCTTACAATAGCCAACATGATACCAAGTTTGATTTGCTCAAGGTTGTAATCTGCCAAGTGCCCACAAGATCTGCGAATTATACAGACTTCAGGCTAATTGCGTTCTTCAACCGCGGTCTCGCCTATCTGACAGGTCACTGCGGTAAGTGCATAAATCTGCACGTCCAACGCAGGATCATACATCCTCCATGGTTCTCTGATGCCATTGAACACAAGGGCTTCATTTACGCTGTCGACTCCTTCTATAGCTGGACGTATTGCTGGCCTACTCCAGTCATCGCTACAAACGGCTGTTACAACAGTATGTTACTTTCCTATGATATCATGATGGCATGCTTATATTACTATCAACATTTGCTGAAAAAATATGCATGCTCATAACATGTTGTTCTTAAGATTGACTAAATCAAGAGCCCTTTTTTTATTTAACTCCAACTTGATATGATGTTGTAGGCCTCCTGGTGTCCCTACCCTTCCTAATCCCAGAACCTTTCAAAGAAAAGCGGCATGGCAGTTGCAGGTGGTTCCTGGCTCGATCAGATGACTGTGAAAGATTGATGATCGTTCGCACGTACGGGGCGTGTTGTTTCGCGGAATACAATCACAGTCACTGCAAGGTCTTTGAGCAGGATCCCAGCTTCTCTGGGACTTCAGGAATTTTTTACTGGAGGCTAGTAAGTAGCCTTGGTACACGCTCTCTGTTTGTCAGACTGAATTATCCGATTAACCAGGAGATAACCGACAGCAAGGATCATGATGGCAGCGTCGTTTCGTTCATCAGGCAAAACTGTGTGTACATAGCGTACCATGTGTCTCTGCATGCACCATACCCTGATATGTGCCGCCATGCTCTGCAGCCCAAAGTAGGAGAGAGGGTCGCAAGTATCAGACTTCGACCTGCTGGCTAGAGTTTCCCCCGTCAGGCACCCATTTGGTTCAAGCCGTCAGCCAATCTCCACAGCTTAATAAATAGTAACGTCTAACTGAGCCAGTTAGTTAGATGCGTACACTTGGTGTAGTAGGATCTTTATTTAGTTTGATGCATACACTTGTTCTTTTTTGGTAGCCCTTTTGTAATGTTGGCTGATGTTCGGTTTGGAAGAGAGAGTTGCGTCTTCACTCTTCTGGCCTGCTTATTGCTTCTGTTGCACCCCCAGCCCTGGTTGCTGCTGCTGCTGTTTTCAATGTACAATCAGTAGTATATTTCGTCTGTTGGTTGAATAAATGTGTTGTTAGAACGACGAACACAATGTTTTGGAAGTCGTTGCACGGTTCGATCCTTTAGTGCCCCGTACCGTACGTAGCGCATACTATTTCTCGTACGGAACACATTTTCCACTTGTTGATAACATGCATCCCACTGATGAAGGCCCATTAGAGAATCCCATAATTAACTGGAAGGGAGGCTATCACATGAATCTGTCCCAGGTACATGCTCATGGTCCCCTAAACATAAATAAGTAAATAAATAAATAAAGCTAAATGATCATGCACCAGTTCTTTGGGAAAAAAGATAGCCCAGTATTTCTTTTTGAAGAATGCCCAAGCTAGGCCTATTTGTTTTCTCTGAATTAATGGGCTGCAAATCTTTCAAGACGAGGAGGGATGCATTCCGGCCTGGCTTAAGAGTATGGTCAATGTTTGTTAAAAGTAATATCAAAAAGGGTTGAAAATTCCAAAAAAATGTATAGCAAATGGAATATAAGTTTCTTTTTTTTGTTTTTGTTCTTCACTGATATCTTATACGTATTTCATTGGATTTAACATGACATAGTACTTATTTATTTTTAAATTTGTTTTAGTATGGCTATTAATTTTTGGATTAAGAATATTTCGTTCCCAAGCAAAAATTTGTGAATTTTGAAAATTTCCCACATATTTAGTTAATTTTTTGACCCTGGTACTGACCAGAAAATGGCCAGCAATTCTAAAAATGGAAAACGGGCTGCAATAAATTCCATATGAAGTAGAAAATGAGTAAAAATTATAAAAATAATAGCAAATGGACTGTACACGCCACAAATTTCGAGGCTGACTTGTTTACGCAAGGCTTTGTCAGTGAACACACGATTCTAGCAGCAGTGACTGTTGGATGTCCATCCAATGGCCGATGTGCTTCTTCAATCTCTGATCTTCCTGCTCAAGCCGCCTAAACTAGCGCCGGCGAGACTGCCTGCTCCCTCCTCTTGTGGCCCGCTGTGATGCCGCGCAGGCTTCTCCAGCCCACCCTACTCCCTCCGCTGTCCTGGCCGCACGCAATCAAATGCCTCCTTATTACGCGAAAAAATGATTCCTTGCACTAACATCTGGGGTGCACCGGTTGGGAGGCTGACCTGTGGGCCTACTAAGTTGAAGCGTACGCAAGGCTTGTCAAGTTAGTCAACAAACAATTCTAGCAGCAGTAACCGTTGGATTTGAATCGAACGGTCATGCTGCTTCCTCAATCGCTGCTCTTCTTGCACCAGCCACCCAAACCAGCGCCTGGGAGACCGCCTGCTCCTGCCTCCAGTGGCCGGCTGTGCTGCCGTTGAGGCCTCATCGCCCCCTACTACTCCCACCGCTAGCCAGGCCCTGCGGCGACGGCAGCCTCACGGCGCAGCCGAACCAGTGAACCCTCGTACTTCTCTCTGCGTGGGCATCCACTGCCGCGTCTTCCCTGGTTCCGCGTCGTCCCCTTCCTAGGCCTCGCCGTCGTCCACCGCCTTGGTGCTCTCGGCGTGGCGTGGTCAACGACATTCCATCGGAAGAGTACTGTACATGGAGAGGCTGACAGCTGGGTCCACGGCCACAGCCCAGTTTTTTTGTGATTTTCCAAGTCGCTTTGTCAGGCCTGTTGGGCTGTAAATATTTCAAGACAAGGAGAGCTTTCATTCGGCTGGCCGAGAAAATGGCCCATCAGTAATGAGACATAGGATGTACATTTTTAAAACACATCAAACCAGCAATTAGTTTCAAATATCTTTATTTTCATTTCAAGATTTTAAATTACATTAATTTTTATGCGTGGATAATTTGTTGGATTTTATATTGATATACATTTATTTTTTAAATCAGTTTGAATGTGAGTCGAAATTTCGGGATTAAAAACAGTTCGGACCACACCGAAATATGCAAAATTTGGTATAATTTTTTAACCGTGGCCACAATATGGGCTGTAATGCTAACAAAAAGAATATGGGCTCAAAACAACCTTAATAATTAGCAAATGGGTTGTAAATTATTAGAAATAATGGCAAATGGGCTGTATGCTGTTTTCCACAGATTTGAGGCTTTCCTAAAAAAAGGTTGACGCACAAGCAGTGACTGTTGGATGGCCATCCAACGGCCGTCGTGCTTCTTCAATCTCTGCTCTTCCTGCTCCAGCCGCTCAAACAAGCGCCGGCGGGACTGCCTACTCCCTCCTCCCCGCGGCCGGCTCTACTGCCGCGCAGGCCTCACCGCCCACCGTACTCCCATCGCTGGCCTAGGCATCCCTCTACTCACCCACACCTGTAGTTATTCTCCGGCGAGGACAGACGAACCAGTAAACCCTCGTATAGTCGTACTCCCCTCCGCATGGGAAACAACTGCTGAGTCTTCCCTGCCTCCGTGTCGTTCCCTTCCTAGGCCTCGCTGTCGTCCACCGCCCTGGTGCTCTCGGCGCGTCCTGGTCAACGTGGTCAACGACCGACATGCATCTGAAGTGGACTGTACGTGGAGAGGCCGACAGTTGGGTCCATGGCCACACGCAAGGAAATGCCTCCTTATTACGCGCAAAATAATGACTCCTCCACCTAACATCAGGGACCCACCGAAAGGGCCTCTGTATTTCGCAAAAAAAAGTTACCGCCGCTGACAGCTCAAACCCACCAGCTATATCTTCGCACGCAAGGAAGTGCCTCCTTATTACGCACAAAAAAATGAATACTCCCCTTGTTAGCTGGCACCCAGTATAGTGGCAGGCTGACTTGTGGGCCTACTAAGTTGACGGGGACGAAGGGCTTTGTCAACTTAGTCAATATGCATGATTCTAGCTCAAGTGACCGTACGATGTCCATCCAATGGTCGTAGTGCTTCTTCAGCCGCCCAAACCAGTGCTAGTCGTGCCTCATGCTCCTGCCTCCCATGGCCGGCTGCGATGCGGCGGAGGCCTCACTGCCCCCTACTACTCCCACCGCTGGTCAGGCCATCCCTCTACTCACCCACACCCCCTGTTATTCTGTGGCGACGGCAGCCTCACACCGCAGCGAACCAGTGAACCCTCATACTCCTCTACGCGTGGGCATCCACTACCGCGTCTTCCCTGGCTCCGCGTCGTCCCCTTCCTAGGCCTCACCGTCGTCCACCGCCCTGGTGCTCTCGGCGCGGCGTGGTCAACGTGGTCAAGGAACGGCTTCCATCGGACGTGGACTGTACGTGGAGAGGCTGACAACTGGGTCCACGGCCACAGCAAAGAAGTGCCTCCTTATTACATGCAAAATTATTATTCCTCCACCTGACAGCGGGGACCCACCGGACGGGCCACCGTATTTCGCGAAAAAAATGTTTCCCCCCTGACTGCTGGGACCCACCAGCTACATCTTCACACTCAAGGAAGTGCCTGACAGTCGGGACCCACCTGGTCCAAGCATACGTAGCGTTGTCATTCTGGTCATGAACGTGTACGTACATATATACCGGTGGATGTAGAGGCGCGCATGTGTCGTAGTAGAGGCGCGCACGTAGCATGTACACGTACGTACAGCGGCCAGGGTGCCGGAAAGAAAAAATACGGCCACGTATGTGTACATACGGGCGGGGTCTCGAACGCCTACTCGCGCATACGTACGGCAAGGGCTCGTTGACAAGGATGGGTCGGAACGGAGAAACAGCATCGTCGTCGTGTTCATGGGGTGGCAACGAAATGAGTCGTGTTCATGGGGAGGCAATGGAATGCGTGGCCGTGTTCATCGGGAGGGCTTGGACAGAACAGGCGATGGAAACGAGGCACGGCGTACCGCAGAACGGAGGAAATGGCCTTGTGTTCGACCGGCCATGTTTGAAACGGGATCCTGTTCATTGGGAGGGGTCTGGCGTACCACAAAACGGATGAAACAGACCTCCTACGTTCGAAACGGGGGTCCTGTTGATCGGGAGGGGTGTGGCATACCGCAAAATGGACGAAACGGACCTCCTACGGTCGAAACGAGGGTCCTGTTGATCGGGAGGGGTGTGGCGTACCGCAAAACGGACGAAACGGACCTCCTACGGTCCAAACGGGGGTCATGTTGATTGGGAAGGGTGTGGCGTACCGCAAAACGGGACTCCACGGGATACTGTTCATCTCCATCGTCAACCTCGTCCAGCCTCCACGGGCTACCGTCGACCTCCTCCGGCCTCCACGGGCTCCTGTTCATCCAACCTCCACCGCGCACTACTCCACTGGCTACTGTTCAACCACCCCTCCACGGGCACCCCTCCACCGTCTACTGTTCATCCAGCCCTCCACACCACGGGGTCCTGTTCAACCACCCCTCCACGGGCACCCCTCCACCATCTACTGTTCATCCATCCCTCCACACCACGGGGTCCTGTTCAACCACCCCTCCACGGGCACCCCTCCACCATCTACTGTTCATCCAGCCCTCCACACCACGGGGTCCTGTTCATCTAGAGGCAATGCCACCGCTCACTGTTCAACCAACCCCCCCCCCCCCCCGCAACGCTTACTGTTCATCCAATCGATCGGCTTCAGTTAGCAGCAGTAGCGAAGGAATCGCTCGATCGGGTTCAGTTAACAGCCATCGATCGATCGCTCGGGTTCAGTAACGTGTAGCCTGCAGTGCAATCGCTCGGGTTCAGTTAGAGCCAACGCCTCGCACACACGCGCGCGTACGTGTACGAGAGAAACGTGCATCGCTCGGCCCCCGACCTCACACCGTAACCGGGACTCCCCGAAATTTTCCTCCCCCTCGCTTCTACCACGTTTTTTTCCATCATCGACGGCCCAAAGAATGTCATGCAGCTGCGTCTCCGGCCCGCCCAGGACGAAAAGCCCATTTTCTGTCATGATTTTTTGTCATAGAAGTAGGAGCCCACCACATCTATGATGACACCGGGTTTTGTCACAATTATCGTCATAGAAGTGTCATATGTATGACAGAAAAAAAATTTGTTCGACCCATAATGTCACGGATGTGTCTTTTTTTTGTAGTGATAGCTGCCTCAGAGGCAGCGAAGGAAGGTGTCTGGATGAAGTAGTTCATGACAGATCTTGGAGTTGTGCCTGGTGCACTGGACCCAATGACTCTGTTCTGTGACAACACTGGTGCCATTGCTCTAGCTAAGGAACTAAGGTTTCACAAGAGGACTAGACACATCAAGCGATGCTTCAATTCCATCCGCGATTATGTTAAGGAGGAAGACATAAACATTTGCAAGATACATACCGATCTGAATGTTACATCCGTTGACTAAACCTCTTCGACGGGAAAATCATGATCAACACCTAAACTGAATGGGTGTTAGATTCATTACCATGTAATGCTAGATTATTAACTCTAGTGCAAGTGGGAGACTATTGGAAATATGCCCTAGAGGCAATAATAAAGTGGTTATTATTATATTTCCTTGTTCATGATAATTGTTTATTATACATGCTATAATTGTATTGATTGGAAACTCAAATACATGTGTGGGTACATAGACAACAACATGTCCCTAGTGAGCCTCTACCGGACTAGCTCGTTGATCAAAGATGGCTATGGTTTCCTAGTCATAGACATGAGTTGTCATTTGATGAAGGGATCACATCATTAGGAGAATGATGTGATGAACAAGACCCAAACTATGAACGTAGCATATGATCGTGTCAAGTTTATTGCTATCGTTTTCTGCATGTCAAGTATATGTTCCTATGACCATGAGATCATGCAACTCACTGACACCAGAGGAGTACCTTGTTTGTACCAAACATCGCAACATAACTCAGTGACTATAAAGGTGCTCTACAGGTATCTCCGAGGGTGTCTATTGAGTTGGCATGGATCAAGACTGGGATTTGTCACTCTGTATGACGGAGAGGTATCTCAGGGCCCACTCAGTAATACAGTATCACAATGAGCTTGCAAGCAATGTGACTAATGAGTTAGCCACGAGATCTTGTATTACGGAACGAGTAAAGAGACTTGACGGTAACGAGATTGAACTAGGTATGGAGATACCGACGATCGAATCTCGGGCAAGTAACATACCGATAGACAAAGGGAACTACATACGGGATTACCTGAATCCTTGACATCAAGGTTCGACCGATAAGATCGTCGTAGAATATGTGGGAACCAGTATGGGCATCCAGGTCCCGCTACTAGCTATTGACCGTAGAGGTGTCTCAGTCATGTCTGCATAGTTCTCGAACCCGCGGGGTCTATACACTTAACGTTTGGTGACAATATAAGTATAGTCGAGTCATTACGGTGGTCACCGGGAGTCCCGGATGAGATCCCAGACGTGACGAGTGATGGCAGCTAGAACTACGTCGGTATTTCCCCGGAGAGGGAGGGATGATGTAGCACAGCGACGGTAGAGTATTTCCCTCAGTTATGAAACCAATGTATCGAACCAGTACGAGAACCAAGCAACACAACGTAAACAACACTTGCACACAAATAACAACACCTCGCAACCCGACGTGTTAATGGGGTTGTCAATCCCTTTCGGGTAATGGCGCCAGAAATTGGCAAGCGGACGTGAGATAAATTGTAGTAGATTGATAGATCAAACGCCAAATAAAATAAATAAAGATAAAATGCAGCCAGGTATTTTTGTATTTTTTCGTTTAATAGATCTAAATAAAAATGCATAGGAAAAGTAGATCGCAAGGCAAATATATGAGAAATAAGACCCAGGGGCCATAGGTTTCACTAGTGACTTCTCTCGAGAAAAATAGCAAGCAATGGGTAAAAAAATTACTGTTGGGCAATTGCTCGAACTTCAAATAATTATGACGAAATCCAGACAATGATCATTACATAGCCATCACGTCCAAGATTAGTAGACCGACTCCTGCCTGCATCTACTACTATTACTCCACACATCGACAGCTATCCAGCATGCATCTAGTGTATTAAGTTCATGGAAAAATGGAGTAATGCAATAAGAGCGATGAGATGATGTAGACAAGATCCGTTTATCTATATGGCAGTAGATATAGATCTCGTATTTTTATCCTTAGTAGCAACGATACATATGTGTCGGTTCCCCTTCTGTCACTGGGATCAAGCACCGTAAGATCGAACCCACTACCGGGCACCTCTTCTCATTGCAAGATAAATAGATCAAGTTGGCCAAACAAAACCCAAATATCGGAGAAGAAATACAAGGCTATAAGAGATCATGCATATAAGAGATCAAAGAAACTCAAATAACTTTCATGGTTCTATAAAGATATGACTGATCATAAACTCAAATCATCAGATCCCAATAAACACACCGCAAAAGAGTTACATCATATGGATATCCAAGAGACCATTGTAGTGAGAATTCAGCGAGAGAGAGAAAGCCATCTACCTAGTAACTACGGACCCGAAGGTCTACAAAGAACTACTCACGCATCATCAGAGACGCACCGAGGGAGGTGGTGAACCCCATCCGAGATGGTGTCTAGATTGGATCTGGTGGTTCTGGACGCTGCGGCGGCTGCATGAATATTTTGTCGACTCCCCTAGGGTTTCTGGAATATTTGGGTATTTATAGAGCAAAGAGGCGGTCCGGGGGGCACCCGAGGTGGGCACAACCCACCAGGGCGCGCCTGGGCAGGCGCGCCTTGGTAGGTTGTGCCTCCCTCAGGGCACCCCCGAGGTGCAACCAGGGCACATTGCCTTTCTTCTGGCCCATAAAAAATCACCGTGGAGTTTTCTGGCATTTGGACTCCGTCTGATATTGATTTTCTGCGATGTAACAAACATGGAAAAAACAGCAACTGGCACTTGGCACTATGTAATAGGTTATTACCAAAAAATGATATAAAATGATTATAAAGCATCCAAGATTGATAATAAAACAACATGGAACAATCGAAAATTATAGATACGTTGGAGACGTATCAGCATCCCCAAGCTTAACTCCTACTCATCCTCGAGTAGGTAAGTGATAAAAACAGAATTTTTGATGTGGAGTGCTGTTTATCAAGTCATATCATATTCTTTTCTTTATAGCATGGACATTTGGACTTTTATGTGATTCAAAGCAATAGTCTAGTTTTGACATAATAATTTAGATACTCAAGCATATCAACAAGCTACCATGTCTTTCAAAATATCAATGCTAAAACAAGCTATCCCTAGCCCATCATGCTCAAACATTGATCCATTCATGAAACACACCCAAATATTAACTACACCCAATACTTGAGCACGATCATATTGCCTCCTAGTTGGTGCTTTTGTAAGAGAAGATGGAGACTCAAATTGCAAAAATAAAAAATGCATAAAGTAAAAGAAATACCCTTCGTAGAGGGCGCTAGGGATTTGCAGAGGTGCCAGACCTCAAAGCGAAAAAATTAGAGGTAAAAACATTTTGGGAGGTGTATCCATCCCACCAACGAAAATGACTTAGAGTTCCGAACACTTTCCATGCTAGATATGCCATAGGTGGTTCCCAAACAGAAAATAAAGTTTATTCCTTTTTGCACCATTACTTTCACTTTCGATGGCTAACAGTATCCACGGGTGCCCTCCATACCAACACTTTCCAAGGAATTTATTATTTGACAACACAAAGTAAATATTTTTTTTGCATTTCGGGACTGGGCATCCCTAAAACCTTTGCCTTAGTCTCGTGCAAAATCAAGTGAATAAACACTCATCTTGAGAATAACACATCCAGCATGGAAAATATTAGCCACCCGTTACCATTCTGCGAGCGAAACAAACACACAAAAGAGAAGTTTATTTTGAAAATTAGAGATGACACATGCAAATTTTCTTGGAACAGCAAAAGAATACATCATATAGGCAGATATAGTGGACTCATGTGGCAAAACTGGTTTAAAGGATTTTGGATGCACCAAGTAGAGGTCATACTTGGTGCCAAATGAAGGCTAGCAAAAAGATTGAGAAGCCCATGAAACGAATAATCTCATAGGCAAGCATTAAGCATAATAAACACCGAATAATGCACCACAAGTAGGATATAATTTTCATTGCATGATTATTGACTTTCATGCATGCATAGGGAATCACAAACCTTAACATCAATATTCTTACTAGAGCACAATTACTCATCAACATAACTCACATATCACATCATCATATCTCAAAACTACTGCTAAGAATCAAGTTTATTTTGTCCAATGACCTTCATGACATTTTATTTTACTTTATCCTTCTTGGATATCTATCACTTTGGCACCAATTGTCATGTGTTGCTTTTCATAAGCTCAAACAAATATAAGTGAAGATCGTGAGCATAACAAATTTTCTTTCTCTCAAAATAATTTAAGCGAAGCAAGAGAGAATTTCTTGAAAATTTTACTAACCCTCAAACAAATCTAAGTGAAGCAAGAGAGCATTTCTTCAAAAATAACAAAGCACACCTTGCTAAAAAAAGATATAAGTGAAGCACTAGAGCAAGTCCTAGCTCATAAAAGATTTAAGCGAAGCATAGGAAGCAATTATAACAAGTCATGATATAATTTTAGCTCTCTTGAGTAGGTGTGTCCATCAAGGATTGATGACTTAAAACATAAAATAAAACAAGCTAAGACACATATCATACAAGACGCTCCAAGCAAAACACATATCATGTGACGAATAAAAATATAGTCTCGAGTAAAATACCGATAGTTGTTGGAAGAAAGCGGGGATGCCACTCGGGGGCATCCCCAAGCTTAGTTGGTTGCTCATACTTGGATAATAGCTTGGGATGTCGGGGTATCCCCAAGGTTAGGCCCTTACATCCTTCCTTCATCCATCGTAATATAACCCAAAACTTGAAAACTTCAATCACACAAAACTCAGCAAAACCTTCGTGAGATCCGTTAGTGTAAGAAAAATAAATCACTACTATAAGTGTTGTATCAAAACAATTCATATTTTGTTTTTGTATTATATCTACTGTGTTCCAACTTTTCTATGGAAAAAATTCATCAAAGAAAACCATAGAGCCATCAAAATAAGCACACAACACAAACAAAAAAGAATCTGTCAAAACAAAACAGTCTGTAGTAATCCGACTTTTGCAAATACTTCTGGAACTCCAAAATTTCTACCAAATTTGGAAGACTAGGGTAATTTGTATATTGATTTTCTGCAAAAATAATCAGAGCAAGAGCTCTTTTCTGTGATTTATGAAAATTATTTTCGTGAGCGCGAAGTTTTCTTTTTCAGCAAGATTAAACAACTATCACCCAAGAGGATCCTACAGGCTTTACTTGGCACAAAATCTAATTAAAACATAAAAACACAATCATAGCAGTAGAATAATTGTGTTAACTCACAAGAACAAAAAGCAAAAAAGCAAAAATAAATTTTATTCATTGGGTTGCCTCCCAACAAGCGCTATAGTTTTACGCCCTTAGCTAGGCGTAAGGCAAGGATCTAAGTTTTGTCATCTTTGATTCGAGATCCATAAGATGCCCTCATGATTGATTCATAATGTAGCTTGACTTCTGTTCTAGGAAAGTGTTCCATACCTTTCCTTAAAGGAAATTGGAACTTAATATTGCTTTCTTTCATATCAATCACAGCACAGATTGTGCGTAAAAACAGTCTACCAAGAAAAATTGGAAAGGATGGATTGCAATCAATATCAAGAACAATAAAATCTATGGGCACATAGTTCCTATTTGCAAGAATAAGAACATCATTAATTCTTCCCATAGGCTTTTTAATAGTAGAATCCGCCAAGTGCAAATTCAAGGAACATTCTTCAAGATTGGTAAGACCAAGCACATCACATAAAGATTTTGGAATTGTAGAAACACTAGCACCCATGTCAGACAAAGCAAAACATTCATAATTTTTAATCTTGACTTTGATAGTAGGTTCCCACTAATCATGCAATTTTCTAGGAACTGAAACTTCTAATTCCATTTTTTTCTTCCAATGCTTACATCATGGCATCAACAATATGTTTAGTAAAAGCTTTGTTTTGTTCATTATCATGGGGTGAATTTAGCATGGATTGCAAAAAACAAATACAATCAATCAAAGAGCAACTATCATAATTAAAGTCTTTGACCTCTCCGAAATATTGGGACGCCTTGTACCTAAAGTTGACTCTTCTCCAGTCCCTTTTTCAACAATCTTAACTTTACTAAACAAGGAATCAATACAATAAACACCAAACATTTTAAGATCTTCATCATTTTTGCAAGAATAATCACTAGAAAAAGCTTTTTCTAAAAATTCTCTTTTAGCTCTAAGCATAGCAGTTCTTTTCTTACTTTCATTCGTAGAAACATAAAGAGCTATAATTGATTCATCAACTTTAGGCACAAAAATTTTTATCTTGAGATTTTCCACATCATGAGAAATTCTATCAAAAATTGTAGATAAATCATCAAACTTATTCAACTTTTCTTCTATGTAAGTGTTGAAAACTTTTTGTGTATTGATAAATTCTTTAATATTATTCTCAAGATCAAAGGTGTTACTATTATTATAAGATTGATTTCCATAGGAATTACGATAATTGTTAGAGGAATTACTAGGAAAAGGCCTAGGATTAAAATTTCCTCTATAAGCATTGTTGTTGAAATTATTTCTAGAGATAAAATTCACATCAATGGCATCACTATTTTTCTCGATCAAAGTAGACAAAGGCATATCATTAAGATCAATAGGAGCACTTTTACTAGCAACTAATTTCATAAGAGCATCAACTTTATCACTCAAAGAAGAAATTTCTTCAACCGAATTAACTTTTTTACTAGTAGGAGCTCTTTCGGTGTGCCATTGTGAATAATTTGCCATGATATTATCAAGAAATTTGGTGGCTTCACCCAAAGTAATTTCCATAAAAGTTCCACCCGCGGAGGAATCTAAAGGATTAAGAGAAACAAAATTCAACCCCGCATAAAAATTTTGTATGATGATCCAAAGATTTAACCCATGAGTTAGGCAATTCCTTAGCATCATTTTCATCCTTTCCCAAGATTGTGCAACATGCTCATGTTCAAGTTGCTTGAAATTCATGATCTGGGTTCTAAGGGAAATAATTTTTGCGAGAGAAAAATACTTAGTGATAAAAGCATCTTTGCACTTATTCCAAGAATCAATACTATTGCGAGGCAAAGAAGAGAACCAATTTTTTGCAGAATCACACAAAGAGAACGGAAATAATTTCATCTTGACCACATCATTGTCAACATCTTTTTTCTTTTGCATATCGCATAATTCCACGAAGGTATTAAGATGGGACGCGGCATCCTGATACGTCCATTTTGCATCATTCTTTTATATTGATATTTATTGCATTATGGGATGTTGTTACACATTATGTCACAATACTTATGCCTATTCTCTCTTATTTTACAAGGTTTACATAAGGAGGGAGAATGCCGGCAGCTGGAATTCTGTGCTGGAAAAGGAGAAAATATTATAGACCTATTCTGCACAACTCCAATAGTCCTGAAACTCCATGGAAGTTATTTTCAGAATATATAAAAAATACTGAGCAGAAGAAATATGTTAGGGGTCCACCACTTGCCCACGAGGGTGGGGGCGCGCCCTACCCCCCAGGACGCGCCCCCTGCCTCGTGGGCCCCTTGTTGGCTCTCCGATGACCATCTTTGGCTATATGAAGTCTTTCGTCAAGGGAAAAATCATAACCAACCTTTCGGGATGAGACTCCGCCGCCACGAGGTGGAACCTTGGTGGAACCAATCTAGGGCTCTGGTAGAGCTGTTCTGCTGGGGACACTTCCCTCCGGGAGGGGGAAATCATCGCCATCATCATCACCAACGCTCCTCTCATCGGGAGAGGGCAATCTCCATCAACATCTTCACCAGCACCATCTCCTCTCAAAACCCTAGTTCATCTCTTGTATCCAATTCTTGTCTCCATGTCCGGGATTGGTACTAGGTTGCTAGTAGTGTTGATTACTTCGTGTAGTTGATGCTAGTTTGTTTATTTGGTGAAAGATCATATGCTCAGATCCTTTATACATATTAATACCCCCCTGATTATGAACATTAATATGCTTTGTGAGTAGTTACGTTTGTTCCTGAGGACATGGGAGAAGTCTTGCTATTAGTAGTCATGTGAATTTGGTCTTCGTTTGATATTTTGATGAGATGTATGTTGTCTATCCTCTAGTGGTGTTATGTGAACGTCGACTACATAACACTTCACCATTATTTGGGCCTAGAGGAAGGCATTGGGAAGTAATAAGTAGATGATGGGTTGCTAGAGTGGCAGAAGCTTAAACCCTAGTTTATGTGTTGCTTCGTAAGGGGCTGATTTGGATCCATATGTTTCATGCTATGGTTAGGTTTACCTTAATACTTTTGTTGTAGTTCCGGATACTTCCAATAGAGGTCAATCATAAGTGGGATGCTTGTTCAAGTATGAACAGCACCCAAGCACTGGTCCACCCACATATCAAATTATCAAAGTACCGAACGCGAATCATATGAACGTGATGAAAACTAGCTCGACGATATTCCCATGTGTCCTCGGGAGCGCTTTTCTCTATATAAGAGTTTTTCCAGGCTTGTCCTTTGCTACAAAAAGGATTGGGCCACCTTGCTGCACTTTATTTACTTTTGTTACTTGTTTCTCGTTACAATTTATCTTATCACAAAACTATCTGTTACCACTTATTTCAGTACTTGCAGAGAATACCTTGCTGAAAACCGCTTATCATTTCCTTCTGCTCCTCGTTGGGTTCGACACTCCTACGTATCGAAAGGACTACGATAGATCCCCTATACTTGTGGGTCATCATGACTCTTTTCTGGTGCTGTTGCCAGGGAGTGAAGAGCCTTTAGTAGGTGGAATTTGGTAAGGAAAATTTATATAGTGTGCTGAAATTTACTGTCACTTGTTACTATGGAAAGTAATCCTCCGAGGAGCTTGTTCGGGGTATCTTCACCCCGACCAGTAGAGCAAAGAGTTGCTCCTCAACCTACTGAACCTACTGAAAATGAAAATGTTCCCTTTGAAGTTCCTTCGGGTTTGTTAGAAAAACTGCTAGCTAACCCTTTTGTAGGAGATGGAACAAAGCATCCTGATGAGCACCTAATTTATGTGGATGAAGTTTGTGGATTATTTAAGCTTGCAGGTATACCCGATGATGTTGTTAAGAAGAAGGTCTTCCCTTTATCTTTGGAGCGAGATGCATTGACATGGTACAGGCTATGTGATGATACGAGATCATGGAACTATAAACGATTGAAATTGGAATTTCATCAGAAGTTTTATCCTATGCATCTTGTTCATCGTGATCGCAATTATATATATAATTTTTGGCCTCGCGAAGGAGAAAGCATCGCTCAAGCTTGGGGGAGGCTTAAATCAATGTTATATTCATGCCCCAATCATGAGCTCCCAAGAGAAATAATTCTTCAAAGTTTTTATGCTCGGCTTTCTGATAACAATCGCACCATGCTCGATATTTTTTGTGCTGGCTCTTTTACGATGAAGACTATTGAATTAGAAATGGAATTTATTGGATAGAATTAAACGCAACTCTAAAGATTGGGATCTCGACGAAGGTAAGGAGCCAGGTATGACACCTAAGTTTGATTGTGTTAAATCTTTTATGGACACCGATGTTTTCCGTAAATTTAGCACTAAATATGGTCTTGACTCTGAGATAGTAGCTTCTTTCTGTGAATCTTTTGCTACTTATTTTGATCTCCCCATGGAGAAGTGGTTTAAATATCATCCCCCCACAAAAGTGAAAGTAGCTGCACCTATTAAAGTTGAAGAAAAGATTATCACTTATAATGATCCTATTGTTCCTTCCTCTTATGTTGAAAAACCACCTTTCCCTGTTAGAATAACGGATCATGCTAAAGCTTCAACTGTGGTTTGTAAAAGTAATAGTAGAACTTATACACCCCCTGAGCAAGTTAAAGTTGAACCTAATATTGCTATTGTTAAATATCTCTTGGCTGATAATATTGATGGGCATGTTATTTATTTAGCGACCAGACCTCAAACAGTCTGATCTCTGTGCATCAGTGTCATCCCTAGATCAGTAATGCTGACACGCATAGTACTTGAAGGATTTATAACAGAGTAGCAATCACACACTTATTACATCGAATGTCTCAAAAGAGAACTTACTACAATAAAAATGGCTTAAGGCCATCTAATAACGATAACAGCGGAAGGCTTGGAAGATAAGAGAGTCCATCAACTCCAACGGCATCACTGAGTATAGAACCACGACCTAAAGGAACCTTACTCGTCGTTTGAAAAGTCTGCAACATGAAACATTGCAGCCTGAAACAGGTCAGCACATGGAATATGCTGGCAATGTAACACATAGAGAGAGCAATAAAAGAAATAGGCTATACTACATGCATATATGGCTGGTGGAAAACTCTATGGTTACAGTTTTTGCGTAAAGCCAAATTTTCCCTACTGCAAAGGAATAAATTTTATTTAACTATCATGGTGGTTGTTAAACATTGAGAATGGTTGACAGCATCCTCAATCCCATTAAGAATCATCATTAGGAACCCAACAAAATTAATTAAAGTAACATGATGAGATTCACATGATAATCCAAGTACTAGATACTCAAGACGTCCATAACCGGGGACACGGCTAATCATGATTAGTTTATACACTCTACAGAGGTAGCACACTTTTCCCCACAAGACTCGATCTCCTCCGTTGGAATTCTGGCACTACATGGTGCTTGAGAAACGGATGACCGAGACATGGTCTTTCAGAAGCGCTAGCACCTTACGATCGGGTAGACCATACTGCCTACATCCCCTACATCTACTAGTCTACCACTGTAAGAGTTCGCACGACTTAGTCAACTACGCTAGAGCCCATAGTAGCTTGTGGCTGCACACGGAAGTTTCTAGTATGAATAATCTCATGATCCCTTTGAGCCTGGGTGGCGGTACATATGAAAAACAACAGGCAATCCTGGAATACCCAGGTACCTCAATCCACCCAGATGTGTGTTTAAGTTTCCACCTTAAATAAACCATTAATTAATAATCTCACATCTGTCATGGATATCACTCACCCAATCCACGTCTACTAGCATAGCATGGAATATTAAGCAAACGTAGAAGTAACTCCCAAAGGTTTGATATAGAAACAGGTAATAGGTACTACCTCAACTACTTCCCATCCCATAATTTAATTAGATCCTAATCATGCAATGTTTGAGGATTGATCTAATGCACTAAAACTGGGTAGTAAAGATGTATGATCAAAATGTTACTTGCCTTGCTGATGATCCGCGAAACCTAGAGATTCGAAGTAACAGGCGGCGCACTCCGGGTACTCTATCGCAAACAAACAAACAAGCATACAATAAGTACTCATCTAATGCATGGGTAAAACTCAAATAAGAGATCTAACCAGAAAGTTCTACTTAAGAACTCTGGTTTGCAAAAAGAATCAAATCAAACGAAGCAACGAAAGTCAAACGGCGAAAGAAATAAACTTCGTTTTACTAATCTGGACCTAAGTCAAATTTTACAGAAGCAAAAACTTGTTTGAGTTGGTTAAACGAAAAGAGGGTCTCGAGACGAAACGAGCGAAAAGTTATACTAGAACGAAAATCGGATAAGAAATCGCTATCAGAAATAATCGCGGAAAAATCCGAGAAAAAGAAAACGACGAACAGATTAACGAATGAACGTTCATTATCTGGATCTAAACGACGAACGCGTTCGTTAAAACAAACGAACGAGCGAACGCTCGCTAATTAACCTAAACCGAAAAAACCGAATCTGATAAAAAACGGAAACTAAAAAAAACCGACGAAAACCGACGGAAAAACCAAACGGTTTTCCTAAAAAAACGGCGGCGGGCCAGCGGCTACCTCCGGCGAAGTCGGCGGCGGCATGCGGCGGGGCGGGGCGGCGGCGGCAGCGTGGGGCGGCGCGTGGATCGAGGGCAGCGGCGGCTATGGTTTCGCGGGCTGGAGCGGCTGGCTGCGGCTCGGGCCCTCGCGGCTTTAAAGGCCGGCCAGGCCAAGTGTCCTAGTCGGACACGGCCCGGTTAGGTCGGTTCGTTTTTTTTTAAATACGCGTGCAGAAAAACAAAAAAAAGAAATACTAAACGGACTCCAAAAATCCCGAAATAAATTTTCCCCGACTTCTAAAATCAAGCCGGATAAAGTGAACATTTATTTGGGGCCTAAATGCAATTTTGAGAAACGCACATTTTTCCTAAATTCAAATAAAATAGCGAAAAACTCTGAAATACAATCTTATTTGATTTTATTATTAAATCCTCAATATTTCTTTATTTTGGGAAAGTCATTTTATTCCCTCTCTCATATTTTTGTAATAGAAATAATTGAAGATAAAATAATTAAAATCAAATGATCCTATTCCCAAAATCTGAGAAAACTCAAATATGAAAATAACGAAATCCCCAACTCTCTCCGTGGGTCCTTGAGTTGCGTAGAATTTCTAGGATCAAAATCAAAAGCAAATAAAATATGATATGCAATGATGATCTAATGTATAACATTCCAAATTGAAAATTTGGGATGTTACAATTTATTTCGGCGTTGAAACTGCTATAATTGCCAAACCTTGTGCTAAAGATAAACATGGACCTGTGGTAGGCATGCCTGTTATTTCTGTTAAAATAGGAGATCATTGTTATCATGGCTTATGTGATATGGGTGCTAGTGCTAGTGTTATACCTCATGACTTATACCAAGAAATTAAGCATGAGATTGCACCTGCTGAGTTAGAAGATATTGATGTTGCAATTAAACTTGCCAATAGAGATACCATATCAGCAATGGGAATTGTTAGGGATGTTGAAGTCTTGTGTGGGAAAACTAAATATCCTGCTGATTTTCTTGTTCTTGGTTCCCCACAAGATAGCTTTTGTCCCATTATATTTGTTAGATCTTTCTTGAACACTGTCAATGCTAGGATAGACTACGAAAATAATGTTGTTACTATTGGCTTGGGTGATATGTCTCATGAGTTTAATTTCCCTAAATATAGTAGACAACACCGTGAAGAAGAATTGCCTAGTAAGGATGAAATTATTGGTCGTACTTCTATTGCTGTACCTCCTAGTGATCCTTTAGAACAATATTGCTAGACCGTCAAAATGATATGTTTATGAATGAAAGAAGGGAAATAGATGAAGTATTATTTAAACAGGAACCTATCCTGAAACACAACTTGCCTGTTGAAATCCTAGGGGATCCTCCTCCACCCAAGGGTGATCCCGTGTTTGAGCTTAAACCGTTGGCTGATACTCTTAAATATGCTTATCTTGATGAAAAGAAGATATATCTTGTTATTATTAGTGCTAACCTTTCAGAGCATGAAGAAGAGAGATTATTAAAAACTCTGAAGAAGCACCGTGCTGCTATTGGATATACTCTTGATGATCTTAAGGGCATTAGTCCCACTCTATGTCAACATAAAATAAATTTGGAAGAAGGTGCCAAACCAGTTCGTGATCATCAACGACGGCTGAATCCTAAAATGAAGGAAGTGGTAAGAAAGGAAATACTAAAGCTCCTCGAGGCAGGTATAATTTATCCCATTGCCGATAGTCAGTGGGTAAGTCTTGTCCATTGTGTCCCTAAAAAGGGAGGTATTACTATCGTTCCTAATGATAAGGATGAATTGATTCCGCAAAGAATTATTACAGGCTATAGGATGGTAATTTATTTCCGCAAATTAAATAAAGCTACTAAAAAAGATAATTACCTCTTACCTTTTATCGATCAAATGTTATAAAGATTATCCAAACATACACATTTTGGCTTTCTAGATGGTTATTCTAGTTTCTCTCAAATACCTGTGTCAGCCAATGATCAATCAAAGACTACTTTTACATGCCCTTTTGGTACTTTTGCTTATAGACGTATGCCTTTTGGTTTATGTAATGCACCTGCTACCTTTCAAAGATGCATGATAGCTATATTCTCTGACTTTTGTGAAAAGATTTGTGAGGTGTTCATGGACGATTTTTCCGTCCATGGATCCTCTTTTGATGATTGCTTGAGCAACCTTGATTGAGTTTTGCATAGTTGTGAAGAAACTAACCTTTTCTTGAATTGGGAAAAATGCCACTTTATGGTTAATGAAGGTAGTGTCTGGGGCATAAAGTTTCTGAAAGAGGTATTGAAGTTTATAAAGCCAAGGTTGATGCTATTGAAAAGATGCCATGTCCCATGGACATCAAAGGTATAAGAAGTTTCCTTGGTCACGTAGGATTTTATAGGAGGTTCATTAAGGACTTCTCAAAAATTTCTCAGCCTCTGACTAATTTATTACAAAAAGATATACCATTTGTTTTTTATGATGATTGTGTAGAAGCATTTGAAATACTTAACAAAGCATTGATCTCTGCCCCTATTGTTCAGCCACCTGATTGGAATTTACCCTTTGAAATTATGTGTGATGCTAGTGATTATGCTGTAGGTGCTGTTCTAGGGCAGAGAGTTGATAAGAAATTAAATGTTATTCACTATGCTAGTAAAACTCTAGACAATGCTCAGAGAAATTATGCTACTACTGAAAAAGAATTCTTAGCAGTTGTATTTGCTTGTGATAAGTTCAGACCTTATATTGTTGATTCTAAAGTAACTATACACACGGGTCATGCTGCTATTAAATATCTTATGGAAAAGGAAGATGATAAACCTAGACTTATCAGATGGGTTCTTTTGCTACAAGAATTTGATTTGCATATTGTTGATAGAAAAGGAGCTGAGAACCCCATTGCAGACAACTTGTCTAGATTAGAAAATGTTCTTGATGACCCACAACCTATTGATGATAGCTTTCCTGATGAGCAATTAAATGTCAGAAGTGCTTCTCGTACTGCTCCATGGTATGCTGATTATGCTAATTACATTGTTGCTAAATTTATACCCCCTAGTTTCACTTACCAGCAAAAGAAAAAATTCCTCTATGATTTGAGGCATTACTTTTGGGATGACCCACATCTTTATAAAGAAGGAGTAGATTGTGTTATTAGATGTTGTGTACCTGAGCATGAATAGGAAGAGACCCTTCGCAAGTGTCACTCGGAAGCTTATGGAGGACACCACGCTGGAGATAGAACTGCACATAAGGTATTGCAATCTAGTTTTTATTGGCCTACTCTCTTCAAGGATGCACGTAAGTTTGTCTTATCTTGTGATGAATGTCAAAGAATTGATAATATTAGTAGACGTCAAGAAATGCCTATGAACTATTCACTTGTTATTGAACCGTGTGATGTTTGGGGCTTTGATTATATGGGACCTTTTCCTGCCTCTAATGGATATACACATATTTTAGTTGTTGTTGATTACGTTACTAAGTGGGTAGAAGCTATTCCAACTGGTAGTGCTGATCATAACACCTCAATTAAGATGCTTAAAAAAGTTATTTTTCCGAGGTCTGGTGTCCCTAGATATTTGATGACTGATGGTGGTTCACATTTTATTCATGGTGATTTCCGTAAAATGCTTGCTAAGTATGATGTTAATCATAGAACTGCATCTCCTTATCACCCGCAATATAGTGGTCAAGTAGAATTGAGTAATAGAGAGCTCAAATTAATTTTGCAAAAGACTGTCAATAGGTCTAGAAAGAATTGGTCCAAGAAACTTGATGATGCATTATGGGCCCATAGAACTGCATATAAAAACCCTATGGGTATGTCTCCGTATAAAATGGTTTATGGAAAAGCATGTCACTTACCTCTTGAACTAGAACATAAGGCTTATTGGGCTATTAGAGAGCTCATTTATGATTTCAAACTTGCCGGTGAGAAGAGGTTATTTGATATTAGCTCACTTGATGAATGGAGAACCCAAGCTTACGAAAATGCCAAGTTGTTTAAAGAAAAAGTTAAAAGATGGCATGACAAAAGAATACAAAAGCATGAGTTTAATGTAGGTGATTATGTATTGCTATACAACTCTCATTTAAGATTTTTTGAAGGAAAACTTCTCTCTAAATGGGAAGGTCCTTATGTTATCAAGGAGGTCTATCGTTCCGGTGCCATAAAAATCAACAACTTCGAAGGCACAAATCCGAAGGTGGTGAACGGTCAAAGAATCAAACATTATATCTCACGTAATCCTATAAATGTTGAAACCAGTGTTATTGAAACTGTAACCCCGGAGGAATACACAAGAGACACTTTCCGGAACGTTTCAAACTCCGAAAAGGAATAGGTATGTGGTACGGTAAGTAAACCGACTCCAAAACAGTTCTAAAGGCAATATTTTTCCGTTTTGGAATATTTAGAAAAATAGAAAAACAAGAAGCAGTCCGGGAAGGACACGAGGCCTCCACGAGGGTGGAGGGCGCGCCCTACCCCCCAGGGCGCGCCCCCCTACCTCATGGGCACCTCGTGTGCCCTCCGGACTCCGTTTTCTTGCACGATATGTATTTTGGTCGGTAAAAATACATTATATATTCTCCTGAAGGTTTTGACTCCTATATCATGCAATTGTCCTCTGTTCTTGTTTCGAGCTGTTTTTCTGGCAGATCTAGATTATCATGACGTCTTCAAGTGCCCCCAAGGACAAGTTCTTCGAAAAGGTCATCAACCCTTACCTCGCAGAGGTGCTGCGACACCCTCAAACCATTGAGATGCGTGATGGGTTGCTGCACATCCGCGATGCTGAGGGACCGAAGGGGACCGGAAGCATGGAGACGAGGCTCGATGCAATGGAGCAACAAGTTTTCAAGTGCCAGGGGTTGGTGGAACGTGGACTCAACTCCAACCACATGATGATCGCGGAGTTCACCAACAACCACAAGCTGGATGCCAAGAACATTGGGGAGACCATATTCAAGCTTCACAAGAAGATCGAGCACCTTCAAGCCCAAATCTATGACCTGCAAAACCAAAACTGTGAGTATGAGTATAGATTCAAAAGGATGAGTTTGGCCGCAGATTTGAGGATCCCGGAGACTCGATCATCCTTTTATGATGGTGAGCCTATGCCTTGGAAGATGGACGACAAGCCCGCATCACCAATAACTCCGCCACCTTCCTCACCAGCGAAGGAGATATAATCATATGGGCATGGGTACTCCCCATGGCAACTGCCAAGCTTGGGGGAGGAGCCCCGGTATCGTATCACCATCACACTCCTATCTTTACAGTTTTTCTTAGTTCGATCCTTTTAGTAGTATCTTGATCTAGTAGAATAAAGTCTTGGCATGATCTAGTTTTGAGTTTTGCTTTATGATCCCTCTATGTAATCGAGTCCATGAGCTATATATAATAAAGATTAGTGTTGGGTCAAGGGCTTGATTATTTTTCCATGATCTTGAGTGAATAAAAGAAAAGAATAAAAATAAATAAAGAGTTCATATTGATCTTATTGAGAGTGATGACTTCACATAAAAAGGGTATGATGATTAAAAATTGTTGAGAGTTGACAAGCATAGCTTTGGCCATCGTTGCAATTAATAGGAAGTAATGAAGAAAGAGAGCTCTCACATATAAATATATTATCATGGACATATTTTATGATTGGGAGCACTCATTAAAATATGACATGCTAAAGAGTTGATGTTGGACAAGGAAGACAACGTAATGGTTTATGTTTTCTTATATCTGAGATAAAGTATATTGTCATGGATCATCAAACATGTTGAGCTTTCCTTTCCCCCTCATGCTAGCCAAATTCTCAGCACCAAGTAGAGATACTACTTGTGCTTTCAAAACCCTTAAACCAGTTTTGCCATGAGAGTCCACCATATCTACCTATGGATTGAGTAAGATCCTTCAAGTAAGTTGTCATCGGTGCAAGCAATAAAAATTGCTCTTTAAACATGTATGATTGATTGGTGTGGAGGAAATAAGCTTTATACGATCTTGTGATGTTGAAGAAATAAAAGCGACGGACTACATAATAAAGGTTCATATCATAAGGGGCAATATAAAGTGACGTTCTTTCGCATTAAGATTTTGTGCATCCAACCCCGAAAGCGCATGGCAACCTCTGCAAAGGGCCTATCTGTTACTATTATCTTCTACCTTATGCAAGAGTCATGGTGATCTTCACCTTTCCTTTTTACATTCTATCCTTTGGCAAGCACAGTTAGTTGGAAAGATCCTGATAGATATATCTAATTGGATGTAGGGGAGCGTGAGTTATTATTGTTGACATTACCCTCGAGGTAAAAGGTTGGGAGGCGAAACTATACGCCCCTATCTTTCTCTGTGTCCGATTAAAACTCCGTAACCACAAGTATCGCGTGAGTGTTAGCAATTATGAAAGACTAAATGATAGTTGAGTATGTGGACTTGCTAGAGAGCTCTGACATAGACTCTTTCTGATGTTATGATAAATTGCAATTGCTTCAGTGACCGAAATTATAGTTTGTTAGTTCTCATTAAAGTTTCTAATTCATACTTTTGCATTGTGAACAGTTTATTACTTGAGCATAAGAAATCATATGACAATATCCATATACGTTGTTGTTAAGAGAATAATCATGATGCCCTCATGTCTGTATTTTATTTTATTGACACCTCTACCTCTAAACATGAGGACATATTTATCGTCATCGGCTTTCGCTTGAGGACAAGCGAGGTCTAAGCTTGGGGGAGTTGATACGTCCATTTTGCATCCTGTTTTTATATCGATATTTATTGCATTATGGGCTGTTGTTACACATTATGTCACAATACTTATGCCTATTCTCTCTTATTTTACAAGGTTTACATGAGGGAGAATGCCGGCAGCTGGAATTCTGGGCTGGAAAAGGAGCAAATATTAGAGACCTATTCTGCACAACTCCCGAAGTCCTGAAACTCCACGGAAGTTATTTTCAGAATATCTAAAAAATACTGAGCGGAAGAAATACGTCAGGGGGCCACCACCTGCCCATGAGGGTGGGGCGCGCCCTACCCCCCAGGGCACGCCCCCTGCCTCGTGGGCCCCCTGTTGGCTCTCCGGTGGCCATCTTCTGCTATATGAAGTCTTTCGTCAAGGGAAAAATCATAAGCAACCTTTCAGGACGAGACTCCGCTGCCACGAGGCGGAACCTTGGCGGAACCAATCTAGGGCTCCGGCGGAGCTGTTCTACTAGGGACACTTCCCTCCGGGAGGGGGAAATCATCGCCATCATCATCACCAACGCTCCTCTCATCGGGAGAGGGCAATCTCCATCAACATCTTCACCAGCACCATCTCCTCTCAAAACCCTAGTTCATCTCTTGTATCCAATTCTTGTCTCCAAGTCCGGGATTGGTACTAGTAGGTTGCTAGTAGTGTTGATTACTCCTTGTAGTTGATGCTAGTTGGTTTATTTGGTGAAAGATCATATGTTCAGATCCTTTATGCATATTAATACCCCTCTGATTATGAACATGAACATGCTTTGTGAGTAGTTACGTTTGTTCCTGAGGACATGGGAGAAGTCTTGCTATTAGTAGTCATGTGAATTTGGTCTTCGTTCGATATTTTGATGAGATGTATGTAGTCTATCCTCTAGTGGTGTTATGTGAATGTCGACTACATAACACTTCACCATTATTTGGGCCTAGAGGAAGGCATTGGGAAGTAATAAGTAGATGATGGGTTGCTAGAGTGACAGAAGCTTAAACCCTAGTTTATGCGTTGCTTCGTAAGGGGCTGATTTGGATCCATATGTTTCATGCTATGGTTAGGTTTACCTCAATACTTTTGTTGTAGTTGCGGATGCTTGCAATAGAGGTTAATCATAAGTGGGATGCTTGTTCAAGTAAGAACAGCACCCAAGCACTGGTCCACCCACATATCAAATTATCAAAATACCGAGCGGGAATCATATGAACGTGATGAAAACTAGCTAGACGATATTCCCATGTGTCCTCGGGAGCGCTTTTCTCTATATAAGAGTTTGTCCAGGCCTGTCCTTTGCTACAAAAAGGATTGGGCCACCTTGCTGCACTTTATTTACTTTTGTTACTTGTTTCTCGTTACAATTTATCTTATCAAAAAACTATCTGTTACCACTTATTTCAGTACTTGCAGAGAATACCTTGCTGAAAACCGCTTATCATTTCCTTCTGCTCCTCGTTGGGTTCGACACTCCTACGTATCGAAAGGACTACGATAGATCCCCTATACTTGTGGGTCATCAAGACTCTTTTCTGGCGCCGTTGCCGGGGAGTGAAGCGCCTTTGGTAGGAACCTCGTTATATTGAAGATCCTCCTCGGCAACGACACCAGAAATCCTGCTTGATGGCTGATACGTCTCCAATGTATCTATAATTTTTTATTGTTCCATTCTATTATATTGTCTGCTTTGGATGTTTAATGGGCTTTATTATGCACTTTTATATTATGTTTGGGACTAACCTATTAACCGAAGGCCCAGTGCAAATTGTTGTTTTTTTTGCCTATTTTAGTGTTTCGCAGAAAAGGGATATCAAACGGAATCCAAACAGAACGAAACCTTCGCGAGGATCATTTTTTGAACAAATGCAATCTAGCAGACTTGGAGTGGAAGTCAAGGAAGTAACAAGGCAGCCGCGAGGCAAGAAGGAGCACCCAGGGGGGTAGGCGCGCTCCCCACACTCGTGGGCCCCTCGTAGCTCCACCGACCTACTTCTTTCGCCTATATATACTCTTATACCCTGAAAACATCCAGGGGAGCCACGAAACCAGTTTTGCACCGCCGCAAACTTCTATACATGTGAGATCCCATGTGGGAGCCTTTTCCGGCGATCTGGCGGAGGGGTATTCAATCACGGAGGGCTTCTACATCAACACCATAGCCTCTCTGATGATGTGTGAGTAGTTTACTAGAGACCTTTGGGTCCATAATTATTATCTAGATGTCTTCTTCTCTCTCTTTGGATCTCAATACAAAGTTCTCCTCGATCTTCTTGGAGATCTATTCGATGTAATTCTTTTTGCGGTGTGTTTGTCGAGATCTGATGAATTGTGGGTTTATGCTCCAGATTATCTATGACCAATATTTGATTCTTCTCTGAATTCTTATATGCATGATTTAATATCTTTGCAAGTCTCTTCGAATTATTGATTTAGTTTGGCCTACTAGATTGATCTTTTTGCAATGGGAGAAGTGCTTAGCTTTGGGTTCAATCTTGCGGTGCTCGATCCCAGTGACAGAAAGGGAACCGACACGTATTGTATTGTTGCCATCGAGGATAAAAAGATGGGGTTTATATCATATTGCTTGATTTTATCCCTCTACATCATGTCATCTTGCCTAATGTGTTACTTAATACACTAGATGCATGCTGGATAGCAGTCGATGTGTGGAGTAATAGTAGTAGATGCAGAATCGTTTCGGTCTACTTGTTACGGACGTGACGCCAATATTCATGATCGTGCCTAGATATTCTCATAACTATGCACTTTTCTATCAATTGCTCGGTAGTTATTTGTTCACCCACCGTAATATTTGCTATCTTGAGAGAAGCCACTAGTGAAACCTATGGCCCCCGGGTCTATTTTACATCATATTAGTTTCCCGTCAACTAGCTATTTCTGTCTCCGTTTATTTTGCAATCTTTACTTTTCAATCTGTACAACAAAAATACCAAAAATATTTATCTTATTATCTTTATCAGATCTCACTTTTGCAAGTGGCCATGAAGGGATTGACAATCCCTTTATCGCGTTGGTTGCAAGGTTCTTGATTGTTTGTGCGGGTACTAGGCGATTTGCATGTAGTGTTCTACTGGATTGATATCTTGGTTCTCAAAAACTGAGGGAAATACTTACACTACTTTGCTGCATCACCCTTTCCTCTTCAAGGGAAAACCAACGCATGCTCAAGAGGTAGCAAGAAGGATTTCTGGCACCGTTGCCGGGGAGATCTACGCTCAAGTCAAGACATACCAAGTACCCATCACAAACTCGTCTCCCTTGCATTACATTATTTTCCGTTTGCCTCTCGTTTTCCTCTCCCCCACTTCACGTTTGCCGTTTTATTCGCCCTTTTTCTGTCCGCTTCTTTCCGGTTGCTTCTTGTTTGCTTATGTTGGATTGGTTGTTTGTCACGATGGCTCAAGACAATACTAAATTGTGTGACTTTTTCAATACCAACAACAATGATTTTATTAGCACTTCGCTTGCTCCTATTACCGATGTTGAATCTTGAGAAATTATTGCTGGTTTGTTGAATCTTGTCATGAAAGATCAATTTTCTATCCTTCCCACTCAATATGCCGCTACCCATCTAAACAACTTTGTTGATTTGTTGGATATGCAAAAGAAGAAAGATGTTGCTAATGATACTATTATATTGAAGCTATTTCCGTTTTCGCTTAGAGATCGTGCTAAAACTTGGTTCTCTTCTTTGCCTAAAAATAGTATTGATTCATGGAATAAGTGCAAAGATGCTTTTATCTCTAGGTATTTTCCTCCCGCTAAGACCATCTCTCTTAGAAAAGATATTATGAATTTTAAGCAACTTGATCATGAGCATCTTGCACAAGCCTGGGAGAGGATGAAATTAATGATACGTAATTGCCCTACACATGGTTTGAATTTATGGATGATTACAAAAAAAATTATGCCGGTCTATTCCACCTAAGCATGATATCAATGAGTTTCTCAAATCCATGAGAATTTCCATTCATGAGTGCAAAGAAAGAACCGCTATGATGCGTGCTAAAAAAGATTGCTTTGTGAAAGCGTGTTCTTCTAGTTTTTATGACAACAATGATGAAGATCTAAAAGTAATTGATGTGTCTCCTATTAAATATTTGTTTCCATATGAATCTTCATAAAGATGGGAGTGGAGATGAGTCAACTTTAGTTAAAAGGCGTCCCAATGATTCAGAGTTTTTAGATCTTGATGCAAAAATTGGTAAGAGTGGGATTGAAGAGGTCAAAACTTTACATAGTAATGAACCCACTATTTTGGATTTCAAGGAATTTAATTATGTAATTGTTATTTTATATATTATATTTCCTTGTTGCAATCCGTGTTAAATTGTCCTCATGCTTATAATCAAAATAAAGCTTTTACCAAACATGTCGTTGATGCTTTAATGCAATCCTATGAACAAAAGCTTGAATTGGAAGTTTCTATCCCTAGAAAACTTTATGATGAGTGGGAACCTACTATTAAAATTAAGATTAAAAATCATGAATGCTATGCTTTATGTGATTTTGGTGCTAGTGTGTCCATGATTCGCAAAACTTTGTGTGATGTGCTAGGTTTCCATGAATTTGATGATTGTTATTTAAATTTGCATCTTGCGGATTCCACCATTAATAAACCTATGGGAAGGATTAATGATGTTCTTATTGTTGCAAATAGGTATTATGTGCCCGCAGATTTTATTGTTCTTGATATAGATTGCAATCCTACATGTCCTATTATTCTTGGTAGACCTTTCCTTAGAGTGATTGGTGCAATTATTGATATGAAAGAAGGAAATATTAGATTCCAATGCTCGTTAAGGAAAGGCATGGAACACTTTCCTAGGAAGAAAATTAAATTACCTTATGAATCTATTATGAGATCCACTTATGGATTGCATACCAAAGATGACAATACCTAGATCTATTCTTGTTTTTATGCCTAGCTAGGGGCGTTAAACAATAGCGCTTGTTCGGAGGCAACCCAATTTTATTTTTGTTCCTTGCTTTTTGTTTATGTTTAGTAATAAATAATTCATCTAGCTTCTGTTTAGATTTGGTTTTATGTTTTAACTAGCGGTGTGACCCGCGCATTTGCGTGGGTAGATTTAATATACAATGTTATGTGTGGTGTTGTTTTCCAGCACTTCCTCGCAACACATTATCCGATTTGATTCGTGAAGACAATATCTTTGTTGTTCAATTTGGAACACCATTAATATTTATAATATTTTCTATGTTTAATCTTTTAGTAATAATCTCTCGATGTCTTTATCCCCCCAACAAACTTTTCATGGGAGTTGATCTACCAAGAATTAAACCTCACATTATCAAAGACTTTTTGTGGTCGTATGAATGCACCTATCATATTTATTGAATTCCAGTTGTTCATGCATCTTTGGATGATCATTACCTAGATATCCCTCACTTTATGCATCATATTACCAGAAAATTCATACCCCAAAAAAGGAGAACCACGGTTGGATGATTTCCTTTCTGATTTTGTTGATGTTTTCACCAAGAATTAAGTATAACAATAATGAATCTTATCTCGAACTTGTTTTTTCTTTCTTCATTCGCCTGCTTAGTGGTTTTATATAGTATATAATCATCAAATATATGCATCTTTTTAAAACTTCTTACAAAGTTTTTACAGCAAGCGGTCCTTTTTGAATTCGCATCCTTGGACTATTGATATAATATTATTTTTCTGTTGGTCCATATACTACTTCATCTATGTTTTCATCTTCTATTTTTTGTAGTGCATATCATGGTATGCTTGTATAAACTTGTAAGTGCAGCTACTCATGTGCCTAGTTTCCAAATTGTCTACATCATTGGTGCCATTCAGATCAAACTCCAATATATTTGAGTGCATGCTAGCTTGTCTACCCGTCGTCTCTTCAAAGCAAGCTTGCCTGTATGCTTTGTACAATCGAAGTCGATCGGCCCAAGCAAGGCGTGAAGGTCTCCAGTAAACCATAACGACGAAACTTTGTTACTCTCACTAATCTTCTCCTTAAAAAGGTTTTTTATTTAGCATTTTGTAATCATTGTAGATGTAAAAATTTATTATATTTTCTTTATAGATTCAAAAAATAATATCGTCTAGAGCTTATCGGGTTTCTTCCTTGCTTTTTGTTTATGTTTAGTAATAAATAATTCATCTAGCTTCTGTTTAGATTTGGTTTTATGTTTTAACTAGCGGTGTGACCCGCGCATTTGCGTGGGTAGATTTAATATACAATGTTATGTGTGGTGTTGTTTTCCAGCACTTCCTCACAACACATTATCCGATTTGATTCGTGAAGACAATATCTTTGTTTTTCAATTTGGAACACCATTAATATTTATAATATTTTCTATGTTTAATCTTTTAGTAATAATCTCTCGATGTCTTTATCCCCCCAACAAACTTTTCATGGGAGTTGATCTACCAAGAATTAAACCTAACATTATCAAAGACTTCTTGTGGTCGTATGAATGCACCTATCATATTTATTGAATTCCAGTTGTTCATGCATCTTTGGATGATCATTACCTAGATATCCCTCACTTTATGCATCATATTACCAGAAAATTCATACCCCAAAAAAGGAGAACCATGGTTGGATGATTTCCTTTCTGATTTTGTTGATGTTTTCACCAAGAATTAAGTATAACAATAATGAATCTTATCTCGAACTTGTTTTTTCTTTCTTCATTCGCCTGCTTAGTGGTTTTATATAGTATATAATCATCAAATATATGCATCTTTTTAAAACTTCTTACAAAGTTTTTACAGCAAGCGGTCCTTTTTGAATTCGCATCCTTGGACTATTGATATAATATTATTTTTCTGTTGGTCCATATACTACTTCATCTATGTTTTCATCTTCTATTTTTTGTAGTGCATATCATGGTATGCTTGTATAAACTTGTAAGTGCAGCTACTCATGTGCCTAGTTTCCAAATTGTCTACATCATTGGTGCCATTCAGATCAAACTCCAATATATTTGAGTGCATGCTAGCTTGTCTACCCGTCGTCTCTTCAAAGCAAGCTTGCCTGTATGCTTTGTACAATCGAAGTCGATCGGCCCAAGCAAGGCGTGAAGGTCTACAGTAAACCATAACGACGAAACTTTGTTACTCTCACTAATCTTCTCCTTAAAAAGGTTTTTTATTCAGCATTTTGTAATCATTGTAGATGTAAAAATTTATTATATTTTCTTTATAGATTCAAAAAATAATATCGTCTAGAGCTTATCGGGTTTCTTCCTTGCTTTTTGTTTATGTTTAGTAATAAATAATTCATCTAGCTTCTGTTTAGATTTGGTTTTATGTTTTAACTAGCGGTGTGACCCGCGCATTTGCGTGGGTAGATTTAATATACAATGTTATGTGTGGTGTTGTTTTCCAGCACTTCCTCACAACACATTATCCGATTTGATTCGTGAAGACAATATCTTTGTTTTTCAATTTGGAACACCATTAATATTTATAATATTTTCTATGTTTAATCTTTTAGTAATAATCTCTCGATGTCTTTATCCCCCCAACAAACTTTTCATGGGAGTTGATCTACCAAGAATTAAACCTAACATTATCAAAGACTTCTTGTGGTCGTATGAATGCACCTATCATATTTATTGAATTCCAGTTGTTCATGCATCTTTGGATGATCATTACCTAGATATCCCTCACTTTATGCATCATATTACCAGAAAATTCATACCCCAAAAAAGGAGAACCACGGTTGGATGATTTCCTTTCTGATTTTGTTGATGTTTTCACCAAGAATTAAGTATAACAATAATGAATCTTATCTCGAACTTGTTTTTTCTTTCTTCATTCGCCTGCTTAGTGGTTTTATATAGTATATAATCATCAAATATATGCATCTTTTTAAAACTTCTTACAAAGTTTTTACAGCAAGCGGTCCTTTTTGAATTCGCATCCTTGGACTATTGATATAATATTATTTTTCTGTTGGTCCATATACTACTTCATCTATGTTTTCATCTTCTATTTTTTTGTAGTGCATATCATGGTATGCTTGTATAAACTTGTAAGTGCAGCTACTCATGTGCCTAGTTTCCAAATTGTCTACATCATTGGTGCCATTCAGATCAAACTCCAATATATTTGAGTGCATGCTAGCTTGTCTACCCGTCGTCTCTTCAAAGCAAGCTTGCCTGTATGCTTTGTACAATCGAAGTCGATCGGCCCAAGCAAGGCGTGAAGGTCTACAGTAAACCATAACGACGAAACTTTGCTACTCTCACTAATCTTCTCCTTAAAAAGGTTTTTTATTCAGCATTTTGTAACCATTGTAGATGTAAAAATTTATTATATTTTCTTTATAGATTCAAAAATAACATCGTCTAGAGCTTACCGGGTTTCTTTCTAGCGCAAAAATTAGCATTAAATCACTGCCATGCATATCACATGTGTGCTGCCAGCTTGCCACCCATGGAGGTCAGGCCTCGCTGGAGTTCCAAACACCTCTGTGAAGCCTACGTCTGGCAGCTGAAACCCGTCGAATTCCTTATGAACAATATTCGTGATAAGTCAGTTCTTCTCGCCCCCGACTTCATTATGCAGCATGGAAGCAGCCTTCCGGGTCCAAGTCAAGGCACTGGGCCTCCCCCATCAGGGTAGCATTGAACTGCCTCTGGCAGACGCCCCGCTAATGTGTGTGTGTGTGCCTACGTGCTACGTTGTAATTAAAGTCAGATCCGGAAAAAAACTTCTAAAATTATATTAGACCACATTGAGTGAAAGCTCAGAAACCACACCGGTTTGTATATCCACCAAAAAACTACTCCAGTTGCACTATGTCCATGTCAATGGTCTGGTCAAATTTCTTTGCATGTACCTGTCGGAGCCCGTATCACCGTCCAAAAGAAGATGCTAAAAAAGTAACGGTGACCAATATATATTCATTGGCTGATGTCACTCATTGCATCATCCATCTATTAAGCCATTCCTTTTGTTTATTAATAATATAATATATCCCTAAAAAATTGGACAGATACATAATAATAGATCATAGGTTGGTAATTTTGCTTGTATTCATATTATTTGGCGTTGACATGTAGTATATTTTTATCAACTGGAAAGCCGATTCATAGTTTTATTAAAATTAGAGATTGTTCTTATTACTTTTTTTATATTTTTGTACTGGCTTCTTTTTTTATTGAATACGAATTGTTGTTTTAATATTGTTATATTCCGGATGTGTATTTAGAAAAATAACTGCCCTATATATGCGTATAGACGTGAGAATTTCACGGACATGGGTAGATAGTTCTTCTTAGCAAAAAAACATAGGTATCCTAGCACATCACGATTTGCATTAGTATGTATGCACCTCTATATTCTTGGCAAAAAAACATAACTCTTGTCGGACACCAATTCACGTGTTGAGCGTGTCAACAAAACATATGTATGCACCTCTATATTGTTGTACGTAACTCTTAATTTTTTTTTAGTTTAGCCCTTTTAATTCAGATCACCCATCGAATATCTATATCTATACCTATTATTAAAGCAAGGTGATATTTTTGGTTTCGTCCCGCATTTAATCCTACGTCACGTGAAATACATGAGGTGATACTAATTCATAAACAAGTTTCGTTCCTCGCCTCATCCATATTGGGCCACCTTGTTCCACTGTTGGGCCTTTTCTTAGCGTCCATTAAGTCACGTGAGAAAAATAGCTGATCATGTATGATCAAAGTCAAGACATCCCGGTGTGGTGGCCTCGGCTGCAGCAAGGGGAGGAGCTGCATATGGGGTTGCAGGTGGCGGCGCGCTCCGGGGAAGTCGCCCGTGGCTTCCAGCGCTCGCTCATAGTCGCCACTCCCCAGGCCGGCTATAACAACGTGGCAAATCCGCAAAAAAATAATCCCAAAGGAAGCAACGACTGCTCGGAACATACGGATAAGAGAGATGGAGCGACGAAATAGAACAAGAGCGGTCGAATGGATAAGCTTTGAAGCGTGGCCTCTCTAGAGCGAGTCATACACGTGATGGATGGTGTATGTGTCGGCTGGAACCAACCAACGTTATTTCTATCAGCCGGTTGATTTTCTTAATCCTTTTCCTGTTAAAAAAGAAGGACATGCACAATGCATCTATCTGTTTTTTTCTTTGGGAGAGATGCTCTTGTGTTTGGTCCAAGCCCAAATATTGAAAAGAAACATTAGGAATGAAATATAATCCTAAAAATCAAACAATCTTTAATAAAAAAACAAAAACCTACATAATCAAAAACACTGGATTCAATTCTTTTGATAATTCTACAAAAATCGTTCAAATGAATTATACTGTAGGTTTCCTTCTAGAAAGTTATTTTATGCATCACTCTTCTTTCATCCGATGGTAGTGCATGGCTTAAATATGCACCAATAAATGACACTGGGGTGGCTTCTTCGCATCAACACTTCATGATAAAAAAAGATAATGCAACCCGTAGCAACACACGCGCATATGCACCTTACAGAGACGAGGGTAACCTCAGCGTTTTATCGGAGTTGAATGTGAGTGGCACGTAATGGCACATCAAGCATATTTTGTTTTTTTTTTCGCCCGTTGCATTGCACGGGCATATGTACTAGTTTTTAACCTATGTGGATTAACGTGATGACTTATTTGCTGCCCGGAGATTTCTTTTTTGCTAAAATCATCAGCGATATTAGCATACGCAATTAGATGTATAAAAAATGCGCCTGATTTTTTTTGAGAGGTTTCTTCATGTGACCATATCTTACAATAATACATTAGTTTTATTGGGGTAATAGTCTTTCTGTACAAACCGGACTGCTTTCCGTTTAATATGTTTTTTAAGTCTTCCTCTAGTCATGTACACATACGTGAGATAGTTTAAATATGTGTAGCGTGCCTTTTTTTAGGCAGTGCCTATTTCTTTTTTTCTTTGAAAATAGTGCCTGTTTCTTTTTTGTTTCCTATTCTCTCGTTATGCTTTTTTTCTATTTTCTAAAACTTTTCTCTAGTTATGTACGGACATGAGATTGTTTTTTTTTCTGAAAGCACGTACGTGAGATTATTTGGTATGTGTAGCATGCCTCTTTTCTCCTCTACTATTGTAAAAGAAAAAACGAATCCAAACCTGAATTGGTTGTTGCCTTTTTCCATGTACAGAACACGTGCCTGATGTTTTCTCTTTTTAGTGTAGCACGTACATGATGTTGGCATTGCAACTTCTAGGTGTCCTCCTTACGCACGGTGTGGTTGCACTTTCTCATCGCAGAACCATATACAGGACAGGACATTAGATGGGCACAACTTTATTTTCGGATGTGACAGGTCCAATTGTTCCTACGTAACAATATTTGTATGTAACGTTTATATCTTTTAATCTCAGCCCTTGATATCTAAAATTAGTGGTCAAGATAATTTAATCTATGTGGATCAATATAATGGCTTGTTTGCCTCTTGTCTTAATTATATAATAGATTTGTGTTTGTGCCAAGTAGAACCAATAGGATCTTCTTGGATGATATTTGTTTGATCTTGCTAAAAAAGACAGAAACTTTGTGCTCACGAATATAATTGTTACAATGCACCAGAACGCGATAAAATACTAATTATTTTTTCAGTAGATAAATATACAAATTATCCAGGCTGTCATAGTTTTTTAGAATTTTTGGAGGTCCAGAAGTATTCGAACAAATCAGATTGCTACAGACTGTTCTGTTTTTGACAGATTCTGTTTTTCGTGTGTTGTTTGCTTATTTTGATGAATCTATGGCTACTATCGGGGGGTATGAACTATAGAGAAGTTGGAATACAATAGGTTTAACACGAATATAAATAAAAAATGAGTTCATTACAGCACCTTATGGTGGTGGTTTGTTTTCTTACACTAACGGAGCTCATGAGATTTTCTGTTTAAGTTTTGTGTTGTGAGGTTTTCAAGTTTTTGGGTAAAGATTTTATGGATTATGGAATAAGGAGTGGAAATAGCCTAAGTCTGGGGATGCCCAAGGCACCCCAAGGTAAAATTCAAGGACAACCAAAATCCTAAGCTTGGGGATGCCCCGGAAGGCATCCCCTCTTTCGTCTTCGTCTATCGGTAACTTTATTCGAGGCTATATTTTTATTCACCACATGATATGTGTTTTGCTTGGAGCATCGTGTATGATTTGAGTCTTTTCTTTTTAGTTTACCACAATCATCCTTGCTGTACACACCTTTTGGAAGAGACACACATGAATCGGAATTTGTTAGAATACTCTTTGTGCTTCACTTATATCTTTTGAGCTAGATAAATTTTGCTCTAGTGTTTCACTTATACCTTTTTAGAGCACGGTGGTGATTTTATTTTATAGAAATTATTGATCTCTCATGCTTCACTTATATTATTTTGAGATTCCTTTAGAACAGCATGGTAATTTTCTTTAGCTATAAATTAGTTCTAATATGATAGGCATCCAAGATGGGTATAATAAAAACTTTCATATAGAATGCATTAAATACTATGATAAATTTGATACTTGATAGTTGTTTTGAGATATAAAGGTGGTAATGTTAGAGTCATGCTAGTTGGGTAATTGTGGAATTGACAAATACTTGTGTTGAGGATTGCAAGTCCCGTAGCATGCACGTATGGTAAACGTTGTGTGACAAATTTGAAGCATGCGGTGTTCTTTGATTGCTTTCCTTATGAGTGGCGGTCAGGGACGAGTGATGGTCTTTTCCTACCAATCTATCCCCCTAGGGGCATGCGTAGTAGTACTTTGCTTCGAGGGCTAATAAACTTTTACAATAAGTATATGAGTTCTTTATGACTAATGTGAGTCCATTGATTATACGCACTCTTACCTTTTTGCAATTTGCTAGCCTGTACGGTATCGTGCATTGCCCTTTCTCACCTTGAGAGTTGGTGCAAACTTCGCTGGTGCATCCAAACCCCGTGATACGATACGCTCTATCACACATAAGCCTCCTTATATCTTCCTCAAAACAGCCACCATACCTACCTATCATGGCATTTCAATAGCCATTTCGAGATATATTGCCATGCAAATTTCCACCGTTCCATTTATTATGACACGCTCCATCATTTTCATATTGCTTTGCATGATCATGTAGTTGACATCGTATTTGTGGCAAAGCCACCTTTATAATTCTTTCATACATGTCGCTCTTGATTCATTACATATCCCGGTACATCGCCGGAGGCATTCACATAGAGTCATATTTTGTTCTAAGTGTGGAGTTGTAATTCTTGAGTTGTAAAAAAATAGAAGTGTGATGATTTTCATTATTAGAGCATTGTCCCATGTGAGGAAAGGATGATGGAGACTATGATTCCCCCACAAGTCGGGATGAGACTCTGGACGAAAAAAGAGAGGCCAAAGAAGCCCAAATAAAAAAAGAGGCCAAAGAAGACCAAACAAAAATAAAAAAGAGAGAAAAAGAGAGAAGGGGCAATGTTACTATCCTTTTTCCACACTTGTGCTTCCAAATAGCACCATGATCTTCATGATAGAGAGTTTCTTATTTTGTCACTTTCATATACTAGTAGGAATTTTTCATTATAAAACTTGACTTGTATATTCCAATGATGGGCTTCCTCAAAATGCCCTAGGTCTTCGTGAGCAAGCAAGTTGGATGCACACCCACTTAGTTTCTTTTGATGAGCTTTCATATATTTATAGCTCTAGTGCATCCGTTGCATGGCAATCCCTACTCCTTGCATTGACATCAATTGATGGGCATCTCCATAGCCCGTTGATTAGCCGCGTCAATGTGAGACTTTATCTTTTTTTGTCTTCTCACATAACCTCCATCATCATATGCTATTCCACCCGTAGTTCTATGTCCATGGCTTGTGCTCATGTATTGCGTGAGGGTTGAAAAAGCTGAAGCGCGTTAAAAAGTATGAACCAATTGCTCGGGTTTTCATTGGGGTTGTGCATGATGGGAGCACTTTGTGTGACAAAAATGAAGCATGGCCAAACTATATGATTTTGTAGGGATAAGCTTTCTTTGGCTATGTAATTTTGATAAGACATATAATTGCTTGGTTAGCATGCTTGAAGTATTACTATTTTTATGTCAATATTAAAACTTTGTCTAGAATCTTTTGGATCTAAATATTCATGCCACAATAAAGAGAATTACATTGAAAATTATGTTAGGTAGCATTCCACATCAAAAATCCTGTTTTTATCATTTAGCTACTCGAGGACGAGCCGGAATTAAGCTTGGGGATGCATCATACGTCTCCAACATATCTATAGTTTTTGATTGTTCCATGCTATTATATTATCTGTTTTGCATTTTAATGGGATTTATTATGCTCTTTTATATTATTTTTGGGACTAACCTATTAACCGAAGGCCCAGTGCAAATTGTTGTTTTTTTGCCTATTTCGGTGTTTCACTGAAAAGGAATATCAAACAGAATCCAAACGGAACGAAACCTTCGCGAGGATCTTTTTTGGAACAAAAGCAATCCAACACACTTGAAGTGGAAGTCAAGGAAGCAACGAGGCAGCCATGAGGCAGGAGGGCGCGCCCCCACCCTCGTGGGCCCCTCATAGCTCCACCGACCTACTTCTTTCGCCTATATATACTCGTATACCCTGAAAACATCCAGGGGAGCCACGAAACCAGTTTTCCACCGCCGCAACCTTCTGTACCCATGAGATCCCATCTTGTGGCCTTTTCCGGCGATCTGCCGGAGGGGGATTCGATCACGAAGCGCTTCTACATCAGCACCATAGCCTCTCCGATGATGTGTGAGTAGTTTACCACAGAACTTCGGGTCCATAGTTATTAGATAGATGGCTTCTTCTCTCTCTTTGGATCTCAACACAAAGTTCTCCTCCATCATCTTGGAGATCTATTCGATGTAATTCTTTTTGCGTTGTGTTTGTCGAGATCCGATGAATTGTGGGTTTATGATCGAGATTATCTATGAATAATATTTGATTCTTCTCTGAGTTCTTATATGCATGATTTAATATCTTTGCAAGTCTCTTCGAATTATCGGTTTAGTTTGGCCTACTAGATTGATCTTTCTTGCAATGGGAGAAGTGCTTAGCTTTGGGTTCAATCTTGCGGTGCTCGATCCCACTGACAGAAAGGGAACTGTCGGTGTCAAAACCGACGGATCTCGAGTAGGGGGTCCCGAACTATGCGTCTAGGCAGATGGTAACAGGAGACAAGGGACACAATGTTTTTACCCAGGTTCGCCGGTTTTGACACCGACATTGGTGCTTTAATTGAGAGTTCCTTTGTGCCATCGCCATCAGGAAGGATGCCTCATCCCATCTTTAAAGACGGCACTGTTGCTAAGGGAGCTTTGGCTATTGGCCAAACTCTCCGGCTAGGTGGTTTTCTTATGACCTCCTGTGCGGCCGTTGTGCCGACGATGACTTCTCGGGTCATCAAAAGCAATCTTCACGTCTACTCGGAACTCACCGAGCAGTTAGATCCAATGGAGCTCTCCTCCCTAAACGAGCTCTTGGATCGCATCGCCGCCCTGGGAGTCACTACAGACTACGATCAGATTGGGCCTAAATCCGATCTGAGAGAGATTAACTCTCTCCAGGTCACCCATCACGTTGCAGTGGTGGAGGAACAATGCAGCGACCCTTCATCTATCTTAAGGACTAGCTATGTCCGGATTCCCGATCCCTCCAAGACGGATACCCGCGAAGGGAAGGACGTCACTCAAGCCCTGAACCTAAAGTCAGGCAGCGGGATAGATTCATTGGACAACATCCAAGAATCCAAGCTTCCGAGTTCGGAAACTCCTTGGCCCTTGAGTCTCAGATTGGGTGAGGTTTCGGATTCAATTCCACCCACCCACCCAAACATAAGCGATCTATCCCAAATTAGGCAAGACCCCGAAGAAACAGTACACCATTACTGGGCCAGATTCCTCCTGGTCATGAACAGGATAAGGGACTGCCACGAGGAAGACGCAATTTCATTCTTCTGCAATAATTGCACGGACAAGGGAATCCTCAACGCCATAAGTCGCCGTGAAATTACACACTTCGCCGACTTGGCGTCCATAGTACGAAAGTACTGTGCGATGGAAAGTGCCTGGAAAACCGAAATAAAATTTTGGGACAATCCAGCCCTGAATACAAACCCAGTCCGAAATAAAAGGGTGCATTATTGCTAGACACACGGGTTAAACACCAAAAAGCAAAAAACCCTCTATAGGGCATGGAACCGTACTGGAGGGATGACTCAATGGACCCTGTAAAATTCACAGTACAGAGGGCGCCACACCAACTCATAGCCTTAGACCATGTTGGATACTCCGGTAGGTGGCCAAAAGTGGCGAAGATCTTCTAATCCCAGATGCCACAGAGCACCAGCCAAGGGATACCAGTACGGTATTAACAGTCTTCGAGACTTTTGCATCAAATAATATGCGAAAACGAACACTCCGCAGCCTTGCCGAAGTCTACCACGTGGCGACAATAAACCCATGGAGTGACACGGCTATTACTTTTAATGCCAGTGACGAACCTAAATTCCAAACAGCCCGAGCACCAGCCGCATTGGTCCTTAGTCCAATAGTGGACGACTTTCGACTCACCAAGGTAACGGTGGCAGCAGATTGAACCTCATTTATGAGGAAACCCTTCGAAAAATGGAAATAGACTGGAACCGCATTGAGCGAAGCAGCACAACCTTTAGAGGAATAATCCCTAGTCGGGAAGCGCGCTGTACAGGAAAAATCACACTAGATGTGGTGTTCGGCACGCAGGATAATTACAGGCCCGAAGAGGTCACGTTCCAAGTGGCCCCGTTCAGTAGCAGATACCATGCTCTATTAGGGCGGGAGGCGTTTACAATCTTCCAAGCCATACCCCATTACGGGTACAGGAAGCTCAAAATGCCCGGGCCCAACAGAATCATCACTCTTGCTAGTGATCCGGACATAGCACTCCGCGCCGAAAACAAGACAGCCGCACTGGCCCTCGAGGCACTATCCGAAGCCCTAGCGGCCGAGGAACTGACTGCGCTGCGCTCCACGGTGAACAGGGACAACGTGATAATCGATAAAAGATCCAAGTCCACCTCCTTCAAACCGGCGGACGAAATAGTCAAATTCCAAGTCCATCCAACGGACCCTACAAAAATAGCTTCCATCAGGGCACAATTAAACCTTGAGGTAGACGCCGCACTACGAGAATTCCTACACGAAAACTGGGACATTTTTGCCTGGCACCCTTCAGACATGCCAAGAATCCCACCCAGGCTGGCCGAGCATAGCCTAAATATCCTAAAAGGATTCAAGCCAGTCAAGCAGGCTCTTCGGCGTTTCTCCGAACCTAAGAGACAAGCCATGGGAGAGGAGCTAGCCAAGCTATCGGAGGCCGGATTCATCAGAGATATAAAACATCCGGACTGGCTAGCAAACCTAGTGATGGTACCAAAGAAGGACAAATCCTGGCGCCTGTGCGTCGATTTTAAGGACCTCAACAAGGCTTGCCCAAAGGATCCTTTCCCCCTCCCCCGCATCGATAAAATTATCGACGCTACCGCAGGACACGATTCATTGTGTTTCCTCGACGCATACTCCGGCTATCATCAAATTAAGATGGAAAAGCCAGACCAAGCCGTAACGGCATTCATCACCCCATACGGCCCATTCTGCTTCAACACAATGCCCTTCGGGCTCAAAAAGGCTGGCACAACATATCAGCACATGATTCAGACATGTCTGGCAAACCAGATCGGCAAAACAGTGGAGGCATACATAGATGACGTGGTCATCAAAACCAAGTATGTCGAATCTCTAATAGATGACTTGAGGCTCACATTCGATAACCTCCGAACATATGGCATCAAGCTCATCCCGGAAAAATGCGTTTTCGGTGTACCAGTCGGAAAGCTCTTGGGCTTCATTGTATCCGGTAGAGGAATTGAAGCAAACCTAGCCAAGATCCGAGCTCTGTCACAATTGGATATCCCAAAGGACCTCAAACAAATACAAAAATTGACTGGATATGTGGCGGCTCTAAGTCGCTTTATCTCCCGCTTGGGAGAAAAGGCATTACCCCTTTATCGCCTCCTTCGACGCACCGAACACTTCGAGTGGACGGATGCCGCCACAGCCAGACTTGAAGAAATAAAAGCCATATTGGCAACAAACCTAGTCCTGGCCGCGCCAAACATTGGTGAACCAATGCTATTATACATTGCGGCAACGCATCAGGTTGTAAGCGCAGTGCTCATCGTCGAAAGAGAAACAGACGGACACAAATTCACCCTTCAAAAGCCGGTTTACTATGTGTCCACTGTCCTTACTCCATGCAAGTCACGGTACCCGCATTATCAAAAGATAGCGTACGCGGTATTTATGGCATCCCGGAAGCTGCGACACTACTTTCAAGAGTGTTCAATAACGGTAGCCTCGGAGGTACCACTTAACGATATTATAAACAACCGCGACACGACGGGCCGGATTGCCAAATGGGCCATTGAGCTCCTCCCGTCCGACATAACTTACAAGCCACGGCGAGCTATTAAGTCGCAAGTTTTGGCCGACTTCGTCGCCGAATGGACGGAAGCTGAACTCCCTAAAGAGTACGACACATATTCCAACTGGGTCATGTACTTCGACGGCTCCAAAATGTTGGCCGGTATGGGGGCTGGCGTCGTTTTGACATCCCCAACAGAAGATATAGTTCAATACGTCCTCCAGATAATGTATACGGACTCCAACAACGCAGCCGAATATGAGGCCCTTCTACATGGTCTCCGGATGGCAGTATCCATGGGCATTCAACGCCTAGAGGTGCGCGGGGATTCGAACCTCGCGATATCCCAAATAAATGGAGACTTTGATGCCAAGGATCCGAAAATGGTAGCTTATCGCAACGCCATCCTAAAAATGTCAACTCGGTTTGAGGGGCCCGAATTTCACCATATAGCCCGGGAAAACAATCAGGCAGCAGACGTCCTGGCACGCATCGGCGCAAAACGCGATGCCGTCCCTCCCAACATCTTCTTGGAGAGGTTGTTCAAGCCATTCGTAGTATGGGAAGGGGAACCCGTAAATAACAGCCCGGACCCAACTGCACTGCCCGACACCGAACATTCTGACATAATTGGAGGCTCTGCCAACGAAGTAACATCTTCAGCCCACGTAATAATGGCAGTCATCGCCCCGTGGACAGAACCATTCCTAGCCTACCTAACTAGGCAGGAACTTCCCGAGGACCAAAACGAGGCACGCTGCATAGTGCGGTGATCTAAAGCCTATAAAGTCCATGAGGGAGAGCTCTATAAGAAAAGTACCACCGGAGTCCTTCAAAGGTGCATCTCCGAAGAGGAAGGGCGGAATCTTCTGGCTGAAATTCATGCCGGACTCAGCGGCCACCACGCCGCAGCCCGGGCCCTTGTAAGCAAGGCCTTCCGTACAGGATTCTATTGGCCGACGGCCCGAGCAGACGCTCAGGACTTAGTCCAACGATGCGTTGGTTGCCAGCTTTTTGCTAACCAAAGCCATATGCCACCCACCGCCCTCCAAACTATCCCCATCACCTGGCCCTTCGCGGTCTGGGGGCTTGACATGGTTGGACCCCTTAAAGGAGGAACCCACAAGCAAAAATTCTTACTGGTCATGGTGGATAAGTTCACCAAATGGATTGAGGCCAAGCTTGTTAAGACGGCCGAATCCGGACCGGTGATAGACTTCATATCCGGGGTCGTACACCGTTACGGCGTCCCCCATAGCATCATCACTGATAACGGCACGAACTTTACGGCCGACGAGGTAAAACTCTGGTGCAAAAACATGGGCATCAAGCTCGACTATGCTTCAGTCTATCACCCATAAACTAACGGTCAGGTCGAGCGAGTGAATGGTCTAATCATGAGCGGCATCAAACCCAGATTAGTGCGGTCCCTCAAGGAATCTAACACGCACTGGGTAGAGGAGCTCGACTCCATACTCTGGGGGCTGCGGACCACGCCGAACCGCACTACCGGAGACAGACCATTCTTCATGGTATACGACGCATAGGTGGTTCTGCCCTGCGACATAATTCATGACTCACCACGAGTCCGCATGTACGATGAAAGAGAAGCCGAGCTCGATCGGCAAGATAGTTTGGACGCCTTGGAGGAGGAGCATGATGTGGCAAAAGCCCGAACCGCATTCTATCAACAGCAGGCTCGGAGATACCAAAGCAGAGAAGTACGGGCCGAAAATTACAATGTTGGCGAGTTAGTTCTACACCTGCCGGACAAGAAAAAGGACAAACTCAAGCCCAAGTGGGAAGGTCCCTTCATTATTGACCAAGTCCTGACTGGTGGAGCGTACCGTCTGCGGGATGCATCGGATAATCGACTCGAGCCGAACACATGGAACGCAGCCCGACTCCGAAGATTCTACGCCTAGCACCGGACTCTGTGTTCGTCTCCTTCCTCTGTCCATTTTTTATACACTATCTGTCTTACATTTCTCTCCTTCTACCCTTCTTTTCTCTCACACCCTTCAAGGGCCCAATTGTGCCTTGTTTGCACACAATTGACGCGCTATCCGCGCTCATTATACCTGGGGGCTTCTTTTACAGAAGCTTATTCATACGGGCTTCATGCCCAACACATGTGTTACACTTCCGCATGTACCCTTTATTCACCATTATATGCATCGATATGACTTAAGTTTTGGCCAAGCTGGGTTGCCTGGCTCTTGTATTTATGCCCTGCATTCCCGTTAATTCGGCTAGGGCATAAGGGGAGCACCTCTGCGATTATTACTACCGGGTCAGCCGGATGTGTACCTCAGACTGGGTGAAGCCAAAAGCTAGCGTTCTTAAGGGAATATTCGGTTGGTGAACTAAAGATGATTTCACATCTTTTTACTTATGCGCCCCCAGATGTTTTTTCTGCGTCTCGTTTCGCAGTCCGGACATGCACTTTAGGGCATGCCTCCCAGGGAAAGGAACCCCTAACGGAACTATTCTCCCTGCAAGATGTTTCTTACTAACCATGTAATATAACATAACTAGTTGGGCACTTGTCCGTTAAAGCACTAATGACCCCTACGCCTGGTCTCCATGCATGCCCCGGTTCTTACATAACCGAGAGGGTATTCGGATACACTCCGGACCGTCGGGTCCTGAGGTTGAAGCGAAAAGGTCCGCCACGACAAACGATCTACAATCCGGCTAGAAGGCATTATACATGTCACTTTAAATTACATTGTCAATTTGACTGGTTAAATTCCTCTTCAATACCATCCAACAGGCTGTTTAGTCTATAGTCCTGTTGGGAATACTTTGCATCCAATTCTACTTGGCTGTATACTAAGCTCACAGGGATCTCCTTCCCATCGGGCCCCACAGGTCCGACCTCGGCCATGTGGTTTGGATCAGCCTTTGTGTACCGCATCTTCACCATGGCCCAGGCTTCCCTGGCACCTTGCCGGCAGGCCGATATCTTCCATAATCAGAAGCGCCGCCGCGCTCCCTTCAACTTCTTCGCAAGATCTCCAAGTCCTTCGGGCACGGAGACGGATGGCCACAAAGCCTAGGCGACGCTTTGCATCACCTGCCGAACTCGTTCGTGCAGTTGTGAGAGCTCGGGAAGAAGGTCACCGGTAGAACCGGACATTTCCTCTGCAGGACGACCTGTTAGCATACCTACAGACATAACTCTGTCAGTCGACTTCCTCGCCGAACTCCTTTTTAAAGTTCGTTCAAGCACATACTAAAAATGCCGCGTCGAAGCCGCCGATTCTCCTTCATGGAGTCCGACAGTTGGGCACGAACATCCTTTAGTTCCACGCCCAGCTGGGTGTTGGCATCCAGGAGATCATTCTTCTCCTGCCTCACCTTTGTAAGCACGCTCTCGCTGGCCTTTAGCCGGCGTAGGAGTTGTTGCTTCTCCGGATCTAATCTGGCGCCATATGCAATGGTATTGTCAGATTTGCATACATGCCGCACTTTACATGATACTTATCATTTGAAGCATATCGTACCAGAGGGGGTCTCCTTGGGCTCCCCTGCTGCGGCTAGTGTGGCCTCAAGTTGGGCTTTGCACTCTTCCAGCTCATGGGACAGTTGGCTATTCTTTTCGGTAAGATCCTGCATAAACAAATGATCCTTAAATCAGTTATTCTAACTGTTTCAAGTCTCAGGGGCTACTAGTATATATAATCACCAAATTTTCTCACCAGTATGTCCTTTACATACCGCTCCGTGGCTCTGGCTAGACCATTTTGAGCAGCACGGAGGTACGCATCTCCCGACTTGAAGGCATCCAATGCCTATTGGGAGAAGCAAGCATCGCGAAGAACTGTTCGGAGACACCTATGGTTCATGGCACTCTCCACCTCGGAATTGGTGGCGGACAGCCTGTCCGCATCCTCTGTCGGAGGAGCGTCCGGTGCGCGCCTCGTGTTCACCTCCGCTTCCGGACCCGGCCTTGGAGCCTGGCTCGTACAGGCGCGATTGGCAACCTCTTCGGATATAGTCCGGCGAGCACTCTTTTTCCTAAAGAGAGCACGAGAGTTAGTATGCCTCTGAGAATATATCTTGGAATAAGATGGCGCGCCATACCATTGCTCCGGTGTATCATCCTGGACCACACGTCTTTTTTAGCCTGCTTGGCCTCGCGGCCCCTTGTTGGCTAGTCGCCGCAGGCTTGGTATTTCGCCTTGGGGGCCTCCCCTGCAAAACACCGTCGGTATACGGAAATCAAAAATACAAAAGGACGAATCCTTTTCAAAGTGCGGGGACTTCGGTCTCAGTTTCCTGCGAGGTTGGGAGTAGCCCGGGATAATCGGCCGTAATGGCCACCAAGACATTGCCATTGCTCAATTGATGAAATACCCCATCAATTAGCTCCACAGATATGACCGCGTCCTCCTGGGAGGCCGGGTCGAGGGACCGTTCCAGATCCTCGGGTTGTGGAGGAGGGCTATTTATCTCCCTCATGGCCTTACGCAGCTCCTGCGCAAGATGAAATACTTAACTATGGGAATATGGAACGGATGGGTGAGAAAAGGTATCAACTTACCCAGTCCGGAGGATTGTACATAGAAAATCCGCCCCGTGGATTGACGCGGAGGAACTCCTCCTCTTCTCCCTTGTACAAAGTGGACAAGATCTTTGCTAGAGCGGCAACCGATTCCGGCCCCTTACGGCCGCAGCGGGTGGCGTCGTCCTCCCCGTTGAAATCCCACATGGGGTGGCCTCTATATTGAAGCGGCTGCACTCCCCGCATAATGCATATGGCCATGACCTCGATCATGGTCAGTCCGGATTGAGCCAGCAACTTTATCCGGCTCATCAGGTAACAAACGTCCCTATCGTCTTCCTCCTGGGGGCTCCGTGGACGCCAGCTCAGGCGCTTCTTCAAAGGAGCATTGACGAACTCAGGAAGGCCGATCCGAATAGGATCAGGAAGGGGGACGTCTTCTACGTAAAACCATTCGGAAGGCCAGTCTTCAGACGTCTTCTTTGGGGTTCCAGATAGGTATCCGGTCCAGGCGATGTGCCACACTTCGGCTCCGCCCACTTGATATACTGACCCCTTCTAAGAACAGGGCACAAGGCAAAATAGCTTCTTCCACAGCGCGAAGTGAGCCTCGCGGCCCAAAAACAGCTCGTAAAGGGCTACAAAGCCCACGATTTGCAATATGGAGGCGGGCGTAAGGTTGTGCAACGGGAGGCCATAGAACTCCAGGAGCGCCCAGAGAAACGGATGAATTGGAAATCCGAGCCCTCTTATTAAATGAGGGACAAGGCACACCCGCTGTCCCTTGGAGGGATTGGGAAGGCTCTCCGCCTGCTCCCCGCCATTATAGGTGGCAAGCCCGGCTCGAACCGGGACCATGTATGCTGGGGGAAGAAATCCCTTGGTCTGAAGTGTCACTAGTTTGCTGTGCGGGACGGAACATCTCTCCCAATCTCCAGGCTTGGGGCTGGGGGGCGAGAGGAGGAACTGCGTCAACCGGCCATGATGGAATGGATCTCTGTCGGATGCGCTCCGATGAATGCTCGCTAAGGGAGGATGGTGTGATTTGGATCTGAATCCTCGTCTCTTTAATAGGCAGCTCGTTCACATAGCTAGGGGGTAAATGTAAAAACGCCCTGGCTCTTCTGTTGGGGAACGTAGTAATTTCAAAAAAAAATTCTACGCACACGCAAGATCATGGTGATGCATAGCAACGAGGGGAGAGTATGATCTATGTACCCTTGTAGATCACAACGGAAGCGTTGACACAACGTAGAGGAAGTAGTCGTACGTCTTCTTCCCGATCCGACCGATCCAAGCACCGTTACTCCAGCACCTTCGAGTTCTTAGCACACGTACAGCTTGATGACGATCCCCGGGCTCCGATCCAGCAAAGCTTCGGGGAGGAGTTCCGTCAGCATGACGGCGTGATGACGATCTTGATGTTCTACCGACGCAGGGCTTCGCCTAAGCACTACAACGATATGACCGAGGTGGAATATGGTGGCAGGGGGCACCGCACACGGCTAAGGAACGATCTCAATGATCAATTGTGTGTCTAGAGGTGCCCTCTGCCCCCGTATATAAAGGAGCCAAGGGGGAGGGGTGCGGCCAGCCATAGGGCGCGCCAGGAGGAGTCCTACTCCTACCGGGAGTAGGACTCCCCCTCCAATCCTATTCCAACTAGGACTCCCAAGGGGGAAAGAGAGAGAGGTGGCCGGCCACCTCTCCTAGTCCTAATAGGACTAGGGGAGGGGGGGAGGCGCGCAGCCCTCCATGGCAGCCCCTTTCACCTTTCCACTAAGGCCCAATAAGGCCCATATGGTTCCCGGGGGGTTCCGGTAACCTCCCGGTAATCCGGTAAAATTTCCGATTTCACCCGGAACACTTCCGATATCCAAATATAGGCTTCCAATATATCAATCTTTATGTCTCGACCATTTTGAGACTCCTCGTCATGTCCGTGATCACATCCGGGACTCCGAACAACCTTCGGTACATCAAAATGCATAAACTCATAATAACTATCATCGTAACGTTAAGCGTGCGGACCCTACGGTTCGAGAACAATGTAGACATGACCGAGACACGTCTCCGGTCAATAACCAATAGCGGGACCTGGATGCCCATATTGGCTCCTACATATTCTATGAAGATCTTTATCGGTCAGACCGCATAACAACATACGTTGTTCCCTTTGTCATCGGTATGTTACTTGCCCGAGATTCGATCGTCGGTATCCAATACCTAGTTCAATCTCGTTACCGGCAAGTCTCTTTACTCGTTCTGTAATACATCATCCCGCAACTAACTTATTAGTTGCAATGCTTGCAAGGCTTGTGTGATGTGTATTACCGAGAGGGCCCAGAGATACCTCTCCGACAATCGGAGTGACAAATCCTAATCTCGAAATACGCCAACCCAACATCTACCTTTGGAGACACCCCAAGGATTCAACGGTATATGGATATGGAAAATATAAGATTTCCGATCCTAGCGGGAAAAGGCGGGGAACAGATACCCAATAGGATATAGGATCCTTGGGAGGAACTTTTGGTAATGGCCTTGATCCTCTATGCTATTTTTTATGTGTTCTTAGTTCTATTGAACTTTTTGCATTCTTTTAAACAAGAATCTAATAAACTAGAATTGATTCAGTGGAAAAAAGGAGAGAGAGGAAAGTGTTAAATGGAGAGAGTCGACTAATCAGTGACTTTTAGGATCTTCTTTACATCAGGTAAATCTGTCGGCCCTGTCCGTTTTTTTCTTTAAGTTACGACTCTTTGCTGCTTACTTCTATCAAGCCATAGGGAAAGTCTATGATGAATTTGGAAAACTCATCTCACTCTTACTCTATGGCTCGGACTTAATGGGGGAAGAAAATATCTTCCATAATTTCTTTTTTGTTCAATTCTGGACAAAAAAGAAAAGGAAAAAAGGAATTTATAGGGACAGTGTTACCCCCTATATCCCCTAGTTTATATTGTAGGAATAATAAAACAATTTAGCAGTCTGACACACTTACGTCCTTGCAAAGTAAATAATTATTATTGTAGTCGTAACCGTAGAATAGGATCCTAATCAAAATAAATACATTTGGTTCAGGCGCTATTAGCATGGTAAGAAAAGATTTTTTTACAGACCAGAGGGGCTATCTAAATCCTAAAGTAAAGGCGAGCGATCGAAGTAGAAGTACCAACGGCTCAGTGTCATGAACCTTCTCCATCTGATTCAATAAGGGGGAATTAGCCTTCTTGTCAAATGGCTATCCTTGACAAAGGGTACCATTTATACCATAATCTACAATGTAGCGGGTATAGTTTAGTGGTAAAAGTGTGATTCATTCTATTAATAATTGAATTTGAAATGATATACTTAAGGCATCCTTAAGTTTTTTATTTTTATATTTCAATGAAAACTTTAGTTCTTATAAAGGATTAAATCTTTTTCCTCTCAATAGCATATTGAGGAAGAATATACATTCTGGCGATTTGTATCCAAAGACTAATTTAAATTGCATCCAAAATAAAAATAGGATTATGAGTACAGAGTCGCGAAGCATAATTTTGCATTGGATTAAGTATTCCAATTTTGAAAATATGAGTAAAGGATCTATGGATGAAGATACAAAAAAGTTGATTTCCAATCGTAACTAAATCTTCTTAAAATAAGGAATAAGGAAGCCAAATAGCTAAAAAACGATAGTTTTGGTTTACTAGAACCATCCGCATATTGTTTCAGCTCGGTGGAAACCCAATTCTTTTCCTCAGGATCTCTTGAATGAAATTAGGGAACGAAGTAAGTAGATTAGATGGATTTAGATAGAATTTCTATCTCCTACTCTATAAGGATCATCTAGAAAGCGGAGAGCTTTGGTTCCATTCAAATAGAAAAGCTGACATAGATGTTAAGTCGTGAGAATATCCATAAAGGAGCCGAATGAAATCAAAATTTCATGTTCGGTTTTGAATTAGAGACGTTAAAAATAATCAACCAACGTCGACTATACCCCTAGCCTTCCAAGCTAACGATGCGGGTTCGATTCCCGCTACCCGCTCCATTCTGTATAAAGGGAGTATTCTATTTGTCTAGACATGTTAGAGGCTTGTATTCAAGCCTTTTTTTGTCCACCAGTTTCTGGTACTCCAGAGCGGAGTAGAGCAGTTTGGTAGCTCACGAGGCTCATAACCTTGAGGTCACGGGTTCGATTCCCGTCTCCGCACTTAGCAGTCTGTATAAAAGGACTATTCTATTTCTCTAGATATGTATGGTAGAGGGGCGTATCCAACCCTTTTTTATTCATTAGTTCCCGGCCCTAGAGGGCAAAATTGAGCAGTTTGCGAAGTCACTTGCCTTCAAAAAAAAGAGGCGCAAGGCCTCTCCCTACCCTGCAGAAAATAAAAATGAAACGAAAGGGACAGTCTACCTCTCCCTTCCCTTTAAAAAAAGTTTGCCCGTTGTTTGTCTCAGTTAATACCCAATTTTTCGAGCTGTGTTGGCGAGTTCTATTTCTGCCTCTGGAGCGCCCTCTTTTTTTGAGTGGGATGCAAAGGAAGGGTAAGATAGTAAGGGATACGGCACTAGACTAACACCTAATTAATACTTAATTTAATCACCCATTTATGTTGTGACGTTTGGTAGCACCCAAAGTGTTCCTCCGGCAAACGGCAGTTGCATAATCTCATAGTCATAGGAACATGTATAAGTCATGAAGAAAGCAATAGCAACATACTAAACGATCGGGTGCTAAGCTAATGGAATGGGTCATGTCAATCAGATCATTCATCTAATGATGTGATCCCGTTAATCAAATAACAACTCTTTGTCCATGGTTAGGAAACATAACCATCTTTGATTAACGAGCTAGTCAAGTAGAGGCATACTAGTGACACTCTGTTTGTCTATGTATTCACACATGTATTATGTTTCCGGTTAATACAATTCTAGCATGAATAATAAACATTTATCATGATATAAGGAAATAAATAATAACTTTATTATTGCCTCTAGGGCATATTTCCTTCAGTCTCCCACTTGCACTAGAGTCAATAATCTAGATCACATCACCATGTGATTAACATCGATAGTTCACATCATCATGTGATTAACACCCATAGTTCACATCGCCATGTGACCAACACCCAAAGGGTTTACTAGATTCAGTAATCTAGTTCACATCGCTATGTGATTAACACCCAAAGAGTACTAAGGTGTGATCATGTTTTGCTTGTGAGAGAATCTTAGTCATCGGGTCTGCCACATTCAGATCCACATGTATTTTGCAAATTTCTATGTCAACAATGCTCTATATGGAGCTACTCTAGTTAATTGCTCCCACATTCAATATGTATCTAGACCGAGACTTAGAGTCATCTAGATTAGTGTCAAAACTTGCATCGGCGTAACCCTTTACGACGAACCTTTTTATCACGTCCATAATCGAGAAACATATCCTTATTTCACTAAGGATAATTCTGACCGTTGTCCAGTGATCTACTCCTAGATCACTATTGTACTCCCTTGCCAAATCAGTGCAGGGTATACAATAGATCTGGTATACAGCATGACATACTTTATAGAACCTATGGCCAAGGCATAGGGAATGACTTTCATTCTCTTTCTATCTTCTGCCATGGTCGGGCTTTGAGTCTTACTCAACTTCACACCTTATAATACAGGCAAGAACTCTTTCTTTGACTGCTCCATTTTGAACTACTTCGAAATCTTGTCAAGGTATGTACGCATTGAAAAAACTTATCAAGCGTCTTGATCTATCTCTATAGATCTTGAAGCTCAATATGTAAGCAGCTTCACCGAAGTCTTTCTTTGAAAAACTCCTTTCAAACACTCCTTTATGCTTTACAGAATAATTCTACATTATTTCTGATCAACAATATGTCATTCACATATACTTATCAGAAATGTTGTAGTGCTCCCACTCACTTTCTTGTAAATACAGGCTTCACCGCAAGTCTGTATAAAACTATATGCTTTGATCAACTCATCAAAGCGTATATTCCAACTCCGAGATGCTTGCACCAGTCCACAGATGGATCGCTGGAGCTTGCACATTTTGTTAGCACCTTTCGGATTGACAAAACCTTCTGTTGCATCATATACAACTCTTCTTTAATAAATCCATTAAGGAATGCAGTTTTGCTTATCCATTTGCCAGATTTCATAAAATGCGGCAATTACTAACATGATTCGGATAGACTCAAGCATAGATACGAGTGAGAAGCTCTCATCATAGTCAACACCTTGAACTTGTCGAAAACCCTTTGCGACAAGTCAAGCTTTGTAGACAGTAATATTACCATCAGCGTCAGTCTTCTTCTTGAAGATCCATTTATTCTCAATTGCTTGCCGATCATCGGGCAAGTCAACCAAAGTCCATACTTTGTTCTCATACATGGATCCCATCTCAGATTTCATGGCTTCAAGCCACTTTGCGGAATCTGGGCTCATCATCGCTTCCTCATAGTTCGTAGGTTCGTCATGGTCAAGTAACATGACCTCCAGAACAGGATTACCGTACCACTCTGGTGCGGATCTCACTCTGGTTTACCTACGAGATTCGGTAGTAACTTGATCTGAAGTTACATGATCATCATAATTAGCTTCCTCACTAATTGGTGTAGTAGTCACAAGAACAGATTTTGTGATGAACTACTTTCCAATAAGGGAGAAGGTACAATTACCTTATCAAGTTTTCTACTTTCCTCCCACTCACTTCTTTTGAGAGAAACTCCTTCTCTGGAAAGGATCCATTCTTAGCAACAAATGTCTTGCCTTCGGATCTGTGATAGAAGGTGTACCCAATAGTTTCCTTTGGGTATCCTATGAAGACACACTTCTCCGATTTGGGTTTGAGCTTATCAGGTTGAAACTTTTTCACATAAGCATTGCAACCTCAAACTTTGAAGAAATGACAGCTTAGGTTTCTTGCCAAACCATAGTTCAGATTGCGTCGTCTCAACGGACTTAGATGGTGCCCTTTTAAACGTGAATGTAGCTGTCTCTAATGCATAACCCCAAAACGATAGTGGTAGATCGGTAAGATACATCATAGATTGCACTATATCCAATAAGGCACGTTTATGATGTTCGGACACACCATTATGTTGTGGTGTTCCAGGTGGTGTGAGTAGTGAAACTATTTCACATTGTTTTAACTGAAGACCAAACTCGTAACTCAAATATTTTACCTCTGCGATCATATCGTAGAAACTTTTATTTTCTTGTCACGATGATTTTCCACTTCACTCTGAAATTCTTTGAACTGTTCAAGTGTTTCATACTTATGTTTCATCAAGTAGATATCCCCATATCTGCTCAAATCATCTTGTGAAGGTCAAAAAATAATGATACCTGCTGTAAGCCTTAATATTCATCGGACCACATACATTAGTATGTATGATTTCCAACAAATCTGTTGTTTGCTTCATTGTTCCGGAGAATGGCATTTTAGTCATCTTGCCCATAAGGCATGGTTCGCAAGCATCAAGTGATTCATAATCAAGTGATTCCAAAATCCCATCAGCATGGAGTTTCTTCATGCGCTTTACACCAATATGACCTAAACGGCAGTGCCACAAATAAGTTGCACTATCATTATTAACTTCGCATCTTTTGGTTTCAATATTATGAATATGTGTATTATTAAGATCGAGATCCAATGAACTATTTTCATTGGGTGTGTAACCATATAAAGTTTTATTCATGTAAACAGAACAACAATTTATTCTTTTACTTAAATGAATAACCGTATTACAATAAACATGATCAAATCATATTCATGCTCAACGCAAACACCAAATAACACTTATTTAGGTTCAACACTAATCCCGAAAGTATAGGGAATGTGCGATGATGATCATATCAATCTTGGAACCACTTCCAACACACATCGTCACTTCACCCTTAACTAGTCTCTGTTCATTCTGCAACTCCCGTTTCGAGTTACTACTCTTACCAACTGAACTAGCATCAAATACTAAGGGGTTGCTATAAACACTAGTAAAGTACACATCAATAACATGTATATCAAATATACTTATGTTCACTTTGCCATCCTTCTTATCCGCCAATCACTTGGGGTAGTTCCGCTTCCAGTGACCAGTCCCTTTGCAGTAGAAGCACTTAGTCTCAGGCTTAGGATCAGACTTGGGCTTCTTCACTTGAGCAGCGACTTGCTTGCCGTTCTTCTTGAAGTTCCCCTTCTTCCCTTTGCCCTTTTCTTGAAACTAGTGGTCTTGTCAACCATCAACACTTGATGTTTTTCTTGATTTCTACCTTCGTTGATTTCATCATCACGAAGAGCTTGGGAGTTGTATCCGTTATCCCTTGCATATTATAGTTCATCACGAAGTTCTACTAACTTGGTGATGGTGATTTAGAGAATTCTGTCAATCACTATCTTATCTGGAAGATTAACTCCCACTTGATTCAAGTGATTGTAGTACCCACACAATCTGAGCACATGCTCACTAGTTGAGCGATTCTCCTCCATCTTTTAGCTATAGAACTTGTTGGAGACTTCATATCTCTCAACTCGGGTATTTGCTTGAAATATTAACTTCAACTCCTGGAACATCTCATATGGTCCATGATGTTCAAAACGTCTTTGAAGTCCCGATTCTAAGCCATTAAGCATGGTGCACTAAACTATCAAGTAGTCATCATATTGAGCTAGCCAAACGTTCATAACGTCTGCATCTGCTCCTGCAATAGGTCTGTCACCTAGCGGTGCATCAAGGACATAATTCTTCTGTGCAGCAATGAGGATAAACCTCAGATCACGGATCCAATCCGCATCATTGCTACTAACATCTTTCAACACAATTTTCTCTAGGAACATATCAAAATAAACACAGGGAAGCAACAACGCGAGCTATTGATCTACAACATAATTTGCAAAATACTACCAGGACTAAGTTCATGATAAATTTAAGTTCAATTTAATCATATTACTTAAGAACTCCCACTTAGATAGACATCCCTCTAATCCTCTAAGTGATCACGTGATCCAAATCAACTAAACCATGTCCGATCATCACGTGAGATGGAGTAGTTTCATTGGTGAACATCACTATGTTGATCATATCTACTATATGATTCACGCTCGCCCTTTCGGTCTCCGTGTTCCGAGGCCATATCTGCATATGCTAGGCTCGTCAAGTTTAACCTAAGTATTCTGCGTGTGCAAAAACTGGCTTGCACCCGTTGTAGATGGACGTAGAGCTTATCACACCCGATCATCACGTGGTGTCTGGGCACGACGAACTTTGGCAACGGTGCATACTCAGGGAGAACACTTCTTGATAATTTAGTGAGAGATCATCTTATAATGCTACCGTCAATCAAAGCAAAAATAAGATGTATAAAAGATAAACATCATATGCAATCAAAATATGTGACATGATATGGCCATCATCATCTTGCTTCTTTGATCTCCATCTCCAAGTACTGTCATGATCTCTATCATCACCGGCATGACACCATGATCTCCATCATCTTGATCTATATCAATGTGTCGTCACACGGTCGTCTCGCCAACTATTGCTCTTGCAACTATTGCTATCGCATAGCGATAAAGTAAAGCAATTATTTGGCGCTTGCATCTTATGCAATAAAGAGACAACCATAAGGCTTTTGCCAGTTGCCGATAACTTCAACAAAACATGATCATCTCATACAACAACTTATATCTCATCACGTCTTGACCATATCATATCACAACATGCCCTGCAAAAACAAGTTAGACGTCCTCTACTTTGTTGTTGCAAGTTTTACGTGGCTGCTACGGGCTTAAGCAAGAACCAATCTCACCTACGCATCAAAAACACAACGATAGTTTGTCAAATAGACTCCGTTTTAACCTTCACAAGGACCGGGCGTAGTCACACTCCGTTCAACTAAAGTTGGAGAAACAGTCACCCGCAAGTCACCTTTGTGCAAAGCACGTCGGGGAAACCGGTCTCGCGTAAGCGTACGCGTACTGTCGGTCCGGGCCGCTTCATCCAACAATACCGCCGAACCAAAGTATGACATGCTGGTAGGCAGTATGAGTTATATCGCCCACAACTCACTTGTGTTCTACTCGTGCATATAACATCAAACCATAAAACCAGGCTCTGATACCACTGTTGGGGAACGTAGTAATTTCAAAAAAATTCCTACGCACACGCAAGATCATGGTGATGCATAGCAACGAGGGGAGAGTATGATCTATGTACCCTTGTAGATCGCAACGAAAGCGTTGACACAATGTAGAGGAAGTAGTCGTACGTCTTCTTCCCGATCCGACCGATCCAAGCACTGTTACCCCGGCACCTCCGAGTTCTTAGCACACGTACAGCTCGATGACGATCCCCGGGCTCCGATCCAGCAAAGCTTCGGGGAGGAGTTCCGTCAGCATGACGGCGTGATGACGATCTTGATGTTCTACCGACGCAGGGCTTCGCCTAAGCACTACAACGATATGACCGAGGTGGAATATGGTGGCAGGGGCACCGCACACGGCTAAGGAACGATCTCAATGATCAATTGTGTGTCTAGAGGTGCCCTCTGCCCCCGTATATAAAGGAGCCAAGGGGGAGGGGTGCGGCCAGCCATAGGGCGCGCCAGGAGGAGTCCTACTCCTACCGGGAGTAGGACTCCCCCTCCAATCCTATTCCAACTAGGACTCCCAAGGGGGAAAGAGAGAGAGGTGGCCGGCCACCTCTCCTAGTCCTAATAGGACTAGGGGAGGGGGGAGGCGCGCAGCCCTCCATGGCAGCCCCTTTCACCTTTCCACTAAGGCCCAATAAGGCCCATATGGTTCCCGGGGGGTTCCGGTAACCTCCCGGTAATCCGGTAAAATTTCCGATTTCACCCGGAACACTTCCGATATCCAAATATAGGCTTCCAATATATCAATCTTTATGTCTCGACCATTTCGAGACTCCTCGTCATGTCCGTGATCACATCCGGGACTCCGAACAACCTTCGGTACATCAAAATGCATAAACTCATAATAACTGTGATCGTAACGTTAAGCGTGCGGACCCTACGGTTCGAGAACAATGTAGACATGACCGAGACACGTCTCCGGTCAATAACCAATAGCAGGACCTGGATGCCCATATTGGCTCCTACATATTCTACGAAGATCTTTATCAGTCAGACCGCATAACAACATACGTTGTTCCCTTTGTCATCGGTATGTTACTTGCCCGAGATTCGATCGTCGGTATCCAATACCTAGTTCAATCTCGTTACCGGCAAGTCTCTTTACTCGTTCTGTAATACATCATCCCGCAACTAACTTATTAGTTTCAATGCTTGCAAGGCTTATGTGATGTGTATTACCGAGAGGGCCCAGAGATACCTCTCCGACAATCGAAGTGACAAATCCTAATCTCGAAATACGCCAACCCAACATCTACCTTTGGAGACACCTGTAATGCTCCTTTATAATCACCCATTTACGTTGTGACGTTTGGTAGCACCCAAAGTGTTCCCCCGGCAAACGGGAGTTGCATAATCTCATAGTCATAGGAACATGTATAAGTCATGAAGAAAGCAATAGCAACATACTAAACGATCGGGTGCTAAGCTAATGGAATGGGTCATGTCAATCAGATCATTCATCTAATGATGTGATCCTGTTAATCAAATAACAACTCTTTGTCCATGGTTAGGAAACATAACCATCTTTGATTAATGAGCTAGTCAAGTAGAGGCATACTAGTGACACTCTGTTTGTCTATGTATTCACACATGTATTATGTTTCTGGTTAATACAATTCTAGCATGAATAATAAACATTTATCATGATATAAGGAAATAAATAATAACTTTATTATTGCCTCTAGGGCATATTTCCTTCATCTTCCTATTCGCTCAACGCATGGAAAGAGGCCATTATTGGGCGTGGAAGCCAAGGACTGCAACATTCACAAGAAGCCGGACACTATCTAACAGGTACACTGAATTTGGGGAAGAACCCGCCTTGCAATGCCGAAGACAATCTGCGCGTCGGACTCATCGTCATTGAAGCCTAGTTCGGGGGCTACTGAGGGAGTCCTGGATTAGGGGGTGTCCGGATAGCCGGACTATGACCTCTGGCCGGACTGTTGGACTATGAAGATACAAGATTGAAGACTTCGTCCCGTGTTCGGATTGGACTTTCCTTGGCGTGGAAGGCAAGTTTGGCAATACGGATATGTAGATCTCCTCCCATTGTAACCGACTCTGTGTAACCCTAGACCTCTCCAGTGCCTATATAAACCGGAGGGTTTTAGTCCGTAGGACGAACAACAATCATACCATAGGCTAGCTTCTAGGGTTTAGCCTCTCTGATCTCGTGGTAGATCCACTCTTGTACTACCCATATCATCAATATTAATCAAGCAGGAGTAGGGTTTTACCTCCATCGAGAGGGCCCGAACCTGGGTAAAAACATCGTGTCCCTTGTCTCCTGTTACCATCCGCATAGACGCACAGTTCGGGACCCCCTACCCGAGATCTGCCGGTTTTGACACCGACAGGAACCGACACGTGTTGTATTGTTTCCATCGAGGATAAAAAGATGGGGTTTATATCATATTGCTTGACTTTATCCCTCTACATCATGTCATCTTGCCTAATGAGTTACTCTGTTCTTACGAACTTAAAACTCTAGATGTATGCTGGATAGCGGTCGATGCGAGGAGTAATAGTAGTAGATGCAGAATCATTTCGGTCTACTTGTCACGGACGTGGTGCCTATGTTCATGATCATGCCTAGATATTCTCATAACTATGTGCTTTTCTATCAATTGCTTGGTAGTGATTTGTTCACCCACCGTAATATTTGCTATCTTGAGAGAAGCCACTAGTGAAACCTATAGCCCCCGGGTCTATTTTACATCATATTAGTTTCCCGTCAACTAGCTATTTCTATCGCCGTTTATTTTGCAATCTTTACTTTTCAATCTATACAACAAAAATACTAAAAATATTTATCTTATTATCTTTATCAGATCTCACTTTTGCATGTGGCCGTGAAGGGAGTGAGAACCCCTTTATCGCGTTGGTTGCAAGGTTCTTGATTGTTTGTGCAGGTACTAGGCGATTTGCGTGTAGTCTCCTACTGGGTTGATACCTTGGTTCTAAAAAACTGAGGGAAATACTTACGCTACTTTGCTGCATCACCCTTTCCTCTTCAAGGGAAAACCAACGCATGCTCAAGAGGTAGCAATGGCAGCTAGAACTACGTCGGTATTTCCCCGGAGAGGGAGGGATGATGTAGCACAGCGATGGTAGAGTATTTCCCTCAGTTATGAAACCAAGGTATCGAACCAGTAGGAGAACCAAGCAACACAACATAAACAGCACCTACACACAAATAACAACACCTCGCAACTCGACGTGTTAAAGGGGTTGCCAAACCCTTTCGGGTAACGGCGCCAGAAATTGGCAAGCGGGCGTGAGATAAATTGTAGTAGATTGATAGATCGAATGCCAAATAAAATAAATAAAGATAAAATGCAGCAAGGTATTTTTGTATTTTTTGGTTTCATTGATCTGAATAAAAATGCAAAGGAAAAGTAGATCGCAAGGAAAATATATGAGAAATAAGACCCGGGGGCCGTAGGTTTCACTAGTGGATTCTCTCGAGAAAAATAGCAAATGGTGGGTAAACAAATTACTGTTGGGCAATTGATAGAACTTCAAATAATTATGACGATATCCAGGCATTGATCATTACATAGGCATCACGTCCAAGATTAGTAGACCGACTCCTACCTGCATCTACTACTATTACTCCACACATCGACCGCTATCCAGCATGCATCTAGTGTATTAAGTTCATGGAAAAACATAGTAATGCAATAAGAACGATGACATGATGTAGAAAAGATTCGTTTATCTATATGGCGTAGATATAGATCTCGTATTTTTATCCTTAGTTGCAATGATACATACGTGTCGGTTCCCCTTCTGTCACTGGGATCAAGCACCGTAAGATCGAACCCACTACCGGGCACCTCTTCCCATTGCAAGATAAATAGATCAAGTTGGCTAAACAGAACCCAAATATCGGAGAAGAAATACGAGGCTATAAGAGATCATGCATATAAGAGATCAAAGAAACTCAAATCACTTTCATGGATATAAAAAGATATGACTGATCATAAACTCAAAGTTCATCAGATCCCAACAAACACACCGCAAAAGAGTTACATCATATGGATCTCCAAGAGACTATTGTATTGAGAATTCAGCGAGAGAGAGAAAGCCATCTAACTACTAACTATGAACCCGAAGGTCTACAAAGAACTACTCACGCAACATCGGAGATGCACCAATGGAGGTGGTGAACCCTGATACGTCTCCATCGTATATACTTTTCCAAACACTTTTGCCCTTGTTTTCGACTCTAACTTGCATGATTTGAATGGAACTAACCTGGACTGACGCTGTTTTCAGCAGAATTGCCATGGTGTTATTTTTTTGCAGCAAAAAAAGTTCTCGGAATGACCTGAAACTTCATGGAGAATATTTTTGGAATATATAAAAATACTGGCGAAAGAATCAAGACCAGGGGGCCCACACCCTGCCATGAGGGTGGGGGCGCGCTACCCCCCTGGGCGCGCCCCCCTGCCTCGTGGGCCCCCTGGTGCTCCACCGACCTCAACTCCAACTCTATATATTCATGTTCGGGGAGAAAAAAATCAGAGAGAAGGATTCATCGTGTTTTACGATACGGAGCCACCGCCAAGCCCTAATCTCTCTTGGGAGGGTTGATCGGGAGTCTGTTCGGGGCTCCGGAGAGGGGAATCCATCGCCATCGTCATCATCAACCTTCCTCCATCACCAATTTCATGATGCTCAACGCCATGCATGAGTAATTCCATCGTAGGCTTGTTGGACGGTGATGGGTTGGATGAGATTTACCACGTAATCGAGTTAGTTTTGTTAGGTTTGATCCCTGGTATCCATTATGTTCTGAGATTGATGTTGCTATGACTTTGCAATGTTCATGCTTGTCACTAGGGCCCGAGTGCCATGATTTCAGATCTGAACCTATTATGTTTTCATGAATATATGTGAGTTCTTGATCCTATCTTGCAAGTCTATAGTCACCTATTATGTGTTATGATCCGTTAATCCCGAAGTGACAATAATCAGGATACTTACCGGTGATGACCGTAGTTTGAGGAGTTCATGTAGTCACTAAGTGTTAATGCTTTGGTCCGGTACTCTATTAAAAGGACGCCTTAATGTCCCTTAGTTTACATTAGGACCCCGCTGCCATGGGAGGGTAGGACAAAAGATGTCATCCAAGTTCTTTTCCATAAGCACGTATGACTATATTTGGAATACATGCCTACATTACATTGATGAACTAGAGCTAGTTCTGTGTCACCCTATGTTATAACTATTGCATGAGGAATCGCATCCGACATAATTCTCCATCACCAATGCAATGCCTACGAGCTTTTTACATATTGCTCTTTGCTTAGTTACTTTACCGTTGCCACTAATAAAATTACTACAAAACTACTACTGTTACTTTTGCCACTGTTACCGTTACTTCCATACTACTTTGCTACTAAATACTTTGCTGTAGATATTAAGTTATCCAGGTGTGGTTGAATTGACAACTCAGCTGCTAATACTTGAGAATATTCTTTGGCTCCCCTTGTGTCGAATCAATAAATTTGGGTTGAATACTCTACCCTCAAAAACTGTTGCGATCCCCTACTTGTGGGTTATCAAGACTATTTTCTGGCGCTGTTGCCGGGGAGCATAGCTCTATTCTTTGAGTCACTTGGGATTTATATCTATTGATCACTATGAGGAACTTGAAAGACAAAAGAACTAAGATTTTTCCCTCAACTACGAGGGGAGGTAAGGAACGGCCATCTAGCTCTACACTTGATTCACCTTCTGTTTTGAGTAAGCTTGCGACGCCTAAACCTGCTTCTGCTATTAATTCTGATATGTCGCATGTTATTGATGATGCCACTTCTACTATACATGATACTTATGATGAAACTACTTCTATGCTTGATACTACTGTGCCATTAGGTGAATTTCTTGATGAACAACTTGCTAGGGCTAGAGAGAATGAAATTATTGAAACTGATAATATTGATGAAAGTGATGATGAAGATTCTCCCCCTAGATATGAATTGCCTGTCGTGCCTGAGGGTTATGTTATGGATGAAGAAACTGCTAGAGACTTTCTTGCTTGCAATGATAGATATGATCTTAAGAAAATATTTGTTAAGCTGAAAGAAAAATCTTTGAATGCTAGAATGAAATATGACCCTGCTTTTGCTACTTCACCTATATGTGTTACTGATAAGGATTATGATTTCTCTGTCGATCCTGAGATAATTACTTTGGTCGAATCTGCTCCTTTTTATGGCTATGAATCTGAAACTGTTGTGGCACATCTTACTAAATTAAATGATATAGCCACCCTATTCACTAATGATGAGAAAGCTCGCTACTACTATATCCTTAAATTATTTCCGTTCTCATTAAAGGGTGATGCTAAAATATGGTTTAATTCTCTTGATCCTGGTTGTGTGTGTAGTCCCCAGGATATGATTTATTACTTCTCTGCTAAATATTTCCCCGCTAATAAGAAACAAGCTGCCTTAAGGAAAATATATAATTTTGTGCAAATTGAAGAAGAGAGTCTCCCACAAGCTTGTGGGAGGCTTCTCCGATTACCTAATGCTTTTCCTGAGCATCCTCTCAAGAAAAATGAAATACTTGTATCTTTTATAATGGACTAACCAATGCTTCCAGAGACTACCTGGATAGTTCACTACTAGGAAAAGGCCTACTAATGGCGCACCAGTTTTGCCTACTAATGGCGCACTACTGGTGCGCCATTAGTATCACGCCACTAGTATTTTTTACTAATGGCGCACCACTGGTGCGCCATTAGTATCTGGTATACTAATGGTGCACCACACAGTGTGCCATTAGTATAGAACACCATGCGCCATTAGTATGCCTCCCAGGGGGCCATATTTAACCATGTGCTTTGGCATACTAATGGCGCACTGTGGGGTGATGCGCCATTACACTAGTGCAGAACCGGGCAATAGCACCGGTTCGTAAGGCCCTTTAGTGCCGGTTCGGTAACCGGCACTAAAGTGTGGGCACTAAAGGCACCCCCCCCCCTTTAGTACCGGTTCAGCATGAACCGGTGCTAAAGGGCAATCACGTGGCACGAGCCAGGCCACGGGTGCGGTAGATCATTAGTACCGGTTGGTAACACCAACCGGTACTAAATGTTTGTGGGTTTTGGTTTTATTTTTTATTTTTCCTTTAAATTTGTGTTATCAATTTAATTTAGGATTGTTTTACGTTATAATGAGTTGTTATACTTGATATGGATATGGATATGGCATATATATACTTGAGCACTTAGCTAGGATCCATCTAGTTCAAACTAATTTGCGGTTTCTTTCATAAATGATATATATAATAACTAATCATCATCACATATTAATATAGAAATAAACTCTTGCATCATATCATCACCAACAACAGTATATACACTAGCTAGCTAAAAATCATTGTAGTCATCATTACCACTATTTATCACATCATAGTCATTACCACTATCTAATCACCACCAACACTAGCTTAAAGAAGAAACATTCACTTGTAACAGAAGCAAAGATATCATCGAGTTCAACATCGTCATGATATTATAAGCGTTCACAAGCAAATCACTATTTGAGATTAATTAAGTTCAGGACCAGAATACGAACATGAGAGTACATGTACTAATTAAGAGCATGAACTAGCTAAATCACTCCTGCTGCTCCCTCTCAGGTAAAATAGCATAGAACATGTATAGCTCTCCTGATTCATCATATTGGAGCATGCAGATGAATCTGTCTCCTAATCGTGGGTTGCGCTTGTCCTTGCTGCCCCCTAGTACTTCTCTGCGATCGTTAACAATTTTGCTCCAATCTTTCACTATTAAGCATTCATCGCTTTCAGAAATCCTGAATGCACTCATGTGCAATGTAGGATATCTTGGTCGTAAGCTAACCATTGACATGCGACCTTTTGTCTCGATCCACTAAGGCACAACTGTCATCGGGAGCCCCTGTTGAAGAACATCGTATAATAATTAATATACTTAGCAATGAAAGTTTAGCTTCAAAAATAATGTATGCAAAAGATGCACTAAGGACAAATAGTAAAAATATTACCATCTTTCCATTATAGATGTGACCGTAGTTCAATACGATCACTATTGGTCGCACATTTTGAGTACTAACATTTCTAAGTGCAGGAAGAAAATTTGTCTTGACAGTATGAAGATCCTCAAGCCATGAAACATAATGACTTATCTCCTCGCAGTTTAGTTCAGCCCCGGGACAGTAGTAGGTCCTGTCTACCAAGCGCCGGACATGTTTGCTTGAACCGAAATAAGCTGACAATAGAAATTAGTTGTCAACTATTTTTGAATAAACAATATCAAAGACATAAACATGGTTGAGAAAAACTCACATAATGGTAGAACTGGAGGCGTCTGCACATCGACCCAGATGTCTCTATTACCTTCAATATCATCTTCCGGACGAATATCAAAGGTGATAACCATATCAGGCTCAAATGCATAAGCCTTGCATAGTGTTTGCCAAGTTCTGTATTCAAAATGGGTGTATGTGTCTGCATTGTATAATTTGATGTTGAAAGTATATCCATGCTCGGTCTTCAAGTAAACTCTCTTTACCTCCATATCATTCATCGCACTGAAACCTATCTTATCCAAGACAAAAATTCGAGCATCGCAGGGGATGCGCTAGTAGAATAGTGAAAATTTAAAATTATAAGTTTAAGCAAATGAAGCATAAGTCATGCTTTATTACGAAAAAATACTTGTCGTTGTGACTTACTGTATCCACTTCGAATGTCTCATCCAACTTGATACTGAAGCGCCTATTATCAACAAGGAAATTTCTGTCGCACATGCCGCGTTGGTCTTCACAGTGTTCGCACATAATGAAATCTTTTTCATCGTCAGACGACATGTCCTATGTTCATATAGGTGAAACATTAAACACTTACTATCTAACATTAATTAATATCTAACTAATTCTAATATTCATCTAATATTTGACATTAATATCTAACATATATTTCTATGTAATTCATCTAACATTTGACATTAATCTAACATTTATATAAACTAAAAATATATAAAAAAAATTAAAAAAACAGAAAAAATAAACTAGTTAAGTTCTATATATAGGTGAAACATTACTATTTCTATTATTTCAACTAATTCAACTAGGTCTATTAATTCAACAAGTTCTATTAATTAATTCAACTAATTAATTCAACTAAGCATTTACTAAGAATAAACTAACATTTGACATTAATCTAACATTTATATGAACTAAAAATATATAAAAAATTAAATAAACAGAAAAACTCATTAACAAATAATATTTTAACTAGATCATCAAATCTCAGATACCTAAATTTTCTTACTAAAAATAAACTAGTTCGATTATTTTCTTACTAAAAATAAATTAGTTATATTAATTATTCAACTAGTTCAAATCTCATATACCTAATTAATATCTAGCTATATTCATCTCTAACAATTGACATTAATCTAACATTCGATCATCTAATTATCTTTCTAAAAAATAGATAACAGAAAATATAAGTAAAAAAATGTGTATGTGTGTGTGTATGTGTGTGTATGTGTGTGTGTACTGCGTGTATACGTACGTGTGTGTGTGTGCAGTACGCCGCGCCCCGTACGTACGAGCGGGGGCGCCGGCGTGTAGGGCGGGGGCGCGCGGCGGCGTACGTATGGGCCGGCCGGGGTGTGCGGGTGCGAGGAGAGAGACGTACGGGCGACGCCGCGGCGACGACGACAGACGGCGACGGCGTTCGGGGCAGCGGCGCGAGACGACGACGACAACGGGCGGCGGCGGGGGACAGCGACGACAACGACGGATGACGGGCGACGGGTAGCGACACGACGGGATCGAGCGGCGCGGTTGGAGATGAAGTGGGGGATGAAACTAAAATTTTGGTAACTGCTATATATATATAGGATGGGCCTTTAGTACCTGTTGATGGCTCCAACCGGTACTAAAGGCCTATTTTCGCCAGGCCAAGCGGCGGGAAACGAAGGCCTTTAGTACCAGTTGGTGGCTCCAACCTGTACTAAAGGTCACCCTTTAGTACCGGTTGGAGCCACCAACCGGTACTAAAGGTGGTGCGCTGCCTGCACAAAGTTTAGTCCCACCTCGCCGGGCGAAAGGCAGCCGCACTGGTTTATAAACCCAGCCGCGGTTGCCCTTTCAAACTCCTCTATATGCAGGCTTCTGGGCCTAACTACGGCGCGCTGCCCTGTGAGTCTGCTGGGCCTTGTGGGCCTGAAATTGCACGCTCGTGGTCTAGCAGGCCCACAGGACAGCGCCCCAAATTTTTTGATATAGTTTTTTTCATTTCTGCTTTATTTTTTCTTCTATTCATTTCTAAGTAGTTTTTTTATTTTCTGCTATATTTATTTTCTTCTATTTATTTCTGAGTAGTTTTTTATATAGTTTTTTCTTTTCTACTATAGGTTTTTTCTTTTCTGCTATTTTTTCTTTTCTCCATTATTTATTTTCTTCTATTCATTTATTTTTATATACCATGCCTTTCGGTGTAACAGATGAGTTTTCGTCTGAAACCGGCCGTGATACTTTGAAAGAGATTGTCCAGTTTGTACACGAATTGCATCTAGTTTTTGCCATAACAGAAGAAATCCGAAGTTGTAATAAGTTATTAAAAATAAAAAAGAGGTGCAATGCTCGTTAATTAGCTTCAAGCCTTTCGGAATAGTGTAAACTGCACTGCACATAGCTCCGTGCAGTCTACCATATTCCTCAAGGCTTGAAGCTAAGCAACGTGAGCATTGAGCCTCTTCTTCATCGTCTTTGCACTCAGGGCTTATAAACCGCTCCTAGTCCCTCTCTCTTGGCGAGGTGGGACTAAAAAACAGCTTACTAAGAAACTGTAGTGCTGGTCACCCTTTAGTACCGGTTGGAGCCACCAACCGGTACTAAAGGTGGTGCGCTGCCTGCACAAAGTTTAGTGTCATTTAGCTCAAAACTAATCATTAAATGCATAAAAAATATCAAATGAAGGCAGAAATGGTTGAAAGATGATGGGGTCACTTTGAATGGTGCATACTGAATGCACAAAAAGTCTGGAGTTGTAATAAGTTTAAAAAAATGAAATTCCTTTGTAACAGATGAGTTTAATTTCGTCAGAAACCCGAATATTTCGAAAGAGATTGTCCAGTTGGTAAACCAAGTGCATCCAGTTTTTGCCGTAATCCTCTCTACTTATTTGAACAATATATGTGGGTGAAATGATGATACCATGCCAAGTTTCAACTTTTTCAGAGTTCATTTGTAGTGCTTTTCAATTTACAGGTCATTTAGTTCTCAAAACAAATCATTAAATGCATGAAAAATAGCAAATGAAGGCAGAAATGGTTGAAAGTTGATGGCGTCGCTTTGAATGGTGCATACTGAACGCAAAAAATATAGAGAATTTAGATCATGATCTTATATTTCTTTATAGTCTGAATTGTCACCATGATCTTATACATCAAAAATACTTTGATCATCAATGATCTTTTTGTGTACAATCTGAATTGTCAATATGAGTCCTCAACAATTTATAAACCGGTGAAGACTCATATTGCGGCCACAAATTCTACACATAGAGTTCAATGAAGACCAAGTGCTTGTGATAGTTTGAGAATAAACATATTTATGGTGGTAAAAGCCTTGTTAGGGGAGCGAGGTGGGACTAAAAACATCTTGCCATAACCTCATTAGTATCGGTTCATGGTACGAACCGGCACTAAATGGTGATGGTGGGGCAATAGCCTGGCCGCAGGCTGCCACAGCCTCAATAGTACCGTTTCATGGCATGAACCGGTACTAAAGGTTCGCCATGAACCAGTACTATTGATCACATTAGTGCCGGTTTTTACAAACCGGCACTAATGTGCTTCACATTTGACCCTTTTTCTACTAGTGTTAGTATCCTTTGGCATACTAATGCCGCACTCTATAGTGATGCGCCATTAGTATCCATTGGCATACTAATGGCGCACCTTGAGGTGATGCGCCATTAGTATGAATATTAGGTTTTATTTTTTTTACTTTTTTGATTTTTGCACAGGTTACAAAATATATTATTGGAAAGAATATAGACAGCAGCACACAGCATCAGCAGATTCATCGAATACAATAGAAGATTAGTCTCCGAATACAATTCATCATATTAGTCTCCGAATTCAAAAGACCAAACAAAGATAAAACATTACAAGTCTCGAGACCGCGATGAGCATCTAAACTACCATCACATAGAAGAGAGCTACGGTCATCACGATGAGCATCATCGCGATGAAACTGTTCTTCATCCGGTTCCTCCAACGCTCCCTCCTCTCTCCCGCTAGATAGCGGGCGTTTCTAGATTCCGCCTCCGCCCTAGTGGTGTACCCTTTGTAACTGTTACCGCTGAGACGGTGAACCTGTCTCCGACACTCCTCCCAGTCGTCGTAGACTCCAGGAACCTTACCCTTGTACACGACATACGACGGCATCTCTAAGCAATATATAAGTATGCAACAAAAGGATTGGAAGAGAAAAGCAAGACATTAATAGCACGATTCATGGTCCTACTAATAAATAGCATCGATTACATCTAAGTTGAATGACTGTCCAAACCAAAGAGACATACAATTCATTAAAGTTTAATTACAACATGAGCCAATCAATGTTTCAGAACTACACATAGCATCACTATTTTCGACTCGACTCATGAGACAGGAGCGTGGATGAAGCCGCCGTCGGTCGTGATGGTCATGAAATCGCGGGCGTTGTCAGCCTGCATTTGTATCGTTGTGTCTATCTCACTATTAGACGGTTGATATCTAAGGTAGAACTGCCCCGAGGTATGAAGGACATCTTGATGGATGATGTCGGCAAACTCCGACTGGATGCGAAAGAATTCTTGTCTTATGTCTGCGTCCTGGATTGCCGACAAGCTCGCGGCCCAATCTTTGAGATTATCTGGTAGCAGAAGGTGATGATTGTCCCTTACGATCGCCTGCATGTGATGGAGGTCGTAGTAGGCATCCTTCTGACCGCCAGGCGGCTGCTTGACGCAGCAGAACATCGTATTGTGGGCGAACACGTTCTTGCCGTACTTACGAACTGCCCTGGTGAAGATGCCTCCAGATTTGGCGTAGCCGGGGAGAACATCATCAAGAACTTTCTTGATATTTGTGTAGTCTATCTTGGAGTCACGGTTCGGGTCGAAATACGTGGCCATGGAATATTTCGGGCTTAAGAGGATGAGTGTGCAATGTGTGTCACTGCACAGAACACGGAATGTTAGAAAAAAAAGAATGATCGAAATCTAAGAAATCATTTGTTACGGGGCGGTTAAGGGATGACTTACTCGGGAAAGTAAGCCACAAGGAAGTTATCCTTATCTGGGTTTGCCAGAATGACACCTTCGAGGTGTGAACTCGCGACTTGGAGGTCCCCAGCGCTGCTCAACAGCTTGGCACGCATGTAGAAGGGGTCGACTATCACAATGTCCGGGTTCTTGTCTCTAATGATCCGCATCTCCATACTAAGCGAAAACAGCCGAACGAAGGTGTAGTGCAGCGGATGAAGGTTAAACATAGCAAAGATGTCATCAAACCACAGGACGATCGTACCCCCGATGTCGCCATCCACAAAGCCCTTGCCCTCTGGCACCTTGGCCACAAAAACCGGGTATGCCAGATCGTTCTCTCTGAGACTCCGCTTCTCCAAAGAAAGAACACTATCGTGCAGACTGCGCATAGCACCGGTTGCAGCATTGAGCATATTTGTCGGTAGCATCTCCCTACCCGCCACATGCACCCTCCTCAAGATATCCTTAGGTGAAGGTGGCCCGTCCTGGGCATGGATCGTACTCGGTGCTGGCTGGCTCGCACCGGCGCCCTTTTTAGTCTTCCGTTTCCAGCTCTTCTTCTTGATCTGCTATAATGGGACCGAGTTCTGCTCACAGACCGCCTTCTTGAGCGTGTTGGGGCTGATAATATTTCGCACCTCAGCTATTTGAGGCTCGGTGAAGGCGGCAGCTGGAGGCATCTCCTAAGAAGTGAACGCCAGACGACGCCTGTTGCAACTGGGTTTCTCCGCCGTACCAGCTAGATCGCGGTCGTCTTGGTTGGGTTCTTGAGAAGGAGGCCCGCAGAACTCGTCACCGTACCCATGTTCTGCAAAGTACTTATCGACGTTGGTAAATGTACCGTCGTTGTCGTCGTCGTCATCCGGATCCTGTGCCATATGCATGTCCGGATCCTATGCCATAGGGATGTCCGGCATGTCTGGTAGCGTTGCGGCATTCTTGCCATGGCTTGGCGCCAGCACGACTGGCGGTCTTGTCTATGGGGTGGTGTCCCCCGCCCCCAAACGAATCTGGCTCTTCGGCCAAAGCAGGGGCCAGCTTACGCAGGCGCTGAGGGTCATCTCATCTTCTTCATCGGCCCCAGCGGATCGAATCGGAGGTAGCAGCTCATTGCAGCCTGGCAGCACCCAAACCACTTCAACCCTATACACCGTGGGTGGCATCGAATTACCGTGGAACACGGGGTTGCCCGGTTGAACGATTCTGCCCTTGGCGACATCGACCAACTCGTCGCGCACGAAGTGCAGGAGAGTGCAAGGAACGTCGGCGGCGCCCTGCGAAAACATGTAGGGCGTCAGGGATGCCCATTCAAAGGCAAGGAGATGAAGTCATCGGCCGAGAGGCTTAGTTACGGTGATGCCATCGAGCTCAGCTAATGCCGAGACACCGCCAACGGCGGGCGTGCAACTGACGGAGGGGCCGCTTGCTGGTGAGGTGCCGGCCGGCGTACACCCGGGTGCATTAAGCTCAAATGCCCATGCCGGCGCCGGAGACACGAATACCGCCTCCGCCGCAGACACCAATGGCACCGCCTGCTCGCTGTGCGAGTTGCTGGCCATGAAGCTAGGAACCGGGGGAGGCCCCTGTTGGCTGCCCGCAATCCACGTCGCCAGCCCATGAATCAACATAGGCGCCATGGCGTTGAGCTTCATTCCCAGTTGTTGTTCCACTTGCTCTTGGACAAGCTCCGGAATCCGCACCACTTGTGCCTTGAGTGCTTCAACCTCGCGCGACTGGCTTTCCGAGCTGGTCTTTTTCTCCTTTCGCCCACCAGCGGTATAGTATGACGACCATTTTGAGGACAAGCCTTTGCCGGTCACATGACCAGCTGACGTCGGCTTACTGAGCTTATCCTTGTTTTTCATTACGTTCAACGCCCTATTCAAAGGGGTGTCAAAAGGGGAGCTCTGAGACGACCCCACGCTACTGCTTTCTTTGTCCTGCGGAAGGAACATGAACCATTTAGAAATATTGGGGATTAATTAGAATGCAACCATATGGAGCTAATTACGCGGGGGTGTATTCCTTACCAGAACAAGCTCAAGCTCCTTGGTCTTCGGATCCGTGGTAAGCTCCTTTGTTACCGGGTCCTCCTTGTACCGGGCCCTGAGAAAGTTCCTGGTCTGCTTGTCACTGTATTTCTCGAAGCGGGGCGGTAGGCCTTGCTAGGCACGCTCCGGGTCCTCCTTGTCCCATATAGGCTCCGCCACTCTGTAACCGCCGGGACCGAGTTGGTGGACCCCTAAGTTCAACTGCCGCATTTCTTTCCCCCACTGACTTGATTCGGCGGTTGCGGGGCTCTCGCACTTGATCTTGAACTCCTTGTAGTCATCTTCGCTCATCAAAGGATATTTCACCTTGATCTTGTCATAACTATCACCTTTATCAATCATTGCCTTCACCATGCTTCTCCAAGTAGACAGGGCCATGCTCATCTTCATGAGGGCAGCACTGTTCACTTTATTCCCTGAGAGGCGTGTGTTTGCAAACTCAGTGGGGAACTTGTATCGTTCGTGCAGCTTCGTGAAGAGGAGGCTGTGCAAATTCCCTCGGTCCTTATGCCTTAGGTTCTCGGTGTTGATCGAGACGGTGCTCCGGAGAATGCACCCGAGCTGAACCGAGTACCCCTTGACTACTTCTTTCGGCGCCGTCGGATGCCCGTCGGAGTTCACTTCCGTAAATTCCTCCCTGACGGTGCCGAGCACGCTCGGGCGCCGGTCCTTCCATTGCCTCTTCTGTTGGCTGCCATCTGTGCGTGCGCTGCCATCAGCAGTGGTGGCATCCTCGGCGGCGCCATCAGTGGTGTCATCCCCGACTCCACTAGTGGTTGTGTAGTCAGGATCGATGTCTTCCGCGGCGTCCTCATAGCGGTGAGGTTGTTTCTCCATCTCCTGGGACAGCTCCCAGAATTGCTTGCCGCCTGAACCGCCGGCCTCATCATTGTGGGCCATGTTTCGCTCTAAATAGGAAAAAAGTTTGGTCAAAAAGTTGGTTATTGTCAAGGAACAAGATCATGGTCTCATCATTTAGGGTTTGTCGACACCGAGGCATCCTAAAAGCTAAGCTTTTATCATTTAGGGTTTGTCGACGCCGAGGCACCCTAAAAGCCTAAGCGTACATCATTTAGGTTCTCATTGACACCGAGGCACCCTATAGAAGCCAAGGTTTCATCATTTAGGGTTTGTCGACGCCGAGGCACCCTAAATGCTAAGTTAGGTTTTCATCATTTAGGGTTTATCGATGCCGAGGCACCCTAGGTTGGGCCTAAGTACTTGGCACTAATCACTTGGCTCTATTGCCACCTATGCCGCAAGAATGGCGGGGCAATTGATCCTACTTAACTAAGTACTAAGATACCCCGGCCCATGCATTAGTCGCAAGTACCCCATATGTCCTATTTTTAGCAAAGTCATGCTAAAATTCACGGAAAATTTCAGCATGACCTTTGCTGAAAATAGGACATATGGAGTACCCAAATTTGCCAGAACGGAAGTTAATCGACATCCCGGCAAACTCAAGGGCCTCTCGGGGTACCTGCAATATCATTATCCCCGCGTAATGAAGTCGCCAATGGGTCATTTCAGAAGATCACAAGTAGCATCATCACAAGTACAACATCATCTATAGCTTTATATTAACAAAGCATCAGCACATATACAAAAAACCACTTATGCCAACAGTATGGTTTATATCAGATTCAGAGTTAGAAATAGGAAAAACCGGTGCTTCAAAGCCTACTGGACACAATTTGCATCTATCAGTACGGGATATCCTGACTAATTTCAAGTGTTCACAGGTGAACTTGTACCATGGATGAGCCTAGTGCTTCATTAGTCAACTGAACAGAGATAATAGGGCATAACACCATACATAAAGTGATGAGCATACATACTACTGTCCAAGCAAATTAACTGAATAGTATTGTGTCAAGTTCAGTTTGAACATTCAGTTACTGCTTGAGTGATTTGACACCAAAAATTACTCCCAAAAATTACAATGACTGTATATTGACTGCATATATTCACTGTACAGGACTGAATTCAGTCAAGAAAACCTGTCAATTTCTGTTCACTGCATATATTCACTTTACAGGCTGTCAAGTTCTATTTCAGCTCAAATTTCATTACAACACAAACATTGTAATTCATCTGCTCACAGAAAAATTAATAATCAAAATCAAATTACAATAGGGGTCCCAGGTTTGACCCCATGATACGTGCTATCCTGGGATTATTCCTCTTCTGAACAAACCATCATGCGTCATTTTCTAACCAAGGCATAGCTCAGGAAAACCACTTTCTTTGACCAGAACTAGCTGATTACCCCAAATCTCATGGTAAAATTATCAAGGCAGAGCATTTCTATTACATGACCATAGCAAGAATGACACACTCAACTTCATTGCTTCAACCACATGGACAACAGAGCAAATGTTGGAAGTTGACAATATACTTTAGATTCACACATGCTCCCCTAATTATTTTGTCTGTATCTTTATCTACTTTAGGCACAATCATACACAATTCTGACTAATTCATCACTATAGGCCAGCATGAAACACACTCCTCCAAAAAAAGCCTAAAATTCCACTATTATTGCCTGTAAAAAGGCATAATATCCACTAGTATTGCCTCTGAAAAAGCCTTAAAAGTCCACTATTGTTGACAATCAAAATATGATCTGAACTGTAAGGAGTTAACTGAAAAATGAGTGGTTGTTGGCATGAGGGAGTAAACTGATTGTTGGCACAAAAATATTGGTTCTGCAAACATGAAAACAATCACAAAAATAATGCACTTGGTTTGTGTTGAGTTATTGCTTCTGGGATTGGTTTGTGTTGAGTTGTTAACCTAAAGGTTTGGCAGTTTGAATCTCCTTTAGCTAGTTTGAATCCATGGACTACCCTGTTAGATTGGGACTGAAGATAGGTACCTGCTTATCTTTCTATTCCGTCACCAACAGTGGCTTTTCTAAGAATAATATCCCTGCATGAACATAGGTGAGAGGTTAACTAACTGCCTCAAAGGCATAGTCAATGGTTATACATGGAACAAATTGCCAACGGTCAGATGACCAACTAAATTTTCCATGGTGAATTGGTAAAATTTGCCATGATCCATGATTCGGGGGCGCGGGGGCGGTGGGGGTGGAGTCCCGCGGGGGTCGGGGCGGCAGTGTCGGGGCAGTGCAAGACCACAGCGGCGGCGGCGTCGCCGACAGCGTGCAGGCGCGGCGCACGGAGGGGGCGAAGCAAGGGGGTGGCTGCGTACAGTTGGGGTCGAGTGGGGGATCTGGCGAGGGAGGGAGGGACGCCACAGTGCGAGGGGAATAGGTGGAGTCACTAGTAGAAAAAGGGTCAAATGTTCAGCCCTTTAGCCCCGGTTTGTATTTGAGCTGGCACTAATGTGACCATTAATGCCGGTTCGAATGGCTATGCATTAGTGCTGCATTAGTGCCGGTTCGTAATGAACCTTTAGTACCGGTTCGTGCCACGAACTGGTACTAAAGGGGTGGTGGCAGGCTGGTGGCAGGCCAGGGCTCCACGAGCCCATTTAGTGACGGTTTGTGTCACCAACCGGCACTAAAGAGTCTTAACCTATAGTCCCGGTTGAAGACACAAACCGGCACTATAGGGCAATTTTCAAACTCTACCCCCCCCCCCCCCCCCCCCCGTGTATGGCCATTTTAGTTTTGAAAAAAACAAAAGAAAATGATAAAAGCTTCAAAAAATAAAATCCTTCGAGAGGTAGTTATATTACTACATCTACTAGTTAGGGAAATTTGAAAACTTAAATTTGGACATGTTTTGCAAAAAGTGTAGGGAAAATGTAAAACGGCTATGTCGGAAAAAAAACATATAATATATCAAAAAATTCAGCATGAAAAGCCGCATCCAATGGAGAACGCCTACGGCCAGTTTGCAATTTTTTTAGAATCCCAAATTCCAAAAGGAAAAAAGATATGGTCAAATTTCAGTTTTTTTAAAAAAAATGGTTAAATCTGGTCAAACTACTTATTCAAGAAGTATTAATGTTACTACATAATTATTCAAGAATATTAGTGTTACTAAACAATTATTTCAATTTTCTGAATTTTGGTCAAATCTGGTCAAACTATGGTCAAACTGTGGTCAAACTATGGTCAAACTTATTCAAGAAATATTAGTGTTACTAAATAATTACTGTCTTTTAGAATAATAGTTTCAAACTCAAATGGTGAAACGTGTGACCTAATGCTCAAGCTAAACTGTTGAGGGTTAATAGGATTAACAGCTTACATTTGTCAGGAAAACAACAAGTGCAGACTTGGAATGTAGGGGGAATAGAACTCCAAAGTTAAGCGTGCTCAGGCTGGGGGAGTGAGAGGATGGGTGATCGACCGGGAAGTTAGGCGATTTGGAATGAGTGATCCACACTTGAGCAGTTAAGAGAGGTGATTAGAGACTAAATCATCAAATAATTTAGAAAAATTAAAAATTGAAAAAACAAATCAAAAAAAATTCCAAAATTTTCAAAAACAAAATTAAAAAATCCTTTAGTAACCAACCGGTACTAAAGGTCCCCCATACCAGGGCGCGAGCTCACGCCACGTGGTGGCACTTTAGCGCCGGTTTGTGCCGAACCGGTACTAAAGGGGGGGCCTTTAGTGCCCACCCTTTAGTGCCGGTTATGGAACCGGCACTAAAGGCCCTTACGAACCGGTTTTAAAGCTACGTTTTCTACTAGTGAGTGGGGGGAGGGTTCGCAATGGCGCACCTCCCCCTAGTGCACCATATGTACGACGATTATAATGGCGCACCTCCCCCTGGTGCGCCATTAGAATTTTGTTTTAATTACTAGCCCGACTAGTCAGGTTATATTCCACATAACGCTATCTCCATTAGAACACGCCCACTAGCTGACTGGTCAGCACCCAGCACACACACACTAGGAGGTCCTGGGTTCGATTCCCAGGCTCCCCAATTTTTGTTTTTATGCATTTAAAATATTGTTTTGATATTTATTTGTGTTTAAATATGTTCAAACTTGTTTAAATCATAACAGTAATATTTTTTATAAAAACAGTAATAATTTTTTAAAAATATCATCAAATTTGTTATTTGAAAATATTTATGAATATGAAAAAATATCATCAAATTTGTTATTTGAAAATATCATCAAATTTGTTATTTGAAAATATAATCAAATTTGTTTTTTCTGCAATTTTAGTTGCATTCATTTGTGACTGTGGAGCGGGCCGGGGAGGGTGCGGGGGGTCGGCGGCGGTGGTGGAGTGGGGGTGGGTGCGGGCCGGGGGTCAGCGGCGGCGGCCGGTGGAGCGGGGGAGGGTGCGGTGGGTCGTCGGCGACGGTGGAGTGGGGGAGGGTGCGGGCCGGGGGTCGGCGGCGGCGGCCGGTGGAGCGGGGGAGGGTGCGGTGGGTCGTCGACGGCGTTGGAGTGGGGGAGGGTGCGGGGGGTCGGCGGCGGCGAGGGGGACCGGATCTGGCGAGGTGGGATAGCGATCGAGATGGAGGGGGATTGAGATCGAGTGTCCATGAAATTTAAAAGCATTCATGAGTTCAAAAAGTGCCCATGAAATACAATCGAGAAATGAAGGATACGATTTAAATACAATCGATCTTAGCTAGCTATCTGTTCACAACCTTCTTGCCCTTCTTTTTCGCAAATGGAGTTCTTCTGTGGAACGGACGTCCTTTAGGTAGGGTGGTCCTGCTTCTTGTGGTGTATAACATCGAAGAATGCGGGCGGGAAGTACATCTCAAGCTCGCATAGTATCACCACAATCTCTTCCTGTAGCCTTCTGAGTTGCCTCACACCAACCGACTTCCGAGAGATGACGTCGAAAAAGTTGCATAGGCCAAATAGCGTTTCACGGACGTGCGCGTCCATGATCCCAGGGATTGCAACTGGAAGTATCTGCGTCATCAGCACGTGACAGTCGTGAGACTTCATCCCGCTGAACTTCTATTTCGCTGGGTCTAGGTATCTGCTTATCTTCCCCGCGTAACCGTAAGGAAGTTTTACTCCTACGAGGCAGGTGAAAAACTGCTCGATCTCCTCCTGACTTAGAGTGAAGCACGCGGGAGGGTAGTCATTTCCGGTCTTCTTGGCCTTTTTGCCTTTGCGACGACTTTCCATGTCCTGCTTTGCCTCATCATCATCATCATCATTAGCGTGAAACTCCTCCCTGATGCCCATTGATTTCAAGTCTGCCCTTGCTTTCGGCCCATCTTTGGTCCTCTCTGGCATGTTGAGCAGGGTACCAAGCAGACTCTCACACACGTTCTTCGTGATATGCATGACATCAAGGCAGTGAGGCACACGGTGGATCTTCCAGTATGGCAAGTCCCAGAAAACAGACCTCGTTTTCCATACCTTCAGCAGCGGCTCTTGCGCCTTTCGCTTCTTTCCCGGCTTTGGCGCCTTTTTCTTCTTTCCCGGCAGTGGGCAATCTTTCCAATTTTTCAACAGCTGGTCTATTTCCTCGCTGCTCCTCGTACGCGGGCGTCTTCGGGGTTCGGTTTCACCATCGAACAGATCCTTGCGTTTCCTCCACGGGTCATCTTCGCGAAGCCACCTTCGATGTCCCATGAACACGGTTTTCAAAAACCCGGGATCTCTATCTAGCTGGCGATACGTTGTGTCATCCATGCACCTGACGCATCTAGAAAATCCATGGACCACCTGCCCCGCGAGATATCCGTAACCGGGATAGTCATGAACCGTCGTGAGCAGTGCGGCTCTCATAGGGAAATATTCTTTCTCTGCGGCATCCCACGTATTGGCTGGCATTTTCCACAACGTGTCTAGCTCCTCTTTCAGCAGCCCCAGATACAAATTGATGTCGTTCCCTGGTTGTTTCAGCCCTTCAATTAGCATACTCATGTGAATGTACTTCCTCTTCATGCACAACCAGGGGGAAGGTTGTACATCCACACAAACACAGACCAGGTGCTATGTGTGCTTCTCTAGATGCCAAACGGATTGACTCCATCGGTGCTCGCGCCTAGCACGATGTTCCTTGGATCCTTCCCAAATTCTGGGTGTTCGAAGTTCAACGCTTGCCACTAGCTCGCATCCTTTGGGTGACTCAGCATCTTGTCTTTTTTATTTATCTCCAGATTATCTGCGTCATCTTCTCGCTTCTTCTCCTCCCTATCCGCATGCCAACGCAGGAGCTTTGCTACCTTAGGGTCCGCGAAATACCGCTACAGACGAGGAGTGATCGGAAAGTACCACACCACTTTTCGAGGAGCTTTCTTCCTCTTCTTGTATCAAGTGACGCCGCACACCGGACGTATGGTAGACTCTGCGTGCTCGTCCCGATAAATGATGCAATTGTTCATGCACACATGGTATTTCACGTGCGGTAAATCCAGAGGACACACGATCTTTTTTGCCTCCTCAAAACTAGTCGGGCACTTGTTCCCCTTGGGAAGACGTTCGTGCTAGAATGACATGTTCTCATCGAAGCATGTGTCGATCATTTTGTGTTTTACCTTCATCTCCAGAGCCATGAGCGTTACTTTCAGGCGGGTATCCTTGGGCCTGCACCCTTCATACAATGGAGTAACCGCGTCTATCTCCAGTTGATCCAGCTTGGCTTTCTCTCGGGCGGCAGCTCTTCCATTATCCGTCTGCTTGAGAAGAAGCTCTTGAATATGAGGGTCCAACACCCAGCCCATCGATGGTCCATCGTCGTCTGCTCCGCTGGCATCTTCATCTTCATGATCATGCCCTTCGTCTGCTCCAGCATCTTCCTCATCATCATGTCCGACATCTTCTACATGATGACTGTGTACAGCATCACCGTCATGATCATGTCCTGGAGATTCTTCGTCTTCTCGCCCGCACGAGCCACGGTGGTTGTCTTGCTGCCCTTCCTCATTTCTTGCCCGGCCCCCATGGACTACTTCATAGTCATCTTCATCACCTTGCCACTGATAGCCATCCATGAAACCACGCAAGAGCATGTGGTCCCGCACCTGCCCGGAATCCGGGTCCGCAATAAGGCTCTTCAGCTTGCATCTTTGACATGGACATCTTATCTCTGTCTCGTTCTTTTGAAGCATCTCGGCCTTCGCGGAGCTCAAAAACCTATTCACGATGCCTTCGGTCATCGTGCGGACCATGGTCGCCTGCGGGGTAGAGCAAAACGATATTTTAGAACCAATAAAAAATTTGGCATGACTTTCCCTAAAAATAGGACCAAAAAGAATGCATAGTGCCAAAATTCTCGCCGAAACGGAAATGAATCAACATTCCGGCAAAATATTGGCAACTATCGCATTTCAAATACCGGTACCTACAAACATAAACATATATGCAACACCACAAACATATGCAACACCACGAACATACATAGATCTAGCTAGGCCACAAAAAGTGCATGTGCACGTTGTTGGAGAGGGAGAACAACATAAATATAGCTTCCCCCCTTACTTACCTATCAAAAAAAGGTAATTTAACCACTTAATTTGGATGAATCTATGGTGCAAATGAGGTGAGGAGGAGGAGGCAGCCGAGACAAGCTTGGAGGAGGAGGTGGAGAATGAAGTGGGGAAAGTGAGTGGGTAGGTGGGCTGTCCAAAATATCTTGTTGATCCTAGGTTACTAATGGCGCACCACCTGCAAATGCGCCATTAGTAACCCTGGTTACTAATGGCGCACTTACTGTTGATGCGCCATTAGAAGTTTTGCAAAAAAATAAAAAATATATATATATATTCTAATGGCGCACCGTGGCATAGTGCGCCATTACTAGTTTAAACTAGTAATGGCGAACTATGCTACGATGCGCCATTAGTAGTTTTGCAAAAAAAGAATAAAAAAACAACAGTAGTGGCGCACTGTGTGGCCAATGCGCCATTACGAGTTAGCACTAGTAATGGTGCACCGTGCCGTGATGCCCCATTAGTATGTTTGGAAAAATAAAAATAAAAAATTTTGTTAGTAGTGGCGCACCATGTGCCAGGTGCGCCATTAGTGTCTTCCACACTAATGGCGCACCAGCACATGGTGTGCCACTGCTATATAGGAGTGGCGCACCACATGACAGGTGTGCCATTAGTGTCCATTCCATCTATAGCCCTTTTCCTAGTAGTGCTTGTGCTGGTTGTGTTTTGAGGGAAAGAACTGTTGATCAAGCTGAATTGCTATTGAATAATATGTTGAGTAATGAAAATGATTGGACACTTCCTGAACCAACTCCTAAGCCAACTTCAAAGAAAAGGGGTATTCTATTTCTCAGTCCTGAAGATATGCAAGAGGCAAAGAAATCTATGAAAGAGAAGGGTATTAAAGCTGAAGATGTTAAGAATTTACCACCTATTGAAGAAATACATGGTCTTGATAACCCGTCACAGGTAGTAAGGTAAATTCTCTCTATAGATATGATAAAGCTGAAATCGCGTCTACTAACACTACTAGGGAAAACCTTATACACAGAAGTTTATCAGAACCGCGGTCTAAAAACGGGCGCTACTGCTAATTAGTAGCAGCGTGGGGTATAAAAACCGCGCTCCTAATAAGCTGATAGTAGTAGCGAGGGGTATAAACCCGCGCTACTACTAAATGTTCTTCATCATACCCCTGAAACAGGTCATAGTAGTAGCGAGGGGTATAAAACCCGCGCTACTACTAAGTAGGTAGCTATAGCGCAGGTAAAAACCCCACGCTATTACTAACCGTGTCCACTGCTGCACCATCCACCCCGGCCCGATCCACTCCCACCCCACCACTCTCTCTATCTCAGGAACTCCGCACGATCTCCTCGGTCCACCCCACCCTGGCTCCTCTTCCCACGATCTCCTCGCCGCCGCCCCCACCCACGCCGGCTGGTTCTGGCAAGCACCGGCCGCGCGCAACACCCCACCTCCTCCTCATCCCCCTCCCTTCCCCTTCCTCCTCTGCCCGCCCCTTCTCTCTCCTTCCTCCCGGCGGCCGGCGATGGGCGCGGACGAGGAGGAGCACTAGTCCCCTGCGCGGAAGCGCGAGCGCGAGGAGGGGGAGGAGCCCGCGGCCGCCGACGAGAAGTGCCCGCGCACGGCGACAAGTCGGAGGGCGTTTACAGGAGAGGCCGCCCCAAAGCCTCTCGCCGCCGAAAACCCTCACCGCCCATCTCCACCGGAGCACCGGCGAGAAACCGTCCTCCTCCCGGTAAGGAAGCCCTTATCTTTCCTCAGATTTCCCTTCGTTTCCTCGCTTACATACGATCTCCCGCGTGAAGAACCGAGCCAGATCGAGTCCGGTCTGGCCGGCCAGCCCGGATCTCCTCCGTCCGAGGCCGGTCTCGCCCCCCCCCCCCCCACGCCGGTAGCGCGCATAGGCACTAGGTAGGCAGGGCCGTCACAATGGCGCTCCATCGGGCGCCCATGTATTCCGCCATGGAACTCTAGGGACTTGGGGGTCGATTCGGGGACCAAATCGGGGGATCACTGGAGCCTCAGGGGCGATGCAGATCGATGATGTGTTAGTGCCTCAGGTCTAAGCTGCATGATTGGGCTGCAGGTGCTGTTCCTGATCGCTCCATCATGCTACATACATACATTGTGCAATTCATTGCCGGATCAGTGATACCTAACGGCTTCGTTTTCGGCTCTACTCTGGCCAATGTTTCGGTCTCCGTCCGGCTATCTGCCAGCTTGGAGTTGTCATCAGTTTATTTATGCACTTCATCAATTTATAAACAAACATGTTGTACCGAGATAGCTTAAATTTGCTACCTATGTTCAAATGTGTGCTTGCCTGTTTCTGTGGACCTATGTGCTAGACTCTTAACACATGAATGACGAGTATTGAATGCGAAGCTTCGTTCAGTCTCACAGTGTCATAGGTTTTCGACAATCCGGCAACTTCTTTGTGCAAGTGCGTCATGCTTACATGACGAAGGAGTTGATGTTTAATTTTTATAGATCTGGCTACTACTATATGCATATAGGGAAAACATGAATTAAAGTTTCTTTATTTATCCCAGTATTACTCTACGCAATTAGTTATGCTTATATATTCTGGGATTATAAGTCAAGACATCTGAAGAAAATGAATATCATTTTTGCTCCTTAGCTGCAGGGAAAAGAAACATGTGCAGATGTTGAGGTAGTCATATCCAGTGAACCCAGGTAATAAGTGAAGATGAATATTACATGTGTATATTACTTTTTCCTCTGTCATTAGATTATGTTCAGAATATTTCTGATATTTTTTTGGAATCTAGGACCATCACATATAAAAAAGAACTTTAAATCACAAAAATGTTGATTTCTTTTATTAAAGATCTCGAGGGTGAGACTATTTTCAGCAGATTCAGAGGAATAGCTTAAGTACCATACAGAGGATGACACAAATGGTAATGAACACATCATGGATCTTGCATTAATTTTCTTATTCTAGCAGTACAATTTGTGCAGGGAAGTCATTCATTTGTCATGCCATGGAAGTATCGTTTGAAGTTTCCTTGCTGTCAAGACTTTTTTTTCAACATCTATGAGGTGGCAAGCAAAGTTATGGTAACTGCAGTTCATATCAGGTATAATGTGAAATGTAGGTCCATCATCTCATCATCCTTTATGACCTTTCTTTCCCTAATATTTTACAGCAAACCAACAGATCAGCTAACCACAAGCTTAGTATGTGGTATACTGCATAAATATCTAGCTTGGTAGAAAGCATGGTCAGTAGAGCGTTTTCTAACCATGCACTAGCAGTGCCCACTCCATGCTACTGTTATGTACACAGACGAGAAGTTTGGTTGAGAAAGAGTATGCTTGCTGCCTTTCATCTAATATCATATGTTTCTGTTTCCTATGTGAAACTGATGGTCCACGTCTCTAACTTCTACTACTTTATAGTTTTGCACAATAAGTTTTCACTTTCTCGACTGGGTACAGGGTGATTGACGAGGACTACTGCGGCCCGATGGGAGTCGTGCTCTTCAACTACTCGGAGGCAGACTTCACCGTGAAGCCTCGCGACCGCGTCATACAGATTATCGTCCAGGTGATTGCGACGCAGGAGGTCCCCGGGGTGGAGGACCTCAACGCCACCGTCCGGAGGTCACCGAGGTGGAGGACGACACCACTGTCTAGAGTTCCTCAAGGTGGAGGACCTCGACGCTTTGTACATACATCTAGAGAAGTGGTCTGGTTAGGTTGGTGGTGAAACGCTAGGGCAGGTACCAACCTTTCGATGATGGTTGTGTGCGTCCTCAGGATCTCTTCGTGTTGAGATGTTCAATGTTGCATCCACGAACACTGCAAGTGTTAAGATGGTTCTGTGAAATTTATTTTGCATTGGATGTGTCTCTGATCTCCATTCATGAATACTACATCTATTTTTATTTTCTTCAATTCCTAATTTGTTACTAGTAGCATTGGGAAAAAAGTTCCCTACTAGTATTTAGGATACTAGTAGCGCTGGTATTATAGGCACGCTACTATTACTTCATTAGTAGTAGTGCGGGTCTGTAATAGCAGTAGCGTGGGTGGCACACGCTACCACTCTACTACTAACTATTAGCTATAGCGCCTTATTAGTAGCGTGGGTACCCGCGCTGCTGATACACCTAAAACCCGCGCTGCTGCTAGCCTTTTCCCTAGTAGTGTAAGTTTGATAGCCAATGCTTGGATGAGTTTGATGACTTTATGGTTAAACAAGAAAACTTCAATGCTTATGTTGGTAGACAATTGCAACATAATGCGCTTATATGATTGAACACTTGAGTGATTATATGTCTAGAGTTAAAGGTGAACTTAAACTCATTAGTAAACATGATTCTATGGTTACCACTCAAGTAGAACAAGTGCTTAAAGCTCAAAATGATCTGCCCAATGAATTAAATAATAAGAAAAATAATAATATTGTTAGAGTTATGACTAGAGGGGGAAAATGACTCAGGAACCTTTGTATCCTGAGGGCCACCCTAAGATAATTGAGCAAGATTCTCAGAGAACTAATGTTGATGCACCTAGTCCTCCTAAGAAGAAGAAGAAAAACAAAAATGATAGGACTTTACATGCTTCTACTGAACCTGTTGTCGACATACCAGAGAATCCCAATGATATTTCTCTTTCTGATGCTGAAACACAATCTCATAATGAACATGAACCTAGTGATAATATTAATGATGATGTTCATATTGATGCTCAACCTAGTAATGACAATGATGTAGAGATTGAACCTGCCATTGATCTTGATAACCCACAATCAAAGAATCAATGTTATGATAAGAGAGACTCCGTTGCTAGGAAGCATGGTAAAGAAAGAGAGCCATGGGTTCAGAAACCCATGCCCTTTCCTCCTAAACCATCCAAGAAAAAGGATGATGAGGATTTTGAGCACTTTGCTGAAATGATTAGACCTATCTTTTTACGTATGCGGTTGACTGATATGCTTAAAGAATCCTTATGCTAAGTATATGAAAGATATTGCCATAAATAAAAGAAATATACCGGAAGCTGAAATTTCCACCATGCTTGCTAATTATACTTTTAAGGTTGGAATACCAAAGAAACTTGGAGATCCAGGAGTACCAACTATACCATGCTCCATTAAAAGAAACTATGTTAAAACTGCTTTATGTGATCTTGGAGCCGGTGTTAGTGTTATGCCTCTCTCTTTATATCGTAGACTTGATTTGAATAAGTTGACACCTTGCTACCTCTTGAGCACTGCGTTGGTTTTCCCTTGAAGAGGAAAGGGTGATGCAGAAAAGTAGCGTAAGTATTTCCCTCAGTTTTTGAGAACCAAGGTATCAATCCAGTAGAAGACCACGCTCAAGCCCCTCGTACCTACACAAACAAATAAGAACCTTGCAACCAACGCGATAAAGGGGTTGTCAATACTTCCATGGCCACTTGCAAAGGTGAGATCTGATAGAGATGATAAAATAATATTTTTGGTATTTTTATGATAAAGATAAAAAGTAAAGATTGCGAAACAAACGGTAATAGAAATAGCTTGTTGACGGGAGATTAATATGATGGAAAATAGACCCGGGGGCCATAGGTTTCACTAGTGGCTTCTCTCAAGATAGCATAAGTATTACGATGGGTGAACAAATTACTGTCAAGCAATTGATAGAATTGAGCATAGTTATGAGAATATCTAGGTATGATCATGTATATAGGCATCACGTCTGTGACAAGTAGACCGACTCCTGCCTGCATCTACTACTATTACTCCACACATCGACCGCTATACAGCATGCATCTAGAGTATTATGTTCATAAGAACAGAGTAACGCTTTAAGCAAGATGACATGACGTAGAGGGATAAACTCATGCAATATGATATAAACCCCATCTTGTTTTCCTTGATGGCAACAATACAATACGTGTTGTTTCCCCTACTGTCACTGGGATCGAGCACCGCAAGATTGAACCCAAAGTTAAGCACTTCTCCCGTTGCAAGAAAGATCAATCTAGTAGGCCAAACCAAACTAATAATTCGAAGAGACTTGTAAAGATAACCAATCATACATAAAAGAATTCAGAGAAGATTCAAATATTGTTCATAGATAATCTGGATCATAAACCCACAATTCATCGGATCTCGACAAACACACCAAAAAAAGAGATTACATCGAATAGATCTCCAAGAGAATCAAGGAGAACTTTGTATTGAGATCCAAAGAGAGAGAAGAATCCATCTAGCTAATAACTATGGACCCGAAGTTCTGAGGTAAACTACTCACACATCATCGAAGAGGCTAGGGTGTTGATGTAGAAGCCCTCCATGATCAATGCCCCCTCCGGCAGGACGCTGGAAAAGGCCCCAAGATGGGATCTCATGGGTATAGAAGGTTGCGGCGGTGGAACTAGGTTTTCGTGGTGCTCCTCGATGGTTTGGGGGTACATAGGTATATATAGGAGGAAGAAGTAGGTCGGTGGAGCCACGAGGGGCCCACGAGGGTGGAGGGCGCTCCCAGGGGGGTAGGCGCGCCCCCCTGCCTCGTGGCTTCCTCGTTGGTTGCTTGACGTCCACTCCAAGTCCTCTGGACAACGTTTGTTCCAAAAATCACGCTCCTGAAGGTTTCATTCCGTTTGGACTCCGTTTGATATTCTTTTTCTACGACACACTGAAATAGGCAAAAAAACAGCAATTTGGGCTAGGCCTCCGGTTAATAGGTTAGTCCCAAAAATAATATAAAATTGCATAAATAAGCCCATTAAACATCCAAAACAGAATATATAATAGCATGGAACAATCAAAAATTATAGATACGTTGGAGACGTATCAAGCATCCCCAAGCTTAATTCCTGCTCGTCCTCGAGTAGGTAAATGATAAAAACAGAATTTTTGATGTGGAATGCTTCTTAACATATTTCTCAATGCAATTTTCTTTATTGTGGCATGAATGTTCAGATCTGAAAGATTCAAGATAAAAGTTTAATATTGACATAGAAATAATAATACTTCAAGCATACTAACCAAGCAATTATGTCTTCTCCAAATAACATGGCCAAAGAAAGCTCATCCCTACAAAATCATATAGTTTGGCCATGCTTCATTTTCATCACACAAGATGCTCTCATCTTGCACAACCCCGATGACAAGCCAAGCAATTGTTTCATACTTTAGTAATCTCAAACCTTTTTCAATTTTCACGCAATACATAAGCGTGAGCCATGTATATAGCACTATGGGTGGAATAGAATATAATGATCGAGGTTGTGTGGAGAAGACAAAAAAGGATAAAGTCTCACATTGACGCGGCTAATCAACGCGCTAGGGAGATGCCCATCGATTGATGTCAATGCAAGGAGTAGGGATTTCCATGCAACGGATGGACTAGAGCTATAATGTATGAAAGCTCAACAAAAGAAACTAAGTGGGTGTGCATCCAACTTGCTAGCTCATGAAGACCTAGGGCATTTGGGGAAGCCCGTTGTTGGAATATACAAGCCAAGTTCTATAATGAAAAATTCCCACTAGTATATGAAAATGAAAAAACAAGAGACTCTCTATCATAAAAATCATGGTGCTAATTTAAAGCACAAGTGTGGAAAAAGGATAGTAGCATTGCCCCTTTTTATTTTCTTTTTTTTTTGGGCCTTCTCTTTTTTTTATTTGGCCTTTCTTATTTTTTTCTTTTTTTTGGGACAATGCTCTATGAATGATGATCATCACACTTCTATTTATTTACAACTCAATGATTACAACTCGATACTAGAACAAAGTATGACTCTATATGAATGCCTCCGGCGGTGTACCGGGATGGGCAATGAATCAATAGTGACAGGTATGAAAAATTATGCATGCTGGCTTTGCCATAGATATGATGTCAACTGCATGATCATGCAAGGCAATATGACAATGATGAAGCATGTCATGATAAACGGAACGATGGAAAGTTGCATGGCAATATAGCTCGGAATGGCTATGGTAATGCCATAATAGGTAGGTATGGTGGCTGTTTTGAGGAAGATATAAGGAGGTTTATGTGTGATAGAGCATATCGTATCACGGGGTTTGCATGCACCGGTGAAGTTTGCACCAACTCTCAAGGTGAGAAAGGGCAATGCACGGTACCGAAGAGGCTAGCAATGATGGAAGGTTGAGAGTGCGTATAATCCATGGACTCAACATTAGTCATAAAGAACTCACATACTTATTGCAAAAATCTACAAGTCATCCAAAACCAAGCACTACGCGCATGCTCCTAGAGGGATAGATTGGTAGGAAAAGACCACCGCTCGTCCCCGACCGCCACTCATAAGGAGGACAATCAAAGAACACCTCATGTTTCAAATTTGTTACACAACGTTTACCATACGGGCATGCTACGGGACTTGCAAACTTCAACACAAGTATTTTTCAAATTCACAATTAATCAACTAGCACAACTTTAATATCACTACCTCCATATCTCAAAACAGTCATCAAGCATCAAACTTTTCTTAGTATTCAACGCACTTATAAGAAAAAAATTACTAATCTTGGACGCCTATAATATTAGGACTATTTTCATAATTTAAGCAAATTACCATGCTGCCTTGTAGTACTCTCAAAATGATATAAGTGAAGCATGAAAGAATAATAATTTCTATAAAACAAAACTACCACCGTGCTCTAAAAGATATAAGTGAAGCACTAGAGCAAAAACTATATAGCTCAAAAGGTATAAGTGAAGCACATAGAGTATTTTAATAAATTCTGAATCATGTGTGTCTCTCTCAAAAGGTGTGTACAGCAAGGATGATTGTTTTAAAACAAAAAGCAATGAATCAAATCATACAAGACGCTCCAAGAAAAGCACATATCATGTGGTGAATAAAGATATAGCACCAAATAAAGTTACCGATAGACGAAGACGAAAGAGGGGATGCCTTCCGGGGCATCCCCAAGCTTAGGATTTTGTTTGTCCTTGAATTTTACCTTGGGGTGCCATGGGCATCCCCAATCTTAGGCTCTTGCCAATCCTTGTTCCATAATCCATCAAATCTTTACCCAAAACTTGAAAACTTCACAACACAAAACTTAACAGAAAATCTCGTGAGCTCCGCTAGCGAAAGAAAAACATAACACCACTTCATGGTACTGTAATGAACTCATTCTTTACTTATATTGGTGTTAAACCTAATGTATTCCAACTTATCTATGGTTTATAAACTATTTTATTAGCCATAGATTCATCAAAATAAGCAAACGACACACGAAAAACAGAATCTGTCAAAAACAGAACAGTCTGTAGTAATCTGTAACTAACGCAAACTTCTGGAACTCCAAAATTTCTACCAAAATAGGACGACCTTGATAATTCGTTTATTGATCTACTGCAATTGGAATCATTATTTTATCACGTTCTGGTGATTTTTAACAATTGTTTTTGTGAACAGAAAGTTTCTGGAATTTTCAGCAAGATCAAATAACTATCATCCAAGAAGATCCTAGAGGTTTAACTTGGCACAAACACTAATTAAAACATAAAAACACATCTAACAAGAGGCTAGATCAAAGATTTATTCCTAAACAGAACCAAAAAAGCAATAAAATAAAATAAAATTGGGTTGCCTCCCAACAAGCGCTATCATTTAACGCCCCTAGCTAGATCTTGTTTTCCTCGATGGCAACAATATGATATAAACCCCATCTTGTTTTCCTCGATGGCAAGAGTACAATACGTGTCGTTTCCCCTACTATCACTGGGATCGAGGACCGCAATATTGAACCCAAAGCTAAGCACTTCTTCCATTGCAAGAAAGATCAATCTACTAGGCCAAACCAAACTGATAATTCGAAGAGACTTGCAAAGATAACAAATCATACATAAAATAATTCAGAGAAGATTCAAATATTGTTCATAGATAATCTGGATCATAAACCCACAATTCATCGGATCTCGACAAACACACCGCAAAAAGAGATTACATCAAATAGATCTACAAGAGAATCGAGGAGAACTATGTATTGAGATCCAAAGAGAGAGAAGAAGCCATCTAGCTAATAACTATGGACCCGAAGATCTGAGGTAAATGATACGTCTCCAACGTATCTATAATTTCTTATTGCTACATGCTATATTATATTCTGTTTTGGATGATTAATGGGCTTTGTTATACACTTTTATATTATTTTTCGGACTAACCTATTAACCGGAGGCCCAGCCCAGTATTGTTGTTTTTTGCCTATTTCAGTGTTTCGCAGAAAAAGAATATCAAACGGAGTCCAAACAGAATGAAACCGTCGGAAACGTGATTTTCGGAACGAACGTGATCTAGAGGACTTGGACCCTACGTCAAGAAAGCAACCAGGAGGGCACGAGGTAGGGGGCGCGCCTACCCCCCTGGGCGCGCCCTCCACCCTCGTGGGGCCCACGTTGCTCCACTCACGTACTTCTTCCTCCTATATATACCTACGTACCCCCCAAACTACCAAATACGGAGCCAAAAACCTAATTCCACCGCCGCAACCTTCTGTACCCGTGAGATCCCATCTTGGGGCCTTTTGCGGCGCTCCACCGGAGGGGGGATTGATCACGGAGGGCTTCTACATCAACACCATAGCCTCTCCGATGATGTGTGAGTAGTTTACCTCAGACCTTCGGGTCCATAGTTGTTAGCTAGATGGCTTCTTCTCTCTCTTTGGATCTCAATACAACGTTCTCCATGATTCTCGTGTAGATCTATTCGATGTAATCTTCTTTTGTGGTGTGTTTGTTGAGACCGATGAATTGCGGGTTTATGATCAAGTTTATCTATGAACAATATTTGAATCTTCTCTGAATTCTTTTATGTATGATTTGTTATCTTTGCAAGTCTCTTCGAATTATCAGTTTGGTTCGGCCTACTAGATTGATCGTTCTTGCAATGGGAGAAGTGCTTAGCTTTGGGTTCAATCTTGCAGTGTCCTTTCCCAGTGACAGCAGGGGCAGCAAGGCACGTATTGTATTATTGCCATCGAGGATAACAAGATGGGGTTTATATCATATTGCATGAGTTTATCCCTCTACATCATGTCATCTTACTTAAAGCATTACTCTGTTCTTATGAACTTAATACTCTAGATGCATGGTGGATAGCGGTCGATGTGTGGAGTAATAGTAGTAGATGCAGGCAGGAGTCGGTCTACTTGTCACGGACGTGATGCCTATATACATGATCATACCTAGATATTATCATAACTATGCTCAATTCTATCAATTGCTCAATAGTAATTTGTTCACCGACCGTAATACTTATGGTCTCGAGAGAAGCCACTAGTGAAACCTATGGCCCCCGGGTCTATTTTCCATCATATTAATCTTCCAACACTTAGCTATTTCTATTGCCGTTTATTTTACTTTGCATCTTTATTTACTCTTTATCATAAAAAATACCAAAATATTATCTTATCATATCTATCAGATCTCACTCTCATAAGTGACCATTGAGGGATTGACAACCCCTTTATCGCGTTGGTTGCGAGGTTCATATTTGTTTGTGTAGGTGTGAGGGACTCGTGCGTGGTCTCCTACTGGATTGATACCTTGGTTCTCAAAAACTGAGGGAAATACTTACGCTACTTTACTGCATCACCCTTTCCTCTTCAAGGGAAAACCAACGCAGTGCTCAAGAGGTAGCAAGAAGGATTTCTGGCGCTGTTTTTTAGGGAGATCTACGCCAAGTCAAGAAATACCAAGTACCCATCACAAACCCTTATCCCTCGCATTACATTATTTGCCATTTGCCGCTCGTTTTCCTCTCCCCCACTTCACCCTTGCCATTTTATTTGCCCTCTCTTTTCCATTCGTCCTTTTGTTTTCTCGTGTTTCCATGTGCCTTCTATATGCTTGCATCTTCGCTTGCTGAAAATCTATTATGGATCCACTTAAAGTGTGCTACTTGGATCATCTTCGATCCTTATGCGCTCGTGCTGAAACCCCAACTAGCATAGTTGATGGGAAATCTTTAGATGAGCATGCTCATTTTGTGTGTCATCGTTTGTCTAAAAAAGGGAAGCTCTTATTGTATCATATAAATAGTTTTCTATGCTATGCTTGGAATCTTTGTGAAATTTGTGATTTTACTTGTTGCTCTAAGAACCCTAAAAAATACCTTCCCTACCTATGTGAGTTCAATGATAATGAAATCTTATCTTCTTATGCAAAGGGTGTTTATAGTTACTATGATACTGAACAAATTGAAGAATTTGTCATTTTTAAGGGTGCTCATGAAGTTGCTTCTTTGATTGAAAAGTATGATTTTACTCTCAACAAATCTGAAAATTTCGTCATACTTAAATATTGCAATGAAAACTTTGCTCATAATGTCTATGTCCAAGAATTTATTGAAAGAATGACCGTTGCTTTGGAAGAAAATAATGATATGCATGAATCTATAGATAATGATGATTCCGATGATTTGTTTGAAATATCCCTTAATGAACATGATGCTTGCTAATCTTGTGTCCATGATGCCAATATTTATGAAGACGAATTTGCTATAGTTCCTTATGTCAAAAATGAGATTGTTGCTATTGCACCCATGCTTGATAGTTCCTTCGATGAAAAGCATGATTGCAATGATTTTACTATAAATTCTCTTGATGTCAATTTTCCTAATAATATGCAAAATCCTAAGCTTGGGGATGCTAGTTTTGCTATGTCCACTATTTGTTGCAATGATCATGATTGGGATGATTTTTCTTATGATCTTGAAAATTTATTTGATCCCCATGATGAATATGAGATTGATAATATTGTTTGCAATAATATTGAAAGTGGGTTTGGAATATTGTCAAGTTTAGATCCCACATATTTGGAGAATATTCAATCTTATGAAATTTTTGATAAAAGTGGGTTCGGAGAGGTCATGACTTTAGTTAATGTTAATCCCACTATTTCGTAAGAGTGTCAACTTTGCATGCATGTGGATCGTGTTGAAAATATTTTATATGATATCTATATTGTTGAATTTGCTTATGATCCTACATGTAATTATTATGAGAGAGGAAAATATGGTTGTAGAAATTTTCATGTTACTAAATTACCTCTCGTCATGTTGAGATTGCTATTGTCTCTTTCTTCTTCCTTCCATATGCTAGTTTTTGCTTTCCTTGATAATTTGTTTCCTTATAAAATGCCTATGCATAGGAAGTATGTTAGACTTAGATGTGTTTGTCATATGCTATTTGATGCTCTCTTTGTGCTTCAATTCTTGTCTGTCACGCGAGCATCATTAAAATTATCTATGCCTAGCTAGGGGCGTTAAATGATAGCGCTTGTTGGGAGGCAACCCAATTTTATTTTTTAGTTTTTTTTGCTTTTTGCTTATGTTTAGTAATAAATATTCCATCTAACTTCTTTTTAGATTGTATTTTTGTGTTTTAATTAGTGTTTGTGCCAAGTTAAACCTATAGGATCTTCTTGGATGATAGTTATTTGATCTTGCTGAAAATTCTAGAAACTTTCTGTTCACGAAAAAAATTATTAAAAATCACCAGAACGTTATAAAATATTGATTCCACTTGCAGCAGACCAATAAACAAATTTTCTAGGTCGTCCTATTTTGGTAGATTTTTGGGAGTTCCAGAAGTTTGCGTTAGTTACAGATTACTACAGACTGTTCTGTTTTTGACAGATTCTGTTTCCCGTGTGTTGTTTGCTTATTTTGATGAATCTATGGCTAAGAAAATAGTTTATAAACCATAGAGAAGTTGGAATACAGTATGTTTAACACCCATATAAATAAAGAATGAGTTCATTACAGTACCTTGAAGTGGTGTTTTGTTTTCTTTCGCTAACGGAGCTCACGAGATTTTCTGTTAAGTTTTGTGTTGTGAAGTTTTCAAGTTTTGGGTAAAAGATTTGATGGATTATGGAACAAGGAGTGGCAAGAGCCTAAGCTTGGGGATGCCCATGGCACCCCGGGATAATCTAAGGACACCAAAAAGCCAAAGCTTGGGGATGCCCCGGAAGGCATCCCCTCTTTCGTCTACTTCCATCTGTAACTTTACTTTGAGCTATATTTTCATGATATGTGTTTTGCTTGGAGTCTTTGCTTTTTAGTTTACCCCAATCATCCTTGCTGTACATACCTTTTGAGAGAGACACACATGATTCGGAATTTGTTAGAATACTCTATGTGCTTCACTTATATCTTTTGAGCTATATATAGTTTTGCTATAGTGCTTCACTTATATCTTTTAGAGCACGGTGGTGGATTTGTTTTATAGAAACTATTGTTCTCTCATGCTTCACTTATACCATTTTGAGAGTCCTACAAAACAGCATGGGAACTTGCTTTAATTATGATAGGCATCCAAGATTAGTAAAGAAAAAAATAAAATATGAATTTTCTTATGAGTGTGTTCAATACTATGAGAAGTTTGATGCTTGTTAATTGTTTTGAGATATGAAGATGGTGATATTAGAACCATGCTAGTTGAGTAGTTGTGAATTTGAGAGATACTTGTGTTAAAGTTTGTGATTCCCGTAGCATGCACGTATGGTGAACCGTTATGTGATGAAGTCGGAGCATGATTTATTTATTGATTGTCTTCCTTATGAGTGGCGGTCCGGGACGAGCGTAATACTTTGCTTTGATAACTTGTAGATTTTTACAATAAATATATGAGTTCTTTATGACTAATGTTGATTCCATGGATTATACACACTCTCATCCTTCCACCATTGCTAGCCTCTCTAATACCGCGCACTTTTTGCCGGTATCATACACCCACCATGTACCTTCCTCAAAACAGCCACCATACCTACCTGTTATGGCATTTCCATAGTCATTCCGAGATATGTTGCCATGCAACTTACCACCATTCTGTTTACTATGACACGCTCCAGCATTGTCATATTGCTTTGCATGATCATGTAGTTGACATTGTATTTGTGGCAAAGCCAACGTTCATAATTCTTTCATACATGTCACTCTTGATTCATTGCATATCCCGGTACTCCGCTGGAGGCATTTACATAGAGTCATATTTTGTTCTAAGTATTGAGTTGTAATTGTTGAGTTGTAAGTAAATAAATGTAGCGACCAGACCTCAAACAGTCTGATCTCTGTGCTCCGGTGTCATCCCTGGATCAGTAATGCTGACACCACACAGTACTCGGAGGATTTATAGCAGAGTAGCAATCACACACTTATTACATCGAGTGTCTCAAAAGAGAACTTATTACAATAAATATGGCTTAAGGCCATCTAATAACGATAACAGCGGAAGGCTTGGAAGATAAGTGAGTCCATCAACTCCAACGGCATCACTGAGTATAGAACCACGACCTAAAAACTCCTTAATCGTCGTCTGAAAAGTCTGCAACATTAACGTTGCAGCCCGAGAATGGGTCAGCACATGGAATATGCTAGCAAGGTAACACATAGAGAGTAATGGAATGAAACAACTATACTATATGCATATTTGGCTGGTGGAAAGCTTTATGGTTACAGTTTTTGCATAAAGCCAATTTTTCCCTACTTCAAAGGAATAAATTGAATTACTATCATGGTGGTTGTTAAACATTGAGAATGGTTGACAGCATTCTCAATCCCAATTAAGCATCATCATTTAACAAACCCAACAAAATTAACTTTAGAGTAACATGTTGAGATTCACATGATAATCCAGGTACTAGATACTCAAGATGTCCATAACCGGGGACACGGCTAACCATGATTAGTTTGTTACACTCTGCAGAGGTTTGCGCACTTTTCCCCACAAGACTCGATTGCCTCCGTTGGATTTCTCGCACTACACGGTGTTTGAGAAACGGGTGACCGAGACACAGTCTTTCAGAAGCGCTAGCACCTTACGATGGATAGACCGGTACACCTACTTTCCCCTACATCTGCTAGTCTACCCTGTAAGAGTTCGCACGACTTAATCAACTATGCCAGAGCCCATAATGGCTTGTGGCTGCACACGGAAGTTTCTAGTATGAATAATCTCATGATCCCTTTGAGCCTGGGTGGCGGTCCAAAAGAAAAACAGGCAAGTCCTGGAATACCCAGGTGTCTCAATCCACCCAGATGTGTATTTAGGTTGCCACCTTAGATAAACCATTAATTAGCAATCTCACATCTGCCATGGATCTCACTCACCCAATCCACGTCTACTAGCATAGCATGGCATAATAAGCAAACGTAGAAATAACTCCCAAAGGTTTGATAATAAACAGGTAATAGGTACTACCTCATCTACTTCCCATCCCATAATTTAATTAGATCCTAATCATGCAATGTGTTATGATTGATCTAATGCAATAAAACTGGGTTGTAGAAAAAGTATGATCAAAGTGTTACTTGCCTTGCTGATGATCCGCGAAACCTAGAGATTCGAAGTAACAGGCGGCGCACTCCGGGTATTCTATCGCAGACAAACAAACAAGCATACAATAAGTACTCATCTAATGCACAGGTAAAACACAAATAGAAGATCTAACCAGAAAGTTCAACATAAGAACCTTGGTTTGCAAAAAGAATCAAATCGAACGAAGCAAAAGAAATCAAACAATGAAAGATATCAACTTCGTTCTAGTAATCAGGATCTAAGTCAAATTTTACAGTAGCAAAAACTTGTTTAAGTTGATTATTCGGAAAGAGGGTTTCGAGATGAAACTCCAGGCGCTTGAATCGCCTGATTCCGATAAACGAGCGAAAAATTATACTAAAACGAAAATCGGATCAGAAATCGCGATCAGAAAATAACCGTGGAAAATCCGACGAAAAAGAAAAACGATGAACAGATTAATCGTTAATTAACCTAATCCAAAAAAAATAAAAAAATAAAATAATATTAAAAATTAAAAAAATTAAAAAAATCGAAAATAAAACCGACGAAAAAAATATTTTTTTTATTTTAAAAAAAAGTTTGGCACGGAAGTCGAGGCGGCGGCGAACCTCGGGCGGCGTGCAACTCCGGCGAGTCGGCGGCGGGTCCGGCGGCGGCGGCGGTGGGCTAGGGTTTCGGGCGCGGGCGCGGTTATGGGCTGGGGCACCGGGTGCCTTGCTATTTAAATAATTACGCTCGGAAGAAAAATAAAAAACAAATACTAAACGGACTCCAAAAATCATGAAATAAATTTTCCCGGGTTTCTAAAATCAAGCCCGATAATGCGAACATTTATTTGGGTCCAAAATACAACTTTGAAAAAGGCGTATTTTTCCTAAATTCAATTAAAAATACTGAAAAACTCTGAAATAAAACTTATTTGATTTTTTTTATTAAATCCTCAATATTTCTATATTTTGGGAAAGTCATTTTATTCCCTCTCTCATATTTTTGTAATAGAAATAATTGATGATAAAATAAATAAAATCAAATGATCCTGTTTACAAAATTTGAGAAAACTCAAATATGTAAATAACGAAATCCCCAACTCTCTCCGTGGGTCCTTGAGTTGCTTAGGATTTTCTAGGATCAAAACCAAAAGCAAAATAAAATATGATATGCATGATGATCTAATGTATAACATTCCAAATTGAAAATTTGGGATGTTACAATAAAAGTGTGATAATCATCATTATTAGAGCATTGTCCCAAGTGAGGAAAGGATGATGGAGACTATGATTCCCCAACAAGTCAGGATGAGACTCCGTACGATAAAAAAAGAGGCCATAACAAAGACAGAAAGGCCCATCTCAAAAAAAGTGAGAAAAATAGAGAAGGGACAATGCTACTATCCTTTTTACCACACTTGTGCTTCAAAGTAGCACCATGATCTTCATGATAGAGAGTCTCTTATGTTGGCACTTTCATATATTAGTGGGAATTTTCATTATAAAACTTGGCTTGTATTTTCCAATGATGGGCTTCCTTGAATTGCCCTAGGTCTTCTTGAGCAAGCGAGTTCGATGCACACCCACTTAGTTTTTTTTGTTGAGCTTTCATATAATTATAGCTCTAGTGCATCCGTTGCATGGCAATCCCTACTCACTCACATTAATATCTATTAATGCGCATCTCGATAGCCCGTTGATACGCCTAGTTGATGTGAGACTATCTTCTCCCTTTTTGTCTTCTCCACAACCACCATTCTATTCCACATATAGTGTTATATCCATGGCTCACGCTCATGTATTGTGTGAAGATTGAAAAAGTTTGAGAACACCAAAAGTATGAAACAATTGCTTGGCTTGTCATCGGGGTTTTGCATGATTTAAATACTTTGTGTGGTGAAGATAGAGCATAGCCAGACTATATGATTTTGTAGGGATAACTTCCTTTGGCCATGTTATTTTGAGAAGACATAATTGCTTAGTTAGTATGCTTGAAGTATTATTATTTTTATGTCAATATTAAACTCTTGTCTTGAATCTTTCGGACCTGAATATTCATACCACAATTAAGAGAATTACATTGAAAATAATGCTAAGTAGCATTCCGCATCAAAAAATTGTTTTTATCATTTACCTACTCGAGGACAAGTAGGAATTAAGCTTGGGGATGCTCGATACGTCTCCATCGTATCTATAATTTTTTATTGATTCATGCTATATTATATTCTGTTTTGGATGATTAATGGGATTTGTTATACACTTTTATACATTTTTTGGGACTAACCTATTAACCGGAGGCCCAGCCCAAAATTGTTGTTTTTTGCCTATTGCAGTGTTTCGCAGAAAAAGAATATCAAACGGAGTCCAAACGGAATGAAACCTTCGGGACGTGATTTTCGGAACGAACGTGATCCAGAGGACTTGGACACTACATCCAGAAAGCAACCAGCAGGGCATGAGGTAGGGGGCGCACCTACACCCCCCTGGGCGCGCCCTCCACCCTCGTGGGGCCCATGTTGCTCCACCGACATACTTCTTCCTCCTATATATACCTACGTACCCCCAAACTACCAGATACGGAGCCAAAAACCTAATTCCACCACCGCAACCTTCTGTACCCGTGAGATCCCATCTTGGGGCCTTTTCCGGTGCTCCGCCGAAGGGGGCATTGATCACGGAGGGCTTCTACATCAACACCATAACCTCTCCGATGATGTGTGAGTAGTTTACCTCAGACCTTCGGGTCCATAGTTATTAGCTAGATGGCTTATTCTCTCTCTTTGGATCTCAATACAAAGTTCTCCACGATTCTCGTGGAGATCTATTCGATGTAATCTTCTTTTGTGGTGTGTTTGTTGAGACCGATGAATTGTGGGTTTATGATCAAGTTTATCTATGAACAATATTTGAATCTTCTCTGAATTCTTTTATGTATGATTGGTTATCTTTGCAAGTCTCTTCGAATTATCAGTTTGGTTTGGCCTACTAGGTTGATCGTTCTTGCAATGGGAGAAGTGCTTAGCTTTGGGTTCAATCTTGCGGTGCTCGATCCCAGTGACAGTAGGGGAAACGACACGTATTGTATTGTTGCCACCGAGGATAACAAGATGGGGTTTATATCATATTGCGTGAGTTTATCCCTCTACATCATGTCATCTTGCTTAAAGCGTTACTCTGTTCTTATGAACTTAATACTCTAGATGCATGCTGGATAGCGGCCGATGTGTGGAGTAATAGTAGTAGATGCAGGCAGGAGTCGGTCTACTTGTCACGGACGTGATGCCTATATACATGATCATACCTAGATATTCTCATAACTATGCTCAATTCTATCAATTGCTCAACAGTAATTTGTTCACCGACCGTAATACTTATGGTTTTGAGAGAAGCCACTAGTGAAACCTATGGCCCCCGGGTCTATTTTCTATCATATTAATCTTCCAACACTTAGCTATTTCTATTGCCATTTATTTTACATTGCATCTTTATTTACTCTTTATCATAAAAAATACCAAAATATTATCTTATCATATCTATCAGATCTCACTCTCGTAAGTGACCGTTGAGGGACTGACAATCCCTTTATCGCGTTGGTTGCGAGGTTCTTATTTGTTTGTGTAGGTAAGAGGGACTCGTGCGTGGTCTCCTACTGGATTGATACCTTGGTTCTCAAAAACTGAGGGAAATACTTACACTACTTTACTACATCACCCTTTCCTTCAAGGGAAAACCAACATGGTGCTCAAGAGGTAGCAGTAAACTACTCACACATCATCGCAGAGGCTAGGGTGTTGATGTAGAAGCCCTCCGCGATCAATACACCCTCTGGCAGGACACCGGAAAAGGCCCCAAGATGGGATGTCAAGGGTACACAAGGTTGCGGTGGTGGAACTAGGTTTTCGTGGTGCTCCTTGATGGTTTGGGGTACGTAGGTATATATAGGAGGAAGAAGTAGGTCGGTGGAGCCACGAGGGTGGAGGGCGCGCCCAGGGGGGTAGGCGCGCCCCCCTGCCTCGTGGCCTCCTTGTTGGTTTCTTGACGTCCACTCCAAGTCCTCTTTATCACGTTTGTTCCAAAAATCACGCTCCCGAAGGTTTCATTCCATTTGGACTCCGTTTGATATTCTTTTTCTGCGAAACACTGAAATAGGCAAAAAAACAGCAATTTGGGCTGGGCCTCCGGTTAATAGGTTAGTCCCAAAAATAATATAAAAGTGCATAAATAAGCCCATTAAACATCCAAAACAGAATATATAATAGCATGGAACAATCAAAAATTATAGATACGTTGGAGACATGTCACACCTACTGAAATATCTTTGCAAATGGCCGATAAATCAACTGCTATACCTGTCGGTATTTGTGAGGCTGTGGAAGTTGTGATTGCAAACGTTACTATTTTAACGGACTTTGTTATTCTTGATATTCCCGAGCACGATAGTACATCGATTATCCTTGGTAGACCCTTTTTGAATATTGCAGGGGCTGTTATTGATTGCAACAAAGGCAATGTCACTTTCCATATTAATGGTAATGAGCATACGGTACACTTTTCGAGGAAACAACCTCAAGTCCACAGTATAAATTCTATTGGAAAAACTTCAACAATTACTATTGGAGGTTTTGAATTTCCTCTTCCTACCGTCAACAAGAAATATGATATCCTTATAGTTGGGGATGTGCATATCCCCGTTGAGGTAACCTAGTGCTATTCAAACATTCTCTGGTTTCATGCGATTCGGAATGAGTTTGTTAACAAGACTTGATCAACCTTGTTAGTGGATTCCTCTTGATGAGCATGAGATGGATGAAGTTAGAAAGCAAAACCTTCTGTACCCTCCTTTTACTTTATGTTATTTAGACTAAATAAAGCAAAAATAGTATTTTCTGTCTGTTTTCTGAATTATCCTTGCAATAAAAATACCCTAAAAATAAAAGTTCTCCAAATGTCCCGAAAATGAAATATGATTTTTTGTAGAATATTTAAGAATATATGGCACCGAGAACACATCAGGGGGGCCCACCATTTGGCCACGAGGGTCCAGGGCGCGCCCACCCCCTTGGGGCGCCCCCCTGCCTCGTGGGCCCCACATGGCCCCTCTCCACTTATTCCAGCACCCACACACTTCGTATTCCTCCATAAAAAATCACCACCTAGCTCAAACCCGTGTACTAGCTCACCTTGCTGCCATTTTTGATCTCCTTGTTCAAAGCTCCACTCACAAAACTGCTTTGGGGGATTGTTCTTCGGTATGTGACTCCTCCAATGGTCAAATTAGTTTTTGTTCTAGTGCTTTATTTATTGCAAATTTTTGTTGTTTAGGTGACCCTGTTCTTAAGCTTGCATGTCAAATTTATTTGGTCCCAAGTAGTTCTAATACATGATATAGTCTCTAGGCACTTGTGGGAGTAGTTGCTATCAATCTTGTTGAGTTTGGTTCACTTTTACTTTGAGTCACTAAAAAATTCAGAAATTTTTCAAAGGAAGAAATATGTTTAGGAAAATGTACCAAGGTGGTTCCTCAAAGAAGCAAGGACCCAAGCCCGCGATACGTGAGTCGGACTATGAACTACCAAGAGAAGCTCAAGTGCAGCCTTGTGAATGGCCGTCAGAAGATTTTATGGTCCAAGCGGGCATTAAGGAGGAATTTGACGCATATGTGCGTAACGCTGAACTTGAGGGCTTCGTGTCAGATAAGTGCCCCCAATATTATTACCTAACTGATTCCTTTGTGAGAAGGTTTAAATTTACATCCTCACACAATTCTCACACTATCCTATTTGATCTTTATGATAAATCTTATACCATGGACTTAAAAGATTTTAATACTGCTTGTAAACTCCCGCAGTGGGGTAGTGCTAGTGATCCTCGCAAATCTGAGTTTAAAGATTTTTCTTGCTAGTATCACTGTGGGGGAATCTAGAGAAATAACACAAGCTACCATAGGGAGCATTCATTTTCCTACTATACATTATTTTGCTCTCTTTATAGGTAGATGCATTAACGGCAAGGACGAGGCATGTCACATGTGTGTTCCCGACCTTAGTGTTCTCAAGAGTGTTGTATTAGGAGATAAACAATAGAACTTGGGGGCCATCGTTGCACGAACGTTGCATCTTAATAGTTTAAGTGGAGATTTTTTTGGTGGAATTTACGCAACCCGTTTAGCTAATTATCTTGAGATACCCATACATGAAAATGATATGGAATTGCCTCCTAATTATTTAGATTATAATGCTATGGTTCGCAATCAGTTTGTTGAGACGAATGAACAGTTCCTCCAGTACCGACTAATCTTTGGCAGACGTCGCACTGTCCATGTTGCTCTCCCTGCTCCTGGTTTCTTTGATTTTCAGGCAAAAAGGAGATATAATATAACCAGGGAAGAGGCGAACGAGTATGAGAGGAGGACAGAGGCAGCTCGCCTCCAAGCTGCAGCTCATGAGGCAATAGCTGATGCATCTCAGTACGACCCCAGCTACAACTTTGATCCGTGGGCATAGACCAACTTAGGCCAAAAGCCTAAGCTTGGTGGAGTACGTATTTCTCACCGACATTACATTCATGTTCACACACTCATTCTAGTTGTCTGTGCTCATACTTTTTCATTGTACTATCCATGCTAGTTTATTTTCTTTTCTAAGTCTTCTTCTTGTGTGTTTGAAAAACCTTATGAAAAACAAAAAAATTATTTGTAGCTTTTAGCTAGTTTACTTTCCATGCGTGTAGTAGTAATAATTAAAAAGAAAACCCAAAAAGATTTCTCATTCTTCTTTTGCTTGTTGGGAGCTTTCCTGTGTAAATAGTTTTATTCCTTTTCTTTTCTTCGGGGGTCGAGAGGAGAAGACCATAATGAAAATGTTATGTGGCTCTTATATGCATTATTGTTGATTTAACAAAGAGCCCAAGTTACCTTGTCTTCTCCTCTGTATCAGATGCTTGTAGATTCTATCTTAGTCCAATGCATGTGCACTATTATTATTATCCACACCGTTCGGTCGTGCAAGTGAAAGGCAAAAATGATGATATATGATGGACTGATTGAGATGAGAAAAGCTGGTATGAACTCGACCTCTCTTGTTTTTGTAAATATGATTAGTTCATCGTTCCTGATTCAGCCCATATGAATGAAACATGTTTGCAATGGAAATTAGAGATTATAGTTTCTCATGCCATGCTTAATTTGCTAGGAGTTTATGATGGTTTACCTTGCATGCCAACATGCTATTAAAATGGTTGTGATGTGGTATGATAGGGTGGTATCCTCCTTTGAATGATTCGAGTGGCTTGACTCGGCACATGTTCACACATGTAGTTGAAACAAAATCAACATAGCCTCCATGATATTTAGGTTCATGGTGGATTATATACTACTCATACTTGCACTCAATGTTTATTAATTTTAATGCATGTTCATGACTGTTGTCGCTCTCTAGTTGGTCGCTTCCCAGTGTTTTTCTAGCCTTCACTTGTACTAAGCGGGAATACTGCTTGTGCATCCACTTCCATAAACCCCAAAGTTATTCCATATGAGTCCACCATACCTTCCTATATGCGGTATCTACCTGCTGTTCCAAGTAAATTTGTATGTGCCAAACTCTAAACCTTCAAATGAAATTCTATTTTGTATGCTCGAATAGCTCATGTATCAACTAGGGCTGTCTGTATCTTCCATGCTAGGCGGGTTATTCTCAAGAGGAGTGGACTCCGCTCCTCACTCACGAGAAAATGGCTGGTCACCAGGATGCCCAGTTCCATGCTCGAACCAAATCAAAATAATTGTAAACAAAACTCCCTCAGGACTGTTGCTAGTTGGAGGCACCCGTTGTTTCGGGCCAGCCATGGATTGATGCTTGTTGGTGGTGGGGGAGTATAAACTTTGCAATTTTGTTTGGGAACTGCCTATAATGTGTGTAGCATGGAAGATATCGAGATCTCTCGGTTGTTATATTGACAATGAAAGTATGCCGCTCAAAATATTATTTATCTCTATTTCAAAATCGAGCTCTGGCACCTCTACAAATCCATGCTTCCCTCTGCGAAGGGCCTATCTATTTACTTTTATGTTGAGTCATCACCCTCTTATTAAAAAGAACCAGCTGGAAAGCACCGCTGTCATCTGCATGCATTATTATTAGTTTATATGAGTATAACTATGACTCGATCTCTTTTACCATGAATTATAATGTTCGGTCAGTCCTTGATCTTCAGGGGTGCTCTGCATTTATGTTTTGCGGTCTCAGAAAGGGCTAGCGAGATACCATCTTGTTATATCATATTATGATTGTTTTGAGAAACTGTTGTCATCCGGGATTTATTATTATTGCTCGTTAGTTGATTATGCCATTGATATGAGTAAACATGAGACCTAAGTGTTATTGTGAATATGGTTAGTTCATAATCTTTGCTGAAAACTTGAATGATGGCTTTACATATTTACAACAACAAGAGCAAACAGAGTTTGTAAAAGTTTTTCTTTATCACTTTCAGTTTATCAACTGATTTGCTTGAGGATAAGCAAAGGTTTAAGCTTGGGGAGTTGATACATCTCCATCGTATCTACTTTTCCAAACACTTTTGCCCTTGTTTTGGACTCTAACTTGCATGATTTGAATGTAACTAACCCGGACTGACGCTGTTTTTAGCAGAATTGTCATGGTGTTATTTTTGTGCAGAAATAAAAGCTCTCGGAATGACCTGAAACTTCACGGAGAATATTTTTGGAATATATAAAAAATATTGGCAAAAGAATCAAGACCAGGGGCCCCACACCCTGTCCACGAGGGTGGGGCGCGCCTACCACCCTGGGCGCGCCCCCTACCTTCTGGGCCCCCTGGTTCTCCACCAACCTCAACTCCAACTCTGTATATTCACGTTCGAGGAGAAAAAAATCAGAGAGAAGGATTCATCGCGTTTTACGATACGGAGCCGCCGCCAAGCCCTAATCTCTCTCGGGAGGGCTGATCTGGAGTCCGTTCGGGGCTCCGGAGAGGGGAATCCATCGCCATCATCAACCTTCCTCCATCACCAATTTCATGATGCTCACCGTCGTGCGTGAGTAATTCCATCGTAGGCTTGCTGGACGGTGATGGGTTGGATGAGATTTACCATGGAATCGAGTTAGTTTTGTTAGGGTTTGATCCCTAGTATCCATTATGTTCTGAGATTGATGTTGCTATGACTTTGCTATGCTTAATGCTTGACACTAGGGCCCGAGTGCCATGATTTCAGATCTGAACCTATTATGTTTTCATGAATATATGTGAGTACTTGATCCTATCTTGCAAGTCTATAGTCACCTATTATGTGTTATGATCTGTTAGCCCCGAAGTGACAATAATTGGGATACTTACCGGTGATGACCGTAGTTTGAGGAGTTCATGTATTCACTAAGTGTTAATGCTTTGGTCCGGTACTCTATTAAAAGGAGGCCTTAATATCCCTTAGTTTCCAATAGGACCCCGCAGCCACGGGAGGGTAGGACAAAAGATGTCATGCAAGTTCTTTTCCATAAGCACGTATGACTATATTCGGAATACATGCCTACATTAGATTGATGAACTGGAGCTAGTTCTGTGTCACCCTATTTTATAACTATTGCATGAGGAATCGCATCCGACATAATTCTCCATCACCAATCCAATTCCTACGAGCTTTGTACATATTGCTCTTTGCTTAGTTACTTTACCGTTGCCACTATTACAATTACTACAAAACTACTATTGTTACTTTTGCCACTGTTACCGTTACTTCCATACTACTTTGCTACTAAATACTTTGTTGCATATATTAAGTTATCCAGGTGTGGTTGAATTGACAACTCAACTGCTAATACTTGAGAATATTCTTTGGCTCCCCTTGTGTCAAATCAATAAATTTGGGTTGAATACTCTACCCTTGAAAACTGTTGCGATCCCCTATACTTGCGGGTTATCAAACCCCATTCGAGATGGTGCCTAGATTGGATCTGGTGGTTCTGGACTCTGCGGCGGTTGGATGAATATTTCATTGACTCCCCTAGGGTTTCTGGAATATTTGGGTATTTATAGAGCAAAGAGGCGGTCCGGGGGGCACCCGAGGTGGGCATAACCCACCAGGGCGTGCCTGGGCCTCCTGGCGCGCCCTGGTGGGTTGTGCCCCCCTCGGGGCACCCCCCGAGTGCAACCAGGGCCCATTGCCTTTCTTCTGGCCCATAAAAAATCATCATGGAGTTTCGTGGCATTTGGACTCCGTTTGATATTGATTTTCTGCGATGTAAAAAAACATGGAAAAAACAGCAACTGGCACTTGGCACTATGTCAATAGGTTAGTACCAAAAAATGATATAAAATGACTATAAAATGATTATAAAACATCCAAGATTGATAATAAAATAGCATGGAACAATCAAAAATTATAGATACGTTGGATACGTATCAACGAGGAACTCCGGAATAGTCCGGAGGTGAAGATAGATATACTGGACGAAGGGTATTGGAGTCCGGAATTTTTCTGGGGGTACCGGGTGATGACCAGCGTCACCGAAAGGGGTTTCGGGGGGTCCGACAAGTGTTGGGGGGCCATGGGCCAAGGGGAGGGGCAAACCGGCCCACTAAGGGGCCAAGCGCCCCCACCCCCACCCCATCTCACGTAATAGGAGGGTTGGGGGCGTTCCCCTAGGGTTTCCCACCTCCCGGCTTGGGGGGCAAGTCACCCTAGGGAAGATCCCATCTGCCCTAGCCACCGCCCCCCTAGGTGAAACCCTAGGGGCGCCTACCCCTCCTCCCTTCCCCTGTATATAGAGAGAGGTAGAGATAGGGCAGTCGCACCCAAAGAGCACATCTCCACGCAACGGCATTGCCTCTCCTCTCCCTCGCATCCCTCTTCCTCTCTGTAGTGCTTAGCGAAGCTCTGCTGACATTCTGCCACCACTACAGCCACCACGCCATCGTGCTACCGGAGGACTCGAGCTACTACTTCACCATCACTCGCTGGATCGAGGAGGTGAAGGCGTCAACAAGTTGTCAGTGTGTTGAACGTGGAGGTGTCGTCCGTTCGGCACTTGGATCGAGAGTTCGCGGAATGGATCGTGATTGGATCGCGAAGACGTTCGACTACATCAACTGCATTTTTTAATGTTTCCGCTTAGCGATCTACAAGGGTATGTAGATGCAATCTCGATTAATCTTGGTGAGCGTAGGAAATTTGTTGTTTCCCATGCAACGTTCCCCAACAGGTAGGAGTGGATAATGATTTATCTTGGATGTCAACATTGCGTTAAAATGATTGTGATGTACTATGATGATATGGTATCCTCCTCTGAATGTTCGAGTGGCTTGACTTGGCACATGTTCATGCATGTAGTTCAATCAAAATAACATAGCCTCTATGATATTTATGTTCATGGTGTTCATATCCAACTCATTCTAGTGTCCAATGTTACTTATGCATAATGCATGTGATACGCACTACTAGAAAAAGAGCTATAGATGGGATTGACACTAATGGCGCACCAGACAAGCGCTGTACTAATGGCGCACCACCTTCTGATACGCCATTAGAGTTGAAACTACTAATGGTGCACTGGGCCCAGGGTGCGCCATTAGTATCAAAAAAAATTAACTAGTGCGCCTGTCCAAACATACTAATGGCGCATCCAGAAACAGTGCACCGTTACTAGTTGTAACTAGTAATGGCGCACCGGTTGGAAAGTGCGCCACTAATGTTTTTTTTATTATATTTTTTATTCCTTTTTTTGCAAAACTACTAATGGCGCACTGTTCCACCGTGCGCCATTACTAGTTTAAACTAGTAATGGCGCACTGTTGAACAGTGCGCCATTAGTATGTTTTTTTATTATATTTTTTATTCCTTTTTTTGCAAAACTACTAATGGCGCACTGTTCCAACGTGCGCCATTACTAGTTTAAACTAGTAATGGCGCACTGTGGAACAGTGCGCCATTAGTATGTTTTTTTTTTGCAAAACTACTAATGGCGCACCACCAGAAGGTGCGCCATTAGTAACCTGGATTGCTAATGGCGCATTTAGTGTTGGTGCGCCATTAGTAAGTGGGCAGCAACAAGATATTTTGGACAGCCTCTCCTACCCACACTCACTTTCTCCCCACTTCATTCTCTCCACCTCCTCCTTGTCTCGGGTGCCTCCTCTTTTTCACCTCATTTCCACCATAGATTCATTCAATTTAAGTGGTTAAATTACCTTGTTTTGATAGGTAAGTAAGGGGGAAGCTATATTTATATTGTTCTCCCTACAACAATGTGCACATGCACTTTTTATGGCCTAGCTAGATCTATGTATGTTCGTGGTGTTGCATATGTTTGTGGTGTTGCATATGTGTTTGTGTTTGGAGGTGTACCAGAATGTTTTGCCGGAATGTTGCCAATATTTTGCTGGAATGTTGATTTATTTCCGTTTCGGCGAGAATTTTGGCATTAAGCATTCTTTTTGGTCCTGTTTTTAGGGAAAGTCATGCCAAATTTTTTCTTGGTTCTAAAATATCGTTTTGCTCTACCCCGCAGGCGACCATGGTCCGCATGATGACCGAAGGCATTGTGAATAGGTTTTTGAGGTCCGCGAAGGCCGAGATGCTTCAAAAGAACGAGACGGAGATAAGATGTCTGTGTCGAAGATGTAAGCTGAAGAGCCTTATTGCGGACCCGGAATCCGGGCAGGTGCGGGACCACCTGCTCTTGCGTGGTTTCATGGATGGCTATCGGTGGCAAGGTGATGAAGATGACTACGAAGTCGTCCATGAGGGTCGAGCAAGAAATGAGGAAGGGCAACAAGACAACCACCGCGGCTCGGGCGGGCGAGAAGACGAAGAATCCCTAGGAGATGATCACGACAGTGATGCTGTACACAGTCATCATGTAGAAGATGCAGGACATGATGATGAGGAAGATGCCGGAGCAGACGACGGGCATGATCATGAAGATGATGATGCCGGCGGAGCAAACGACGCTGGACCATCGATGGGATGGATGCAGGACCCTCATATTCAAGAGCTGTTTGTCAAGCAGACGGATAACGCAAGAGCTGCCGCCCGAGAGAAAGCCAAGATGGATCAACTTGAGTTAGACGCGGTTACTCCATTGTGTGAAGGATGCAGGCCCGAGGATACCCGCCTAAAAGTAACGCCCATGGCTCTGGAGATGAAGGGAAAACACAAAATGACCGACGCATGCTTCGACGAGAACATGTCATTCTGGCACGAACGTCTTCCCAAGGGGAACAAGTGCCCGACCAGTTTGGAGGAGGCGAAGAAAATCGTGTGTCCTCTGGATTTACCGCATGTGAAATACCATGTGTGCATGAACAATTGCATCATTTATCGGGACGAGCACGCGGAGTCTACCATATGTCTGGTGTGCGGCGTCACTCGATACAAGAAGAGGAAGAAAGCTCCTCGAAAAGTGGTGTGGTACTTTCCGATCACTCCTCGTCTGCAGCGGTATTTTGCGGACCCTAAGGTAGCAAAGCTCCTGCGTTGGCACACGGATAGGGAGGAGAAGAAGCGAGAAGATGACGCAAATGATCCGGAGATAGATAAAAAAGACAAGATGCTGAGTCACCCTAAGGTTGCGAGCTAGTGGCAAGCGTTGAACTTCAAAGACCCAGAATTTGGGAACGATCCAAGGAACATCATGCTGGGCGCGAGCACCGATGGAGTCAAGAGTTCCAGGCAATTTGATCGGGCTGAGTAATTACATGGGGACATCTAAAGAACCAACCTAATCAGCTAGAATAATGGCTAGACAAATTAAGCAATCGCACAGTTGGGCATGCATTCCATCCCTAAACAGCACAGGCAGAGAAAGAGCAGGGCAGAGGAGAGGGGGATGGGATTATACCTAGTCTAAGAGACCAAACCAGATGTACAGGCAGAGCTGCTTCTGCCACGGCCAGCAAATCAAAGGTTGGTGGCGTCTGACGCGTGCACCTGCGTGAGCAAAGGAAGCCAAAGTGCATGAGAAAATCAAAGGGAAGGGAATGGAAGGGAAGGGAAGAGAAGAGCAAATCAAGGATTACCTTGACGAGCAGCGGCGTCCCGAGCGAGAAGAAGCGCTGGTGTCTCCCCGCGGCCGGCGACTGATGTGCAGAGGTGGTTGTCCGGGACGGTGCGGCGGCGGCAAGGCTTTCTAGGCTCTGGGGGAGAGGAGAGGGCGAGGGAGGGAGAGGGCGAGGGCGAGGGAAGGCAGGGAGAGGGCGAGGGAGAGGGAAGGCGAGGAGAGGGCGAGGGAGGGAGAGGGCGATGGCGAGGAGAGGGCGGAGAGGGCGAGGCAGGGCGGCGGCGGTGGAGCGGGCGCGGGAGGACGGCGTCGGGTTAGGTTTGGGCGGACGGCGCGGGCTCGAGGGGGAGGAAGGGGAGAGGGAGGCGGCGGGGGCGCGTGGGCGGCTGCGGCGCAGTGGGTCGGGGCAGCGGCGGCGGCGCGGTGGAGGGAGGGACGAGGGAAGGAGCAGCGCGGTGGATCGAGGGAGAGGGAACTAGCGAGGGGGAGAGGGAAGGTGGGATCGGGCGAAGGGGGAGAGGGAAGGGGGGATCGGGCACAATACTAATGGCGCACCACCCCTCGGTGCGCCATAAGTACATCCATACTAATGGCGCACCTCACCGTGGTGCGCCATTAGTAGTTTTTTTCTTATAGCAATGGCAACAGGTTATCTTCCACCTGACCTGATCCACACCAAGTTCCCTCTACTAGCTTGATTGGTCAGCAACCAGTTCTCACACTAGGAGGTCCTGTGTTCGATTCCCAGGCTCCACAAATTTTTTTATGCATTTAAAATGCTGTTTGATACTTATTTGTGTTTAAATATGTTCAAACTTGTTTAAATCATAACAGTAATTTTTTTTATAAGACAGTAATAATTTTTTAAAAATATTATCAAACAGTAATGCTGGTGGAGCGGGGGAGGGTGCGCGGGGTGCGGGGGGTCGCCGGCGGCGGCCGGTGGACCAGGGGGTGCTCGGCGGTGAGGGGGACCGGATCTGGCGAGGTGGGATAGCGATCGAGATGGAGGGGGATCGAGATCGAGTGTCCATGAAATTTAAAAATATTCATGATAGTTCAAAAAGTGCCCATGAAATACAATCGAGAAATGAAGGCTATGATTTAAATACAATCGATCTTAGCTAGCTATCTGTTCACAATCTTCTTGCCCTTCTTTTTTGCAAATGGAGTTCTTCTGTGGAACGGACGTCCTTTAGCTAGGGTGGTCCTGCTTCTTCTTGTGGTGTATGCCGCTACTTCATCATCGTCGTCATGTTCGATCCTCGGGTCGCCGTACTTGTCGAAGTCTTGCTCATTGGCTACTCCATCCATTCCGATGATCTTCCTTTTGCCTCTCCTCACGACAACACGACTGGGCTTTGACGGGTCGGTAATGAAGAAGCATTGGTCCACTTGGGAAGCTAGTACCCATGGCTCATTTTTCGCGGTGACGTTTGCGCCCGCGGTCTTGGATTTGGCTTCGGGTATAACCATGGTGGTGAAATACCGGTCTTCTTTTAGGACGCTCTTGGCCCATCTGACACGGAACATCGGGACCTTCTCTCCAGCGTAGCTCAGCTCCCAGATCTCCTTGATCCTTCCGTAGTATCTGTCCTTGTCGTTACCGGTGTAGGATTCCATCGTTACCCCGGAGCTCTGATAACCATGGCTCTTCATGTCCTTGGCCTCGGTGTAGAATGCGTAGCCGTTGATATCGTACGCCTGATAGGTCATCAGGTTGTGCTCGGCACCCTGTGACAAGGCGAATATGAGTTGTTCTTCCGCGGAAGAATCCTCATGTAAAGGGTACGACAGAAGCTTCTGCTTGAACCTACGCGTGAAACATGAGTTGTGCTCTTTGAGTATATCTTCGTCCGTCCTCTGTTGGCCTCGGTCATTGTACGTCTTCTTAATAAAGGTTTTGTGCTCTACCACCCAAGGATCGACCACGTCTATGTGTTGTAGCGCGACTAGGTTTGCTCTTTCAAAGTCGGCGAGTCGACCCTCGAAGTCGACATGCATTTCGCGACGACCCTCACGGTGACCCCATCCAGCGAGCCTGCCGAGGTGCCTGTTGACGGGCAGACCAACGGGGTTCTCGATGCCTAGATAATTCGTGCAGTAGGAGATGCACTCTTCGGTCAGAAAGCCCCTGGCTATGCTTCCCTCTGGACGTGACATGTTGCGAACGTATCCTTTGATGACACCATTCATCCTTTCGAACGGCATCATGCTGTGCAGGAACGTCGGCCCAAGTTGGATGATATCGTCCACAATATGGACCAGCAGATGCACCATAACGTCGAAGAATGCGGGCGGGAAGTACATCTCAAGCTCGCATAGTATCACCACGATCTCTTCCTGTAGCCTTCTGAGTTGCCTCACGCCAACAGACTTCCGAGAGATGACGTCGAAAAAGTTGCATAGGCCAAATAGGGTTTCACGGACGTGCGCGTCCATGATCCCACGGATTGCAACTGGAAGTATCTGCGTCATCAGCACGTGACAGTCGTGAGACTTCATCCCACTGAACTTCAGCTTCGCTGGGTCTAGGTATCTGCTTATCTTCCCCGCGTAACCGTAAGGAAGTTTTACTCCTACGAGGCAGGTGAAAAACTGCTCGATCTCCTCCTGACTTAGAGTGAAGCACGCGGGAGGGTAATCATTTCCGGTCTTCTTGGCCTTTTGCCTTTGCGATGACTTTCTGTGTCCTGCTTCGCATCATCATCATCATCATCATCATCATCATCATCATCATCATCATGATCATCATATATAGCGTGAAGCTCCTGCCTGATGCCCATTGATTTCAAGTCTGCCCTTGCTTTCGTCCCATCTTTGGTCCTCTCTGGCATGTTGAGCAGGGTACCAAGCAGACTCTCGCACACGTTCTTCGTGATATGCATGACATCAAGGCTGTGAGGCACATGGTGGATCTTCCAGTACGGCAAGTCCCAGAAAACAGACCTCGTTTTCCATACCTTCAGCAGCGGCTCTGGTGCCTTTTGCTTCTTTCCCGGCTCTGGAGCCTTTTACTTCGTTCCCGGCAGTGGGCAGTCTTTCCAATTTTTCAACAGCTCGTCTCTTTCCTCGCTGCTCCTCGTACGCGGGCGTCCTCGGGGTTCGGTTTCACCATCGAACAGATCCTTGTGTTTTCTCCACGGGTCATCGTCGCGAAGCTACCTTCGATGTCCCATGAACACGGTTTTCAAAGACCCGGGATCTCTATCTAGCTGGCGATACGTTGTGTCATCCATGCACCTGACGCATCCAGAAAATCCGTGGACCACCTGCCCCGTGACATATCCGTAACCGAGATAGTCGTGCACCGTTGTGAGCAGCGCGGCTCTCATAGGGAAATATTCTTTCTCTGCGGCGTCCCACGTATTGGCTGGTGTTTTCCACAGCGTGTCAAGCTCCTCTTTCAGCAGCCCCAGATACAGATTGATGCCGTTCCCTGGTTGTTTTGGTCCTTCAATTAGCATACTCATGTGAATGTACTTCCTCTTCATGCACAACCAGGGGGGAAGGTTGTACATCCACACAAACACAGGCCAGGTGCTATGTGTGCTTCTCTGGCTGCCAAATGGATTGACTCCATCGGTGCTCGCGCCCAGCATGATGTTCCTTGGATCGTTCCCAAATTCTGGGTCTTTGAAGTTCAACGCTTGCCACTGGCTCGCATCCTTAGGGTGACTCGGCATCTTGTCTTTTTTATCTATCTCCGGATCATTTGCGTCATCTTCTCGCTTCTTCTCCTCCCTATCCGTGTGCCAACGTAGGAGCTTTGCTACCTTAGGGTCCGCAAAATACCGCTGCAGACGGGGAGTGATCGGAAAGTACCACACCACTTTTCGAGGAGCTTTCTTCCTCTTCTTGTATCGAGTGACGCCGCACACCAGACATATGGTAGACTCCGCGTGCTCGTCCCGATAAATGATGCAATTGTTCATGCACACATGGTATTTCACATGCGGTAAATCCAGAGGACACACGATTTTCTTCGCCTCCTCCAAACTGGTCAGGCACTTGTTCCCCTTGGGAAGACGTTCGTGCCAGAATGACATGTTCTCGTCGAAGCATGCGTCGGTCATTTTGTGTTTTCCCTTCATCTCCAGAGCCATGGGCGTTACTTTTAGGCGGGTATCCTCGGGCCTGCATCCTTCATACAATGGAGTAACCGCGTCTAACTCAAGTTGATCCATCTTGGCTTTCTCTCGGGCGGCAGCTCTTGCGTTATCCGTCTGCTTGAGAAACAGCTCTTGAATATGAGGGTCCTGCACCCAGCCCATCGATGGTCCAGCGTCGTTTGCTCCGCCGGCATCATCATCTTCATGATCATGCCCGTCGTCTGCTCTGGCATCTTCCTCATCATCATGTCCTGCATCTTCTACATGATGACTGTGTACAGCATCACTGTCGTGATCATCTCCTGGGGATTCTTCGTCTTCTCGCCCGCCCGAGCCGCGGTGGTTGTCTTGTTGCCCTTCCTCATTTCTTGCTCGACCCCCATGGACGACTTCGTAGTCATCTTCATCACCTTGCCACCGATAGCCATCCATGAAACCACGCAAGAGCAGGTGGTCCCGCACCTGCCCGGATTCCGGGTCCGCAATAGTAATTAGATAAGTGAACTTTTGCATCTTATTTTTCACACAAAAACCCTCTTTTGGCACTTGAAAAATGAAAATTATTTTTTTTATTACAAAAAGTTAGAACCTCCCATGTGCAATCTTGTTTGGCATGCTAAGAACCATGTTTGTGCCAACTATCGTCACATTATATAAAAATTGACATGGATATAGCCATGAACTTGGTCATTTGGCTTGAAAGCCATGAACCTTCATATTTTTTAGGAGAGATGCCTCCCAAACAGACACATCTCCGTCCCATTCACATATCTTGCTCTAGAAAAACTGTTTTGAGAACCATGAAACTAGATGGAAAACTATTTGAGAACCTCAGACAACATTTCAAATACTCCATCCAATTCAAAATAGTGCACAGTAGTTTTGCCCCAAGCCAAACTTTGTAAATATCACCAAGTTTATAGAGAAACATATCATTGACATTTTCCCCTATAATCAACCTCGTCCAAATTTACAAGGTTTGGTTTTTGAACAGAAACTAACATGCAATGTATTCTAAAATGTTAGGAATATAGTATAATGCAAAAGTACTGCCAACCAGCAATCAAACTAAACTGCGACAACCATTGGTGATTTTATCTGCTTGGTGTCCTCGTTGGCGCTAGGACCCTAGCATAGCAGCGTGCATACGTGTCTGTGCTGTGCACGGAACTGACCGATGTCAGGGTGGGTTTCACTATGTTTCAATGGTTCTGGTAGGCCGAGCCACCTGCAGTTTTTGTGCATTCCATCCCTAAACACCACCACGCAATCAACTGTTGGAGTATGTCTGTTTCCCAGTGCTGTTTGGAGCAGCAGCAGGATCCTTCTTGTACTCCTAACATAGCAGGTTGCTTGTACTTCATGTTTGACAGTTTGAGTACTTCTTGTTGAAGGTTGCTGGTACTTCATATTTGAGCAGTGAACATGACAGGTTAATTTTAGATATGACACTGTTTGGACATTAATTTGAGTAGATGAACATTTTGTGGTTCTGCTAGGACTTGCTCCAGATTTTTTAACCCTAGGATTTCTTTTCTTTTAGTTCTTTTCTTACAGAAAATTTACTGAAAATTCAGAAACTTGGAGTAACCTATGGACTGTACTTTTGTGATCTCCTACTCCTGAATTTTCATGTCACTTGTGCTATTGCCAAGCATGACATGGCCATTTTTTATTCTGTTTTTGATGGAGCTTGGTGTGTGTTGTTTCGTACTACTAAGCAACCTATTTTGAAGTGAGTAATCAGCATGAGCAAAAATAGACGTTAGATCTTAGCGCTAATGAGAGATGAAAATGTCACATATATATGGTCTACTGCTTGCATACAGAGAACAACCTATGAAGCTGTATTTATGAAATGTGGTGATGATCTTATCTGCAAGAATGAAAATGATGAGCTATGTTTCTAAAATGTGGTGATGATCTTATCTTAGCTGTATTTCTGAACTGGTAGCTAAGTGTATTACTTGTGATGATGATGCTGCTGCTGTACTACTTGTGATGATGTTGCTGCTGTACTACTTGTGATGCTGCTGCTAGTTGTGATTTTGTCAAGTGATGCTGCTGCTACTTGTGATCTTCTAAAATGACCCCTTTCTCCTGGAACATTGATTAATTTCCGTTTCGGTTGAGAAATGGGGCACTCCTAGGTCAAGAAAATTAGCAAAGGTCATGCCCAATTTTCTTGACCTAGAAGGTGCCCGATTCTCAACCGAAATAAAAATTAATTTGCTTTAGTGGTTGGATTAGTTTAGTATTTTTTTTCACACACTCAGACACCCTTGCTTGCCATGTGTGTGAGAGATAGTGAGAGGAGACAAGAAGAAGGGGGTTAGGAAGATGTTGCCTGCTCATCAAAGCTAACCATCTCCCCCTTTTCACCCCTTTTTCTTTGTCTTTTGTGGGTTGCAAGGAAGCTACTGTCTTAGCTAGCTTAGCTTGTGCACAAATCCCAGTGTTACAATCTAGAAAATTAGCCTGCAAAGATGAGGTCCCATGCTGGTTGTACCACTGCATCATGCAACAGTGCCTTCAAGATCCAAGGCAATATCACAAACATCATAGGCAATTTGACCAAACTCACAACCTTGTATCTTTGCAGCAACCAACTTTCTAGACACACCCCTCAAGAACTAGGTTACCCTGAGAACGTGGACTTGGACCTTAGCAACAACACACTAACAGGTTCTATCCCAAAACACCTAGGCAATATCACAAACATCTCTCAATTGTTCCTTGACAATAACCAACTTTTTGGCGACATTCCTCGAGAATTAGGTTATTTGGTCAACTTAGAGATCTTGTTCCTTGACAATAACCAACTTTTTGACCAAACTTTGTTCCTATTTAGAGAGAAACATGGCCAACAACGATGAGGCCGGGGGTTCGGGCGTCAAGGCATTCTGGGAGCTGTCCCAGGAGATGGAGGAACAACCTCACTTGTATGAGGACGCCGCCTTCCCCACCGATCCTGAGACCACTAATGGTACCGCCGAGGATGACCCCACTGATGCCACCACTGATGGTGCCGCCGAGGATGCCACCACTGATGATGGCGGCGCACACACAGATGGCAGCCAACCGAAGAGGCAACGGAAGGACCGGCGCCCGACCATGCTCCGCACCCTCAAGGAGGAAGTTACTGAAGTGGACTCCAACGGGAATCCAACGGCGCCCGAACGAATAGTCAAGGGGTACTCGCTTCAGCTCGGGTGCATTCTCCGGAGCACCGTCTCGATCAGCACCGAGAACCTCAGGCATCCTGACCGAGGGAATTTGCGCAACCTCCTCTTCACAAAGCTGCACGAACGATACAAGTTCCCCGCTGAATTTGAAAACACAAGCCTCAAAGTGAATAAAGTGAACAGTGCTGCCCTCACGAAGATGAGCACGGCCCTGTCTACTTGGAAAAGCAATGTGAAGAGAATGATCGAGAAAGGTGAGAGTTATGAGAAGATCAAGGAGAAAAATCCTTCGATCACCGAAGATGACTACAACGACTTCAAGATCAATTGCTCGAGCACCGCAAGCTCCGAATCAAGTAAGTGGGGGAAAGAAATGCGGGAGCTGAACTTAGGGGAACACACACTCGGTCCCGGCAGTTACAAAGTGGCGGAGCCTATATGGGACAAGGAGGAGGCGGACCGTGCCGAGCAAGGCCTACCGCCCCTCTTCGATAAATACGGTGACAAGCAGACCAGGAACTTTGTCAGGGCCCGGTACAAGAAGGACCCGAAAACAAAGGAGCTTACCACGGATCCGAAGACCAGGGCGCTTGAGCTTGTTCTGGTAAGGAATACACCCCCGCGTAATTAGCTCCATATGGTTGCATTCTAATTAATGAAGCCAAATTTCTAAATGGTTCACATTCCTTCCGCAGGCGACTGAAAGCAGTAGCGCGGGGTCGACTAAGACCAACCCTTGGGACACCACTCTAAATAGGGCGTTGAATGTAATGAAGAACAAGGATAAGCTCAGTAAGCCGACGTCAGCTGGTCGTGTGGCCGGCAAAGGCTTGTCGACAAAATGGTCGTCATACTATAACACTGGTGGGCGAAAGGAGAAAAAGACCAGCTCGGAAAGCCGGGCGCGTGAGGTTCAAGAACTCAGGGCACAGGTGGCGCGGATTCCGGAGATTGTCCAAGAGCAAGTGGAACAACAACTCGGAAGGACGATCACCGCCATTGTGCCTACCTTGATCCAGGGGATTAGTGCGTGGATTGCGGGCGGCCAACAGGGGCCGCCCCCGATTCCTAGCTTCATGGCCAGCAACTCGCAGAACGCGATGGTGGGGCCATTGGTGTCTCCGGCGGAGGCGACATTGGTGTCTCCGACGCCGGCATGGGAGCTTAATGCACCCGGGTGTACGCCGACCGGCACCTCTGCAGCAAGTGGCCCCTCCGTCAACTGCACGCCCGCCGTTGGCGGTGCCTCGACATTAGCCGAGCTCGACGCCATCATCACGGTAACTAATTAAGCCTCTCTCGGCCGAGGACTTCATCTCCTTGCCTTTGACTGGGCATCCCTGACGCCCTACATGTTTTCGCAGGGCGCCGCCGACGTTCCGTTCACTCTCCTGCACTTCGTGAACAACGAGTTAGTCGATGTCGCCAAGGGCAAAATCATTCAACCAGGCAACCCCTTGTTCCACGGTACCCAGATGCCACCCAACTTGTTTAGGGTTCAACTGGTTCAGGTGCTGCCAGGCTGCGACGAGTTGTTACCTCCGATTCGACCCGTCGGGGCCGATGATGATGACGTGATGACCCTCAGCGCCTGCCTGAGCTGGCCCCTGCTTTGGCCAAAGAGCCAGATTCGTTTGGGGCGGGGGACACCACCCCAAAGACAACACCGCCAGTCGTGCCGGCGCCAAGTCGGTCCCATGGCAAGACCGCCGCAACGGTGCCGGACATCCCTATGCCATTGGATCCAAACATGCATATGGCACAGGATTAGAACGACGACGACGATGATACATTTGCCAACGTCGATCAGTACTTTGCCGATCATGGGTACGGTGGCGACTTCATGGGGCCTCCTTCTCAAGAACCCAACCCAACAAAAGACATGCGCAATGTAGCTGGTATCGTCTGCCGTTCAGCTCTCAGGAGACGCCTCCAGCTGCCGACTTCACCGAGCCTCAGATAGGCGAGGTGCGAAATATTATCAGCCCCAACACACTCAAGAAGGCGGTCTGTGAGCAGAACTCGGTCGCATTACAGGAGAAGAAGAAGGCACGCAAAAGAAAGACTAACAAGGGTGCGGGCCAGCCGGCACCGAGTACGATCCGTGCTCAGGACGGGCCACCTTCACCTGAGGATATCTCGAGGAGGGTGCATGTGGCGGGTAGGCCGATGCTACCAAGAAATATGCTCGATGCTGCAACCGGTGCTATGCGGAGTCTGCATGACAGTGTTCTTTCTTTGGAGAAGCGGCGTCTCGGAGAGAAGGATGTGGCATACCCGGTTTTCACGGCCAAGGTGCCAGAGGGCAAGGGCTTTGTGGATAACTCCATCGGGGGTACGATCGTCCTGCGGTTTGATGACATCCACGCTATGTTGAACCTTCGTCCGCTGCACTACACCTTCGTTCGGCTATTTTCGCTGAGTATGGAGATGCGGATCATTCGCGACAAGACCCCGGACATCGTGATAGTCGACCCCTTCTACATGCGTGCCAAGATCTTGGGCAGCGCTGGGGATTGGCAAGTCGCGAGTTCTTACCTCGAAGGCGTCATTCTGGCAAACCAAGATAAGGATAACTTCCTCGTGCCTTACTTTCCCGAGTAAGTCCTCCCCTCAACCGCCCCGTAACATATGAATTCTTAGATTTCGATCATTTTTCTTTTAACATTTCGTGTTTTCTGCAGTGACACACGTTGCACGCTCATCCTCCTAAGCCCCAAATATTCCATGGCCACATATTTCGACCCGGACCGTCAGTCGAACGTAGACTACACAAATGTCAAGAAGGTTCTTGATGATGTTCTCCCCGGCTACATCAAATCTGGAGGCACCTTCACCAGGCCTATTCGTAAGTACGGCAAGCACGTGTTCTCCCACAATACGACATTCTGCTGCGTCAAGCAGCCGCCTGGCGGTCAGAAGGGTGCCTACTACGCCATCCATCACATGCGGGCGATCGTACGGGACCATCATCAACTTCTGCTACCGAGTAGACTCAAAGATTGGGCCGCGAGCGTGTCGGCAATCCAGGACACGGACATCAGACAAGAATTCTTTCGCATCCAGTCGGAGTTTGCGGAAATCATCCATCAAGATGTCCTTCGTACCGCGAGGCAGTTCTACCTCAGAAATCAACCGTCCAACAGTGACATCGACACAATCCTACAAATGCAGGCTGACAACGCCCGTTGTTTCATGACTCCCACGATAGACGGCGGCTTCATCCACGCTCCGGTCCCTTGAGTCGAGTCGAAAGCAGTGATGCTGTGTCTAGTTCTGAAACATCGATTGGCTCATGTTGTAATTAAACTTTAATGAACTTGTAGTATGTCTCTTTGGTTTCGAGAGTCGTTTAACTTAGATGTAATCGATGCTATTAATGTCTTGCTTTTCTCTTCCGATTGTTCTGTTGCATACTTATATATTGCTTATGTATTGTCTGTGAATTGGTACTAACGTTTCGTTTGGCTACTATATAGCGATGCAGTGGTATGTCGTGTACAAGGGTAAGGTTCCCGGAGTCTACAATGACTGGGAGGAGTGTCGGAGACAGGTTCACCGATTCAGCGGTAACAGTTACAAAGGGTGCACCACTAGGGCCGAGGCCGAATCTAGATACGCCCACTATCTAGCGGGAGAGGGGAGGGAGCGTTGGAGGAACCGGATGAAGACGAGTTTAATCGTGATGATGCTCATCGTGATGACCGCAACTCTCTTCTATGTGATGGTAGTTTAGATGATCGATATCGACTTGTAATGTGAAGACAAACTCGTGGTCTCCAGAATGTAATGTAATGTTCTATCTTTGTTCAGTCTTTTCAATTCAGAGACTAATATGATGAATTGTATTCGGAGACTAAAATGATGAATTGTATTCAGAGACTAATCTTCCATTGTATTCGATGAATCTGTTGTTGATGTGTGCTGTCTATATTTGTCCAATTATACATTTCGTAACCTGTGCAAAAAACAGAAAACTAAAAAATAAAAAACCTAATATTCATACTAATGGCGCATCACATCATAGTGCGCCATTAGTATGCCAAAGGATACTAATGGCGCATCACTAAACAGTGCGCCATTAGTATGCCGAAGTTACTAATGGCGTATCGTGTTGTTGTGCGCCATTAGTATGCCAAAGCACCTGGGTATACATGGCCCCCTGGGAGGCATACTAATGTCGCACTGTTGTATATACTAATGGCGCATCCGAGGTGCGCCATTAGTATACCAGATACTAATGGCGCACCAGTGGTGCGCCATTAGTAAAATATACTAATGGCGTGGCACTAATGGCGCACCACTAATGCGCCATTAATGGCCAAATTAGGTGCGCCATTAGTAGGCCTTTTTCTAGTAGTGACGTCTCCAACGTATCTATAATTTTTTATTGTTCCATGCTACTATATATTCTATTTTAGATGTTTAATGGGATTTATTATACACTTTTATATTATTTTTGGGACTAACCTATTAACCCAAGGCCCAGTGCAAATTGCTGTTTTTTGCCTATTTTAGTGTTTCGCAGAAAAGGAATATCAAACGGAGTCCAAACAGAATGAAACCTTCGGGAGCGTGATTTTTGGAACAAACGTGATCCACATGACTTGGAGTGGACATCAAGAAATCAACGAGGAGGCCACGAGGCAGGGAGCCGCGCCTGCCCCCCTAGGCGCGCCCCCCACCCTCATGGGCCCCTCGTGGCTCCACCGACCTACTTCTTCCACCTATATATACCTACGTACCCTGAAACCATCCAGGAGCACCACGAAACCCTATTTCCACCGCCGCAACCTTCTGCACCCGTGAGATCCCATCTTGGGGCCTTTTCCGGCACTCCATCGGAGGGGGCATCGATCACGGAGGGCTTCTACATCAACACCATAGCCTCTCCTATGATGTGTGAGTAGTTTACCACAGACCTTGGGGTCCATACTTATTAGCTAGATGGCTTCTTCTCTCTCTTTGGATCTCAATACAAAGTTCTCCTCGATCTTCTTGGAGATCTATTCGATGTATCTCTTTTTGCGGTGTGTTTGTCGAGATCCGATGAATTGTGGGTTTATGATCAAGATTATCTATGAACAATATTTGAATCTTCTCTGAATTCTTTTATGTATGATTGGTTATCTTTGCAAGTCTCTTCGAATTATAAGTTTGGTTTGGCCTACTAGATTGATCTTTCTTGCCATGGGGAAAGTGCTTAGCTTTGAGTTCAATCTTGCGTTGTTCGATCCCAGTGATAGAAAGGGAAACGACATGTATTGTATTATTGCCATTGAGGATAAAAAGGTGGGGTTTATATCATATTGCTTGAGTTTATCCCTCTACATTGATAACCCACAAGTATAGGGGATCGCAGCAGTTTTCGAGGGTTGAGTATTCAACCCAAATTTATTGATTCGACACAAGGGGAGCCAAGAAATATTCTCAAATATTAGCAGTTGAATTGTCAATTCAACCACACCTAGATAACCTAGTATCTGCAGCAAAGTATTTGGTAGCAAAGTAATATGGAAGTAACGGTAACGATAGCAAAAGTAATATTTTTGGGTTTTGTAGTGATTGTAATAGTAGCAACGGAAAAGTAAATAAGCGAAGAACAATATGTGAAAAGCTCGTAGGCATTGGATCGGTGATGGAGAATTATGCCGGATGCGGTTAATCATGTAACAGTCATAACATAGGGTGACACAGAACTAGCTCCAATTCATCAATGTAATGTAGGCATGTATTCCGAATATAGTCATACGTGCTTATGGAAAAGAACTTGCATGACATCTTTTGTCCTACCCTCCCGTGGCAGCGGGGTCCTAATGGAAACTAAGGGATATTAAGGCCTCTTTTTAATAGAGTACCGGACCAAAGTATTAACACATAGTGAATACATGAACTCCTCAAACTACAGTCATCACCAGGAGTGGTCCCGATTATTGTCACTTCGGAGTTGCCGGATCATAACACATAGTAGGTGACTATAGACTTGCAAGATAGGATCAAGAACTCACATATATTCATGAAAACACAATAGGTTCAGATCTGAAATCATGGCAGTCGGGCCCTAATGACAAGCATTAAGCATAGCAAAGTCATAGAAACATCAATCTCAGAACATAGTGGATACTAGGGATCAAACCCTAACAAAACTAACTCGATTACACGATAAATCTCATCGAACCCATCACCGTCCAGCAAGCCTACGATGGAATTACTCACGCACGGCGGTGAGCATCATGAAATTGGTGATGGAGGGTGGTTGATGATGGCGATGGCGACGGATTCCCCTCTCCGGAGCCCAGAACGGACTCCAGATCAGCCCTCGAGAGAGAGATTAGGGCTTGGCGGCGGCTCCGTATCATAAAACGCGATGAATCCTTCTCTCTGATTTTTTTTCTCCCCGAACATGAATATATATAGTTGGAGTTGAGGTCGGTGGAGCTCAAGGGGGCCCACGAGGCAGGGGGCGCGCCTAGGGGGGCACGCGCGCCCCCCACCCTCGTGGACAGGGTGTGGGCCCCCTGGCCTTGATTCTTTCGCCAGTATTTTTTATTTTTTCCAAAAATAATCTGCGTGAAGTTTCAGGTCATTCCGAGAACTTTTGTTTCTGCACAAAAATAACATCATGGCAATTCTGCTGAAAACAGCGTCAGTCCGGGTTAGTTCCATTCAAATCATGCAAGTTAGAGTCGAAAATAAGGGAAAAAGTGTTTGGAAAAGTAGATACGATGGAGACGTATCATACATCATGTCATCTTACCTAATGTGTTACTCTGTTCTTATGAACTTAATACTCTAGATGCATGCTGGGTAGCGGTCGATGTGTGGAGTAATAGTAGTAGATGCAGGCAAGAGTTGATCTACTTGTCACGGACGTGATGCTTATATACATGATCATGCCTAGATATCTATCTATCTATCTATACCTCTATATCTATATCTATACCTATACTAATTCTAGACTCCCTACAAATTCCCATGTTAATTAGATTTTATGAGCCGTTAATCTAGCGTGGGACCAAGTTATTACGGTGTTGATTAACCCGTTAGAAATTGTCACCATAAGAAAAGAAAAAGAAATCTAGATCTAACCTCCGTGATTCTCAAAAAAAAACTAAGCTCCATGTACAGAGTCCAGGTAGGCAGCGTACAAACTCCCAAGTTAATCCAAAAAAAAAGATCTAACGTCCGTGTATAGAGTCCAGGCAGCGTACAAACTCCCACGTCAATCCCAAAAAAAAATCTAACCTCCGTGTATAGAGTCCAAGCAGCGCGCAAACTCCCACATTAATCCCAATTACCATGCAGTTCTTCCTAACTATGCCACGAGAGAGACTTTTCCTGGCCGTGCATGTAAACATATGTATATGTATAGCGCCCAGAGTTGCAGATCGAACGGGGGATGCTAGCCAACTAATATCCATATCTATGTTGTTCTTCTACGCCGGTGGCGGCAAGGTGTACGCCGGAGGCAGCGGCTTTTGCGGAGTGCATCTGCGAGCGGGCGGTTTGTAGGCGCTCGGCAGTGACAGTAGGATGCATGAACTGATGCACTGTTTTACACACCATTGAATTCATCATAGAATTCGCGGTGGATCAACCTACAATCAGAATAACACAATTGCATCTTCCTTCTTGGGCGGATGGAATTTTTTGTCGATGTAGTTGTTTCGTCTCCACGCAACTTTCAGATTTAACCTCCCACCAACATGTATCCATACATCAGCCCCATAGGTGACCTGATTCGATCTTTAGATTAGGCATCGGCTAGCGTCAATGATGTTGTTGCTGATGTCACGAGGTTCTGTTTGTAGCTTTGCAATCAGCTTTTGCAGATACGGTTCTTAGATCGCGCAATAATTGTAGCCTCTACGTCGGGTGACTATAGTGTTGGTTGTGTCAGGCTTTTTCTTGCCGCTAGATTGCCGATCCACAATATACTTTTGTTTATTGCATAATACCTTGATTCCCTATAGGAGTGATTGAGAGGCTTCTCCTCTCATCAAGTACTCTGATTTATTAGTTAGTTGCTATGATTTGATGGTTTTGCTGAATTGTTTGCTAGGTGCTCAATGAAAGGCCCACCTAAGAAAATATTATGTTCTTTTGTACCAGGGTTGCAAGGTAGAATAGGAGGAGAATTTGTGCAATAGCCTCCGACTCCTTGATGTTGTGCTGATTATATAGAGAACATATATTTGTGATGAAGTATTCACTCTAAGAATTGTTCAGAGGGAAAGGTATTCTTATATATAGTACATCTCATGCCTTGGCGGATAAGTTTCCATCTCCGGAGTGAAAATATTTCTGGTGTTCCGGTGTTTGTATTGGAGAGAAGGTATTCTTTTTTTCCAAGGGACGAGAGAAGGTATTCGACTGTCTCTTCTCTCGGGTAAAACATTGCAGAGAAACCATCAGTATATTTGTAGTATATATGTTTTTCCTTCTCCTTGCTTTACGATCCCATTATAAAGGCGTTCTACATTTTATATGAGCTGGTGCATATACATCTTCCTATAGAAGTATACGTTGCTAAGTTCTTTTCCTGTGATTTTAGTTTCCCTCTTAAGATAAGATGTCCACAATTTAGAATTTGGATGATCTTTTTATCAAAATTCAGTTTTCCTCATATAAAGTAATTCGCTATTTCCTCACATGGAAAATGAAATATCAAGTACATTGGTTCACGAAGTCGTACTTGGTTCAGCCACAAACATGCCATGAACTAACTTTTGTTGAACCATAGGCCCCTTAATATAACATGCATCTTTACTTTCCATGGAGTCCCAAGTCCCAACTAAAAGACATATAATGATATCAACATTACATTATATTGGTTTCCTATGTTAACACACCCATTTTACTTGATTTTGAGAGAGCTTATACCAATTCTTTCTCTTCTATATAGCTTTTCATTAATGCATCATTTAAAAATAATATTTTTTAAAGATTTAATGTGTAAGTAAAATAGCTAGCCCGTGCAGGATCACGGGTTGACGACTAGTTCTCGTAATTATGCACATTTCTATCAATTGCTCGACAATAATTTGTTCACCCACCGTAATACTTATGCTATCTTGAGAGAAGCCACTAGTGAAACCTATGGCCCCTGGATTTATTTTCCATCATATAAGTTTCCAATCTATTTTTACTTTGCAATCTTTACTTTCAATCTTTATCATAAAAATACCAAAAATATTATCTTATCATGTCTATCAGATCTCACTTTTGCAAGTGGTCGTGAAGGGATTGGCAACCCCTTTATCGTGTTGGTTGTAAGGTTCTTATTTGTTTGTGTAGGTACGAGGGACTTACGTGTGGCCTCCTACTAGATTGATACGTACCTTGGTTGTCAAAAACTGAGGGAAATACTTACGCTACTTTGTTGTATCACCATTTCTTCTTCAAGGGAAAACCAATGCATGCTCAAGAGGTAGCAGCATGTTCATGACCGTTGTTGCTCTCTAGCTGGCCGCTTCTCAATCTATTTGCTAGCCTTCACCTGTACTAAGCGGGAATTCTTCTTGTGCATCAAAAATCTTAAACCCAAGTTATTCCAGATGAGTCCACCATATCTACCTATACACGGTATTAACTTGCCGTCCTAAGTAAATTTGCATGTGCCACCTCTAAAAACTTCAAATAAATATCTTTTTTGTGCGCCTGGATTGTTCATAGAGCGACAGGAGGTAGTCAGTATCTTCCATGCTAAGCGGGTTATTCTCATAATGAGTGTTTATTCACTCGTCATTGCACGAGAGAGGCGGTAATAGGGATTCCTAGTCCCAACCTGCAAAAAGAATAGAGCTTACAAATAATCAAACAAAAACACCTATGGAGTATTAACCTTTTCTTTATCGCTTCGGAACTACAGCTAATGTGTTTAGCATGGAAGATACCGATAACTAATGGTTGCGAAGTAAACAAGAAGGGTGCATTTCCCAAAATTTCATTTACCTCTGTTTTAAAATTTTGAGCTCTGGCACAGCTGCAAATCACTGCTTCCCTCTGTGAAGGGACTATCTATTTACTTTTATGTTGTGTCATCACCTTCTAAACTAAGTGCCAAAACCTGAGAGCATTGTTGTCATGCTTATGCACTATGTGTAGCTAATGTTGGGTGCATCATGACTAGATCTTTTCTACCATGAATTACAATGTTTAGTCGCTGCTTGAACTTTGGAGGTGATCTGCATTTATGTTTTGCGGTGTTAGAAAGGGCTAGCGAGATACCACTATTGCCATATTATATCATGGTTGTTTTCACAACGTGTTGTTGTTTGAGATATCTTATTATTGCTCGCTAGTTGATTATGTCATAGATATGCCACTACTAGGGAAAAGCTTATAGGCAGACGCTTACTAGTAGCGCGGGTTTATAACCCTCGCTACTGCTACTTACTAGTAGCGCGGGTTTTTACCCCTCGCTACTACTAAGTTGATACTAGTAGCCCGGGTTTTTAACCCTCGCTACTACTAAACGGTCTCTACCGTGCCCTCCCGAGACATGCCATAGTAGTAGCGAGGGGTGCAAACCCACGCTACTACTAAGTTGATAGTAGTAGTGCGTTTTTATACCCCTCACTACTACTAAGTACGAGGTAGGTGAAATCTCCATATCCTCGGCCGAATCCCTCCTCTCTACCTCACTTTCCCCCTCTCTCACTTTCCTCCTCTCTCCCTCACTTTCCCCCTCTCTCCATGGTGCTCCTGCCCAAGAACATCTCCTCCTCCATGGCACCCAACGTCTTCCTCCTTGCATCGCTGGTGTCCAGGAGCTCGCCCGTCTTCCTACTTGCCTCCATGCAACCATGACGGAGCACCTCACCACCGGTGAGCAGCCCTGATGCGCCCTCCATCTCCTTCCTTTCTCCCCTGTTTCTCTTTTTCCCTCTCCCTCTCCCTCTCCCTCTCCCTCTCCCTTTGGTTTTACTCACCTCCCATGCCCATGCCTGCACAGGTTGTCGACATGGCCAACCAGGAGCTCTCCGCCTTGACCGCGAAGAGGATCCTCACACCGTCGTCTTGCTCTACACTGGATCCGACCCTCTCCAACAGCCGTCGCCGGATCTGGTCTGCCACTACCCGTCCACACCTCCGGCGATGCCTGTCGTCGCTGGATCGAACCAATGACAGCATTGACAACATGCACGGGGTCGAGATTTTTTTTTGGTTTTTGAAATTAATAGTAGTAGCGCAGGTCACAGACAAGCACTACAGATAGTTAGTAGTAGCGCGTGTGGAATCCGCGCTACTACTAACACACGTACTAGTAGCGCAGGTGGCACCCGCGCTACTACTACGAGTTAGCTGTAGCGCCGTAGTAGTAGCGCGGGCACCCGCACTACTACTAGTCTTTTACCCGCGCTACTACTAGGCTTTTTCCCGCGGTCTCTACTCATATGAGTTAATATAATTTTTAAGAGTTATTGTCGACATGGTTAGTTATAATCTTGGCTAAAAACCTGGGTGATGTTTAAGCTTATTTATGAAAACAAGAGCAAAAGAGTTTGTAAAAGTTTTTCTTTTTCACTTCCAGTTTATCAACTGAATTGCTTGAGGACAAGCAAATGTTTAAGCTTGGGGGAGTTGATACGTCTCCGTCGTATCTACTTTTCCTAACACCTTTCCTCTTGTTTTGGACTCTAATTTGCATGATTTGAATGAAACTAACCCGGACTCCATAGTGTTTTTTTGTGCAGAAATAAAAGTTTTAGGATTGGAACGAAACTTTGCGAGGAATTTTTATACAAATAAAGAGAATTTCTAGAGCCAAGAACAACCGAAGGGGGCACCTAGATGGGCACAACCCACTAGCCCCCCCTCCAAGCGCACCCAGGTAGGTTGTCTCCACCTGGTGGCCCCGCAGACCCTGAAACCAACGCTATAAAATCCTATTTTTTTCAGAAAGAAATCAGGGAGAAAGAATTATTGCGTTCCACGAGATGGAGCCGTCGCCGTCTCCTGTTCTTCATCGAGAGGCCAGATTTGGAGTCTGTTTGGGGCTCCGGAGAGGGGCATCTTCGATCTTCGTCATCACCAACCCTTCTCCATCATCAATTCCATGATGCTCCCCACCGTGAGTGAGTAATTCCTTCGTAGGCTCGCTAGGCGGTGAGGAGTTGGATGAGATTCATCATATAATCGAGTTAGTTTTGTTAGGGCTTCATCCCTAGTATCCATTATGTTCTGAGATTGATGTTGCTATGATTTTGCCATGCTTAATGCTTATCTCTTTGGGCTGTTTATGTTATCACCATTATATCTATGTTCTAGATCCGATCTTGCAAGTTATAGTCACCTACTACGTGTTATGATCCGGCAACCCCGGAGTGACAATAGTCGGGACACTTCCCTGTGATGACCGTAGTTTGAGGAGTTCATGTATTCACCGTGTGTTAATGCTTTGTTCTGGTTCTCTATTAAAAGGAGGCTTTAATATCCCTTAGTTTCCAATAGGACCCCGCTGCCACAGGAGGGTAGGACAAAAGATGTCATACAAGTTCTTTCCATAAGCACGTATGATTATTTACAGAATACATGCCTACATTATATTTATGAACTGGAGCTAGTGTCGTAGCGTCCTAGGTTGTAACTGTCACATGATGAATATCATCCACAAATCACCGATCCAATGCGTATGATTTTCATACATATTGTTCTTGCTAAGTAACCACTGCTGCTGTTACTATTGTCACTGTTACAAAACCATTGCTACCACTATTACCGTTATTATTGATGTTGCTACTACTATCAAAACTATCATACTACTATGCTACTGATCACTTTGCTATAGATAATTAATCTCCAGGTGTGGTTGAATTGACAACTCAGCTGCTAATACTTACAAATATTCTTTGGCTCCCCTTGTGTCGAATCTATAAATTTGTATTGAATACTCTACCCTTAGAAACTGTTGCGATCCCCTATACTTGTGGGTTATCAGGCGTCAAGACCTAGACGCATTGTATGCAACCCTTCGTTAAGACAAGAAAATATAACTTTGTGGCCGGTAACGATAATCACAACCACTTGACATATACAGTAAACATATAACTTTCTTACAATCATCGAAAGGACGATGGATGACTCAATTTGGCAGTCAGTTACGGGAATAAATCTGAAGTGCCCAGCCACTGTCTCATCACAACCACTTGGGCCTCCTTTGATTTGGAGGAATCTTGTAAGAATTTCATAGGATAGGATTTCTATAAGAAAAATTCCTTTAGAGTCCTTTGGTTTGTAGGAATGGAATCCTAATCCTATGGATGAATTCTTCCTATCTTTCACATTTCATAGGAAAATAAACATTAGCCTAGATTCAATGAAAAAAATCCTATGATGTCAATCAAAGGGCATCTCCTTTCCTATTCCTACTCATAGGATTTGAGATACATGTCATCTCATTTCCTATGACTTTCCTATTCCTATGATTTTTCTACCATATGAACCAAAGAAGGCCTTTACATATACAGTAAACATGTGACATTGAGGCGGTTTTTAGGTAGAATCAATGGGGAGAAAAATCAAAGATGGGAGAAAAAAATCAAAATAGGAAGGATTGGTAGGGAGGTTGGATGAAGGGCAGATGTATGACGAAACCTTAAGTTCTTTTTGAAGTAGTGAAGATATATCATATAACATCTTGCTGCTTCATGGACCATAATACATTGACGAGCAAGACATTGAACACATAAACCCTCAAGAAGTGGTAGGCAGGACGAAGCCAGCCACGTCGCCCCTAAATCTCCATGAACAGTGTTGCCGCCACCGCCTGTAAATTTCATGCCCCGCCGAGGGCATTTTTATCTTCTCATGTGCAGGGGTATTGAACACATAAACCCTCAAGAAGTGGTAGGCAGGACGAAGCCAGCCACGTCGCCCCTAAATCTGCATGAACAGTGTTGCCGCCACCATCTGTAAATTTCGTGCCCCGCCGAGGGCATTTTTGTCTTCTCATGTGCAGGGGTATAAATCTCAGCGACCGCACAAAGCACCGCGCGACGGAGAGCAGCACGAGGAAAAAACAGAGAAAAAGGGCAGCAGGGAGTGGGTGTGTCTCCCCCGTCTCCCCCGCGACCCTCATCCGTTCTTGCCGCCGCCGGCTCCTCTCCTCTCCCCACATCTCGTCTGCCTCCCTCTCCCTCGTCTCCTCTCTCGCACCGCCAGCCCCTTTTCTCTCTTGCCCCAGCCGTCTTTGTCCTCTCCTGCGCCGCCAGCCCCGGATCTGGAGGAGGAAGAGGAGAACCGGGCGTCTCGGCGGTGGCTCGACCGGCGGGCACGGAGGCGTGCTTCTCCGGTGGCGGCCAACAGCGGCGTCGGCGGCGCGGGTTGATTCACCGCCTGAAGCGACCAACGGCCAGCGAGGAAGACGACTTGAGGTGAGCCGCCGCACCGGTATGCTCACCCTCCCCTATCCCTCTTTCCCCTCCTGTACTCCATCCCGATCTATCTCTTCATCTACCTTGCCTCTCTCTCAACTAGGTGCTTCTGCTTGAATCTCTTCAGCGGGGTTTCCAGCGCAGCAAGAACATGATGACCAAGTTCAACAGCCTCATATCACGCTACATTAGGTGATTCCCCTCTCAATTTTGATGTAGGCGTCTCTTTAGGGTGAACACTATTTATTGCAGTCCGTTTGACATATAAAGTACCTAAGAAGGACACACATCAGATATTGTTAGATGTTTCCACTTTTGTAGTTCCATAGATGAGATCTCTAAGTCACCAAAAAAGAGATTTCTAGCCTTCACAGGCCATGATATATCACATATTTGAGAATGGGCTTTCCATGTCTCCTTGTTATGCTCATTGAGACTTCAATCTGGGTGCAGTAGCTTGAGAGAGTCCGGAGGCCTTCCCAATCCAATGATGCCTCATCCTCTTCGCCACGTTGTCGCCCTGGCCACCTCTTCGCAGACCATGGGCAGCCTGACGTGAGTGCAGTCGACGGCTGGCCACTCCAAGCACTCTACTTTCCATCGACGCTGACAGCCACAGCGGGATGGATACAACTGCCAAGATGCAGAGTGGTTGTCGACGGCGGTGGTCTGCTCCCAAGCTGCAGGTGAGAAGGTGATGCGACGGTGATTAGTTTAACATTGATTTGTTTAATGCATGCCATTTTTGTTTGAGCATCTTCAGTATTAACTTGAGTTAATGGCTTGTCAGTTTGCTAATTGGAGTCTTCTGATTGTTAGGCAGATTGTAGATTAGTAAATCTTATGTGCGTCACCAGTTAAATCTCGAACGTTAGAGAATGATCCTGATAATGCACACTATTTTTTCTCATTTACAAATAGTTTTTTTAGGGGTCACACTTACACATGTTGTGTTCAGATGTTAATTGAACATTGGGTGAATTAAATATATATCTCTCAACTACTATTGATATTCATGGCTAAAACCAAATTTCTTATTTAAATTTATTGCCCATGTACATGCGGCGCTGCTTGTGGATCTCCACAGTTCACGACAACTTTGCTGCAACTCACAATAGAGCTCAGATGCCACCAAATATTGTTGCTGAGCTGAATAAATGTTGAAGAATCTTTACGGGAGAGAAAATTGATACCATTCAAATTTATAACACTACAAACCCGAAAACACATACACTATTTGTTATCCTAGAAATTCCATTCCTATAAAGAAAGGACTACCATTCATGGGTATGTAAGCCTTTGTATGTTTCTACTCCTGCATGAAAAAATGTGTTAATACTTGGTACTTTTCTTCTAACTGAAATATAGCTCCAGTTCAGATATTAGTTACTTTATGACTGCTTCTTAAATTTAGTACATTTGTTTTTTATGCCCTCTTTCTGGGGTTGAAAATATGTAAATCGATTCATCTTGTGCTAGCTTGTCATTGTGTTTCTAAATTGAAAGGTCTTTGATTGATTATATATTCATCCAAACATGTGTGTGGTCTATTTCCTTTGCATGCGTCAGCATATGTATGTTGTTCTTACTGTCTTTACAATGCTTATTTTGTGAAGGACCCACTTGCCTGATGGTGATCGTGATGAAATATTGCTTTTTTCATACAAGTTGATGATACAGTTTGCACATGGCAAAAATAAATAAATTGTAACGCTATCTATTTTACCAGGTAAAAACAGCAGCATGTTTACAGGTGCATGTATCAGTTGTAGGCTACTAGAAGATGTGTGTGACGTAGATCACTAATGATGATGCACAGATGACTTGATTAAATTTAGCAAAAGAAGTTGTCATTGCAAATCTCTTGATAGACATGCTATTTGCCAATGGTCGGCGTGCTTCAGTGGTAGTTAGTGCAATAGCAAGGTAGTAGTTGCTTATATGTCAGCATACATATCAACCATTAGGGATGCATCAGTTCTTTTCATTATAAATTTCTTATCTGTCATTTGCAGAGTGACCATCTATTAGTTATGCAGGTCGTGAGCGTGGTTGCAAATTATGCACTGCTCCTGCTGGTTACAAGCCTTCATCTCTACAAAAATATGCAGTGAGGTTGCTTGGTTCCTGACAGGGATTGATGTAGTTTGCTTCCCGTCAGAGATTGAAGTTCCTAGGAGATTACTATCGAGAAACTCAGGTTATCCATCACATATTTATGCAAATATCTCGGTAGAATTAGATGTCAGATTATATATGTTACTTACAAATTGTTTGTTTCCTTGAAAGTTACTCATTTTTGTTACCACCGTTGCACAAGATCAACTGTATTTCCATTTTTGTCATCCTTTTTTCGTGAGCTAATTTTGCAAGATGATCGATCAAACTACTCGGAAATGTATTGTACCCTTTAGAGCTCACATAATCTTTTGTACTTTTAGAATGATAGAATTTATGAATTTTGGGTGCAAATAACTCGCCATTTAAATTTGTAACTTGCGCCATTTGGTACAACAATATATATTTTCTTCATTTCAAATACTCTGCATTGCCTTTTTATTCTACCTCCTGAATATTACCGCCAAAAAAATTTCAGTTTATTTATGAATAACCAACCTTAACAGCAGGCTGCTAAGTTTATTTCTTGTTGTTCCAAAAGCCGTTCATTCAATTCTACATTTGTTGGAGTATTTGTTAAAGACATACTTAGGAAAATGCCTTTGAGACTGAGTTTTTGTCAGGATAACTACCTAACACTCATTTTGGCTTTGTGGAAATATGAGTTGCCAGGTTATTTGTTTTCCTGCTTGTCCTTTATCTTCTCTGGCTGGTTGGGCCAGGACTTTGAGTTTCTTCTTATAGGGAAAAATGTGTGCTTTTCCAGTATGTTGGCTGATAGCTTTTCTTCCTTTAGTGTTTCTTCATGGCCTTCTTGAAAAAAAATCTGAACGACTACCTAATGAGTTTGGTCTTGAGCCGTTGGAGCTATAGGCTGTAACATCACACGACCGCTTGCAGCCAACAAATAGTTGGTCCAGCCATTCTTTCAGGAAATATTGCTCCTTTGTATCCTTTTCGGTTCTCATTCCACTTGGTCTGCACATTGAATTGGGGATGTCCAAGCACTTGTGAAATTGACCACGTGCCACTAATGTCGGGTGCGGTGCTGTTCTAACTCCCATTGATGGATTGCTCCTTGGCCACCAGTAGTAATAGTAGAATAGTCAAGCCCTGATGTCAACTAGATTCGTGCCCTTGCACCTCAAGGTTCCACTCCCTCGTCTGCCCCTTCCCCTCTCTCCTTTTCTATACGTACACCTGTCTTTTTAGTTGAGTAGTTCTATTCTTGTGGTAAGAGCATCAATTAGTACAGACTTTGCCATTTATGCAAGATGATATATATATGTTGTTGTCTAGCCTACTCACTGAACCACTGCGATCACCGGAGACAAGGAAGAAACAAGAGAGAGAGAGAGAGGACACGAGGTTTCCCGGCGCACAAACGCTTCCGGCCGCACGAACAGCCCCTTTTATTTCCGGCGAGCTCGAACTCTGCCACACGCACACCACCCCACCGTGAGCGCACATACACTCCCAGAGGCTACATCATCTCTCTCTAGCTACTTTAGCTCTACCACCTGCCAGCACCTTAAGTAGTAGACGCGCACATACACAGCTCATGCACCGGCCACTAAGCCATGCCCACACGCATTAGCTAACCACTAACTACATGCAGGCCCACGCACGTCCGCACTACATGCACGCCAACGGCTTGGCTGACCCAGCTGCTCCACTTACGGCGGCACGGCACGAATGACCTGGCCAAGTCTTCGTGTGAACCATCCAGCCACGAACGGCCAGCTCCGTGAGTCCAACCACGAGCGCACGCGTCAAGATTAATGCTGTCAATATAAAGCTTGGTTCAAGAAGCTATTCGCTGGTTTGTACAATATTTGTCCCCTTATTTCTGATCTTTTTAGTTTCAGTTTCTGTTGCCGCAGACTAGCAGTTCGAATGCAGAGCTACATCAGAGATCCGCGTCAAATAATTAGGCCAATATAAATAACAAAATTTGGGCATAGTATCGTAGTCGCCTCCATCCTATAGCATCTTAGCTCTCTGTACATTTTGATTATTCATTTTACTGGCTCCTTCATTTTTGTCTGCTAGCTCAATGATTTGTCATTGTTATAATTGGTTCTTTTCTGTCACTGCTGGTCTTGATCAGATACTGGTGGCATCCGATGGGACAAATTGGGCTGGTCTCTATCCGAGAGGAGAGATCCGGGGAATGTGTGTTGAGGTATGTTAACTCGTCAGAGGAATGCCTCTTTATTTGGTTCCCCTTATTTTATTTATTGCTGCTGGAGCTTCTGTGGTTTCCACTGAAACATATATACTACTTTTGGAGGTAGAAAACGATACGGCGTTGTTTGTACTGAGGCCTGAGTCTGATCATTAGGCATCAATTTCTGGATTACTTTTCAACAAATTTGATAAGTTGGCTGTTCTTTGGTATCCATTTTCGCAACTGGTGAATAATGCTAGATGTATGTAATACAGGCTCTCATCATGTTGGTACATTGTGAATGTTCCATCAAGTTGTGGATGGCTCTGAGGCATGTGACACCAATGATAGATACTCCTGCCGTGTCATGAAGCATAAGTGCTACAAAAATATTTCACAGGGGTAATTGTTTCTATTCTTTACCAATCTACCATGTCAGATGTTGTTTTATTATTGTTTGTTCTTCGTAGGCATAGCCTATTAATTATTCACTTGTCCGTAGGTATGTATCATGGCTCTAAGTCACGCACATGAGATTTGAGACTTTTTTGGGGGCTAATGATAAATATTGTTTGTGATAAGGAGTGTATGCTTATGTGTTGTACTTTTCATTATCCAATATATGGTTAATATTTATCATTGTAAAAAGAGTGCACCTCGGGATAATGGCTGCGAAATATTTTTCCTATATTATTATGTACTTCAACCTTTTCATATTTCAAAGTGGTTGTGAGAATGGCTATGAAATTGAAGAGGCGGCCAGAGGAGGTAGTGAGGGAGCTGCTCCTTCATCCTCCCCTCCATACTGTCGGTAATACATTATTTTCTCATAGATTTAAAGTGATTTTTTCTGTTGTTGCAAAGCATGGTTATTTAAAAAGCTGCAACCCAGTAACTTTGATTTTCACAGACTACTCTGCCTTCTGCGTCTACCTTGCTGTATAAGAGACCAGTCAGCACTATGTATACCAATGATAACCACACACATGAATTCTGATTTGTGCACAAGGAAGCTCACAAATTTGTGTCCATCCTTTTCGTAGTAATCATATGGCTTCCATATTTTATCAGACTGATCATAGTCACGAAGATCAGACAGATAATATTAGGTAGAGAAGATCAGAAGAAACATTTATATCATATTTTTTTATGCTTTTTCTGTAGAAAAGGTACCATGGGTTGATTGTGTTGGATCCCATTACTATATGATGTATTTGACTGCTATTCCTAAGAACTGCTCCTGGACACAGTGCTCTATGTTGACATGCCTTACATTTTATTGTGTCGCCTATCTGTATATTTACTCGGATCTTACATTTTTATATTTTTGTCAATGCAGGTGTGTTCTTCCTACTATAAAGCAACATGGATTTCTTTAAATTAAATTGTGCATATTGTGGAAAATAAATCTTGTGTGTCTATAGTCATGTTCATGTATGTTCTGAACTGAGACAAATATTCTTCATTGTCTATGCTTTTTCCTTCTGTTAATGATGATAGTGCAGCTCTCCATCTTATTAATTCCTTACCCATTCACTTGAAATATTGCCTAAATATTATTATTTTTGTAGTTGGTTTAGCAGCCTGACTTAGATCTTCTACATTGCCCATAGAGAATCTTCAAAAGTGTAGCCATATAGAGAATCTTCAAAAGTGTAGTCATATATTTCACTTGATAAATTCCAGGACATTAATCTATACTGCTTCTATGTGTTTCAGCTGTCACCAATCCATGGTGAAATAAACAGGAGAATACATGCTTGCAGAAGTTGTCAAGAGGCTCCATTTAACCATCAAAGACCATGAGACCTACCAATCGAGTGATAGAGATGGACACAATCTCTCCTTGTGGAAGAACAATGTATCAATTGCCAACAAATCCAAACATTTCATCCTATCTTACCATGTAGTACTAACATAACTGCAATGTATCGCTTGTGTCAAAAACTATTTGAATCGCGTATTTGGTTATCTATGATATCAAATCTTTATGTTCTTTCAATATCATGTACACTCGAAAGCAAGGCCATTATATGATAAAAACCCACTTGCACTCCTAAGTTTATCAAAATAATTGCTTTCAGTTCATAGTGGGCTTTCGCCTTTCCTACACAACAAACAATCCAAAATATTTCTATATTGATTCATAGCACTTGATAAACAAGTATACATCAAAACTGTATGCTAAAAAAGGCAAAGAGATCTCTTTTAGTTCTTGGTTCAAGTTTGTCTTGCGCGCCAAATGGCGTGACAGGTCATCTAGTTACTACTAAAAGTAAAACAAGCAAGACAATAAAACATGATTCGCCGCTCCATGGAGCCATAACACATTGACTCGTCCAATTTTGTGTATTGGATGTGTGCATTGATTGCACCCAAAATATGACAAAAAGACACAAATTGCGGTGGAACTCATATTATTAATTTTCAGATGATACATGTATACATCGATTGTTGTATTTTTTTTAAAGCAAGTCAAGCGTGTCTTACTATTAAAAATAAAACAAGCAAGACATTAATACATGATTCATAATGTGAACGTTTAAACAAAGCATGCATGCATGAGAATTAGCATAACGTGGTATCTCAATGCTGCTATTTTGCGTGCATGGTAGTATGTAGATGATGTTGCGCGTGAATAGGTGTTTAAGGCACCACTTAGGCACCATTTTTGCCGGCGGCCTGCTGAGAGATGGCCCCGTACTGCATTGCATCAGCCTTAGATTTCGCGGCATCCTTCTTAGCGGATGCTGCCTCTTCAGGTCTGGTGGCGGTTTTAGCCTTCTTGATGGACTTCTCTGCAGTAGCTATGCGAGCATCTGCCAAGGTACCGGCAGCTTCTTTCCTGCTAGGGGAGGTAGAAGAACTTGTACCAGCTACTTGCTGAGAAATGACACCATACTTTGATGCATCAGCGGTAGACTTGGCTGCAGCTTGCTTGGCATTCGCGGCCTCTTCAGGTGTGGTAGCGGTTTCAGCCTTCTTGGTGAACATCTTAGCAGCATCAGTGGTGCCTTCTTTCCTATTGGGGGAGGTAGAAGAACTTGTACCAGCTGCTTTCCGAGAGATGGCATCATACTTTAATGCATTGTCAACAGACTTTGCTGCGTCTCGCTTGGCAGCCACGGCCTTTGCAGGTGTCTTGGCGGTTTCGGCCTTCTTGATGGACTTCTCGGTGGCGGCATAGTGTGCGGCGGCTAAAGTACCGGCTGCTTCTTTCCTGCCTAGGGAGGTAGAAGAACCTTTACCATTTGCCTGCTGAGAGATGGCGTTGTACTTTAATGCAGCAGAAGCAGATTTTGCTCCATCTTGCTTGGCAGTCGCGGCCTCTTCTGGTGTGGTGGCGCTTTCAGCCTTCTTGATGGACTTCTCGGCGGCAACAACACGTGTAGCTGCTAAGGTAGCATCAACCCCTTTCTTGCTGGGGGTAGCCATCTTCAATGTGTTCTCCTCCGCAGCGCCATAGGTGTCGGCTGGCCTTGTGGCCGCCACCGCCACAATGGTGGTGAGAAACAACATGGCCATGACATTCTTTCCGTTGGCCATTAGTAATTTCTCAAGTGGTATCTTAGGCGCGCGGAGGATTTGAAATGGTGGAGACACATGATTCATAGAGGTGATAGGCTTTTATAGAGACAGTGTGAGGTCATGAAATCTCTCCCATGATTGTGAGGTCTTAAGGGGTCAACAATGAATGTGAGGTCACCAGAGCCCCAAAAAGGTATCTGGTAACCCATTTGTGGAAGCATGCATGCATGTATGCGTGTTTTGCGTTTTTTTTCTAGTTTCTCTCTATGTATGGACCGTGGGAACAAAAATAGATTTCTAAGTGCGAGCTCAGATGCTCTCGAAATCCAGGCCTTCTACTCTTTTCGAGATTGTTGTAGGTACCATTACGTGACTTCCAGCCCAGACCAAGAGGTCCTTCTCGTTGTACTGGAATGGGAGCCCCTAGGGACGCGCGTGAACTCTGAGGGACACCATGCACGATTGTAGGTGCATGCGTATCCGTGCGGTGCATTAATGTGGTGGCAAGTGACGTGACATGAAACAACTTGTTGCCATGGTGAGCAAGGTGTGACATGAGCAACAACCACGAGAAGTCGTCTCCAATGTTGAAGTCAACCACGTAGATGAATGGGTTGTCCATGACGGCTTAGGATGACCTGGTTGGTGATGAAGCACACAAACTTCACGAAGGACACTACCTCTTGTAGCGTCTAGTAAGCTAGCAATCTGTTGGCCGATGTCGGTCGTGGATGACATTCGGTGTGCGTACCGACGATCCTACACCGCAGGCCCCAACTGGAGCTACACAAATCTTTAGGCCATGACTCGGATTCAAAGTGTCAAAGTCATGCCACAGGCAGCAGAGTGAGCCACGACTTAGATGAATGCAGACGATTAGGTGCCATGGATCAGAATCCAACCAAGATGGCACCGTCTGTCCTTCGTTCGAACCCTCCTCGTGTGCTACACGATAGACCCACATGTATCGCACTATTCATGCATGTATAGTTCATTTTGGGGATTTTCCACGCCCTAGCAATGCCACCTCATGCCCCATTTCCCGAATCTCCATGCAGCAATGAACAAACATAATAGCAGGTGCATCTAAGCTTAAGCACCGAAATCACTGCTCCCACGTGGGATGCCTCCACTCTGGCTTGCTAGATGGATCTGGTTGTCGTCGTCGCCTCCTCCAAGCTACCTCAAGCTCCTCCTTCACGCGGTTGGCCCTGATGAGCTCTCTTTGCCAGAAGAGGTGGATGAGTAATGCCTTCAAGCCCGTGCACCCTCTTTTCCCCTACATCCACGTGTATGAGGCCCCCTCCCCGAGGTCCACCACCATCACCGAGTGCGTCCCCGAGCCCTCGACACAATATCCACCAAGCCCACTACCGATGCTGTTGAGTTCGTCCTATGCCCCCCTTCTCCGACATCCTTTAGTGTGGCATGAAATCACATCAGCGTCGCGTGGAGTCGCCCATCACTAATTCTCCTGTCGTCAAGAAAGGCGATTTCCCTGATCAGCTCTCCTCCCGTGCTCTAGTGCTACGTGTTTGTTGCTAATGCGGGCTTGGACGGCAAGGTCATAGAGATGGAGGCACCAGCAGCATCGGCGGTCATTTCTTCTTCTACACAACAAGATGATGAGATGCGGCCAATGGCGCCCACGCAATGTTCACTCATGATAGGTCCCCTATGCAGTTTCTTCGTTGATTGGCTTTCCTTTTCGCCGGCTTCATGTGATGTTATAAAAAGTAGATGTACCACTTGATACTTTTGCCAACTTCTCTTCATTTCTTTTTCCCTCGGTTATACGAGAGTTATTGATCTACTATCGCTCCTCACATTCGGTCAATCAATAGAAACAGCAAGAGATTTGGGGGAATTTGCCTAGGGTTCGGCACCAACAGAGGTGCGAGATTGACCCAGCCATGGAGCCGGGTCACGACGGCTAAGGTTTAACCCTTTGAAACATGAGATGCCTCTACTACCAACAAATCATTACCTTTACTAGGTGAATGGCCGTGTGAAAGGATCGATATGGTTGACTAGAGGGGGGGGGGGTGAATAGGCAACTACCAATTTTTATCTTTTCTTTACCAAATTAAACTTTGCATCAAAGTAAGTTGTCTAGATGTGCAACTAGATTAACAACCTATATGATGCAACGACAACGAGCACACAAGCAAGCAATGGAATAAACACTAAAGAGCTTGCACAAGTAAGAGGTAAGAAATAACTAAGAGTGGATCCGGTGAAGACGAGGATGTGTTACCGAAGTTCCTTCCTTTTGAGGGGAAGTACGTCTCCGTTGGAGCAGTGTGGAGGCACAATGCTCCCCAAGAAGCCACTAGGGCCACCGTATTCTCCTCACGCCCTCACACAATGCGAGATGCCGTGATTCCACTATTGGTGCCCTTGAAGGCGGCAACCGAACCTTTACAAACAAGGTTGGGGCAAACTCCACAACTTAATCGGAGGCTCCCAACAAGACCACGAAGCTTCACCACAACGGAATATGGCTCCGAGGTGACCTCAACCGTCTAGGGTGCTCAAACACCCAAGAGTAACAAGATCCGCTAAGGATGAGTGAGGGAATCAAAAATCCCTTGGTGGAAGTGTAGATCGGTGCCTTCTCAACCACTCCCGAGCAAATCAACAAGTTTGATTGGCTAGGGAGATAGATCAGGCAAGAGGAAGCTTGGGGTATTCAATGGAGCTTGAGCAATAAATGGTGCTTGGACAATAATGAAGGTTGGGGGAAGAGGTAGGTCAAAGAGGGGGGACAAGGAGCCCTTTTATAGTGGGGAAAACAAGTCAACCGTTACCCCCCACACAGCCCCGCAGAGCGCGGTACTGCCGCGGAGGCAGAGCGGTACTGCCGCCCTTAAGCGGTACTACCGCTCCCCCTCAGCGGTATTGCCGCGCCAGAAGAGAAGGGCTGGGGCCCAGGGCGGTACTACCACGGAGGCAGGGCGGTACTGCCGCTCACAAGCAGCACTACCGCCACTACTGCCGCAGCTAGTACCGCAAAACCCGACACGAGAAAATGCGCGCACGAATCGAAGCGGAAGGAGCACGAAGCCACAACGGTACTGCGGCTGAGCCCAGCAAGCGGTACTACCGCTCCGAGGAGCGGTACTACCGCTTAGTGGACTTCAGCCGTACTACCGCTACAACCGCAGTGACAGGACGGTAGGAGCACGGAACCGCAGAGGTACTGCTGCTGAGGCCACCAAGCGGTACTACCGCTCCGGGAGCGGTACTGCCGCTTGGTGAGTCTCAGCCGTACTACCGCTGTGGCCCGGTACTACCGCTCCAACCGCTGTGACGGGGCGGTAGGAGCACGGATCCGCAGAGGTGCTGTTGCTGAGGCCCCCAAGCGGTACTACCGCTCCGGGGAGCGGTACTGCCGCTTAGTGAGTCTCAGCGGTACTACCGCTGTAGCCCGCGGTACTACCGCTGGGTCCTGGACAAGCTGAAGAAGGGAGAAAAGAAAGGCCCCATAGGGGCGGAAAGAAACGGAGGGTGTGATGAGAACGTGTACGTGTTGAACCCACCCAAACCATACCGAAGCGGATCCCCTCTTGATAGTACGGTGACTACTACGAAACTTAGTCCACCAACAAAGTCGCGGAAGAGACTACACCGTCTTGAGTAGAGCGCTGAGGGGAAATAATCGTTCCGTGCCGAAGAATGAATATCCGAAAGCACTCAAAGCACATGATTAGTCCGCAAATGCATTGTCATCAATCACCAAAACACCGTAGGGATAAATATGCCCTTACAATCTCCCCCTTTTTAGTGGATTGATGACAATACGGGATTTGCACAGAAAAGAGTAATGACATAGAATGCAAGAGCTCCCCCTAAATTTTAGAGACCAAACAACCTAAGTAAGATACATGAGAACAACATATATGATAGGATAAGCAAGGTAAGCAAGCTATAAGATACCGAGGTGCATAAACATAGATAAGATAACTAAGGTAGCATATGTCTTACACCATATGACGGGAACTTAGGTCTCACAACAAACCAAACCAAGAGAAACGCACAAGACTAAAAGCAAAGCATGACACAAGAAGCGAAACGAGCAAATCAAATCCCTACACTCTCTCCCCCTTTGGCAGCGAGACACCAAAAAGGTCGAGAGAGACACTACGACTCCAGGTGATCATCACATCTCTGCATCTTCATCGTGGGGAGAGAACTGCTCGGCATCGGAGTCGGTCCAGTGGCAGTTCTGATGAATCCAGTCCTCCTCTTCAGTGATCTGTCCCTCAGACCCACTGACAACTGTGGCGCCCAGCTGGCGCATGATCTCCTTGTGGCGCGACCTGGCATTCTTCTCCGCCACATGAGTCATATACTGACCATGGGACTCCAGGCAGAAGAGCTTCTTCATCTTGCGCTTGAGTTTCTGGGCCCATGATGGTTCTGCACTGGAGTGGCCAAGGTCCTCATCATGGCCAGCAGGAGCATCCTCACCCTCAGTGTCCATGGCAGTTGCAGCAGCAGACGGGCCCCCTGTGGCAGCAGTAGCAGACGGGCCCCCTGTGGCAGCAGTAGCAGTAGCAGCAGAAGGACCCCCTGTGTGAGGTGCAGTCTAGTTGTCCTTCTTCCTCAGACGCTTGATCTCATGGGAAACTAAATCTCCAGTCTCTAGCAGCACTCTGGGGTAGGTCTGTGCCCAGGCCCTCTCAATGAGCCTCATGATGAAGGGACCATAGATAGGACACTTGCGCTCAGACATGGCAGAGACAAGTTCAGACCACATGACATGAGAGATATCCAGGCTCTCTCCAGTGTTGGCTTCCTTCTCATGCTGACAGAAAAGGAGCATGTCCACGAGGTAGGAGTGAACCTGGTCCAGATTCCCAATGCGAGGGAAGAGAGTCTCACGGAAAATGCGATGAAGAATGTCCAGATACGGACACAGCTCGTTGTTGGGGAACGCAGTAATTTCAAAAAATTTCCTACGCACACGCAAGATCATGGTGATGCACAGCAACGAGAGGGGAGAGTGTTGTCTACGTACCAACGCAGACCGACTGCGGAAGCGATCACACAACGTAGAGGAAGTAGTCGTACGTCTTCTTCCTGATCCGACCGATCCAAGCACCGTTACTCCGGCACCTCCGAGTTCTTAGCACACGTTCAGCTCGATGACGTTCCTCGGGCTCCGATCCAGCAAAGCGTCGAGGAAGAGTTCCGTTAGCACGATGGCGTGATGACGATCTTGATGTACTACCGACGCAGGGCTTCGCCTAAGCACTACAACGGTATGATCGAGGTGGAATTTGGTGGCAGGGGGCACCGCACACGGCTAAGGAACGATCTCAAGGATCAAGTTGTGTGTCTTGGGGTGCCCCCCGCCCCCGTATATAAAGGTTGGAGGAGGGGGAGCCGGCCGGCCAGGGAGAGGAGGCGCAGGGGAGTCCTACTCCCACCGGGAGTAGGACTCCTCCCCCCAATCCTAATCCAATTAGGACTCCCGGGGGGAAAGAGAGAGAAGGGGGGCCCGGCCCCCTATCCTAGTCCTACTAGGACTTGGGGAAGGGGGGGGGGCGCCGGCCAGCTTGGGCTTGTCCCTTTTCTCTTTTTCCACTAAGGCCCACTAGGCCCATTAGTCTCCCGGGGGGTTCCGGTAACCCTCCCGGTATTCCGGTAAAATCCCGATTTCACCCGGAACACTTCCGATGTCCAAACATAGGCTTCCAATATATCAATCTTTACGTCTCGACCATTTCGAGACTCCTCGTCATGTCCGTGATCTCATCCGGGACTCCGAACAACCTTCGGTACATCAAAATGCATAAACTCATAATAACTGTCATCGTAACGTTAAGCGTGCGGACCCTGCGGTTCGAGAACAATGTAGACATGACCGAGACACGTCTCCGGTCAATAACCAATAGCGGGACCTGGATGCCCATATTGGCTCCTACATATTCTACGAAGATCTTTATCGTTCAGACCGCATAACAACATACGTTGTTCCCTTTGTCATCGGTATGTTACTTGCCCGAGATTCGATCGTCGGTATCCAATACCTAGTTCAATCTCGTTACCGGCAAGTCTCTTTACTCGTTCCGTAATACATCATCTCACAACTAACATATTAGTTGCAGTGCTTGCAAGGCTTATGTGATGTGCATTACCGAGAGGGCCCAGAGATACCTCTCCGACAATCGGAGTGACAAACCCTAATCTCGAAATACGCCAACCCAACATCTACAATTGGAGACACCTGTAGTACTCCTTTATAATCACCCAGTTACGTTGTGACGTTTGGTAGTACCCAAAGTGTTCCTCCGGTAAACGGGAGTTGCATAATCTCATAGTTATAGGAACATGTATAAGTCATGAAGAAAGCAATAGCAACATACTAAACGATCGGGTGCTAAGCTAATGGAATGGGTCATGTCAATCAGATCATTCTACTAATGATGTGACCTCATTAATCAAATAACAACTCCTTGTTCATGGTTAGGAAACATAACCATCTTTGATTAACGAGCTAGTCAAGCAGAGGCATACTAGTGACACTCTGTTGGTCTATGTATTCACACATGTATTATGTTTCCGGTTAATACAATTCTAGCATGAATAATAAACATTTATCATGATGTAAGGAAATAAATAATAACTTTATTATTGCCTCTAGGGCATATTTCCTTCAGTCTCCCACTTGCACTAGAGTCAATAATCTAGATTACACAGTAATGATTCTAACACCCATGGAGCCTTGGTGCTGATCATGTTTTGCTCGTGGAAGAGGCTTAGTCAACGGGTCTGCAACATTCAGATCCGTATGTATCTTGCAAATCTCTATGTCTCCCACCTGGACTAAATCCCGGATGGAGTTGAAGCGTCTCTTGATGTGTTTGGTCCTCTTGTGAAATCTGGATTCCTTTGCCAAGGCAATTGCACCAGTATTGTCATAGAAGATTTTCATTGGACCCGATGCACTAGGTACGACACCTAGATCGGATATGAACTCCTTCATCCAGACTCCTTCGTTTGCTGCTTCCGAAGCAGCTATGTACTCCGCTTCACATGTAGATCCCGCTACGACGCTTTGTTTAGAACTGCACCAACTGACAGCTCCACCGTTTAAAGTAAACACGTATCCGGTTTGCGATTTAGAATCGTCCGGATCAGTGTCAAAGCTTGCATCAACGTAACCTCTTACGGTGAGCTCTTTGTCACCTCCATATACGAGAAACATATCCTTAGTCCTTTTCAGGTATTTCAGGATGTTCTTGACCGCTGTCCAGTGATCCATTCCAGGATTACTTTGGTACCTCCCTGCTAAACTTATAGCAAGGCACACATCAGGTCTGGTACACAGCATTGCATACATGATAGAGCCTATGGCTGAAGCATAGGGAACATCTTTCATTTTCTCTCTATCTTCTGCAGTGGTCGGGTATTGAGTCTTACTCAATTTCATACCTTGTAACACAGGCAAGAACCCTTTCTTTGCTTGATCCATTTTGAATTTCTTCAAAATCTTGTCCAGGTATGTGCTTTGTGAAAGTCCAATTAAGCGTTTTGATCTATCTCTATAGATCTTTATGCCTAATATGTATGCAGCTTCCCCGAGGTCTTTCATCGAAAAACTTTTATTCAAGTATCCCTTTATGCTATCCAGAAATTCTATATCATTTCCAATTAGCAATATGTCATCCACATATAATATCAGAAATGCTACAGAGCTCCCACTCACTTTCTTGTAAATACAGGCTTCTCCAAAAGTCTGTATAAAGCCAAATGCTTTGATCACACTATCAAAGCGTTTATTCCAACTCCGAGATGCTTGCACCAGTCCATAAATGGATCGCTGGAGTTTGCATACTTTGTTAGCTCCTTTTGGATCGACAAAACCTTCTGGTTGTACCATATACAACTCTTCTTCCAGAAATCCATTCAGGAATGCAGTTTTGACATCCATCTGCCATATTTCATAATCATAAAATGTGGCAATTGCTAACATAATTCTGACGGACTTAAGCATCGCTACGGGTGAGAAAGTCTCATCGTAGTCAACCCCTTGAACTTGTCGAAAACCTTTTGCGACAAGTCGAGCTTTATAGACAGTAACATTACCGTCAGCGTCAGTCTTTTTCTTGAAGATCCATTTATTCTCAATTGCTTGCCGATCATCGGGCAAGTCAACCAAAGTCCATACTTTGTTCTCATACATGGATCCCATCTCAGATTTCATGGCCTCAAGCCACTTTGCGGAATCTGGGCTCACCATCGCTTCTTCATATTTCGTAGGCTCATCATGATCTAGCATCATGACTTCCAGAACTGGATTACCGTACCACTCTGGTGCGGATCTCACTCTGGTTGATCTACGTGGTTCAGTAGTATTTTGTTCTGAAGCTTCATGATCATCATCATTAGCTTCCTCACTGATTGGCATAGGTGTCGCAGAAACAGTTTTTTGTGATGTACTATTTTCCAATAAGGGAGCAGGTACAGTTACCTCGTCAAGTTCTACTTTCCTCCCACTCACTTCTTTCGAGAGAAACTCCTTCTCTAGAAATGATCCATTCTTAGCAACGAATATCTTGCCTTCGGATCTGTGATAGAAGGTATACCCAACAGTTTCCTTTGGGTATCCTATGAAGACACATTTCTCCGCTTTGGGTTCGAGCTTATCAGGTTGAAGCTTTTTCACATAAGCATCGCAGCCCCAAACTTTAAGAAACGACAACTTTGGTTTCTTGCCAAACCATAGTTCATAAGGCGTCGTCTCAACGGATTTTGATGGTGCCCTATTTAACGTGAATGCGGCCGTCTCTAAAGCATAACCCCAAAACGATAGCGGTAAATCAGTAAGAGACATCATGGATCGCACCATATCTAGTAAAGTGCGATTACGACGTTCGGACACACCATTACGCTGTGGTGTTCCGGGTGGCGTGAGTTGCGAAACTATTCCACAATTTTTCAAATGTATACCAAACTCGTAACTCAAATATTCTCCTCCACGATCAGATCGTAGAAACTTTATTTTCTTGTTACGATGATTTTCAACTTCACTCTGAAATTCTTTGAACCTTTCAAATGTTTCAGACTTATGTTTCATTAAGTAGATATACCCATATCTGCTTAAATCATCTGTGAAGGTGAGAAAATAACGATATCCGCCACGAGCCTCAATATTCATCGGACCACATACATCGGTATGTATGATTTCCAACAAATCTGTTGCTCTCTCCATAGTACCGGAGAACGGTGTTTTAGTCATCTTGCCTATGAGGCACGGTTCGCAAGTACCAAGTGATTCATAATCAAGTGGTTCCAAAAGCCCATCAGTATGGAGTTTCTTCATGCGCTTTACACCGATATGACCTAAACGGCAGTGCCACAAATAAGTTGCACTATCATTATTAACTTTGCATCTTTTGGCTTCTACATTATGAATATGTGTGTTACTATCTTCGAGATTCAACAAGAATAGACCACTCTTCAAAGGTGCATGACCATAAAAGATATTATTCATATAAATAGAACAACCATTATTCTCTGATTTAAATGAATAACCGTCTCGCATTAAACAAGATCCAGATATAATGTTCATGCTTAACGCTGGCACCAAATAACAATTATTTAGGTCTAATATTAATCCCGAAGGTAGATGTAGAGGTAGCGTGCCGACCGCGATCACATCGACTTTGGAACCGTTTCCCACGCGCATCGTCACCTCGTCCTTTGCTAGTGTCCGCTTATTCCGTAGTCCCTGTTTCGAGTTGCAAATATTAGCAACAGAACCAGTATCAAATACCCAGGTGCTACTGCGAGCTCTAGTAAGGTACACATCAATAACATGTATATCACATATACCTTTGCTCACTTTGCCATCCTTCTTATCCGCCAAATACTTGGGGCAGTTCCGCTTCCAGTGACCAGTCTGCTTGCAGTAGAAGCACTCAGTTTCAGGCTTAGGTCCAGACTTGGGTTTCTTCTCCTGAGCAGCAACTTGCTTGCTGTTCTTCTTGAAGTTTCCCTTCTTCTTCCCTTTGCCCTTTTTCTTGAAACTAGTGGTTTTGCTAACCATCAACACTTGATGCTCCTTCTTGATTTCTACCTCCGCAGCTTTCAACATTGCGAAGAGCTCGGGAATAGTCTTGTTCATCCCTTGCATATTATAGTTCATCACGAAGCTCTTGTAGCTTGGTGGTAGTGATTGGAGAATTCTGTCAATGACGCAATCATCTGGAAGATTAACTCCCATCTGAATCAAGTGATTATTATACCCAGACATTTTGAGTATATGCTCACTGACAGAACTGTTCTCCTCCATCTTACAGCTATAGAACTTATTGGAGACTTCATATCTCTCAATTCGGGCATTTGCTTGAAATATTAACTTCAACTCCTGGAACATCTCATATGCTCCATGACGTTCAAAACGTCGTTGAAGTCCCGATTCTAAGCCGTAAAGCATGGCACACTGAACTATCGAGTAGTCATCAGCTTTGCTCTGCCAGACGTTCATAACATCTGGCGTTTGCTCCAGCAGCAGGCCTGTCACCCAGCGGTGCTTCTAGGACGTAATTCTTCTGTGCAGCAATGAGGATAATCCTCAGGTTACGGACCCAGTCCGTGTAATTGCTACCATCATCTTTCAACTTTGCTTTCTCAAGGAACACATTAAAATTCAACGGAACAATAGCACGAGCCATCTATCTACAAGCAATATAAACAAGCAAGATACTATCAGGTACTAAGTTCATGATAAGTTTAAGTTCAGTTAATCAAATTACTTAGGAACTCCCACTTAGATAGACATCCCTCTAATCCTCTAAGTGATCACGTGATCCAAATCAACTAAACCATAACCGATCATCACGTGAGATGGAGTAGTTTTCAATGGTGAACATCGTCATGTTGATCATATCTACTATATGATTCACGCTCGACCTTTCGGCCTCTGTGTTCCGAGGCCATATCTGCATATGCTAGGCTTGTCAAGTATAACCTGAGTATTCTGCGTGTGCAAAACTGGCTTGCACCCGTTGTAGATGGACGTAGAGCTTATCACACCCGATCATCACGTGGTGTCTGGGCACGACGAACTTTGGCAACGGTGCATACTCAGGGAGAACACTTCTTGATAATTTAGTGAGAGATCATCTTATAATGCTACCGTCAATCAAAGCAAGATAAGATGCATAAAAGGATAAACATCACATGCAATCAATATAAGTGATATGATATGGCCATCATCATCTTGTGCTTGTGATCTCCATCTCCGAAGCACCGTCATGATCACCATCGTCACCGGCGCGACACCTTGATCTCCATCGTAGCATCGTTGTCGTCTCGCCAATCTTATGCTTCCACGACTATTACTACCGTTTAGTAATCTAGTAAAGCATTACATCGCGATTGCATTGCATACAATAAAGCGACAACCATATGGCTCCTGCCAGTTGCCGATAACTTAGTTACAAAACATGATCATCTCATACAATAAAATCAGCATCATGCCTTGACCATATCACATCACAACATACCCTGCAAAAACAAGTTAGACGTCCTCTACTTTGTTTGTTGCAAGTTTTACGTGGCTGCTATGGGCTTAAGCAAGAACTCATCTCACCTACGCATCAAAACCACAACGATAGTTCGTCAAATAGACTCCGTTTTAACCTTCTCAAGGACCGGGCGTAGTCACACTTGGTTCAACTAAAGTTGGAGAGACAGTCTTCCGCAAGCCATCTATGTGCAAAGCACGTCGAGGGAACCGGTCTCGCGTAAGAGTACGCGTAAGGTTGGTCCGGATCGTCTCACCCAACAATACCGCCTAACCAAAGTATGACATGCTGGTAGGCAGTATGACTTGTATCGCCCACAACTCACTTGTGTTCTACTCGTGCATATAACATCAAACCATAAAACCTAGGCTCTGATACCACTGTTGGGGAATGCAGTAATTTCAAAAATTTTCCTACGCACACGCAAGATCATGGTGATGCACAGCAACGAGAGGGGAGAGTGTTGTCTACGTACCAACACAGACCGACTGCGGAAGCGATCACACAACGTAGAGGAAGTAGTCGTACGTCTTCTTCCTGATCCGACCGATCCAAGCACCGTTACTCCGGCACCTCCGAGTTCTTAGCACACGTTCAGCTCGATGACGTTCCTCGGGCTCCGATCCAGCAAAGCGTCGAGGAAGAGTTCCGTCAGCACGACGGCGTGATGACGATCTTGATGTACTACCGACGCAGGGCTTCGCCTAAGCACTACAACGGTACGATCGAGGTGGAATTTGGTGGCAGGGGGCACCGCACACGGCTAAGGAACGATCTCAAGGATCAAGTTGTGTGTCTTGGGGTGCCCCCCGCCCCCGTATATAAAGGTTGGAGGAGGGGGAGCCGGCCGGCCAGGGAGAGGAGGCGCAGGGGAGTCCTACTCCCACCGGGAGTAGGACTCCTCCCCCCCAATCCTAATCCAATTAGGACTCCCGGGGGGAAAGAGAGAGAAGGGGGGCCGGCCCCCTATCCTAGTCCTACTAGGACTTGGGGAAGGGGGGGCGCCGGCCAGCTTGGGCTTGTCCCTTTTCTCTTTTTCCACTAAGGCCCACTAGGCCCATTAGTCTCCCGGGGGGTTCCGGTAACCCTCCCGGTATTCCGGTAAAATCCCGATTTCACCCGGAACACTTCCGATGTCCAAACATAGGCTTCCAATATATCAATCTTTACGTCTCGACCATTTCGAGACTCCTCGTCATGTCCGTGATCTCATCCGAGACTCCGAACAACCTTCGGTACATCAAAATGCATAAACTCATAATAACTGTCATCGTAATGTTAAGCGTGCGGACCCTACGGTTCGAGAACAATGTAGACATGACCGAGACACGTCTCCGGTCAATAACCAATAGCGGGACTTGGATGCCCATATTGGCTCCTACATATTCTACGAAGATCTTTATCGGTCAGACCGCATAACAACATACGTTGTTCCCTTTGTCATCGGTATGTTACTTGCCCGAGATTCGATCGTCGGTATCCAATACCTAGTTCAATCTCGTTACCGGCAAGTCTCTTTACTCGTTCCGTAATACATCATCTCACAACTAACATATTAGTTGCAGTGCTTGCAAGGCTTATGTGATGTGCATTACCGAGAGGGCCCAGAGATACCTCTCCGACAATCGGAGTGACAAACCCTAATCTCGAAATACGCCAACCCAACATCTACCATTGGAGACACCTATAGTACTCCTTTATAATCACCCAGTTACGTTGTGACGTTTGGTAGTACCCAAAGTGTTCCTCCGGTAAACGGGAGTTGCATAATCTCATAGTTATAGGAACATGTATAAGTCATGAAGAAAGCAATAGCAACATACTAAACGATCGGGTGCTAAGCTAATGGAATGGGTCATGTCAATCAGATCATTCTACTAATGATGTGACCTCGTTAATCAAATAACAACTCCTTGTTCATGGTTAGGAAACATAACCATCTTTGATTAACGAGCTAGTCAAGCAGAGGCATACTAGTGAAACTCTGTTGGTCTATGTATTCACACATGTATTATGTTTCCGGTTAATACAATTCTAGCATGAATAATAAACATTTATCATGATGTAAGGAAATAAATAATAACTTTATTATTGCCTCTAGGGCATATTTCCTTCACTCGTAGGTCTTCTTCTCAGTGACAGGGTGAATCTTCACAGTGCAGTAGGGCCAAAGGGCTTGCTTATGGGTGGAGGTAACATGGCGGTGAGGACGGAAACCGACAGGAGTCTCAAGCCCGTTATCCACCACATCAAGCAACTCCATAAATGCCCGCCACTTGACAGAAAGCTGCTTGCCATTGGTCATCCAAGTCAGGGTCTGGTCACCATCTGTTCCAAGGTGAACGGTGGCAAAGAACTGAGCCAACAAATCCGCATCGAAATCCTTGTTGAACTGCATGATCCTGAGAATGTTCAGCTGAGTGCATATCTGAAGGGCTTCCCCAAAGTACTCTGGGTCCTTCTCCATGGCATCAATGTCAATAGAGCGAACATCAACAAACAAATTCTTCTTGGCCTTGATCACATCAAAATAGATGGCAAACTGAAAACGGTTCCAGAACGGGCGGTTGATCAAAGTGGGTTCTTGGTTCACCGTATAGGGGTTGCGACGACGCTTCTCCCAGAACTCCTTGTTGTTCATCTCAGTCACAGTCTTCCCTTTTGGCTTGTTGGCGGCTCGCTTCTGGTGCTGAGGAGGTGGAGGAACACTTGCTGAAGCACTCGCTGGAGGCGGTTGAGTGCTTGAAGAACCACCGGCAGGCTCTGAGGTCCGGTAACGCTTGGAGGTGGCACGTCCAGGGTTGATACGGCGACCTTGCTGCTCAGAAATGTCATCACCTGGAGCCAAGCACACAAAAGACGCAAAACAAACAGAGGAGACGAGCATAAGCCAACAAACACAACAAAAGGATCAAGGAAAGGTAGGAGAATGATGGAAGTCGGCATGCAGCGGTAGTACCGTGACCTACCCGCGGTAGTACCGCCCCAAGCGGTAGTACCGCTCCAAGGGAGCGGTAGTACCGCTCGAGGTCAAGCGGTAGTACCGCTCCAAGAGAGCGGTAGTACGGCTCGAGGCGGATGCACAGCAGTTTCAAAGCGCGAGGCGGTGAAACAGTGGCTTGCTACTACCGTGGACAGATTCGGTACTACCGGCCTACCAAATTCAAAAATAATCCTACCAAACATCAATCTAGATGATCTAGTTGCCTACTCCATCCAACTCAAGCCTAGATTTAGCCAAAAATCTAGAGATGCAACCAACATTGCCCCTAAAGCACAAGATCTAAACACAAGACCAAAAGAGAGAAGGAACGGGGGCAATACCGGCATCCATGGCAAGAGGACGAGGTGGGGATCGACTCCACCGAAGGAAATGGAGAGGAATGCCCCGGAGGAGGAGATCCACCGGAGCCCTTCCGCGCCGAAACTGTGCTGGAGAGAGAGAGAGAGAGGCATGAGAGGGCGAGCGAATGGGTATGGGGAGGAAGAAACCTCCCCCTGCCCCGATAAAAACCCCCTGGCCCCCACCCCACAGCGGTAGTACCGCGCTGGGAGCGGTAGTACCGCCCCAGCACATCGCGACAGCTAGATCACAAGGCCTAGCTCAAAAAGAAACAGAAAAAAAACTGCAATGAAACGCAAAAAGAAGCACACCAGCAAGAGGCCAAGAGAGGGCGGTGGCCGAAGCCACCTATGTTTGAGTCAAGAGGTATGGCGCCGCGAAGATTTTAACCTTGGGCCCATGACCAAAACTCGTCTTTTAAGCACACGTGCCATCAACAATGGCAAAAGTGAAAGACTTGATCAATTTATGCATAATGGGGGGAGGGAGAGTTCATTGAGAGAACAACACTCCCCCTATGTCCATGCCTACACCTAAACTAGACAACAAATTGAGTGAGGTAGGGTGTGCACGGGTTCAAGCAACATTGCTCGAATCAATGATATTTAGCTCATGCCTTAACTCGCGAAATCTTGCTTCATCCAAGGGCTTCGTGAAAATATCTGCAAGGTTGTCATGAGTGTTGACATAGTTGAGCTCGATCTCTCCTCGCCTAATGTGATCCCGGATGAAGTGATACCGAATCTCAATATGCTTCGTCTTGAAGTGTTGCACCGGGTTGAGAGAAATCTTGATGGCACTTTCGTTGTCACACCAAAGAGGCACTTTGTCACAAGTGACACCGTAATCCTTCAAAGTTTGCCTCATCCACAAGAGTTGTGCATAACAACTACCGGCCGCAACATACTCCGCTTCGGTGGACGAGAGAGACACACAACTTTGCTTTTTGGAAGACCAACTTACCAAAGAGCAACCAAGGAATTGGCATCCTCCGGAAGTGGACTTCCTATCCACTTTGTCTCCCGCCCAATCGGAATCCGAGTACCCTACAAGCTTGAAGTTTGATCCTCTTGGGTACCATAGGCCAAAGTTTGGGGTATGAGCCAAATATCGAAAGATTCGTTTGACCGCCACATGGTGACTTTCCTTAGGTGCGGCTTGAAACCGTGCACAAATTCCCACACTCAACATGATGTCCGGTCTAGATGCACAAAGGTAAAGCAAGGAGCCAATCATGGAACGATATACCTTTTGATCCACCACTTTACCATTTGGATCAAGGTCAAGTTGGCACTTGGTGGGCATTGGGGTGGAAGCCGGCTTGACGTCACTTAGCTTGAATCTCTTGAGCATGTCTTGAGTGTATTTGGATTGATTGATGAAGGTTCCTTCTCTTCTTTGCTTCACTTCGAACCCTAGAAAGAACTTCAACTCCCCCATGGAGGACATCTTGAACTTTGAGGTCATGAGAGCGGCAAATTCCTCATTGAAAGCTTTGTTAGGAGAACCAAAGATAATATCGTCAACATATAGTTGGCACACAAACAACTCCCCTTTGACCTTCTTAGTAAAAAGAGTGGGGTCAATTATCCCAACTTCAAACCCACGGTCTTGTAACAACTCGGTAAGGTGGTCATACCACGCACGTGGGGCTTGTTTAAGGCCATAGAGTGCCTTATCGAGTTGATACACATGATCGGGAAAGTAGGGATCCTCGAACCCGGGGGGTTGCTTGACGTACACCAATTCATTAATGGGACCATTAAGAAAAGCACTCTTCACATCCATTTGATGTAACTTAAAGTTATGATGAGAAGCATATGCAATCAACATGCGAATGGATTCAAGACGAGCAACGGGAGCAAAGGTTTCACCGTAGTCGATACCCTCGACTTGGGAGTAGCCTTGTGCTACCAAACGAGCCTTGTTGCGAATGATAATCCCATGGGCATCTTGCTTGTTCTTGAATATCCACTTGGTTCCAATGACATTGTGGGTCCCCGTTGGCCTTGGCACCAATCTCCACACTTTGTTGCGCTCGAAGTTGTTGAGTTCTTCATGCATGGCATTAAGCCAATCCGGATCTTCTAGCGCCTCATAAACCTTGTGGGGTTCCACACAAGAGACAAACGCGTGATGCTCACAATAATTTTCTAATTGTCTACGAGTGCTTACCCCCTTTCTTAAGCTTCCAAGCACATTTGTCATGAGATGGTCTTTGGTGGAGAGCTTGGAAGCAACCTTGGCGGCACGACGCTCTAATTCCTCCTCGGTAGTGAGTGGAGGAGCGGTTACTTGATCATCTTGAGTGTCGTCATGAACTTGTTCTTGGTTTTGAACTTGCTCGAGGGAGAGTACTTGACCTTGGGCATCACTTGGTGTGTCAACACCGTCTTGAGTATGATGTTGCCCTTGGTCTTGTTCATGAGGTTGAGGGCCTTCACTTTGTTCTTCGGAAGCGTGTGGGCCTTGGGTTGGTGATGGCTCCACTTGAGTGGAGCATTGTCCTTCTCCTTCGGCCACAAGGGGTTCCTCAATGGGTAGGATGAAACCAACACCCATTCTTCTTATGGCTTGAGGAGGAATTTCATCACCTACATCACAAGTGCCACTTTGCTCCACTTGGGAGCCGTTATTCTCATCAAACTCCACGTTACACGTCTCCTCAATAAGTCCCGTGGATTTATTGAGGACACGGTAAGCATGAGAGTTTGTAGCATAACCAACAAATATGCCCTCATATGCTCTAGCCTCAAATTTAGACAAACAAACACCTTTCTTGAGAATGAAGCACTTACACCCGAATACCCGGAAGTACTTGAGGTTGGGCTTGTTACCGGTGAGTATCTCATAAGGAGTCTTGTTCAAACCCTTGCGGAGGTAGAGCCGATTTGATGCATGACACGCAGTGTTGATGGCTTCGGCCCAAAAGTTGTACGGAGACTTGAACTCTGCCATCATGGTCCTTGCCGCATCCATCAACGTCCGGTTCTTCCTCTCCGCAACACCGTTTTGTTGAGGGGTGTATGGTGCGGAATATTGATGCTTGATTCCCTCATCACTAAGAAATTGATCCAAGGTGTAGTTCTTGAACTCGGTGCCGTTGTCACTTCTTATTGTCAAAATCTTTGCATTGTGTTGACGCTGTGCTTCATTTGCAAAGTCAATGACGGTTTGTTGGGTCTCACTCTTCCTCTTGAAGAAATACACCCACGTGTACCTTGAGTAGTCATCCACAATCACCAAGCAATACTTTCTACCTCCAAGACTATCGAAGGACGGAGGCCCAAAGAGATCCATGTGAAGGAGCTCCAAAGGCCTCTTTGAATAAATGATAGTCGTGGGAGGGTGAGCCTTCTCATGTAGTTTTCCTTCGATACAGGCACTGCAAGCACGATCTTTAGCAAAACTAACATTCGTTAGTCCACGGACATGGTCCCCCTTTAGGAGACTTTGCAAAGATCTCATATTGACATGGGCTAAACGGCGATGCCAAAGCCATCCCACATCAACTTTAGCCATTAGGCATGTCGCGGTCTTAGTGGGTCGCTCCGAAAAGTTAATCACATATAGACCGTTCTCGACATGCCCAACAAAGGCTACTTTAAGAGTCTTGCTCCACAAGAGGGCCACGGTATCGATATCAAAGAAAGTGGCAAACCCCATGATGGCAAGTTGACGAACGGAAAGTAAATTGTATGCAAGGGACTCAACAAGCATGACCTTCTCGATCGTGATATCATGAGAGATGACCACCTTGCCAAGTCCCAATACCTTAGAAGATGATGCGTCACCCCACTCGACATTGGTGGCATAGATGGAACATTGTGCACGTCCACCACCAAGTCCTTGCTTCCGGTCATATGATTTGTAGCTCCGCTATCGAGCAACCATGATCCACCACCGGAAGCAAACACCTACAAGAGATCAATGCTTGGTTTTAGGTACCCATTTTGTAATGGGTCCTTTGATGTTAGTAACAAGGGTCTTAGGAACCCAAATAGACCATTCAATGTGCTCATGAAGAGAACCAACAAATTTGGCATAAACATGCCCATCACTAGCACGGCACAACACATAAGAAGGATTAAAATCGCCGGCCTTGTTGGATGAGGTGACATTTCCCTTCTTGACTTTGTTCTTCTTCTTCTCCTTGGGAACACTCTCTCCCGCCCTCACAAAGGTTTGCATGAGGGGAGGAGGTCGTTTGGTCTTGTCATTCTTCTTCTTGTTTTTGGAGTCGGGGACGTACCCAACCCCTTCCTTCGCCACACCTCCCTTTTGGTTGATCAAGAGATCATTGAGGTTCTTCTTGCCTTGTATGCAAGTCGCAAGGCCTCTCTTAAGTTGCTCCTTCAACTTAGCATTTTCCTCAACAAGATGTATATGCTCACAACACGGGTTAGTAGCATTTGCATTATCAATCAAAACCATATGAGGAAAAGTTGCTTTCTCCGTAGTTAGCTTCACTTGGAGTTGATCATGAGACTCCTTGAGACTAGCGTGAATACCCTTCAAGGTCTTGTGGGCCTTGTCAAGTATATCAAACTCCTCTTTGAGTCTAGCAAGATCGACTCCAAGTTTGGCTTTCTCGGAATTTAGCACACGAGAAACAACGAGGGCATGATCATAATATTTCTCTAACTTAGCATGATCAACGTTGTATGACTCCCCAAGAGCCAAACGAAGACCACGCTCTTCCTCAAGAGCATTGGAAAGATCCGAAATCTCATCGGCATAGTCACGACTATGCCCTTCCATCTTTGAGATGGTGTCTTCATGAGCCTCGATCATGTCATTGGCCTCACCAAGTTGTTCCAAAAGAGCAACAAAGTGCTTCTTGGATTTTCCCTTGAGTTTGCCCATAAAGGCCTCAAACTCGTTAACCTCCACACTAGCTCCCTCAACTTCATTAATGCAATCCGATGGGGGAGGATGATTAATGATGGTAGTTTTGATGTTGGAGGTTACCTTATTTGTGGCTTTAGCCATGAGGCACTTGGCGTTGATGCTCTCGTTGGGTGAGTCAAAGAGAGACACTCGTGACGTTGTGGCAATGGCGACGGAGGCCATGGCAACCGACTCATCATCTTCATCATCGTCGTCATCCTCATTGTACTCTTCTTGCACAACCAAGGCCTTGGGAGGAGTCTTCTTGGTGAAGTTGTTCTTGTTGGGGAACGACTTGGCCTTTTCCTTTCGGATGAGTTCGCCACCATTGTCTTCCCTCTTCTCATACGGGCATTCCGCAACGAAATGACTCACGTTGCCGCAGTTGTAGCAAGTCCTTACACGTTGCTTGCCCCTTGCACCACTTGAGTTGGTTTTACTAAAGTTGGGCCTCAAGTTTTTCTTGCTCCAAAATTGCCTTGAAGCAAGTGCCATATGTTCATGATATGCATACTTTGTATCTTCGGGGTTGCTCTCCTCTTCTTCCTCTTCTTCTTCTTCCACGGTGAGCTTGGCCTTCAATGCAAGGTTAGGCTTCTTTGCCCGTTGAGAACGGAGCACCGCATTGTCGGGGGTTTTGTCCAAAATGTTCATGGCCACAAACTCATCCAACACTTCACTTGAGGTCAAGGTGTGGAAGTCCAGTCTTTGGCGAATGACGGAGGACATGGCCTTGTGGTAGGGCATCATTGCCTTGAGGAATTTGCGCTTGATCCAGTTGTCATCCGTGTCCTTGCTCCCATGATCTCGTAGTGAGACCGCGAGTTTGGTGACTCTCCGATAGAGCTCACGAGGTTCTTCATCTTCCTTCATTGCAAACTCATCGGCCTCATCTTGTACCACTTCATAGTTGGAGCGTTGAATGCTTGCGCTCCCTCGGTAGAGAGACACGACACAGTGCCATGCATCCTTGGCCAAGGCGAAGGGACGAAGATGAGGTAGGTCCTCGGGTGGAATTGCATCTTGAATGATGAAGAGAGCATTCTCATTGAATTGATTGTCCGCGGCTTCTCGAGGAGTGAAGTTGCTTGGATCATGTGGGTAGAAACCTTCTTCAATGATTCTCCAAAGGTTAGTGTTCACATGATTCAAATGACGTTTAAAGCGGTAAACCCAAGAATCAAAATCCTCATTTTTCACAATCTTAGGAGGAGGACCGGCATGATTCAAATGAGTAGAAGGAACCGGTCCACCATAAACAAGTGGTGGTTCCACATGGGCAAAGATGCCGGTGCCATTCTTGCCACTAGAAGAAGGGGCCTTTTCACTACTAGCTTCCCCCTTGTCGGGGATAGCATCCGACACCTTGTTGGCGGGATCCCCCACTTTCAACGGTGCGGTGGATAGTTTAAGCCCCTCAAGAAATTTAGTAAACATGCTTTCAACTTCGGTCGTCATGGAGGTTTTCAATGTCTCCAAGGCTACATTGAACTCCTCACGAGAGACCGAAGTTCCCCCATCGCCCGTAGACAAGATAGGATTCACACCGGAGTGTTCCTCCACTCCGTCTACGGTATCAACCATACTCTTTGGACGGTAAAGTCCTTAATAAAGAGACGAGGCTCTGATACCAATTGAAAGGATCGATATGGTTGACTAGAGGGGGGGGGGGTGAATAGGCAACTACCAAATTTTATCTTTTCTTTACCAAATTAAACTTTGCATCAAAGTAAGTTGTCTAGATGTGCAACTAGATTAACAACCTATATGATGCAACGACAACGAGCACACAAGCAAGCAAGGGAATAAACACTAAAGAGCTTGCACAAGTAAGAGGTAAGAAATAACCAAGAGTGGATCCGGTGAAGACGAGGATGTGTTACCGAAGTTCCTTCCTTTTGAGGGGAAGTACGTCTCCGTTGGAGCGGTGTGGAGGCACAATGCTCCCCAAGAAGCCACTAGGGCCACCGTATTCTCCTCACGCCCTCACACAATGCGAGATGCCGTGATTCCACTATTGGTGCCCTTGAAGGCGGCAACCGAACCTTTACAAACAAGGTTGGGCAAACTCCACAACTTAATCGGAGGCTCCCAACAAGACCACGAAGCTTCACCACAATGGAATATGGCTCCGAGGTGACCTCAACCGTCTAGGATGCTCAAACACCCAAGAGTAACAAGATCCGCTAAGGATGAGTGAGGGAATCAAAAATCCCTTGGTGGAAGTGTAGATCGGTGCCTTCTCAACCACTCCCGAGCAAATCAACAAGTTTGATTGGCTAGGGAGATAGATCGGGCAAGAGGAAGCTTGGGGTATTCAATGGAGCTTGAGCAATAAATGGTGCTTGGACAATAATGAAGGTTGGGGGAAGAGGTAGGTCAAAGAGGGGGGAGAAGGAGCCCTTTTATAGTGGGGAAAACAAGTCAACCGTTACCCCCCACACAGCCCCGCAGAGCGCGGTACTGCCGCGGAGGCAGAGCGGTACTGCCGCCCTTAAGCGGTACTACCGCTCCCCCTCAGCGGTACTGCCGCGCCAGAAGAGAAGGGCTGGGGCTGGGGCCCAGGGCGGTACTACCGCGGAGGCAGGGCGGTACTGCCGCTCACAAGCAGCACTACCGCCACTACTGCCGCAGCTAGTACCTCAAAACCCGACACGAGAAAATGCACGCACGAATCGAAGCGGAAGGAGCACGAAGCCACAACGGTACTACCGCTCCGAGGAGCGGTACTACCGCTTAGTGGACTTCAGCCGTACTACCGCTACAACCGCAGTGACAGGACGGTAGGAGCACGGAACCGCAGAGGTACTGCTGCTGAGGCCACCAAGCGGTACTACCGCTCCGGGAGCGGTACTGCCGCTTGGTGAGTCTCAGCTGTACTACCGCTGTGGCCCGGTACTACCGCTCCAACCGCTGTGACGGGGCGGTAGGAGCACGGATCCGCAGAGGTACTGCTGCTGAGGCCCCCAAGCGGTACTACCGCTCCGGGGAGCGGTACTGCCGCTTAGTGAGTCTCAGCGGTACTACCGCTGTAGCCCGCGGTACTACCGCTGGGTCCTGGACAAGCTGAAGAAGGGAGAAAAGAAAGGCCCCATAGGGGCGGAAAGAAACGGAGGGTGTGATGAGAACGTGTAAGTGTTGAACCCACCCAAACCATACCGAAGCGGATCCCCTCTTGATAGTACGGTGACTACTACGAAACTTAGTCCACCAACAAAGTCGCGGAAGAGACTACACCGTCTTGAGTAGAGCGCCGAGGGGAAATAATCGTTCCGTGCCGAAGAATGAATATCTGAAAGCACTCAAAGCACATGATTAGTCCGCAAATGCATTGTCATCAATCACCAAAACACCGTAGGGATAAATATGCCCTTACACCGTGCATTGCAACGGGGAACATTCATGAATCCGTGAGTGATATATTCAGGTGATGCTATCAAGAATCAATCAACTTTATGCTCTTGTTAGAACATCGTACATGTGCCATGTATGTATTTCTACCAACATCTTGCAATGTTTATCTAACTATTTTTAAGGCTGGTCTGTATGCTGGCATGTCTCCTCACCTTGAATCTACGAATATGCCCAGAGAGGGTTTGCTATCAAGAGTATTTAGTTCAGTCAAGTAGTAGACGCATTTTCTTAGCACTGCAATAAAAAGTGTTTTTGTCAGGACAATAAATTGCAAGCACAAAAAGAAAGGAACCATTTTTTACCTAATAACCCAACTTTTAAGTAAACTTTGAAGAAAAGGCTCATGAACCACAAAATTGAACAATGTTTAAATGAGTCATTGTTCTTCAGTTTTTTTCATTAGAAACAGGGTGACAGTACGTGTCACTTAGCAGCAAGATTGCAGCCACTATAGCGTCCTTCTACATGTAGCACTTGAAAACTTCCCATCAAACAATGGCAAACTTGACTCACAATGGCATGCTGCGGGTGCCTCGGCTCATCAAGAGTTCTGCCCACATCCAAGAGTTCGGAAGACAAGAAACTTTTCCGCAGAAAAGAAGAAATACTCATAAGAAATATCTAAGGACATCATGATTTACTCGTTATGTAAAATATCATCCCTTTTGAGGGTCACCAAGTCTACGTTTTACTCGTTGGACCAAAAAAAATATTCATTACAGAAATTCAGATTGCGAGCTACCTGATCACAACTTCACAAGACTACTTAAAGTGTGAGGAAATTAAACTGACGGAAGCGTGAAAGGCACACAATGGATTGTACCAGTAAATTATATCCGATCATTCTTTGTAAAATAGGTAAATATGATAGCCACGATATAATCACCGTATATAGTCTCCTCAGGTTCATGAATGCATCTAGTCCTCGTTGTAATGTAACAACCATACAAGATCAGGGAAGAGAAAAATACCATGTCCAACTGTGGACCTTGATGGGCTTTGTCCTGCCCATTCATCTTTTCCAAACCTATATAACGCATGGCTATTCCAAATCTGTGTATCCCATAGATTCATGAGAATGCAATAAAAAGGAAATGAAATTGCATCGCTCCCTCCAAGGACCATCTAGGGAGACCACACGATTGTCCTTTTAATGGTTCCCCTTTCTCCTGCTGCCTCTGTCGTCGTCATGGTGGTTTGCGGCTGCAGGCTCCGGTGGTGGTGAGCCCTGGTGGTGTACTTTGGGTCCGGAGAAAACCTTGGCCAGTCTAGCCGGCCCGGCGGCCGCGACGCTCATGGGCGCCGCTTTCCTTCATGAAGGCGCAGCTGAGGGCCCAATCTACCCACCCCGATCCCCGGCCGGGTGAAAACCTTCAATCCTTTTCGGATCTGGTGGCAGTGGCGCTTTTTGCATCGTGACCTTCCTGGAGGTGTCGTCAGGGGCACTGGGGCTCGGTTGGGAGTTCAGAGGATCTACAGGTGCAGGGGATAGGACCAGTGGTAGAAGGTGGTGTTCGCGAAGGAGGAGCGGCATTGCATCTGATACGTCGACAATGGCGGGTCTCAGCGGCATGGAGTAGCGGGGTCTCGCTGCTGGGCGTGTGTTGATGGACGAGCGCAGGATGGTGGCGTTGTCTGACATCGTGGTGGCCTCGACGGCAGCTAGACCGGACAAGGTAGATGCAGGACTACATCTCTGAAGATGGATTGGTGGCAGGTGGCTGCGGCGGCCTCATAACCGGCAGGCGTCCTGGTTGAGGAGTGTGCCGGACCGGTGGGTGACCCATACCCGGCAGGCGTCCTGGATGGGAACTCAGGTCTTAGATGTTAGGTTTGGCTGCGAGGTCTGTTTGGTATTAAGCCCAGACTATCAGCATCCCTTCATCAAATGAATAGGAGTAGCAACAGATGTTGCCTAGATGGTGGCTTCAGACTTATTGCTGTATTTCTTTGTAAGGTCTTTTGAGAATAATTAATAAAGTGGTTGTATGCATCGCTCAGATGCAGAGGCCCGGGGTCTTCCTCCTTTTCTAAAAAAAAGTCTAGGGAGACCACACGATTGTCCTTTTAATGGTTCTTATGAGCTTCTTTTCTGTGAGAAATCATTTGATATATTCATTTTCAATCATGACAATACAATGAACAATAGGAATAATAAAAATCACATTCATCCTTAGACCATCTAGCAAAGACTACAAGCATTAAAGCGAGCCGAAGACGCATCGTCGTCATCGCCCTTCCCTCGCCGGAGCCGGGCAGAACTTATTGTAGTACACAGTCGGGAACTTGTCGTGCTAAGGCCTCGTAGGACCAGCGCACTAGAATAGCAACCCCCGCCGATGAAGAGACCCATAGATCGGAAGGATCCAATCTAGCGACACACAAACGTAGACGAACGAAGACCGGGTCCGAGTAGATCCACCAAAGACAAACCACCTACCGAATCCTGCGAGATCTGCCGGAGATATACCTCCACACACTCTTCGACGATGTTAGATGCGCCATCGAGACGGGGGCTAGGCGGGGATAATCTTATTCAATCTTCAGGAAGCCGTCGTTGTCTTGCCCTTCTTAATTAGCAAGACACAACCCTAACAAAATTCAAAGAAACATCTAAAAATGAAGCCCTCTGGTAAGGGATGAGATCCACCGTGTCCCCATGACCCTAGGGCCACCGGAGACGAGGTGGACCGGCAGCTGCGCCAGCGGGAGGCATAGGAACCCTAAGCTTTTTTGGAGAGGAAGCGAGGACTATGGTTCCTCTGAGCTATCTATGCACCGAACTACAACCCTAAAATTATTATAAAAATTGATCATTTACAACATTTATATAAGATGCATAATTCGATGAGCAAAGGGACAATTATGGGTATGAATAGTATCAAATTCAAATGTGACGTCAAATATTAGATGTTGGTACGGTCTACGTTGGTCTTTTTATTTCTCGAGTAGCACATCTACTTTAGGCTTCGAATTTTAAGAGGAGCATTGATCAACCCACTTGGCTGACCATCGCATCTCAACTGACTCCATATAGATCTCTAGACCATACCTAGCCAAACGGGCCGGCGGCCCGGCCCATCGTAATCGTGCCTGGTCCGGCACGGTCCGCCAGGGCACGATTACTATACGTGCCGTGCTGTGCCGTCCCGCGTGCTGCGCCCTCAGGCCCAGGCACGACCCGTTAGTAAACGAGCCGGCACGTTGGCCCATTTAGCACGATGGGCCGCATATTTTTAGCCTGTTATTTGACGCATTGAGCGTTTTTTTAGCTTATTTTTACATGTATATATAGATGTATAACAAATATAAAAAACATAATCGGGCTGTGCCGTGCCGGCCCGCATGCCCAGCCTCCAGCCCAGGCACGGCTCAGGGCGTGCCTCATGCTGGGCCTGGCTCGTTTAGCCCGTGCCGTGCCTGGCCCAAGTTGGGCCGTGCCGGCGTGCTCACGGGCCGACCCGAAAAAACCAGCCCATTTGGCCAGCTATACTCTAGACGACCAACCACTAGCTGGACTAAGAAGGTTGATCGATCATCAATGGGATGCTAATTGTTCTTAGATATACTACTAACTAGAAGGGTTCTGCGCGCTTTGCTGCGCCGTTCATGTTGTTGGGTATCTTAAGAAACTAATCACTCTGTTTCATAATATAAGGTGTATTTTTTTTGAAAAGCCAAACCTTTTAAGTTTTTTCAAATTTGAGAGAAATATATCAAAATTCATAAGATTAAATCAGTATTTTTAGATTCATCACGAAATGAATTTCCATAATTTTTTTGTTTAATATTGTGGATGTTGATATTTTTGCTCTGAACTTGGTCAAAGTTAAAGAAGTTTCACTTTCTACAAAATTAATACCCTTCATATTTTATAACCGATGGAATATTAAGTTAGGCGGGTGGGGAGATGACTGTGTCATCCGCTAACCAACCTATATTTATGTGGGAAAATTTCTGCGTTGGTGGTTGCATGTACTATATTGATACTACAATATCACATGGTGACGTTTCTTTTTTCTAAGTGGTGAAAGGGTGCATGGGATTGATATGTTTTTATAGGTCAGTTGCAGCTGATTGATTCGAAAATCATTGGCCCACTCAAAATCGTCAAGCAAATCAAATTGAATACCTCAATTGAATGAAAGAGATTCAAAATTTTGGAATATAGTGAATTAAAAGAATTCAATTGGAGAGGTTGAGAAACTGTTGACCCAGTCAAAATTGGATGATCAATCTATATTGAATACCTTAATTAATTGTGAGGCCTTAAAAATTAGGAAGCATATGGTATAGTATAAAAAATTGGATTATGAAGCTTTGAGAAATTGTTGACCCGATCAAAATCGGATGATCCAATTTTAATTGGAGACCTTAATTGAGTGTGGGCTTTTTAAAACTAGGAAGCTTAGTGTTATAGAGGATAAGTGGACACGATGCAATTGATCTCGACTCTAGGATAGCTATACACATAAAACTAAAGAATAATAACCTTCTCAATTCTCACCTTGCAAAAGTTAGAAAAGATAGGTAGGAGTCCACTGAAAAAGGCAACAATGTCAATGTGAGAACAGAGTGAGGTGGGGGAAAAGAGGCTAGAATGAAGAGAGAGAAAAAGAAACATGAACGCACACAAAATGCTAAAAACAAACATAGTTCACATATGATTTCTTTTTACTTGTAGAAATCATACTTTCAAGTTTTGAGAAAATATATATCCATATGAACTTTTCTGCTCCATCCGATCCATATTAATTAGATACATCCGTTTGAGCGACATATAATTTGGATTGGATTGGTTAGCAAGCATAACCATTTAAAAAAATCGGAAAAAGTAACCATTTACTACGTACAAAAAAAACATAGCCATTTACTCCCTCCCTTTTTATTTACTCTGCATATTAGTTTTGGTCAAAGTCAAGCTTTATAAATTTTGACGAAGTTTATAGTCAAAAATATTAACATGTACAATAACAAATCAATACCATTACATTCATTATTGAACATACTTTCACATCATATAAGCCAATTTGGCTCCCGGGCTCAACTGCACTCGCTCCGACGAAAAAAATCAAAACAAATACTAGAAAAAATCAAAAAAATTCCATTTTTTGTGTGGTAGATAATTTGATGCGTGAGGTTTGCTGCAAATTTCAACTCGTTTGGACATTTGAGCAGCTCTCTGCAAAAAGACAAAATCGGGGTCCGTAAAAAAGTTTATTGTTCACGAACTGTTTTGATCCGATTTGTCTTTTTTGCCGAGAGCTCCTCAGATATCCAAATGAGTTGAAATTTGGAGCGGGCCTCACGCATCAAATTATCTACCACACAAAAAATTGGATTTATTTGAATTTTTCTAGAATTTGTTTTGAATTTTTTCTGAGCGGGAGCATCTGAGCCCGGGCTCAGATGCGGATTTTCGTTTGTTAGGGTAAATATTTATATTCTTTTCTATAAACTTGGCCAAACTTTACAAAGTTTGACTTCAGTCAACTCTAATATGCAAAGTAAATAAAAACGGATGAAGTACTATACCTACAGAAAAAAATCATAGGATAAGTACAAGTCGTATAATAGCTTATTTTGTGATATAATTTTATCGCTCAAAGCCATTTTCCTTATTATACCGATTGCATAATGATTGCATGTAGATTTTTTGAAAAGTCAAATCTAACAAAATTTGACCAAGTTTGTGAAGAAAAACATTTACATCTAGAATGTCAAGCATATATCATTAGATTCATCATAAGACGTAGGTTCATATTTTATATATTTGATAATGTAGGTAGAAGTAGTTCTCTTTATAAATTTGATCATAATATGCACTACATTATTAAACGGAGGGGATATCTATTTTCCATGTGTATATGAAAGTTTCCATGAGGCTCAATGTATTATGTATGTTTTTTTAAATGTATTTTGTATGTTTGAAAGATGTAAAGACCCCTGGGATTCAGTGATATTGCAATTTGCGGAGCCTCCATTCGCATCGCACCTGCCATTTCCCATTTTTCCTCTCCACTCACAGCGGACCGGAAAATCTCTTCGGCGGCGCCGCCGCCGCCGCCGAAGTGCCATCCTCTTCGATCTCTCCTCCTGTTCTCTTCCTCCGTTCCTCACCTGCCTCGCCGGGGCGCCGCATCCCCGCCTCCGAAGCACCATCCCATTCGCACCCGCCTCCATAGGGAATCAATCTCTCCGCCGCCGCCGCCGCCATGCTCCGCCTCCGTGGCTGCATCCTCGTGCGGCTCCTCTCTTCCCCCGCCACCTCTCAGGCCCCCCTCTCCACCGCCCCCTCTCCGCGGCCGCCGCGCCCGGCGTTTCCCCAAACCCTAGCTTCGTCGTCGACGACTACCTCGTCTCCACCTGCGGCCTCACCCGACCCCAGGCACTCAAGGCCTCCGCCAAGCTCTCCCACCTCAAGTCCCCGTCCAAGCCCGACGCCGTCCTTTCCTTCCTCGCCGGCCTCGGCCTCTCCGGCACCGACGTCGCCGCCCTCGTCGCCAAGGACCCGTTGTTCCTCTGCGCCAAAGTAGAGAAAACTCTAGCCCCCGTCATCGTGGGCTCACCGGCCTCTGCCTCTCGCGTACTGAGATCGTGCGCCTCGTCGCGCTCTCCTTCGCCCACTTCTGTTCCAGGTCCATTGTTTCCAAGTTGCGGTACTACCTGCTCCTATTCGGCTCCTCGGAGAACCTCTTCCGTTCCGGGTGCTCAAGCAAGGCTACCTCGCCGGCGCTGACATCGAGGGGATGGTCAAACCCAACGTCGCGCTCCTACGGCAATGCGGGCTAGATGATTGCGATATCACCAAGTTGTCCCTCCGCGCGCGGGGTGTCCTGAGCAACAAGCCAGAACGCGTCAGGGCGATGGTGGCATGCGCCGAAGGCCTTGGCATGCCTCGTGGCTCAGGATGTTCAGGCACACGTTGGATGCTGTCAGATTCCTCAGCGAGGAGAAGATCGCCGCCAATGTGGCCTACTTGAAGAAGATGTTCAGGTGGTCAGACGCTGAGGTGAGCATTGTTGTTCGTAACGCTCCGTGTCTGCTGAGGAAGTCAAAGGAATTACTGCAGCGCAGGTCTGATTTCCTCATCTCTGAGGTGGGGTTGGAACCTACCTACATTGCTCAACGGTCAGTAATTATCAATTACAAGCTGGAGGGCTGGATGAAACCCAGGTACTATGTTGTAAAGTTTCTCATGGAAAATGGATTGCTCAAGTGCAACCCAGGCTACTACTATACCGCTTTCAAGGTGAGAGAGAAGGTATTCATGGAGAAGTTCATTTCCCCTCACACGGAAGTTACACCGCACCTCGCTGAAGACTATGCAACAGCTTGTGAAGGGGTAGTGCCGGCTAGATTCAGATTTACATGAACCAAGGACTGGAGAGCAAAAGAGATGTAGATTCAATTTTCTCATTCATGGGGTGCCCGAATGTGGTCTTCATCTTTTCATAAGTATCTACGGCATCCCCTTCAAGAAAGCCTTCTTCAAATATAGAATCTAAGACATGCTTAAACGAAGAAGGTAGGGCAACATAAAAGCTCTTCAAGTAAACTTCAATTTGGTATTGGGGCACATAGTTAGCCCGGATCCTTAACAGTCTATCCCAAGCATCTTTCAAAGATTCATCGAGTAAATAAAGAAATTTCCGGAATCATCTTCATCAAAATTATTAAGACTCTCATTGACAACTCCGGCAGGTTTTACCATGACATTATTTATGAGTTTAGATAGAATAGAAGGATCGTCCAAAGTACTAAAACTCGGGAGAGAACCCCCAACTCTTTTTGGTTCCGACATGGCAAAGGAAAGGCGAGCGGAAAAGAGGGCGAATAAAACGGCAAGGGTGAAGTGAGGGAGAGGAAAACGAGAGGCAAATGGCAAATAATGTAATGCAAGGGATAAGAGTTTGTGATGGGTACTTGGTATGTTGACTTTTGCGTAAACTCCCCGGCAACGGCGCCAGAAATCCTTCTTGCTACCTCTTGAGCACTGCGTTGGTTTTTCCCTTGAAGAGGAAAGGGTGATGCAGCAAAGTAGCGTAAGTATTTTCCTCAGTTTTGAGAACAAAGGTATCAATCCAGTAGGAGGCCACGCTCAAGTCCCACGCACCTACACAAAATAAATAAGAACCTCGCAACCAACGCGATAAAGGGGTTGTCAATCCCTTCACGGTCACTAACGAGAGTGAGATCTGATAGATATGATAAGATAATATTTTTAGTATTTCTATGATAAAGAGAAATAGAGATGCAAAGTAAAATAAAAGGGCAATAGAAAAGGCTATGTGTTGGAAGATTAATATGATGGAAAATAGACCCGAGGGCCATAGGTTTCATTAGTGGCTTCTCTCAAAAGCATAAGCATTACGGTGGGTGAACAAATTACTGTCGAGCAATTGATAGAATTGAGCATAGTTATGAGAATATCTAGGTATGATCATGTATATAGGCATCATGTCCGTGACAAGTAGACCGACTCCTGCCTGCATCTACTACTATTACTCCACACATCGATCGCTATCCAGCATGCATCTAGAGTATTAAGTTCATAAGAACAGAGTAACGCTTTAAGCAAGATGACATGATGTAGAGAGATAAACTCATGCAATATGATATAAACCCCATCTTGTTATCCTCGATGGCAACAATACAATACGTGCCTTGCTGCCCCTGCTGTCACTGGGAAATGACACCACAAGATTGAACCCAAAGCTAGGCACTTCTCCCATTGCAAAAAGATCAATCTAGTAGGCCAAACCAAACTGATAATTCGAAGAGACTTGCAAAGATAACCAATCATACATAAAAGAATTCAGAGGATATTCAAATATTGTTCATAGATAAACTTGATCATAAATCCACAATTCATCGGTCCCGACAAACACACCGCAAAAGAAGATTACATCGAATAGATCTCCACGAGAATCGTGGAGAACTTTGTATTGAGATCCAAAGAGAGAGAAGAAGCCATCTAGGTAATAACTATGGACCCGAAAGTCTGAGGTAAACTACTCACACATCATCGGAGTGGCTATGGTGTTGATGTAGAAGCCCTCCGTGATCAATGCCCCCTCCGGCAGGACGCCGGAAAAGGCCCCAAGATGGGATCTCATGTGTACAGAAGGTTGCGGCGGTGGAATTAGGTTTTCGTGGATGCCCCTGATGGTTTGGGGGTACGTAGGTATATATAGGAGGAAGAAGTACGTCGGTGGAGCAACGTGGGCCCCATGAGGGTGGAGGGCGCGCCTAGGGGGAGGTAGGAGCGCCCCCTGCCTCGTGCCCTCCTCGTTGATTGCTTGACATGGACTCCAATTCGTCTGGATCACGTTTGTTTCAAAAATCATGTTCCCGAAGGTTTCATTCCGTTTGCACTCCGTTTGATATTCTTTTTTTGCGAAACACTGAAATAGGAACAAAAACATCAATTTGGGCTGGGCCTCCGGTTAATAGGTTAGTCCCAATAATAATATAAAAGTGTATAAATAAGCCCATTAAACATCCAAAACATAATATAATATAGCATGGAACAATAAAAAATTATAGATACGCTGGAGACGTATCAATTTCCCAAAATTTCATTTACCTCTGTTTTAAAATTTTAAGCTCTGGCACCGCTGCAAATCACTGCTTCCCTCTGCGAAGGGACTATCTATTTACTTTTATGTTGTGTCATCACCTTCTAAAATAAGTGCCAAATCCAGAGAGCACTGTTGTCATGCTGATGCACTATGTGTTGCTAATGTTGGGTGCATCATGACTAGATCTTTTCTACCATGAATTACAATGTTTAGTCGCTGCTTGAACTTTGGAGGTGCTCTGCATTTATGTTTTGCGGTCTTAGAAAGGGCTAGCGAGATACCACTATTGTCATATTATATCATGGTTGTTTTCACAACGTGTTGTTGTTTGAGATATCTTATTATTGCTCGCTAGTTGATTATGTCATAGATATGCCACTACTAGGGAAAAGCTTATAGGCAGACGCTTACTAGTAGCGCGGGTTTATAACCGTCGCTACTGCTACTTACTAGTAGCGCGGGTTTTTATCCCTCGCTACTACTAAGTTGATACTATTAGCGCGGGTTTTTCACCCTCGCTACTACTAAGCGGTGTCTACCGTGCCCTCCCGGGACATGCCATAGTAGTAGCGAGGGGTACAAACCCACGCTACTACTATCAACATAGTAGTAGCATGGGTTTGTACCCCTCGGTTTTATACCCCTCGCTACTACTAAGTACGAGGTAGGTGAAATCTCCATATCCTCGGTCGAATCCCTCCTCTCTCCCTCACTTTCCCCCTCTCTCACTTTCCTCCTCTCTCCCTCACTTTCCCCCTCTCTCCATGGTGCTCCTGCCCAAGAACATCTCCTCCATGGCACCCAACGTCTTCCTCCTCGCATCACTGGCGTCCAAGAGCTCGCCCGTCTTCCTCCTCGCCTCCATGCAGCCCCGATACGCCCTCCATCTCCTTCCTTTCTCCCTTGTTTCTCTTTTTCCCTCTCCCTCTCCTCTCCCTCTCCTTTGGTTTTACTCACCTCCCATGCCCATGCCTGCACAGGTCGTCGACATGGCCAACCAGGAGTTCTCCGCCTTGACCGCGAAGAGGATCCTCACACCGTCGTCTTGCTCTACACTGGATCCGGCCATCTCCAACAGCCATCGCCGGATCTGGTCTGCCACTACCCGTCCACACCTCCGGCAACCCCTGTCGTCGCTGGATCGAACCAATGACACCATTGACAACATGCACGGGGTCGAGATTTTTTTTTGGTTTTTGAAATTAATAGTAGTAGCGCGGGTCACAGACAGGCGCTACAGATAGTTAGTAGTAGCGTGTGTAGAATCCGCGCTATTACTAACACACGTACTAGTAGCGCGGGTGGCACCTGCGCTAATACTACGAGCTAGCTGTAGCGCCGTAGTAGTAGCACGGGCACCCGCACTACTACTAGTCTTTTATCCGCGCTACTACTAGGCTTTTTCCCGCGGCCTCTACTCATAAGAGTTAATATAATGTTTAAGAGTTATTGTCGACATGGTTAGTTATAATCTTGGTTGAAAACCTGGGTGAGGGAGTCTTGGATTAGGGGCTGTCCGGATAGCTGGACTATACCTTCAGCCGGACTCCCGGACTATGAAGATACACGATTGAAGACTTCGTCCCGTGTCCGGAAGGGACTTTCCTTGGTGTGGAAGGCAAGCTTGGCGATACAGATATGTAGAACTCCTACCATTGTAACCGACTCTGTGTAACCCTAACCCTCTCCGGTGTCTATATAAACCGAAGGGTTTTAGTCCGTAGGACAAGAACAATCATACCATAGGCTAGCTTCTAGGGTTTAGCCTCCTTGATCTCGTGGTAGATCTACTCTTGTACTACCCATATCATCAATATTAATCAAGCAGGAGTAGGGTTTTACCTCCATCGAGAGGGCCCGAACCTGGGTAAACATCATGTCCCTTGTCTCCTGTTACCATCCGCCTAGACGCATAGTTTGGGACCCCCTACCCGAGATCCACCGGTTTTGACACCGACATTGGTGCTTTCATTGAGAGTTCCTCTGTGCCATCGCCATCAGGAAGGATGCCTCATCCCATCTTTAAAGACGGCACCGTTGCTAAGGGAGCTTTGGCTGTCAGCCAAACTCTCCGGCTAGGCGGTTTTCTTATGACCGCCTGTTCGGATGCTGCGCCGACGATGACCTCTCGGGTCATCAAAAGCAGTCTTCATGTCAGCTCGGAACTCGCCGAGCAGTTAGATCCAATGGAGCTCTCTTCCATAAATGAGCTCTTGGATCGCATAGCCGCCCTGGGAGTCGCCACGGATTATGACCAGATTGGGCCTAAACCCGATCTAACAGAGATTAGCTCTCCCCAGGTCACCCATCACATTGCTATGGTAGAGGGACAGTGTGGCGACCCTTCATCTATCTTAAGGACTAGTTACGTCCGGATTCCCGATCCCTCCAAGCCGGATACCCGCGGAGGGGAGGACATCACTCAAGACCTGAACTTAGAGTCAGGCGACGGGCTAGACTCATTGGACAACATCCAAGAATCCAAACTTCCAAGTTCGGAAACTCCTTGGCCTCTGAGTCTCAGATCGGGTCAGGTTTCGGATTTAATTCCACCCACCCACCCGAACATAAGCGATCTATCCTAAATTAGGCAAAAGCCCGAAGAAACAGTACATCATTACTGGGCCAGATTCCTCCTGGCTATGAACAGGATCAAGGACTGCCGCGAGGAAGACGCAATCTCATTCTTCTGCAATAATTGCACGAACAAGGGAATCCTCAACGCCATAAGTCGCCGTGATATTACATGCTTCGCTGACTTGGCGTCCATAGTACGAAATTACTGTGCGATGGAAAGCGCCTGGAAAACCGAAATAAAATTTTGGGACAATCCGGCCCTGAATACAAACCCAGTCCGAAATAAAAGGGTGCATCTTCGCCAGACACCCGGGTTAAACACCAAAAAGCAAAAACCCTCTACAGGGCATGGAAGCGTATCGGAAGGATGGCTTAATCGACCCTGTAAAATTCACAGTACAGAGGGCGCCACACCAACTCACAGCCTTAGAGCATGTTGGATACTCCGGCAGGTGGCCAAAATTGGCAAAGATCTCCTAATTCCAGAGGCCATAGAAAGCCACCCCAGGGATACCGGTACGGTATTAACAGTCTTCGAGACTTTCGCATCAAATAATATACGAAAAAGAACACTCCGCAGCCTTGCCAAAGTCTACCAAGTAGCAACAATAAACCCATGGAGTGACACGGCTATTACTTTTAATGCCAGTGATGTACCTAAATTCCGAACAGCCCGAGCACCAGCCACATTGGTCCTCAGTCCAATAGTGGACGGCTTTCGCCTTACCAAGGTACTCATGGATGGAGGCAGCGGATTGAACCTCATTTATGAGGAAACCCTTCAAAAAATGGAAATAGACTGGAACCGCATTGAGCGAAGCAGCACAACCTTTAGAGGAATAATCCCCAGTCGGGAAGCGCGCTGTACAGGAAAAATCACACTAGATGTGGTGTTCGGCACGCCGGATAATTACAGGTCTGACGAGGTCACGTTCCAAGTGGTCCCGTTCAGTAGCGGATACCATGCTCTGCTAGGGCGGGAAGCCTTCACAATCTTCCAAGCAATACCCCATTATGGGTACATGAAACTCAAGATGCCCGGGCCGAACGGAATCATCACTCTCGCTAGTGATCTGGACATAGCACTCCGCGCCTAAAATAAGACAGCCGAACTGGCCCTTGAGGCACTATCCGAAGCCCTAGCGGTTGAGGAGCTGACTGCACTGCGCTCCACGGTGAACAGGGACGATGTGATACTTGACAAAGGATCCAAGTCCACCTCATTTAAACCAGCGGACGAAATAGTCAAATCCCAGGTCCATCCAACGGACCCCAATAAAACAGCTCCCATCGGTGCACAATTAAACCCTGATGTAGACGCCGCACTGCGAGAGTTCCTACATGAGAACTGGGACATTTTCGCCTGGCACCCTTCAGACATGCCAGGAATCCCACGCAGGCTGGCCGAACACATCTTAAATATCCTAAAGGATTCAAACCTGTCAAACAGGCTCTTCGGCATTTTTCCTAACCTAAGAGACAGGCCATGGGAGAGGAGCTAGCCAAGCTATTAGAGGCCGGATCCATCAGAGATATAAAACATCCGGACTGGCTAGCAAACCTGGTGATGGTACCAAAGAAGGACAAATCCTGGCGCCTGTGCGTTGATTTTAAAGACCTTAATAAGGCTTGCCCAAAGGATCCCTTCCCCCTCCCGCGCATCGATTAAATTATCGACGCTACTGCAGGACACGATTCGTTGTACTTGCTCGACGCATATTCCGGCTACCATCAAATCAAGATGGCAAAATCAGACCAAGCCGCAACGGCATTCATCACACCATACGGCCCATTCTGCTTCAACACAATGCCCTTCGGGCTCAAAACAACATATCAGCGCATGATTCAGACATGTCTGGCAAACCAGATCGGTAAAACAGTGGAGGCATACGTAGATGATGTGGTCGTAAAAACAAGACATGTCGAATCCCTAGTAGACGACTTGAGGCTCACATTTGATAACCTCTGAACATACGACATCAAGCTCAACCCAGAAAAATGCGTTTTCGGTGTTCCAGCCGGAAAGCTCTTGGGCTTCATTGTATTCGGTAGAGGAATTGAAGCAAATCCAGCCAAGATCCGAGCTCTGTCACAATTGGATATCCCAAAGGACCTCAAACAAATACAAAAGTAAACCGAATGCGTGGCTGCTCTAAGCCGCTTTATCTCCCGCTTGGGAGAAAAGGCACTCCCCCTTTACCGCCTCCTTCGGCGCACCGAACACTTCAAGTGGACGGACGCAGCCACGGCCGGACTCGGCGAAATAAAAGCCATATTGGCAACAAACCCAGTCCTGGCCGCGCCAAACATTGGCGAACCAATGCTATTATACATTGCAGCAAACCATCAGGTTGTGAGCGCAGTGCTCGTCGTCGAACGAGAAACGGACGGACACAAATTCCCCCTTCAGAAGCCGGTCTATTATGTGTCCATTGCCCTCACTCCGTGCAAATCAAGGAACCCGCATTATCAAAAGATTGCGTACGCGGTATTCATGGCATCCCGGAAGCTGCGACACTACTTTCAAGAGTGTTCAATAACAGTAGCCTCAGAAGTACCACCAAACGATATTATAAACAACCGCGATGCAACGGGCCGGATTGCGAAATGGGCCATCGAGCTCCTCCCGTTCGACATAACTTATTAGGCACGGCGAGCTATCAAGTCACAAGTTTTGGCTGACCTCGTCACAGAATGGACGGAGGCCGAACTCCCTAAAGAGTACGACACATATTAAAACTGGATCATGCATTTCGACGGCTCCAAAATGTTGGCCGGTCTGGGGGCTGGCATCGTTTTGACGTCCCCCACAGGAGACACAGTTCAATATGTACTCCAGATTATGTACACAGACTCCAACAATGCAGCCGAATACGAGGCCCTCTTACATGGTCTCCGGATGGCAGTGTCCATGGGTATTCAACGCCTAGAAGTGCGAGGGGATTCGAACCTCGCAATATCCGAAATAAATGAAGACTTCGATGCCAAGGATCCAAAAATGGCAGCTTATCGCAACGTCGTCTTAAAAATGTCAGCTCGGTTCGAAGGGCTCGAATTTCACCATATAGCCCGGGAAAATAATCAGGCAGCGGATGTCCTGGCACGCATCGGCGCAAAACGCGATGCAGTCCCTCCCAACATCTTCTTGGAAAGGCTATTCAAGCCGTCCGTAGTATGGGAAGGGGAACCCGGCAATAACAGCCCGGACTCAACCGCACTGCCCAACACCGAACAATCTGACATAATTGGAGACTCTGCCAATGAAGTCACATCTTCAGCCCATGTAATAATGGCGGTCATCGCCCCGTGGACAGAACCATTCCGAGCCTACCTTACTAGGCAGGAACTCCCAGAAGACCAAAATGAGGCACGCTGCATAGTGCGGCGATCTAAAGCCTATAAAGTCCATGAGGGAGAGCTTTATAAGAAAAGCACTACCGGAGTCCTTCAAAGGTGCATCTCCGAGGAGGATGGGCGGAACTTGATGGCTGAAATTCATGCCGGACTCGATGGTCATCACACTGCAGCTCGGTCCCTCATAAGCAAGGCTTTCCGTACAGGCTTTTATTGGCCAACGGCCCGGGCAGACGCTCAGGACTTAGTCCAACGATGCGTCGGTTGCCAGCTTTTGCCAAACCAAAGCCATATGCCACCCACCGCCCTCCAAACTATCCCCATCACTTGGCCCTTCGCGGTCTGGGGGCTTGACATGGTTGGACCCCTTAAAGGCGGAACCCACAAGAAAAAATACTTACTGGTCATGGTGGATAAGTTCACCAAATGGATAGAGGCCAAGCCTATTAAGACGGCCGAATCCGGACCGGTGATAGACTTTATATCCGGGGTCGTACACCGTTACGGCGTCCCCCACAGCATCATCACTGATAACGGTACGAACTTTACGGCCGATCAGGTAAAACTCTGGTGCAAAAACATGGGCATGAAGCTCGATTATGCTTCCGTCTATCACCCACAAACTAACGGACAGGTCGAACGCGCAAATGGTCTTATCATGAGCGGCATCAAACCCAGATTAGTGCGGTCCCTTAAGGAATCTAACACGCACTGGGTAGAGGAGCACGACTCCGTACTCTGGGGGCTGTGGACCACGCTGAATCGCACCACCGGATACACACCATTCTTCATAGTGTACGGCGCAGAAGCAGTTTTGCCCTGCGATATAATTCATGACTCACCTTGAGTGCGCACGTACGAAGAAAGAGAAGCCGAGCTCGATCGGCAGGACAATTTGGACGCCTTGGAAGAGGAGCGTGATGTGGTAAAAGCCCGTTCCGCATTCTATCAACAGCAGGCTCGAAGATATCAAAGCAGAGAAGTACGGGCCAAAAATTACAATGTTGGCGAACTAGTTCTACGCCTGCCGGACAAGAAAAAGGACAAACTCCAGCCCAAGTGGGAAGGTCCCTTCATAATTGACCAAGTCCTGACTGGTGGAGTGTACCGCCTGTGAGATGCATCGGATAACCGACTCGAGCCGAACCCATGGAACGCAGCCCGTCTCCGAAGATTCTATGCCTAGCGCCGGACTCTATGCTCGTCTCCTTCCTCTGTGCATTTTTTATATTTTCTGCCTTCCATTTTTCTCCTTCTCCCCCTCCTTTCTCTTATAGCCTTTAAAGGCTCATCAAGTGACGCGCTATCCGCGCTCACTAAACCTGGGGGCTTCTTTGAACAGAAGCTTATACGGGCTTCATGCCCAACACATGTGTCACACTTCCGCATGTACCTTTTATTCACCATCATATGCATCGATATGACTTAAGTTTTGGCCAAGCTGGGTTGCCTGGCTCCTGTGCTTACCCCTACGTTCCTGATTGTTCGGCTAGGTGGTAAAGGGAGCACCTCTGCGATTGTTACTGCCGAGTCAGCCCGATGTGTACCTCAGACTGGGTGAAGCCGAAAGCTAGTGTTCTTAAGGGAATATTCGGTCGGTGAACTAAAGATGATTCTTTCACTTATTTATCTATGCGCCCCCAGATGTTTTTTCCTGCGTCTCTTTTTCGCAGAATGGACATGCACTTTAGGGCATGCCTCCCAGGGAAAGGAACCCCTAACGGAACTATTCTCCCTGGAAGATGTTTCTTACTAACCATGTAATATAACATAACTAGTCGGGCACTTGTCTGTTCAAGCACTAATGACCCCTACGCCTGGTCTCCATGCATACCCCGGTTCTTATATAACCGCAAGGGTATTCGGACACACTCCGGACCGTCAGGTCCCGAGGTCGAAGAAAAAATGTCGGCCATGAAAAACGATCTACAATCCGGCTAGAAGGCATTACACATGTCAATTAAAATTACATAGTCATTATGACTGATTGTATTCCTCTTCAATACCATCTAACAGGCTGTCTAGCTTACAGTCCTGCTGGGAATACTTTGCGGCCAATTCTACTTGGTCGTATACTAAGCTTACAGGGATCTCCTTCCCATCAGGCCCCACAGGTCCGACCTTGGCCATGTGGTTTGGGTCAGCCTTCGTGTACCGCGTCTTCACCATGGCCCAGGCCTCCCTAGCGCCTTGACGGCAGGCCGATATCTTCCACAATCGGAAGTGCCGCCGCGCTCCCTTCAGCTTCTCTGCAAGCTCTCCAAGTCCTTCGGGCATGGAGATGGATGGCCACAAGGCTTGGGCGACGCCCTGCATCACCTGCCGAACTCGCTCGTGCAGTTGCAAGAGCTCGGGAAGAAGGTCACCCGTAGAACCGGGCATCTCCTCTGCAGGACGACCTGTTAGCATACCTACAGACATTACTCCGTTAGTCGACTTCCTCGCCGAACTCTTTCTTCAAAGTTCGTTTAAGCACTTACTAAATATGCCGCATCGAAGGCGCTGATTCTCCTTAGCGGAGTCCGACAGCTGGGCACAAACATCTTTCAGTTCAACGCCCAGCTTGGTGTTGGCATATTGGAGACCGTTCTTATCCCGCCTCACCTTTGTCAGCACGCTCTCACCAGCCTTTAGCTGGCGTAGGAGTTGTTGCTTTTCCGGATCTAATCCGACGCCATCTGCAATTTCATTCGTCAGATTTGCACACATGCCGCACTTCACAAAATACTTCTCTTTTTGAAGCACATATTACCAGAGGGGGTCTCCTTGGGCTCCCCTGTCGCGGCTAGTGCGGCCTCAAGTTGGGCTTTGCACTCTTCTAGCTCCTGGGACAGTTGGGTATTCTTTTCTGCAAGAAACCTGCATTATGAATGATCCTTAAATCAGTTCTTCTAACTGTTTCAAGTCTCGGGGGCTACTGATATATATATATATATAACCATTAAATTTTCTCACCCGTATGTCTTTTACATATTGCTCCGTGGCTCTGGCTAGACCATTTTGAGCGGCACGGAGGTACGCATCTCCCGAATTGAAGGCGTCCAATGCCTCTTGGGAGAAACAAGCGTCGCGAAGAACTGTCCGGCGTTGCCTGTGGTTCATGGCACTCTCCACCTCGGAATTAGTGGCGGACAGCCTGTCCGCATCCTCTGTTGGAGGAGCATCCGGTGCGCGCCTCGTGTTCGCCTCCGTCTCCGGACCAGGCTTTGGAGCCTGGCTGGTGGAGGCGCAATTGGCAGCCTCTCCGGATATAGTCCGGCGGGGTCTTTTTGTCCTGAAAAGAGCATGAGTGTTAATATGCCTTGAAGGAATAACACCTGGGAATAAGAAGGCGCGCTATACCTCTGCACCGGCGCCTTAGTCCGGACTGCACTTCTTTTCATCCCACGGGGCCCTGTAGCCCCTCGTTGGCTAGTCGCCGCAGGCTCGGCCTCCCGTCTCAAGAACCTCCCCTGCAAAACACGGTTGTTGTTAGGAAACTGAAAAACACGCGAGGGCGGATCCCTTTTTGAGGTGCTAGGACTTCGGTCTCAGTTACCTGGGAGGCCGGGAGCAGCCCCGGGTAATCGGCCTTAATGGCCACCAAGGCATTGTCCTTGCTCAATTGATAAAACACCCCATCAATTAACTCCATGGATAAGTCCGGATCCTCTTCGGAGGCCGGATCGAGGGACAACTCTGGGTCCTCGGGCTGTGGAGGCGGGCTGTTTATGTCCTTTACTTCCTAGCGCAGTTCCTGCGTTGAAGTCGTTAGACTATATATTTAATGATGGGAATACAAAACAGACGGGCAAGTAAAATTGCCCACTTACCCAACTTGGGGGATTGTACATGGTAAATCCACCCTGTGGGTTGACACGGAGAAATTCCTCCTCTTCTCCCTTGTACAAAGCGGACAAGATCTTTACTAGAGCGGTAGCCGAGTCCGGCCCCTTACGGCCGTGACGGGTGGCATCATCCTCCCCGTTGAAGTTCCACATGGGGCGGCCTCTGTACTGAAGCGGTTGCACCCCTCGCATGATGCATGCGGCCATGACTCCGATCATGGTTAGTCCGGAATGAGCCAATAATCTTATCCGGCCCATCAGGTAAAGATCGTCCTTGTCACTTTCTCTCCGAGGGCTCCGTGGGCGCCAGCTTAGGCGTTTCTTCAGGGGAGCGCTGTTGAACTCAGGGAGGCCGATCCGAACAGGATCCGGCAATGGGACGTCCTCTATATAAAACCATTCTGAAGGCTAGTCCTCGGACGCCTTCTTTGGGGTTTCGGATAGATATCCGGTCCCGGCGACACGCCACACTTTGGCTCCGCCCACTTGATATATTGACCCCTCCTAAGAACGGGGCACAAGGCAGAATAGCCTCTTCCACAGCGCGAAATGAGCCTCAACACCCAAAAACAACTCGCAAAGGGCTACGAAGCCCGCAATATGCAATACGGAGACAGGCGTGAGGTTATGCAGCTGGAGGCCATAGAACTCCAGGAGCCCCCGGAGAAACGGATTAATTGGAAATCCGAGCCCTCTTATTAAATAAGGGACAAGGCATACCCGCTCTCCTTTGGAGGGATTTGGGGCGCTCTCTGCTTGCTCTCCGCCATTATAGGTGGCAAGTCCGGCTCGAACCGGGACCATATAGGCCGGAGGAAGAAATCCCTTTGGTCTGAAGCGACACTAGCTCGCTGTGCGGGACGGAGCATCTCTCCCAATCTCCAGGATGAGGGCTGGAAGGGCAAGAGGAGGAGCTGCGACGGCTGGCCATGATGGAACGGTCCTTTGTTGGATGCGCTCTGATGAAACTCGCGGAGAGGAGAAGGTGTGGTTTGGATCTAAATCCCCGTCCCTTTAAATAGGCGGCTCATTTACGCGGCTGGGGGTGTGAATGTAAAAACACCCAGACTTTTCGTATTCATTTGACACGTGGAAGACGGCCATTATTGGGCGTGGAAGCCGAGGAGCGCTACATTTATAAGAAACCGGACATTATTCAGCAGGTACACATAAATTGAAGGAGAACCCGCCTTGCAATGCCGAAGACAATTTGCGCGCCGGACTCGTCGTCATTGAAGCCTGGTTCGGGGGCTCCGAGGGAGTCCTGGATTAGGGGGTGTCCGGATAGCCGGACGATACCTTCAGCCGGACTCCCGGACTATGAACATACAAGATTGAAGACTTCGTCCCGTGTCCGGAAGGGACTTTCCTTGGCGTGGAAGGCAAGCTTGGCGATACGGATATGTAGATCTCCTACCATTATAACCGACTCTATGTAACCCTAACCCTCTCCGGTGTCTATATAAACCGGAGGGTTTTAGTCCGTAGGACAACAACAATCATACCATAGGCTAGCTTCTAGGGTTTAGCCTCCTTGATCTCGTGGTAGATCTACTCTTGTACTACCCATATCATCAATATTAATCAAGCAGGAGTAGGGTTTTACCTCCATCGAGAGGGCCCGAACCTGGGTAAACATCGTGTCCCTTGTCTCCTGTTACCATCCGCCAAGACGCACAGTTCGGGACCCCCTATCCAAGATGCGCCAGTTTTGACACCGACACTGGGTGATGTTTAAGCTTATTTATGAAAACAAGAGCAAAAGAGTTCGTAATTTTTTTTCACTTTCAGTTTATCAACTGAATTGCTTGAGGACAAGCAAAGGTTTAAGCTTGGAGGAGTTGATACGTCTCCGTCGTATCTACTTTTCCTAACACTTTCCTCTTGTTTTGGACTCTAATTTGCATGATTTGAATGAAACTAACCCGGACTGACGCTGTTTCCAACAAAACTACCATGGTGTTTTTTTGTGCAGAAATAAAAGTTTTCGGATTGGAACAAAACTTTGCGAGGAATTTTTATACAAATACAGAGAATTTCTGGAGCCAAGAACAACCGGAGGGGGGCACCTGGATGGGCACAACCCACCAGCCCCCCCCTCCAAGCGCACCCAGGTGGGTTGTCCCCACCTGGTGGCCCCCCAGGCCCTGAATCCGACGCTATAAAATCCTATTTTTCTAGAAAAAAATCAGGGAGAAAGAATTATCACGATCCACGAGACGGAGCCGCCGTCATCTCCTGTTCTTCATCGGGAGGCTAGATTTGGAGTCCGTTTGGGGCTCCAGAGAGGGGGATCTTCGATCTTCGTCATCACCAACCCTTCTCCATCGCCAATTCCATGATGCTCCCCACCAGGAGTGAGTAATTCCTTCGCAGGCTCGCTGGTCGGTGAGGAGTTGGATGAGATTCATCATGTAATTGAGTTAGTTTTGTTAGGGCTTCATCCCTAGTATCCATTATGTTCTGAGATTGATGTTGCTATGACTTATGTTATCACCATTATATCTATGTTCTAGATCCAATCTTGCAAGTTATAGTTACCTACTATGTGTTATGATCCGGCAACCCCGGAGTGACAATAGTCGGGACACTTCCCTGTGATGACCGTAGTTTGAGGAGTTCATGTATTCATCATGTGTTAATGCTTTGTTCTGGTTCTCTATTAAAAGGAGGCCTTAATATCCCTTAGTTTCCAATAGGACCCCGCTGCCACAGGAGGGTAGGACAAAAGATGTCATACAAGTTCTTTCCATAAGCACATATGATTATTTATAGAATACATGCCTACATTATATTTATGAACTGGAGCTAGTGTCGTATCGTCCTAGGTTGTAATTGTCACATGATGAATATCATCCAACAAATCACCGATCCAATGCGTACGATTTTCGTACATATTGTTCTTGCTAAGTTACTACTGCTGTTGTTACTATTGTCACTGCTACAAAACCATTGCTACCACTGTTACTGTTACTGTTGATGTTGCTACTACTATCAAAACTATCATACTACTATGCTACTGATCACTTTGCTGCAGATAATTAATCTCCAGGTATGGTTGAATTGACAACTCAGCTGTTAATACTTACAAATATTCTTTGGCTCCCCTTGTGTCGAATCTATAAATTTGTGTTGAATACTCTACCCTCAAAAACTGTTGCGATCCCCTATACTTGTGGGTTATCAGGCGTCAAGACCTACACGCATTGTATGCAACCCTTCGTTAAGACAAGAAAATATAACTTTGTGGCCGGTAACGATAATCACAACCACTTGGCACATACAGTAAACATATAACTTTCTTACAATCATCGAAAGGACGACAGATGACTCAATCTGACAGTCAGTTACGGGAATAAATCTGAAGTGCCCAGCCACCGTCTCATCACAACCACTTGGGCCTCCTTTGATTTGGAGGAATCTTGTAAGAATTTCATAGGATATGATTTCTATAGGAAAAATTCCTTTAGAGTCCTTTGGTTTGTAGGAATGGAATCCTAATCCTATGGAGGAATTCTTCCTCTCCTTCACATTTCATAGGAAAATAAACATTAGCCTAGATTCAATGAAAAAATCCTATGATGTGAATCAAAGGGCATCTCCTTTCCTATTCCCAATCATAGGATTTGAGATACATGTCATCTCATTTCCTATGACTTTCCTATTCCTATGTTTTTTCTACCCTATGAACCAAAGGAGGCCTTGACATATACAGTAAACATGTGACATTGAGGTGGTTTTTAGGTAGAATCAATGGGGAGAAAAATCAAAGATGGGAGAAAAAAAATCAAAACAGGAAGGATTCGTAGGGAGGATGGATGAAGGGAAGATGTATGACGAAACCTTAAGTTGTTTTTGAAGTAGTGAAGATATATCATATATCATTATGCCACTCCATGGAGCCATAATACATTGACCAGCAAGACATTACTACTAAAAGTAAAACAAGCAAGACAATAAAACATGATTCGCCGCTCCATGGAGCCATAACACATTGAGTCGTCCAATTTTGTGTATTGGATGTGTGCATTGATTGCACCAAAATTATGACAAAAAGAAACAAATTGCGGTGGAACTCATATTATTAATTTTCATATAATACATATAGACATCGATTGTTGTATTTTTTTAAAGCAAGTCAAGCGTGTCTTACTACTAAAAATAAAACAAGCAAGACATTAATACATGATTCGTAATGGAAACGTTTAAACAAAGCGTGCATGCATGAGAATTAGCATAATGTGGTATCTGAATGCTGCTATTTTGCATGCATGGTAGTATGTAGATGATGTTGCACGTGAATAGGTGTTTAAGGCACCACTTAGGCACCATTTTTGCCGGCGGCCTGCTGAGAGATGGCCCCGTACTTCATTGCATCAGTCTCGGATTTCGCGGCATCCTTCTTAGCGGATGCTACCTCTTCAGGTCTTGTGGCGGTTTCAGCCTTCTTGATGGACTTCTCGGCAGCAGCTATGCGAGCATCTGCCAAGGTACCGGCAGCTTGTTTCCTGCTAGGGGAGGTAGAAGAACTTGTACCAGCTACTTGCTGAGAAATGACACCATACTTTGATGCAGCAGCGGTAGACTTGGCCGCAGCTTGCTTGGCAGCCGCGGCCTCTTCAGGTGTGGTAGCGGTTTCAGCCTTCTTGGTGAACATCTTAGCAGCATCAGTGGTGCCTTCTTTCCTATTGGGGGAGGTAGAAGAACTTGTACCAGCTGCTTTCCGAGAGATGGCACCATACTTTAATGCATCGTCAACAGACTTTGCTGCGTCTCGCTTGGCAGCCACGACCTTTGCAGGTGTCTTGGCGGTTTCGGCCTTCTTGATGGACTTCTCGGGGGCGGCATAGTGTGGGCGGCTAAAGTATTGGCTGCTTCTTTCCTGCCTAGGGAGGTAGAAGAACCTTTACCATTTGCCTGCTGAGAGATAGCATTGTACTTTAATGCAGCAGAAGCAGATTTTGCTCCATCTTGCTTGGCAGCCGCGGCCTCTTCTGGTGTGGTGGCGCTTTCAGCCTTCTTGATGGACTTCTCGGCGGCAACAACACGTGTAGCTGCTAAGGTAGCGTCAACCCCTTTCCTGCTGGGGGTAGCCATCTTCAATGTGTTCTCCTCTGCAATGCCATAGGTCTCGGCTGGCCTTGTGGCCGCCACCGCCACAATGGTGGTGAGAAATAACATGGCCATGACATTCTTTCTGTTGGCCATTAGTAATTTCTCAAGTGGTATGTTAGGCGCGCGGAGGATTTGAAATGGTGGAGACACATGATTCGTAGAGGTGATAGGCTTTTATAGAGACAATGTGAGGTCAGGAAATCTCTCCCATGAATGTGAGGTCATAAGGGGTCAACAATGAATGTGAGGTCACCATAACCCTAGAAAGGTATGTGGTAACCCATTTGTGGAAGCATGCATGCATGTATGTGTGTTTTGCATTTTCTTTTCTAGTTTCTCTCTATGTATGGACCGTGGGAACAAAAATAGATTTCTAAGTGCGAGCTCAGATGCTCTTGAAATCCAGGCCTTCTATTCTTTTCGAGATTGTTGTAGGTACCATTACGTGACTTCCAGCCTAGACCAGGAGGTCCTTCTCATCGTACTGGAATGGGAGACCCTAGGGACGTGTGCGAACTCCGACGGACACCATGCACGACTGTAGGTGCATGCGTATCCGTGCGGTGCATTAATGTGGTGGCAAGTGACGTGACATGAAGCAGCTTGTTGCCATGGTGAGCAAGGTGTGACATGAGCAACGACCATGAGAAGTCGTCTCCAGTGTTGAAGTCAACTACGTAGATGAATGGGTTGTCCATTATGGCTTAGGATGACCTGGTTGGTGATGAAGCACACAAACTTCACGAAGGACGCTACCTCTTGTAGCGTCTGGTAAGCTAGCAATCTGTTGGCCGACGTCGGTCGTGGATGACATTCGGTGTGCGTACCGACGATCCTACACCGCAGGCCCCAACTGGAGCTATACAAATCTTTAGGCCATGACTCGGATTCAAAGTTTCAAAGTCACACCACGGGCTAGCAAAGTGAGCCACGACTTAGATGAATGCAGACGATTAGGTGCCATGCATCAGAATCCAACTAAGATGGCACTGCCCGTCCTTCGTTCGAACCCTCCTCGTGTGCTACATGATAGACCCACATGTATCGCACTATTCATGCATGTATAGTTCGTTTTGGGGATTTTCCACGCCCTAGCAATGCAACCTCATGCCCCATTTCCCGAATCTCCATGCAGTAATGAACAAACATAATAGCAGGTGCATCTAAGCTTAGGCTCCGAAATCACTGCTCCCATGTGGGATGCCTCCACTCTTGCTTGCCACATGGATCTGGCTGCCGTCGTCGCCTCCTCCAAGCTACCTCAGCTCCTCCTTCACGCGGTTGGCCCCGATGAGCTCTCTTTGCCAGAAGAGGTGGATGAGTAATGCCTCCAAGCCCGTGCACCCTCTTTTCCCCTGCATCCACGTGTATGAGGGCCCCCTCCCCGAGGTCCACCACCTTCACCGAGTGCGTCCCCGAGCCCTCGACACAATATCCACCAAGCCCACTACCGATGTTGTTGAGTTCGTCCTACGGCCCCCTTCTCCGACATCCTTTAGTGTGGCCTGAAATCACATCAGCGTCGCGTGGAGTCGCCCATCACTAATTCTCCTGCTGTCAAGAAAGACGAATTTCCCTGATCACCTCTCCTCCCGTGCTCTAGTGCTACGTGTTTGTTGCTATTGCGGGCTTGGACGGCAAGGTCATAGAGATGGAGGCACCAGCAGCATCGGCGGTCATTTCTTCTTCTACACAACAATATGATGAGATGCGGCCAGTGGCGCCCACGCAATGTTCACTCATGATAGGTCCCCTATGCAGTTTCTTCGTTGGTCGGCTTTCCTTTTTGCCGGCTTCATGTGATATTATAAAAAGTAGATGTACCACTTGATACTTTCGCCAACTTCTCTTCATTTCTTTTTCCCTCGGTTATACGAGAGTTATTGATCTACTATCGCTCCTCACATTCGGTCAATCAATAGAAACAACAAGAGATTTGGGGGAATTTGCCTAGGGTTCGGCACCAACAGAGGTGCAAGATTGACCCAGCCATGGAGCCGGGTCACGACGGCTAAGGTTTAACCCTTTGAAACATGAGACGCCTCTACTACCAACAAATCATTGCCTTTACTAGGTGAATGGCCGTGCATTGCAACGGGGTGTTGGGGAACGTTGTAGAAATCAAAAATTTTCCTACTCGTTTCACCAAGATCATCTAGGAGTTCATCTAGCAACGAGTCACGAGATGCATCTACATACCTTTGTAGATCGCGAGCGGAAGCGTTCGTTAGAACAAGGTTGATGTTGTCGAACACGACGTGATCCAAATCACCGATGACCAGCGCCGAACGGACGGCACCTCCGCGTTCAACACACGTATGGGACGGGAGACGTCTCCTCCTTCTTGATCCAGCAAGGGGGAAGGAGAGGTTGATGAAGATCCAGCAGCACGACGGCGTGGTGGTGGATGCAGGGCGTCACGACGCAGGGCTTCGCCGTGTACTACGAGAGAGGAAGAAGTAACGGGGAGAGAGGGAAGCACCAAAGGCGTGGGGATCAAGTCCCTCCTCTCCCCCACTATATATAGGGGTGCCAAGGGGGGGCGCCGGCCCTGGTAGATGGGATCTACCAGGGGGGGCGGCGGCCAGGGGTGGGGGGCTTGCCCCCCAAGCAAGGGGGCGCCCCCCTTAGGGTTCCCCCCCAACCCTAGGCGCATGGGCCTTGGGGGGGCTGGCGCCCCAGCCCACTATGGGCTGGGTTCCCTCCTATTTCAGCCCAAGGGGCCCTCCGGGATAGGTGGCCCCACCCGGTGGACCCCCGGGACCCTTCCGATGGTCCCGGTACAATACCGGGTACCCCGAAACTTGTCCCGATGGCCGAAACTGCACATCCTATATATAATTCTTTACCTCCGGACCATTCCGGAACTTCTCGTGACGTCCGGGATCTCATCCGGGACCCCGAACAACATTCGGGTTACTGCATATACTTATCTTCACAACCCTAGCGTCACCGAACCTTAAGTGTGTAGACCCTACGGGTTCGGGAGACAAGCAGACATGACCAAGACGACTCTCCGGTCAATAACCAACAACGGGATCTGGATACCCATGTTGGCTCCCACATGCTCCACGATGATCTCATCGGATGAACCACGATGTCGAGGATTCAATCAACCCCGTATGCAATTCCCTTTGTCAATCGATATATTACTTGCCCGAGATTCGATCGTCGGTATCCCAATACCTCGTTCAATCTCGTCACCGGCAAGTCACTTTACTCGTACCGTAATGCATGATCCCGTGACCAGACACTTGGTCACTTTGAGCTCATTATGATGATGCATTACCGAGTGGGCCCAGTGATACCTCTCCGTCATACGGAGTGACAAATCCCAGTCTTGATCCGTGTCAACCCAACAGATACTTTCGGAGATACCCGTAGTCTACCTTTATAGTCACCCAGTTACGTTGTGACGTTTGGTATACCCAAAGCACTCCTACGGTATCCGGGAGTTACACGATCTCATGGTCTAAGGAAAAGATACTTGACATTGCAAAACTCTAGCAAACGAACTATACGATCTTTATGCTATGTTTAGGATTGGGTCTTGTCCATCACATCATTCTCCTAATGATGTGATCTCGTTATCAGTGACATCTTATGTCCATAGCCGGGAAACCCTGACTATCTGTTGATTAACGAGCTAGTCAACTAGAGGCTTACTAGGGACATGTTGGTGTCTGTTATTCACACATGTATTACGATTTTCGGATAACACAATTATAGCATGAATAAAGACAATTACCATGAACAAGGAAATATAATAATAATGCTTTTATTATTGCCTCTAGGGCATATTTCCAACAGTCTCCCACTTGCACTAGAGTCAATAATCTAGTTACATTGTGATGAATCGAACACCCATGGAATTCTGGTGTTGATCATGTTTTGCCCTAGGGAGAGGTTTAGTCAATGGATCTGCTATATTCAGGTCCGTATGTACTTTACAAATTTCTATGTCTCCATCTTGAAAATTTTCACGAATGGAGTTGAAGCGAAGCTTGATGTGCCTTGTCTTCTTGTGAAACCTGGGCTCCTTGGCAAGTGCAATAGCTCCAGTGTTGTCACAGAAGAGCTTGATCGGCCCCGACGCATTGGGTATGACTCCGAGGTCGGTGATGAACTCCTTCATCCAAATTGCTTCATGTGCTGCCTCCGAGGCTGCCATGTATTCCGCTTCACATGTAGATCCCGCCACGACGCTTTGCTTGCAACTGCACCAGCTTACTGCCCCACCATTCAAAATATACACGTATCCGGTTTGTGACTTTGAGTCATCCAGATCTGTGTCGAAGCTAGCGTCGACGTAACCCTTTACGACGAGCTCTTCGTCACCTCCATAAACGAGAAACATCTCCTTAGTCCTTTTCAGGTACTTCAGGATATTCTTGACCGTTGTCCAGTGTTCCTTGCCGGGATTACTTTGGTACCTTCCTACCAAACTTACGGCAAGGTTTACATCAGGTCTGGTACACAGCATGGCATACATAATAGAACCTATGGATGAGGCATAGGGGATGACACTCATCTCTTCTATTTCTTCTGCCGTGGTCGGACTTTGAGCTGAGCTCAATTTCATACCTTGTAACACAGGCAAGAACCCCTTCTTAGACTGATCCATATTGAACTTCTTCAATATCTTATCAAGGTATGTACTTTGTGAAAGACCTATGAGGCGTCTCGATCTATCTCTATAGATTTTGATGCCTAATATATAAGCAGCTTCTCCAAGGTCCTTCATTGAAAAACTCTTATTCAAGTAGGCCTTAATGCTGTCCAAGAGTTCTATATCATTTCCCATCAAAAGTATGTCATCTACATATAATATGAGAAATGCTACAGAGCTCCCACTCACTTTCTTGTAAACACAGGCTTCTCCATAAGTCTGTGTAAACCCAAACGCTTTGATCATCTCATCAAAGCGAATGTTCCAACTCTGAGATGCTTGCACCAGCCCATAAATCGAGCGTTGGAGCTTGCACACCTTGTCAGCATTCTTAGGATCGACAAAACCTTCCGGCTGCATCATATACAATTCTTCCTTAAGGAAACCATTAAGGAATGCCGTTTTGACGTCCATTTGCCATATTTCATAATCGTAAAACGCGGCAATTGCTAACATGATTCGGACGGACTTTAGCTTCGCTACCGGTGAGAAAGTCTCATCGTAGTCAACCCCTTGAACTTGTCGATAACCCTTAGCGACAAGCCGAGCTTTATAGATGGTCACATTACCATCCGCGTCTGTCTTCTTCTTAAAGATCCATTTATTTTCTATGGCTCGCCGTTCAATGGGCAAGTCGGTCAAAGTCCATACTTCATTTTCATACATGGATCCTATCTCGGATTTCATGTCTTCTAGCCATTTGTCGGAATCCGGGCCCGCCATCGCTTCTTCATAGTTTGAAGGTTCACCGTTGTCTAACAACATGATCTCCAAGACAGGGTTGCCGTACCACTCTGGTGCGGAACGTGTCCTTGTGGACCTTCGAATTCCAGTAGGAGCTTGATCAGAAGTATCTTGATCATTATCATTAACTTCCTCTCCAGTCGGTGCTGGCACCTCAGGAACATTTTCTTGAGTTGCGCCATTTTCCGGTTCAAGAGGTAATACTTCATCAAGTTCTACTTTCCTCCCACTTACTTCTTTCGAGAGAAACTCTTTCTCTAGAAAGGATCCATTCTTGTCAACAAAGATCTTGCCTTCGGATCTGAGGTAGAAGGTATACCCAATAGTTTCTTTTGGGTATCCTATGAAGACGCATTTTTCCGACTTGGGTTCGAGCTTTTCAGGTTGAAGTTTCTTGACATAAGCATCGCATCCCCAAACTTTTAGAAACGACAACTTAGGTTTCTTTCCAAACCATAATTCAAACGGTGTCGTCTCAACGGATTTTGACGGAGCCCTATTTAAAGTGAATGCAGCAGTCTCTAAAGCATAGCTCCAAAAAGATAGCGGTAGATCGGTAAGAGACATCATAGACCGCACCATATCTAATAGAGTGCGATTACGACGTTCGGACACACCGTTACGCTGAGGTGTTCCAGGCGGCGTGAGTTGTGAAACTATTCCACATTTTCTTAAGTGTGTGCCAAATTCATGACTCAAGTATTCTCCTCCACGATCTGATCGTAGAAACTTGATTTTCCTGTCACGTTGATTCTCAACCTCACTCTGAAATTCCTTGAACTTTTCAAAGGTTTCAGACTTGTGTTTCATTAAGTAAATATATCCATATCTACTCAAATCATCAGTGAGGGTGAGAACATAACGATAGCCACCGCAAGCCTCAACACTCATTGGACCGCACACATCAGCATGTATGATTTCCAATAAGTTGGTTGCTCGCTCCATTGTTCCTGAGAACAGAGTCTTGGTCATTTTACCCATAAGGCATGGTTCGCACGTGTCAAATGATTCATAATCAAGAGACTCTAAAAGTCCATCTGCATGGAGCTTCTTCATGCGTTTGACACCTATGTGACCAAGGCGGCAATGCCACAAGTATGTGGGACTATCGTTATCAACCTTACATCTTTTGGTACTCACACTATGAACATGTGTATCATTACGTTCGAGATTCATAAAGAATAAACCATTCACCATAGGAGCATGACCATAAAACATATCTCTCATATAAATAGAACAACCATTATTCTCGGATTTAAATGAGTAGCCATCTCGAATTAAACGAGATCCCGATACAATGTTCATGCTCAAAGCTGGTACTAAATAACAATTATTGAGGTTTAAAACTAATCCCGTAGGTAAATGAAGAGGTAGAGTGCCGACGGCGATCACATCGACTTTGGAACCATTCCCGACGCGCATCGTCACCTCGTCCTTCGCCAGTCTCCGCCTATTCCGTAGTTCCTGCTGTGAGTTGCAAATGTGAGCAACTGCACCGGTATCAAATACCCAAGAGCTACTACGATTACTGGTAAGGTACACATCAATTACATGTATATCACATATACCTTTTGTTTTGCCGGCCTTCTTGTCTGCTAAGTATTTGGGGTAGTTCCGCTTCCAGTGTCCGCTTCCCTTGCAATAAAAGCACTCAGTCTCGGGCTTGGGTCCATTCTTTGGCTTCTTCCCGGCAGCTTGCTTGCCGGGCGCGGCAACTTCCTTGCCGTCCTTCTTGAAGGCTTTCTTACCCTTGCCCTTCTTGAACTTAGTGGTTTTATTGACCATCAACACTTGATGTTCCTTCTTGACTTCTACCTCTGCTGATTTCAGCATTGCAAACACCTCGGGAATGGTCTTTTGCATCCCCTGCATGTTGAAGTTCATCACAAAGCTCTTGTAGCTTGGTGGAAGCGACTGGAGGATTCTGTCAATGACCGCATCGTCCGGGAGATTGACTCCCAGCTGAGACAAGCGGTTATGTAATCCAGACATAGTGAGTATGTGCTCATTGACAGAACTATTTTCCTCCATCTTACAGCTGAAGAACTTATCGGAGACTTCATATCTCTCGATCCGGGCATGAGCTTGGAAAACCATTTTCAGCTCTTCGAACATCTCATATGCTCCATGTCTCTCAAAACTCTTTTGGAGCCCCGGTTCTAAACTGTAAAGCATGCCGCACTGAACGAGGGAGTAGTCGTCAACACGTGTCTGCCAAGCGTTCATAACGTCTTGGTTCTGTGGGACGGGAGCTTCACCTAGCGGTGCTTGTAGGACGTAATCTTTCTTGGCAGCTATGAGGATGATCCTCAGGTTCCAGACCCAGTCCGTATAGTTGCTGCCATCGTCTTTCAGCTTGGTTTTCTCTAGGAACGCGTTGAAGTTGAGGACTACATGGGCCATTTGATCTACAAGACATATTGTAAAATATTTTTAGACTAATGTTCATGATAATAAAGTTCATCTAATCAAATTCTATAATGAACTCCCACTTAGATTAGACATCCCTCTAGTCATCTAAGTATTACATGATCCGAGTTAACTAGGCCGTGTCCGATCATCACGTGAGACGGACTAGTCAACGTCGGTGAACATCTTCATGTTGATCGCATCTTCTATACGACTCATGCTCGACCTTTCGGTCTTCTGTGTTCCGAGGCCATGTCTATGCACATGCTAGGCTCGTCAAGTTAACCCTAAGTGTTTTGCATGTGTAAAACTGTCTTACACCCGTTGTATGTGAACGTAAGAATCTATCACACCCGATCATCATGTGGTGCTTCGAAACGACGAACTTTAGCAACGGTGCACAGTTAGGGGAGAACACTTCTTGAAATTGTTATGAGGGATCATCTTATTTACTACCGTCGTTCTAAGTAAACAAGATGCAAAACATGATAAACATCACATGCAATCAAATAATAAACGTGACATGATATGGCCAATATCACATAGCTCCTTTGATCTCCATCTTGAGGCTCCATGATCATCTTGTCACCGGCTTGACACCATGATCACCATCATCATGATCTCCATCATCGTGTCTCCATGAAGTTGCTTGCCAACTATTACTTCTACTACTATGGCTAACGTGTTTAGCAATGAAGTAAAGTAATTTACATGGCGTTTCTCAATGACACGCAGGTCATATAAAAGAATAAAGACAACTCCTATGGCTCCTGCCGGTTGTCATACTCATCGACATGCAAGTCGTGATTCCTATTACAATAGCATGAACATCTCATACATCACATATAGATCATTCATCATTCATCACAACTTTGGCCATATCATATCACAAACCACTTGCTACAAAAACAAGTTAGACGTCCTCTAATTGTTGTTGCAAGTTTTACGTGGCTGAATTAGGGTTCTAGCAAGAACGTTTTCTTACCTACGTGAAAGCCACAACGTGATTTGTCAACTTCTATTTACCCTTCATAAGGACCCTGTTCATCGAATCCGCTCCAACTAAAGTGGGAGAGACAGACACCCGCCAGCCACCTTATGCAACTAGTGCATGTTAGTCGGTGGAACCGGTCTCATGTAAGCGTACGTGTAAGGTTGGTCCGGGCCGCTTCATCCCACAATACCGCTGAAGCAAGAGAAGACTAGTAGCGGCAAGAAAGTTGACAAATCCACGCCCACAACAAATTGTGTTCTACTCGCGCAAGAAGAACTACGCATAGACCTAGCTCTGATACCACTGTTGGGGAACGTTGCAGAAAACAAAAATTTTCCTACTCGTTTCACCAAGATCATCTAGGAGTTCATCTAGCAACGAGTCACGAGATGCATCTACATACCTTTGTAGATCGCGAGCGGAAGCGTTCGTTAGAACGAGGTTGATGTTGTCGAACACGACGTGATCCAAATCACCGATGACCAGCGCCGAACGGACGGCACCTCCGCGTTCAACACACGTACGGGACGGGAGACGTCTCCTCCTTCTTGATCCAGCAAGGGGGAAGGAGAGGTTGACGAAGATCCAGCAGCACGACGGCGTGGTGGTGGATGCAGGGCGTCACAACGCAGGGCTTCGCTGTGTACTACGAGAGAGGAAGAAGTAACGGGGAGAGAGGGAAGCACCAAAGGCGTGGGGATCAAGTCCCTCCTCTCCCCCACTATATATAGGGGTGCCAAGGGGGGGCGCCGGCCCTGGTAGATGGGATCTACCAGGGGGGGCGGCGGCCAGGGGTGGGGGGCTTGCCCCCCAAGCAAGGGGGCGCCCCCCTTAGGGTTCCCCCCCAACCCTAGGCGCATGGGCCTTGGGGGGGCTGGCGCCCCAGCCCACTATGGGCTGGGTTCCGTCCTATTTCATCCCAAGGGGCCCTCCGGGATAGGTGGCCCCACCCGGTGGACCCCCGGGACCCTTCCGGTGGTCCCGGTACAATACCGGGTACCCCGAAACTTGTCCCGATGGCCGAAACTGCACATCCTATATATAATTCTTTACCTCCGGACCATTCCGGAACTTCTCGTGACGTCCGGGATCTCATCCGGGACCCCGAACAACATTCGGGTTACTGCATATACTTATCTTCACAACCCTAGCGTCACCGAACCTTAAGTGTGTAGACCCTACGGGTTCGGGAGACAAGCAGACATGACCAAGACGACTCTCCGGTCAATAACCAACAGCGGGATCTGGATACCCATGTTGGCTCCCACATGCTCCACGATGATCTCATCGGATGAACCACGATGTCGAGGATTCAATCAACCCCGTATGCAATTCCCTTTGTCAATCGATATATTACTTGCCCGAGATTCGATCGTCGGTATCCCAATACCTCGTTCAATCTCGTCACCGGCAAGTCACTTTACTCGTACCGTAATGCATGATCCCGTGACCAGACACTTGGTCACTTTGAGCTCATTATGATGATGCATTACCGAGTGGGCTCAGTGATACCTCTCCGTCATACGGAGTGACAAATCCCAGTCTTGATCCGTGTCAACCCAACAGATACTTTCGGAGATACCCGTAGTCTACCTTTATAGTCACCCAGTTACGTTGTGACGTTTGGTATACCCAAAGCACTCCTACGGTATCCGGGAGTTACACGATCTCATGGTCTAAGGAAAAGATACTTGACATTGCAAAACTCTAGCAAACGAACTATACGATCTTTATGCTATGTTTAGGATTGGGTCTTGTCCATCACATCATTCTCCTAATGATGTGATCTCGTTATCAGTGACATCTTATGTCCATAGCCGGGAAACCATGACTATCTGTTGATTAACGAGCTAGTCAACTAGAGGCTTACTAGGGACATGTTGGTGTCTGTTATTCATACATGTATTACGATTTCCGGATAACACAATTATAGCATGAATAAAGACAATTACCATGAACAAGGAAATATAATAATAATGCTTTTATTATTGCCTCTAGGGCATATTTCCAACACGGGGAACATTCATGAATCCGTGAGTGATATATTCAGGTGATGCTATCAAGAATCAATCAACTTTACGCTCTTGTTAGAACATCGTACATGTGCAATGTATGTATTTCTGCCAACATCTTCCAATGTTTATCTGACTATTTTCAAGGCTGGTCTGTATGCTGGCATGTCTCCTCACCTTGAATCTACGAATATGTCCAGAGAGGGCATTTGCTATCAAGAGTATTTAGTTCAGTCAAGTAGTAGACGCATTTTCTTTAGCACTGCAATAAAAAGTGTTTTTGTCAGGACAATAAATTGCAAGCACAAAAGGAAAGGAACCATTTTTTACCTAATAACCCAACTTTTAAGTAAACTTTGAAGAAAAGGCTCATGAACCACAAAATTGAACAATGTTTAAACGAGTCATTGTTCTTCAGTTTTTTTCATTAGAAATAGGGTGACAGTACGTGTCACTTAGCAGCAAGATTGCAGCCACTATAGCGTCCTTCTACATGTAGCACTTGAAAACTTTCCATCAAACAATGGCAAACTTGACTGACAATGGCATGCTGCGGGTGCCTCGGCTCATTAGATGTCGCCACATGCATGGAAGTAGTTCTGCCCACATCCAAGAGTTCAGAAGACAAGAAACTTTTCCGCAGAAAAGAAGAAATACTCATAAGAAATATCTAAGGACAGCATGATTTACTCATTATGTAAAATATCATCCCTTTTGAGGGTCACCAAGTCTACATTTTACTCGTTGGACCAAAGAAAATATTGATTACAGAAATTCAGATTGCGAGCTACCTGATCACAAGACTACTTAAAGTTTGAGGAAATTAAACTGACGGAAGCGTGAAAGGCACACAATGGATTGTACCAGTAAATTATATCCGATCATTCTTTGTAAAATAGGTAAATATGATAGCCACGATATAATCACCCTATATAGTCTCCTCAGGTTCATGAATGCATCTAGTCCTCGTTGTAATGTAACAAGCACACAAGATCAGGGAAGAGAAAAATACCATGTCCAATTCTGGACCTTGATGGGCTTTGTCCTGCCCATTCATCTTTTCCAAACCTATCTAACGTATGGCTATTCCAAATCTGTGTATCCCATAGATTCATGAGAATGCAATAAAAAGGAAATGAAATTACATTGCTCCCTCGAAGGAGACCACACGATTGTCCTTTTAATGGTTCTTCTGAGCTTCTTTTCTGTGAGAAATCTTTCGATCTATTTATTTTCAATCATGACAATACAATGAACAATAGGGATAATAAAAATTACATCCATCTATAGACCATCTAGCAACGACTACAAGCATTAAAGCGAGCCGAAAACGCGTCATCGTCATCGCCCTTCCCTCGCCGGAGCCGAGCAGAATTTATTGTACTAACAGTCAGGAACTTGTCGTACTAAGGACCCGTAGGACCAGCACACTAGAATAGCAACCGCCACTGATGAAGAGACCCATAGATTGGAAGGATCCAATCTAACAACACAAAAACGTAGATGAACGAAGACCAGGTCCGAGTAGATCCACCAAAGACAAACCACCTACCTAATCCTGCGAGATCCGCCGGAGACACACCTCCACACACTCTTTGACGATATTAGATGCGCCATCGAGACGGAGGCTAGGCGGGGAGAACCTTATTCAATCTTCAGGAAGCCGTCGTTGTCTTGCCCTCCTTAGCAGGACACAACCCTAACAAAAATCAAAGAAACATCTAAAAACAAAGCCCTCCTGCTGGTAAGGGATGAGATCCACCATGTCCCCATGGCCCTAGGGCCACCGGAGACGAGGTGGACCGGCAGCGGCGCCAGTGGGAGGCATAGGAACCCTAAGCTTTTTTGAGAGGAAGCGACGGCTATGGTTCCTCTGAGCTACCTATGCACCGAACTACAACCCTGAAATTATTATAAAAAATTTGATCATTTACAACATTTATATAAGATGCATAATTCGACGAGCAAAGGGACAATTACGGATGTGAATAGTATCAAATTCAAATGTGACGTCAAATATTAGATGTTGGTACGGTCTACGTTGGTCTTTTTATTTCTCGAGTAGCACATCTACTTTAGGCTTCGAATTTTAAGAGGAGCATTGATCAACCTACTTGGCTGACCATCGCATCTCAACTGACTCCATATAGATCTCTAGACGACACAACCACTAGCTGGACTAAGAAGGCTGATCGATCATCAATGGGATGCCAATTGTTCTTAGATATACTACTGACTAGAAGGGTTGTGCTCGCTTTGCTGCGCCGTTCGTTGTTGGTTATCTTAAAAAACTAATCACTGTTTCACAATATAAGGTGTATTATTATTATTTTGAAAAGTCAAACCTTTTAAGTTTCATCAAATTTGTAGAGAAATATATCAAAATCCATAAGATCATCAGTATTTTTAGATTCATCACCAAATGAATTTCCATACCCTTTTTGTTTAATATTGTGGATGTTGATATTTTTACTTTGAACTTGGTCAATATAAAGAAGTTTGACTTTCTACAAAATTAATACCCTTTATATTTTATAACTGATGGAATATTAAGTTAGGCAGGTGGGGAGATGACTCTGTCATCCGCTAACCAACCTATATTTATGTGGGAAAATTTCTACGTCGGTGGTTACATGTACTATATTGATGCTACAATATCACATGGTGACGCTTCTATTTTCTAGGTGGTGGGAGAGTGCACGGGATTGATATGTTTTTATAGGTCAGTTGCAGCTGATTGATTTGAAAAATCATTGGCCCAGTCAAATTCGTCAACCAAATCAAAATTGAAAACCTCAATTAAATGAAAGAGATTCAAAATTTGGGAACGTAGTGAATTAAAAGAATTAACTCTGCCTATATCTTTTAGGCATAGCCGGTCCCAAGCCCGGGTAAAGGAGGAGGGTTTTGATAGGCTTGGCGAGGCAACGTCAAAACTATCCAATCCCATGGGTATGAAACCCATTTGAGCGAGAGTAATACTAGGATGGTGACCTCCTGGGAAGTCCTCGTGAAAGGGTTTCATATATAAGGGTTGTGATAGGCTTGCCGAGCCAACGTAAAACCTAGCCAGCCCTCTGGGTATGAAACCCATTTGGGCGAGAGTAGTACTAGGATGGGTGACCTCCTGGGAAGTCCTCGTGAAACGATTTCATATCTAGCCTATCCCAACTTGTTTGGGACAAAAGGCTTAGAAGAAGAATAAGAAGTGAATTAAAAGAATTCAATTGGAAAGGTTGAGAAATTGTTGACCAAGTCAAAATTGGATGATCAATCTATATTGAATACCTTAATTAATTGTGATGTCTTAAAAATTAGGAAGCATACTGTATACTATAAAAGAATTGGATTATGAAGCTTTGAGAAATTGTTGACCCGATCAAAATCGAGTGATCCAATTCTAATTGGAGAGCTTAATTGAGTTTGGGCTTTTTAAAACTAGGAAGCTTAGAGCATCTCCAGCCGCGCCCCCAGAAAGGCCTCCCTAGGCGATTTTTTCGCGCCGGCGCCGAAAAATCGGCCCAGTCACGCCCCTGATACGTCTCCAACGTATCTATAATTTTTGATTGTTTCATGCTATTATATATTTTGTTTTGGATGTTTAATGGGATTATTTATACACTTTTATATTATTTTTGGGACTAACCTATTAACCGGAGGCCCAGCCCAAATTGCTGTTTTTCTGCCTATTTCATAGTTTCGCAGAAAAAGAATATCAAACGGAGTCCAAACAGAATGAAACCTTCAGGAACGTGATTTTCGGAACAAACATGATCCAGAGGACTTGGAGTCTACGTCAAGAAATCAACCAGGAGAGCACGAGGCAGGGGGCGCGCCCTCCACCCTCGTGGGGCCCACGTTGCTCCACCGACGTACTTCTTCCTCCTATATATACCTACATACCCCCAAACCAACATAGGCATCCACGAAAACCTAATTCCACTGCCGCAACCTTCTGTACCCGTGAGATCCCATCTTGGGGTTTCTGGCGTCCTGCCGGAGGGGGCATTAATCACGGAGGGCTTCTACATCAACACCATAGCCTCTCCGATGATGTGTGAGTAGTTTACCTCAGACCTTCGGGTCCATAGTTATTAGCTAGATGGCTTCTTCTCTCTCTTTGGATCTCAATACAAAGTTCTCCATGATTCTCGTGGAGATCTATCCAATGTAATCTTCTTTTGTAGTGTGTTTGTCGGGACCGATGAATTGTGGGTTTATGATCAAGTTTATCTATGAACAATATTTGAATCTTCTCTGAATTTTTTATGTATGATTGGTTATCTTTGCAAGTCTCTTCGAATTATCAGTTTGGTTTGGCCTACTAGATTGATCTTTCTTGCAATGGGAGAAGTGCTTAGCTTTGGGTTCAATCTTGCGGTGTCCTTTCCCAGTGACAGCAGGGGCAACAAGGCACGTATTGTATTGTTGCCATCGAGGATAACAAGATGAGGTTTATATCATATTGCATGAGTTTATCCCTCTACATCATGTCATCTTACTTAAAGCATTACTCTGTTCTTATGAACTTAATACTCTAGATGCATGCTGGATAGCGGTTGATGTGTGGAGTAATAGTAGTAGATGCAGAATCGTTTCGGTCTACTTGTCGTGGACGTGATGCCTATATACATGATCATAGCTAGATATTCTCATAACTATGCTCAATTCTATCAATTGCTCGACAGTAATATGTTCACCCACTATAATACTTATGCTCTTGAGAGAAGCCACTAGTGAAACCTATGGCCCCCGGGTCTATTTTCCATCATATTAATCTCCCGCCAACAAGCTATTTCTGGCGCCGTTTATTTTGCTTTCTTTACTTTTAGTCTTTATCATAAAAATACCAAAAATATTATCTTATCATATCTATCAGATCTCACTCTCGTAAGTGACCGTGAAGGGATTGATAACCCCTTTATCGCGTTGGTTGTGAGGTTCTTATTTGTTTGTGTAGGTGCGAGGGACTTGAGCGTGGCCTCCTACTGGATTGGTACCTTGGTTCTTAAAACTGAGGGAAATACTTACGCTACTTTACTTCATCACCCTTTCCTCTTCAAGGGAAAAACCAATGTAGTGCTCAAGAGGTAGTGTCGGTGTCAAAACCGGCGGATCTCGGGTAGGGGGTCCCGAACTGTGCGTCTAGGCGGATGGTAACAGGAGACAAGGGACACGATGTTTTTACCCAGGTTCGGGCCCTCTCGATGGAGGTAAAACCCTACTCCTGCTTGATTAATATTGATGATATGGGTAGTACAAGAGTAGATCTACCACGAGATCAAGGAGGCTAAACCCTAGAAGCTAGCCTATGGTATGATTGTTCTTGTCCTACGGACTAAAACCCTTCGGTTTATATAGACACCGGAGAGGGTTAGGGTTACACAGAGTCGGTTACAATGGTAGGAGTTCTACATATCTGTATCGCCAAGCTTGCCTTCCACGCCAAGGAAAGTCCCTTCCGGACACGGGATGAAGTCTTCAATCTTGTATCTTCATAGTCCAGGAGTCCGGCTGAAGGTATAGTCCAGCTATCCGGACACCCCCTAATCCAGGACTCCCTCAGGTAGCAAGAAGGATTTCTGGCGCCGTTGCCGGGGAGTCTACGCAAAAGTAAACATACCAAGTACCCATCACAAACCCTTATCCCTCGCATTACATTATTTGCCATTTGCCTCTCGTTTTCCTCTCCCCCACTTCACCCTTGCCGTTTTATTCGCCCTTCCTCCGTTCAATCTTGTGTTACCATGTGCCTTCTTTTTGCTTGCATCTTCGCTTGCTAAGAGTTTATGGATCCTCATCCACTTGCTAATCTCTTTAAGAGATCCAATTATGGTGAACCTATTGCTAGTGAGTTGAGTGCACTAGATTATCTTTATGAGGTTTTGCTTGAAATTCTTGAATCTGAAAATTGTGATGAAGTACTTTATGAAGCGATTCACGATAGATCTTTGAATAAAAAGCATGATTGCAATGATTTTATTATAAATTCTATTGATGTAAATTATGCTAATAATATGCAAAACCCTAAGATTGGGGATGCTAGTTTTGCTATGTCCTCTACTTGTTGCAATGATCATGATTGGGGTGATTCTTCTTACGATCTTGAAAATTTACTTACTCCCCATGATGAATATGAGATTGATAATAATGTTTACAATAATATTGAAAGTGGGTTTGGAAGAGTGTCAACTTTAGATCCTACATATTTGGAGAAAGTTCAATCTTATGGTATTTTTGATAAAAGTGGGTTTGGAGAGGTCATGACTTTAGTTAATGTTAATCCCACTATTTTGGAAGAGTGTCAACTTTGCATGCATGTGGATCATGTTGAAAATATTTTATGTGATAGCTATTTTGTTGAATTTTCTTGTGATCCCACATGTAATTATTATGAGAGAGGAAAATATGATTGTAGAAATTTTCATGTTACTAAATTACCTCTCGCTATGTTCAGATTGCTATCGTCACTTTCTTCTTCCTTGCATATGCTAGTTTTTGCCTGCCTTGCAAATTTGTTTACTTATAATATGCCTGTGCATAGGAAGTATGATAGATATAGATTTTTTTGTCACGTGTTTTATGAAGCTCTCTTTGCGCTTCAATTCTTGTCTTTCATGTGAGCATCATTAAAATTATCTATGCCTAGCTAGGGGCGTTAAACGATAGCGCTTGTTGGGAGGCAACCCAATTTTATTTTTAGTTTTTTTCTTTTTGCTGCTGTTTAGGAATAAATATTTGATCTAGCCTCTGGATATATTTGTTTTTATTTTTTAATTAGTGTTTGTGCCAAGTTAAACCTATAGGATCTTCTTGGATGATAGTTATTTGATCTTGCTGAAAATTCCAGAAACTTTCTGTTCACGAAAACAATTATTAAAAATCACCAGAACATGATAAAATATTGATTCGAATTGCAGAAGATCATTAAAAACATTGTCTAGGTCGTCCTATTTTGGTAGATTTTTTAGTTCCAGAAGTTTGCGTTAGTTACAGATTACTACAGACTATTTTGTTTTTGACAGATTCTGTTTTTCGTGTGTTGTTTGCTTGTTTTGATGAATCTATGGCTAGTAAAATAGTTTATAAACCATAGATAAGTTGGAATACAGTAGGTTTAACACCAATATAAATAAATAATGAGTTCAATACAATACCTTGAATTGGGGTTTTGTTTTCTTTCGCTAACGGAGCTCACGACATTTTTCTGTTAAGTTTTGTGTTGCGAAGTTTTCAAGTTTTGGATAAAGATTTGATGGAGTATGGAACAAGGAGTGGCAAGATCCTAAGCTTGGGGATTCCCATGGCACCCCAAGATAATCTAAGGACACCAAAAAGCCAAAGCTTGGGGATTCCCCGGAAGGCATCCCCTCTTTCGTCCTCATCCATCGGTAAATTTACTTGGAGCTAAATTTTTATTCACCACATGATATGTGTTTTGCTTGGAGCGTCTTGTATGATTTGAGTCTTTATTTGTTAGTTTTCCACAATCATCCTTGCTGTACACACCTTTTGAGAGAGACACACATGATTCGGAATTTGTTAGAATACTCTATGTGCATCACTTATATCTTTTGAGCTATATAGTTTTGCTCTAGCGCTTCACTTATATTCCTTTAGAGCACGGTGGTGGATTTGTTTTATAGAAACTATTGTTCTCTCATGCTTCACTTATATTAGTTTGAGAGTCCTACAAAAAAGCATGGTAATTTGCTTTAATTATGATAGGCATCCAAGATTAGTAAAGAAAAATAAATATAAATTTTCTTATGAGTGTGTTGAATACTATGAGAAGTTTGATGCTTGATAATTGTTTTGAGATATGAAGATGGTGATATTAGAGTCATGCTAGTTGAGTAGTTGTGAATTTGAGAGATACTTGTGTTAAAGTTTGTGATTCCCGTAGCATGCACGCATGGTGAACCGTTATGTGATGAAGTCAGAGCATGATTTATTTATTGATTGCCTTCCTTATGAGTGGCGGTCGGGGACGAGCGATGGTCGTTTCCTACCAATCTATCCCCCTAGGAGCATGCGCGTAATACTTTGTTTCCATAACTAATAGATTTTCGCAACAAGTATATGAGTTTTTTATGACTAATGTTGAGTCCATGGATTATACGCACTCTCATCCTTCCACCATTGCTAGCCTCTCTAATACCGTGCACTTTTCGCCGGTATCATACACCCACCATATACCTTCCTCAAAACAGCCACCATACCTACCTATCATGGCATTTCCATAGCCATTCCGAGATATATTGCCATGCAACTTACCACCGTTCCTTTTGCTATGACACGCTTCATCATTGTCATATTGCTTTGCATGATCATGTAGTTGACATCGTATTGGTGGCAAAGCCACCGTTCATAATTCTTTCATACATGTCACTCTTGATTCATTGCATATTCCGGTACTCCGCCGGAGACATTCACATAGAGTCATATTGTTCTAAGTATTGAGTTGTAAGTAAATAAAAGTGTGATGATCATCATTATTAGACCATTGTCCCAAGTGAGGAAAGGATGATGGAGACTATGATTCCCCCACAAGTCGGGATGAGACTCCGGACGAAAAATAAATAAATAAAAAGAGGCCATAAAAAAGAGAAAAGGCCCAAATAAAAAATGAGAGTAAAAGAGAGAAGGGACAATTTTACCACACTTGTGCTTCAAAGTAGCACCATGATCTTCATGATAGAGGATTCCAAGATATTTAGCTCACACCGTAACTTGCAAAACCTTTTCTCATCCAAGGGCTTTGTGAAGATATCTGCCAGTTGCTCTTCAGTGTTGACGTGAATGATATCAATATCTTTCTTCATGACATGATCTTTGAGGAAGTGATGACGAATTTCAATGTGCTTTGTCTTCGAGTGCTGGACTGGGTTGTTGGCAATCTTGATGGCGCTTTCGTTGTCACAGAAGAGAGGTACTTGTTTCAGATTGATGCCATAGTCCTTGAGTGTTTGCTTCATCCATAGAAGCTGAGCGCAGCAAGATCCAGCAGCAATGTATTCAGATTCAGCAGTTGAGAGTGACACACAGTTCTGCTTCTTTGAAGACCAACAGACAAGTGATCGTCCCAGAAAGTGACATGTGCCTGATGTAGACTTGTGATCCACCTTGTCACCAGCATAATCAGCATCCGAGAATCCAACCAGATCAAATTCTGAGCCCTTTGGATACCATAATCCTAGTGTTGGGTTGTGAGCCAAATATCAAAGAATTCGCTTCACAGCTAAGTGATGCGATTCCTTTGGTGCCGCTTGGAATTGAGCACACATGCAAACACTAAGCATAATATCTAGCCTAGATGCACATAGGTAAAGTAAAGAACCAATCATGGAGCGGTATACCTTTTGATCAAACTCTTTACCATTGTCGTCGGGACCCAGATGGTGTTTGGCTGGCATTGGCATCGTGTAACCTTTGCAATCTTGCATTCCAAACCTCTTCAGGCAATCTTTGAGGTATTTTTCTTGAGATATGAAGATGCCATTCCTTTGCTGATGTATTTGAAGACCAAGGAAGAACTTCAGCTCACCCATCATGGACATCTGATATTGCTCTTGCATCATGTATCCAAACTCATCACTATACTTCTGGTTGGTGCAGCCGAAGATAATGTCATCCACATATATTTGGCACACAAACAGTTCACCATCATATGTCTTCGTGAAGAGTGTGGAATCGAGGGATCCAGGTTTGAAGCCTTTGCTCTTCAGGAAGTCTTTGATCGTATCATACCAAGCGCAAGGAGCTTGTTTGAGGCCATACAGTGCTTTGTTTAGCTTGTACACCATATCAGGATGTTTTGGATCTTCAAAGCCAGGAGGTTGTGCGACGTATACTTCTTCTTCAATCTTGCCGTTGAGAAATGCACTCTTCACATCCATTTGATATAGCAAGATGTTTTTGTGGTTAGCATAGGCTAGCAGTATGCGAATATCTTCAAGCCTAGCCACAGGATCAAATGTTTCATCGAAGTCAATTCCTTCAACTTGAGTATATCCTTGAGCCACAAGACGTGCTTTGTTTCTGACGACTTGACCATGCTTATCTTGCTTGTTTCGATATATCCATTTTGTGCCAATAATGTTATGCTTGCGAGGGTCAGGACGCTTGACAAGTTCCCAAACATTGTTCAGCTTGAACTGTTGAAGCTCTTCTTGCATAGCTTGAATCCATTCAGGTTCCATGAAGGCTTCAGCAACTTTCTTGGGTTCTGATATTGACACAAAAGAAAAGTGCCCACAGAAATTTGCTAACTGTGTTGCTCTTGAGCGAGTAAGTGGACCAGGTGCATTGATGCTATCAATTATCTTCTCAATTTGTACTTCATTTGCAACACGAGGATGAACTGGACGAAGACTTTGCTCTTGCTGATCATTGTCATCATTGGGAGGATTGTCTTCAGGCTGAGCATTGTCTTCAGGTTGGTTAGGTGCAGTTATGATAAGTTCCTCTTCAGGATGTGCTTCAGAAGGCATGATTTCACCAGTTCCCATTAGCTTGATAGATTTGCTGGGTGGAGCTTCGTCTAGTGTACTTGGCAGGAGCTCTCTTTGTGAACCATTGGTTTCATCAAACCGCACGTCCATAGTTTCGACGATTTTGTAAAGATAGAGGTTGAAGACTCTGTAAGAGTGCGAGTCCTTTCCGTAACCGAGCATGAAGCCTTCGTGAGCCTTTGGTGCAAATTTTGACTTGTGATGGGGATCCTTGATCCAGCACCTAGCTCCAAATACTATGAAGTAGCTAACATTTGGCTTCTTGCCAGTGAGGAGCTCATAGGATGTTTTGTTCAGAAGCTTATGGATGTAAACACGGTTGATGACGTGATATGCTGTATCAATAGCTTCAGGCCAGAACTTTCTTGGTGTCTTGTATTCGTCGAGCATCGTTCGAGCCATCTCAATGAGGGTTCTGTTCTTGCGATCTACGATGCCATTTTGCTGAGGTGTGTAAGGAGCAGAGAACTCATGAGTGATTCCCATTGTATCCAGATAAAGATCAAGTCCGGTGTTCTTGAACTCAGTGCCGTTGTCACTTCTGATATGCTTGATCTTGACGCCATAATTGTTCATGGCTCGATTGGCGAAGCGTCTGAAGACATCTTGCACTTCAGTCTTGTAGAGAATTATGTGCACCCTGTGTATCTTGAGTAATCATCAACAATGACGAAGCCATAGAGACAGTCAGTCGTAGTGAGGGTAGAGTAGTGAGTAGGGCCAAATAAGTCCATGTGTAGCAGCTCGAAAGGTTGAGATGTAGTCATGATTGTCTTCGAGGAATGCTTGGCCCTTGTCATTTTTCCTGCTTCGCAGGCACCACACAAATGATCCTTCTTGAACTTGACGCCCTCGATGCCAATGACATGCTTCTTCTTGGCGAGTGTGTGTAAGTTCCTCATGCCAGCATGCCCCAGCCTCCGATGCCAGAGCCAGCACTCTGAAGCTTTTGCAAGAAGACATACGGCAAGCTGTGGACCTGCTGAGAAATCTACCATGTATAGATCATCTTTTCTGTACCCTTCAAAGACTAGAGACTTGTCAGATTCCATTAGTACAAGGCAACGATATTTTCCGAATAGCACAATCATGTTCAAGTCACAAAGCATCAAGACAGACATTAAGTTGAAACCAAGGGATTCAACAAGCATCACTTTATCCATGTGTTGATCCTTTGAGATTGCAACTCTACCTATACCCAATACCTTGCTTTTACCAGTGTCAACAAATGTGATGTGACTCTTGTCTGATGGACGTAAGGTTGAATCCATGAGAAGACTTCGATCAACAGTCATATGATTAGTGCATCTGCTGTCCATAATCCATTCTGAAGCATGAGGTGTCATACCCTACAGTACAGTTAGGGGGATAGGCTTCACCAAGAGTATTGTGAAGCAAGAACATTTGACGGGCAAGAGGATTATTGAAGCTCAGATCAAGATTAGGACTAATAGGATGAATGGCAAGCGATTCAGGAACAAAATACATAGTGAGACCATTTGGGCATTTGATCTTGCGCCCTACAAGATGTTTTAGGTCCCCAGCAATAGCATCAGACGCCTTTGATTTTCGGCTGGAGACCTTTCCCTGCAAAAGAAAGTTAATTCTTCTTAACCACCCACATCTTCAGGGGTGGCTTAGAAGCAATGAGTCTAAGTGCAGCATCTGAGAACTTCGGCTTTGGAGCCCTAGCAAATAGCCTTGCAGGATATGAATGATACTCATATGAATAAGCAAAAAAGTTCTTAGTTTTATGAACATAGCGGTTTGAAGACACATGCTCATATTCATAAGTTTGAGTACGGTTTCCCTGCAAAACATTGGCATTAGGGTGACTCAGGTGAGTCCTCTGTCTGTATGAAGCCTTTGGACCATATGAAGCCTTAGGTCTGGGGTTCATCTTCTTCCCAGGTGGTGTCATGATGACATTCACTGGAAGATTCTCAAGACAGCTTTTGGGAACCCATATCTTCTTCATAGGTGACCCATTCCTACAGTTAGTACCAATATATCTGGCAAACACTTCACCATTCTGATTCTTGAACAGTTTATAGTTTGCATCAAAGGATTCATCAATGATAACAGGGTTAGCACAGGTAAAGCCAGATAAGGTGGATGGATCCACTGAAGGTCCCTTTGCAGCAACCCATGTGGTTTTGGGATACTGCTCAGGCTTCCAGTAGGAACCATCAACATTCATTTTCCTCTCGAACCCAACACCCTCTTTCTTAGGGTTTCGGTTCAGAATCTGCTTTTTGAGGACATCGCAAAGTGTCCGATGCCCTTTCAGACTTTTATACATCCCTGTTTCAAGTAATGTCTTCAACCTAGCATTTTCATCAGCAATAGTAGTGGTATCCTCCGCAGAGGGGTTAGTTACCACATCAGTAGTTGAAGACAATGCAACAGCAGCAGCAGTAGAACATTCAGCAACAGAGGTAGCGTTGTCACGCTCAAGGCATTTTAGACATGGTGGTTCAAATCCATCCTGAGCGGGACTAATCTGTTGAGCGCGAAGTGACTCATTCTCTTTTTGAAGATCTTCATGAGCCGCTCTCAATTTCTCAAGCTCTTACTTCCTTTGAAGATAGTCATAGGAGAGCTTTTCATGAGTGGTTGAGAGCGTTTCATGATGACTTTCAAGTTTTTGGTACTTAGCATGAAGATTTTTTATGTCTTCAACTAAGGACTGTGAACGTGTCATTTCCGCGTCCAACAGGTCATCGCTTTTGTCTAGCAGTTTTTGAGTATGTTCCATAGCCTTTTTTTGTTCAGCTGCAATTTTAGCAAGTGTTTTGTAGCTGGGTTTGGATTCACAATCAGAGTCATCTTCACTTGATGTTTGAGAGTAAGCATCATGTGATTTTACCTTGGCACCACGTGCCATGAAGCAGTAGGTGGGAGCAGGGTCGTCCTTGTCATCAGCTTCAGCGTTGGTGTGGAAGTCATTGTCTTCAGTGTTGAAAATGGACTTGGCAACATAGGTTGTGGCTAGAGCCAGACATGCAACACCAGGGTCGGACTCCTCCTCAGACTCCACCTCTGCCTCCTCAGAAGCAGACTCCTCCTCTGAATCCATTTCCTTGCCAACAATAGCACGAGCATTGCCAGATGAGCTCTTCTTGTGAGATGAAGACTTGGATGAGGACTTGGAAGAAGACTTTGAAGATTTCTTCTTCTTCTTGTCATCAGAATCATATTCCTTGCTCTTCTTCTTCTTCTTCTTCTCATTGTCCCACAGTGGACACTCAGAGATATAGTGTCCAGGTTTCTCGCACTTGTGACATGTTCTCTTCTTGTAGTCATGAGTGGAAGCTTCATCATTTCTTGAGCTGGATCGTGAAGAATTTCTGAAGCCCTTCTTCTTAGTGAACTTCTGGAACTTCTTCACAAGCATAGAAAGTTCCTTTCCAATATCTCCAGGATCATCAGAACTGCAGTCAGATTCTTCTTCGGATGAGGAAACAACTTTTGCCTTCAGAGCACGAGTTTGGCCATAGTTGGGACCATAGATATCTCTTTTCTCAGAAAGCTGGAACTCATGTGTGTTGAGCCTCTCAAGTATATCAGACGGACCGAGTGTCTTGAAGTCAGGATGTTCTTGTATCATGAGGGCAAGGGTGTCAAAGGAGCTGTCAAGTGATCTCAATAGTGTCTTGACGATTTCATGCTTGGTAATCTCAGTGGCGCCGAGAGCACGAAGCTCATTTGTGATGTCAGTGAGGCGATCAAACGTGAGCTGGACATTTTCATTGTCGTTTCTCTTAAAGCAATTGAAGAGGTTGTGAAGAACACTGATCCTTTGATCTCTCTGGGTTGAGACGCCTTCATTGACCTTGGATAGCCAGTCCCAGACTAGCTTCGATGTTTCCAGAGCACTCACGCGGCCATACTGTCCTTTGGTCAGATGACCACAAATGATGTTCTTGGCAGTGGAATCCAGTTGAATGAACTTCTTGACATCAGCGGGGGTGACACATTCACCAGTTTTGGGAACGCCGTTCTTGATGACATACCAGAGGTCAATATCAATGGCTTCAAGATGCATGCGCATCTTATTCTTCCAGTAGGGATATTCAGTTCCATCGAACACGGGGCAAGCAGCGGAGACTTTGATTATCCCTGCAGTCGACATAGCTAAAACTCCAGGTGGTTAAACCGAATCACACAGAACAAGGGAGTACCTTGCTCTGATACCAATTGAAAGTGCTAGTTATCGACTAGAGGGGGGGTGAATAGGCGATTTTTATGAAAGTCTTCAAAACATGGAAGTTTCAAAGACAAACAGTAGAAATGACCTATTGATATGCAGCGGAAGGTAGACTACACTAAGCAATCCATAGTCAAATATGTAACAAAGTGAAATCACAAGGACTAATAGCAGCTAGGTAGTAAAGATCATGATGGAAGATAGTATGAAGCCAAACAACATTAGTAGTCAAGCAATGAAGTCAAACAGGTATGACAAACAGGCAATGACTTCATGAAGACAAACTCTAAGTAAAGAGAGGGAGAGGATAGAACCAGTCACTTGTTGAAGACACAGGATTTGTTGGACCAGTTCCAGTTGATGTGACAACTGTACGTCTGGTTGGGGAGGCTGAGATTCAACTCAGAAGACCGCGTCTTCACCTTATTCCCCTTGAGCTAAGGACACACAGTCCTCGCCCAATCACTTTGGTAAGTCTTCAAGGTAGACTTCCGAACCTTCACAGACTTCGTTCACCGGCGATCCACAATGACTCTTGGATGCTCAGAACGTGACGCCTAACCGGCTGGAGGATTCACAGTCCTCAAGTGTAATAAGTCTTCAGGTCACGCAGACAGAAAGACTTCAGTGATGCCTAACACTCTTTGGCTCTGGGTGTTTGGGCTTTGTCCTCGCAAGGATTTCTCTCTCTCAAAGGCTTCGAGGTGGGTTGCTCTCAAATGACAAAAGCCGTGCACTAACTCTGAGCAGCCACCAATTTATGGTGTAGGGGGTGGGCTATTTATAGCCACTAGGCAACCCGACCTGATATTTCTGAAATGACCCTGGGTCACTAAGGAACTGACACGTGTTCCAACGGTCAGATTTCAAACACAACGACAACTTTACTTGGGCTACAAGCAAAGCTGACTTGTCCAGCTCTGGATAAGATTTGCTCTCATTGTCTTCGCTCGAAGACATGGGATTTGGGTTGAGCATCACTTCAGTCATTCTGACTTTGTTCACTTGGACCCCACTTAATAGTACGGTGGTTCCTATGACTCAACAAAGAAGAAAAGGAAACAACGAAACAACTAAGTCTTCGCGCTCCATAGTCTTCACTAAATGTCTTCTCATGTCATAGTCTTCAATATGAATATCTTCACATACCACCATTGTCGTCAATGTCTTCATACATTTTTAGGGGTCATCTCCGATAGGTAAACCAAATCAATGAGGGACACTACCTGTGTTATCCTGCAATTCTCACAAACACATTAGTCCCTCAACCAAATTTGTCGTCAATACTCCAAAACCAACTAGGGGTGGCACTAGATGCACTTACAACTACAGTATAGAGCACAGAGTCTACTCCCCTATCCCTTCTATCACAAATCACAAAGCAGTGAGGAGTCAAATCACAAAAGCACAGACGAAGCAACCATCATTTTACTCTTCGCTGACTCCGCTTCTCCATCGTCTTCTTCGAGAAGCCATCTCACCGCATTAGTTACTCCTAGTAGTACTAGTAAAGGACTTCCTGGATGCAAATAAGGCGGTTGTCTCGGCTTGCAGGCGGCACTTGCGAACGACTTACCGTGGTCTCCCTCAATGGTGTTCTCCGTCGAACGCACTTCGCCAAACCACCACACAAAAAATATCGTGGACGTCACCGCAATGGGGAAGGAAGTCAAATATAGTTACTACCTCCATTTTTGTGTACACAAGGCCAGTATATCAAAATTACAATTTGGAAAGGGCCACTAACACTAATCAAGGCAAAATTGATGGGGTTAGCAACCAAGGACATTAATATCCCCTGCATGCATGCGGAAGTGAGAAGGTTGGTTTGCATGGCGCTGCATTAATCAAGCGATGAGGAGTGAGATGGTTAGCTCTTTGGTCTTTGGAGAAGAAAATACGCATTAATTGACACATGAAATGAGGATTTGTATCGATTAAATCCTGCGAATGAAAACCCAGCCTTTCTTTTTTAACACTAGTACTCCTAGTACGTACGTACTTATCCTGTTTGGGTCTAGGCCTTGCATTGCCAAACTTCGCTACACATTTTTGCCAAGCTTGCCTAAAGTTTTCAAAATGAGAAGGAGGTACACTTGCGCACGGCTATCGCGGTCGCACCGCACCCTCACACGGTTGCTCCTGCACGCCGCGGTCGCACCGCACCCTCACACAGTCGCTCATGCACGCCGCAAACCCAACCAAGGGAACGCACCCTCACTGGCACATGCTGTCGCATGTGAACACACCAAACTCAGCCATCCTATCGCTGACACATAATTTTCGTTCATAGAGTATGTTTATCTAACCGCGTGTTGGGGAGTATCCGTACGGCCCGTGCGGTGGTCTGTTGGGGAAGAAGAAGAGGTGAAGAAGAAGGAAAGAAGGGTTAGGAGACATAGGATATTCATCCAACCGCCTGAAATGGTAGACTGACCCAAGTCAGGCGACTTGCATAACAAATATATGTTTTAACACAGCAAAAGATCCATGAAAACAACAACATAAAGAAAAACTATCACTTCTCGCGGAAAGAGACGGCCTCGTCGTCTTTGGCTGCCGGCGCGAACCAGCCGTCGCTGCGACGTGTGTCTCCGCACCGTGGTTGTCCTCGGCCTCCAGCTACTCGTTCAAGCGGAGCGTGCGGGCGCTCTGCACGGACGAGAGCACAGCCCAGTTCAAGTCGAGGATGTCTGGTTCCGCCTGCAGGAGGGCCTCGATGGCAGCGGCATCCGCGCGCTCCGCGTCGAGTTGAGCCTCCGCCGCCCGGTACAAGTCCAAGACGTCCGGTTCCGCCTGCAGGAGGGCGTCGATGAGAGCGGCATCCACGCGCTCTGCGTCGAGTCGAGCCTCTGCCGGCCGGTTCAAGTCCAGGACGTCCGGTTCCGCCTGCAGGAGGGCCTTGATGGCAGCGGCATCCGCGCGCTTCGCCTCAAGTTGAGCCTCCGCCTTCCGGTTCACATCCACAACATCCGGTTCCGCCTGCAGGAGAGACTCGATGGCAGCGGCATGCGCGCGCTCCGCGTCGAGTTGAGCCTCTGCCTCCCGGTCCTCCTTTAGTATCGCCATGTTGAACCGCTGGTCCGCCTGCACCATGCGGGACTCGGACGCCGGAACGAAGACGACGTCCATCGTCTCATACCCATCGGGGGCCTTCTGCGCCGCGACCTCCGCCATGAACATTGTATCGGCTTCCTCCTCCTCGTAGCTTGGCTCCAGAGAACTCGGGGATTGGCCCCCCGCAAAGCGAGCTTGGGAACGGAGGTCTATGGCGCCGACCGCCACCGCGATTTCTGCGCGGCGCTTCGGCGTCAGCATCTTGTAGTAAGTGATCTTGCGGCGCACCATGGCTTTCCGGCGAACTAGGGGATGCTTGATGCGGGCTAGGGGATCGAAAGGTGGGGGAATGGGCTGGAGATTTGGTGTGGTTTTAGGGCAGTGGCTGGCGTAGGCCGAGCAGCGAAGGTTCTGGTGTGAATAGTGGTTCCGGTGACGACTGGTCAATCGGTTTTGACTGTACATCGCTCTGGTCGCGTTCGCGTTGCAGCCCGGCACGCTGGAACCTCCACGTCGCTCACCAAATGGAACGCGCTTTGTCTTGCATTTTCGCTCGCTTGTGGGACCGCAGTTGAGAGCAAACCGACGTCCCTCCCCCTCCCCCGCCCGCGTCATTTATTATACCACCACTCCTCCGTTTTATGCGGTGTAAATAAAAACAGAGGGAGTATTACTACGGATGAGGATCCCCTGACGTGGCCGAACCCATTAAGTAACTGACATGCGGGGCCTAGCAAGCATGGGGTCCGCTAGTAAGTGACCGAAAGGGAGGGTAAGGCGGGGATACCTACTTCAGAGGATCTACTTCCACTATACTACTTTGACCAAATGTTAGAGTAATAATATATGACATGCAACTTACACAAATGTTAGAGTAATAATATATGACAAGCAACTTACACAAAGCATACAAGGTCTAATGCGTTTTTCAAGGCTAACTTTGACCAAATGTTAGAGTAATAATATATGACATGCAACTTACACAAAGCATACGGTCAAATTCGTATGTGAAAGGAGTTTCCAATGATATAATTTTCACAATATACATCTCATGTACTATTAATCTTGTCAATAGTCAAATTGGAAACCATCTCGAGTACAAATCTAGGAGTACGTATGAATCTAACAATATTGATTGGGCGTTGTTGAATGTTGATACCTTTTTTTATCAAAGTAGATATACTTTGACTACACATAAAATTTATATGTAAACTACTCCCTCCTTCCATCTGTATAGGGCCTAATGTGTTTTCGAGGCTAACTTTGACCAAAAGGTAGAGCAATAATATATGACATGCAACTTAAACAAGGCATACCATCAAATTCGTATGTGAAAAGAGCTTCCAATGATATAATTTTCGCATTATACATGTCATGTACTATTAATCTTGTCAATAGTCAAAGGCGGTCTTGAAAAATGCATTAGGCCCAATATAGATGGAAGGAGGGACACTACTAGGAAAAGGCCTATTAATGGCGCGCCAGTTTTGCCTACTAATCGCGCACTACTGGTGCGCCATTAGTATCACGCCACTAGTATTTTTTACTAATGGCGCACCACTGGTGCGCCATTAGTATCTGGTATAATAATGGCGCACCACGCAGTGCACCATTAGTATAGAACACCATGTGCCATTAGTATGCCTCCCAGGGGGCCATATTTAACCATGTGCTTTGGCATACTAATGGCGCACTGTGGGGTGATGCGTCATTAGTATCCTTTGGCATACTAATGGCGCACTCTGAAGTGATGCGCCATTAGTATCCTTTGGCATACTAATGCCACACCTTGAGGTGATGCGCCATTAGCATGAATATTAGGGTTTTTTTTACTTTTCTGATTTTTGCACAGGTTGCAAAATATATTATTGGACAGAATATAGACAGCAGCACACAGCAACAGCAGATTCATCGAATACAATAGAAGATTAGTCTCCGAATACAATTCATCATATTAGTCTCCGAATTCAAAAGACCGAACAAAGATAAAACATTACAAGTCTTGAGACCGCGAGTATCGAGTTTGTCTTGACATTACAAGTCGATATCGATCATCTAAACTACCATCACATAGAAGAGAGCTGCGGTCATCACGATGAGCATCATCGCGATGAAACTGGTCTTCATCCGGTTCCTCCAACGCTCCCTCCTCTCTCCCGCTAGATAGCGGGCGTATCTAGATTCCGCCTCCGCCCTAGTGGTGTACCCTTTGTAACTGTTACCGCTGAAACGGTGAAGCTGTCTCCGACACTCCTCCCATTCGTCGTAGACTCCGGGAACCTTACCCTTGTACACGACATACGACGGCATCTCTATGCACAAGCCAAACAACAGACAATACATAAGCAATATATAAGTATGCAACAAAAGGATCGGAAGAGAAAAGCAAGACATTAATAGCATGATTCATGATCCTACTAATAAATAGCATCGATTACATCTAAGTTGAACGACTGTCCAAACCAAAGAGACATACAATTCATTAAAGTTTAATTACAACAAGAGCCAATCAATGTTTTAGAACTACACATCACTACTTTCGACTCGACTCATGGGACAGGAGCGTGGATGAAGCCGCCGTCTGTCGTGATGGTCATGAAATCGCGGGCGTTGTCAGCCTGCATTTGTAGTGTTCCGTCTATCTCACTGTTGGACGGTTGATATCTGAGGTAGAAATGCCCCGAGGTATGAAGGACATCTTGATGGATGATGTCCGCAAACTCTGACTGGATGCGAAAGAATTCTTGTCTGATGTCCGTGTCCTGGATTGCCGACAAGCTCGCGGCCCAATCTTTGAGATTATCTGGTAGCAGAAGGTGATGATGGTCCCTTACGATCGCCCGCATGTGATGGAGGGCGTAGTAGGCATCCTTCTGACCACCAGGCGGCTGCTTGACGCAGTAGAACGTTGTATTGTGGGCGAACACGTGCTTGCCGTACTTACGAACTGCCCTGGTGAAGGTGCCTCCAGATTTGGCGTAGCCGGGGAGAACATCATCAAGAACTTTCTTGATATTTGTATAGTCTATCTTGGAGTCATGGTTCGGGTCAAAATATGTGGCCATGGAAAATTTGGGGCTTAAGAGGATGAGTGTGCAATGTGTGTCACTGCACAGAACATGGAATGTTAGGAAAAAAGAACGATCGAAATCTAAGAAATCATATGTTACGGGGCGGTTAAGGGATGACTTACTCAGGAAAGTAAGCCACAAGGAAGTTATCCTTATCTGGGTTTGCCAGAATGACGCCTTCGAGGTGTGAACTCGCGACTTGGCGGTCCCCAGCGCTGCTCAAGAGCTTGGCACGCATGTAGAAGGGGTCGACTATCACGATGTCCGGGGTCTTGTCTCTAATGATCCGCATCTCCATACTCAGCGAAAATAGCCGAACGAAGGTGTAGTGCAGCGGATGAAGATTAAACATAGCAAAGATGTCATCAAACCGCAGGACGATCGTACCCCCGATGTCGCCATCCACAAACCCCTTGCCCTCTGGCACCTTGGCCACAAAAACCGGGTATGCCACATCATTCTCTCTGAGACGCCGCTTCTCCAAAGAAAGAACACTATCGTGCAGACTCCGCATAGCACCGGTGGCAGCATTGAGCATATTTGTCGGTAGCATCGCCCTACCCGCCACATGCACCCTCCTCGAGATATCCTTAGGTGAAGGTGGCCCGTCCTGAGCACGGATCGTACTCGGTGCCGGCTGGCTCGCACCGGCGCCCTTTTTAGTCTTCCGTTTCCGGCTCTTCTTCTTGATCTGCTGTAATGGGACCGAGTTCTGCTCACAGACCGCCTTCTTGAGAGTGTTGGGGCTGATAATATTTCGCACCTCAGCTATTTGAGGCATGGTGAAGGCGGCAGCTGGAGGCGTCTCCTGAGAACTAAACGCCAGACGACGCCTATTGCAACTGGGTTTCTCCGCCGTACTAGCTAGATCGCGGTCGTCTTGGTTGGGTTCTTGAGAAGGAGGCCCGCAGAACTCGTCACCGTACCCATGTTCGGCAAAGTACTTAACGACGTTGGTAAATGTACCATCGTCGTCGTCGTCACCCGGATCCTGTGCCATATGCATGTCCGGATCCTGTGCCATAGGGATGTCTGGCATGTCCGGTAGCGTTGCGGCGTTCTTGCCATGGATTGGCGCCGGCACGACTGGCGGTCTTGTCTGTGGGGTGGTGTCCCCCTCCCCCAAACGAATCTGGCTCTTCGGCCAAAGCAGGGGCCAGCTTACGCAGGTGCTGAGGGTCATCTCATCTTCTTCATCGGCCCCAGCGGGTCGAATCGGAGGTAACAGCTCGTCGCAGCCTGGCAGCACCCGAACCACTTCAACCCTATACACTGTGGGTGGCATTGGATTACCGTGGAACATGGGGTTGCCCGGTTGAACGATTCTGCCCTTGGCGACATCGACCAACTCGCCGCCCACGAAGTGTAGGAGAGTGCAAGGAACGTCGGCGGCGCCCTGCGAAAACATGTAGGGCATCAGGGATGCCCAGCCAAAGGCAAGGAGGTGAAGTCATCGGCCGAGAGGCTTAGTTACCATGATGCCGTCGAGCTCGGCTAATGTCGAGGCACCACCAAAGGCGGGCGTGCAACTGACGAAGGGGCCGCTTGCTGGCGAGGTGCCGGCCGGCGTACACCCGGGTGCATTAAGCTCCAATGCCCGTGCCGGCGCCGGAGACACAAATACCGCCTCTGCCGAAGACACCAATGGCGCCGCCTGCGCGTTGTGCGAGTTGCTGGCCGTGAAGCTGGGAACCGGGGGAGGCCCCTATTGGCCACCCGCAATCCACGTTGTCAGCCCATGAATCAACGTAGGCACCCTGGCGTTGAGCTTCGTTCCCAGTTGTTGTTCCACTTGCTATTGGACAAGCTCCGGAATCCGCGCCACTTGTGCCTTGAGTGCTTCAACCTCGCGCGACTAGCTTTCCGAGCTGGTCTTTTTCTCCTTTCGCCCACCAGCGGTATAGTATGACGACCATTTTATGGACAAGCCTTTACCGGCCACATGACCAGCTGACGTCGGCTTACTGAGCTTATCCTTGTTTTTCATTACGTTCAACACCCTATTTAAAGGGGTGTCGAAAGGGGAGCTCTGAGACGACCCCGCGCTACTGCTTTCTTTGTCTTGTGGAAGGAATGTGAACCATTTAGAAATATTGGGGATTAATTAGAATGCAACCATATGGAGCTAATTACGCGGGGGTGTATTCCTTACCAGAACAAGCTCAAGCTCCTTGGTCTTCGGATCCATGGTAAGCTCCTTTGTTACTGGGTCCTCCTTGTACCGGGCCCTGAGAAAGTTCTTAGTCTGCTTGTCACTGTATTTCTCGAAGCGGGGCGGTAGGCCTTGCTCGGCACGCTCCGCGTCCTCCTTGTCCCATATAGGCTCCGCCACTCTGTAACCGCCGGGACCGAGTTGGTGGACCCCTAAGTTCAATTGCCGCATTTCTTTCCCCCACTGACTTGATTCGGAGGTTGCGGGGCTCTTGCACTTGATCTTGAAATCCTTGTAGTCATCTTCGCTCATCAAAGGATATTTCGCCTTGATCTTGTCAGAACTATCACCTTTATCAATCATTGCCTTCACCGTGCTTCTCCAAGTAGATAGGGCCGTGCTCATCTTCGTGAGGGCGGCACTGGTCACTTTATTCCCTGAGAGGCGTGTGTTTGCAAACTCAGCGGGGAACTTGTATCGTTCATGCAGCTTCGTGAAGAGGAGGTTGCGCAAATTCCCTCGGTCCTTATGCCTTAGGTTCTCGGTGTTGATCGAGACGGTGCTCCGGAGAATGCACCCGAGCTGAACCGAGTACCCCTTGACTACTTGTTTGGGCGCCGTCGGATGCCCGTCGGAGTTCACTTCAGTAAATTCCTCCCTGATGGTGCCGAGCACGCTCGGGCGCCGGTCCTTCCGTTGCCTCTTCGGTTGGCTGCCATCTGTGCGTGCGCCGCCATCATCAGTGGTGGCATCCTCGGCGGCACCATCAGTCGTGTCATCCCCGACGCCACTAGTGGTTGTGTAGTTAGGATCGGTGTCTTCCGCGGCGTCCTCATAGCGGTGAGGTTCTTCCTCCAACTCCTGGGACAGCTCCCAGAATTGCTTGCCGACCGAACCGCCGGCCTCATCATTGTGGGCCATGTTTCGCTCTAAATAGGAAAAAAGTTTGGTCAAAAAGTTGGTTATTGTCAAGGAACAAGATCATGGTCTCATCATTTAGGGTTTGTCGACACCGAGGCATCCTAAAAGCTATGCTTTTATCATTTAGGGCTTGTTGACGCCAAGGCACCCTAAAAGCCTAAGCGTACATCATTTAGGTTCTCATCGACACCGAGGCACCCTATAGAAGCCAAGTTAAGTTTTCATCATTTAGGGTTTATCGATGCCGAGGCACCCTAGGTTGGGCCTAATCACTTGGCACTAATCACATGGCTCTATTGCCACCTATGTTGGGTTTATCATCTAGGGTTTATCGATGCTAAGGAGAATTCTAAGTTGGGCCTAATCACTTGGCTCTATTGCCACCTATGGTTTAATGCAGCAAGAATGGCGGGGCAGTTGATCCTACTTAACTAAGTACTAAGATACCCCGGCCCATGCATTAGTCGCAAGTACCCCATATGTCCTATTTTTAGCAAAGTCATGCTAAAATTCACGGAAAATTTCGGCATGACCTTTGCTGAAAATAGGACATATGGAGTACCCGAATTTGCCGGAACGGAAGTTAATCGACATTCTGGCAAACTCAAGGGCCTCTCGGGGTACCTGCAAATTCATCATGACACAATGTTCGGAGACAAAACCCAGCAAACTAGCAAGATGACCATCATCTTTGCAAGTCATTAATTGTCAAATACAGAAGAAGGAACAATTTATTTGTGACATAGTTGGCCCATACAGAAGAAGCAACACCCTGCACTAGCCTAAAAACAAGTGAAGTTTCACCTATATAAGAACAACTTTATAAATTCAGAGAAGTTGCTATGTTTTTTCTACTACTAGGAAAAACATCACTCATTGGAAAGGAAAATCTCAGTACCAGCATTTTGAACTTTGAAATGAAATACAGTAGTAGTATTAGTAGTATATGGAGTAGTATCTTGTCTGTGTGCTATCTGAAGCAGAGCATGGAAGCAAGTTTTGCCTCAGAGACCGCAAAAGCTATGTTTTTTCTCACTTCAGATATCTAACCACAAAAACTAGATATACTACTCTTATACTCTTATACTACTCTTATACTGTCAGAACATACTCTTATACTGTCAGATATCTAACCACAAAAACTGGATGTACAAATATCATAAAATCTGGATATTGTAGAGCTTTTAGAAACAACACAGAATTCCTACTCTTATACTGTCAGAACATACTGTCAGCCTTGATCTTGAACATGTTGTTACTTGCAAGAGCTAGGTTTGTTAGTTGCAGAATTCAGTTAAGGAGTAAATCTTGAACTGTAGAACAACCTAGCACAAGCAGATCATGTGTAAGCTGTCCTATACAAGCTCGAGCCCCTGAATAAGCTGTCCTATATCAATCTACTTCCCAGATATGTGGTCTATTTTATTCTTCAGCTAAGTGGAAAACCACGTCAAGTTCTGTTTTAATACTCTATTTCTCAATGCATGCAATTGGTTTCATCTGGACTACATCATAGAACCACCAATAAAGGACACTGAAAAAATATATAGAGAAGCCTACGGTTCCTATCCTTGAGTAGCATGATTAGAGATGAGTAGATCTCCTAAAGGTGTCCTAAGCACCTGTTGTTACTCTTGGAAGCAATGCAAACATGTAAAAGTTATTACTGTTGACAATACTACTCAAATATCCAACTAATTAGTACACTAACTGCAGCCCAAATACTATCGGATATTTGTGCTGGAGCTTGATAAATTGAAAAAACATGGCAATAGTAAGAAAAAATCATTGTGTATCCAGCTTATGGTCTGGAAGTTTGCATTGTATACCCGAGACAAAGTTGCTCACCTATTATTCTAAACTTAGCAATTATAGATGGTTTTTCTTAGGCAAGGCCATGAGCTCCAGCACTCTTTATAAGTAGAAGAAACTTGTTTGGTTATTTATAAATAAAGGGACAAAAACCAGTTTAGATAAACATCGGGGAAAAATACATGCAAGAGGTTGTAGACAGGGTTAGTCTAGGCGGAAAGCAAAATCAAGGGGCGTTATCTGTAAGCGCAATTACAATTTTACAAATAGCATCAGTAAAACAAATAAACTCAAATTATGAGGCGAGATAAAGCTGCATAGGTATGAAAAGAAGTAGTCTGCACTGTCAAAACACATCAGCTATTTCGGTGTCACTAGGTTCAGCAGCAATGTCATCTTCCTGCAGAGGAGGGCAGTACTAGGCTAAAGGGGTCACACAAATTCAAGAAAAAGCCATCTTCCTGCAGAGGAGGGCAGTACTAGGCTATACTTCTAGCTAGCCGTTTTTTGGTTTTGAAATCCGCGGTGATGCTCCCCTTTTTTACACTTCGGTTTTTGTTTTCCTGAACTTTTTGGTGATGATGTGGCTTTCCTTGAAAAAGGTGATGATGTGGCTATTCTGCACCTGGGCTCAGGGCATGAACAGTAAGATCATTTCGAAATAGTGAATTTCTTTTCAAAAGATCCGTGTTTTTTTGTGATGCAAAAAAGGCTCAATTGCATGATGCTCCCATTGTAAGCTGCTACAGATATTACAAGAACTCAGGTGACTGCAAACAGTAGATGGAATTTATATGTCCAACCAATATTTCCCTCCGCATATATTGAACTCTGTAATATTGATTCCACCCATAAATTACAATATTTCCCAACAGATATGTAGTCAGTCCCTCAGGTTTAACAACTCAAGTTGCCTGCACTCTGGGCATTACAGCATCCTCTTGAAATTCCAATTTTTCTCTACACATATACTCGTACAAGATAAACAAGCCAGAAAAACATATTCTAACTTGGCATGGTAACAACTTGTGTACGTAATTCAACTTTGAATGCCTTGAGATTAATTAGGCAACCTTATGCTCTTCACAAGAGCAACTGTTACGCACAAGCACCTACCGGGCAACAAGGGAAAGCAAGCAGAGCATACCTCGGTGGTTGTCGCCGGACGGCTCCTCGTGTACGCCCTGCAGCTCGTCCACTAGTCAGCCACTTGGCACCCAGGAATCAGCTTCCGTTTCAGCTCCAGCCTGCAACGAATGCACACACAACAACGACAGGGTTATATCAATCACCAGCGAAAGCGCCAAACCAAATTGAAACCCAAACATCAAGACAATATCAAATCAAAGGGGTCACACAAACTAGCTGCAGATTATTAACCCAATACGAATCACAGATAAATAAATTCTGGAGTTATGCTCACAACAGAAATATATGCGCAGGTGTGCAATGACAAAATTCTGGAGTTATGCTATGCAATCTAGAATGTAGTCAAGCAGCAGGAACATTGTCCTACAAAGCATGGCTGGGCACGGCCCGAGCGTAGTGGAGGCGCGGTCGCGGTGCGGTGAGCGCGCCTGGGCGGGGCCAGGGCGCGGCCCGAGCGTAGTGGAGGCGCGGTCGCGGTGCGGTGAGCGCGCCTGGGCAGGGCCAGGGCGCGGCCAGGGGCCGAGGGGAGCACGGCCACGGGGGGCGGCAACCAGGAGCTAGGGCGCGGTGGTGCGAGAGTCTACGGCGACGAAATCGAAGGGGGGAAGGGGAACCGGTGCAGCTCACCGAGAGGAAGACGATGGCGAGCTCGTGCGGGGCCGGGGTTGACAAGGTGACGCGGATCGACGGTGAGGCCGCGGTGGCCGGAGGTGGAAGAAGACCTCGATCCGCACGATGCAGAGTCGTCGAGCTCGAACGGCTGGCCGTAGATGACGTAGAAGAACACTGCAGAGCTCCTGGACTCCTTGGTGGGGTGCGGGGACGACGGTGGTCGCGGGGACGATGCGGTGTCGACGGGGACGACCTAGTCGGGTGAAGCAGCTCGAGGGGAGGGGAAATGGGGAGGTGCTAGGGTGTGGAGCGGGCGCGGGGGAGCCGGAGCGGTTGTGGAGCAGGCGCGGGGGTCGTCGGAGCGGGCCAGGGGTCGTTGGAGCGGGTGTGGCGGGGGAGGGAAGGGGGATCTGGCAAGGGAGAGGGAAGGGGGGATCGGGTGAAGGGGTATCCAGCTAGACACTATAGCAATGGCGCACCACCCTCTGGTGCGCCATTAGTAGTTTTTTTTGATAGCAATGGCGCACCCTCCTCTGGTGCGCCATAAGTAACTTTTTTTTGATAGCAATGGCGCACCCTCCTCTGGTGCGCCATTAGTAACTTTTTTTCATTATTTCTTGTTGCATCTAATAATTTGTTTTTTTCATGAGGACTAGAACAGAAGATATCATCAAATATCATCAATTTTTTTTGAAAATATCATCAAATTTGTTTTTTTATTTTTAATTGAAAATATCATCAAATTTGTTTTTTTATTTTTAATTGAAAATATCATCAAATTTGTTATTTGAAAATATCATCAAATTTCTTATTTGAAAATATCATCAAATTTGTTATTTAAAAATATCATCAAAAAGTAGGGGAGGGTGCGGGTGTCGGCGGTGGAGCGGGCCGGGGGAGGGTGCGGTGGGTCGTCGGCGGCGGTGGAGCGGGGGAGGGTGCGGTGGGTCATCGGCGGCGGTGGAGCGGGGGATGGTGCGGTGGGTCGTCGGTGGCGGTGGAGCGGGGGAGGGTGCGGTGGGTCGTCGGCGGCGATGGAGCGGGGGGAGGGTGCGGGGGGTGTTCGGCGGCGAGGGGGATCTAGCGAGGGGGATAGCTATCGAGAGGGAGGGGGATCGAGATCGAGTGTCCTCATGAATATTCAATATTTTTTCATATTGAATATGAAAAAATATCATCAAATTTGAAAAATATTCTTGAATTCAAAAAGTGCCCATGAAATTTAAAAATATTCATGATATCAAAAAGTGCCCGAGAAATGAAGACTACGATTTAAATACAATCGATCTTAGCTAGCTATCTGTTCACAATCTTCTTGCCCTTCTTTTTCGCAAATGGAGTTCTTCTGTGGTCCTGCTTCTTCTTGTGGTGTATGCTGCTACTTCATCGTCGTCGTCATGTTTGATCTTCGGGTCGCCGTACTTGTCGAAGTCTTGCTCATTGGCTACTCCATCCATTCTGATGATCTTCCTTTTACCTCTCCTCACGACAACACGACTGGGCTTTGACGGGTCGGTAATGAAGAAGCATTGGTCCACTTGGGAAGCCAGTACCCATGGCCCATTTTTCGCGGTGATGTTTGCCCGCGGTCTTGGATTTGGCTTCGGGTATAACCATGGTGGTGAAATACCGGTCTTCTTTTAGGACGCTCTTGGCCCATCTGACACGGAACATCGGGACCTTCTCTCCAGCATAGCTCAGCTCCCAGATCTCCTCGATCCTTCTGTAGTATCTGTCCTTGTCGTTACCGGTGTAGGATTCCATCATTACCCCGGAGTTCTGATAACCATCGCTCTTCATGTCCTTGTCCTCGGTGTAGAATGTGTAGCCGTTGATATCGTACGCCTCATAGGTCATCAGGTTGTGCTCGGCGCCCTGTGACAAGGCGAATATGAGTTGTTCTTCCGTGGAAGAATCCTCATGTAAAGGGTACGACAGAAGCTTCTGCTTGAACCAACGCGTGAAACATGAGTTGTGCTCTTTGATTATATCTCCATCCGTCCTCTGTTGGCCTCGGTCATTGTCCGTCTTCTCAATAAAGGTTTTGTGCTCTACCACCCAAGGATCGACCACGTCTATGTGTTGTAGCGCGACTAGGTTTGCTCTTTCAAAGTCGGCGAGTCGACCCTCGAAGTCGACATGCATTTCGCGGCGACCCTCACGGTGACCCCATCTAGCGAGCCTGCCGAGGTGCCTGTTGATGGGCAGAACAACGGGGTTCTCGATGCTTAGATAATTCGTGCAGTAGGAGATGCACTCTTCGGTCAGAAAGCTCCTGGCTATACTTCCCTTTGGACGTGACATGTTGCGAACGTATCCTTTGATGACACCATTCATCCTTTCGAACGGCATCATGCTGTGCAGGAACGTCGGCCCGAGTTGGATGATATCCTCCACGATATGGACCAGCAGATGCACCATAACGTCGAAGAATGCGGGAGGGAAGTACATCTCAAGCTCGCACAGTATCAGCACGATCTCTTCCTGTAGCCTTCTGAGTTGCCTCACGCCAACCGACTTCCGAGAGATGACGTCGAAAAAGTTGCATAGGCCAAATAGCATTTCACGGACGTGCGCGTCCATGATCTCACAGATTGCAACTGGAAGTATCTGCGTCATCAGCACGTGACAGTCGTGAGACTTCATCCCGCTGAACTTCTGCTTCGCTGGGTCTAGGTATCTGCTTATCTTCCCCGCGTAACCGTAAGGAAGTTTTACTCCTACGAGGCAGGTGAAAAACTGCTCGATCTCCTCCTGATTAGAGTGAAGCACGCGGGAGGGTAGTCATTTCCGGTCTTCTTGGCCTTTTTGCCTTTGCGACGACTTTCTGTGTCCTGCTTCGCCTCATCATCATCATCATCATTAGCGTGAAGCTCCTTCCTAATGCCCATTGATTTCAAGTCTGCCCTTGCTTTGGGCCCATCTTTGGTCCTCTCTGGCATGTTGAGCAAGGTACCAAGCAGACTCTCGCACACGTTCTTCGTGATATGCATGGCATCAAGGCTGTGAGGCACACGGTGGATCTTCCAGTACGGAAAGTCCCAGAAAACAGACCTCGTTTTCCATACCTTCAGCAGCGGCTCTGGCGCCTTTCGCTTCTTTCCCGGCTCTGGCGCCTTTTGCTTCTTTCCCGGCAGTGGGCAATCTTTCCAATTTTTCAACAGCCCGTCTATTTCCTCGCCGCTCCTCGTACGCGGGCATCTTCGGGGTTCGGTTTCACCATCGAACAGATCCTTGAGTTTCCTCCATGGGTCATCGTCGCGAAGCCACCTTCGATGTCCCATGAACACGGTTTTCAAAGACCTGGAATCTCTATCTAGCTGGCAATACGTTGTGTCATCCATGCACCTGACGCATCCAGAAAATCCGTGGACCACCTGCCCCGCGAGATATCCGTAACCGAGATAGTCGTGCACCGTCGTGAGCAGTGCGGCTCTCATAGGGAAATATTCATTCTCTACGGCGTCCCACGTATTGGCTGGCATTTTCCACAACGTGTCTAGCTCCTCTTTCAGCAGCCCCAGATATAGTTGATGTCGTTCCCTGGTTGTTTCGGCCCTTCAATTAGCATACTCATGTGAATGTACTTCCTCTTCATGCACAACCAGGGGGGAAGGTTGTACATCCACACAAACACAGGCCAGGTGCTATGTGTACTTCTCTGGCTGCCAAACGGATTGACTCCATCGGTGCTCGCGCCCAGCACGATGTTCCTTGGATCCTTCCCAAATTCTGGGTGTTTGAAGTTCAACGCTTGCCACTGGCTCCCATCCTTAGGGTGACTCAGCATCTTGTCTTATTTATTTATCTCCGGATCATTTGCGTCATCTTCTCGCTTCTTCTCCTCCCTATCCGCGTGCCAACGCAGGAGCTTTGCTACCTTAGGGTCTGCGAAATACCGCCGCAGACGAGGAGTGATCGGAAAGTACCACACCACTTTTCGAGGAGCTTTCTTCCTCTTCTTGTATCGAGTGCTTGCCCCGATGAATGATGCAATTGTTCATGCACACATGGTATTTCACATGCGGTAAATCCAGAGGACACACGACTTTCTTCGCCTCCTCGAAACTGGTCGGGCACTTGTTCCCCTTGGGAAGATGTTCGTGCCAGAATGACATGTTCTCGTCGAAGCATGCGTCGGTCATTTTGTGTTTTACCTTCATCTCCAGAGCCATGAGCATTACTTTCAGGCGGGTATCCTCGGGTCTGCATCCTTCATACAATGGAGTAACCGCGTCAATCTCCAGTTGATCCAGCTTGGCTTTCTCTCGGGCGGCAGTTCTTGCGTTATCCGTCTGCTTGAGAAGCAGCTCTTGAATATGAGGGTCCTGCACCCAGCCCATCGATGTTCCATCATCGTCTACTCCGCCGGCATCTTCATCTTCATGATCATGCCCTTCGTCTGCTCCGGCATCTTCCTCATCATCATGTCTAGCATCTTCTACATGATGACTGGGTACAGCATCACCGTCGTGATCATGTCCTAGAGATTCTTCATCTTCTTGCCCGCCCGAGCCGTGGTGGTTGTCTTGCTGCCCTCCCTCATTTCTTGCCCGGCCCCCATGGACGACTTCATAGTCATCTTCATCACCTTGCCACGGATAGCCATCCATGAAACCACACAAGAGCAGGTGGTCCCGCACCTGCCCGGAATCCGGGTCCGCAATAAGGCTCTTAGCTTGCATCTTCGACACGGACATCTTATCTTCGTCTCGTTCTTTTGAAGCATCTCGGCCTTCGCGGAGCTCAAAAACCTATTCACGATGCCTTCGGTCATCGTGCGGACCATGGTCGCCTGCAGGGTAGAGCAAAACGATATTTTAGAACCAAGAAAAAATTTGGCATGACTTTCCCTAAAAATAGGACCAAAAAGAATGCATAGTGCCAAAATTCTCGCCGAAACGGAAATGAATCAACATTCCGGCAAAATATTGGCAACTATCGCATTTCAAATACCGGTACCTGCAAACACAAACATATATGCAACACCACAAACATATGCAACACCACAAACATGCATAGATCTAGCTAGGCCACAAAAAGTGCATGTGCACGTTGTTGGAGCGAGCTAGGGAGAAAAAAAGTAGATCTACAACATGAAGATAGCTTTCCCCTTACTTACCTATCAAAAAAAAGGTAATTTCACCACTTAATTTTGATGAATCTATGGTGCAAATGAGGTGAGGAGTAGGAGGCAGCCGACAAGCTTGGAGAAGGAGGTGGAGGGAATGAAGTGGGGAAAGTGAGTGTGTAGGTGTGGCTGTCCAAAATATCTAGTTGGTCCCAGGTTACTAATGGCGCACCACCCAGTCATGCACCATTAGTAACCCAACATACTAATGGCGCACCTGCTGGCCGTGCGTCATTAGTAGTTTTGCAAAAATGTAAAATATATATATACTAATGGCGCACCGTGGCATAGTGTGCCATTACTAGTTTAAACTAGTAATGGCGCACTTTGCAACGGTGCGCCATTAGTAGTTCTGCAAAAAAAGAATAAAAAAATATAGTAGTGGCGCACTCTATGGCTGGTGCACCATTACTAGTTAGAACTACTAATGGCGCACTTTGCCTGGATGCGCCATTAGTATGTTTGGAAAATGAAAAAAAGATTGTTACTAGTGGCGCACCTTGTGTCTGGTGCGCCATTAGTGTCTTCCACACTAATGGCGCATCACCACATGGTGCGCCATTAGTATATAGTAGTGGCACACCACTTCTCTAGTGCGCCATTAGTGTCAATTTCATCTATAGCCCTTTTCCTAGTAGTGGGAGTAGAAAGGATAGGAGGGAGTATATTGTACGTTCAAAAATGAAACGAACATTGAATACCCTTTATATAGGATTTGCGGATGCTATGATCACCGGTTCAAAATTTTGAATCCGCCTTAGGTATCACGTGCCCCCACTCGTTCCCTCTCGATTTCATCTCGGGGTCCGGAGATCTATTGAAAGAGGACTAGGGTGGGTACATGCGAATGGTACTCGGCGGAATGTTCAAATGAGGCATGCGGGAGGATGGACTCGACTGGAGGGCGACATGATCGATGGAGAAGAGGGTTGGAGAGGAATGAGAAATAAGCAAACGCCACATGATTATACTTGAACGGCTCAAATAAACAATAAGTTGTCTCGCTTGGCCTACATAGTGAAAGGCCTAATGCGCAACGCGGAGCACTGACGCTCGAATATGGCCGGGAAAATAGGGAAACGGACATGTGGGGCACACCCGTCGGGACGACGTAGCGCAGACTAGTCAATTGGAGGAGCTGGCCCACGACCTCCTCGCCACCGACAACCGTTCATGTGGGTCGTTGGGGCCAACAACGGGGCGCAGCTCCACACCGCCTCTGGACACGGCGACCGCGGTGAGCGACATGCTCATATCGTCGCTAGACACGGTCGGTTTCAGTTTCCCGAGGGTGGCATTAGTGTTGTGGCACGACCAACGGTATGTTTGGTTTGTGCCCAAGGTTGCCCCATCAAAGCATTGGGTAGCCAAAATTTTGGTTGAGGTATTGGTTGCCCATGATTTGGCCGACATAGGCAAGAAAAATGAACTTGAGTTGGCTAGAGTTCATTGGCATGCCAAAGAAATGGCAACCATCCAAACAAAGACCAATCTTTGGGTCATGACCAAAATTTTGGTTGAGGTATTGGTTGCCCATGATTTGGCCGACATTGGCAAGAAAAATGAACTAGAGTTGGCTAGAGTTCATTGGCATGCCAAAAAATGGCAACCATCCAAACAAAGACCATTCTTTTGGTCATGACCAAAATTTTGGCAAGGTGCACCTTGGCCACAATCCAAACACACCCCAACACCCGGCTCGTCGAGGATGCACGGGGCGCCGCGACGCGTCCGCGGAGTGGTGTAGCGCGGCCAACTGCATCCTCTGGACCTGAGACCATGCCGGGTCGTCTTGCTTTTTCAATGACATGCGGGGATCGCATGTGAGCAAAGGGCATCTCCAACGTTGCCACGACCGCAGCTGACTACCCTGGCACACCAAAACCCTCGTCCCTCGCGCCGTTGCGCGGTGCGTTCCCAGCTGGCGCCAGCTGCCCACATTCATGCCGTCCGTTCGTATGTCGTCATTAAGAGGCTCGGTGCCCGAGGAACAACTCCGGCGACTTAATGACGCACCTAGACGCTTGGCCTCACCGGAATGCGCTACTTCAAGCAGCAACGCCCAGCTAACCTCCACACCATAGCGCATCGTCCTCCTACCTGGAACCACATCCGCCATGACCGCAAGCGCGAACGCTCTGCGGGAGAGCTTGTCTTCGGGGATGGAGCTCGAGGTCGCCGCCCTCGCTGAAGTCGCCGCACAAGCGGTGGCCACGCTGGCGGCCGACAACGGGAGCACCGTCAGCCACGCGTCCTACTTGCCGCCGTCCAACGTCCGGCACTGCCGAGGTCGGGGACTCCTCCGAGGATGAGTAGGGCATGGGAGGCGGCAGGGCATGGTGTGCCAACTGGCTGGTCCGTATCCCGTGTTCTACTTTTCCTCGCCGGAGACCGCACCTTCACTTCACGGGTCTTGAACCCCGCCCCCGTACATGGATATCACAGATGGAGGACGTCGGTCGCCGTCGTAGAATAGGTTTAGGGTCGGGTTTCTTTTATTTTTTTGTCCTATAAAATTTCGAAATGTAATGAAAATCTGCCGTGTTTGCAATAATGTCGGCCGGTATATATGAACTTTCACAATAATATACATATTGTAGGAGTACTAGCAAGATGCCCGTGCGTTGCACGGAAGATCAAGATCTTGTGGGGGAAAAGGATGAACAAGGGAAAGCCTTATCTGCAAATGTGGAGAGGAGTGCGGGTAAATTGTCATAGTTTCCTTCCTATCCATTAGATATAGATCGGACGGCCTATATTGCAGGATCGGACACATCTTTCTACATCTACGGGAACCTACGAAAGGGTTAACGTAAATTGCCTCTCTCTCTCCTCCCCTGATTTTCATGGTGGTGGGCCCCTCCCTCCCCCCAATCTACAATCAACACCTCACACGTTTCACATTACGTTAATTACGTAACTGGGATTACGTAGGTGTAGCATTACTCGTCCTAAAAACCCCAACTAAGCCAACCTCCCAGCATATCGCGCGGGAAAAGACCCGGCCACGCCGTTTTAGTCGGGATTACCGGATTACTAGTAGTAGTATCGATGGATCGCGTGAAGCAACATATTTTTTTTGTGGGGGCGAAGCACCTAGTTTAAAAGGAAAAAATGCGGTACACTCACAGCACTCTTGTCGCGGTCGCATTGCACCCCACACACGTTCGGTCCTGCACACGGCTCACGCAAACGAAATGCGCTTCGGCTTGCCTCTTCACTGACACGTGGGACTGCACTTGGAGAAACCGACCATGCGCCAAACTCCCCCTGCCCACCGCGCGAAAATCCTCCCCCCCCACACCAAAAAATTCCCCCCAAATCCGATTCAGCCGCCCTTCGGCCAACTAGCCAATAATATTCCCCAAACCCCCCTCCCCCCTGTCCCCCTCCACTCCATTCGCTCTGCCAAAGCCGCCCTCCCCGCCGCGCCGATACGTCGGCGCCGCGGTGCGGCGATCCTCTCGCTCCCATAGTACGCTCTCGTAGACTTCCGTCCTCTAGCCGCGCCGCCACCTCTGGCTACGTTCTTGTGGAGGCGCACGGTGGTCAGCGCCGCCACCGCTGGCGACATTCGTGTGGAGACGCACGGCGGTCAGCTTCTCCCACGGTACGCGCATTCTAGACTGAGGCCCTGTTCATGTCGGTGTAGCGCTGAATGTTAGCTGATAGATGCTGTTAATTTCACTGTTTGCCGAAGTAGTTTACTGTCAATATGCTCTGCTTAAGAAGCTTCCTTGCCCTGTTCTGCACTCAATCTGCTTAGCTAAGATGGCATGCCAAGGCCGATTACTTGCTAAAATATCCTGCCATATATTTATTGTGACGTAGATTGCCATAGTCTAGTAGCCAATCTGTTAGGTGAAATAGCTCTACACCGTTTTATACTCGATCTTTGTTGCTGCGATGGCCTTCAATAGTTCGATGGCTGTGTGCTCGGCCTCATTGACTGCTGAAACAGCCTGCCATAATTTGGCACTCAAATCTATTTGCTGAATTAGCTTTACATATATTTTGTTACTTAGATCTGCTCGTCCAAATATCTTGCCATAGCTTTAGACATCGACCTAGGTATTTTTTTTCTGGACTTCATAAAAAAGCATATATGTTTTTCCTGTAATATCTAGTAGAAGAACCAATTTGTATGTCTAACAGATGGACAGGACTTGGATAACTTCTGCTCGAAGATTCTCCGCTGCATATGTCGAGGGGGTTGAAAACTTCATGAACTTTATCAGAGCTGAGTACGGTGGTCCGAAATCAGATGTGCTCTGCCCGTGTAGCAGTTGTATGAATTTAGTTACAAGACCCCAGTCAACTGTGCAAAATCATCTACACTTGTATGGGATGTCGGTCACATATACTAGGTGGGTTCATCATGGTGAAGCTGTGAACGTCAATGTTATTGACTACGTGGAAGCAGCAGATCACCATCTTGATCTGCCTGATGCTCAGGTGGAAGAGGAGGAGGAGGTGGTGGTGGCGGAGCCAGTGAGTTTGACCAACATTGAAACAATGCTACAAAATGCTCGTGCATTCTGTGAACTTTCACCTGCAGAAGAAAAACGGTGGGCCCGCATGTTGGAACAATGCAATGTTGTTGTCACCCCAGGAAATAAGCTGTCAGTATTCTCAGCTATGGTCACCTTTCTTCAGGTGAAGACATCTGAGTGGATGACCAACAAATCATTCGATGCGATGTTGGACGCTTTTCGCGAATCTTTCCCAGATGCGTCTGAGCTGCCACACACCTACAGTAAAATGAAGAATTTCCTTTGTGCAGTTGGAATTGGATATGATATGATCCATGTTTGTAAGAATAATTGTGTTCTATTCCGGAAGGATTATGCCAACTTAAGTGAATGCCCGAAATGCAAATCATCAAGATGGAAAGATGGCGATGCTGTGAAGAGGATTCCTCATAATGTTCTGAGACATTTTCCAATTACACCAAGATTGCAGAGGTTGTTTCATGATGCTGAAACAAGAGAGGATGTACTGTGGCATTCTAGGAACCAGGAGTACAGAGATCAGAATGTAATGAGCCATCCATCTCATGGTACTGAGTGGAAAAGCTTCAATGATAAACACAAAGAGTTTGCTGCTGACCTGAGAAACATTAGACTTGGCTTAGCTTCAGATGGATTTAACCCATTTGGCCACCAGAGCGCCACATATAGCATGTGGCCAGTGCTTGTTATCCCTTACAACATGCCTCCAAATGTCTGCACCAAAGAATCAAACTACATGATGGCCTTGCTCATCCCAGGTCCAAAAAGTCATGGAAAGGATTTTGATTTGTTCATGGAGCCTCTTGTGGAGGAACTTCAACAGCTATGGAAGGGTGTTCTCACTCGAGACCTATATAGAAGCCCACCAGCTGATTTCTTTCTGTGTGTTGTTATAATTTGGTGCATCCATGATTATCCGGCTTTGGGCACTATGTCAGGGCGAACGACACATGGTTACAATGCATGTGTTCGCTGTGACAGGAAACCGCTGTCATACGCAATACTTAGCAAGATCTGTTACATTGGACACCGCCGTTTCCTTGCCAAGGACAAGCCGCTTCCTAGAAAATACCGTAGACATGTGTTCAATGCAAAGCATGAAAACCGTGATGTGCCAAAGAGGCTCACCGCCGATGAGTTGCAAGTAGAATTAGAGAAGGTCAGGCATATTACACCAGGAAACCATCCTGATAATGGTAGCGGGAAAAGGAAGCGTGGCAGGGCAGAAGAGAGATTATTGTTTACCCGCAGGTCCACTTTGTGGGACTTGGAGTATTGGAAAGATTTGGATCTGCGGCATAATCTTGATGTGATGCACATCAAGAAAAATATATGTGACGGCATTATCGGCACACTTCTTAATATTGAAGGAAAGACGAAAGATACCTTAAAATCTAGGATTGATTTGACACACCTGGGTATCAGACGGGATTTGCAGGTGCAAGATGAAGGTAAACCACGGGATATGGCACCAGCTGTGTACGTCTTGGACAAGGTAAAAAGAAAAGAATTCTGCGAGGTCCTGTCACGTGTGAGATTCCCACATGGATTTGCTTCCAACCCTGAAAGGAGAGTCAGTGCAGATGGAAACAAGGTACAAGGGTTGAAAACTCATGACTGCCACGTCCTACTTCAAAGGGTTTTACCTGTTATCCTTAGAGGATTAGGCCGCCCTGACTTATACAGAGCAGTTGCAGAGTTGGGACAATTCTTCAGGGAACTCTGCAGTAGGAATATCAGGATAGATGCTTTGGAGCGTCTTAGAGACAAGATACCAACTATCCTATGCGACCTTGAGAAGATATATCCTCCAGCCTTCTTTGATGTGATGGTGCATTTGGCTGTTCATCTACCTGATGAGGCACTACTTAGAGGTCCAGTACAGTATGGCTGGATGTACCCTATTGAAAGGCGGCTAGGCACTTTCAAGGGCTATGTTAGGAACAGAGCTAGACCCGAGGGTTCCATTGCAGAGGCCTACATTGCTACAGAAGCGTTGACATTCTGCTCAAAATACATTGAAACAGCTGATCAGCTTAGCAAAGAGGTGGGTGAAGACAATCCCGGGCTCAATGTTTTCGATTATTCTGTTCGAGTTACAGGGAAGAGTCGACAAGAGGACAAACCTAAAGATTTGGACAAAATGGTTTGGTATGTGTTGAATAACTGTCTTGAGATACTACCTTATATCAAGTAAGTGCAGTACTACAGCTTATACATCGTAATCTACTAAACTTGCAGCACATTCTTATATATTTAGATGTTTGACGCGATCACTATGTTGTGCAGCATCTACAAAGAGGAGTTACTGCCGCAAAATCCAAGAAACATTGACAAACTGGTTATGGCAGGATTTGCGAAATGGTTCAAGAACCATGTAAGCTTTTGAAGTGCACTGTCAGTTTTTTTAATATATTGAGTACATAAGATGATCAGCTTGTCTATTTTCTAACGATAGGTTAAGAAGATGCAGGAGGATGGGCAGGCAGTTGATGATGCCCTTTACAAACTAGCAATGGGTCCTGATACTCGGGTAAGACATTATGAATCTTGCGTTGTTGGAGATGTGTGCTACAACACCCTTGCACGAGACGAAGGCAGGAAGACACAAAACAATGCCATCATGAGCACGGATACGTATGACAAAGAGACAACTGAAATGTATGCTAACATAACAAACATTGTTCAGTTGCAGTATATCTCCAGTTTCGAGGATCATCGGTGTGTGGTTCTGTTGTGCTGTCGTTGGTATAACCTGTTTTCCAGGATCGCAAAACCCAGAGCTGATGATTATTTCAAATCCATCGATGTCAAGGCGGCGTACCAGACCAACGAGCCTTTTATTTTGGCAAATCAAGCAACACAGATATTTTTCTTGGAAGACACATTTGCACGTAGCGATGACTGGAGAGTATTGCAAAGGTTTGAGCAGAGGAATTCGTTTAATGAAGTTGCACAACAAGATGATGCTTACACTGCTCCTGATGTACAAGATAACACAGATGTTCCTAATATCTTTGAGAACCATCACGTCAATGACGCTGGCGAAAAGATTGCCTGTCATGTTGTGGACATAGAAGAGTTGATCAAGAAGAAGCCAACGTTCGAGGACGTTGAGGACGAAGAAGAAGATGACACCGTGGGGAATTACGATTCAGACTGATACACATGGCAAAGATGTTGACGCTGCTACTGCGGATAATGATTACATTGCTTTTGTCGTATTTGCCTGTCAGAAGACGTTTTTTTATCTACTATGTGAAATTGTGTTTGCTATGACAACTGAAACCTGATGAACATGTTGTTTAGTATTTTGTTGTGAGAACATCACTTGTTATGTATGCTTATTTGTGTTTGGTGATTGTATGACAACTAAAACATGATGACATTGTTGTTTAGTTGTACTCATATTTGGCTGTGAAACTTGAATTTGATGACCTAGTTTGCTGTTGGACTGCAATTTGCTCGACGTCTTCGAATGAGAACAAAGCTGACCCGACAGGGCCTCTGCTATTTATTTATTTATATGAGCAAAAGGGGATACCCCCTGATTTCCGTTAATAGAAATCATTAGATGTTCAAAACACTATGCCCAACCTGCTGCACAGGTTTCATTCATTACTAGTTTCAGCAAAGTGCTCATGTCGTAGCCACTGAATACATCACGAGTGCTACATACACTGCAAATAAATAGACAATCATCCTACAGAGCACATCGATTTTGCCCATTACCTTCACAAGCTCTTTCATCTCCTTATTGCTGTCAAGGCCATTCAGTAGCTGTTGCTTGGCCATGATCAGAGGAACTGCATCTTTAACCTTCTGCTCTGCATCTTCCTCTTCTGCCGTTCCTTCAGTTACTTTTCCAACACCCCAACCTGCTGGTATTGGGATTCCTCGGCTAACCAAATAATCAGCGTAGTTGCATTCCCCCACATCAGCAACTTCCCAGAAATACAAATCAAACGAATCTTCCCTTTTCTGCACGAATCAAATTGGTAGATCATCAACCAAACTATTAAAAAAAATCAGCAACTGAAAGCAGCAAAACAACACTTAAACATATTATTACCCCATGATTCGGGCATTTGTAGAAGACTCGGCCAGGGTTGCGGATTGTGGTTGAGACGCGATGGATGACTCTACGTGATTTGCAGCAGTGGCACCACACCAACGGTAGCGGGTTGCGATGAGCAATCGACTGCGGTGCGCGTGCCGGCGAGGGTGTGATGAGACCCACAGGCGATGATACGGGTTGCAACTTGGAGCACATCTAGTTCTTGCCTGTTGAAGAGCAGGTGGACGAGCAGCCAGCGGACATGGTTGCTGCGGCCAGAGCTTCTGATGCTAGGCAGAGTAAGTAGAGAAGAGGAGAAGCGAACGTTGGATATGTCAGTTTCATTACTTGCAGAGTAGCATAGCACCATATATAGTCATAGTCTAGGTTTGGATTCGAACCAGCTACAGGAGCACGTCTTTCTTTTTTCTAAAACTCGGCAACGTCTCTTTACTGATACACTAGCTTGTTCTGTACGCCTTCCCAAGTCTTTGATTTTCTTTCCCTTTCTGCAAGGACCTGACAGCTGGGACCCACCGAAAGGGCCTCTGTATTTCGCTAAAAAACGTTCCCCCCGCTGACATGTCGGACCCACCAGCTATATCTTCGCATGCAAGGAAGTGCCTACTTATTACGCACAAAAAAATGAATACCCCCCCCACTAGCTGGGACCCACCATAGTGGGAGGATGACTTGTGGGCCAACAAAGTTGACGGGGACGGAGGGCTTTGTCAACTTAGTCAATATGAAAGATTCTAGCTCCAGTGACCGTACGATGTCCATCCAACGGGCGTAGTGGTTCTTCAACCTCTGGTCTTCTTACTCCAGCCGCCCAAAGCAGCGCCGGTCGTGCCGCATGCTCCTGCCTCCCGTGGCCGGCTGTGCTGCCGCGGAGGCCTCACCACCCCCTACAATTCCCACCGCTGGCCAGGCCCTGCGGCGACGGCAGCCTCACACCGCAGCCGAACCAGTGAACACTCGTACTCCTCTCCGCGTGGGCTTCCACTGCCGCGTCTTCCCCGGCTCCGCGTCGTCCCCTTCCTAGGCCTCGCCGTCGTCCACCGCCGTGGTGCTCTCCGCGCGGCGTGGTCAACGTGGTCAAGGAACGACTTCCATCGGAAGAGTACTGTACGTGGAGAGGCTGACAACTGGGTCCACCGCCACATCCCAGTTTTTTTGTGATTTGCCAAGTAAGTCGTTTTGTCAGGCCTGTTGGGCTGCAAATCTTTCAAGACGAGGAGAGCTTTTATTCGGCTGGCCGAGAAAATGGCCCATCAGTAATGAGAAATGGGTTGTACATTTTTAAAACACATCACACCGGCAATTAGTTTCAAATATCTTTTTCTTATTTCAAGATTTTAAATTACATTAATATTTATGCGTGGAGAATTTGTTGGATTTTATATTGATATACATTTATTTTTAAAATCAGTTTGAATGTGAGTCGAAATTTCAGGATTAAAAACAGTTCGGACCGCACCGAAATATGCAAAATTTCGTACAATTTTTTAACCGTGGCCACAATTTGGGCTGTAATGCTAACAAAAAGAATATGGGCTCCAAAAAAACCTTAAGAATTAGCAAATCGGCTGAAAATTATTAGAAATAATGGCAGATGGGCTGTATTCTGTTTTCCATAGATTTGAGGCTTTCCTAAAAAAAGGTTGACGCACAACCAGTGACTGTTGGATGTCCATCCAACGGCCATCGTGCTTCTTCAATCTCTGCTCTTCCTACTCCAGCCGCTCAAACAAGCGCCGGCGGGACTGCCTGCTCCCTCCTCCCCGCGGCCGGCTCTGCTGCCGCGCAAGCCTCACCGCCCCACCGTACTCCCATCGCTGGCCTAGCCATCCCTCTACTTGCCCACACCTGCTGTTATTCTCCGGCGACGGCAGACGAACAAGTAAACCCTCGTACAGTCATACTCCCCTCCTCGTGGGAAACAATTGCCGAGTCTTGCCTGCCTTCGTGTCGTTCCCTTCCTAGGCCTCGCCATCGTCCACCGCCCTGGTGCTCTCGGCGCGGCCTGGTCAATGTGGTCAACGACCGACATGCATCTGAAGTGCACTGTACGTGGAGAGGCCGACAGCTGGGTCCACGGCCGCACGCAAGGAAATGCCTCCTTATTACGCGCAAAATAATGATTCCTCCACCTGACATCAGGGACCCACCGAAAGGGCCTCTGTATTTCGTGAAAAAAACGTTACTGCCGCTGACAGCTCGGATCCACCAGCTATATCTTCGCACGCAAGGAAGTGCCTCCTTATTACGCACAAAAAAATGAATACTCCCCCTGTTAGCTGGGACCCAGTATAGTGGCAGGCCGACTTGTGGGCCTACTAAGTTGATGGGGACGGAGGGCTTTGTCAACTTAGTCAATAATGCACGATTCTAGCTCCAGTGACCGTACGATGTCCATCCAACGGCCGTAGTGCTTCTTCAACCTCTGGTCATCTTGCTCCAGCCGCCCAAACCAGCGACGGTCGTGCCTCGTGCTCCTGCCTCCCGTGGTCGGCTGCGATGCGGCGGAGGTCTCACCGCCCCCTACTACTCCCACCGCTGGCCAGGCCATCCCTCTACTCACCCACACCCCCTGTTACTTTGCGGCGATGACAGCCTCACACCGCAGCGAACCACTGCCCTCATACTCCTATACGCGTGGGCATCCACTGTCGCGTCTTCCCCGGCTCCGCGTCGTCCCCTTCCTAGGCCTCGCCGTCGTCCACCACCCTGGTGCTCTCGGCGCAGCGTGGTCAACATGGTCAAGGAACGGCTTCCATCAAATGTGGACTGTACGTGGAGAGGCTGGCAGCTGGGTCCACGGCCGCAGCAAGGAAGTGCCTCCTTATTACCTGCAAAATAATTATTCCTCCACCTGACAGTGGGGACCCACCGGACGGGCCACCGGTATTTTACGAAAAAAATTGTTTCCCCTGACTACTAGGACCCACCGAACGGGCCACCAGTATTTTGCGAAAAAATCGTTTCCCCCTGACTGCTGGGACCCACCGGATGGGCCACCGTATTTCGCAAAAAAAACATTCCCCCCGCTGTGAGCTCGGACCCGCCGGAAGTGCCTCCTTATTACGCACAAAAAATGAATACTCCCCCGGCTAGCTAGGACCCACCTTGGTGGGAGGCTGACTTGTGGGCCCACTAAGTTGACGGAGACGAAGGGCTTTGTCAACTTAGTCAATATGAACGATTCTAGCTCCAGTGATCGTACGATGTCCATCAAACGGTCGTAGTGCTTCTTTAACCTTTGGTCTTCTTGCTCCAGCCGCCCAAAGCAGCGCCGGTCGTGCCGCGTGCTCCTGCCTCCCGTGGCCGGCTGTGCTGCCGCGGAGGCCTCACCGCCCCCTACTATTCCCACCGCTGGCCAGGCCCTGCGGCGATGGCAGCCTCACACCGCAGCCGAACCAGTGAACCCTCGTACTCCTCTCCGCGCGCGCGCGGGCTTCCACTGTCGCGTCTTCCCCGGCTCCCCATCGTCCCCATCATAGGCCTCGCCATCGTCCACCTCCCTGGTTCTCTCGGCACGGCGTGGTCAACGTGGTCAAGGAACGACTTCCATCGGACGTGGACTGTACGTGGAGAGGCTGATAGCTGGGTCCACGGCCGCAGCAAGGAAGTGCCTCCTTATTACATGCAAAATAATTATTCCTCCACCTGACAGCGGGGACGCACCGGACAGGCCACCGTATTTTGCCCCCCTAACTACTGGGACCCACCAGCTACATCTTCGCAGGCAAGGAAGTGCCTGACAGTCGGGACCCACCTGGTCGAAGCATACGTAGCGTTGTCATTCTGGTCGCGAACGTGTATGTACATACTGGTCGATGTAGAGGCGTGCACGTGTCGTAGTAGAGGCGCGCACGTGTCTTAGTAGAGGCGTGCACGTAGCATGTACACGTACGTACAGCGGCCAGGGTGCAAGAAAGAAAATACAGCCACGTATGTGTACATACGGGCGGGGTCACGAACGCCTACTCGCGCATATGTACAGCGAGGGCTCGTGTACATGGCTGGGTCGGAACGGAGAAATAGCGTCGTCGTCGTGTTCATGGGTCGGAACGGAATGCGTGGTCGTGTTCATTGGGACGGCTTGGATAGAAGAGGCGATGGAAACGAGGCCTGGCGTACCGCGGAATGGAGGAAACGGACCTCCTATGGTCGAAACGGGGGTCCTGTTGATCGGGAGGGGTGTGGCGTACTGCAAAACGGAGGAAACGGACCTCCTACGGTTGAAACGGGGGTCCTGTTGATCGGGAGGGGTGTGGCGTACCGCAAAACAGAGGAAACGTACCTCCTACGGTCGAAACAGGGGTCCTGTTTATCGGGAGCGGTGTGGCGTACCGCAAAACGGAGGAAACGGACTTGTGTTGGAGCGCTACGGTCGAAACGGGGGTCCTGTTTGAAGGAAATATGCCCTAGAGGCAATAATAAAGTTATTATTTATTTCCTTATATCATGATAAATGTTTATTATTCATGCTAGAATTGTATTAACCGGAAACATAATACATGTGTGAATACATAGACAAACAGAGTGTCACTAGTATGCCTCTACTTGACTAGCTCGTTAATCAAAGATGGTTATGTTTCCTAACCATGGACAAAAGAGTTGCCATTTGATTAACGGGATCACATCATTAGTTGAATGATCTGATTGACATGACCCATTCCATTAGCATAGCATCCGATCGTTTAGTATGTTGCTATTGCTTTCTTCATGACTTATACATGTTCCTATGACTATGAGATTATGTAACTCCCGTATGCTGGAGGAACACTTTGTGTGCTACCAAACGTCACAACGTAACTGGGTGATTATAAAGGCGCTCTACAGGTGTCTCCAAAGGTACATGTTGGGTTGACGTATTTCGAGATTAGGATTTGTCACTCCGATCGTTGGAGAGGTATCTCCGGGCCCTCTCGGTAATGCACATCACTTAAGCCTTGCAAGCATTGCAACTAATGAGTTAGTTACGGGATGATGTATTACGGAACGAGTAAAGAGACTTGCCGGTAACGAGATTGAACTAGGTATTGGATACCGACGATCGAATCTCGGGCAAGTAACATACCGATGACAAAGGGAACAACGTATGTTGTTATGCGGTCTGACCAAAAAAAGATCTTCGTAGAATATGTAGGAACCAATATGGGCATCCAGGTCCCGCTACTGGTTATTGACCGGAGACGTGTCTCGGTCATGTCTACATTGTTCTCGAACCCGTAGGGTCCGCACGCTTAAGGTTACGATGACAGTTATATTATGAGTTTATGCGTTTTGATGTACCGAAGTTTGTTCGGAGTCCCGGATATGATCACGGACATGACGAGGAGTCTCGAAATGGTCGAGACATAAAGATTGATATATTGGAAGCCTATGTTTGGATATCGGAAGTGTTCCGGGTGAAATCGGGATTTTACCGGAATACCGAGAGGTTACCGGAACCCCCCGGGAGGTACATGGGCCTTAATGGGCCTTAGTGGAAGAAGAGGAGAGGTGGCCAGGGCTGGGCCGCGCGCCCCTCCCCCCTAGTCCGAATAGGACAAGGAGAGAGGGGGCCGGCGCCCCCCTCCTTCTCTCTCTCTCCGTTCCCACCTCGCGAATCCTATTCCAACTAGGATTGGGGAGAAGTACTACTCCCGGCGCCCCCTTCCACCATAGTCCTCGATAATATTGTAGCGGTGCTTAGGCGAAGCCCTGCGACAGTAGTACATCAAGATCGTCACCACGCCGTCGTACTGACGGAACTCTTCCCCGACACTTTGCTGGATCGGAGTCCAGGGATCGTCATCGAGCTGAACGTGTGCTAGAACTCGGAGGTGTCGTAGTTTCGGTGCTTGATCGGTCGGACCATGGAGACATACGACTACATCAACCAAACGCTTCCGTTGTCGATCTACAAGGGTACGTAGATCAGACTCTCCCCTCTCGTTGCTATGCATCACCATGATCTTGCGTGTGCGTAGGAAATTTTTTGAAATTACTACTTTCCCCAACAGTGGCATCCGAGCCTAGGTTTTATGTGTTGATGTTATATGCACGAGTAGAACACAAGTGAGTTGTGGGCGATATAAGTCATACTGCTTACCAGCATGTCATACTTTGGTTCGGCGGTATTGTTGGACGAAGCGGCCCGGACCGACATTACACGTACGCTTACACGAGACCGGTTCTCCCGACGTGCTTTGCACATAGGTGGCTTGAGGGTGACAGTTTCTCCAACTTTAGTTGAACCGAGTGTGGCTACGCCCGGTCCTTGCGAAGGTTAAAACAACACCAACTTGACAAACTATCGTTGTGGTTTTGATGTGTAGGTAAGATTGGTTCTTGCTTAAGCCCGTAGCAGCCACGTAAAACTTGCAACAACAAAGTAGAGGACATCTAACTTGTTTTTGCAGGGCATGTTGTGATGTGATATGGTCAAGACATGATGCTAAATTTTATTGTATGAGATGATCATGTTTTGTAACCAAGTTATCGGCAACTGGCAGGAGCCATATGGTTGTCGCTTTATTGTACACAATGCAATCGCGCTGTAATGCTTTACTTTATCACTAAGCGGTAGCGATAGTCGTGGAAGCATAAGATTGGCGAGACGACAACGATGCTACGATGGAGATAAAGGTGTCGCGCCGGTGACGATGGTGATCATGACGGTGCTTCGGAGATGGAGATCACAGGCACAAGATGATGATGGCCATATCATATCACTTATATTGATTGCATGTGATGTTTATCTTTTATGCATCTTATCTTGCTTTAAATTGACGGTAGCATTATAAGATGATCTCTCACTAAATTATCAAGATAAAAGTGTTCTCCCTGAGTATGCACCGTTGCCAAAGTTCGTCGTGCCCAGACACCACGTGATGATCGGGTGTGATAAGCTCTACGTCCATCTACAACGGGTGCAAGCTAGTTTTGCACACGCAGAATACTCAGGTTAAACTTGACGAGCCTAGCATATGCAGATATGGCCTCGAAACACTGAGATCGAAAGATCGAGCGTGAATCATATAGTAGATATGATCAACATAGCGATGTTCACCATTGAAAACTACTCCATTTCACGTGATGATCGGTTATGGTTTAGTTGATTTGGATCACGTGATCACTTAGAGGATTAGAGGGATGTCTATCTAAGTGGGAGTTCTTTAAGTAATTTGATTAATTGAACTTAAATTTATCATGAACTTAGTACCTGATAGTATCTTGCTTATGTATGTTTGATTGTAGATAGATGGCCCGTGCTGTTGTTCCGTTGAATTTTAATGCGTTCGTTGAGAAAGCAAAGTTGAAAGATGATGGTAGCAATTACACGGACTAGGTCCGTAACTTGAGGATTATCCTCATTGCTGCATAGAAGAATTACGTCCTGGAAGCGCCGCTGGGTGCCAGGCCTGCTGCTGGAGAAACACTAGATGTTATGAACGTCTGGCAGAGCAAAGCTAATGACTACTCGATAGTTCAGTGTGCCATGCTTTACGGCTTAGAATCGGGACTTCTACGACGTTTTGAACGTCATGGAGCATATGAGATGTTCCAGGAGTTGAAGTTAATATTTCAAGCAAATGCCCGGATTGAGAGATATGAAGTCTCCAATAAGTTCTATAGCTGCAAGATGGAGGAGAACAGTTCTGTCAGTGAGCATATACTCAAAATGTCTGGGTATAATAATCACTTGATCAGATGGGAGTTAATCTTCCAGATGATTGCGTCATTGACAGAATTCTCCAATCACTACCACCAAGCTACAAGAGCTTCGTGATGAACTATAATATGCAAGGGATGAATAAAACTATTCCCGAGCTCTTCGCAATGCTGAAAGCTGCGGAGGTAGAAATCAAAAAGGAGCATCAAGTGTTGATGGTCAACAAGACCACTAGTTTCAAGAAAAAGGGCAAAGGGAAGAAGAAGGGGAACTTCAAGAAGAACAGCAAGCAAGTTGCTGCTCACGAGAAGAAACCCAAGTCTGGACCTAAGCCTGAAACTGAGTGCTTCTACTGCAAGCAGACTGGTCACTGGAAGCGGAACTGCCCCAAGTATTTGGCGGATAAGAAGGATGGCAAGGTGAACAAAGGTATATGTGATATACATGTTATTGATGTGTACCTTACTAGAGCTCGCAGTAGCACCTGGGTATTTGATACTAGTTCTGTTGCTAATATTTTCAACTCAAAATAGGGACTACGGATTAAGCGAACACTTGCAAAGGACGAGGTGACGATGCGCGTAGGAAATGGTTCCAAAGTCGATGTGATCGCGGTCGGCACGCTACCTCTACATCTACCTTCGGGATTAGTATTAGACCTAAATAATTGTTATTTGGTGCCAGCGTTGAGCATGAACATTATATCTGGATCTTGTTTAATGCGATACGGTTATTCATTTAAATCAGAGAATAATGGTTGTTCTATTTATATGAGTAATATCTTTTATGGTCATGCACCTTTGAAGAGTGGTCTATTTTTGATGAATCTCGATAGTAGTAACACACATATTCATAATGTTGAAGCCAAAAGATGCAGAGTTGATAATGATAGTGCAACTTATTTGTGGCACTGCCGTTTAGGTCATATCGGTATAAAGCGCATGAAGAAACTCCATACTGATGGACTTTTGGAACCACTTGATTATGAATCACTTGGTACTTGCGAACCGTGCCTCATGGGCAAGATGACTAAAACACCGTTCTCCGGTACTATGGAGAGAGCAACAGATTTGTTGGAAATCATACATACAGATGTATGTGGTCCGATGAATATTGAGGCTCATGGCGGATATCGTTATTTTCTCACCTTCACAGATGACTTAAGCAGATATGGGTATATCTACTTAATGAAACATAAGTCTGACACATTTGAAAAGTTCAAAGAATTTCAGAGTGAAGTTGAAAATCATCGTAACAAGAAAATAAAGTTTCTACGATCTGATCGTGGAGGAGAATATTTGAGTTACGAGTTTGGTGTACATTTGAAACAATGCGGAATAGTTTCGCAACTCACGCCACCCGGAACACCACATCGTAATGGTGTGTCCGAACATCGTAATCGTACTTTACTAGATATGGTGCGATCTATGATGTCTCTTACTGATTTACCGCTATCGTTTTGGGGTTATGCTTTAGAGACGGCCGCATTCACGTTAAATAGGGCACCATCAAAATCCGTTGAGACGACGCCTTATGAACTATGGTTTGGTAAGAAACCAAAGTTGTCGTTTCTTAAAGTTTGGGGCTGCGATGCTTATGTGAAAAAACTTCAACCTGATAAGCTCAAACCCAAATCGGAGAAATGTGTCTTCATAGGATACCCAAAGGAGACTGTTGGGTACACCTTCTATCATAGATCCGAAGGCAAGACATTCGTTTCTAAGAATGGATCCTTTCTAGAGAAGGAGTTCTCTTGAAAGAAGTGAGTGGGAGGAAAGTAGAACTTGACGAGGTAACTGTACCTGCTCCCTTATTGGAAAGTAGTACATCACAGAAACCTGTTTCCGCGACACCTACACCAATTAGTGAGGAAGCTAATGATAATGATCATGAAACTTCAGAACAAGATACTACTGAACCTCGTAGATCAACCAAAGTAAGATCCGCGCCAGAGTGGTACGGTAGTCCTGTTCTGGAAATCATGCTACTAGATCATGATGAACCTACGAACTATGAAGAAGCGATGGTGAGCCCAGATTCCGCAAAATGGCTTGAAGCCATGAAATCTGAGATGGGATCCATGTATGAGAACAAAGTATGGACTTTGGTTGACTTGCCCAATGATCGGCAAGCAATTGAGAATAAATGGATCTTCAAGAAGAAGACTGACGCTGACGGTAATATTACTGTCTACAAAGCTCGACTTGTCGCAAAAGGTTTACGACAAGTTCAAGGGGTTGACTACGATGAGACCTTCTCACCCGTAGCGATGCTTAAGTCTCTCCGAATCATGTTAGCAATTGCCGCATTTTATGATTATGAAATTTGGCAGATGGATGTCAAAACTGCATTTCTGAATGGATTTCTGGAAGAAGAGTTGCATATGATGCAACCATAAGGTTTTGTCGATCCAAAGGGAGCTAACAAAGTGTGCAAGCTCCAGCGATCCATTTATGGACTGGTTCAAGCCTCTCAGAGTTGGAATAAATGCTTTGATAGTGTGATCAAAGCATTTGGTTTTATACAGACTTTCGGAGAAGCCTGTATTTACAAGAAAGTGAGTGGGACCTCTGTAGCATTTCTGATATTGTATGTGGATGACATATTACTGATTGGAAATGATATAGAATTTCTAGATACCATAAAGGGATACTTGAATAAGAGTTTTTTAATGAAAGACCTCGGTGAAGCTGCTTACATATTAGGCATAAAGATCTATAGAGATAGATCAAGACGCTTAATTGGACTTTCACAAAGCACATACCTTGACAAGATTTTGAAGAAGTTCAAAATGGATCAAGCAAAGAAAGGGTTCTTGCCTGTATTACAAGGTGTGAAGTTGAGTCAGACTCAATGCCCGACCACTGCAGATGATAGAGAGAAAATGAAAGATGTTCCCTATGCTTCAGCCATAGGCTCTATCATGTATGCAATGCTGTGTACCAGACCTGATGTGTGCCTTGCTATAAGTTTAGCAGGGAGGTACCAAAGTAATCCAGGAGTGGATCACTGGACAGCGGTCAAGAACATCCGGACGATATAGAGAAAAGTACTAAGGATATGTTTCTCGTATATGGAGGTGACAAAGAGCTCATCGTAAACGGTTACGTTGATGCAAGCTTTGACACTGATCCGGACGATTCTAAATCGCAAACCGGATACGTGTTTACATTAAACGGTGGAGCTGTCAGTTGGTGCAGTTCTAAACAAAGCGTCGTGGCGGGATCTATATGTGAAGCGGAGTACATAGCCGCTTCGGAAGCAGCAAATGAAGGAGTCTGGATGAAGGAGTTCATATCTGATCTAGGTGTCATACCTAGTGCATCAGGTCCAATGAAAATCTTTTGTGACAATATTGGTGCAATTGCCTTGGCAAAGGAATCCAGATTTCACAAGAGAACCAAACACATCAAGAGACGCTTCAATTCCATCCGGGATCTAGTCCAGGTGGAAGACATAGAGATTTGCAAGATACATACGGAGTTGAATGTAGCAGACCCGTTGACTAAGCCTCTCCCACGAGCAAAACATGATCAGCACCAAAGCTCCATGGGTGTTAAAATCATTACTGTGTAATCTAGATTATTGACTCTAGTGCAAGTGGAAGACTGAAGGAAACATGCCCTAGAGGCAATAATAAAGTTATTATTTATTTCCTTATATCATGATAAAAGTTTATTATTCATGCTAGAATTGTATTAACCGGAAACATAATACATGTGTGAATACATAGACAAATAGAGTGTCACTAGTATGCCTCTACTTGACTAGCTCGTTAATCAAAGATGGTTATGTTTCCTAACCATGGAGAAAAGAGTTGTCATTTGATTAACGGGATCACATCATTAGTTGAATGATCTGATTGACATGACCCATTCCATTAGCTTAGCATCCGATCGTTTAGTATGTTGCTATTGCTTTCTTCATGACTTATACATGTTCCTATGACTATGAGATTATGTAACTCCCGTATGCCGGAGGAACACTTTGTGTGCTACCAAATGTCACAACGTAACTGGGTGATTATAAAGGTGCTCTACAGGTGTCTCCAAAGGTACATGTTGGGTTGACGTATTTCGAGATTAGGATTTGTCACTCCGATCGTCGGAGAGGTATCTCTGGGCCCTCTCGGTAATGCACATCACTTAAGCCTTGCAAGCATTGCAACTAATGAGTTAGTTGCGGGATGATGTATTACGGAACGAGTAAAGAGACTTGCCGGTAACGAGATTGAACTAGGTATTGGATACCGACGATCGAATCTCGGGCAAGTAACATACCGATGACAAAGGGAACAACGTATGTTGTTATGCGGTCTGACCGATAAAAGATCTTCGTAGAATATGTAGGAACCAATATGGGCATCCAGGTCCCGCTATTGGTTATTGACCGGAGACGTGTCCCAGTCATGTCTACATTGTTCTCGAACCCGTAGGGTCCGCACGCTTAAGGTTACGATGAAAGTTATATTATGAGTTTATGCATTTTGATGTACCGAAGTTTGTTCGGAGTCCCGGATATGATCACGGACATGACGAGGAGTCTCGAAATGGTCGAGACATAAATATTGATATATTGGAAGCCTATGTTTGGATATCGGAAGTGTTCCGGGTGAAATCGGGATTTTACCGGAATACCGGGAGGTTACCGGAACCCCCGGGAGGTACATGGGCCTTAATGGGCCTTAGTGGAAGAAGAAGAGAGGCGGCCAGGGCTGGGCCGCGTGCCCCTCCCCCCTAGTCTGAATAGGACAAGGAGAGAGGGGGCCGGCGCCCCCCTCCTTCTCTCTCTCTCCGTTCCCACCTCGCGAATCCTATTCCAACTAGGATTGGGGAGAAGTACTACTCCCGGAGGGAGTAGGACTCCTCCTGGCGCGCCCTATGATGGCCGGCCGGCCTCCCCCTCTTGAACCTTTATATACGGAGGCAGGGGCACCCCTAGAGACATAAGTTGATCCACGTGATCATATTCTTAGCCGTGTGCGGCGCCCCCTTCCACCATAGTCCTCGATAATATTGTAGCGGTGCTTAGGCGAAGCCCTGCGACAGTAGTACATCAAGATCGTCACCACGTCGTCATGCTGACGGAACTCTTCCCTGACACTTTGCTGGATCGGAGTCCGGGGATCGTCATCGAGCTGAACGTGTGCTAGAACTCGGAGGTGCCGTAGTTTCGGTGCTTGATCGGTCGGGCCGTGGAGACGTACGACTACATCAACCAAACGCTTCCGTTGTCGATCTACAAGGGTGCGTAGATCACACTCTCCCCTCTCGTTGCTATGCATCACCATGATCTTGCGTGTGCGTAGGAAATTTTTTGAAATTACTACGTTCCCCAACACTGTTCATCGGGAGGGGTGTGGCGTACCGCAAAACAGGACTCCACGGGATACTGTTCATCTCCACCGTCGACCCCCTCCAGCCTCCACGAGCTATTTTTCATCCACCGTTGACCTCCTCCAGCCTCCACGGGCTCCTGTTCATCCAGCCTCCACCGCGCGCTACTCCACCGGCTACTATTCAACCACCCCTCCACCGTCTACTGTTCATCCAGCCCTCCACACCACGGGGTCCTGTTCAACCACCCCTCCGCAGGCACCCCTCCACCATCTACTGTTCATCCTGCCCTCCACAGGGTGGTCCTCTGCATCCACCCCTCCACGGGGTCCTGTTCATCCAGCCCCAACCGGCTCGATCGATCGGGGTCCTGTTCATCCAGAGGCAACAGCATGGGGTCCTGATCATCCACCCCCACCGGGAACTGTTCATCCACCCCCCCCCCCCCGCGCAACGCTCACTGTTCATCCAGAGGCAGCATTGATCGGCTTCAGTTAGCAGCGGTAGCCAAGGAATCGCTCGATCGGGTTCAGTTAACAACCATCGATCGATCGCTCGGGTTCAGGAACGCGTAGCCTGCAGTGCAATCACTCGGGTTTAGTTAGAGCCAACGCCTCGCTCGGGTTTAGTTAGAGCCAACGCCTCGCACACACACGCGTACGTGTATGAGAGAAACGCGCATCGCTCGGCCCCCGACCTCCAACCATAACCAGGAACTCCCCGAAATTTTCCTCCCCCTCGCTTCTACCACGGTTTTTTCTCTCATGGACGGCCCAAAGAATGTCATGCAGCTGCATCTCCGGCCCGCCCAGGACGAAAAGCCCATTTTCTGTTATGATTTTTTGTCATAAAAGTAGGAGCCCACCACATCTATCATGATATGGGGTTTTGTCACCATTATCGTCATAGAAGTGTCATATGTATGACAGAAAAAAAATTCATTTGGCCCAAAATGTCACGGATGTGTCTTTTTTTGTAGTGATGGGATATCACGTGATTAACTTGATGTATGTTTTGGTGATCAACTTGCGGGTTCCGCCCATGAACCTATGCATAGGGGTTGGCACACGTTTTCGTCGTGATTCTTCGGTAGAAACTTTGGGGCACTCTTTGAGGTTCTATGTGTTGGTTTGAATAGATGAATTGAGATTGTGTGATGCATATCGTATAATCATGCCCACGGATACTTGAGGTGACATTGGAGTATCTAGGTGACATTAGGGTTTTGGTTGATTTGTGTCTTAAGGTGTTATTCTGGTATGAACTCTAGGGCTGTTTGTGACACTTATAGGAATAGCCCAACGGATTGATGGAAAGAATAACTTTGAGGTGGTTTCGTACCCTACCATAATCTCTTTGTTTGTTCTCCGCTATTAGTAGCTTTGGAGTGACTCTTTGTTGCATGTTGGGGCATAGTTATATGATCCAATTTTGTTATTATTGTTGAGAGAACTTGCACTAGTGAAAGTATGAACCCTAGGCCTTGTTTCCTATCATTGCAATACCGTTTACGCTCACTTTTACCGCTTGTTACCTTGCTGTTTTTATATTTTCAGTTTACAAAAACCTATATCTACCATCCATATTGCACTTGTATCACCATCTCTTCGCCGAACTATTGCACCTATACAATTTACCATTGTATTTGGTGTGTTGGGGACACAAGAGACTCTTTGTTATTTGGTTGTAGGGTTGCTTGAGAGAGACCATCTTCATACTATGTCTCCCACGGATTGATAAACCTTAGGTCATTCACTTGAAGGAAATTTGCTACTGTCCTACAAACCTCTGCACTTGGAGGCCCAACAACGTCTACAAGAAGAAGGTTGTGTAGTAGACATCGGCGGACGGCGACTACTCCGCGTTCAGCGAGTTCTTTTTTAATATATCTGCTATGTATAAGCCGCGAAGATGTCTAATATATGCCAAAGTTTGCCGAAATCTAGACGTGTTTAGCTGAACATCGCGAACGTTTTTTTTTTGAAAAAATTCAGACGCGTCTGGGGGTGGCCCTGGGGCCGGCGTCTGAGGACCAACTCGCTCCCAGGCCATTTTTTTGCGCCGGCTCGCCCCAGGCGGTGATTTTAGGCACCCCCTGGGGGGCCAACGGCTGGAGATGCTCTTAGTGTTACAGAGGATTTGTGGACACGATGCAATTTATCTCAACTCTAGGATCGCTTTTTTTGCGGGTAACTCTAGGATAGTTATACACATAAAACTAAAGAATAATAACCTTCTCAATTCTCACCTTTTTTTAAATGAAACATCCATTTATTTATTAGTAATAATGGTTACATCGTCTACAAGAAAATTTACAATATCACTCATTGGTTCCTCAAACCAATCCCTTGTCTCAGAAAATTTAGCTACTCTAGCAATTTCATGAGCTACTTTATTTGCCTCCCTGTTACAATGTTCAAATCTAACTAACGAAAAATCACAAGCCATAAAATAACAATCATCAAACACAGCCGCCGCCGCTCCCGCTGTATGTCCTCCATTCCTCATTATGTCAATTACTTCCAAATTGTCGGAGTTAACAACAAGTCGGTTGCTTACCGCCTTTTGTGCAAGTAATATGCCAAAACATAGTGCCATGGCTTCCGCTATTAAAACATCTACGCACCAATCCATCTTCCAATTCCCTCCAACAATAAAGCTTCATTTATCATCTCTAAGTACAGCTCCCGCTGTGCCTCTAAGCATGTCTTGATCGAACAAAGCATCGACATTTAACTTCACAAAACCTAGAGGGGGTCTCGTCCATCCCTCTGTTCTCTTCGTTGCCCCAGAGGATTGGGTAATAACATAGTTTGTCGTTATAGCACGTGCTCCCGTCGAAATTTGGTATGCATCTTGGTTCTTCCCCTAATGGACTAGCGAACGCCTTTCCCACCATAAATACCAGGTTGTTATAGCAACCAGTTCGCGAACATTCTGTATGCCCACTGTAGATAGCTCGTGTTCTGGCATAAGAAGTAAAAATTCGAGTACTGCCTCTCCTGCACGATCGACCACACAAGCTTTTTCAATGGCTTCGTGCAATCCCAGCTTCTCCCACACCTCTTTTGCATTTTGACACATAAATAACAAGTGTTTAGTATCTTCAGGGCCGTTCGAACATGATGGGCAGGTGGACGAAACTTTCATATGTCTATTAGCAAGTAACATGACACAGGAGGGTTCCATGTAAGCTACGCCAAATAAAAATCTTCACTTTTGCTGGACAAAATAATTTCCAAATGTTTCTCCAAATAGTATTGACATTTATTCCTCCCATGCCATTAGAATGTTGCAATTTCCTCCCATGTTGCTTTTTCCATTCCTCCAGATAAGCAGAACGAACCGTGAACAGTCCATTCTTTGTAAAACTCCAAGCTATGAAATCCGACATGTTATACGTGGGGAGGGGGATCGCAAGCACCCTCTGGACATCAATTTGCCACAGCGTTTGTCTTACCAAATCTTCATCCCAACAATTGTTGATTGGATCTATAAGATCAGCAACTTTTGTTAGAAGCTGCCCTCTTCTAGGAGTGATAATTTTCCTATTGGCCCCATTCGGGATCCATGCATCTCTCCAAATATCTATATTTTTTCCATTTCCAACTCTCCAAATATAACCATTTTTTAGAGAATCCACTCCCGCCATAATGCTTTGCCAAGTGAACGAAGATCCTTTTTAAGACTCGCATTCATTAAATCTCCATCCGAAAAATATTTGGCTCTCAAAATGGTAGCACATAGAGAATCGGGATTATCAAGCAGGCACCACGCTTGTTTGGCTAACAAGGCCAAATTAAAACAATGTATGTCTCGAAAACCCATTCCTCCTTGGTCTTTTGGTACACACATCTTCCACCATGCCATCCAATGCATTCTCTTCTGATTGTCTTCGTCACCCCACCAAAAATGCGACATCGCGTCAATGATTCCTTTGCATATTTTTTTAGGAATTTTAAAGACGGACATTGCATAAGTTGGGATAGCTTGTACAACCGATTTGATAAGGATTTCCTTTCCTCCTACTGATAGCAGCTTTTCCTTCCAACCACTGATTTTCATAACGATTCGATCTATTAAGAACTGAAAACAATCACTTTTGTCCATACCCACATTTGAAGGCAGACCCAAATATTTGTCACTGAGAGCTTCAGTCATAATGTTTAGAATAGTACATATATGCGCCTTATCTTCCAGTTTAGTGTTGCGACTAAAAAATATACTAGACTCACCTTGCAAAAGTTAGAAAAGATAAGTAGGGGTCCGCTGAAAAAGGCAACAATGTCAACGTGAGAACAGAGTGAGGTGGGGGAAAAGAGGGTAGAATGAAGAGAGAAAATAAAAGAAACATGAACACACACAAAATGCTAAAAACAAACATAGTTCACATATGATTTTTTTACTTGTAGAAATCATATTTTCAAGTTTTGTGAAAATATATATCTGTATGAACTTTTCTGCTCCATCCGATCCATATTAATTAGATACATCTGTTTGAGTGACATATAATTTGGATTGGATTGATTAGTAAGCATAACCATTAAAAAAATAGGAAAAAGTAACCATTTACTATCACCCACAAAAAAAAGTAACCATTTACTACCTATAAAAAATAGCATAGCCATTTACTCCCTCCGTTTTTATTTACTTCGCACATTAGTTTTGGTCAAAGTCAAGCTTTGTAAATTTTGACGAAGTTTATAGTCAAAAATATTAACATGTACAATAACAAATCAATACCATTACATTCATTATTGAACGTACTTTCGCATCATATAGATTTGTTAGGGTAACTATTTATATTCTTTTCTATAAACTTGGTCAAACTTTACGAAGTTTGACTTCAGTCAACTCTAATATGCCGAGTAAATAAAAATGGAGGAATTACTATACCTACAGTAAACAAAATCACAAGATAAGTACAAGTCGTATGATAACTTATTTTGTGATATAATCTTATCGCTGAAAGCCATTTTCCTTATTATACCGATTGCAAACAGATTTTTTGAAAAGTCAATGTCGGTGTCAAAACCGGCGGATCTCAGGTAGGGGGTCCCGAACTGTGTGTCTAAGGCGGATGATAACAGGAGGCGGGGGACACGATATTTACCCAGGTTCGGGCCCTCTCGATGGAGGTAATACCCTACTTCCTGCTTGATTGATCTTGATGATATGAGTATTACAAGAGTTGATCTACCATGAGATCGTAAAGGCTAAACCCTAGAAGCTAGCCTATGATTATGATTGTTGTTGTCCTACAGACTAAACCCTCCGGTTTATATAGACACCGGAGGGGTCTAGGGTTACACAGAGTCGGTTACAAGGGGGGAGATCTACATATCCGAATTGCCAAGCTTGCCTTCCACGCAAAGGAGAGTCCCACCCGGACACGGGACGAAGTCTTCAATCTTGTATCTTCATAGTCCAACAGTCCGGCCAAAGTATATAGTCCGGCTATCCGAGGACCCCCTTATCCAGGACTCCCTCAGTAGCCCCTGAACCAGGCTTCAATGACGATGGGTCCGGTGCGCAGATTGTCTTCGGCATTGCAAGGCGGGTTCCTCCTCCGAATACTCCATAGAAGATTTTGAACACAAGGATTGTGTCCGGCTCTGCAAAACAAATTCCACACACCACCGTAGAGAGTATAATATTCCACAAATCTAATCTGCTAACAACTTTTCATAATGCGACATCCTGCCGTGGTCCGGTCATTACGAACCGTTTTCCCAGCCTGCCACTGCACGTGTTACGAGGCGGTTTTATTGGCACGTCTTGTCGAAGCAAAGATCGTGTTCCCCTTATCACGGGATTCTCATCAATATGGGTGTGGGTAAACCAATCGTGCTTGCTAGTATGACTCCTCGATTTTAGGTAAGTTCCAAAACGGCCACGCGGAGGACGCTTGATATTCACCCTCTTTATAAAGGGGCCGAGGCCTGTCCTTTTCTTCTCGCGCTTGATCCTTCCCTTCCCACCTCGAATTCGAACACCCAAGGCTCGGGCTAAGTGCTTCGGACCTTCAATCATGTCCGGATCCAACCTTCAAGGCCAGTGGATGGCCTCCTCTGTCACAGAGGAGGACATCAAGAAGCTAAGAGAAGCAAGGTATCTGACCGCCGAAATCTCGCACAGGCTGCCTGCTCAAGGGCAGGTCATCCCCACTCCCGGACCCAACGAGAGTGTTGTATTTGTTTCCCACTTCCTTCGAGGGCTAGGCTTTAGTCTTGATCCCTTTGTTAGAGGGCTTATGTTCTATTACGGGCTCGATTTCCATGATCTAGCTCCAGATTCCATCATTCACATCTCGTCGTTTATTGTTGTGTGTGAAGCCTTCCTCCGCATCACCCCACACTTCGTCTTGTGGCTTAAGACCTTCAATGTGATGCCGAAGATGATCAATGGGCGACACGCAGAATGCGGAGGTGCCATAATAAGCAAAGGCGCCGATGCTCCATGGACAAAGGGTTCCTTCCCGGAGATGTCCAACTTATGGCAGCAGGAGTGGTTTTACATCACAGCTCCCCGAAGTACTAAATGGGTAGCTGCCCCCGCCTTCCGTTCGGGCCCCCCGCCATAACTGGCATCATGGGTCAACAAGGGGCTGGACTGGGGGCCAGTTAATGACGTGCCGACATTGCAGAGTCGCATCCGAGATCTCCTTAAGAGAGATGCCTGCCTTGTTAAGGTAATGCAATTCATGCTAGTTCATCGGGTCCTGCCATCCCAACGTCGACCTCTCCGTATGTGGGAGTTCAACCCGGAAGGACCGCGAACTATTCAGCAATTCTTCGGCGTGACGCTCGAAGAGATGTATGGATTGTTCTTCGGATCACGAATAAAGTGTCCGGACACCACCGAAGATGCGGGTCTAAACTGCAATCGTCCAGATACCCACGTAAGTAATTCTGCAGGCGAACATGCTGTCTTTTCATTTGTCACAACATCATTTTGAAAAAATCGCTGTTGGCCAGGACTGGATAAGAAAGGCGCAGATGATCAGGTGTTCGGCCCCCCCTCCCGAAGGCTCACTGGATCCTGTACTAGTCAGGATGCTTGAGCACGCACCTTATCAAGTGCCATCGGGGGAAGATAAAGGGAGAAATAAAGAAGCCGAAAGCGGGCCTCCCGCATTACTCATCCAAACCGGGGGAATTAGTGTCTCCGCAAAGGAGGATAATCGGGGAGAAGAATCTAAAATCCCCTCTCCCCAAGGAAGAAAAAGGACCGCCTCTGAAGACTTGGAAACGAGGGTTTCCAAACGAGGGAAAAAACCTTCGCCAGGGGGCCAGCCCTCAACCGAGCTGTAAGTGAACAAAAGTACTTTGGTAAATATATCCTGCTTCATCTCTGAGAACAATAACCGAGACGTATATCTTGCAGTCTCGCTTGTAGCCCTTCTCAACAGAGTTCGTCTTCGGGGGATCTTCTTCCGGAGATGATGGAGAGCGAAACGCCTCCCCCTGCCTCCCCGCCTCATGGGGCGGACGACCCTGAAGTGTCGTCACAGAGGACTTCTCCTGATTCGCCAAGGCCAGAAGGTAACTCTTCGGCCGCCCGAAGTCCGGAGTATTCGGCTTCTAAGGGGAGCAACAGAAAGAGTCCGGGACTGTCCGGTGCACAACCGGATGCACTGGTGGGTCTTCTGGAGCAAGCGACTATCTCAGAGTAGCATCGTACTTTAATGGGTACGGTGGTTAAGAGGATTTCATGCGCCAAAAGTGGGTTGAATGAAGCTTTTGTGAGCCTGCTAAAAGGCTTTGAGGTATGCAAAGTAATATATTTTTTGATGGTACAGCACACGCTAGGTGTGCTCTGTATAGATAGTAGCCCCTGCGACTCTGGTTGCTGTCCAGAGGCGACAAATAGAGGATCATAGTCCCAGGTAATGATCATGCTGCTTTCGTGTGCAGGTGGTTGAGGGTCCGGTGGCTGGCTGGACTGCACAGTTTGCCGAACTGAGGCGGCAGCTCGATGCGGCAGATGCCGACATCGCGCTTGTGAACAAGCGGCTTGACGAGGCACAGGGTATGTATTTTCAGGTGGTCAATGGATATTAAGAGGAGCATGATGCTAGTATCTATAATATGTTGTGAGTGCAGATGGAGCTGCCGCTGTGGAGACCCTTCGGGCGGAGCTTGCCCAAGCCAAGGAACAAGCCAAGAGAAGTGACGCGGCCGCCCTAAAGGCGGCCGAAGAGTTAAGAGCCGAACAGGCTGCTCATCGCCAGAGCGAAGATAAAATGGCCAAGATGGTTGTTGAGCTGAAAAATGTCGCCGGCCGGTATGAGCTTCTTGAAAAGGAAAGCCAAGCAAAAGCGGCGGACCTGAAGAAAGCCATGGAAGCAGCCAAGGAAACTCGCTCTGAAATCAGAGCGGCGAAGGAGGAGCTCCGCCAAGTCGGAGATATTACGGCTGGGAAGCCCTTTTTGTTGCGGACAAAGTTCGGAGATCCGAAGTATGCCCCTCTGGATCAATTATGGAGTGCTACAGACGCGTACTTGGACTTGGCAACGAGTGCTACTGATGCGACTGAGTTTTTCAAGGATCAGAAAGATCATGAAGTGGAAAAGTTGTTCTGGTCGCAGTTCAGTGCTCCAACGCGTCCGTTGATGTTAAATGAACAAATGGCCGAATGGGCTGAGCTCCATAGGTTATCTGGACTTGCCATGAGGTCTGTCGTGGATCATCTTTGGCCGGAAGGACCAAGGCCGAATAGCTATTTTGGTTTCGTGCAACGATTCCTTGGTGTTGTGCCGCATATCGACGCTGTAAAGAGGTCGGCGTGCATAGAGGGTGCGCGGATGGCTCTTGCCCGTGTTAAGACATACTGGGCAGAGATGGAGGCCACCGCTATTGCAGCCCGGGGTCCGGCTGTAGGCCAGGTCTCGACCGAGCACTATTTTGAAAAGGTCCTAGAAGGCGCTCGTTTAATAGAGGCTCAGTGCTCGAAGAGTATCATGTTCGAGTGACATGTATCCTAATTGTAAAAACAATTCTATTTTGACTATAAAGGTTGTGTTTATACTTTTGCCTGAAAGTATTATGATGCCTCCTGTGCGGCCGTTTATGTATGTATATAACCTGAAAGTTTGCAGTCGTCGGCTTCAGCCCCCACGCATATAATGCGGGGGTGTTCGGAAAAGCGCGTATTCACACTTGATCCAACGTCTTCATCCATTAAGGAGGTGATGGCGCGGCGAACAAGGCAATCGGACTATATAGCTTTAACACTTTCACTTAACCATAGGAGTTTGACGGTGGGGCTACTATATAGCCCCTGGTACTTCCGCATTCATCCGAGTACAGTGCGCGTACGTACATGATCGGGAAACGGTCCTTCGTTAATGCGGAGGAATCACGAAGATTCCACTGAGTCATCGAGTGGTTAACCAGTCTCGCGCTTTATCATGATAGTCAGTTTTCGGCTTTCTCTACTGAGGTGCTCATCCAGATGAACCAGGGCACAATCGCAGCAGTTCTCCCTGTGCCATCATAGCCGATAGAGCGGAACGTAAGGTAGCAAAACATGGGAGCCGGGCAAACCCAACTATTGACCAAAGACATGATTCGGAGCTGATGCATATAAGGCCAAACTCATGACGCGAACACTCCCTAAGGTATTCGGACTTTACAACATATACTGTGCTGAGTAACGCCCTCAATAATGAGCCCTGAATTCCAGGTACGTGCATTAGTCTGACGTGACGAAATGCCAATAACGCCAGCATCCCTCTCGGTTGTGTTGAGTATCCGGAGGGTGTGAAGCAACAAGAGACAGTAAAAAAGGTTTACACAGGGTCTTAATCAAAAAAGAAACCTTTGAGCGGGGCCCTGCTGCACGTCTGCGCCTGTGTCTCCGTTGTGCCATATCCTAGAAGGGTGTAGCACGATTATCATCTGTAAAAGAGAAAAACCCATGTGAAAGTCTTCGTGCGAAAAATTGGTTATTCTTAATGAAGCATTTGTTGGGGAATGTAGTAATTTCAAAAAAATTCCTACGCACACGCAAGATCATGGTGATGCATAGCAACGAGGGGAGAGTATGATCTACGTACCCTTGTAGATCGCAACGGAAGCGTTGACACAACATAGAGGAAGTAGTCGTATGTCTTCTTCCTGATCCGATCGATCCAGGCACCGTTACTCCGGCACCTCCGAGTTCTTAGCACACGTTCAGCTCGATGACGATCCTCGGGCTCCGATCCAGCAAAGCGTCGAGGAAGAGTTCCGTCAGCACGACGGCGTGGTGACGATCTTGATGTACTACCGACGTAGGGCTTCGCCTAAGCGCTGCAACAATATGATCGAGGTGGAATTTGGTGGCAGGGGGCACCGCACACGGCTAAGGAAAGATCTCAATGATCAATTGTGTGTCTAGAGGTGCCCCCTGCCCCCGTATATAAAGGAGCCAAGGGGGAGGGGTGCGCCGGCCAGGGAGAGGGCTCAGGAGGAGTCCTACTCCTACCGGGAGTAGGACTCCCCTCCTCCAATCCTATTCCAACTAGGAGTCCAAGGGGGAAAGAGAGAGAGGGGGGCCGGCCACCTTCTCCTAGTCCTAATAGGACTAGGAGGTGCGCAGCCCTCCTTGGGCTTCCCTTTCTCCTTTCCACTAAGGCCCATGAGGGCCCATATGGCTCCTGGGGGGTTCCGGTAACCTCCGGTAATCCGGTAAAATTCCCGATTTCACCCGGAACATTTCCGATATCCAAATATAGGCTTCCAATATATCAATCTTTATGTCTCGACCATTTCGAGACTCCTCGTCATGTCCGTGATCACATCCAGGACTCCGAACAACCTTCGGTACATCAAAATGCATAAACTCATAATAACTATCATCATAACGTTAAGCGTGCGGACCCTACGGTTCGAGAACAATGTAGACATGACCGCGACACGTCTCCGGTCAATAACCAATAGTGGGACCTGGATGCCCATATTGGCTCCTACATATTCTACGAAGATCTTTATCGGTCAGACCGCATAACAACATATGTTGTTCCCTTTGTCATCGGTATGTTACTTGCCCGAGATTCGATCGTCGGTATCCAATACCTAGTTCAATCTCGTTACCGGCAAGTCTCTTTACTCGTTCCGTAATACATCATCTCGCAACTAACTCATTAGTTGCATTGCTTGCAAGGCTTAAGTGATGTGCATTACCGAGAGGGCCCAGAGATACCTCTCCGACGATCGGAGTGAAAAATCCTAATCTCGAAATACGCCAACCCAACATCTACCATTGGAGACACCTGTAGTACTCCTTTATAATCACCCAATTACGTTGTGACGTTTGGTAGTACCCAAAGTGTTCCTCCAGTAAATAGGAGTTGCATAATCTCATAGTCATAGGAACATGTATAAGTCATGAAGAAAGCAATAGCAACATACTAAACGATCGGGTGCTAAGCTAATAGAATGGGTCATGTCAAATCAGATCATTCAACTAATGATGTGACCTCGTTTAAACAAATAACAACTCTTTGTTCATGGTTAGGAAACATAACCATATTTGATTAACGAGCTAGTCTAGTAGAGGCATACTAGTGACACTCTGTTTGTCTATGTATTCACACATGTATTATGTTTCCGGTTAATACAATTCTAGCATGAATAATAAACATTTATCATGATATAAGGAAATAAATAATAACTTTATTATTGCCTCTAGGGCATATTTCCTTCAGTCTCCCACTTGCACTAGAGTCAATAATCTAGATTACACTGTAATGATCCTAACACCCATGGAGTCTTGGTGCTGATCATGTTTTGCTCGTGGAAGAGGCTTAGTCAATGGGTCTGCAACATTCAGATCCGTGTGTATCTTGCAAATCTCTATGTCTCCCACCTGGACTAGATCCCGGATGGAGTTGAAGCGTCTCTTGATGTGTTTGGTCCTTTTGTGAAATCCGGATTCCTTTGCCAAGGCAATTGCACCAGTATTGTCACAAAAGATTTTCATTAGACCCGATGCACTAGGTATGACACCTAGATCGGATATGAACTCCTTCATCCAGACTCCTTCGTTCGCTGCTTCCGAAGTAGCTATGTACTCCGCTTCACATGTAGATCCCGCTACGACGCTTTGTTTAGAACTGCACCAACTGACAGCTCCACCGTTTAATGTAAACACGTATCCAGTTTGCGATTTACAATCGTCCGGATCAGTGTCAAAGCTTGCATCAACGTAACCTCTTACGGTGAGCTCTTTGTCACCACCATATATGAGAAACATATCCTTAGTCCTTTTCAGGTATTTCAGGATGTTCTTGACCGCTGTCCAGTGATCCACTCCTGGATTACTTTGGTACCTCCCTGCTAAACTTATAGCAAGGCACACATCAGGTCTGGTACACAGCATTGCATACATGATAGAGCCTATGGCTGAAGCATAGGGAACATCTTTCATTTTCTCTCTATCTTCTACAGTGGTCGGGCTTTGAGTCTTACTCAATCTCACACCTTGTAACACAGGCAAGAACCCTTTCTTTGCTTGATCCATTTTGAACTTCTTCAAAATCTTGTCAAGGTATGTGCTTTGTGAAAGTCCAATTAAGCGTCTTGATCTATCTCTATAGATCTTTATGCCTAATATGTAAGCAGCTTCACCGAGGTCTTTCATTGAAAAACTTTTATTCAAGTATCCCTTTATGCTATCCAGAAATTCTATATCATTTCCAATCAGTAATATGTCATCCACATATAATATCAGAAATGCTACAGAGCTCCCACTCACTTTCTTGTAAATACAGGCTTCTCCAAAAGTCTGTATAAAACCAAATGCTTTGATCACACTATCAAAGCGTTTATTCCAGCTCCGAGAGGCTTGCACCAGTCCATAAATGGATTGCTGGAGCTTGCACACTTTGTTAGCTCCCTTTGGATCGACAAAACCTTCCGGTTGCATCATATACAACTCTTCTTCCAGAAATCCATTCAGGAATGTAGTTTTGACATCCATCTGCCAAATTTCATAATCATAAAATGCGGCAATTGCTAACATGATTCGGACAGACTTAAGCATCGCTACGGGTGAGAACGTCTCATCGTAGTCAATCCCTTGAACTTGTCGAAAACCTTTTGCGACAAGTCGAGCTTTGTAGACAGTAATATTACCGTCAGCGTCAGTCTTCTTCTTGAAGATCCATTTATGCTCAATTGCTTGCCGATCATCGGGCAAGTCAACCAAAGTCCATACTTTGTTCTCATACATGGATCCCATCTCAGAGTTCATGGCTTCAAGCCACTTTGCGGAATCTGGGCTCACCATCGCTTCTTCATAGTTCGTAGGTTCATCATGATCTAGTAGCATGACCTCCAGAATAGGATTACCGTACCACTCTGGTGCGGATCTCACTCTGGTTGATCTACGAGGTTCAGTAGTATCTTGATCTAAAGTTTCATGATCATCATCATTAGCTTCCTCACTTATTGGTGTAGGTGTCTCAGAAACAGTTTTCTGTGATGTACTACTTTTCAATAAGGGAGTAGGTATAGTTACCTCGTCAAGTTCTACTTTCCACCCACTCACTTCTTTCGAGAGAAACTCCTTCTCTAGAAAGTTTCCGAACTTAGCAACAAAAGTCTTGCCTTCGGATTTGTGATAGAAGGTGTATCCAATAGTTTCCTTTTGATATCCTATGAAGACACATTTCTCCGATTTGGGTTCGAGCTTATCAGGTTGAAGCTTTTTCACATAAGCATCGCAGCCCCAAACTTTAAGAAACGACAACTTTGGTTTCTTGCCAAACCATAGTTCATAAGGCGTCGTCTCAACGGATTTTGATGGTGCCCTATTTAACGTGAATGCGGCCGTCTCTAGAGCGTATCCCCAAAGCGATAGCGGTAAATCAGTAAGAGTCATCATAGATCGCACCATATCTAGTAAAGTACGATTACGACGTTCGGACACACCATTACGTTGTGGTGTTCCGGGTGGCGTGAGTTGCGAAACTATTCCACAATTTTTCAAATGTACACCAAACTCGTAACTCAAATATTCTCCTCCACGATCAGATCGTCGAAACTTTATTTTCTTGTTACGATGATTTTCAACTTCACTCTGAAATTCTTTGAACTTTTCAAATGTTTCAGACTTGTGTTTCATTAAGTAGATATACCCATATCTGCTTAAGTCATCTGTGAAGGTGAGAAAATAACGATATCCGCCTCGAGCCTCAATATTTATCGGACCACATACATCGGTATGTATGATTTCCAATAAATCTGTTGCTCTCTCCATAGTACCGGAGAACGGTGTTTTAGTCATCTTGCCCATGAGGCATGGTTCGCAAGTACCAAGTGATTCATAATCAAGTGCTTCCAAAAGTCCATTAGTATGGAGTTTCTTCATGCGCTTTACACCGATATGACCTAAACGACAGTGCCACAAATAAGTTGCACTTTCATTATCAACTCTGCATCTTTTGGCTTCAACATTATGAATATGTTTATCACTACTATCGAGATTTATCAAAAATAGACCAATCTTCAAAGGTGCATGACCATAAAAGATATTACTCATATAAATAGAACAACCATTATTCTCTGATTTAAATGAATAACCGTCTCGCAGTAAACAAGATCCAGATATAATGTTCATGCTCAACGCTGGCACCAAATAACAATTATTTAGGTCTAATATTAATCCCGAAGGTAGATGTAGAGGTAGCGTGCCGACCGCGATCACATCGACTTTGGAACCGTTTCCCACGCGCATCGTCACCTCGTCCTTTGCTAGTGTCCGCTTATTCTGTAGTCCCTGTTTCGAGTTGCAAATATTAGCAACAGAACCAGTATCAAATACCCAGGTGCTACTGTGAGCATTAGTAAGGTACACATCAATAACATGTATATCACATATACCTTTGTTCACCTTGCCATCCTTCTTATCCGCCAAATACTTGGGGCAGTTCCGCTTCCAGTGACCAGTCTGCTTGCAGTAGAAGCACTCAGTTTCAGGCTTAGGTCCAGACTTGGGTTTCTTCACTTGAGCAGCAACTTGCTTGCCGTTCTTCTTGAAGTTCCCCTTCTTCTTCCCTTTGCCCCTTTTCTTGAAACTAGTGGTTTTGTTAACCATCAACACTTGATGCTCCTTCTTGATTTCTACCTCCGCAGCTTTCAGCATTGCAAAGAGCTCGGGAATAGTCTTGTTCATCCCTTGCATATTATAGTTCATCACGAAGCTCTTGTAGCTTGGTGGCAGTGATTGGAGAATTCTGTCAATGATGCAATCATCCGGAAGATTAACTCCCAATTGAATCAAGTGATTATTATACCCAGACATATTGAGTATATGCTCACTGACAGAACTGTTCTCCTCCATCTTGCAGCTATAGAACTTATTGGAGACTTCATATCTCTCAATCCGGGCATTTGCTTGAAATATTAACTTCAACTCCTGAAACATCTCATATGCTCCATGACGTTCAAAATGTCGTTGAAGTCCCGGTTCTAAGCCGTAAACCATGGCACACTGAACTATCGAGTAGTCATCAGCTTTGCTCTGCCAGACGTTCATAACTTCTGGTGTTGCTCTAGCAGCAGGCCTAGCACCCAGCGGTGCTTCCAGGACATAATTCTTCTGTGCAGCAATGAGGATAATCCTCAAGTTATGGACCCAGTCCGTGTAATTGCTACCATCATCTTTCAACTTTGCTTTCTCAAGGAACGCATTAAAATTCAACGGAACAACAGCACGAGCCATCTATCTACAAGCAACATAAACAAGCAAGATACTATCAGGTACTAAGTTCATGATAAATTTACGTTCAGTTAATCAAATTTACTTAAGAACTCCCACTTAGATAGACATCCCTCTAATCCTCTAAGTGATCACGTGATCCAAATCAACTAAACCATAACCGATCATCACATGAGATGGAGTAGTTTTCAATGGTGAACATCGTTATGTTGATCATATCTACTATATGATTCACGCTCGACCTTTCGGTCTTTGTGTTCCGAGGCCATATCTGTATATGCTTGGCTCGTCAAGTATAACCTGAGTATTCCGCGTGTGCAACTGTTTTGCACCCGTTGTATTTGAACGTAGAGCCTATCACACCCGATCATCACGTGGTGTCTCAGCACGAAGAACTTTTGCAACGGTGCATACTCAGGGAGAACACTTCTTGATAATTTAGTGAGAGATCATCTTATAATGCTACCGTCAATCAAAGCAAGATAAGATGCATAAAAGGATAAACATCACATGCAATCAATATAAGTGATATGATATGGCCATCATCATCTTGTGCTTGTGATCTCCATCTCCGAAGCACCGTCATGATCACCATCGTCACCGGCACGACACCTTGATCTCCATCGTAGCATCGTTTGTCGTCTCGCCAATCTTATGCTTCCACGACTATCACTACCTCTTAATAATAAAGTAAAGCATTACATCACGATTGCATTGCATACAATAAAGCGACAACTATATGGCTCCTGCCAGTTGCCGATAACTTGGTTACAAAACATGATCATCTCATACAATAAAATTTAGCATCATGCCTTGACCATATCACATCACAACATGCCCTGCAAAAACAAGTTAGACGTCCTCTACTTTGTTGTTGCAAGTTTTACGTGGCTGCTATGGCCTTAAGCAAGAACTCATCTTACCTACGCATCAAAACCACAACGATAGTTTGTCAAATAGACTCTGTTTTAACCTTCTCAAGGACCGGGCGCAGCCACACTCGGTTCAACTAAAGTTGGAGAGACAGTCGCCCGCAAGCCATCTATGTGCAAAGCACGTCGAGGGAACCGGTCTCGCGTAAGCGTACGCGTAAGGTTGGTCCGGGTCGTCTCGTCCAACAATACCGCCGAACCAAAGTATGACATGCTGGTAGGCAGTATGACTTGTATCGCCCACAACTCACTTGTGTTCTACTCGTACAAATAAGATCAAACCATAAAACCTAGGCTCTGATACCACTGTTGGGGAATGTAGTAATTTTAAATATTTTCCTACGCACACACAAGATCATGGTGATGCATAGCAACGAGGGGAGAGTATGATCTACGTACCCTTGTAGATCACAACGGAAGCGTTGACACAACGTAGAGGAAGTAGTCGTACGTCTTCTTCCTGATTCGACCGATCCAAGCACCGTTACTCCGGCACCTCCGAGTTCTTAGCACACGTTCAGCTCGATGACGATCCTCAGGCTCCGATCCAGCAAAGCGTCGAGGAAGAGTTCCGTCAGCACGACGGCGTGGTGACGATCTTGATGCACTACCGACGCAGGGCTTTGCCTAAGCACTGCAACAATATGATCGAGGTGGAATTTGGTGGCAGGGGGCACCGCACACGGCTAAGGAAAGATCTCAATGATCAATTGTGTGTCTAGAGGTGCCCCCTGCCCCCCGTATATAAAGGAGCCAAGGGGGAGGGGTGCGCCGGCCAGGGAGAGGGCTCAAGAGGAGTCCTACTCCTACCGGGAGTAGGACTCCCCTCCTCCAATCCTATTCCAACTAGGAGTCCAAGGGGGAAAGAGAGAGAGGGGGGCCGGCCACCTTTTACTAGTCCTAATAGGACTAGGAGGTGCGCAGCCCTCCTTGGGCTTCCCGTTCTCCTTTCCACTAAGGCCCATGAGGGCCCATATGGCTCCCGGGGGGTTCCGGTAACCTCCCGGTAATCCGGTAAAATTCCCGATTTCACCCGGAACATTTCCGATATCCAAATATAGGCTTCCAATATATCAATCTTTATGTATCGACCATTTCGAGACTCCTCGTCATGTCTGTGATCACATCCGGGACTCCGAACAACCTTCGGTACATCAAAATGCATAAACTCATAATAACTGTCATCGTAACGTTAAGCGTGCGGACCCTACGGTTCAAGAACAATGTAGACATGACCGAGACATGTCTCCGGTCAATAACCAATAGCGGGACCTGGATGCCCATATTGGCTCCTACATATTCTATGAAGATCTTTATCGGTCAGACCGCATAACAACATACGTTGTTCCCTTTGTCATCGGTATGTTACTTGCCCGAGATTCGATCGTCGGTATCCAATACCTAGTTCAATCTCGTTACTGGCAAGTCTCTTTACTCGTTCCGTAATACATCATCCCGCAACTAACTCATTAGTTGCAATGCTTGCAAGGCTTAAGTGATGTGCATTACCGAGAGGGCCCAGAGATACCTCTCCGACGATCGGAGTGACAAATCCTAATCTCGAAATACGTCAACCCAACATGTACCTTTGGAGACACCTGTAGAGCACCTTTATAATCACCCAGTTACGTTGTGACATTTGGTAGCACACAAAGTGTTCCTCCGGCATACGGGAGTTACATAATCTCATAGTCATAGGAACATGTATAAGTCATGAAGAAAGCAATAGCAACATACTAAACGATCGGATGCTAAGCTAATGGAATGGGTCATGTCAATCAGATCATTCAACTAATGATGTGATCCCGTTAATCAAATGACAACTCTTTTGTCCATGGTTAGGAAACATAACCATCTTTGATTAACGAGCTAGTCAAGTAGAGGCATACTAGTGACACTCTATTTGTCTATGTATTCACACATGTATTATGTTTCCGGTTAATACAATTCTAGCATGAATAATAAACATTTATCATGATATAAGGAAATAAATAATAACTTTATTATTGCCTCTCGGGCATATTTCCTTCAGTCTCCCACTTGCACTAGAGTCAATAATCTAGATTACACTGTAATGATCCTAACACCCATGGAGTCTTGGTGCTGATCATGTTTTGCTCGTGGAAGAGGCTTAGTCAATGGGTCTGCAACATTCAGATCCGTGTGTATCTTGCAAATCTCTATGTCTCCCACCTGGACTAGATCCCGGATGGAGTTGAAGCGTCTCTTGATGTGTTTGGTCCTTTTGTGAAATCTGGATTCCTTTGCCAAGGCAATTGCACCAGTATTGTCACAAAAGATTTTCATTGGACCCGATGCACTAGGTATGACACCCAGATCGGATATGAACTCCTTCATCCAGACTCCTTCGTTCGCTGCTTCCGAAGCAGCTATGTACTCCGCTTCACATGTAGATCCCGCTACGACACATTGTTTAGAACTGCACCAACTGACAGCTCCACCGTTTAATGTAAACACGTATCCTGTTTGCGATTTAGAATCGTCCGGATCAGTGTCAAAGCTTGCATCAACGTAACCTCTTACGGTGAGCTCTTTGTCACCACCATATATGAGAAACATATCCTTAGTCCTTTTCAGGTATTTCAGGATGTTCTTGACCGCTGTCCAGTGATCCACTCCTGGATTACTTTGGTACCTCCCTGCTAAACTTATAGCAAGGCACACATCAGGTCTGGTACATAGCATTGCATACATGATAGAGCCTATGGCTGAAGCATAGGGAACATCTTTCATTTTCTCTCTATCTTCTGCAGTGGTCAGGCTTTGAGTCTTACTCAATCTCACACCTTGTAACACAGGCAAGAACCCTTTCTTTGCTTGATCCATTTTGAACTTCTTCAAAATCTTGTCAAGGTATGTGCTTTGTGAAAGTCCAATTAAGCGTCTTGATCTATCTCTATAGATCTTTATGCCTAATATGTAAGCAGCTTCACCGAGGTCTTTCATTGAAAAACTTTTATTCAAGTATCCCTTTATGCTATCCAGAAATTCTATATCATTTCCAATCAGTAATATGTCATCCACATATAATATCAGAAATGCTACAGAGCTCCCACTCACTTTCTTGTAAATATAGGCTTCTCCAAAAGTCTGTATAAAACCAAATGCTTTGATCACACTATCAAAACGTTTATTCCAACTCCGAGAGGCTTGCACTAGTCCATAAATGGATCGCTGGAGCTTGCACACTTCGTTAGCTCCCTTTGGATCGACAAAACCTTCCGGTTGCATCATATACAACTCTTCTTCCAGAAATCCATTCAGGAATGCAGTTTTGACATCCATCTGCCAAATTTCATAATCATAAAATGCGGCAATTGCTAACATGATTCGGACAGACTTAAGCATCGCTACGGGTGAGAACGTCTCATCGTAGTCAATCCCTTGAACTTGTCGAAAACCTTTTGCGACAAGTCGAGCTTTGTAGACAGTAATATTACCGTCAGCGTCAGTCTTCTTCTTGAAGATCCATTTATTCTCAATTGCTTGCCGATCATCGGGCAAGTCAACCAAAGTCCATACTTTGTTCTCATACATGGATCCCATTTCAGAGTTCATGGCTTCAAGCCACTTTGTGGAATCTGGGCTCACCATCGCTTCTTCATAGTTCGTAGGTTCATCATGATCTAGTAGCATGACCTCCAGAACAGGATTACCGTACCACTCTGGTGCGGATCTCACTCTGGTTGATCTACGAGGTTCAGTAGTATCTTGATCTAAAGTTTCATGATCATCATCATTAGCTTCCTCACTTATTGGTGTAGGTGTCTTAGAAACAGTTTTCTGTGATGTACTACTTTTCAATAAGGGAGTAGGTACAGTTACCTCGTCAAGTTCTACTTTCCTCCCACTCACTTCTTTCGAGAGAAACTCCTTCTCTAGAAAGTTTCCGAACTTAGCAACAAAAGTCTTGCCTTCGGATCTATGATAGAAGGTGTATCCAATAGTTTCCTTTGGATATCCTATGAAGACACATTTCTCCGATTTGGGTTCGAGCTTATCAGGTTGAAGCTTTTTCACATAAGCATCGCAGCCCCAAACTTTAAGAAACGACAACTTTGGTTTCTTGCCAAACCATAGTTCATAAGGCATCGTCTCAACGGATTTTGATGGTGCCCTATTTAACGTGAATGCGGCCGTCTCTACAGCGTATCCCCAAAGCGATAGCGGTAAATCAGTAAGAGACATCATAGATCGCACCATATCTAGTAAAGCACGATTACGACGTTCGGACACACCATTACATTGTGGTGTTCCGGGTGGCGTGAGTTGCGAAACTATTCCACAATTTTTCAAATGTACACCAAACTCGTAACTCAAATATTCTCCTCCACGATCAGATCGTAGAAACTTTATTTTCTTGTTACGATGATTTTCAACTTCACTCTGAAATTCTTTGAACTTTTCAAATGTTTCAGACTTGTGTTTCATTAAGTAGATATACCCATATCTGCTTAAGTCATCTGTGAAGGTGAGAAAATAACGGTATCCGCCTCGAGCCTCAATATTTATCGGACCACATACATCGGTATGTATGATTTCCAATAAATCTGTTGCTCTCTCCATAGTACCGGAGAACGGTGTTTTAGTCATCTTGCCCATGAGGCGTGGTTCGCAAGTACCAAGTGATTCATAATCAAGTGGTTCCAAAAGTCCATCAGTATGGAGTTTCTTCATGCGCTTTACACCGATATGACCTAAACGACAGTGCCACAAATAAGTTGCACTTTCATTATCAACTCTGCATCTTTTGGCTTCAACATTATGAATATGTGTATCACTACTATCGAGATTCATCAAAAATAGACCACTCTTCAAAGGTGCATGACCATAAAAGATATTAATCATATAAATAGAACAACCATTATTCTCTGATTTAAATGAATAACCGTCTCGCAGTAAACAAGATCCAGATATAATGTTCATGCTCAACGCTGGCACCAAATAACAATTATTTAGGTCTAATATTAATCCCGAAGGTAGATGTAGAGGTAGCGTGCCGACCGCGATCACATCGACTTTGGAACCGTTTCCCACGTGCATCGTCACCTCGTGCTTTGCTAGTGTCCGCTTATTCTGTAGTCCCTGTTTCGAGTTGCAAATATTAGCAACAGAACCAGTATCAAATACCCAGGTGCTACTGTGAGCATTAGTAAGGTACACATCAATAACATGTATATCACATATACCTTTGTTCACCTTGCCATCCTTCTTATCCGCCAAATACTTGGGGCAGTTCCGCTTCCAGTGACCAGTCTGCTTGCAGTAGAAGCACTCAGTTTCAGGCTTAGGTCCAGACTTGGGTTTCTTCACTTGAGCAGCAACTTGCTTGCCGTTCTTCTTGAAGTTCCCCTTCTTCTTCCCTTTGCCCCTTTTCTTGAAACTAGTGGTTTTGTTAACCATCAACACTTGATGCTCCTTCTTGATTTCTACCTGCGCAGCTTTCAGCATTGCGAAGAGCTCGGGAATAGTCTTGTTCATCCCTTGCATATTATAGTTCATCACGAAGCTCTTGTAGCTTGGTGGCAGTGATTGGAGAATTCTGTCAATGACGCAATCATCCGAAAGATTAACTCCCAATTGAATCAAGTGATTATTATACCCAGACATTTTGAGTATATGCTCACTGACAGAACTGTTCTCCTCCATCTTGCAGCTATAGAACTTATTGGAGACTTCATATCTCTCAATCCGGGCATTTGCTTGAAATATTAACTTCAACTCCCAAAACATCTCATATGCTCCATGACGTTCAAAATGGCGTTGAAGTCCCGGTTCTAAGCCGTAAAGCATGGCACACTAAACTATCGAGTAGTCATCAGCTTTGCTCTGCCAGACGTTCATAACTTCTGGTGTTGCTCTAGCAGCAGGCCTGGCACCCAGCGGTGCTTCCAGGACGTAATTCTTCTGTGCAGCAATGAGGATAATCCTCAAGTTACGGACCCAGTCCGTGTAATTGCTACCATCATCTTTCAACTTTGTTTTCTCAAGGAACGCATTAAAATTCAATGGAACAACCGCACGAGCCATCTATCTACAACTAACATAAACAAGCAAGATACTATTAGGTACTAAGTTCATGATAAATTTAAGTTCAGTTAATCAAATTTACTTAAGAACTCCCACTTAGATAGACATCCCTCTAATCCTCTAAGTGATCACGTGATCCAAATCAACTAAACCATAACCGATCATCACGTGAGATGGAGTAGTTTTCAATGGTGAACATCGTTATGTTGATCATATCTACTATATGATTCACGCTCGACCTTTCGGTCTCCGTGTTCCGAGGCCATATCTGTATATGCTTGGCTCGTCAAGTATAACCTGAGTATTCCGCGTGTGCAACTGTTTTGCACCCGTTGTATTTGAACGTAGAGCCTATCACACCCGATCATCACGTGGTGTCTCAGCACGAAGAACTTTTGCAACGGTGCATACTCAGGGAGAACACTTCTTGATAATTTAGTGAGAGATCATCTTATAATGCTACCGTCAATCAAAGCAAGATAAGATGCATAAAAGGATAAACATCACATGCAATCAATATAAGTGATATGATATGGCCATCATCATCTTGTGCTTGTGATCTCCATCTCCGAAGCACCGTCATGATCACCATCGTCACCGGCGCGACACCTTGATCTCCATCGTAGCATCGTTTGTCGTCTCACCAATCTTATGCTTCCACGACTATCACTACCGCTTAGTAATAAAGTAAAGCATTACATCATGATTGCATTGCATACAATAAAGCGACAACTATATGGCTCCTGCCAGTTGCCGATAACTTGGTTACAAAACATGATCATCTCATACAATAAAATTTAGCATCATGCCTTGACCATATCACATCACAACATGCCCTGCAAAAACAAATTAGACGTCCTCTACTTTTTTGTTGCAAGTTTTACGTGGCTGCTATGGGCTTAAGCAAGAACTCATCTTACCTACGCATCAAAACCACAACGATAGTTTGTCAAATAGACTCCGTTTTAACCTTCTCAAGGACCGGGCGTAGCCACACTCGGTTCAACTAAAGTTGGAGAGACAGTCGCCCGCAAGCCATCTATGTGCAAAACACGTCGAGGGAACCGGTCTCGCGTAAGCGTACGCGTAAGGTTGGTCCGGGTCGTCTCATCCAACAATACCGCCGAACCAAAGTATGACATGCTGGTAGGCAGTATGACTTGTATCGCCCACAACTCACTTGTGTTCTACTCGTGCAAATAACATCAAACCATAAAACCTAGGCTCTGACACCACTTTTGGGGAACGTAGTAATTTCAAAAAAATTCCTACGCACATGCAAGATCATGGTGATGCATAGCAACGAGGGGAGAGTATGATCTGCGTACCCTTGTTGATCGCAACGGAAGCGTTGACACAACATAGAGGAAGTAGTCATACGTCTTCTTCCTGATTCAACCGATCCAAGCACCGTTACTCCGGCACCTCCGAGTTCTTAGCACACGTTCAGCTCGATGACGATCCTCGGGCTCCGATCCAGCAAAGCGTCGAGGAAGAGTTCCGTCAGCACGACGGCGTGGTGACGATCTTGATGCACTACCGACGTAGGGCTTCGCCTAAGCACTGCAACAATATGATCAAGGTGGAATTTGGTGGCAGGGGGCACCGCACACGGCTAAGGAAAGATCTCAATGATCAATTGTGTGTCTAGAGGTGCCCCCTGCCCCCGTATATAAAGGAGCCAAGGGGGAGGGGTGCGCCGGCCAGGGAGAGGGCTCAGGAGGAGTCCTACTCCTACCGGGAGTAGGACTCCCCTCCTCCAATCCTATTCCAACTAGGAGTCCAAGGGGGAAAGAGAGAGAGGGGGGCCGGCCACCTTCTCCTAGTCCTAATAGGACTAGGAGGTGCGCAGCCCTCCTTGGGCTTCCCTTTCTCCTTTCCACTAAGGCCCATGAGGGCCCATATGGCTCCCGGGGGGTTCCGGTAACCTCCCAGTAATCCGGTAAAATTCCGATTTCACCCGGAACATTTCCGATATCCAAATATAGGCTTCCAATATATCAATCTTTATGTCTCGACCATTTCGAGACTCCTCGTCATGTCCGTGATCACATCCGGGACTCCGAACAACCTTCGGTACATCAAAATGCATAAACTCATAATAACTGTCATCGTAACGTTAAGCGTGCGGACCCTACGGTTCGAGAACAATGTAGACATGACCGAGACATGTCTCCGGTCAATAACCAATAGCGGGACCTGGATGCCCGTATTGGCTCCTACATATTCTATGAAGATCTTTATCGGTCAGACCGCATAACAACATACGTTGTTCCCTTTGTCATCGGTATGTTACTTGCCCGAGATTCGATCGTCGGTATCCAATACCTAGTTCAATCTCGTTACCGGCAAGTCTCTTTACTCGTTCCGTAATACATCATCTTGCAACTAACTCATTAGTTGCATTGCTTGCAAGGCTTAAGTGATGTGCATTACCGAGAGGGCCCAGAGATACCTCTCCGACGATCGGAGTGACAAATCCTAATCTCGAAATACGCCAACCCAACATCTACCATTGGAGACACCTATAGTACTCCTTTATAATCACCCAGTTACGTTGTGACGTTTGGTAGTACCCAAAGTGTTCCTCCGGTAAACGGGAGTTGCATAATCTCATAGTCATAGGAACATGTATAAGTCATGAAGAAAGCAATAGCAACATACAAAACGATCGGGTGCTAAGCTAATAGAATGGGTCATGTCAAATCAGATCATTCAACTAATGATGTGACCTCGTTTAATCAAATAACAACTCTTTGTTCATGGTTAGGAAACATAACCATATTTGATTAACGAGCTAGTCTAGTAGAGGCATACTAGTGACACTCTGTTTGTCTATGTATTCACACATGTATTATGTTTCCGGTTAATACAATTCTAGCATGAATAATAAACATTTATCATGATATAAGGAAATAAATAATAACTTTATTATTGCCTCTAGGGCATATTTCCTTCAGCATTAATGTAATCTAAATAGGGTCAAGCCGAACTGTGGTCCTTTTTACATGAGGGAAGCCCCTAATACCACCTATGGGGGTATATCCATCGACCCAATCTCAGTTTTATCTAAGTTGTTACAGCTAGTGGTGCACCGGACTCGTCTATCGGTGTCCGTGGTCTTGACGACCGATCATTTATTTTGGTTGGAGAGGTCGTTCAGCGTTCGGCTGCTAGAGCCGTCACACATTCCTCCACAAGTAAGGAACGCTCTGTGTTTCCGCTAACTATGATGATGCCACGTGGACTGGGCATCTTAAGCTTAAAATAAGCGTAATGCGGTACTGCATTAAAACGAGCGAAGGCCGTTCTTCCGAGTAGTGCGTGATAGCCGCTTCGGAATGGAGCGATGTCGAAGGTTAATTCTTTGCTTCGGAAGTTGTCGGGAGAACCGAATACAACGTCCACATATAATTCTTCGCTTCAGCTCCTTTAAAGTTAGTATTGCTTTGGCTGATTCTTGTCAGGTCTATCCCCATTTTGCGGACGGTGTCCTGATATATCAGATTAAGACTACTGCCACCGTCCATAAGGACTCGTGTGAGATGGTATCCGTCGATTATTGGGTCTAGCACCAAGGCAGCCGATCCTCGGCGCCGGATACTAGTCGGGTGATCCCTGTGATCAAATGTGATCGGGCAGGCCGACCAAGGGTTGTACTCGAGGGTGACGGGTTCCACGGCATATACCTCTCGGAGTGCGCATTTGCGCCTCCACTTCGGTATGTGAGTTGCGTAAATCATGTTCACTGTTTTGACCTCTGGTGGGAATTTTTCTGTCCCCCAGTGTTTGGCTGGCGAGGCTCATCCTCGTCTTCACTTGGTGTATCCCTCCCCTTGTGTTCGGCGTTTAGCTTGCCGGCCTGCTTGAAGACCCAGCATTCTCTATTGGTGTGATTTGCAGATTTGTCGGAGGTGCCATGAATCTGACATAATCTGTCTAGGATCTCGTTTAGGCTGGACGGTCCATCTCTGCTGCCTTTAAATGGCTTCTTCCGTTGACTGGGCTGAGAGCCCCTGAATCCGGTGTTTACCGCCATATTATCTGGGTTGTCTTCATTGTTTCAACGCTTGATTTTATTGTGTCGCGGTTTCCCATTACCATCCCTGACTTTGGATGTGCCTGGGTCGCTGGTGCCGCTACGGGCTAGCCAACTGTCTTTGCACGCGCAAAAGCGGGTCATAAGGCTTGTTAGGGCTACCATTGTCCTCGGCTTTTCCTGGCCGAGGTGTCTGGCGAGCCATTCGTCTCGGACACATTGTTTGAAAGCCGCTAAGGCTTCGGCATCCGGGCAGTCGACGATTTGATTCTTCTTAGTGAGAAATATGTTCCAAAGCTTTCGAGGTGACTCTCCGGGCTGTTGAATTATATGATTTAAATCGTCTGCATCTGGAGGTCGGACATAGGTCCCTTGAAAATTAGCCCTAAAAGCATCCTCAAGCTCTTCCCAACTTCCAATTGAATTTTCGGGGAGGCTTTTCAGCCAGTGCCGAGCTGGTCCTTTCAACTTGAGGGGCAGGTATTTGATGGCGTGGAGATCATCTCCGTGAGCCATGTGGATGTGAAGGATGAAGTCCTCAATCCAGACCCCAGGGTCTGTCATTCCGTCGTATGCCTCTATATTCACGAGTTTGAATCCCTCTAGGAATTCGTGATCCAGCACCTCATTGGTTAAGCATAGTGGGTGCGCGGCACCCCTGTATTTAGATGTGTCATGGCATTCTGACGGTTGTAGTGTTCGGTTTTGATTCCGATCTGTTATTCGGTCAGTATAGTTGTTTGGCCGGCCATGATTCTGTGCCGGAGCGCGCTTCCTAGATCCGTAGATGGACCTGGTCATACCGGTTTGTTGGTGCAAGTCCTCACGTGAATCGTGTGCTGACTTATGTGCGACATTGTTAGCCGCCCTGTCGCGGCCACGGGGTGGTCGATCCGGTTGGTCGGTCGTTTTATTTTTTGGCTGTATGGGCTCTAAGGCCTCGTCGTCGAATTCAGGTAGCAGCTTGCGCTTTGGATAGCTCTTTGTGTGGCAACTGCCACTGTATTTTTCTTCAGTGTCGAGCACTTTGTTCCATCTACTGATGAGTGTATTTTTCACGGCCTGAAGCCTTTGCTTCTGCTTCTTCAGACTCCTCGCGGTGGCAATAAGCCTTCTGTGGAGGTTCTCTTGTTCCAAGTGCCTTTCCGGGATGATATGTGCATCGTCGTCCGGACTGTTCTCATCTCCGGAGACAGGTTGATGAGCTTTACCCTCGGGGTCGCCGTGATCGGACAGCGGCTCCGTACTATGTTCGTCGTCCGCTGCCTCATCCTGCTCCGTCGCTGGGTCCATGTGGTCGTCGTTTCCTTTGGAGTCGACCGGGGTATTATTCTTTCTTGCGCTGTTATCGCTGTTTTTGTTGAGGCGGGTTTTGGAGCGGCTCCTACGTCGTCGCTTTGGTTGCTTCTCGAGGGGAGTATCCTTCACCTGCATCCACTACTAGGGAAAAGCCTAGCAGCAGCGAGGGTTTTGGGCCTCTCAGTAGCGCGGGCACCGGCGCTACTAATAAGGCGCTACAGCTAATGTATAGTAGTAGCGCCGGTTGTCCCACGCTACTGCTATACATGAATAGCTGTAGCGCTCTTTGGGAAAGGGCGCTACTGATATTATCTGCAGCGATGTTTGCTGGGACGCGCTACTGATAATGCGGCGCTACTGCTAAATTTCCCCCCTCGCTACTACTAGTTTATTTATTAGTTTTTTTCCTGCATATTTGTTTTGTATTTGTTTTGTGTTTGAATAGGCTTTATATAATAATCTTTAGCATATCATACACATACAAATGTAATCATAGCATATACATACAATTAGTCTCATCAAATCATGTCATCATCATAATCATCATCCAACACAAAGTGGTCTCTCATCATCATCTCGAAAATAGCGATACAAGTCTCGAATGATATGCAAATACATCATCATCCATCTAAACAATGATATACGTGAGAAGAGCTATCACTTTGAGAACATGAGTTGCCGGGTCCTCAACTGGATCTTTATAATCATTCTCATTCCGGCCCGGGAACAAGAATATCTGGTGAAACTTCTTTAGGAGGGAGCTCCTCATATTTTCTATCTTCTGTAGTTTCACTAGTAGAAAAGGGGGCAATGGTCCAGGCCGGGTCAGCCCATTAGTCCCGGTTCAGTCCAGAACCGGGACCAATGGGGGCATTGGACCCGGTTCGTGAGCCTAGGGGGGCGGCCGGGCCACGTGGGCCATTGGTCCCGGTTCGTCTGGACCTTTTGGTCCCGGTTTGTGGGACGAACCGGGACCAATGGGCCTGGCTCCTGGCCCACCACCATAGGTCCCGATTGGAGGCATGAACCGGGACTAAATGGTTGGTCCTCGTTGCGATTCATAGTTTAGTCCCACCTCGCCAACTGAAGGGCGCCCACACTGGTTTATAAGCCCGTCCCTCTCTGCCTTGTTGAGCTCCTCTCAAAATGAAAATAGATGCCCCTATACAGGAAATTTGACCTAAATTCATAAAAAAATTCTCTGAAATTCATAGAAATTGATTATGAATTTAGGTTGAATTTTCTCTATAGGCGCATCTATGTTCATTTTTTTAGTAAAGTTAATCACAAACTTGAGATTCACACAAATTTCAAAGAATTCAAATTTTAACTATTCTAATTTGAAAACTAATGGCACTAACAGAAAGTTTATAATTTTCGGTATCTCTGTGGAGAAAGATTGTACATAGTAAATATAATACACAAAGTGTTTTCAAATTTGAAAACTAATGGCATTAACAAAAACTTTATAATTTGAGATCTGTTAGAGATAGGTATAAAAGATAAGTAAACGTGTAAATTAAGGTAAAGATAAATAAATTGCCTCCGGGGGAGCTCTGGCCCCAGGCCAAACTCTCCGGCTGGGCGGCTTTACTATGATCGCTCGTTCGGCCGTTGAGCCGACGATGACCTCTCGGGCCATCGAAAACCCCCTTCGCATCAACTCCGAGCACTCCAAGCAGATGGATTCGGCAGAGTTTTCGTCTTTGAACTAACTCCTAGATCGCATCGCCGCTTTGGGCCAGATTCCTCCTTATCAAGGACAAGATAAAAGATTGCCATGACGAAGACGCAATATCAGCATTCTGCAACAATTGCGCGGACAAGATAAAAGATTGCCACTAACAGAAAGTTTTATAATTTTTGGTATCTATGTGGAGAAAGATTGTAGATAGTAAATATAATACACAAAGTGTTTTCAAATTTGAAAAGTAATGGCATTAACAAAAAGTTTATGATTTTTCTAAAACTAAAAGCATAAAGAATTAAAAAATAAAGCAAAAAACAAAAGAAAATAAATAATACAGAAAACAAAACAAAAAATCTGGAAAAAAATATATTTATATTAACAATAAGTATTTTGTTACAAATAGAAACAAAATAAAATAAATAAAGCAACAAAGAAAACAAAAAAAGTGTTTTTTCAAATTTGAAAAGTAATGGCATTAACAAAGAGTTTATAATTTTTCTAAAACTAAAAGCATAAAGAATTAAAAAATAAAGCAAAAAACAAAAGAAAATAAATAATGCAGAAAATAAAACAAAAAATCTGGAAAAAAATACTTATATTAACAATAAGTATTTTGTTATAAGTAGAAACAAAATAAAATAAATAAAGCAACAAAGAAAACAAAAAAAAGTGTTTTTCCAAATTTGAAAAGTAATGGCATTAACAAAAAGTTTATAATTTTTCTAAAACTAAAAGCATAAAGAATTAAAAAATAAAGCAAAAAACAAAAGAAAATAAATAATGCAGAAAACAAGTATTTTGTTGTAAGTAGAAACAAAATAAAATAAATAAAGCAACAAAGAAAAAAAAAGGTGCCACCTACTTGGCCCCCACGGCCTGAATACGACTAGAAACCGTACCATGGGCCAGGATTCAGGCCCGCAGGAGACCTAGTAGGCCCACAGGCACAACGCACAGGGTTAGGCCCGGAAGCCTGCATTTGAGAGGAGCTCGAGAGGGAAGGCGCAGCAGCGCTTATAAACCACTCTCGAGCTCCCTCAGCTAGCGAGGTGGGACTAAAGATTTGGCGCGGGGCAGCACAAGGCCTTTGGTCCCGGTTGGTACCACCAACCGGGACTAAAGGGTGCTCTGGTATCGGTTCGTGGCACCAACCGGGACCAATGCCCCCCTTTAGTCCCGGCTGGTGGCACCAACCAGGACCAAAGGCCGCCGCTTCCCGCCATTTGGGCTGCCGAAAAGTGGCCTTTGGTCTCGGTTGGTGGCACCAACCGGGACTAAAGGTCTCATTCGTCCCGGTTTCTGTCACGAACCGGAACCAATATTTCGTCTATATAAGTAGCACTTGTGAAATTTTTCATTCAGTTCGTCTTCCCCGCCCGACGACGCCGCCAGGCTGCCCCTCGATCTGCGCCTCGCCGTCGCCCCTGCCTCCAACGCCGTCCCGCGCGGCCCAGACACCGTCGCCGCCCCGTGCTCCCCTGCCTCCTCGCCGCCCGACGCCGTGCCCCTCATCGTCGCCGTCGCCGCCCCCTGCCTCCTCTTCGCCCGTCGCCGCGCCCCTCACCGTCGCCGTCTCCGCGCCTCTCACCGTCGCCGTCGCCGCGCCCCTCACCGTCGCCCCCGTGTCCTGCCTCCTCGTCGATCGCCGCCCCATTGCGTAATTTCCTAATTTAGATGTGTAGTTAATTTAGATGCGTAATTTAGGATGTATAGTTAATTGAGTTGTTGTAGTTAATTTAGATGCGTAGTTTAGATGTATAGTTAATTGAGTTGTTGTAGTTAATTTAGATGTATAGTTTAGATGCAAAAGTTAGAATTTTTTTCTGTTCATACATTTTTTTCTGTTCATATTATTGTTGCATATGCAAAAGTTTGTGTGTTCATATATATGCAAAGAATATGTCAATTTTTTCATAGAATTTTTATGAATTTTTTTTGTTGTAATTTTGTTCTTAGAATTTTTATTTTGTTCATAGATTCTTTATGATTTTTTCTGTTGTAATTTTGTTCATAGATTTTTTATGATTTTTTTCTGTTGTAATTTTGTTCATAGATTTTTTATGATTTTTTTCTTTTGTAATTTTGTTCATAGAATTTTTATGATTTTTTTTTCATAGAATTTTCTTTGTCAATTTACGTATATGTTCATATTGTGTAGGAATCTAAAAATTATGTATGATCAAAGTCATTTATGTATATGTTCATATTTAGAAGAAAAAGAAGGAGAGAAAAAAGGAAAATAAGAAGAGGAAGAAGGAGAAGAAGAAGAAGAATAAGAAGAAGAGGAGAGGAATAAGAGGAGAAATAAATAAGAAGATGAAAAAGAAGAAGAAAAAAAGAGGAGAAGAAGAAGGAATAGAGGAGAAGAAGAAGAATTCTTCTTCTTCTCCTCTATTATTCCTTCTTCTTCTCCTCTTTTTTTATTTTTTTTCTTCGATCTCCTCCTCTATTCCTTTCTTCTTCTCCTCTTTTTTTCTTCTTCTTCCTCTTCTTATTTTTGTTATCGGGTATGTCGTTGTCGATATACCCCCCTCCCCGATAACTTTTAATAAGTACTACTTAGAAAGTGTTTAATGGAATTAGTTAAAACTAGGTAAACTTGTTTATTTTTAGTAAGTACTACTTTATTCTATTTATAGTAAGTGCTTAGTAGTTGAACTAGTTGATTTAATAAAACTGGTTTATTTTACTATAGAAGTAGTTTATTTTTAGCAAGAAAATTAATAGAACTAGTTTATTTTTTTAGTTAAAGCAATTATTCCCGCATCGACGTGGACGATGCATATCCCGCATCCTCGTCGTCGAGTCGGCGGAGGACGACACCTGCTTGACCAGATGGGCCATGTCTGGGAGTGGGCTCCGCCGGGGTGGTCCTGGGAGGCGCTACCTTCCGGGGGGCGTAGCTTGGTGAGACGCTATGTCTTGGAGAGGATGGATTTTGAAGACCATGAAAATTTTGAAACGAAGAAAATTCACCTAAGGACCCATCATGATGTGGATTTTTGATGTAAAGTTGTATAATGCTGAGAGCGTAACCCATTTTGGTTGCAAAAATTGGGAAGCATTTTGCAAATTGTATGGTTTTGATGAGGGTATGCTTGTCACCATGGATCTTGGTGATCCTGAAATCGAGCAAGACAATATGGACATTTGGGTCCTTGTTGATACACCTCCAGTTCTACCGCTATGTGAGTTTCTCAAACATAGTTAATTATTAACTAATTTATATTGTTCATTTCAAAATAGTTGACAGCTTATTTCCATTGACAGCTTATTTTGAAGTATCAAAGAATGTGCAGAAGATGGTAGATAGAACTTACTACACCGATGGCTCTGAGTTAACTTACAAGGAGAAAAATCATCTGGTTGGATTTTGTAATGATATTAAGAGTTACAATATCTACAATCAAACTCCTCAACATTATGGTCAATACGTGCCACTAGTGCACGTGTTGAACTACGGTAACTACTATGGAGATACCCTGGTAAGATTTTTTACTATTACGACATACGTGCATCTTTTGCATACTTCTATATAAAACTAGTACTTCATTGCTAACTATGAAGTTATTACTATGTTTTTCAACAGATAATCCCAGAGGATTGTGTGCCTCATCTGATGTATGAGCATGGTCGCCTTGATGTTATGAACATATATCCAGGTCATCCTACGAATCTCAACTGTCCATACCGGATTTCTAAAAGAAGTGGAGACATGCAAATCATAGAATGGAAAAACAGTTCTTGGACGCAAAAGGAAGCGCGGCGCAAGAATTGGAGACAGGATGATCTCCATTCTCCATAATGGAGAGTCAAGGTCTATACTGTTTTATGCTATTTTACCTTAAAGATGGTATTTAGGTCCTACCAAATACTGATGATCATGTGCTAAGAACAATTAAGTAGGGTTGGGTTCGATGACTATGAGGATGATGATCGTATGACTTGTTATTAATAACGAGTAGAAGTTCTATCATGATGATTAGTAGGACTTATTATTATGATGATGCATGATGTGAGCATGAAGAGTTATTATATATATATCAGTGGGTGAAATGAACATGGATTGGATTGAAGTGAAGGCAACATGCATGTGGTGCATGTCGAAAGTAGTACTAATCCAAACTTGATCAAGTTAGGATTAATTACTATTACTTTCGACATGCACCACATATCTTGCCTTCTCTTCAATCTAAGCCATGTTTAGGCATAGCATAGCGTTGGTATAAATCAAACACGGAGATATTGTTGGGGAACGTAGCAGAAAACAAAAAATTTCCTACGGTTTCACCAAGATCCATCTATGAGTTCATCTAGCAATGAGTGATTGGATGCATCTACGTACCTTGTAGATCGCGAGCGGAAGAATTCAAAGAACGGGGATGAGGGAGTCGTACTCGACGTGATCCGAATCACCGGAGATCTAGCGCCGAACGGACGGCACCTCCGCGTTCAACACACGTACGGTCAGCGTAACGTCTCCTCCTTCTTGATCCAGCAAGGGGGAAGGAGAGGTTGAGGAAGATGGCTCCAGGAGTAGCATGACGGCGTGGTGGTGATGGAGCTGCAGTACTCCGGCAGGGCTTCGCCAAGCTCTATGGAGGAGGAGGAGGTGTTGGGGAGGGAGAGGGAGGCGCCAGGGGCATGGGTGCGGCTGCCCTCCCTCCCCCTCTATATATAGGGAGCCTACGGGGGCACCGGCCCTACGAGATGCAATCTCCTAGGGGGGCGGCGGCCAAGGGGTGGGGGGCTTGCCCCCAAGCAAGGGGGCGCCCCCCCTTTAGGGTTTCCCGTACCCTAGGCGCATGGGCCCTAGGGGGAAGTGGCGCCCCAGCCCACTTTGGGCTGAATCCCTTCCCAATTCAGCCCATGGGGCCCTCCGGGATAGGTGACCCCACCCGGTGGACCCCCGGGACCCTTCCGGTGGTCCCGATACAATACTGATGACCCCGAAACTTGTCCCGATGGCCGAAATAGCACTTCCTATATATAATCCTTTATCTTCGGACCATTCCGAAACTCCTCGTGACGTCCGGGATCTCATACGGGACTCCGAAAAACATTTGGGTTACTGCATATACATATCCCTACAACCCTAGCGTCACCGAACCTTAAGTGTGTAGACCCTACGGGTTCGGGAGACATGTAGACATGACCGAGATTGCTCTCCGATCAATAACCAACAGCGGGATCTGGATACCCATGTTGGCTCCCACATGCTCCTCGATGATCTCATCGGATGAACCACGATGTCGAGGATTCAAGCAACCCCGTATACAATTCCCTTTGTCAATCGGTATGTTACTTGCCCGAGATTCGATCGTCGGTATCCCAATACCTCGTTCAATCTCGTTACCGGCAAGTCACTTTACTCGTACTGTAATGCATGATCCCGTGACCAGACACTTGGTCACTTTGAGCTCATAATGATGATGCATTACCGAGTGGGCCCAGTGATACCTCTCCGTCATACGGAGTAACAAATCCCAGTCTTGATCCGTGTCAACCCAACAGACACTTTCGGAGATACCCGCAGTATACCTTTATAGTCACCCAGTTACGTTGTGACGTTTGGTATACCCAAAGCACTCCTACGGTATCTGGGAGTTACATGATCTCATGGTCTAAGGAAAAGATACTTGACATTGGAAAACTCTAGCAAACGAACTATACGATCTTGTGCTATGTTTAGGATTGGGTCTTGTCCATCACATCATTCTCCTAATGATGTGATCTCGTTATCAATGACATCCAATGTCCATAGTCAGGAAACCATGACTATCTGTTGATCAACGAGCTAGTCAACTAGAGGCTTACCAGGGACATGTTGGTGTCTATTTATTCACACATGTATTACGATTTCCGGATAACACAATTATAGCATGAATAAAAGACAATTATCATGAACAAGGAAATATAATAATAATGCTTTTATTATTGCCTCTAGGGCATATTTCCAACAGTCTCCCACTTGCACTAGAGTCAATAATCTAGTTACATTGTGATGAATCGAACACCCATGGAATTTTGGTGTTGATCATGTTTTGCTCTAGGGAGAGGTTTAGTCAACGGATCTGCTACATTTAGGTCCGTATGTACTTTACAAATATATATGTCTCCATCTTGAACATTTTCACGAATGGAGTTGAAACGACGCTTGATGTGCCTGCTCTTCTTGTGAAACCTGGGCTCCTTGGCAAGTGCAATAGCTCCAGTGTTGTCACAAAAGAGATTGATCGGCCCCGACGCATTGGGTATGACTCCTAGGTCGGTGATGAACTCCTTCACCCAAATTGCTTCATGCGCTGCCTCCAAGGCTGCCATGTACTCCGCTTCACATGTAGATCCCGCCACGACGCTCTGCTTGCAACTGCACCAGCTTATTGCCCCACCATTCAAAATATACACGTATCCGGTTTGTGACTTAGAGTCATCCAGATCTGTGTCGAAGCTAGCATCGACGTAACCCTTTACGACGAGCTCTTCGTCACCTCCATAAACGAGAAACATTTCCTTAGTCCTTTTTAGGTACTTCAGGATATTCTTGACCGCTGTCCAGTGTTCCTTGCCGGGATTACTTTGGTACCTACCTACCAAACTTACGGCAAGGTTTACATCAGGTCTGGTACACAGCATGGCATACATAATAGAACCTATGGCTGAGGCATAGGGGATGACACTCATCTCTTCTATATCTTCTGCCGTGGTCGGACATTGAGCTGAGCTCAATTTCACACCTTGTAACACAGGCAAGAACCCCTTCTTAGACTGATCCATATTGAACTTCTTCAATATCTTATCAAGGTATGTGCTTTGTGAAAGACCTATGAGGCGTCTTGATCTATCTCTATAGATCTTGATGCCTAATATATAAGCAGCTTCTCCAAGGTCCTTCATTGAAAAACTCTTATTCAAGTAGGCCTTAATGTTGTCCAAGAGTTCTATATCATTTCCCATCAAAAGTATGTCATCTACATATAATATGAGAAATGCTACAGAGCTCCCACTCACTTTCTTGTAAACGCAGGCTTCTCCATAAGTCTGCGTAAACCCAAATGTTTGATCATCTCATCAAAGCGAATGTTGCAACTCCGAGATGCTTGCACCAGCCCATAAATCGAGCGTTGGAGCTTGCACACCTTGTTAGCATTCTGAGGATCGACAAAACCTTCCGGCTGCATCATATACAATTCTTCCTTAAGGAAACCATTAAGAATGCCATTTTGACGTCCAGTTGCCATATCTCATAATCATAGAATGCGGCAATTGCTAACATGATTCGGACGGACTTTAGCTTCGCTACCGGTGAGAAAGTCTCATCGTAGTCAACCCCTTGAACTTGTCGATAACCCTTAGTGACAAGCCGAGCTTTATAGATGGTCACATTACCATCCGCGTCTGTCTTCTTCTTAAAGATCCATTTATTTTCTATGGCTCGCCGCTCAACGGGCAAGTCAGTCAAAGTCCATACTTCGTTTTCATACATGGATCCTATCTCGGATTTCATGGCTTCTAGCCATTTGTCGGAATCCGGGCCCGCCATCGCTTCTTCATAGTTCAAAGGTTCACCGTTGTCTAACAACATGATTTCCAAGACAGGGTTGCCGTACCACTCTGGTGCAGAACGTGTCCTTGTGGACCTACGAAGTTCAGTAGCAACTTGATCTGAAGTTTCATGATCATCATCATTAACTTCCTCTCTAGTCGGTGCAGGTACCTCAGGAACATTTTCTTGAGTTGCGCCATTTTCCGGTTCAAGAGATAATACTTCATCAAGTTCTACTTTCCTCCCACTTACTTCTTTCAAGAGAAACTCTTTCTCTAGAAAGGATCCATTCTTGGCAACAAAGATCTTGCCTTCAGATGTGAGGTAGAAGGTATACCCAATAGTTTCTTTAGGGTATACTATGAAGACGCATTTTTCCGACTTGGGTTCGAGCTTTTCAGGTTGAAGTTTCTTGACATAAGCATCGCATCCCCAAACTTTTAGAAACGACATCTTAGGTTTCTTCCCAAACCATAATTCATATGGTGTCGTCTCAACGGATTTCGACGGAGCCCTATTTAAAGTGAATGCGGCAGTCTCTAAAGCATAGCCCCAAAAAGATAGCGGTAAATCGGTAAGAGACATCATAGATCGCACCATATCTAATAGAGTGTGATTATGACATTCGGACACACCATTACGCTGAGGTGTTCCAGGCGGCGTGAGTTGTGAAACTATTCCACATTTTCTTAAGTGTGTGCCAAATTCGTGACCCAAGTATTCTCCTCCACGATCTGATCGCAGGAACTTGATTTTCCTGTCACGTTGATTTTCAACCTCACTCTGAAATTCCTTGAACTTTTCAAAGGTCTCAGACTTGTGTTTCATTAAATAGATATACCCATACCTACTCAAGTCATCAGTGAGGGTGAGAACATAACGATAGCCACCGCGAGCCTCAACACTCATTGGACCGCACACATCAGTATGTATGATTTCCAATAAGTTGGTTGCTCGCTCCATTGTTCCTGAGAACGGAGTCTTGGTCATTTTACCCATGAGGCATGGTTCGCACATGTCAAATGATTCATAATCAAGAGACTCTAAAAGTCCATCTGCATGGAGCTTCTTCAGGCGTTTGACACCTATGTGACTAAGGCGGCAGTGCCACAAGTATGTGGGACTATCATTATCAACCTTACATCTTTTGGTACTCACACTATGAATATGTGTAGCATTACGCTCGAGATTCATTAAGAATAAACCATTCACCATCGGAGCATGACCATAAAACATATCTCTCATATAAATAGAACAACCATTATTCTCGGATTTAAATGAGTAGCCATCTCGTATTAAACGAGATCCTGATACAATGTTCATGCTCAAACTTGGTACTAAATAACAATTATTGAGGTTCAAAACTAATCTCGTAGGTAAATGTAGAGGTAGCGTGCCGACGGAGATCACATCGACCTTGGAACCATTCCCGACGCGCATCGTCACCTCGTCCTTCGCTAGTCTCCGTTTATTCCGCAGCTCCTGCTTTGAGTTACAAATGTGAGCAACTGCACCGGTATCAAATACCCAAGAGCTACTACGAGCACTGGTAAGGTACACATCAATTACATGTATATCACATATACCTTTCGTGATGCCGGCCTTCTTGTCCGCTAAGTATTTGGGGCAGTTCCGCTTCCAGTGACCACTTCCCTTGCAATAAAAACACTCAGTCTCGGGCTTGGGTCCATTCTTTGGCTTCTTCCCGGCAGCTTTCTTGCCGGGCGCGGCAACTCCCTTGCCGTCCTTCTTGAAGGTTTTCTTACCCTTGCCTTTCTTGAACTTAGTGGTTTTATTCACCATCAACACTTGATGTTCCTTTTTGACTTCTACCTCTGCTGATTTCAGCATTGCAAATACTTCAGGAATGGTCTTTTCCATCCCCTGCATATTGAAGTTCATCACAAAGCTCTTGTAGCTTGGTGGAAGCGACTAAAGGATTCTGTCAATGATCGCGTCATCCGGGAGATTAACTCCCAGCTGAGTCAAGCGGTTATGCAACCCAGACATAGTGAGTATGTGCTCACTGACAGAACTGTTTTCCTCCATCTTACAGCTGAAGAACTTGTCGGAGACTTGATATCTCTTAACCCGGGCATGAGCTTGGAAAACCATTTTCAGCTCTTCGAACATCTCATATGCTCCGTGTCTCTCAAAACGTTTTTGGAGCCCCGGCTCTAAGCTGTAAAGCATGCCGCACTGAACAAGGGAGTAGTCATCGGTACGTGCCTGCCAAGCGTTCATAACGTCTTGTTCTGCAGGGAGAACAGGTGCGTCACCTAGCGGTGCTTGTAGGACATAATCTTTCTTGGCAGCTATGAGGATGATCCTCAGGTTCCGGACCCAGTCCGTGTAGTTGCTGCCATCGTCTTTCAGCTTGGTTTTCTCTAGGAACGCGTTGAAGTTGAGGACTACGTTGGCCATTTGATCTACAAGACATATTGTAAATATTTTAGACTAAGTTCATGATAATTAAGTTCATCTAATCAAATTATTCAATGAACTCCCACTTAGATAGACATCCCTCCAGTCATCTAAGTATAACATGATCCGAGTTAACTAGGCCGTGTCCGATCATCACGTGAGACGGACTAGTCAACATCGGTGAACATCTTCATGTTGATCGTATCTTCTATACGACTCATGCTCGACCTTTCGGTCTTCTGTGTTCCGAGGCCATGTCTGTACATGCTAGGCTCGTCAAGTCAACCTAAGTGTTTGCATGTGTAAATCTGTCTTACACCCGTTGTATGTGAACGTTAGAATCTATCACACCCGATCATCACGTGGTGCTTCGAAACAACGAACTGTCGCAATGGTGCACAGTTAGGGGGAACACTTTCTTGAAATTATTATGAGGGATCATCTTATTTACTACCGTCGTTCTAAGTAAACAAGATGCAAAAACATGATAAACATCACATGCAATCAAATAATAATAGTGACATGATATGGCCAATATCACATAGCTCCTTTGATCTCCATCTTGGGGCTCCATGATCATCTTATCACCGGCATGACACCATGATCTCCATCATCATGATCTCCATCATCGTGTCTCCATGAAGTTTCTCGCCAACTATTACTTCTACTACTATGGCTAACGCGTTTAGCAATAAAGTAAAGTAATTTACATGGCGTTTCTCTATGACACGCAGGTCATACAAAAAATAAAGACAACTCCTATGGCTCCTGCCGGTTGTCATACTCATTGACAAGCAAGTCGTGATTCCTTTTACAATAGCATGAACATCTCATACATCACATATATATCATTCATCATTCATCACAACTTTGGCCATATCACATCACAAAACACTTGCTGCAAAAACAAGTTAGACGTCCTCTAATTGTTGTTGCAAGTTTTACGTGGCTGCAATAGGGTTCTAGCAAGAACGTTTTCTTACCTACGTGAAAGCCACAATGTGATTTGTCAACTTCTATTTACCCTTCATAAGGACCCTTTTCATTGAATCCGCTCCAACTAAAGTGGGAGAGACAGACACCCGCCAGCCACCTTATGCAACTAGTGCATGTTAGTCGGTGGAACCGGTCTCACGTAAGCGTACGTGTAAGGTTGGTCCGGGCCGCTTCATCCCACAATACCGTTGAAGCAAGGTAAGACTAGTAGAGACAAGAAAGTTGACAACATCAACGCCCACAACAAATTGTGTTCTACTCGTGCATAGATAACTACGCATAGACCTAGCTCATGATGCCACTGTTGGGGAACGTAGCAGAAAACAAAATTTTTCCTACGGTTTCACCAAGATCCATATATGAGTTCATCTAGCAATGAGTGATTGGATGCATCTACGTACCTTGTAGATCGCGAGAGGAAGCGTTCAAAGAACGGGGGTGAGGGAGTCGTACTCGACGTGATCCGAATCACCGGAGATCCTAGCGCCGAACGGACGGCACCTCCGCGTTCAACACACGTACGGTCAGCATAACGTCTCCACCTTCTTGATCCAGCAAGGGAGAAGGAGAGGTTGAGGAAGATGGCTCCAGCAGCAGCACGACGGCGTGGTGGTGATGGAGCTGCAGTACTCCGGCAGGGCTTCGCCAAGCTCTATGGAGGAGGAGGAGGTGTTGGAGAGGAAGAGGGAGGCGCCAGGGGCATGGGTGCGGCTGCCCTCCCTCCCCCCTCTATATATAGGGAGCCTAGGGGGGCGGCGGCCCTAGGAGATGCAATCTCCTAGGGGCGGCGGCCAAGGGGTGGGGGGCTTGCCCCCAAGCAAGGGGGCGCCCCCCTTTAGGGTTTCCCCTACCCTAGGCGCATGGGCCCTAGGGGGAAGTGGCGCCATAGCCCACTTTGGGCTGGATCCCTTCCCACTTCAGCCCATGGGGCCCTCCGGGATAGGTGGCCCCACCCGGTGGACCCCCGGGACCCTTCCGGTGGTCCCGATACAATACCGATGACCCCAAAACTTGTCCCGATAGCCGAAATAGCACTTCCTATATATAATTCTTTACCTCCGGACCATTCCGAAATTCCTCGTGACGTCCGGGATCTCATCTGGGGCTCTGAACAACATTCGGGTTACTGCATATACATATCCCTACAACCCTAGCGTCACCGAACCTTAATTGTGTAGACCCTACGGGTTCGGGAGACATGTAGACATGACCGAGATTGCTCTCCGATCAATAACCAACAGCGGGATCTGGATACCCATGTTGGCTCCCACATGCTCCTCGATGATCTCATCGGATGAACCACGATGTCGAGGATTCAAGCAACCCCGTATACAATTCCCTTTGTCAATCGGTATGTTACTTGCCCGAGATTCGATCGTCGGTATCCCAATACCTCATTCAATCTCGTTACCGGCAAGTCACTTTACTCGTACTGTAATGCATGATCCCGTGACCAGACACTTGGTCACTTTGAGCTCATAATGATGATGCATTACCGAGTGGGCCCAGTGATACCTCTCCGTCATACGGAGTGACAAATCCCAGTCTTGATCCGTGTCAACCCAACAGACACTTTCAGAGATACCCGTAGTATACCTTTATAGTCACCCAGTTACGTTGTGACGTTTGGTATACCCAAAGCACTCCTACGGTATCCGGGAGTTACACGATCTCATGGTCTAAGGAAAAGATACTTGACATTGGAAAACTCTAGCAAACGAACTATACGGTCTTGTGCTATGTTTAGGATTGGGTCTTGTCCATCACGTCATTCTCCTAATGATGTGATCTCGTTATCAATGACATCCAATGTCCATAGTCAGGAAACCATGACTATCTGTTGATCAACGAGCTAGTCAACTAGAGGCTTACCAGGGACATGTTGGTGTCTATTTATTCACTCATGTATTACGATTTCCGGATAACACAATTATAGCATGAATAAAAGACAATTATCATCAACAAGGAAATATAATAATAATGCTTTTATTATTGCCTCTAGGGCATATTTCCAACAGATATAAGAGAGGACACTTCTCCCTATTAGCTAGCTAATAACAAACTAAATTAACCCCCAAAACCCCTAAACAAGCCCCTTTAAAAAAACAAAAAACCCAGCCACAGAAATGCTGACGCATGGATGTCTATTGGTCCCGGTTGGTGCCACCAACCGGGACCAAAGGCCCTCCTGCCAGGGCTCAGCTTGCAGGCCACGTGGAGGCCCATCTGTCCCGGTTCTGGTTAGAACCGGGACAAAAATCCCTTATGAACCGGGACAATAGGCCCGTTTTCTACTAGTGTTTCTCATCGTTGATGGTGGCGGTTGTCCATACGATGCAGCCTATTTGATTGCCGTAGCATCGACGCGCTTCCTCGGGCACCGTTGGCTCAAAATTGCCATCGTCCACCTTCGTGACCACCACTCTAGTAGTCCTGAGTTTCTTAGGAACCCGTTGCCTCTTTGCTTTCGGTTCTACACCGGCTCCGCTCCACGAGGCAGCGCCGGTCTCAGTCTCGACGCCGGTCTCGATGCCGGTCTGAGTCTGAGCACCGGTCTCAGTCTCAGCACCGGTCTGCGTGTCGGTCTCAGTCCCAGATGCCACTGGTGGGCCCAGCAATAACATCGGTTGATCGTCGGTAAGGCTAAAAAATTCGTCTGCCGCCCGGTAGGCGTCGTCGCAATCACCAGAACCCTGTCCTTCATCGTTGCTAGCCATGTTTCCTATTATTAAATCTAGTCAATTAATTCTAGACCTAATAAAATGAATAATGACATAAAAAAGGCCTATTGTTTTGCAGGAATGTTGACTCCTTCCTGGTGCGGCAAATCATGGGCACTCGATATGTCCTAGTTTGTAGCACAAGTCATGCCGAAATTCACGGAAAATTTCGGCATGACCTTTGCTAAAAAGTGGACAAATCGAGAACCTAAAATTTGCTGGAAAAGAAATGAATCAACATTCCGGCAAAACATAGGCCACTAAGCATCATTCCCTGGAAACAGTGTCCAAATATACACGAGCAACCACATGTCCAAATTTCGCAAGCTAATTCAAAAACAAAGTGTAGAAGAAAACTCATTTAACTACTAATAGAACAAAATTCAGTTAACTATAGTGCTCTATAATGATGAAAGGAAAAAAATTCAGTTAACTACTAATTTCATTCATTTAGATTATTCATTTAACATCACCTAATTAACCTACTGTACCACTACTACTAGCAGCACTACTAACCTAATTAACCTAGCAAAACTCTAGTGCCCTAACTGAAAAACATCTAATTAACATCTAATTTTTTTCTCTAAAATACAGAGAGAGATGAGTGGGGGAGGGGTGGGGGACTTACAGAGGGGGGAGAGACGGTGGCGGGGAGGTGACGAAGGCAGGGGCGGAGAGGGCGGGCTCGGGCACGGGCAACGGAGGTCCTAGGCGGGCTCGGGCGGCGGTGAGGTGGAGGGCGCCGATGGTGACGTCGAGGGCGGCCTCGGGCGGCGGCGGTGAGGCTGAGGGCGGCCTCGGGCGACGGCGGTGAGGAGACGGCGGCGAAGTGGGGCGACGGCGATTTTGGGAGACGGCGGCGAGGGCGAGGGATTTGGGGGAAGTGGTGGCCGGGCGCGGGGGGGGGGGGGGGACCGCTGTTTAAGTGAAACGTAACGGTAGCGTGTTTTCGGAAACGCGCTATAGCTAAGTTAGCTATAGCGCGTTTCCTGTAACCCGCTACTGTTATGCCTTTCTCCTTTTTTTTCCTTTTTTCTTTTATTTTTCTTTACATTTTATTTTTTCCCTTTCTCCTTTTTCTATTTCTTTCATTTTCATTTACTTTTCTACTTGTTTTTCACTTTATTTTATTTCCGTTAGCAGCAGCGCCTTACACGTAAGCGCGCTACAGCTAAGGAGATTAGCAGTAGCGCTGGGCCAGTATACGCGCTACTGCTAGGTTGGGCTAGCCATGTGATCCCAGTTCAAACATAGCAGCAGCGCTTTTCGCTAGTACGCGCTACTGCTAAAGTCATAGCAGTAGCGCGGTTTATTTACGCGCGCTGCTACTAAGTAGCAGTAGCGCTTGATTTTGTACAGCGCTACTGGTAAGATTCTGTGTATAGGCTTTTCCCTAGTAGTGATCTCTCCGTTCCTCGTCATTGTCTTCTTTGGGTGTATCCACCATGTATATGTCGTGTGATGAAGTGGTTGTCCAGCGCCCTGTGGGCGGTGGTTCCTGTTCCTCTCCTACATCGCCGTCCATAACGTCGATGTCTTCGGAGTCGAAATCAAGCATGCCGATTAGATCGTTGACAGTGGCTATTAAGTGGGTGGTGGGTGGGGGACGAATTTCTTCGTCGTCCGCTTCCCACTCAAGCCGGACATAGTTCGGCCAAGGGCCTCCTGACACGGAGAGAGACCTCAATGAATTTAGCACGTCGCCCAAGGGCGAGTGCTGAAAGATATCCGCGGAGGTGAACTCCATGATCGGTGCCCAATCAGATTTGATAGGCACGGACGCAGGCGGTTTGGAGCCTATGGCTGGGGACGGATCCGAGGGTCCGGCAACACAGGTCTCATAGGAGGTGAAGTCAGTATTCGGCTCTATCGCCGCTGAGTGTGCGGCCTCCGTGACGGGGTCTATCCACCCGTCCTTGGACGGCGCGATCTGCTCCGGATCGAGGACCGGAGTAGTAACAGGTGTGATCTCCCGAACACCGTCCGACAGCAGAGCTAAGTCGTGCTCGTCGTGACCGTGCGGCGCACCTGATAAGGGCTCGAATCCGTCGGGGATCAAGTCTCCGTGGATGTCGGTAGTATAGTTTAAGTTTCCAAACCTGACCTGACGGCCAGGGGCGTAGCTCTCGATCTGCTCCAGATGGCCAAACGAGTTGGCCCGCAGTACGAAGCCACCGAATATGAAGATCTGTCCGGGGAGAAAAACCTCACCCTGGATCGCATCGTTGCCGATGATCGAAGGAGCCATCAAGCCTTATGGTGACGGCACAGTGGAACTCTCAATGAAAGCACCAATATTGATATCAAAACTGGCGGATCTCGAGTAGGGGGTCCCAAACTGTGCGTCTAAGGCGGATGGTAACAGGAGGCGGGGGACACGATGTTAACCCAGGTTCGGGCCCTCTCAATGGAGGTAATACCCTACTTCCTGGTTGATTGATCTTGATGATATGAGTATTACAGGAGTTGATCTACCACGAGATCGTAGAGGCTAAACCCTAGAAGCTAGCCTATGATTATGATTGTTGTTGTCCTATGGACTAAACCCTCCGGTTTATATAGACACCGGAGGGGGTTAGGGTTACACAGAGTCGGTTACAAGGGAGGAGATCTACATATCCGAATTGCCAAGCTTGCCTTCCACGCAAAGGAGAGTCCCACCCGGACACGGGACGAAGTCTTCAATCTTGTATCTTCATAGTCCAACAGTCCGGCCAAAGTATACAGTCCGGCTGTCCGACGACCCCCTTATCCAGGACTCCCTCAGTCAAACCTACCAAAATTTGACCAAGTTCGTGAGGAAAAACATTTACATCAAGAATGTCAAACATATATCATTAGATTCATCATAAGACAAGACGTAGGTTTATATTTTATATATTTGATAATGTAGGTATAAGTAGTTTTCTTTGTAAATTTGATCATAATTTGCAAAGTCTGACTTTCAAAAATCTATACGCACTACATTATTGAATGGAGGGGATATTTATTTTCCATGTGTATATGAAAGTTTTCATAAGTCTCAATGTATTATGTATGTTTTTTCTTTGAAAAAAAATGTATTTTGTATGTTTGAAAGACGTAAAGACCCCTGGGATTTAGTGATATTGCAATTTGGGGAGCCTCCATTCACATCGCACCTGCCATTTCCCATTTTTCCTCTCCACTCACAGCGGACCGGAAAATCTCTTCGGCGGCGCCGCCGCCGCCGCCGAAGTGCCATCATCTTCGATCTCTCCTCCTGTTCTCTTCCTCCGTTCCTCACCTGCCTCGCCGGGGCGCCGCATCCCCGCCTCCGAAGCACCATCCCATTCGCACCCGCCTCCATAGGGAATCAATCTCTCCGCCGCCGCCGCCGCCATGCTCCACCTCCGTGGCTGCATCCTCGTGCGGCTCCTCTCTTCCCCCCCCCCCCCCACCTCTCAGGCCCTCCTCTCCACCGCCCCCTCTCCGCGGCCGCCGCGCCCGGCGTTTCCCCAAACCCTAGCTTCGTCGTCGACGACTACCTCGTCTCCACCTGCGGCCTCACCCGACCCCAGGCACTCAAGCCTTCCGCCAAGCTCTCCCACCTCAAGTCCCCGTCCAAGCCCGACACCGTCCTTTCCTTCCTCGCCGGCCTCGGCCTCTCCGGCACCGACGTCGCCGCCCTCGTCGCCAAGGACCCGTTGTTCCTCTGCGCCAAAGTAGAGAAAACTCTAGCCCCCGTCATCATGGGCTCACCGGCCTCGGCCTCTCGCGTACTGAGATCGTGCGCCTCGTCGCGCTCTCCTTCGCCCACCTCTGTTCCAGGTCCATTGTTTCCAACTTGCGGTACTACCTGCTCCTATTCGGCTCCTCGGAGAACCTCTTCCGTTCCGGGTGCTCAAGCAAGGCTACCTCGCCGGTGCTGACATCGAGGGGATGGTCAAACCCAACATCGCGCTCCTACGGCAATGCGGGCTAGATGATTGCGATATCACCAAGTTGTCCCTCCGCGCGTGGGGTGTCCTGAGCAACAAGCCAGAACGCGTCAGGGCGATGGTGGCATGCGCCGAAGGCCTTGGCATGCCTCGTGGCTCAGGATGTTCAGGCACACGTTGGATGCTGTTAGATTCCTCAGCGAGGAGAAGATCGCCACCAATGTGGCCTACTTGAAGAAGATGTTCAGGTGGTCAGACGCTGAGGTGAGCATTGTTGTTCGTAACGCTCCGTGTCTGCTGAGGAAGTCAAAGGAATTACTGCAGCGCAGGTCTGATTTCCTCATCTCTGAGGTGGGGTTGGAACCTACCTACATTGCTCAACGGTCAGTAATTATCAATTACAAGCTGGAGGGCTGGATGAAACCCAGGTACTACGTTGTAAAGTTTCTCATGGAAAATGGATTGCTCAAGTGCAACCCAGGCTACTACTATACCGCTTTCAAGGTGAGAGAGAAGGTATTCATGGAGAAGTTCATTTCCCCTCACACGGAAGTTACACCGCACCTCGCTGAAGACTATGCAACAGCTTGTGAAGGGGTAGTGCCGGCTAGATTCAGATTTACATGAACCAAGGACTGGAGAGCAAAAGAGATGTAGATTCAATTTTCTCATTCATGGGGTGCCCGAATGTGGTCTTCATCTTTTCATAAGTATCTACGGCATCCCCTTCAAGAAAGCCTTCTTCAAATATAGAATCTAAGACATGCTTAAACGAAGAAGGTAGGGCAACATAAAAGCTCTTCAAGTAAACTTCAATTTGGTATTGGGGCACATAGTTAGCCCGGATCCTTAACAGGTTATCCCAAGCATCTTTCAAAGATTCATCGAGTAAATAAAGAAATTTCCGGAATCATCTTCATCAAAATTATTAAGACTCTCATTGACAACTCCGGCAGGTTTTACCATGACATTATTTATGAGTTTAGATAGAATAGAAGGATCGTCCAAAGTACTAAAACTCGGGAGAGAACCCCCAACTCTTTTTGGTTCCGACATGGCAAAGGAAAGGCGAGCGGAAAAGAGGGCGAATAAAACGGCAAGGGTGAAGTGAGGGAGAGGAAAACGAGAGGCAAATGGCAAATAATGTAATGCAAGGGATAAGAGTTTGTGATGGGTACTTGGTATGTTGACTTTTGCGTAAACTCCCCGGCAACGGCGCCAGAAATCTTTCTTGCTACCTCTTGAGCACTGCGTTGGTTTTTCCCTTGAAGAGGAAAGGGTGATGCAGCAAAGTAGCGTAAGTATTTCCCTCAGTTTTGAGAACAAAGGTATCAATCCAGTAGGAGGCCACGCTCAAGTCCCACGCACCTACACAAAACAAATAAGAACCTCGCAACCAACGCGATAAAGGGGTTGTCAATCCGTTCACGGTCACTAACGAGAGTGAGATCTGATAGATATGATAAGATAATATTTTTAGTATTTCTATGATAAAGAGAAATAGAGATGCAAAGTAAATAAAAGGGCAATAGAAAAGGCTATGTGTTGGAAGATTAATATGATGGAAAATAGACCCGAGGGCCATAGGTTTCATTAGTGGCTTCTCTCAAAAGCATAAGCATTACGGTGGGTGAACAAATTACTGTCGAGCAATTGATAGAATTGAGCATAGTTATGAGAATATCTAGGTATGATCATGTATATAGGCATCATGTCCGTGACAAGTAGACCGACTCCTGCCTGCATCTACTACTATTACTCCACACATCGATCGCTATCCAGCATGCATCTAGAGTACTAAGTTCATAAGAACAGAGTAACGCTTTAAGCAAGATGACATGATGTAGAGAGATAAGCTCATGCAATATGATATAAACCCCATCTTGTTATCCTCGATGGCAACAATACAATACGTGCCTTGCTGCCCCTGCTGTCACTGGGAAACGACACCACAAGATTGAACCCAAAGCTAGGCACTTCTCCCATTGCAAGAAAGATCAATCTAGTAGGCCAAACCAAACTGATAATTCGAAGAGACTTGCAAAGATAACCAATCATACATAAAAGAATTCAGAGGATATTCAAATATTGTTCATAGATAAACTTGATCATAAATCCACAATTCATCGGTCCCGACAAACACACCGCAAAAGAAGATTACATCGAATAGATCTCCACGAGAATCATGGAGAACTTTGTATTGAGATCCAAAGAGAGAGCAGAAGCCATCTAGGTAATAACTATGGACCCAAAAGTCTGAGGTAAACTACTCACACATCATCGGAGTGGCTATGGTGTTGATGTAGAAGCCCTCCGTGATCAATGCCCCCTCCGGCAGGACGCCGGAAAAGGCCCCAAGATGGGATCTCATGTGTACAGAAGGTTGCGGCGGTGGAATTAGGTTTTCGTGGATGCCCCTGATGGTTTGGGGGTACGTAGGTATATATAGGAGGAAGAAGTACGTCGGTGGAGCAACGTGGGCCCCATGAGGGTGGAGGGCGCGCCTAGGGGGAGGTAGGAGCGCCCCCTGCCTCGTGCCCTCCTCGTTGATTGCTTGACATGGACTCCAAGTCCTCTGGATCACGTTTGTTTCAAAAATCATGTTCCCGAAGGTTTCATTCCGTTTGCACTCCGTTTGATATTCTTTTTTTGCGAAACACTGAAATAGGAACAAAAACAGCAATTTGGGCTGGGCCTCCGGTTAATAGGTTAGTCCCAAAAATAATATAAAAGTGTATAAATAAGCCCATTAAACATCCAAAACATAATATAATATAGCATGGAACAATAAAAAATTATAGATACGCTGGAGACGTATCAATTTCCCAAAATTTCATTTACCTCTGTTTTAAAATTTTAAGCTCTGGCACCGCTGCAAATCACTGCTTCCCTCTGCGAAGGGACTATCTATTTACTTTTATGTTGTGTCATCACCTTCTAAAATAAGTGCCAAATCCAGAGAGCACTGTTGTCATGCTGATGCACTATGTGTTGCTAATGTTGGGTGCATCATGACTAGATCTTTTCTACCATGAATTACAATGTTTAGTCGCTGCTTGAACTTTGGAGGTGCTCTGCATTTATGTTTTGCGGTCTTAGAAAGGGCTAGCGAGATACTACTATTGTCATATTATATCATGGTTGTTTTCACAACGTGTTGTTGTTTGAGATATCTTATTATTGCTCGCTAGTTCATTATGTCATAGATATGCCACTACTAGGGAAAAGCTTATAGGCAGACGCTTACTAGTAGCGCGGGTTTATAACCGTCGCTACTGCTACTTACTAGTAGCGCGGGTTTTTATCCCTCGCTACTACTAAGTTGATACTATTAGCGCAGGTTTTTCACCCTCGCTACTACTAAGCGGTGTCTACCGTGCCCTCCCGGGACATGCCATAGTAGTAGCGAGGGGTACAAACCCACGCTACTACTATCAACATAGTAGTAGCATGGGTTTGTACCCCTCGGTTTTATACCCCTCGCTACTACTAAGTACGAGGTAGGTGAAATCTCCATATCCTCGGCCGAATCCCTCCTCTCTCCCTCACTTTCCCCCTCTCTCACTTTCCTCCTCTCTCCCTCACTTTCCCCCTCTCTCCATGGTGCTCCTGCCCAAGAACATCTCCTCCATGGCACCCAACGTCTTCCTCCTCGCATCACTGGCGTCCAAGAGCTCCCCCGTCTTCCTCCTCGCCTCCATGCAGCCCCGATACGCCCTCCATCTCCTTCCTTTCTCCCTTGTTTCTCTTTTTCCCTCTCCCTCTCCTCTCCCTCTCCCTTTGGTTTTACTCACCTCCCATGCCCATGCCTGCACAGGTCGTCGACATGGCCAACCAGGAGTTCTCCGCCTTGACCGCGAAGAGGATCCTCACACCGTCGTCTTGCTCTACACTGGATCCAGCCATCTCCAACAGCCATCGCCGGATCTGGTCTGCCACTACCCGTCCACACCTCCGGCAACCCCTGTCGTTGCTGGATCGAACCAATGACACCATTGACAACATGCATGGGGTCGAGATTTTTTTTGGTTTTTGAAATTAATAGTAGTAGCGCGGGTCACAGACAGGCGCTACAGATAGTTAGTAGTAGCGTGTGTAGAATCCGCGCTATTACTAACACACGTACTAGTAGCGCGGGTGGCACCTGCGCTACTACTACGAGCTAGCTGTAGCGCCGTAGTAGTAGCACGGGCACCCGCACTACTACTAGTCTTTTATCCGCGCTACTACTAGGCTTTTTCCCGCGGCCTCTACTCATAAGAGTTAATATAATGTTTAAGAGTTATTGTCGACATGGTTAGTTATAATCTTGGTTGAAAACCTGGGTGAGGGAGTCTTGGATTAGGGGGTGTCCGGATAGCTGGACTATACCTTCAGCCGGACTCCCGGACTATGAAGATACACGATTGAAGACTTCGTCCCGTGTCCGGAAGGGACTTTCCTTGGCGTGGAAGGCAAGCTTGGCGATACAGATATGTAGAACTCCTACCATTGTAACCGACTCTGTGTAACCCTAACCCTCTCCGGTGTCTATATAAACCGAAGGGTTTTAGTCCGTAGGACAAGAACAATCATACCATAGGCTAGCTTCTAGGGTTTAGCCTCCTTGATCTCGTGGTAGATCTACTCTTGTACTACCCATATCATCAATATTAATTAAGCAGGAGTAGGGTTTTACCTCCATCGAGAGGGCCCGAACCTGGGTAAACATCGTGTCCCTTGTCTCCTGTTACGATCCGCCTAGACGCATAGTTTGGGACCCCCTACCCGAGATCCGCCGGTTTTGACACCGACATTGGTGCTTTCATTGAGAGTTCCTCTGTGCCGTCGCCATCAGGAAGGATGCCTCACCCTGTCTTTAAAGACGGCACCGTTGCTAAGGGAGCTTTGGCTGTCGGCCAAACTCTCTGGCTAGGCGGTTTTCTTATGACCGCCTGTTCGGATGCTGCGCCGACGATGACCTCTCGGGTCATCAAAAACAGTCTTCATGTCAGCTCGGAACTCGCCGAGCAGTTAGATCCAATGGAGCTCTCTTCCATAAATGAGCTCTTGGATCGCATAGCCGCCCTGGGAGTCGCCACGGATTATGACCAGATTGGGCCTAAACCCGATCTAAGAGAGATTAGCTCTCCCCAGGTCACCCATCACATTGCTATGGTAGAGGGACAGTGTGGCGACCCTTCATCTATCTTGAGGACTAGTTACGTCCGGATTCCCGATCCCTCCAAGCAAGATACCCGCGGAGGGGAGGACATCACTCAAGACCTGAACTTAGAGTCAGGCGACGGGCTAGACTCATTGGACAACATCCAAGAATCCAAACTTCCAAGTTCGGAAACTCCTTGGCCTCTGAGTCTCAGATCGGGTCAGGTTTCGGATTTAATTCCACCCACCCACCCGAACATAAGCGATCTATCCTAAATTAGGAAAAAGCCCGAAGAAACAGTACATCATTACTGGGCCAGATTCCTCCTGGCTATGAACAGGATCAAGGACTGCCGCGAGGAAGACGCAATCTCATTCTTCTGCAATAATTGCACGAACAAGGGAATCCTCAACGCCATAAGTCGCCGTGATATTACATGCTTCGCTGACTTGGCGTCCATAGTACGAAAGTACTGTGCGATGGAAAGCGCCTGGAAAACCGAAATAAAATTTTGGGACAATCCGGCCCTGAATACAAACCCAGTCCGAAATAAAAGGGTGCATCTTCGCCAGACACCCGGGTTAAACACCAAAAAGCAAAAACCCTCTACAGGGCATGGAAGCGTATTGGAAGGATGGCTTAATCGACCCTGTAAAATTCACAGTACAGAGGGCACCACACCAACTCACAGCCTTAGAGCATGTTGGATACTCCGGCAGGTGGCCAAAATTGGCAAAGATCTCCTAATTCCAGAGGCCATAGAAAGCCACCCCAGGGATACCGGTATGGTATTAACAGTCTTCGAGACTTCCGCATCAAATAATATACGAAAAAGAACACTCCGCAGCCTTGCCAAAGTCTACCAAGTAGCAACAATAAACCCATGGAGTGACACGGCTATTACTTTTAATGCCAGTGATGAACCTAAATTCCGAACAGCCCGAGCACCAGCCACATTGGTCCTCAGTCCAATAGTGGACGGCTTTCGCCTTACCAAGGTACTCATGGATGGAGGCAGCGGATTGAACCTCATTTATGAGGAAACCCTTCAAAAAATGGAAATAGACTGGAACCGCATTGAGCGAAGCAGCACAACCTTTAGAGGAATAATCCCCAGTCGGGAAGCGCGCTGTACAGGAAAAATCACACTAGATGTGGTGTTCGGCACGTCGGATAATTACAGGTCCGAGGAGGTCACGTTCCAAGTGGTCCCGTTCAGTAGCGGATACCACGCTCTGCTAGGGCGGGAAGCCTTCACAATCTTCCAAGCAATACCCCATTATGGGTACATGAAACTCAAGATGCCCGGGCCGAACGGAATCATCACTCTCACTAGTGATCTGGACATAGCACTCCACGCCTAAAATAAGACAGCCGAACTGGCCCTTGAGGCACTATCCGAAGCCCTAGCGGCTGAGGAGCTGACTGCACTGCGCTCCACGGTGAACAGGGATGATGTGATACTTGACAAAGGATCCAAGTCCACCTCATTTAAACCAGCGGACGAAATAGTCAAATCCCAGGTCCATCCAACGGACCCCAATAAAACAGCTTCCATCGGTGCACAATTAAACCCTGATGTAGACGCCGCACTGCGAGAGTTCCTACGTGAGAACTGGGACATTTTCGCCTGGCACCGTTCAGACATGCCAGGAATCCCACGCAGGCTGGCCGAACACATCTTAAATATCCTAAAGGATTCAAACCTGTCAAACAGGCTCTTCGGCATTTTTCCTAACCTAAGAGACAGGCCATGGGAGAGGAGCTAGCCAAGCTATTAGAGGCCGGATCCATCAGAGATATAAAACATCCGGACTGGCTAGCAAACCTGGTGATGGTACCAAAGAAGGACAAATACTGGCGCCTGTGCGTTGATTTTAAAGACCTTAATAAGGCTTGCCCAAAGGATCCCTTCCCCCTCCCGTGCATCGATTAAATTATCGACGCTACTGCAGGACACGATTCGTTGTACTTGCTCGACGCATATTCCGGCTACCATCAAATCAAGATGGCAAAATCAGACCAAGCCGCAACGGCATTCATCACACCATACGGCCCATTCTGCTTCAACACAATGCCCTTCGGGCTCAAAACAACATATCAGCGCATGATTCAGACATGTCTGGCAAACCAGATCGGCAAAACAGTGGAGGCATACGTAGATGATGTGGTCGTAAAAACAAGACATGTCGAATCCCTAGTAGACGACTTGAGGCTCACATTTGATAACCTCTGAACATACGACATCAAGCTCAACCCAGAAAAATGCGTTTTCGGCGTTCCAGCCAGAAAGCTCTTGGGCTTCATTGTATTCGGTAGAGGAATTGAAGCAAATCCAGCCAAGATCCGAGCTCTGTCACAATTGGATATCCCAAAGGACCTCAAACAAATACAAAAGTAAACCGGATGCGTGGCTGCTCTAAGCCGCTTTATCTCCCGCTTGGGAGAAAAGGCACTCCCCCTTTACCGCCTCCTTCTGCGCACCGAACACTTCAAGTGGACGGACGCAGCCACGGCCGGACTCGGCGAAATAAAAGCCATATTGGCAACAAACCCAGTCCTGGCCGCGCCAAACATTGGCGAACCAATGCTATTATACATTGCAGCAAACCATCAGGTTGTGAGCGCAGTGCTCGTCGTCGAACGAGAAACGGACGGACACAAATTCCCCCTTCAGAAGCCGGTCTATTATGTGTCCACTGCCCTCACTCCGTGCAAATCAAGGAACCCGCATTATCAAAAGATTGCGTACGCGGTATTCATGGCATCCCGGAAGCTGCGACACTACTTTCAAGAGTGTTCAATAATAGTAGCCTCAGAAGTACCACTAAACGATATTATAAACAACCGCGATGCAACGGACCGGATTGCGAAATGGGCCATCGAGCTCCTCCCGTTCGACATAACTTATTAGGCACGACGAGCTATCAAGTCACAAGTTTTGGCTGACTTCGTCACAGAATGGACGGAGGCCGAACTCCCTAAAGAGTACGACACATATTAAAACTGGATCATGCATTTCGACGGCTCCAAAATGTTGGCCGGTCTGGAGGCTGGCATCGTTTTGACGTCCCCCACAGGAGACACAGTTCAATATGTACTCCAGATTATGTACACAGACTCCAACAATGCAGCCGAATACGAGGCCCTCTTACATGGTCTCTGGATGGCAGTGTCCATGGGTATTCAACGCCTAGAAGTGCGAGGGGATTCGAACCTCGCAATATCCCAAATAAATGGAGACTTCGATGCCAAGGATCCAAAAATGGCAGCTTATCGCAACGTCGTCTTAAAAATGTCAGCTCGGTTCGAAGGGCTCGAATTTCACCATATAGCCCGGGAAAATAATCAGGCGGCGGATGTCCTGGCACGCATCGGCGCAAAACGCGATGCAGTCCCTCCCAACATCTTCTTGGAAAGGCTATTCAAGCCGTCCGTAGTATGGGAAGGGGAACCCGGCAATAACAGCCCGGACTCAACCGCACTGCCCAACACCGAACAATCTGACATAATTGGAGACTCTGCCAATGAAGTCACATCTTCAGCCCATGTAATAATGGCGGTCATCGCCCCGTGGACAGAACCATTCCTAGCCTACCTTACTAGGCAGGAACTCCCAGAAGACCAAAATGAGGCACGCTGCATAGTGCGGCGATCTAAAGCCTATAAAGTCCATGAGGGAGAGCTTTATAAGAAAAGCACTACCGGAGTCCTTCAAAGGTGCATCTCCGAGGAGGATGGGCGGAACTTGCTGGCTGAAATTCATGCCGGGCTCGATGGTCATCACACTGCAGCTCGGTCCCTCGTAAGCAAGGCTTTCCGTACAGGCTTTTATTGGCCAACAGCCCGGGCAGACGCTCAGGACTTAGTCCAACGATGCGTCGGTTGCCAGCTTTTGCCAAACCAAAGCCATATGCCACCCACCGCCCTCCAAACTATCCCCATCACTTGGCCCTTCGCGGTCTGGGGGCTTGACATGGTTGGACCCCTTAAAGGCGGAACCCACAAGAAAAAATACTTACTGGTCATGGTGGATAAGTTCACCAAATGGATAGAGGCCAAGCCTATTAAGACGGCCGAATCCGGACCGGTGATAGACTTTATATCCGGGGTCGTACACCGTTACGGCGTCCCCCACAGCATCATCACTGATAACGGTACGAACTTTACGGCCGATCAGGTAAAACTTTGGTGCAAAAACATGGGCATGAAGCTCGATTATGCTTCCGTCTATCACCCACAAACTAACGGACAGGTCGAACGCGCAAATGGTCTTATCATGAGCGGCATCAAACCCAGATTAGTGCGGTCCCTTAAGGAATCTAACACGCACTGGGTAGAGGAGCACGACTCCGTACTCTGGGGGCTGTGGACCACGCCGAATCGCACCACCGGATACACACCATTCTTCATAGTGTACGGCGCAGAAGCAGTTTTGCCCTGTGATATAATTCATGACTCACCTTGAGTGCGCATGTACGAAGAAAGAGAAGCCGAGCTCGATCGGCAGGACAGTTTGGACGCCTTGGAAGAGGAGCGTGATGTGGCAAAAGTCCGTTCCGCATTCTATCAACAGCAGGCTCGAAGATATCAAAGCAGAGAAGTACGGGCCAAAAATTACAATGTTGGCGAACTAGTTCTACGCCTGCCGGACAAGAAAAAGGACAAACTCCAGCCCAAGTGGGAAGGTCCCTTCATAATTGACCAAGTCTTGACTGGTGGAGTGTACCGCCTGCGAGATGCATCGCATAACCGACTCGAGCCGAACCCATGGAACGCAGCCCGTGTCCGAAGATTCTATGCCTAGCGCCGGACTCTATGTTCGTCTCCTTCCTCTGTGCATTTTTTATATTTTCTGCCTTCCATTTTTCTCCTTCTCCCCCTCCTTTCTCTTATAGCCTTTAAAGGCTCATCAAGTGACGCGCTATCCGCGCTCACTAAACCTGGGGGCTTCTTTGAACAGAAGCTTATACGGGCTTCATGCCCAACACATGTGTCACACTTCCGCATGTACCTTTTATTCACCATCATATGCATCGATATGACTTAAGTTTTGGCCAAGCTGGGTTGCCTGGCTCCTGTGCTTACCCCTACGTTCCTGATTGTTCGGCTAGGTGGTAAAGGGAGCACCTCTGCGATTGTTACTGCCGGGTCAGCCCGATGTGTACCTCAGACTGGGTGAAGCCGAAAGCTAGCATTCTTAAGGGAATATTCGGTCGGTGAACTAAAGATGATTCTTTCACTTATTTATCTATGCGCCCCCAGATGTTTTTTCCTGCATCTCTTTTTCGCAGAATGGACATGCACTTTAGGGCATGCCTCCCAGGGAAAGGAACCCCTAACGGAACTATTCTCCCTGGAAGATGTTTCTTACTAACCATGTAATATAACATAACTAGTCGGGCACTTGTCTGTTCAAGCACTAATGACCCCTACGCCTGGTCTCCATGCATACCCCGGTTCTTATATAACCGCAAGGGTATTCGGACACACTCCGGACCGTCAGGTCCCGAGGTCGAAGAAAAAAGGTCGGCCATGAAAAACGATCTACAATCCGGCTAGAAGGCATTACACATGTCAATTAAAATTACATAGTCATTATGACTGATTGTATTCCTCTTCAATACCATCTAACAGGCTGTCTAGCTTACAGTCCTGCTGGGAATACTTTACGGCCAATTCTACTTGGTCGTATACTAAGCTTACAGGGATCTCCTTCCCATCGGGCCCCACAGGTCCGACCTTGGCCATGTGGTTTGGGTCAGCCTTCGTGTACCGCGTCTTCACCATGGCCCAGGCCTCCCTAGCGCCTTGACGGCAGGCCGATATCTTCCACAATCGGAAGCGCCGCCGCGCTCCCTTCAGCTTCTCTGCAAGCTCTCCAAGTCCTTCGGGCATGGAGATGGATGGCCACAAGGCCTGGGCGACGCCCTGCATCACCTGCCGAACTCGCTCGTGCAGTTGCAAGAGCTCGGGAAGAAGGTCACCCGTAGAACCGGGCATCTCCTCTGCAGGATGACCTGTTAGCATACCTACAGACATTACTCCGTTAGTCGACTTCCTCGCCGAACTCTTTCTTCAAAGTTCGTTTAAGCACTTACTAAATATGCCGCATCGAAGGCGCTGATTCTCCTTAGCGGAGTCCGACAGCTGGGCACAAACATCTTTCAGTTCAACGCCCACCTTGGTGTTGGCATATTGGAGATCGTTCTTATCCCGCCTCACCTTTGTCAGCACGCTCTCACCAGCCTTTAGCTGGCGTAGGAGTTGTTGCTTTTCCGGATCTAATCCGGCGCCATCTGCAATTTCATTCGTCAGATTTGCACACATGCCGCACTTCACAAAATACTTCACTTTTTGAAGCACATATTACCAGAGGGGGTCTCCTTGGGCTCCCCTGTCGCGGCTAGTGTGGCCTCAAGTTGGGCTTTGCACTCTTCTAGCTCCTGGGACAGTTGGGTATTCTTTTCCGCAAGAAACCTGCATTATGAATGATCCTTAAATCAGTTCTTCTAACTGTTTCAAGTCTCGGGGGCTACTGATATATATAACCATTAAATTTTCTCACCCGTATGTCTTTTACATATTGCTCCGTGGCTCTGGCTAGACCATTTTGAGCGGCACGGAGGTACGCATCTCCCGAATTGAAGGCGTCCAATGCCTCTTGGGAGAAACAAGCATCGCGAAGAACTGTCCGGCGATGCCTGTGGTTCATGGCACTCTCCACCTCGGAATTAGTGGCGGACAGCCTGTCCGCATCCTCTGTTGGAGGAGCATCCGGTGCGCGCCTCGTGTTCGCCTCCGTCTCCGGACCAGGCTTTGGAGCCTGGCTGGTGGAGGCGCAATTGGCAGCCTCTCCGGATATAGTCCGGCGGGGTCTTTTTGTCCTGAAAAGAGCATGAGTGTTAATATGCCTTGAAGGAATAACACCTGGGAATAAGAAGGCGCGCTATACCTCTGCGCCGGCGCCTCAGTCCGGACTGCACTTCTTTTCATCCCACGGGGCCCTGTAGCCCCTCGTTGGCTAGTCGCCGCAGGCTCGGCCTCCCGTCTCAAGAACCTCCCCTGCAAAACACGGTTGTTGTCAGGAAACTGAAAAACACGCGAGGGCGGATCCCTTTTTGAGGTGCTAGGACTTCGGTCTCAGTTACCTGGGAGGCCGGGAGCAGCCCCGGGTAATCGGCCTTAATGGCCACCAAGGCATTGTCCTTGCTCAATTGATAAAACACCCCATCAATTAACTCCATGGATAAGTCCGGATCCTCTTCGGAGGCCGGATCGAGGGACAACTCTGGGTCCTCGAGCTGTGGAGGCGGGCTGTTTATGTCCTTTACTTCCTGGCGCAGTTCCTACGTTGAAGTCGTTAGACTATATATTTAATGATGGGAATACAAAACAGACGGGCAAGTAAAATTGCCCACTTACCCAACTTGGGGGATTGTACATGGTAAATCCACCCTGTGGGTTGACACGGAGAAATTCCTCCTCTTCTCCCTTGTACAAAGCGGACAAGATCTTTACTAGAGCGGTAGCCGAGTCCGGCCCCTTACGGCCGTGACGGGTGGAATCATCCTCCCCGTTGAAGTTCCACATGGGGCGGCCTCTGTACTGAAGCGGTTGCACCCCTCGCATGATGCATGCGGCCATGACTCCGATCATGGTTAGTCCGAAATGAGCCAATAATCTTATCCGGCCCATCAGGTAAAGAACGTCCTTGTCACTTTCTCTCTGAGGGCTCCGTGGGCGCCAGCTTAGGCGTTTCTTCAGGGGAGCGCTGTTGAACTCAGGGAGGCCGATCCGAACAGGATCCGGCAACAGGACGTCCTCTATATAAAACCATTCTGAAGGCTAGTCCTCGGACGCCTTCTTTGGGGTTTCGGATAGATATCCGGTCCCGGCGACACGCCACACTTTGGCTCCGCCCACTTGATATATTGACCCCTCCTAAGAACGGGGCACAAGGCAGAATAGCCTCTTCCACAGCGCGAAATGAGCCTCAACACCCAAAAACAACTCGCAAAGGGCTACGAAGCCCGCAATATGCAATACGGAGACAGGCGTGAGGTTATGCAGCTGGAGGCCATAGAACTCCAGGAGCCCCCGGAGAAACGGATGAATTGGAAATCCGAGCCCTCTTATTAAATAAGGGACAAGGCATACCCGCTCTCCTTTGGAGGGATTGGGGGTGCTCTCTGCTTGCTCTCCGCCATTATAGGTGGCAAGTCCGGCTCGAACCGGGACCATATAGGCCGGAGGAAGAAATCCCTTTGGTCTGAAGCGACACTAGCTCGCTGTGCGGGACGGAGCATCTCTCCCAATCTCCAGGATGAGGGCTGGAAGGGCGAGAGGAGGAGCTGCGACGGCTGGCCATGATGGAATGGTCCTTTGTTGGATGCGCTCTGATGAAACTCGCGGAGAGGAGAAGGTGTGGTTTGGATCTAAATCCCCGTCCATTTAAATAGGCGGCTCATTTACGCGGCTGGGGGTGTGAATGTAAAAACACCCAGACTTTTTGTATTCATTTGACACGTGGAAGACGACCATTATTGGGCGTGGAAGCCGAGGAGCGCTACATTTATAAGAAACCGGACATTATTCAGCAGGTACACAGAAATTGAAGGAGAACCTGCCTTGCAATGCCGAAGACAATTTGCGCGCCGGACTCGTCGTCATTGAAGCCTGGTTCGGGGGCTCTGAGGGAGTCCTGGATTAGGGGGTGTCCGGATAGCCGGACGATACCTTCAGCCGGACTCCCGGACTATGAACATACAAGATTGAAGACTTCGTCCTGTGTCCGGAAGGGACTTTCCTTGGCATAGAAGGCAAGCTTGGCGATACGGATATGTAGATCTCCTACCATTATAACTGACTCTGTGTAACCCTAACCCTCTCCGGTGTCTATATAAACCGGAGGGTTTTAGTCCGTAGGACAACAACAATCATACCATAGGCTAGCTTCTAGGGTTTAGCCTCCTTGATCTCGTGGTAGATCTACTCTTGTACTACCCATATCATCAATATTAATCAAGCAGGAGTAGGGTTTTACCTCCATCGAGAGGGCCCGAACCTGGGAAAACATCGTGTCCCTTGTCTCCTGTTACCATCCGCCAAGACGCACAGTTCGGGACCCCCTATCCAAGATGCGCCGGTTTTGACACCGACACTGGGTGATGTTTAAGCTTATTTATGAAAACAAGAGCAAAAGAGTTCGTAATTTTTTTTCACTTTCAGTTTATCAACTGAATTGCTTGAGGACAAGCAAAGGTTTAAGCTTGGAGGAGTTGATACGTCTCCGTCGTATCTACTTTTCCTAACACTTTCCTCTTGTTTTGGACTCTAATTTGCATGATTTGAATGAAACTAACCCGGACTGACGCTGTTTCCAACAAAGCTACCATGGTGTTTTTTTGTGCAGAAATAAAAGTTTTCGGATTGGAACAAAACTTTGCGAGGAATTTTTATACAAATACAGAGAATTTCTGGAGCCAAGAACAACCGGAGGGGGGCACCTGGATGGGCACAACCCACCAGCCCCCCCCCCCCTCCAAGCGCACCCAGGTGGGTTGTCCCCACCAGGTGGCCCCGCAGGCCCTGAATCCGACGCTATAAAATCCTATTTTTCTAGAAAAAAATCAGGGAGAAAGAATTATCACGATCAACGAGACGGAGCCTCCGTCATCTCCTGTTCTTCATCGGGAGGCTAGATTTGGAGTCCGTTTGGGGCTCCAGAGAGGGGGATCTTCGATCTTCGTCATCACCAACCCTTCTCCATCGCCAATTCCATGATGCTCCCCACCAGGAGTGAGTAATTCCTTCGTAGGCTCGCTGGTCGGTGAGGAGTTGGATGAGATTCATCATGTAATTGAGTTAGTTTTGTTAGGGCTTCATCCCTAGTATCCATTATGTTCTGAGATTGATGTTTCTATGACTTATGTTATCACCATTATATCTATGTTCTAGATCCAATCTTGCAAGTTATAGTTACCTACTATGTGTTATGATCCGGCAACCCCGGAGTGACAATAGTCGGGACACTTCCCTGTGATGACCGTAGTTTGAGGAGTTCATGTATTCATCATGTGTTAATGCTTTGTTCTGGTTCTCTATTAAAAGGAGGCCTTAATATCCCTTAGTTTCCAATAGGACCCCGCTGCCACAGGAGGGTAGGACAAAAGATGTCATACAAGTTCTTTCCATAAGCACATATGATTATTTATAGAATACATGCCTACATTATATTTATGAACTGGAGCTAGTGCCGTATCGTCCTAGGTTGTAATTGTCACATGATGAATATCATCCAACAAATCACCGATCCAATGTGTACGATTTTCGTACATATTGTTCTTGCTAAGTTACTACTGCTGTTGTTACTATTGTCACTGCTACAAAACCATTGCTACCACTGTTACTGTTACTGTTGATGTTGCTACTACTATCAAAACTATCATACTACTATGCTACTGATCACTTTGCTGCAGATAATTAATCTCCAGGTATGGTTGAATTGACAACTCAGCTATTAATACTTACAAATATTCTTTGGCTCCCCTTGTGTCGAATCTATAAATTTGTGTTGAATACTCTACCCTCAAAAACTATTGCGATCCCCTATACTTGTGGGTTATCAGGCGTCAAGACCTACACGCATTGTATGCAACCCTTCGTTAAGACAAGAAAATATAACTTTGTGGCCGGTAACGATAATCACAACCACTTGGCACATACAGTAAACATATAACTTTCTTACAATCATCGAAAGGACGACAGATGACTCAATTTGACAGTCAGTTACGGGAATAAATCTGAAGTGCCCAACCACCGTCTCATCACAACCACTTGGGCCTCCTTTGATTTGGAGGAATCTTGTAAGAATTTCATAGGATATGATTTCTATAGGAAAAATTCCTTTAGAGTCCTTTGGTTTGTAGGAATGGAATCCTAATCCTATGGAGGAATTCTTCCTCTCCTTCACATTTCATAGGAAAATAAACATTAGCCTAGATTCAATGAAAAAATCCTATGATGTGAATCAAAGGGCATCTCCTTTCCTATTCCCAATCATAGGATTTGAGATACATGTCATCTCATTTCCTATGACTTTCCTATTCCTATGTTTTTTCTACCCTATGAACCAAAGGAGGCCTTGACATATACAGTAAACATGTGACATTGAGGTGGTTTTTAGGTAGAATCAATGGGGAGAAAAATCAAAGATGGGAGAAAAAAATCAAAACAGGAAGGATTCGTAGGGAGGATGGATGAAGGGAAGATGTATGACGAAACCTTAAGTTGTTTTTGAAGTAGTGAAGATATATCATATATCATTATGCCGCTCCATGGAGCCATAATACATTGACCAGCAAGACATTACTACTAAAAGTAAAACAAGCAAGACAATAAAACATGATTCGCCGCTCCATGGAGCCATAACACATTGAGTCGTCCAATTTTGTGTATTGGATGTGTGCATTGATTGCACCCAAATTATGACAAAAAGAAACAAATTGCGGTGGAACTCATATTATTAATTTTCATATAATACATGTAGACATCGATTGTTGTATTTTTTTTAAAGCAAGTCAAGCGTGTCTTACTACTAAAAATAAAACAAGCAAGACATTAATACATGATTCGTAATGGGAACGTTTAAACAAAGCGTGCATGCATGAGAATTAGCATAATGTGGTATCTGAATGCTGCTATTTTGCATGCATGGTAGTATGTAGATGATGTTGCGCGTGAATAGGTGTTTAAGGCACCACTTAGGCACCATTTTTGCCGGCGGCCTGCTGAGAGATGGCCCCGTACTTCATTGCATCAGCCTCGGATTTCGCGGCATCCTTCTTAGCGGATGCTGCCTCTTCAGGTCTTGTGGCGGTTTCAGCCTTCTTGATGGACTTCTCGGCAGCAGCTATGCGAGCATCTGCCAAGGTACCGGCAGCTTCTTTCCTGCTAGGGGAGGTAGAAGAACTTGTACCAGCTACTTGCTGAGAAATGACACCATACTTTGATGCAGCAGCGGTAGACTTGGCCGCAGCTTGCTTGGCAGCCGCGGCCTCTTCAGGTGTGGTAGCGGTTTCAGCCTTCTTGGTGAACATCTTAGCAGCATCAGTGGTGCCTTCTTTCCTATTGGGGGAGGTAGAAGAACTTGTACCAGCTGCTTTCCGAGAGATGGCACCATACTTTAATGCATCGTCAACAGACTTTGTTGCGTCTCGCTTGGCAGCCACGACCTTTGCAGGTGTCTTGGCGGTTTCGGCCTTCTTGATGGACTTCTCGGGGGCGGCATAGTGTGCGGCGGCTAAAGTATTGGCTGCTTCTTTCCTGCCTAGGGAGGTAGAAGAACCTTTACCATTTGCCTGCTGAGAGATGGCATTGTACTTTAATGCAGCAGAAGCAGATTTTGCTCCATCTTGCTTGGCAGCCGCGGCCTCTTCTGGTGTGGTGGCGCTTTCAGCCTTCTTGATGGACTTCTCGGCGGCAACAACACGTGTAGCTGCTAAGGTAGCGTCAACCCCTTTCCTGCTGGGGGTAGCCATCTTCAATGTGTTCTCCTCCGCAACGCCATAGGTCTCGGCTGGCCTTGTGGCCGCCACTGCCACAATGGTGGTGAGAAATAACATGGCCATGACATTCTTTCTGTTGGCCATTAGTAATTTCTCAAGTGGTATGTTAGGCGCGCGGAGGATTTGAAATGGTGGAGACACATGATTCGTAGAGGTGATAGGCTTTTATAGAGACAATGTGAGGTCAGGAAATCTCTCCCATGAATGTGAGGTCATAAGGGGTCAACAATGAATGTGAGGTCACCAGAACCCTAGAAAGGTATGTGGTAACCCATTTGTGGAAGCATGCATGTATGTGTGTTTTGCGTTTTCTTTTCTAGTTTCTCTCTATGTATGGACCGTGGGAACAAAAATAGATTTCTAAGTGCGAGCTCGGATGCTCTTGAAATCCAGGCCTTCTATTCTTTTCGAGATTGTTGTAGGTACCATTACGTGACTTCCAGCCCAGACCAGGAGGTCCTTCTCATCGTACTGGAATGGGAGACCCTAGGGACGTGCGCGAACTCCGACGGACACCATGCACGACTGTAGGTGCATGCGTATCCGTGCGGTGCATTAATGTGGGGCAAGTGACGTGACATGAAGCAGCTTGTTGCCATGGTGAGCAAGGTGTGACATGAGCAACGACCATGAGAAGTCGTCTCCAGTGTTGAAGTCAACTACGTAGATGAATGGGTTGTCCATTATGGCTTAGGATGACCTGGTTGGTGATGAAGCACACAAACTTCACGAAGGACGCTACCTCTTGTAGCGTCTGGTAAGCTAGCAATCTGTTGGCCGACGTCGGTCGTGGATGACATTCGGTGTGCGTACCAACGATCCTACACCGCAGGCCCCAACTGGAGCTATACAAATCTTTAGGCCATGACTCGGATTCAAAGTTTCAAAGTCACACCACGGGCTAGCAAAGTGAGCCACGACTTAGATGAATGCAAACGATTAGGTGCCATGCATCAGAATCCAACTAAGATGGCACTGCCCGTCCTTCGTTCGAACCCTCCTCGTGTGCTACATGATAGACCCACATGTATCGCACTATTCATGCATGTATAGTTCATTTTGGGGATTTTCCACGCCCTAGCAATGCAACCTCATGCCCCATTTCCCGAATCTCCATGCAGCAATGAACAAACATAATAGCAGGTGCATCTAAGCTTAGGCTCCGAAATCACTGCTCCCATGTGGGATGCCTCCACTCTGGCTTGCCACATGGATCTGGCTACCGTCGTCGCCTCCTCCAACCTACCTCAGCTCCTCCTTCACGCGGTTGGCCCCGATGAGCTCTCTTTGCCAGAAGAGGTGGATGAGTAATGCCTCCAAGCCCGTGCACCCTCTTTTCCCCTGCATCCACGTGTATGAGGGCCCCCTCCCCGAGGTCCACCACCTTCACCGAGTGCGTCCCCGAGCCCTCGACACAATATCCACCAAGCCCACTACCGATGTTGTTGAGTTCGTCCTACGGCCCCCTTCTCCGACATCCTTTAGTGTGGCCTGAAATCACATCAGCGTCGCGTGGAGTCGCCCATCACTAATTCTCCTGCTGTCAAGAAAGACGAATTTCCCTGATCACCTCTCCTCCCGTGCTCTAGGGCTACGTGTTTGTTGCTATTGCGGGCTTGGACGGCAAGGTCATAGAGATGGAGGCACCAGCAGCATCGGCGGTCATTTCTTCTTCTACACAACAATATGATGAGATGCGGCCAGTGGCGCCCACGCAATGTTCACTCATGATAGGTCCCCTATGCAGTTTCTTCGTTGGTCGGCTTTCCTTTTTGCCGGCTTCATGTGATATTATAAAAAGTAGATGTACCACTTGATACTTTCGCCAACTTCTCTTCATTTCTTTTTCCCTCGGTTATACGAGAGTTATTGATCTACTATCGCTCCTCACATTCGGTCAATCAATAGAAACAACAAGAGATTTGGGGGAATTTGCCTAGGGTTCGGCACCAACAAGGTGCAAGATTGACCCAGCCATGGAGCCGGGTCACGACGGCTAAGGTTTAACCCTTTGAAACATGAGATGCCTCTACTACCAACAAATCATTGCCTTTACTAGGTGAATGGCCGTGCATTGCAACGGGGAACATTCATGAATCCGTGAGTGATATATTCAGGTGATGCTATCAAGAATCAATCAACTTTACGCTCTTGTTAGAACATCGTACATGTGCAATGTATGTATTTCTGCCAACATCTTCCAATGTTTATCTGACTATTTTCAAGGCTGGTCTGTATGCTGGCATGTCTCCTCACCTTGAATCTACGAATATGTCCAGAGAGGGCATTTGCTATCAAGAGTATTTAGTTCAGTCAAGTAGTAGACGCATTTTCTTTAGCACTGCAATAAAGAGTGTTTTTGTCAGGACAATAAATTGAAAGCACAAAAGGAAAGGAACCATTTTTTACCTAATAACCCAACTTTTAAGTAAACTTTGAAGAAAAGGCTCATGAACCACAAAATTGAACAATGTTTAAACGAGTCATTGTTCTTCAGTTTTTTTCATTAGAAACAGGGTGACAGTACGTGTCACTTAGCAGCAAGATTGCAGCCACTATAGCGTCCTTCTACATGTAGCACTTGAAAACTTTCCATCAAACAATGGCAAACTTGACTGACAATGGCATGCTGCGGGTGCCTCGGCTCATCAGATGTCGCCACATGCATGGAAGTACTTCTGCCCACATCCAAGAGTTCAGAAGACAAGAAACTTTTCCGCAGAAAAGAAGAAATACTCATAAGAAATATCTAAGGACATCATGATTTACTCATTATGTAAAATATCATCCCTTTTGAGGGTCACCAAGTCTACGTTTTACTCGTTGGACCAAAGAAAATATTGATTACAGAAATTCAGATTGCGAGCTACCTGATCACAAGACTACTTAAAGTTTGAGGAAATTAAACTGACGGAAGCGTGAAAGGCACACAATGGATTGTACCAGTAAATTATATCCGATCATTCTTTGTAAAATAGGTAAATATGATAGCCACGATATAATCACCCTATATAGTCTCCTCAGGTTCATGAATGCATCTAGTCCTCGTTGTAATGTAACAAGCACACAAGATCAGGGAAGAGAAAAATACCATGTCCAATTCTGGACCTTGATGGGCTTTGTCCTGCCCATTCATCTTTTCCAAACCTATCTAACGTATGGCTATTCCAAATCTGTGTATCCCATAGATTCATGAGAATGCAATAAAAAGGAAATGAAATTACATTGCTCCCTCGAAGGAGACCACACGATTGTCCTTTTAATGGTTCTTCTGAGCTTCTTTTCTGTGAGAAATCTTTCGATCTATTTATTTTCAATCATGACAATACAATGAACAATAGGGATAATAAAAATTACATCCATCTATAGACCATCTAGCAACGACTACAAGCATTAAAGCGAGCCGAAAACGCGCCATCGTCATCGCCCTTCCCTCGCCGGAGCCGAGCAGAATTTATTGTACTAACAGTCAGGAACTTGTCGTACTAAGGCCCCGTAGGACCAGCGCACTAGAATAGCAACCGCCACTGATGAAGAGACCCATAGATCGGAAGGATCCAATCTAACAACACAAAAACGTAGATGAACGAAGACCAGGTCCGAGTAGATCCACCAAAGACAAACCACCTACCGAATCCTGCGAGATCCGCCGGAGACACACCTCCACACACTCTCTGACGATATTAGATGCGCCATCGAGACGGAGGCTAGGTGGGGAGAACCTTATTCAATCTTCAGGAAGCCGTCGTTGTCTTGCCCTCCTTAGCAGGACACAACCCTAACAAAAATCAAAGAAAAATCTAAAAACAAAGCCCTCCCGCTGGTAAGGGATGAGATCCACCATGTCCCCATGGCCCTAGGGCCACCGGAGACGAGGTGGACCGGCAGCGGCGCCAGCGGGAGGCATAGGAACCCTAAGCTTTTTTGAGAGGAAGCGACGGCTATGGTTCCTCTGAGCTACCTATGCACCGAACTACAACCCTGAAATTATTATAAAAAATTTGATCATTTACAACATTTATATAAGATGCATAATTCGACGAGCAAAGGGACAATTACGGATGTGAATAGTATCAAATTCAAATGTGACGTCAAATATTAGATGTTGGTACGGTCTACGTTGGTCTTTTTATTTCTCGAGTAGCACATCTACTTTAGGCTTCGAATTTTAAGAGGAGCATTGATCAACCTACTTGGCTGACCATCGCATCTCAACTGACTCCATATAGATCTCTAGACGATACAACCACTAGCTGGACTAAGAAGGCTGATCGATCATCAATGGGATGCCAATTGTTCTTAGATATACTACTGACTAGAAGGGTTGTGCTCGCTTTGCTGCGCCGTTCGTTGTTGGTTATCTTAAAAAACTAATCACTGTTTCACAATATAAGGTCTATTATTATTATTTTGAAAAGTCAAACCTTTTAAGTTTCATCAAATTTGTAGAGAAATATATCAAAATCCATAAGATCATCAGTATTTTTAGATTCATCACCAAATGAATTTCCATACCCTTTTTGTTTAATATTGTGGATGTTGATATTTTTACTTTGAACTTGGTCAATATAAAGAAGTTTGACTTTCTACAAAATTAATACCCTTTATATTTTATAACTGATGGAATATTAAGTTAGGCAGGTGGGGAGATGACTCTGTCATTCGCTAACCAACCTATATTTATGTGGGAAAATTTCTACGTCGGTGGTTACATGTACTATATTGATGCTACAATATCACATGGTGACGCTTCTATTTTCTAGGTGGTGGGAGAGTGCACGGGATTGATATGTTTTTATAGGTCAGTTGCAGCTGATTGATTTGAAAAATCATTGGCCCAGTCAAATTCTTCAACCAAATCAAAATTGAAAACCTCAATTAAATGAAAGAGATTCAAAATTTGGGAACGTAGTGAATTAAAAGAATTAACTCTGCCTATATCTTTTAGGCATAGCCGGTCCCAAGCCCGGGTAAAGGAGGAGGGTTTTGATAGGCTTGGCGAGGCAACGTCAAAACTATCCAATCCCATGGGTATGAAACCCATTTGAGCGAGAGTAATACTAGGATGGTGACCTCCTGGGAAGTCCTCGTGAAAGGGTTTCATATATAAGGGTTGTGATAGGCTTGCCGAGCCAACGTAAAACCTAGCCAGCCCTCTGGGTATGAAACCCATTTGGGCGAGAGTAGTACTAGGATGGGTGACCTCCTGGGAAGTCCTCGTGAAACGATTTCATATCTAGCCTATCCCAACTTGTTTGGTACAAAAGGCTTAGAAGAAGAATAAGAAGTGAATTAAAAGAATTCAATTGGAAAGGTTGAGAAATTGTTGACCAAGTCAAAATTGGATGATCAATCTATATTGAATACCTTAATTAATTGTGATGTCTTAAAAATTAGGAAGCATACTGTATACTATAAAAGAATTGGATTATGAAGCTTTGAGAAATTGTTGACCCGATCAAAATCGAGTGATCCAATTCTAATTGGAGAGCTTAATTGAGTTTGGGCTTTTTAAAACTAGGAAGCTTAGAGCATCTCCAGCCGCGCCCCCAGAAAGGCCTCCCTAGGCGATTTTTTCGCGCCGGCGCCGAAAAATCGGCCCAGTCACGCCCCTGATACGTCTCCAACGTATCTATAATTTTTGATTGTTTCATGCTATTATATATTTTGTTTTGGATGTTTAATGGGCTTATTTATACACTTTTATATTATTTTTGGGACTAACCTATTAACCGAAGGTCCAGCCCAAATTGCTGTTTTTCTGCCTATTTCATAGTTTCGCAGAAAAAGAATATCAAACGGAGTCCAAACAGAATGAAACCTTCAGGAACATGATTTTCGGAACAAACATGATCCAGAGGACTTGGAGTCTACGTCAAGAAATCAACCAGGAGAGCACGAGGCAGGGGGCGCGCCTACCCCCCGGGGCGCGCCCTCCACCCTCGTGGGGCCCACGTTGCTCCACCGACATACTTCTTCCTCCTATATATACCTACATACCCCCAAACCAACATAGGCATCCACGAAAACCTAATTCCACTGCCGCAACCTTCTGTACCCGTGAGATCCCATCTTGGGGTTTCTGGCGTCCTGCCGGAGGGGGCATTAATCACGGAGGGCTTCTACATCAACACCATAGCCTCTCCGATGATGTGTGAGTAGTTTACCTCAGACCTTCAGGTCCATAGTTATTAGCTAGATGGCTTCTTCTCTCTCTTTGGATCTCAATACAAAGTTCTCCATGATTCTCGTGGAGATCTATCCAATGTAATCTTCTTTTGTAGTGTGTTTGTCGGGACCGATGAATTGTGGGTTTATGATCAAGTTTATCTATGAACAATATTTGAATCTTCTCTGAATTCTTTTATGTATGATTGGTTATCTTTGCAAGTCTCTTCGAATTATCAGTTTGGTTTGGCCTACTAGATTGATCTTTCTTGCAATGGGAGAAGTGCTTAGCTTTGGGTTCAATCTTGCGGTGTCCTTTCCCAGTGACAGCAGGGGCAACAAGGCACGTATTGTATTGTTGCCATCGAGGATAACAAGATGAGGTTTATATCATATTGCATGAGTTTATCCCTCTAAATCATGTCATCTTACTTAAAGCATAACTCTGTTCTTATGAACTTAATACTCTAGATGCATGCTGGATAGCGGTTGATGTGTGGAGTAATAGTAGTAGATGCAGAATCGTTTCGGTCTACTTGTCGTGGACGTGATGCCTATATACATGATCATAGCTAGATATTCTCATAACTATGCTCAGTTCTATCAATTGCTCGACAGTAATATGTTCACCCACTATAATACTTATGCTCTTGAGAGAAGCCACTAGTGAAACCTATGGCCCCCGGGTCTATTTTCCATCATATTAATCTCCCGCCAACAAGCTATTTCTGGCGCCGTTTATTTTGCTTTCTTTACTTTTAGTCTTTATCATAAAAATACCAAAAATATTATCTTATCATATCTATCAGATCTCACTCTCGTAAGTGACCGTGAAGGGATTGACAACCCCTTTATCGCGTTGGTTGTGAGGTTCTTATTTGTTTGTGTAGGTGCGAGGGACTTGAGCGTGGCCTCCTACTGGATTGATACCTTGGTTCTCAAAACTGAGGGAAATACTTACGCTACTTTACTTCATCACCCTTTCCTCTTCAAGGGAAAAACCAATGTAGTGCTCAAGAGGTAGTGTCGGTGTCAAAACCGGCGGATCTCGGGTAGGGGGTCCCGAACTGTGCGTCTAGGCGGATGGTAACAGGAGACAAGGGACACGATGTTTTTACCCAGGTTCGGGCCCTCTCGATGGAGGTAAAACCCTACTCCTGCTTGATTAATATTGATGATACGGGTAGTACAAGAGTAGATCTACCACGAGATCAAGGAGGCTAAACCCTAGAAGCTAGCCTATGGCATGATTGTTGTTCTTGGTCCTACGGACTAAACCCTTCGGTTTATATAGACACCGGAGGGGATTAGGGTTACACAGAGTCGGTTACAATGGTAGGAGATCTACATATCCATATCGCCAAGCTTGCCTTCCACGCCAAGGGAAGTCCCTTCCGGACACGGGACGAAGTCTTCAATCTTGTATCTTCATAGTCCAGGAGTCCGGCTGAAGGTATAGTCCAGCTATCCGGACACCCCCTAATCCAGGACTCCCTCAGGTAGCAAGAAGGATTTCTGGCGCCGTTGCCGGGGAGTCTACGCAAAAGTCAACATACCAAGTACCCATCACAAACCCTTATCCCTCGCATTACATTATTTGCCATTTGCCTCTCGTTTTCCTCTCCCCCACTTCACCCTTGCCGTTTTATTCGCCCTTCCTCCGTTCAATCTTGTGTTACCATGTGCCTTCTTTTTGCTTGCATCTTCGCTTGCTAAGAGTTTATGGATCCTCATCCACTTGCTAATCTCTTTAAGAGATCCAATTATGGTGAACCTATTGCTAGTGAGTTGAGTGCACTAGATTATCTTCATGAGGTTTTGCTTGAAATTCTTGAATCTGAAAATTGTGATGAAGTACTTTATGAAGCGATTCACGATAGATCTTTGAATAAAAAGCATGATTGCAATGATTTTATTATAAATTCTATTGATGTAAATTATGCTAATAATATGCAAAACCCTAAGATTGGGGATGCTAGTTTTGCTATGTCCTCTACTTGTTGCAATGATCATGATTGGGGTGATTCTTCTTACGATCTTGAAAATTTACTTACTCCCCATGATGAATATGAGATTGATAATAATGTTTACAATAATATTGAAAGTGGGTTTGGAAGAGTGTCAACTTTAGATCCTACATATTTGGAGAAAGTTCAATCTTATGGTATTTTTGATAAAAGTGGGTTTGGAGAGGTCATGACTTTAGTTAATGTTAATCCCACTATTTTGGAAGAGTGTCAACTTTGCATGCATGTGGATCATGTTGAAAATATTTTATGTGATAGCTATTTTGTTGAATTTTCTTATGATCCCACATGTAATTATTATGAGAGAGGAAAATATGATTGTAGAAATTTTCATGTTTCTAAATTACCTCTCGCTATGTTCAGATTGCTATCGTCACTTTCTTCTTCCTTGCATATGCTAGTTTTTGCTTGCCTTGCAAATTTGTTTACTTATAATATGCCTGTGCATAGGAAGTATGTTAGATATAGATTTTTTTTGTCACGTGTTTTATGAAGCTCTCTTTGCGCTTCAATTCTTGTCTTTCATGTGAGCATCATTAAAATTATCTATGCCTAGCTAGGGGCGTTAAACGATAGCGCTTGTTGGGAGGCAACCCAATTTTATTTTTAGTTTTTTTCTTTTTGCTTCTGTTTAGGAATAAATATTTGATCTAGCCTCTGGATATATTTGCTTTTATGTTTTAATTAGTGTTTGTGCCAACTTAAACCTATAGGATCTTCTTGGATGATAGTTATTTGATCTTGCTGAAAATTCCAGAAACTTTCTGTTCACGAAAACAATTATTAAAAATCACCAGAACGTGATAAAATATTGATTCGAATTGCAGAAGATCATTAAAAACATTGTCTAGGTCGTCCTATTTTGGTAGATTTTTTTTAGTTCCAGAAGTTTGCGTTAGTTACAGATTACTACAGACTGTTTTGTTTTTGACAGATTCTGTTTTTCGTGTGTTGTTTGCTTGTTTTGATGAATCTATGGCTAGTAAAATAGTTTATAAACCATAGATAAGTTGGAATACAGTAGGTTTAACACCAATATAAATAAATAATGAGTTCAATACAATACCTTGAATTGGGGTTTTGTTTTCTTTCGCTAACGGAGCTCACCACATTTTTCTGTTAAGTTTTGTGTTGTGAAGTCTTCAAGTTTTGGATAAAGATTTGATGGAGTATGGAACAAGGAGTGGCAAGATCCTAAGCTTGGGGATTCCCAAGGCACCCCAAGACATTCTAAGGACACCAAAAAGCCAAAGCTTGGGGATTCCCCGGAAGGCATCCCCTCTTTCGTCCTCATCCATCGGTAAATTTACTTGGAGCTATATTTTTATTCACCACATGATATGTGTTTTGCTTGGATCGTCTTGTATGATTTGAGTCTTTATTTGTTAGTTTTCCACAATCATCCTTGCTGTACACACCTTTTGAGAGAGACACACATGATTCGGAATTTGTTAGAATACTCTATGTGCATCACTTATATCTTTTGAGCTATATAGTTTTGCTCTAGCGCTTCACTTATATTCCTTTAGAGCACGGTGGTGGATTTGTTTTATAGAAACTATTGTTCTCTCATGCTTCACTTATATTAGTTTGAGAGTCCTACAAAAAAGCATGGTAATTTGCTTTAATTATGATAGGCACCCAAGATTAGTAAAGAAAAATAAATATAAATTTTCTTATGAGTGTGTTGAATACTATGAGAAGTTTGATGCTTGATAATTGTTTTGAGATATGAAGATGGTGATATTAGAGTCATGCTAGTTGAGTAGTTGTGAATTTGAGAGATACTTGTGTTAAAGTTTGTGATTCCCGTAGCATGCACGTATGGTGAACCGTTATGTGATGAAGTCAGAGCATGATTTATTTATTGATTGTCTTCCTTATGAGTGGCGGTCGGGGACGAGCGATGGTCTTTTCCTACCAATCTATCCCCCTAGGAGCATGCGCGTAATACTTTGTTTCCATAACTAATAGATTTTCGCAACAAGTATATGAGTTTTTTATGACTAATGTTGAGTCCATGGATTATACGCACTCTCATCCTTCCACCATTGCTAGCCTCTCTAATACCGCGCACTTTTCGCCGGTATCATACACCCACCATATACCTTCCTCAAAACAGCCACCATACCTACCTACCATGGCATTTCCATAGCCATTCCGAGATATATTGCCATGCAACTTACCACCGTTCCTTTTGCTATGACACGCTTCATCATTGTCATATTGCTTTGCATGATCATGTAGTTGACATCGTATTGGTGGCAAAGCCACCGTTCATAATTCTTTCATACATGTCACTCTTGATTCATTGCATATTCCGGTACTCCGCCGGAGACATTCACATAGAGTCATATTGTTCTAAGTATTGAGTTGTAATTCTTGAGTTGTAAGTAAATAAAAGTGTGATGATCATCATTATTAGAGCATTGTCCCAAGTGAGGAAAGGATGATGGAGACTATGATTCCCCCACAAGTCGGGATGAGACTCCGGACGAAAAATAAATAAATAAAAAGAGGCCATAAAAAAGAGAAAAGGCCCAAATAAAAAATGAGAGTAAAAGAGAGAAGGGACAATTTTACCACACTTGTGCTTCAAAGTAGCACCATGATCTTCATGATAGAGGATTCCAAGATATTTAGCTCACACCGTAACTTGCAAAACCTTTTCTCATCCAAGGGCTTTGTGAAGATATCTGCCAGTTGCTCTTCAGTGTTGACGTGAATGACATCAATATCTTTCTTCATGACATGATCTTTGAGGAAGTGATGACGAATTTCAATGTGCTTTGTCTTCGAGTGCTGGACTGGGTTGTTGGCAATCTTGATGGCGCTTTCGTTGTCACAGAAGAGAGGTACTTGTTTCAGATTGATGCCATAGTCCTTGAGTGTTTGCTTCATCCATAGAAGCTGAGCGCAGCAAGATCCAGCAGCAATGTATTCAGATTCAGCAGTTGAGAGTGACACACAGTTCTGCTTCTTTGAAGACCAACAAACAAGTGATAGTCCCAGAAAGTGACATGTGCCTGATGTAGACTTGTGATCCACCTTGTCACCAGCATAATCAGCATCCGAGAATCCAACCAGATCAAATTCTGAGCCCTTTGGATACCATAATCCTAGTGTTGGGTTGTGAGCCAAATATCAAAGAATTCGCTTCACAGCTAAGTGATGCGATTCCTTTGGTGCCGCTTGGAATCGAGCACACATGCAAACACTAAGCATAATATCTAGCCTAGATGCACATAGGTAAAGTAAAGAACCAATCATGGAGCGGTATACCTTTTGATCAAACTCTTTACCATTGTCGTCGGGACCCAGATGGTGTTTGGCTGGCATTGGCGTCGTGTAACCTTTGCAATCTTGCATTCCAAACCTCTTCAGGCAATCTTTGAGGTATTTTTCTTGAGATATGAAGATGCCATTCCTTTGCTGACGTATTTGAAGACCAAGGAAGAACTTCAGCTCACCCATCATCGACATCTGATATTGCTCTTGCATCATGTATCCAAACTCATCACTATACTTCTGGTTGGTGCAGCCGAAGATAATGTCATCCACATATATTTGGCACACAAACAGTTCACCATCATATGTCTTCGCGAAGAGTGTGGGATCGAGGGATCCAGGTTTGAAGCCTTTGCTCTTCAGGAAGTCTTTGATCGTATCATACCAAGCGCAAGGAGCTTGTTTGAGGCCATACAGTGCTTTGTTTAGCTTGTACACCATATCAGGATGTTTTGGATCTTCAAAGCCAGGAGGTTGTGCGACGTATACTTTTTCTTCAATCTTGCCGTTGAGAAATGCACTCTTCACATCCATTTGATATAGCAAGATGTTTTTGTGGTTAGCATAGGCTAGCAGTATGCGAATATCTTCAAGCCTAGCCACAGGAGCAAATGTTTCATCGAAGTCAATTCCTTCAACTTGAGTATATCCTTGAGCCACAAGACGTGCTTTGTTTCTGACGACTTGACCATGCTCATCTTGCTTGTTTCGATATATCCATTTTGTGCCAATAATGTTATGCTTGCGAGGGTCAGGACGCTTGACAAGTTCCCAAACATTGTTCAGCTTGAACTGTTGAAGCTCTTCTTGCATAGCTTGAATCCATTCAGGTTCCATGAAGGCTTCAGCAACTTTCTTGGGTTCTGATATTGACACAAAAGAAAAGTGCCCACAGAAATTTGCTAACTGTGTTGCTCTTGAGCGAGTAAGTGGACCAGGTGCATTGATGCTATCAATTATCTTCTCAATTTGTACTTCATTTGCAACACGAGGATGAACTGGACGAAGACTTTGCTCTTGCTGATCATTGTCATCATTGGGAGGATTGTCTTCAGGCTGAGCATTGTCTTCAGGTTGGTTAGGTGCAGTTATGATAAGTTCCTCTTCAGGATGTGCTTTAGAAGGCATGATTTCACCAGTTCTCATTAGCTTGATAGATTCGCTGGGTGGAGCTTCGTCTAGTGTACTTGGCAGGAGCTCTCTTTGTGAACCATTGGTTTCATCAAACCGCACGTCCATAGTTTCGACGATTTTGTAAAGATAGAGGTTGAAGACTCTGTAAGAGTGCGAGTCCTTTCCGTAACCGAGCATGAAGCCTTCGTGAGCCTTTGGTGCAAATTTTGACTTGTGGTGGGGATCCTTGATCCAGCACCTAGCTCCAAATACTATGAAGTAGCTGACATTTGGCTTCTTGCCAGTGAGGAGCTCATAGGATGTTTTGTTCAGAAGCTTATGGATGTAAACACGGTTGATGACGTGATATGCTGTATCAATAGCTTCAGGCCAGAACTTTCTTGGTGTCTTGTATTCATCGAGCATCGTTCGAGCCATCTCAATGAGGGTTCTGTTCTTGCGCTCTATGATGCCATTTTGCTGAGGTGTGTAAGGAGCAGAGAACTCATGAGTGATTCCCATTGTATCCAGATAAAGATCAAGTCCGGTGTTCTTGAACTCAGTGCCGTTGTCACTTCTGATATGCTTGATCTTGACGCCATAATTGTTCATGGCTCGATTGGCGAAGCGTCTGAAGACATCTTGCACTTCAGTCTTGTAGAGAATTATGTGCACCCATGTGTATCTTGAGTAATCATCAACAATGATGAAGCCATAGAGACAGTCAGTCGTAGTGAGGGTAGAGTAGTGAGTAGGGCCAAATAAGTCCATGTGTAGCAGCTCGAAAGGTTGAGATGTAGTCATGATTGTCTTCGAGGGATGCTTGGCCCTTGTCATTTTTCCTGCTTCGCAGGCACCACACAAATGATCCTTCTTGAACTTGACGCCCTCGATGCCAATGACATGCTTCTTCTTGGCGAGTGTGTGTAAGTTCCTCATGCCAGCATGCCCCAGCCTCCGATGCTAGAGCCAGCACTCTGAAGCTTTTGCAAGAAGACATACGGCAAGCTGTGGACCTGCTGAGAAATCTACCATGTATAGATCATCTTTTCTGTACCCTTCAAAGACTAGAGACTTGTCAGATTCCATTAGTACAAGGCAACGATATTTTCCGAATAGCACAATCATGTTCAAGTCACAAAGCATCGAGACAGACATTAAGTTGAAACCAAGGGATTCAACAAGCATCACTTTATCCATGTGTTGATCCTTTGAGATTGCAACTCTACCTAGACCCAATACCTTGCTTTTACCAGTGTTAGCAAATGTGACGTGACTCTTGTCTGATGGACGTAAGGTTGAATCCATGAGAAGACTTCGATCACCAGTCATATGATTAGTGCATCTGCTGTCCATAATCCATTCTGAAGCATGAGGTGTCATACCCTACAGTACATTTAGGGGGATAGGCTTCACCAAGAGTATTGTGAAGCAAGAACATTTGACGGGCAAGAGGATTATTGAAGCTCAGATCAAGATTAGGACTAATAGGATGAATGGCAAGCGATTCAGGAACAAAATACATAGTGAGACCATTTGGGCATTTGTTCTTGCGCCCTACAAGATGTTTTAGGTCCCCAGCAATAGCATCAGACGCCTTTGATTTTCGGCTGGAGACCTTTCCCTGCAAAAGAAAGTTAATTCTTCTTAACCACCCACATCTTCAGGGGTGGCTTAGAAGCAATGAGTCTAAGTGCAGCATCTGAGAACTTCGGCTTTGGAGCCCTAGCAAATAGCCTTGCAGGAGATGAATGATACTCATATGAATAAGCAAAAAAGTTCTTAGTTTTATGAACATAGCGGTTTGAAGACACACGCTCATATTCATAAGTTTGAGTACGGTTTCCCTGCAAAACATTGGCGTTAGGGTGACTCAGGTGAGTCCTCTGTCTGTATGAAGCCTTTGGACCATAGGAAGCCTTAGGTCTGGGGTTCGTCTTCTTCCCAGGTGGTGTCATGATGACATTCACTGGAAGATTCTCAAGACAGCTTTTGGGAACCCATATCTTCTTCATAGGTGACCCATTCCTATAGTTAGTACCAATATATCTGGCAAACACTTCACCATTCTGATTCTTGAACAGTTTATAGTTTGCATCAAAGGATTCATCAATGATAACAGGGTTAGCACAGGTAAAGCCAGATAAGGTGGATGGATCCACTGAAGGTCCCTTTGCAGCAACCCATGTGGTTTTGGGATACTACTCAGGCTTCCAGTAGGAACCATCAACATTCATTTTCCTCTCGAACCCAACACCCTCTTTCTTAGGGTTTCGGTTCAGAATCTTCTTTTTGAGGACATCGCAAAGTGTCCGATGCCCTTTCAGACTTTTATACATCCCTGTTTCAAGTAATGTCTTCAACCTAGCATTTTCATCAGCAATAGTAGTGGTATCCTCCGCAGAGGGGTTAGTTACCACATCAGTAGTTGAAGACAATGCAACAGCAGTAGCAGTAGAACATTCAGCAACAGAGGTAGCGTTGTCACGCTCAAGGCATTTTAGACATGGTGGTTCAAATCCATACTGAGCGGGACTAATCTGTTGAGCGCGAAGTGACTCATTCTCTTTTTGAAGATCTTCATGAGCCGCTCTCAATTTCTCAAGCTCTTACTTCCTTTGAAGATAGTCATAGGAGAGCTTTTCATGAGTGGTTGAGAGCGTTTCATGACGACTTTCAAGTTTTTGGTACTTAGCATGAACATTTTTTATGTCTTCAACTAAGGACTGTGAACGTGTCATTTCCGCGTCCAACAGGTCATCGCTTTTGTCTAGCAGTTTTTGAGTATGTTCCATAGCTTTTTTTTGTTCAGCTGCAATTTTAGCAAGTGTTTTGTAGCTGGGTTTGGATTCACAATCAGAGTCATCTTAACTTGATGTTTGAGAGTAAGCATCACGTGATTTTACCTTGGCACCACGTGCCATGAAGCAGTAGGTGGGAGCAGGGTCGTCCTTGTCATCAGCTTCAGCGTTGGTGTGGAAGTCATTGTCTTCAGTGTTGAAAATGGACTTGGCAACATAGGTTGTGGCTAGAGCCAGACTTGCAACACCAGGGTCGGACTCCTCCTCAGACTCCACCTCCGCCTCCTCAGAAGCAGACTCCTCCTCTGAATCCATTTCCTTGCCAACAATAGCACGAGCATTGCCAGATGAGCTCTTCTTGTGAGATGAAGACTTGGATGAGGACTTGGAAGAAGACTTTGAAGATTTCTTCTTCTTCTTGTCATCAGAATCATATTCCTTGCTCTTCTTCTTCTTCTTCTCGTTGTCCCACAGTGGACACTAAGAGATATAGTGTCCAGGTTTCTCGCACTTGTGACATGTTCTCTTCTTGTACTCATGAGTGGAAGCTTCATCATTTCTTGAGCTGGATCGTGAAGAATTTCTGAAGCCCTTCTTCTTAGTGAACTTCTGGAACTTCTTCACAAGCATAGCAAGTTCCTTTCCAATATCTTCAGGATCATCAGAACTGCAGTCAGATTCTTCTTCGGATGAGGAAACAACTTTTGCCTTCAGAGCGCGAGTTTGGCCATAGTTGGGACCATAGATATCTCTTTTCTCAGAAAGCTGGAACTCATGTGTGTTGAGCCTCTCAAGTATATCAGACGGACCGAGTGTCTTGAAGTCAGGATGTTCTTGTATCATGAGGGCAAGGGTGTCAAAGGAGCTGTCAAGTGATCTCAGTAGTGTCTTGACGATTTCATGCTTGGTAATCTCAGTGGCGCCGAGAGCACGAAGCTCATTTGTGATGTTAGTGAGGTGATCAAACGTGAGCTGGACATTTTCATTGTCGTTTCTCTTGAAGCAATTGAAGAGGTTGTGAAGAACACTGATCCTTTGATCTCTCTGGGTTGAGACGCCTTCATTGACCTTGGATAGCCAGTCCCAGACTAGCTTCGATGTTTCCAGAGCACTCACGCGGCCATACTGTCCTTTGGTCAGATGACCACAAATGATGTTCTTGGCAGTGGAATCCAGTTGAATGAACTTCTTGACATCAGCAGGGGTGACACATTCACCAGTTTTGGGAACGCCGTTCTTGATGACATACCAGAGGTCAATATCAATGGCTTCAAGATGCATGCGCATCTTATTCTTCCAGTAGGGATATTCAGTTCCATCGAACACGGGGCAAGCAGCGGAGACTTTGATTATCCCTGCAGTCGACATAGCTAAAACTCCAGGTGGTTAAACCGAATCACACAGAACAAGGGAGTACCTTGCTCTGATACCAATTGAAAGTGCTAGTTATCGACTAGAGGGGGGGTGAATAGGCGATTTTTATGAAAGTCTTCAAAACATGGAAGTTTCAAAGACAAATAATAAAAATGACCTATTGATATGCAGCGGAAGGTAGACTACACTAAGCAAGCCATAGTCAAATATGTAACGAAGTGAAATCACAAGGACTAATAGCAGCTAGGTAGTAAAGATCATGATGGAAGATAGTATGAAGCCAAACAACATTAGTAGTCAAGTAATGAAGTCAAACAGGTATGACAAACAGGCAATGACTTCACGAAGACAAACTCTAAGTAAAGAGAGGGAGAGGATAGAACCAGTCACTTGTTGAAGACACAGGATTTGTTGGACCAGTTCTAGTTGATGTGACAACTGTACGTCTGGTTAGGGAGGCTGAGATTCAACTCAGAAGACCGCGTCTTCACCTTATTCCCCTTGAGCTAAGGACACACAGTCCTCGCCCGATCACTCTGGTAAGTCTTCAAGGTAGACTTCCGAACCTTCACAGACTTCGTTCACCGGCAATCCACAATGACTCTTGGATGCTCAGAACGCGACGCCTAACCGGCTGGAGGATTCACAGTCCTCAAGTGTAATAAGTCTACAGGTCACGCAGACAGAAAGACTTCAGTGATGCCTAACACTCTTTGGCTCTGGGTGTTTGGGCTTTGTCCTCGCAAGGATTTCTCTCTCTCAAAGGCTTCAAGGTGGGTTGCTCTCAAATGACAAAAGCCGTGCACTAACTCTGAGCAGCCACCAATTTATGGTGTAGGGGGTGGGCTATTTATAGCCACTAGGCAACCTGACCTGATATGTCTGAAATGACCCTGGGTCACTAAGGAACTGACACGTGTTCCAACGGTCAGATTTCAAACACAACGGCAACTTTACTTGGGCTACAAGCAAAGCTGACTTGTCCAGCTCTGGATAAGATTTGCTCTCATTGTCTTCGCTCGAAGACATGGGATTTGGGTTGAGCATCACTTCAGTCATTCTGACTTTGTTCACTTGGACCCCACTTAACGATACGGTGGTTCCTATGACTCAACAAAGAAGAAAAGGAAACAACGAAACAACTAAGTCTTCGCGCTCCATAGTCTTCACTAAATGTCTTCTCATGTCATAGTCTTCAATATGAATATCTTCACATACCACCATTGTCGTCAATGTCTTCATACATTTTTAGGGGTCATCTCCGATAGGTAAACCGAATCAATGAGGGACACTACCTGTGTTATCCTGCAATTCTCACAAACACATTAGTCCCTCAACCAAATTTGTCGTCAATACTCCAAAACCAACTAGGGGTGGCACTAGATGCACTTACAACTATAGTATAGAGCACAGAGTCTACTCCCCTGTCCCTTCTATCACAAATCACAAAGCAGTGAGGAGTCAAATCACAAAAGCACAGACGAAGCAACCATCATTTTACTCTTCGCTGACTCCGCTTCTCCATCGTCTTCTTCGAGAAGCCATCTCACTGCATTAGTTACTCCTAGTAGTACTAGTAAAGGACTTCCTGGATGCAAATAAGGCGGTTGTCTCGGCTTGCAGGCGGCACTTGCGAATGACTTACCGTGGTCTCCCTCAATGGTGTTCTCCGTCGAACGCACTTCGCCAAACCACCACACAAAAAATATCGTCGACGTCACCGCAATGGGGAAGGAAGTCAACTATAGTTACTACCTCCATTTTTTTGTACACAAGGCCAGTATATCAAAATTACAATTTGGAAAGGGCCACTAACACTAATCGAGGCAAAATTGATGGGGTTAGCAACCAAGGACATTAATATCCCCTGCATGCATGCGGAAGTGAGAAGGTTGGTTTGCATGGCGCTGCATTAATCAAGCGATGAGGAGTGAGATGGTTAGCTCTTTGGTCTTTGGAGAAGAAAATACGCATTAATTGACACATGAAATGAGGATTTGTATCGATTAAATCCCGTGAACGAAAACCCAGCCTTTCTTTTTTAACACTAGTACTCCTAGTACGTACGTACTTATCCTGTTTGGGTCTAGGCCTTGCATTGCCAAACTTCGCTACACATTTTTGCCAAGCTTGCCTAAAGTTTTCAAAATGAGAAGGAGGTACACTTGCGCACGGCTATCGCGGTCGCACCGCACCCTCACACGGTTGCTCCTGCACGCCGCGGTCGCACCGCACCCTCACACAGTCGCTCATGCACGCCGCAAACCCAACCAAGGGAACGCACCCTCACTGACACATGTTGTCGCATGTGAACACACCAAACTCAGCCATCCTATCGCTGACACATAATTTTCGTTCATAGAGTATGTTTATCTAACCGCGTGTTGGGGAGTATCCGTACGGCCCGTGCGGTGGTCTGTTGGGGAAGAAGAAGAGGTGAAGAAGAAGGAAAGAAGGGTTAGGAGACATAGGATATTCATCCAACCGCCTGAAATGGTAGACTGACCCAAGTCAGGCGACTTGCATAACAAATATATGTTTTTACACAGCAAAAGATCCATGAAAACAACAACATAAAGAAAAACTATCACTTCTCGCGGAAAGAGACGGCCTCGTCGTCTTTGGCTGCCGGCGCGAACCAGCCGTCGCTGCCGACGTGTGTCTCCGCACCGTGGTTGTCCTCGGCCTCCAGCTACTCGTTCAAGCGGAGCGTGCGGGCGCTCTGCACGGACGAGAGCACAGCCCAGTTCAAGTCGAGGATGTCTGGTTCTGCCTGCAGGAGGGCCTCGATGGCAGCGGCATCCGCGCGCTCCGCGTCGAGTTGAGCCTCCGCCGCCCGGTACATGTCCAAGACGTCCGGTTCCGCCTGCAGGAGGGCGTCGATGAGAGCGGCATCCACGCGCTCTGCGTCGAGTCGAGCCTCTGCCGGCCGGTTCAAGTCCAGGACGTCCGGTTCCGCCTGCAGGAGGGCCTTGATGGCAGCGGCATCCGCGCGCTCCGCCTCAAGTTGAGCCTCCGCCGCCCGGTTCACATCCACGACATTCGGTTCCGCCTGCAGGAGAGACTCGATGGCAGCGGCATGCGCGCGCTCCGCGTCGAGTTGAGCCTCTGCCTCCCGGTCCTCCTTTAGTATCGCCATGTTGAACCGCTGGTCCGCGTGCACCATGCGGGACTCGGACGCCGACACGAAGTCGACGTCCATCGTCTCATACCCATCGGGGGCCTTCTGCGCCACGACCTCCGCCATGAACAATGTATCGGCTTCCTCCTCCTCGTAGCTTGGCTCCAGAGAACTCGGGGATTGGCCCCCCGCAAAGCGAGCTTGGGAACGGAGGTCTATGGCGCCGACCGCCACCGCGATTTCTGCGCGGCGCTCCGGCATCAGCATCTTGTAGTAAGTGATCTTGCGGCGCACCATGGCTTTCCGGCGAACTAGGGGATGCTTGATGCGGGCTAGGGGATCGAAAGGTGGGGGAATGGGCTGGAGATTTGGTGTGGTTTTAGGGCAGTGGCTGGCGTAGGCCGAGCAGCGAAGGTTCTGGTGTGAATAGTGGTTCCGGTGACGACTGGTCAATCGGTTTTGACTGTACATCGCTCTGGTCGCGTTCGCATTGCAGCCCGGCATGCTGGACCCTCCACGTCGCTCACCAAATGGAACGCGCTTTGTCTTGCATTTTTGCTCGCTTGTGGGACCGCAGTTGAGAGCAAACCGACGTCCCTCCCCCTCCCCCGCCCGCGTCATTTATTATACCACCACTCCCTCCGTTTTATGCGGTGTAAATAAAAACAGAGGGAGTATTACTACGGATGAGGATCCCCTGACGTGGCCGAACCCATTAAGTAACTGACATGCGGGGCCTAGCAAGCATGGGGTCCGCTAGTAAGTGACCGAAAGGGAGGGTAAGGCGGGGATACCTACGTCAGAGGATCTACTTCCACTATACTACTTTGACCAAATGTTAGAGTAATAATATATGACATGCAACTTACACAAATGTTAGAGTAATAATATATGACAAGCAACTTACACAAAGCATACAAGGTCTAATGCGTTTTTCAAGGCTAACTTTGACCAAATGTTAGAGTAATAATATATGACATGCAACTTACACAAAGCATACGGTCAAATTCGTATGTGAAAGGAGTTTCCAATGATATAATTTTCACAATATACATCTCATGTACTATTAATCTTGTCAATAGTCAAATTGGAAACCATCTCGAGTACAAATCTAGGAGTACGTATGAATCTAACAATATTGATTGGGCGTTGTTGAATGTTGATACCTTTTTTTATCAAAGTAGATATACTTTGACTACACATAAAACTTATATGTAAACTACTCCCTCCTTCCATCTGTATAGGGCCTAATGTGTTTTCGAGGCTAACTTTGACCAAAAGGTAGAGCAATAATATATGACATGCAACTTAAACAAGGCATACCATCAAATTCGTATGTGAAAAGAGCTTCCAATGATATAATTTTCGCATTATAGATGTCATGTACTATTAATCTTGTCAATAGTCAAAGGCGGTCTTGAAAAATGCATTAGGCCCAATATAGATGGAAGGAGGGACACTACTAGGAAAAGGCCTATTAATGGCGCGCTAGTTTTGCCTACTAATCGCGCACTACTGGTGCGCCATTAGTATCATGCCACTAGTATTTTTTACTAATGGCGCACCACTGGTGCGCCATTAGTATCTGGTATACTAATGGCGCATCACGCAGTGCAACATTAGTATAGAACACCATGCGCCATTAGTATGCCTCCCAGGGGGCCATATTTAACCATGTGCTTTGGCATACTAATGGCGCACTGTGGGGTGATGCGTCATTAGTATCCTTTGGCATACTAATGGCGCACTCTGAAGTGATGCGCCATTAGTATCCTTTGGCATACTAATGCCACACCTTGAGGTGATGCGCCATTAGCATGAATATTAGGGTTTTTTTTACTTTTCTGATTTTTGCACAGGTTGCAAAATATATTATTGGACAGAATATAGACAGCAGCACACAGCAACAGCAGATTCATCGAATACAATAGAAGATTAGTCTCCGAATACAATTCATCATATTAGTCTCCGAATTCAAAAGACCGAACAAAGATAAAACATTACAAGTCTTGAGACCGCGAGTATCGAGTTTGTCTTCACATTACAAGTCGATATCGATCATCTAAACTACCATCACATAGAAGAGAGCTGCGGTCATCACGATGAGCATCCTCGCGATGAAACTGGTCTTCATCCGGTTCCTCCAACGCTCCCTCCTCTCTCCCGCTAGATAGCGGGCGTATCTAGATTCCGCCTCCGCCCTAGTGGTGCACCCTTTGTAACTGTTACCGCTGAAACGGTGAAGCTGTCTCCAACACTCCTCCCATTCGTCATAGACTCCGGGAACCTTACCCTTGTACACGACATACGACGGCATCTCTATGCACAAGCCAAACAATAGACAATACATAAGCAATATATAAGTATGCAACAAAAGGATCGGAAGAGAAAAGCAAGACATTAATAGCATGATTCATGGTCCTACTAATAAATAGCATCGATTACATCTAAGTTGAACGACTGTCCAAACCAAAGAGACATACAATTCATTAAAGTTTAATTACAACAAGAGCCAATCAATGTTTTAGAACTACACATCACTACTTTCGACTCGACTCATGGGACAGGAGCGTGGATGAAGCCGCCGTCTGTCGTGATGGTCATGAAATCGCGGGCGTTGTCAGCCTGCATTTGTAGTGTTCCGTCTATCTCACTGTTGGACGGTTGATATCTGAGGTAGAAATGCCCCGAGGTATGAAGGACATCTTGATGGATGATGTCCGCAAACTCCGACTGGATGCGAAAGAATTCTTGTCTGATGTCCGCGTCCTGGATTGCCGACAAGCTCGCGGCCCAATCTTTGAGATTATCTGGTAGCGGAAGGTGATGATGGTCCCTTACGATCGCCCGCATGTGATGGAGGGCGTAGTAGGCATCCTTCTGACCGCCAGGCGGCTGCTTGACGCAGTAGAACATTGTATTGTGGGCGAACACGTGCTTGCCGTACTTACGAACTGCCCTGGTGAAGGTGCCTCCAGATTTGGCGTAGCCGGGGAGAACATCATCAAGAACTTTCTTGATATTTGTATAGTCTATCTTGGAGTCATGGTTCGGGTCAAAATATGTGGCCATGGAAAATTTGGGGCTTAAGAGGATGAGTGTGCAATGTGTGTCACTGCACAGAACACGGAATGTTAGGAAAAAAGAACGATCGAAATCTAAGAAATCATATGTTACGGGGCGGTTAAGGGATGACTTACTCAGGAAAGTAAGCCACAAGGAAGTTATCCTTATCTGGGTTTGCCAGAATGACGCCTTCGAGGTGTGAACTCGCGACTTGGCGGTCCCCAGCGCTGCTCAAGAGCTTGGCACGCATGTAGAAGGGGTCGACTATCACGATGTCCGGGGTCTTGTCTCTAATGATCCGCATCTCCATACTCAGCAAAAATAGCCGAACGAAGGTGTAGTGCAGCGGATGAAGGTTAAACATAGCAAAGATGTCATCAAACCGCAGGACGATCGTACCCCCGATGTCGCCATCCACAAACCCCTTGCCCTCTGGCACCTTGGCCACGAAAACCGGGTATGCCACATCATTCTCTCTGAGACGCCGCTTCTCCAAAGAAAGAACACTATCGTGCAGACTCCGCATAGCACCGGTGGCAGCATTGAGCATATTTGTCGGTAGCATCGCCCTACCCGCCACATGCACCCTCCTCGAGATATCCTTAGGTGAAGGTGGCCCGTCCTGAGCACGGATCGTACTCGGTGCCGGCTGGCTCGCACCGGCGCCCTTTTTAGTCTTCCGTTTCCAGCTCTTCTTCTTGATCTGCTGTAATGGGACCGAGTTCTGCTCACAGACCGCCTTCTTGAGAGTGTTGGGGCTGATAATATTTCGCACCTCGGCTATTTGAGGCTTGGTGAAGGCGGCAGCTGGAGGCGTCTCCTGAGAACTAAACGCTAGACGACGCCTGTTGCAACTGGGTTTCTCCGCCGTACCAGCTAGATCGCGGTCGTCTTGGTTGGGTTCTTGAGAAGGAGGCCCGCAGAACTCGTCACCGTACCCATGTTCGGCAAAGTACTTAACGACGTTGGTAAATGTACCATCGTCGTCGTCGTCGTCCGGATCCTGTGCCATATGCATGTCCGGATCCTGTGCCATAGGGATGTCTGGCATGTCCGGTAGCGTTGCGGCGTTCTTGCCATGGATTGGCGCCGGCACGACTGGCGGTCTTGTCTGTGGGGTGGTGCCCCCCTCCCCCAAACGAATCTGGCTCTTCGGCCAAAGCAGGGGCCAGCTTACGCAGGTGCTGAGGGTCATCTCATCTTCTTCGTCGGCCCCAGCGGGTCGAATCGGAGGTAACAGCTCGTCGCAGCCTGGCAGCACCCGAACCACTTCAACCCTATACACTGTGGGTGGCATCGGATTACCGTGGAACATGGGGTTGCCCGGTTGAACGATTCTGCCCTTGGCGACATCGACCGACTCGCCACCCACGAAGTGCAGGAGAGTGCAAGGAACGTCGGCGGCGCCCTGCGAAAACATGTAGGGCATCAGGGATGCCCAGCCAAAGGCAAGGAGGTGAAGTCATCGGCCGAGAGGCTTAGTTACCATGATGCCGTCGAGCTCGGCTAATGTCGAGGCACCACCAAAGGCGGGCGTGCAACTGACGAAGGGGCCGCTTGCTGGCGAGGTGTCGGCCGGCGTACACCCGGGTGCATTAAGCTCCAATGCCCGTGCCGGCGCCGGAGACACGAATACCGCCTCTGCCGAAGACACCAATGGCGCCGCCTGCGCGCTGTGCGAGTTGCTGGCCGTGAAGCTGGGAACCGGGGGAGGCCCCTATTGGCCACCCGCAATCCACGTCGTCAGCCCATGAATCAACGTAGGCACCCTGGCGTTGAGCTTCGTTCCCAGTTGTTGTTCCACTTGCTCTTGGACAAGCTCCGGAATCCGCGCCACTTGTGCCTTGAGTGCTTCAACCTCGCGCGACTGGCTTTCCGAGCTGGTCTTTTTCTCCTTTCGCCCACCAGCGGTATAGTATGACGACCATTTTGTGGACAAGCCTTTATCGGCCACATGACCAGCTGACGTCGGCTTACTGAGCTTATCCTTGTTTTTCATTACGTTCAACACCCTATTTAAAGGGGTGTCGAAAGGGGAGCTCTGAGACGACCCTGCGCTACTGCTTTCTTTGTCTTGTGGAAGGAATGTGAACCATTTAGAAATATTGGGGATTAATTAGAATGCAACCATATGGAGCTAATTACGCGGGGATGTATTCCTTACCAGAACAAGCTCAAGCTCCTTGGTCTTCGGATCCATGGTAAGCTCCTTTGTTACCGGGTCCTCCTTGTACCGGGCCCTGAGAAAGTTCCTAGTCTGCTTGTCACTGTATTTCTCGAAGCGGGGCGGTAGGCCTTGCTCGGCACGCTCCGCGTCCTCCTTGTCCCATATAGGCTCCGCCACTCTGTAACCGCCAGGACCGAGTTGGTGGACCCCTAAGTTCAACTGCCGCATTTCTTTCCCCCACTGACTTGATTCGGAGGTTGCGGGGCTCTTGCACTTGATCTTGAACTCCTTGTAGTCATCTTCGCTCATCAAAGGATATTTCGCCTTGATCTTGTCAGAACTATCACCTTTATCAATCATTGCCTTCACCGTGCTTCTCCAAGTAGATAGGGCCGTGCTCATCTTCGTGAGGGCGGCACTGGTCACTTTATTCCCTGAGAGGCGTTTGTTTGCAAACTCAGCGGGGAACTTGTATCGTTCGTGCAGCTTCGTGAAGAGGAGGTTGCGCAAATTCCCTCGGTCCTTATGCCTTAGGTTCTCGGTGTTGATCGAGACGGTGCTCCGGAGAATGCACCCGAGCAGAACCGAGTACCCCTTGACTACTTGTTTGGGCGCCGTCGGATGCCCGTCGGAGTTCACTTCAGTAAATTCCTCCCTGACGGTGCCGAGCACGCTCGGGCGCCGGTCCTTCCGTTGCCTCTTCGGTTGGCTGCCATCTGTGCGTGCGCCGCCATCATCAGTGGTGGCATCCTCGGCGGTGCCATCAGTCGTGTCATCCCCGACGCCACTAGTGGTTGTGTAGTTAGGATCGGTGTCTTCCGAGGCGTCCTCATAGCGGTGAGGTTCTTCCTCCAACTCCTGGGACAGCTCCCAGAATTGCTTGCCGCCCGAACCGCCGGCCTCATCGTTGTGGGCCATGTTTCGCTCTAAATAGGAAAAAAGTTTGGTCAAAAAGTTGGTTATTGTCAAGGAACAAGATCATGGTCTCATCATTTAGGGTTTGTCGACACCGAGGCATCCTAAAAGCTAAGCTTTTATCATTTAGGGCTTGTTGACGCCGAGGCACCCTAAAAGCCTAAGCGTACATCATTTAGGTTCTCATCGACACCGAGGCACCCTATAGAAGCCAAGTTAAGTTTTCATCATTTAGGGTTTATCGATGCCGAGGCACCCTAGGTTGGGCCTAATCACTTGGCACTAATCACATGGCTCTATTGCCACCTATGTTGGGTTTATCATCTAGGGTTTATCGATGCTAAGGAGAATTCTAAGTTGGGCCTAATCACTTGGCTCTATTGCCACCTATGGTTTAATGCAGCAAGAATGGCGGGGCAGTTGATCCTACTTAACTAAGTACTAAGATACCCCGGCCCATGCATTAGTCGCAAGTACCCCATATGTCCTATTTTTAGCAAAGTCATGCTAAAATTCACGGAAAATTTCGGCATGACCTTTGCTGAAAATAGGACATATGGAGTACCCGAATTTGCCGGAACGGAAGTTAATCGACATTCCGGCAAACTCAAGGGCCTCTCGGGGTACCTGCAAATTCATCATGACACAATGTTCGGAGACAAAACCCAGCAAACTAGCAAGATGACCATCATCTTTGCAAGTCATTAATTGTCAAATACAGAAGAAGGAACAATTTATTTGTGACATAGTTGGCCCATACAGAAGAAGCAACACCCTGCACTAGCCTAAAAACAAGTGAAGTTTCACCTATATAAGAACAACTTTATAAATTCAGAGAAGTTGCTATGTTTTTTCTACTACTAGGAAAAACATCACTCATTGGAAATGAAAATCTCAGTACCAGCATTTTGAACTTTGAAATGAAATACAGTAGTAGTATTAGTAGTATATGGAGTAGTATCTTGTCTGTGTGCTATCTGAAGCAGAGCATGGAAGCAAGTTTTGCCTCAGAGACCGCAAAAGCTATGTTTTTTCTCACTTCAGATATCTAACCACAAAAACTGGATATACTACTCTTATACTCTTATACTACTCTTATACTGTCAGAACATACTCTTATACTGTCAGATATCTAACCACAAAAACTGGATGTACAAATATCATAAAATCTGGATATTGTAGAGCTTTTAGAAACAACACAGAATTCCTACTCTTATACTGTCAGAACATACTGTCAGCCTTGATCTTGAACATGTTGTTACTTGCAAGAGCTAGGTTTGTTAGTTGCAGAATTCAGTTAAGGAGTAAATCTTGAACTGTAGAACAACCTAGCACAAGCAGATCATGTGTAAGCTGTCCTATACAAGCTCGAGCCCCTGAATAAGCTGTCCTATATCAATCTACTTCCCAGATATGTGGTCTATTTTATTCTTCAGCTAAGTGGAAAACCACGTCAAGTTCTGTTTTAATACTCTATTTCTCAATGCATGCAATTGGTTTCATCTGGACTACATCATAGAACCACCAATAAAGGACACTGAAAAAATATATAGAGAAGCCTACGGTTCCTATCCTTGAGTAGCATGATTAGAGATGAGTAGATCTCCTAAAGGTGTCCTAAGCACCTGTTGTTACTCTTGGAAGCAATGCAAACATGTAAAAGTTATTACTGTTGACAATACTACTCAAATATCCAACTAATTAGTACACTAACTGCAGCCCAAATACTATCGGATATTTGTGCTGGAGCTTGATAAATTGAAAAAACATGGCAATAGTAAGAAAAAATCATTGTGTATCTAGCTTATGGTCTGGAAGTTTGCATTGTATACCCGAGACAAAGTTGCTCACCTATTATTCTAAACTTAGCAATTATAGATGGTTTTTCTTAGGCAAGGCCATGAGCTCCAGCACTCTTTATAAGTAGAAGAAACTTGTTTGGTTATTTATAAATAAAGGGACAAAAACCAGTTTAGATAAACATCGGGGAAAAATACATGCAAGAGGTTGTAGACAGGGTTAGTCTAGGCGGAAAGCAAAATCAAGGGGCGTTATCCGTAAGCGCAATTACAATTTTACAAATAGCATCAGTAAAACAAATAAACTCAAATTATGAGGCGAGATAAAGCTGCATAGGTATGAAAAGAAGTAGTCTGCACTGTCAAAACACATCAGCTATTTCGGTGTCACTAGGTTCAGCAGCAATGTCATCTTCCTGCAGAGGAGGGCAGTACTAGGCTAAAGGGGTCACACAAATTCAAGAAAAAGCCATCTTCCTGCAGAGGAGGGCAGTACTAGGCTATACTTCTAGCTAGCCGTTTTTTGGTTTTGAAATCCGCGGTGATGCTCCCCTTTTTTACACTTCGGTTTTTGTTTTCCTGAACTTTTTGGTGATGATGTGGCTTTCCTTGAAAAAGGTGATGATGTGGCTATTCTGCACCTGGGCTCAGGGCATGAACAGTAAGATCATTTCGAAATAGTGAATTTCTTTTCAAAAGATCCGTGTTTTTTTGTGATGCAAAAAAGGCTCAATTGCATGATGCTCCCATTGTAAGCTGCTACAGATATTACAAGAACTCACGTGACTGCAAACAGTAGATGGAATTTATATGTCCAACCAATATTTCCCTCCGCATATATTGAACTCTGTAATATTGATTCCACCCATAAATTGCAATATTTCCCTACAGATATGTAGTCAGTCCGTCAGGTTTAACAACTCAAGTTGCCTGCACTCTGGGCATTACAGCATCCTCTTGAAATTCCAATTTTTCTCTACACATATACTCGTACAAGATAAACAAGCCAGAAAAACATATTCTAACTTGGCATGGTAACAACTTGTGTACGTAATTCAACTTTGAATGCCTTGAGATTAATTAGGCAACCTTATGCTCTTCACAAGAGCAACTGTTACGCACAAGCACCTACCGGGCAACAAGGGAAAGCAAGCAGAGCATACCTCGGTGGTTGTCGCCGGACGGCTCCTCGTGTACGCCCTGCAGCTCGTCCACTAGTCAGCCACTTGGCACACAGGAATCAGCTTCCGTTTCAGCTCCAGCCTGCAACGAATGCACACACAACAACGACAGGGTTATATCAATCACCAGCGAAAGCGCCAAACCAAATTGAAACCCAAACATCAAGACAATATCAAATCAAAGGGGTCACACAAACTAGCTGCAGATTATTAACCCAATACGAATCACAGATAAATAAATTCTAGAGTTATGCTCACAACAGAAATATATGCGCAGGTGTGCAATGACAAAATTCTGGAGTTATGCTATGCAATCTAGAATGTAGTCAAGCAGCAGGAACATTGTCCTACAAAGCATGGCTGGGCACGGCCCGAGCGTAGTGGAGGCGCGGTCGCGGTGCGGTGAGCGCGCCTGGGCGGGGCCAGGGCGCGGCCCGAGCGTAGTGGAGGCGCGGTCGCGGTGCGGTGAGCGCGCCTGGGCAGGGCCAGGGCGCGGCCAGGGGCCGAGGGGAGCACGGCCACGGGGGGCGGCAACCAGGAGCTGGGGCGCGGTGGTGCGAGAGTCTACGGCGACGAAATCGAAGGGGGGGAAGGGGAACCGGTGCAGCTCACCGAGAGGAAGACGATGGCGAGCTCGTGCGGGGCCGGGGTTGACGAGGTGACGCAGATCGACGGTGAGGCCGCGGTGGCCCGAGGTGGAAGAAGACCTCGATCCGCACGATGCAGAGTCGTCGAGCTCGAACGGCTGGCCGTAGATGACGTAGAAGAACACTGCAGAGCTCCTGGACTCCTTGGTGGGGTGCGGGGACGACGGTGGTCACGGGGACGATGCGGTGTCGACGGGGACGACCTAGTCGGGTGAAGCAGCTCGAGGGGAGGGGAAATGGGGAGGTGCTAGGGTGTGGAGCGGGCGCGGGGGAGCCGGAGCGGTTGTGGAGCAGGCGCGGGGGTCGTCGGAGCGGGCCGGGGGTCGTCGGAGCGGGTGTGGCGGGGGAGGGAAGGGGGATCTGGCAAGGGAAAGGGAAGGGGGGATCGGGTGAAGGGGTATCCAGCTAGACACTATAGCAATGGCGCACCACCCTCTGGTGCGCCATTAGTAGTTTTTTGATAGCAATGGCGCACCCTCCTCTGGTGCGCCATAAGTAACTTTTTTTTGATAGCAATGGCGCACCAGTTAGTAACTTTTTTTTCATTATTTCTTGTTGCATCTAATAATTTGTTTTTTTCATGAGGACTAGAACAGAAGATATCATCAAATATCATCAAAAAAAATTTGAAAATATCATCAAATTTGTTTTTTTTTATTTTTAATTGAAAATATCATCAAATTTGTTTTTTTTATTTTTAATTGAAAATATCATCAAATTTGTTATTTGAAAATATCATCAAATTTCTTATTTGAAAATATCATCAAATTTGTTATTTAAAAATATCATCAAAAAGTAGGGGAGGGTGCGGGTGTCGGCGGTGGAGCGGGCCGGGGGAGGGTGCGGTGGGTCGTCGGCGGCGGTGGAGCGGGGGAGGGTGCGGTGGGTCATCGGCGGTGGTGGAGCGGGGGATGGTGCGGTGGGTCGTCGGTGGTGGTGGAGCGGGGGAGGGTGCGGTGGGTCGTCGGCGGCGATGGAGCGGGGCGAGGGTGCGGGGGGTGTTCGGCGGCGAGGGGGATCTAGCGAGGGGGATAGCTATCGAGAGGGAGGGGGATCGAGATCGAGTGTCCTCATGAATATTCAATATTTTTTCATATTGAATATGAAAAAATATCATCAAATTTGAAAAATATTCTTGAATTCAAAAAGTGCCCATGAAATTTAAAAATATTCATGATATCAAAAAGTGCCCGAGAAATGAAGACTACAATTTAAATACAATCGATCTTAGCTAGCTATCTGTTCACAATCTTCTTGCCCTTCTTTTTCGCAAATGGAGTTCTTCTGTGGAACGGACATCCTTTAGGTAGGGTGGTCCTGCTTCTTCTTGTGGTGTATGCTGCTACTTCATCGTCGTCGTCATGTTTGATCTTCGGGTCGCCGTACTTGTCGAAGTCTTGCTCATTGGCTACTCCATCCATTCTGATGATCTTCCTTTTACCTCTCCTCACGACAACACGACTGGGCTTTGACGGGTCGGTAATGAAGAAGCATTGGTCCACTTGGGAAGCCAGTACCCATGGCCCATTTTTCGCGGTGATGTTTGCGCCCGCGGTCTTGGATTTGGCTTCGGGTATAACCATGGTGGTGAAATACCGGTCTTCTTTTAGGACGCTCTTGGCCCATCTGACACGGAACATCGGGACCTTCTCTCCAGCGTAGCTCAGCTCCCAGATCTCCTCGATCCTTCTGTAGTATCTGTCCTTGTCGTTACCTGTGTAGGATTCCATCATTACCCCAGAGTTCTGATAACCATCGCTCTTCATGTCCTTGTCCTCGGTGTAGAATGTGTAGCCGTTGATATCGTACGCCTCATAGGTCATCAGGTTGTGCTCGGCGCCCTGTGACAAGGCGAATATGAGTTGTTCTTCCGCGGAAGAATCCTCATGTAAAGGGTACGACAGAAGCTTCTGCTTGAACCAACGCGTGAAACATGAGTTGTGCTCTTTGATTATATCTCCATCCGTCCTCTGTTGGCCTCGGTCATTGTCCGTCTTCTCAATAAAGGTTTTGTGCTCTACCACCCAAGGATCGACCACGTCTATGTGTTGTAGCGCGACTAGGTTTGCTCTTTCAAAGTCGGCGAGTCGACCCTCGAAGTCGACATGCATTTCGCGGCGACCCTCACGGTGACCCCATCCAGCGAGCCTGCCGAGGTGCCTGTTGATGGGCAGACCAACGGGGTTCTCGATGCTTAGATAATTCATGCAGTAGGAGATGCACTCTTCGGTCAGAAAGCCCCTGGCTATACTTCCCTTTGGACGTGACATGTTGCGAACGTATCCTTTGATGACACCATTCATCCTTTCGAACGGCATCATGCTGTGCAGGAACGTCGGCCCGAGTTGGATGATATCCTCCATGATATGGACCAGCAGATGCACCATAACGTTGAAGAATGCGGGAGGGAAGTACATCTCAAGCTCGCATAGTATCAGCACGATCTCTTCCTGTAGCCTTCTGAGTTGCCTCACGCCAACCGACTTCCGAGAGATGACGTCGAAAAAGTTGCATAGGCCAAATAGCATTTCACGGACGTGCGCGTCCATGATCTCACAGATTGCAACTGGAAGTATCTGCGTCATCAGCACGTGACAGTCGTGAGACTTCATCCCGCTGAACTTCTGCTTCGCTGGGTCTAGGTATCTGCTTATCTTCCCCGCGTAACCGTAAGGAAGTTTTACTCCTACGAGGCAGGTGAAAAACTGCTCGATCTCCTCCTGATTAGAGTGAAGCACGCGGGAGGGTAGTCATTTCCGGTCTTCTTGGCCTTTTTGCCTTTGCGACGACTTTCTGTGTCCTGCTTCGCCTCATCATCATCATCATCATTAGCGTGAAGCTCCTTCCTAATGCCCATTGATTTCAAGTCTGCCCTTGCTTTGGGCCCATCTTTGGTCCTCTCTGGCATGTTGAGCAAGGTACCAAGCAGACTCTCGCACACGTTCTTCGTGATATGCATGGCATCAAGGCTGTGAGGCACATGGTGGATCTTCCAGTACGGCAAGTCCCAGAAAACAGACCTCGTTTTCCATACCTTCAGCAGCGGCTCTGGCGCCTTTCGCTTCTTTCCCGGCTCTGGTGCCTTTTGCTTCTTTCCCGGCAGTGGGCAATCTTTCCAATTTTTCAACAGCCCGTCTATTTCCTCGCCGCTCCTCGTACGCGGGCGTCTTCGGGGTTCGGTTTCACCATCGAACAGATCCTTGCGTTTCCTCCATGGGTCATCGTCGCGAAGCCACCTTCGATGTCCCATGAACACGGTTTTCAAAGACCTGGAATCTCTATCTAGCTGGCGATACGTTGTGTCATCCATGCACCTGACGCATCCAGAAAATCCGTGGACCACCTGCCCCGCGAGATATCCGTAACCGAGATAGTCGTGCACCGTCGTGAGCAGTGCGGCTCTCATAGGGAAATATTCATTCTCTACGGCGTCCCACGTATTGGCTGGCGTTTTCCACAGCGTGTCTAGCTCCTCTTTCAGCGGCCCCAGATACAGATTGATGTCGTTCCCTGGTTGTTTCGGCCCTTCAATTAGCATACTCATGTGAATGTACTTCCTCTTCATGCACAACCAGGGGGGAAGGTTGTACATCCACACAAACACAGGCCAGGTGCTATGTGTACTTCTCTGGCTGCCAAACGGATTGACTCCATCGGTGCTCGCGCCCAGCACGATGTTCCTTGGATCCTTCCCAAATTCTGGGTGTTTGAAGTTCAACGCTTGCCACTGGCTCCCGTCCTTAGGGTGACTCAGCATCTTGTCTTATTTATTTATCTCCGGATCATTTGCGTCATCTTCTCGCTTCTTCTCCTCCCTATCCGCGTGCCAACGCAGGAGCTTTGCTACCTTAGGGTCTGCGAAATACCGCTGCAGACGAGGAGTGATCGGAAAGTACCACACCACTTTTCGAGGAGCTTTCTTCCTCTTCTTGTATCGAGTGCTTGCCCCGATGAATGATGCAATTGTTCATGCACACATGGTATTTCACGTGCGGTAAATCCAGAGGACACACGACTTTCTTCGCCTCCTCGAAACTGGTCGGGCACTTGTTCCCCTTGGGAAGATGTTCGTGCCAGAATGACATGTTCTCGTCGAAGCATGCGTCGGTCATTTTGTGTTTTACCTTCATCTCCAGAGCCATGAGCGTTACTTTCAGGCGGGTATCCTCGGGTCTGCATCCTTCATACAATGGAGTAACCGCGTCTATCTCCAGTTGATCCAGCTTGGCTTTCTCTCGGGCGGCAGTTCTTGCGTTATCCGTCTGCTTGAGAAGCAGCTCTTGAATATGAGGGTCCTGCACCCAGCCCATCGATGTTCCATCGTCGTCTACTCCGCCGGCATCTTCATCTTCATGATCATGCCCTTCGTCTGCTCCGGCATCTTCCTCATCATCATGTCTAGCATCTTCTACATGATGACTGGGTACAGCATCACCGTCGTGATCATGTCCTAGAGATTCTTCGTCTTCTCGCCCGCCCGAGCCGCGGTGGTTGTCTTGCTGCCCTCCCTCATTTCTTGCCCGGCCCCCATGGACGACTTCATAGTCATCTTCATCACCTTGCCACGGATAGCCATCCATGAAACCACACAAGAGCAGGTGGTCCCACACCTGCCCGGAATCCGGGTCCGCAATAAGGCTCTTAGCTTGCATCTTCGACACGGACATCTTATCTTCGTCTCGTTCTTTTGAAGCATCTCGGCCTTCGCGGAGCTCAAAAACCTATTCACGATGCCTTCGGTCATCGTGCGGACCATGGTCGCCTGCAGGGTAGAGCAAAACAATATTTTAGAACCAAGAAAAAATTTGGCATGACTTTCCCTAAAAATAGGACCAAAAAGAATGCATAGTGCCAAAATTCTCGCCGAAACGGAAATGAATCAACATTCCGGCAAAATATTGGCAACTATCGCATTTCAAATACCGGTACCTGCAAACACAAACATATATGCAACACCACAAACATATGCAACACCACAAACATGCATAGATCTAGCTAGGCCACAAAAAGTGCATGTGCACGTTGTTGGAGCGAGCTAGGGAGAAAAAAAGTAGATCTACAACATGAAGATAGCTTTCCCCTTACTTACCTATCAAAAAAAGGTAATTTCACCACTTAATTTTGATGAATCTATGGTGCAAATGAGGTGAGGAGTAGGAGGCAGCCGACAAGCTTGGAGAAGGAGGTGGAGGGAATGAAGTGGGGAAAGTGAGTGTGTAGGTGTGGCTGTCCAAAATATCTAGCTGGTCCCAGGTTACTAATGGCGCACCACACAGTCATGCACCATTAGTAACCCAACATACTAATGGCGCACCTGCTGACCGTGCGTCATTAGTAGTTTTGCAAAAATGTAAAATATATATATACTAATGGCGCACCGTGGCATAGTGTGCCATTACTAGTTTAAACTAGTAATGGCGCACTTTGCAACGGTGCGCCATTAGTAGTTCTGCAAAAAAAGAATAAAAAAATATAATAGTGGCGCACTCTATGGCTGGTGCACCATTACTAGTTAGAACTACTAATGGCGCACTTTTCCTGGATGCGCCATTAGTATGTTTGGAAAATGAAAAAAAGATTGTTACTAGTGGCGCACCTTGTGTCTGGTGCGCCATTAGTGTCTTCCACACTAATGGCGCATCACCACATGGTGCGCCATTAGTATATAGTAGTGGCACACCACTTCTCTAGTGCGCCATTAGTGTCAATTTCATCTATAGCCCTTTTCCTAGTAGTGGGAGTAGAAAGGATAGGAGGGAGTATATTGTACGTTCAAAAATGAAACGAACATTGAATACCCTTTATATAGGATTTGCGGATGCTATGATCACCGGTTCAAAATTTTGAATCCGCCTTAGGTATCACGTGCCCCCACTCGTTCCCTCTCGATTTCATCTCGGGGTCCGGAGATCTATTGAAAGAGGACTAGGGTGGGTACATGCGAATGATACTCGGCGGAATGTTCAAATGAGGCATGCGGGAGGATGGACTCGACTGGAGGGCGACATGATCGATGGAGAAGAGGGTTGGAGAGGAATGAGAAATAAGCAAACGCCACATGATTATACTTGAACGGCTCAAATAAACAATAAGTTGTCTCGCTTGGCCTACATAGTGCAAGGCCTAATGCGCAACGCGGAGCACTGACGCTCGAATATGGCCGGGAAAATAGGGAAACGGACATGTGGGGCACACCCGTCGGGACGACGTAGCGCAGACTAGTCAATTGGAGGAGCTGGCCCACGACCTCCTCGCCACCGACAACCGTTCATGTGGGTCGTTGGGGCCAACAATGGGGCGCAGCTCCACACCGCCTCTGGACACGGCGACCGCGGTGAGCGACATGCTCATATCGTCGCTAGACACGGTCGGTTTCGGTTTGCCGAGGGTGGCATTAGTGTTGTGGCACGACCAACGGTATGTTTGGTTTGTGCCCAAGGTTGCCCCATCAAAGCATTGGGTAGCCAAAATTTTGGTTGAGGTATTGGTTGCCCATGATTTGGCCGACATAGGCAAGAAAAATGAACTTGAGTTGGCTAGAGTTCATTGGCATGCCAAAGAAATGGCAACCATCCAAACAAAGACCAATCTTTGGGTCATGACCAAAATTTTGGTTGAGGTATTGGTTGCCCATGATTTGGCCGACATTGGCAAGAAAAATGAACTAGAGTTGGCTAGAGTTCATTGGCATGCCAAAAAAATGGCAACCATCCAAACAAAGACCAATCTTTTGGTCATGACCAAAATTTTGGCAAGGTGCACCTTGGCCACAATCCAAACACACCCCAACACCCGGCTCGTCGAGGATGCACGGGGCGCCGCGATGCGTCCGCGGAGTGGTGTAGCGCGGCCACTGCATCCTCTGGACCTGAGACCATGTCGGGTCGTCTTGCTTTTTCAATGACATGCGGGGATCGCATGTGAGCAAAGGGCATCTCCAACATTGCCACGACCGCAGCTGACTACCCTGGCACACCAAAACCCTCGTCCCTCGCGCCGTCGCGCGGTGCGTTCCCAGCTGGTGCCAGCTGCCCGCATTCATGCCGTCCGTTCGTATGTCGTCATTAAGAGGCTCGGTGCCCGAGGAACAACTCCGGCGACTTAATGACGCACCTGGACGCTTGGCCTCACCGGAATGCGCTACTTCAAGCAGCAACGCCCAGCTAACCTCCACACCATAGCGCATCGTCCTCCTACCTGGAACCACATCCGCCATGACCGCAAGTGCGAATGCTCTGCGGGAGAGCTTGTCTTCAGGGATGGAGCTCGAGGTCGCCGCCCTCGCTGAAGTCGCCGCACAAGCGGTGGCCACGCTGGCGGCCGACGACGGGAGCACCGTCAGCCACGCGTCCTACTTGCCGCCGTCCAACGTCCGGCACTGCCGAGGTCGGGGACTCCTCCGAGCATGAGTAGGGCATGGGAGGCGGCAGGGCATGGTGTGCCAACTGGCTGGTCCGTATCCCGTGTTCTACTTTTCCTCGCCGGAGACCGCACCTTCACTTCACGGGTCTTGAACCCCGCCCCCGTACATGGATATCACAGATGGAGGACGTCGGTCGCCGTCGTAGAATAGGTTTAGGGTCGGGTTTCTTTTATTTTTTTGTCCTATAAAATTTCGAAATGTAATGAAAATCTGCCGTGTTTGCAATAATGTCGGCCGGTATATATGAACTTTCACAATAATATACATATTGTAGGAGTACTAGCAAGATGCCCGTGCGTTGCACGGAAGATCAAGATCTTGTGGGGGGAAAGGATGAACAAGGGAAAGCCTTATCTGCAAATGTGGAGAGGAGTGCGGGTAAATTGTCATAGTTTCCTTCCTATCCATTAGATATAGATCGGACGGCCTATATTGCAGGATCGGACACATCTTTCTACATCTACGGGAACCTACGAAAGGGTTAACGTAAATTGCCTCTCTCTCTCCTCCCCTGATTTTCATGGTGGTGGGCCCCTCCCTCCCCCCAATCTACAATCAACACCTCACACGTTTCACATTACGTTAATTACGTAGCTGGGATTACGTAGGTGTAGCATTACTCGTCCTAAAAACCCCAACTAAGCCAACCTCCCAGCATATCGCGCGGGAAAAGACCCGGCCACGCCATTTTAGTCGGGATTACCGGATTACTAGTAGTAGTATCGATGGATCGTGTGAAGCAACATATTTTTTTTGTGGGGGCGAAGCACCTAGTTTAAAAGGAAAAAATGCGGTACACTCACAGCACTCTTGTCGCGGTCGCATTGCACCCCACACGCGTTCGGTCCTGCACACGGCTCACGCAAACGAAATGCGCTTCGGCTTGCCTCTTCACTGACACGTGGGACTGCACTTGGAGAAACCGACCATGCGCCAAACTCCCCCTGCCCACCGCGCGAAAATCCTCCCCCCCCCCCCCCACACCAAAAAATTCCCCCCAAATCCGATTCAGTCGCCCTTCAGCCAACTAGCCAATAATATTCCCCAAACCCCCCTCCCCCCTGTCCCCCTCCACTCCATTCGCTCTGCCAAAGCCGCCCTCCCCGCCGCGCCGATACGTCGGCACCGCGGTGCGGCGATCCTCTCGCTCCCATAGTACGCTCTCGTAGACTTCCGTCCTCTAGCCGCGCCGCCACCTCTGGCTACGTTCTTGTGGAGGCGCACGGTGGTCAGCGCCGCCACCGCTGGCGACATTCGTGTGGAGACGCACGGCGGTCAGCTTCTCCCACGGTACGCGCATTCTAGACTGAGGCCCCGTTCATGTCGGTGTAGCGCTGAATGTTAGCTGATAGATGCTGTTAATTTCACTGTTTGCCGAAGTAGTTTACTGTCAATATGCTCTGCTTAAGAAGCTTCCTTGCCCTGTTCTGCACTCAATCTGCTTAGCTGAGATGGCATGCCAAGGCCGATTACTTGCTAAAATATCCTGCCATATATTTATTGTGACGTAGATTGCCATAGTCTAGTAGCCAATCTGTTAGGTGAAATAGCTCTACACCGTTTTATACTCGATCTTTGTTGCTGCGATGGCCTTCAATAGTTCGATGGCTGTGTGCTCGGCCTCATTGACTGCTGAAACAGCCTGCCATAATTTGGCACTCAAATCTGTTTGCTGAATTAGCTTTACATATATTTTGTTACTTAGATCTGCTCGTCCAAATATCTTGCCATAGCTTTAGACATCGACCTAGGTATTTTTTTTTCTGGACTTCATAAAAAAGCATATATGTTTTTCCTGTAATATCTAGTAGAAGAACCAATTTGTATGTCTAACAGATGGACAGGACTTGGATAACTTCTGCTCGAAGATTCTCCGCTGCATATGTCGAGGGGGTTGAAAACTTCATGAACTTTATCAGAGCTGAGTACGGTGGTCCGAAATCAGATGTGCTCTGCCCGTGTAGCAGTTGTATGAATTTAGTTACAAGACCCCAGTCAACTGTGCAAAATCATCTACACTTGTATGGGATGTCGGTCACATATACTAGGTGGGTTCATCATGGTGAAGCTGTGAACGTCAATGTTATTGACTACGTGGAAGCAGCAGATCACCATCTTGATCTGCCTGATGCTCAGGTGGAAGAGGAGGAGGAGGTGGTGGTGGCGGAGCCAGTGAGTTTGACCAACATTGAAACAATGCTACAAAATGCTCGTGCATTCTGTGAACTTTCACCTGCAGAAGAAAAACGGTGGGCCCGCATGTTGGAACAATGCAATGTTGTTGTCACCCCAGGAAATAAGCTGTCAGTATTCTCAGCTATGGTCACCTTTCTTCAGGTGAAGACATCTGAGCGGATGACCAACAAATCATTCGATGCGATGTTGGACGCTTTTCGCAAATCTTTCCCAGATGCGTCTGAGCTGCCACACACCTACAGTAAAATGAAGAATTTCCTTCGTGCAGTTGGAATTGGATATGATATGATCCATGTTTGTAAGAATAATTGTGTTCTGTTCCGGAAGGATTATGCCAACTTAAGTGAATGCCCGAAATGCAAATCATCAAGATGGAAAGATGGCGATGCTGTGAAGAGGATTCCTCATAATGTTCTGAGACATTTTCCAATTACACCAAGATTGCAGAGGTTGTTTCATGATGCTGAAACAAGAGAGGATGTACTGTGGCATTCTAGGAACCAGGAGTACATAGATCAGAATGTAATGAGCCATCCATCTCATGGTAGTGAGTGGAAAAGCTTCAATGATAAACACAAAGAGTTTGCTGCTGACCTGAGAAACATTAGACTTGGCTTAGCTTCAGATGGATTTAACCCATTTGGCCACCAGAGCGCCACATATAGCATGTGGCCAGTGCTTGTTATCCCTTACAACATGCCTCCAAATGTCTGCACCAAAGAATCAAACTACATGATGGCCTTGCTCATCCCAGGTCCAAAAAGTCATGGAAAGGATTTTGATTTGTTCATGGAGCCTCTTGTGGAGGAACTTCAACAGCTATGGAAGGGTGTTCTCACTCGAGACCTATATAGAAGCCCACCAGCTGATTTCTTTCTGTGTGTTGTTATAATTTGGTGCATCCATGATTATCCGGCTTTGGGCACTATGTCAGGGCGAACGACACATGGTTACAATGCATGTGTTCGCTGTGACAGGAAACCGCTGTCATACGCAATACTTAGCAAGATCTGTTACATTGGACACCGCCGTTTCCTTGCCAAGGACAAGCCGCTTCCTAGAAAATACCGTAGACATGTGTTCAATGCAAAGCATGAAAACCTTGATGTGCCAAAGAGGCTCACCGCCGATGAGTTGCAAGTGGAATTAGAGAAGGTCAGGCATATTACACCAGGAAACCATCCTGATAATGGTAGCGGGAAAAGGAAGCGTGGCAGGGCAGAAGAGAGATTATTGTTTACCCGCAGGTCCACTTTGTGGGACTTGGAGTATTGGAAAGATTTGGATCTGCGGCATAATCTTGATGTGATGCACATCAAGAAAAATATATGTGACGGCATTATCGGCACACTTCTTAATATTGAAGGAAAGACAAAAGATACCTTAAAATCTAGGATTGATTTGACACACCTGGGTATCAGACGGGATTTGCAGGTGCAAGATGAAGGTAAACCACGGGATATGGCACCAGCTGTGTACGTCTTGGACAAGGTAAAAAGAAAAGAATTCTGCGAGGTCCTGTCACGTGTGAGATTCCCACATGGATTTTCTTCCAACCCTGAAAGGAGAGTCAGTGCAGATGGAAACAAGGTACAAGGGTTGAAAACTCATGACTGCCACGTCCTACTTCAAAGGGTTTTACCTGTTATCCTTAGAGGATTGGGCCGCCCTGACTTACACAGAGCAGTTGCAGAGTTGGGGCAATTCTTCAGGGAACTCTGCAGTAGGAATATCAGGATAGATGCTTTGGAGCGTCTTAGAGACAAGATACCAACTATCCTATGCGACCTTGAGAAGATATATCCTCCAGCCTTCTTTGATGTGATGGTGCATTTGGCTGTTCATCTACCTGATGAGGCACTACTTAGAGGTCCAGTACAGTATGGCTGGATGTACCCTATTGAAAGGCGGCTAGGCACTTTCAAGGGCTATGTTAGGAACAGAGCTAGACCCGAGGGTTCCATTACAGAGGCCTACATTGCTACAGAAGCGTTGACATTCTGCTCAAAATACATTGAAACAGCTGATCAGCTTAGCAAAGAGGTGGGTGAAGACAATCCCGAGCTCAATGTTTTCGATTATTCTGTTCGAGTTACAGGGAAGAGTCGGCAAGAGGACAAACCTAAAGATTTGGACAAAATGGTTTGGTATGTGTTGAATAACTGTCCTGAGATACTACCTTATATCAAGTAAGTGCAGTACTACAGCTTATACATCGTAATCTACTAAACTTGCAGCACATTCTTATATATTTAGATGTTTGACGCAATCACTATGTTGTGCAGCATCTACAAAGAGGAGTTACTGCCGCAAAATCCAAGAAACATTGACAAACTGGTTATGGCAGGATTTGCGAAATGGTTCAAGAACCATGTAAGCTTTTGAAGTGCACTGTCAGTTTTTTTTAATATATTGAGTACATAAGATGATCAGCTTGTCTATTTTCTAACGATAGATTAAGAAGATGCGGGAGGATGGGCAGGCAGTTGATGATGCCCTTTACAAACTAGTAATGGGTCCTAATACTCGGGTAAGACATTATGAATCTTGCGTTGTTGGAGATGTGTGCTACAACACCCTTGCACGAGACGAAGGCAGGAAGACACAAAACAATGCCATCATGAGCACGGATACGTATGACAAAGAGACAACTGAAATGTATGCTAACATAACAGACATTGTTCAGTTGCAGTATATCTCCAGTTTCGAGGATCATCGGTGTGTGGTTCTGTTGTGCTGTCGTTGGTATAACCTGTTTTCCAGGATCGCAAAACCCAGAGCTGATGATTATTTCAAATCCATCAATGTCAAGGTGGCGTACCAGACCAACGAGCCTTTTATTTTGGCAAATCAAGCAACACAGATATTTTTCTTGGAAGACACATTTGCACGTAGCGATGACTGGAGAGTATTGCAAAGGTTTGAGCAGAGGAATTCGTTTAATGAAGTTGCACAACAAGATGATGCTTACACTGCTCCTGATGTACAAGATAACACAGATGTTCCTAATATCTTTGAGAACCATCATGTCAATGACGCTGGCGAAAAGATTGCCTGTCCTGCTGTGGACATAGAAGAGTTGATCAAGAAGAAGCCAACGTTCGAGGACGTTGAGGACGAAGAAGAAGATGACACCGTGGGGAATTACGATTCAGACTGATACACATGGCGAAGATGTTGACGCTGCTGCTGCGGATGATGATTACATTGCTTTTGTCGTATTTGCCTGTCAGAAGACGTTTTTTTATCTACTATGTGAAATTGTGTTTGCTATGACAACTGAAACCTGATGAACATGTTGTTTAGTATTTTGCTGTGAGAACATCACTTGTTATGTATGCTGATTTGCGTTTGGTGATTGTATGACAACTAAAACATGATGACATTGTTGTTTAGTTGTACTCATATTTGGCTGTGAAACTTGAATTTGATGACCTAGTTTGCTGTTGGACTGCAATTTGCTCGACGTCTTCGAATGAGAACAAAGCTGACCCGACAGGGCCTCTGCTATTTATTTATTTATATGAGAAAAAGGGGATACCCCCTGATTTCCGTTAATAGAAATCATTAGATGTTCAAAACACTATGCCCAACCTGCTGCACAGGTTTCATTCATTACTAGTTTCAGCAAAGTGCTCATGTCGTAGCCACTGAATACATCACGAGTGCTACATACACTGCAAATAAATAGACAATCATCCTACAGAGCACATCGATTTTGCCCATTACCTTCACAAGCTCTTTCATCTCCTTATTGCTGTCAAGGCCGTTCAGTAGCTGTTGCTTGGCCATGATCAGAGGAACTGCATCTTTAACCTTCTGCTCTGCATCTTCCTCTTCTGCCGTTCCTTCAGTTACTTTTCCAACACCCCAACCTGCTGGTATTGGGATTCCTCGGCTAACCAAATAATCAGCGTAGTTGCATTCCCCCACATCAGCAACTTCCCAGAAATACAAATCAAACGAATCTTCCCTTTTCTGCACGAATCAAATTGGTAGATCATCAACCAAACTATTAAAAAAATCAGCAACTGAAAGCAGCAGAACAACACTTAAACATATTATTACCCCATGATTCGGGCATTTGTAGAAGACTCGGCCAGGGTTGCGGATTGTGGTTGAGCCGCGATGGATGACTCTGCATGATTTGCAGCAGTGGCACCACACCAACGGTAGCGGGTTGCGATGAGCAATCGGCTGCGGTGCGCGTGTCGGCGAGGGTGTGATGAGACCCACAGGCGATGATACGGGTTGCAACTTGGCGCACATCTGGTTGTTGCCTGTTGAAGAGCAGGTGGACGAGCAGCCAGCGGACATGGTTGCTGCGGCCAGAGCTTCTGATGCTAGGCAGAGTAAGTAGAGAAGAGGAGAAGCGAACGTTGGATATGTCAGTTTCATTACTTGCAGAGTAGCATAGCACCATATATAGTCATAGTCTAGGTTTGGATTCGAACCAGCTACAGGAGCACGTCTTTCTTTTTTCTAAAACTCGGCAATGTCTCTTTACTGATACAATAGCTTGTTCTGTACGCCTTCCCAAGTCTTTGATTTTCTTTCCCTTTTTGCGAGGACCTGACAGCTGGGACCCACCGAAAGGGCCTTTGTATTTCACTAAAAAAACGTTCCCCCCGCTGACATGTCGGACCCACCAGCTATATCTTCGCATGCAAGGAAGTGCCTCCTTATTACGCACAAAAAAATGAATACCCCCCCCCCCACTAGCTGGGACCCACCATAGTGGGAGGATGACTTGTGGGCCAACAAAGTTGACGGGGACGGAGGGCTTTGTCAACTTAGTCAATATGAACGATTCTAGCTCCAGTGACCGTACGATGTCCATCCAACGGGCGTAGTGGTTCTTCAACCTCTGGTCTTCTTGCTCCAGCCGCCCAAAGCAGCGCCGGTCGTGCCGCATGCTCCTGCCTCCCGTGGCCGGCTGTGCTGCCGCAAAGGCCTCACCACCCCCTACAATTCCCACCGCTGGCCAGGCCCTGCGGCGACGGCAGCCTCACACCGCAGCCGAACCAATGAACCCTCGTACTCCTCTCCGCGTGGGCTTCCACTGCCGCGTCTTCCCCGGCTCCGCATCGTCCCCTTCCTAGTCCTCGCCGTCGTCCACCGCCGTGGTGCTCTCCGCGCGGCGTGGTCAACGTGGTCAAGGAACGACTTCCATCGGAAGAGTACTGTACGTGGAGAGGCTGACAACTGGGTCCACCGCCACAGCCCAGTTTTTTTGTGATTTGCCAAGTAAGTCGTTTTGTCAGGCCTGTTGGGCTGCAAATCTTTCAAGACGAGGAGAGCTTTCATTCGGTTGGCCGAGAAAATGGCCCATCAGTAATGAGAAATGGGTTGTACATTTTTAAAACACATCAAACCGGCAATTAGTTTCAAATATCTTTTTTTTATTTCAAGATTTTAAATTACATTAATATTTATGCGTGGAGAATTTGTTGGATTTTATATTGATATACATTTATTTTTAAAATCAGTTTGAATGTGAGTCGAAATTTCAGGATTAAAAACAGTTCGGACCGCACCGAAATATGCAAAATTTCGTACAATTTTTTAACCGTGGCCACAATTTGGGCTGTAATGCTAACAAAAAGAATATGGGCTCCAAAAAAACCTTAAGAATTAGCAAATCGGCTAAAAATTATTAGAAATAATGGCAGATGGGCTGTATGCTGTTTTCCATAGATTTGAGGCTTTCCTAAAAAAAGGTTGACACACAACCAGTGACTGTTGGATGTCCATCCAACGGCCGTCGTGCTTCTTCAATCTCTGCTCTTCCTACTCCAGCCGCTCAAACAAGCGCCGGCGGGACTGCCTGCTCCCTCCTCCCCGCGGCCGGCTCTGCTGCCGCGCAAGCCTCACCGCCCCACCGTACTCCCATCGCTGGCCTAGCCATCCCTCTACTTGCCCACACCTGCTGTTATTCTCCGGCGACGGCAGACGAACAAGTAAACCCTCGTACAGTCATACTCCCCTCCTCGTGGGAAACAATTGCCGAGTCTTGCCTGCCTTCGTGTCGTTCCCTTCCTAGGCCTCGCCATCGTCCACCGCCCTGGTGCTCTCGGCGCGGCCTGGTCAACGTGGTCAACGACCGACATGCATCTGAAGTGCACTGTACGTGGAGAGGCCGACAGCTGGGTCCACGGCCGCACGCAAGGAAATGCCTCCTTATTACGCGCAAAATAATGATTCCTCCACCTGACATCAGGGACCCACCGAAAGGGCCTCTGTATTTCGTGAAAAAAACGTTACTGCCGCTGACAGCTCGGATCCACCAGCTATATCTTCGCACGCAAGGAAGTGCCTCCTTATTACGCACAAAAAAATGAATACTCCCCTTGTTAGCTGGGACCCAGTATAGTGGCAGGCCGACTTGTGGGCCTACTAAGTTGATGGGGACGGAGGGCTTTGTCAACTTAGTCAATAATGCATGATTCTAGCTCCAGTGACCGTACGATGTCCATCCAACGGCCGTAGTGCTTCTTCAACCTCTGGTCTTCTTGCTCCAGCCACCCAAACCAGCGACGGTCGTGCCTCGTGCTCCTGCCTCCCGTGGTCGGCTGCGATGCGGCAGAGGCCTCACCGCCCCCTACTACTCCCACCGCTGGCCAGGCCATCCCTCTACTCACCCACACCCCCTGTTACTTTGCGACGACGACAGCCTCACACCGCAGCGAACCACTGCCCTCATACTCCTCTACGCGTGGGCATCCACTGTCGCGTCTTCCCCGGCTCCGCGTCGTCCCCTTTCTAGGCCTCGCCGTCGTCCACCACCCTGGTGCTCTCGGCGCGGCGTGGTCAACATGGTCAAGGAACGGCTTCCATCAAATGTGGACTGTACGTGGAGAGGCTGGCAGCTGGGTCCACGGCCGCAGCAAGGAAGTGCCTCCTTATTACGTGCAAAATAATTATTCCTCCACCTGACAGTGGGGACCCACCGGACGGGCCACCGGTATTTTACAAAAAAAATTGTTTCCCCCTGACTACTAGGACCCACCGAACGGGCCACCAGTATTTTGCGAAAAAAATCGTTCCCCCCTGACTACTGGGACCCACCGGATGGGCCACCGTATTTCGCAAAAAAAACATTCCCCCCGCTGTGAGCTCGGACCCGCCGGAAGTGCCTCCTTATTACGCACAAAAAATGAATACTCCCCCGGCTAGCTGGGACCCACCTTGGTGGGAGGCTGACTTGTGGGCCTACTAAGTTGACGGAGACGAAGGGTTTTGTCAACTTAGTCAATATGAACGATTCTAGCTCAAGTGATCGTACGATGTCCATCAAACGGTCATAGTGCTTCTTCAACCTTTGGTCTTCTTGCTCCAGCCGCCCAAAGCAGCGCCGGTCGTGCCGCGTGCTCCTGCCTCCCGTGGCCGGCTGTGCTGCCGCGGAGGCCTCACCGCCCCCTACTATTCCCACCGCTGGCCAGGCCCTGCGGCGATGGCAGCCTCACACCGCAGCCGAACCAGTGAACCCTCGTACTCCTCTCCGCGCGCGCGGGGGCTTCCACTGTCGCGTCTTCCCCGGCTCCCCATCGTCCCCATCCTAGGCCTCGCCATCGTCCACCTCCCTGGTGCTCTCGGCACGGCGTGGTCAACATGGTCAAGGAACGACTTCCATCGGACGTGGACTGTACGTGGAGAGGCTGATAGCTGGGTCCACGGCCGCAGCAAGGAAGTGCCTCCTTATTACGTGCAAAATAATTATTCCTCCACCTGACAGCGGGGACGCACCGGACAGGCCACCGTATTTTGCCCCCCTGACTACTGGGACCCACCAGCTACATCTTCGCAGGCAAGGAAGTACCTGACAGTCGGGACCCACCTGGTCGAAGCGTACGTAGCGTTGTCATTCTGGTCGCGAACGTGTATGTACATACTGGTCGATGTAGAGGCGTGCATGTGTCGTAGTAGAGGCGCGCACGTGTCGTAGTAGAGGCGTGCACGTAGCATGTACACGTACGTACAGCGGCCAGGGTGCAAGAAAGAAAATACGGCCACGTATGTGTACATACGGGCGGGGTCACGAACGCCTACTCGCGCATACGTACAGCGAGGGCTCGTGTACATGGCTGGGTCGGAACGGAGAAATAGCGTTGTCGTCGTGTTCATGGGTCGGAACGGAATGCGTGGTCGTGTTCATTGGGACGGCTTGGATAGAAGAGGCGATGGAAACGAGGCCTGGCGTACCGTGGAATGGAGGAAACGGACCTCCTATGGTCGAAACGGGGGTCCTGTTGATCGGGGGGTGTGGCGTACTGCAAAACGGAGGAAACGGACCTCCTACGGTTGAAACGGGGGTCCTGTTGATCGGGAGGGGTGTGGTGTACCGCAAAACAGAGGAAACGGACCTCCTACGGTCGAAACAGGGGTCCTGTTGATCGGGAGGGGTGTGGCGTACCGCAAAACGGAGGAAACGAACTTGTGTTGGAGCGCTACGGTCGAAACGGGGGTCCTGTTTGAAGGAAATATGCCCTAGAGGCAATAATAAAGTTATTATTTATTTCCTTATATCATGATAAAAGTTTATTATTCATGCTAGAATTGTATTAACCGGAAACATAATACATGTGTGAATACATAGACAAACAGAGTGTCACTAGTATGCCTCTACTTGACTAGCTCGTTAATCAAAGAAGGTTATGTTTCCTAACCATGGACAAAAGAGTTGCCATTTGATTAACGGGGTCACATCATTAGTTGAATGATCTGATTGACATGACCCATTCCATTAGCTTAGCATCCGATCGTTTAGTATGTTGCTATTGCTTTCTTCATGACTTATACATGTTCCTATGACTATGAGATTATGTAACTCCCGTATGCCGGAGGAACACTTTGTGTGCTACCAAACGTCACAACGTAACTGGGTGATTATAAAGGCGCTCTACAGGTGTCTCCAAAGGTACATGTTGGGTTGACGTATTTCGAGATTAGGATTTGTCACTCCGATCGTTGGAGAGGTATCTCCGGGCCCTCTCGGTAATGCACATCACTTAAGCCTTGCAAGCATTGCAACTAATGAGTTAGTTACGGGATGATGTATTACGGAACGAGTAAAGAGACTTGCCGGTAACGAGATTGAACTAGGTATTGGATACCGACGATCGAATCTTGGGCAAGTAACATACCGATGACAAAGGGAACAACGTATGTTGTTATGCGGTCTGACCGATAAAAGATCTTCGTAGAATATGTAGGAACCAATATGGGCATCCAGGTCCCGCTATTGGTTATTGACCGGAGACGTGTCTCGGTCATGTCTACATTGTTCTCGAACCCGTAGGGTCCGCACGCTTAAGGTTACGATGACAGTTATATTATGAGTTTATGCGTTTTGATGTACCGAAGTTTGTTCGGAGTCCCGGATATGATCACGGACATGACGAGGAGTCTCGAAATGGTCGAGACATAAAGATTGATATATTGGAAGCCTATGTTTGGATATCGGAAGTGTTCCGGGTGAAATCGGGATTTTACCGAAATACCGGGAGGTTACCGGAACCCCCCGGGAGGTACATGGGCCTTAATGGGCCTTAGTGGAAGAAGAGGAGAGGCGGCCAGGGCTGGGCCGCGCGCCCCTCCCCCCTAGTCCGAATAGGACAAGGAGAGAGGGGGTCGGCGCCCCCCTCCTTCTCTCTCTCTCTCTGTTCCCACCTCGCGAATCCTATTCCAACTAGGATTGGGGGAGAAGTCCTACTCCCGGAGGGAGTAGGACTCCTCCTGGCGCGCCCTATGATGGCCGGCCAGCCTCCCCCTCTTGAACCTTTATATACGGAGGTAGGGGCACCCCTAGAGACATAAGTTGATCCACGTGATCATATTCTTAGCCGTGTGCGGCGCCCCCTTCCACCATAGTCCTCGATAATATTGTAGCGGTGCTTAGGCGAAGCCCTGCGACAGTAGTACATCAAGATCGTCACCACGTCGTCGTGCTGACGGAAATCTTCCCCGACACTTTGCTGGATCGGAGTCCAGGGATCGTCATCGAGCTGAACGTGTGCTAGAACTCGGAGGTGTCGTAGTTTCGGTGCTTGATCGGTCGGGCCGTGGAGACGTACGACTACATCAACCAAACGCTTCCGTTGTCGATCTACAAGGGTATGTAGATCACACTCTCCCCTCTCGTTGCTATGCATCACCATGATCTTGCGTGTGCGTAGGAAAATTTTTGAAATTACTACTTTCCCCAACAGTGGCATCCGAGCCTAGGTTTTATGTGTTGATGTTATATGCACGAGTAGAACACAAGTGAGTTGTGGGCGATATAAGTCATACTGCTTACCAGCATGTCATACTTTGGTTCGGCGGTATTGTTGGACGAAGCGGCCCGGACCGACATTACACGTACGCTTACACGAGACCGGTTCTCCCGACGTGCTTTGCACATAGGTGGCTTGAGGGTGACAGTTTCTCCAACTTTAGTTGAACCGAGTGTGGCTACGCCCGGTCCTTGCGAAGGTTAAAACAGCACCAACTTGACAAACTATCATTGTGGTTTTGATGCGTAGGTAAGATTGGTTCTTGCTTAAGCCCGTAGCAGCCACGTAAAACTTGCAACAACAAAGTAGAGGACATCTAACTTGTTTTTGCAGGGCATGTTGTGATGTGTTATGGTCAAGACATGATGCTAAATTTTATTGTATGAGATGATCATGTTTTGTAACCAAGTTATCGGCAACTGGCAGGAGCCATATGGTTGTCGCTTTATTGTACACAATGCAATCGCGCTGTAATGCTTTACTTTATCACTAAGCGGTAGCGATAGTCGTGGAAGCATAAGATTGGCGAGACGACAACGATGCTACGATGGAGATCAAGGTGTCGCGCCGGTGACGATGGTGATCATGACGGTGCTTCGGAGATGGAGATCACAGGCACAAGATGAAGATGGCCATATCATATCACTTATATTGATTGCATGTGATGTTTATCTTTTATGCATCTTATCTTGCTTTGATTGACGGTAGCATTATAAGATGATCTCTCACTAAATTATCAAGATAAAAGTGTTCTCCCTAAGTATGCACCGTTGCCAAAGTTCGTCGTGCCCAGACACCACGTGATGATCGGGTGTGATAAGCTCTACGTCCATCTACAACGGGTGCAAGCCAGTTTTGCACACACAGAATACTCAGGTTAAACTTGACGAGCCTAGCATATGCAGATATGGCCTCGGAACACTGAGATCGAAAGATCGAGCGTGAATCATATAGTAGATATGATCAACATAGCGATGTTCACCATTGAAAACTACTCCATTTCACGTGATGATCGGTTATGGTTTAGTTGATTTGGATCACGTGATCACTTAGAGGATTAGAGGGATGTCTATCTAAGTGGGAGTTCTTTAAGTAATTTGATTAATTAAACTTAAATTTATCATGAACTTAGTACCTGATAGTATCTTGCTTATGTATGTTTGATTATAGATAGATGGCCCGTGCTGTTGTTCCATTGAATTTTAATGCGTTCCTTGAGAAAGCAAAGTTGAAAGATGATGGTAGCAATTACACGGACTGGGTCCGTAACTTGAGGATTATCCTCATTGCTGCACAGAAGAATTACGTCCTGGAAGCGCCGCTGGGTGCCAGGCCTGCTGCTGGAGAAACACTAGATGTTATGAACGTCTGGCAGAGCAAAGCTGATGACTACTCGATACTTCAGTGTGCCATGCTTTACGGCTTAGAATCGGGACTTCTACAACGTTCTGAACGTCATGGAGCATATGAGATGTTCCAGGAGTTGAAGTTAATATTTCAAGCAAATGCCCGGATTGAGAGATATGAAGTCTCCAATAAGTTCTATAGCTGCAAGATGGAGGAGAACAGTTCTGTCAGTGAGCATATACTCAAAATGTCTGGGTATAATAATCACTTGATCAGATGGGAGTTAATCTTCCAGATGATTGCGTCATTGACAGAATTCTCCAATCACTACCACCAAGCTACAAGAGCTTCGTGATGAACTATAATATGCAAGGGATGAATAAAACTATTCCCGAGCTCTTCGCAATGCTGAAAGCTGCGGAGGTAGAAATCAAAAAGGAGCATCAAGTGTTGATGGTCAACAAGACCACTAGTTTCAAGAAAAAGGGCAAAGGGAAGAAGAAGGGGAACTTCAAGAAGAACAGCAAGCAAGTTTCTGCTCACGAGAAGAAACCCAAGTCTGGACCTAAGCCTGAAACTGAGTGCTTCTACTGCAAGCAGACTGGTCACTGGAAGCGGAACTGCCCCAAGTATTTGGCGGATAAGAAGGATGGCAAGGTGAACAAAGGTATATGTGATATACATGTTATTGATGTGTACCTTACTAGAGCTCGCAGTAGCACCTGGGTATTTGATACTAGTTCTGTTGCTAATATTTTCAACTCAAAATAGGGACTACGGATTAAGCGAACACTTGCAAAGGATGAGGTGACGATGCGCGTAGGAAATGGTTCCAAAGTCGATGTGATCGCGGTCGGCACGCTACCTCTACATCTACCTTCGGGATTAGTATTAGACCTAAATAATTGTTATTTGGTGCCAGTGTTGAGCATGAACATTATATCTGGATCTTGTTTAATGCGAGACGGTTATTCATTTAAATCAGAGAATAATGGTTGTTCTATTTATATGAGTAATATCTTTTATGGTCATGCACCTTTGAAGAGTGGTCTATTTTTGATGAATCTCGATAGTAGTAACACACATATTCATAATGTTGAAGCCAAAAGATGCAGAGTTGATAATGATAGTGCAACTTATTTGTGGCACTGCCGTTTAGGTCATATCGGTATAAAGCGCATGAAGAAACTCCATACTGATGGACTTTTGGAACCACTTGATTATGAATCACTTGGTACTTGCGAACCGTGCCTCATGGGCAAGATGACTAAAACACCGTTCTCCGGTACTATGGAGAGAGCAACAGATTTGTTGGAAATCATACATACAGATGTATGTGGTCCGATGAATATTGAGGCTCATGGCGGATATCGTTATTTTCTCACCTTCACAGATGACTTAAGCAGATATGGGTATATCTACTTAATGAAACATAAGTCTGACACATTTGAAAAGTTCAAAGAATTTCAGAGTGAAGTTGAAAATCATCGTAACAAGAAAATAAAGTTTCTACGATCTGATCGTGGAGGAGAATATTTGAGTTACGAGTTTGGTGTACATTTGAAACAATGCAGAATAGTTTCGCAACTCACGCCACCCGGAACACCACATCGTAATGGTGTGTCCGAACATCGTAATCGTACTTTACTAGATATGGTGCGATCTATGATGTCTCTTACTGATTTACCGCTATCGTTTTGGGGTTATGCTTTAGAGACGGCCGCATTCACGTTAAATAGGGCACCATCAAAATCCGTTGAGACGACGCCTTATGAACTATGGTTTGGTAAGAAACCAAAGTTGTCGTTTCTTAAAGTTTGGGGCTGCGATGCTTATGTGAAAAAACTTCAACCTGATAAGCTCAAACCCAAATCGGAGAAATGTGTCTTCATAGGATACCCAAAGGAGACTGTTGGGTACACCTTCTATCACAGATCCGAAGGCAAGACATTCGTTTCTAAGAATGGATCCTTTCTAGAGAAGGAGTTTCTCTCGAAAGAAGTGAGTGGGAGGAAAGTAGAACTTGACGAGGTAACTGTACCTGCTCCCTTATTGGAAAGTAGTACATCACAGAAACCTGTTTCTGCGACACCTACACCAATTAGTGAGGAAGCTAATGGTAATGATCATGAAACTTCAGAACAAGATACTACTGAACCTCGTAGATCAACCAGAGTAAGATCCGCGCCAGAGTGGTACGGTAATCCTGTTCTGGAAATCATGCTACTAGATCATGATGAACCTACGAACTATGAAGAAGCGATGGTGAGCCCAGATTCCGCAAAATGGCTTGAAGCCATGAAATCTGAGATGGGATCCATGTATGAGAACAAAGTATGGACTTTGGTTGACTTGCCCGATGATCGGCAAGCAATTGAGAATAAATGGATCTTCAAGAAGAAGACTGACGCTGACGGTAATATTACTGTCTACAAAGCTCGACTTGTCGCAAAAGGTTTTCGACAAGTTCAAGGGGTTGACTACGATGAGACCTTCTCACCCGTAGCGATGCTTAAGTCTGTCCGAATCATGTTAGCAATTGCCGCATTTTATGATTATGAAATTTGGCAGATGGATGTCAAAACTGCATTTCTGAATGGATTTCTGGAAGAAGAGTTGTATATGATGCAACCATAAGGTTTTGTCGATCCAAAGGGAGCTAACAAAGTGTGCAAGCTCCAGCGATCCATTTATGGACTGGTTCAAGCCTCTCAGAGTTGGAATAAACGCTTTGATAGTGTGATCAAAGCATTTGGTTTTATACAGACTTTCGGAGAAGCCTGTATTTACAAGAAAGTGAGTGGGAGCTCTGTAGCATTTCTGATATTGTATGTGGATGACATATTACTGATTGGAAATGATATAGAATTTCTAGATACCATAAAGGGATACTTGAATAAGAGTTTTTTAATGAAAGACCTCGGTGAAGCTGCTTACATATTAGGCATAAAGATCTATAGAGATAGATCAAGACGCTTAATTGGACTTTCACAAAGCACATACCTTGACAAGATTTTGAAGAAGTTCAAAATGGATCAAGCAAAGAAAGGGTTCTTGCCTGTATTACAAGGTGTGAAGTTGAGTCAGACTCAATGCCCGACCACTGCAGATGATAGAGAGAAAATGAAAGATGTTCCCTATGCTTCAGCCATAGGCTCTATCATGTATGCAATGTTGTGTACCAGACCTGATGTGTGCCTTGCTATAAGTTTAGCAGGGAGGTACCAAAGTAATCCAGGAGTGGATCACTGGACAGCGGTCAAGAACATCCTGAAGTACCTGAAAAGTACTAAGCATATGTTTCTCGTATATGGAGGTGACAAAGAGCTCATCGTAAACGGTTACGTTGATGCAAGCTTTGACACTGATCCGTATGATTCTAAATCGCAAACCGGATACGTGTTTACATTAAACGGTGGAGCTGTCAGTTGGTGCAGTTCTAAACAAAGCGTCGTGGCGGGATCTACATGTGAAGCGGAGTACATAGCCGCTTCGGAAGCAGCAAATGAAGGAGTCTGGATGAAGGAGTTCATATCTGATCTAGGTGTCATACCTAGTGCATCAGGTCCAATGAAAATCTTTTGTGACAATATTGGTGCAATTGCCTTGGCAAAGGAATCCAGATTTCACAAGAGAACCAAACACATCAAGAGACGCTTCAATTCCATCCGGGATCTAGTCCAGGTGGAAGACATAGAGATTTGCAAGATACATACGGAGCTGAATGTAGCAGACCCGTTGACTAAGCCTCTCCCACGAGCAAAACATGATCAGCACCAAAGCTCCATGGGTGTTAAAATCATTACTGTGTAATCTAGATTATTGACTCCAGTGCAAGTGGAAGACTGAAGGAAACATGCCCTAGAGGCAATAATAAAGTTATTATTTATTTCCTTATATCATGATAAAAGTTTATTATTCATGCTAGAATTGTATTAACCGGAAACATAATACATGTGTGAATACAGAGACAAACAGAGTGTCACTAGTATGCCTCTACTTGACTAGCTCGTTAATCAAAGATGGTTATGTTTCCTAACCATGGACAAAAGAGTTGTCATTTGATTAACGGGATCACATCATTAGTTGAATGATCTGATTGACATGACTCATTCCATTAGCTTAGCATCCGATCGTTTAGTATGTTGCTATTGCTTTCTTCATGACTTATACATGTTCCTATGACTATGAGATTATGTAACTCCCGTATGCCGGAGGAACACTTTGTGTGCTACCAAATGTCACAACATAACTGGGTGATTATAAAGGTGCTCTACAGGTGTCTCCAAAGGTACATGTTGGGTTGACGTATTTCGAGATTAGGATTTGTCACTCCGATCGTCGGAGAGGTATCTCTGGGCCCTCTCGGTAATGCACATCACTTAAGCCTTGCAAGCATTGCAACTAATGAGTTAGTTGCGGGATGATGTATTACGGAACGAGTAAAGAGACTTGCGGTAACGAGATTGAACTAGGTATTGGATACCGACGATCGAATCTTGGGCAAGTAACATACCGATGACAAAGGGAACAACGTATGTTGTTATGCGGTCTGACCGATAAAAGATCTTCGTAGAATATGTAGGAACCAATATGGGCATCCAGGTCCCGCTATTGGTTATTGACCGGAGACGTGTCCCGGTCATGTCTACATTGTTCTCGAACCCGTAGGGTCCGCACGCTTAAGGTTACGATGACAGTTATATTATGAGTTTATGCATTTTGATGTACCGAAGTTTGTTCGGAGTCCCGGATATGATCACGGACATGACGAGGAGTCTCGAAATGGTCGAGACATAAAGATTGATATATTGGAAGCCTATGTTTGGATATCGGAAGTGTTCCGGGTGAAATCGGGATTTTACCGGAATACCGGGAGGTTACCGGAACCCCTGGGAGGTACATGGGCCTTAATGGGCCTTAGTGGAAGAAGAGGAGAGGCGGCCAGGGCTGGGCCGCGTGCCCCTCCCCCCTAGTCCGAATAGGACAAGGAGAGAGGGGGCCGGCGCCCCCCTCCTTCTCTCTCTCTCCGTTCCCACCTCGCGAATCCTATTCCAACTAGGATTGGGGAGAAGTACTACTCCCGGAGGGAGTAGGACTCCTCCTGGCGCGCCCTATGATGGCCGGCCGGCCTCCCCCTCTTGAACCTTTATATACGGAGGCAGGGGCACCCCTAGAGACATAAGTTGATCCACGTGATCATATTCTTAGCCGTGTGCGGCGCCCCCTTCCACCATAGTCCTCGATAATAATGTAGCGGTGCTTAGGCGAAGCCCTGCGATAGTAGTACATCAAGATCGTCACCACGTCGTCATGCTGACGGAACTCTTCCCTGACACTTTGCTGGATCGGAGTCCGGGGATCGTCATCGAGTTGAACGTGTGCTAGAACTCGGAGGTGCCGTAGTTTCGGTGCTTGATCGGTCAGGCCGTGGAGACGTACGACTACATCAACCAAACGCTTCCGTTGTCGATCTACAAGGGTGCATAGATCACACTCTCCCCTCTCGTTGCTATGCATCACCATGATCTTGCGTGTGCGTAGGAAAAATTTTGAAATTACTATGTTCCCCAACACTGTTCATCGGGAGGGGTGTGGCGTACCGCAAAACGGGACTCCACGGGATACTGTTCATCTCCACCATCGACCCCCTCCAGCCTCCACGAGCTATTTTTCATCCACCGTCGACCTCCTCCAGCCTCCACGGGCTCCTGTTCATCCAGCCTCCACCGCGCGCTACTCCACCGGCTACTATTCAACCACCCCTCCACCGTCTACTGTTCATCCAGCCCTCCACACCACGGGGTCCTGTTCAACCACCCCTCCACAGGCACCCCTCCACCATCTACTGTTCATCCTGCCCTCCACGGGGTGGTCCTCTGCATCCACCCCTCCACGGGGTCCTGTTCATCCAGCCCCAACCGGCTCGATCGATCGGGGTCCTGTTCATCCAGAGGCAACAGCACGGGGTCCTGATCATCCACCCCCACCGGGAACTGTTCATCCAACCCCCCCCCCCCCCCCCCCCGCAACGCTCATTCTTCATCCAGAGGCAGCATTGATCGGCTTCAGTTAGCAGCGGTAGCCAAGGAATCGCTCGATCGGGTTCAGTTAACAGCCATCGATCGATCGCTCGGGTTCAGTAACGCGTAGCCTGCAGTGCAATCGCTCGGGTTTAGTTAGAGCCAACGCCTCGCTCGGGTTTAGTTAGAGCCAACGCCTCGCACACACACGCGTACGTGTATGAGAGAAACGCGCATCGCTCGGCCCCCGACCTCCAACCATAACCAGGAACTCCCCGAAATTTTCCTCCCCCTCGCTTCTACCACGGTTTTTTCTCTCATGGACGGCCCAAAGAATGTCATGCAGCTGCGTCTCCAGCCCGCCCAGGACGAAAAGCCCATTTTCTGTTATGATTTTTTGTCATAGAAGTAGGAGCCCACCACATCTATCATGATATGGGGTTTTGTCACAATTATCGTCATAGAAGTGTCATATGTATGACAGAAAAAAAATTCATTTGGCCCAAAATGTCACGGATGTGTCTTTTTTTTGTAGTGATGGGATATCACGTGATTCACTTGATGTATGTTTTGGTGATCAACTTGCGGGTTCCGCCCATGAACCTATGCATAGGGGTTGGCACACGTTTTCGTCGTGATTCTTCGGTAGAAACTTTGGGGCACTCTTTGAGGTTCTATGTGTTGGTTTGAATAGATGAATTGAGATTGTGTGATGCATATCGTATAATCATGCCCACGGATACTTGAGGTGACATTGGAGTATCTAGGTGACATTAGGGTTTTGGTTGATTTGTGTCTTAAGGTGTTATTCTGGTACGAACTCTAGGGCTGTTTGTGACACTTATAGGAATAGCCCAACGGATTGATGGAAAGAATAACTTTGAGGTGGTTTCGTACCCTACCATAATCTCTTTGTTTGTTCTCCGCTATTAGTAGCTTTGGAGTGACTCTTTGTTGCATGTTGAGGCATAGTTATATGATCCAATTTTGTTATTATTGTTGAGAGAACTTGCACTAGTGAAAGTATGAACCCTAGGCCTTGTTTCCTATAATTGCAATACCGTTTACGCTCACTTTTACCGCTTGTTACCTTGCTGTTTTTATATTTTCAGTTTACAAAAACCTATATCTACCATCCATATTGCACTTGTATCACCATCTCTTCGCCGAACTATTGCACCTATACAATTTACCATTGTATTTGGTGTGTTGGGGACACAAGAGACTCTTTGTTATTTGGTTGTAGGGTTGCTTGAGAGAGACCATCTTCATACTATGTCTCCCACGGATTGATAAACCTTAGGTCATTCACTTGAAGGAAATTTGCTACTGTCCTACAAACCTCTGCACTTGGAGGCCCAACAACGTCTACAAGAAGAAGGTTGTGTAGTAGACATCAGCGGACGGCGACTACTCCGCGTTCAGCAAGTTCTTTTTTAATATATCTGCTATGTATAAGCCGCGAACATGTCTAATATATGCCAAAGTTTGCCGAAATCTAGACGTGTTTAGCTGAACATCGCGAACGTTTTTTTTTGAAAAAATTTAGACGCGTCTGGGGGTGGCCCTGGGGCCGGCGTCTGAGGACCAACTCGCTCCCAGGCCGTTTTTTTGCGCCGGCTCGCCCCAGGCGGTGATTTTAGGCACCCCCTGGGGGGCCAACGGCTGGAGATGCTCTTAGTGTTACAGAGGATTTGTGGACACGATGCAATCTATCTCAACTCTAGGATCGCTTTTTTTTGCGGGTAACTCTAGGATAGTTATACACATAAAACTAAAGAATAATAACCTTCTCAATTCTCACCTTTTTTTAAATGAAACATCCATTTATTTATTAGTAATAATGGTTACATCGTCTACAAGAAAATTTACAATATCACTCATTGGTTCCTCAAACCAATCCCTTGTCTCAGAAAATTTAGCTACTCTAGCAATTTCATGAGCTACTTTATTTGCCTCCCTGTTACAATGTTCAAATCTAACTAACGAAAAATCACAAGCCATAAAATAACAATCATCAAACACAGCCGCCGCCGCTCCCGCTGTATGTCCTCCATTCCTCATTATGTCAATTACTTCCAAATTGTCGGAGTTAACAACAAGTCGGTTGCTTACCGCCTTTTGTGCAAGTAATATGCCAAAACATAGTGCCATGGCTTCCGCTATTAAAACATCTACGCACCAATCCATCTTCCAATTCCCTCCAACAATAAAGCTTCATTTATCATCTCTAAGTACAGCTCCCGCTGTGCCTCTAAGCATGTCTTGATCGAACAAAGCATCGACATTTAACTTCACAAAACCTAGAGGGGGTCTCGTCCATCCCTCTGTTCTCTTTGTTGCCCCAGAGGATTGGGTAATAACATAGTTTGTCATTATAGCACGTGCTCCCATCGAAATTTGGTATGCATCTTGGTTCTTCCCCTGATGGACTAGCGAACGCCTTTCCCACCATAAATACCAGGTTGTTATAGCAACCAGTTCGCGAACATTCTGTATGCCCACTGTAGATAGCTCGTGTTCTGGCATAAGAAGTAAAAATTCGAGTACTGCCTCTCCTGCACGATCGACCACACAAGCTTTTTCAATGGCTTCGTGCAATCCCAGCTTCTCCCACACCTCTTTTGCCTTTTGACACATAAATAACAAGTGTTTAGTATCTTCAGGGCCGTTCGAACATGATGGGCAGGTGGACGAAACTTTCATATGTCTATTAGCAAGTAACATGACACAGGAGGGTTCCGTGTAAGCTACGCCAAATAAAAATCTTCACTTTTGCTGGACAAAATAATTTCCAAATGTTTCTCCAAATAGTATTGACATTTATTCCTCCCATGCCATTAGAATGTTGCAATTTCCTCCCATGTTGCTTTTTCCATTCCTCCAGATAAGCAGAATGAACCGTGAACAGTCCATTCTTTGTAAAACTCCAAGCTATGAAATCCGACATGTTATACGTGGGGAGGGGGATCGCAAGCACCCTCTGGACATCAATTTGCCACAGCGTTTGTCTTACCAAATCTTCATCCCAACAATTGTTGATTGGATCTATAAGATCAGCAACTTTTGTTAGAAGCTGCCCTCTTCTAGGAGTGATAATTTTCCTATTGGCCCCATTCGGGATCCATGCATCTCTCCAAATATCTATATTTTTTCCATTTCCAACTCTCCAAATATAACCATTTTTTAAAGAATCCACTCCCGCCATAATGCTTTGCCAAGTGAACGAAGATCCTTTTTAAGACTCGCATTCATTAAATCTCCATCCGAAAAATATTTGGCTCTCAAAATGGTAGCACATAGAGAATCGGGATTATCAAGCAGGCACCATGCTTGTTTGGCTAACAAGGCCAAATTAAAACAATGTATGTCTCGAAAACCCATTCCTCCTTGGTCTTTTGGTACACACATCTTCCACCATGCCATCCAATGCATTCTCTTCTGATTGTCTTCGTCACCCCACCAAAAATGCGACATCGCGTCAATGATTCCTTTGCATATTTTTTTAGGAATTTTAAAGACGGACATTGCATAAGTTGGGATAGCTTGTACAACCAATTTGATAAGGATTTCCTTTCCTCCTACTGATAGCAGCTTTTCCTTCCAACCACTGATTTTCATAACGATTCGATCTATTAAGAACTGAAAACAATCACTTTTGTCCATACCCACATTTGAAGGCAGACCCAAATATTTGTCACTGAGAGCTTCAGTCATAATGTTTAGAATAGTACATATATGCGCCTTATCTTCCACTTTAGTGTTGCGACTAAAAAATATACTAGACTCACCTTGCAAAAGTTAGAAAAGATAAGTAGGGGTCCGCTGAAAAAGGCAACAATGTCAACGTGAGAACAGAGTGAGGTGGGGGAAAAGAGGGTAGAATGAAGAGAGAAAATAAAAGAAACATGAACACACACAAAATGCTAAAAACAAACATAGTTCACATATGATTTTTTTTACTTGTAGAAATCATATTTTCAAGTTTTGTGAAAATATATATCTATATGAACTTTTCTGCTCCATCCGATCCATATTAATTAGATACATCTGTTTGAGTGACATATAATTTGGATTGGATTGATTAGTAAGCATAACCATTAAAAAAATAGGAAAAAGTAACCATTTACTATCACCCACAAAAAAAAGTAACCATTTACTACCTATAAAAAATAGCATAGCCATTTACTCCCTCTGTTTTTATTTACTTCGCATATTAGTTTTGGTCAAAGTCAAGCTTTGTAAATTTTGACGAAGTTTATAGTCAAAAATATTAACATGTACAATAACAAATCAATACCATTACATTCATTATTGAACGTACTTTCGCATCATATAGATTTGTTAGGGTAACTATTTATATTCTTTTCTATAAACTTGGTCAAACTTTACGAAGTTTGACTTTAGTCAACTCTAATATGCAGAGTAAATAAAAACGGAGGAATTACTATACCTACAGTAAACAAAATCACAAGATAAGTACAAGTCGTATGATAACTTATTTTGTGATATAATCTTATCGCTGAAAGCCATTTTCCTTATTATACCGATTGCAAACAGATTTTTTGAAAAGTCAATGTCGGTGTCAAAACCGGCGGATCTCAGGTAGGGGGTCCCGAACTGTGTGTCTAAGGCGGATGATAACAGGAGGCGGGGGACACGATATTTACCCAGGTTCGGGCCCTCTCGATGGAGGTAATACCCTACTTCCTGCTTGATTGATCTTGATGATATGAGTATTACAAGAGTTGATCTACCACGAGATCGTAAAGGCTAAACCCTAGAAGCTAGCCTATGATTATGATTGTTGTTGTCCTACAGACTAAACCCTCCGGTTTATATAGACACCGGAGGGGTCTAGGGTTACACAGAGTCGGTTACAAGGGAGGAGATCTACATATCCGAATTGCCAAGCTTGCCTTCCACGCAAAGGAGAGTCCCACCCGGACACGGGACGAAGTCTTCAATCTTGTATCTTCATAGTCCAACAGTCCGGCCAAAGTATATAGTCCGGCTATCCGAGGACCCCCTTATCCAGGACTCCCTCAGTAGCCCCTGAACCAGGCTTCAATGACGATGGGTCCGGTGCGCAGATTGTCTTCGGCATTGCAAGGCGGGTTCCTCCTCTGAATACTCCATAGAAGATTTTGAACGCAAGGATTGTGTCCGGCTCTGGAAAACAAATTCCACACACCACCATAGAGAGTATAATATTCCACAAATCTAATCTGCTGACAACTTTTCATAATGCGACATCCTGCCGTGGTCCGGTCATTACGAACCGTTTTCCCAGCCTGCCACTGCACGTGTTACGAGGCGGTTTTATTGGCACGTCTTGTCGAAGCAAAGATCGTGTTCCCCTTATCACGGGATTCTCATCAATACGGGTGTGGGTAAACCAATCGTGCTTGCTAGTATGACTCCTCGATTTTAGGTAAGTTCCAAAACGGCCACGCGGAGGACGCTTGATATTCACCCTCTTTATAAAGGGGCCGAGGCCTGTCCTTTTCTTCTCGCGCTTGATCCTTCCCTTCCCACCTCGAATTCGAACACCCAAGGCTCGGGCTAAGTGCTTCGGACCTTCAATCATGTCCGGATCCAACCTTCAAGGCCAGTGGATGGCCTCCTCTGTCACAGAGGAGGACATCAAGAAGCTAAGAGAAGCAAGGTATCTGACCGCCGAAATCTCGCACAGGCTGCCTGCTCAAGGGCAGGTCATCCCCACTCCCGGACCCAATGAGAGTGTTGTATTTGTTTCCCACTTCCTCCGGGGGCTAGGCTTTAGTCTTGATCCCTTTGTTAGAGGGCTTATGTTCTATTACGGGCTTGATTTCCATGATCTAGCTCCAGATTCCATCATTCACATCTCGTCGTTTATTGTTGTGTGTGAAGCCTTCCTCCGCATCACCCCACACTTCGTCTTGTGGCTTAAGACCTTCAATGTGATGCCGAAGATGATCAATGGGCGACACGCAGAATGCGGAGGTGCCATAATAAGCAAAGGCGCCGATGCTCCATGGACAAAGGGTTCCTTTCCGGAGATGTCCAACTTATGGCAGCAGGAGTGGTTTTACATCACAGCTCCCCGAAGTACTAAATGGGTAGCTGCCCCCGCCTTCCGTTCGGGCCCCCCGCCACAACTGGCGTCATGGGTCAACAAGGGGCTGGACTGGGGGCCAGTTAATGACGTGCCGACATTGCAGAGTCGCATCCGAGATCTCCTTAAGAGAGATGTCTGCCTTGTTAAGGTAATGCAATTCATGCTAGTTCATCGGGTCCTGCCATCCCAACGTCGACCTCTCCGTATGTGGGAGTTCAACCCGGAAGGACCGCGAACTATTCAGCAATTCTTCGGCGTGACGCTCGAAGAGATGTATGGATTGTTCTTCGGATCACGAATAAAGTGTCCGGACACCACCGAAGATGCGGGTCTAAACTGCAATCGTCCAGATACCCACGTAAGTAATTCTGCAGCCGAACATGCTGTCTTTTCATTTGTCACAACATCATTTTGAAAAAATCGCTCTTGGCCAGGACTGGATAAGAAAGGCGCAGATGATCAGGTGTTCGGCCCCCCCTCCCGAAGGCTCACCGGATCCTGTACTAGTCAGGATGCTTGAGCACGCACCTTATCAAGTGCCATCGGGGGAAGATAAAGGGAGAAATAAAGAAGCCGAAAGCGGGCCTCCCGCATTACTCATCCAAACCGGGGGAATTAGTGTCTCCGCGAAGGAGGATAATCGGGGAGAAGAATCTAAAATCCCCTCTCCCCAAGGAAGAAAAAGGACCGCCTCTGAAGACTTGGAAACGAGGGTTTCCAAACGAGGGAAAAAACCTTCGCCAGGGGGCCAGCCCTCAACCGAGCTGTAAGTGAACAAAAGTACTTTGGTAAATATATCCTGCTTCATCTCTGAGAACAATAACCGAGACGTATATCTTGCAGTCTCGCTTGTAGCCCTTCTCAACAGAGTTCGTCTTCGGGGGATCTTCTTCCGGAGATGATGGAGAGCGAAACGCCTCCCCCTGCCTCCCCGCCTCATGGGGCGGACGACCCTGAAGTGTCATCACAGAGGACTTCTCCTGATTTGCCAAGGCCAGAAGGTAACTCTTCGGCCGCCCGAAGTCCGGAGTATTCGGCTTCTAAGGGGAGCAACAGAAAGAGTCCGGGACTGTCCGGTGCACAACCGGATGCACTGATGGGTCTTCTGGAGCAAGCGACTATCTCAGAGTAGCATCGTACTTTAATGGGTACGGTGGTTAAGAGGATTTCATGCACCAAAAGTGGGTTGAATGAAGCTTTTGCGAGCCTGCTAAAAGGCTTTGAGGTACGCGAAGTAATATATTTTTTGATGGTACCGCACACGCTAGGTGTGCTCTGTATAGATAGTAGCCCCTGAGACTCTGGTTGTTGTCCAGAGGCGACAAATAGAGGATCATAGTCCCAGGTAATGATCATGCTTCTTTCGTGTGTAGGTGGTTGAGGGTCCGGTGGCTGGCTAGACTGCACAGTTTGCCGAACTGAGGCGGCAGCTCGACGCGGCAGATGCCGACATCGCGCTTGTGAACAAGCGGCTTGACGAGGCACAGGGTATGTATTTTCAGGTGGTCAATGGATATTAAGAGGAGCATGATGCTAGTATCTATAATATGTTGTGAGTGCAGATGGAGCTGCCGCTGTGGAGACCCTTTGGGCGGAGCTTGCCCAAGCCAAGGAACAAGCCAAGAGAAGTAACGCGGCCGCCCTAAAGGCGGCCGAAGAGTTAAGAGCCGAATAGGCTGCTCATCGCCAGAGCGAAGATAAAATGGCCAAGATGGTTGTTGAGCTGAAAAATGTCGCCGGCCGGTATGAGCTTCTTGAAAAGGAAAGCCAAGCAAAAGCGGCGGACCTGAAGAAAGCCATGGAAGCAGCCAAGGAAACTCGCTCTGAAATCAGAGCGGCGAAGGAGGAGCTCCGCCAAGTCAGAGATATTACGGCTGGGAAGCCCTTTTTGTTGCGGACAAAGTTCGGAGATCCGAAGTATGCCCCTCTGGATCAATTATGGAGTGCTGCAGACGCGTACTTGGACTTGGCAACGAGTGCTACTGATGCGACTGAGTTTTTCAAGGATCAGAAAGATCATGAAGTGGAAAAGTTGTTCTGGTCGCAGTTCAGTGCTCCAACGCGTCTGTTGATGTTAAATGAACAAATGGCCGAATGGGCTGAGCTCCATAGGTTATCCAGACTTGCCATGAGGTCTGTCGTGGATCATCTTTGGCCGGAAGGACCAAGGCCGAATAGCTATTTTGGTTTCGTGCAACGATTCCTTGGTGTTGTGCCGCATATCGATGCTGTAAAGAGGTCGGCGTGCATAGAGGGTGCGCGGATGGCTCTTGCCCGTGTTAAGACATACTGGGCAGAGATGGAGGCCACCGCTATTGCAACCCGGGGTCCGGCCGTAGGCCAGGTCTCGACCGAGCACTATTTTGAAAAGGTCCTAGAAGGCGCTCGTTTAATAGAGGCTCAGTGCTCGAAGAGTATCATGTTCGAGTGACATGTATCCTAATTGTAAAAACAATTCTATTTTGACTATAAAGGTTGTGTTTATACTTTTGCCTGAAAGTATTATGATGCCTCCTGTGCAGCCGTTTATGTATGTATATAACCTGAAAGTTTGTAGTCGTCAGCTTCAGCCCCCACGCATATAATGCGGGGGTGTTCGGAAAAGCGCGTATTCACACTTGATCCAACGTCTTCATCCATTAAGGAGGTGATGGCGCGGCGAACAAGGCAACCGGACTATATAGCTTTAACACTTTCACTTAACCATAGGAGTTTGACGGTGGGGCTACTATATAGCCCCTGGTACTTCCGCATTCATCCGAGTACAGTGCGCGTACGTACATGATCGGGAAACGGTCCTTTGTTAATGCGGAGGAATCACGAAGATTCCGCTGAGTCATCGAGTGGTTAACCAGTCTCGCGCTTTATCATGATAGTCAGTTTTCGGCTTTCTCTACTGAGGTGCTCATCCAGATGAACCAGGGCACAATCGCAGCAGTTCTCCCGGTGCCATCATAGCCGATAGAGCGGAACGTAAGGTAGCAAAACACGGGAGCCGGGCAAACCCAACTATTGACCAAAGACATGATTCGGAGCTGATGCATATAAGGCCAAACTCATGACGCGAACACTCCCTAAGGTATTCGGACTTTACAACATATACTGTGCTGAGTAACGCCCTCAATAATGAGCCCTGAATTCCAGGTACGTGCATTAGTCTGACGTGATGAAATGCCAATAACGCCAGCATCCCTCTCGGTTGTGTTGAGTATCCGGAGGGTGTGAAGCAACAAGAGACAGTAAAAAAGGTTTACACAGGGTCTTAATCTAAAAAGAAACCTTTGAGTGGGGCCCTGCTGCACGTCTGTGCCTGTGTCTCCGTTGTGCCGTATCCTAGAAGGGTGTAGCACGATTATCATCTGTAAAAGAGAAAACCCCATGTGAAAGTCTTCGTGCGAAAAATTGGTTATTCTTAATGAAGCATTTGTTGGGGAATGTAGTAATTTCAAAAAAATTCCTACGCACACGCAAGATCATGGTGATGCATAGCAACGAGGGGAGAGTATGATCTACGTACCCTTGTAGATCGCAACGGAAGCGTTGACACAACATAGAGGAAGTAGTCGTACGTCTTCTTCCTGATCCGACCGATCCAAGCACCGTTACTCCGGCACCTCCGAGTTCTTAGCACACGTTCAGCTCGATGACGATCCTCGGGCTCCGATCCAGCAAAGCGTCGAGGAAGAGTTCCGTCAGCACGACGGCGTGGTGACGATCTTGATGCACTACCGACGCAGGGCTTCGCCTAAGCACTTCAACAATATGATCGAGGTGGAATTTGGTGGCAGGGGGCACCGCACACGGCTAAGGAAAGATCTCAATGATCAATTGTGTGTCTAGAGGTGCCCCCTGCCCTCGTATATAAAGGAGCCAAGGGGGAGGGGTGCGCCGGCCAGGGAGAGGGCTCAGGAGGAGTCCTACTCCTACCGGGAGTAGGACTCCCCTCCTCCAATCCTATTCCAACTAGGAGTCCAAGGGGGAAAGAGAGAGAGGGGGGCCGCCCACCTTCTCCTAGTCCTAATAGGACTAGGAGGTGCGCAGCCCTCCTTGGGCTTCCCTTTCTCCTTTCCACTAAGGCCCATGAGGGCCCATATGGCTCCCGGGGGGTTCCGGTAACCTCCCAGTAATCCGGTAAAATTCCCGATTTCACCCGGAACATTTCCGATATCCAAATATAGGCTTCCAATATATCAATCTTTATGTCTCGACCATTTCGAGACTCCTCGTCATGTCCGTGATCACATCCGGGACTCCAAACAACCTTCGGTACATCAAAATGCATAAACTCATAATAACTGTCATCGTAACGTTAAGCGTGCGGACCCTACGGTTCGAGAACAATGTAGACATGACCGAGACACGTCTCCGGTCAATAACCAATAGCGGGACCTGGATGCCCATATTGGCTCCTACATATTCTACGAAGATCTTTATCGGTCAGACCGCATAACAACATACGTTGTTCCCTTTGTCATCGGTATGTTACTTGCCCGAGATTCGATCGTCGGTATCCAATACCTAGTTCAATCTCGTTACCAGCAAGTCTCTTTACTCGTTCCGTAATACATCATCTCGCAACTAACTCATTAGTTGCATTGCTTGCAAGGCTTAAGTGATGTGCATTACCGAGAGGGCCCAGAGATACCTCTCCGACGATCGGAGTGACAAATCCTAATCTCGAAATACGCCAACCCAACATCTACCATTGGAGACACCTGTAGTACTCCTTTATAATCACCCAGTTACGTTGTGACGTTTGGTAGTACCCAAAGTGTTCCTCCGGTAAATGGGAGTTGCATAATCTCATAGTCATAGGAACATGTATAAGTCATGAAGAAAGCAATAGCAACATACTAAACGATCGGGTGCTAAGCTAATAGAATGGGTCATGTCAAATCAGATCATTCAACTAATGATGTGACCTCGTTTAATCAAATAACAACTCTTTGTTCATGGTTAGGAAACATAACCATATTTGATTAACGAGCTAGTCTAGTAGAGGCATACTAGTGACACTCTGTTTGTCTATGTATTCACACATGTATTATGTTTCCGGTTAATACAATTCTACCATGAATAATAAACATTTATCATGATATAAGGAAATAAATAATAACTTTATTATTGCCTCTAGGGCATATTTCCTTCAGTCTCCCACTTGCACTAGAGTCAATAATCTAGATTACACTGTAATGATCCTAACACCCATGGAGTCTTGGTGCTGATCATGTTTTGCTCGTGGAAGAGGCTTAGTCAATGGGTCTGCAACATTCATATCCGTGTGTATCTTGCAAATCTCTATGTCTCCCACCTGGACTAGATCCTGGATGGAGTTGAAGCGTCTCTTGATGTGTTTGGTCCTTTTGTGAAATCTGGATTCCTTTGCCAAGGCAATTGCACCAGTATTGTCACAAAAGATTTTCATTAGACCCGATGCACTAGGTATGACACCTAGATCGGATATGAACTCCTTCATCCAGACTCCTTCGTTCGCTGCTTCCGAAGCAGCTATGTACTCCGCTTCACATGTAGATCCCGCTACGACGCTTTGTTTAGAACTGCACCAACTGACAGCTCCACCGTTTAATGTAAACACGTATCCGGTTTGCGATTTAGAATCGTCCGGATCAGTGTCAAAGCTTGCATCAACGTAACCTCTTACGGTGAGCTCTTTGTCACCACCATATATGAGAAACATATCCTTAGTCCTTTTCAGGTATTTCAGGATGTTCTTGACCGCTGTCCAGTGATCCACTCCTGGATTACTTTGGTACCTCCCTGCTAAACTTATAGCAAGGCACACATCAGGTCTGGTACATAGCATTGCATACATGATAGAGCCTATGGCTGAAGCATAGGGAACATCTTTCATTTTCTCTCTATCTTCTGCAGTGGTCGGGCTTTGAGTCTTACTCAATCTCACACCTTGTAACACAGGCAAGAACCCTTTCTTTGCTTGATCCATTTTGAACTTCTTCAAAATCTTGTCAAGGTATGTGCTTTGTGAAAGTCCAATTAAGCGTCTTGATCTATCTCTATAGATCTTTATGCCTAATATGTAAGAAGCTTCACCGAGGTCTTTCATTGAAAAACTTTTATTCAAGTATCCCTTTATGCTATCCAGAAATTCTATATCATTTCCAATCAGTAATATGTCATCCACATATAATATCAGAAATGCTACAGAGCTCCCACTCACTTTCTTGTAAATACAGGCTTCTCCAAAAGTCTGTATAAAACCAAATGCTTTGATCACACTATCAAAACGTTTATTCCAGCTCCGAGAGGCTTGCACCAGTCCATAAATGGATCGCTGGAGCTTGCACACTTTGTTAGCTCCCTTTGGATCGACAAAACCTTCCGGTTGCATCATATACAACTCTTCTTCCAGAAATCCATTCAGGAATGCAGTTATGACATCCATCTGCCAAATTTCATAATCATAAAATGCGGCAATTGCTAACATGATTCGGACAGACTTAAGCATCGCTACGGGTGAGAACGTCTCATCGTAGTCAACCCCTTGAACTTGTCGAAAACCTTTTGCGACAAGTCGAGCTTTGTAGACAGTAATATTACCGTCAGTGTCAGTCTTCTTCTTGAAGATCCATTTATTCTCAATTGCTTGCCGATCATCGGGCAAGTCAACCAAAGTCCATACTTTGTTCTCATACATGGATCCCATCTCAGAGTTCATGGCTTCAAGCCACTTTGTGGAATCTGGGCTCACCATCGCTTCTTCATAGTTCGTAGGTTCATCATGATCTAGTAGCATGACCTCCAGAACAGGATTACCGTACCACTCTGGTGCGGATCTCACTCTGGTTGATCTACGAGGTTCAGTAGTATCTTGATCTAAAGTTTCATGATCATCATCATTAGCTTCCTCACTTATTGGTGTAGGTGTCTCAGAAACAGTTTTCTGTGATGTACTACTTTTCAATAAGGGAGTAGGTACAGTTACCTCGTCAAGTTCTACTTTCCTCCCACTCACTTCTTTCGAGAGAAACTCCTTCTCTAGAAAGTTTCTGAACTTAGCAACAAAAGTCTTGCCTTCGGATCTGTGATAGAAGGTGTATCCAATAGTTTCCTTTGGATATCCTATGAAGACACATTTCTCCGATTTGGGTTCGAGCTTATCAGGTTGAAGCTTTTTCACATAAGCATCGCAGCCCCAAACTTTAAGAAACGACAACTTTGGTTTCTTGCCAAACCATAGTTCATAAGGCGTCGTCTCAACGGATTTTGATGGTGCCCTATTTAACGTGAATGTGGCCGTCTCTAGAGCGTATCCCCAAAGCGATAGCGGTAAATCAGTAAGAGACATCATAGATCGCACCATATCTAGTAAAGAACGATTACGGCGTTCGGACACACCATTACGTTGTGGTGTTCCGGGTGGCGTGAGTTGCGAAACTATTCCACAATTTTTCAAATGTACACCAAACTCGTAACTCAAATATTCTCCTCCACGATCAGATCGTAGAAACTTTATTTTCTTGTTACGATGATTTTCAACTTCACTCTGAAATTCTTTGAACTTTTCAAATGTTTCAGACTTGTGTTTCATTAAGTAGATATACCCATATCTGCTTAAGTCATCTGTGAAGGTGAGAAAATAACGATATCCGCCTCGAGCCTCAATATTTATCGGACCACATACATCGGTATGTATGATTTCCAATAAATCTGTTGCTCTCTCCATAGTACCGGAGAACGGTGTTTTAGTCATCTTGCCCATGAGGCATGGTTCGCAAGTACCAAGTGATTCATAATCAAGTGGTTCCAAAAGTCCATCAGTATGGAGTTTCTTCATGCTCTTTACACCGATATGACCTAAACGACAGTGCCACAAATAAGTTGCACTTTCATTATCAACTCTGCATCTTTTGGCTTCAACATTATGAATATGTGTATCACTACTATCGAGATTCATCAAAAATAGACCACTCTTCAAAGGTGCATGACCATAAAAGATATTACTCATATAAATAGAACAACCATTATTCTCTGATTTAAATGAATAACCATCTCGCAGTAAACAAGATCCAGATATAATGTTCATGCTCAACGCTAGCACCAAATAACAATTATTTAGGTCTAATATTAATCCCGAAGGTAGATGTAGAGGTAGCGTGCCGACCGCGATCACATCGACTTTGGAACCGTTTCCCACGCGCATCGTCACCTCGTCCTTTGCTAGTGTCCGCTTATTCTGTAGTCCCTGTTTCGAGTTGCAAATATTAGCAACAGAACCAGTATCAAATACCCAGGTGCTACTGTGAGCATTAGTAAGGTACACATCAATAACATGTATATCACATATACCTTTGTTCACCTTGCCATCCTTCTTATCCGCCAAATACTTGGGGCAGTTCCGCTTCCAGTGACCAGTCTGCTTGCAGTAGAAGCACTCAGTTTCAGGCTTAGGTCCAGACTTGGGTTTCTTCACTTGAGCAGCAACTTGCTTGCCGTTCTTCTTGAAGTTCCCCTTCTTCTTCCCTTTGCCCCTTTTCTTGAAACTAGTGGTTTTGTTAACCATCAACACTTGATGCTCCTTCTTGATTTCTACCTCCGCAGCTTTCAGCATTGCGAAGAGCTCGGGAATAGTCTTGTTCATCCCTTGCATATTATAGTTCATCACGAAGCTCTTGTAGCTTGGTGGCAGTGATTGGAGAATTCTGTCAATGACGCAATCATCTGGAAGATTAACTCCCAATTGAATCAAGTGATTATTATACCCAGACATTTTGAGTATATGCTCACTGACAGAACTGTTCTCCTCCATCTTGCAGCTATAGAACTTATTGGAGACTTCATATCTCTCAATCCGGGCATTTGCTTGAAATATTAACTTCAACTCCTGAAACATCTCATATGCTCCATGACGTTCAAAACGTCGTTGAAGTCCCGGTTCTAAGCCGTAAAGCATGGCACACTGAACTATCGAGTAGTCATCAGCTTTGCTCTGCCAGACGTTCATAACTTCTGGTGTTGCTCTAGCAGCAGGCCTGGCACCCAGCGGTGCTTCCAGGACGTAATTCTTCTGTGCAGCAATGAGGATAATCCTCAAGTTACGGACCCAGTCCGTGTAATTGCTACCATCATCTTTCAACTTTGCTTTCTCAAGGAACGCATTAAAATTCAACGGAACAACAGCACGAGCCATCTATCTACAACCAACATAAACAAGCAAGATACTATCAGGTACTAAGTTCATGATAAATTTAAGTTCAGTTAATCAAATTTACTTAAGAACTCCCACTTAGATAGACATCCCTCTAATCCTCTAAGTGATCACGTGATCCAAATCAACTAAACCATAACCGATCATCACGTGAGATGGAGTAGTTTTCAATGGTGAACATCGTTATGTTGATCATATCTACTATATGATTCACGCTCGACCTTTCGGTCTCCGTGTTCCGAGGCCATATCTGTATATGCTTGGCTCGTCAAGTATAACCTGAGTATTCCGCGTGTGCAACTGTTTTGCACCCGTTGTATTTGAACGTAGAGCCTATCACACCCGATCATCACGTGGTGTCTCAGCACGAAGAACTTTTGCAACGGTGCATACTCAGGGAGAACACTTCTTGATAATTTAGTGAGAGATCATCTTATAATGCTACCGTCAATCAAAGCAAGATAAGATGCATAAAAGGATAAACATCACATGCAATCAATATAAGTGATATGATATGGCCATCATCATCTTGTGCTTGTGATCTCCATCTCCGAAGCACCGTCATGATCACCATCGTCACCGGCGCGACACCTTGATCTCCATCGTAGCATCGTTTGTCGTCTCGCCAATCTTATGCTTCCACGACTATCACTACCGCTTAGTAATAAAGTAAAGCATTACATCACGATTGCATTGCATACAATAAAGCGACAACTATATGGCTCCTGCCAGTTGCCGATAACTTGGTTACAAAACATGATCGTCTCATACAATAAAATTTAGCATCATGCCTTGACCATATCACATCACAACATGCCCTGCAAAAACAAGTTAGACGTCCTCTACTTTGTTGTTGCAAGTTTTACGTGGCTGCTATGGGCTTAAGCAAGAACTCATCTTACCTACGCATCAAAACCACAACGATAGTTTGTCAAATAGACTCCGTTTTAACCTTCTCAAGGACCGGGCGTAGCCACACTCGGTTCAACTAAAGTTGGAGAGACAGTCGCCCGCAAGCCATCTATGTGCAAAGCACGTCGAGGGAACCGGTCTCGCGTAAGCGTATGCGTAAGGTTGGTCCGGGTCGTCTCGTCCAACAATACCGCCGAACCAAAGTATGACATGCTGGTAGGCAGTATGACTTGTATCGCCCACAACTCACTTGTGTTCTACTCGTGCAAATAACATCAAACCATAAAACCTAGGCTCTGACACCACTTTTGGGGAACGTAGTAATTTCAAAAAAATTCCTACGCACACGCAAGATCATGGTGATGCATAGCAACAAGGGGAGAGTATGATCTACGTACCCTTGTAGATCGCAACGGAAGCGTTGACACAACGTAGAGGAAGTAGTCATACGTCTTCTTCCTGATTCGACCGATCCAAGCACCGTTACTCCGGCACCTCCGAGTTCTTAGCACACGTTCAGCTCGATGACGATCCTCGGGCTCCGATCCAGCAAAGCGTCGAGGAAGAGTTCCGTCAGCACGACGGCGTGGTGACGATCTTGATGCACTACTGACGCAGGGCTTCGCCTAAGCACTGCAACAATATGATCGAGGTGGAATTTGGTGGCAGGGGGCACCGCACACGGCTAAGGAAAGATCTCAATGATCAATTGTGTGTCTAGAGGTGCCCCCTGCCCCCGTGTATAAAGGAGCCAAGGGGGAGGGGTGCGCCGGCCAGGGAGAGGGCTCAGGAGGAGTCCTACTCCTACCGGGAGTAGGACTCCCCTCCTCCAATCCTATTCCAACTAGGAGTCCAAGGGGGAAAGAGAGAGAGGGGAGCCGGCCACCTTCTCCTAGTCCTAATAGGACTAGGAGGTGCGCGGCCCTCCTTGGGCTTCCCTTTCTCCTTTCCACTAAGGCCCATGAGGGCCCATATGGCTCCCGGGGGGTTCCGGTAACCTCCCAGTAATCCGGTAAAATTCCCGATTTCACCCGGAACATTTCCGATATCCAAATATAGGCTTCCAATATATCAATCTTTATGTCTCGACCATTTTGAGACTCCTCGTCATGTCCGTGATCACATCCGAGACTCCGAACAACCTTCGGTACATCAAAATGCATAAACTCATAATAATTGTCATCGTAACGTTAAGCGTGCGGACCCTACGGTTCGAGAACAATGTAGACATGACCGAGACACGTCTCCGGTCAATAACAATAGCGGGACCTGGATGCCCATATTGGCTCCTACATATTCTACGAAGATCTTTATCGGTCAGACCGCATAACAACATACGTTGTTCCCTTTGTCATCGGTATGTTACTTGCCCGAGATTCGATCGTCGGTATCCAATACCTAGTTCAATCTCGTTACCGGCAAGTCTCTTTACTCGTTCCGTAATACATCATCTCGCAACTAACTCATTAGTTGCATTGCTTGCAAGGCTTAAGTGATGTGCATTACCGAGAGGGCCCAGAGATACCTCTCCGACGATCGGAGTGACAAATCCTAATCTCGAAATACGCCAACCCAACATCTACCATTGGAGACACCTGTAGTACTCCTTTATAATCACCCAGTTACGTTGTGACGTTTGGTAGTACCCAAAGTGTTCCTCCGGTAAACGGGAGTTGCATAATCTCATAGTCATAGGAACATGTATAAGTCATGAAGAAAGCAATAGCAACATACTAAACGATCGGGTGCTAAGCTAATAGAATGGGTCATGTCAAATCAGATCATTCAACTAATGATGTGACCTCGTTTAATCAAATAACAACTCTTTGTTCATGGTTAGGAAACATAACCATATTTGATTAACAAGCTAGTCTAGTAGAGGCATACTAGTGACACTCTGTTTGTCTATGTATTCACACATGTATTATGTTTCCGGTTAATACAATTCTAGCATGAATAATAAACATTTATCATGATATAAGGAAATAAATAATAACTTTATTATTGCCTCTAGGGCATATTTCCTTCAGCATTAATGTAATCTAAATAGGGTCAAGCCGAACTGTGGTCCTTTTTACATGAGGGAAGCCCCTAATACCACCTATGGGGGTATATCCATCGACCCAATCTCAGTTTTATCTAAGTTGTTACAGCTAGTGGTGCGCCGGACTCGTCTATCCGTGTCCGTGGTCTTGACGACCGATCATTTATTCTGGTTGGAGAGGTCGTTCAGCGTTCGGCTGCTAGAGCCGTCACACATTCCTCCACACGTAAGGAACGCTCTGTGTTTCCGCTAACTATGATGATGCCACGTGGACCGGGCATCTTAAGCTTAAAATAAGCGTAATGCGGTACTGCATTAAAACGAGCGAAGGCCGTTCTTCCGAGTAGTGCGTGATAGCCGCTTCGGAATGGAGCGATGTCGAAGGTTAATTCTTTGCTTCGGAAGTTGTCGGGAGAACCGAATACAACGTCCACATATAATTCTTCGCTTCAGCTCCTTTAAAGTTAGTATTGCTTTGGCTGATTCTTGTCAGGTCTATCCCCATTTTGCGGACGGTGTCCTGATATATCAGATTAAGACTACTGCCGCCGTCCATAAGGACTCGTGTGAGATGGTATCCGTCGATTATTGTGTCTAGCACCAAGGCAGCCGATCCTCCGCGCCGGATACTAGTCGGGTGATCCCTGTGATCAAATGTGATCGGGCAGGCCGACCAAGGGTTGTACTCGGGGGTGACGGGTTCCACGGCATATACCTCTCGGAGTGCGCATTTGCGCCTCCACTTCGGTATGTGAGTTGCGTAAATCATGTTCACTGTTTTGACCTTTGGTGGGAATTTTTCTGTCCCCCAGTGTTTGGCTGGCGAGGCTCATCCTCGTCTTCACTTGGTGTATCCCTCCCCTTGTGTTCGGCGTTTAGCTTGCCGGCCTGCTTGAAGACCCAGCATTCTCTATTGGTGTGATTTGCAGATTTGTCGGAGGTGCCATGAATCTGACATAATCTGTCTAGGATCTCGTTTAGGCTGGACGGTCCATCTCTGCTGCCTTTAAATGGCTTCTTCCGTTGACTGGGCTGAGAGCCCCTGAATCCGGTGTTTACCGCCATATTATCTGGGTTGTCTTCATTGTTTCAACGCTTGATTTTATTGTGTCGCGGTTTCCCATTACCATCCCTGACTTTGGATGTGCCTGGGTCGCTGGTGCCGCTACGGGCTAGCCAACTGTCTTCGCACGCGCAAAAGCGGGTCATAAGGCTTGTTAGGGCTACCATTGTCCTCGGCTTTTCCTGGCCGGGGTGTCTGGCGAGCCATTCGTCTCGGACACTTTGTTTGAAAGCCGCTAAGGCTTCGGCATCCGGGCAGTCGACGATTTGATTCTTCTTAGTGAGAAATATGTTCCAAAGCTTTCGAGGTGACTCTCCGGGCTGTTGAATTATATGATTTAAATCGTCTGCATCTGGAGGTCGGACATAGGTCCCTTGAAAATTAGCCCTAAAAGCATCCTCAAGCTCTTCCCAACTTCCAATTGAATTTTCGGGGAGGCTTTTCAGCCAGTGCCGAGCTGGTCCTTTCAACTTGAGGGGCAGGTATTTGATGGCGTGGAGATCATCTCCGTGAGCCATGTGGATGTGAAGGATGAAGTCCTCAATCCAGACCCCAGGGTCTGTCGTTCCGTCGTATGCCTCTATATTCACGAGTTTGAATCCCTCTAGGAATTCGTGATCCAGCACCTCATTAGTTAAGCATAGTGGGTGCGCGGCACCCCTGTATTTAGATGTGTCATGGCATTCTGACGGTTGTAGTGTTTGGTTTTGATTCCGATCTGTTATTCGGTCAGTATAGTTGTTTGGCCGGCCATGATTCTGTGCCGGAGCGCGCTTCCTAGATCCGTAGATGGACCTGGTCATACCGGTTTGTTGGTGCAAGTCCTCACGTGAATTGTGTGCTGACTTATGTGCGACATCGTTAGCCGCCCTATCGCGGCCACGGGGTGGTCGATCCGGTTGGTCGGTCGTTTTATTTTTTTGGCTGTATGGGCTCTAAGGCCTCGTCGTCGAATTCAGGCAGCAGCTTGCGCTTTGGATAGCTCTTTGTGTGGCAACTGCCACTGTATTTTTCTTCAGTGTCGAGCACTTTGTTCCATCTACTGATGAGTGTATTTTTCACGGCCTGAAGCCTTTGCTTCTGCTTCTTCAGACTCCTCGCGGTGGCAATAAGCCTTCTGTGGAGGTTCTCTTGTTCCAAGTGCCTTTCCGGGATGATATGTGCATCGTCGTCCGGACTGTTCTCCTCTCCGGAGACAGGTTGATGAGCTTTACCCTCGGGGTCGCCGTGATCGGACAGCGGCTCCGTACTATGTTCGTCGTCCGCTGCCTCATCCTGCTCCGTCGCTGGGTCCATGTGGTCGTCGTTTCCTTTGGAGTCGACCGGGGTATTATTCTTTCTTGCGCTGTTATCGCTGTTTTTGCTAAGGCGGGTTTTGCAGCGGCTCCTACGTCGTCGCTTTGGTTGCTTCTCGAGGGGAGTATCCTTCGCCTGCATCCACTACTAGGGAAAAGCCTAGCAGCAGCGAGGGTTTTGGGCCTCTCAGTAGCGCGGGCACCGGCGCTACTAATAAGGCGCTACAGCTAACGTATAGTAGTAGCGCCGGTTGTCCCACGCTACTGCTATACATGAATAGCTGTAGCGCTCTTTGGGAAAGGGCGCTACTGATATTATCTGCAGCGATGTTTGCTGGGACGCGCTACTGATAATGCGGCGCTACTGCTAAATTTCCCCCCTCGCTACTACTAGTTTATTTATTAGTTTTTTTCCTGCATATTTGTTTTGTATTTGTTTTGTGTTTGAATAGGCTTTATATAATAATCTTTAGCATATCATACACATACAAATGTAATCATAGCATATACATACAATTAGTCTCATCAAATCATGTCATCATCATAATCATCATCCAACACAAAGTGGTCTCTCATCATCATCTCGAAAATAGCGATACAAGTCTCGAATGATATGCAAATACATCATCATCCATCTAAACAATAATATACGCGAGAAGAGCTATCACTTTGAGAACATGAGTTGCCGGGTCCTCAACTGGATCTTTATAATCATTCTCATCCCGGCCCGGGAACAAGAATATCTGGTGAAACTTCTTTAGGAGGGAGCTCCTCATATTTTCTATCTTCTGTAGTTTCACTAGTAGAAAAGGGGGCAATGGTCCAGGCCGGGTCAGCCCATTAGTCCCGGTTCAGTCCAGAACCGGGACCAATGGGGGCATTGGACCCGGTTCGTGAGCCTAGGGGGGCGGCCGGGCCACGTGGGCCATTGGTCCCGGTTCGTCTGGACCTTTTGGTCCCGGTTTGTGGGACGAACCGGGACCAATGGGCCTGGCTCCTGGCCCACCACCATAGGTCCCGATTAGAGGCATGAACCGGGACCAATAGGTCCCCTTTAGTCCCGGTTCATGCCAGCAACCGGGACTAAATGGTTGGTCCTCGTTGCGATTCATAGTTTAGTCCCACCTCGCCAACTGAAGGGCGCCCACACTGGTTTATAAGCCCGTCCCTCTCTGCCTTGTTGAGCTCCTCTCAAAATGAAAATAGATGCCCCTATACAGGAAATTTGACCTAAATTCATAAAAAAAATCTCTGAAATTCATAGAAATTGATTATGAATTTAGGTTGAATTTTCTCTATAGGCGCATCTATGTTCATTTTTTTAGTAAAGTTAATCACAAACTTGAGATTCACACAAATTTCAAAGAATTCAAATTTTAACTATTCTAATTTGAAAACTAATGGCACTAACAGAAAGTTTATAATTTTCGGTATCTCTGTGGAGAAAGATTGTACATAGTAAATATAATACACAAAGTGTTTTCAAATTTGAAAAGTAATGGCATTAACAAAAAGTTTATAATTTTTCTAAAACTAAAAGCATAAAGAATTAAAAAATAAAGCAAAAAACAAAAGAAAATAAATAATGCAGAAAACAAAACAAAAAATATGGAAAAAAATATATTTATATTAACAATAAGTATTTTGTTACAAATAGAAACAAAATAAAATAAATAAAGCAACAAAGAAAACAAAAAAAGTGTTTTTTCAAATTTGAAAAGTAATGGCATTAACAAAAAGTTTATAATTTTTCTAAAACTAAAAGCATAAAGAATTAAAAAATAAAGCAAAAAACAAAAGAAAATAAATAATGCAGAAAATAAAACAAAAAATCTGGAAAAAAATACTTATATTAACAATAAGTATTTTGTTATAAGTAGAAACAAAATAAAATAAATAAAGCAACAAAGAAAACAAAAAAAAGTGTTTTTCCAAATTTGAAAAGTAATGGCATTAACAAAAAGTTTATAATTTTTCTAAAACTAAAAGCATAAAGAATTAAAAAATAAAGCAAAAATCAAAGAAAATAAATAATGCAGAAAACAAGTATTTTGTTGTAAGTAGAAACAAAATAAAATAAATAAAGCAATAAAGAAAAAAAAGGTGCCACCTACTTGGCCCCCACGGCCTGAATACGACTAGAAACCGTACCATGGGCCAGGATTCAGGCCCGCAGGAGGCCTAGTAGGCCCACAGGCACAACGCATAGGGTTAGGCCCGGAAGCCTGCATTTGAGAGGAGCTCGAGAGGGAAGGCGCAGCAGCGCTTATAAACCACTCTCGAGCTCCCTCAGCTAGCGAGGTGGGACTAAAGATTTGGCGCGGGGCAGCACAAGGCCTTTGGTCCCGGTTGGTACCACCAACCGGGACTAAAGGGTGCTCTGGTATCGGTTCGTGGCACCAACCGGGACCAATGCCCCCCTTTAGTCCCGGCTGGTGGCACCAACCAGGACCAAAGGCCGCCGCTTCCCGCCATTTGGGCTGCCGAAAAGTGGCCTTTGGTCTCGGTTGGTGGCACCAACCGGGACTAAAGGTCTCATTCGTCCCGGTTTCTGTCACGAACCGGAACCAATATTTCGTCTATATAAGTAGCACTTGTGAAATTTTTCATTCAGTTCGTCTTCCCCGCCCGACGACGCCGCCAGGCTGCCCCTCGATCTGCGCCTCGCCGTCGCCCCTGCCTCCAACGCCGTCCCGCGCGGCCCAGACGCCGTCGCCGCCCCGTGCTCCCCTGCCTCCTCGCCGCCCGACGCCGTGCCCCTCACCGTCGCCGTCGCCGCCCCCTGCCTCCTCTTCGCCCGTCGCCGCGCCCCTCACCGTCGCCGTCTCCGCGCCTCTCACCGTCGCCGTCGCCGCGCCCCTCACCGTCGCCCCCGTGTCCTGCCTCCTCGTCGATCGCCGCCCCGTTGCGTAATTTCCTAATTTAGATGTGTAGTTAATTTAGATGCGTAATTTAGGATGTATAGTTAATTGAGTTGTTGTAGTTAATTTAGATGCGTAGTTTAGATGTATAGTTAATTGAATTGTTGTAGTTAATTTAGATGTATAGTTTAGATGCAAAAGTTAGAATTTTTTTCTGTTCATACATTTTTTCTGTTCATATTATTGTTGCATATGCAAAAGTTTGTGTGTTCATATATATGCAAAGAATATGTCAATTTTTTCATAGAATTTTTATGAATTTTTTTGTTGTAATTTTGTTCTTAGAATTTTTATTTTGTTCATAGATTTTTTATGATTTTTTCTGTTGTAATTTTGTTCATAGATTTTTTATGATTTTTTTCTGTTGTAATTTTGTTCATAGATTTTTTATGATTTTTTTCTGTTGTAATTTTGTTCATAGAATTTTTATGATTTTTTTTCATAGAATTTTCTTTGTCAATTTACGTATATGTTCATATTGTGTAGGAATCTAAAAATTATGTATGATCAAAGTCATTTATGTATATGTTCATATTTAGAAGAAAAAGAAGGAGAGAAAAAAGGAAAATAAGAAGAGGAAGAAGGAGAAGAAGAAGAAGAATAAGAAGAAGAGGAGAGGAATAAGAGGAGAAATAAATAAGAAGATGAAAAAGAAGAAGAAAAAAAGAGGAGAAGAAGAAGGAATAGAGGAGAAGAAGAAGAATTCTTCTTCTTCTTCTCTATTATTCCTTCTTCTTCTCCTCTTTTTTTATTTTTTTTCTTCGATCTCCTCCTCTATTCCTTTCTTCTTCTCCTCTTTTTTTCTTCTTCTTCCTCTTCTTATTTTTGTTATCGGGTATGTCGTTGTCGATATACCCCCCTCCCCGATAACTTTTAATAAGTACTACTTAGAAAGTGTTTAATGGAATTAGTTAAAACTAGGTAAACTTGTTTATTTTTAGTAAGTACTACTTTATTCTATTTATAGTAAGTACTTAGTAGTTGAACCAGTTGATTTAATAAAACTGGTTTATTTTACTATAGAAGTAGTTTATTTTTAGCAAGAAAATTAATAGAACTAGTTTATTTTTTTAGTTAAAGCAATTATTCCCGCATCGACGTGGACGATGCATATCCCGCATCCTCGTCATCGAGTCCGCGGAGGACGACACCTGCTTGACCAGATGGGCCATGTCCGGGAGTGGGCTCCGCCGGGGTGGTACTGGGAGGCGCTACCTTCCGGGGGGGCGTAGCTTGGTGAGACGCTATGTCTTGGAGAGGATGGATTTTGAAGACCATGAAAATTTTGAAACGAAGAAAATTCACCTAAGGACCCATCATGATGTGGATTTTTGATGTAAAGTTGTATAATGCTGAGAGCGTAACCCATTTTGGTTGCAAAAATTGGGAAGCATTGTGCAAATTGTATGGTTTTGATGAGGGTATGCTTGTCACCATGGATCTTGGTGATCCTGAAATCGAGCAAGACAATATGGACATTTGGGTCCTTGTTGATACGCCTCCAGTTCTACCGCTATGTGAGTTTCTCAAACATAGTTAATTATTAACTAATTTATATTGTTCATTTCAAAATAGTTGACAGCTTATTTCCATTGACAGCTTATTTTGAAGTATCAAAGAATGTGCAGAAGATGGTAGATAGAACTTACTACACCGATGGCTCTGAGTTAACTTACAAGGAGAAAAATCATCTGGTTGGATTTTGTAATGATATTAAGAGTTACAATATCTACAATCGAACTCCTCAACATTATGGTCAATACGTGCCACTAGTGCACGTGTTGAACTACGGTAACTACTATGGAGATACCCTGGTAAGATTTTTTACTATTACGACATACGTGCATCTTTTGCATACTTCTATATAAAACTAGTACTTCATTGCTAACTATGAAGTTATTACTATGTTTTTCAACAGATAATCCCATAGGATTGTGTGCCTCATCTGATGTATGAGCATGGTCGCCTTGATGTTATGAACATATATCCAGGCCATCCTACGAATCTCAACTGTCCATACCGGATTTCTAAAAGAAGTGGAGACATGCAAATCATAGAATGGAAAAACAGTTCTTGGACGCAAAAGGAAGCGCGGCGCAAGAATTGGAGACAGGATGATCTCCATTCTCCATAATGGAGAGTCAAGGTCTATACTGTTTTATGCTATTTTACCTTAAAGATGGTATTTAGGTCCTACCAAATACTGATGATCATGTGCTAAGAACAATTAAGTATGGTTGGGTTCGATGACTATGAGGATGATGATCGTATGACTTGTTATTAATAATGAGTAGAAGTTCTATCATGATGATTAGTAGGACTTATTATTATGATGATGCATGATGTGAGCATGAAGAGTTATTATATATATATATATATATATATCAGTGGGTGAAATGAAGATGGATTGGATTGAAGTGAAGGCAACATGCATGTGGTGCATGTCGAAAGTAGTACTAATCCAAACTTGATCAAGTTAGGATTAATTAGTATTACTTTCGACATGCACCACATATCTTGCCTTCACTTCAATCTAAGCCATGTTTAGGCATAGCATAGCGGTTGGTATAAACCAAACACGGAGATATTGTTGGGGAACGTAACAGAAAACAAAAAATTTCCTACGGTTTCACCAAGATCCATCTATGAGTTCATCTAGCAATGAGTGATTGGATGCATCTACGTACCTTGTAGATCGCGAGCGGAAGAGTTCAAAGAACGGGGATGAGGGAGTCGTACTCGACGTGATCCGAATCACCGGAGATCCTAGCGCCGAACGGACGGCACCTCCGCGTTCAACACACGTACGGTCAGCGTAACGTCTCCTCCTTCTTGATCCAGCAAGGGGGAAGGAGAGGTTGAGGAAGATGGCTCCAGCAGTAGCATGACGGCGTGGTGGTGATGGAGCTGCAGTACTCCGGCAGGGCTTCGCCAAGCTCTATGGAGGAGGAGGAGGAGGTGTTGGAGAGGGAGAGGGAGGCGCCAGGGGCATGGGTGCAGCTGCCCTCCCTCCCCCCTCTATATATAGGGAGCCTACGGGGGCACCGGCCCTAGGAGATGCAATCTCCTAGGGGGCGGCGGCCAAGGGGTGGGGGGCTTGCCCCCAAGCAAGGGGGCGCCCCCCTTTAGGGTTTCCCCTACCCTAGGCGCATGGGCCCTAGGGGGAAGTGGCGCCCCAGCCCACTTTGGGCTGAATCCCTTCCCACTTCAGCCCATGGGGCCCTCCGGGATAGGTGGCCCCACCCGATGGACCCCCGGGACCCTTCCGGTGGTCCCGATACAATACTGATGACCCCGAAACTTGTCCCGATGGCCGAAATAGCACTTCCTATATATAATCCTTTATCTTCGGACCATTCCGAAACTCCTCATGACGTCCGGGATCTCATCCGGGACTCCGAACAACATTCGGGCTACTGCATATACATATCCCTACAACCCTAGCGTCACCGAACCTTAAGTGTGTAGACCCTACGGGTTCGGGAGACATGTAGACATGACCGAGATTGCTCTCCGATCAATAACCAACAGCGGGATCTGGATACCCATGTTGGCTCCCACATGCTCCTCGATGATCTCATCGGATGAACCACGATGTCGAGGATTCAAGCAACCCCGTATACAATTCCCTTTGTCAATCGGTATGTTACTTGCCCGAGATTCGATCATCGGTATCCCAATACCTCGTTCAATCTCGTTACCGGCAAGTCACTTTACTCGTACTGTAATGCATGATCCCGTGACCAGACACTTGGTCACTTTGAGCTCATAATGATGATGCATTACCGAGTGGGCCCAGTGATACCTCTCCGTCATACAGAGTGACAAATCCCAGTCTTGATCCGTGTCAACCCAACAGACACTTTCGGAGATACCCGTAGTATACCTTTATAGTCACCCAGTTACGTTGTGACGTTTGGTATACCCAAAGCACTACTACGGTATCTGGGAGTTACACGATCTCATGGTCTAAGGAAAAGATACTTGACATTGGAAAACTCTAGCAAACGAACTATATGATCTTGTGCTATGTTTAGGATTGGGTCTTGTCCATCACATCATTCTCCTAATGATGTGATCTCGTTATCAATGACATCCAATGTCCATAGTCAGGAAACCATGACTATCTGTTGATCAACGAGCTAGTCAACTAGAGGCTTACCAGGGACATGTTGGTGTCTATTTATTCACACATGTATTACGATTTCCGGATAACACAATTATAGCATGAATAAAAGACAATTATCATGAACAAGGAAATATAATAATAATGCTTTTATTATTGCCTCTAGGGCATATTTCCAACAGTCTCCCACTTGCACTAGAGTCAATAATCTAGTTACATTGTGATGAATCGAACACCCATGGAATTTTGGTGTTGATCATGTTTTGCTCTAGGGAGAGGTTTAGTCAACGGATCTGCTACATTTAGGTCCGTGTGTACTTTAAAAATATCTATGTCTCCATCTTGAACATTTTCACGAATGGAGTTGAAACGACGCTTGATGTGCCTGCTCTTCTGGTGAAACCTGGGCTCCTTGGCAAGTGCAATAGCTCCAGTGTTGTCACAGAAGAGATTGATCGGCCCCGACGCATTGGGTATGACTCCTAGGTCGGTGATGAACTCCTTCACCCAAATTGCTTCATGCGCTGCCTCCGAGGCTGCCATGTACTCCGCTTCACATGTAGATCCCGCCACGACGCTCTGCTTGCAACTGCACCAGCTTATTGCCCCACCATTCAAAATATACACGTATCCGGTTTGTGACTTAGAGTCATCTAGATCTGTGTCGAAGCTAGCGTCGACGTAACCCTTTACGACGAGCTCTTCGTCACCTCCATAAACGAGAAACATTTCCTTAGTCCTTTTCAGGTACTTCAGGATATTCTTGACCGCTGTCCAGTGTTCCTTGCCGGGATTACTTTGGTACCTACCTACCAAACTTACGGCAAGGTTTACATCAGGTCTGGTACACAGCATGGCATACATAATAGAACCTATGGCTGAGGCATAGGGGATGACACTCATCTCTTCTATATCTTTTGCCGTGGTCGGACATTGAGCTGAGCTCAATTTCACACCTTGTAACACAGGCAAGAACCCCTTCTTAGACTGATCCATATTGAACTTCTTCAATATCTTATCAAGGTATGTGCTTTGTGAAAGACCTATGAGGCGTCTTGATCTATCTCTATAGATCTTGATGCCTAATATATAAGCAGCTTCTCCAAGGTCCTTCATTGAAAAACTCTTATTCAAGTAGGCCTTAATGTTGTCCAAGAGTTCTATATCATTTCCCATCAAAAGTATGTCATCTACATATAATATGAGAAATGCTACAGAGCTCCCACTCACTTTCTTGTAAACGCGGGCTTCTCCATAAGTCTGCGTAAACCCAAACGCTTTGATCATCTCATCAAAGCGAATGTTGCAACTCCGAGATGCTTGCACCAGCCCATAAATCGAGCGTTGGAGCTTGCACACCTTGTTAGCATTCTTAGGATCGACAAAACCTTCCGGCTGCATCATATACAATTCTTCCTTAAGGAAACCATTAAGGAATGCCGTTTTGACGTCCATTTGCCATATCTCATAATCATAGAATGCGGCAATTGCTAACATGATTCGGACGGACTTTAGCTTCGCTACCGGTGAGAAAGTCTCATCGTAGTCAACCCCTTGAACTTGTCGATAACCCTTAGTGACAAGCCGAGCTTTATAGATGGTCACATTACCATCCGCGTCTGTCTTCTTCTTAAAGATCCATTTATTTTCTATGGCTCACCGCTCAACGGGCAAGTCAGTCAAAGTCCATACTTCGTTTTCATACATGGATCCTATATCGGATTTCATGGCTTCTAGCCATTTGTCGGAATCCGGGCCCGCCATCGCTTCTTCATAGTTCAAAGGTTCACCGTTGTCTAACAACATGATTTCCAAGACAGGGTTGCCGTACCACTCTGGTGCGGAACGTGTCCTTGTGGACCTACGAAGTTCAGTAGCAACTTGATCTGAAGTTTCATGATCATCATCATTAACTTCCTCTCTAGTCGGTGCAGGTACCTCAGGAACATTTTCTTGAGTTGCGCCATTTTCCGGTTCAAGAGGTAATACTTCATCAAGTTCTACTTTCCTCCCACTTACTTCTTTCAAGAGAAACTCTTTCTCTACAAAGGATCCATTCTTGGCAACAAAGATCTTGCCTTCAGATCTGAGGTAGAAGGTATACCCAATAGTTTCTTTAGGGTATACTATGAAGACGCATTTTTCCGACTTGGGTTCGAGCTTTTCAGGTTGAAGTTTCTTGACATAAGCATCGCATCCCCAAACTTTTAGAAACGACATCTTAGGTTTCTTCCCAAACCATAATTCATATGGTGTCGTCTCAACGGATTTCGACGGAGCCCTATTTAAAGTGAATGCGGCAGTCTCTAAAGCATAGCCCCAAAAAGATAGCGGTAAATCGGTAAGAGACATCATAGATCGCACCATATCTAATAGAGTGTGATTACGACGTTCGGACACACCATTACGCTGAGGTGTTCCAGGCGGCGTGAGTTGTGAAACTATTCCACATTTTCTTAAGTGTGTGCCAAATTCGTGACCTAAGTATTCTCCTCCACGATCTGATCGCAGGAACTTGATTTTCCTGTCACGTTGATTTTCAACCTCACTCTGAAATTCCTTGAACTTTTCAAAGGTCTCAGACTTGTGTTTCATTAAATAGATATACCCATACCTACTCAAGTCATCAGTGAGGGTGAGAACATAACGATAGCCACCGCGAGCCTCAACACTCATTGGACCGCACACATCAGTATGTATGATTTCCAATAAGTTGGTTGCTCGCTCCATTGTTCCTGAGAACGGAGTCTTGGTCATTTTACCCATGAGGCATGGTTCGCACATGTCAAATGATTCATAATCAAGAGACTCTAAAAGTCCATCTGCATGGAGCTTCTTCATGCGTTTGACACCTATGTGACTAAGGCGGCAGTGCCACAAGTATGTGGGACTATCATTATCAACCTTACATCTTTTGGTACTCACACTATGAATATGTGTAGCATTACGCTCGAGATTCATTAAGAATAAACCATTCACCATCGGAGCATGACCATAAAACATATCTCTCATATAAATAGAACAACCATTATTCTCGGATTTAAATGAGTAGCCATCTCGTATTAAACGAGATCCTGATACAATGTTCATGCTCAAACTTGGTACTAAATAACAATTATTGAGGTTCAAAACTAATCTCGTAGGTAAATGTAGAGGAAGCGTGCCGACGGCGATCACATCGACCTTGGAACCATTCCCGACGCGCATCGTCACCTCGTCCTTCGCCAGTCTCCGTTTATTCCGCAGCTCCTGCTTTGAGTTACAAATGTGAGCAACTGCACCGGTATCAAATACCCAAGAGCTACTACGAGCACTGGTAAGGTACACATCAATTACATGTATATCACATATACCTTTCGTGATGCCGGCCTTCTTGTCCGCTAAGTATTTGGGGCAGTTCCGCTTCCAGTGACCACTTCCCTTGCAATAAAAACACTCAGTCTCGGGCTTGGGTCCATTCTTTGGCTTCTTCCCGGCAGCTTTCTTGCCGGGCGCGGCAACTCCCTTGCCGTCCTTCTTGAAGGTTTTCTTACCCTTGCCTTTCTTGAACTTAGTGGTTTTATTCACCATCAACACTTGATGTTCCTTTTTGACTTCTACCTCTGCTGATTTCAGCATTGCAAATACTTCAGGAATGGTCTTTTCCATCCCCTGCATATTGAAGTTCATCACAAAGCTCTTGTAGCTTGGTGGAAGCGACTAAAGGATTCTGTCAATGATCGCGTCATCCGGGAGATTAACTCCCAGCTGAGTCAAGCGGTTATGCAACCCAGACATAGTGAGTATGTGCTCACTGACAGAACTGTTTTCCTCCATCTTACAGCTGAAGAACTTGTCGGAGACTTGATATCTCTTAACCCGGGCATGAGCTTGGAAAACCATTTTCAGCTCTTCGAACATCTCATATGCTCCATGTCTCTCAAAACATTTTTGGAGCCCCGGCTCTAAGCTGTAAAGCATGCCGCACTGAACAAGGGAGTAGTCATCAGTACGTGCCTGCCAAGCGTTCATAACGTCTTGTTCTGCAGGGAGAACAGGTGCGTCACCTAGCGGTGCTTGTAGGACATAATCTTTCTTGGCAGCTATGAGGATGATCCTCAGGTTCCGGACCCAGTCCGTGTAGTTGCTGCCATCGTCTTTCAGCTTGGTTTTCTCTAGGAACGCGTTGAAGTTGAGGACTACGTTGGCCATTTGATCTATAAGACATATTGTAAATATTTTAGACTAAGTTCATGATAATTAAGTTCATCTAATCAAATTATTCAATGAACTCCCACTTAGATAGACATCCCTCCAGTCATCTAAGTATAACATGATCCGAGTTAACTAGGCCGTGTCCGATCATCACGTGAGACGGACTAGTCAACATCGGTGAACATCTTCATGTTGATCGTATCTTCTATACGACTCATGCTCGACCTTTCGGTCTTCTGTGTTCCGAGGCCATGTCTGTACATGCTAGGCTCGTCAAGTCAACCTAAGTGTTTGCATGTGTAAATCTGTCTTACACCCGTTGTATGTGAACGTTAGAATCTATCACACCCGATCATCACGTGGTGCTTCGAAACAACGAACTGTCGCAACGGTGCACAGTTAGGGGGAACACTTTCTTGAAATTATTATGAGGGATCATCTTATTTACTACCGTCGTTCTAAGTAAACAAGATGCAAAAACATGATAAACATCACATGCAATCAAATAATAATAGTGACATGATATGGCCAATATCACATAGCTCCTTTGATCTCCATCTTGGGGCTCCATGATCATCTTATCACCGGCATGACACCATGATCTCCATCATCATGATCTCCATCATCGTGTCTCCATGAAGTTGCTCGCCAACTATTACTTCTACTACTATGGCTAACGCGTTTAGCAATAAAGTAAAGTAATTTACATGGCGTTTCTCTATGACACGCAGGTCATACAAAAAATAAAGACAACTCCTATGGCTCCTGCCGGTTGTCATACTCATTGACATGCAAGTCGTGATTCCTTTTACAATAGCATGAACATCTCATACATCACATATATATCATTCATCATTCATCACAACTTTGGCCATATCACATCACAAAACACTTGCTGCAAAAACAAGTTAGACGTCCTCTAATTGTTGTTGCAAGTTTTACGTGGCTGCAATAGGGTTCTAGCAAGAACGTTTTCTTACCTACGTGAAAGCCACAACGTGATTTGTCAACTTCTATTTACCCTTCATAAGGACCCTTTTCATCGAATCCGCTCCAACTAAAGTGGGAGAGACAGACACCCGCCAGCCACCTTATGCAACTAGTGCATGTTAGTCGGTGGAACCGGTCTCACGTAAGCGTACGTGTAAGGTTGGTCCGGGCCGCTTCATCCCACAATACCGTTGAAGCAAGATAAGACTAGTAGAGACAAGAAAGTTGACAACATCAACGCCCACAACAAATTGTGTTCTACTCGTGCATAGATAACTACGCATAGACCTAGCTCATGATGCCACTGTTGGGGAACGTAGCAGAAAACAAAATTTTTCCTACGGTTTCACCAAGATCCATATATGAGTTCATCTAGCAATGAGTGATTGGATGCATCTACGTACCTTGTAGATCGCGAGCGGAAGCGTTCAAAGAACGGGGATGAGGGAGTCGTACTCGACGTGATCCGAATCACCGGAGATCCTAGCGCCGAACGGACGGCACCTCCGTGTTCAACACACGTACGGTCAGCGTAACGTCTCCACCTTCTTGATCCAGCAAGGGAGAAGGAGAGGTTGAGGAAGATGGCTCCAGCAGCAGCACGACGGCGTGGTGGTGATGGAGCTGCAGTACTCCGGCAGGGCTTCGCCAAGCTCTATGGAGGAGGAGGAGGTGTTGGAGAGGAAGAGGGAGGCGCCAGGGGCATGGGTGCGGCTTCCCTCCCTCCCCCCCTCTATATATAGGGAGCCTAGGGGGGCGCCGGCCCTAGGAGATGCAATCTCCTAGGGGGCGGCGGCCAAGGGGTGGGGGGCTTGCCCCCGAGCAAGGGGGCGCCCCCCTTTAGGGTTTCCCCTACCCTAGGCGCATGGGCCCTAGGGGGAAGTGGCGCCATAGCCCACTTTGGGCTGGATCCCTTCCCACTTCAGCCCATGGGGCCCTCCGGGATAGGTGGCCCCACCCGGTGGACCCCCGGGACCCTTCCGGTGGTCCCGATACAATACCGATGACCCCGAAACTTGTCCCGATAGCCGAAATAGCACTTCCTATATATAATTCTTTACCTCCGGACCATTCCGAAACTCCTCGTGACGTCCGGGATCTCATCTGGGGCTCTGAACAACATTCGGGTTACTGCATATACATATCCCTACAACCCTAGCGTCACCAAACCTTAAGTGTGTAGACCCTACGGGTTCGGGAGACATGTAGACATGACCGAGATTGCTCTCCGATCAATAACCAACAGCGGGATCTGGATACCCATGTTGGCTCCCACATGCTCCTCGATGATCTCATCGGATGAACCACGATGTCGAGGATTCAAGCAACCCCGTATACAATTCCCTTTGTCAATCGGTATGTTACTTTCCCGAGATTCGATCGTCGGTATCCCAATACCTCATTCAATCTCGTTACCGACAAGTCACTTTACTCGTACTGTAATGCATGATCCCGTGACCAGACACTTGGTCACTTTGAGCTCATAATGATGATGCATTACCGAGTGGGCCCAGTGATACCTCTCCGTCATACGGAGTGACAAATCCCAGTCTTGATCCGTGTCAACCCAACAGACACTTTCGGAGATACCCGTAGTATACATTTATAGTCACCCAGTTACGTTGTGACGTTTGGTATACCCAAAGCACTCCTACGGTATCCGAGAGTTACACGATCTCATGGTCTAAGGAAAAGATACTTGACATTGGAAAACTCTAGCAAACGAACTATACGATCTTGTGCTATGTTTAGGATTGGGTCTTGTCCATCACATCATTCTCCTAATGATGTGATCTCGTTATCAATGACATCCAATGTCCATAGTCAGGAAACCATGACTATCTGTTGATCAACGAGCTAGTCAACTAGAGGCTTACCAGGGACATGTTGGTGTCTATTTATTCACACATGTATTACGATTTCCGGATAACACAATTATAGCATGAATAAAAGACAATTATCATGAACAAGGAAATATAATAATAATGCTTTTATTATTGCCTCTAGGGCATATTTCCAACAGATATAAGAGAGGACACTTCTCCCTATTAGCTAGCTAATAACAAACTAAATTAACCCCCAAAACCCCTAAACAAGCCCCTTTAAAAAAACAAAAAACCCAGCCACAGAAATGCTGACGCGTGGATGTCTATTGGTCCCGGTTGGTGCCACCAACCGGGACCAAAGGCCCTCCTGCCAGGGCTCAGCTTGCAGGCCACGTGGAGGCCCATCTGTCCCGGTTCTGGTTAGAACCGGGACAAAAATCCCTTATGAACCGGGACAATAGGCCCGTTTTCTACTAGTGTTTCTCATCGTTGATGGTGGCGGTTGTCCATACGATGCAGCCTATTTGATTGCCGTAGCATCGACGCGCTTCCTCGGGCGCCGTTGGCTCAAAATTGCCGTCGTCCACCTTCATGACCACCACTCTAGTAGTCCTGAGTTTGTTAGGAACCCGTTGCCTCTTTGCTTTCGGTTCTACACCGGCTCCGCTCCCCGAGGCAGCGCCGGTCTCAGTCTCGACGCCGGTCTCGATGCCGGTCTGAGTCTGAGCGCCGGTCTCAGTCTCAGCACCGGTCTGCGTGTCGGTCTCAGTCCCCGATGCCACTGGTGGGCCCAGCAATAACATCGGTTGATCGTCGGTAAGGCTAAAAAATTCGTCTGCCGCCCGGTAGGCGTCGTCGCAATCACCAGAACCCTGTCCTTCATCGTTGCTAGCCATGTTTCCTATTATTAAATCTAGTCAATTAATTCTAGACCTAATAAAATGAATAATGACATAAAAAAGGCCTATTGTTTTGCAGGAATGTTTACTCCTTCCTGGTGCGGCAAATCATGGGCACTCGATATGTCCTAGTTTGTAGCACAAGTCATGCCGAAATTCACGGAAAATTTCGGCATGACCTTTGCTAAAAAGTGGACAAATCGAGAACCTGAAATTTGCCGGAAAAGAAATGAATCAACATTCCGGCAAAACATAGGCCACTAAGCATCATTCCCTGGAAACAATGTCCAAATATACACGAGCAACCACATGTCCAAATTTCGCAAGCTAATTCAAAAACAAAGTGTAGAAGAAAACTCATTTAACTACTAATAGAACAAAATTCAGTTAACTTTAGTGCTCTATAATGATGAAAGGAAAAAAATCAGTTAACTACTAATTTCATTCATTTAGATTATTCATTTAACATCACCTAATTAACCTACTATACCACTACTACTAGCAGCACTACTAACCTAATTAACCTAGAAAAACTCTAGTGCCCTAACTGAAAAACATCTAATTAACATCTAATTTTTTTCTCTAAAATACAGAGAGAGATGAGTGGGGGAGGGGTGGGGGACTTACAGAGAGGGGAGAGACGGTGGCGGGGAGGTGACGAAGGCAGGGGCGGAGAGGGCGGGCTCGGGCACGGGCAACGGCGGTCCTAGGCGGGCTCGGGCGGCGGTGAGGTGGAGGGCGCCGACGGTGACGTCGAGGGCGGCCTCGGGCGGCGGCGGTGAGGCTGAGGGCGGCCTCGGGCGACGGCGGTGAGGCTGAGGGCGGCCTCGGGCGGCGGCGGTGAGGAGACGGCGGCGAAGTGGGGCGACGGCGATTTTGGGAGACGGCGGCGAGGGCGAGGGATTTGGGGGAAGTGGTGGTCGGGGGGGGGGGGGGACCGCTGTTTAAGTGAAACGTAACGGTAGCGTGTTTTCGGAAACGCGCTATAGCTAAGTTAGCTATAGCGCGTTTCCTGAAACCCGCTACTGTTATTCCTTTCTCCTTTTTTTCCTTTTTTCTTTTATTTTTCTTTACATTTTATTTTTTCCCTTTCTCCTTTTTCTATTTCTTTCATTTTCATTTACTTTTCTACTTGTTTTTCACTTTATTTTATTTCCGTTAGCAGCAGCGCCTTACACGTAAGCGCGCTACAGCTAAGGAGATTAGCAGTAGCGCTGGGCCAGTATACGCGCTACTGCTAGGTTGGGCTAGCCATGTGATCCTAGTTCAAACATAGCAGCAGCGCTTTTCGCTAGTACGCGCTACTGCTAAAGTCATAGCAGTAGCGCGATTTATTTACGCGCGCTGCTACTAAGTAGCAGTAGCGCTTGATTTTGTACAGCGCTACTGGTAAGATTCTGTGTATAGGCTTTTCCCTAGTAGTGATCTCTCCGTTCCTCGTCATTGTCTTCTTTGGGTGTATCCACCATGTATATGTCGCGTGATGAAGTGGCTGTCCAGTGCCCTGTGGGCGGTGGTTCCTGTTCCTCTCCTACATCGCCGTCCATAACGTCGATGTCTTCGGAGTCGAAATCAGGCATGTCGATTAGATCGTTGACAGTGGCTATTAAGTGGGTGGTGGGTGGGGGACGAATTTCTTCGTCGTCCGCTTCCCACTCAAGCCGGACATAGTTCGGCCAAGGGCCTCCTGACAAGGAGAGAGACCTCAATGAATTTAGCACGTCGCCCAAGGGCGAGTGCTGAAAGATATCCGCGGAGGTGAACTCCATGATCGGTGCCCAATCAGATTTGATAGGCACGGACACAGGCGGTTTGGAGCCTATGGCTGGGGACGGATCCGAGGGTCCGGCAACACAGGTCTCATAGGAGGTGAAGTCAGTATTCGGCTCTATCGCCGCTGAGTGTGCGGCCTCCGTGACGGGGTCTATCCACCCGTCCTTGGACGGCGCGATCTACTCCGGATCGAGGACCGGAGTAGTAACAGGTGTGATCTCCCGAACACCGTCCGACAGCAGAGCTAAGTCGTGCTCGTCGTGACCGTGCGGCGCACCTGATAAGGGCTCGAATCCGTCGGGGATCAAGTCTCCGTGGATGTCGGTAGTATAGTTTAAGTTTCCAAACCTGACCTGACGGCCAGGGGCGTAGCTCTCGATCTGCTCCAGATGGCCAAACGAGTTGGCCCGCAGTACGAAGCCACCGAATACGAATATCTGTCCGGGGAGAAAAACCTCACCCTGGATCGCATCGTTGCCGATGATCGAAGGAGCCATCAAGCCTTATGGTGACGGCACAGTGGAACTCTCAATGAAAGCACCAATATTGATATCAAAACTGGCGGATCTCGAGTAGGGGGTCCCAAACTGTGCGTCTAAGGCGGATGGTAACAGGAGGCGGGGGACACGATGTTTACCCAGGTTCGGGCCCTCTCAATGGAGGTAATACCCTACTTCCTGCTTGATTGATCTTGATGATATGAGTATTACAGGAGTTGATCTACCACGAGATCGTAGAGGCTAAACCCTAGAAGCTAGCCTATGATTATGATTGTTGTTGTCCTATGGACTAAACCCTTCGGTTTATATAGACACCGGAGGGGGTTAGGGTTACACAGAGTCGGTTACAAGGGAGGAGATCTACATATCCGAATTGCCAAGCTTGCCTTCCACGCAAAGGAGAGTCCCACCCAGACACGGGACGAAGTCTTCAATCTTGTATCTTCATAGTCCAACAGTCCGGCCAAAGTATACAGTCCGGCTGTCCGACGACCCCCTTATCCAGGACTCCCTCAGTCAAACCTACCAAAATTTGACCAAGTTCGTGAGGAAAAACATTTACATCAAGAATGTCAAACATATATCATTAGATTCATCATAAGACAAGACGTAGGTTTATATTTTATATATTTGATAATGTAGGTATAAGTAGTTTTCTTTGTAAATTTGATCATAATTTGCAAAGTCTGACTTTCAAAAATCTATACGCACTACATTATTGAATGGAGGGGATATTTATTTGCCATGTGTATATGAAAGTTTTCATAAGGCTCAATGTATTATGTATGTTTTTTCTTTGAAAAAAAATGTATTTTGTATGTTTGAAAGACGTAAAGACCCCTGGGATTCAGTGATATTGCAATTTGGGGAGCCTCCATTCGCATCGCACCTGCCATTCCCCTTTTTTCCTCTCCACTCACAGCGGACCGGAAAATCTCTCCGGCGCCGCCGCCGCCGCCGCCGCCGGCGAAGCGCCATCCTCTCCGGTCTCTTCTCCTCTTCTCTTCCTCCGTGCCTTCACCTGTCTCGCCGGGGCGCCACATCCCCGCCTCCGAAGCACCATTCCACTCGCACCCTGCCTCCATCGGGAATCAATCTCTCCGCCGCCGCCGGCGCCGCCATGCTCCGCCTCCGTGGCTGCATCCTCGTGCGGCTCCTCTCTTCCCCCGCCACCTCCCAGGGCCCCCCTCTCCACCGCCCCCTCTCCGCGGCCGCCGCGCCCGGCGTTTCCCCAAACCCTAGCTTCGCCGCCGACGACTACCTCGTCTCCACCTGCGGCCTCACCCGAGCCCAGGCACTCAAGGCCTCCGCCAAGCTCTCCCACCTCAAGTCCCCCGCCAAGCCCGACGCCGTCCTCGCCTTCCTCGCCGGCCTCGGCCTCTCCGGCGCCGACGTCGCCGCCATCGTCGCCAAGGACCCGCTGTTCCTCTGCGCCAGCGTGGAAAAAACCCTGGGCCCCGTCGCAATTGAGCTCGCCGGCCTCGGCCTGTCGCATTCCGAGATCGCGTGCCTCATCCCGCTCTCCCTCGTCTACTTCCGCTCCAGGTCCATTGTTTCCAAGCTGCGGTACTACCTGCCCCTCTTCGGCTCCTCGGAGAACCTCTTCCGGGTGCTCAAGAAAGGCTACCTCGCCGGTGCTGACATCGAGGGGACGGTCAAGCCCAACGTTGCGCTCTTACGACAGTGCGGGCTAGATGATTGCGATATCACCAAGCTGTCCCTCGCTAAGGGCGGAGTCCTGAGCAGCAAGCCAGAGCGCGTCCGGGCGATGGTGGCATGCGCCGAAGGCCTTGGCGTACCTCGTGGCTCGGGGATGTTCAGGCACGCGTTGGATGCCGTCGGATTCCTCGGTGAGGAGAAGATCGCCGCCAAAGTGGCCTACTTGAAGAAGACGTTCAGGTGGTCAGACGCTGAGGTGAGCATTGCTCTGCGTAAGGCTCCGTGTGTGCTGAGGAAGTCAAAGGAATTACTGCAGCGCAGGTCTGATTTCCTCATCTCTGAGGTGGGGTTGGAACCGTCCTACATTGCTGAACGGTCAATAATTATCAATTACAAGCTGGAGGGCCGGATGAAACCCAGGTACTACGTTGTAAAGTTTCTCATGGAAAATGGATTGCTCAAGTGCAAACCAGGCTACTACTATACCGCTTTCAAGGTGAGAGAGAAGGTATTCGTGGAGAAGTTCATTTCCCCTCACACGGAAGTTGCGCCGCACCTCGCTGAAGACTATGCAACAGCTTGTGAAGGGGTAGTGCCGGCTAGATTCAGATTTACATGAACCAAGGACTGGGTTCTCACCATGCCTGCGAAGCTGGTAATTCACATTAGTGCTTTTTGCCTAAATAAATGTCGGGTTTCTGCTGTATTATGTCTGCCACATGCTGGTTTGGTTGTTGCCAATGCCTAAGGAAACTGATAATTTAGTTCCTGAGCCCTCGGGTGTTAATGTTACAATCTCTGAAATGAGAGTCATGAATATATTTTTCTTTCCGACATCCATTTAGGATAATGGAAACCGAATATGTGGGTATACCAATTTTCTTTTGAAACCAGAACCCATGAACCAGAAAACAAAAGAACTGTGCCACATCTTTTGAAACCAGAAGTCCAGAACCCATGAGCCAGAAAACAAAAGAACTGAGCCTTCAGGTGTTAATGTTGTCATTAGGTAGACAAGAAAGCATCGCTTACAATCTCTGAAATGAGACTCATGAATATATTTGTCTTTCCGACATCCATTTAGGATAATGGAAACTGAATATGTGGGTAGACCAATTTTCTTTTGAAACTAGAACCCATGAACCAGAAAACAAAAGGACTGTACCACATCCGTTTCCAGTAAATATGTCGATATGATTTGCTTCTGCTCCAAATTTTATGTTTCCATTTTCATTGATCTGCAGTTCAGTTTTTTACTTCTAGGCCATGCTTAGAAAATAAGTTTCTATTGGGTGCCTTTTGATATCTTTCCCCTTATGCTTCTAAGATTGATTATCTTTGTTCCTATATCCTGTAGCTGATTTTACTCCGCTGAGAAAATTTTCGAACATGAAATGGTAACCTATTTGGGACTGAAGCATGATCTATGATGAAACATCATCTACATCTCCCATTGATCATCAAAACTAAATCAATGGAGATGACAAATTAGTCTTATCATTTCTGCTATTTCAGTGCTTGCATATTTGAGTATCTCATCACAAAATTACATTTATTTATTTATTTATATATTTCTGCTGCTGTATCTTATCATTTCTGCTGCTGTATCTTATCATTTCTGCTTTTTCAGTGCTTGCATATATATCATTCTGTTGAGATCAATGAGTCAAAATATTCCCCTGCTAAAACTCATGAAAGATATTTGTGATTGATGATACGCTCATTTCAGTCCAAAAGAAAAAGAAGAACACTTTTGCATAAAAACTTCAAATGTCAACAGCTGATGATTGGCAAGATGAACAATACCATATGTTCAGTTAAAACAAAAATTACAGTAATGCTCATTAATGAGTATTAATTCCCAGCCCAACAATTCATTTTGCAATTATAGTTTCCGTGCCTAGGTAGGGATTAAAAATATGTACATTTGTCAGTACCCATCAATGTTTATCTCCGTGAACATTCAAAGTTCTGTGGTAAGAGCAAGAAGTGTTTCAGATGTGGGTATTGTAGCTGAATTTTATTTTGCGATTGTTGTGCACTCTGTATCCACTTTTGGTCACACTTGTGATATGAGAACTGAGATAAACCTTGGAGACCATGCTGAAGCTTGCAGAGGGGTAGTTCCAACTAGATTCAGATTTACATGAACCAAGGACGGTCTATAGAAATTGATTACTGTGTAAGATATGACAGTGTTCTCACCATGCCTACAAAGCTGGTAATCACATTAGATCTTTCGCCTAAATAGATGTAGATTTTGTGCTGTAGAATGTATGCCAATTGCTGGTTTGGTCGTTGCTAATGCCTAATGAAACTGACAATTTAATTCTTGAGCCCTGAGGTGTTAATGCTGTCATTAAGTAGACAAGAAAGCATGGCCTACAATCTCTGAAAATGAGAGTCCCTGCATGTATTTGTGTTTCCGACCACCATTTTTTAGGATAATGGACGTTGGATGTGTGGGTAGACTCATTTTATTTTGAAACCAGCACCTAGAGAACCAGAAAGGAAAAGAACTGCCTTGCATTGTTTTCCAGTAAATATGCTTTCCACTAATTTTCTTTCATTCCAATCTGTTTTCATTTTATTGTTTTTTGCCTACCACCATATGTTAGTTAGTAGTAACTCTTCTATTGGAAATATGTTTCTATTGGGCGATCTTCTATGCCTTTTGATTTCTTTCCCTTTATCATTGTAAGATATATCCTGTAGCTGATTTTACTCCGCTCAGAAAATTTTCGAACATGAAAAGGCAACTTATTTGAGGCTGAAGCATGATCGATAATGAATTAATCTCATCATTTACATCTGCCATTGATCATCAAAACTAAACCAATAGAGATTGCATGAATTAGTCTTATGATTTCTGCTACTCAGTGCTCGCATATGTGAGTACCTCATCACAAAACTACATTTATTTATTTGTTTCTGCTGCTGTATCTCATCACAAAAACTACATGTATATTGATTTTGCAAAGCTTGAAAGGTGATATGAGAGCTGAGATAAACCTGAATGAAAGATCCCCAACAAGGTGAACAGTTCCACTGGCGGACTGCTTCGAGGACAAGTTTTTGTAAGGAGAACCGTGGATCTGCACACGGGGTGCGCAGTTTGCTTCAACAGAGGATGGCTGCCACATATTCCTCAGATGTGGGATGGCTGGATGATGTCGGAGCTACCGCAGCCTGAAAGACATCCCTGCTTTATCTCTTTGATGAAAGCGCATTATCAGGGAAGGGGTTAATTGAAGTGGCGTGGAAGCTTTGACCATGAACCGCGACCGGAGATCTGGCTCCTGCTCTGGGTTTGTTGCAAGCACAAGAAACAAGTTGAATGCCAAAGGAAAGGGAACTGGAGAAGCTCGGATGATGTTCGCCTGCCATCAGGTACACTGCCAAGCAAATCGGTGGGGTGGCGTTCATTTCGTCCTTGCTAAGCATTTGACCCCCTTGGTAACTGAAAGGAACTAAGCTAGTGTTTTTCGCCCATTCTGTTGCTACTACTCCCTCCGTCTGGAAAAATTTGTCCCAAGCTTGTTCCTCAAATGGATGTATCTAGCACCACCATTTGAGGGACAAGTTTTTTCGGACGGAGGGAGTACTAGAGTAGCGTAGCATCATCGCCTGCTATCTCATGCCTCTGTCTTTTCCTGCACTTCTCGTTCTTAGCTCTGGTTTTTGGCTTGTAAGAGAACATGTTCCACAAAGGTGAACTAAATTTAGGCTTTTTCAGGTCTGATGGCTGATAACTTATTGCAAGGAGGATGCACTCTGGGCTCTAGTGTGTGTGTGCGCGCGCATACATTCAAGATTCATATCAGATACTCTAATTTGGATCGATTGCTATGGACAATGGTCATGCCAGCTTTAGTTTGGTGTGCAGAGAGTAATAATCTTCTGCAACTTATTACCCACAACCTGATACCAGTCTTCCTTCTACCTTCCCACTGTTTTACATTGATTTTTTTTGCCCTTGCATCACTTACTTGATAACCTGTTGGCACGTTGCACTTGTCTACTGCACATATATATAGCGGAGAGAGTATCAAGTGAGAACAGAGGAGGAATAGCTTGCAATGTGAATTGACGGCGAATTTAAATCTGGACAGTCAGAATACCAGCAGGATGGGGCTATGGCATTGGCAGGTCACGAAGAAACAAAAGTATTTTACAATTTTTTTGCAGGAAGTATTTTTATGTATGTGTTGCCAGAATCTCCCTCGGCTCGGCGAGAATCGACGCAGATCCTGGCACCAAGCTCCATACTACAGCAGCATGGCATCCTTGAAATTTTCATCAACTCGGAAGTTATCTTTTCTGGTCCGTCCGTTTCATTTTAATCTGCATAATATTATGTTTTTCTTGATTATGCTGCGTATTAGACTAGTTGTGCCTTGTTGGGCATTGTCCCATGATTTCCCACCCTGTTCTTGTTCCCTGCTGCTGCCACTAAAAACGTGTCTAGATACATCCGTATTTAGTCAAATCTAAGACAAGTAGATAGGCTTGAAAATCACTCTGGACAGTCAAAATACATGCTGGCACATAATGGGGCTAGAGACAGAAGTATTCTACAGTTCCAACTCATTAAAAATAAATAAATAAATAAAAAGAAGTATTCTACAGTTACGCGCCTCTCCTTATTAAAATTTTCAAAAACTCAAGCATAATTTTTCTTTACCACTAGATTTCTTAAAGTTCCTAGGGTTTCCATCCAAGCCTGCGAAATCAAGCAGCAGCAGGCTGGTAATAATAATATCCATAATATGGCGACGCCATGCCCCTACGAATAGGTGCGTCTGAATCGCCAAGAGACTCCTTGGCGCGCTGCTGCCTCGCGGCGCTCTCCTTGACGTCGTCCAGGACGGACGGCGACTCGAGCACCAGCTGCATGAAGCCGACGGTGAGCACCACCTCGTTGAAGTTCCGGCGCGCCGCCACGAAGTCGACGCACTCTTCCCGGAGCTCGGCGCAGTTGTACGTGCAGGCCCAGCGCAGCATGTCGACGACGGTGTCCGTCGACATGCTGCCCAGCAGCCTCTCGGCGCACTCCCGCTTGAGCCCGTCGAGCGCGAACCTGTCCGCCGCCACAAGGAGGCGCCGGAGCGCCTCGAGGTCCGGGGGATCGGCGTCGTCGTCGGGGAGCGCGTCCGTGTAGATGAACCGGAGCATGGCCTTGAAGGTGCCGGGCTCGATGTCCTCCAGGGTGATGGAGGCGGAGGAGGACTCGAGCATGACGCCGAAGAGCTGCGCCTCGAAGACCGGGGAGTGGGCAGCGAGGAGGGCGCGGTGGGCGCGGAAGGTCTCGCCGGCGACTACAAAGGAGACGTCGGTCCAGGCGGCGAGCCCTGGGTCCAGCAGCCGGCCGAGCTGGCGGCCGATCTTGGGGCCGTCCGGCTTCTCCCGGGTGACCCTCACCCTCCACATCACCGTCAGGCCGCGCTCGATGGGGATGCCGGTGTAGTCGCCGATGAACTCCGGGAACCCGCACGGCCGCTTCAGGCCGTGGCTGCCCCGCGTGTAGACGTGCCCGCACTCCGCGTGGTGGGACGGCGGAGAGCCGTCGCCGTGCGCGGCGAAGGCGGTGAAGGTGACCGTGAAGGGGTCGGCGTCGGCGCGGCTGGGCTTGCCGACCAGCTCGAGGTAGACGGAGATGAAGCGGAAGGGCGCGGCGACGTGGCTCGGGTCGCCGTGCGGGTAGCAGGCCAGCCGCCAGCAGTGGCCGCCGGTGGGGACGACCTCCGAGTAGACGGCGCCCTGGCCGACGGCCAGGTAGTTGTGCAGCGATGAGTTGATCTCGAACGCCATGAAACCGCCGGAGCTCGCCATGGCTGGCCGATCGAGATCGGCCGATGATGGTATGGACTCGACCGATCGATGCGATGCGCCTCGTGTCTCCTCGCTGGAATAAATAGTCTCAAATCCCAACCGACATGATGGAATTTGGTGGGAGTACGTCGGCTATGCTATGCATGCCAGGGCCAACCTGCGGAGACCAGTAGGAACAATCCAGAGTTTATTTAATGGACCCAATTGACAGTTGGGAATAGATAGAGGAGGGTTAACATTTGACAAAGCATAGGCTTTTTCATACACCCCTTTATCCAGCCATTCATTTCTGCATCAAGATTTGTGCAAGCACTTTTCTCTTCTTTGTTTCTTCCAAATAAAACAACAAATGAACTTCAAACTTTGGAGGACAATAAAATATTCTAACTGGAATGTTGGAAAAAGAAATTTCACGTTTTTTCGTGAAACATATATACTAAAACTAATATTGTTTATCCAAAAAATATCATTTTGTATATTTATGTCATACCAAAAAAATCTGAAAGTTTTCTTTCCGCACTGTAGTAAGAATGTTTTGTTGTCCTGCAAAGCTTGAAGTCCATATAGTGTCTTGTTTTGAAGAAACAAAAAAGAGAAATTTTCATGTAGAAGTTAGTTGTGTAGCACAGATCTCAGAGCAACACTATAGGATATGGATAGGAGGTGTCCAGAAGCCTGAGCTTTATAAATCCACATTCGATAGAGGAGAGCTTTGGGTCAATCCAGAGTTCTTTCATCTTCTAGAGTTGGGGATAGATAGAAGAGAGCTCGACTAAATTTGCTCTTGATCTCCCTGAAGGACGCCATCTTCGGCTTCTTCAGCCTCCGGACATTCAATATATTTTTATGAACGTTTCTTATGATCAATAAAGTGAGGCATATTTAGCAAAAAAAATGAATTTCCTTTATCTTTTTACAATATCTTTTTATTATGTTTTGCTGCCTAGTTTTATTCGGGTTTTTTTCATTTATTTCAGTTTTTTGGTTTTGTTTCTTCCTTCTTCTTTTCCTTTTATTTTGTTTTTCTATCATGGTTTGCTCTAGATTTTTTTCAATTTTTTTTAAATTCTTTTTCTAGTTTTATATTCATTTTTTAATAGGCTATCTATTAAGTTCATGAATATTTGTTGGATTCGCGATCATTTTTTGAACTTGTGAACTTTTTTCCAAATTCATGCATTTTTTATGAATTCCTGAACATTTTATTATTTTGTACTTTGTGAACATAATTCGAACTCCTGAACTTCTATCAAATTCATTGAATTCATGATTTTTTGTGAATTAATGATGAAAAACTGAATTCATGAACTCTTTTTGAATTCATGAACATTTCTTGAACTCGTGAACCTTTTTTAAAATCTGTGAACATTTTTTGAATCCGTAGACTTTGTTGAGTTTATGATCCGTGACTCCGTTTCTTATATTTCTTGAATTCATGAATTTTTATATCTCATGAGATTTGCAAATTCAAAAACCTCGATCAGGCCCTGGACTCGAGGGATCGGAGTCACGGATCTCCAGGAATATAAGAAACGGTTTTCGGCCAGATCTGGGGGACGCGAAACAGAAGAGCATAGAGAGGGAGATCCAATCTCGGAGGGGCTCCCTCCCCTACGATGCCATGGAGGCCATGGACCAGAGGGGGAACTCTCCTCCCATCTAGGGGGGGGGGGGGGTAAGGAAGAAGAAGAAGAAGAAGGGGGGCTCTCTCCCCCTCGCTTCCGGTGGGGCCGGAACGCCGCCGGGGCTAGGATCGTGACGGGGATCTCCATCAACAATCTTGCTACCATAAACACCTAACTTTCTTGTTGACACAAACTCTTTTACTAAACACCTAACTTTTATTATCTTGCAAAGTACTTCTAGTTTTATTCTTGCAAAGTAGTTCTAGCATCACAACTACAAAATAGTTTCATACTTGTTTCCGATAAAGCAAACGTCAAGTGTGCGTAGAGTTGTATCGGTGGTCGATAGAATTTGAGGGAATATTTGTTCTGCCTTTAGCTCCTCGTTGGGTTCGACGCTCTTATTTATCGAAGAAGGCTATAAACGATCCCCTATACTTGTGGGTTATCACCTAGCACTCCGAGGCCTCGCGTACCAAGCAACACCTTCAGGAAGGAATGCGATGACGGCACCGCTGCTGCCTAGACAAGTCCTGGGGTTTCCCTCGGTACGCGGATGGCAGTGGGGAAGGGGTATCACCGACGCCCCTCAGGAGGGCCCGGCGGCTGCGCCGGTGGCGAACGAGCCGCCAGAGATTTCTCCCACCCCGAAACCACCACCGCCATCCCAAACAATCGGAAGTGCACCTCCCAACATGCCGCCCACCAGCCTGTGCCACCACGGTCACCGCACCAACTTCACCTTCTCACTGAGGACACCAACATGAGACCTGGAGGTAGGACGAGGAGACACCGGGCTCGGGGGCAACCGCAACGCAGCCGACGGGAGGGGACAACCTCCACCGCCGCGCAGAGCCGACCGGACATAGCGACAAGGACCTGCCAGGCCACCATCGGCCCGGCCTGACCCCAACGGGTCCGTACAGTCCCTGCTACCATGCTACAGCACGCCGGCCACTAGAGCCATCACCATCGCGGACCCGTCCCAGCCCTGATCTGGGCCGAGCGGGCGCCGCCGGCCGGCCGCTCACCGTGCGGCCCCCGCAGCCAACGGCCACGCCGCCGCATTGAGGGCACTCAAGGCCCGCTGAACCCCGCCGCCGAGCCACACCGCCGCCAGCCGAGCAGCACCGCCGTCGGGCAGGAGGGAGCCTCGACTCCCCCTCCAAAAGCGCGGGGAAGGGACGTCTGCCGCCGGTGGCCTCAGCTGGCGGCAACAAAGGGGGATGGAGGAGGAGGGGAGGGGGCGCTCCGCCTCCTCGGGGGGCGACGAGAGCGTGGGGGGGGGGGGGGAGGGGGGAGGAGGAGGAGGGGGAGAGGAAGGCGGGACGGGGTGCGCCTCGTGAAGAAATCCTTGCACAAAGGAGGAATATGTCACCACTGCGTCTGCCTTTTGTTGTCGTTCCTTTTCTCTTTTCAGAGACCATGCCGCCACTGTTTCTTCAAAGTTATATGCGTGAGGGTAACCTAGTAAGTTCATGCCAATGTGCAATGCATGTATGATGCTACAGTTCTGAATCTAGTTGGGTGTTGTTCAGATCCAAAATTATGGATCTCCAACGCCGCCTCTAACAAATTCACTTGAAAATCAATAGCGGTGAAAGAGATAAAGAGATAAAAAAGGAAAATTTCGAAAGTGATGGTGCACTTTTGAGATCATTGCTCGACTCGGTGATCTTCGCGATGGAGGCAAGCAATATCATCATTTTGCGACAACATTGTCCTCACTTCTCTGGTCCCATTTTCTCGTTACGCAATTTAAACTGATAAATATGCGTTGGAAGCATGTCTTCCGGAAGAAACACAACATTGTTTTCTTCCCAATTTTTTTTCCAAGAAATAGACCAAAATTAAGGGGGACATGTGACATGTGTTTGCATCAATCCCGGCCCCCTGTGGACATGTGGTCCATGCATTTTCATTGCATAGCATGGTATGTAACCAGTACCACCATTTCCACCGACCCTGAAGGTAGTAAATATATTTTTTCAAGTAAAAAAAAGAGAAGGAAAAGCTGTAGCATGCTGTGAGCTCTCAAAATGGATGGTCCATAACCTGTTCCCCAAAACGTGTGTGGTGCTTGCGCTGTCACCATTGACCAAATCCTGTCCACTCCATGTAGGCAGGAAACAAGGAGGAAAACAGGAGCTGCCGTGCTGGGAGATAAATAAAAGGAATAGCTCAAAAGGAGAGCCTTTTGGTTCCCCCCTCCCCTCCCTCCTTGTGTTGTAAAATTGTAATTGCATTGCGAGCAGGCGTCGCCGCGGGCGGGGCTCGACGGGTGAAGCGGCCCAGATCAATGGTAGATCAGGCAAGGCCGGGCGAAATCGCGAGGGCGGCACGAGGGGGGGACGGGATCTTTGCCTTGGTGAAGGTAACAATAGTAATCCATCGTCCGTTTTTATACGCGTGGTGTTGGTTCGTGTGCTTGCAATCTTGAAAAATCCAATGGTTTAATATCCCTATTTGCTGACATTGCTACACGCTGCCCGTTTGGCATCGCTGGTTGTCATGGCGGTCTTATTTTACCTTGCATGCGGAATAAGCAATGCAGAACCATGGCGAATTATTTGTTTGTTTGTTTGTTACAAGACCTACCGTAGTGTAACAAGAAAAGCACATGAACGAAGGGAGCAGCATTTTGATGAGCCCGGGGGTGAACATTAACGCGATTTAAAATAGAAAGCAAATTCCAAAATTCCAAAAAAAAAATGTGGTGAAAGATGTTTGAGTGCGTGACGTCGGTGCCAAATTCGGAGATGTTTGAACATTCGAGGAGCTCATAACAAAAAAAAAGACACAAATTCATGTCCGAGAGAAACATTTGAAAAACAACACTGTCCACGCCTGGATTTTGTCTTTTTTGCCGCGCGCTATTCGAATGTCGAAACATCACCAAATTTTGCACGAACATCATGCACATACACATCTTTCTTGCTTACAAAAAGAAATCATAATTTTTTTAATTTTTGTTTGGTTTTAAATCTTGTTAGATTTTCGATGAAGGAATCCAAGCTAGATCCTTGAATCGCCAAAAAAAAGGGGAGATTGTTTTTTCAGAAACCAATGCCAAGAAAGCAGCAATTTGCAAGCGCCGGTTCCCTCTCATCTTCTTTCTCAGCCCGTTGGTTCCAGTTCCACAGATTGACCAAAAAAGTCCGCCGGGGAGGGAGGATGAGGCCAACTTCACCGCGCGATCCTATCATGTCCGGCCCCATTTATTTGGGGTAAAAGGGATAAAAAAGACGGCCCAGCGCGCGGGAGCAAACGGACATTTGTCCGCTTTGTGTCCGCTTTCGACCCATCCCCAGCCCAAACTTGCGCTGGTTTTGGGATGAAACGGACACCGCGCAGACGGGCGGGACGCGCGCACTTGTCCTCCCCTGGTCTGCCTGTCGGGGACACTAGCAGTCCCTCCGCTCCCAACGCTTCACCCTCTCTCCCCGCCCCGCCCCGCCGCTGGCGCCGCCGCTATTCTCCGGCCGCCTCCTCACCGCGCACCCCCCCCCCCCCCGTCGTCCATACCAAACCACTTGTCGACATGGCCGCCACCACGCCCACGCTTTCGCCGTAGTTTTGTTCGTCGATCGGAGGAGGTTTGGCCGTGGCCGTCTTTGCCGGTGGCAGAGCGGACACGACTGCCGGCGACATACCACGGCGGCCGAGGCAGATTCCGACGAGAGCTCCAGAGCGGCCTGTAGCCGGCCGGCAACCACCCTGCTGCGTCGAGGTGATCATCGCAGCCTCTTTGCCACCATGCCCGCAAGGTGTTCGACCTTTTACTAACAAAGGTATAGACAGTGGAGACGAGTTTTTCTTCCATCACTTTCTTTGTTCATCGGACGATTCGTCGTCGGATGATGACGATCTTGTGGTGGCTGCACTGGTCGTTCACGACCATATTCAACGGCAGCTTCCTCGGTACAGGGGGTCAGTCCCTGGCCGTGCTCCCAACCTGAACCGCAACAGGGAGAGAGGCCACGCCCTGCTCTATGCAGATTACTTTGCCAACACCCTGCTCTTCAGGCCAGATAAATTCCGTCGCCGTTTCCGTATGGCAAGGCATGTGTTCAATCGTATCCGAGAGGGAGTCGTTGCTCATGACCCATACTTCGAGTGCAAGACGGATGCCCTTGGCAAGCTTGGATTCTTCTCGTACCAGAGGGAGTGGTTGTAAAACTATTTTATTAAAGACAATTTCAATTGGGTTGTAAAACTATTTTAATTTTCAGACAAATATTTGGGTTCGAAACTAGTTTTAATGCAAATTTGGACAATTCTTGGCACTGACGGACAGGATGGGGCAAAAGGATGCGTCCGCGCGCTGGGCGCACGGCCACCGCATCTCAGAACAGGCCCGGACACGATCTTAAATCCCTACCCAAAGGAACAAAAACCGGACAAAACGGACGTCTGTTTAAGGTCGCGTGGTGGAGTTGGCCTGAGGAGGATCCATGGACATTTTCGTCGGTGCAATTAACGGACGGCCCCATGTGACGGTGGACAGACGCGGGGAGGCGGAGGGGCCTCCCTCTCCCATTTCGTTCCCAATGCCTTTTCACACCACCCCCATTTTATTCCTCTGTGTCGGCATGGTGGTCCGGTCTCCCTTGCCCGGGTGGTGTTTGGCATCACACCACTTCACTCCCCACTCCCTGCTCAGAGTGCTCACCTGCCCGCCCCGCTCGCCGGGCCGTCGTTGAAGAGCTCGCTCGCGTGAATAAATAGCGCCTGCCTCGACCGGAGCTTGGGCTCACCGGAGACGGAGGCCAGCTCCCCCGCCTCCTTCTTCGTCTTCCGTCCCGGCGCGCGGAGAGGAGAGGAGAGGACGGTGGCTTCTTCCCGACGGACAGGTCTGCCGGCTTGCTCTACTGTTTGCTTGCTTGTTTGTTTCTTGTTGGGGTGGGTCGTGCGTGGTGTGGGTGGCGAGTGGATCCGATGGCCCGGCGGGCGGTGGCTCTGCCTCGCCATTCTTGCTCTGTTTTCTTGTAGTAAGTGCTCTAGGATTTATTTACGTGCGTCCGCCCCAGATCTGCTCCGTTGGTTGCGATTTCTCCTTCTTGGTCTGCGCTCCCCGATCCGGTTCCCCGCACCCCAAATCTTGGTAGGTCCGCGCTCATGTTCATGATTGATCCCTAGCCGCTTTGTCCTGTTCGTCGGCGGCGGAGGCCGGGGCAGCCGCAACGGAGCTGGATGTGGCTGCGGGGGGCGGGCCAGGAGGCTCCGCCTATGTGCATGTGCGCGCGAGAGAGGGAGAGGGAGAGGGAGAGGCGCGCCGGACAGATCGGCTGCTTCATATGCAGCCTTGCGCAATGCGTGAGGCAATTCATGGATCGAGACCGAGATTCAGATACTTCTTGCAGCTCATGCTCTGTTTTCGTGCGCTCAGAGCCGCCGCCATTGCATACATGTTTCATTGTCATCCCTAAATTGCACGCAATGTTTAATTAAGATAAGACTTATCATATCAACCATTGTACATGCCCTTAGTGTAGCCACCGGACCGGCGACCTTCTCGAGCAGCAGCGGCGTTCATGTACTAATTTGTGCTTCGTTATTTTCGGCGGGGTAATCTTAGTTGTTCAGTCTGCCTAGTGTGGAGCTGCATGTGCTTGGAGCCTTGCTGTATGTCTTTCGCCTAGTCTTCGCCGTGCGCTCGGTTGGTTTATCAGCACAGTTCAGATGCGCAGCCAATAGTTCAGTAGTTACAATTTTCTGGCAGTTTCCAGCGGTTGGTTGTATTTTCGGTGTATAGTTAGTTAGGCGTAACTTTCTGCCCTGTAATGCTGTTATTTCTTACAATTTTCTGTCCATGTATGTTGGGTGCCTTCCCCTGTATTTCCAGTGGTTCTCTTGTGTACGTAATTCTTTTGTCAGGAGAATTGAGTTTTGTCTCTCATGTTCTGAATCGTCTTTCAATTTTTTTCTTTTGTAGTAGTATTTGAGCTCTTTCAATCATTTACTGTCATGCGGAACTCTTTTCACAGTTCATATGACCATGATTTAATGTGTCCAGTAGTTGGGTTTTAAGTTTGCTTACAGCTCTAGTACACTTCTCTTACACTTACTGAGGACTTGTATTTCTGCTTTTTAGGTCGGTGTAAATTTGGTATTCTCTGTGTTTTGTTGTTCCTATGATCTGTCACTATGTCAGCCGTTGTAATTTGCGCCTATGTTATGTAACAGTGCCTGATGAGGTTCACTGTAACTCCCTTTCTTTAGAACTGTAATTACTGTAGTAACACATGCATTTCATTGTCTATGTTGGGTAATTTCATCCCTTTATTCCTTTTACAATTTCTTTCCTGCATGTATATGTATAGCACACAGATGTAAATGACTTTTTTTACAGTCCTCTAGTAACTGAGTTACTGTTGTGTGGTTGTTCCTATACTGTAATTGTTTCGGCGCACACTACCATGACTTAATGTTTACAATAGCTGTTTGCTTTGTCTCTGATAGTCAGTGTATGTTTTCTTCAGAGGTAACTGGTCAAATGTTCGGTGTGTATGTCTGAACTTGAATGTTGCAATGCATTTGAATTACAGTAGTTAGTACTTTTATTTTTTTGCTTTGTAATTCACTGTAAATCTGAAGTTGATTGGTGCTCTATCTAGTTTTCCCCTTCTACATTAAACATTTTTAAGTTGCACTATTCAGAGCTTGTAGTTTGCCTTAAGCTTCAGAATTTTGGGAGTGTTTGCCCTGTGACAAACATGTGTTTCTTTTTCAGTTTTTACTATTCTTTCAGTTTAAATGTATGCACAGTTCCAGTTAGGCTCTTTTTACGGGGTTCATTTGCATCTCTTACTTCTGTCGGAAACCACTGTACTAACACTCACTCGTTCTCCAAATTTGCAGGAGCCATGGCTAAAGATTACCCAGCATCTCCTAAAGCCCAGCATCTGCAAGAATCCAAGAAGCAGCGTCTCACCTACGTACTTGTGGTGAGCGCTCTCTGCGTTGCCTTCTACGTGCTCGGGGCATGGCAGAACAGCACCATGCCGAATCCTGTGGCTGATTCGGCAATCAGCCGAGTTGACTGTGATACCGTGGCGCAGAGAGACGGCTCGGTGCTGTCTTTTGCGCCTGCATCTAAGAATGTGCTCGATTTTGATGCGCACCACCAGCTGAACCTCAGTGACACAGAGTCTGTGGTGCAGCAGTTCCCTGCGTGCCCGCTCAATCAGAGCGAGTACACGCCATGCGAGGACCGGAAACGTGGCCGTCTGTTTGACCGGGACATGCTAATATACCGTGAGAGGCACTGCCCGGGCAAGGACGAGCAGACCCGATGCCTCATTCCAGCGCCACCAAAGTACAAGAATCCCTTCAGGTGGCCGGAGAGCAGGGACGTTGCTTGGTTTGACAACATCCCTCACAAGGAGCTCAGCATTGAGAAGGCCGTGCAGAACTGGATCCGAGTGGAGGGGAACAAGTTCCGGTTCCCCGGTGGTGGCACTATGTTTCCCCATGGTGCTGACGCGTACATTGATGAAATCAGTAAGCTCATCTCGTTGTCGGATGGGAGGATCAGGACGGCGATCGACACGGGCTGCGGGGTATGACAAGGATCTTGTTGGAGAAGATCTTCTGACTTCAGGTTTATGTATGTTGTTACGATGCTGATGCTTTTGTATTATTGATGAAGGTTGCTAGCTTTGGGGCTTACTTGTTGAAGAGGAACATCATTACCGTGTCGTTTGCGCCGAGGGACACACACGAAGCTCAGGTGCAATTTGCACTGGAACGTGGTGTGCCTGCCATCCTCGGGGTGATGGGATCAATACGGTTGCCTTATCCATCTAGGGCATTTGATCTGGCTCATTGTTCACGTTGTCTGATTCCTTGGGGAGGACATGGTGAGCACTTCATACATCTGAAATTTCTCCAATATGTAGCTTATCCTTCGCTTCGCTTTTTCAAGCTGTTCTTGAGTAAAAGTGAACTGCCTGATTGACTGATGTTGTAAATAAATAAATCTTCAGATGGACTGTACCTTGCCGAGATCGATAGAATTCTAAGGCCAGGGGGCTACTGGATTCACTCGGGCCCTCCAATCAACTGGAAGATGCACCACAATGGGTGGAAGAGGGCTGAGGAAGACCTCAAGCGGGAGCAAGACAAGATTGAGGATGTCGCGAGGAGCCTTTGCTGGAATAAGGTGGCCGAGAAGGAGGATCTCTCCATCTGGCAGAAGCCCAAGAACCACCTTGAGTGTGCCGACATAAAAAAGAAGCGTAAGATACCCCATATCTGCAAGAGTGACAACCCTGATGCTGCCTGGTATTAAATTGCTTCTCGAATTGTTATCATACTGTTGGTAGTTATCTGTCTGTCTTGCTCTGATTTTTTTTTTATCATACTGTTTTGTATAGGTACAAGAAGATGGAATCCTGTCTTACTCCATTGCCTGAAGTAAGCAACCAGGGATCAATCGCCGGCGGAGAGGTTGCGAGATGGCCAAAGAGGGCATTCACGGTGCCCCCAAGGGTTAAGAGGGGCACGATTCCGGGGATAGATGAAAAGAAGTTTGAGGATGACATGAAGCTGTGGGAGAAGAGGTTGGCGTACTACAAACGCACCACGCCCATAGCACAGGGGAGGTACAGGAATGTGATGGACATGAATGCGAACTTGGGCGGTTTTGCCGCTTCCCTGGTTAAGTACCCTGTGTGGGTGATGAACGTCGTTCCAGTTAATTCGGATAAAGACACCCTTGGAGCAATTTACGAGCGAGGGTTCATCGGCACTTACCAGGACTGGTGTGAAGCCTTCTCGACGTATCCGAGGACCTACGACCTTTTGCACGCCGACAATTTGTTCAGCATCTACCAGGACAGGTAAGGAAACATGCATGTTTCAGTATCTATTTTAGTTAGTGATCCTTAATCAGTTCTACTTACGTTTACTCTATTGTTCCATCACGGTGTGTTTTAGTTGGTGATCCTAGATCGGTCTAACTTACGCCATACGATTGCATCAGCTTATCAAATTGTGTTTTAGTTCTGCTGTGTAGTTTGTTACTGATTCTGATAAGATATTTTAGTGGTTGCTCCGCATCATTTTCCAACCCGTGATAGAGGGGAACCAAAAATAGTTATTGCCACAGAGATAATCAGAACCATGTGCACCCCATATGAAGTGGTAGACTTGAAAAGAAAATGATAAGACTTCTATGCAGATCGGTTCCGTTGAGTATTATCACTTAAAATTCGACTGATGCTCACTCCTGCTGACACTTGATCCTGCTGAACTCTGCAGGTGCGACATAACGGACATCCTCCTGGAGATGGACAGGATACTGAGGCCCGAGGGCACGGCGATCATCCGCGACACGGTCGACGTGCTCACCAAGGTCCAGGCCATAGCCCAGCGGATGCGGTGGGACAGCCGCATCCTGGACCACGAGGACGGGCCCTTCAACCAGGAGAAGGTCCTCGTGGCGGTCAAGACGTACTGGACGGCCGACCCATCGGAGCACAGCTGAGCTGCAGCTCTCTGAGCTCCGAAATGGCTTGTCCGGTAACTAGGTGTGACGCGATGATGGTGTCGGTTTTCGCCATCTCGGTGTGTGTGTGTGTGTGTGTGTGTGTGTGTGTGTGTGTGTGTGTAGTAAGCAGTGTGTGACCACGTGCGCAGTCGCTTGTTCCTCTCGCCTTTTTTGTCTAATTCTTTGTAGTTCGGGTCGAAATGGAAACCAAAAAAATACGTCGAGCAGATCATAGGTTCTTTTTAGCTTGTACGACCAGAGATTGTTACTATGTAGTACTAAGATTGACTTACTGGAAAAATAGGCCTTTTACTGAGCGTGCTTGTGTAGTTATATAGCGGCAAAGTTCTGCGTCTTTCGAGTTCATAGATTGTGCCGGTTGCAGAATCAAATTTGCGTGTGTTTCATCTTCAGTACACTCAGGTTAAATTATTTTTTCCCCCTTCTTTTTTGACACGGGGTGCGGTATTTCGAGAAACCAGGCATGGTCTTTTCCTTTTTGATCTGAACTAATCATGGTTTGGTCTTGTTTTGAATTCTCAAATCTGGAGTCACAGAAGAGGGCGATTGAGCATAACTTGGCCCATAAACAGGTGTTCAATAGTACTCTCGAAAAACAGGTGTACATACATCCACATTCGGTTCAATACTTGACGAAATGAAAAGCGAAAAGCAATGATAGGAAGAGAGAAAGGGGGGAGCGAGTTGGGGCGAAAATCGTCGCCTGGAGCTCGCCGTGGAAGCGCTAGCTACAGGGTGAAAATTTGCTACCACCTACTTGACATTCTACGCCCCCTGTTTGCAAATGTAAGACAACCTGTTGGTTCAAATTAAATTGCGAAAACGTCTTATATTTTGGAACGGTGGTGGGAAAGAGCAAGGCCAAGTTCAGCAAGCAACACAAAATCACATGCCCAACAATAACCCAGACAACTTTGGCCATGTTAGAACCAAACAAGTGTTTAGCTGTTTCCTCAGATTATCTCTAGTAAGAATCGAATTACGGCACAACTGCCACATGAAAATCTTTCCATATCTTGTTAGCCCCAGCTATGTCTGTTTCCAACCAGCTATTTACAAATTTCATAGCAAAATCTCGCTTCTTATCAAAGGCTCGGGTGAGGAGTTCAAATTAACATTCTGAGCATCATCAACAACTATGCCATCCCATTGATCAAGTAAACCACCTACCAGTCTACGCCGAAAATGAATTCGGAAATTCCCAGAGCAATGGCGCAATCTTGCCCATAATCTCACTAGGTTACCAAGGAGTGATTAAGTATACATGTGTTGCAGATTTTAAATACAAATATTTAACAAATTAGAACAAACGATGCTTCACACAGCCTGAAAAATGCAATACGGAATTTTACCATGTTCCGCTATATGCAATAGGCAAAGGAATCTGACACGCACCGCCATACACAGCTTGCCCACTGGCCTTTTTTCTTCCAAAGCAACTTAGTTATGCTGAAATAGCTTTAACTTGAATAATCACTCATCCATAACACTCACCGATAACACAATTCCTTTCACTTAAAACGGCCTTAACAATAAGCAAATGTTACAATGCACAACTGATCACGCTTTGGTCCAGGAGAATGACAAGTTTAATACAATCTCAACGTCAAGACGATAGCTCATCAGCCATGCCCGGAACTTGTAGTTTCATCAGGTTAGTTCACTTTACAAGCATCACAGAACATAAGTTACGACATGAGACACAGCAATCGAATCATGCCATAGATTCGCTGAACGGGGCTTCTGGGGGGCAAGGACCAAAATTGTGAAGTATCAAATGTGCACCAACAAATGCAGGGCCTGGTTGCATCATATGAACTGTCGCTTATACTCTGACTTGGATGGTTGTGGGAAAATGGCAAAAGGTAAATTAACGTGAAGAAAAGGGATGATCCGGAATTTTGAAACATAGTAGGTAACAAGAATTCAATTTACCTGTGTCCTACTCTTTTGAATCAATTGCACCAATCCTTGACGGTGGCCAAATCTGAGAACAAAAAACCCTGTCAATACTGACCAGCAAGAAAAAACTGAGTGACAAAACTCCAAGGAGGATGGCCCCCAATACTCATGGAGATGCTGTCGCATTTCACATTTGGTTAATGCATTTTAACAAATTAGTTGCTGGACCTGGAATTAGACCCTAAATCTTAGATTTGCTAATGGCTAACATAAACAAGTACGTAACACTAGTAGTAAATAAAAGCAAGATAGGCCCCAGCCCACATTGAGTGAGTAAACACTAAACATTGTTCCGACTACCAGATGATGCAAAATAAAATTTTACGGCTTACGAGATTCAAATGAATTTACACATATAAATTGATAGCTAGTGTGTGAAGACGACTATCAGCAAGACAATGCAGTAGCTAAACAACATTGTTAACTGATAAAATACAATTTTCCAGTTCAAACCAACACTAATCTAATCTCTGATTTTATCCTGGTAATTTTGACTGTACAACTGTCCAGCTTAGAAAAAGGCCTAATAGACAGAGGATGGCCTGGTGTCTAAAAAATCTAAGCAGACTTCAGTATTCCTGGTAAACTTTACAGTATTAAAGAACGGTTGTGATATTATTAACGGCAATACTGCCCCCCGCGCGCGTAACTAGAATGAGAATTTCTTTAGTGCCACTAAATCAACCAAAAGCAGAGCACTCAATCACCCAACTGTTCATTATGTTGGGCCTAGAGCAACAGTAGGTATTTCATAATATGAGTCAGCACATGTCTGCTGTACATGATAATCATTAGTCAAATTTGGTGAATATTGCAGACCATAGTAATTAAACCTCGAAGTATACAAAGACACCGAAGCACTTGAAACTCTGTTTTGGCCAATTAAATATTATGTTACCATTAATTTCCCTAATATTTACAGCATATAATGAAGATATAACATGACAGTTTCAGTTTAAAATCGGTTACTCAAAAAATTGAAGTTCAAAACCATCACTAGTTACATATTTAGACAGACGCCAAATCAAGTTAAACTGTAGATACAAATCTTACAACAGGGTACAGAAGCACAACAAAGCTTCATCGGGTTTTTTTACTCAGCTAACAAGGAAGCAAAACAGAGAAGTCGGTTACTCGACATACCCGATAGGACATCTTCCCTTTTATGAGACCGTAAGGCACCGGTCCGAACTGCCTCGAGTCATTAGATGAATAAATATTGTCACCCTGCACCCAAATATGACCTTGTGGTACCTAAAATTACACAATTCATCAGGCATCCAAAAATACCATCATTGATTCGGTGGCACCGTTTCTGATACTGATCAGATACCAGAGTTGCCATAAATCTAGGAAATCTGAAATCAAGAGTCTGTCATATCTAGAGGACATAAGCCTGGAAATCTGAAATCCAATTCAATCCGGTACTCTCAACTCACCACGACGGTCTTGGTGGCATCGCTGTTGCCGGCGTCGACGGGGTAGGTGACCTCGTCGCCCTCCATCCCGAGCACGCGCTTGGCGACGATCTTGCGCGGGTCCTCCGGCGAGAGGAGGAGCACGACGTCCCCCGGCCCCACCCACCCGCGCCGCGGGCTCACCTTGTCGGTCAGCAGCACGTCCCCCGCCATGTTGAGCGCCGGCAGCATGCTGGGGCCCCGCGGCTGCAGCCAAGGGCACGTCAGGGCGTCGCGAGAGAGGGGGAGAGGAGAGGAGAGGAGAGGGGGCGCGTACGAAGGCGACGCCGAGGACGTGCTCGCTGACGACGTGGACGGCGCAGAGGCCCTGCGCCGTTAGCAGGCCGACGGAGAAGGCCTCCCCGGCGATCTGGCGCCACGGGATGCCGGCGAGGCGCCGCACGAAGCGGGACATGGCGGCGGCGGCGGCGGGAGGGAGGGGGGCTCGGATTGGGATTTTTTTTCCTTTTGTTTTGTTTTCTTATTAGGGTATAACCTTCGGATCCCTGGCGTGGGCCGCAAGCTCAGATGGGCCGACGAGACAGAGAACGATATGGACAAGTTGTGCCTCTCCAGGATTGTCTCGAAAAAAACAAACAAACAAAAAGTTCACAACAACTAAATATCTTGTTATATACAGATTATAATCCACCAAATATCTTGTTATTTACAGATTATTATAGTGTGCAAAGGCGTTGTTTACGGTCTAATAGCGGTTTGCGATTTCATAGCACTGTTCGGCATTGAAATAATATACATATGGTTCAGAATTTGAAAAACAATTGTGCTCGGTGGCCCGCCCAACATTTTATTTGTAGCTTCGCCACTGCCTGGCCACACTTTTTTCTACGTCTCCCGGATCGTGCGCACTATCTAGGCCACGGTTTATGACTGCTACGGCGTATACATGAAGGATGGAATTTGGAATAATCATAGGAAAATTGTTTAAGAGCCAGGTCAAAAAAGTAATGTTGCACATCTGTTCATATGCTCCTAGCGCACTGTTATCACACTCCACACCTCGTAGAAACTGGTTTTGTGAGTTTCTTTTTTTTCTCCCTGCAGAAAAAAAGAGTTCCTTTATTTTTGGTTCGCTATTTAAGAACGTTTTTTTAAAACTCCATGGGCGAATTTTGAAAACGCGTGAATTTTTTGATATTGCATTTATATTAGTTTCTTGTCAAGTATTAAAAAAAATCTTCGCGTATTGAAAACTGCTCACCATGTATTTGAAAAACTATTCTTCGTGTGCTAAAATATGAGAACATTGTTTTAATTTCATGGACACTTTCTGAAATTCATAGACATTTAATATATATATATGGAATATATCTACAAATAGAAGAAAAAACAAAGAATTGAAAAGGAAATAAAACATATAAAAGGAGAAATACAATCTCTAGAAAAACGACAACAGAAAACCAAAATGAAAGAAAATTCTAGCAAAAAGAACCAGGAATAAAAATCATAAAAGAACCAAAGAAGTGAACAGAAGGGCAGGAAGGGAAAATTGGCAACATGAGCCGACCAATGTGTGATTCCTCTATGCGTTTGTCTGGCATATTGGTTGCAATTATCATACTGAGTACAATCATCGTCTCAAGACACTCACCTATCTGTGGTGTGTCCTATTCCTCGCGTAGGTCGCTGGATAGTGACCATGTACTTGTGTCACCAAGGAGGAGAGCCACTTGGCAAAGCTAGTAGTTGGTTTCATCCTAGGCGTGTGTGTGTGTGTGTGTGTGTGTGCGTGTGTGTGTGTGTGTGTGTGTGTGTGTGTGTGTGTGTGTGTGTGTGTGTGTGTGTGTGAGTGTTTTCTTGAGAAAAGAAGATAGAGAGAAACCGCAAGAGAGTTGTGAGGGTAGAAGAAGAGCGGCGCTGTGAGAGGTGTTGCCAACAACAAGTGCAACTGGTATAGTAAAGATGGTTGAGATCTCGAGGGAGAGGAATCTGCAATGAACGATACAGATAGAGGGTAGCACGTAGCTCGAGCCTGAAAACCCACACTCAATCTACAGGTCTTCGGAGGTCATGTATAGGTTGAGCCGCCCCTTTGTGTGTGTGTGTGTGGGGGGGGGGGGGGGGGGGGTGGGGGGGCATTGGCCCCCTTACCCCTAATGAAGCTCCACAAGTTTTCCAAGTGCATCAAATCAGATGGAGTTCTCGTCCTAGTGGCTAACAACTGTCCGTCAAACTAGAAGAAAAGATATTTGTGCTTTCAATCATAATTCGTACAGCCCAGACGCATGTTTCCAAGTCGTGGACAATAAGCTTGTCCACTAACACAATATCTGTAGCAATCCAATTGTTAATCCAAAACGACAAGATTCGGTCATGCATTTTAGTTGTTAAGACAACAGCTGCAATATATTTTTATACCTGCAAGTATTGTTACTTGTCTTCTCGTGTTCCTAATCGCTTGCAATGCAAAGCACAGACAACTCACCCTATAAATGGAGGCCTAGAAACTTTTAACCGGATAGGATAGGAAACCACAAGGTAATTAAACACGGCTGCAAGATCCATGATCCCATATTTTAACCATTTTCCAAGGAGGCGAAGTGGCGTGATCCAAAGGTGCTGGACCTGGTACATGCTGATTTTTGCGGCCTGGTCACGCCACGATACCCAGTAGGAAAAAGATGATTCTCCACCTCATCGATGATCACAGCCTTTTCACATGGTTGCTGATGCTCGGGGCAAAAGACGAAGCCGTGAGGGCCATCCGTAGATTCAAGGTTGGCGTTGACATTGAGAAGAAGATGAAGCTATGCACCCTGCGTTCAACTCCAACGACTTCGCGGCCTATTGTGTGGAAACGTGTGTCAAGAGGCGCCGACGCGTACGACGACATCGACAACAGCCTCTCCAGCTTCGGAGATGGTATCCAGGCCAGTCGACGCCTCTCCAGCTTCGGGAGGTGTAGAGTTTTTCACTCCACCACCAGACGCCTCACCAGCACCGCCCGAAGACGCCTCGTCGGTATAGATCGCTGGTGAACCTGTTTGACATCACTGGCGAGGTGGAGTTGGAGGCTGACAAACTGTACCCGGCGGTCGGCGACGAGCTGGTTAACTTCGCGGAGGCGGAGCCGCCTGACAGATGGCGCCGTGCGACGCTCAAGGAAATGGGCTCCGTCGAGGAGAACGCGACATGGTCTCTAACTGACCTCCCTACAGGACACTGGCCGATCGGATTGAAGTGGGTCTTCAAAGTAAAAAAGAACGCTGCCGGAGAAGTAGTGCGGCAGAAAGCCAGCCTCGTCGCCAAAGGCTACGTGCAACGTGCCGGGGTGGACTTTGATGAAGTATTTGCACTGGTGGCGCGCTTGGAGTCTGCCCGCCTGCTGATCGCTCTCGCCGCGAGTCACGGGTGGGAGGTGCACCACATGGACGTAAAGTCTGCGTTCTTCGAACTCAATCCGGTTAACGAATACACAAGAGAGGACCTACACGCACGCACTGACACGCTAGATTACGCTCTGAGACGCACCCTCTCACCCACTTGCCACGTCCCGCGTGCGCCCGTCGCGCACGCACACGATCGCCGCGGCCGATCCCTATGCCCGACGCGGTCACCTCTCCCTAGTCTTTCGCCAACTAACCCACGCACACACGCACGCTCCCTCGGGCACACACGCACACACCCGAGCCTGCCATGGGCCGGACCCGACGCGCACGCGTCCGAGCCCGCCCTGGCTTATTGCCTAACAAATCCGAGCACGCTGTCTCTGTCCGTGGAGAGAAAGCCTTGCTTTTTTTTTTTTGAGGGTAAAGAGACAGCCTTGCTAATGGTTGGAGTATATGTCAATGATTTGCTGATTATAAGCGCTCATCAAGGCGATGTTGATCGGTTCAAGCGGGAGATGCTCATGCTCTTCAAGATCCTCGGCAGGCCAAGCTTTTACGTTGGCATCAAGGTTCATCGAAGGCAACGGCTTCATCACCATGCACCAGGAAGTGCACAAGGAGGCCAAGGCGAAGCCGAAGCTTCGTTGATTCAGTTCAGTGATGCAGATATGGGAGGAGACATATATAGATGATAGCAAGAGCACATCGGGAATGTTGTTCTTCTACGGTTCCTCCCCGATCAGCTGGCAGCCTCAAAAACAGTTTTGAGTACTCTCTTGGTGAGAGTCGGGGTTCATAGCTGCCGTGACTGCCGCCTGTTAGGGAGTTTGCATCGGCCGTCTTCTCGGCGATCTATTGAAGGAGGACCCTCTCTAGGCTGAACGTCGCGTCCACAACAAATCTGCCGTACAACTTTGCAATAATCATTCAATACATCACCGAGAAGACGGCCGATCCAATCCTCAAGTATATAATACACTAGTAGAAAAAGGGTCAAACGTAAAGTACATTAGTGCCGGTTTGTATTTGAGCCGGCACTAATGTGTACATTAGTGCCGGTTCATGGCGGCGGTCAATAGTACCGGTTCGTGGCGAATCTTTAGTACCGGTTCATGCCACGAACCGGTACTAAAGAAGTTGTGTCATCCTGCGGTCAGGCTATGGCCCCACAATCACCATTTAGTGTCGGTTCGTACCACGAACCGGTACTAATGAGGTTATGGCAAGCTGTTTTTAGTCCCACCTCGCCAAGAGAGAGGCAGTATGAGCGGTTTATAAGCCGTGAGTGCACAGACAATGACGAAGAGTTGCAATGCTCACCTACATGTTGATTAGCTTCAAGCCTTGCGGAATAGCATAGATTGCACTGAGCTATGTGCAGTGGCTTAATGCAATCTACACTATTCCGAATGGCTTGAAGCAAATTAACCAGCATTGCACCTCTTTTTTATTTTTAATAACTTATTTAAACTCCGGACTTCTTTTGTGTTCAGTATGCAGCATTTAAAACTTGTTATGCCTCAAGGTTGTTGTGGTTTGGAAATTATGGATTTGACAACCATGAATCATAGCTTTTTGTGTAAGTGATTTGGAAAACTCAAGTTTGGCAAACTCTATTGACTAGTAGAAAAACGGTCAAATGTGAAGCACATTATAGTGCCGGTTTGAATTTGAGCCGGCACGAATGTGACCATTAGTGCCGATTCCAACGGCTAGGCGGGCTGCTACCATTAGTACCGGTTCGTTGCCAATCTTTAGCACCGGTTCGTGGCACGAACCGATACTAATGTACATCCCACCAATCAGGAAGAATCACACGGATCGTGTGTTTCTTTCTAGCTCTTGCTAATCGTTGGATTAAGGGTGTGTTTCTTCCTAGCTCATGTGAGTCGTTGGATCGAAACTACCACAATCACTTTGTGAGCCAGACGACCCTATATATAGCCCATCTCTCGCCTTCTCTGCATAAGTCTTTCAGTTCATCGACTACATACATCTACCAGTTCATCGACTGCATACATCTACCAGTTCATCGACTGAATACAAATCATTCGAATTCGCCATCATACGTCCAACCGTGCATTTGATATGCATATATATGCATCACGAGCCACGGTAGGGCTGTATGATGGCGATACTGATTGGTTTGTTCTAGATCCGACATAAAAGGTTTGATACAACTTCTTTTTTGTGACATAAGATCTAACATTGTTGCTTCTAGTAGTTCTTTTGATTCCACTAATGATTCTCTTAGCCAAGTTACACTTGAGCAAGAAAATAGCTTATTAAAGGGAATTATAGAGAAAGGAGTGTACAAAAGCCTTGCCGGGAGTAAGCAATTCGAGGAAATTGTGCGCAAGCAAGGAAGGCACCGGAAGAATCAAGGTGTTGGTTTTAAACGAAAGTTCAATGCCAATGGAGTTGAGTGGGAAGAAGATCAATACCCCAAGACAAAGTTTGTTCCTCAACAAGAGAAGTATCCTACTTCCTTCAAGGGGACACAAGCTCAAGCTCAAGATGATCTTTCACCACAAGACTACAAGCAAAAAGGCAAGGACAAAGCTTCAAGAGGAAATTGATGAGGTTATGGCAAGTTGTTTTTAGTCCCACCTCGCCAAGAGAGAGGCAGTATGAGCGGTTTATAAGCCGTGAGTGCACAGACAATGACGAAGAGTTGCAATGCTCATCTACATGTTGATTAGCTTCAAGCCTTACGAAATAGCATAGATTGCACTGAGCTATGTACAGTGCAATCTACACTATTCCGAATGGCTTGAAGCAAATTAACCAGCATTGCACCTCTGTTACATGGCCACTTCAATGTTTTTTAAACTTATTTGAACTCCGGACTTCTTTTGTGTTCAGTATACAGCATTTAAAGCGACGTCATCAATTTCCAACATGTTCTGACATCATTTGTTGTTTTCCGGTCATTTACCTAATTGTTTAGAGAGCTAAATGACCGTGAAATTGAAAATCACTACAAAATGAATCCTAAAAATGTTGAAACTTGGCATGGTATCATCGTATCACCCGCATAGCATGCGCGAAAGAGTAGAGAGGGTCACCGCAAAAACTGGACGCACTTCGTGTACAAACTGGACAAACTCTTTCCGAGTATCAGGGTTTCGGACGAGAACTCATTTGTTACATGGCCACTTCAATGTTTTTTTAAACTTATTTGAACTATGGACTTCTTTTGTGTTCAGTATGCAGCATTTAAAGCGACGTCATCAATTTCCAACATGTTCTGACATCATTTGTTGTTTTTCGGTCATTTACCTAATTGTTTAGAGAGCTAAATGACCGTGAAATTGAAAATCACTACAAAATGAATCCTGAAAATGTTGAAACTTGGCATGGTATCATCATATCACCCGCATAGCATGCGCGAAAGAGTAGAGAGGGTCACGGCAAAAACTGGACGCACTTCGTGTACAAACTGGACATACTCTTTCCGAGTATCAGGGTTTCGGACGAGAACTCATCTGTTACATGGCCACTTCAATGTTTTTTAAACTTATTTGAACTCCAGACTTCTTTTGTGTTCAGTATGCAGCATTTAAAGCGACGTCATCAATTTTCAACATGTTCTGACATCATTTGTTATTTTTCGGTCATTTACCTAATTGTTTAGAGAGCTAAATGACCGTGAAATTGAAAATTACTACAAAATGAATCCTGAAAATGTTGAAACTTGGCATGGTATCATCGTATCACCCGCATAGCATGCGCGAAAGAGTAGAGAGGATCACGGCAAATAAGTAATGCAGAAAAGAAAAAACTATATAAAAACTACTCAAAAATAAATAAAAGAAAATAAGTAATGCAGAAAAGAAAAAACTATATAAAAAATTTGTTGGCGCACTGCCCTGTGGGTCTACCAGACCTAGGGTGTGCAAATGCAGGCCCAGAAGGGCCAGCAGACTCACAGGGCAGCGCGCCCTAATTAATTAGGCCTAGAAGCCTGCTATATAGAGGAGTTCGAAGAGGTAGCCGCGGCTGGGTTTATAAACCAGTGCGGCTGCCCTTCGCCGGGCGAGGTGGGACTAAATTTTGGGGTGGCAGCGCAAACTCTAAATACAGCAAAAACAACTAAAAATAAATAAAACAAAATAAATAAAGCAGAAAAGAAAAAACTAAATGAAAAAGCCCACCTACTGGGCCACAGCGGCCTGCATACGACTAGAAACCCAACCTGTTGTTGGGTCAGGATGCAGGCCCGCAAGCCCAATAGGCCCCACAGGGCAGAGTAGCAGAGGTAGGCTCAGAAGGCCTGCTTTAGAGAGGAGCTCGAGACAGCAGCGGCGGCGGGGCTTATAAGCAGGTGTGTGCGCCCTTCGGCTAGCGAGGTGGGACTAAACTTCTGCGTCCCTCGCCTGGCAGCGCACACCCTTTAGTACCGGTTGGTGGCTCCAACCGGTACTAAAGGCCCCCCCCTTTAGTACCGGTTTGTAACGCCCTCGATGCGGCTATGTCTCCCACGTGTCGAGGCACGACTTAGAGACATAGGCGCATTGAAAGCAATGTCGCAAGTCGGGAATCATAACACCACCCAAGTACATATATAATATAAAGGGGAATAATAGCATAGTTGGCTTACACTCGCCACGTCACATCAAAGTACATAAATACCATCCATCATACAATCACTCATGGCCCGACTACGGAGCGAAAATAGAAAAGACCCCCAACAAGCGACTAGACCCTGAATCGAACCCCGAATAGGCATCCCTACTGATCATCCGGAAAAGACACATAGTAACGCTGAGAGTCCTTGTCGTACTCCCACTTCAGCTCGAGCGCGCCATCCGGAGAGGTATCATCGGTCCCTGCATCTGGTGTAATAGTAATCTGTGAGCCACAAAGGACTCAGCAATCTCGCACCCTCGCGATCAAGACTATTTAAGCTAAATAGGTAGGAAAGGGGTCATGTATAAGTGGAGCTGCAGCAAGCGACTAGCATATATGGTGGCTAACTTATTCGTAAAGGAGAGCGAGAAGAGGAGGCAAAGCACGAGCGGAAACTATATAGAACAGCCTACGCAAACATAACTCCAACGCCGTGTCCACTTCCCGGACTCCGGCGAGAAGAGGCCATCACGGCAACACACGCAGTTGATTCATTTTAATTATTTAAGGTTCAAGTTATCTACAACCGGACATTAACAAATTCCCATCTGCCCATAACCGCGGGCACGGCTTTCGAAAGATCAATCCCTGCAGGGGGGTCCCAACTTAGCCCATAACAAGCTCTCACGGTCAACGAAGGAATAGACCTCCACCCAGGACCCACTGATCAGACTCGGTATCCCGGTACAACAAGGTGATTCGACAGGTCAAAACTAGTCCAGCAACACCGCCCGAATGTGCCGACAAATCCCGATAGGAGCTGCACATATCTCTTTCTCAGGGCACACTCAGATGAACACTACGTACAACTAAAACCAACCCTCGAGTTACCCCGAGGTGGCGCTGCAAGTGGCTCGGTTCGGACCAACACTCAGAGGAGCACTGGCCCATGGGGGGCTAAAATAAAGATGACCATCGGGCTCCAGAAACCCAAGGGAAAGAAAAGGGTAGGTGGCAAATGGTAAAACCAATGTTGGGCATTGCTGGAAAAGCTTTAATCAAGGCGAACTATCAAGGGGTTCCCATTATAGCCCAACCGCGTAAGGGACGCAACAATCCGGGAACATAACACCGATATGACGGAAACTAGGGCGGCAAGAGTGGAACAAAACACTAGGCGAGAGGCCGAGCCTTCCACCCTTTACCAAGTATATAGATGAATAAAGATAACATAGCAATATAATGATATCCCAACAAGTAAGTAAATGTTCCAACAAGGAACGGCTCCAATCTTCACCTGCAACTAGCAACGCTATAAGAAGGGGCTTGAGCAAAGCGGTAACATAGCCAATCAATGGTTTGCTAGGACAAAGGTGGGTTAGGGGCTCAATCATGGCAATTGGGAGGCTGACAAGCAAGTGGTAGGCATCGTAACATTGGCAAAGCGAAAGAGCGAGCAAACTAGCATAGCAAAGATAGTAGTGATTTCAAGGGTGTGAGCATCTTGCCTGCACAGTTGTCAGAGTTGACTGGATCCTCAAAAGCAAACTCAACGGGCTCCTCGTTAGCGAACTCGTCTCCCGGCTCTACCCAACAACACAAACAAGCAACAAGGATACAATCAACCACGTGCAAGGGCAACCAATAATATGCAAAGATGATATGCTATGCGGGATGCGATGCGGGATGCAAAATGCAAGACATGACAGGAAATGCATGAACCTGGCCTCAACTTGGAAAACCAAGTGTGCCACTGGATAGAGGGGAAGAAATCCCCTGAAAACGATATAAAGATCATGGCAATCGGAGCTACGGTTTGGAAATGGCAAGCGATTTACTAAACGAACCGATCTGCAATTTACAGCAAGTAGGCTCCTAAATGCAACGAAATGAACATGCTACAGCCACCAAACATAAAAACAAATTGCATGGCAGTGATGTACTCAAGAAGCTTAACAAATCACCAGGACTGAGGCATAGGCAAATTCATCCATTAAGGGCTTCAAACAAGCATGGCAAAACTGAATAAGCAAAACAGATTTCAGACTTAGCGAAATTAACACTAGTCTGAAATTTCAGACCACGGTGCTCTCTTCGGAGCAGCAAAACAACATGAAGCAAAACCTGAACATGGCAAGTAAGAGCATGGCATGGAGCTACTCAACAAGCTTAACAAAACACCCAAAATGACCTGGGGCCAAAAGGGTTCACAATATGCTCTACCGAGCACACAAACATCGATGAAACGCAATCAGTTTTCAGACTTAGTGAAAACTGGGACATGCTGAAATATAACTCACGGAGGCATGTAAACGAGCTTGATGCACTCACTATTGTACAATTCATGGCAAGGCAAGCATATATCCATTAAGAAGGCACAAAATTCTAGCTAGACATGGCAAGAACAATGGCATAGCATGCATGGATCACTAGCAATAGCTCCGGCAAAATCGCAAAAGAGTTCACGATCTGCTCAAAACAACAACTATGCAAAAGTTGAGCTCGATTGAGTCAAACTAGGGTGCTCCAACATAACAAGTAAATACATGGATGGATTAAGCACAACAAGCATAACAAATCACCCTTACTGATCATCCTCAAAAGAGGCACGGATCACTAGGAAACAAGCTGGACATATAGCATCGTGAACTAACACATCCCAGACTTAGTGATTTTCACTAAGTCCCTGAAATCAGTAAACTCAGGTACCCCTCTTTGCAAGCTTGCACAAGACAACACACACATCCTAAAAATGCATGGGAGACACCTCTGGAAAAAAGACAACATGCTTAACAATTCATCCCAAAGGGGCACAGGCATATCATGCACACAATAATCATGGCAAAAATGACAAAAGTCAATGTAGGGCTAACGGATCTGCAATTTAACTCATGATGCCTCCTTCCAACAGCATTTTGGGCACCAAGATGACCTCAAATGCAAATGATGCAATGGAATGAAATGATATACTCGTTGAGACGAAGATTTTGATATATCATATGCCCAAAACGGAGCCACGGGTGCAAAGATATGATGCGACAAAGATTGCATAAAAAATGAGGGAATTAGGGTTTTCGGGGAGAGGTCAACCGGATCCCAGATCCAGATCCAGCCCGCGCGCACTGTAGCACCGACGCGGACACTGTAGCAGTTCGGGCTCCGGCGAGGCCGGCCGACTCCGGCGACCGGCCGATGGCGAGGGGAGGCGGGGACGGCATGGAGAGGCGCGGGCGAGGCCGGGCGAGGCCGGCCGGACGACGAGACGGCAGCGGAGCGGCGCCCGCCGGCGTCGAGGTGGCGCGGTGGCGCCGGAGATGGTCGGAGACGGGACGGCTCGCGGTGGCGCCGGCCACCGGCGCCGTGGAAGAAGGCGGCGGCGAGGCCGCGGTCGGGCGGCGGAAGCTCCCCGGGGCGGGGCGCGGCGATGGGCCCGCGGGGGCCGGTTGCGAGCTTCCCGGGCCGGCGGCGGTGGGAGGAGGCGCGCCCGCCACGTGGCGCACGGTGAGTGGACAGGGGCGTCGGCGGACGTGTCCGGTCAGGCGGCGGACATGTCCGTCGGCGCGGATCTGCGGGGAGATGTTTTTTTGCTAGGGTTTCGAGGAGGGTGACGAGATCCGAAATGGAGGGGGTATAAATAGGCATAGAGGGAGCTAGGAGAGTCCAAATGAGGTGCGATTTTCGCCCACACGATCGCGATCGAACGACCGAGACGATGGAGCAGAGTTTGGTGGGTTTTGGGCCAAATTGGAGGGGTGTTGGGCTGCACACACATGAGGCCTTTTCGGTCCCTCGGTTAACCGTTGGAGTATCAAACGAAATCCAAATGACCCGAAACTTGACAGGCGGTCTACCGGTAGTAAACCAAGGCCGCATGGCATGTCTCGGTCTAATCCGGAAATGTTTAATCCCCACACACGAAAGAAAGCTAGAAATGGCCACTGGAGGAGAACGAAGCGCCGGAATGCAAAACGGACAACGGGGAAAATGCTCGAATGCATGAGATGAACATGTATGCAAATGCAATGCACGTGATGACATGATATGAGATGCACGAAAAACAAAAACAACACACAGAGACAAAGACCCGAACCCGAGAATTAAATATAACTTAATGCCGGAAACGGCAAGAGTTGGAGTATAATTTGGGAAGGTTACATATGGGGCGTTACACGGTTGGTGGCTCCAACCGGTACTAAAAGCCTTCGTTTCCCGCCGCTTGGCCTGGGGAAAATAGGCCTTTAGTACCGGTTGGAGCCACGAACCGGTACTAAAGGCCAATCCTATATATATAGCACTTACGAAAATTTCAGTTTCAACTCCGCACTTCGTCTCCAACCTCCGCCGCGCGCGCCGCTCGATCCCGTCGTCGTCGCCCGTCGCCCGTACCGTCGTCCGTCGTCATCGTCGCTGTCCCCGCCGCCGCCCGTCGTCGTCGTCGTCTCGCGCTACCGCCCCGAACGCCGCAGCCGTCCGTCGTCATCGCCGCGGCCGTACGTCTCTCTCTCGCTCCCGCACACACATACACACACATACATACACACACATACACACACACACACACCGGCGCCCCCGCCCCGTACGCCGGCGCCCCCGCTCGTACGTACGGGGCGGCGGCATATGGGGCCGCACACACACACACACATATACCACACACACACGCATACACACACACATACACACATACGTACACACATATACGTATATATACACACACATGCATACACACACACACACAATTTTTTTTACTTATTTTTTGTTTTTTAGAAAAGTTAATTAGATGATCGAATGTTAGATTAATGTCGAATGTTAGATGAATTAGCTAGCTAGATAGAAAAATTGTCGAACTAGAGATTAGAATTAACTAGTTGAATAATTAATATAACTAGTTTATTTTTAATAAGAAAATTTAGGTATATGAGATTAGAACTAGTTGAATAATTAATATAACTAGTTTATTTTTAATAAGAAATTTAGGTATATGAGATTAGAACTAGTTGAATAATTAATATAACTAGTTTATTTTTAATAAGAAAATTTAGGTATATGAGATTAGAACTAGTTGAATAATTAATATAACTAGTTTATTTTTAATAAGAAAATTTAGGTATATGAGATTAGAACTAGTTGAATAATTAATATAACTAGTTTATTCTTAGTAAGAAAATTTAGGTATATGAGATTAGAACTAGTTGAATAATTAATATAACTAGTTTATTTTTAGTAAGAAAATTTAGGTATATGAGATTTGATGATCTAATTAAAATATTATTTGTTAATGAGTTTTTCTGTTTATTTAATTTTTATATATTTTGAGTTTATATAAATGTTAGATTAATGTCGAATGTTAGATGAATTAGATAGAAAAGTTAAATATATAGTAATGTCAATTGAATATATAGTTAGATATATTAATGTCAAATGTTAGATGAATATATATTTGGCTAGATATAGGTGTTTAATGTTTCACCTATATGAACATAGGAAATGTCATCTGACGACGAAAAAGATTTTATTATGTGCGAACATTGTGAAGACCAGCGCGGCCTGTGCGACCAAAATTTCCTTGTTGATGGTAGGCGCTTCAGCATCAAGCTGGATGAGACATTCGAAGTTGATACAGTAAGTCACTTTGTCAATTATTATTTGAATGCAAAACTTATGCTTCATTTGCTTCAACTTATAATTTTAAATTTTCACTATTCTACTAGCGCATCCCCTGCCATGCAAGAATTTTTGTCTTGGATAAGATAGGTTTCAGTGCTATAGATGATATGGAGGTAAAGAGAGTTTACTTGAAGACGCAGCATGGGTATACTTTCAACGTCAAATTATATAATGGAGACACATACATCCATTTTGAATGCAAAACTTGGCAAGCACTATGCAAGGCTTATGCATTTGAGCCTGATATGGTTATCACCTTTGATATTCGTCCGGAAGATGATATTGAAGGTAATATAGACATCTGGGTCGATGTGCAAACGCCTCCAGTTCTACCATTTGGTGAGTTTTTCTCAACCATGCATGCATATGTTTATGTCTTTCATACAGTTTATTCAAAAATAGTTGACAACTATTTTGTATTGTCAGCTTATTTCGGTTCAAGCAAACATGTCCGGCGCTTGGTAGACAGGACCTATTACTGCCCCGGGGCTCAACTAAACTGCGAGGAGATAAGTCATTATGTTTCATGGCTTGAGGATCTTAATACCGTCAAGACAAATTTTTCCCTACACTTAGAAATGTTAGTACTCAAAACGTGCGACCAATGGTGATCGTATTGAACTACGGTCACATCTATAATCAAAAGATGGTAAGATTTTAAATATTTGTCCTTAATTAGTGCATCTTTTGCATACATTATTTTTGAAGCTAAACTTTCATTGCTTAGTTTATTAATTACTATACGATGTTGTTCAACAGGGACTTCCGATGACAGTTGTGCCTCAGTGGATCGAGACAAAAGGTCGCATGTCAATGGTTAGCTTACGACCAAGATTTCCCACATTGCACATGAGTGCATTCAGGATTTCTGAAAGCGAAGAATGCTTAATAGTGAAAGATTGGAGCAAAATTGTTAACGATCGCAGAGAAGTACTAGGGGGCAGTAAGGAGAAGCGCAACCCAAGATTAGGAGACAGATTCATCTGCATGCTCCAGTATGATGAATCAGGAGAGCTATACATGTTCTATGCTATTCTACCTGAGAGGGAGCAGCAGGATCAGTAGCTACTACTTCATGCTCTTAATTAGTACTTGTCTCATGGATCCGTGTCCTGAACTTCGATGTTGGTGATGATTATGTTGAACTTGATGATATCTCTTTGCTTCTGTTACAAAGTGAATGTTTCCTCTTTAAGCTAGCCAACGTTGATGATGATTACATAGCTAGCGGTAATGACTATGATGATTAAATAATGGTAATTAGACGACCCGATGATCTTTAGCTAGCTAGAGTTTATTTATTTATTAATATGCGATGATGATGATGATGATGATGATGACGACTACAACTCATTATAACGTAAAACAATCCTAAATTAAATTGATAACACAAATTTAATTGAAAAATACAAAATAAAGCAAAAACCCACAACCATTTAGTACCGGTTGGTTTTACCAACCGGTACTAAAGGGCTCCCGGCCCCGGGAGCTGGCTCGTGCCACGTGGTACCCCTTTAGCACCGGTTCGTGCTGAACCGGTACTAAAGGGGGGGGGCCTTTAGTGCCGAAATAATAGTGCCGGTTCTTAAACTGGCACTAAAGGGCCTTACGAACCGGTGCTATTGCCCGGTTTTCTACTAGTGATAGTGCATTTTTGGGGAATATATGAAGTATATAAAGCATTTTTTTTGACAAAATTTGCACACAATTTACAAAAAAAAAACATGCTTTTCTATATTATGCAAGAATAGGTATATAATAGTGCATTTTTTTGGGAAAAATATGTTTCCTGAGAAAAAATGAATTAGTGGCATTGGTATTACTCCCTCCGTTCGGAATTACTTGTCTCGGATATGTATGTATCTAGAACTAAAATACATCTAGATACATCCATTTCTGCGACAAGTAATTCCGAACGGAGGGAGTAGTAAACTTAAAAATGAATTAATTTTTTTACACATAATAAAAATAATTAAGTTTTGTAAGGAAGAATATATTAGGGGCACTGGTATTACCCTTTAAGAGAAAACAAAACTTGCACACAACTTCGCATTGAAACTATACCTTTTGTAATATGCAAAGAATAAGCATATAATATTGCATTTTTACACTCTAGTATAATTTACACACATATTGTATTGTACTTGAGTGTATATATTCACACTCACCCAACATCCAAACATTACCAACATAGAAGAAGAAAGCCGAATGGAAAAGAAAACATAAACAAAAGAAAAACTAATTCAAATAGAAAAAAATAGGGAATGATTAATGGGTTTCAAGGCCAATAGAGAAATCTTCAACCCTAGAAGCCATGAAAATTGACAAAAGAAAAAAACAGCCCAAATCTTGACAAAAAAATCAACAGTTAAAAAATTGACTTACCCAATAAATTTCAGGCAACTTAGTATTCTTCTGAGATGTGCACAATATAGCAAATAGAAACTACTGATCCAATCCTTAATGTTCTAGACTCCTAATTTTAATTTTATTTCATATTATATTTTTCGTGAAAGAGTAAAGTAAAAAATAGCAATATGTTTTTGGTCTTTTTCGGCTCTCATTACATGAAATACTTTCAACTCCAAAAATCAAAACTGTACCCTGCAAGCCACTAAAAAAGTGTAAAACAGCTCAGCGCTGCTGGGAACTTGGAGAGATTGCTATTAGTGCAACAACAAGCAGCTCCAGGTCCATCTCAGCGACAATTGCATGCCAACTATGGGATCGTGTAAACAATTTTTTCCCTCGGCCTTTTCCGACACCGAACCCATTATTTCAATATATCATAGTGCACTCTGAAACCCATAATGCTTACAACAAAGGCGCAATATCTATGCATACAACAATAGTGGTTGCAATCTGAAAAGTAGGTAATCAAGCATACATCCAACATACTCCACTGTAGTCTTATATAGCATGGGATCGTGTAAACAATTTTTTCCCTCGGCCTTTTCCGACACCGAACCCATTATTTCAATATATCATAGTGCACTCTGAAACCCATAATGCTTACAACAAAGGCACAATATCTATGCATACAACAATAGTGATTGCAATCTGAAAAGTAGGTAATCAAGCATACATCCAACATACTCCACTGTAGTCTTATATAGCATGATCCCATTTAAACTTGTTTTTGCGCAAGTGCTGGGACAAGAATGAGATTTTCCTTGCGACCCACTGTGACGCCAAAGGACTCCGTCATATTGATTTTTACTGTCCCTGCAGGTAGATCCCAGTTGAAGTGGAACATGAGGTTTGCCAACATTATCTCAATGGTGGCCATTCCAAAGTTCATACCTGGGCACACCCTTCGTCCAGTCCCAAAAGGCAAATAATGAAAATTGGTTCCCATGTAGTCAGGAATCATGGTGCTTCCAACATTTTCCATGAAGCGCTCAGGCATGAACTTCTCTGCACTCTCCCAGTAGGCAGGGTCCCTTGCTAGAGCCCATCCATTGATGATCACACGGGTACCAGATGGTATGGTGTATCCCTCTATGTCACAGTCGGCCGTGGAGAGGTGGGGCACAAAGAGCGGCACAGGACTGTGTAGCCGGAGCGTCTCTTTGATAACACCCTTCAGGTAGATCATGCCACTCAGATCCTCTTCTTTAACCATTTCCTTCCCCTCTGATACGCTCCTCACCTCAGCTTGGAGCTTGGTCATCACCTCTGGATTTTGGATTAGCTCAGCCATTGCACAATCTAGCACTATGAATGATGTGTCCGTCCCACCTATGAACATGTCCTGCAAAAATAGAGACCATCATTTTTACATGTCAGTATATCAATTATGTTTAATTTATATGTATCCAAATATGCGGTTATTTAGTATGACATGCATACTTATATACAAGGCCATAAACTCAAATTATAGGTATCAAGATAAAATGTAATGCATACTTGACAAGCCAACTTTTCTTTATGTTTACCGGGATCATAATACGCAACATGCATGCAAGAAAACTGAATGGAGGAAGTAGCTAGTGTTATTATGAATGCATACATGCAAGTATTAAACAGGTTACTAGTATAGTACGAGAAAATATCATTAATTTTTTCCTCGATTACTGTTGGTGGCCTTGTATTGATGTAAAACGTATATTCTATAGTGGCCTTGTATATAAAAATGAAGGGAGTATGACATGCGTACCACCAACACGGCCTTGACGTTTTCTCTCGTGAGGTTGTACTCTTGTTGAATGGAGAGCAACACATCGATGAAATCTGTCTGTCCGCCTTGTTTGATTTCATGGTCCAATATCGTGTTCTTGGCATGGTCCGTGATGATCTCATCAAGCAAGTCATCCCATTTCTTTTTTATTCTCTCCGCCCTAGCACACACCATCCTCCTTACCACGTCCAGCCTTGCCAACTTGGGGAAGTAATCCTCCAGGTTGAACCCACCTATGAGCATTGAGCTAGTCTCTACCAGCTCGCGGAATAACTCGTTTCGACCGCCACCTCTGAAGGACTTGCCCGACACAGCATGGCAAACAATATCAGTGGTGAACGAGCTAAGCAGCTTACTAAGGTCCACCGCAGCGCTCCTGGCGGCTGCCTCGCGGATCCTCGCCATGGCGTGTTGTACCTGTCGATCATTCAGCCATGGATGAGTGGACGATCAATAGAGGTCAACATATACCATGAATTGCAAATTTCCATACCGAAAAACAAAGTCAACACTACTTGGAGCTCAGTAACCACTAACCACCACAAGGTTTGCTAGTAGTAGCCTCTCTAGTCCAAAATATATCAACGCGGAGTCAAACTTCTTCTCTATGTTTGACGATTAATATATTGAAAACTTGCTATTAGTTTGTTTTGGAAAAAATACTTTCATGATATAAAAAGTATATGTCCATATTAATAGAAAAATCTTGTTCTTGGTGACATATTGCAGAAACTACTACTCAGAAACCAATTACCTCTTTTTCCCGGGCAAGACGGTAGGAGCCAACTTTCTTGGAACTGAGAAGATGTGTTGCAACGATCTTTCTTATCTGGCGCCAGTGATCCCCGTATGGGGAGAAGGCCATATCAGTTGATCCATAGAAGAGGATGTCAGTCATGGCGGACTGTACCCGGGACGCAAACGCATGGTCGTGCGTGCGAAGAACTGCCATGGCTGCACGAGCGGACGACACAACAAGGCTGGGGACGGCGCCAAGGCGTAGAAGCATGACATCGGGGCCATGCTTCTCGGCGAGACTGCGGAGGGAAATGTGGGGCAGTGAGCCCACGAGGTGGAGGTGGCCGATGAGAGGGAGCTTGTAGGGAGGCGATGGGAGTCTGTGGAGCAGCTTGTCTGCTCTCCTTGTGGTTGTCGTGGACGTGGCAAACCGAAGGATGAGGAGGAGGAGGACAATAGGGCATACGATGAGCACAAGGAATTCATGCTCATGGAAGCTGCGAAGAACTTGAGCCATGGCTAACTAGCCTGTTTAATGTACTTAGAAAACTTTCTAGCTAGCTAGTGCGATGCCTTGGTGTTTGATTTTCCCCGTAATTTATAGCCCAAGTCCTGCTACTACTTTATAGTTTTTCTTGAGAATTCCTAAACTATCATTTCTGTTGTCCTCTGTGATGATTTCTCTAGTGGATGGGAACATCTCCTCTGTGATAAATTATAGCCCAAGTGATGCTACTATTTCTATAGTTTTTCTTGGTGTTTGATTTTGAGATACACGAAGTGTCACACCGGCGTCTCGCAGTGGACGGGAATATCTCCTCTCACTGAACGAACATCGTCGAAAAGTCTGAAATAAATCTAAAAAATATAAACACCAATGTTAAGTCTAGAATTTAAACTCTGATGAGTTAAGGATACTACTATCCTCCTAATCTTTCAATCACGGATTAGTTCGTGAAATCGATTTGGAGTTGATTCCCTCCTTGTGCGTCATAGAGAAATCCAATTTGTGTATCGCACATGCGACTCTACCATTGATTGAATGCCTGGATGGAATCACAAAACATCGGATGCTTGAACATAGCTTTTTTCTTTAGTGTACCATGTCTGTACTTCTTAGCTTCTTTCTTTGGATGCTCTTAGGTGCCTCCAAAAACAAATGAATCCACAAGAAAGAACCTCTTCGCTCTAGCTTGTGCCCCAATCTGACTTCTCTTCCATCGGGCTAGCTCACCAAGACCGGCCATAGACCCTGTTTGGATACTCTAACTTAGCTAGAGGTTAGAGTTAGTTTTTAACTCATGATTGACCCTAAACTAACTCTAGCTAAATAGGTGTTTGGAAGACAAGGTTAGATTGACAATAAATGCACAAGGAGAACTAGCTCCAATTAGCACCACTTGGGTGGGATAGTTTTTTTTTTGGTGAGTTAGATGCAACTAGCTCAAACTAGCTAGCCCTCATGTTCGGATACTTTAGAGCTATTTGAGCCCAAACTAGCTTAAACTAACTCTAACCAATGAATTCAAACAGGGCCATAGTTATATTAAGAAGGCAAACGATTAAATACAGCTTCGAGCGGCGGAGCGCGCATCATAGGATGTAGGCAGATCCTACATTGCGGCTAGCTGCTTGTGCGCCGCGAAATTCTTTTGGAGAGCACTTTCTGGTGGCCACATGCAGCCTACACCACATGCCGGGTTACATCCACGAATGATGAGCTTGGCGACCGCGATGGGCTCAGCGACGAAGGAGATCTTTTGCTAGAACCGGGGCTCAAATTTGTTGGAACCGGCGAGCCGAGTTGCCGCGGGCTGCGGCGGCGAACGATGATGACTTTTTTTCTGTAACAGTTGTCTGCGTTTGCTATGACCTGCAGGTGGTTTTGCTGCGATCAGCAACCTAGGTAGGTACCGCCGCCCCTGGAGCTGCGTCCTGTCGTTAACCGGAGTTGTGACCATCGCCATATTGACTGCAACCTGTGGGCGCTCGGTGTTGTATGCGTGGGGCCAACGAGAAACGCATGGCAGGTAGTAATCGCCGGCGAGGGCGATGACTGGTATCGCGGGCGGCGAACCGGCGGCGTTGAAGGCGGTGCTTCGAGGTTGCGCGTGCACCCTCAGATTTGTTTTTGAGAAATAAAACGACATGAGAAGCCCCGATCCAACGGCCATACGTGCATGCATCCAACGCCTGTGCGGTGACCGGCCTAAATTTGGCCCGGCCGACAGGCGGCTAGCAATGGCCTGTTAACAAACAATTCGTAACATGCTACCCCAGAACTAATGCAAACCATCGACCTTTCGACACTGCATATTGTCCGAGGATAGTGGCAGGGGAGGAGGCCATGCATAGTCTCAAACAAATTGATAAAATTTGATCGGTACCAGAAGCAGGCGTTAAGTTCCTATCAGCTACCTGCTACCTCGTCTAGGAGTCAACAGTTGTCCAGCTCCAAATATACTACTTCCTTCATTTCATAACATAGTGCGTCCATGCTTTTTAAGATTCAAGTTTAACTGTAAATTTAACTACCAAACCGACTGTGGTGGGAGCAAAAATTATCCCACTGAATTTGTATTTTTAATATAAATTCAATGATATAATTTTTTTTCTTTTACCGCAGTTGGCCTCGTTGATTAAATTTATGGTCAAACTTGAATCATGGAAAGCACGGGCGCACTATATTATAAAACAGAGGGAGTACTACGCTTCCCGTACGAATCTTTCGTATGATATAGCTATATAACAAAGGGCGTATTAACGATGTACCTATAATAATCTATGCTCTGTTGTACGGGGAGATTCTTGTGCAAACCTTTACAAAATTCCTAGTACTAGACTACTAGTTTATACTAGACCTAGATGGCTACTGTGTCCACATGGTGGCCGATCAAATGCAGATCTCAAGACACATGGGAGAATGCGTACATGATTTATGAGATCCACTCGGCATTATTCTATGCATGATTAAGTACACTAACATGTTACATGGATGTGTGGGGTGAGTATTAAGGATGGTTACATTAGACATTTGAAATGACAATGTCGACTGATAAATGATGTATGGAGTACTTGTTTCGCCATAGGTAATTTAATAAATTGATACGCTAATCTACCCAGTCAGTGTCATGGTTACTTAGCCAACTACTAAAACAAAAATACAAATTAATACATCCCTTGAAATACAATATAAGGTGCCTTGGACATTAACATGGTCTACAAGGTTGTGTTTTGAACATTAGTTCTTACGGAAGTATGTTACATCAAATTAAAGTAAGTATGGACTAAAAGAATACATGTCATGACAGATCGATTGGTTTTGATATTGTAATTATCGTTAAGTATTGAACAATCTTCAAAATAGTTAAAAGTTTGGTTTCCATAGATGCTAGCCTTACTTGAAGACATGGAGTGATTAAATTACTTGGTCTTAGGTAGATTATCATTGTCATTCCCAGCTTCACATCCGAACAAAGTCTACTCGAGATTTACCCATGATTAGATATCACACTATTAGCTAAATTTTCAAAAAAGAAAGGAAGATAGTTTCTCACCTTGCGTTTACATCCACAAGCTTGTTGCTTTCACAGCAGAAAAATGGAAGTGCTGGTCACAAAAAATTTATGTTGCTAGATTCTGAACTTCGCTAATGAAAATATCGGATATGTAAGTCGCCGTACATACGTTTGCGCAAGCGATTCGCCGACCACATGGTGGACGCCGGGGATGGGGGGTGGGGCGGTCGTCGTCCTCTCCGACGACGACGAGCACAAGGAGAAGGAGATCGACGTCGAAAAATGGCGCCGCATCTTCCCCGACTGCGGCGACGACAGGAGATCGACGTCGAAGAATGGCGCCGCATCTTCCCCGACTGCGGCGACAAGGACACAGGGCCGAACCCTAAGATCGGTGGTATGAAGCGGGCCAAATGGATAGCACTCTATAATAGTGATTAGAGTTTATGTTTAGGTTGTGTCTAAGCCAAAGTTTAATTTAAATAGAATCTATGTTGAACTTTATGCAAATTTCGGTTGAATATATGCACATTATGCCAAATTTCGGTTGTTTAAATCGAATATATCTTGAATTTTATGCAAATTTGGTTTTTACTCCGTTATATATAGGGGATTAGATGGGTCCAGCCAAAACTTAGTGTAATAAATATACTCCACTAAGGGTTTACTTTGCCGGATCCTCCACTATTTTGAGGGGTGAGCTGCCCTAACCAAGTCTGTACTTTTTCTGCCCCCAAAACAAATGAAGCCACAAGAAGAACCTATTCGCTCTTGTGACCCAATCTGATTTCTCTTGCATCAGGGTTGCTATGAGCACGCACCTTTTTCCCTACAAGCTGATTAATTAGCTTACCAAGGCCGGCCATCGTTATTTTAAGAAACAATTTATAAAGGATCCCAATAAATCCTGAACGTTCGGATTTTAACATTTCGAACGTTTTTTGATGACAATTTTAGTTGATGCGAGGTGGCAACTTTAGTCGTTAACACATGACAATTTTGTCCCAGTTCATTTTTTGTTAAAAAATTACCATGTTTGCCAACATCACCTGAACTAAAGTTGCCATGAAAAACATTTAGGTTGCCATGCTTAAAATCCGAACGTTCGGAGTTAATAAGTTTCGTTCATAAAATACTCAACCGTTCGACACCGTATGTTGCACGAGGATAACCTTTGGCAGGGGAGGAGGCCATAGTATCAAACAAATTAATAAATTGGTACCAGAAAAAGGCGTTAAGTTCCCATCAGCTATCTTCTACCTCGTCCACTCATGATTATTCACATCATTAATAGTTTCTTTGTTATATAGCTATACGTAGTACGAAAGATTCGTACGGGAGCTTGTAGTATAATTTGAAGCTGGCCAACGTTTGACTCCTGGACGAGGTAGAAGATAGCTGATGGAGGTGTTTTATGGTACCTTCAAATGAATATAAGCCCTCCATTTACTCTAATCTGATGGATACGATTGTTTGGCACTCGAGTATAGATGTCTTGGAGTACTACCATTAAAAGTTGGAGAGTACCACCAGTTCGAGGGTAATTTGGTAATCTAGAATTAGATTGTTAATTCTCCACTAATTAAGGGATATGATCAACATGCAACCGGCGATTAAGCTGGGGACCCATAGAGCAGGACTTCTTCATATCCCAAAACGAAATCAATACATCAGATCTCAAAAGGGAACGCGATGCGGTGAAATACAAGTATACAACTATTAGTAATTGTGTGATTGTTGGAATTGGAATGAACTGATTGCTAGATCCAGGGGAGGGCTGGGTCGCCGGGAGCACTTGCCGGCGGCTAGGTTGCCAATTTTTTATGCATGTGTGTGATTGGGCCTGGGGACTGAGAAAATTCCCCCGGGAGGATGTGCCACCGGTCATTGTGCACGATCAGAGGCGGCGGCTTGCGCTTGATCGGAAGAGATTTTTTTTCTTTTTTCAGGTGATCAGATTAGGAAATTAGATCAAGGGAAAATCTTAAAAGTATACCTAAATTACGGAGACAAAAGGCCTAAAGTGCCCTCTGAAATCAACGGTGAGATTTTGTTGGTACTCCCACCTCCATGTAAGGAGTATCGGGGTATTGTAAAAAACCTCATATATTAATATCGCAAAGATATTAATTACATCCAGTCTCTGCAACAACGCAATGCCCTAGTGACATGACGGATGCACACTGCCAAAAAAGAAGAAACTAAAAAAGAAAGGCTGCATGCGAGTGAGAGAGAGAGAGAGGGGTTCGTCTAGGTTTTGTCCCAACATTGGAGGCTCACTACCGGAATCGCCCCCTATGCCGACGGCTAGGGCCGTCGGCATAGGCCTGAGTCCCGTCGGGATAGGCCTATGCCGATGGCCCCCGTCAGCATAGGGCCGTCGGCAACATATGTGTCGGCACAGCCAGGGACGCCGTCGGCATAGAAAGGCCGTCGGCATATATGGTACGCCGACGGGGGCCGTACATCTATGCCGACGGCCCTGGCCGTCGGCAACTACCACGCCTAACGGCGGCGGCCGTCAAGTCTGCCCAACGAACGGTCGCCACGTGGCACCACTATGCCGACGCCCCGACCGTCGGCATACGTGTGCCACGTGGCGACCAGCCGCTGCTCTAGGCCCAGGGCTATGCCGACGGCCTGGCCGTCGGCATAATTTGAAACTAAGCCGACGGCCAGGCCGTCGGCATAGTCCTTCATACAGAGCTCCCAGTAGCTGACACGTGGGCGCCTATGCCGACGGCCTAGCCGTCGGCACAGTTTTTGAACTAAGCCGACGGCTAGGGCGTCGGCATAGGCTCCCACGTGTCAGCTACTGGGAGCTCACGCTAGCCCTATGCCGACGGCCTAGCCGTCGGCATAGTTTGCTTTTGCTTTTTTTTTCTTTTTCTGTTTGTTTTCAGATCAGTTCAATTCAAATAACATCACTTATACAACAGCACATATCAACGAACGTAAGCATAAGCATCATCACAACAATAGATCATCATCACACAAGCATAAGCATATCAACGAATGTAAGCATAAGCATCATCACACAAGTCAGCTAAATGATCATCAGCACACACAAGTCATGTCAAGCATCATCATCACATCTCAAGCATCATCGAGCACCGCGGAGGTCGTCACCGCCAAGACGGCCAAAGTCCAGGTCATCAGTGCTAGCGGCAGCGCTACCGCCAAGACCGCCTCCTCCTCCGCCTCCGTGGATCGGAGTGGTCGGGCTCCGTGTCTCCGGAGTGCTGCGAAGACCACCGCCAACGGTAGATCCACCTGTTCCCTGCATGTTGAAAAGACATATGCACGAGATCTATGACTGTGTTGAAAGGCATGACATGCTTTGGGTGAATAGATTGGGGATGAACTAACCGGCGAGGGGCCAGTGTTCTGTGCCACAAACTCCTCAAAGCTCATCAGCACTGGTTGTGCTGGAGGGCATTGTGCTGTAGGGAACTGAGGACACCTGCCGGCCGCCATATCCTGAAAAGCCTGCTGCATCTGGCTATCCCTCTGCACTTGGTGTTCATAAAGCCTCTGATGCCACGCCATGGTCTCCTGGCGTGTGTACTCCATGTAGGCCTACGGTATGACATGATGGAACTCATAAAACTACTAAATGCGGAAAATGAAGTGAGAAATGAAGATAAGAGGGAAAATACTTGCAGATTGTTGCTCCTGAAAGAGGGACTGTGCACTCGTCACTGGCTGGCTCGTGCGCTGGCTCAGGCTCGGGTCGATCCGACGAAGCTGTGTGTAGGAGATACTAGGAGTGATCACAGCATCGAGAACCGCCTCCCGACCGTGCTCCTTGGGCCCCATCCTCACCACCGCCATGTCGTCCAGAGGCGCCGCAATGGGGTCAGGTGTGTCAGGATGTAACTCCGGATACGCTTCGGAGTAGGCCTTCTTCCTCCCTGCGGTCTTCTTGCCGTAGTACTTGGGCTCGCCAGGCTTGGGGTCCTTCTGCGTATGGGCGATCTCCCACGCCTGCATGTGTGAGAGCGGCCGCTTCAGTTTCTCCTCCTGCACCACCAAACAGAGGTTAGTCATACATAAGAAAGTGATGGTAAATAGAAGAAGAAGAATGTTTAATGGGGTTAGTCATACATTAACTGCCTTGTGGAGATAGTGGTTTCGGTTTCCCTGAGCATGTACTCCCTCCGTCCCTCGGTTAGCCTTATTTTGGGTTCTCATAGCCGCCCAGGCTCCAGCCTCATCACACCAAAGATCCACCAATGCCGCTCAAGACTCGTCTTTTCCATAACAACAATTTGGACACACCTACATAATAAAAGCATAATGGCATGTAGGTGTGTCCAAATTGGTGTTATGGAAGCATAAAGCATAAAGCATAATGTACCACAAGGTAATGAAAGCATAATGAAAAATCTTTTATACTTACCGCCAAGAACTCGGGCCTCTCCAAGGTAATGCCCATCCTCCGCGCTTCTTCCTTGGTCATCTTCACACCAAGTGCGTCGTGGTAGTATGTGGAGATGGCCACATAGCGCACCTCGTACTGCATCTGGCGGGCCTTCTTCTTGCATTGGCGCAGAACGATCTGGTCCGCTCTAGCCCTGTGCTCCGGAAGAACTCGATAGAATTTCTACAATCATGCATGAAACAAGAATGGGAGAAGCCATGAGTTAAATCATTCATGAAACTAGAATGGGATTGTGCTTCTGAAAAGAACTCACCCAGAAAGTAGTGATCACGGCCTTGGCATGGGTCTCATGGTCCGCGTGGCGGGCCGCTTCCCAGTGGTCCCAGCTCGTGGCCAAAACCCGACGGTCCGGCTGCCTGACTGGATCAGGACAGTACTGTTGGGGAACGTAGTAATTTCAAAATTTTCCTACGCACACACAAGATCATGGTGATGCATAGCAACGAGGGGGAGAGTGTTGTCTACGTACCAACGCAGACCGACTGCGGAAGCGATCACACAACGTAGAGGAAGTAGTCGTACGTCTTCTTCCCGATCCGACCGATCCAAGCACCGTTACTCCGGCACCTCCGAGTTCTTAGCACACGTTCAGCTCGATGACGATCCTTGGGCTCCGATCCAGCAAAGCGTCGAGGAAGAGTTCCGTCAGCACGATGGCGTGGTGACGATCTTGATGTACTACCGACGCAGGGCTTCGCCTAAGCTCTACAACGATATGACCGAGGTGGAATTTGGTGGCAGGGGGCACCGCACACGGCTAAGGAACGATCTCAAGGATCAACTTGTGTGTCTTGGGGTGCCCCCTGCCCCCGTATATAAAGGTTGGAGGAGGGGAGCCGGCCGGCCAAGGGAGAGGAGGCGCAGGGGAGTCCTACTCCCACCGGGAGTAGGACTCCTCCCCCCAATCCTAATCCAATTAGGACTCCCGGGGGGGAAAGGAGAGAGAAGGGGGGCCGGCCCCTATCCTAGTCCTACTAGGACTTTGGGAAGGGGGGCGCCGGCCAGCTTGTGGGCTTTCCCTTTTTCTCCTTTTCCACTAAGGCCCAATAGGCCCATTAGTCTCCCGGGGGGTTCCGGTAACCCTCCCGGTATTCCGGTAAAATCCCGATTTCACCCGGAACACTTCCGATGTCCAAACATAGGCTTCCAATATATCAATCTTTACGTCTCGACCATTTCGAGACTCCTCGTCATGTCCGTGATCTCATCCGGGACTCCGAACAACCTTCGGTACATCAAAATGCATAAACTCATAATAACTGTCATCGTAACGTTAAGCGTGCGGACCCTACAGTTCGAGAACAATGTAGACATGACCGAGACACGTCTCCGGTCAATAACCAATAGCGGGACCTGGATGCCCATATTGGCTCCTACATATTCTACGAAGATCTTTATCGGTCAGACCGCATAACAACATACGTTGTTCCCTTTGTCATCGGTATGTTACTTGCCCGAGATTCGATCGTCGGTATCCAATACCTAGTTCAATCTCGTTACCGGCAAGTCTCTTTACTCGTTCCGTAATACATCATCTCACAACTAACATATTAGTTGCAGTGCTTGCAAGGCTTATGTGATGTGCATTACCGAGAGGGCCCAGAGATACCTCTCCGACAATCGGAGTGACAAACCCTAATCTCGAAATACGCCAACCCAACATCTACCATTGGAGATACCTGTAGCACTCCTTTATAATCACCCAGTTACGTTGTGACGTTTGGTAGTACCCAAAGTGTTCCTCCGGTAAACGGGAGTTGCATAATCTCATAGTTATAGGAACATGTATAAGTCATGAAGAAAGCAATAGCAACATACTAAGCGATCGGGTGCTAAGCTAATGGAATGGGTCATGTCAATCAGATCATTCTACTAATGATGTGACCTCGTTAATCAAATAACAACTCCTTGTTCATGGTTAGGAAACATAACCATCTTTGATTAACGAGCTAGTCAAGTAGAGGCATACTAGTGACACTCTGTTGGTCTATGTATTCACACATGTATTATGTTTCCGGTTAATACAATTCTAGCATGAATAATAAACATTTATCATGATATAAGGAAATAAATAATAACTTTATTATTGCCTCTAGGGCATATTTCCTTCAGTCTCCCACTTGCACTAGAGTCAATAATCTAGATTACACAGTAATGATTCTAACACCCATGGAGCCTTGGTGCTGATCATGTTTTGCTCGTGGAAGAGGCTTAGTCAACGGGTCTGCAACATTCAGATCCGTATGTATCTTGCAAATCTCTATGTCTCCCACCTGGACTAAATCCCGGATGGAGTTGAAGCGTCTCTTGATGTGTTTGGTTCTTTTGTGAAATCTGGATTCCTTTGCCAAGGCAATTGCACCAGTATTGTCACAGAAGATTTTCATTGGACCCGATGCACTAGGTATGACACCTAGATCGGATATGAACTCCTTCATCCAGACTCCTTCATTTGCTGCTTCCGAAGCAGCTATGTACTCCGCTTCACATGTAGATCCCGCTACGACGCTTTGTTTAGAACTGCACCAACTGACAGCTCCACCGTTTAAAGTAAACACGTATCCGGTTTGCGATTTAGAATCGTCCGGATCAGTGTCAAAGCTTGCATCAACGTAACCTCTTACGGTGAGCTCTTTGTCACCTCCATATACGAGAAACATATCCTTAGTCCTTTTCAGGTATTTCAGGATGTTCTTGACCGCTGTCCAGTGATCCACTCCTGGATTACTTTGGTACCTCCCTGCTAAACTTATAGCAAGGCACACATCAGGTCTGGTACACAGCATTGCATACATGATAGAGCCTATGGCTGAAGCATAGGGAACATCTTTCATTTTCTCTCTATCTTCTGCAGTGGTCGGGCATTGAGTCTGACTCAACTTCACACCTTGTAACACAGGCAAGAACCCTTTCTTTGCTTGATCCATTTTGAACTTCTTCAAAATCTTGTCAAGGTATGTGCTCTGTGAAAGTCCAATTAAGCGTTTTGATCTATCTCTATAGATCTTTATGCCTAATATGAAAGCAGCTTCCCCGAGGTCTTTCATCGAAAAACTTTTATTCAAGTATCCCTTTATGCTATCCAGAAATTCTATATCATTTCCAATCAGCAATATGTCATCCACATATAATATCAGAAATGCTACAGAGCTCCCACTCACTTTCTTGTAAATACAGGCTTCTCCAAAAGTCTGTATAAAGCCAAATGCTTTGATCACACTATCAAAGCGTTTATTCCAACTCCGAGATGCTTGCACCGGTCCATAAATGGATCGCTGGAGTTTGCATACTTTGTTAGCTCCTTTTGGATCGACAAAACCTTCTGGTTGTATCATATACAACTCTTCTTCCAGAAATCCATTCAGGAATGCAGTTTTGACATCCATCTGCCATATTTCATAATCATAAAATGCGGCAATTGCTAACATAATTCTGACGGACTTAAGCATCGCTACGGGTGAGAAGGTCTCATCATAGTCAACCCCTTGAACTTGTCCAAAACCTTTTGCGACAAGTCGAGCTTTATAGACAGTAACATTACCGTCAGCGTCAGTCTTTTTCTTGAAGATCCATTTATTCTCAATTGCTTGCCGATCATCGGGCAAGTCAACCAAAGTCCATACTTTGTTCTCATACATGGATCCCATCTCAGATTTCATGGCCTCAAGCCACTTTGCGGAATCTGGGCTCACCATCGCTTCTTCATAGTTCGTAGGTTCATCATGATCTAGTAGCATGACTTCCAGAACTGGATTACCGTACCACTCTGGTGCGGATCTCACTCTGGTTGATCTACGTGGTTCAGTAGCATCTTTCCCTGAAGTTTCATGATCATCATCATTAGCTTCCTCACTGATTGGTATAGGTGTCGCAGAAACAGTTTTCTGTGATGTACTATTTTCCAATAAGGGAGCAGGTACAGTTACCTCGTCAAGTTCTACTTTCCTCCCACTCACTTCTTTCGAGAGAAACTCCTTCTCTAGAAATGATCCATTCTTAGCAACGAATGTCTTGCCTTCGGATCTGTGATAGAAGGTATACCCAACAGTTTCTTTTGGGTATCCTATGAAGACACATTTCTCCGCTTTGGGTTCGAGCTTATCAGGTTGAAGCTTTTTCACATAAGCATCGCAGCCCCAAACTTTAAGAAACGACAACTTTGGTTTCTCGCCAAACCATAGTTCATAAGGCGTCGTCTCAACGGATTTTGATGGTGCCCTATTTAACGTGAATGCGGCCGTCTCTAAAGCATAACCCCAAAACGATAGCGGTAAATCAGTAAGAGACATCATAGATCGCACCATATCTAGTAAAGTACGATTACGACGTTCGGACACACCATTACGCTGTGGTGTTCCGGGTGGCGTGAGTTGCGAAACTATTCCACAATTTTTCAAATGTACACCAAACTCGTAACTCAAATATTCTCCTCCACGATCAGATCATAGAAATTTTATTTTCTTGTTACGATGATTTTCAACTTCACTCTGAAATTCCTTGAACTTTTCAAATGTTTCAGACTTATGTTTCATTAAGTAGATATACCCATATCTGCTTAAATCATCTGTGAAGGTGAGAAAATAACGATATCCGCCACGAGCCTCAATATTCATCGGACCACATACATCGGTATGTATGATTTCCAACAAATCTGTTGCTCTCTCCATAGTACCAGAGAACGGTGTTTTAGTCATCTTGTCTATGAGGCACGGTTCGCAAGTACCAAGTGATTCATAATCAAGTGGTTCCAAAAGCCCATCAGTATGGAGTTTCTTCATGCGCTTTACACCGATATGACCTAAACGGCAGTGCCACAAATAAGTTGCACTATCATTATTAACTTTGCATCTTTTGGCTTCTACATTATGAATATGTGTATTACTATCTTCGAGATTCAACAAGAATAGACCACTCTTCAAAGGCGCATGACCATAAAAGATATTATTCATATAAATAGAACAACCATTATTCTCTGATTTAAATGAATAACCGTCTCGCATTAAACAAGATCCAGATATAATGTTCATGCTCAACGCTGGCACCAAATAACAATTATTTAGGTCTAATATTAATCCCGAAGGTAGATGTAGAGGTAGCGTGCCGACCGCGATCACATCGACTTTGGAACCGTTTCCCACGCGCATCGTCACCTCGTCCTTTGCTAGCGTCCGCTTATTCCGTAGTCCCTGTTTCGAGTTGCAAATATTAGCAACAGAACCAGTATCAAATACCCAGGTGCTACTGCGAGCTCTAGTAAGGTACACATCAATAACATGTATATCACATATACCTTTGCTCACTTTGCCATCCTTCTTATCCGCCAAATACTTGGGGCAGTTCCGCTTCCAGTGACCAGTCTGCTTGCAGTAGAAGCACTCAGTTTCAGGCTTAGGTCCAGACTTGGGTTTCTTCTCCTGAGCAGCAACTTGCTTGCTGTTCTTCTTGATGTTTCCCTTCTTCTTCCCTTTGCCCTTTTTCTTGAAACTAGTGGTTTTGCTAACCATCAACACTTGATGCTCCTTCTTGATTTCTACCTCCGCAGCTTTCAGCATTGCGAAGAGCTCGGGAATAGTCTTGTTCATCCCTTGCATATTATAGTTCATCACGAAGCTCTTGTAGCTTGGTGGCAGTGATTGGAGAATTCTGTCAATGACGCAGTCATCTGGAAGATTAACTCCCATCTGAATCAAGTGATTGTTATACCCAGACATCTTGAGTATATGCTCACTGACAGAACTGTTCTCCTCCATCTTATAGCTATAGAACTTATTGGAGACTTCATATCTCTCAATTCGGGCATTTGCTTGAAATATTAAATTCAACTCCTGGAACATCTCATATGCTCCATGACGTTCAAAACGTCGTTGAAGTCCCGATTCTAAGCCGTAAAGCATGGCACACTGAACTATCGAGTAGTCATCAGCTTTGCTTTGCCAGACGTTCATAACATCTGGCGTTGCTCCAGCAGCAGGCCTGGCACCCAGCGGTGCTTCCAGGACGTAATTCTTCTGTGCAGCAATGAGGATAATCCTCAGGTTATGGACCCAGTCCGTGTAATTGCTACCATCATCTTTCAACTTCGCTTTCTCAAGGAATGCATTAAAATTCAACGGAACAACAGCACGAGCCATCTATCTACAATCAACATAAACAAGCAAGATACTATCAGGTACTAAGTTCATGATAAGTTTAAGTTTAGTTAATCAAATTACTTAGGAACTCCCACTTAGATAGACATCCCTCTAATCCTCTAAGTGATCACGTGATCCAAATCAACTAAACCATAACCGATCATCACGTGAGATGGAGTAGTTTTCAATGGTGAACATCGTCATGTTGATCATATCTACTATATGATTCACGCTCGACCTTTCGGTCTCTGTGTTCCGAGGCCATATCTGCATATGCTAGGCTCGTCAAGTTTAACCTGAGTATTCTGCGTGTGCAAAACTGGCTTGCACCCGTTGTAGATGGACGTAGAGCTTATCACACCCGATCATCACGTGGTGTCTGGGCACGACGAACTTTGGCAACGGTGCATACTCAGGGAGAACACTTCTTGATAATTTAGTGAGAGATCATCTTATAATGCTACCGTCAATCAAAGCAAGATAAGATGCATAAAAGGATAAACATCACATGCAATCAATATAAGTGATATGATATGGCCATCATCATCTTGTGCTTGTGATCTCCATCTCCGAAGCACCGTCATGATCACCATCGTCACCGGCGCGACACCTTGATCTCCATCGTAGCATCGTTGTCGTCTCGCCAATCTTATGCTTCCACGACTATCACTACCGCTTAGTAATAAAGTAAAGCATTACATCGCGATTGCATTGCATACAATAAAGCGACAACCATATGGCTCCTGCCAGTTGCCGATAACTCGGTTACAAAACATGATCATCTCATACAATAAAATCAGCATCATGCCTTGACCATATCACATCACAACATACCCTGCAAAAACAAGTTAGACGTCCTCTACTTGGTTGTTGCAAGTTTTACGTGGCTGCTACGGGCTTAAGTAAGAACTCATCTCACCTACGCATCAAAACCACAACGATAGTTCGTCAAATAGACTCCGTTTTAACCTTCTCAAGGACCGGGCGTAGTCACACTTGGTTCAACTAAAGTTGGAGAGACAGTCTTCCGCAAGCCATCTATGTGCAAAGCATGTCGAGGGAACCGGTCTCGCGTAAGAGTACGCGTAAGGTTGGTCCGGATCGTCTCAACCAACAATACCGCCGAACCAAAGTATGACATGCTGGTAGGCAGTATGACTTGTATCGCCCACAACTCACTTGTGTTCTACTCGTGCAAATAACATCAAACCATAAAACCTAGGCTCGGATGCCACTGTTGGGGAACGTAGTAATTTCAAAATTTTCCTACGCACACACAAGATCATGGTGATGCATAGCAACGAGGGGGGGAGTGTTGTCTACGTACCAACGCAGACCGACTGCGGAAGCGATCACACAACGTAGAGGAAGTAGTCGTACGTCTTCTTCCCGATCCGACCGATCCAAGCACCGTTACTCCGGCACCTCCGAGTTCTTAGCACACGTTCAACTCGATGACGATCCTCGGGCTCCGATCCAGCAAAGCGTCGAGGAAGAGTTCCGTCAGCACGACGGCGTGGTGAAGATCTTGATGTACTACCGACGCAGGGCTTCGCCTAAGCTCTACAACAATATGACCGAGGTGGAATTTGGTGGCAGGGGGCACCGCACACGGCTAAGGAACGATCTCAAGGATCAACTTGTGTGTCTTGGGGTGCCCCCTGCCCCCGTATATAAAGGTTGGAGGAGGGGAGCCGGCCGGCCAAGGGAGAGGAGGCGCAGGGGAGTCCTACTCCCACCGGGAGTAGGACTCCTCCCCCCAATCCTAATCCAATTAGGACTCCCGGGGGGAAAAGGAGAGAGAAGGGGGGCCGGCCCCTATCCTAGTCCTACTAGGACTTTGGGAAGGGGGGCGCCGGCCAGCTTGTGGGATTTCCCTTTTTCTCCTTTTCCACTAAGGCCCAATAGGCCCATTAGTCTCCCGGGGGGTTCCGGTAACCCTCCCGGTATTCCGGTAAAATCCCGATTTCACCCGGAACACTTCCGATGTCCAAACATAGGCTTCCAATATATCAATCTTTACGTCTCGACCATTTCGAGACTCCTCGTCATGTCCGTGATCTCATCCGGGACTCCGAACAACCTTCGGTACATCAAAATGCATAAACTCATAATAACTGTCATCGTAACGTTAAGCGTGCGGACCCTACGGTTCGAGAACAATGTAGACATGACCGAGACACGTCTCCGGTCAATAACCAATAGCGGGACCTGGATGCCCATATTGGCTCCTACATATTCTACGAAGATCTTTATCGGTCAGACCGCATAACAACATACGTTGTTCCCTTTGTCATCGGTATGTTACTTGCCCGAGATTCGATCGTCGGTATCCAATACCTAGTTCAATCTCGTTACCGGCAAGTCTCTTTACTCGTTCCGTAATACATCATCTCACAACTAACATATTAGTTGCAGTGCTTGCAAGGCTTATGTGATGTGCATTACCGAGAGGGCCCAGAGATACCTCTCCGACAATCGGAGTGACAAACCCTAATCTCGAAATACGCCAACCCAACATCTACCATTGGAGACACCTGTAGCACTCCTTTATAATCACCCAGTTACGTTGTGACGTTTGGTAGTACCCAAAGTGTTCCTCCGGTAAACGGGAGTGGCATAATCTCATAGTTATAGGAACATGTATAAGTCATGAAGAAAGCAATAGCAACATACTAAGCGATCGGGTGCTAAGCTAATGGAATGGGTCATGTCAATCAGATCATTCTACTAATGATGTGACCTCGTTAATCAAATAACAACTCCTTGTTCATGGTTAGGAAACATAACCATCTTTGATTAACGAGCTAGTCAAGTAGAGGCATACTAGTGACACTCTGTTGGTCTATGTATTCACACATGTATTATGTTTCCGGTTAATACAATTCTAGCATGAATAATAAACATTTATCATGATATAAGGAAATAAATAATAACTTTATTATTGCCTCTAGGGCATATTTCCTTCAAGTACAACCCCGGCCAATATAACTTCAGCAAGACGGTGATGAGGCCGTTGGGAATACGGACCCCTTTAGAATATATCCAGTTGCTGCAAAAGAATGAACTATTAGCATGTGACAAGAAAAATAAATAACAACCGGAATAAGCATGTGACAAGCAACATAATGAACCACTTACTCTTTTCCCGTGGGCTCAATGAGCCACTTCTGCTCCTCAGTAGCAGGAACCTGCTTTGGTAGCTTTGCGTTGCCACGCAGCCACCCCTTCGTGTCAACCCCCTTCCCGTCACCACCATCATCCCCGCCACCACCCTCCTCCTCGCCTGCCTCCCCCTCCCCAACCTCCGCCCCAACCTCCTCCTCCTCCTCCTCCTCCTCCTCCTCCTCGCCTGCCTCCTCCTCCACCTCCTCCTCCTCCTCCTCCTTAGAGTGTACCTCACTAGAGGAGGGTACCTCACTAGAGGAGGGCCTCGAAGACAACACCCCTAAGTCGGTGAGGGTGCGCTGTTTCTGGCCGCGACCCCCTGTAGTGGCTCTCCCCCCAGCACCTCGTCCTCTAGAGGCTCTCCCCCCGCCCCCTCCTCCTTTAGGGGCACCTCTCCCTCGACCTCCCTGTGAGGAGTCATCGTCAAGTAGCCGAGGGGGAGGATTACGTGCTCGACCACTCCGACTAGGCAGGCCGACGACCTTGCGTAGGAAACCCACGCCGTCGGCCTTCCCCTTGCCCATGTTCCATGAACCTGCATTGAAAAGAGAAAAAGCAATTAGTAAATTAATGAAATGAAGGAAAAGGCATGATAATAAACACATTAATAAAAATGCATAAAAAGGCATATTCCTAAACTATAGAAAAAAAAATACTTGAAACGTACATCTGCTAGAACCCATATGAATCATCACTGTTGTAACCTCTTTCTCGGTCCATCTCATCATCACTATCAATCATATCATCTTCGTTGTCCGACGGAGGTGGAGGCTCTTCCTCGTCGTCAACATCTTCGTTTAACTTTTCTAGCATAAGTATGTCATTTTCATTGACAATGGTCTCACCATCATTCCGTGCATCGTCGACGTTTGGGTCCACATCATCATCACCCAATGGTCTAGCGTCATCATTTCTAACCACATCATCATCATCATCATCAGGTTGCTCTTGATAGAACACTCCCTCGTATGTCATGGGGTTAATGTTGTAGTAATCGTCTTCATTCGGGTCTGGTAGCTTACCATGTGGCGACACCTTGAACACAACTTCCCAACCCTTTAGATACACTTTCTGGCATGGGTAAGGCGGATAATATACTTGTGTAGCTTGGGTAGCCGCAATGAAGAGATCGGCTCCGGCATAGATGGTTGATGGTTTAACTTCGACCAAACCAATGGAAGGCGTATGTTATACCCCCTCCCGTGGATCGAACCATCGGCATTTGAACACAGGCAGACTTAGGGTCTCACGCCCCTGGCGGAATTTAACCTCGTATATATTTTGTACCCTTCCGTAGTAGTCTACTGAATTTTGACCGGGGGTGTACACTCCAGTATTTATAGTTTTGGGATCGGGGCGTCTGTTTTGGTGCTCCTCTGTATGGAAGCGATACCCATTCACATCATACTTTTTACATGTCATGACGGCAGGGTCAAAACCCATGGAAACCCATCTCAATTCATCATCCATAGATATGTTCGGATCTTTTCCCTACAAGTATAATGGAAATTGTTGCGTGCATTAGTTCGGTTAACTAATAAATGTTGAAGTAGGTATTTAATAGGGGAGTGTGGAAAATTACTTTGTCCATGAACCAAGCAACAAAATTTTTACGTCCAGGGTTTCCATGACGGAGAAGAGTAAGTGCCTCCGCCTCAGTAGGAGGATTCACTCCCATCCATTCCTCTTGAACGAAATCACTAAAAAAAGATAAGCGGTGTTAGACCGGGACTAAGTGAACATGAAACATGATGATGTGGAAGACATAAAGGAATGGTGTAGTGGTATTACCTCATCCACACTTCCTCAACTTCCTTGATGTTGTGCAAGATATAGAACATGAGGTCCTCCCACTCTTGTCGTGGCATGTTATAAGATTTCGAGGCCCCAGCCCTCCCACCTTGCGCGTTGAATAGATCGAGTCTGGGTTGATAATTGGGCTCTTCTATATTGTATCGAGGCACCTTGTTATGCAGATGGGGAACGTGGTCTGGATAGTATGATGTCTTGAGGTCTGACACCTCCTCTAGGATAACTGCCTCAGCTATGGAAGCTTCAATCTTAGCTTTGTTTCCACATTTCCGTCGGAGATGCTTGTTCTGCCTCTCAGGGCCGTACTGCGAGCGATTTTGCACAGGGCCCCCCAACAATACCTCGTTCGCGAGGTGCAGAATGAGATGTGTCATCGGAGTAAAGAAGCCTGGCGGAAAGATCTTCTCTAGCTTGACTATCAACTCCGATGCCTTCTTATGCAATTTTTCAATCACCTCTTTACTTACTTCTTTAGCACAGAGCATGCGGAAGAAATGGCTAAGCTCGGCAAGCACTCGCCAGACATGCTCGGGGACATAGCCTCGAACCATCACCGGCATTATCCGCTCAATCCACACATGGTAGTCATGACTCTTCAGGCCGGTCACTTTGCCCGTTGAAAGATTGAATCCCTTACTTATATTCGATGCATAACCATCGGTGAACTTCAAAATTTGTTTCAGCCAGATAAGCACTTCTTTTTTTTCTGGCGGTTTAAGGACAAAGTCAGCATCTGGCTTGAACCAGTTTTTTCGACCGCCTGTGGGAGGCTTCATGTTCAGGCATGGTCTATCACAAATTCTCTGTTGATCAGCTCTAGCTTTTACGTTATCCTTCGTCTTATCAGGAATGTTGAGGATCGTGTGGAAAAGGGACTCTGCCACATTCTTTTCGGTGTGCATCACATCAATATTGTAAGGAAGTTTGAGGTCCTTGAAATAGGGAAGCTGCGAGAAGGGGGTAATGTGCGTCCAGTTGTGCGTTTCACCATATCCCTCGAAGCCTTTGGCTTTGCCTTTGCCTTTGCCTTTGACTTTAGGCTTGAGAGCTTTTAACTGAGCAAGAACATCTGCCCCTAAAAATGTTGGAATCTCGGTTACTTCATGAACAACCCGGCCTTTCGTGAAGTTCCTCTTGTCTTCCCTGTCTGGATGGTCTGGAGGGAGGAACTGTCGATGCAGGTCAAAGGCAACATACTTGCCACCCTTACTCAGCCAAATCATTCGCAGAGCCTGCATGCACACTGGGCATGGCATCTTACCACTTGTACACCATCCGCAAAATAGAGCATAGCCGGGAAAGTCATGCATGCAATAGTGCAACCAAACTTTCATCAAGAAATTTCTCTGCAGATCCCGGTCGTATGTCAACCTCGGAAAGTACCAAGAATGGTGCAAAGCATCCACAAGCGGCTGCATAAACACACCCAATTGCTTCCCCGGGTAGTCAGGCCCCGGAATGATGAGCGACAAGAACATGGTCTTCCGTTGCATTAGGGCACCGGGAGGAAGATTGAGCGGAATTACAAACACAGGCCAGCAGCTGTATGGATTGGACGACATACCATATGGATTCAACCCATCACCCGATATGGCTATTCTTACATTCCCAGCCTCGGCTGCTTCCTCGGGGTATTCTTCATCGAATGACTTCCATGCTTCCCCTCCCGATGGATGTACGATTTTTTTTGGATTGTACCTTATACCTTCCTTGTGCCACTTCATCATTTTGGCAGACTCCTTCGTGATGAAAAGGCGCTGCAGTCTTTTTATAAAATCAAGATACCGAAGAACCTTAACGGGGATGGTTAGCTGCTTTTTCTCACCATCCTCACCGACCACCTCAATGTACCAAGACGAACCGCACTTCCTACAGTACTTGTCATCCGCATACTCGTGCCTAAACAAAAGGCAATTCTTCGGGCAAACATCTATTTTCTCATAATCCATAGAGAGTGCCTTCATGATTTTCTTTGTATCGTACATGCTTTTCGGCAGTTCATGACCCTCAGGGAGGCTGTTAGCCCATACTCCCAGGAATGCTTCGAAGCATTTCTGGCTACAGCCGTACTCGGCCTTCACTGCAATCAGTTGTGAGATGGCATCCAGCTGAGATAATTTCGCACCCGCATAAAGAGGTTTCTTCGACGAGGCCAAGACCTCCAAGAAGGCCTTTGCGGTTGCCTCCAGCTCCTCCGGTTCATTCTCTGAAGGTGTCGCATTTGCCGTTTCTGCAACAATGACATCATCTAGCATGTCCCTGACCCCGTCGTCCTCATATCCATCGATGCGTTGTCGCATCACCTCCTCTCTACCACGGTCCTGCTCGGCTATGTTTATCGGCGGCATGTCAAAGTTTGGCATATATCCGTGCGTGCGAAGGTGCTCACTCATGTCCGTCTGATTTCTACGGTGACGTCTGGCACATCTCACACAGGGGCATGGTGGGATAATTCTCATTGGACGACGGAATATCTCCTTCAAATACACATCGGTTTTCGCGATCCACTCTGATGTTACTCGATTCCGATGAATAAAACCACTATACATCCACTGATTATCTGCCATCCTCTGCTTTTTTGCAACCCACACAACATAATTAAGGATTCACTTAAATTAATCACATCAAATTTTTAGTTTCTACCGCGTTTAATCCACCTACATCTCTAATAGGTAAAGATGGGTCCTAATCCCACCCGAGGATGTGTAGATTGAGTACGTTCTCCATTCTACCCCGTTCCGAGACAAAATTTCGGCAGCACCTCCCCGCTGTTCTCCAGATACACGTCTCGGCAAATAGCCGAGAGAATGTGCTCCGGAGAACAATGGGGAGGCGCCGCCGAAATCCTGTCTCGGAACGGGGTAGAACATGGAGAACATACCCAATCTACACATCCTCGGGCTGTCCGTGGAAAACGCTGGACAATCCGAAAAAGCTGCGGTGATAAATATGCAATTGAATGCATATTTATCCATGCAACCCTTTCGGACGGGAGACGCCTAGGTTACGTCAGTTGACTTGAGAATGAAATCTAGTGATATGAAAAAATGGAGGAGATGGACTTGTAGCTCACCCTCGGCTGTAGAGGAAGTAGTCGAACAGCAGAGGGATGCTCAGGGGGACCAACGCGTCAGACAACGGTCACTCTGATGAAATGCGACACCACAACGCCTGCAAATTCCACAACGGTCACTCAAGATCATCATGAGTATCATTTTTTTAGCAAGATCATCACATCTTAGTAAGTCTCAAAATTTTGTCTTCAATTATTTTATCAAGATCATTATGAGTATCAAAAAAATAACAAGATCATCACATCTCAGTCAAGTGTCAAATTTTGTCCAACATCCATCCATCCATCCATCTATCATTAACTTTACCAACATACATTCGTCAACATGACCTAACATTAAATATATGACAAACAAAGTTTCTAAAAAAATTCACCGACATTCCATCCATCCACCATCTATGATTCTAACAACATCCACATCATCAACATCATCATCTATCATCATTAACATCATCATCTATCATGTAACAATCATCATACATTTGCAACTATCATCAAAAAATCCATCATCTAACGTCATGCCCCTTGTTAAAAAAATTGCTTTTCTTGCATTTCTCACATTTGTAACTATCATCAAATCATCTATCAACTAACTATGCATCCATCCATCTAGTTACATAACTATGAACAACAACAAAATTATCAAAAAAAATCTACAGAGAGGGAGGGAGGGAGCTCACCGTGGGGAGGTCCGGCTCGGGGGGAGGGGCAGGGACGGAGGTCGGGGCGGGGACGGAGGTCGGGGGAGGGAGGGGCGGGGCGGCCCGGGGTTGGTGCGGCGTGGGGCAGCGGAGGTCGGGGGAGGGAGGGCCGTCGACGGCGGTCTTGGGGTGGCGCGGGCACTGGGGACGGTGCGGCGGCGGTGGGGGAGGGGATTGGGGTGGCGCGGGCAGTGGGGGCGGTGCGGCGGTGGTGGGGGAGGGGATGGGGGCGGCGCGGGTGGGGATCGAGGTCGGGCGGGGGGGGGAGACAGTGCGGGGGAGATGGGGAATGGGTGGTCGGGGGCGAACCGCTGCGGATAAGGTCAACCTATGCCGACGGCTTGGCCGTCGGCATAGGCTTGGCCCTTTTCCACGTCATCGATCCGTGGGCGTGCGCGCTTCTATGCCGACGGCTAAGCCGTCGGCATAGATACTTTCCATTTTTTTATTTTGTTATTACGACATATGTGTGACTCTCAGCACAATGTAAAAAATAGTCTCACCTCGCCCAAAAATAGTCTGAAGGTTTCACCGTGATAGTCCACTTTCCATGATGGATGCCGTTTTCCACCTCCGAGACATGGCGGCAACGACGCCCGTGAGGGGGGCACACCCCGGAGTCGCGTGTCGGGTGCCTGAGCGTGCCACCATGCTGCCACAAGCGTAGTAGGGCCCTACGTAACACGTGGCGGCATTGCAACCCCCTCCGGTACCCCGTCCCGTCTAACCCTGACATAGACGACCGCCGGATCTAGCTCTTTGACTTGTGCCGGACTGGGTCTGACCGGTGGACCTTTTCACCTGATTTTCGTAGCCCACGCCCCGGAGACGCGTCCCGCCTCTTCGGACATGCCACCACACCACCCCGCATGTATGAGGGCCCGGTGCGACGCTCCGGTGGCATTGCTACCCCCCAGTGCCCCCGTCCCGCCTAACCCTGTAGCGTTTGACCACGGGATCTACCCCTTTGACTTTGCACGGACGGGCTTTGACCAGTGGACCTCCCCACCCGGTTGTGTTAGGTCAGCCCATAGGAACACTTTGGAGCAACATCCGGGCCAGACCCACAGCAAGATCCCCTCCATGTAGACCCCATGCGTCCGTTTTCCCCCTCCAGGTGCCGGCGGCGGGGCCGTCCGTGAGGGGGGGCACACCCCGGACACGCGTGCCGGGCGTTTGCAACCGCGACAACACTTCCAGACTTGTGAGAGGCCGCCGGCGCAAGATTTGGCGGCATGCTAGCCCCCGGAGGCCGCCGGCCACAGCCGTAGACGCGCGAAGGGCAATCCGCGTAGAGGGAATTTTTCGGATACTTCTCCATCACCAAAAATTATGAAAAAATACCATCATTACTATAGCACATGTGCCCACGTCATGCAAAAAAAATCATGATTTTATCGCGCTCCGAGTATTTAGTAATATTGACGCCGCATCGTTACCGCAGAACGTCTACTACCGTGTCATCGCCGTCCGTGAGGGGGGCCACGCCCCGGAGACGTGTCCCGCCTCTTCGGACATGCCACCACACCATCCCGCATGTATGAGGGCCCTGTGCGACGCTCCGGTGGCATTGCTACCCCCCAGTGCCCCCGTCCCGCCTAACCCTGTAGCGTTTGACCACGGGATCTACCCCTTTGACTTTGCACGGACGGGCTTTGACCAGTGGACCTCCCCACCCGGTTGTGTTAGGTCAGCCCATAGGAACACTTTGGAGCAACATCCGGGGCAGACCCACAGCAAGATCCCCTCCGTGTAGACCCCACGCGTCCGTTTCCCCCCTCCAGGTGCCGGCGGCAGCGCCGTCCGTGAGGGGGGCACACCCCGGACACGCGTGCCGGGCGTTTGCAACCGCGACAACACTTCCAGACTTGTGAGAGGCCGCCGGCGCAAGATTTGGCAGCATGCTAGCCCCCGGAGGCCGCCGGCCACAGCCGTAGACGCGCGAAGGGCAATCCGCGTAGAGGGAATTTTTCGGATACTTATCCATCACCAAAAATTATGAAAAAATACCATCGTTACTATAGCACATGTGCCCACGTCGTGCAAAAAAATCATGATTTTATCGCGCTCCGAGTATTTAGTAATATTGACGCCGCATCGTTACCGCAGAACGTCTACTACCGTGTCATCGCCGTCCGTGAGGGGGGCCACGCCCCGGAGACGCGTCCCACCTCTTCGGACATGCCACCACACCATCCCGCATGTATGAGGGCCCGGTGCGACGCTCCGGTGGCATTGCTACCCCCCAGTGCCCCCGTCCCGCCTAACCCTGTAGCGTTTGACCACGGGATCTACCCCTTTGACTTTGCACGGACGGGCTTTGACCAGTGGACCTCCCCACCCGGTTGTGTTAGGTCAGCCCATAGGAACACTTTGGAGCAACATCCGGGGCAGACCCACAGCAAGATCCCCTCCGTGTAGACCTCACGCATCCGTTTCCCCCCTCCAGGTGCCGGCGGCAGCGCCGTCCGTGAGGGGGGCACACTCCGGACACGCGTGCCGGGCGTTTGCAACCGCGACAACACTTCCAGACTTGTGAGAGGCCGCCGGCGCAAGATTTGGCGGCATTGCTACCCCCAGTGCCCCCGTCCCGCCTAACCCTGTAGCGTTTGACCGTGGTACTTTCGATCCAACGACTCACATGAGCTAGGAAGAAACACACCCTTTATCCAACGACTCGCAAGAGCTAGAAAGAAACACACGGTCCGTGTGATTCTTCCTGATTGGTGGGATGCACATTAGTACCCACTCCGGACTCCGAAACCCTGATACTCGGAAAGAGTTTGTCCAGTTTGTACACGAAGTGCGTCCAGTTTTTGCCGTGACCCTCTCTACTCTTTCGCGCATCCCCCCTCTAAGTGACGGCTGCTCTACCTTCCGTGGAGGGGGGCCACACCATGGAGCCCCAAGACGGGCGTCTACGCATGCCAGAACACTTTCACACATGCATCGGGACCCATGCGATGTTTCGGTGGCATAGCTACACCCCGAAGGCCACCCCGAATCCGAGTTGACCAGTAGATCTAGCCCTTTGACTTTCGCCGAACGGGCTTTGACCGGTGGACTCTTCCACCTGGTTGCGATAAGTCAGCCCGTAGGAACATCCCCGAACACGGTCTGGACCCAACCCAACACTAGATTCCCTCCGGTTCCACCGCACCCGCACCATCCCCCCTCTAAGTGACGGCAGCTCTGCCTTCCGTGGAGGGGGGGCACACCACGGAGCCCCAAGACGGGCGTCTACACATGCCAGAACACTTTCACACATGCATCGGGACCCGTGCGATGTTTCGGTGGCATAGCTAGACCCCGAAGGCCACCCCGAATCCCAGTTGACCAGTAGATCTAGCCCTTTGACTTTCGTCGAACGGGATTTGACCGGTGGACTCTTCTACCTAGTTGCGATAGGTCAGCCCATAGCAACATCCCCGAACACGGTCTGGACTCAACCCAACACTAGATTCCCTCCGGTTCCACCGCACCCGCACCATCCCCCCCCCCCTCTAACTGACGGCTGCTCTGCCTTCCGTGGAGGGGGGCCACACCACGGAGCCCCAAGACGGGTGTCTACGCATGCCAGAACACTTTCACACATGCATCGCGACCCATGCGATGTTTCGGTGGCATAGCTACACCCCGAAGGCCATCCGGAATCCCAGTTGACCAGTAGATCTAGCCCTTTGACTTTCGCCGGACGGGCTTATATAATCGTAGGAGGGCCACCGCAACACCTGGCGGCATTGCTACCCCCCAGGTACCCCGTCCCGTCTAACCCTGACACAGACGACCGCCGGGTCTATCCCTTTGACTTTCGCTAGACGTAGTTTGACCGGGGGACCTTTTCACCTTGTTCTCATAGCCCAGCCATAGGTACACCCCCCAACACAGTCCCGGCACAACCCACCCCAAGATTCCCTCTGCGTCGGCCCGACGTGGCCGTTTCAACCCCCCCCCCCTCGGGGCACGGCGGCATCGACGCCCGTGAGGGGGGAGGGGGCACACCCCGGAGCCGCGTGCCTACGCCTGCCACCACGTTTCCACAACCGTAGGAGGGCCCACCGCAACACCTGGCGGCATTGCTACCCCCCACAGGTACCCGGCCCGTCCCGTCTAACCTCACCGTGACACGACGGAAGAAGGCCCGTGTGGGGGGCAATCGATATATGTTTTCTGTACATTTAAGTTAATGAAATTAGTATTGGAAAAAAATAAAAAATAATAAGAGAAAATACAAAAAATATAAAAATATTATTAGAAATCTATGCCTACGGCCTAGCTGTCGGCATAGCTATGGCCACGGAACGGTAGAGCCCTGGATCGATGACGTGGCGTAGGGCGGGGATCAATGACGTGGCAAAAACCATGGGCCAGGCCTATGCCGACGGCCTAGCCGTCGGCATAGAAATGCCACCACACGGGACCGGCGAACGACGCGAATCGATGACGTGGCGTCGCGGCGGATCGATGACGTCGGCGAAGCTATGCCGACGGCTAGGCCGTCGGCGTAGCTATGCCGACGGCCACCGTTAGCCCGTCGGCGTAGCCTGACGCCGTCAAACTGCCGTCGCCGCCCGGGTAGACGGGCCCACGTGATATGCCGACGGCCTGCTCTATGCCGACGGTCCCCGTCGGTATATTCGGAGAAACACCGACGGCTTATCCCGTCGGCATAGATGGTTATACGCCGACGGCCTTTCTACGCCGACGGCTTTAGTTGGGCCGTCGGGGTATGCCAATATATGCCGACGGGGACCGTTGGCATAGATATGGCCGTCGGCAACTGCCTAAATTCTGGTAGTGGCTGATAAACTCTACCTGGTGCTCGCCAATGAGCTGGTTAACTTTGCGGAGGCGGAGCCGCCTGACATATGGCGCCGTGCGATGCTAAAGGAAATGGGCTCGGTCGAGGAGAATGCGACATGGTAACCTCCCTACAGGACATTGGCCAATTGGATTGAAATGGATCTTCAAAGTAAAAAAGAACGCCACCTGCGAAGTAGTGCGGCACAAAGCCTGCAACCCCTGCCATACTCCCATGGAGGTGCGCTTGAAGCTCTACAGGTCAAGCATCAGCCCGTTAGCAGATGCGGCGCTTTACCAGAGCCTTGTTGGCATGCTCCACTACCAAAGGTTCGTGGATTCAGTGATGCAGATATGGGACTATGGGAGGATACATAGATGATAGCAAGAGCACATCGGGAATGTTGTTCTTCTATGGCTCCTGACCGGTCGGCTGGCATCCTCAAAAGCAGGTCATCACTCTCTCACCATGCGAGTTGGAGTACATAGATGCCGTGACGGCCGCCTGTTAGGGAGTTTGGACCGGCCGTCTTCTCGGTGATCTATTGAAGGAGGACCCTCTGTAGGCTGAACTTCGCGTCGACAACAAATCTGCCATACAACTTTGCAATAATCATGTGTTCCACGATCGAAGTAAGCACAATAGCACATTAATCTTAGGTACCTCTTCATTCGCGACTGTGTGAAGAATGGTATGAGTACACAGGAGCAGCCTCACAAAATCGCTTGGACATGCGCGCTTCTAGGAGCTGCACAGCAAATTGGCATCATCGAGATCATGCAGTCGAACATCTAGATTAGGGAGGTTTCACTGTTACGTTTTAGTAACTCTAGCTGGTCATCTACTTTCGAGTGAGTTTTCAGTTAAGTTCAGTTAACCATCGCGAGCTCACAGATTGTGTGTATGCCGATTGGATAAGTATAGGACTGACAGTCCTTCATCCGTAAATCACAGCTCACCTTGTCCAATCATGTGTTCTTCTTCAGCACAGATGCCGGCTGCATTCAAAAATTTGCTCTTATAGTATCCAGTACACAACAAACATTAATACAGAAAAGAACCGAGAGTCCAGTCAATTTTTTAAAATATTCAAGAACAGCGGCACATCAGTAACGTGATTACATACTAATCACAGATTTCACATATTGCCTAGCTAGGTCTGTCTTTTCTCCGTTCAATGGACTAAACTATGGTAGTATAGAGAGGTTAACTATTTCTACACATATAAAACTGCAAGGAAAAACATGAGTGTATTATACTCCGTATAAAGTACGTACACCATTTGTTTTTGCGGTTGCGTAGTGTCATTGATCTGCCCACTTAGCTAGGAATCCATGCACTCGATGTCAGGGAGGACTGTACAAATCGGTCTAAATCAGGATATACATATGTATTAGAGGTAAAATAAGATCTTTTGGATTCTAAGAAGTAATTATGGGATTTTCAGTTATCCACATATGTTTTTTTCTTCAAACTATTATGTTTCTTTGATACCATTTGTTGAATTCAAACCTATTCTGTTTGTTTCACCATATTGGTCACGAGCTCACCATGTGCACCGAAAAAGAAAATCAATTGTAAAAACAATAGCCTGATGTGAAACCTGCCCCTAACTAACGCACACGGATATAGGGCGACTTACATATCTGACTTTCAATCCGATTTTCATTAGCAAAGTTCAGAATCTGGCAACATAAATTCTTTGTGACCAGCACATTCATTTTTCTGCTGTAAAATCAACAAGCTTGTGGATGTAAATGCAAGGGGAGAAACTATCTTCCTTCTTTTCTTTGAAAATTTAGCTACATAGTGTGATATCTGATCATGGATAAATCTCGAGTTGACTTTGTTCGGATGTGAAGCTTTGAATGACAATGATAATCTACCTAAGACTGAGTAATTTAATCACTCCATGTGTTCAAATAAGGCTAGCAGCTATGGAAGCCAAACTTCTAATTATTTTGAAGATTGTTAAACAATACTTACCGATAATTACTGTATCAAAACCAATCGGTCTGTCATGACATATATTCTTTTAGTCCATACTTACTTCGATTTGATGTAGCATACTTTCCTAAGAATTAATGTTCAAAACACCCTTGTAGACCATGTTAATGTCCAAGGCACCTTATATTATATTTCAAGGGATGTATTAGTTTGTATTTTTTTTTAGTAGTTGTGCTAAGTAGCCATGATACTGACTGGGTAGATTACTGTATCAATTTATTAAAATTACCTATGACGAAACAAGTACTCCATACATCAGTCGACATTATCATTTCAAATGTAACCATTCTTAATACTCAACCAACACGTGCATGTAACATGTTAGTTTAGTCTACTCAATCGTGCATAAAATAATGCCGAGTGGATCTCATAAACCATGTACGCATTCTCCAATGCCTCTTGAGATTTGCATTTGATCGGCCACACCATGTGGAGACACAGTAGCCATCTAGGTCAAGATCAAATAGAACAAGTATAAACTAGCTAGTAGTCTAGTACTAGGAATTTTGTAAAGGTTTGCACAGGAATCTCCCCGTACAACAGAGCACAGATTATTATAGCTTACATCATTGATAGGCTCTTTGTTATTAGCTATATCATATGAAAGATTCGTACGGGAGCTTGTATAATATATATATTTGGGGATAAATTTTCTGCTTTAACCTTTTGTGCAAACAAAATCCAAAACCGACCTCGCTTGTAAAAAAAGTTTGAATCTGACCTTTTTTGGTCACGCCAACATCTAACGCCATGGTCCATGGCGTCTGGACCTGGTCTGCATGAGCTTAGTTGGCGTTGACGTTGCAAGGCCAAACGCCATGCTCCTTGGCGTTTGGAGGAAACGCCATACGTCTTGGCGTTTGGTCCCTAGGCGCTCAGATTTGACTAGCTGCCATCGCTGCATGCATGCACGTTGTCTGCCTGCCATAGCATGCTTAGGTGAGTGACATGAGATGTAGGTTCTATGCGTGCATGCATGCATGGGTAAGTAGGTCGCTATGTGCTGGAGCATGTTGATTATCAGCGATGAGCCATGACAGTGTCCCTAGTTCTTTCATGATCTGCTTTATGTTAAGAAGATTAGCTGACCCACGAATGGTAAAATCGATATATACTTCACCATAAGTGCTACTAGATAGATTCCTTAACCAAGTCTTGGGTATTATCATTACATTCTTGTATGCAACTATACTACAATGTTAGAGCATCTACAGCTGGACATCTTAAACCATCCCTCATACATCCACGGACGTGCCCGGTCAGTGGCCGGGCAGGAGAGAGAAGAAAAAACACGACCCAACCGCACCCCTCGTATCATTCCTATACGCCCGGGCTGTCTACGAACCCTCATATCCATCTCAAACATGGGGAGGATATGAGGGCTCGCGGACGCGCCCGGGCATTCCGCAACGTAGGGCACGGCCCCATCACGGACCATCTTTTCACTTTCTTTATTCATTTTTTTATTTCTCTCTCTTCATCTCCACCAATCATGTGCAAGTGTCCGGACATATGAGGAAAAAATGAGTGTGGCTGCGCAGGCGGATAAATAGGGGCTCAAAACGGACACGCCCGGTCACTGACCGGCCGCGTCTGTGGGCATTTAAGGGGTCATATTTGCTATGTCTGGCTGTAGTGCTCTTAGCATTCTTGCACCGTAGTTCCCTTTCAGAGTACGGAGTACATAGCACCAAAATCACTGAGACGTTTATCTTTGGTTCTTAATCGAGTGAAATGTATAAAACCAACACCATCATGTCCGTAAATGTAGAAAACCATCACAATCGTGTCCATAAATGCAGTAAACCGCCATTTTATAAATTATAACAAAACGCACAACACGTAGCTCTTGACGGTGGAAAAAAACACTGACCAAAATTTGAATCTTGTTTTGACGTGGCAAATCATACGCGTGACAAAGGGATATACAACGCTGACAAATATATTCTTCGGTGTGGATCACCATTACGGCCTCCTATGATGTGTGGTGGTTGGTGGGGTGATTATTGTGTAGGCTTTGGAACTATAGATGATGCGTCGGGTCTTCGTTTTATCCTGGAGTAGCTCACCCTTGGTCATATAGGCGTGCAGTGGTTGGGTCCAGTCTTGGGGGTGGATCACCAATACTGTCATTGACCCATCGAGCGGAGTTGGTTCCTCGGGAAGTTGCGTCTGCATTGAAGCGGTGGCTGACAAGAGGTCGCGTCGATCAGCACCGCCATCTGTCCGGTCACATCACGCGGCATCAATGCCGGCTGCTCCGTGCTCTGGGCCAGCATGAATGCGGCGCGGTAAGCGGAGCGTGCATCAAAAGGAAAGTGCGGAAGAGGCGGGCGGGGGGGGGGGGGGGGGGGGGAGGAGGAGGCAGGGGGGCCATGGCAGTCAGAATAGGGCTTGGGAGCACTGGGGAAAAAACGTCCAGACCGCACCACTGATCGATACAGACGCGTTGAATGGCTTCCGCGGTCCGGACAGTGCAGTCCGAACGAATGCGGAAGGTTTACAGGTCAATGTTAGAGATACCCTTACCAAGGCTCTAATATTTGATTATGGGGTCCTATATGCGTTTACGTAGTGAAAGATCATGAACGACAATTAAACTAGATGACCATGATAATGAGCGTCCTACGGCCAACAATGACCTATAGTTACCTAAGCCACTGCAGGATGCATGCATGCGTGCGCGCACACAGAGAAGCTAGCGATGCAGCCGGTCAGTAATTAGCAAATCTTAGTCAGGGACCAAACGCCAAGACGTATGGCGTTTCCTCCAAACGCCAAGGAGCATGGTGTTTGGCCTTGTCACGTCAACGCCAACTAAACTCATGCAGGCCAGGTCCAGACGCCATGGACCATGGCGTCTCCTGTGTAAGCCAAACGCCGAGGATGTTGGCGTGATCAAAAAAGGTCAGATTTGAACTTTTTTTAAAAGCGAGATCAATTCGGCAGTTTGTTTGCACAAAAGGTTAAAGCAAAAAATTTGTCCTATATTTGGAGCTGGCCAACTTTTGATTCCTGGACCAGGTAGCAGGTAGCTGATAGGAACTTAACGCCTTCTTCTCGTACCGATGAAATTTTATCAATTTGTTTGAGACTATGGCCTCCTTCCCTGCCAAAGGTTATCCTCGTACAACATGTGGTGTCGAAAGGTCTATGGTTTGCATTATTTTTGGAGTAGCATGTTATGAATTGTTTCTTAATAGGCCAGTGCTAGCCGCCAGTCAGCCGGCCCAAATTTGTGCCGGTCACCGCGCAGGCGTTGGATGCGTGCACGTATGGCTGTTAGATCGGGGCTTCTCATGTCGTTTTCTCTCCCAAAAACAAATTCGACAACGCCAACGGAGAAAATGAGCAGTGGGCCGCCAACACTCGCCATGGGGGAGTGAACGACCAACCTCGAAGCACCGCCTCCAACATTGCTGGTTCGCCCCCCTCGCCGGCGATCACTGCATCCCATGTGTTTCTCGTTGGCTCCACGCATGCAACACCAAGCGCCCGCAGGTTGCAGTCAATATGGCGACGGTCGCAACTCCGGTTAACAACGGGGCGGAGCTCCGGTGGCGGTGGACGCCGGCCACAGCACCCATGGACGAGCTCGCAATGTACCTCCCTCGGTTGCTGGTCGCAGCAAAACCTCCCTCTGCTCGTAGCAAACATCGACAACGGTTGCAAAAAAAAAAGTCATCATCGTACGCCACCGCTCACCGCCTCAGCAAATCGGCCCGCCGGCTCCATTAAAAAAATCTCCTTCGTTGCTGAGCCACCAACACGTGCTCTCTAAAAAATGGGACACGCAGCCAGCCACACCGTAGGATCTGCCTACATCTTACAGCGCGCGCTCAGCCGGCCGAAACTTCGGCCGGCCAGCCGTATTTAGTCGTTTGCCTTCTTAACAAAACGATGGCCGGCCTTGGTGAGCTAATTAATTAACTTTTTTTTGAGCGGTAGCTAATTAATTAGCTTGTAGGGACAAAGGTGCACAAGAGCGAATAGGTTCTTTCTCGTGGCTTTATTTGTTTTGGGGGCACGTAAGAGATCGAAAGAAAGAAGCTCAAAAGTACAGACTTTTGGTACACTAAAAAAAATCACAGGCTAGGTTATTTTGTAAACTTGATTTCTCCCCATGTATGTTCAAGCATCCGATGTTTTGTGATCCCATCCACGCATTCAATCAATGATAGACCATCTGATGTTACGTCCCATGTGCGATACATAAATTGAATTTCTCTGTGACGCACAAGGAGGGAATCAACTCCGAACTGATTTCATAAACCAATCTATGGTTGGATGGTTAGGAGGACGATGTTATCCCCAACCCATCAGAGTTCGAGTCCAAGACTTGCGTTGGTGCTCACATTTTTCTACGAGGCAACTGTGGTGACTTCGTCTATCTCAAGATGCTATGTCAGCTCAATCTCTCGGAGACCCTCATAGGGAAAGGGTGTGTGGGTGTGCATTCATAAAAATAAGTGTATGCTTCTGTATGTGAGCGACTTTGATTGTATTGTGTTAAAGAAACTCCAAACCGTTTCCACTAGAGAAATCATCACAGAGGACAACAAAAATGATGCTTTGGGCTATAAATTACGAGGAAAGTAGAACACCAACCATCGCACTAGAAAGTTTGCTCAATACATTGAGCAAGCTAGTTAGTCATGGCTCAAGTTCTTCACAGCCTCCATGAGCCCCAAGTCCTTGTGCTCATCGTATGCCCTCTTATCCTCCTCCTCCTCATCGTTTGGCTTGCCACATCCACGACAACCACAAGGAGAGCAGACAAGCTGCTCGACAGACTCCCATCGCCTCCCTACAAGCTCCCTCTCATCGGCCATCTCCACCTCGTCGGTTCACTGCCCCACATTTCCCTCCGCAGTCTCGCCGAGAAGCATGGCCCGGATGTCATGCTTCTACGCCTTGGCGCTGTCCCCAGCCTCGTTGTGTCGTCCGCTTGTGCAGCCATGGCAGTTCTCCGCACGCACGACCATGTGTGTGCGTCCCGGGTGCAGTCCGCCGTGACTGACGTCCTCTTCTATGGATCAACTGATATGGCCTTCTCCCCATATGGGGATCACTGGCGCCAGATTAGAAAGATCGTCGCAACACATCTTCTCGGTTCGAAGAAAGTTGGCTCCTACCGTCTCGCCCGTGAAAAAGAGGTAATTGGTTTCTGAGTACTAGTTTCTGCAATATGTCACTAAGAACAAGATTTTTCTATTAATGTGGACATAAAAAAATTATATCGTGAAAGTATTTATTTTCAACACAAACTAGTAACAAGTTTTGAATATATTAATCGTCAAATATAGAGAAGAAGTTTGATTCCAGCCAGGGTTGATATATTGTCGACTAGAGAGGCTACTAGTAACAAACCTTGTGGTGGTTACTGAGCTCCAAGTAGTGTTGACTTTGTCTTTTCGTGTGAAAATTTGTAATGAGTGTGGTTTTGTGTAGCTCAGGCTACATGGTACCCCTTATCTTTGCCATCCATTTCTGCATCAAGATCCGTGCAGACGCATTTGTCTTTTTTGTTTTTCTCAAACGACACAATATATAAACTTCAAATTTTGCAAAACAACAATACATTCTAACTACAATCTGGGAAAAAACTTTCAGATTTTTTCATGCATTTTAAATACTTAAAATAATATTTTTAGTCAAATAAAATCTCATTTTGTATATTTATATCAGACCAAAAAATCTGAAAGTTTTTTCACACATTGATATTCAGATGTTTGTTCGATCTGCAAAGTTTGAAGTTCATATGTAGTTTCATTTTAGAGAAACAAAAAAGAGAAATCTGCTTGTTGTAAGTTAGTTGGAGAGTACGGATCTCAAAGCAAGGCTGAAGGGTTGGGGATAAGAGGTTCCATGTAGTCTGAGCTACAAAAGAACTTTGTGATTTGTAATTCATGGTATACGATGATCCCTATTGATCATCCACTCATCCATGGCAAAATGATCGACAGGTACAACACGCTCTGGCGAGGATCCGCGAGGCAGCCGCCAGGAGCGATGCAGTGGACCTTAGTAAGCTGCTTAGCTCGTTCACCACTGATATTGTTTGCCATGCTGTGTCGGGCAAGTCCTTCAGAGGCGGCGGTCGGAACGAGTTGTTCCGCGAGCTGGTAGAGACTAGCTCGATGCTCATAGGTGGGTTCAACCTGGAGGACTACTTCCCCAAGTTGGCAAGGCTGGACGTGGTAAGGAGGATGGTGTGTGCTAGGGCGGAGAGAGTGAAGAAGAAATGGGATGACTTGCTTGATGAGATCATCAATGACCATGCCAAGAACACGATGTTGGACCATGAAATCAAGCAAGACGGAGAGACAGATTTCATCGATGTGTTGCTCTCCATTCAACAAGAGTACGACCTCACGAGAGAAAACGTCAAGGCCGTGTTGGTGGTATGCATATCATACTTATAAATAACCCCATATTTAGATACATATAAAATTAAACATAACTAACATATTGACATGTAAAAATGGTGGTCTCTATTTTCGCAGGACATGTTCATAGGTGGGACGGACACATCATTCATAGTGCTGGATTGTGCAATGGCTGAGCTAATCCAAAATCCGGAGGTGATGACCAAGCTCCAAGCTGAAGTGAGGAGCATAGCAGAGGGGAAGGAAATGGTTACAGAAGAGGATCTGAGTGGCATGATCTACCTCAAGGGTGTTATCAAAGAGACGCTCCGGCTACACAGCCCTGTGCCGCTCTTCCTGCCCCACCTCTCCACGGCCGACTGCGACATAGAGGGATACACCATACCGTCTGGTACCCGTGTGATCATCAATGGATGGGCTCTAGCAAGGGACCCTGCCTACTGGGAGAGCGCAGAGGAGTTCATGCCCGAGCGCTTCATCGAAAATGTTGGAAGCACCATGATTCATGACTTCAAGGGAAGCAATTTTCATTATTTGCCTTTTGGGACTGGACGAAGGGTGTGCCCAGGTATGAACTTTGGAATGGCGACTGTTGAGATAATGTTGGCAAACCTCATGTACCACTTCAATTGGGACCTACCTGCAGGGACAGTAAAAATCAATATGGAAGAGTCCTTCGGCGTCACAGTAGGTCGCAAGGAAAATCTCATTCTTGTCCCGGCACTTGCGCAAAAACAAGTTTAATCGGGATCATGCTATATAAGACTGCAGCCTATGTTGGATGTATGCTTGATTACCTACTTGTCAGATTGCAATCACTATTGTTGTATGCATAGATATTGTGCCTTTGTTGTAAGCATTAACATATGGGTTTCAGAGTGCACTATGATATATTGAAATAATGGGTATGGTGTCGGAAAAGGCCGAGGGAAAAAATTGTTTACACGATCCCATCGCTGGCATGCAATCGTCGCTGAGATGGACCTGGAGCTGCTCGTTCTTGCACTAATGGCAATCTCTCCAAGTTCCCAGCAGCGCTGAGCTGTTTTACATTATTTATGTGGCCTGCAGGTACAGTTTTGATTTTTGGATTTGTATAAGTATTTCATGTAATGAGAGCCGAAAAAGACCAAAAACATATTGCTATTTTTTACTTTTTATTACTTTACTCTTTTACAAAAAATGTAATATGAAATAAAATTAGGAAAAAATTTAGGAGTCTAAAACATTGTGGATTCGATCAGTAGTTTCTATTTGCTATATTGTGCACATCTTAGAAGAATACTATGTAAGTTGCCTGAAATTTAAAGTTGGGCGAGTCAATTTTTTAACCGTTGATTCTTTTGTCAAGATTTGTGCTATTTTTTTTTCCTTTTGTCAATTTTCAGGGCTTCCGGGGCTGAAGATTTCTCTATTGTGCTTGAAGTCCATTACTCATTGCCTATTTTTTCTATTTGTATTAGTTTTTCTTTCGTTTATGTTTTCTTTTCCATTCGGTTGTCTTTTTCTATCTTGGTATTTTTGGGATGTTGGGTGTGTGTGAATGAATATTTAATATTATATACTTGTTCTTTGCATATTAGAAAAGGTACAATTTCAATGCAAAACCGTGTGCAAGGATTTGTTTTTCTCTTGAAGCGTAATACCGGTGCCCATAGCTCATTCACGAAAAATCCACTATTATATATTCTTGCATAATCTAGAAAAGCACATTTTTTGTGTAAATTGTGTGCAAATATTTTCATTATTTTATTTCATTTTTCTTTATTCTTAAAGGGTAATATCAATGTCACTAATTCATTCTTTCTTAGAAAACTTCATTATTTTGATTGGTTTAAGTTTTTGTTTCATTTCCTTTCTTCTTGAAGAGTAATACCAATGTCACTAATTCATTCTTTCTTAGGACTTCTTTTTGTGAAAATTCTACTAATGTATAGCTTATTCTTGCATATTATAAAAAACATAGTTTCTATGTAAATTTTATCATTACTTGTTTTATTTAATTTATCTTTGTACTTAAAGGGAAATACCAATGCCACAAATTTATTCTTTCTTAGACAGCTTCTTATTTTTATTTTGTCTTAGTTTTATTTCATTTGCTTCTTCTTTAAGGGTAATGCCAATACTAATTCATTCCTTCTTAAGAAACTTCTTTTTGGTAAAAAAAAATCCACTATAATATACTTATTTTTGCATATTTAAGGAAAGCATAATTTCTTTGTAAATTTTGTTCTTATTTGTTTTATTTTTACATTTCTTTCTTCTTAAAGCATAATATCAATGTCAGTAATTCATTCTTTCTTACTCCCTCTATTTCTAAATATAGGTCTTTTAGAGAATTCCCTAGGGACTACATATGGATGTATATACACATATTTTTGAGTGTAGATTCACTCTTTGCTCTGCATGTAGTCCATATTGGAATCTCTAAAAGGACTAAAATTTAGGAACGGAGGGAGTAGAAACTTCAGTATTTTGATTTGCTTTAGTTTTTATTTCATTTTCTTTCTTCCTTAATGGTAATACCAATGCCACTAATTCATTTCTTTTTAGTAAAATTCTTTTTTGCGAAAATTCCGGAATTGTATGCTTATTCTGCGCAAATTTTGTGTAAATTTTGTCATTATTTGTTTTTTTCTCTTTCTCCTTAAAGGGTAATACCATTATACCAATGTCACTAATTCATCTTTCTTAGAAAATTTACTTATTTTAATTTATTTAAGTTTTTATTTCATTTCTTCTTTACGGATAATACCAATGCTACTAATTCATTCCTTTTAGGAAAATTTGTTTTTATGAAAATTTCACTAGTATATGCTTGTTTATATTATAAAAGGTGCAATTTTTGTGTAGATTTTGTGTAAATTTTTTGATTATTTTATTATTATTATTATTATCCTTCTTCTTAAAGGATAATACCAATGCCACTAATTCATTCTTACTTAGAAAATTTTATTATTTTATTTTGTTTTAGCTTTTATTTGATTTTCTTCCTATAGAAAACTGCACATATTATAGGCATGCCTATTCCTTTCAGCATGCTCATGCGAAGATTAACTAAACTCTAACTTTGTATATATAGGCAGACCTCGTAAAGCGATTAAGTTCCATTGGATCGATTGATCAAAACTTACACATACACGGTATATCTATTAACTCCAACACTTTTGTGTAGTTTCCAAGATCTATTCAACAAAATATACTACTATAGTTGGCTAGCGTGTGCGCTGGAGTAGTATTTCGCATGGAGACAAATTTCAATAATGATACATCTACATAAAACCTTACGAAAGGTTACCTAACATACCTAACTAAATCCTCTTGCCCCCTGATTTTAAGGGGGGTGGGCCCCTTCCTCCCCCTCTCTCCAATCCTAGCCCACCACGTTGCTATTTAAGTTACTTTACGTATGTGTTTCACGTAGGTGTAGCATTACTCGACAAATTTTGGATGAAAATTTGATGTTCAAATATGATACATTCATGAAGGTTTTTCCCTTTTTTTTGAATCCTAGCGTATCAAAGGAACAGGCTCCAAGTGAGAGTATGCATTTATGCGTGTGCGCCACGTTGGATGACGTTTGATAGTCGCCCACTGCATGGGTAAGCCGTGTCACCAACCTGTCGACTGGCCAGAAAGAGAAAACCCTTGGACAGATTACGTGTGAGGAGAAAAAAAGGGACACGCTTATGGAGAAGATGGTCACACGTGGGGAGCACCCTGCCACCTACTTGTGCAAGTGTGAACGTGTTGTGTTTATCCGACAAGGACTTTCTAACGGGGTTGATTGAACGGTCAAGAAAGAGTTGCGCTGATAAGAAAAGTGACGATCTAAATTTTTAATTTCAGTGAGTTGATCCCTTGGGAGATAACATTGGAGATGCCCTTAGGGCATAACCTGCTGCCCACGGGACAATGTAGGATGGGAGCGAGGTTAAAACTAAAAGTATAGTGGCGAGCGAAGCTGGGTCGCGGCTTGTCCTTTTGATGTCGACGGTCCAGTGCGCTAATGGGTGCGCCTATGCTGGTTTCGTGCTGTGACAGAGAAGTCGGAGCTGCGGTCGGCGACGCCATTGCGGCAACGATGACTCCATGAGGGTGGTTTTCAGCGGACGGTGCTCTCCGGGTGTTGCGTTGGACTAGGTCAGTGCGAGGCATGCAACTTTCTCATGTGAAGCTCTTCAACAAAATCGGAGCTGTCAAGTCCTCAACGCTTCGGTCGATTGTTTGGCGTTTGTGGCCAGGTTGTCTGTGTGTGCCCCGTGGGGTTGTAATCTAGGTTTTCGCCCGGTTTTCCTTTAATTAACCGGGCAACTCTCTTCTGCTTAATCAATGAAAATGGCAAATCTTTTGCCTCGTTTCAAAAAAAAAGAAAAAAAAAGCCGGCCTCTTCAGGTGTGAAAGCTGATAGAAAGGAGATAAGTAAAAAGGTGCAGAGTTGAAAAGATTTTTTTTGGAAATCTAAGATGCTCAAGGTTTCCCGCTCCATGACGTGATGACATGCATGGTTTTCTAGAAAAGAATATTTTATAGAGTTCCCCGTTAGCGAGCCCTGATATTTTATAGAGTTCCCCGATGCCATATCGCCATGAAATTTTACACAACTCCATTTCATAATATAAAAGCGTTTTTCATACTATACCAGTAGCGTTTTTCATACTATACCAGTGTTAAAAACACTCTTATATTACGGGGCAGAGAGAGTAGAACACAACATCATTTCCTTCGTCCCATAATGTAAAACTTTTCTTTATAGGAAGACGTTTTTTTTATAAGGCAGGGGGTGTTGACCACAGTATCTTTCATCCGATGCTCCTTGGACCGGAAGCAACAAGATTTTCACACAGTACAAGGCGATCCAAATATGACTGATTCCCACAACTTCTTGGAATCCCAATTCACACAACATTTCACATACTAGAATTCAACAGCACCACAATATCTGACAGCCAGTGGTACTCCTCAGTTTTCGGATTCCCAAACAAGTCTTAAATAAATCAGCAAGATGTAGACATCAAACACCAAGTATTACAAAAAGGAAAGGACCCACCCACACACTAGAGAATATCATGATCCCAGGGGCACACGAAATAGATGGCCTTGCTTTTTTTTTTAATTTACAACATCGCGTCTATGGTGTAAATAAGAACAATAAATCCGAGTTAGCCCGCTTCAGACTCGAACACTGTCGCAGAAGGAACAACGGTGATCTTCGTCCTGGCGACAAAACACACACGGTTGAAGTCAGAGGCCATCGCCAGTTCTTTTCACGCATGGCGGCGCATCGGCCTGGTTAGCATCCCCCGCCAATGGGGATTTCACTGCAGAGTTCCACATTGCAGCGTAACAAAATCAAACTACCTAGAAGTTCCTTCCTCTGTATTGCTGCTGCTGCATCTCCTGCAAAACAGATTAAGACACGATTAGAACAGACGATTTGCAGCATCTCCAGCTTAACAGAGCTGGGGTGTACAAACATTTCATTTCAAAAGAGGCATGCATGTTGGCTCACAGGTGCATAATAATAGACAGGGCGGGTCTGTCCCATCATCATTTGCTGCCCATACTGCAGATAAGAAAACAAAGTTACTTAGCACGATGGTAGCAAAGAGCATCAGTAATCTCGAGGCATCAGCTTATATGCAATTAGTCAGTAATTCAGCGTCCAGGCATTCGACCTGAGGGGGGAATGAATGACTACTATATAACAGCATGGAATGGCAAACTCATGGTCCAAACATAAGGCAATTAATAAACACCACTGTGTAACATCAACATAAGTAATAACTATATAAACCAAGAGAACCCAGCCTAGGTCTTAGATAGGATCATTAGAAAACTATAAGCATAACAGCATGTCAACGATAAGCCAAAACATGCATAGTGAAGTTCATTTCACGTAAGCTGTCTCACCTGTTGCCCAGAAGGATGCATGTAACCCTGGGGAGAAGATCCAGGCTGAGCATTGTAAACAACAGGCTGTCCACCATACGCCTGTGGAAACTGCAATATAATTACCATAGTGAGGTACAGCAATTACAGGCATAGTTAGCACAAGAAATAGTTACAGCAATCACTGCCGATGCATCAGAAGTTAGTACAGCCTTTTTACAAGGGGACACAAAATAGAATGTACAATGTTCAAGAACCGCCACATAATTAATAGATAAAATGTAATCGCATCATTTTACAATATATAGTTATATACTGCATATTGGTTCAACTGAAAGCACACTTGGAAACATAACCTAGATATTCAGCCTATGTGCGCCTTGGAAAGCATGGACTACTGCATTTTAAGACCTTGAAAAATCGTGAAGGACCACAGCAATTAAGAAAAGCTTATCAATAAAATCTACTGATAAGCTTTGGTGCCAGATTAACTGTTTGGCTGATTAGCCTGTAAACTTTTCACTGCAACCATTCACAATTTTTGGGGGGTAAAAACCAACAAATATGTTCATAACTGAGACAACTATACGACTCCAGTAATCGCATCACAATGCACACTGATATTAGGTATATAAATTGCACGCTGATATTTGGTAAGATATTAATTGCACGTTGATACTCACTCCGTCCCGAATTACTTGTCGCAGAAATGGATAAAAATGGATGTATCTAGAACTAAAATACGTCTAGATACATCCATTTCTGGGACAAGTAAATTCAGACGGAAGGAGTATTAGGTAAAATATTAATTGAATGCTGATATTTGGCAGAATATTAATTGTGTGGCAGATTTCATAGGATGATGTTAAGTCTAAACTTCTTTATAACCAGTGACAGTGGTGAGTAACTAGAGCATTAAACAAGTTTGGTGCTAAACATTGGGGTGATATAGACCATCAGATCAGCATGATTCGATGGCCGAGACGGTTTTGGTTCTCCGGCCTTCTAGCTTTTATAGGTGTAGAAGATGCATCCATTTGAATTCAAATATTGCAACCATTTTACATAAATAGTAAGTAACTTGGCAACTATCAAAAGTAGAAACTCACCCCCATGCCAACAGGCAAACCAGGTCCAGTAGCCCCCATGTTATTAGGATAATAGTATGTTGCATCAGGCGCTGGAGGGTGATGTGGCCTCGGAGAAGTCAAGGGAGTGAAACTCTTAGCATTAGGGTTCAATTTGAATTCCTGGTACGGAAAACCAATAGTCAGTGCACTTGGCACAGGCGACAAAACATGGCCAGATATGATACACATATCTACATTACATCCTGACCTTAGCGTTCGGGTTCAAACTTGATTTGTCTGAGCTAAGAGATCCCATCGAAGAACTTGGTGATAAGCCTGGAGCAGCACTCGCAGCTGAGTTCGCAGCAACACGCTCGGATGTTAATGGTATAGAACTGCCAGGTCTTTGAGAAGAATTCGCATATTCAGGCGCAGAAGGAAGTTTGCTGGGTAGAGTCGAATCTTGTGCCAAACCATCTGATGACTTGTTTCCTTGGCCAGAAGATGAAGGCTCAGACGCACGCGACCTTGAAGGTGCTCCTTCCAAATCTGTCACAAGATCACAAAAGTATCATACACTCTGCTGCTGAAAACAATTCATGGAATTTAGAATGTTGAAGCTGAAAGAAATTAAAACTAATAAAAAAGGGCAGCCCAGTGCATGTAGCTCCCGCTTGCGCAGGGTCCGGGGAAGGGTCCGACCACTTTGGGTCTATAGTACGCAGCCTTTCCCTACATTTCTGTAAGAGGCTGTTTCCAGAAAGAAATTAAAACTAATAAGGCCACAATTTTTTCCATAAAAAAACGTAAGTTTATGATTTCATGGTAAAGGGAATCAAGGGTTGTAATTTGTATTATGTCGCTGTTGAAAAAATAAAATAGAACTATCAATAAAAAAATGAAAAGATCAACAACAATAATAAACAGTGGATCTAAATCTCCTCCCTCCATCGCAAAATGTGCATGCAATCAAAGAAGCTCCGACATTTGCAGCTGCCAGAAGTATAATCCACCTGGCATGCTCTACTGAAGAAATGATTCCATTTAAATTGTAGCATTACTTGTTACATACTCCCTCCGTCTCAAAATAAGTGACTCAAGTTTGTACTAACTTTGTACTAAAGCTAGTACAAAGTTGAGTCACTTATTTTGGGACGGAGGGAGTACATGACTGGATCAAAATTTATGTACTGACTAACAGGACACTATCTATCGCTGGTTGATACAACACAACAGAACAATACGTTGTGATATTTTCTTGGCCCATTCAACTACATCTCACAAGAGCCCAAAGTACCACACCAGACGCGTAAAATCAAGAATAACCAGACCTAGCAGCTAACACATGAAACCGATGTGACAACAATACATTTTAAACAGGCAAAGGATGAATTTATTAAACTTCCAAGTAAGGCATAATTTACTGCTCACCTTCAGAAATCAGCGGCCTGCCGCCTTCAGTTAACTGTTGAAATGAGCAGGAAAATCCAAATTCAGGCACGAAAAGAACGGCTTTGCACAGTTATATAAATAAAAGATGACTGGATTCAGGTACGAGCAGTGCTTTAATAATTATATTGGCAAAATGGGAGGCTTACAGTATTCTCAGGTTGCAAGATCCTGTTGTCTTTGTCACCACTACTATCTTTATTTCTCTTACCATCCAACCTAGGGTTCATAATAAATGTGTCAATCACTATATTACAAATCAATATATTTGACTGAAGTCCACTATCCTAGAATGTCCATGCTAATGATGTCGACAGTCATGATAACGAACATCACATTAGCAATAGTGAGCAGGAATATTGAAAATTAAAGTGTCAAAAACAATAAAAATGGAACTCGTAGACAAAGGAAGCATCAGAGAGACAATGATGATAGGCTTCTAGCAGTGTTCCTGGGGACAAGGGAACGTAAATAACTCCCTAAAAGATGTAGATTGAAGATTAACAAGAGAAGTGTCAAAAACGATAAAACTGGAACTCGTAGACAAAGGAAGCATCAGAGAGGAAGTGATGAGAGGCTGCTAGCAGTGTTTCTGTACCATATCAAGGATGGATAAAAGCACTAATATGGTAGTGCCTGCTTCTTTAGCTTCCACTTGAAATAAGTTTGCAGTATAGCTAGCGTATATCCTAAACCAGCTTATTCCAAGAGATATCATATGGTTACCCAAACAAAAACTTGAAGAACCTTTTGCTTGAGTAAGAAACAGAACTAGGCTTAAACTTAGTTGGACAAAATCCCAAATAGGTCAAATCACAGAAACAGAAACAAAAGTAGTTTCACAGGAACAGTACACAGAAGTAGTGTGTTCAGACTGACACAGGCTGCCACACAAGGTTGAGTTGAACCAAATTCGATGTGCCACCAAATCGGTAGCCACGAGTTTCACCAAGTTTGGCTAGATTTCAGTATATGACGGCTGGGCTAGGGTGCCTACACGGTTTGAAGAGTGACCTACACTAACTGTTAGAGAAAAGGAAAAGTACATCCCTAGTGATCCAGCTAAGGAGTGTGAGGCCAGTAGTTGGGCATATGGGATTGGTTAAGATTGCATCCTTCGAACTGGAGACAGTATTACTTAGGGATCAAGTAAGTCTTCCACATATAAGGAGATGTGACCATGATGAATCAACCAATGCGCAAACCAGGCAAACGCCCACCATGAGGATTGCTAACTTGCCACATATGCAAAAGATATTGTACCTGTTGGCGTCAGCAGGCAAAAGCTTGTTTGACTGGTATTCAGCAGTGGCAGACAAATGAGTACCACCAGATATATGGGAAGATGATTTGTCATCCTACAAGTCAAAAATACGAACTGATATTAAACACTTGATGGTATTTAAATGAAATGGTCATAAATTAGTGCATTAGAATATTTATTCTTCATAAATACATCATTTTACAAAAAGGTGCTGCTGAATAAATGAAAAGGTCTACTTCTTAAACATTATAAATTCTTGAACACAGCGGCCCGCAGTTGGGAAATCCCAGATAATGAAAACCTCTAACAAATTAGAAATTCAATAAACCTAGCAGCAAGGAAACAGATGTATTTATTATGAGACAAGGCAAAAGATACACCAAACCTATACCACTTAAAACAATGACAAAGGCATACAACCATACTTGTAACTATGACTTAAGTAGAACACATGAAGACACATTAGTTGATTCATTATGTGGGAAAATACTATTCTGTAAGATATCTTCTTCTAAGGAAATTCCATGCAGCTCCTTAAGACTTAAATTGGTGTAATAGTGTTCGAATCAAATCTCTGGGTCTAATGCATAACAGCTCCTTAACTTACAGTCAAATCCTTGGACCTGAGAATTGGACATTTAGTTCCCAAAAGTAGTGTAGTTGAGTGAGTGACATTTTGTTCCCATCATAAGTAGTGTGGTTGAGTACGTAAAGGACCAAAGTATGTCTATTTAGAGATGGCACATGCCAACTTAGTTCAATCTAAATCATGCTTGATTGTTGGATACACTCATGCAAATGTAAGACCACCGTCCACATTATCTTTTTCCTATTTTCACTATTCCCTCCGTTCACAAATATAAGATGTTTTGGATATTTCAAATATGGACTACATACGGACTGAAATGAGTCAACAAACAACTAAAACGTGTCTATATACATTCGATTCAGAAAAAAGGTAAAACATCTTCTACTTGTGAACGGAGGGAGTAACACATATACATCAGATCAATTATCATGCCAAATGGTGTAAATACAGCATATGTAACTTCGTTTCGTTTCCATACCATTGTTGATGAACACACTGGCAAATCCTTGGTATCAATGCTAACTGGCCTGCTTGGGACATTTGTAAAGGGTTTAACTGTGGTATCAGTATCCCTCCGAACTGCAGAATATTTGATCTCTTCATCATGCTCCAAATCTTCATCCAAGTATAAACCTCTTTCCTGCGTAAGTAACCTCAGCATTTCAAACATTTTGTCTAAATTATTGTGCATGTGTTTGTCTGTTATATTTTTATGCAGTCTGTCAAAACTTCCTTGATGTCCGTCCATCAAGCAACCACAAGTGGAAGTGGGAGTAGTGAAAAAATTGTGAAACTAACAAGCACCTTCACCATAAACATTTGTAGCCATAAGTGCAGAGAAGCCTACCTCGGCAAGATGAAGATCTTCTGTATCTTCACCCTCTATTTCTCGTGCTATCCTTGAAGCATGCTTTTCAAGCTCTCTCATATGAGGACCTCGCTCAAGCTTTGTGGTATAAAGATCTTCATTGAAAGTACTCTTTACCCCAAACAAAGCTGCATTTGTCTCAAACTGGTCCCAGCTCCTACAAACATACTGACTATTAATCATCATGATGACAAAATCGATATAACAATGTATAACGCCAGCACTGTCATGATAATAAAGAAGCACCATTTCCATAAAGGTATGTTCAAGAAATGTAACCAAAAAAATCATGCCAACAGGTTTAGCAATAGAAAACAATTTCTGCATAAACTTGTTCTTTTGCTTAGTTCATTGTTTCTAATAAGTACTAATGATGTGATCACAGTTGACAAAGATTTCCATCTAAAACAGTAAGTTTATGCAAGAACTTTGGTAGAGCATTAACCTAAACAAAAAAATGCCTAAATATCGGCAGGCAAAGCAATATACTGACATATCACGTGACTATTTTTCATAGCTTGGCAAGGCGTTTTTTTTTTAATAAGAATATTTGTCTTCATTTTTACAAAACCAAAATATACATCACATCAACATGAAAAGGATGAACAAGGAAGATATACATGCAATGTCTACTCGCAAGAAACAATACCAGGTATCTCAAGTAAATTAATTACCACTTCCATAACCATTTGAATGAATCACAATGAGAAGATTGAATATTACTAACAAACATCAAGATAAGCCTTCACTTAGCTTTTCATTACCTATGTCCCTTTCTGTCAAATTTTTCCAATTCAATGCAGTCTGAATCCCCTTCATCTGGTGCCCAGCGTTCAAGCTCCCTCTCTTCAGGGAAATGAGAACGAGAGATGGCAGAATCTATCATCAAGTCTTTCCTTTTGTCATGGACAGGACCTTTTGGCAGTTCATCACCGCCTAGTGTTACGTCCTAGTAATTTATCAAGAGATAGACATTATGCAAGAATGCAAAAAAATAGGGCAACGATTCATGGAAGATGCAAGTCAAAGTCCAAAGTAACATCTATGGTGCCCATATAAACCAACAATGAAGTCAGCTAAGAATTATAAGCAAGGTCAAGTGAATTGTTGTTTGTTTGTTTGCTAGGAGAACAAACCTTGGCAAAAACTTGAACAAGCTCCCATGCTGGTATTATCATAGTCTCCGGCTTTCTTACAACATCAGAGGTATTAATTTGTCCTCCCACAGAAGTATCCTTTATCGGCTGTGCCATTTTTAAGATAATTCCTGCAACAGGGTTTGATTCTAAGTACATGCAGATTGCAAGGAAAATACAATTTAAGGGAAATGTCACCAAGGGATAAGTAAATAAGTGCTAAAAAGGTTTAAACAAAGCATAAAGATAGATCAGGGGGGGGAGAGAGAGAAGTGGTACCAAAGTCTTTATCGGTGTTTGTTGCATGGAAGATTCCAGAGATAACAGATCCATTTTTGACATGCACATCCACATGATGCCCGATAATTTGTGTCATAACATAGACTAGTCGATCCCGTGAAGGGTTTGCATGCCCAAGTTTGCCTCCATTTTCTAAACTCGGAAAGAACCTTATCAGCAGTAGTTCTTTCACAGTAATACCGCATAAAAAGAGATGAGATATTCACCTGCACTGGTAAAACCACCAGATGAAGATCTCATCAGGTGTGATTTACTATCATGCCTTCCACTACCCTCCCTATCAAGCTTCCGGTGAGGGGCTCCGTTGGCGGAAGTCCTAAGAGGTGCATGCTGCTGTTGGCGACTCATCATGCCTGTATGCGCAACATAAGAAGCTCAGCATTACTGCTACATATAAGCATGATAAGAAACTTGGAACTAAAAGCGGAGGCAAATATAAAACACACAGATGCATAGATCCCAAACACAAATAGTTTTATTATTTACTTATTGTAGATCGACTAGTTGCCGACCATCATGCCTTAACATGCATATAAGCTACCAAAATGATTACCTAGCATTGCAATTACGTCTGGAGATCATTATGCTTACTATACAAGCTTCTGCTATCAAAAGCATCCAAGACAGAGGTTCACATTTCAACAACCGAATTGAGATACTAAAAGCAGATAGAGAGGGCGCTAACGAAAAGGGAAACTGTGGTCGACCCATTTGGCAAGGCAAGACCGACCTTACAAAGAGATCTTAACATAAAGTAAACAATACAATGGTGGCACCATGTGACGAACAATGCGCAACACGGCTGCAAACAGTGGTCGTAAATACTCGTCTCCAATCCTAGATGAACTAGTATTGGCTTCTACTGCTGTTCCACAAAAAATATGTGGCAACGATGAACACTCAGACACGACGAGCAAACAAGCAAATCAGGTAGGGAACCGGCCATTCTTATATAGTATAACCTAAAGCATATAGGAGAACCCCAGATTGTTCCTTGTAACGATTTCTGTGATCCTTGCAGACCAAGTAGACGAACGGGGCCACTGGGCTCTACAGTGACTTTTTCTACCTGGCGCAGTAGCCGGAGCTGCACGGCAAGCACAAGGCTAGCTACGTGGGGAAGAGCACAGAGCATCCCGTAGGTAGAGGCTACGCAGCGAAACCAGCTGGCGCAAGCCGGGGGCAGACGAAATCCGGCCGGAGCAACGGCCCCCTCCGTGGATCCCGGCGGATCGCGCCCCGGATCCCGCAGATCTAGGCCCGCGGCGGGCCTGCGAGCGGGACCGAGCAAGCGGGAACGCCAGCAGGCAAGCAAGCGAGCGCCGCGCGTCCGCCCCGATCCGGCCGCACGAGCGCGCGGGCACAGCAGAGAGGGGAGGGAGGAAGGCGGCGAGCCCTCGCGGGGGAGGGAGGGGGGAGCATACCTGCCGCGGCGGGGCGCTGGGGGGGGGGCTCCGGGGACCTCGGCGCCGGGGGAGCGAGGGGTCCCGATCTGCCGCGGGACGGGGCGGCGGGCGGCCGGAACCCTAGCTGCGGGCGGCGTTGGCGGCGAGAGGAGGCGTGGGGCGAGCGAGCAGGCACAGAGAGACCGAATGGATCGATGGTCTCCGCGGGTGCGGAGCCGCGGGGTTTTGGCTGGCGCGGCGTGAGCCGAGCCGACCCGGGAGGGACGGAGCCGAGCTGGCCTACCGCCGCTGGAATCTTCGGCGAACAGCCAGCGACGGTCGACGGGCCGCTACCGCGCCGTTACCGTTGCCGTTAGCCTGCCCTGCGCGACGTGCCGGCACGCGTGGCGTCCGCTCGATATCCCTTTTTCCAAGCTGTTTCGCGGGAGACGATATTTCTCACTTCTTTGTCGTCGCGCGCGACATGCCGCAGCCATACTGCATATCGTGGACTAAACATACGGTAACCAGCTACTGCCTCCGTCCGGGTTTATTGGTCCCCATTGTATTTTGTGCCAAATTTTGACCATGAATTAAACTAACAAAATGTTCACGCATGTCACTAAACATTATGTTTTTTGAAAACTATGTTCAAATACGAATCCAATAAAATAATTTTTCTTGACATGCATTAACATTTTGTTAGTTAAATCTTTAGTCAAAATTTGACACAAACTACAAAGAGGACCTATAAACCAGGAAGGAGGTAGTAAGTTGCTCAATTTGCTTCTCTCTCCTTGTTAACCCATTGGTACATAGGTAAATTCGCGGAGCTAGACCCGATATTACTCTTGATGTTACTCCTACTATGGCCAGCCTCACTGTCTTCCTGGCAGCCACACGCAGTATCACTTTTCTTTTTTTCTTTTTTCTTGTTTCTCTATTTGTTTTCAAATAGACGTGAATCTATTACAAACAACCGGCTTAAACATACTAGTTATCAAAGCACAGGAGAATTCAACTTCTATATCTGTTTCATAGCCGGTTAATTGGATACAGCTCTCATCTGACTCGTTCTCTTGGGATGGACAAGAAATTAGAACTATATATACAAATTGATTTACACACCTGTTTCATAGCTTAAAAGATTTGAACCAAAAGCAGAAACATAGAAGAAATTACAGCATGCATTTTGCACCGGCTAGGAGAACCATAGTGACGACAGGTATGTCCAGCTATGTTTGCTTGCAGCAAGAAAACATTCGCAGCTACGTTACATCATTTTTTTCAAATAATGGTGTGCAAGCTTTTCAGGCTGTAGAATAATAAAAATAAGTGTCTTACACAACAAGTTCAGTACTCACACAGCAGCAGCCCTCACAGGAAAATAGCACTTTTTTAACCCCTTTCCGAATTATTTTTTAGGTTTTTAAGTATAGATGATAAGATACACGAAGAGAGGTGCCATGGCACGGTAACATTTCTCTTGGCTGTTCGTTCCTTGCGTCCTTTTTTGGTATACACATGTACTATAAGCTGTCTGATGAAATTTCTATAGTTCAAGCCATAGTCTGCAACATGAAAAAATTGTGGTTACTTACGTGTTGGTTTATTACAACCAGCTATTTAATTTAACATAAAAAAGGTGCAGGTAGCAGTTCATGCCTACAAGTCATATAGTCTGCAGCTTATTAGTTACAGATAGAATCGATACTTGTAGTGCTTTATAGCATTCGGAAGGTATCATTCCAGTGAAAAATATGTGTTGCAAACTACGTACGAGTTATATGAAATATTTTGAAGTTGCATAGTTGCACTATGTGGGTATTGGTAGTTGTTGTATCTTAATTTGTAATTCTAAACAGTTTTCTATCCATGTAGAATAGTTGAACTTTGTGCGGCTCTTTTATCTAACATCAATGCATCTAAGTATTCTTTTTTCATATTATTACTACTCCCTCCGATTCACTTTTGTAAATCGTTTCAGACAACTCAAAATGGACTGTTTTGCACGTCGTCTGAAATATCTTCAAGGTCTTATAAAAGTGAACAGAGAGAGTAGCGTTTTTATGTTTTTCTATAAAAAGACTGGTTTTCTTGTTGTGGCCTCTCTTCTCATTGCTTTGTTTTGTAGGAAGGCATGCTGTTTCGGAAGAGTTTGGGAGCTCCAAAGTGGCTGACGATGCGCACTTGCATTTGCTTGGGCTGTTGAGCTTGCTGATCATCCACCCTATGGAGAATGTGGGTGCCTCTTGGCCCAGGTGATGGCTTGTGCCCCTTATGCGTGGTACCGGAGAGTTTTATGGAAAATATCTGGTTATGGTAAACCAAGCAAATAGTCTGCAGCAAAGATGGGTTTTTAGAGTGCATGAAGAAACAGGTAGATGCTAATTGCTACCCTGTTCCAGAGTCTCAACAGAGCAAGAATCCTTGTCCATACAATAAACAGAGCAAGAATAAACTTTTATTACATGAGATCCACCCAACCAAACTAATGTCAAGGTGACGCGCTTGTTTCTGATGGAAATGCGGCATCGCAAAAATGTAAAAATGCAAAACAAATGTTTTTGGCGCCTACATCATCTTTAGCTTCGACGACAAAGCGTGGACAACATGGCAATCTTGGGTCACACGAAAACCCTTTCAACTATGCCTAAAACCCTGGAAAGCATGGAAACTACGAAAGAGTGGAGATGGCACATCAACCAACCATCTGAACAGTTCAACGCTACACTTCTACAGGAGCAAGTTTTGCCACCTTCAAATGTTCTAGCCTGTAATGAATTAAGCAGTGGAGGTGGCAGCGGCTGGCCCCTCTGCTGCGGGGATATCCTGCACCGTCTTCTGTGACGTCTTTATGTACTTCCACCCACGCTTGTTCACTCCGCTGAGTTTTATTGGAGTGTCGGCTACTTGCACACCTGCAAGAGAAACATAGATCAGCTAAAGTGAGGAATCCCTCACCCGGTGAAAATAATCCTGACATCGATTACTTATTTCGGCTATGTCATGTTCTATGTGTGTGGCAAGTTTCTACATGGTTTGGGAACATGTTAAGTTATGTGTGTGGCAGGTTTCTACATGTGCAAACAGCAACATGAAAACATGATTAAAGGGCAGTTAATAACACCTATCTATCTGGTCTTGACATATATGAAAAGGAAAAGAGAATAGCTTGGGGTAACCGGGGCAGCAATCAACTGAATATTTTGGCACAGCACTGAACATGAGCCAGAGCAAACTTTTTTTTTTTTTTTTTGCTTTTGGAGGCAATATCATCTGCTTGTCTAATTCAAAGAAGAAGTCGGTGTAGAATCTTCCATGTTAATGAAAGAGAGGCAGATACAACATGAAGTTTCATATTAATCAGAATTTATATAACATCTAAGCTAGTGGAGGAATCATATTATCCCTGTAACATTAACACGATAGTGGTCAGTTACTTGTCAGGAATGATTTGTTAGCGATGTTGAAAATCATACCGACTGTATTTCATTTCATGCATCCATTTAAACCTGGTTGAACAGTCATGCGTACGTTTTTGTGTTGTCGGGTATCTTCATAAAGTTGCTACTTGGTAAGACATTAGCCCCAGGAAATGTACCATACACTACAGTCTACACTCTACAGTATGCACAGCTAGGAATTGTCAGTCACATTGCATATCCACATCAAGTATTTGAGCGAGGAAATCTATTGTTACCTTGCCTAAAGCGCTAAACTCACTGCACTGTATACATATCAAACCGACTAGTCAAGACAGCTACAAACCACCACGACAATGTTATCCGGAATCGGAATGATCAAGCATAACCAAATTAAATCGACGAAGACAATCTGCAAACCACCAGAATCAGAATGATCAATAGTTTAATGTCACACAACTGCACATATTGATGCGCAGCATAAGTAGTCTTCCATCCAGGGGCTGAACTACCATTCCACCTGCGACCTTGTCGAATCTCTCACACCCGACCAAACTACCAATTAACGGGCATCATTCATTCAAGAGCATCACAGCGGCATCGATCTTCAAATCGCGCATCGCCTTACTAATCGCTCAGGGGGATATTAAACTATTGACACCGGCGACATCAGATACCAGTGCACACAACTGCAGAGATTGATGCCCCGGGGTCAAACTACCATTTCACCGGGGACCTTGTCGAATCTCTCACACTCGACCAAACTACCAATTAACGGGCATCATTCATTCAAGATCACCACATCGACATCGATCTTCAAGTTGCGCATCGCCTAACTAATCAATCAGGGGGGGCAACATTAATCAGGGGAGAGAGCAGAGACTCACCGGCCTTGTGCCGAATCCCCCACGCCTTCCCGTGGCGGCCATCCTACATGGATCACAACAAAGTTAGGGAGATGGATACAAACATACAAGAGATTAATTTCGAGCGAGAAGGATGATGACCTTGTAGAGGTTGATCTTGGTGATCTGGTAGGAGACGTCGCGCCAGGTGGTCTTGGCGACCTTGTAGCCGACGCCCCAGTCCGGCAGGAACTGCACCACGTCGAACAGGTTCTTCTTCTTGCTCCCCTTCGCCTTGGCCGCCGCCTCTCCCTCGGCCGCGGCGCTGGTGCTCAGGGCCCTGGGGACCGTCGGCGGCGCGAGCCCGAGGGACCGCCGCAGAAGCGCGCCCGCCGCCCTCTGCGCCATGGCTTCCGGTGGCCGGAGTGGCCTCGGGAAGTCGCGGGTGGAGCGTGGACGGGAGGGGGGCGGCGGCGGCCGGCGGGGCTGGCTAGGGTTTCGCGCGGAGCTTGCCGGAGGGGAGAATGCCGTCGGGTGGGCTGGCTGGCTTCGGTTGATCTGGGCCGCTCGGTGCACTCTGGTTTGCAGTTCTAAAAAAAATAGAACAGTCCCAATGTTGAAACAACTTTGACTTTGAATATTTTTTACTAAATCCTTGCATAAATAATGCTCCCTCCGATCAAAAGTAAGTGCTGTGGTTTTACTTTGAATTTGAGTTTATTAATTTTTTGAATAAACCTTTGAGTTCAAATTCGGTTTGAGTTTATTTAGAGTAAAAATAAATTTAGAAATTATTTTAATATGTCTTATATTACTTTACAGAGCGAGTAAATTTTAAGAGTAACTGTCATTTCAGTTTTTCTAATGAGCATTATTTTCTTTCGGAATGGCACAAATACAATTGAGTTCACATCCAATTTGAGTTTATTTAAGAATAATAGCTATTTGAGTTCAAATACAATTTGAATTTGTTTTAATACATCTTATATTAATTTACAAAGGGATTAAATTTTAAGAGTGGCAGTCATTTCAGTTTTCCTAATGATTTTTTCACAATGACACAAATACAATTGAGATAAAAGAAAACAACAATTGACTGCACAAAATACCATCGGGAATAGTAATCAATAAATTAAGGGTGGGGCTACATGTCGGCCGGCGGATCTAAGAGTCGTCCGATCTGACGCAATTCTTGGCCAAGCGTCGTTGTCACTTTTGCAACAGAAGTCGTGTTGGGAGAATCCTTTTGCAGCACAAGTCTCATTCCAGAAACATTTGAAACAAATGTTATTTTGCATATATGTTTTTGCAACAAAGCTCTTGTTGCAAAGCTTTTTGCAGCAGATGTCTTGTTGTAGAAAGTCATCGTGTTGCATTGCTTGCAGTCATGGCCTTGAGCAGGAGCTCGGTCTAGTTGGGGAAGGAAGGAGGGGTGTTGCCTATGCAATGATGATCATGGTGGAGGCGATGCGGCACGCGGCTAGAGCGGGATAGCTAGGTGACAACGGCCATGGACACTAGTTGCGAGCAGACACATGGACATGGGGAGAGGCGACTTCGCCTGCATGCCTTCCGGTGTCCTATTCGGCGTGCTGCCGGTGTCGAGCAGCAATGGTGACGGTCGAAGCAGCGCATGGAGGTGTCGGCTTGTCCGGGAGCTCGGGAGAGCACGGGACGCGACCACTCACAAGGGAATCCAGATTTAGATCCCGCAACACATCACTTGTTGCGATGGGGGAGATTGCAACAACTGCTCACTCGCAAAATCTAGTCTAGGTAAAAAAGTTGCTCATGAGCCATTTGATTAAAATCCGATCCGACGGCCACTGAGCCAGCGGACGTACGCGTCGTTCTGAGTGATTTGAATCAATTTCCGTAAATTATTCTAGTTTTGCTCAATTGTCTTACTGATGACCCACAAGTATAGGGGATCTATCATAGTCCTTTCGATAAGTAAGAGTGTCGAACCCAACGAGGAGCAGAAGGAAATGATAAGCGGTTTCCAGCAAGGTATTCTCTGCAAGTACTAAAATAAGTGGTAACAGATAGTTTTGTGATAGGATAATTTGTAACGAGCAACAAGTAACAAAAGTAAATAAAGTGCAACAAGGTGGCCCAATCCTTTTTGTAGCAAAGGACAAGCCTGGACAAACTCTTATATAGAGAAAAGCGCTCCTGAGGACACATGAGAATATCGTCAAGCTAGTTTTCATCACGTTCATATGATTCGCGTTCGGTACTTTGATAATTTGATATGTGGGTGGACCGGTGCTTGGGTGTTGTTCTTACTTGAACAAACATCCCACTTATGATTAACCTCTATTGCAAGCATCCGCAACTACAACAAAAGTATTAAGGTAAACCTAACCATAGCATGAAACATATGGATCCAAATCAGCCCCTTACGAAGCAACACATAAACTAGGGTTTAAACTTCTGTCACTCTAGCAACCCATCATCTACTTATTACTTCCCAATGCCTTCCTCTAGGCCCAAATAATGGTGAAGTGTTATGTAGTCGACGTTCACATAACACCACTAGAGGCTAGACAACATACATCTCATCAAAATATCGAACGAATACCAAATTCACATGACTACTAATAGCAAGATTTCTCCCATGTCCTCAGGAACAAACGTAACTACTCACAAAGCATATTCATGTTCATAATCAGAGGGGTATTAGTATGCATATAGGATCTGAACATATGATCTTCCACCAAATAAACCAACTAGCATCAACTACAAGAAGTAATTAACACTACTAGCAACCTACTAGTACCAATCCCGGACTTGGAGACAAGAATTGGATACAAGAGATGAACTAGGGTTTTGAGAGGAGACGGTGCTGGTGAAGGTGTTGATGGAGATTGCCCTCTCCCGATGAGGGGAGCGTTGGTGATGACGATGGCGATGATTTCCCCCTCCCGGAGGGAAGTTTCCCCGGCAGAACAGCTCTGCCGGAGCCCTAGATTGGATCCGCCAAGGTTTCGCCTCGTGGCGGCGGAGTTTCGTCCGAGAAGATGGCTTATGATTTTTTCCTCATCGAAAGACTCCATATAGCAGAAGATGGCCATCGGAGGGCCACCAGGGGGCCCACGAGGTAGGGGGCGCGCCCCACCCTCGTGGGCAGGGTGTGGCCCCCCCTGGTGAACTTCTTGCGCTCAGTATTTTTTATATATTCTGAAAACGTTTTCCGTGAAGTTTTAGGACTTTTGGAGCTGTGCAGAATAGGTCTCTAATATTTGCTCCTTTTCCAGCCCAGAATCCCAGCTGTCGGCATTCTCCCTTTTTATGTAAACCTTGTAAAATAAGAGAAAATAGGCATAAGTATTGTGACATAATGTGTAATAACAGCCCATAATGCAATAAATATCGATATAAAAGCATGATGCAGAATGGACGTATCACTTACCAAGTGAAAGTTCTTTTACTTTTTCGACGAAGGGGATATGTTAATATCACGCATATATCAATTACACTCAGTCTTTGTACCAATAAGATGTCCAAGACATCAAGGATACACACAAGCAAACAAGAGAATAGAAAGAATAGAAGGATACACACAACTAACAAGCCCCCGCCATGGTGATTAATCACTAGCATCAACAACACTCTAACCACCACTGAAGACAACAACCGAATTACAAAAGAGGTTCTCCAAAAGCAATGCCTCCAAGAAGGGAACAATACACATGCGTTGTTGTCATTGCCCGATCGAAGATGTTGGGTTTTCACCATGAAGGAAGTCCGAGTTCACCCAAAAAGTAATGCCTTCAACAAGGTCATTGCCAGGTACAACCAACAAAGGCCAAACCTTGAGTTTTCATCCTGGGAATCGAGACTTGGTACTCGAGGAGCACCAAAAAAAAGTAGCCCTCTAGTGCTTCCATCCCCGCTTGTTGAGGCCGTTGTTGCAAGTCAGCAAACACCTGGCACACGGTCTTCATCGCATTCAAAACACCCTTCCAACAGAGCTTCAAGACCTCCAATCGCAACCTTCATGACTTTCTCCACATCTATCAATGCCTTGATAATCTTGACTTAGACATGTCCCATGGCACCAATAAGAAAGTGAAGCTTCACGACGGGCCCTCTTGAGGTTGTATTGGCTGATAATATGAGCGCGCGCGACCGGAGCCTTTCTGATCTAGATATCTAGGGGCAACATACGCCAATCTGTATAGATCTCCAACGGGGAAGACCGAAACTCATCAACGGCTAGATCCAAGACCAAGAGGTCGACATCTGGCTGAAAGATGACTTGACGGAAGAAGAGCGCTAAGGCCAAACCACCAGTATTAGTTGTACTAAAGTATAGTGATGGCGTGCATCTAATCTCTTGTCGTTAAAATGTGATTGCTGCTTGGGACGGTTCATGATACTATTTGTTTTGAAAGCGCAAATTCGTGATTTTGAAACTATGGTTTTTTTTAAACCATGTTTTTCCAAGTTTGAATTTTTAGGACCTTCTCCAAGTTAATAATGTAAAATTACTAAAGGTTCGATTCAACCAACCCACTCGAGCTAGTGCATGTGTGACCTGCCACTCTAAGGCCCAAGGTGCAAACCCCTCCTTATGTCTTCATTTGGTCCTGCATGCATTACATATGTGATGCTCCATTTGTTTGCAACATCAAACGTGTGCTTTGGCAACAAAACTATCAAAGTCGTTTACAAAAAAATTGTCGCAATGTTTGACGAGGATGTGTCACTCGATGAAGGTCACACATGCCGAATGTCGGCCCAACAACCGTCGTGTGGGCCTGACAGATGACTCGGACCCACCTCCCAAATGGCTGTTATGAGCCTTAAGGGAGAAGGCAGTAGGTGGATAATTCAACCATCATCGGTCCAACGTGACCTGGCGACTCACGCGGCACTATGTAAACATGGCATAAATATTTTGAACATATAAGTGATGCGACCGAAGGACAACGCCTATGGTGCAATGTGGGGCCCATGAGGCATGGTGGCACATCCCAGCGCATGGGTCCCTTGTGGGGCCATAGCCCCTTGTTTTGCGTGGTTATTGCTCATATCTTAGCGCTCACTGATACTTGGAGGTTTTTAATCGAATCAAATAGGAACCAATGTAATTTTGGATCATACTTAATGTGAATAAATGGATAAGGATGAACTCGAAGTTTTGGGTTACAACCAATTTCTTTCTATATATAAGGGGAGTTCCTCTCCTCGTACCTCCACGACCTATATTCAGCCAACAACAGCTTGACACTTGTAGTACCAAGTCCTTCAATTGTCCATTTGAGAATACCGAGGAGGGAGAGGCGGTGGGTGTAAGTTACATTGAGAATTTGAACCAACCATTTCGTTGATAGGAGAAGGTGATGTTCTGCTCATTGTCATTCTCGATGTAACTTACACCTGACCGCGGCTCCCTCTTCAGTATTCGCAGAAGCTAGATGTGGTAAGCCAATGGGTACATTTATTGATTAGGATTGCATGATCCAGTGCATACTCTTTTTTGCCCATGATGTTCGTTACATAAGATTAAGAACATGTGGCAGGGTCATGCTCAAGATTCTTTTAGAAAAAGAATTGTACATAGTGCATTATGATCAGGACTGGTATTTTCTCAAAGTGCTAATATGGAAGTCCGATCTGCAACATCTGGATTACGCGTATAATATATATTCTTGTGGGGATTATTTTTGCATTGGTTTCTTTCTCGTTATTCTTGTATGATTTATTGGGAGGGGGGATCTCTTCCTCCGTTCTAGCCTAGTAGGTAGGGTTAGGGTTGGGGTGGTCGGGGCAGCGTCCGGGCAAATAAATCTGGCTCAACTCTATTCCCACACCGGCGACGACCTTCATGGCGGCACCTCGGAGTTGATGGCAATGTGTGCTTGTCGTCCTTCCACCGTTGTTGTCTTGATGGTTATGGTGGTGGTGACGTGGAATAAATTTGCTTCAGATTCGATTCCGGTGGGTCGTTGTGAGGCGATCGTTGGTAGATCTGGTAGCAGGCTAACCAATCGAGACTGGTGCGGCGGCGATGCCGAACTCGAGGTGGATTTTATGCCCTGGCCCCGCCGTTGTGATGACATGCGCTCTAGCGTCGACATGGGGGCATGGAGCTTTTGTAGGATCGTGTCGACTCCGGATTTGTAGCCTCCCATCGGTGGCAGCGCTTTCATCGTCATCGTTCAACAAGCCGACGCAAGTGGCGACGCAGTTCCAATCTGACCTATCTCTGGCATGCTGGTCCTCTTGGACCGAGGATGACTTCCCAATGTCTTTAATCTGTGCGCACAGCCAAGTGTTTCGCCGGCAGGGAGCGGCGGTGCATCCTCATCCCCGTTGGTGGTGTGGCTAGATTGGTTCCCCATGGTGCTATTTGTAATTTCTTATTTTTCTAGGGTGGCATTGTACCAATGCTTATTTTCAATATAATTTGGGGTTCTTCTCACCAAAAAAATAGCCAGCCTTACGTTTCCTATAATTTTCTTAAAATTCAAAAAGGTAGAAGATCTGATACTATAGCAAGGTCAACAAATGAATTGTTCTATATCATTTACATCTATCATGGATCGTCAAAAGATAAGCCATTGGAGAAACCTTAACCAATCTTAATGTATGTTTCTACTAGTCAATGTTTGCATATGTGATGCCCTATCTGTTAAGAATATCAAATGTGTACTTTGGAATGAGACGACCAAATCACTTACAATAATATTGTAGCAATGCTTGACAAGGATAGGATCACATAGACCGAATGCGTGACAAAATGACTTGCGTCGGGTGGATGACCCGGACCCACTATCATATGGGGGTTGCAGCTGTTTCAAAGGAGAAGGCAAGCAACCAGTTGATTCAACCACCATCGGCCAGGCATGACGTGGTGGCTCACGCGCCACCATGTAAACATGACATAAAAGTATTTTGAACATATAAGTGATGAGACTGAAGGGAAATGCCAAGGGCATCATGTGGGGCCCGTGAGACATACACCATATGGCATGGGGCTCGCCATGGCTCCCTTGTTCTGCGCGGCTTCATGCTCATATCTTATTGCTCACTGAATACTTGGAGGTTTTTAATTGATTCAAATAACAGCCAATGTATTTTTAGATCTTACTTAGTGTGAATAAATGGTTAAGGATGAACTTGATGTTTCTGGTTACAACCATTTCCCTTCTATATAAAGGGAGTTCATCTCCTCACCTCATACCTCCAGTAACCTATATCCATCCAACAACACTAGTAAAATATAAATTTTTGGTGTGTCTCTAAAGCTTTTGACTTGTAGTAATTAGTCATTCAGTTTTCTACATGAGAATCTAAGTTTGAATTGAAAAACCTTTATTTCGAATTGTCTCCCACACGAGAATCTAAGTTCGATTTTTTCTGCAAGGGTTTGGTGAGGCGAGAAAACAATTTTATACTGCATGAGAATCTAAGTTTGAATTATTTCCATGTGTTCAAAAAAGAAGAATAGTTTTCATGAATTTGCCTCTTGAAAAGAATTAAAAGCCAAAAGCCAACCCTCCTCCTCTCCCTCCTGTCCCTACGGCGACCCTAGGCCAGGCTGACGTGGCACCACATCCCATACATAACAGAACAACAACCCCCACCCATCTCCATCCATCTCCACCTCCCTCCCCTGCCACCGGCCAAACCCTAGGCCGCCACTCCATGTACGACCGCCTTGTTCGTTGTATGATGATGGAATTGCATGATGTATTGATCAGGTGCAATTGCACGCATATATGATGTACAATGATGGACCACGATCCTCGACTATACAAGGAAACTAGGAGGTGGGCCCAATACACAATATGCACAAAACACATATACTCAACATCCGCCGCGCAGCTCCTCCCCTACACCTGCAAGGTTCGTGCTCTCTCTGGCCACGCTAAAGAACGTATTCCCTTGCGGCGCTTTTTCCCCTAGGTAGCTAGGGTTCCACCTATCCCCTTGCGGCGCGCTACTAGGGTTCCACCTATACCACATCCACACCAAATTCTCACGTCCGAACCGATTAGGTTCGACCGGATCGTGATCCCAGAAGAACTCTCGGCGCTCTCGTTCGCTTGCATGACGGAGCAGAGGAGCGGAAAAGCGTCGATGGATGGTGCGTCAGGAAGTGGAGATGGACGGGATACGCGCGGATCAGATGCACATCTGGAGGATAGGTTTTCGGGGCTGAACCTCCATGGGGAGGAGGAGGAAGATCTGGATCTGTCGGGAGAGATTGAAGGACTAGTTGAAGAAACAAGATGGATTGTAATATTTAGGGTTCATACACGCAAGCCCTTCAGCCATGTCGCATTGTACAAGGCCATGAGGAACGCCTGGGCACCTGCGCAAGGAGTGATCTTTAAGGATAAAAAACCAAATATCTTCCTCGCCCAATTCCTGTGTTTGGGGGACTGGAATCGAGTGATGAACGGGGGACCTTGGTTGTTCAGGAACGCTGCAGTGGTGATGGAAGAGTATGACGGATTGACCAATGTAGATGAATACAAACTTGATCGCATCGCGGTTTGGGCGCGAATCATTGGCATACCGGATGGACTCATGAAGAAAACAGAGATTGATGAGAAGATTGCGAAAAAGGTGGGCATCTCGCCTATCAAAGTCGTGGTTAACGAGGGGCGTATCAACCCATCCAAATACTTGAGAGCTCGAGTTACAGTAATGCTGGATACACCCATCGTCCGGTTTGTCCCGTTGACGTTGAAGGAAAGCAAAAGGTACCCTGTAGAGTACGAAAAGCTGCCTGATTTTTGTGATTATTGTGGCCTGATTGGACACTTGGTGATGGAGTGTGGAGATGGCACGCACAAGGCCGAGGACTGTGAATGGGGAGACTGGCTTCTTGTGAACTATGATAATCCCTCGAGAGGCTCTGGCAGTGGGAGGGGAAGGACTAATATGGGAGGGCCGTGAAGGAAATATGCCCTAGAGGCAATAATAAAGTTATTATTTATTTCCTTATATCATGATAAATGTTTATTATTCATGCTAGAATTGTATTAACCGGAAACATAATACATGTGTGAATACATAGACAAACAGAGTGTCACTAGTATGCCTCTACTTGACTAGCTCGTTAATCAAAAATGGTTATGTTTCCTAACCATGAACAAAGAGTTGTTATTTGATTAACGAGGTCACATCATTAGTTGAATGATCTGATTGACATGACCCATTCCATTAGCTTAAGCACCCGATCGTTTAGTATGTTGCTATTGCTTTCTTCATGACTTATACATGTTCCTATAACTATGAGATTATGCAACTCCCGTTTACCGGAGGAACACTTTGGGTACTACCAAACGTCACAACGTAACTGGGTGATTATAAAGGAGTACAACAGGTGTCTCTAATGGTAGATGTTGGGTTGGCGTATTTCGAGATTAGGGTTTGTCACTCCGATTGTTGGAGAGGTATCTCTGGGCCCTCTCGGTAATATACATCACATAAGCCTTGCAAGCATAATAACTAAGATGTTAGTTATGAGATGATATATTACGGGACGAGTAAAGAGACTTGCCAGTAACGAGATTGAACTAGGTATTGAATACCGATGATCGAATCTCGGGCAAGTAACATACCGATGACAAAGGGAACAACGTATGTTGTTATGCGGTCTGGCCGATAAAGATCTTTGTAGAATATGTAGGAGCCAATATGGGCATCCAGGTCCCGCTATTGGTTATTGACCGGAGACGTGTCTCGGTCATGTCTACATTGTTCTCGAACCGTAGGGTCCGCACGCTTAACGTTATGATGACAGTTATTATGAGTTTATGCATTTTGATGTACCGAAGGTTGTTCGCAGTCCCGGATGAGATCACGGACATGATGAGGAGTCTCGAAATGGTCGAGACGTAAAGATTGATATATTGGAAGCCTATGTTTGGACATAGGAAGTGTTCCGGGTGAAATCGGGATTTTACCGGAATACCGGGAGGGTTACCGGAACCCCCCGGGAGACTAATGGGCCTATTGGGCCTTAGTGGAAAAGAGAAAAGGGGCAGCCCACAGCCTGGCCGCGCGCCCCCCCCTTCCCCAAGTCCTAGTAGGACTAGGAGAAGGGGCCGGCCCCCCTCTCTCTCCTTTCCCCCTTGAGAGTCCTAGTTGGAATAGGATTGGAGGGGGGAGTCCTACTCCCGGTAGGAGTAGGACTCGCCCTGCGCCTCCCTCTCTCTGGCCGGCCAGCCCCCCTCCCTCCAACCTTTATATACGGGGGCAGGGGACACCCCAAGACATACAAGTTGATCCTTGAGATCGTTCCTTAGCCGTGTGCGGTGCCCCCTGCCACCAAATTCCACCTCGATCATACCATTGTAGTGCTTAGGCGAAGCCCTGCGTCGGTAGTACATCAAGATCGTCACCACGCCGTCGTGCTGACGGAACTCTTCCTCGACGCTTTGCTGGATCGGAGCCCGAGGATCGTCATCGAGCTGAACGTGTGCTAAGAACTCGGAGGTGCCGGAGTAACGGTGCTTGGATCGGTCGGATCGGGAAGAAGACGTACGACTACTTCCTCTATGTTGTGTGATCGCTTCCGCAGTCGGTCTGCGTTGGTACGTAGACAACACTCTCCCCTCTCGTTGCTGTGCATCACCATGATCTTGCGTGTGCGTAGGAAAATTTTCGAAATTACTACGTTCCCAAACAGTGGCATCCGAGCCTAGGTTTTATGGTTTGATGTTATTTGCACAAGTAGAACACAAGTGAGTTGTGGGCGATACAAGTCATACTGCCTACCAGCATGTCATACTTTGGTTCGGCGGTATTGTTGGGTGAGACGATCCGGACCAACCTTACGCGTACTCTTACGCGAGACCGGTTCCCTCGACGTGCTTTGCACATAGATGGCTTGCGGAAGACTGTCTCTCCAACTTTAGTTGAACCAAGTGTGACTACGCCCGGTCCTTGAGAAGGTTAAAACGGAGTCTATTTGACGAACTATCGTTGTGGTTTTGATGCGTAGGTGAGATGAGTTCTTACTTAAGCCCGTAGCAGCCACGTAAAACTTGCAACAACAAAGTAGAGGACGTCTAACTTGTTTTTGCAGGGTATGTTGTGATGTGATATGGTCAAGGCATGATGCTGATTTTATTGTATGAGATGATCATGTTTTGTAACCGAGTTATCGGCAACTGGTAGGAGCCATATGGTTGTCGCTTTATTGTATGCAATGCAATCGCGATGTAATGCTTTACTTTATTACTAAGCGGTAGTGATAGTCATGAAAGCATAAGATTGGCGAGACGACAACGATGCTACGATGGAGATCAAGGTGTCGCGCCGGTGACGATGGTGATCATGACGATGCTTCGGAGATGGAGATCACAAGCACAAGATGATGATGGCCATATCATATCACTTATATTGATTGCATGTGATGTTTATCCTTTTATGCATCTTATCTTGCTTTGATTGACGGTAGCATTATAAGATGATCTCTCACTAAATTATCAAGAAGTGTTCTCCCTGAGTATGCACCGTTGCCAAAGTTCTTCGTGCCCAGACACCACGTGATGATCGGGTGTGATAAGCTCTACGTCCAAATACAACGGGTGCAAAACAGTTGCACACGCAGAATACTCAGGTTATACTTGACGAGCCAAGCATATACAAATATGGCCTCGGAACACGGAGACCGAAAGGTCGAGCGTGAATCATATAGTAGATATGATCAACATAACGATGTTCACCATTGAAAACTACTCCATCTCACGTGATGATCGGTTATGGTTTAGTTGATTTGGATCACGTGATCACTTAGAGGATTAGAGGGATGTCTATCTAAGTGGGAGTTCTTAAGTAATTTGTTTAACTGAACTTAAATTTATCATGAACTTAGTCCTGGTAGTATTTTGCAAATCATGTTGTAGATCAATAGCTCGCGTTGTTGCTTCCCTGTGTTTATTTTGATATGTTCCTAGCTAAAAGATGGAGGAGAATCGCTCAACTAGTAAGCATGTGCTCAGATTGTCTGGGTACTACAATCGCTTGAATCAAGTGGGAGTTAATCTTCCCGATAAGATAGTGATTGACAGAATTCTCTAGTCATCATCACTAAGTTAGTAGAACTTCGTGATGAACTATAATATGCAAGGGATAACGGAAACAACTCCCAAGCTCTTCGTGATGCTGAAATCAACGAAGGTAGAAATCAAGAAAAACATCAAGTGTTGATGGTTGACAAGACCACTAGTTTCAAGAAAAGGGCAAAGGGAAGAAGGGGAACTTCAAGAAGAACGGCAAGCAAGTTGCTGCTCAAGTGAACAAGCCCAAGTCTGATCCTAAGCCTGAGACTAAGTGATTCTACTGCAAAGGGACTGGTCACTGGAAGCGGAACTACCCCAAGTGATTGGCGGATAAGTAGGATGGCAAAATGAACATAAGTATATTTGATATACATGTTATTGATGTGTACTATACTAGTGTTTATAGCAACCCCTCAGTATTTGATGCTAGTTCAGTTGCTAAGATTAGTAACTCGAAACGGGAGTTGCAGAATAAACAGAGACTAGTTAAGGGTGAAGTGACGATGTGTGTTGGAAGTAGTTCCAAGATTGATATGATCATCATCGCACACTTCCCTATACTTTCGGGATTAGTGTTGAACCTAAATAAGTGTTATTCGGTGTTTGCGTTGAGCATGAATATGATTTGATCATGTTTATTGTAATACGGTTATTCATTTAAGTAAAAGAATAAATTGTTGTTCTGTTTACATGAATAAAACCTTATATGGTTACACACCCAATGAAAATAGTTTATTGGATCTCGATCTTAAATAATACACATATTCATGATATTGAAACCAAAAGATGCAAAGTTAATAATGATAGTGCAACTTATTTGTGGCACTGCCGTTTAGGTCATATCAGTGTAAAGCGCATGAAGAAACTCCATACTGATGGACTTTTGGAACCACGTGATTATGAATCACTTGGTACTTGCGAACCGTGCCTCTTGGGCAAGATGACTAAAACACCGTTCTCCGGCACTATGGAGAGAGCAACAGATTTGTTGGAAATCATACATACCGATGTATGTGGACCAATGAATATTGAGGCTCGTGGCGGATATCGTTATTTTCTCACCTTCACAGATGACTTAAGCAGATATGGGTATATCTACTTAATGAAACACAAGTCTGAAACATTTGAAAAGTTTAAAGAATTTCAGAGTGAAGTTGAAAATCATCGTAACAAGAAAATAAAGTTTCTACGATCTGATCGTGGAAAAGAGTATTTGAGTTATGAGTTTGGTCTTCAGTTAAAACAATGTGAAATAGTTTCACTACTCACGCCACCTGGAACACCACAGAATAATGGTGTGTCCGAATGTCATAACCGTACTTTATTGGATATAGTGCAATCTATGATATTTCTTACCGATTTACCACTATCGTTTTTGGGGTCATGCATTAGAGACAGCTGCATTCACGTTAAATAGGGCACCATCAAAATCCGTTGAGACGACGCCTTATGAACTATGGTTTGGCAAGAAACCAAAGTTGTCGTTTCTTAAAGTTTGGGGCTGCGATGCTTATGTGAAAAAGCTTCAACCTGATAAGTTCGAACCCAAATCGGAGAAATGTGTCTTCATAGGATATCCAAAGGAAACTATTGGATACACCTTCTATCACAGATCCGAAGGCAAGACTTTTGTTGCTAAAATTCGGAAACTTTCTAGAGAAAGAGTTTCTCTCGAAAGAAGTGAGTGGGAGGAAAGTAGAACTTGACGAGGTAACTGTACCTACTCCCTTATTGGAAAGTAGTACATCACAGAAAAATGTTTTTGTGACACCTACACCAGTTAGTGAGGAAGCTAATGATGATGATCATGAAACTTCAGAACAAGACACTACTGAACCTCGTAGATCAAGCAGAGTAAGATCCGCGCCAGAGTGGTACGGTAATCCTGTTCTGGAAGTCATGCTACTAGATCATGATGATCCTACGAACTATGAAGAAGCGATGGTGAGCCCAGATTCCGCAAAGTGGCTTGAAGCCATGAAATCAGAGATATGATCCATGTATGAGAACAAAGTATGGACTTTGGTTGTCTTGCCCGATGATCGGCAAGCCATAGAAAATAAATGGATCTTCAAGAGGAAGGCGGACGCTGATAGTAGTGTTACTATCTACAAAGCTAGAATTGTCGCAAAAGTTTTTCGACAAGTTCAAGGTGTTGACTACGATGAGATTTTCTCACTCGTATCTATGCTTAAGTCTGTCCGAATCATGTTAGCAATTGCCGCATTTTATGAAATCTGGCAAAAGGATAAACAAAACTGCATTCCTTAATGGATTTATTAAAGAAGAGTTGTATATGATGCAACAGAAGGTTTTGTCAATCCGAAAGGTGCTAACAAAATGTGCAAGCTCCAGCGATCCATCTGTGGACTAGTGCAAGCATCTTGGAGTTGGAATATACGCTTTGATGAGTTGATCAAATCATATAGTTTTATACAGACTTGCGGTGAAGCCTGTATTTACGAGAAAGTGAGTGGGAGCACTACAGCATTTCTGATAAGTATATGTGAATGACATATTGTTGATCGGAAATAATGTAGAATTATTCTGTAAAGCATAAAAAGAGGGTTTGAAAGGAGTTTTTCAAAGAAAGACTTCGGTAAAGCTGCTTTCATATTGAGCTTCAAGATCTATAGAGATAGATCAAGACGCTTGATAAGTTTTTCAATAAGTACATACCTTGACAAGATTTTGAAGTAGTTCAAAATGGAACAGTCAAAGAAAAGGTTTCTTGCCTGTGTTACAAGGTGTGAAGTTGAGTAAAGACTCAAAGCCCGACCACGGCAGAAGATAGAAAGAGAATGAAAGTCATTCCCTATGCCTCATTCATAGGTTCTATAAAGTATGCCATGCTATGTACCAGATCTATTGTATACCCTGCACTGATTTGGCAAGGGAGTACAATAGTGATCTAGGAGTAGATCACTGGACAGCGGTCAGAATTATCCTTAGTGAAATAAGGATATGTTTCTCGATTATGAACATGACAAAAAGGTTCGTCGTAAAAGGTTACGTCGATGCAAGTTTTTGACACTGATCTAGATGAATCTAAAAGTCTCAATCTGGATACATATTGAAAGTGGGAGCAATTAGCTAGAGTAGCTCCTTGAAGAGCATTATAGACAAAGAATTTTGCAAAATACTTACGGATCTGAATGTGACAGACCCGTTGACTAAAATTATCTCACAAGTAAAACATGATCACACCTTAGTACTCTTTGGGTGTTAATCACATAGAGATGTGAACTAGATTACTGACTCTAGTAAACCCTTTGAGTGTTGGTCACATGACGATGTGAACTATGGGTGTTAATCACATGGTGATGTGAACTATTGCTGCTAAATCACATGGCGATGTGAACTAGATTATTGACTCTAGTGAAAGTGAGAGACTGAAGGAAATATGCCCTAGAGGCAATAATAAAGTTATTATTTATTTCCTTATATCATGATAAATGTTTATTATTCATGCTAGAATTGTATTAACCGGAAACATAATACATGTGTGAATACATAGACAAACAGAGTGTCACTAGTATGCCTCTACTTGACTAGCTCGTTAATCAAAAATGGTTATGTTTCCTAACCATGAACAAAGAGTTGTTATTTGATTAACGAGGTCACATCATTAGTTGAATGATCTGATTGACATGACCCATTCCATTAGCTTAAGCACCCGATCGTTTAGTATGTTGCTATTGCTTTCTTCATGACTTATACATGTTCCTATAACTATGAGATTATGCAACTCCCGTTTACCGGAGGAACACTTTGGGTACTACCAAACGTCACAACGTAACTGGGTGATTATAAAGGAGTACTACAGGTGTCTCCAATGGTAGATGTTGGGTTGGCGTATTTCGAGATTAGGGTTTGTCACTCCGATTGTCGGAGAGGTATCTCTGGGCCCTCTCGGTAATATACATCACATAAGCCTTGCAAGCATAATAACTAAGATGTTAGTTATGAGATGATGTATTACGGAACGAGTAAAGAGACTTGCCAGTAACGAGATTGAACTAGGTATTGAATACCGACGATCGAATCTCGGGCAAGTAACATACCGATGACAAAGGGAACAACGTATGTTGTTATGCGGTCTGACCGATAAAGATCTTCGTAGAATATGTAGGAGCCAATATGGGCATCCAGGTCCCGCTATTGGTTATTGACCGGAGACGTGTCTCGGTCATGTCTACATTGTTCTCGAACCGTAGGGTCCGCACGCTTAACGTTACGATGACAGTTATTATGAGTTTATGCATTTTGATGTACCGAAGGTTGTTCGGAGTCCCGGATGAGATCACGGACATGACGAGGAGTCTCGAAATGGTCGAGACGTAAAGATTGATATATTGGAAGCCTATGTTTGGACATAGGAAGTGTTCCGGGTGAAATCGGGATTTTACCGGAATACCGGGAGGGTTACCGAAACCCCCCGGGAGACTAATGGGCCTATTGGGCCTTAGTGGAAAAGAGAAAAGGGGCAGCCCACAGCCTGGCCGCGCCCCCCCCCCCCTTCCCCAAGTCCTAGTAGGACTAGGAGAAGGGGCCGACCCCCCTCTCTCTCCTTTCCCCCTTGAGAGTCCTAGTTGGAATAGGATTGGAGGGGGGGTCCTACTCCCGGTAGGAGTAGGACTCCCCCTGCGCCTCCCTCTCTCTGGCCGGCCAGCCCCCCTCCCTCCAACCTTTATATACGGGGGCAGGGGACACCCCAAGACATACAAGTTGATCCTTGAGATCGTTCCTTAGCCGTGTGCGGTGCCCCCTGCCACCAAATTCCACCTCGATCATACCGTTGTAGTGCTTAGGCGAAGCCCTGCGTCGGTAGTACATCAAGATCGTCACCACGCCGTCGTGCTGACGGAACTCTTCCTCGACGCTTTGCTGGATCGGAGCCCGAGGATCGTCATCGAGTTGAACGTGTGCTAAGAACTCGGAGGTGCCGGAGTAACGGTGCTTGGATCGGTCGGATCGGTAAGAAGACGTACGACTACTTCCTCTACGTTGTGTGATCGCTTCTGCAGTCGGTCTGCGTTGGTACGTAGACAACACTCTCCCCTCTCGTTGCTGTGCATCACCATGATCTTGCGTGTGCGTAGGAAAATTTTCGAAATTACTACGTTCCCCAACAGGCCGATGGGGCGAGATGGAGGCCTAGGGAGAGGAATGAAAGAAATATGCCCTAGAGGCAATAATAAAGTTATTATTTATTTCCTTACATCATGATAAATGTTTATTATTCATGCTAGAATTGTATTAACCGGAAACATAATACATGTGTGAATACATAGACAAACAGAGTGTCACTAGTATGCCTCTACTTGACTAGCTCGTTAATCAAAGATGGTTATGTTTCCTAACCATAAACAAAGAGTTGTTATTTGATTAACGAGATCACATCATTAGGTGAATGATCTGATTGACATGATCCATTCCATTAGCTTAGCACCCGATCGTTTAGTATGTTGCTATTGCTTTCTTCATGACTTATACATGTTCCTATGACTATGAGATTATGCAACTCCCGTTTACCGGAGGAACACTTTGTGTGCTACCAAACGTTACAACGTAAATGGGTGATTATAAAGGTGCTCTACAGGTGTCTCCAAAGGTACATGTTGGGTTGGCGTATTTCGAGATTAGGATTTGTCACTTCGATTGTCGAAGAGGTATCTCTGGGCCCTCTCCGTAATGCACATCACATAAGCCTTGCAAGCATTACAACTAATGAGTTAGTTGCGAGATGATGCATTACAGAACGAGTAAAGAGACTTGCCGGTAACGAGATTGAACTAGGTATTGGATACCGACGATCGAATCTCGGGCAAGTAACATACCGATGACAAAGGGAACAACATATGTTGTTATGCGGTCTGGCCGATAAAGATCTTCGTAGAATATGTAGGAGCCAATATGGGCATCCAGGTCCCGCTATTGGTTATTGACCGGAGACATGTCTCGGTCATGTCTACATTGTTCTCGAACCCGTAGGGTCCGCACGCTTAACGTTACGATGACAGTTATTATGAGTTTTATGCATTTTGATGTACCGATGTTAGTTCGGAGTCCCGGATGTGATCACGGACATGACGAGGAGTCTCGAAATGGTCGAGACATAAAGATTGATATATTGGATGACTATATTCGGACACCGGAAGCGTTCCGGGGAAGTTTCGGATAAAATCGGAGCACCGGGGGGTTACCAGAACCCCCCGAGGGGGTTAATGGGCCTCATGGGCCTAAAGTGGAGAAGAGGAAGGGGCTGCCAGGGCAGGCCGCGCGCCCCCTCTCCCCCTAGTCCGAATTGGACAAGGAGGGAGGGGCGGCGCCCCCCTTTTTCCTTTTCTTCTCCCACCTCTCCTACTTGGACAAGGAAAGGGGGGAGTCCTACTCCCGGTAGGAGTAGGACTCCTCCTGCGCGCCTCCTCTAGGCCGGCCGCACCCCCCCTTGGATCCTTTATATACGGAGGCAGGGGGCACCCTAGGACATACAAGTTGATCCTCGTGATCGTTCCTTAGCCGTGTGCGGTGCCCCCCTCCACCATATTCCACCTCGGTCATATCGTTGTAGTGCTTAGGCGAAGCCCTACGTCGGTAGAACATCATCATCGTCACCACGCCGTTGTGCTGACGGAACTCATCCCCGAAGCTTTGCTGGATCGGAGCCCGGGGAGCGTCATCGAGCTGTACGTGTGCTAAGAACTCGGAGGTGCCGGAGTAACGGTGCTTGGATCGGTCGGATCGGGAAGACGTACGACTACTTCCTCTACGTTGCGTCAACGCTTCCGCTTCGGTCTACGAGGGTACGTAGACAACACTCTGCCCTCTCGTTGCTATGCATCACCATGATCTTGCGTGTGCGTAGGAATTTTTTTGAAATTACTACGTTCCCCAACAAGGAAGGGGTAACCCGGGGTACCAATACTCTGAAGAGGAGACTGATATGGATCTGGACCAGAGAAGGTCTGGTAGCTATGGGGCTGTTGTCCCACAGGCAAAGAACAGGCTCATTGGACAAGATGGTATAGTAATCCAACATGGTGGGAGTGCGAATCCACCACCAGGGATTGTGTATGAGAAGGTTGGCCTGATTGAAGCCGGCAAAAATGATAGAGTGGACAAGATTCAGATGAGCACACCGGAGAAAGTTCATGATCCAAAGAGGCTTAGGGCGAATTCTGACCCTTCGACGCTACCAAATGATGCATCGGCGACACCCCTTGAGGGTGATCGCCGGAACCAATGAAAATCATTAGTTGGAACTGTCGGGGTCTCCTCGGAGCCCCGACAGTTCGTTCGCTTTTGGATATACAGAGGCGACACAAACTGGATGTTTTCTTTCTGTCTGAAACACATCTGGATGACAAAAAGGCAGAAATTTTGATGAGAAAATTGGGGATGGATGAAAGGATAGTGGTTGCTAGTCCGGATGGAAGGAAGGGTGGTTTGCTTTTAGTCTGGAAGAAGGAGGTTAGGATCTACTCCCAGACGACCACTTTGGATGGAATTGATGTGACAGTTCATGAAACAAATGGGAATATATGGAGGATGACAGGGATATATGGGGAGCCGAGCTGGGACAGTAAGGATCGCACTTATTGCTATATCCGCGACCTACATGATCACTCTAGGCTGCCCTGGGTTATGTTGGGAGATTTCAATGAAATATTGCTCTCCTCTGAGAAGGAGGGAGGCCCTCCCCGTCAACATAGTCGAATGAAGGCATTCCAGGATGCCCCGTCGGACTGTGCTTTGGAAAATATGGGATATATCGGTGACAGATTCACTTGGTTCAGAGGTGGACTCAAGGAGAGGCTGGATCGAGCAGTAACGAATGCAGACTGGATGACCATGCACCCCCTAGCGGGGTTGTGTAATCTCGAGATGGGAAAGTCTAACCACCGCCCCATCTTGTTAGATACTGAATATCTGTCAGAGGCATCTGCGCCTCGCAGCAAGGGGGTTCGCCGGTTTGAAGCAAGATGGCTGGAAGAGGAAACTATGGAGGAGATTGTCAAAACAGCTTGGCAAAAGGCGATTCATAGGGGGCTTTGCCCTTCAATAAAAGATAAGGTGGCCGCTGTTCATAATGATCTTCATGAATGGGATAGACGTGTGCTCAAGGGGCCTCGAAACAGATTGCAAAAGGCCCAGCAAGAGCTTGAAAAGGTGATGAGGGAGGAGTATACGGAACAGAGCCGAACAAAACAAAAGGACCTCTCGGTCCTCATTGAAAACCTCCTAGATCAAGAAGAGATCTTTTGGGCCCAACGAGGAAGAGTTAGATGGCTACGCCGTGGGGATAGGAACTCGAAGTACTTTAATCAGTTTGCATCTGCTAGGCGCAGAAGAAATATGATAAAAAAGCTGAAGCATAATAATAATGGGTGGGTTGAGGGGAATGATAATCTCAACCCACTAATTTGTGATTATTTTGGGAGTTTGTTTACTTCTGATTTCGTTGATTGTGACCAGGATCTTCTCCGAGATGTGAAACCGAGAGTTACAACGGAGATGAATAGGTTGCTGATGGCGCCCTTTTCTCGGGAAGATGTGCGCAAAGCACTGTTTCAGATAGGGGACATGAAAGCACCAGGGCCGGACGGGCTTCATGCAGTTTTTTATAAGAGATTTTGGCATATCCTTGGAGAGGAACTAACTGATGAGGTGCTGAATTCAATAAACAACCGGAAAATCCCTGTTGGTTGGAACCAAACTAATATCGTGCTGATCCCGAAGGTGGATAGCCCGAAGGTAATTACTCAGTATAGACCTATTAGCCTTTGCAACGTGATTTACAAAATCATCTAAAAAATGCTAGCTAATAGGCTCAAGAAAATATTACCTGAAATCATCTCCCCAACACAAAGTGCCTTTGTCCCGGGAAGGTTAATTACGGATAATGTGTTGGTGGCGTATGAATGCTTTCATGCAATAAAGAAGAAGACACATGGCTCTAACGGGTTTTGTGCAGTAAAATTGGACATGCTCAAGGCTTATGACCGTGTGGAGTGGGGCTTTTTAAACCAAGTTATGCTGAAACTTGGATTCCATCCACTTTGGGTGGAGATGATAATGGAGTGTGTCTCCTCGGTCAGGTACAAAGTGAGATTCAACGGGTGTGAGACAGATGAAATTGTGCCAACTAGAGGACTAAGACAGGGTGATCCCTTGTCACCATATTTGTTCCTTCTATGTTCTCAGGGCCTGTCATGTCTGCTAGCTCACGAGGAGGAAATTGGGGGACTAGAAGGAGTCCGGGTCTGCAGAAATGCACCTTCTATCTCTCACCTTCTTTTCGCGGATGACTCACTTATTCTCATGAAAGCTAATACTCAGAATGCAAACACTCTAAAAAGAGTTTTGGACATGTACTATGGCAGCTCGGGGCAATTGGTAAGCACGGCAAAATCTAGTATATTTTTTAGCCCTAACACAAGGGTGCAAACTAGAGAAGAAATATGTAATACTCTTGACATACTTACAGAAGCACTTTCGGATGTATACCTTGGCTTGCCTACTATGGTAGGTGTTGATAAGAGTGACTGTTTTCAGCATCTCATTGACAGAGTCTGTCAGAGGATAAAGGGCTGGAAGGAGAAGGTACTATCTATGCAAGGGAAAGAAATTTTGATGAAAGCGGTGGCTCAAGCAATTCCCACATATGCAATGCCAGTGTTTAAAATCCCAAAAGGGATTTGTAAAGCTATTACTGATGAGATTGCAGGATTTTGGTGGGGGGACAATGAGGAGAAAAAGAAAATGCATTGGTTTGCATGGTGGAAGATGTGCATACCGAAGAAGAATGGGGGCATGGGGTTTAGAGACCTACACAGTTTCAACCTTGCTTTACTAGCAAAACAGTGTTGGCGACTACTCCAGAACCCTGATTCTTTGTGTGCACAAGTCCTTCGTGCAAAATATTATCCGGACGGTGACATACTTAGTGCGGGACCAAAGAAAGGTTCCTCTTTTACTTGGCAGGGCATTGTGATGGGTATACAAACTTTTAAAAGAGGATGCATATGGCGGATTGGCAAAGGCTCACATATAAATATTTGGAATGATCCTTGGATTCCAACGAGCGAGTCACAAAAAGTTATCACACCCAGAGGAGCCACTATGTTGGGAAACGTAGAAGAATCGATAGACCCGGTTTCAGGCAAGTGGGAGGAAGAGCTGCTGCGATCAGTTTTCAACCCAGTAGATGTCTACAGAATTCTGCAAATCCCTCTTCGGGTGGAGATGGTGGAGGATTTCATAGCATGGCATCACACAAAATCAGGATCGTTCTCTGTTAGATCAGCGTACCATGTTGAGTTTGCCCATCAATATGGGAAACAATGGAACGGGACGGAGGGGCAGGGAAGTCATAGAGAAAATGACATTTGGAAACATATCTGGAGGTTGCGGGTTCCTGGAAAAATAAAACATTTTGTCTGGAAAGTTCTTAGGCGCGTCCTACCGTGTCGAGGGATATTGGCAGGGAGGCACATACCAACTTCAGCACAATGCCCGATCTGTGTAGTAGGGATGGAGGACTCCCAGCACTGCCTGTTTATATGCCAAAGGGCTCTGGATGTGTGGACCCAGCTAGGGGTAAAGGAGGAAGTAGATCGTGCTGTCGCGGTAGACCGATCAGGTGCAATCACAATGGAGGTTCTCATGAGACGCCAGGCTAAGGTGGGCGACCTCCCTTTGGCGGAACTCATGGCGGTGGGCAGCTGGTACATCTGGTGGCAGCGAAGGCAATATGTAAAAGGAGAGGAGATCAGATCGCCCGAATGTACGGTTATCTCGATCAAAGTGTTGGCCACAAACTCCGTACGGGCCGCAACCCCAAACCAACCTACACGGCGACGTGATCACATGTGGCAAAAGCCAACAAGTGGAAGAGTTAAGATAAATATTGATGCAGCATTCTGTCCAGAGAACATGTCGGGAGCCACGGGGGCAGTAGCGCGAGATGACAAAGGAGAATACATTGCTGCAGCATCTTGGTTCATACCGCATGTTACATCAGTTGATTCGGCAGAGGTGGTGGCTATTCGTAATGGTCTGATCTTAGCTCAAAATATTGGATGCAACTCCCTCATTCTGGAATCGGATAGCTCAAATGCGGTGGACATCGTTAACCAGGAGGGTTACTTAGGCCAAGATGTGTCTATATATATGGAGTGCAAGCACCTGAGGGCTGATTTCTATAAAGTGAATATGATCCATTGCTTTAGGGAGGCTAATAGTGTTGCTGATACTATAGCAAAGAATGCCCTGATCTCTAGATCCTCTAGTGTGTGGGACGACGTGGTACCCGATTTTATTTCTCATCAAATTGTAAACGACCTAGCTATTGTTTGAGAAATAAAGTTGTTTACCTATCCAAAAAAAAGGTCCGTGCTCTCTCTCTCTCTCTCTCTCCCTCCCTCTAGTTTGCAAAGAACGCTAGTGCATTTCTAAAGAAAAGAACAGTCCCAATTTTGAAACAACTTTGACTTTGTATAAATATTACTAAATCCTTGCATAAATAATATTCCCTCCGATCCAAAATAAGTGTAGTGGTTTAGCTCAAATTTGTTTTTTACTAAAAAAACCTTTGAGTTCAAGTTCAATTTGAGTTTATTAAGAGTAATAGTCATTTGAGTTCTAAGACAATTTGAATTTATTTTAATACGTCTTATATTACTTTACAGAGAGAGTACAATTTAAGAGTAACAGTAATTTGAGTTTTTCTAATGAACATTTTTTCGAAATGACACGAATACAATTGAGTTCAAATTCAATTGAGTTTATTTAAGGGTAATAGCCATTTGAGTTCAAATACAGTTTGAATTTATTTTAATACATCTTATATTAATTTACAAAGGGATTAAATTTTGAGAGCAACAGTCATTTGAGTTTTTTAATGAACATTTCCCCCCTAAAATGTCACAAATACAATTCAGATAAAAAAAGAACAACGGTTGACTGCACATAATACCATTGGGGATAGTAATCAAGAAATTAATCTAGTTTTGCTCAATTTTCTTTGCAAGTGAAAGTTGTTCTACTACATGATGCAGCATAAGATTCAAGGGTGTATGTTCCTTCCTCAAATTGAAAGAGAGGTTGAGAGGGATCGAGAATCCTAATTCTTGCCAAACAAGACACAACCAACACAAAGGCAGAAGGGACGATGGAGGAGGAGGTTGAGATCATAGTGGGAACCTTTACGATGATGACACCCGCGAGCCACGAAGAAGGCGTCTTAACACCAACAGATTAGATATTAACCAAGAAAACAACAACCTATAATATGGACCCAAACACTGTAATGTTAGGCAAAAGAATTGTTTTTGATTATTTGTAGTTGTAACACTCGTGTCAGAACAAATCCAAAGTATCATCTTAACTCCCTACCATGTTTATTAGTACAATTGTTTTGTCCTATAATACCAGACAAATGTTGCGCTTTCGAAGTATTTATTCTTTTTTCTGGTTTGCTCATCTTTACAAGCGCCTAGAAATTGCCGTGTGCTTTGTTGTGCTGCTTTGGTTTTTTTTTCTATTTGTGTAATTTTTTAAGTGTTGCCCGTGTCATGCAAAAGAACGAAAGGCTGGTTGCTCAATGAACCCCTTTCTTCGTCGAGGAAGATGCATGACAACCCGTTCCTACACTAGCAGTGGCAGCAAAAATTGGCAGAGACTAAAGCCGCCCATTTCACACATGCGCGGACTACAGCTCAACTAACCATGCCACCAGTGATGCGAAAGATCTACACGCACACCATACATACGTACAAGTTGGGCCAAAATCCCTACATAACTAGCCCATCTGCTTTGCTTATAGCACCTGCGAAAAGTAGGCCTCAAGCACCATTGCACCACAAGGCCTCTTTTGATGAAGCTTAATAGTTGTACTAGAGTGTAGTCATGGCGTGCATCAAATCTCTTGTCATTAAAATGTGATTGTTGCTTGGAACGGTTCATGGCACTATTTCTTTTGAATGCGCATCTCCGTGATTTTGAAACTATGACTTTTTTATATGAATCCATGTTTTTCCAACTTCGAATTTTAGGACCTTCTCCAAGTTTAGAATGTCAAAATACTAAAGGTTCGGTTCGACCAGCCCACTCGGTCTATCACGTGTGTTGCCCACCACGCTAAGGCCCAAGGTGCAAACCCCTCCTTATGTCTTTTTTTATAGAATTAGTCAACCTTTATTAATCATCCCATACTTGGGATCTCATCTGAGATAATATGCAAAATACAATCTGGTTGCTCTTGAAGCCAAAATCTATCAAGTTCAAAAGAAGCACCCTCTCTCACGAGGATGTGAGGCCCTTTATTAGTTGATCTTCTCACCCAAGATACTTTAACACCATCAAAACCCAGCAGTTGTTTCTCTGTGTACTCAACGATTGGCCCTATCACTGACATGTTCTTTGTCTTCTTCGTTCAACATCACTACTAGCTCCTTATTATCTACTACCACATGAACCTTTGTGGCACCTTCTTGAGTCGCCATCAGCACTGCAAGACGGTAGGCCAAGGCTTCGGCTGCCTATGGATTGGATACACTTGGAAAAGCATATGACACCCGTCCCTAAAAGCTCCAGAATGATCCCTGAGAACCACACCTCCTCCTCCTCTGTCTGCATGCTTCGATAGTGCCCCATCCGCGTTAACTTTAAGCCATCCTTGCTCCGGTGCTCTCCACCTCTCCTTATGTCTTCATACGGTTCGACATGCATTTTATATACGTGATGCTTTGTTTGTTCACAACATCAAACATGTACTTTGCCAATGAAACTATCAAAAATCACTTAAAAAAATTGTAGCAGTGTTTGACAAGGATGTGGCACTCGAGTAGGGTCACACATGTTAAATGTCGGCCCAATAACCATGACTTGGGTCTGGTGTATGAATCGAGCCCACCTCCCATATGGATGTGGCAGTCGTCTTAAGGGAGAAGGCGGGCGACTCATTCAACCATCGTCAGTCCAACACGACCTGACAGGCCATGCGGCACCATGTAAACATTGAATGATTTTTTTGAACATATAAGTGATACGACGCAAGGGCAACACGGAGGGGCAATGTGGGGCCCATGATGCATGGTGGCACATCCCATGACATGGGTCCCTTGTGGGTATGGCCCCTGTCATGCGCGACTCATGCTCATAACTTAGTGCTAGTTGATATTTGGAGGCTTTTAATCGAATCAAATAGGAACCAATGTAATTTTGGATCATACTTAATGTGAATGAATGGATAAGGATGAACTCAACGTTTCGGGTTACAACCCTTTTCCATCTATAAAAGGGGAGTTCCTCTCCTCATACCTCCAAGTGACCTGTATTCAGCCAACAACACTAGTAAAATCTAGCTTTTGGTGTGTCAAGCTTGACACTTGTAGCAATAAGTCCTTCAATTGTCCATTTGAGAATACCGAGGAGGGAGAGGTGGTGGGTGTAAGTTACATTGAGAATTTGAACCAACCATTACACAGATTGGTGAAGGTGATGGTTTACTCATTGTCGTTCTCGATGTAACTTACACCTGACCGCTTCTCTCTCTTCAGCATTCACAAAAGCTAGATGTGGTGAGCTGGTTGGTAAATTCATTGATTAGGATTGCATGATCAAGTGCATACTTTTTTGCCCATGGTGAGCATTACATAAGATTGAACACATGTGGCAGGGGTCATGTTCGAGATTCTTTTGGATAAACAATTGTATGTAGAGCATTATGATTAGTACTGATATTTCTCTAAATGCTAATATGGAAGTTTGTTCTACAACATCTAGATTACACATCAAATATATATTTCCGTGGGGATTATTTTTTGCCTTGGTTTCTTTCTCGTTATTCTTATATGATTTATTATCTTTGTTCCTAAATCTAATAGCCATCCTTACTTTTATTGGATTTTTCTTAAAATACAAAAAGGTAAAAGATCCAATACTATATCATGGTCAACAAATTAATTGTTCTATATCATTTACATCTATCATGAAACGTCAGAAATAAGCCATTGGAGAAACCTTATTCAATCTTAATATATTTTTATACTACTCAGTGCTTGCATCTGTGATGCCCCCGGGTCGGGCGGATGACTCGGGCCCACCCTCAGATGATGGGTGTTGCGGTTGTCAAGGGAGAAGGCATGCAACCGGTTGATTCAACCACGCTCGAGCAGGCGCAACGTGTCAGCTGATGCACCATCATGTAAACATGACATACAAGTATTTTGAACATACAAGTGATGAGATTGAAGAGAAATGCCGAGGGAACCATGTGGGGCCAATGAGGCATATTGGCACACCCCAGGGCATGGGGCTCGCGTTGGGCACGGGTCCGCCATAGCTCCCTTGTTCTGCGCGGCTTCATGCTCATTTCTTGTCGCTGACTGGATACTTGAAGATTTCCAATCGAATCAAATATGAGCCGGTGTAATTTCAGACCTTACTTAATGTGAATAAATGGATAAGGATGAACCTGATGTTTCCAGTTACAACCATGTACCTTCTATACAAGGGGAGCTCATCTCCTCATACCTCCCGGTAACCTATATATTCATCCAACAACCCTAGTGAAATTTTTGGTGTCTCTCTAAAGCTCGCCACTTGCAGTAATTCAGTCTTTCACACGAGAATCTAAGTTCGGATTAAGAATCCGTTCTTTAGAATTGTCTCCCACACGAGAACCTAAGTTTCGAATTGTTTCCGCAAGGGTCTGGTGGGGGGTGAGAAAACAATTCTCTCTATGGCATGAGAAGAGTCTAAGTTTGAATTGTTTTCATGAATTTTGCCTCTTGAAAACAAGGAGAAGCCAAAAGCCAACCCTCCTCTCCCTCCCCCGTCCCTACGGCGACCCTGGGCCGGGCTGGCGGGCTGACGTGGCACCGCATCCCGTACATAACAGAACGGAACAGCGACCCCCGCCCATCTCCATCCATCTCCACCTTCCCCCTCCCCCCCCCCCCCCCCCCCCCCCCCCCGCGCCACCGGCCAAACCCTAGGCCAGGCTCGTCGGCCGTCCCCTCCCGACCCCGGCCGCCTCTCCGCGCCCGGCCGCCCGCCCGCCATGTCCGCCGCGCAGCTCCTCCGCCACTCCCGCAAGGTCCGTGTTCCCTCCCCCTCCCCCTCTCCCCCCGATCTGCTGCCGCCGCCGCTCCCGTGGGAGAGCGATCTCGCGTCGCGCCGTAGCCGCCGGAATCCGGCCGCGCAATGCCGTGTCCTCGCCGGATCCCGCTCGACGGGCTTCCGGGCGAGCGGGCAGGAGTAGTAGGCAGGTAGGTAGCCATGCGCGGTGCGGCGCGGCGCCGTTCTGATCGGGAGGGAGATCCGACGCCCTGGTGGCGCGATTTCGGGTTGGGTGTGACGATTGAGGAATCGGCCGGATGTGTTTGCTTTATTCCTGTGATGATTGATTTGTAGTGCAATTCTACAAGCATGGATCGGGCAGTTCGTTTCTAACCGGCAGAATCATAGGTCGTTTGACGCTTGCTTTGGTGCGAATTATGATCATCGGGCTAGATACCCTCGAATTCAATGGTGCTCCTTCCAATTATTTGCTAGTAGAAATGCAAGGTACTGCTGTAGATTCCTTGCTGCGGCGCCACACACACTTGGACCGGTTAATTAAGCCCCTGAGATAGTAACCGTGTGCAACTGTTTGGTACATTCCTCATCCGATTACTTGTCGTTATGTCCCACTGGCTGACTCTCTATGGCTGTTGCCTCTCATCTCTGATGTAAGCTTAGTAACCGCATAATAACCATGGGTTACATTTCTTGTGCATCTAATTACCTGTCGATGCGTTTAAGTTGTGAACACGCCATTGGCTAACTATCCGTGGCTGTGCCGTCTGCTTTTGGTAATGCAGCTGCGGAGCTTGCGGAATGCTGTAGATTGCGAGCGCACCAGCCTTGCTCGCTACTTCTCTACTGGTTCTGGGTCCTCTGCCGTAAAGGAAAATGGTATGCTTTTTTCTCGCCATTTTATGTTTGATTGTTATTTCTTTCAGTGATTACTATGCCTCCGTGATCTGTTTTAGAATTAAGTTGGAGATGCCCTGTCCGATGACTTACTATTGCTATAGCTCTTATGTTACCCATGCATGCAAGTGTCCTGTTACTGGCTAGTTGTGCCTGTGCTTGCTGTTTGATATTGGCTGCCCCAGATCCTCTAGAAGACCATGCATGCTGCTTCTTTTTTCTCAGTCAGCTTGGGGTATAACAAACAGCATTTTATAATGTGCAGGGTCTAGTACATAGGTATATAACATGAACCATAATTGATTGATATGCTTACATTTTTACAAACAAAAGATGACAATATAGATTAAGTGGATGTGTCATTCTTGTTTGCAGTGACATTACTCTCTTTACTATTCTTTGTATTCCCACTAGACATGCTTCACCTGACTGAGTTAATCCCTGTTATTTATATTATGGTGTGGTTTGTCATCTATCTACTTTAGATGTGCCCCTGCTGTTTACTGCAGTCAGTAGCTCTCTTTATTTCTCTGGGAATTTACGTGCACAGTGAGAAGTGTGTGTGTCACTATTGGTGATATATAATCTAGTCCTTATGGTTTCTGCAGGTGTTGAGAAAAGAATTGGAGGCGCCAGATTTTCTCAGTACAAGCAACCTGGGAAAGAGCTCGAGACCTTCAAGGTTATGTCCCTGTAATTCTGCTCTGTAATTGAAATCCTACCATCTTGTCCTGAGATTTTAATATCTTGTTCTATTTTTCAGGTGTCACTAGGAGGAGTAAATGGAAGCTCCACTTGTAGAAGAATGCTCATCAACCGTGCCCCAAGTGCTGTTACTGGCCTCAATGGTTCATTGTCATGGTATAGTGTGATTTTCTTGTTACACCGTTGCTGCTTTTATATTTCTGTAAATCATGAAAAAACCAACCGTATCTTGCAAAAAGTCCTTGGATTCCTCACCACTTTTCAGTCATGTACATGAAGAGTGATTTACTTTTCTATAGCACAATAGCTAACCGAGTTTATGATTGGAGTTTTCGTTGTCCATTTAGAGTGGTTCCTACCAGAAATGCGCTATGGCTGTACTCTTTCCTTTAATGTACAAGAATACCACTTTGAAGGTGTTTTGTCTTTTTTGTTGTCCTTTTTCAGTGGGCGAGTAGCTTCAGCAAGGTCTTTCTCAAGTAGTGCAGGTAGTCCCGCACCCGCTCTGTGAATCTTGTAACAGATTTGGTATCTTTTTTCGGGCAACTATTATGCTAGAAGGCTGCCTTCCATCCATATCTAAGCATTACAACATATTAGGATTTTTGTCCACATCTATTTCCATATTACAGTTATAGTATCTTGAATTCTGGGTCCCACATCTCCGCCATCATTTTGGTTCCTGTATCACAATTCTTTGAGAACCCCAATTAGTATAGCATAAGCCAGATCCCATGTCAGATGTCCTAACATACTGCTTATTCCAGACCTGCCACCACATCAAGAAATTGGGATGCCATCACTGTCACCTACAATGACTGAGGTATTTGTCATCCAAAGTTATTATTATAATAATGGTTAGATTAAACCCAGAATTTCTGTTTGTCTCTATTCCTTAAAATTATAGTTCAATATGATACTTGTATTGTCTGCAGGGAAACATTGCCAAGTGGATTAAGAAGGAAGGTGACAAAGTCTCACCTGGTGAAGTTCTGTGTGAGGTGGAAACGGTAAGATTCTTCATCTTCAAGTTCCATATTGTTAGTCAGCACATACTTACAGCTGCAGCAGAAGCTAAATAACATCTGTATACATTTCATCTAATTAGGATAAAGCCACGGTAGAGATGGAGTGCATGGAAGAGGGCTATCTTGCTAAGATTGTTCAGGGTGATGGTGCCAAAGAGATTAAAGTTGGCGAGGTATGCATTTACCGTCCAAAGAACCTATAATTGTCTGCCTATTATTTCATATTGCATTACTACTGCTTGCATGTTTTGCTGACATAATATTGGTTGCATTATGTGGCCTATGATCTTAGGTCATCTGTGTGACTGTGGAAGAAGTAGGTGACATCGAAAAGTTTAAAGATTACAAACCGTCGGCTGCAGATGAGCCTGCTGCTCCTTCAGAATCAAAGGCTACACCAGAACCTGCAGCGCCAAAAGTGGAGGAGAAAGTACCTGCCAAGGCTCCTGAACCGAAGGCCCCAAAGGCCGAAAAAGCTTCTCGATCCGGTGATAGAATATTCTCCAGCCCCCTTGCAAGGAAATTAGCAGAGGATAACAATGTAAGTCTTTATTTGAGTTAGTCTAGGTAGTTGCTGCATGCAGTGCAGTCAATGAAAACATGGATGTGTTCTTTCAAACAGGTTCAACTGTCAAGTGTAAAAGGCACTGGTCCTGATGGCCGTATTCTGAAGGCAGACATTGAAGATTACTTGGGTATGCTATTTTCTCCTCTAATTGCATTCCTGAGATTGATGAATAGTTCTTTGATCTAATCTAGTATCTCTTGCTTGTAGAAACTTAGTATACTGACTGCTTGAGTAAATCTTCAGCATTGACCATTATACAAATTGAATTTTAACTAGACATTTACCTGGCTATGCACTTGATCTTAAATCTTGATGTCTGTTGATTTGGAGGTCAAATAGCAGCAGTTGGGAGTCGCTGAGCCAGAAACTTTTCTGGAAAGAAAGTTACAACTCTTACGCGTGTCATCCATACTCCTTTTTGGCCTGTGCTTGCTCGTATCCATGGACAGCATCAACCAAATCAATCCATGTTCAGAAAACCTTTGCATTGTGATCTGAATTAGCTTGACTGATGTTCAAGTTTTGCCACTGAAATTCATTTGTAGTCTGCTGTTGCTCTTTAAGGCGATCACATACACAATTGGATGCCGTAAAGTCCTCTATACCCGCTCTCATAAAAAACAACTCCATGCTTTTTATGTGCCATTCTTGATTCTGTTCCTTTTTCTTTTTCATCACGTGAGTTTTCTACTGCAAAGTGTGTGGACGAATTGTGTAGTATTCAATTTTTTTTACCAGCATTCTATTGAGATCCAAGTAAAATTTCTGCACTACGCTTGATCCTTCCTCTAGGGGCATGCAGCCCATTATGTCATGCATTTAGCTTGTGCTTCTATTATGTGAATCAAATGGGATCCAACCAGCATCTAATGATTATTTTTGCTTAACAAAACTTCTGTAGCCAAGGGTGGCAAGAGCGAGTCTTTTGCAGCTTCAGGATTAGATTACACTGATATTCCAAATGCGCAGATAAGAAAGGTATGTTTCAGCATTGAAGAATGCCGGCAAGACTTTTTTGTTGATCCCTATCTGCCTTGTAGTGTTTTAACTTTTAACTCCTGTTCTTTTCAGGTTACTGCAAACCGCCTCTTAGCCTCTAAGCAAACCATCCCACATTACTACTTGACAGTTGACACACGTGTCGACAAACTTATCAAGTATGTTTCAGGCCTGATTTTGTAAAACTTGCAGTGGATAATTTTAGTACCGAACTTTTGTCTAAAGAAGGGTTTTTCATTTTGTTGTGCTACAGGTTACGAGGGGAACTGAACCCACTGCAGGAAGCATCTGGTGGAAAGAAGATATCTATTAACGACCTTGTTATAAAGGTAATCACCGGTTCTTATACGTACACTGTTGTCTTGTAAGTCATATTGGGCTCATGTGGATTCTGTGATCTCCAGTTTTAAATTTACCTATACGTTCTGTGCAGGCTGCAGCCTTGGCTCTTCGAAAGGTCCCTGAGTGCAACAGTTCTTGGATGAGTGATTTTATTCGCCAGTGAGTTCCTACGGACCTGTCACTCAAATTATGTTGGCAAGAAATGTGACATGACAAATGTACTTCTCATGCAGATACCACAATGTGAACATAAATGTAGCTGTACAAACTGAGCATGGATTGTTTGTTCCAGTAGTTAGGGTAAGCTAGTCAAAACTAGTTAGTTCCATTTGTGCGTCCCCCTCCCCCCTTCTCTAACTTATTATTTGTGCTGCAGGATGCAGACAAGAAGGGACTTGGTACAATCGGTGAGGAGGTGAAGCAGTTGGCTCAAAGAGCAAGGGATAACAGCTTAAAACCACAAGATTACGAGGTATTGATCGCATAGTAGATGATAAGTATGAAATCAACAGCATTTTTCATTGACAATTTTGGTTCTCTGTTTCAGGGTGGCACGTTCACAGTGTCAAACTTGGGAGGTCCTTTTGGAATTAAACAGTTCTGTGCTATCATAAATCCTCCCCAGTCAGCAATCTTGGCCATTGGTTCTGGTAAGAACCCATGTTACACTTCAGCATGTACTGCCAATACGTTGGCAATAAAAATGCTGTTGCTACTTAGTCTGCACTGTGTATAAGTAACAGTAGCAGTTTGGCATTTGTCAGTATTTTCCATATGTTCTGGAAAACATAAGTCGTGTCGACCTTGCACTGGAATCTGCTATTGGAAACCCAGTACGTGGACCCAGACATATTTTTTTAGATCATCTGACCGAAACATATTGCATGTGGTCCTTACTTTGGCATTCTATATCCTAGTCTGTGGCTACTTGTGAGTAACCTTCAGTTAGTTCTGTAGGCAGGACTTGTACATAGTCTTAAATGTTTTGTGCGTTTTGTTTCTGTATTATACTTTGTAGCATAGTTAGATCTAGTTTCTGCTACTATGATCCATTATTCATTTTGTGATGTCCATAGTCCTCCCATAGGGATTCATTCAGTGCTTACCTGATCATATTTTCCCCTTTTGAGCAGCTGAGAAGAGGGTGATTCCAGGCAGCGCGGATGGTCAGTACGAGTTTGGTTCCTACATGTCAGTAACAATGAGCTGCGATCACAGGGTTATTGATGGTACGCTCTTAACCTTTTGTGAAATATAAATCATGATTCAGTTGGAATGTGGGCGGGAACTCAACAGATAGTCATGTTTATCTGTAGGTGCAATCGGGGCGGAATTCCTGAAAGCGTTCAAGGGGTACATCGAGAACCCGACCACAATGTTGCTGTAAAGTTAGGAGGATGAAACCTATTCTTGTCGAGTTCTTGAATAATGCACAGAACGGTGCTGTCCCGTTTTACATAACCCGTCTCGTGGGACCCGGAACCAAGAGCACAGAGCCAGCAAGCGAACACACAGGGTGACCTGTTTTTTGGATTGAAATGTCTTCTGTTCGTTTTACCTTCTGTTTCTTCCCAGGAACGACCAGAATGATGTAGGTTGGACTTGCATGATTTGTTGAGCTCATTTTTTTGCCGGTTCCGTGCCACTGAGAAACTCCTGATTATAGAATTTGCATTTTTCCTATATGCACGCAAACTTAACCAGGAGGATCAGTAAATTGGTTTGGCATAATAATCCATCTTGGAAGAAACAGCATTTTCTGTTTTCTATTTATCGCTGCTGAGTGATGCAAATAATCTACCGTGTACAGTTGAAGCCAGTCTTGTTTGGCGCGCGTGCTTTAGGGCCAGTTCTTGTTTGCCGCGTTTTTAGGGCCAGTCCTTTTAGTGGCATATAGAACAAGCTGCCCCCTGCCCAGCTTATCCTGGAAGCCTGAAAAACCTAGCAAAATAACTGGCCCTTATTTTCAACCATTGTTTGTTTTGTGCGAACCTTGTCGGTCTGTATAAATCCCTCTCCAGATTGAAATTGCATCCATGGTTGGTCTTGCCATATAAAAATGCTGAACCGACGTTATGTTGTGATTTCAAGCGTGCTAAGCCGCCTATTTATTCCTACGGAGGCACACTGCTGTGCAGGTGCAGCGCATCAATCCGTCCATCGGCAATGTCGAGCTCTGGTTTCATGGTGTTCGAGTTCAGCTCCAGGGCGCCAACGAGCCATCGGCCGGAGGATGGTCAGCGCCTACCCACTGCTGGAGGCTGGCTTGCTACCCGTACGGCGACACTCCACGCGTACCTCCTCCCCCCACCCCATCGCTCTGGAGGACATCGAGCCCGACACCTTCGGAGCAATGCTCCGGTTCATCTACACCGACAACCTGCCCGACAACACTGACGGCGAGCCCCCGAACATTTTTTTTGAAAAGGGTGATTCCCCGACCTCTGCATCAGAAAGATGCATATGGCCCTCTTATTAGCCAAAAAGTACGAGCCCCCGAACATGGAGGTGTTGGAACGTCTCCTCGCCGCCTCGAACGGGTCCGCGCTTGACGGCCTCAAGCTCGAGTGCACTGAAGGATGGGGTGCTGAGCACCGTGTCCGGACACGGTCGTCGACACGCTAGGATTGGCCGAGACACACAACTGCGCCGAGCTTCATTGCGACAATTCAGAATTTCAAGGACATAGTGCTAACCGATGGTTTCGTGCAGCTCCTACCACCATTCTCGTCGAACATAGGGAGAGGTATTTTGCATGATATTAGGAAAAGGTCCTATCCGTCGAATGAGGTTGCCTCGGTAGTTAAGATAGAATCAGACAAAACCATTGGACGTTTAATGACTACACATGTTGTATCCCCAGTGAAATGATCCATGCTACCGTACTAACCCGCTATCACCGGTGTTCAGAATAGGACTTCATGGTCTTCCTTCCCTTAGCCTCCCCGTTGCTTGATCTCTATGATCCTGGGTACCTGCAGGGACGAAGAATACAGATAGGACAATAGATAATTACAAAGCACTTTTATTTCACACATACGAGACCTTAATTTAAAGTACTTTCATCGACCCCTCCAACAATTACATAGGGTTGTTGGGCTATGCCTCAACCCATGACCATACCGAATTACTCACACTTAGTGATTAGATTGCAAGAAGAACCATTGAAGAACACATCAAGAGGAATGATTGATTGATAATATGTATTACAATAGTTGTCGGATGCGATACACGATTACAACGTGTGGATAACTTGGGGGATGAATGCTGTTGTGATGATGATGGAGGTGGCTATGGCTATGGAGATGGAAATGGCGGCGGCTAGGGTTTATGGATGCATGCTCCTGATGATGAAGATGGAGTTGCGGCATCTCTCTATGACTGCGAGTTGTTCTAATCCAATTCTGGTGTTGGCCCTTTAATAATAGTTGTAGGGCTGGACAAGACGATGCCGTGGACACCTCATACAACCGCGTGCAGTCGTATGAGACGCCATCTTGTGCTCTACTGCACTTGTTGTGCCTCCCACTTGGCTCCCTTTATCTCCTCTTTGCTCGCCTACATATATGTGCTTGATTTAGTCCATGTATAGCCCAATTTCTTGTGGATTCATCTGTCATTAGTACAAATTTTGGAGCGTATATCTCGGTACGAACCCGTGGAACGATAGGTGAGGGCTGTAGGGTAGAGAAGGAATTCCCCATCTTGGCTAGGGTGTCGAGGAAGATGATGTTAAGGCTGCTGCAGCCATCCATCAGGGCCCATGGGAGATAGAAGCCCCTGTCGATCGGATCTAGAACCAAGGCAAACTTACTAGGGCAGGGGTGTAGGTCAGATGAACGGCACGATCGAAGGAGATTGTGGCATCAGACCACTCCTTAAGGCCGGTTGGGGTCAACACGGTCGCGTAGACCCCGCGCCGGGAGAGCTTCTGAGGCCAGTGCATTTCCGTAGCCGGGAAGATCACGTTGATACTAATTGTTTGGGGTGGGCTGGTGGGTTCATGAAGGTCCAACCACCTCGAGGTTGACTTAGCTTCATGCGCTTTTTCGCCACTAGTTATGGAGAGGCATGGATGTCTGTGGTGTCGCCGTGCTCGTTGAACAGGAACTCGATGTTCCTGAAGTGGATGTAGTCGATGATGGGAGGGGGCATCACATCGTAGAGCAACCCCCAATCGTTGACCTCAAGCTCATGGGTTCGTTCTCCGACCAGTGTAGCCTGTGCCTAGCGCCAACTGACAGTGGATAGTCCGGACTGCACCCACGGTAGGGTAGCAAACATGTCCGGAAGTACTAGATCGGAGGTTACACAGAGAGTTTACCGACGTTCGGGCCTCCGGGAAGGAGTAACACCCTACATCCTTCTTTGTGTTTGTATTCATGGGTGGGTATACCTCATACAAGGGATTACAATGAGAGATGGGATGATGGATACAGAGGTAGATGGGATCGAGAGCTCCGTAGCCTTCACCTATATACACGGTGGTGGTTAGGGTTTTATAGGAGGCATATCCAATCTTGGCTGTCGCCGTGTTGACTTGGGGGCCAAGACAACCTTTAAATGCCTATCCGTCCCTCCGAGCTCCCTCCTATCACTAGCTCCTTGGCAGGCCCTCCGGGCCCCGTGGTAGCTATGCTGTCGAGCTCCCTGTGGAGAAGCCACCCCGGTGTATTACACCGTAAGTTTCTGAGGGGAGTCCAAAGCTGAGAAGGTGCACAATGCCATCCATGTTTGTTCTTGTTACTTCTTCCCACCTCTCTAGCAAGTACCTCCACGGAATGACTTGCACATTGAGGTGCACCATGATACGTCTCCGTCATATCTATAATTTTTGATTGTGTCATGCCATTACTCTACAACTTTCATATACTTTTGGCAACATTTTATATTATTTTTGGGACTTACATATTGATCCAGTGCCTAGTGCCGGTTTGTTATATGTTTTTTTGTTTTGCAGAATATCCATATCAATGGAAGTCTGATGAAGCACGGACTAGCGAGATGCTAATTCGCGCGTGTAGATGGTCCGATCTTTCACGGTACTAGCAGCAGCAACAAGAAATTCCGGTCGAACAAAGATGCAAGACCATAAGATCAAAAACTTGTGTCGAGTAGATTGGATCGACTCCACACGCAACAGCAACAAAATTCCCTCGGATCAGCAACAAAGATATTTGGTATCCCCCAACATGAGATGTTTTCTGTAGTTTTATTAAACTCACCACTAAAACAAAAATCTGCCCTTACATGACAAGAACGACTGATACTTAAAAGGAGCACGCAGGCTCGTTACGTAGCCAACCGACCCAACTAGTACGACCCAAATATTAATAGGACTCTCTCTCTTATACCAATTAAATAATTATTTATCCGGCAATGCTAATCACCTTCCAGCTAACCTGACTTTTTTTTAGCATCAGTACAGACACAAGCGCTCATATATACGCGCATACATTCACCCCTATGAACGCACACGCGCACACCCTATCCCTATGAGCACCTCCGAAAGACTGAGCTGGCACATCATCTTGAGATTTACGAAGTCACCGTAGGCACCTCGTCGTCGACGGGAACGTCTCCTCCCACTGAAAGCGCATCGCCGGAAATCCTGAAATAAATCCAGGAATAATGCAAGCACCAGGATTTGAATCCTGATGGGTTGGGGATACCACTGTCCACCTAACCATCTCAACCACAGATTGGTTCACGCTAACCTGACTTTAAAACGTATACGTAACTTATGCTAGTGCAACCTTCGGACTACTCCTACCATGCTAGTAAAACTTGATATTTCTTCTGCCCGGTCGAATCAAAGCATCTTCGGTGGAGTCCTAAAATTCGGTTTAATTTCATCTTGCGTTGGAGGGATCTGGAGCAGCATAGAACCAATCTGTATAGTACATGAAAAAGCTTCTAAAATGTCAGCTTCTTTCCTTCTTGGTACTGCCGAGGTCAACTTCTCACGCACCGGTGTAACTTGAATATTTCTTGAACGAGTAACAATAGTCTTGGCACATATGTTCACATCAAAGTCCAAGCGTGATAAAGATTTATGGAGATTTATTTTGGAACATATATGATTTTTGGGAAAAAGAATCAATGCGAGATGATGCCCGAGGGGGCCACAAGCCCATGGGGCGCCCCCCCTACCTAGGGAGTGCTTGGCAGGCTTGTGGGTCCTCTATAAGGCGGTTGGTGCCCTTCTTTTGCTGCAAGAAAGATAATATCCGGAATAAAATTGTGTTAAAATTTCAGCTCAATCGGAGTTAAGGATCTCCGGGAATTTATGAAATGGTGAAGGGCCAGAAAACACGAACGAAAAATTGAAGAGAACGGAGGGAGAGAGAGAGATCCAATCTCGGGGGGGGGGGGGGGGGGGGGGGCTCCTGCCCTCCAGGAGCCATGGAGGGAAAGGACTAGAGGAGGAATCCTCCTCCCATCTAGGGGGGAGGCCAAGAAAGAAGAAGAAGAAGGAGGGCGGCTCTCTCCCAGCGCCGCCGGGGCAATCATTGTGTGACGGCGATCTACTCCAACAACTCCGTCATCTTCATCAACACCTCCATCACCTTCCCTCATCTATATTCAGCGGTCCACTCTCCCACAACCCGCGGTACCCCGTATTTGAACATGGCGCTTTATGCTTCATATTATTATCTAATGATGTTTTGCCATCCTATGATGTTTGAGTAGATTTTTGTTGTCCTTTGGGGTAATTGGTGAATTGCTATGATTGATTTAATTTGCTTGTGGTTATGTTGCTGTCCTTTGGTGTCCATCATATGAACACGCGTGTGGATCACACCTTAGTGTTAGTTGTATGTTGATAGGACTATGCATTGGAGATTAAGAGTGACAGAAGCTTCTTCCTACCATAGGAAATACAAGACTGAAGGGGGACCAATATATCTTAATGCTATGGTTGGGTTTTGCCTTAGTGAACTTTAGTAGTTGCGGATGCTTGCTAATTTTTCCAATCATAAGTGCATAGAATTCCATGTAAGGGATGCCATGCTAGCGGCGGCTCTCCCACATAAAAACTTGCTATCGGTCTAGTAACTTAGCCAATTGCTTAGGGACAATTCCGCAAATCCTACCCCACTTTCCCACACTCGCTATACTAACCTAATTGTACTTTTAGTAAAACAACACCTAACTTTTATTTCCATGTTCTTTATTATCTTGTAAACCTATCACTTACACCTACAAAGTACTACTAGTTTTTTTTTTGTTCTACGTAAACCAAATGTTAAGTCTGTGTATAGTTGTATCGGTGGTCGATAGAACTTGAAGGGAATATAAATTCTACCTTTGGCTCCTCGTTGGGTTTGACACTCTTATTTATCAAAAAAACTACAATTGATCTCCTATACTTGTGGGTTATCACACCAATGCCCGGAGTGGCAAGTGCATTCATATGTCCGATGTTCTGTCACAACATGCACCCGATAGAGTTTGGGGTTCTCATAGTAGCTTGAGTATAGCTCAAACACAATGCCCTCTCAGGGGTGGCCCGAGACCTGATTGATGATGAATCTGGTCGACACAATCATCTGCTTTTGAAACTTGCCAAAAAATATTGAGGATGTAGAAGCCATTATCCTAGCGCTCAGTGTCATACCTACATTTTCTCAAAATGAAATGTAGCACCGTAAATCTTTTAGTACATGAGACTTTTTGCATCAAACAATTAATGTGCTCTAGTTTTCCTAGAATCATTATGGTTTTGTATAGGCGATGTGCATCAAGGTATGCCAAAACTGGGAGGTAGCACTTCATGGTTGGATTGTTTGATGCAATGCTAAGAGGAAAAAAAAACCATTTTGCTCGAGCAAAAGCATGCTTGACAAAATATGTTGACATAAAGAGTAGGCACAACCTAAAAGTTGCAACCAACTGATAAAACAAATATAGCATGGAGGATATCCATAATAACAATTTGAAAGATTAAAATAAAATTGTCTTTGCTCAAAGAGCAAGATTGAGACCGAATGTCTCATCTTATTGACGATGCCATCCATGCATCTTATTGGCCATGCCAAAACTAAATTAAAAGAGATGAGAACCATGTAACTAGTCATGCGCTACATGTAGAGTTCATCTACCAGCTTACATATTCATGTGGCCACGAGAGAAGACATCGTTGTTGCCATCATAGCCACATGTATTGTCACCATCGTAGATCATGGTGTAGGGGTCCTTTCGAACCTCACAGTGTTAAGACAACCCTCCTGTTGCTGTGGTGGTGCCTGATACATAATTGGAGGCCCCATGCCCCTGCCATTGGTGACGTATGGTACCTGGGCTTGGTCGACTGGTGGATGCCCACTCATTTTTGTGGTGCATTCACTCAGGCTCTTGAGTATTGAGTCCACCTTCGAGCCCAGGGCTGTGAGCTCCTTGATGTTGTCTGGGAAGTGGCCACTTTTTAAGGCGTTATACAGGAGAATCTTGGTGTACTGGTCCTGCTCCTCGCGCCTAGCCTTCTGGACCTGCTCTTGGAGCTTTACGATACGCTCACGGAGGATGCTCTCTTGGTCCATCGTCTTCTTTAGCCGCGCCCCCTCTTGCATGCTCTTGAACTGATTCAGGATAGCCACCGCCTCGGCATGGGATGGGAACACCTCTGGCACCGCCATGCCCTCGCCATACACGACCACACATGCCTTAGCATCGGGCATGGCGGCCACCTCGCCTGCCTTCTTCATCAGGATCTTAGTGTGCTTCTTCAAGGCATTGCGCCGCGCCGAGTTATTGTGGATGTACCGAAGGGCCACCTTCTTGCGAGCCATTGTCAAGTGAGGGGAAAATCTGCAAATGAAGGAAAATTGCCTGTTTGGGTGAGTTGAAAACGAAGGTATGTGGGGTGGATTTATAGGGGAGGATCTACGAGGATGAGGACGCTAGAACCATGCCGATGGAGGATCTGATAGATTTGGAGGCTGACCTTAATTGTGGCCAGCTGTAAATTTGGTGTCCATTTAAAATTTTAGATTTGCTTCCTAAAACCGCAAATTTCATCAATCAATACGAAATTTCTTGTAGATCGAAGGAGAACATATATGGAAGGTTTATACATGCATCTTTATTACCCTCTCCGTTCCTAAATATAAGTCTTTGTAGAGATTTCACTGTGGACAACGTACGGAGCAAAATGAGTGAATCTACACTTAAAATGCATCTATATACATCCATATGTGGTCCATAATGAAATCTCTACAAAGACTTATATTTAGAAACGGAGGGAGTAGTAGGATATTCCTATTTTAGCAAGATATTGCCATTTTTTTAATTTAATATTATCCTAAGTTGAATGTTTTATTCAAAATATAGATAATGACATCGAGTGTCCATTCCTTTTTGACAATGTTAAGGGAATATCCATGAAGAATCACTCCTACTAGATGACCTGTTGCGCCATTGGCGCACAGACGAACTGCAGCGTGGAACTTAAGCTAACGATTTGAAGGACACTTTTCCTTGACCGTATGCAAATGATTATGTTCGTATCTCATATGTATTTTCCTTGATAATGATAGTTGCAAAAATGGCCTAGAGGCAATAATAATTGTATTATTTATTTCCAAGTTTATGACAAATGTTTATGTTCTGTGCTATAACTACTATGGCTCTCGAGTCTACAGTAACCAAGAGGCTAAGAGGAAAACTCATATGAACGTGTAAAAAGATAAACATTAAAATAGATTCCTTGTCTTGCCTCTAGGACTAGCTCAAGTGTTGCATGATGGTTTTATTTTCTTGAACGATCATGCCGGCAACATTGAGGGCACAATGTTAGAAGAACACTTGTGTTGAATTGACCCAAGTTGGATTTTGTACCGGGAGATGATTTGTCATAACATGGGAAGTTAATGTATCCATAATTTCTTAGACCATGAGAGTATCGAGTCACTCCATACTGGTCGATGCACTTTTGGGTTGTTCTAACGTCAACTGTAATAGGGTGATCATAGCAGCAACTTACAGGTTTATGAAAAATGTATGATGAGGGACTAGATATATAGCTCAAGATTGCGATTTGCTCCTTCGATGATGGAGAGATAGTCTTAGGGCCCTCTAGGTGTGACAGTATCCATCATTGTCTAGCTAGACACAACATGATTTGTTCACAGGGATGCCAAAATACCAGAATGAGAAAAAAGAACAAAACCGGTAACACAAAGACTGGTATAGTGAGCATGTGTTAGACTCACAGGGATACCAATATATCTCACCACAGGATTTTTTAAAGCATCACGAAGCAAAAGGAGTTGCACATGGGAATTGATACGTCTCGAATGTATCCATAATTTATGAAGTATTCATGCTATATTTAAATCAGTCCTGTATTGTTTTGATGCATTTTTATAATATTTTTATGGACTTACGTATTAATATAGTGCCCAGTGCCAGTTTCTTTTTTTAAAATATTTTTCATTTGGTAGAAAAACCATACCAAACAAAGTCAACCACAATAAAAATTTATGACTATTTTTTATGGAAAGAAAGAGACTGAGGGAGTCGTGGGTTAGGGGGTGTTCGGATAGCCGGACTATACCTTCAGCCGGACTCCTGGACTATGAAGATAGAAGATTGAAGACTACGTCCCGTGTCCGGATAGGACTTCCCTTGGCGTGGAAGGAAAGCTTGGCGATGCGGATATTCAAGGTCTCCTACCATTGTAACTGACTCTATGTAACCCTAACCCTATCCGGTGTCTATATAAACCGGAGGGTTTTAGTCCGTAGGACAACTTCATCAACTCCATAGACAACAATCATACCATAGGCTAGCTTCTAGGGTTTAGCCTCCTTGATCTCGTGGTAGATCTACTCTTGTATTACCCATATCATCAATATTAATCAAGAAGGACGTAGGGTTTTACCTCCATCGAGAGGGCCCGAACCTGGGTAAAACATCGTGTTCCCTGCCTCCTGTTACCATCCGGCCTAGACGCACAGTTCGGGACCCCCTACCCGAGATCTGCCGGTTTTGACACCGACATTGGTGCTTTCATTGAGAGTTCCTCTATGTCGTCGCCTTTAGGCCCGATGGCTCCTTTGATCATCAACAACGATGCGGTCCAGGGTGAGACTTTTCTCCCCGGACAGATCGTCGTCTTCGGCGGCTTCGCTCTGCGGGCCAATTCTCTTGGCCACTTGGAGCAGATCGAAAGCTACGCCCCTGGCCATCAAGTCAGGTTTGGAAGCTTAAACTACACGGCTGACATTCGCGGAGACTTGATCTTCGATGGGTTCGAGCCACGGCCAAGCGCCGCACTATCTCGAGGGGCACGATCTAGCTCTGCCCCCGGGTAGTGTTCTGGAGGCCGCACACGCATCGGTTCCGACCTCTAACTCGGAGCCTATTGCGCCAATCGAGGACGAGTGGTTGGACGCCACCTCGGGGGCTGCGATCTTAAAGGCGATCGAGCCGAACGCTAGCCCCGCACTCTGCATGATCCGTGACTTTGAGGATCCGGACTCCTCCCCGGACTCCGAACCCCCCGCGCCCCTGCCAATCGAATCCGATTGGGCGCCGATAATGGAGTTCACCGCCACAGACATCTTTCAGCACTCGCCTTTTGGCGTCATCCTGAATTCTCTTAAGTCTCTTTCTTTATCAGGAGAGCCCTGGCCGGATTACGGTCAGCGAGGATGGGATACGGACGATGAAGAAATTCAAAGCCCACCCACCACCCACTTGGTAGCCACTGTCGACAATTTAAATGACGTGCTCAACTTCGACTCTAGAGACATCGACAGCATGGATGATGATGCAGGAGATTTCGACGAACCAACGCCCATAGGGCATTGGACAGCCACCTCATCTCACGATGTGTACATGGTGGATACACCTAAAGGAAGTGACAACGAGGAAAAAGGGGAAGGAACGGGAGATAGACCCCCCGAAAAGCAATCAAAGCGTCGGCGTAAACACCGACCCAAGCCCCACCTCGATAAAAACCCAGCCATAGAGCAGGACGAGCAGGCCTTAGAGCAACCGTCCGAACAGGGCAACGCGGATGGAGAAACCGAACATCCCTCCTCTGGCGAAAACAACATTCCGGACGACCTCACGCCGGATAAACTTATGGAGCAGAAGAATCTCCACGAGAGGCTCGTTGCAACTGCACGTAGCCTAAAAAAGCAGAAGCGGAAGCTAAAAACAGCGGAAGATGCACTCCGGATTAGATGGAGCAAAGTAATCAATACCACAGATAAATACGGCGACAGTCGCCGCACTAAAAGCTATCCGAAAAGAAAGCTACTACCTGAATTCGACAAAGAGGCCCTAGAGCCCTCGCATTCAAAAAATGAGAAAGCCACATGGTCGGATAGACGACCCCATAAAGCGGCAAGCGGCGCCGCACTTAAATTGGCATGCGACCCACTTAAGGATGCGCATCATGGCCTAGTCAGGTCCATTTATGGGCCAAGAAAGCAAACTCTCGTAAGCAATACTATGAAGCCATCACCAGAATCCGGCACACCCAAATATAGGGGCGCCACACACCCTCTATTTCACCGATAAGGTCCTGGACCATGAATTTCCAGAAGGATTCAAACCCGTAAACATAGAGGCATACGATGGAACAACAGACCCTGGAGTCTGGATAGAGGATTATATCCTCCACATACACATGGCTAGAGGAGATGATCTCCACGCCATAAAATATTTACCCCTTAAGCTTAAAGGGCCAGCCCGGCATTGGCTTAAAAGCCTTCCCGAAAACACAATTGGAAGCTGGGAAGAGCTCGATGATGCCTTCCGAGCAAACTTTCAAGGGACCTATGTCCGCCCTCCGGATGCAGACGATCTCAGTCACATAACTCAACAACCCGGAGAATCAGCTCGGCAGTTCTGGAATAGATTCCTCACTAAAAAGAATCAAATAGTCGACTGTCCGGACACCGAAGCCTTAGCAGCTTTCAGGCATAACGTCCGAGACGAATGGCTCGCCAGACACCTCGGCCAAGAAAAGCCAAGAACAATGGCCGCACTAACAAACCTCATGACCCGCTTTTGTGCTGGGGAAGACAGCTGGTTGGCAAGGTGCAGCCGCACCGACCCAAGTACATCCGAAACTAGGGATGGAAACAGAAAACCGCGACGCAACAAGGACCGTCGCCGGACTAAAGACAAAAGTCCGAAGAGCACGGCAGTCAATGCCGGATTCAAAGGCTCACGACAAAACCAGGCAAAATCGCCCCCCCAGGATAACAGGGACGATCCATCCAACCTAAATAAAATCCTGGACAGGATATGTCAGATACACAGTACTCCCGGGAAGCCTGCTAACCATACCCACATAGACTGTTGGGTTTTCAAACAATCCGGCAGACTCAATGCCGAACACAAGGGGCTCGGCATACCAAGCGAAGACGAGGACGAACCCCAAAAGCAGAGTACCAGGAAACAAAAGAACTTCCCACAAGAAGTAAAAACAGCGAACTCACTTCACATAATGAAACGTGCGGCGCCCGTAAAGGTACGCACCACACGGCCCATCCCCAAAGGGTCCGACCACTAGTTGTCAAAACCGATAATCTTCGATCAGCTAGATTATTCTAGAAATATCAAGAATGCAGGCTGGACTGCCTTGATACTCGATCCAATAATTGGAGGACTCCAATTTTCAAATGTCCTTATGGACGGCGGCAGTGGACTAAACCTAATATATCAGGATACAATCCAGCACATGAGGATAAACCCAGCAAGAATCCGCCGCAGCAAAACCTCCTTTCAAGGGGTAATACCTGGTCCGGACACCCGTTGTATGGGTTTTCTCTGGCTCGAAGTCATATTCGGCTCTGCCGATAACTTCCGCCGTGAAAAGCTGACCTTCCATATCGTCCCGTTCTCAAGTCGCTATCAAGCACTACTGGGACGCAAAGCTTTCGCTCGCTTTAACGCAATACCGCATTATGCATCTCTTACGCTTAAAATGCCCGGTCCACGAGGCATCATCTCTTTGAAGGGGAAGCACTAAAGTGCGCCTCCCCAAGCGGAGGACTGTGCGGCCGCTTTGACAGCCCCACAACAAAATGGCCGCACCGGCTAGAAAACTTCGAAATAGGTCATTAAAGACCACGAACGCGGATAGACGAGTTCGGTACAAAATCATCATGCAGGCTTAGTGGCCATATACTCCCGCACTAGGGGCTCCATGCATATACAACAAGAGACAATAAAGCTCAATTTTATATATTTTACTTTACACTTTGTTTACTTTAAATTTTTTCGGCACGACCCGTTTTCAACTCAGTTCCTCTCTTTTACAGATGAACGTCGTGCGGCGCCCGTCCAGGACACGGCACAACAGAGACACAGGCGCAGACGTGCAGTAGGGACCCATCCTAAAGGATTCTTTTTAGATTAAGACCCTGAGTAAACCTTTTTTACTGTCTCTTGTTGCTACACATCCACTACAAGAAACTTGTTAATCCATGACGGATTTGTGGTGATGTTCTTGGAATCCGTCACGGAGACCGTCACAGATTAGCAAGATGAGAATGCCCCCCAAAACGGCGGCCCCTTTATGACGGGCACAGAGTAACCGTCACGGAAACCGTCACATATCGAGTATTTGTTTTTCTTTATACAACATCTGGTCGAATGGCTCATTCTTTGAACCGGAGACGTCCTGTTAATTGACCTTACGACCTAGCCAACCAATCAAATCATTCATTCTGTTCAAGTATGAGCTATAAACCTATATAGACCAATTCTACCTTCATTATGACCCACCTTGAAGAGTTAAATATTTAGTTGTTTCTCAATTTACGTAAGTGTACTAAAATTATTGTTCAAAATTTTTATCTTCATTCGGGACCAAAATCACACAATTATTGTGGATTGTTCAATCTGTATTAAAAACTATTGCGTAATAATAATAAATTTTACAAATGTATTAATAATGTTAAACATGTTCATAGAAATGTAAGATTAATTATACAATATATCTTTATAATACAATTTGAACATTTTCTAAAAACACGTTGAACATTTTGAGATACACATTGTCTATTTTTTAATGCATGATGACACTTTTCAAAAACATGTTGACAATTTTTAAATAAATGTGAAACATTTCCCAAATATATGTTGAACTTTTTGTTCAAATGGATTACTACTTTAAATAAGTTTTTCCACAATTATAATTTTTTTTAAATAATGATGCTGGGACCTAGATCTCTGAGGCCTGCATGACCCAATTGTATAACTAAGACAAAGACACGTAAGTGCAGATTAATTAAAAATAGTGGGCATGGGCAGCGGGAGCTCCTGTACGGCGCACAACGCGGTAGGAAAACAAGCGAGCGCCCCCCCCCCCCCCCCCCCGGCTCCCCCCTGTGGGACCCAATTGTATAACAGAGACAAGTACACATATATTCACAGAAATGTAAGATTAATTGTACAATATATCTTTTCTTTCTTCTTCTTTTTGCTTTTCCTTTTTTTCAATAATTCGGAATATCAAAAAAGTTGCTAATTTTAATAAAATTATCATGATTTCAAAACAAATATTCATGATTACAGAAAAATGCTCTAGAATTTTAAAAATGTTCACGAATTCGTAATAAAATGTTCACAAAACAAAAAATGTTCATAATTTTTAAAACAATTAAAGATTCATAAAAATGTTCACTAATGCGAAAAATGTGCAGGAATTTATAAAAAATGTTTATGATTGAAAAACATGTTCGCTAATTCAAAAAAAAAAGTTCACGAATTTGGAAAAAACGTCCACGATTCAAAAAAAATGTTTGCTAAATGTAAAAATGTTCACGAATTTGAAAAAAAGTTCATGCTTTTGAAAAAACAGTCTTTATTTTAAAATGTTCATTATTTCAAAAAAATGCTCATGAGTTGAAAAACATGTTCATGACTTAAGAGAATGTCCATAAATTTCAAAAAAAAATCACAAATTTAAGAAAATGTTCATGATTCCATAAAAGTGTTCATGACTTTTAAAAAAAGTTCACAGTTTCAAAAAAATGTTCATGATTTAAGAGTAACGAATTAGTAAAAATAAAACCACGATTTTGGAAAAAAATGGTCATCATTAAAAAAATGATTTTAAAAACAAATCAAGAATTAACAGATTTTTCGGAAATACGAAAAACAGAATAGAAATGAAAACATAAAAGTAAAGAATAAAATGAAAATAAAACAGAAAAATAAAAAACGAAAAAAGAGAAAAAAAGAAAACCAGAAAAACCCGGTTCAGGGAAGGTTCTAGAACCTTCCCAAAACTGGTTGGGGTGAAACCCCAAAATGGGCCGGCCCATAGAAACAGCAGCGAGCGAGGGGGGGGGGGGGGGGGGGTACGCGCTACCTCGCTCGTCGGCGTGGTACACGCTATATAGGAACCTGCATGGGTGGTATTAGATTAGATCCTAGGACCTCTCTGCATAAACAACACCTCCTTGCCACTAGTACAACTCTGGGGTTCGTACTCTATATCTTGCTTCCAAATTGGTATCAAAGTTATTTTTAGTTCAAATATAAATGTTTTAAGTTGCACGAGTTTAAATTTTGTGTGTAAATGTGCAAATTTTCCAAAGAAAACTTTTGTAATTTCCATATATTTTTGGTATATTGGAACATGCCAGGTTTGAATGCAAAAGCGATCACTGCTTCATCTATTGGCCATGAAAAAAAATCTACGCTCAACATACACCATTACATGATCAATGTACAAATGCGACATTTTTCGACGTCCGTTTGTTATATATATAGGTCATTTAGTGCATTTCTGTAGTCTATTTTTTACTCTTATTTGAGAAAATGAAAGGAATTCTAAGCACGAGGGTGCCAAGACTCTACCCTGAAACACTGGAGATTTTTCAAACAACTAATACTCAATGTCTTCCTTTTTAGTGTATACAAATAGTTTAAGTTGGAATTGCTTGCAATAAGCACGTCGAAATGTGTTCACTGTAGAAAATATTAAATAAATTAAAAAAGTTGAAACTCTTGCGAAATATCATATACATGTACTATATTAAATAAGAAATGTATTGAGGGTATATAATTTGTTTTTGCTGTTACCGCTCCTTGCCCTAGCTCTCTCTCTCTCACGGTAACACACTCTCTCTCTCCCTCTGCTGTACTCGAATGACATAAGGAAGAAGAAGACCGGAGGAGGAAGGACACAGGGGACACGGTGGTTTTTCCGGTGCAACGACGCCAATTCCACGAGCTCATACTTGACACCACGGCCATTACAACAACTTCCACTCAGGCTTTATACCAGGTTGGCGCTGGGGCACGATCCCCTCGCCTCCTACCCATCTGCACACACGCCCACGAGTCGCACCGAGCCCATCACGATCTCCACGCGCACCCGGACCAGGTTGCCAACGGCCTATCCCTACAACGGGGCGTCGCATGCACACACACGCGCGCACCCAACACAACACACACCCACCCCCCGTCACGGACCCGGCGTGACTCCGACCGCGCCCGACGCGCCCCATGCGGGCGCACACACGCACTGATCCGCCCACTGTGGCTTATTGGCCAACAGTCTTGCAGGTTACAAGTGTGTCTTCATTAGTTCTCTTTCTTAGAACACTTTCACTAATTATCTGAAAAAACTGAATTCTGGACGGACTCACTCAGTGTTCGGCTGAAGTCAACAAATGTAAGTTTTATTTTCCAAGTTAGAAGTGTGCCTTAATCAATTATCCTTTTTATAGAATACCATTAATTAGTTATATGAAAAAGAGAATTCTGGGCGGCCTCACTCGGTGCTGTACTGAAGACAACAAAAGCCCATTACGGTTCCAGTCAACGAGGTATCCCATGTGAGGGAAACGAGCGCCCTGATTGGTCGATGGCACCCTCCCACGGATCGCCATCTCAGCCGTCTGCTCCCCACCGATCCAACGGTGGTGCACCTGCCCCTCTCTCTCTTATCTTTCTCCCCTACGCCTCAGCCGCCGGCTGTCCCAGGTCATTCGTTCCAGATCCGTCGTCCTTCTCCCACCGCCGACTCTCCACATCTGTGTTTTCTTCTATCCCAGCCCCTTCCTTCCTCTATCTCCTAAACGAGGAAAGCAGAGTTCGACCACTGGGGGGCGTCATCGACTCGCCGCTAATGAGTTGCGCCATGGCGTCCGCTGCACCCCAAAGCCAACGGTGCGATGGCGTCTACTTCCCGAGCGAATGCGACCAGGCGCTAAGGGCTCCACTTTCCGAGCGGCAGCGGCGGCGGCGGCGGGCGGGGACTACGACCTCCACTTCCTTGGGCGTTGATGGGTAGTCTCTTTTGCCTCGCTTCCGATTTGACTGGCTGCTTTAGCGTCGGCTGATATTCTTCACCCAAATCAGCGTCAACGGGCTAACTGACCTTTTGTTGCTGCTTCCCTTTTGGTGCTTCTTTGGGCTGGTGGCGACATCAACGAGCTTGACTTTGGTCCTCGGGAGATCTAGGTAGATGATTCAGCGGCTTCTCCGTCGAGCTCCGTGCTCTTGTTTGCAGGTGGCGCGACGGCGGCGAGGTGGATGGCAACACACTGGTTACTCTGTACAGATCTGAGGGACCAGTTTGCCATTTTCTTTATTTCCAAGATTTTCTTTGTAATATGGAGCAATTGTAATTTGTGTGTGTGTTTCATTTTCAGTTCTCCGGTTCATCTACACCGACGGCGAGCCCCCCAACATGGAGGCGCTCGGACGTTTCCTCGTCGCGGCCGACCGGTTCGCGCTTGACAGCCTCAAGCTCGAGTGCACCCATAGGCTGCTGAGCACCGTGTCTGTCGACTCGGTCGTCGACATGCTACGCTTGGCCGGGACGCACAGCTGCGCCGATCTCTGTGATTCTAGGTACCTGCAGGGACGAAGAACGCGGCCAAGACAATAGATAATTACAAAGCAATTTTATTTCACACATACGAGACCTTAATTCAAAGTACTTCCATCGATACCTCCAACAATTACATAGGGTTGTAGCGCTATGCCTCAATCCATGACCTGTAACGAATTACTCACACTTAGCGATCAGATTGCAAGAAGAAACCATTGAAGAATGCTGTTGTGATGATGATGGAGGTGGCTATGGCTATGGAGATGGAAATGATGGTGGCTAGGGTTTATGGATGCTCCTGATGATGAAGATGGAGTTGTGGCATCTCTCTATGATTGCGAGTTGTTCTAATCTGATTCTGGTGTTGGCCCTTTAATAATAGTTTTATGGCTGGACAAGACGGTGTCATGGACACCTCATACAACCGCACATACAAGCACGTGCAGTCGTATGAGACGCTATCTTGCACTCTGGTGCACTTGTTGTGCCTCCCACTTGGCTCCCCTTATCTCCTCTTTGCTCCCTTACATATATGTGCTTGATTTAGTCCATGTATAGCCCAATTTCTTGTGCAAATAAATTAAAGAGAGGATTTTGGAATTCTTTGCATTCATGAGTCATTAGTACAAATATTGGAGCGTGTGTCTCGGTTTTCATGAAATAAACTGGTCTAAACTCAGGTGTGATGACCGTAAAAATAACACTCATCATCGCCCTAGGGGACGCACTGGCCCACCCAGTACGAAGCCGTGGAAGCCGATGGGCGAGCGCTGCAGGCTAGAGAAGGAATTCCCCATCTTGGCCAGGGTGTCGAGGAAGATGATGTTGAGGCTGCTGCAGCCGTCCATCAGGACCCATGGGAGATAGAATCCCACCAAGGCAAACTTACTTGGGTGGGGGCGTAGGCCGGATGATCGGCATGATCGAAGGATATTGTGGCATCAAACCACTCCTTAATGTCGGTTGAGATCCACACAGCCGCGTAGACCACGCGCCAGGAGAGCTGCTGAGCCCAGTGCGTTTCCATGGTCGGGAAGATCACGTTGATACCAATTGTCTGGGAGGGCTGGTGGGTCGTTCATGAAGGTCTAGCCACCTCGATGCTGACTTAGCTTCATGCGCTTTTTCGCCACTTGTTATGGAGAGGCGTGGATGGCTATGGCGTCGCCGTGCTCGCCGAACAGGAAGTCGATGTTCCCGAAGTGGATGTAGTCGATGATGGCAGGGGGCATCACATCATAGAGCAGCCCCCAATCGTCGACCTCAAGCTCGAAGGAGCCAAAGGTGAAAGTCTTGCCCGACGTGAAGTCGTCGGGCATGTATAATTAGCCGATATGGGTTCATTTTCCGACTAGTGTAGCCTATGTCTCACACGCCAACTGACAGTGGATAGTTCGGTCCGCACCCTCGGTAGGGTAGCATACATGTCCGAAAGTATTAGATCGGAGGTTGCACAAAGAGTTTACAGACGTTCTGGCCTCCGGGAAGGAGTAATACCCTACACCCTTCTTTGTGTTTGTATTCATGGGTGGGTATTGATACGTCTCCAATGTATCTATAATTTTTGATTGTTCCATGCTGTTATATCATCATTCTTGAATGTTTTACAATCATTTTATAACAACTTTATATCATTTTTTTGGGACTAACATATTGACATAGTGCCTAGTGTCAGTTGCTGTTTTTGCTTGTTTTTTACTTCGTAGAAAATCAATACCAAACGGAGTCCAAACATAGCGAAACTTTTTGGAGATTTTTTCTGGGCCAGAAGACATAGGATGGGACAAAGAAGTACCAGAGGGGTGCCCGAAGGGGGGCACAACCCACCTGGGCGCGCCTGGGGGGCCAGGCGCGCCCTGGTGGGTTGTGCCCACCTCGGTGGCCTCCCGCACCGCCTCTTTTCTCTATAAATACCCCAATATTCCAGAAACCCTAGGGGAGTTGACGAAAAACAATTCCAACCGCCGCAAATTCCAGAAACCACGGATCCAATCTAGACACCATCACTGAGGGGTTCATGATCCTCATTGGTGCCTCTCCGATGATCCGTGAGTAGTTCATTGTAGACCTACGAGTCCGTAGTTAGTAGCTAGATGGCTTCCTCTCTCTATTTTTATTCTCAATACAATGGTCTCTTGAAGATCTATTTGATGTAACTATTTTTGCTGTGTGTTTGTTGGGATCCGATGAACTTTGAGTTTATGATCAGATCTATGTTTTTTATCCATGAAAGTTTTTTGAGTCTTTTGATATCTTATATGCATGATTACTTATAGCCTCGTATTTCTTCGTCGAATATTTGGTTAGTTAGGCCGACTAGATCAATTTTTCTTGCCATGGGAAGAGGTGCTTTGTGATGGGTTTGATCTTATGATGCTCAGTCCCAGTGGCAGAAGGAGAAATGACACGTATGTATCGTTGCTATTAAGGATAACAAGATGGGGTCTATTCCTACATGAATAGATCTTGTCTACATCATGTCATCGTTCTTATTGCATTACTCTGTTTCTCCATGAACTTAATACACTAGATGCATGCTGGATAGCGATCGATGTGTGGAGTAATAGTAGTAGATGTAGGCAGGAGTCGGTCTACTAATCTTGAACATGATGCCTATATAATGATCATTGCCTAGATATCGTCATAATTATTTGAAGTTCTATCAATTGCCCAACAGTAATTTGTTTACCCGCCGTATGCTATTTTTCTCGAGAGAAGTCACTAGTGAAATCTACGGCCCCTGGGTCTCTTCTTTATCATATTTGCCTTCAAGATCTATTTTTATTTGCTTTTATTTTCAGATGTATTAATCCAAAATTTTAACCACAAAAATACCTTGTTGCAATTTATTGTTATTTATTTTATCCCGCGTTCCCGCGAGACCTATTTATTCAATCTACTAGTACAATTTATCTATCTTTTTTACCCGGGAGGGATTGACAACCCCTCTTTTACGTCGGGTTGCGAGTATTTGTTCTTTGTGTGCAGGTACCGTTTACATAGTGTTACATGGTTCTCCTACTGGTTCGATAACCATGGTCTCATCACTGAGGGAAATACCTACCGTAGCTATGCTGCATCATCCCTTCCTCTTTGGGGAAATACTGACGTAGTTCAAGCTGCATCAGGTATACCTCGTACAAGGGATTACAATGAGATATGGGATGATGGATAAAGAGGTAGATGGGATCGAGAGCACCGTAGCCTCCACCCTATATACACGGTGGTGTTTAGGGTTTTATAGGAGGCATATCCAATCTTGGCCGCCGTCGTGTTGACTTGGGGGCCACGACAACCCTTAAATGCCTATCCGGCCCTCTGAGCTCCCTCCTATCACTAGCTCCTTGACAGGCCCTCTGGGCCCCGTGGTAGGTCTACTACCGAGCTCTCTTTGGAGAAGCCACTCCGGTGTATTACACCGTCAGTTGTTGAGGGGAGTCCAAACCTGAGAAGGTGCACAAGCCATCCATGTTTGTTCTTGTTACTTCTTCCCACCTCTCTAGCAAGCACCTCCATGGAATAACTTACACATTGAGGAGCACCATGATATCGTCTCCGTCATATCTATAATTTTTGATTGTTTCATGCCATTATTCTACACCTTCCATATACTTTTGGATGCATTTCATTTTATTTTTGGGACTAACATATTTATCCAGTGCCCAGTGTCAGTTCCTGTTTCTTGCATGTTTTTGTTTAGCAGAATATCCATATCAAACACAGTCCAAACGCGATAAAAATTTATGGAGATATGTGATTTTGGGGAAAAAGAATCAACGCGAGACAATGCCCGAGGGGGCCACAAGCCAATGGGGCGATCCCTACCTAGGGCGCGCCTGGCAGGATGTGGGTCCCCTGTAAGGCGGTTGGTTCCCTTCTTTCCACGCAAGAAAGATAATACCCGAAAGAAAATTTGTGTTAAAATTTCAGCCCAACCAGAGTTACGGATCTCTGGGAATTTAAGGAACGATGAAGGGATAGAAAAAACGAACGAAAAATAGAAGAGAACAGAGATAGAGATCCAATCTCGGAGGGGCTCCTGCCCTCCGAGAGCCACGGAGGACAATGACAAGAGGGGGAATCCTCCTCCCATCTAGGGGGAGGCCAAGGAAGAAGAAGAAGGAGGGGGGCTCTCTTCCCCTCTCTCCCGGTGGCGCCGGAACACCGCCAGGGCAATCATCGTGTGACGGCGATGTACTCCAACAACTCTGTCATCTTCATCAACACCTCCATCACTGATGTCTACTACACAACCTTCTTCTTGTAGACGTTGTTGGGCCTCCAAATGCAGAGGTTTGTAGGACAGTAGCAAATTTCCCTCAAGTGGACGACCTAAGGTTTATCAATCCGTAGGAGGCGTAGGATGAAGATGGTCTCTCTCAAGCAACCCTGCAACCAAATAACAAAGAGTCTCTTGTGTCCCCAACACACCCAATACAATGGTAAATTGTATAGGTGCACTAGTTCGGCGAAGAGATGGTGATACAAGTGCAATATGGATAGTAGATAATAGTATTTGTAATCTGAAATTATAAAAACAGCAAGGTAACTAATGATAAAAGTGAGCGTAAACGGTATTGCAATGCTTGGAAACAAGGCCTAGGGTTCATACTTTCGCTAGTGTAAGTTCCCTCAACAATACTAACATAATTGGATCACAGAACTATCCCTCAACATGCAACAAAGAGTCACTCCAAAGTCACTAATAGCGGAGAACAAACGAAGAGATTATGGTAGGGTACGAAACCACCTCAAAGTTATTCTTTCCAATCAATCCGTTGGGCTATTCCTATAAGTGTCACAAACAGCCCTAGAGTTCGTACTAGAATAACACCTTAAGACACAAATCAACCAAAATCCTAATGTCACCTAGATACTCCAATGCCACCTCAAGTATCCGTGGGTATGATTATACGATATGCATCACACAATCTCAGATTCATCTATTCAATCAACACATAGAACCTCAAAGAGTGCCCCAAAGTTTCTACCGGAGAATCACGACGAAAACGTGTGCCAACCCCTATGCATAGGTTCATGGGCGGAACCCGCAAGTTGATCACCAAAACATACATCAAGTGAATCACGTGATATCCCATTGTCACCACAGATACACACGGCAAGACATACATCAAGTGTTCTCAAATATTTAAAGACTCAATCCGATAAGATAACTTCAAAGGGGAAATTCAATCCATTACAAGAGAGTAGAGGGGGAGAAACATCATAGGATCCAACTATAATAGCAAAGCCCGCGATACATCAAGATCGTGCAAAATCAAGAACACGAGAGAGAGAGAGAGAGAGAGAGAGAGAGAGAGAGAGAGAGAGAGAGAGAGAGAGATCAAACACATAGCTACTGGTACATACCCTCAGCCCCGAGGGTGGACTACTCCCTCCTCGTCATGGAGAGCGCCGGGATGATGAAGATAGCCACCGGAGAGGGATTCCCCCTCCGGCAGGGTGCCGGAACGGGTCTAGATTGGTTTTTGGTGGCTACGGAGGCTTTTGGCGGCGGAACTCCCGATCTATAGTGTTCCCCGATCGTTTTAGGGTATATGGATATATATAGGTGGAAGAAATACGTCAGGGGAGCCACGAGGGGCCCACGAGGGTGGAGGGCGCGCCCTAGGGGGGCGGGCGCCCCCCCTACCTTGTGGCTCCCTCGTTTCTTTCCTGACGTGCACTCCAAGTCCATCAGGTTGCTTTCCTTCCAAAAATAACTTCTCCAGACGGTTTCATTCCGTTTCGACTCCGTTTGATATTCCTTTTCTTCGAAACACTGAAACAAGGGAAAAACAGGAACTGTCACTGGGCTCTGGGTCAATAGGTTAGTCCCAATAATAATATAAAAGTGGATAATAAAGCCCAATATTGTCCAAAACAGTAGATAATGTAGCATGTATCAATCAAAAATTATAGATACGTTGGAGACGTATCAGCATCCCCAAGCTTAATTCCTACTCGTCCTCGAGTAGGTAAATGATAAAAACAGAATTTTTGATGCGGAGTGCTACTTGGCATAATTTCAATGTGATTCCTCTTAATTGTGGTATAAATATTCAGATCCGAAAGATTCAAGATAAAAGTTCATATTGACATAAAAATAATAATACTTCAAGCATACTAACTAAGAAATTATGTCCTCGCAAAATAACATGGCCAAAGAAAGTTCATCCCTACAAAATCATATAGTTTAGTCATGCTCCATTTTCGTCACACAAGAATGCTCTCATCATGCACAACCCCGATGACAAGCCAGGCAATTGTTTCATACTTTAGTAATCTCAAACCTATAAACTTTCACGCAATATATGAGCGCGAGCCATGGACATAGCACTATGGGTGGAATAGAATATGATGATGGGGGTTATATGGAGAAGACAAAAAAGGAGAAAGTCTCACATCAACGAGGCTAATCAATGGTCTATGGAGATGCCCACCGATTGATGTTAATGCAAGGAGTAGGGATTGCCATGCAATAGATGCACTAGAGCTATAAATGTATGAAAGCTCAACAAAAGAAACTAAGCGGGTGTGCATCCAACTTGCTTGCTCACGAAGACCTAGGGCACTTGAGGAGGCCCATTGTTGGAATATACAAGCCAAGTTCTATAATAAAAATTTCCCACTAGTATATGAAAGTGACAACATAAGAGACTCTCTATCATGACGATCTTGGTGCTACTTTGAAGCACAAGTGTGGTAAAAGGATAGTAACATTGTCCCTTCTCTCTTTTTCTCTCATTTTTTGGGCCTTCTCCTTTTATGGCCTTTTTTGGGGCCTTCTCTTTTTTATGGCCTTTTTTAATTTTTTTTCGTCTGGAGTCTCATCCCGACTTGTGGGGGAATCATAGTCTCCACCATCCTTTCCTCACATGGGATAATGCTCTAATAAAGATGATCATCACACTTTTATTTACTTACAACTCAAGGATTACAACTCGATACTAGAACAAAGTATGACTCTATATGAATGCCTCCGGCGGTGTACCGGGATATGCAATGAACCAAGAGTGACATGTATGAAATAATTATGAACGGTGGCTTAGCCAAAAATCTATGTCAACTACATGATCATGCTAAGCAATATGACAATGATGAACGTGTCATGATAAACGGAATGGTGGAAAGTTGCATGGCAATATATCTCAGAATGGCTATGGAAATGCCATAATAGGTAGGTATGGTGGCTGTTTTGAGGAAGATATAAGGAGGTTTATGTGTGAAAGAGCGTATCATATCACGGGGTTTGGATGCACCGGCGAAGTTTGCGCCAACTCTCAATGTGAGAAAGGGCAATGCACGGTACCGAAGAGGCTAGCAAGGATGGAAGGGTAAGTGCGTATAATCCATGGACTCAACATTAGTCATAAAGAACTCACATACTTATTGCAAAAATCTACAAGTCATCAAAAACCTCGGCACTATGCGTATGCTCCTAGGGGGATAGATTGGTAGGAAAAGACCATCGCTCGTCCCTGACCGCCACTCATGAGGAGGACAATCAAATAACACCTCATGTTTCAAATTTGTTACATAACGTTTACCATACGTGCATGCTACGGGACTTGCAAACTTCAACACAAGCATTTCTCAATTTCATAACTACTCAATTAGCACGACTTTGATATTATTACCTCCATATCTCAAAACAATCATCAAGCATCAAACTTCTCTTAGTATTCAATACACTCATAAGAAAGTTTTTACTAGTCTTGAATACCTAGCATATTAGGATTATTTAAGCAAATTACTATGCTATTTAAGACTCTCAAAATAATCTAAGTGAAGCATGAGAGTTCATCTATTTCTTCAAAATAAAACTACCACCATGCTCTAAAAGATATAAGTGAAGTACTAGAGCAAACAACAAACTACTCCGAAAGATATACGTGAAGATCAATGAGTAGTTGAATAATTATGCAACTATGTGAAGACTCTCTAACATTTAAGAATTTCAGATCTTGGTATTTTATTCAAACAGCAAGCAAAGTAAAATAAAATGACATTCTAAGAATAGCAAAAATCATGTGAAGAAGCAAAAACTTAGGATCAACTGAAACTAACCGATAGTTGTTGAAGAAGAAAGGTGGGATGCCAACCGGGGCATCCCCAAGCTTAGACGCTTGAGACTTATTGAAATATTATCTTGGGATGCCTTGGGCATCCCCAAGCTTGAGCTTTTGTGTCTCCTTAATTCCTCTCATATCACGGTCTCCCTAAATCTCAAAAGCTTCATCCACACAAAACTCAACAAGGACTCGTGAGATAAGTTAGTATAAACCATTGCAAAAACTTTATCATACTCTACTGTAGAAAATCACTAAAATTATTATTCAACATTGCATACTAAATGCCTCTGCATATTTAATAGTCATATCCTCAAATAGAATCATTAAAGAAGCAAACACATGCAAACAATGCAAATAGAACAGCAATCTGCCTCAACAGGACAGTCTGTAAAGAATGCAGCAACATCCATACTTCACTAGATCCAAAAATTATGAAATACAATTCCCACTGTATTAAATTTATCAGAGCTTAATATGCAAAAGGTTTCAACATTTTATCACATTCTGACTTTTCTAGGGAATTATTTCAACAGCGGTAAACTTTCTGTTTTCAAACAGCAACATGAAGACTTGTAAAATAGGCATAGTAAAGGCTATCAATGCCACTTTTATTGAAATAAAAGATGAAAAACATTGTTCTAAATAACATAAAGTAAATCCTAACAAAATAAATTGACGCTCCAAGCAAAATACATATCATGTGGTGAATAAAGATATGGCTCCAAGTAAAGTTACCGATGAACGAAGACGAAAGAGGGGATGCCTTCCGGGGCATCCCCAAGCTTAGGCTCTTGGTTGTCCTTGAATATTACCTTGGGGTGCCTTGGGCATCCCCAAGCTTAGGCTCTTGCCACTCCTTATTCCATAGTCCATCGAATCTTTACCCAAAACTTGAAAACTTCACAACACAAAACTTAACAGAAAACTCGTAAGCTCCATTAGTATAAGAAAGCAAATCACCATCATAAGGTACTGTAATGAACTCATTCTAAATTCATATTTGTTGGGGAACGTGGTAATTTCGAAAATTTTCCTACGCACACGCAAGATCATGGTGATGCATAGCAACGAGAGGGGAGAGTGTTGTCTACGTACCAACGCAGACCGACTGCGGAAGCGATCACACAACGTAGAGGAAGTAGTCGTACGTCTTCTTCCCGATTCGACCGATCCAAGCACCGTTACTCCGGCACCTCCGAGTTCTTAGCACACGTTCAGCTCGATGACGATCCTCGGGCTCCGATCCAGCAAAGCATCGAGGAAGAGTTCCATCAGCACGACGGCGTGATGACGATCTTGATGTACTACCGACGCAGGGCTTCGCCTAAGCACTACAACGGTATGATCGAGGTGGAATTTGGTGGCAGGGGGGCACCGCACACGGCTAAGGAACGATCTCAAGGATCAACTTGTGTGTCTTGGGGTGTCCCCTGCCCCCGTATATAAAGGTTGGAGGGAGGGGGGCTGGCCGGCCAAAGAGGAGGAGGCGCAGGAGGAGTCCTACTCCTACCGGGAGTAGGACTCCCCCCTCCAATCCTAGTCCAACTAGGAATCCTTAAACGGGAGAGAGAGAGAGAGAGGTGGCCGGCCCCTCTCCTAGTCCTAATAGGACTAGGGAGAGGGGGGGAGGCGCAGCCCTATGTGGGCTGCCTTCTCACCTTTCCACTAAGGCCCATGTTGGCCCATTTGGCTCCCGGGGGGTTCCGGTAACCCTCCCGGTAATCCGGTAAAATCCCGATTTCACCCGGAACACTTTCGGTGTCCAAACATAGGTTTCCAATATATCAATCTTTACGTCTCGACCATTTCGAGACTCCTCGTCATGTCCGTGATCTCATCCGGGACTCCGAACAACCTTCGGTACATCAAAATGCATAAACTCATAATAACTGTCATCGTAACGTTAAGCGTGCGGACCCTACGGTTCGAGAACAATGTAGACATGATCGAGACACGTCTCCGGTCAATAACCAATAGTGGGACCTGGATGCCCATATTGGCTCCTACATATTCTACGAAGATCTTTATCGGTCAGACCGCATAACAACATACGTTGTTCCCTTTGTCATCGGTATGTTACTTGCCCGAGATTCGATCGTCGGTATCCAATACCTAGTTCAATCTCGTTACCGGCAAGTCTCTTTACTCGTTCCGTAATACATCATCTCACAACTAACATATTAGTTGCAGTGCTTGCAAGGCTTATGTGATGTGTATTACCGAGAGGGCCCAGAGATACCTCTCCGACAATCGGAGTGACAAACCCTAATCTCGAAATACGCCAACCCAACATCTACCATTGGAGACACCTGTAGTACTCCTTTATAATCACCCAGTTACGTTGTGACGTTTGGTAGTACCCAAAGTGTTCCTCCGGTAAACGGGAGTTGCATAATCTCATAGTTATAGGAACATGTATAAGTCATGAAGAAAGCAATAGCAACATACTAAACGATCGGGTGCTAAGCTAATGGAATGGGTCATGTCAATCAGATCATTCAACTAACGATGTGACCTCGTTAATCAAATAACAACTCTTTGTTCATGGTTAGGAAACATAACCATCTTTGATTAACGAGCTAGTCTAGTAGAGGCATACTAGTGACACTCTGTTTGTCTATGTATTCACACATGTATTATGTTTCCGGTTAATACAATTCTAGCATGAATAATAAACATTTATCATGATATAAGGAAATAAATAATAACTTTATTATTGCCTCTAGGGCATATTTCCTTCAGTCTCCCACTTGCACTAGAGTCAATAATCTAGTTTCACATCGCCATGTGATTTAGCAACAATAGTTCACATCACCATGTGATTAACACCCATAGTTCACATCGTTATGTGACCAACACTCAAAGGGTTTACTAGAGTCAGTAATCTAGTTCACATCTCTATGTGATTAATACCCAAAGAGTACTAAGGTGTGATCATGTTTTGCTTGTGAGATAATTTTAGTCAACGGGTCTGTCACATTCAGATCCGTGAGTATTTTGCAAAATTCTTTGTCTATAATGCTCTGCACGGAGCTACTCTAGCTAATTGCTCCCACTTTCAATATGTATCCAGATTGAGACTTATAGATTCATCTGGATCAGTGTCAAAACTTGCATCGGCGTAACCCTTTACGACGAACCTTTTTATCACGTCCATAATCGAGAAACATATCCTTATTTCACTAAGGATAATTCTGACCGCTGTCCAGTGATCTACTCCTAGATCACTATTGTACTCCCTTGCCAAATCAGTGCAGGGTATACAATAGATCTGGTATACAGCATGACATACTTATAGAACCTATGGCCAAGGCATAGGGAATGACTTTCATTCTCTTTCTATCTTCTGCCGTGGTCGGGCTTTGAGTCTTACTCAACTTCACACCTTATAATACAGGCAAGAACTCTTTCTTTGACTGCTCCATTTTGAACTACTTCAAAATCTTTGTCAAGGTATGTACTCATTGAAAGAACTTATCAAGCGTCTTGATCTATCTCTATAGATCTTGAAGCTCAATATGTAAGCAGCTTCACCGAAGTCTTTCTTTGAAAAACTCCTTTCAAACACCCCACTATGCTTTACAGAATAATTCTACATTATTTCTGATCAACAATATGTCACTCACATATACTAATCAGAAATGCTGTAGTGCTCCCACTCACTTTCTTGTAAATACAGGCTTCACCGCAAGTCTGTATAAAACTATATGCTTTGATCAACTCATCAAAGCGTATATTCCAACTCCGAGATGCTTGCACCAGTCCACAGATGGATCGCTGGAGCTTGCACATTTTGTCAGCACCTTTCGGATTGACAAAACCTTCTGTTGCATCATATACAACTCTTCTTTAATAAATCCATCAAGGAATGCAGTTTTGTTTATCCATTTGCCAGATTTCATAAAATGCGGCAATTACTAACATGATTCGGACAGACTCAAGCATAGATACGAGTGAGAAGCTCTCATCGTAGTCAACACCTTGAACTTGTCGAAAACCTTTTTCGACAATTCTAGCTTTGTAGATAGTAACACTACTATCAGCGTCCGTCTTCCTCTTGAAGATCCATTTATTCTTAATTGCTTGCCGATCATCGGGCAAGTCAACCAAAGTCCAAACTTTGTTCTCATACATGGATCATATCTCAGATTTAATGGCCTCAAACCATTTCGTGGAATCTGGGCTCATCATCGCTTCCTCATAGTTCGTAGGTTCGTCATGGTCTAGTAACATGACCTCCAGAACAGGATTACCGTACCACTCTGGTGCGGATCTCACTCTGGTTTACCTACGAGATTCGGTAGTAACTTGATCTGAAGTTACATGATCATCATCATTAGCTTCCTCACTTATTAGTGCAGGTGTCGCAGAAACAGTTTTCTGTGATGTACTACTTTCCAATAAAGGAGTAGGTACAGTTACCTCGTCAAGTTCTACTTTCCTCCCACTCACTTCTTTCGAGAGAAACTCCTTCTCTAGAAAAACTCCGAATTTAGCAACAAAAGTCTTGCCTTCGGATTTGTGATAGAAGGTGTACCCAATAGTCTCCTTTGGGTATCCTATGAAGACATATTTCTCCGATTTGGGTTTGAGCTTACTAGGATGAAACCTTTTCATATAAGCATCACAACCCCAAACTTTAAGAAACGACAGCTTAGGTTTCTTGCCAAACCATCGTTCACATGGTGTCGTCTCAACGGATTTAGATGGTGCCCTATTTAATGTGAATGTAGCTGTCTCTAATGCATAACCCCAAAACGATAGTGGTAGATCGGTAAGATACATCATAGATTGCGCTATATCCAATAAAGTACGGTTATGACGTTAGGACACACCATTATGCTGTGGTGTTCCATATGGCATGATTTTGTGAAACTATTCCACATTGTTTCAATTGAAGACCAAACTCGTAACTCAAATATTTTACCTCTGCGATCATATCGTAGAAACTTTTATTTTCTTGTCACGATGATTTTCCACTTCACTCTGAAATTCTTTGAACTTTTCAAATATTTCAGACTTATGTTTCATCAAGTAGATATACTCATATCTGCTCAAATCATCTGTGAAGATCAAAAAATAATGATATCTGTCGCGAGCCTCAATATTCATCGGACCACATACATCAGTATGTATGATTTCCAACAAATCTGTTGCTCGCTCCATTGTTCCGAAGAATGGCGTTTTAGTCATCTTGCCCAAAAGGCACGGTTCGCAAGCATCAAGTGATTCCAAAATCCCATCAGCATGGAGTTTCTTCATGCGCTTTACACCACTATGACCTAAACGGCAGTGCTACAAATAAGTTGCACTATCATTATTAACTTTGCATCTTTTGGTTTCAATATTATGATTATGTGTATCACCATGATCGAGATCCAACGAACTATTTTCATTGGGTGTGTAACCATATAAGGTTTTATTCATGTAAACAGAACAACAATTTATTCTCTTACTTTAATGAATAACCGTTTTGCAATAAACATGATCAAATCATATTCATGCTCAACGCAAAAACCAAATAACACTTATTTAAGTTCAACACTAATCCCGAAAGTATAGGGGAGTATGCGATGATGATCATATCAATCTTGGAACCACTTCCAACACACATCGTCACTTCACCCTTAACTAGTCTCTGTTTATTCTGCAACTCCCGTTTCGAGTTACTAATCTTAGCAACTGAACTAGTATCAAATACTAAGGGTTTGCTATAAACACTAGTAAAGTACACATCAATAACATGTATATCAAATATACTTATGTTCACTTTGCCATCCTTCTTATCCGCCAATCACTTGGGGTAGTTCCGCTTCTAGTGACCAGTCCCTTTGCAGTAGAAGCACTTAGTCTCAGGCTTAGGATCAGACTTGGGCTTCGTCACTTGAGCAGCAACTTGCTTGCTGTTCTTCTTGAAGTTCCCCTTCTTCCCTTTGCCCTTTTCTTGAAACTAGTGATCTTGTCTACCATCAACACTTGATGTTTTTCTTGATTTCTACCTTCATCAATTTCATCATCATGAAAAGCTCGGGAGTCGTTTTCGTCATCCCTTGCATACTATAGTTCATCACGAAGTTCTACTAACTTGGTCATGGTGACTAGAGAATTCTGTCAATCACTATCTTATCTGGAAGATTAATTCCCACTTGATTCAAGCGATTGTAGTACCCAGACAATCTGAGCACATGCTCACTAGTTGAGCGATTCTCCTCCATCTTTTAGCTATAGAACTTGTTGGAGACTTCATATCTCTCAACTCGGGTATTTGCTTGAAATATCAACTTCAACTCCTGGAACATCTCATATGGTCCATGACGTTCAAAACGTCTTTTGAAGTCCCGATTCTAAGCCATTAAGCATGGTGCACTAAACTATCAGGTAGTCATCATCTTGAGCTAGCCAAACGTTCATAACGTCTGCATCTACTCCTGCAATAGGTCTGTCACCTAGCGGTGCATCAAGGACATAATTCTTCTGTGCAGCAATGAGGATAAACCTCAGATCACGGATCCAATCCGCATCATTGCTACTAACATCTTTCAACACAATTTTCTCTAGGAACATATCAAAAATAAACACAGGGAAGCAACAACGCGAGCTATTGATCTATAACATAATTTGCAAAATACTACCAGGACTAAGTTCATGATAAATTTAAGTTCAATTTAATTATATTACTTAAGAACTCCCACTTAGATAGACATCCCTCTAATCCTCTAAGTGATCACGTGATCCAAATCAACTAAACCATAACCGATCATCACGTGAGATGGAGTAGTTTTCAATGGTGAACATCAATATGTTGATCATATCTACTATATGATTCACGCTCGACCTTTCGGTCTCCATGTTCCGAGGCCATATCTGTATATGCTTGGCTCGTCAAGTATAACCTGAGTATTCTGCGTGTGCAACTGTTTTGCACCCGTTGTATTTGAACGTAGAGCTTATCACACCCGATCATCACGTGGTGTCTGGGCACGAAGAACTTTGGCAACGGTGCATACTCAGGGAGAACACTTCTTGATAATTTAGTGAGAGATCATCTTATAATGCTACCGTCAATCAAAGCAAAAATAAGATGTATAAAAGATAAAGATCATATGCAATCAAAATATGTGACATGATATGGCCATCATCATATTGCTTCTTTGATCTCCATCTCCAAAGTACTGTCATGATCTCTGTCATCACCGGCATGACACCATGATCTCCATCATCTTGATCTATATCAATGTGTCGTCACACGGTCGTCTCACCAACTATTGCTCTTGCAACTATTGCTATCGCATAGCGATAAAGGAAAGCAATTATTTGGCGCTTGCATCTTATGTAATAAAGAGACAACCACAAGGCTTTTGCCAGTTGCCGATAACTTCAACAAAACATGATCATCTCATACAACAACTTATATCTCATCACGTCTTGACCATATCATATCAGAACATGCCCTGCAAAAACAAGTTAGACATCCTCTACTTTGTTGTTGCAAGTTTTACGTGGCTACTACGGGCTTAAGCAAGAACCAATCTCACCTACGCATCAAAACCACAACGATAGTTTGTCAAATAGACTCCGTTTTAACCTTCGCAAGGACCGGGCGTAGCCACACTCGGTTCAACTAAAGTTGGAGAAACAGTCACCCACAAGTCACCTATGTGCAAAGCACGTCGGGGAAACCGGTCTCGCGTAAGCGTACGCGTAATGTCGGTCCGGGCCGCTTCATCCAACAATACCGCCGAACCAAAGTATGACATGCTGGTAGGCAGTATGACTCATATCGCCCAAAACTCACTTGTGTTCTACTCGTGCATATAACATCAAACCATAAAACCTAGGCTCGGATGCCACTGTTGGGGAACGTGGTAATTTCGAAAATTTTCCTACGCACACGCAAGATCATGGTGATGCATAGCAACGAGAGGGGAGAGTGTTGTCTACGTACCAACGCAGACCGACTGCGGAAGCGATCACACAATGTAGAGGAAGTAGTCGTACGTCTTCTTCCCGATTCAACCGATCCAAGCACCGTTACTCCGGCACCTCCGAGTTCTTAGCACACGTTCAGCTCGATGACGATCCTCGGGCTCCGATCCAGCAAAGCATCAAGGAAGAGTTCCGTCAGCACGACGACGTGATGACGATCTTGATGTACTACCGACGCAGGGCTTCGCCTAAGCACTACAACGGTATGATCGAGGTGGAATTTGGTGGCAGGGGGGCACCGCACACGGCTAAGGAACGATCTCAAGGATCAACTTGTGTGTCTTGGGGTGTCCCCTGCCCCCGTATATAAAGGTTGGAGGGAGGGGGGCTGGCCGGCCAAAGAGGAGGAGGCGCAGGAGGAGTCCTACTCCTACCGGGAGTAGGACTCCCCCCTCCAATCCTAGTCCAACTAGGAATCCTTAAACGGGAGAGAGAGAGAGAGGTGGCCGGCCCCTCTCCTAGTCCTAATAGGACTAGGGAGAGGGGGGGGGGGAGGCGCAGCCCTATGTGGGCTGCCTTCTCACCTTTCCACTAAGGCCCATGTTGGCCCATTTGGCTCCCGGGGGGTTCCGGTAACCCTCCCGGTAATCCGGTAAAATCCCGATTTCACCCGGAACACTTCCGGTGTCCAAACATAGGTTTCCAATATATCAATCTTTACGTCTCGACCATTTCGAGACTCCTCGTCATGTCCGTGATCTCATCCGGGACTCCGAACAACCTTCGGTACATCAAAATGCATAAACTCATAATAACTGTCATCGTAACGTTAAGCGTGCCGACCCTACGGTTCGAGAACAATGTAGACATGACCGAGACACGTCTCCGGTCAATAACCAATAGCGGGACCTGGATGCCCATATTGGCTCCTACATATTCTACGCAGATCTTTATCGGTCAGACCGCATAACAACATACGTTGTTCCCTTTGTCATCGGTATGTTACTTGCCCGAGATTCGATCGTCGGTATCCAATACCTAGTTCAATCTCGTTACCGGCAAGTCTCTTTACTCGTTCCGTAATACATCATCTCACAACTAACATATTAGTTGCAGTGCTTGCAAGGCTTATGTGATGTGTATTACCGAGAGGGCCCAGAGATACCTCTCCGACAATCGGAGTGACAAAACATAAAACCACATCTAAACAGAGGCTAGATGAATTATTTATTACTAAACAGGAACAAAAAGCAAGGAACTAAAATAACATTGGGTTGCCTCCCAACAAGCGCTATCGTTTAACGCCCCTAGCTAGGTGTGATGATTTCAATGATGCTCATATAGAAGATAAGAATTGAAACATAAAGAGAGCATCATGAAGAATATGACTAGCACATTTAAGTCTAACCCACTTCCTATGCATAGGGATTTTGTGAGCAAACAACTTATGGGAACAATAATCAACTAGCATAGGAAGGCAAAACAAGCATAGCTTCAAAACTTTAAGCACATAGAGAGGAAACTTGATATTATTGCAATTCCTACAAGCATATATTCCTCCCTCATAATAATTTTCAGTAGCATCATGAATGAATTCAACAATATAACCAGCACCTAAAGCATTCCTTTCATGATCTACAAGCATAGAATTTTTATTACTCTCCACATAAGAAAATTTCTTCTCATGAATAGTAGTGGGAGCAAACTCAACAAAGTAACTATCATGGGATTGAAAATTGAAATCAAGATGACAAGTTTCATTGTTATCATTATTATTTAAAGCATACATGTCATCACAATAATCGTCATAGATAGGAGGCATGCTTTCATCATAATAAATTTGCTCATCAAAACTTGGGGGACAAAAAATATCATCTTCGTCAAACATAGCTTCCCCAAGCTTGTGGCTTTGCATATCATTAGCATCATAGATATTCAAGGAATTCATACTAACAACATTGCAATCATGCTCATCATTCAAATATTTAGTGCCAAACATTCTAATGCATTCTTCTTCTAGCACTTGAGCACAATTATCGGAATCCTTATTTTCATGATAGACATTAAAAAGATGAAACATATGAGGTACCCATAATTCCATTTTTTGGTAGTTTTCTTTTATAAACTAAACTAGTGATAAAACGAGAAACTAAAAGACTCGATTGCAAGATCTAAAGATATACCTTCAAGAACTCACCTCCCCGGCAACGGCGCCAGAAAAGAGCTTGATGTCTACTACACAACCTTCTTCTTATAGACGTTGTTGGGCCTCCAAGTGCAGAGGTTTGTAGGACAGTAGCAAATTTCCCTCAAGTGGATGACCTAAGGTTTATCAATCCGTAGGAGGCGTAGGATGAATATGGTATCTCTCAAGCAACCCTGCAACCAAATAACAAAGAGTCTCTTGTGTCCCCAACACACCCAATACAATGGTAAATTGTATAGGTGCACTAGTTCGGCGAAGAGATGGTGATACAAATGCAATATGGATAGAAGATAATAGTTTTTGTAATCTGAAAATATAAAAACAGCAAGGTAACTAATGGTAAAAGTGAGCATAAACGGTATTGCAATGATAGGAAACAAGGCCTAGGGTTCATACTTTCACTAGTGCAAGTCCTCTCAACAATAATAACATAATTGGATCATATAACTATCCCTCAACATGCAAGAAAGAGTCACTCCAAAGTCACTAATAGCAGAGAACAAACGAAGAGATTATGGTAGGGTACGAAACCACCTCAAAGTTATTCCTTCAATAAATCCGTTGGGCTATTCCTATAGGTGTCACAAACAGCCCTAGAGTTCGTACTAGAATAACACCTTAAGACACAAATCAACCAAAACCCTAATGTCACCTAGATACTCCAATGTCACCTCAAGTATCCGTGGGTATGATTATACGATATGCATCACACAATCTCAGATTCATCTATTCAACCAACACATAGAACCTCAAAGAGTGCCCCAAAGTTTCTACCGAAGAATCACGACGAAAACGTGTGCCAATCCCTATGCATAGGTTCATGGGCGGAACCCGCAGTTGATCACCAAAACATACATCAAGTGAATCACGTGATATCCCATTGTCACCACAGATACGCACGGCAAGACATACATCAAGTGTTCTCAAATCTTTAAAGACTCAATCCGATAAGATTACTTCAAAGGGGAAATTCAAGCCATTACAAGAGAGTAGAGGGGGAGAAACATCATAGGATCCAACTATAATAGCAAAGCTCGCGATACATCAAGACCGTGCAAAATCAAGAACACGAGAGAGAGAGAGAGAGAGAGAGAGAGAGATTAAACACATAGCTACTGGTACATACCCTCAGCCCCGAGGGTGGACTACTCCCTCCTCGTCATGGAGAGCATCGGGATGATGAAGATAGCCACCAGAGAGGGATTCCCCCTCCGGCAGGGTGCTGGAATGGGTCTAGATTGGTTTTCGATGGCTACGGAGGCTTCTGGCGGCGGAACTCCCGATCTATAGTGTTCCCCGGTCGTTTTAGGGTATATGGATATATATAGGCGGAAGAAATACGTCAGGGGAGCTACGAGGGGCCCACGAGGGTGGAGGGCGCGCCCTAGGGGGGTGGGCGCGCCCCCTACCTCGTGGCTCCCTCGTTTCTTTCCTAACGTGCACTCCAAGTCCATCAGGTTGCTTTCCTTCCAAAAATAACTTCTCCAGAAGGTTTCATTCCGTTTTGACTCCGTTTGATATTCCTTTTCTTTGAAACACTGAAACAAGGGAAAAAAATAGGAAATGGCACTGGGCTCTGGGTCAATAGGTTAGTCCCAAAAATAATATAAAAGTGGATAATAAAGCCCGATAATGTCCAAAACAGTAGATAATATAGCATGTAGCAATAAAAAATTATAGATACGTTGGAGACGTACCAATCACCTTCCCTCATCTATATTCAGCGGTCCAATCTCCCGCAACCCGCTGTACCCCCTATTTGGACAAGGTGCTTTATGCTTCATATTATTATCCAATTACGTGTTTCCATCCTATGATGTTTGAGTAGATTTTTGTTGTCCTTCGGGGTACTTGGTGAATTGCTATGATTGGTTTAATTTGCTTGTGGTTATGGTGCTATCCTTTGGTGTCCATCATATGAGCGCGTGTGTGGATCACACCTTAGGGTTAGTTGTATGTTGATTGAACTATGCATTGGAGGGCAAGAGTGACAGAAGCTTCTTCCTGCCATAGAAATTGATTCATACGAGATTCAAGGGGGACCAATATATCTTAAAGTGAACCTAATTGTACTTTTAGTAAAACAACAACTAACTTTTATTTTCATGTTCTTTATTATCTTGCAAACCTATCCCTTTACACCTACAAAGTACTACTAGTTTTATTCTTGTTCTAGGTAAAGCAAATTCTAAGTGTGCGTAGAGTTTTATCGGTGGTCGATAGAACTTGAAGGGAATATAAATTCTGAAGGAAATATGCCCTAGAGGCAATAATAAAATTATTTATTTCCTTATATCATGATAAATGATTATTATTTATGCTAAAACTGTATTAACCAGAAACTTAGTACATGTGTGAATACATAGACAAAAACAGAGTGTCCCTAGTATGCCTTTAGTTAACTAGCTCGATAATCAAAGATGGTTAAGTTTCGTAGCCATAGACATGTGTTGTCATTTGATCAACGGGATCACATCATTAGAGAATGATGTGATGGACAAGACCCATTCGTTAGCTTAGCACTATGATCGCTTAGTTTGTTGCTATTGCTTTCTTCATGACTTATGCATGTTCCTCTGACTACGAGATTATGCAACTCCCGAATACCGGAGGAATACCTTGTGTGCTATCAAACGTCAAAACGTAATTGAGTGATTACAAATATGCTCTACAGGTGTCTCAGAAGGTGTTTGTTGGGTTGGCATAGATTAAGATTAGGATTTGTCACTCTGTGTATCGGAGAGGTATCTCTGGGCCCTCTCGGTAATGCACATCACTATAAGCCTTGCAAGCAATGTGACTAATGAGTTAGTTGCAGGATGATGCATTATGGAACGAGTAAAGAGACTTGCCGGTAACGAGATTGAACTAGGTATGGTGATATCCACGATCGAATCTCGGGCAAGTAACATATCGATGACAAAGGGAACAACGTATGTTGTTATGCGGTTTGACCGATAAAGATCTTCGTAGAATATGTAGGAGCCAATATGAGCATCCAGGTTCCACTATTGGTTATTGATCGGAGATGTGTCTCAGTCATGTCTACATAGTTCTCGAACCCGTAGGGTCAGCACGTTTAACGTTCGATGACGATTTGTATTATGAGTTATGTGATTTGATGACCGAAGTTTGTTCAGAGTCCCGGATGAGATCACGGACATGACGAGGAGTCTCGAAATGGTCGAGAGGTAAACATCGATATATTGGAAGGCTATATTCGGACATCGGAAAGGTTCCGAGTGATTCGGGTATTTTTCGGAGTACCGGAGAATTACGGGAATTCGCTGGGGGAAGTAGTGGGCCTTAATGGGCCATACGGGAAAGGAGAGAAGGGCCTCAAAGGGTGGCCACGCGCCCCCCCATGGGCTGGTCCGAATTGGACTAGGAGAGTTACGGGAATTCGCTGGGGGAAGTAGTGGGCCTTAATGGGCCATACAAGAAAGGAGAGAAGGGCCTTAAGGGGTGGCCGCACGCCCCCCATGGGCTGGTCTGAATTGGACTAGGAGGGGGTGGCGCCCCCTCCTTCCTTCTCCCCTCTCCCTCCTTCCCTTCCTTCTCCTAGTTGGAATATGAATGGGGAGATCGAATCCTACTTGGACCGGGAGTCCAAGTAGGACCCCCCCTTGGCGCGTCCTCTTAAGGGCCGGCCTCCTCTTCCTCCCTCCTTTATATACGTGGGCAGGGGGCACCCCAAAGGCACTCCAAGATTTGTCTTAGCCGTGTGCGGTGCCTCCCTCCACAGTTACACACCACTGTCATATCATCGTAGTGCTTAGGTGAAGCCCTACGCCGGTAACTTCATCATCACCGTCGCCACACCATCGTGATGACGGAACTCTCCCTCGGCCTCAACTGGATCAATAGTACGAGGGAAATCATCGATCTTAACGTGTGCTGAACACGGAGGTGCCGTACGTTCGGTGCTAGGATCGGTCCGATCGTGAAGACGTACGACTACATCAACCGCGTTGATAAAGCGCTTCCACTTTCGGTCTACGAGGGTACGTGGACACACTCTCCCGCTCGTTGCTATGCATCACATAGATAGATCTTGCGTGATCCTAGGTATTTTTTTTGAAATACTGCATTCCCCATCAGTGGCATCCGAGCCAGGTCTATGCATAGATGTTGTATGCACGAGTAGAACACAAAGAGTTGTGGGCGATAATAGTCATACTGCTTACCAGCATGTCATACTTTGATTCAGCGGTATTGTTGGATGAAGCGGCCCAGACCGACATTACATGACCGCGTTCATGAGACTGGTTCTACCGCCGTGCTTTGCACATAGGTGGCTAGTGGGTGTCTGTTTCTCCAACTTTAGTTGAATCAAGTGTCACTACGCCCGGTCCTTGTTGAAGGTTAAAACAACACACTTGACGAAAAATCATTGTGGTTTTTGATGCGTAGGTAAGAACGGTTCTTGCTAAGCCCGTAGCAGCCACATAAAACTTGCAACAACAAAGTATAGGACGTCTAACTTGTTTTTGCAGGGCATGTTGTGATGTGATATGGTCAAGACGTGATGAGATATAAATTGTTGTATGAGATGATCATGTCTTGTTAAAGTTATTGGCAATTGGCAGGAGCCTTATGGTTGTCTCCTTATTGCATAAGATGCAAGTGCCATATAATTGCTTTACTTTATCGCTATGCAATAGCAATAGTTGCAAAAGCAATAGTCGGCGAGACGACCATGTAACGACATGTTGATAGAGATCAAGATGATGGAGATCATGGTGTCATGCCGGTGATGATAAAGATCATGACGGTACTTTGGAGATGGAGATCAAAGGCACAAGATGATGATGGCCATATCATGTCACATATTTTGATTGCATGTGATGTTTATCTTTATACATCTTATTTTGCTTAGTTTGGCGGTAGCTTTATAAGATGACCCCTTACTAAAATTTTCAAGGTATAAGTGTTCTCCCTGAGTATGCACCGTTGTGACCGTTCTTCGTGCTGAGACACCACGTGATGATCGGGTGTGATAAGCTGTGGTGCCCCCTCCACAGTTACACACCTCGGTCATATCGTCATAGTGCTTAGGCGAAGCCCTGCGCCGGTAGCTTCATCATCACCGTCACCACGCCTTCGTGCTGACGGGACTCTCCCTCGGCCTCAACTGGATCAAGAGTACGAGGGACGTCATCGAGCTGAACGTGTGCTGAACACGGAGGTGCCGTATGTTCGGTGCTAGTGAAGGAAATATGCCCTAGAGGCAATAATAAAGTTATTATTTATTTCCTTATATCATGATAAATGTTTATTATTCATGCTAGAATTGTATTAAACGGAAACATAATACATGTGTGAATACATAGACAAAGAGAGTGTCACTAGTATGCCTCAACTTGACTGGCTCGTTAATCAAAGATGGTTATGTTTCCTAACCATGAACAAAGAGTTGTTATTTGATTAACGGGATCACATCATTAGTTGAATGATCTGATTGACATGACCCATTCCATTAGCTTAGCACCCGATCGTTTAGTATGTTGCTATTGCTTTCTTCATGACTTATACATGTTCCTATGACTATGAGATTATGCAACTCCCGTTTGCCGGAGGAACACTTTGTGTGCTACCAAACGTCACAATGTAACTGGGTGATTATAAAGGTGCTCTACAGGTGTCTCCAAAGGTACATGTTGGGTTGGCGTATTTCGAGATTAGGATTTGTCACTCCGATTGTCGGAGAGGTATCTCTGGGCCCTCTCGGTAATGCACATCATATAAGCCTGGCAAGCATTGCAACTAATGAGTTAGTTGCGAGATGATGTATTACGGAACGAGTAAAGAGACTTGCCGGTAACGAGACTGAACTACGTATTGAGATACCGACGATCGAATCTCGGGCAAGTAACATACCGATGACAAAGGGAACAATGTATGTTGTTATGCGGTCTGACCGATAAAGATCTTCGTAGAATATGTAGGAGCCAATATGGGCATCCAGGTCCCGCTATTGGTTATTGACTAGAGAGGTGTCTCGGTCATGTCTACATAGTTCTCGAACCCGTAGGGTCTGCACGCTTAACGTTCGTTGACGATATAGTACTATGTGAGTTATGTATGTTGGTGACCGAATGTTGTTCGGAGTCCGGGATGAGATCACGGACATGACGAGGAACTCCGGAATGGTCCGGAGACAAAGTTTGATATATGGGATAATAGTGTTTGGTCACCGGAAGGGTTCCTGTCGGAGTAAATAGCCATGGGTAGCCTAGCCGGCTTCCCCTGGCCCTTCTGAAAAAATTACGAGCTCGTCCGGCTCTCGAGAACCCAAGACCTGGGGCCGCCTTCCCTTTGCCGGCTGTCTTCCAGGCCGGCTTCGGGAGGCGGCCCAACCTCAGCCCTCATGAAGAAAGCCATGGGAGGGCCGACTTCGAGAAGCCGGCCGCGAGAAGGCCGACTCCAAGAGGCCGGCTCCCATGAAGCGGTCAAGACCGTACCCTCAAAGTTTGCATCCACCCAGCAATGATGAAGAGGGGCGTGGCTACAGTGAGGCCCGCCACCCCCAAAACCCGGAGCACGCCCGGAACAGTGCGCAGTACGGGCGGCCACGGCCCGCCCGGCGCGGCACTGTTGACATGATGACCCTGACGCCATCCATGACAGACCACTAGCGTGGCCCACGAGGCGGTGGGACCCGTCGGGCAGAGAGACGCCCGAAGGCGGCCACACCTCCTCCCAGTCGGCCAAAGAGAGAGCCGGCTCCCCATAGCCGGCTTGCCATCTTCCTCGAAGGAGACGCCCCATTAAGAAGACAAGACACGGTGAGGCTACAGTAATCGCCCGCCGGGCGGCGGTACTGTAGCCACGCCCACCATGACCAAGCCCGCGTCATCAGCCTAGAGCAACAGTAACCAGCCACCGACCAGGCCCTGGACGGTGGGGCCTGCTTGTCGACCAAGAGGCCAGCAGCTGGCGTGACCCACCAGTCGGCAGGCCCCAGCGACCGGCGCAGAAGCCGGCGAGCGCAGTCACAGACGGCTGGGCCCCGCGCCCAGCCGGATTACCATTGTACCCCCGGGGGGTAGGCCTATATAAACCCCCCGGTGCACCCATGCAAAGGGTTCGATCCCTGACTAGTTTTAGACACATAGAAGGAGAAGAAGCGAGCCAGCCGAGCCCTTCTTCTTCCTCCCACCAAAACAGCTCAAGGAGCATTGTGTAGCTACTTGTTTCCTCTAGTGATCATGCGGAGACCCCGCAGAGCAGCAGTAGGGGTGTTATCTCCACGGAGAGCCCTGAAGCTGGGTAAAGTCCGCCGGCGATCTTATCTTCGCCTCATCCCGTTTCCAGGCACCGGCGATGTCTTATTGGCTCCCACAATGATAAGCCACCCGTTGGCATATGTCGCACCTACCACCCGGCATTTGGCGCCCACCGTGGGGCCAGGTGCACCGTCGTCCGGAGACCTGTTCTGGACGGCAACCCTCTTCCTCCCCAGCGAGCGTAGCCAGCCCGACACGCCCGATGGCGCTTGCCACGACGCGCTGCAAAGCGTCACCGACATCTGCGAGGCGAGCAGCCTCGCCGATCTCCTCGACGAAACCCGCATCTCCGACGAGCTCGCCTACGATGCGGGCACCGACCACCTCGCCAACCTCCTTGGCCAGCTCCATGTCTCCAGCGAGCCCGCTGTGGACCTGGAGTCGGTTGGCTCCACCGACCCGATGCCTATCGACTCCGACACGGCCTCCTACGACACCTTCCCCACCAACGTTGCGATCTACAACGACCCGCTCCCTCGGCCCACCGACCGCGATACTGTCACCACTGAGGTGATGGTCATCAGCCACGGCGGCCCGGCCGACGAGAGCACTCACGACGCCCCGTGCGCGGCGGCGCACGACTTGTCCATCCCCCTCCCGGCTGACGCCGATGACGAAGCACTGGAGGCACGCCGCCTTGCCCTCCTCGCGGAGGGCCGGAGGCTGGCTTCCATGAGACGCCTCAATGAGGCCTACCAGCGTGAAGCTGACCGCGCCGCCTTTGGCACGCCGGCCCCGGGCGGGCCAAGCCGGGCCGGCGTTGTCAGGCAACGCGGCGCCGTCCTTGCCGACGTGCTGGGAGTCGAACGCCCGGTCTATGCCACTCCGCTCGAAAACTTGCATGCCGCCCAGGCAGCCGTAGACGAGTTGGACGGCTTGGAGTCTGAAGAACTCCCCCACATGACCCGGCACATACAGCAGTTGATTGACGCGGCCGCACAGCGGCACGAGGCCGACGCCCGCGCGGGAAGCCCTCCCCCGCGCCGAGATCACGACGCGACGTCACAAACACCGACTACGAGCAACACCCGCGCGCGGCGCAAGAAAGAGCCGGCTTCCAGCCAAAGCCGGACCCGAATCTCCATCGAGAGAGACGCGGACGGCCGTCCCCGAGCCATGGAATGGCGGGGCGACCCGCCTCCGCCTCGACCTCGTGGAGAGAGATATCCCTCCCCGCCGCCAGTGGCGCATCCGACTCTCAGCGGCCGACTAGGTCGCCGCGAAGGAGTCGGCGAGAATGACGCCCGCCATCGGATCGGCCGCCTAGCGAGATCCCTGGTGCTGGAAGAAGAAGACAATGTCGGTCCGCCTTGTTTCGGCCCCCGCATCCGCGACGAGCCCTTCCCCAAAGGGTTCTCGCTCCCAAGAGACACGCCCAAGTACAACGGCTCCGTGAAGCCGGAAGATTGGCTGATCGAATACTCCACGACGGTCAGCATAGCCAACGGCAACCGGCGCGTTGCCGCGAAGTACGTGCCCCTCATGCTGCAAGGCACGGCACGGACCTGGCTCAACAGCCTCAAGCCTCTCAGCATCAACAGCTGGGTAGATTTCACCGAAGCTTTCGGCCGCAACTTCACCAGCACCTACAAGCGGGCTCCCAAGCCCAGACAGCTCTCCCTGTGCGTACAGGGCCCAGCCAAGTCCACGCGCGACTACCTCACGCGCTGGGCCGAGCTCCGCAATTCTTGCGAAGGGGTGCACGAGGTGCATGCCATTGAATACTTCACTGCCGGGTGCCGAGAAGGCACCCTCCTCAAGCACAAGCTCCTCTACGACGAGCCGACTACCCTCGACGAGCTTCTGAACATAGCCGACAAATACGCCACCGCCGACTCTTCGATGAAGACCGAGCTCCGGGTAGACGCGTCCGGGAAAGTACTCAACCCGGCGCCCAAGACGCCGGCGGGGGATTCCGGCCGACGCCAACACCTGAACGACCAGAAGCGCAAGGGCCCTGCGCCGCCTCGCGCTAGTCGGCAGGTGGCCACGGTCGAAGACACGCCGCCTGAAGGGCGGCCCGCGCCCAAGAAGCCCAAGGGCGGCCGGCCGGCTTGGCAGCCGGCTTTCTCCTACGAGCAAACTCTTGACGCCCCGTGCAAGTTCCATAGCGGCGCGAAGCCGTCCAACCACACAACCCGGAAGTGCAATTGGCTCACCCAAATCTCCAAGGGCGAAGGGCTCGCGCCGCCTCCGCCTGCCGGCCCGCCGCCTCCGGTTCCGCCGCCCCAGGCCGCTCGGCCCGCAGTCGGAGCCGTGCAAGACGAGTTTCCCGACGAGCAAGCATCCTACGTCATCTTTACAAGCCAGCTCGAAGACCGGCGCAGCAAGCGCCGAGAGCACCAGGAAGTTAGCGTGGTCGCTGCCAACCCCGCCGGACACATGCATTGGTCAGAAAAGCCCATCAGCTGGAGCCGGGCTGATCACCTAGAGGTGATGCCGTCTCCCGGCTCTTACGCGTTGGTCCTGGAAGCCACCCTCCCGACAGACAGACGCGCCGCCCGCTTCTCCCGCGTACTGATAGATGGCGGAAGCAGCATCAACATCCTGTACCGTGACACCCTGGAGAAGCTAAGTGTCAAGACGAAGTAGCTCACGCCAACTCGGACTGTGTTTCATGGCATCGTACCCGGTTTGTCCTGCTCCCCCATTGGCAAGATCAAGATTGATGTACTCTTTGGGGACAAGGAGCATTTCCGCCGGGAAGCAATCTGGTTTGAAGTGGTGGACCTGGAAAGCCCCTACCACGTGTTGCTTGGCCGACCCGCCTTGGCCAAGTTCATGGTGGTTCCCCACTATGCATACCTCAAGATGAAGATACCAAGTTCCAAGGGCATCATCACCATAGCCGGCGATTACAAGAAGTCTGCCGAGTGCGCTGCAGCCAGCAGCCGGCTGGCCGAGTCCCTTGTGATTGTCGAAGAGAAGAAAATACTGAACCGGGTCGTGGCCCTGGCCAGCAAGCAGCTAAACCAGTCCCCCGACCCCAAGGAGTATGATGCCCAAGGATCTTTCCAGCCGGCCAAGGAAACCAAGAAGATACCCCTTGACCCCGAGCACCCCGAGAGGTTTGCCGTCATAGGGGCAAGCCTGAACAGCAAATAGGAAGGCGAGCTCGCCGATTTCCTCCGTGAGAATCGGGACATCTTTGCATGGTCCCCCAAGGACATGCCGGGTGTTCCGAAGGATTTCGCCGAGCAAAAACTACACGTCCGAGAAGACGCAAAACGAGTTAAGCAGCCCCTCCGCCGACTATCAGAGGAGAAGAGAAGGATTGTAGGGGAGGAGATAGCCCGGCTTCTGGCAGCCGGCTTCATTATGGAAGTTTTCTTTCCAGAGTGGCTTGCCAACCCGGTCCTCGTGTTGAAGAAGAACAACAAGTGGCGCATGTGTATAGATTACACAAGCCTCAACAAGGCCTGCCCCAAAGATCCCTTCGCCCTGCCAAGGATTGACCAAGTGATAGACTCCACGGCCGGATGCGAGCTGTTGAGTTTCTTGGATGCTTACTCAGGATATCACCAGATAAAGCTAGACCCGAATGACTGCCTGAAGACCGCCTTCATCACGCCATTTGGAGCCTTCTGCTACCTGACTATGACATTCGGCTTGAGAAATGCCGGTGCCACCTTTCAGCGCTGCATGCAGAAGTGCCTCCTCAAGCAACTCGGCAAAAACGCTCACATGTACGTGGACGACATCGTGGTGAAGACGGAGAAGCGCGGCACCTTGCTGGAAGACCTAAAAGAAACATTTGAGAACCTGCGCCGGTTCCAAATCAAGCTCAACCTCGAGAAATGCGTGTTCGGAGTACCAGCCGGCCAGCTCCTAGGCTTCCTGGTCTCCGAACGCGGCATCGAATGCAACCCGGTGAAGATCAAGGCCATCGAGAGAATGGCGATCCCTACCAAGCTTCGAGAAATCCAGAAGTTCACCGGATGCTTGGCCTCATTGAACCACTTCATCAGCCGGCTCGGAGAGAAAGCTCTCCCTCTCTACCGCCTCATGAAGAAGAGCACTCACTTCGAGTGGAACGACCAGGCCGACCAAGCTTTTCACGAGCTGAAGAAGATGCTGGCCACGCCGCCTGTCCTGGCGGGGCCGACTGAGAAAGAGCCCATGCTCCTTTACATTGCCGCCACCAGCCGGGTGGTCAGTACCGTCATCGTAGTCCAACGCCCAGAAAAAGGCCGAGCCCAGCCGGTCCAGAGGCCGGTGTATTATTTGAGCGAGGTGCTGTCCGCCTCAAAGCAGAACTACCCGCACTACCAGAAGATGTGTTATGGCGTGCACTTCATCGCCAAGAAGCCGAAGCCCTACTTCCAAGAGCATCCCATCACGGTCGTATGCACCACCCCGCTGGCCGAGATCATAGGTAGCCAGGACGCATCCGGCCGGGTGGCGAAGTGGGCCATCGAGCTGGCCCCTCAGACGATCTTCTATCAGCCCCACACCGCCATCAAGTCCCAAGCGCTGGCCGACTTCCTCGTCGACTGGGCCGAGACCCAGTACCTGCCGCCGGCTCTCGACTCCACCCATTGGCGCATGCACTTCGACGGGTCCAAGATGCGCACCGGCTTGGGAGCCGGCGTCATCCTTACCTCTCCCAAGGGCAACAAGCTCAGATACACGCTACAGATTCACTTTGCCGCCTCCAACAATGTAGCCGAGTACGAGGCGCTCATTCACGGGCTCCGGCTTGCCAAGGAACTCGGCATTCGCCGGATCCTGTGTTATGGCGACTCGGACTTGGTGGTCCAACAGTCATCCGACGACTAGGACGCCAAGGACACAAATATGGCAAGCTACCGCTTCCTTGTTTAGCAAATCAGTGGATACTTTGAAGGATGCGAGTTCCTCCACGTACCGCGAGCCCACAACGAGCCAGCCGATGCCCTGGCCCGAATAGGCTCCACTCGGCAAGCAATACCAACCGGCGTCGCTCTACAACGCCTCCTCAAGCCGTCCATCAAGCCGTCTCCAGAATCCGACTCCATCTTCGTACCTCCCGACCCCGACGCGGCCGGGCCCGGCTCGAAGAAACAAGCAGGTGACCTGGGGACTTCAGTACTCGGCCCGGGGACTGCAGTAACCGGCTCGGGGACCGCCACACCCAGCTCGGGGACTGCAGTAGCCGGCCCGGGGACTGCACCAGCACAACAGCCGGCGGCCGACTCCAGCATTTCATCACCCAGCCCGCCCACCCTGGTGGCAGTGGCCACACTAGCAATAGAAGAAGTCGCAGCTCCATCATGGGCTCAGTCCATCCTCAACTTCCTAGTAAACCAAGATCTGCCGGCTGACGAAACAGAGGCAAGACAAGTCCAACGTCGAGCCGGAGCATACACGATCGTCAACAGAGAACTCGTCAAGCGCAGTGTCACTAGAGTCCTCCAACGGTGCGTCGAGCAAGAGAAGGGCATTGCAATCCTCAGAGACATTCACCAAGGAGATGTGGCCACCATGCGGCCTCAAGATCACTCATCGCCAAAGCCTTCCGCCATGGTTTCTTCTGGCCGACTGCTTTGGATGACGCCAATGAATTAGTCAAATATTGCAAAGGGTGCCAACTCTTTAGCTCCAAGCAACACATGCCGGCTTCGGCACTCAAGACCATTCCCATCACCTGGCCCTTCGCCGTGTGGGGATTGGACATGGTGGGCCCATTCAAGACGGCGCGCGGCGGCATGACGCATTTGCTCGTCGCCGTCGACAAATTCACCAAGTGGATTGAGGCAAAGCCGATCAAAAAGCTGAATGGGCCGACTGCCGTAACATTCATCGCAGACATAACAACTCGGTACGGCGTGCCACACAGCATCATCACCGACAACGGCACGAATTTTGCCAAGGGAGCCTTGGCACGTTTCTGCGCTGCGCAAGGTATCCGGCTGGACTTAGCGTCCGTCGCCCACCCACAGTCAAACGGCCAGGTCGAGCGAGCCAACGGCCTCATCCTCTCCGGCATCAAGCCCCGACTGGTCGTGCCACTAGAGCGTTCAGCCGGCTGTTGGCTCGATGAGCTGCCGGCTGTCCTCTGGAGTCTGCGCACCACCCCAAACAAGTCAACCGGCTTCACTCCTTTCTTCCTCGTGTACGGTGCCGAGGCAGTCATCCCAACCGACATCGAGTTCGACTCACTTCGGGTAACCATGTACACGGAGGCGGAGGCCAGGGAAGCACGATAAGATGGCGTCGACCTGCTGGAAGAAGGCCGGCTGTTAGCCCTTAGCCGGTCTGCCATCTACCAGCAGGGTTTGCGCCGTTACCACAGTCGGAAGGTCAGGCCAAGATCCTTCCAAGAGGGCGATCTTGTGCTCCGGCTGATCCAGTGAACAGCCGGCCAGCACAAGCTCTCGGCCCCTTGGGAGGGCCCCTTCGTCATCAGTAGAGCTCTAGGCAACGACTCCTACTACCTGATCGACGCACAGAAGCGCAAGGCACGCAAGAGAGACGACTCCGGCAAGGAGTCGGAACGACCATGGAACGCCAACCTCCTTCGAAGATTTTACCATTGAAATGCAGTATGTATCACGTTAACTTTTGTACTAAGTACGAGACAATAGGCCCCCCGAGGAGCACTCAGGGACTGCCATCTTTTATCTATGAATGAAAACTATCATGCTTACGACCTTGTCATTTCATTCACTTGTTTTGTCCGGCACCGGGTTCGACTAGTCGGCCCGGGGACTGGCCGACTGGAGTTATATTAGAAGTCTTACCCACAGTCAGACAAGTAGTGTGCCGACACCCAGGCTTAGCTCTTGCCAAAGCCGCAGATCGAAGAACCGGCTGTTCGGCTGGCAAGAGTCAAAAGCAGGAAAGGGTGCGCACACGAAAAATGGCTAGGGACCAATGGACTAATATAACAAGAACCGGTTTGCCGCCTACCTCCAACCGACTACCAGAGTAGCCGGCCGGCCGGTTTCCATTCACTTCACTTCAATCCAAGAAAGCTTGAGTACTTGCCTCCCCAAAGTGGGAAGGCGGCAAAGGAAAAAGCCTAAGGATAAAAAGCGTACGCGAATGGAAACCAAACATGCACATAATAATATTTACATAAAAAGACCTCCAAGAGGCCAGCATTCAACATAGTTTGAATACACCCCCAGTGGGTGGAACTGCGAAAGCTTAAAGATTGTTCAAAAGACAACAAGCAGGAAAAATAAGAACGGCGGGTCAAGCTGGCGGGGCGACTGATGAGTCGGGCTGGTCGGTGGAGACGGTTGTGCCGGCTGGCGAACCTCGGCTTGATCACCGCCTCCCGCAGAGGGCGCGCTTCTGTGCGCCTCATTGCTGGAGGCACGGTCAGCCTGAGGCTGGCCGGTTGTTCCACTAGCCGGCTCGACGTTTTCAACGCCCTCTTCCTCGTCATCTTCGCCCTCGTCGCTGGAGGCGATCTCCTCGGCCTAGTCCTCGCTTTCCGCCGGGTTCAGGCTGAACCACTCCTCCGGCTGGGCGACGCCATCATCATTGATTTCAGGCGCGAAGATGCTGGTGTCGGTGCACTCGGCGATTGTCGAGGCACATTGGGCGATAGCCGGCCGCACTTCTTCCAGCTCCGCATCGACCTCCAGCTGCCAAGTGCGCAGCTGGTCCAGGTTCAACCCCGGGTACCAAGCGCGAACGAATTCCAACGCCCGCCCGACTCCAAGACGGGCCGCCGACGCCTTCCAAGCTTCAAAACGACCAACTGCGACCTCCAGCCAGTCGGCGGTCCGGCTTGGGGTGCGGGGGATCGTCTCGGCGGGCCAGAGGGCAGCCAACACCTGTGCCCCGACACGCTGGAGCCGGCGAAGCATCCGGTGAGCCGGCTGCAGCCGCGCTTGGATTGCCAAGAGGTGCTCCTCCAGCGTCCGATTTGCGTCCGGCGCGATGACGACCCCCGCTTGACGGCGCGCCTCGCGGTGGGCCTCGATGGATTGGGCGGCGAAGGCGGAATAACCAGGAAAATAGTCTTTACAAGAAAACGGGCAGCAGCACAAGTCAAGCCAAAAACCCAGGTGGCAGGAGACAGGAGAGGAGCGAGGAAGGTGCTTACCGTCGATCAAGTCTTCGATGCGGCCGAAGCCTTCATCCAGCGCTTGCCGAGTCTCTGCCCAACTCGCCGCCTCAGTCTCAAACTCCGCCTTCAAGGCGGCCTCGTTGTCCTACGCTTTCTGCAGGGCCGCCTTGTGGCTTTCCTCCTGGTCAGCCAGCTTCTTGGCCAGGCGGTAACGCTCCCGGACCAAGTCGGCGTACTCGGCGTCCTTGGCACGAAGGGCGGCCTGCGCTTCACCGAGCTCCTTCCTCAAGTCGGCGTTGGCCCCTGAAAGCACGAAGGACAAAAGAGAAAACAAATAAGGAAAAAGTCGTCAAGGAAGATCCGACCCGACTGCTCAGCAGTCGGCCCGAATCTCGGGGACTACACCCAGTGGGAGCGCTGACGCGCCCCCACAGGAGATAGACAAGTTCAAGCACTTACTTCAGCTGTTGACCAGGTCGTCGGTCCTCCGACTCAACTCCTGAGCCTGGGAGTTGAAGGCGGCAGCACGAGAGTTATGATATTCCTGAAAGTTCAGACAGGAAACAAGAATAAGGTTGTCGTCAAGAAAGATCCGACCCGACTGCTCAGCAGTCGGCCCGTATCTCGGGGACTACACCCAGTGGGTGCGCTGACGCGCCCCCACGGAAGAAATCAAGAAACCAACGCGGCCAAGAATAAAAAACTCACCCGGATGGCGGTCTGCGTCGACAAGAACTCCTGGGTGAGCTGCTGCAGCAGGGCGGCCTGCGCTTGAAGCCGGCTCCGGACCCCTTGAGCCACCACATTCAGCTCGCCCGTTCCCCCACTGGGAGTCCACTCGGACGTGGCGGTGCTGGCTGCCTCCAGGGCCTCCGCCGACTGGCCGGCGCCCGCAGCTCGGCGCGACTCCGGCGGAGCCGCGTTTCCCCCCCGCGCGCTGATGCGCCACCAGCCGCACCTCGAGGCCGGCTCCGCTCGCCGGCTTCCCCCCAGCCGGCTCCTCCAGCGCCGCTGACGATTGGCCGCCTTGCCCCGCTCCGGTTGGCGCCGTCGCTGGCGCCCTCTCTGCGAGGACCACGAGGTCCTCTCCCCTCTCCCTCAGCGGCGCGTCTTGGACGATTTCCTCCGCCAGGGGCAATGCGGTGTCCGGGGCCACGGATCGGAGGGGGATGGCGAGCAGCGGAGGCTGGTTACGCGTACCCTCCGCCTCCGTCCCCGCGGTCGCCGCCTCCGCCTGGGCCTTCGCTGCCGCGTCGGCCTGCTCCTTCGCCGCCTGGGCGGCTTCCCATTCCGCCGCTTCCCGCTCCTCCCGCGCCTCACGGGCGTTCCGCTCCGTGGCCTCCTTGAGGTCGGCGGTGTTGGAAATATGCCCTAGAGGCAATAATAAAAGCATTATTATTATATTTCCTTGTTCATGATAATTGTCTTTATTCATGCTATAATTGTGTTATCCGGAAATCGTAATACATGTGTGAATAACAGACACCAACATGTCCCTAGTAAGCCTCTAGATGACTAGCTCGTTGATGGACAGATAGTCATGGTTTCCTGACTATGGACATTGGATGTCATTATAACGAGGTCACATCATTAGGAGAATGATGTGATGGACAAGACCCAATCCTAAACATAGCTTAAAGATCGTATAGTTCGTTTGCTAGAGTTTTTCCAATGTCAAGTATCTTTTCCTTTGACCATGAGATCGTGTAACTCCCGGATACCGTAGGAGTGCTTTGGGTGTACCAAATGTCACAACGTAACTGGGTGACTATAAAGGTGCACTACAGGTATCTCCGAAAGTGTTTGTTGGGTTGACACGGATCAAGACTGGGATTTTTCACTCCGTATAAACGGAGAGGTATCACTGGGCCCACTCAGTAATGCATCATCATTATGAGCTCAGAGTGACCAAGTGTCTGGTCACGGGATCATGCATTACGGTACGAGTAAAGTGACTTGCCGGTAACAAGACTGAACGAGGTATTGGGATACCGACGACCGAGTCTCGGGCAAGTAACATACCGATTGACAAAGGGAATTGCATACGGGGTTGATTGAATCCTTGACATCGTGGTTCATCCGATGAGATCATCGTGGAGCATGTGGGAGCCAACATGGGTATCCAGATCCCGCTGTTGGTTATTGACCGGAGAGTCGTCTCGGTCATGTCTGCTTGTCTCCCGAACCCGTAGGGTCTACACACTTAAGGTTCGGTGACGCTAGGGTTGTAGGGATATGTATATGTAGTAACCCGAATGTTGTTCGGAGTCCCGGATGAGATCCTGGACATCACGAGGAGTTCCGGAATGGTCCGGAGGTAAAGAATTATATATAGGAAGTGCTATTTTGGCCATCGGGACAAGTTTCGGGGTTATCGGTATTGTACCGGGACCACCGGAGGGGTCCCGGGGGTCCACAGGGTGGGGCCACCTGCCCCATGGGGTCACATGGGCTGTAGGGGGCACACCTTGGCCTACATGGGCCAAGGGCACCAGCCCCAAGGGCCCATGCGCCTAGGGTTTCCCAAAGGGGAAGAGTCCCACTTGTGGAAGGCACCCCTAGGTGCCTTGGGGGGGAGGGAAACCTCCCCTTGGCCGCCGCCCCCCTAGGAGATTGGATCTCCTAGGGCCAGTGCCCCCCCTTGGCCCTCCTATATATAGTGGGGGAGAGAGGGCTTTTCTCTCACGCCTTTGGTTGCCTCCCTCTCCCTCTCCAACATCTCCTCCTCCTCCATAGTGCTTGGCGAAGCCCTGACGGAGTACTGCAGCTCCACCATCACCACGCCGTCGTGTTGTTGCTGGAGCCATCTTCCTCAACCTCTTCTTCCCTCTTGCTGGATCAAGAAGAAGGAGACGTTACGCTAACCGTACGTGTGTTGAACGCGGAGGTGCCGTCCGTTCGGCGCTTGGTCATCGGTGATTCGGATCACGTCGTGTACGACTACCTCATCCCCGTTCTTTGAACGCTTCTGCTCGCGATCTACAAAGGTATGTAGATGCATCCGATCACTCGTTGCTAGATGAACTCATAGATGGATCTTGGTGAAACCGTAGGAAATTTTTTGTTTTCTGCAATGTTCGCCAACAGTGGCATCATGAGCTAGGTCTATGCGTAGTTCTTCTTGCGCGAGTAGAACACAATTGGTTGTGGGCGTAGATGTTGTCAACTTTCTTGCCGATACTAGTATTATCTTGCTTCAACGGTATTGTGGGATGAAGCGGCCCGGACCAACCTTACACGTATGCTTACGTGAGACCGGTTCCACCGACTAACATGCACTAGTTGCATAAGGTGGCTGGCGGGTGTCTGTCTCTCCTACTTTAGTTGGAGCAGATTCGATGAACAGGGTCCTTATGAAGGGTAAATAGAAGTTGACAAATCACGTTGTGGCTTTCACGTAGGTAAGAAAACGTTCTTGCTAGAACCCTAATTCAGCCACGTAAAACTTGCAGCAACAATTAGAGGACGTCTAACTTGTTTTTGCAGCAAGTGCTTTGTGATATGATATGGCCAAAGTTGTGATGAATGATGAATGATATATATGTGATGTATGAGATGTTCATGCTATTGTAATAGGAATCACGACTTGCATGTCGATGAGTATGACAACCGGCAGGAGCCATAGGGGTTGTCTTTAATTTATGACCTGCGTGTCATTGAGAAACGCCATGTAAATTACTTTACTTTATTGCTAAACGCGTTAGCCTTAGTAGTAGAAGTAATAGTTGTCGAGCAACTTCATGGAGACACGATGATGGAGATCATGGTGTCAAGCCGGTGACAAGATGATCATGGAGCCCCAAGATGGAGATCAAAGGAGCTATGTGATATTGGCCATATCATGTCACGTTCATTGCTTGATTGCATGTGATATTTATCATGTTTTTGCATCTTGTTTACTTAGAACGACGGTAGTAAATAAGATGATCCCTTACAACAATTTCAAGAAGTGTTCTCCCCTAATTGTGCACCGTTGCTAAAGTTCGTCGTTTTGAAGCACCACGTGATGATTGGGTGTGATAGATCCTTACGTTCACATACAACGGGTGTAAGACAGTTTTACACATGCAAAACACTTAGGGTTGACTTGACGAGCCTAGCATGTGTATAGACATGGCCTTGGAACACAGAGACCGAAAGGTCGAACACGAGTCGTATGGAAGATACGATCAACATGAAGATGTTCACCGACGATGGCTAGTCCGTCTCACCTGATGATCGGACACGGCCTAGTCGACTCGGATCATGTAACACTTAGATGACTAGAGGGATGTTTAATCTAAGTGGGAGTTCATTAATAATTTGATTAGATGAACTTAATTATCATGAACTTAGTCTAAATCCTTTGCAGATATGTCTTGTAGATCAAATGGCCAACGTAGTCCTCAACTTCAACGCGTTCCTAGAGAAAACCAAGCTGAAAGACGATGGCAGCAACTACACGGACTGGGTCCGGAATCTGAGGATCATCCTCATAGCTGCCAAGAAAGATTATGTCCTACAAGCACCGCTAGGTGAAGCTCCTGTCCCACAGAACCAAGACGTTATGAACGCTTGGCAGACACGTGTTGATGACTACTCCCTCGTTCAGTGTGGCATGCTTTACAGCTTAGAGCCGGGGCTCCAAAAGCGTTTTGAGAGACATGGAGCATATGAGATGTTCGAAGAGCTGAAAATGGTCTTCCAAGCTCATGCCCGGGTCGAGAGATATGAGGTCTCCGACAAGTTCTTCAGCTGTAAGATGGAGGAAAATAGTTCTGTCAGTGAACACATACTCACTATGTCTGGGTTACATAACCGCTTGACTCAGCTGGGAGTTAATCTCCCGGATGATGTGGTCATTGACAGAATCCTCCAGTCGCTTCCACCAAGCTACAAGAGCTTTGTGATGAATTTCAATATGCAGGGAATGGAAAAGACCATTCCTGAGGTATTTGCAATGCTGAAATCAGCGGAGGTAGAAGTCAAGAAGGAACATCAAGTGTTGATGGTCAATAAAACCACTAAGTTCAAGAAGGGCAAGGGTAAAAAGAACTTCAAGAAGGACGGCAAGGGAGTTGCCGCGCCTGGCAAGTAAGCTGCCGGGAAAAAGCCAAAGAATGGACCCAAGCCCGAGACTGAGTGCTTTTATTGCAAGGGAAGCGGTCACTGGAAGCGGAACTGCCCCAAATACTTAGCGGACAAGAAGGCCGGCAAAACCAAAGGTATATTTGATATACATGTAATTGATGTGTACCTTACCAGTACTCGTAGTAACTCCTGGGTATTTGATACCGGTGCCGTTGCTCATATTTGTAACTCACAGCAGGAGCTGCGGAATAAACGGAGACTGGCGAAGGACGAGGTGACGATGCGCGTCGGGAATGGTTCCAAGGTCGATGTGATCGCCGTCGGCACGCTACCTCTACATTTACCTACGGGATTAGTTATAAACCTCAATAATTGTTATTTAGTGCCAAGTTTGAGCATGAACATTGTATCAGGATCTCGTTTAATACGAGATGGCTACTCATTTAAATCCGAGAATAATGGTTGTTCTATTTATATGAGTGATATGTTTTATGGTCATGCTCCGATAGTCAATGGTTTATTCTTAATGAATCTCGAGCGTAATGCTACACATATTCATAGTGTGAGTACCAAAAGATGTAAGGTTGATAATGATAGTCCCACATACTTGTGGCACTGCCGCCTTGGTCACATAGGTGTCAAACGCATGAAGAAGCTCCATGCAGATGGACTTTTAGAGTCTCTTGATTATGAATCATTTGACACGTGCGAACCATGCCTCATGGGTAAAATGACCAAGACTCCGTTCTCAGGAACAATGGAGCGAGCAACCAACTTATTGGAAATCATATATACTGATGTGTGCGGTCCAATGAGTGTTGAGGCTCGCGGTGGCTATCGTTATGTTCTCACCCTCACTGATGACTTGAGTAGATATGGGTATATCTACTTAATGAAACACAAGTCTGAAACCTTTGAAAAGTTCAAGGAATTTCAGAGTGAGGTTGAGAATCAACGTGACAGGAAAATCAAGTTTCTACGATCAGATCGTGGAGGAGAATACTTGAGTCATGAATTTGGCACACACTTAAGAAAATGTGGAATAGTTTCACAACTCACGCCGCCTGGAACACCTCAACGTAATGGTGTGTCCGAACATCGTAATCGCACTCTATTAGATATGGTACGATCTATGATGTCTCTTACCGATTTACCGTTATCTTTTTGGGGCTATGCTTTAGAGACTGCCGCATTCACTTTAAATAGGGCTCCGTCGAAATCCGTTGAGACGACACAGTTTGAATTATGGTTTGGGAAGAAACCTAAGTTGTCGTTTCTAAAAGTTTGGGGATGCGATGCTTATGTCAAGAAACTTCAACCTGAAAAGCTCGAACCCAAGTCGGAAAAATGCGTCTTCATAGGATACCCTAAAGAAACTGTTGGGTATACCTTCTACCTCAGATCCGAAGGCAAGATCTTTGTTGCCAGGAATGGATGCTTTCTAGAGAAGGAGTTTCTCTCGAAAGAAGTAAGTGGGAGGAAAGTAGAACTTGATGAAGTGTTACCTCTTGAACCGGAAAATGGCGCAACTCAAGAAAATGTTCCTGAGGTGCCTGCACCGACTAGAGAGGAAGTTAATGATGATGATCATGAAACTTCTGATCAAGTTGCTATTGAACTTCGAAGGTCCACAAGGACACGTTCCGCACCAGAGTGGTACAGCAACCCTGTCTTGGAAATCATGTTGTTAGACAATGGTGAACCTTCGAACTATGAAGAAGAGATGGCGGGCCCGGATTCCGACAAATGGCTAGAAGCCATGAAATCCGAGATAGGATCCATGTATGAAAACGAAGTATGGACTTTGACTGACTTGCCCGTTGAACAGCGAGCCATAGAAAATAAATGGATCTTTAAGAAGAAGACAGACGCGGATGGTAATGTGACCATCTATAAAGCTCGGCTTGTCGCTAAGGGTTATCGACAAGTTCAAGGGGTTGACTACGATGAGACTTTCTCACCGGTAGCGAAGCTAAAGTCCGTCCGAATCATGTTAGCAATTGCCGCATTCTACGATTATGAGATATGGCAAATGGACGTCAAAACGGCATTCCTTAATGGTTTCCTTAAGGAAGAATTGTATATGATGCAGCCGGAAGGTTTTGTCGATCCTAAGAATGCTGACAAGGTGTGCAAGCTCCAACGCTCGATTTATGGGCTGGTGCAAGCATCTCGGAGTTGGAACATTCGCTTTGATGAAATGATCAAAGCGTTTGGGTTTACGCAGACTTATGGAGAAGCCTGCGTTTACAAGAAAGTGAGTGGGAGCTCTGTAGCATTTCTCATATTATATGTAGATGACATACTTTTGATGGGAAGTGATATAGAACTCTTGGACAACATTAAGGCCTACTTGAATAAGAGTTTTTCAATGAAGGAACTTGGAGAAGCTGCTTATATATTAGGCATCAAGATCTATAGGGATAGATCGAGACGCCTCATAGGTCTTTCACAAAGCACATACCTTGATAAGATTTTGAAGAAGTTCAAAATGGATTAGTCCAAGAAAGGGTTCTTGCCTGTTTTGCAAGGTGTGAGATTGAGCTCGGCTCAATGCCCGACCACGGCAAAAGATAAAGAAGAGATGAGTGTCATCCCCTATGCTTCAGCCATAGGATCTATTATGTATGCCATGCTGTGTACCAGACCTGATGTAAACCTTGCCGTAAGTTTGGTAGGAAGGTACCAAAGTAATCCTGGCAAGGAACACTGGACAGCGGTCAAGAATATCCTGAAGTACCTGAAGGACTAAGGAAATGTTTCTCGTTTATGGAGGTGACGAAGAGCTCGTCGTAAAGGGTTACGTCGACGCTAGCTTCGACACAGATCTGGATGACTCTAAGTCACAGACCGGATACGTGTATATTTTGAATGGTGGGGCAGTAAGCTGGTGCAGTTGCAAGCAGAGCGTCGTGGCGGGATCTACATGTGAAGCGGAGTACATGGCAGCCTCGGAGGCAGCACATGAAGCAATATGGGTGAAGGAGTTCATCACCGACCTAGGAGTCATACCCAATGCGTCGGGGCCAATCAAACTCTTCTGTGACAACACTGGAGCTATTGCACTTGCCAAGGAGCCCAGGTTTCACAAGAAGACAAGGCACATCAAGCATCGCTTCAACTCCATTCATGAAAATGTTCAAGATGGAGACATAGATATTTGTAAGGTACACACGGACCTGAATGTAGCAGATCCGTTGACTAAACCTCTCCCTAGGGCAAAACATGATCAACACCAGAATTCCATGGGTGTTCAATTCATCAAAATGTAACTAGATTATTGACTCTAGTGCAAGTGGGAGACTGTTGGAAATATGCCCTAGAGGCAATAATAAAAGCATTATTATTATATTTCCTTGTTCATGATAATTGTCTTTATTCATGCTATAATTGTGTTAGCTGGAAATCGTAATACATGTGTGAATAACAGACACCAACATGTCCCTAGTAAGCCTCTAGATGACTAGCTCATTGATCGACAGATAGTCATGGTTTCCTGACTATGGACATTGGATGTCATTGATAACGAGGTCACATCATTAGGAGAATCACGTGATGGACAAGACCCAATCCTAAACATAGCTTAAAGATCGTATAGTTCGTTTGCTAGAGTTTTTCCAATGTCAAGTATCTTTTCCTTTGACCATGAGATCGTGTAACTCCTGGATACCATAGGAGTGCTTTGGGTGTACCAAACGTCACAACGTAACTGGGTGACTATGAAGGTGCACTACAGGTATCTCCGAAAGTGTTTGTTGGGTTGACACGGATCAAGACTGGGATTTTTCACTCCGTATAAACGGAGAGGTATCACTGGGCCCACTCAGTAATGCATCATCATTATGAGCTCAGAGTGACCAAGTGTCTAGTCACGGGATCATGCATTATGGTACGAGTAAAGTGACTTGCCGGTAACGAGACTGAACGAGGTATTGGGATACCGACGATCGAGTCTCGGGCAAGTAACATACCGATTGACAAAGGGAATTGCATACGGGGTTGATTGAATCCTCGACATCGTGGTTCATCCGATGAGATCATCGTGGAGCATGTGGGAGCCAACATGGGTATCCAGATCCCGCTGTTGGTTATTGACCGGAGAGTCGTCTCGGTCATGTCTGCTTGTCTCCCGAACCCGTAGGGTCTACACACTTAAGGTTCGGTGACGCTAGGGTTGTAGGGATATGTATATGCAGTAACCCGAATGTTGTCCGGAGTCCCGGATGAGATCCCGGACATCACGAGGAGTTCCGGAATGGTCCGGAGGTAAAGAATTATATATAGGAAGTGCTGTTTTGGCCATCGGGACAAGTTTCGGGGTTATCGGTATTGTATCGGGACCACCAGAGGGGTCCCGGGGGTCCACAGGGTGGGGCCACCTGCCCCGTGGGGGCCACATGGGCTGTAGGGGGCGCACCTTGGCCTACATGGGCCAAGGGCACCAGCCCCAAGGGCCCATGCGCCTAGGGTTTCCCAAAGGGGAAGAGTCCCACTTGTGGAAGGCACCCCTAGGTGCCTTGGGGGGGAGGGAAACCTCCCCTTGGCCTCCGCCCCCTAGGAGATTGGATGTCCTAGGGCCGGCACCCCCCCCTTGGCCCTCCTATATATAGTGGGGGAGAGAGGGCTTTTCTCTCACGCCTTTGGTTGCCTCCCTCTCCCTCTCCAACATCTCCTCCTCCTCCATAGTGCTTGGCGAAGCCCTGACGGAGTACTGCAGCTCCACCATCACCATGCCGTCGTGCTGTTGCTGGAGCCATCTTCCTCAACCTCTTCTTCCCTCTTGCTGGATCAAGAAGAAGGAGACGTTACGCTAACCGTATGTGTGTTGAACGCGGAGGTGCCGTCCGTTCGGCGCTTGGTCATCGGTGATTCGGATCACGTCGTGTACGACTACCTCATCCCCGTTCTTTGAACGCTTCCGCTCGCGATCTACAAAGGTATGTAGATGCATCCGACCACTCGTTGCTAGATGAACTCATAGATGGATCTTGGTGAAACCGTAGGAAATTTTTTGTTTTCTGCAACGTTCCCCAAGAGGCGGCGGGGTCCACGCGGCGGGGGCCTGAAGACCCTCCAGTCGGCCCAACCACGGAGCCGCCGGGCCCTGCTCAAGGGAAAGCGGCGCCCTGTTCATCAAACGTAGAAAGGTCAGGAAGAATGTTCAAAACAAAAGAAAAACAATGAGAAAAGTGCGTCCAGGTAAACGACGACTTACGCTGAGTGTCTGAGGCTGCTTCACCGCTCTGCGGAAGCGGGCCGCCTTCGCGGCCGCCTCGTCTCGCTTTGTCGCCGCGGCGGAGGCTTTCGGCTTCTTCGGCCGGCTGCCGAAGAGGGTCGACGCGGCCCGGCACTTCTGTGCGCCGATGCTGGCAGCCGGCGCGGTGGACGAGCCTGCGCCTTGATGGTCGACCGCCGGCTGGCGGGGCGGGACGACTTCTACATCAGCATCATCCGGCCAGTCTTCGAAGCTGGCGGTGAGCCCTGTGCCTCCGGGCTCGGCGTTGTCCCCCGCAACGACATCTTCCATGGCGGCCGCACCCAGATCCGGATCGTCGACATCGTCCATCATGCGGTCGGCGGCGTACTGGCGTTCTATCCCTGCCGCCCCGGGCGGCGGCGGAAGAAGGGGGTTCTGCTAGGAAGAGCCGACTGGTCAAAAGCCGGCCATCATGAAGCCGGCTATCGACATAAAGAGAAGAAAGAGAGGAAAACTTACCACAGGCGGAGGATTGGCGCGTGAATACGGCGCCTTGCCGTACTGCCAGTTGGCGCCGAGCTTGCAATTGGCGATGTAGTGAACCATGAGCGATACCTCCGCATGAGGCATCTCCCGGGTGCTCAGCCGGCTTGGGTCAAAGCGGCCGCTCATCTGACACATCATATGGGGCCGGCTTTGGAGAGGAAGAATCCGGCGCTCCACGAAGGCGGCCACCAAGTCGGATCCGCGTAGGCCTTCCGACTGGATCATCACCCGAAGCCGGGCGATGGCGGCGTTCCCGGCCTGAGACAGGGACCTGGACCGGAAGCTCCATGACGGCTGCCTCCCAGCCGGTGGGCCGGCTACGTAAGCCGGCAGATTGATGTTGTCTCCTCTTGGGGGCGAGCCGGCGTTCTTCACGTAGAAGTATGACCTCTGCCATACCTTCACCGACTGGATTAGGGGGATGGACGGGAACAGATTGTTCTCGCCTGACCTCCTCATGGCGATGTAGGCTCCACAGGGGGCGGGCACGCCGGTGACGACGGTGCCGAGCTTGCTCTGGAAGAATTCTCCCCAGAGTTCCAGCATGGGGAGCACGCCCAAGAAGCCTTCGCAGAGGGAGACGAAGGCCGACAGCAGCATCACCGCATTGGGCGTGAGGTGATGCGGCCGCAGGTTGTAGAACTCGAGGAAGGAGCGCAGAAATCCACTCGCCGGATGGCCGAAGCCGCGCAGGAAGTGCGAGCGGAAGACGACCCACTCGCCTTCCTCCGGTGCCGGCGAGATCTCCGTCTCCGGCGCTAGGCGGACCCGCACGAGGTTGGCGCCAGGCAGGCGCCGGGTCTGGTGGAGGGACTCCACATGATCGTCATGGACATTGGAGCCATCCCACGAGCTCGATAGCACCATGAGAGCATGAGGACGCGGTGGCGCAGCGACGCTAAGATGGGAGGCTGCGGCAACGACAAGAAGAAGAAGGAAGACAAGGGAGAGCGGAGTGGGGGAGAGCGTGCGAACCTCTGCCTTCCCCCTTCCTCCCCCTACTTATAGGCTCACACGGCGGAGCCGAGGAGGCGCGGCGTGGGGGGGCGTGGGGATCGATCGTGCCCACTCCCCCATGTCCCGCGTTTATTACGCCTTAACGGCGCAATGAAACCGCCACAGGAAGGCGAACGGTCCACCTGGGCCGCAGAAGATCAGCGCTCAGGCCGAGGCCAGGGAGTGGCGGGCCCGGGCCTGTGGCAGCGTCCCGTCGCGCGCGTGCACTGGCAGGTTTTCGCTGCCACGTGGCCCGCGGGTGGGCCCGCAGTCAGCACGCGGGTTAAACGCCATCTCGCCTGCAAGACACAAGAGCAAAGCCGGCTCCTCAGGGTGAGAAGCTGACCAAGCTTCTCGTCCTTTTGTCCGCCTCGAAGCTCGATCAGCTTCGGGGACTACTGTCGGAGTAAATAGCCATGAGTAGCCTAGCCGGCTTCCCCTGGCCCTTCTGAAAAAATTACGAGCTCGTCCGGCTCTCGAGAACCCAAGACCTGGGGCCGCCTTCCCTTTGCCGGCTGTCTTCCAGGCCGGCTTCGGGAGGCGGCCCAACCTCAGCCCTCATGAAGAAAGCCATAGGAGGGCCGACTTCGAGAAGCCGGCCGCGAGAAGGCCGACTCCAAGAGGCCGGCTCCCATGAAGCGGTCAAGACCGTACCCTCAAAGTTTGCATCCACCCGGCAATGATGAAGAGGGGCGTGGCTACAGTGAGGCCCGCCACCCCCAAAACCCGGAGCACGCCCAGAACAGTGCGCAGTACGGGCGACCACGGCCCGCCCGGCGCGGCACTGTTGCCATGACGACCCTGACGGCATCCATGATAGACCACCAGCGTGGCCCACGAGGCGGTGGGACCCTTCGGGCAGAGAGACGCCCGAAGACGGCCACACCTCCTCCCAGTCGGCCTGATAGAGAGCCGGCTTGCCATCTTCCTCGAAGGAGACGCCCCATTAAGAAGACAAGACACGGTGAGGCTACAGTAATCGCCCGCCGGGCGGCGGTACTGTAGCCACGCCCACCACGACCAAGCCCGCGTCATCAGCCTAGAGCAACAGTAACCAGCCACCGACCAGGCCCTGGACGGTGGGGCCTGCTTGTCGACCAAGAGGCCGGCAGCCGGCGGGACCCACCAGTCGGCAGGCCCCAGCGACCAGCGCAGAAGCCGACGAGCGTAGTCACAGACGGCTGGGCCCCGCGCCCAGCCGGATTACCATTGTACCCGGGGGGTAGGCCTATATAAACCCCCCGGTGCACCCATGCAAAGGGTTCGATCCCTGACTAGTTTTAGACACATAGAAGGAGAAGAAGCGAGCCAGCCGAGCCCTTCTTCCTCCTCCCACCAAAACAGCTCAAGGAGCATTGTGTAGCTACTTGTTTCCTCTAGTGATCATGCGGAGACCCCGCAGAGCAGCAGTAGGGGTGTTATCTCCACAGAGAGCCCTGAAGCTGGGTAAAGTCCGCCGGCGAGCTTGCTTATCTTCGCCTCATCCCATTTCCAGGCATCGGCGATGTCTTATTGGCTCCCACAATGATAAGCCACCCGTTGGCATATGTCGCACCTACCACCCGACAGTTCCAGAAATCACCGGAAGGGGTTCCGGATGTTTCCCGAAATGTTTGGGTACGAGAACACTTTATTTGGGCCAAAGGGGAAAGCCCACAAGGTTTTTGGAAATCGCAAAAAGGAAGTTTTGCGGAGTCCAGGGGCCAGACGCCAGGGTCCCTGGCATCTGGGTCCAGACGCCGGGAACCCTGGCGTCTGGCCCTGGAGTCAGAGAAGGACTCTTGCCTTTCGGATGAAACCGACTTTGTGGAGGCTTTTACTCCAAGTTTCGACCCCAGGGCTCAACATATAAATAGAGGGGCAGGGCTAGCACCAAAGACACATATCAAGAGACACCAAGCCGTGTGCCGGCAACCCCGTCCTCTCTAGTTTATCCTCCGTCATAGTTTTCGTAGTGCTTAGGCGAAGCCCTGCGGAGATTGTTCTTCACCAACACCGTCACCACGCCGTCGTGCTGCCGGAACTCATCTACTACTTCGCCCCTCTTGCTGGATCGAGAAGGCGAGGACGTCACCGAGCCGAACGTGTGCAGAACTCGGAGGTGCCGTGCTTTCGGTACTTGGATCGGTCGGACATGAAGACGTATGACTACATCAACTGCGTTGGTATAACGCTTCCGCGAACAGTCTATGAGGGTACGTAGAAAACACTCTCCCCTCTCCTTGCTATGCATCATCATGATCTTGCGTGTGCGTAGGAAATTTTTGAAATTACTACGTTCCCCAACAGCTAGGATCGGTCAGATCGTAAAGACGTACGACTACATCAACCGCGTTGATAAAGCGCTTCCGCTTTCGGTCTACGAGCGTACGTGGACACACTCTCCCGCTCGTTGCTATGCATCACATAGATAGATCTTGCGTGATCCTAGGTAATTTTTTTGAAATACTGCATTCCCCAACAGTGGCATCCGAGCCAGGTCTATGCATAGATGTTATATGCACGAGTAGAACACAAAGAGTTGTGGGCGATAATAGTCATACTGCTTACCAGCATGTCATACTTTGATTCGGCGGTATTGTTGGATGAAGCGGCTCAAACCGACATTACATGACCGCGTTCATGAGACTGGTTCTACCGACGTGCTTTGCACATAGCTGGCTAGTGGGTGTCTATTTCTCCAACTTTAGTTGAATCGAGTGTCACTACGCCCGGTCCTTGTTGAAGGTTAAAACAACACACTTGACGAAAAATCGTTGTGGTTTTTGATGCGTAGGTAAGAATGGTTCTTGCTAAGCCCGTAGCAGCCACGTAAAACTTGCAACAACAAAGTAGAGGACGTCTAACTTGTTTTTGCAGGGCATTGATATGTCTCGAACGTATCTATATTTTTTGATTGCTCCATGCTATATTATCTACTGTTTTGGATTATATTGGGTTTTATTTTCCTATTTTATATTATTTTTGGGACTAACCTATTAACCGGAGGCCCAGCCCAGAATTGCTATTTTTTTTGCCTATTTCAGTGTTTCGGAGAAATAGAATATCAAATGGAGTCCAAACGGAATGAAACCTTCAGGAACGTGATTTTCTCATCAGATAAGACCCAGGAGACTTGGACCCTCCGTCAAGAAAGCCACGAGGTGGTCACAAGGGTGGAGGGCGCGCCCCCTGAGGGAGTCCTGGATTAGGGGGTGTTCGGATAGCCGAACTATACCTTCAGCCGGACTCCAGGGCTATGAAGATACAAGATTGAAGACTCCGTCCCGTGTCCGGAAGGGACTTTCCTTGGCGTGGAAGGCAAGCTTGGCGATACGGATATTCAGATCTCCTACCATTGTAACCGACTCTATGTAACCCTAACCCTATCCGGTGTCTATATAAACCGGAGGGTTTTAGTCCGTAGGACAACATACACATCAACAATCATACCATAGGCTAGCTTATAGGGTTTAGCCTCTCTGATCTCGTGGTAGATCTACTCTTGTACTACCCATATCATCAATATTAATCAAGCAGGACGTAGGGTTTTACCTCCATCGAGAGGGCCCGAACCTGGGTAAAACTTCGTGTCCCTTGCCTCCTGTTACCATCCGGCATAGACGCACAGTTTGGGACCCCCTACCCGAGATCCGCCGGTTTTGACACCGACATTGGTGCTTTCATTGAGAGTTCCTCTATGTCGTCGCCGTCAGGCTCGATGGCTCCGACGATCTTCAACAGCGATGCAGTCCAGGGTGAGACCTTCGTCGCCAGACAGATCTTCGTCTTCGGCGGCTTCGCACTGCGGGCCAATTCACTTGGCCATCTGGAGCAGATCGAAAGCTACGCCCTCGGCCGTCAGGTCAAATTCGGAGGTTTAAACTACACGGCTGTCATCCGCGGGGACTTGATCTTCGACGGATTCGTGCCACTGCCAAGCGCGCCGCACTGTCCAGACGAGCATGATCTAGCTCTGCCGCCGAACAGTGCCCTGGAGGCCGCACCCGCATCAGCTCCGGTCCTTAATTCGGAGCCAACTGTGCCGATCGAGGATGGGCAGTTGGACGCCGCCTCGGGGTCTGCGATCCCAACGGCGATTGAGCCAAACACCAGCCCCGCACTCCGCGAGACTCATGACTCCAAGGAGCCGGACTCCTTTCCGGACTCCGAACCCTCCGCGCCCCGGCCAATCAAATCCGATTCGGCGCCGATCATGGAGTTTAGTGCCGCGGACATCTTTCAGCACTCGCCTTTTGGCGATATTCTGAAGTCACCGAAGTCTCTCTCTTTATGAGGAGAGCCCTGGCCGGATTGCGGCCACCAAGGTGGGGATTCAGACGATGAAGAAATTCAAAGCCCCCCCACCACCCACTTTGTAGCCATTGTCGACGATTTAACCGACATGCTCGACTTCGACTCCGAAGACATCGACGGTATGGACGCCGATGAAGGAGATGGTGAACAACCAACGCCTATTGGGCCCTGGAACGCCACCTCGTCATATGACATATACATGGTGGACGCACCAAAAGATGACGACGAGGAGCGGAAGGACGCACCGAAGGCTTGTTCCCTCGAAAAGCAGTCAAAGCGGCGACGCAAGCGCCGCCCCAAATCCCGCCTCGACAGAAATAGCGATCACACAAACCCAGCATTGGAGCAGGGCGAACCGCTGCCGGACAACGGAAATCCAGACAATCAAACCAAGCAAACAAATCCTATCAAGGATAATGGTCCGGACGACATAACGCCGGACAGACACCTGGAGCAGCAGACTGCCCGTAAAAGGCTTGTTGCCACCGCGAGGAGTCTGAAAAAGCAGAAGCAAAGGCTGAAGGCTGCGCCAGACACACTCCACATTAGATGGAGCAAAATACTCAACACAGCAGCGAGGTACGGCGACAATGCCCCTCCAAAAGCTACCCAAAGCGGAAGCTGCTACCCGAATTCGATGAGGAGGCCTCAGACCCCCTACAACCAAATATCAAAGCAGCCATCTGGTCGGATAGACGACCCCTCTACCAACACAGAGCGGCATACAAAGCCGCTCACAATACAATACGCGACCCATGCGAAGGCTCGCACCCAACGGACGGCGCAACAAGATCCATCTATGGACCATGCAAGCGCGCCCCAGCATACAATGCAACACAACAAACATCCGAGCAACGCGGCACACCCAGCTACAGGGGTGCCGCACACCCCCTGTGTTTCACCGATGAGGTGCTGGACCATGAATTTCCAGAGGGATTCAAACCCGTAAACATAGAGGCATACGACGGAACAACAGACCCCGGAGTCTGGATTGAGGACTACATCCTTCACATCCATATGGCTCGAGGAGACGATCTCCAAGCCATCAAGTACTTACCCCTCAAGCTCAAAGGGCTAGCTCATCACTGGCTCAAAGGCCTCCCTGAAAGCTCCATTGGAAGTTGGGAAGAGCTCGAAGACGCCTTTCGGGAAAATTTTCAAGGGACTTATGTCCGACCTCCGGATGCGGACGATTTGAGTCATATAACTCAACAGCCTGGAGAGTTAGCCCGAAAGCTTTGGAACAAGTTTCTTACTAAAAAGAACCAGATTGTCGACTGTTCGGACGCCGAAGCCTTGGCAGCTTTCAAGCATAGCGTCCGCGATGAATGGCTCGCCAGACACCTCGGCCAAAATAAGCCGAGAACGATGGCTGCATTAACAAACCTCATGACCCGCTTTTGCGCAGGTGAGGACAGCTGGCTAGCCAGATGCAGCACCAGCGACCCCAGTACATCCGAAGTTAGAGATGGAAACGGGAAATCACGGTGCAACAGCAATAGCAAACGCCAGATTAAAGAAGATAGCATGAAGGGTACAACAGTAAATGCCGGATTCAAAAGCTCTCAGCCAGGTCAAAAGCCGCCCCCTAAAGGCACCAGGGACGAACCGTCCAGCCTCAACAAAATTCTGGACCAAGTATGCCAGATCCATAGTACCCCTGGTAAACCCGCTAATCATACCCACAGAGAATGTTGGGTCTTCAAGCAGTCCGGCAAGATCAACACCGTACACAAGGGGGAGGATACACCAAGTGAAGACGAGGACGAGCCTCCCAAACAAGACACGGCGGAACAAAAGAAATTTCCACCAGAAGTCAAAACAGTAAACGTGTTACACGTGATCAGGGGAAAAAACAACACGGCACTCCCAGGAAAACATACCCAAGTGCCTGTCACCGCGAAGTCCTGCCACTGGTCATCTCAACCGATCACTTTCGACCATCACGATTACTCAGCAAGTATCCGGCACGCAGGATGGGCTGCCCTGGTATTAGACCCAGTAATTGATGGATATCACTTCACACAAGTCTTGATGGACGGTGGCAGTAGCCTAAACCTAATATATCAGGAGACAATCCGCGGGATGGGGTTAGACCCAACACAAATTCGCCATAGCAATACTACCTTTAAAGGAGTAACGCCAGGCCCAGGGGCTCGTTGTACGGGCTCCCTCTCATTACAAGTTACATTCGGCTCCCTCGATAACTTCCGTCGCGAGCATTTAACTTTCCACATCACTTCGTTTCAAAGTGGCTATCAAGCACTACTCGGACGCGAAGCTCTCGCTCGCTTTAATGCAATACCACACTACGCCTCCCTCACACTCAAGATGCTCGGTCCACATGGCATCATTACAGTGCACGGAGATATCAAGCGCTCTTTGCGCGCCGAAGAGAGTGAGGCTGCCTTGGCAGCCGAACATTAAAGGCGTCTGGACCAGCGATCGAGTCTGGCGCCGCTATTTACACCGAATAAGTGATCACACCCCTATTTGTCAATACAAGGGGCTCAACGCGCGCAGACATGTGGCAATTTCTTATCATCTTCAATTATACATGGTTTCTTTAAAAACTATCTTTTTGCACGACAACTTTTTCACTTAACTTCCTTTCTTTTATAGACGATCATCGTGCTACACCTGTCTAGATACGGCACAACGGAGACACAGGCGCAGACGTGCAGCAGGGACCCGCTCAAAGGATTCTTTTTAGATTAAGACCCTGCGTAAACCTTTTTTACTGTCTCTTGTTGATACATATCCACCGTTGTGAAGGATGCTGACGTCTTGGCATGTGGCCACGCCAGAACAATGCACGTACCTGGACACAAGGGGCTTCTTACAAAGGCCATTATTCAGGCCCGGTTTATACCACAAAGACCGAATACCTTAGGGAGTGTTCGGTGTCGCGAGTTTGGCCCTATATGCATCAGCTCCGAATCATTGTCTTTGGTCAAATGTTGGGTTTGCCCGGCTCCTGTGTTTTGGTGCCTTACATTTCGCTTTACTGGCTAAGGTAGCACCAGAAGAACTACTGCGATTGTGCCCTGGTTCATCCGGACGAGCACCTCAGTAGAGAAAGCCGAAAACTGACTGTCATGATATAGCGTGGGACTGGTCAACCACTCGATGACCTATGGGAATGTTAGAATTCCTCCGCCTTAAAGGGTCGTTTTCCGGCCAGGCATGTACGCACCCCGAGATCGGGAGAGTGCGGAGCCACCAGGGGCTATCTAGTAGCCCCACTGTCAAACTCCTATGGCTAAGTGAAAGTGTTAAAGCATTATAGTCCGGTTGCCTCGCTCGCTCCGCTATCACCTTCTTAGTAGGACCAAGACATTGGGTTAAGTGTGAATGCGTGTTTTTGCTAGCACCTCCGCATTATATACGTGGGGGTTGAAGCCGACGACTGCAATCTTTCAGGTTATACACACGTATACAAAAACGGCCGCCCATGAGGCATCATATTACTTTCAGGCAAAAGTATAAAAATAGCCTTATAAAACTCTATAAAAGCATTTCGCTTACAATGAGATTACATATCACTCAAACATAATATTTTTGAGCACTGTGTCTCTACCAAAAGGGCACCCTCAAGAATTTCTTCAAAGTAGTGCTCAGCAGCCTTTCGACCTATGGCCGAATCCTGCGCTGCAACATTGGTAGCATCCATCTCCGCCCAGTATGCCTTGACACGGGCAAAGGCCATCCGTGCGCCCTCTATGCATGCCGACCTCTTCATCGCATCAATGCGCGGCACCACATCGAGTAACTGCTGCACCAAGCGGAAATAGCTGTTCGGTTTTGACCCTTCCGGCCATAACTGATCCACAACAGACCTCATGGAGAGTCCGGACAACCTATTTAGTTCGGCCCATTCAGCTAATTGGTCAGTCAATGAAAGTGGACGCTCGGGAGTATGGAATTGTCTCCAAAACAGCTGGTCTACTCCATGGTCCGTCTGACCCTGGAAGCACTTGGCCGCATCGGCAGCGCTCGCCGCCAAATCCATATACACATGCTCCGAGCTCCACAGCCGATCCAGAGGGGCATACCGTGGATCGCCGAACTTCCTCCACAACATAAAGGATTTCCCAGCTAAAATATCCTCGGCTTCCCGCAGCTCCTCCTTCTTTGCCCTCATAGCAGAGAGGAGGTCCTTTCTCGTCGCAGCAGCCTTTTCAAGGTCCGATGCCTTCGCCTGGTTTTCCTTTTCAAGAACTCGGCAACGGTCGGCGGCGGCTTTTAATTCTCTGGCCATCTTGTCTCGGCTCTCGCCATGTGCGGCCTTCTCGGCTTGCAACTCTTCAGCCACCTTTTGAAGCAGCCGCATTACCCAACCTCACTTGTTCCTTGGCTCGGGCAAATTCTTCCTGCAAGGCTTCAACAGTGGCAGCCCCATCTGCAGTCACAACATATTAACGATACTGGCATCATGCTACTCTTCCTATGTGACGTTCACCAGATAATGACACTTACCCTATGCCTCGTCAAGCCTTTTGTTAACAAGCTCGATGTCGGCGTCTGCCGCATCCAACTGCCGTTCTAAATGGGCAAAGTCGCTAGTCCGACTAGCCACCAGAGCTACCATCACTTGCACATAGAGGCAGTATGGTTATTACCTGGGAATATGATCCTCTATTCGTCGTTGTTTCCGACGACAACCAGAGTCTCAGGGGCTACTATCTATACAGGGCACACCTAGCATGTGCAGGACTATCATACATTCTTTTACGTACCTCAAAACCTGTCAATAGACTCATAAAAGCTTCATGCAATCCGCTTTCGGCGGATGATATTCTCTCCATCACCGTATCCATCAGCACACGGTGTTCATCTGAGATGGCCGCTCGCCCCACCAACTCCCTCAGCACATCCGATCGCACACTAGACGGTGCCGGACTCTTTTGTCTGCTCTCTTCGGGAGCCGGACACTGGGAGCTTCGGGGGTCAATGGGATTATCTTCTGGCCTCACCGGACTCGGAGAGGCCCTCCGCGACGACACTTCAGGGTCGCCCGCTTCCGGAGCGGAGGAGTCCGGAGGAGGAGTTTCTCTCTCCATCATCTCTGGAAGAAGATCCCCCGAAGACAAGCTCATTTGAGAGGGGCTAAGGCTCGAACTGCTAAGATATATGCGGTGGTTATTTTCTCAGAAGAAACAGATGTCATATCTGTACTGTTAAAGTATTCCGGGTCACTTACGACTCGCGGGAGAATTGATCCCCCCCGCAGACTTTGTGCGGCGATAGCACCCCCCAAGGTAGGACCCTCGGTGGGAGACTTCTTCTCCCGTTTGGAAGCTTCGGCTTCCGAATCCCCGGGCGCGGTCCTTTTCCTCTTCCGGTCGTCTTCCTTCATGGAGACGCCCGCTCCCTCGGTTAGAATGGGCAGTGTTGGGGGCCCGCGTCCGCCCTTACTGTCCTCTGCAGTATCTTCCTTCAAGGGCTCCGAGCAAGGTGCAATCTGGAGCATCTTTTCCAGGACCGGATTTTTCAAACCCTCAGGGAGGGGGGTCGAACACCGAATCAACTTTGCCTTTGCTAGCCAGTCCTGATCAAAAGGCGAACTCTCAGAAACAACTTCGTAACAAATGAGAGACAGTATGTTCGGCCGGAAGATACCTTACCTGTTCGGCGGCGCGGTTACTACTCAAGCCCACGTCCTCGGTGATTTCCGGACACTCCACCTAAGGTCCTAAGAATGACTTGTACATCTCCTCGTGCGTTAGGCCGAGAAAATTTTGAATGACATGCGGTCCCTCGGGATTGAATTCCCATAGGCGAAGAGGCTGGCATTTGCAAGGCTGGACTTGACGAACTAGCATAACTTGTATTACCGCAACCAAACTGAAATCTCCATTGAAGAGATCCCGAATGCGGCCTTGCAGTATAGGCACATCCTTGGCTGGGCCCCAGCTCAGGCCTCTGCTGATCCATGACATCAGTTGTGGTGGAGGACCCGAGCGGAAAATAGGGGCGGCCGCCCACTTGGCACTTCTAGGAGCCGTGATGTAGAACCACTCCTGTTGCCACAATTCAGACACCTTTGGGATGGAACCTTTGGGACACGGAGCTCCCGTCATCTTGCGTATTGAGGCACCTCCACACGCTGCATGTTGCCCCTCGACCATCTTCGGCTTCACTTCAAAGGTCTTGAGCCACAAGCCAAAGTGAGGGGTAACCCGGAGGAAGGCCTCGCACACGACAATAAATGTCGTGATTTGAAGAAAGGAGTCCGGAGCTAGATCAGGGAAGTCTAGCCCGTAATAAAACATCAAACCCCTGACGAAAGGATCCATAGCAAGGCCTAGACCTCGGAGGAAGTGGGAAACGAACACGACGTTCTCGTTGGGTTCGGGGGTAGGGACGACCTGCCCTCGGGGAGGCAGCCGATGCAAAATCTCGGCGGTCAGATATTTGGCCTCCCTCAACTTTTTGATGTCTTCTTCCGTGATGGAGGAAGGCACCCATCGGCCTTGAAGGCTAGATCCGGACATGATTGAAGGTTCGGAGCACCTGACCTAAACTTCGGGCGCTTGAGCTTGAGGTGGGGGAAGGATTTGATTGAGCACGGGAGGGAAAAATAAAAGCCTGGTCCCTTTATAAAGAGGGTGAATATCAAGCGTCCTCTCCGTGTCCGTTTGGGCTTGCCTATAATCTAGGAATCCTAGAAGCGGTTGGGTTACCCACGCCCGTATTGATGAGAATCCCGGAATAAGGGGACATGATCTCTGCTTTAACAAGACGTGCCAAGGAAACCGCCTCGCATAACGCGCTGAGATGGGACAGTATCGAATAAAAGCTTGGCCGTGGTGTGATGTCGCACTACAGAATACATCAACAGATTAGATTTGTGTAAATATTATTCTCTCTATGGCAATATGTGGAAACTTATTTTGCAGAGCCGGACACTATCTTTGTGTTCAAAATCTTCTATGAAGTACTTGGAGGAGGAACCCGCCTTGCGATGCCGAAGACAATACGCGTGTCGGACTCGTCGTCATTGAAGCCTGGTTCAGGGGCTACTGACGGAGTCCTGGATTAGGGGGGTGTTCGGATAGCCGAACTATACCTTCAGCCGGACTCCAGGGCTATGAAGATACAAGATTGAAGACTCCGTCCCGTGTCCAGAAGGGACTTTCCTTGGCGTGGAAGGCAAGCTTGGCGATACGGATATTCAGATCTCCTACCATTATAACCGACTCTATGTAACCCTAACCCTAACCGGTGTCTATATAAACCAGAGGGTTTTAGTCCGTAGGACAACATACACATCAACAATCATACCATAGGCTAGCTTCTAGGGTTTAGCCTCTCTGATCTCGTGGTAGATCTACTCTTGTACTACCCATACCATCAATATTAATCAAGCAGGACGTAGGGTTTTACCTCCATCGAGAGGGCCCGAACCTGGGTAAAACTTCGTGTCCCTTGCCTCCTGTTACCATCCTGCCTAGACGCACAGTTCGGGACCCCCTACCCGAGATCCGCCGGTTTTGACACCGACACCCTCCCTAGGGCGCACCCCCTGCCTCGTGGGCCCCTCGAAGCTCCACCGACGTCCTCCTTCCTCCTATATATACCTACGTACCCCCAAACGATCAGGGACGGAGCCAAAAACCTAAATCCACCGACGCAACTTTCTGTATCCACGAGATCCCATCTTGGGGCCTGTTCCGGAGCTCCGTCAAAAGGGGAATCGATCACGGAGGGCTTCTACATCAACACCATAGCCCCTCCAATGAAGTGTGAGTAGTTTACCTCAGATCTTCGGGTCCATAGTTAGTAGCTAGATGGCTTCTTCTCTCTTTTTGTATCTCAATACAATGTTCTCCCCCTGTCACGTGGAGATCTATTCGATGTAATCTTCTTTTTGCGGTGTGTTTGTTGAGACCGATGAATTGTGGGTTTATGATCAAGTTTATCTATGAACAATATTTGAATCTTCTCTGAATTCTTTTATGTATGATTTGAACAATATTTGCAAGTCTCTTCGAATTATCAGTTTGGTTTGGCCTACTAGATTGGTTTTTCTTGCAATGGGAGAAGTGCTTAGCTTTGGGTTCAATCTTGTGGTGTCCTTTCCCAGTGACAGAAGGGGCAGCAAGGCACGTATTGCATTGTTGCCGTCGAGGATAAAAAGATGGGGTTTTATCATATTGCATGAAACTATCCCTCTACATCATGTCATCTTGCTTAAGGCGTTACTCTATTTTTAACTTAATACTCTAGATGCATGTTGGATAGCGGTCGATGAGTGGAGTAATAGTAGTAGATGCAGGCAGGAGTCGGTCTACTTGTCTCGGACATGATGCCTATATACATGATCATACCTAGATATTCTCATAACTATGCTCAATTCTGTCAATTGCTCAACAGTAATTTGTTCACCCACCGTAGAATACTTATGCTCTTGAGAGAAGCCACTAGTGAAACCTATGGCCCCCGGGTCTATTCTCGTCATATCAATCTCCAATCACTTTATTATTGCTTTGCTTTTTTACTTTTCCTTTTACTTTTCACTTTGCATCTCTATACCAAAAATATTATCTATCATCTCTATCAGATCTCACTCTCGTAATTGACCATGAAGGGATTGACAACCCCTAATCGCGTTGGTTGCCTTGAGCTATTGTTTTTGTGTAGGTACGAGGGACTCGCGCGTAGCCGCCTACTGGATTGATACGTACCTTGGTTTTCAAAAACCGAGGGAAATACTTACACTACTTTGCTGCTTCATCCTCTCCTCTTCGGGGAAATCCAACGCAATGCTCAAGAGGTAGCAAGAAGAATTTCTGGCGCCGTTGCCGGGGACTCTGCGCAAAAGTCAACATACCAAGTACCCATCACAATCCCTATCTCTCGCATTACATTATTTGCCATTTGCCTCTCCTTTTCCTCTCCACACTTCACCCTTGCCGTTTTATTTGCCCTCTCTCTCTATCTATCCTCCCTCTCTATTCGCCCTCTCTTTTCCGTTTTCCTTTTTCTCGCTTGCTTGTCGTTATGTCTGAAATTGGGGAAATTGTTGCCGATATGGACAATAATAATAACATGGAAAATTCTGATGCTCCGACTGAAGAACCCCCTACCTTGCAAAAAGATTTCGAATTGGTAGCGGTAATATTATTGGAAAAGGAGTTATTCAAGATTTCTTTACTTGTGCCGGTGCTTTGCCTTCTATGGGCAGTTCTATTCTCCATAGAACTAGTAGTCTTGCAGATGCTATTGTCATGCTTATCGTTGAACTTATAAGGCAATTTATGCATATGCATCCTTCCATACAAAGATTCTTCCTAGAATTCTCTAATATAGAGCATTCTTCTGTTAAGCGTGTCGCTACTATCTTTTTGGCTCATGAATTCAGATTTATAATAAAAGAAGCCAAAGAAATCTTCGCGCATTATAGGGTGGACGCTGGCCGTCCTCCCATAGAATCTATCGTCTTTGATCAAGAAGAAATAATGTGTTTTCAATCTATTGACTATGTTGCTTTTAATGAAAATCTTAGAAAAAAGGTGCCTACCAATATATTAATTGATAGAATCTCTGAACTTAATGATGATTTGGCTATTCGAAATAATGAGCTAGGATACTCTCTTGAGTATAGGCTCACAAGGTTCTGTCAAAAGAATACTTATAATGATGAATTGGTTGTGCAATACGAAGGGCCGAAAGAGGAACCTATACCTCCTAAAATTGATCTTTGGGGACTTTTGTCCTATTAAATTTAGCCCTTTTGATTACTTTTGCTTGCCTCAAAGAAAACTTGCTGCCGAACGTAGAGAATATGAAATGAGTTTCACCGATCTATCTTATTACTACGACTATACCTAGATCTATCCTTACTTTTATGCCTAGCTAGGGGCGTTAAACGATAGCGCTTGTTGGGAGGCAACCCAATTTTATTTTTATTCCTTGCTTTTTTCTCCTGTTTAGTAATAAATAATTTATCTAGCCTATGTTTTGGTTGTGTTTTTTTGTGTTTAATTAGTGTTTGTGCCAAGTAGAACCGTTGGGAAGACTTGGGGAAAGTCTTGTTGAACTTGCTGTAAAAAACAGAAACTTTAGCGCTCGCGAGAACTGCTGTAATTTTTATTTGGAGAGTGATATTTAGTTAATTCTTTTTGTATATGATTAATAGATAAATTCCTCACGTCCAGAAATTTATTTTAGATTTTTTGGGGTTCCAGATCTTGCGATAGCTACAGATTACTACAGACTGTTCTGTTTTTGACAGATTCTGTTTTTCGTGTGTTGTTTGCTTATTTTGATGAATCTATGGCTAGTAAAATAGTTTATAAACCATAGATAAGTTGGAATATAATAGGTATAACACCCATATAAATAAAGAATGAGTTCATTACAGTACCATGAAGTGATCTTTTATTTTCTTTCGCTAACGGAGCTCACGAGATTTTCTACTTTAAGTTTTGTGTTGTGAAGTTTTCAAGTTTTGGGTAAAGATTTGATGGATTATGGAACAAGGAGTGGCAAGAGCCTAAGCTTGGGAATGCCCATGGCACCCCCAAGATAATCCAAGGACACCAAAAAGTCAAAGCTTGGGGATGCCCCGGAAGGCATCCCCTCTTTCGTCTACTTCCATCGGTAATTTTACTTGGAGCTATATTTTTATTCACCACATGATATGTGTTTTGCTTGGAGGGTCTTGTGTTATTTGTGTCTTTGTTTGTTAGTGTGCCACAATCATCCTAGCTGTACACACCTTTTGAGAGAGCCATACATAATTTGGAATTTGATAGAATACTCTATGTGCTTCACTTATATCTTTTGAGCTTTATAGTTTTGCTCTATGTGCTTCACTTATATCTTTTGAGCTTTATAGTTTTGCTCTAGTGCTTCACTTATATCTTTTAGAGCACGGTGGTGGATTTGTTTTATAGAAACTATTGATCTCTCATGCTTCACTTAGATTATTTTGAGAGTCTTTAATAGCATGGAAATTTGCTTAATAATAATATGCTTGGTATTCAAGATTTGTAGAACTTTCTTTTGAGTGCGTTGAATACTAAGAAAAGATTGATGCTTGATAATTTTTTTGAGATATGAAGATGGTGACATTAGAGTCATGCTAGTTGAGTAGTTGTGAATTTGAGAAATACTTATGTTAAAGTTTGTGATTCCCGTAGCATGCACGTATGGTGAACCGTTATTTGATGAAGTCGGAGCATGACTTATTTATTGATTGTCTTCCTTATGAGTGGCGGTCGGGGATGAGCGATGGTCTTTTCCTACCAATCTATCCCCCTAGGAGCATGCGCGTAATACTTTGCTTTGATAACTTCTAGATTTTTGCAATAAGTATATGAGTTCTTTATGACTAATGTTGAGTCCATGGATTATACGCACTTTCCTTCCTTCCACCATTGCTAGCCTCTCTAATACCGCGCACCTTTCGCCGGTATCATACACCCACCATATACCTTCCTCAAAACAACCACCATACCTACCTATCATGGCATTTCCATAGCCATTCCAAGATATATTGCCATGCAACTTTCCACCGTTCCGTTTATTATGACACGCTTCATCATTGTCATATTGCTAGCATGATCATGTAGTTGACATCGTATTTGTGGCAAAGCCACCGTTCATAATTCTTTCATACATGTCGCTCTTGATTCATTGCATATCCCGGTACACCGCCAGAGGCATTCATATAGAGTCATATTTTGTTCTAAGTATTGAGTTGTAAGAAAAATAAAAAGTGTGATGATCATCATTTTTAGAGCATTGTCCCAAGTGAGGAAAGGATGATGGAGACTATGATTCCCCCACAAGTCGAGATGAGACTTTGGACAAAAAAAAGAGGCCATAAAAAAAAGAAAAGGCCCAAATAAAAAAATGAGAGAAAAAGAGAGAAGGGACAATGTTACTATCCTTTTACCACACTTGTGCTTCAAAGTAGCACCATGAATCTTCATGATAGAGAGTCTCTCATTTTGTCACTTTCATATACTAGTGGGAATATTTCATTATATAACTTGGCTTGTATATTCCAATGATGGGCTTCCTCAAAATGCCCTAGGTCTTCGTGAGCAAGCGAGTTGGATGCACACCCACTTAGTTTCTTTTGTTGAGCTTTCATATACTTATAGCTCTAGTGCATCCGTTGCATGACAATCCCTACTCACTCAAATTGATATCTATTGATGGGCATTTCCATAGCTCGTTGATACGCCTAGTTGATGTGAGACTATCTTCCCCTCTTTTTGTCTTCTCCACAACCACCATTCTATTCCACATATAGTGCTATATCCATGGCTCACGCTCATGTATTGCGTGAAGATCGAAAAAGTTTTGAAAATGTCAAAAGTATGAAACAATTGCTTGGCTTGTCATCGGGGTTGTGCATGATTTAAATACTTTGTGTGGTGAACATAGAGCATAGCCAGACTATATGATTTTGTAGGGATAGCTTTCTTTGGCCATGTTATTTTGAGAAGACATAATTGCTTTGTTAGTATGCTTGAAGTATTATTATTTTTATGTCAATATGAACTTTTGTCTTGAATCTTTTGGATCTGAATATTCATACCACAATTAAGAAGATTTACATTGAAATTATGCCAAGTAGCACTCCGCATCAAAAATTCTCTTTTTATCATTTACCTACTTGAGGACGAGCAGGAATTAATCTTGGGGATGCCTGATACATCTCCAACGTATCTATAATTTTTGATTGCTCCATGCTATATTATCTACTGTTTTGGACTATATTGGGCTTTATTTTCCACTTTTATATTATTTTTGGGACTAACCTATTAACCAGAGGCCCAGCCCAGAATTGCTGTTTTTTTTCCTATTTCAGTGTTTCGGAGAAACAGAATATCAAACGGAGTCCAAATGGAATGAAACCTTCGGGAAAGTGATTTTCTCATCAGATAAGACCCAGGAGACTGGGACCCTCCGTCAAGAAATCCACGAGGCGGTCACGAGGGTGGAGGGCGCCCCCCCTAGGGCACGCCCCTGCCTTGTGGGCCCCTCGAAGCTCCACCGACGTACTCCTTCCTCCTATATATACCTACGTACCCCCAAACGATCAGGGACGGAGCCAAAAACCTAATGCCACCGCCGCAACTTTCTGTATCCACGAGATCCCATCTTGGGGCATGTTCCGGAGCTCCACCGAAAGGGGAATCGATCACGGAGGGCTTCTACATCAACACCATAGCCCCTCCGATGAAGTGTGTGTAGCTTAGCTCAGACCTTCGGGTCCATAGTTAGTAGCTAGATGGATTCTTCTCTCTTTTTGGATCTCAATACAATGTTCTCCCCCTCTCTTGTGGAGATCTATTCGATGTAATCTTCTTTTTGCGGTGTGTTTGTTGAGACCGATGAATTTTGGGTTTATGATCAAGTTTATCTATGAACAATATTTGAATCTTCTTTGAATTCTTTTATATATGATTGGTTATCTTTGCAAGTCTCTTCGAATTATCAGTTTGGTTTGGCCTACTAGATTGGTTTTTCTTGCAATGGGAGAAGTGCTTAGCTTTGGGTTCAATCTTGCGGTGTCCTTTCCCAGTGACAGAAGGGGCAGCAAGGCACGTATTGTATTGTTGCCATCGAGGATAACAAGATGGTTTTTTTTATCATATTGCATGAAACTATCCCTCTACATCATGTCATCTTGCTTAAGGCGTTACTTTGTTTTTAACTTAATACTCTAGATGCATGCTGGATAGCGGTCGATGAGTGGAGTATTAGTATTAGATGCATGCAGGAGTCGGTCTACTTGTCTCGGACGTGATGCCTATATACATGATCATACCTAGATATTCTCATAACTATGCTCAATTCTGTCAATTGCTCAACAGTAATTTGTTCACCCACCATAGAATACTTATGGTCTTGAGAGAAGCCACTAGTGAAACCTATGGCCCCAGGGTCTATTCTCGTCATATCAATCTCCAATCACTTTATTATTGCTTTGCTTTTTTACTTTGCCTTTTACTTTTCACTTTGCATCTCTATACCAAAAATACCAAAAATATTATCTATCATCTCTATCAGATCTCACTCTCGTAAGTGATCGTGAAGGGATTGACAACCCCTAATCGCGTTGGTTGCGTTGAGCTATTGTTTTTGTGTAGGTATGAGGGACTCACGCGTAGCCTCCTACTGGATTGATACCTTGGTTCTCAAAAACTGAGGGAAATACTTACGCTACTTTGCTGCATCATCCTGTCCTCTTCGGGGAAATCCAACGCAGTGCTCAATAGGTAGCAGGCATGTTGTGATGTGATATATATGGTCAAGACGTGATGAGATATAAATTGTTGTGTGAGATGATCATGTCTTGTTAAAGTTATTGGCAATTGGAAGGAGCCTTATGGTTGTCTCCTTATTGCATAAGATGCAAGTGCCATATAATTGCTTTACTTTATCACTATGCGATAGCAATAGTTGCAAAAGCAATAGTCGGCGAGACAACCATGTAATGACAAGTTGATAGAGATCATGATGTCATGCCGGTGACGATAAAGATCATGACGGTACTTTGGAGATGGAGATCAAATGCACAAGATGATGATTGCCATATCATGTCACATATTTTGATTGCATGTGATGTTTATCTTTTATACATCTTATTTTGCTTAGTTTGGCGGTAGCTTTATAAGATGACCCCTTACTAAAATTTTCAAGTTATAAGTGTTCTCCCTGAGTATGCACCGTTGCGACCGTTCTTCGTGCCGAAACACCATGTGATGATCGGGTGTGATAAGCTGCGGTGCCCCCCTCCACAGTTACACACCTCGGTCATATCATCGTAGTGCTTAGGCGAAGCCCTTCGCCGGTAACTTCATCATCACCGTCGCCACGCCGTCGTGCTGACGGAACTCTCCCTCGGCCTCAACTAGATCAAGAGTACGAGAGACGTCATCAAGCTGAACGTGTGCTGAACACGGAGGTGCAGTACGTTCGGTGCTAAGATCGGTCGGATCGTGAAGTCGTACGACTACATCAACCGCGTTGATAAAACGATTCCGCTTTCGGTCTACGAGGGTATGTGGACACACTCTCCCGCTCGTTGCTATGCATCACATAGATAGATCTTGCGTGATCGTATGTAAATTTTTTGAAATACTGCGTTCCCCAAAAAATTCCACCTTTAACTCCTCGTTGGGTTTGACACTCTTATTTATCAAAAAAGCCACGATTGATCCTATATACTTGTGATTGATGATGAAATTGGTCAACACAATCACCTGCTTTTAAAACTTGCCAAAAAATATTGAGGATGTAGAAGCCATTATCCTGGCGCTCAATGTCATACCTACATTTTCTTAAAATGAAATGTAGCAGCGCAAATCTTTTAGTACATGAGATTTTTTGCATCAAACAATTAATGTGCTCTCGTTTTCCTAGAATTATTATGGATTTGTATAGGCGGTGTACATCAAGGTATGCCAAAACTGGGAGGTGGCACTTCATAGTCGGTTCGTTTGATGCAATGCTAAGAGTAAAATAATCATTTTGCTCGAGCAAAAACATGCTTGGCAAAATATGTTGACATAAAAAGAGTAGTTACAACCAACCGATAAATAAAACAAATAAAGCATGGAGGATACCCATAATAATAATTTTAAAGATTAAAGTAAAATAGTCTTTGCTCAAAGAGCAAGATTGAGACCGAATGTCTCATCTTATTGACGATGCCATCCATGCATCTTATTGGCCATGCCAAAACTAAATTAAAAGAGACGAGGACCATGTAGCTAGTCATGCGCTACATGTAGAGTTCATCTACCAGCTTACATATTCATGTGACCACGAGAGAAGACGACATTATTGCCGTCATGGCCACCAGTATTGTCACCATTGTAGATCACGGTGGTAGGGGGCCTTTCGAACCTCACAGTGTTAAGACAACCCTCCTGTTGCTGTGGTGGTGCCTGATACATAATTGGAGGCCCCATGCCCATGCCATTGGTGACGTATGGTGCCTGGGCTTGGTCGACTGGCTGCCCACTCATTTTTTTGGTGCACTCACCTAGGCTCTTGAGGATTGAGTCCACCTTTGAGCCCAGGGCTATGAGCTCCTTGATGTTGTCTGGGAGGTGCCCACTTTTCAAGGCCTTATACAGGAGAATCGTGGCGTCCTGGTCCTGCTCCTCGCGCCTAGCCTTCTGGACCTGGTCTCGGAGCTTTACGATACGCTCGCGGAGGATGCTCTCTTGGTCCATCGTCTTCTTTACCCGCGCCCTCTCTTGCATGCTCTTGAACTGATTCAGCATAGCCACCGCCTCGTCATGGGATGGGAACACCTCTGGCACCGCCATGCCCTCGCCATACACGACCACACATGCCTTAGCATCGGGCACGGCGGCCACCTCACCTGCCTTCTTCATCAGGATCTTAGTGTGCTTCTTCAAGGCATTGTGCCGCGCCGAGTTATTGCGGATGTACCGGAGGGCCACCTTCTTGCGAGCCATTTTCAAGTGAGGGGAAAATCAGCAAATGAAGGAAAATTGCCTGTTTGGGTGAGTTGAAAACGAAGGTATGTGGGGTGGATTTATAGTGGAGGATCTACGAGGACGAGGACGCTAGAACCATGCCGATGGAGGATCTGATAGATCTGGAGGCTGACATTAATTGTGGCCAGCTGTAACTTTGGTGTCCATTTAAAATTTTAGATTTACTTCCTAAAACTGCAGATTTCATCAATCAATTCAAAATTTCTTGTAGATCGAAGGAGAACATATATGGAAGGTTTCTACATGCATCTTTATTAGTTGGATATTTCTATTTTAGTAAGATATTGCCAATTTATTTTTTAATTTAATGTTATCCTAAGTTGAATATTTATTCAAAATATAGATAATCACATCGAGTGTCCATTCTTTTTTGACAATGTTAAGGAAATATCCACGAAGAATTACTCCTACTAGATGACCTGTTGCGCCATTAACGCACAGATGAATGATGACCCACAAGTATAGAAGATCAGTCGTAGTCCTTTCGATAAGTAAGACTGCCGAACCGAACGAGGGGCAGAAGGAATGACAAACGGTTTTCAGTAAGGTAATTTCTGGAAGCACTGAAATTGTCGGTAACGAGTAGTTTGATAGCAAGATAATTTGTAATGGATAAATAATGATAACGGTAAATAAAGTGCAGAAAGGTAGCCAAATCCTTTTCGTAGCAAAGGACAGGCCAAAGGGAGCTCCTATGCAGCGCTGCAGGCGCCTGTTAACAATCCGGCGCCTGCAGCGCTGCTAGCATGGGCCAGGCCACTAGCGTGTTGCCCCAATTTTTTTTGTTATGAAAATAAAAATATGAAATCAAAAAAGGTTTATAGATTTAAAGAAAGAAAGGTTCATCCATTTGAAAATAAAAGTTCATGTCTTTAAAAAAGTTCATCAATTTAGAAAAAAGCTCATCAATTTAACAAAAGTTCACTCAAATTGAAAAAAATCATCCAATTTAGCAAAATTTCATTAATTTTCTAAAAAGTTCATTATAATTTCAAAAACGTTCATAGAAATTCAAAAAAAGTTTATGTATTTTGCGAAATTTTTTGTTGAACTAAAAAAAGTTCATAAATCCAAAAAATGTTCACCCATTTTCAAAATGATGTTCATCAAATTTCAAAAAAGTTCATCAATATTCAAAAAAGTTCATCAATCTGAAAAAAAACTGTTGAAATTTAGAAAATGTATATTGAAATTCAAAAAAGTTCATGGAATTTAAAAAAAATCGTCATCAGGCGCCTAGATGGGCCGGCCCATTTACGACGCCATAGGCTCCAGTTAATAGAAATGCACGTTAACTGGCGCCTGTGGCGCCAAATAGGAAATGCCCAGGCCAAAACGGTCTCTTATGTACGTATATGCCGTAGGTTCATACAATTCCCGGCTCAGCCGTTTAGTTTCTTTTTTAAGTTTAAACTTCATAAAAATGGAACTACAACCCTCATGCACTATGTTCAAGTGAACAACCATCTGGGATAGCTAATCTGGTGTGCCTATAAGATTTGTTTTCTTCTTCTTGTTCTAGATAAATAACGCTAAGAAAAAATACAACACCTTCACTCTTTGGTTTTTCTTTCGTTTTTCTGCACAGTTTTCGCTCAAATTTTTATCTATCCTTTTTTGTTCATAACTACAAATATTGTTATTTACAAAAATATACCGATTTTTTAGAAATGTCATGTCTTTTAAACTTGCTAAAATGTCAAAATAAGAGCATTTGTTTTAAAAAGCAAACAAAAATTTAAACATGAACATTTTTCGAGAAACAATAAGAAATTTTGAATTCCACAAAAAAACAGAAAAGTATGAAAAAAATTGAATTCTGGAAAATTGAATTTATAAGAAATAGAAACAATAAAAGAAAAAAATGAAAAGTGAAAGAAGACGAAAAAGAAAAAAAATCAGAAAAAACAGGAGAGAAGATAAAAAGATAAAGAAAAATAAAAAGAAAAAGAAAAAACTTGGTTCACGACCTCTAAGAATGTTCCCGAAACCAGAAAAATAAGTGGGCCGATGTTCCCAAAACTGGGATCGCTTTTTGTAACTTTTTTAAATGATTTGTTTTTGAAATTTTGTGGGAATTTGCAAATCCATGAATATTTTTAAAAACTATGATGAACCTTTTTCAAATCCGCGACCTCTTGGACGCCAAGGCCTAAGCGTTTTATTTTATTTTCTACTTTTTGCCTGTTCTATTTTAATTCATTTTTTCTCTTTTTGAATAGCAAAGCACAAGTTTTAAATACTTTTTAAATAATAATTTAAAATACTTTTAAGTTTCAAATATTTATTAAATGCTTTCAAAAAAGCACTCACGGTTTGCAATTTTACCTCTTTGTATTTATTACTTCTGTTAAAAACTCAAAATAGTAATTTGAAGTACCCGTTCAAACTATGATTTTAATTTTTTTTGCTTCAAACCTGGAATGGATGCCTACCATGGGCATGCCCACCGACTTGGAAAAGTTGGGATGATTTCAAGAATGTAGAAAAAACACCATGTTCAAGTTGGGCAGGTCAGAAGGCTCCGTTTGAAAGCACGTTGTTTCTCGACACCCGTAAAATGACCACAATTTTTTATTTACTTGTATGACCATCTCAAGGCACCATGCCAAGTTGTTTTGGTTTTATATATTTCTTGCATTTTCTGGGGTTTTCTCGGTCAAAAAGGGCGATAAATGGCTGGGCGTGTCGCAACTTACATATGGTGTTGAAAATCGCTCAAACCTGGCATGGATGCCTATCATGGGCATGCACACCTGCATGCAAAAGTTGGGGTAATTTCAAGGACGTCCACAAAAACACCATGCTCAACGGAGAGTGTTCGGGTAAAGGTCAGAAAGGTATGTCTAAGGGCACATTTTTGAACATCCTTGAAATTGCCGAAAGTACATTTCTACACCCAGGAGCAAATGGTCCTGGTGTGAACAGTAACATAAAAAAATAGAAAAAATATTCAAAAAATCTGAAATTTTTTTGTGACATACTTACACAAATGTTTGTTGCCCATGCAAAATTTCATTGTGAAATCACATTTGTGGAAGGCATGCCAAAAAAAAACAAAATCAGAGCTCCAAAATGCTTTTGTAAGTAACATTTTCAGAGCATCGATTTTGTTTTTTTACCATACTTTCCACCAATGTGATTTTGCGATGAAATTTTGCATGCACAACAAACATTTATGAAAGTATGTCACAAAAAAATTTCAGAATTTTTTGAATTATTTTTAAATTTATTTGATGTTACTGTTCACACCAGGAGCATTTGCTCCATGGCGTAGAAACTCCACATCCTGAAATTGCCCCAATTTTTCCCATGGCCTTTGTGACCAATTCAAGGCACCATGCTAAGTGATTTGGTTTTCAACAAAATTTGCGTTTCTGGAGTTTTCTCAGTAAAAAAGGCCATAAATGGCCACACGAGTCACACCTTGCATACGGTGTTGAAATTTTGACACTGTATGTTGCGACACGTTCGGACAGTTATCGGTCTTTTTGACCGAGAAAACTCCAGAAAATGCAAGCAGCTCCTGGATTCCTCGGCTGCGACCACTACCGTCGCCCTCCCCACTCCAGAAGGGCCTCCGGAGCCACCTCAGCCGGCCACGCTCACGGCGGCAGCGGCACAGGACGCGGGGGAGGCGGTGGATCTGGCCCCAAGCGCCCACGCCGCCTCTCCCCGCCGAAGCCCGCGCATTCGGCAGATGTACGATGGAGTCCGCGTCGACCCCATTGAACGCACCTCCAAGCGCAAGGCTTCCGCCAGCCCGACTGCCAGGGAGGGCAGCCGCCGCCACTCCTCGGAAGAAGAGAAAGACCAGCAAGGCGGCCTCGATCTTTGAGCTGCCGCTCCAGGGCACCCCAAGGCCTCTTACCAGGGGCAAGGCCAAGCTGCTCGCCCACTGCTGCGACCTGAATTTCGAGGCCATCTGCACGGATGCAAGCTCGTCCTCTTCTGATGCGTCAGGTGCTGCCCCTGGTTCCTCCGAGTCAACCGGGTCTGCTCATGAATAGGTCTACCATGGTGCCGAGTAGCGATGTTTCAGGCAAATGCATGTTAGTTCGAGCCTCCCCCAACGGCTTTCTTCTTTTGCTTATGCATTGTATCGCAATTCATCCTCCTAGTGTTTGGTCCTGTTGGACTGTGTATCTGCATTGTGCTACATATTTGCTTCCCACTATCTTTTGCATTCCAAGCCTTGTAAGCTTGGCTGAGCAGCTTTCATATATCAATCAAGCCTTTCCTCTGGTTCCACTCATTACCATGGCTATTTCTCTTTTAGTTAAGCGTTCCTTTCTTTTTCATGCGGATTGCTAATTGGAATGTTAGAGGGCTTGGTGACTCTGACAAATGCTCTTTGGTCAAAGATGCACTACTTGCTAGTCGCTCGAGTGTTGTTTGCCTGCAGGAGACTAAATTGCAGGTTGTGGACACGTTCAAGGCAGCCTCCATCCTCCCCACGGCTCACAAATCCTTCGTACACATGCCGACAAATGGAACAACTGGAGGCTTGCTCTTGGCCTGGGATGACAACGTCGTCTCAGGCTTGGAGATTCTGAAGCACAGGTTTACTATAACTGTCAGTTTCCAGTCCAGAAGCAACAACGACAACTTCATCCTCTGCACGGTGTATGCCCCGTGCGACGACGCTGAGAGAGATGAGTTCTTTGCAGTAATGAACCACATAGCAGAGCAAGTAACGGGGCCCTGGATCGTCATCGGGGACTTCAACATGTACAGATTTGAGCACGAAAAGTCACAAGGTAGAAAAAATTGGGCCTTGATGAACAAGTTCAACACTTGGATCAGAGACCACGCTCTTGATGATATTGAAGTTGCCAACAGAAGCTTTACCTGGTCCAACAAGAGATCTGAGCCAACCCTGGTAAAGCTCGACATGGTGCTTGTCAACGCAGAATGGAACCTAGGATTCATCAACATTTCCGCTGCTGCCCTTTCTGCTACAACCTCTGACCACGTGCTCATTGGTGTGGATTTCTCAACGGAGCCAGAAGCTCTTTCTTCCGTTTTGAAAACCACTGGCTGCATATTCCAGAGGTTCGAAATCTGGTAACTCAGAGCTGGGAAAGAGGAACTAGACAACTCGCGCCAGCCGCCACTTTGATCAGTTTCGAACTAATAAGGACAAGAGCTGCTATCAGAGTCTGGGAACGCAAGAAATCACCCATGCAAGAGATTCTAGCCAACTGCAATCATGTGGTTCAGTACCTTGACTCCGTGGAGGAGCGAAGGCACTTATCTAAGCTGGAGGCCTCTCTCAGGATCCATGCCATCTCAAAAGCCCAACAAATAATTTTGTGGCAGACCAGCTTTTGGAGGAGAAGAGCCAAAATAAGAGGCTGCACTGTGGGAGACGAGAACACCAAGTTTTTCCACGCAGCCGCCAACTGTTAGCATAGAAAAAACAGGATCAAACTTTGGACCCTGGAAGCTTATACGACCAGACTGATCTAAGCGCTTTGGAAGTGCCGTTCACCTGGGCTGAAATTGCAACAGTAATACAGAAAGCTCCGAGTAATAAGAGCCCGGGGCCCGATGGCTTCACTAATGAATTCTACAAGAGTTTTTCTGGGATACTAAAGGAGGACTTAATGCATTTTTTCAAGCTTTCTATGACCATTGCAGTGATCTGAGCGGCATCAACACTGCCAATATTGTGCTGCTTCCAAAGAAAGAGAACCCAACAGATATTCGGGATTTCAGGCCCATTGCTTTGGTCCACAGTATACCCAAGCTTACAACGAAGGTTTTAGCAGTCCGGCTTCAAAGACTCATCCCGAGCCTCATACACCCTCTACAATCTGGTTTTCTGCCTGGAAGATGCATAGCCGAAAATTTTGCTTTGGCAGCCGAGCTAGTTCAACGGGCAAAGAAGAGGGAAAAGCCACTGCTGGTGCTCAAGTTAGATTTTCAGAAAGCTTTTGACAGTGTCAGCTGGGATGCTCTGAAGCTCATCCTAACAGCCAGAGGTTTTGGGAGCAGATGGGTCAGATGGATACACGACATCCTATCAGCTAGTTCATCCAGGATAGTAATCAATGGATCTGCCGGAGAGAAAATCGTTTTAAGAAGTGGTCTAAGGCAAGGGGATGCCCTCTCTCCCTACCTCTTCATCTTGGCAGCCGACGTTTTGCAACAGCTCTGCAAAAGGGAACACCAAGCGGGGAACCTCAAACATCCACTTGGGGGTGATGGTCCCTTCCCGATCTTGCAATATGCGGACGACACGTTGATCTTAATGCAAGGGGACATCCAGCAAGCACGGGTTATCAAACGGATTCTACAAGCTTTTAGTGATTTCACGGGACTTAAGATCAATTATCACAAAAGCACTATCATGCCAGTATGCCTTGACGAACTGACTTGTCAGAGTATTGCGGATATTCTACAATGTCAAGTTTCGGCTTTCCCGTGCACGTACTTGGGATTACCCCTCTCTCTCAACAAGATCACGCATGGACTGTTGATGCCGGTGATTCACAAAGTGGACAAGCGTCTGTCTGGCTGGCTTGCAACTTTTCTGTCGGGGGGGGGGGGGGGGGGGGGCTCACCTTGATCAACGCAGTCTTGGCAGCGATCCCCAGCTATTTCATGAGTTGTTTTCTTTGGCCACAACAGCCGCTTGACAAGGTCGAGCAAATCCTAAGGGGCTTCTTATGGCAAGGAAAAAACCAGGTTAAAGGAGGGCACTGCCTTGTCGCTTGGGAGATGGTCACGTTACCAAGAGAGCATGGAGGATTGGGGGTGAGAGACATTGTAGCACATAACAGGGCCCTCGTTTGCAAGTTCATGGCAAGGATCTTGCAACAACGTGACGTGCCATGCTACAATTGGTTTGCACACGCATATTGTCACAAGGAAATATCCTGGTCTCCACAAAATCGGGACACATCTATCTGGAGAGGTTTCAGGTCCACCTTGCGTATGGTTATCGAGGCTACCAAATGCAAGGTTGGGGACGGACAGGGCACTACTTTCTGGCATGACCACTGGCTCGAATGTGGTCGACTCATGACATGCTTCCCGACTCTTTTCTCCTTCTCCACGTCCAAGTTCTGCACAGTGGCCTCCCAGTTCAGAGACGGACAATGGAACATTGAGCTACATCCAAACCTTTCTTCCATAGCAACACATGAGCTTCACGAGATGCTTGAGTTACTAAATAATGTTCAGCTACACGAAGGTACGCCAGACGCGAGAGAGCCTCTTTTGGGACACAAATCTATTACCACCGCATACTTCTACCGGCTGTTCACTTTTAGAGAAAAGCTTTGCCCGTCAGCCAAGTATATCTGGGACAGGATCATACCACACAAGCACCGTGTTTTCTTCTGGATTGCCCTTCGGGACAGGCACAACACTCGCGACAATATGCTAAAAAAGCATTGGGACAGACTGGTATCACATAACGGGTGTGATCTTTGCCCAGCCGCGGAGACAATGAACCACATCTTGCTACGTTGCAAGCTAGCGCAATCCCTATGGTCCAAGCTAGGGATACAAGACCTTGCCGCATCATCCATCGAAGCAGGAGACCTCTTGTGTTCGCAGCAGTCGCGGGCTCGACACAGCACTATGTGGCATGTTCTATTCATAGTATGCGCGGTCGCCCTTTGGAACGCGAGGAATGATCAGGTGTTTCATGGGTCCTTTTGGAATGAGAGGCAACTATACAACAAGGTCGCCGAGCTAATCAGGCTATGGAGCTTGCGCGCTAAACCACATGATAGATATATCCTTTCTCCCTAGGAAAATGCACTTGCTCCTATTTAGCCTTTTTGGTTTTCGCCTCTCCTCTTCCAACCTTTTACTCTGTATCCTTTCTCAGGTCTGGTGATGGCCTGCTGCACAAAGTGTGCGGCATTAACATCACCTTCATGTAAATGACTCCGATCATTCTGGTATTTTACCCGTTTTGAATGCATAAGGTAGAAAATGCTCTACCTTTTTATTCAAAAAAAAAAACGGGTAGCCTAGCTTAGCAAGGCAAAAACGGCGTTTGCCAAGAAACCAAACGCACCCAAAATTGCTAGATGTTGTTACGAGCAGTGGCGGAGCCAGCAAATTGCCAAAGCCCGGGCACCTCGTAAGCTAAAATTTACTTTGGTCTATCAACCAGGATAAGTATCATATATTTGGATAAATATGATGTGCAATATATGCACTGATGTTTTATAGATCAAAGAAGTAAATAAAAACTTGAATACAATACCAAATCAAATAACTCACCTAGTTGCCGCTTGCCTTTAGCCCTAATTGTTGGCGCTCTGCTACTGGATTTCTCTTGGTCATGGCCTTCAATGGGTTGAGCGCTTGCTGCCGCTGCTCGTGTTGCTAGTGTCGACGGTGACGACCCAACGTTCGATCGAGCCGGATTTGAATTCTCACTGATGGTACCGGAGGATTCGCCGCCGTGGCGCCCGCGCTTGCGCTTCCGATCTTGACCGTCCCCCGCCGGAGTCATAGCCGAGGCTTGGCCACGCGTCATCTCTGATCTCTTTTGCAATTTTGCTGGCTGATGTTAGTCTGGCTGCCGGGTTCCGTCAGTCGACAGTCACCCTCGCCGCGTCGAAGGCGCAGCCGCGCAGTAGATGGTAAGGTCGCGACTCCGATCTCGCGTTCGTGCGCACGAAAACGAACGGGCATCAATCGATTCTGCTTCAGTCCATCCATGGATCGATCGGGCAAACAAGGCCTACTGGCTGTTGTGGCCCATATGAGTAAGGCACAAACTGCAGAAAAACGCCCAGACTGGACCAGTTAGAGAAGTTTACGTACTTTCTATCGTATTTTCGTGTTTTCGAGCGTTTTTTATGCATATGATGCCTAGGAAAGTTCGCTATAGTTTAAAAAATTGACGGGGTGGAGCCCGGGCACGTGCCCAGGGTGCCCGTACGGTAAATTCGCCCCTGGTTACGAGTCTAATTTTGTAATCTCGTGGGATAATGATCTTGTTACCTGAACTGTTTATGATATATCTCTTATTTGTGTGAAAATTAATGTAGATGCGTCATTTCATGCGGACACCTTGGCAGGAGCTTGCAAAGCTGTGGCGAGAGATGACTGGGGTAATTTTATCGTAGCGGCAACATGGCCTATGGTTCATGTAGCATCAGTTATTTCGGCAGAGATAAAGGCTATTCGGTATAGTCTTATTCTGGCTTCAAATATCGGGTGCTCCAATATAATCATCACTTCTGCTTCGGTACATCCCACCTAAACACAAGGACGGCTCAAATTAGCTGATACCTTTTCATAAGTAAGGGCACGATAGTCATATTTTATAAACTCTTCACGTATGTATTGTTTTTTTTAGAAACACATATACGCTGTACATGAACGACGTGCACACCCTGCCGCGCTGGGCTGGCCCATTCAGCCTTTTGTTTATGAAACCGCAAAAAATCGTACGTGCTGCGAGATTCGAACCTAGGTCCTCCAGGAAATTGTTTTTGACGTTAAAAAACTTTATTTCTCAAATGATAGCGAGATCGTTTACAACAAGTTGAGAAATAAATTCCGGGATTGAGCTATCCCAAAACTCCGAGAGTACTAGAGAGGGAGCATTTAGCTATATAATCAGCTACTTCATTTGCTTCCCGTAGGCAAGCAATTATTTTGTAATGAGCAACATCTAGTCCCAACTCTTTTCCTTCAAGTACAATAGCTGAGTCCTGTCCCGAGTACTCTTCCATATTAAACGCTTGGACCGCATTATAGCAACCAGATTCTATTTGGAAAGCATTGCAACCGATCTTAGAAGCAAGGTAGAAACCATATTACGAATGGCCATCATCTCCGCAGATTCTGCTGTTGTCACATGCGGCATAAACCAGCTAGCTGTAGCAATGAAATCACCGCGATCATCCCGCGCAATAGCTCCCGTACCTCCATTCATATTCTCATATCAAAAGGACGCATCCACATTTATCTTCACTACTCCCCTTCCTGGTTTCTGCCACATGTGATCATGTTTTCTTATAGGCTGATTCACCGCGAGTGAACGGTAAAAATTCGTGGCCAGGACTCGGATTGAAACAGCTGTCCGATCCGGTGGTGGGATATGTATCTCCTTTACTATCTGTCTCCTTTGCCACCATATGTACCAGCTAGCCACTGCCATTAGATCTGTCATCGGTAAGCCCTTTGTGCTTTCATCTTTATACATTAGAGTGCTCATTGTGAATGAGCCCGATCTGTCCTGTAGAGCTGCGTTTTGAATCTTAGTTTTTAAGCCAAGTTTCTCCCAAATCTCCAAGGCTCGAGGACATTGGAATAGAAAGTGTTGAGTGTCTTCATAGCCAATCCGACAGACCGGACAGTGCCCGGAGACTGGTATATGACGCCCTACAAGAGTTCGAAAACATGATAGAACTCCTCAGATAACTTTCCACACAAAGTGCTTGACCTTCCCAGGCACTCGAAGAGCCCAAACATGCTTCCATATGTCCTGTTCTCGGCTCCCTAGTGGATAAGACAGATCCATATGTCGCCCAAATTGGTGTTTAAATTCTGTGTGATAAGCCGACCTAACTGAGAAGTTTCCGGTCCGGTTATAATGCCATGAAACAAAGTCATCCATGATATGCACTCTCAGTGGGATTTATAGGATTCTGTACACATCGACCGGCCAAAAAACATCGCGAATGAACACCTCATCCCACTGTCCTGTATGTGGATCAATTAATTCTTCCACTGTTGTCAACATAGTGGATCCCCGCGGTGTTATGATTTTCCGGGACTCGTTGGTACCCAAGGATCTTGCCAAATGTTTATGTGTGATCCCGTACCCACTCTCCAAATACATCCTCGTTTGAACGTTTGAATCCCAGCAACGATACTCTGCCAAGTAAAAGAGGATCCCTTCTTCGGCCCTGCATTCAATATATTCCCATCTGGATAGTATTTAGCACTGAGAACTCGAGCACACAAAGATTCTGGATTCCGGATCATACGCCAACACTGTTTTGCTAGTAAAGCAAGATTAAAATTGTGAAGGTCTCGAAACCCCAGTCCTCCTTTCCTCTTTGGCATGCACAATTTCCACCATGCAAACCAGTGCATCCGTTTCTTCTCCTCACTATCCCCCCACCAAAAACCTGCCATTTCATCTGTTATTGATTTACAGATTCCTTTTGGCAATTTAAAAACTGACATAGCATGTGAGGGGATTAATTGGGCCACTTCTTTCAACAAAATTTCCTTTCCTTGGACTGAAAGTATTTTCTCCTTCCACCCTTTAATTCTCTGACAAATTCGGTCAATCAAGTGCTGAAAGCAATCACTTCTGTCCACACCTACAACTGTAGGAAGACCAAGGTGTTTGTCAGATAGAGCTTCTGTTAATATGTCAAGGTTCCTGCACACATCTTCCCTGACGGCAACATTTGTATTGGGGCTGAAAAAAACACTTGATTTTGCCGTACTTACGAGCTGTCCAGATCTTGCACAATATACATCTAAAACCCTCTTCAAAGCATTTGCATTCTGTATATTGGCCTCCGTAAGAATGAGAGAATCATCTGCGAAAAGAAGGTGGGAGATGGATGGTGCATTACGACATACTTTAATACCTTCCAGACCACCCACGTCTTCCGCATGGGCCAACATGCTCGATAATCCTTCAGAGCAAAGCAGAAATAAATAAGGGGACAATGGGTCGCCTTGCCTTAAACCTCTAGTGGGTATTATCTCAGCAGTTTCTGCACCATTAAACCTTATCTTATAACTTACTGAGGAAACACACTCCATTATCATTCAATCCAACCTGGATCAAAGCCGAGTTTTAACATCATTTGCTCCAGGAAACTCCACTCCACACGATCATATGCTTTCATCATGTCTAATTTGACTGCACAGTACCCATTAGAGCCATGAGTTTTTTTCTTTATTGCATGAAAGCATTCATACGCAATAAGCACATTATCTGTTATAATTCTACCAGGCACAAACGCACTCTGTGTGGGGGATATGATCTCAGGAAGAACTTTCTTTAACCTGTTTGCATGCATTTTAGAGATGATTCTATATACCACATTGCATAAACTGATTGACCTGAACTGTGTTATTACCTCTAGACTATCTACCTTTGGTATTAACACAATAGCTGTTAACAAGCTGTTCATCTTTGGCGTTACACGTGTTTTTACTACCTGCACCAATTGTTGATCACAATCCACACCATCAGAATGAAAGAGACCATCAAAATAATCACGAATCAGTGGACTAAGGTTATCATTCCCCTCAGTCCACCCATTATTATTATTACAAAGTTCTTTTATCATATTTCTCCTCCTCCTTGCCGAGGAAAATTGGTTAAAGTACTGTGTATTACGATCGCCTTTCTAAAGCCATCTAACTCTACCACCCTGGGCCCAAAAAATTTCTTCCTGGTCCAATAGATTTTCAATGAGGACCGAGAGTTCTTTCTACTTTGCCCTGCCCTCCTCCGTATATGGTGCCTGCATGAGTGCTTCCAAATCCTTCTGAGCTTTGTTAAGTCGGGCCCTAGGCCCTTTCAGAGATTTTCTATCCTAGTCATGCAAGTCACGGTGGACTGAATCAATTTTTCCTTTCACAGATGGGTGCAAGCCTCGCTGCACAACCTTTTGCCAAGCTGTCCTTACAACTTCTTCGATAGTTTCCTCTTCTAGCCATCTGGCCTCAAACTGGCGCTTAAACTTGGGCGTGTTCTCCACGACTCCAGAGAGATATTCAGTGTCTAGCAAGATGGGTCTATGGTCAGATTTCCCCATCTCCAGGTTACACAAACCTGCATGCGGGTGCATACCCATCCATTCAACATTTGTAACGGCCCTGTCCAAGCGTTCCTTCAGTCCACCCCTAAGCCAACTGAACTTATCACCAACATACCCCATGTCCTCCAAGGAGCAGTCGGAAAGAGCGTCCTGGAATGCTACCAGTCGGGATTGCTGTCGTGGCACCCTCCCTCCTTTTCAGAAGACAATAATATTTCATTAAGGTCGCCAATGATAACCCATGGGAGCCTTGAGTGTGCATGTAGATCTCGTATGTACCGATAGGTATGATCCTTAGGCTCCCAACTAGGTTCTAAATAAATTCCTGTTAGCCTCCATATGTTTCCATTTGTCTCATGGACATTCACATCAATTCCTGCAAGAGTGCAGGTTTGGGAGTAGATCCTGACCTCCTTCTTCCAAACCATCAAGAGCCCATCCTTTCTTCCATCCGGACTTGGTACAACTATTTTTTCGTCCATACCAAGCCTCCTCATCAACGTTTTTGCCTTTTCATCATCCAAGTGTGTTTCAGACAGAAAAAACACATTGGGTTTATGCCGCCTCTGGATATCCAAAAGTGTCAGAACTGTCGGGGCGCCTAATATGCCCCGACAGTTCCAGCTAATGATCCTCATTGGTCCCGGCGATCACCCTCAAGGGGTGTCGCCGATAGATCAACTTGCAGGTTAGCAGCAGTTGAGTTCGCCCTCAGTCTCTTTGGATCATGGATCTTCTCGGGTGTAATCATATGACTCTTATCCACCTTCTCACTTCTTCCAGATTCCAGTAGACCAGCTTTCTCGTTTACAAAGCCTGGCGGTGGAGTTACAACCTCCCTCCCTCCATTATGTATCACTACACCATCATGTCCAATAAATCTCTTTTTTGCCAGCGGAACAACAGCCCCTTGGTTGTTCGTCCTCCTGTCTAGCTCCATGTCATTCTATCCTTTGGGATTTGGGTCCTCCGGATCTACTCGTTCTCTTTCGAGCCCCCCATCTCTTCCCCTAGGCCTTCCCATGTGAGGGAGTCCGGGATTAGGGGGTCTCCAGACAGCCGGACTATATCCTTTGGCCAGACTGTTGAACTATGAAGATACAAGATTGAAGACTTCATCCCGTGTCCAGATAGGACTGTCCTTGGCGTGGAAGGCAAGCTTGGCGATACAGATATGTAGATCTCCTTCCATGTAACCGACTCTGTGTAACCCTAGCCCCCTTCGGTGTCTATATAAACCAGAGGGTTTAGTCCGTAGAAGGACAATCATACCATAGGCTAGCTTCTAGGGTTTAGCCTCTACGATCTCGTGGTAGATCAACTCTTCTAATACTCATATCATCAAGATCAATCAAGCAGGACGTAGGGTATTACCTCCATCAATAGGGCCCGAACCTGGGTAAACATCGTGTCCCCTGCCTCTTGTTACCATCTGCCTTAGACGCACAGTTCGGGACCCCCTACCCGAGATCCGCCGGTTTTGACATCGACATTGGTGCTTTCATTGAGAGTTCCACTGTACCGTCACCGTAAGGCATGATGGCTCCTTCGATCATCGGTAACGATGCGGTCCAGGGTGAGGTTTTCCTCCCTGGATAGTTCTTCGTATTCAGCGGCTTCGCACTGCGGGCCAACTCGCTTGGCCATCTGGAACAGATCGAGAGCTACACCCCTGGCCATCAGGTCAGGTTCAGAAACTTAAACTACACTGTCGACATCCGCGGAGACTTGATCTTCAACAGATTCGAGCCCATGCCAGGTGCGCCGCACAGTCACGACGAGCATGATTTAGCTCTGCCGTCAGACAGTGTTCGGGAGACCACACCTGCAACTACTCCGGCCCTCAATCCAGAGCAAATTGCGCCATCCGAGGACGGGCGGATAGACCCCGCCATGGATGCTGCACTCTCAGTGGCGATAGAGCCTGATACTGACTTCACCCCTTGCGAGAGCCGTGTTGCCGAAGCACTGGATTCATCTCTGGCCATAGACTCCGAGCCGCCTACGTCCGTGCCTATCGAATCCGATTGGGCGCTGATCATGGAGTTCACCTCCGTGGATATCTTTCAGCACTCACCTTTTGGCGACGTGCTTAATTCATTAAGGTCCCTCTCCTTGTCAGGAGAACCTTGGCCGAACTATGTCCGGCCAGAATGGGATGCGGACAATGAAGAAATTCGCTCCCCACCCACCACCCACTTAGTAGCCACTATCGATGAGTTAACCGACATGCTCGACTTCGACTCCGAAGACATCGACGGTATGGACAACGATGCAGGAGACAAACAGGAATCACCGCCCACAGGGCGCTGGACCGCCACCTCATCATATGATATATACATGGTGGACACCCCCAAAGAAGGCAATGGCGACGAGATAGTGGAGGATGACCCCTCCAAGAAGCAACCCAGGCACCAATGTCAGCGGCGCCGCTCTAAGTCCCGCCATAGCAAAAGTAGTGATACCGGCAGAAGAAACAATAACACTCCAGATAGTGCCGAAGACGACAACAATCCCCTCCAGCACGATTTAGAGCGGGAGGGTGAATAAGCTAGCCCTCCAGAGCACGCAACAGATGGAGAATCGGAGGAGGACAATTACATGCCTCTCTACGAAGACTAGGTGAGCCTCGGCGACGATGAATTTATCGTGCCTGTGGATCCCGTCGAGCAGGAGCGCTTCAAGCGCCGGCTTATGGCCACAGCAAATAGCTTGAAGAAAAAGCATCAACAGCTTCGAGCTGATCAAAATTTGCTAGCAGACAGATGGACCGAAGTCCTTGCGGCCGAGGAATACGAACTCGAGCGCCCTCCAAGATTTACCCAAAGCGTAGGTTTCTACCTCACCTCGAGGAGGAAGCATTAAAACCTACATCACCAGTGTACGATGCGGCTGACCGGCCACCTCGTGGCCAAGTTAGAGAGGCGTTTCAGCCTGAAGTTCAGCCTGCACCCCGCCGCCACTCAAACAAAAATACCAAGACCCGGGGAAACATGCGGGACATGCGAGACCTATTGGAAAACAAGGAAAAACATGCAAGATCGATCTACGGATCACGGGGGCGCGCACCAACATGCAACGATGATCGTCACGCCGGATACACTAAAAGCAAATCCGGATGAGCTGAACACGGCAGACAAGACTCGTATGAACCGCGTCACGATATAGCCCGGCACAGGGGCGCCACACACCCCTTATGCTTCACTGACGAAGTAATGGATCACGAATTCCCAGAAGGGTTTAAACTCGTAAACATCGAATAATACGATGGCACTACAGATCCCGCGATATGGATAGAAGACTTATTCTTCCACATTCGCATGTCCCGCGGGGATGACCTACATGCCATCAAGTATCTCCCGCTAAAACTCAAAGGGCCGGCTCGGCATTGGCTGAATAGCTTGCCGGCAAACTCCATCAGAAGTTGGGAGAACCTGGCAGAGGCATTCCTGGACAATTTCCCGGGCACTTATGTGCGACCGCCGGACGCTGACGATTTAAGTCATATAATTCAGCAGCCAGGGGAATCGGCCAGGAAATTCTGGACCCGGTTCCTAACCAAGAAGAACCAAATTGTCGACTGTCCGGATGCAGAGGCCTTAGTGGCATTTAAGCATAATATCCGTGACGAATGGCTCGCCCGGCACCTCGGCCAAGAGAAGCCAAAATCCATGGCAGCCCTCATGACACTTATGACCCGCTTTTGTGCGGCGAAGATAGCTGGTTGGCTCGTAGTACCAATACAGCAACCAAACTTGGCATATCAGAAGCCAGGGATAGCAACGGCAAACCACAAAGTAACAAACGCAAGCACCGCAAATATGGTGAAAACGCCGAAAATACGACAGTTAATGTCGGGTTCTGGGGCTCAAAGTCCGGGCAGCGGAAAGGGCCACCCAAAAACAAAAATCCGGGCCCATCCATTCTGGACCTCATACTCGATCGCCAATGCCAAATTCATGGCACCCCAGAAACGCCAGCCACCCATACCAATAGAGAATGTTGGATCCTCAAACAAGCCGGCAAGGCAGGCGCCAAAGACGAAGCGGGGTCTCAAAGCGACGATAGCGACGAAGAGCCTAGGTCACCGAACACAGGATGGCAAAAGGCTCCATTGCCCTCGAGGTAATCTTCGGATCATCAGAAAATTACTGTATCAAAGAGTTAATCTTCGAAATCACCCCTTTCCGCAGTGACTATCAAGCACTGCTCGGGTGAACCGCGTTCGCTAGATTCAATGCGGTGCCACATTATGCCTACCGTAAGCTCAAGATGCCCGGTCCACACGGCATCATCACGGTTCATGGTAAGGTCGAACCTTCCTTCGGCACCAACAAATACACCACTGCCTTAGCAGCAGAAACAACGAGCAACACCTTGCAGCCGAACCTAGAGTCGACGTCCAGGCTCCCGGACGCCGTCAAGGGGCTCCGAACTACTTCGCTGAAGGATACCCCGGCTCGTCCAGAGCTCAACTAAACACTCCGGCGAAGGCCATGACAGGCCGAACTCAGCGGTTCAACCGCCCTCCGGCACGTAAACAATTCTTATATTTCCTTCGTAGGTTCACCATTGCAACGACCAGGACGGACTCCACGGAGGCAGCTTGAACGCGTCAGGGAATCCTTAGACACTCCCCGCAGTGACCGTCCGGCTATATTACAGATCCGCACTCAACCTCTTCCTCCTGATCACAGCAGGTTCCGCTACCACAACCCTTTTTTTATCACATTAGTCGTACCCATACGCATAGACGTATTATTCAAATACAACATGTGGATTTATATGACGTTTACCTGCTGATTATTTCTTATCGAAATCATTTTGTCAAGTGGCATCTGTACACAGTGATATGCCTTAAATGGGCCAGGGGCTTTGTTTTTCCCGTAACACGGCAATAAAAGCCCGAACACCTTCATGGAAGTTCGGCACCCCGAACATATAGCATTATGTGCATCAGCTCCGAATCATGTCTTGGGTCAATAGTTGGGTTTGCCCAGCTCCCATGTTTTGGTACCTTACGTTTCGCTATATCGGCTAAGGTAGCACTGGGAGAACTACTGCGATTGAGTCCCGGTTCTTCCGGACGAGCACCTCGGTAGAGAAAGCCGAAAACTGACTGTCATGATACGGCGAGAGCTGGTCAGCTATTCGAGCGGTTACAAAATCTTTAAGGATTTCTCCTGCATAATGCCATAACCAATGCAGCGTGCGATGGATTGGTTTTTTCTCCAATCAGGCGCTTATAGAGCCCCTAGTACGGTCTAGCTACCGAACACAAGGGGCTGCGCCGACCATACTAAAGCTCCTATGGCTAAGTGAGAGTGATAAAGCCCTATAGTCCGATTGTCTGGTTCGTTGTGCTGAGCACCTCCTTCGAAGGACCCAAAACAGGGATAAAGAGTGCTCAGGTTTATCCCGAACACCCCCGTACTTCTTACGTGGGGGTAGAAGCCGATGACTGGCCAACTCTTAGGTTTAACATAAAAATGGCCGCATAGGAGGGTAAACTTTTATATAACAGGCAACATATAAACGACCCTGTTCAAACATTACAAAGGACAACATGATTGGCATTCATGGAAATATAATGTCCTTGGTGCATAGCTCCGCTGCAAGGTAGGATCCTTTCAGGACACTCTTATAATATAATTCGGGCTTGCGGTGCTCCTTCCCCTCCAACGGTCCCCCGGTCACCAGCTTTTCGGCATCCATCTTCCCCCAGTGCACCTTTGCGCAGGCGAAGGCCATTCACGCACCTACTATACAGACCGACCGCTTGATGACGTCAAGTCGAGGGCAAGTGCTTACAAGCCGCCTCACGAGCCCGAAGTAACTGCTTGGAATCGGCTCGGCAGGTCATAGCCGGATAACCATATCTTTCATGGCTAGTTCCGCCGCCTTATGCAGTTCGATCGGCTATTTCAGTTGGTCAGTAAAAGGCACCGGATAATTCGGCGCCAAATACTGCGACCAGAAGAGCTTATCCCGGTGTTCCTTTCTTCGGCTTGGTAGAATTGGGCGGCATCTGATATGCTGCAAGGTAGCTCAGCAAATACACCTGAGAAGTCCGGATTCAAAATCAGAAACATAGTTTTCCCTTCAAATACTTGCTTTACATGGGAAAAGCCTTACCTGCCGCGATCTTTCTCGCCTCTTGGATCCCATGTAGGGCACTTTGGGTTTCCCCACGGGCATCGCTCATCGCTTGACGCGCCTTGGTGAGTTCGGACTCTTTCTTCGTTAAACTCTGCTCCAAGGTCTCGCATTTACTTACGGCCACTTGCAGCTCCTTCTCAGCTTTAATAACCCTGGCCTCGTGTTTCTCACGAAGAGTACGCTCTGTGGCCACCTTCTTCTCGGCCTCGGCAACGGCCCTTTTGAGGGCCTCGACTTCGGTCATAACCCCTAGCACAAATTATGCGGCTTATTTCATACTGACCATTTATTTGACAATACGTGCGCGGAACGCTTGTGCATACCTTGTTTATCCCTCAACTGCATTTTCAACTGGCCAATTTCTTCTATGGCCCGCTCCAGACTTTGATTCAGCCCGGAGATCTCCGTAGTATGAGAAGCACCAGCCGCTGCAGGTATCTGCTTGAAACATAAGAGAAATCAATGTCATTCAACGAGTCTTCCTGTGATCCTCAATTTGATCCCCTGTCCGATTCTTTCTTTCACCGAACAGTGTATCAGGGGCTACTAACTATACTATGACACTCTTCGACAACTCATAAAACATACTTCAAAGCCTCTTATAAGGCTGGTACAGGCTTCGTTCAGTCCACTCTCAGTTGACTGAATCTTCTCAATCACCGCACACATAAGGGCACGGTGTTCATCGACAATGGAGGCGTCTCGTAACGCCATCAAAAAGCATCCGACACTTCTGGATGGACAGAGGTCGCCGGTGGAACATGCACGCCCTCTCCAGCCGAAGGAGGCTGCCTTATTGATTCTGGAGCCGTATAGGTCTCTGGAATCGCATTAGGTGGGGAGCCGAACTCAGGATCGCCCCCGCCGTCAGCCCCATGGGAATCTTTTCCCCCACGTGTTCGGCCCTTGCGGTTCGACCTCCAGGCGCCGCCTTCAAAGTTTTTTCCTTTCCCCCTTGGCCGGGGTCCTTCTGGGAGGAAACCTCGGTGTTATGCACCTGTTTGGAGGAAGGGGCCTTTGGGGGCGTCCCGCTCTCCATACCATTTGAGCTCAGTAGGTCCTCTGATGAGGATTGATTGCTACGGGACCTAGCTAGACTACAAAAAAAATATATGGCTTAGGTTAAAATACTAAGCCACGATGAGTCCGGACGCTTAAATGTACTCGGATTTTGTGTACTTACGAGTTCACCAGGGGCTGGGCCATGGGATTCCATGCCGGGCCGCTGTCGGCGGCAGCAGGGGACTCCTCTAGAAGAGGACCTTTCCCCTTTTGGGCAGTTCGGCCTCCAAGGGTGCGGAGGCCGTCCTTTTTCTTCTTCCCCCCGCGGGGGACTCATCTTCCTCCTCCTCTCTGGCGGCGGAATGGGCATCAGAGCCTTCGGGTATTGTGTCCGAAGTGCCGCGGCGACGGAGGCCGCCCCGGGTCTTTTTGGCCTCCTTCTCGACCGTCTTCTTCGGCACCTTGTAAGGCGCCGGCGCCAGCATCTTCGTCAGAAGTGGGATGGCCGGGTCTTCAGGCAGTGGGGCCGGACAATGGATCCGCTCCACCTTCTTCGTCCAGCCCTGGGAGAGTTAAATAACACGCGTTAAGCGCTTCCTTTGGGTCATGCAGATAGAAAAGTTTGATAAACTCACCGAACTTGCAGGGCGGGACAACTGGTACCCGCGGTCTTCGGTGGAGCTCGACCATGATTTGATGGACTTGAAAAGCACCTTCCAAATGTCCTTGTGCGAGGAGCCGAAGAACCCTTACAAGGTTTGGTGCCTGGCCGGATCAAATTCCCATAGATTGCAAGTCCGTTGTTGACAAGGCAGTATCCGGCGGACTAACATCACCTGGACTATGTTGACAAGCTCAATGTTTGATACGTCTCCAACGTATCTATTATTTTTGATTGCTCCATGCTATATTATCTACTGTTTTGGACATTATTGGGCTTTATTATCCACTTTTATATTATTTTTGGGACTAACCTTTTAACCGGAGGCCCAGCCCATAATTGCTGTTTTTTTGCCTGTTTTAGGGTTTCAAAGAAAAGGAATATCAAACGGAGTCCAAACGGAATGAAACCTTCGGGAACGTGATTTTCTCAACGAACAAGACCCGGGATACTTGGACCCTATGTCAAGAAAGAAAAGAGGAGGCCACGAGGTAGGGGGCGCGCCTCCCTACCCTAGGCGCGCCCTCCACCCTCGTGGGCCCCCTGTTGCTCCACCGACGTACTCCTTCCTCCTATATATACCTAAGTACCCCCAAACGGTCAGATACGGAGCCAAAAACCTAATTCCACCGCCGCAACTTTCTGTATCCACGAGATCCCATCTTGGGACCTGTTTCGGAGCTCCGCCGGAGGGGGCATCGATCATGGAGGGCTTCTACATCAACACCATATCCCCTCCGATGAAGTGTGAGTAGTTTACTTCAGACCTACGAGTCCATAGTTAGTAGCTTGATGGCTTCTTCTCTCTTTTGGATCTCAATACAAAGTTCTCCCCCTCTCTTGTGGAGATCTATTCGATGTAATCTTCTTTTTGTGGTGTGTTTGTTGAGCCGATGAATTGTGGGTTTATGATCAAGTCTATCTATGAATAATCTTCTCTGAATTCTTTTATGTATGATTGGTTATCTTTGCAAGTCTCTTCGAATTTTCAGTTTGGTTTAGCCTACTAGATTGATCTTTCTTGCAATGAGAGAAGTGCTTAGCTTTGGGTTCAATCTTGCGGTGTGCTTTCCCGGTGACAGTAAGGGCAGCAAGGCACGTATTGTATTGTTGCCATCGAGGATAACAAGATGGGGTTTTCTTCATATTGCATGAGTCTATCCCTCTACATCATGTCATCTTGCTTAAGGCGTTACTCTGTTTTTAACTTAATACTCTACATGCATGCTGGATAGCGGTCGATGAGTGGAGTAATAGTAGTAGATGCAGGCAGGAGTCGGTCTACTTGTCTCGAACGTGATGCCTATATACATGATCATACCTAGATATTCTCATAGCTATGCTCAATTCTGTTAATTGCTCAACAATAATTTGTTCACCCACCGTAGAATACTTATGCTCTCGAGAGAAGCCACAAGTGAAACCTATGGTCCCCCGGGTCTATCTCTATCATATTAATCTCCTACTACTTAGTTATTTCCTTTGCTATTTACTTTGCCTTTATTTTACTTTGCATCTTTATCATAAAAATACCAAAAATATTATCTTATCATATCTATCAGATCTCACTCTCGTAAGTGGCCTTATAGGGACTGCCAACCCCTATTTGCGTTGGTTGCGAGGATTTATTTGTTTTGTGCAGGTGCGAGGGACTCGCGCGTAGCTTCCTACTGGATTGATACCTTGGTTCTCCAAAACTGAGGGAAATACTTATGCTACTTTGTTGCATCATCCCTTCCTGTTCGGGGAAAACCAACGCAGTGCTCAAGAGGTAGCAAGAAGGATTTCTGGCGCTATTGCTAGGAAGGTCTACGCAAAAGTCAACATACCAAGTACCCATCACATAACCTTATCTCCCGCATTACATTATTTGCCATTTGCCTCTCGTTTTCCTCTCCCCCACTTCACCCTTGCCGTTTTATTCACCCTCTCTCTCTATCCTCCTTCTCTTTCCCTATTTGCCTCTTTTGCTTGTTTGCTTGTATTACCATGTGCCTTCCATTTGCTTGCATCTTTGCTTGCTAATAATCTATTGATATGGATCCTTTAAAGTGTTCTACTTGGATCATCTTCGATCCTTATGCGCTCGTGCTGAAACCCCAACTAGCCTAGTTGATGGGAAATCTTTAGATGAGCATGCTCATTTTGTGCGTCATCGTTTGTCTGAAAAAGGGAAGATCTTATGGTATCATATAAATAGTTTGCTATGCTATGCTTCGAATCTTTGTGAAATTTGTGATTTTACTTGTTGCTCTAAGAACCCTAAAAAACACCTTCCCTACCTATGTGAGTTCAATGATAATGAAATCTTATCTTCTTATGCAAAGGGTGTTTATAGTTACTATGATATCGAACAAATTGAAGAATTTGTCGTTTTTAAGGGTGCTCATGAAGTTGCTTCTTTGATTGAAAAGTATGATTTTACTCTCAATAAATCTGAAAATTCCGTCATACTTAAATATTGCAATGAAAACTTTGCTCATAATGTCTATGTCCAAGAATTTACTGAAAGAATGACCGTTGCTTTGGAAGAAAATAATGATATGCATGTGGATCATGTTGAAAATATTTTATGTGATAGCTATTTTGTTGAATTTTCTTATGATCCTACATGTAATTATTATGAGAGAGGAAAATATGGTGGTAGAAATTTTCATGTTACTAAATTACCTCTCGTTATATTGAGATTGCTATTGTTTCTTTCCGCTTCCTTGCATATGCTAGTATTTGTTTGCCTATAAGATGCCTATGCATAGGAAGTATATTAGACTTAGATGTGTTTGTCACGTATTTTATGATGCTCTCTTTGTGCTTCAATTCTCGTCTTTCATGTGAGCTTCATTAAAATTATTAATGCCTAGCTAGGGGCGTTAAACTATAGCGCTTATTGAGAGACAGCCCAATATTTATCATTGCTGTTATTTAATAAATATTTTATCTAGCCTCTGCTTTGGTTGTGTTTTTTGTGTTTAATTAGTGTTTGTGCCAAGTAGAACCGTTGGGAAGACTTGGGGAAAGTTTTGTTTAACTTGCTGTAAAAAAACAGAAACTTTAGCCCTCACGAGAACTGCTGTCATTTTTATTTGGAAAGTGATATTTAGTTAATTATTTTTGCAGATGATTAATAGATAAATTCCTCACGTCCAGCAATTTATTTTAGAATTGTTGGGGCTCCAGATCTTGCGCTAGCTACAGTTTACTACAGGCTATTCTGTTTTTGACAGATTCTGTTTTTTGTGTGTTGTTTGCTTATTTTGATGAATCTATGGCTAGTAAAATAGTTTATAAACCATAGAGAAGTTGGAATACAGTAGGTATAACGCCAATATAAATAAAGAATGAGTTCATTGCAGTACCTTGAAGTAGTCTTTTATTTTCTTTCGCTAACGGAGCTCAAGAGATTTTCTTCTTTAAGTTTTGTATTGTGAAGTTTTCAAGTTTTGGGTAAAGATTTGATGGATTATGGAACAAGGAGTGGCAAGAGCCTAAGCTTGGGTATGCCCATGGCACCCCCAAGATAATCTAAGGACACCTAAAAGCCAAAGCTTGGGGATGCCCCAGAAGGCATCCCCTCTTTCGTCTACTTCTATCGGTAACTTTACCTGGAGCTATATTTTTATTCGCCACATGATATGTGTTTTGCTTGGAGCGTCTTGTATGATTTGAGTCTTTGCTTGTTAGTTTACCACAATCATACTTGCTGTACACACCTTTTTGAGAGAGCCATACATGATTTGGAATTTGTTAGAATACTCTACGTGCTTCACTTATATGTTTTGAGTTATATAGTTTTGCTCTAGTACTTCACTTATATCTTTTAGACCACGGTGGTGGATTTGTTTTATAGAAACTATTGATCTCTCATGCTTCACTTAGATTATTTTGAGAGTCTTAATAGCATAGTAATTTTCTTAAAATCCTAATATGCTTGGTATGCAAGATTAAGAATAATAAATTCTCTTATGAGTGTGTTGAATACTATGATAAGTTTGATACTTGATAATTGTTTTGAGATATGGAGATGGTGATATTAATGTCATGCTAGTTGAGTAGTTGTGAATTTGAGAAATACTTGTGTTGAAGTTTGTGATTCCTGTAGCATGCACATATGGTGAACCGTTATGTGATGAAGTCGGAGCATGATTTATTTATTGATTGTCTTCCTTATGAGTGGCGGTCGGGGACGAGCGATGGTCTTTTCCTACCAATCTATCCCCCTAGGAGCATGCGCATAATACTTTGCTTTGATAACTTGTAGATTTTTGCAATAACTATATGAGTTCTTTATGACTAATGTTGAGTCCATGGATTATACACACTCTCACCCTTCCACCTTTGCTAGCCTCTCTAATACCGCGCACCTTTTGCCGGTATCATACACCCACCATATACCTTCCTCAAAATAGCCACCATACCTACCTATTATGGCATTTCCATAGCCATTCCGAGATATATTGCCATGCAACTTTCCACCATTCCGTTTATTATGACACACTCCATCATTGTCATATTGCTTAGCATGATCATGTAGTTGACATCGTATTTGTGGCAAAGCCACCATTCATAATTCTTTCATACATGTCACTCTTGAGTCATTGCATATCCCGGTACACCGCCGGAGGCATTCATATAGAGTCATATTTTGTTCTAAGTATCGAGTTGTAATTGTTGAGTTGTAAGAAAAATAAAAGTGCGATGATCATCATTATTAGAGCATTGTCCCAGTGAGGAAAGGATGATGGATACTATGATCCCCCCACAAGTCGGGATGAGACTCCGAACGAAAATAAAATAAAAAAAGGAGAAAGAAAAGAGGCCATAAAAAAAGAGAAAAGGCCCAAATAAAAAAATGAGAGAAAAAGAGAGAAGGGACAATGTTACTATCCTTTTACCACACTTGTGCTTCAAAGTAGCACCATGATATTCATAGTAGAGAGTCTCTCATGTTATCACTTTCATATACTAGTGGGAATTTTTCATTATAGAACTTGGGTTGTATATTCCAATGATGGGCTTCCTCAAATTGCCCTAGGTCTTCATGAGCAAGCAAGTTGGATGCACACCCACTTAGTTTCTTTTTGAGCTTTCATATACTTATAGCTCTAGTGCATCCGTCGCATGGCAATCCCTACTCACTCACATTGATATTTATTGATGGGCATCTCCATAGCCCGTTGATACGCCTAGTTGATGTGAGACTATCTTCTCCCTTTTTGTCTTCTCCACAACCACCACTCTATTCCACCTATAGTGCTATACCCATGGCTCACGCTCATGTATTGCGTGAAGATTGAAAAGTTTTGATAATGTCAAAAGTATAAAACAATTGCTTGGCTTGTCATCGGGGTTGTGCATGATTTAAATACTTTGTGTGGTGAAGATAGATCATAGCCAGACTATATGATTTTGTAGGGATAACTTTCTTTAGCCATGTTATTTTGAGAAGACATAATTGCTTTGTTAGTATGCTTGAAGTATTATTATTTTTATGTCAATATGAACTTTTGTCTTGAATCTTTCGGATCTAAATATTCATACCACAATTAAGAAGAATTTCATTAAAATTATGCCAAGTAGCACTCCGCATCAAAAATTCTGTTTTTATCATTTACCTACTCGAGGACAAGCAGGAATTAAGCTTGGGGATGCTTGATACGTCTCCAACTTATCTATAATTTTTGATTGCTCCATGCTATATTATCTATTGTTTTGGAAATTATTGGGCTTTATTATCCACTTTTATATTATTTTTGGGACTAACCTATTAACCGGAGGCCCGGCCCAGAATTGATGTTTTTTTGGCTGTTTTAGGGTTTTGAAGAAAAAGAATATCAAACGGAGTCCAACCGGAATGAAACCTTCGGGAACGTGATTTTCTCAACGAACAAGACCCGGGAGACTTGGACCCTACGTCAAGAAAGAAAAGAGGAGGCCACGAGGTAGGGGGCGCACCTGCCTACCCTAGGCGCGCCCTCCACCCTCGTGGCCCCCCCTGTTGCTCCACCGACGTACTCCTTCCTCCTATATATACCTACGTACCCCCAAACGATCAGATACGGAGCCAAAAACCTAATTCCACCACCGCAACTTTCTATATCCACGAGATCCCATCTTGGGGCATGTTCCGGAGCTCCGCCGGAGGGGGCATCGATGACGGAGGGCTTCTACATCAACACCATAGACCCTCCGATGAAGTGTGAGCAGTTTACTTCAGACCTATGGGTCCATAGTTAGTAGCTTGATGGCTTCTTCTCTCTTTTGGATCTCAATACAAAGTTCTCCCCCTCTCTTGTGGAGATCTATTCGATGTAATCTTCTTTTTGTGGTGTGTTTGTTGAGCCGATGAATTGTGAGTTTATGATCAAGTCTATCTATGAATAATATTTGAATCTTCTCTGAATTCTTTTATGTATGATTGGTTATCTTTGCAAGTCTCTTCAAATTTTCAGTTTGGTTTAGCCTACTAGATTGATCTTTCTTGCAATGAGAGAAGTGCTTAGCTTTGGGTTCAATCTTGCGGTGTGCTTTCCCGGTGACAGTAAGGGAAGCAAGGCACGTATTGTATTGTTGCCATCGAGGATAACAAGATGGGGTTTTCTTCATATTGCATGAGTCTATCCCTCTACATCATGTCATCTTGCTTAAGGCGTTACTCTGTTTTTAACTTAATACTCTATATGCATGCTGTATAGCGGTCGATGAGTGGAGTAATAGTAGTAGATGCAGGTAGGAGTCGGTCTACTTGTCTCGGACGTGATGCCTATATACATGATCATACCTAGATATTCTCATAACTATGCTCAATTCTGTCAATTGCTCAACAATAATTTGTTCACCCACCGTAGAATACTTATGCTCTCGAGAGAAGCCACAAGTGAAACCTATGGTCCCCCGGGTCTATCCCTATCATATTAATCTCCTACTACTTAGTTATTTCCTTTGCTATTTACTTTGCCTTTATTTTACTTTGCATCTTTATCATAAAAATACCAAAAATATTATCTTATCATATCTATCAAATCTCACTCTCGTAAGTGGCCTTATAAGGACTGACAACCCCTATTTGCGTTGGTTGCGAGGATTTATTTGTTTTGTGCAGGTGCGAGGGACTCGCGCGTAGCCTCCTACTGGATTGATACCTTGGTTCTCAAAAACCGAGGGAAATACTTACGCTACTTTGCTGCATCATCCCTTCCTCTTCGGGGAAAACCAACGCAATGCTCAAGAGGTAGCAATGTTCTTATCTCCCATATCTTTTACGCGCGTTTGGAGCATCGACAGTTCGTCGGATGAGGACTAGTCCAGGCCTTTCTTAACCCAGGATGTAAGCCGCAGAATGGCGCCGGATCGAAACTGGGGAGAGGCGGCCCATTCCTTGCCGCACGGCTCAGTGATGTAAAACCACTACTGTTGCCACTCCTTGACAGAATCATTAAAGGCTCATGTTGGCCATATGACGTTGGGCATCTTGCTCACCATATATAGCGCCCCCGCACTCGGCGTGCTTGCCTCCCACCACCTTGGGCTTCACATTAAAAACCTTCAGCCATAAACCGAAGTGCGGCGAAATGCGGAGAAAAGCCTCGCACGCGACAATGAATGTCGAGATGTTGAGGAAAGAATTGGGGGACAGATCGTGAAGATCGATCCCATAATAATACATGATGCCACGAACGAATGGGTGGAGGGGAAACCCCAGCCCGCGGACAAAGTGAGGGAGGAATACAACCCTCTCGTGGGGTTCCGGAGTGGGGATGATCTGTCCCACCGTCAGGAGGCAGTGGCTGATTTTCTTGGCCAGATACACGGCCTCCCGAAGCTTTTGGATATCCTTCTCTCGGACAGTAGAGGACATCCATTTGCCTCCTGCTCCATATCCGGACATCTTTGGAAGACCTTTTGTGGGCAAAGAAAGTGAACGCTTGGGCGCTGGAGCCTGAGCGGAAGGGAATGAATCGGGAAGAAGGCGTGGGCGAAAAGAGTGAATCCTTGTCCCTTTATAAGGGCGGAAGAGGCGATGCGCCTCCCCACTCACCTTTAAGTTATGGCGCGGTTGGGTTACCCACATCCGTATTGATGAGAATCCCATGATCGGGGGACACGATCTCTGCTTCGACAAGACGTGTCAAGAAAACCGCCTCACGATATGTGCAGTGCTGGTTGAGAAAAACGGTTCGGATAAATGACCAGGCCATGACATGATATCATGTTGCTAAAACGTATCAGCAGATTGGATTTGTGGAAATATTATTCTCTCTATGATGGTATGTGGAACTTGTTTTGCAGAGCCGGACGCTATCCTTGTGTTCAAAATCTTCTATGGAGTATTCGGAGGAAGAACCCGCCTTGCAATGCCGAAGACAAATCTGCGCGCCGGACTCATCGTCATTTAAGCCTGGTTCAGGGGCTACTGAGGGAGTCCCGGATTAGGGGGTCTCCGGACAGCCGGACTATATCCTTTGGCCGGACTGTTGGACTATGAAGATACAAGATTGAAGACTTCGTCCCGTGTCCGAATAGGAATCTCCTTGGCGTGGAAGGCAAGCTTGGCGATACAGATATGTAGATCTCCTTCCTTGTAACCGACACTGTGTAGCCCTAGCCCCCTCCGGTGTCTATATAAACCAGAGGGTTTAGTCCGTAGAAGGACAATCATACCATAGGCTAGCTTCTAGGGTTTAGCCTCTACGATCTCGTGGTAGATCGACTCTTGTAATACTCATATCATCAAGATCAATCAAGTAGGACGTAGGGTATTACCTCCATCAAGAGGGTCTGAACCTGGGTAAACATCGTGTCCCCTGCCTCCTGTTACCATCCGCCTTAGACACATAGTTCAGGACCCCCTACCCGAGATCCGCCGGTTTTGACACCGACACCATGTTTGGACTTCCACTACCACTTCCAGATCCACCAAAGAGATCATCGTAGTTCACCAGGAGCCAGTCCCCCCAGTCGCAATCCTCTGGCTGGTGGAGACCATCCCCACACTCGGTAACCAGGTGTCCAATCAGACCACAAAAGTCACAAAAATCAGGAAGCTTTTCATATTCTACATGATACCTTTTACTTTCCTTCAATGTCAGCGGAACAAACCGAACAATGGGGGTATCCAGCATTATGTGAACTCGAGCTCTCAAATATTTTGCTGGATTTATACGTCCCTCATTGACGATGACTTTGATAGGGGGATTCCCACTTTTTAGCTATTTTCTCAGCAATCTCTGTTTTCTTCATGAGACCATCCGGTATGCCAATAATGCGTGCCCACACAGCGATATGATCGAGCTTATACTCCTCGACGTTCGACAGTCCATCATATTCTTCCAACACCACAACGGCGTTTCGGAACAACCATGGGCCACCATTCATGACGCGATTCCAGTCACCCAAGCAAAGGAATTGGGCGAGGAAGATGTTTGGTTTCTTATCCTTGAAGATCACTCCCTACGCAGGCGCCCAGGCGTTTCTCATCGCCTTATACAAAGCAACATGACTAAAGGGTTTGGTCGTATAAACCCTAAAGATGGCGATCCAACGAGTTTCTTATATTAATCCTTCAATCTCTCCTGACAGATCCAACTCCTCTTCCTCCTCCCCATGGAGGTTCAACCCTGAAAACCTATCTTCCAGATTTGCTTCTGATCCAGGCGTATCTCGCCTACCCCCACTCCCCGACGCGACGCCCTCCGGCGCCTTTCCACTCCTCCTCTCCGCCATGCAATCCGTCAATAGCAACCAAGAACTATCTGGGATCACGCACAGGTCGACTCGATCAATACGTATGCGAGAATTTTTGGTGTAGATGTGATATATGTGGAACCCTAGCAGAGCACCGCAAGGGGATATGTGGAACCCTAGTCGCCTAGGGGATATTTGGGTATGCAACTGTTAGGTCCTCCAGGAATTAGCACAGCCGCACTAACAAACTGGGCAACCGGACGTCACCTGTTATGTATATTTTTTTACCACTTAAAATAGAATATTGGAAAAGCGCAACATTTTCTGTTTGCTATTTTCCTTTTCTTTTTTGTTTCTTAAATGCGTGAAGTTATTATAATTCGTGATTTTTTTTTCAAAAATGACGACAAAATTTCAAATTCTTGAATTTTTCTTCCAAATCAGTGATCCCCCCCCCCCCCAAATTTGATCAATTTTCTTCACAAATTCGTGAACTATTTCGCAAATTGGCGATTTGTTTTCGAGAAGTGTTGAACTTCTGTATATAATTGACGAACTTTGTTTCTAAATCAATGAGGTTTTTTTTCAAATTTGTGATTTTTTCCCAAATCAATGAACTTTCTTCAAAATCGATAAATTGATTTTGAATCTTTTATGAACTTTTTCCAAAATAAAAAAGAAACAAGAGAAACAAAAAATATAAAAACCGAAGAAAAAACCAGCCCGGTTGAAAAGGAAAACCAGAGTCTTTCTTTTTAGCGTTATATTTGACGCACTACAAAAGATTGAAAAAGAAAAACTTAGACCATGATCAACAGTGGTGAGTAGGCGAGATGGCTCCATCAAAGAGCACTTCGTTTCCCGACATGCTTGAAATGGCCTCAATTTGTTTTCATGCCTTGTATGACTAATTCAAGGCACCATGCCAAGTTGTTTTGGTTTTCGACAAGTTTTGCATTTTTCAGAGTTTTCTTGGTCAAAAACGCCCGATAAATGGGCGGACGTGTCACAACTTGCATACGGATCGTTCAGACCTGGCATGGATGACTACCATGGCCATGCCCACCTGGTTGAAAAGGTTGGGGTCATTTTAAGAATGTCCAAAAGTAGACCATGTTTAATGGAGGATGTTCGGGTTGGCTAGAAGACTCTACCTGAGGGTACATTGTTTCTCAACATCCTTCAAATGGCCTAATTTTTCCCACCTCCTTCTATGATCAAATCAAGGCACCATGTCAAGCTGTTTAAGTTTTTGATAAGTCTTGCATTTTTTAGAGTTTTCTCTGTGAAAACTGGCTGATAAATGGCCGGACGTGACACAACATGCATATGGCCTGGGAAATTCGTTTAAACCTGACATGGATGCCTACCATGGGCATGCCCACCTACTAGAAAAGGTTGGGGTCATTTCATGCATGTCCAAAAATATATCATGTTCAACAGAGTGTGTTCGGGTAAGCGAGGGTCCATTTGAGGGCATGTTTTTGCGGCATCCATTAACTCACCCCAAATATTTCCATGATCTTATATGACCGATTAAACGCACCATGCCAAGTTGTTTAGGTTTTCGACAAATCTGATCTTTTCTGGAGTTCTCTCGGTTAAAAAAGGCAAATAAATGACTGGACGTGTCACAACTTGCATATTTTGTCGAAAATCACTCAAACCTGGCATGGATCCTTACCACGGGTATGCCCCCTGCCTGCAAACGTTGGGGTCATTTAAAAAATAAATCAAAACTACACCATGTTCAATGGAGGGTGCACCCGGATGGGCATGCCCATGGTAGGCAACCATGCTAGGTTTAACAATTTCCGACACCATATGCAAGTTGCGACATGTTCGACCATTTTATCGGTCTTCTTTTACTAAGAAAACTCCAGAAAATGCAGAATTTATCGAAAACCAAATCAATTTGGCATGGTGCCTCGAATTGCTCATAAAAGGCCATGAAAAGAACTAGATCCATTTCTTCTTCTTTTTTGCTCGGGAAATTGGGGCCATTTCAAAGATATTGAAAAATAACGCGCTCTCAGACGAACCGTTATGACCTTACCGAATAATCTTCATTGAACATGGTGTTTTTTGCACATCCTTGGAATGACCCCAACTAATAAATACAAAGGGATAAAATGGAAAACAGTAAGTGTTTTTTTAAAAGCATTTAATAAAATATATAGAAAAAATAATTTAAAATCATTAGTTTAAAAAGTTAGTTAAAACATGTATTTTGGTATTGAAAAAAGAGAAAATTGAATTAACAAAATAAGAAATTAAACAAAAAAATAGAAAAGAAAATAAAACGCTTAGGCCTTGGCCTAACTAGGCGACGACATTGCTCCCATCGGCCGTTGGGCCCAGTCCAAGAGCTCACGGATTTGAAAAAGTTCATCAATTTTTTACACAATATTCATGGATTTGAAAATTTTCAAAAAAAGCTCACTAAGGAAATTTACAAAAAGGTTTTCTCGGTTTTGGGAACCTCGGCTTCCCAGCTATTTTTTTTTTCTGGTTTTGGGACGTTCTCGGAGGTCGTGAACCATGATTTTTTGTTTTCTTTTTTATCTTCTCTCTTGTTCATTTTTTTGTCTTCCCTGACTTTTCGTTTATTCTGTTTATTGTTTCTATTTCTCATAAATTTAATTTTTTCAGAATTCAAATTTTGTTCATATTTTTCTGGAATTCCAAATTGTTACTGATTTTCATAAAATGTTCATGTTTAAAATTTTGTTCTTTTATATAAAAACTGTTCGTGTTTTGACATTCTGAGCAAGTTTGAAAGGCATGAACATTTTTTCTGAAATTTATGTACAATTTTTAGAAAACAAATATTTGTAATTTAGAACAAAACAGGAAAACTAGAAACGCTAACGAAAACCGTGGAAAAAAAAGAAACATAAACCAAAGAGTGAAGGTGCTGTGTTTTTTTGCTTACCGTTATGTCTCTCAAACAAGAAGAGTAAAACAAGGTTGGTAGGCAAATCAGATATGCTAGCCCAGATGGTTTGTGCGGCCACACATAGTCCGTGGCAGCTGTAGTTTGAATCCAGCCGAGGACATCCGTTTTTGAAAAAACTTACGAACCTAGAGCGTATACGTGAAAAGTGAGTAGCACAATTTGTGAAAAGTCCATACTATCCTTTATAATTATTGAGTCAGATAGTTTAAATGCATTGGAGGCAGTTTCAGACATTGATGCTTACATGGGTCCCGATGTGCCAATCATCACCGAGATTAGTCTGTTGGCGATGGAGTTTTCAAATGTCAACTTTGTTCATTGTGGAAGTGAAACCAATCTTGTTGCTGATTGTTTAGCAAAGCATTGCTTTAGTCTTGGTTCATCTCAATTTTGGGACTCCAATCCCCCTAACTTTATTATTCCACATATTGTAAATGGCATGGCTATTATATGAGGAATAAAGTTATTTTTGTTCAAAAAAAGTGTACCACAAGTTTTTATTTTTAAAAATCCCGAGGTGAAAAAGGATCAGTATTCGTTGCTCCATCTACCACTTTTGAACTTTTGATGTAACGGCCAAGAATCACCGGAGCCCGAATCAGACGGTCAACGTCGCATCAGGCAAAGGACCAAACGGCCCAAATTCCCTAAGCTCTTAGGCAGCTCATGTGTTCAGGCAAAGGATCGATCGCTAATCAAAAGCTACGTACCATGGGGTCGCAAAACCTGCCATTCACTAGGCCGTGTCCTATGCGTCCTGTTTCTTGGGGAGCCAAAGCTCGTGCCGTGCTGGTCGGCTTTACGTACGGATAGATGCTTCATGCTCCGTCTCAGTGCACGGATAACAGCCGATGAGCAGTCTTCTTCTCTACACGACGTAAAATTAGGCGTGTTTGGTTGAATACCAGAACACGCCACGCCGCGAACGAAAATCGATCGGCGCCAAACTTTTGGCGTCCAAAATGAATGAGCGAACCTTGGTGCCAAAGCCCTAATTAATTAACCTATAAATACCCCCGCAACAGCCAAAAACCTCAATCCAAACCAGTGCGTGGCAGCCTCTCTTCTCCTTCGTCGACACCCTAATCCTCCAAGCCATGGCGATGGCGCCCTCCAAACCCCTGGCCCTCCTGCTGCTCGTGGCTCTGTCCGCGGCAACGCCCACGCCGGCCGCCGGCGAAGGCTCCTGCAACGGCCACAAGGTGACGGTGCAGAACCTGTGCGGCCACGACCTGAACCTGGGCATCGAGGCGCGCTCCAACAGCAAGGAGCTCTTCCCCAACGGCTGGCTGCTCCCCAGCGGGAAGCACGAGTCGTTCGACGTGTGCGCGTGGACGGGGAGCGTCTCGGCGCAGGGCGCCGCCGTGGCCAAGTTCCACATGGACCACGAGGGCGGGGCGTACTACGAGGTGAGCACCGACCAGGCGAGCATGTCTGTCCGCGTCTCCGTCACCCCACACGGCAGCCCGCTGCAGGGCCACTGCCCCACCGCCGGGTGCGACACCGGCAACCACTGCTTCGAGCACTCCGTCCCCGGCGGCAACTGCCACGGCGTCACCGAGATCAAGATCGTCTACTACAACCCATAGGTCCATCAACCGCCTACGAACCTAGCTGCTTGCTGCACTTACTAGCTACTACTCGTCAGTGGCGTTGCAGCTGCAGCTATTGCCGGTTAATCTTATTGTGTGTTCCGTTCCGACAAGGTTGTACCGTCGTCAGTCATGTACTATCGGATTTGCAGTTTAACTACTACTGTATTTTGTGGTACTAGAGTGTATCACATGATTAATCAGAGGGAAAACCTCTCTTTTTTATAAAGAAAATCGAAGTATATGTAATGGCGAGTCTAGATATGTGTGTGAGATTGCTTCATCGGTGTCGAAAATATTGTTTGCGCAGTAGCCTCTCAGCAGCAGCTTTGCTTTGTTTACGCTTATATGCCAGTGAGCTGCAGCACCAATCGATCGAAGAAACTTGATGGAACTATTCATGTGATGAGCCTACAGGGGGTGTTCTTTCACAAATCACTTTCTTATCTTAAAAAGAGATCAGTGATTGCTAAAGTTTGAGAGAAATGTTCTTTTGTTGTTTCCCGATGATCAAGATACGGCAAAGCCCCTCATGGGATTCTAGGAGAACATCCATCATATGTGGCGTCTTTTGTAAGCTAATTAAGCTGGGATATTGAAGTAATTGTGCTTTAGCTATTCCTTTGTATTTTCTTTATATGATATTGATCTGGTTGTGATGGATCCAAGACAAGCGTCCGGTGCATCCTAGTGGCTTCGTTGCTGCAGGTTCACTTTGGTGGTCATGGTGCTGATACTTCTGTTCGGAACCTGCAGCTGGACTGGTCTAAGCAGTTGGAAGGAAGTCATGTTACACAGCTCTTGTTAAGATAAGAGTTTTCTCCCGATAGGTATGTTGGAGTACTGCTTCACATACTTCTCTTTAGCAGCAATACAATTCCGGTGTCCGAAAATTAATGTGGAAATGGTATGGCAGCATGTCTCTGAGATGGGAGTATATTTCTGTTCTGTTTATTTAGTAAGGTCGGTATCAAACATATGATCTGGTAGGCATGATGGATGCTAATGGTTGATAATATTTGAGTTGCGGTTACAATAATCTGAAATCTGACCAACCTAAAGAGATCGGTCTAAGAGCTAGAGTTTCAGAGAGGTACAACAATAGCACGCACGTATAGGGTGCACCTCTGTCTCATATATATAACAAGGACCATTAGAATTACATGGTATGTACGACATGTCTAAACCTATTCGTATACGATATGGAGTCTAACACCCTCCCTCAATCTTAACCGGTGTCAAGAAGGTTGAGATCACGCCGACAGACTTCAAACGAGGGAAGTGACAGTGGCTTGGTAAAGATGTCAGCATGTTGATCCTTCGAAGGGATGAACTTGATTTGTAGTAGGTTCTGTGCAACAGTTCCCTCACAAAATGGAAATCAACCTCGATAAGTGAGCTCAGTATGCACCAAATTAAAGTTCTGTGTACTTGAGCTTATACAAAACAATCTCATTCAGCTACAGAATATAATATGGACTCACACCACAAAGGCGATGGAGACATTTTAGCCTCGTGCCGGCACACACTTTTGTAAGAAAAAGAAAACAATTGCTAGAAATAGGAATACTGGAGGCTTTGAATCCTAAGGATTTTTTCCACAAAGGCCCTTTGGGCCAAAGGATTTAGCTTATCAAATTCCTGGGGAATATTTTCCTTCGCAAAAAAAATCCGTTCCATAAGAATCTCGACATGAACCAAAATATCACTTTCTTTTTTTCCTTTAGATGTGTAGTCACTTGCACACACTCTATTTCTACTTTCCCCACCGGCCCTCTAAGTGTTTATTTCATGGGCACTATCCAAAGCTATCTCTTACAAAACTAATTCCAGGTGTGTGGCGCCAATTTTTGGTGCTACATATTGCTGCATTTCTAATTCTTGATTTTTAAAGAGACATATTTTCCTTGAAGTGGCATTCATTTTTTTTAATTTTCTTACATTCTCATTGTATGACAAAATTTGATTATATATTTCTAGCAAAAGAAACATATATTCAAAGGTATATTACTTTTTCCATGCACAACCTATACTTTCGTACATTTTGGCCGGGTTTTCCTCTAATGGAAAAAAAATCAAATGTATTTTTTCCCGCAACATGTTTTGTATAATTCACTACTTTGCAAGTCTTGCGTATATAGTATTTTCTGTGTGCATGGATAGTATTATTAAGTACACGCCGGTGATAGAGCCATAGAGGATCGTTTCGACCTACTTAACCTCGTTAAATACATACTTCTTAGGGGACGCCTTATTCCCCGACCCGTGCAGTGGAAAGTGAGGTAAGGCACAATCCTCGCTCCCTCATGCGTGAAATTAGGCTGGCAAAGCTGTGGGGCAGGGCTCCCAAATTTTTTCTGTTTTATTATTTATTTATATTTTAATTTTTTTGAAAAACTTTTATCAGGATTTGAAGAAACTTCTGATATCAATAAATGATCACGAATTTTTGAAACATTTCCAAAATTTTAAAAATGTTGCCAAATTTGAAAAATATATTTTAGTTTCTAAAATGTTCTCGAAATCGTAAAATGTTCTTCAATTAAAAACTGGTCATGCATAAAAAATTATCGCAAATTAAAAAATTGCTGCAAATTAGAAAATAAAATCTAAATTGTAAAAAATATTCATGAATTTCTGGAAATGTTCATGAATTCAAAAAATAATCAGGAATTCAAACAATATTCACGAACTTTTAAAAACTAGAAATGCAAAAAAATATGTCCATTTTGGAAAAATGTTCATCAATTAAAAAAAATCAAATTAGGTTTTCGTAAGAATTTTAAAACAAAACCTAATTTGAAAAATATGTTCATAAATTTATAAAAAGATTATGAATTCAAAGAATGTGCTGAAATTTCAAAAATTGTTCATGAATACAAAATATATTGGCGATTTCATGAATATGGTAAAAAATTGGAAATTCAAAAATTATTCACAAGTTTGAAGAAATGTTAAATTTTTTAAAGTAAGTTCGATAATTTTAGGGAAACTTTCTATGAATTCCAAAATGTTCATGAATTTTAAAAAAATAGTGAATCAAAAAATGTTTTTGAATTTGAAAACCTTTGCAAATTCACAAAATGTTCAAGAATTTCCGAAAATGTTCGCAAGTTGAAAAAACATGTAATAAGATTCAAGAAATGTTATTGAATTCAAAATATGTTCATGAATTTCAAAAATTGTTCACAGATATAAAAAATGTTTGCGAGTTTTCACAAATGTTCATGAAATGAAAAAGAAGATAAAAGGGAAACTAAAAAAAATAAAGAATAAAAAACATTAAAAAGATGAAAAGATGAAAATAGAATGAAAAAACCAGAGGAAAAAGAAGAAGGAACAGCCGGTGGAAAAGAAACCGGAATTGGCCGGTTCAAACTGAGGGGTACGCGTTAGGTCGCCATGTGGTGGTCATATCCCACAGAAGACGATCGCGGCAATGAATAATATTTGCAAGAGCTTTCTCTGGTGCGCGAAGACCGTGGCAAGTGGTGGTCAATGTGTTGTGGCATGGGATTTGGTTTGCTCACCTAAATGGGCAGGAGGCCTTGGCGTATCCAACCTACGATGGCTAAATAAAGCAATGTAAGCTTGATGGCCCTGGCTACAATGATCTGACCCCTCGAGGCCATGGGCAGAATTCAAAATCAACATGCCTGAGAAGTCTATGCAATTGTTCAGGGCTGCAAATTCGATCGGTGATTGGGGATGGATGGAGCATGCCTTTCTAGGAGGATTGTTGGCTACAGGGCCAGAGAGTTCAAGAGGTGGCGCCTAGTTTATATGGGCAGATCAGATCAAGGGCACGCGCGGAACACATGGTTCATCGGGTCTTGTCAACAGGCGAATGGGTTTGGGACATTGGCCCAGAGCTACCCCAGAGCTGATATAGGAATTCCTAGCGCTTTTTGACCGTGATGGCCAGGGAACGGGTTGGTGGTGTGCAACACGACTCCATTGTTTGGGCTTGGGAGATTGATGGCTGCTACTCGACTAGTTCGTCCTATGCCGCTAAATTCCGGGGTAGAGAGGTGGTAACGATGGCTGATTTCATGTGGAAGTCCAACACCCCTCTACAGTCTAGGTTATTCACTTGGTTGGCACTGAGGAATAGATATTGGACTTCGGATCATCTGACACGACATGGACTTGATCACCAGGAGGCGTGCCTGTTCTGTGATCAGAAGGGGGAGACCATACAACTCATCCTGCTTGTTTGCATGAGACATCTGGAGCGTGGTCTGTCGAGCCATGGGCAAGCAGGAATGGACCCCAACTGGGGGATCTACCCTCTCGGAGTGGTGCCATGACAAGATCGGGACGGGAATATGCGAGCAATCATTATTCTTGTCATGTGGGAATTGTGGAAGCATCGGAATTCGATTGTGCTCGATGGGGCAATACTATCGAGAGACCATGTAATCTCTAGATTAGAGGGAGATGGTAGAACATGGAAGCTAGCTGGGATCCTTAGAGGGAGAGGTGAATGCCTTCCTTGGGGCGTTGACGAGTGGGCTATCGAGAGTCCATATGATTTAGGAGTATTTGGGTGGAGTATTTCTTTTGCGGGTCAGTACTTGGGTGGAGTTTTTTTTAGAAAAGGAGGACGACCCCCGGCCTCTGCATCTGGGCGATGCATACGGCCATTTTATTAATTATTGACATAAGACCGTATAGAGTCATACAACAATAAGTCTAAAGCCACCAAAACAAGCAACAACTGTCGCTATCCCTATCCAGTTGATGTAGGGGCATTGAAAGTCTTGGACTAATACCAAACAGACCATGCAGCCAAACCTAAACATCTAAAGACTTGAGGTCCCACCCAGGACGCCTGCCTGGTATGGGCACCCACCAGTCCGGCGTGCTTCTCAACCAGGACCCCTGCCGGGTATGAGGCCGCCACAGCCGCCTGCCACCAATCCATCTTCAGAGCTGTACTGCTGCACTGACCTTGCCAGGCCTATCTGCCATCAACGCCACCATGACGCCAGACAGCTTCCACCTCCTGCATGAGTCCATCTCCGTGCATCAGACGCCGAGTCTCCATAGCGCCACGCCGCCGAGATCCGCCACCATCAATGTGTAAGATGAAGCACCGCTCCACCAAAGTCGTCGTCCTCTAGTCCCTCGAGCCCGTGTGCACCTCCAAGAATGACGCCCCCATGGGGGAAACGACACCAGAGAGCCGCCGTCATCCGATCTACTGATCTAGAGTTTCCCCCGGAGGTAGCAGAGAGTGGCCTTGAACTTCTCCACGACGATGCCTTCAGGAAGGGAACGACGCAGACAGCGTCGCCATCGCCGACCTTGGCAATAGCCAATAGCAGGTTTTCACCCGGATCTGATCGAAGACCTCCATCCCTCGTGCACGGGTCACCGCCATCCTTGCCGGGATCTGGATGATCCCGCTGCTAGATCTCAGCAAGGAGAAGCCCCCCCACCGAGACCCGCCGGCCGAGCAGGGGAAGCCGAGACCGTGCCCGCAGGATCAGATCCGCGATGGATCCATGCCCGCGCCGCCGCCCCGGAATCAGCCCCGCGCGCAGCCGCCACCGCCTGCCAAGGCTCGCCGCCGCGTGCCCCGCGCCCCGCCACCACTCGCCGAGGCCTGCCACCTCGCGCCAAACCGCGAGCGCGCCGCCTGCCGCCTAGATCCGCCGCCCGCGGAGGAAGGGGAGTCGGGAGAGGGAGTCCCCCTGCCGCCACCGTCTGCCATGCGGGTTTCACCCGGCGGCGTCACCCGGCGGCGGCGCGAGGAGGGGAGAAGGAGAGGACGGCGACGGCCCTAGGGTTGGAGAGGCCCCGAGTCGCCCAGGGCGGGGGCGACGCGAGGGACGCAGTTCAGTACCCGTGACTACTTGGGTGGAGTTCCGTCCATGTAATATATAACATCAAAATGGAGGGGCTCGTTTCCCATCTTCTTCTTTAATATAAAGTACGCACACTCATGCGTATTTGAGAAAAAAAATCTATCATGATTAGAATGATCTCCTGCATGCACTTCATCCTGGAGAGTCCACGTGATGCTCAAATGAAAGTCTAAATGTTGACCCATCTTCTCACCTTCACTACTACCACATATGACGTGTGACGTGACATTGTCATAGTGATGACAATTTATTTAGGAAAGGACATCATGGAGGTTGAAGATAATCTTGTTTACCTTATGCGTGTAACCATTAAATGAGCAAGATGATTTCTCTATTTTTTAAAAAGAAATACAGTATAAACAAGACTAACTAGAGGGAGGGATGATTTCTCCATTGGTAAATTTGGTAGTAAATCACCTCATGCCCTCTGCAACTCTTCCATTCTTGTGATCGACGGCCAGGATTCCTTCTAACTATGCTACTCTGACCTCTCCAGCAGAGAGAGTGCAAATCCCGCCTACCGCTTACGTGTTACTATTGCTTTGGATTTGTTGATAATGCTATTTCTTTCTATTCTGTTTTAACTTTCAAAATGAACTAATTATCTATGCCTAGCTTTGTTCAACCGGATAAATTGACTCGGGATCACATCTCCTGTCCTGAGCCATCGTCCAGGAGAACCTTGCCGTCAATCGATCCATTGTTTTTGCCATCAGGGACCATTGTCCGGTGCATAATTCCTTAACCGATTCAACCTTGATTCATGACAACTGGCGTTTTCTCCGTAGCGAAGCATGAACGTTGTGGGCCGGCGTCGGGGAGCTTGAAGCAAAGGCTTCCGTCGGATCTTGGAGGCCGGAGCTTCGAGCTGTGACCGGAGGCGCTGACCTTGGATGCGACGGAGGGAGGAGAAAGCGTCGGAGTTGTTGATGCGGCTGGATGACAGTCGGCGGCAGTCGGGTGCGCGCGGGAAGCAACCCTATCGAGCTCGTTCGGTGCCTCGTGTGGAATCGAGGAATTGCCACATCTTTCGTGTTTGACCAAATCTATATATCTATAAGACCAAAATTACTTTAACGAAATATTTTTTTATATTATAATACTACTGTATTTGATATACTACTAGCAAACATACCCGTATAAAAGGAGAGAAAAAAATGTGTCCTTAGCACAATAAGCACACAAAAATGAAACAAACCCAAAGGCTAACCCTCGTTAGCATTTTTTATAGGAGAAACTCCGCGAGCACCGCATGTTCGAGCCGTGACTCGAACTCGGATGAGCTGGCAGCAACCGAGTTTCTCCTATAAAAAAAGGGAAACGCTTATACCCGGTCGGCCGCCAGAACTTTGCGCCGGTCGCCTCGCGCTGTTGCTCAGCTGGCTTCTCATGCATGCCATGTGCGCATAGAGCCCACCCACCTTTTTATCCGAGACTTTTACCCCCAATCGGTATCCAGACGTTTCTTATCCACACATTGCCTTATCTCTTCTCCAAGCGGCCGAGCTCATCCTCATCCTCGGTTTCTTCTCTTCAGCCATGGCCGCCCGCTCACTCAATCCTGCCACAAGCCATGGCATGACCACCATGATGCGAGACGGAGGTGCACCACGTGCTGCAACCGTGAGACCGGGGTTCTACCATGGCGGTGACCACACACTGCAATTCATGGAGGCCGGGTGCAGGGGCGGAGCCAGGGGGGACGAGCAGGGGCCTGCCCCTCCCCCCCCCCCCCCCCCCCCCCCCCCCAAACGATCGATAAATTTAGTAGCAGCGACGAGAAAGCGTCAGAGTTGTTGATGCGGCTGGATGACAGTCGGCGGCAGTCGGGTGCGCGCGGGAAGCAACCCTATCGAGCTCGTTCGGTGCCTCGTGTGGAATCGAGGAATTGCCACATCTTTCGTGTTTGACCAAATCTATATATCTATAAGACCAAAATTACTTTAACGAAATATTTTTTTATATTATAATACTACTGTATTTGATATACTACTAGCAAACATACCCGTATAAAAGGAGAGAAAAAAATGTGTCCTTAGCACAATAAGCACACAAAAATGAAACAAACCCAAAGGCTAACCCTCGTTAGCATTTTTTATAGGAGAAACTCCGCGAGCACCGCATGTTCGAGCCGTGACTCGAACTCGGATGAGCTGGCAGCAACCGAGTTTCTCCTATAAAAAAAGGGAAACGCTTATACCCGGTCGGCCGCCAGAACTTTGCGCCGGTCGCCTCGCGCTGTTGCTCAGCTGGCTTCTCATGCATGCCATGTGCGCATAGAGCCCACCCACCTTTTTATCCGAGACTTTTACCCCCAATCGGTATCCAGACGTTTCTTATCCACACATTGCCGTATCTCTTCTCCAAGCGGCCGAGCTCATCCTCATCCTCGGTTTCTTCTCTTCAGCCATGGCCGCCCGCTCACTCAATCCTGCCACAAGCCATGGCATGACCACCATGATGCGAGACGGAGGTGCACCACGTGCTGCAACCGTGAGACCGGGGTTCTACCATGGCGGTGACCACACACTGCAATTCATGGAGGCCGGGTGCAGGGGCGGAGCCAGGGGGACGAGCAGGGGCCTGCCCCTCCCCCCCCCCCCCCCCAACGATCGATAAATTTAGTAGCAGCGACGAGTAATTGCCAACGAGATTAGATCAATATATATACTCGGCCCTCCTATACTCGAATCCTGGCTCCGCCACTGGCCGGGTGTGCGTGAAGACGGTGACCAACGACAACGGTGACCCGGGGATGCTCCGTGTGCTGCAACCGCGGTGACGGGGCGCACCCCTGGGAGACGGCGATGCTGGAACTAGCTGCCGTTTTTGCTGCAACCAGCCGGTGAAGGCGCTGGAACCAGAGCGGCGATGGCTGTGCGGCGATGCTGAACCACGGCGACAAGTGCGGGGAGATCCGGTGACATTTTTTTGTTGGAACTATAATTTGATTTTGCTGGAACCAGCTCGAATTTTTGCTACCAGCATCTTCCGTTTTTGTTTGAAACCAACCAAATTTTTTGCTACCACGTTTTGTATTTGCTGGAACCAGTGTATCAATTTGTTACCACCGTCTTTGATATTTGCTAACTAACCAAATTTTTGGTGCCATGTTTTTTCGCCGGAACCATTTATATCACCTTTGCTACAACTGTATTGGATTGTTGCCACTATGGGCGCTGTCGATTGTTACATCCGTCTTTTGATGAATCATGAGGTTGCCGAGACCCGGGACTACGTATTCTTTGCTGCAACCGTTATCAATTTTTGCTACTACTGGTGTTCATTGTTATTTTCATGCTCATACAAAGAAGAATTTGAGCAACAGCGACCATCAAGGGTGGCGACGAGTTTTTCGACGGGCGTGGGATGCTGCAAGGATCATCGACGCAGGGGCGCCACGGCGCCTTGCCGGAGCGCACAGGCGCGTCAACTGCGTGCAAGTTGCGCGTCGGTTGGCGCAGGAGGAGATTTTTTTGTTCGTATACACGTGACTGAACGGGTACGGGAAGGCATCTCCACGGGATCAGACGGCCTTGGTTCGGCCAATTGGACGGCTGACATGGGACCGGCGCCTAGTACTGGCCATAAAAAAATGCCAACAAGGGTCAGCCTTTGGATTGGTCTCATTTTTTTTGTGTTTATTGTGCTAAGGACATTTTTTTTTCTCTCCCTTTATACAGGCATGTTTGCTAGTAGGATATCAAATGGGAGCTGCTACGCGTCCGCCGGTGGATGTCTAGTAAACATCCACCACCTCGACAGTCGTCAGATCTCCGAGCGCGAGCCGTCCGATCTAACTCCTCGCACACGCGCGCCGCCTTCCCGACACATTAATTCCCGAAACAACAAACCAGTTACAGAAACAACAGTTGTGTTGCAGAAACAATTCCTGAAACAATGATCGCGTTGCAGAAAACAATTCCTGAAACAATGACTGTGTTGCAGAAACAACTACCATGTTGCAAAAGTTTGGAGATTGCAGGAACAATTCCTGAAACAACGGTCAGGTTGCTGCAGAAACAACTACCATGTTGCAAAAAACTGGAGATTGCAGGAACAATTCCTGAAACAACGGCCGGGTTGCAAAAACAATTCCTAAAACAACGGCTGCGTTGCAGAAATAACTACCATGTTGCTTGCGTCAAAGCATGTCGCCGCCGACCGCAACAGAGCAGCAGCGCCGCCGCTCCTGCTGCTGCAGAAGCACGCCGACGAGTCGTTCGCCTAAAAAGTGAGTTGAGGTGAGCGAGCCTGCGGTTCCGCGTCGGAGCCTCGCCCTGCACCGATTTGGAACCTGGATGCTCCGCCACCTACTTGCTCCCTTACAACGACGACTAGCCCGGCAGCGCATATGAGGCTCGGTGATGGGCGTTGATGAGATATGGGAGGAAGGAGAGATGGAGATGGTGCTAGAAAGGAAAGGATAAGACGCGTGGATGTGGCTGTGAGCAATCGAACGCATGGAACGAGATAATAAGGTAGCACGCGAAGCGGTGCGCAGGCACACTGGGACACGCGTCGTCCTGTGCGAGGCGGCGGATGCGGGAGAGAAAATCCACCGGTTGATCCTAAGCTTTTTCCATATCAAATACAGTAGTAGTATAATATAAAAATATATTTCGTTAAAGTAATTTTGGTCTTATCTCTATTCTTAATGGACGAATTGGTTGAATAGTCCCCCCATTTTCAACCGGTTTATTTTCAACCGGTTTTTCTTCGTCCCACCTCCCACCAGCCCCTCCCACCGGATTTTCTCTTTTCTCATCTGACCGGCAATACCCAACGTATTTATGGTAATCAATCATAATTAATCTACGTATAGTAATAAATCAATCCAGGTATGGTAAGGTCATAACTCAGGAAATTTTGAATATGGTAATAAATTTAAATTACCCCAAAGACTATCAATTCAGGTATGGTAAGGCCATAACTCGGGAAATATCGAATATGGTAATAAATTTAAATTACCACCAGGTATGGTAAGGCTATCGATCCAGGTATGGCACGCCCTCACCTGATCACCTATCACAATCTCCAGCCCCACGCACGCACCAACGTATTTATAGTAATCAATCATAATTAATCTACATATAGTAATAAATCAATTCAGGTATGGTAAGGTCATAATTCAGGAAATTTTGAATATGGTAATTATATGGTAATAAATTTAAATTATCCCAAAGGCTATCAATCCAGGTGTGGTAAGGCCATAACTTGGGAAATATCGAATATGGTAATAAATTTAAATTACCACCAGGTATGGTAAGGCTATCGATCCAGGTATGGCACGCCCTCACCTGATCACCTATCACAATCTCCAGCCCCACGCACGCACCAACGTATTTATGGTAATCAATCATAATTAATCTACGTATAGTAATAAATCAATCCAGGTATGGTAAGGTCATAATTCAGGAAATTTTGAATATGGTAATTATATGGTAATAAATTTAAATTACCCCAAAGGCTATCAATCCAGGTATGGTAAGGCCATAACTCGGGAAATATCGAATATGGTAATAAATTTAAATTACCACGAGGTATGGTAAGGCTATCGATCCAGGTATGGCACGCCCTCACCTGATCACCTATCACAATCTCCAGCCCCACGCACGCACCAAAGAATCCACCTGGCACCAAACGCAGCTCCTCTCGATCCCCTCGAGTAAACGCCGCCACCGTCGTGCGATCTTCCTGACACAGACGCCGTCGCCGCCTCCTTCCCACCTATGGCGTCCCCCACGTCCATGGTGACGGCGGTCGCGTCCTACACTGACCCTCCGCCTCATATAGGTTGTTCGTTGATGGAGTGGGATGTGCCGCTGCGGTTTGGGGAGGCGCAATCACGATCTGGTTGGGATCTCAGTGTGGACTTGTTCTCTGCGATGAAGGATGGCGCTGCCTCCCTGGCAAATGGGATCGGAGAAAGGGGCTCTACGTCATGAATGTCGGCGAGGCAGCGGCCGAAGGCGAGCCCGACGGTGAGCACGGGTGTTCGTCCCATGAAATAGGCGGCCACGGAGGGCGGATCTGAGGCCACCCCAATCGCCGGTGGCCCTTCCTCCCATCGCCTCCATTCTCTCTCTCCTCTAAATCTTTGTCGCCCCTGCCTGATTCTGGCCGACGCCATCCGGCTCTCGCATCGACCACCACCAGCACGGCTACGGACGAGGCGCAACCGCAGACGCCGCCGCCGCCATCCTCATCCACCTCCTCCACCATCCTTCCCAGCCGTCGTCGGGGGCACCCGCCATCTGCGCTCTAGCCCACCCGCTCCCTCCTATCCCCTCCCCCTGCTTGCCAGCCCCGTGATCCATCGCACAGATGGCAGGTACTACAGCGACCTCCTCCCCAGCGGATCCGGCCTCCTCCGATGGAGATCCATCCTAGGCACCGCCTTATTCTCATGCGTGCACGTCTATATCAACGTCTCATTCCACCTCACCTGAGCCTTTACCTTCCCACCTCTGCTTCAGATCCACATCACTTTGCAAGGTATGTGCTTGATTGTTCCGAACTGGATCGATGGATTGTGCAAGGTACTTTGGGTGTCGTCATTGACGACAATTGTCACGCCATGCTACCATCGGAGGGGTCCCTCATCGATCATTAGGGTCTTCCAAACTGCACGAGCTCCATTGAGAAAGATGTTTTTAATTCTGGTTTTGCCTACATGCTTTCTTTGCATGTATCTACTTAGCTAATGTCATCTTATAGATAGTAGCTGCTGAAGTGGTGATCAAAGTTGTTCACTATAAGGAAACAACCATGATAACAAAAGTGTATATTCCCTGACCTTTGACCTGAAGTACTTTTTCATTAGAAACTTGCAACAGCCAGGCATTGAAATTAGCAATAGCTTCGTACGTACTGAACTAATTTGCAGCAACACGTACTGAACTAAGTTAGATTATGCTCATCATTCCAACATGCTTAGTGATAACCACCTAGCAAGCTGATCAAACATGAAAAAATTGAGGTGCTACTGCTAATCGTACTATTCTGAATGTGAAAATCTATTTAATTGGCTCTTCTCTAATTGTACACTTGCATAAATCTCAGATCTTGCAAATTACAGTATAACCATAAAAGTCATGCTTTGACTCCTATAGGGCCCTTTGCACTTTAATATGACTAATAATTTGCCTTAATATCACAGATTGTATTACTACCTTTCTAAGTGAATGACATTCAAGAAGGTCATTAAATAAAACCAAGAAATCCTTCTGGTATTGGAGTGTAGGAAAGTTGAGACTATAAAACCAAAAGGTTATATTTACGTTTATTAGAGAAGGTTCTTTACTTTTTATAGGAAAACACAAAATGTTGCGATGTAGAGTCTAGGTGGTGGGCCTCCTTGATCCACTTGGTGGATGAGGGCGACTCCGGTCCTGGCACCCATAGTGCCAGTGATCCAAAAATCATAGGGCCTGGATATAGCTCTAGAAGACGTATGCGGCTTGCGCATCGAGCTTGGTCGTCTCGAGCATGGAGATAGGCGAGTTGTAGACCAAGAGCTGGTACAGAGATAGGTGAGTTGTAGACAAGAGCTGGTGGGCAGCAAAAAACGCATGCACACCAAAGAACAAATCTGAGTCACATGCCTACTTCTATTTGTTTCTACAAAGAGCGGCTAGCTTAGATCTTAGACCAGTCAGTCACTGTCGAGGTCGCCAAGGTGATCTTACAGCACCGCCGTGGGGATTTCTCATGATTTTATGTAGGCAAGCCGCAAGCAGTGGTGGTGATTGGCTGGGTGGTGTCGCTGCCTTGGGAAGAGACGAAGTGATGGTAAAAGTAAGCAGGATCTGATGATTCTTCCGTGGGGATAGCCAAAGTCAAGATGTCGACTACAGACTCGTCGCAGACTTGCAGTGAACCTGGATGCGGCGAGCCTGATTTGTGGATCGATGGAGGGTCTTGACTTTGTTAGGCTGGGATTGGATGGTTGCGGAGGGTGGTGTGCTTGGTTGGGTTTCCATGAAAGAATGTGGCCTCCTCGTGAATCTGGTCATGCCCATCCTAGAGAACATTGTGTCCCTAGCTCCCTCGAGGAGCAAGGACAGTGCAAGCGGCAGCAGGGGGTAGGGGTAGATGTGGGGAGGGATGTCGGCGGCTGCTCGAGGTCATCATGATGAAACCCTTGACGTCACATCTTCACCAATGGAAGTGGAAGAGCACGAAGTCGAGATTGGATAGGAGTTTGAGTTCTTTTTGGCACCGATCGGTTCCCCACTTTAGAGATGTATTTTTTTTGCGTGCGAGCAAACAGTGGGTTGATTCTAAAAGGGATAGGCACTTTTCAACAGAAATGCATGACGGACTAAAAATATGACCTCATTTTATTCGTTTGATAGATATCGTATTATTCGTTGTTGTTCGTTCGGTGAAATTTTCTAATATTTGATTGTTGTGTTTCTAATTAAAGCACCCCATAATCATTCAATATGAGGGGATAATAAATAAAAAATACTGATTATAAATTTTGAAGAGCCTGTGGCAACGCACTAGCGTTATACTAGTAGATATATAGATTTGATCAAACACGAAAGATGTTGCAATTCCTGGATTCCACACGAGCCGCCGAACGAGCTCGATAGGGTTCCTTCCCGCGCGCACCCAGCCGCCGCCGCCTGCCATCCAGCCGCATCCACGACTCCGACGCTTCCTCCTCCCTCCGTCGCATCCAAGGTCAGCGCCTCCGGCCACCGCTCGAAGCCCCGGCCTCCAAGATCCGACGGAAGCCTCTGCTTCAAGCTCCCCGATGCCGGCCCCTGCTCCAACCCCCACCTTCCCTTTGCTTCTCTGGTGCGTCACCGATCGCTGCTGCTCTGCCGCTTCTCCCCGGACATCCCCGGCCACTATCGACAGTCACACGAGGCCGAGGTAAGCACTGCTTCGCTCTTTTTTCCCCCGTTATTCCTCTGCTCCGTACACTAGTGGCTGGATGAGAAATTTTGGTGATATATTTATATATGTGTTGCTGAAACACTTGTATTTTGTTTGGTAAAAAATCTTCAGATTCAAAGTGTATATTTTGTTTACCATGGGAGAGATAATAAAGTTGCTCTGGATCGAGCACCTGTTCGGATTGATCAATGATCTTATTCTTATGCGGCGTTACATGATGCTGGAAATAAAAGTCTCTAATCTGTTTGGCGGTTTGTGTGTCCCCCACGAAGCACTAGGAGAAGCCTGACTTGGTTGATCTTATGTGTACGGTAGTTGATCGATCTCTCGTGTATCCGTACATGGTACTCAATGTATAAGTTGCAGCACGGATGACGTTGGAGATGTTAAAGGTTTAATTCCTATTTCTCGAAATCATTGTTGTTGGTATATAAGCTTGCGGGAAAAGGGCCCTCTAGCTCTAGATCTTCCGTACTTTTGGCTTGATTTGTTTTTATTGTGACAAATTTTGCTGGGAAGAAAACCTTGTAATATTTTGATGATCTTTTTTTGTTTGATTTGTTCTCAAGTATCAATGATACCGTGTTTTCTGTGTGCATGGTGTTGTTGGATTATAAATTATTGCAATAATCGTGCTGTGTAGCAATAATACATTTTGAGGCACCCTAAAACCTCTCGCATATTTCAATCTTAGTTATTCTGTGGTCTGGTATGTTGTGAGTTTTATAAATTGTGATGTTAACAGACTCCTTTGTCCCAGCCAATCAGTTGTTCGCTTTTTATTGTGCATCTACTATAACATGCTCAACGTAACACTGCCACTTCTTGATTGCTACCTAGTTTGTGTCTGTTTCATGTCAATGACTTTCAGAAACTTGTATGCTCCTTTGTTCCATTGTCTATGTTATATTCTGTACCAATCATCTTCTGCCAATTTTTTGCTAACTCGGGTGTAGTACACCCGAGAGTAGAAAATTCAGTCTCTTTTTTTATGTGCTTATATCACGAATAAGATAATGATTTTCTCTCTCTTAACAGAAAACGGAGACCAAACATCTGATTGAGGTAATTGCAACTACGAAGCAGCCATATCACGAGGAGAAAGCAAGTTTTGGTTTATTTCGACCTCTTTAACAAAGTTTTTCGGTTTGTCAAGTCTTGATAGAGATGGATATCGCGGTACGTTATCTCGCCCTCTTACCTGTCACTACCTTGTCCTTTGATGCTTGTGCCATGTGCGTGAGAGGCGGTGGTAGGGTCCGGCTTTTGGTACAATGCTTGGGTGCCACTCCTTACCACTGATAATTGTGCACATGACCATGGCTGCGTAAGGTCTTGGGCGATAGGGGGTGTGGTTGTGGTCATTGTCTCTGATCTTGTTTGTTGTTTTCTTTTGTCTCCAAGGAACGATGGTCGCCTTTTTTGTTAGAGGGCGAGAAGATTATTACCAAGGTTATACTCCACCTCGACTTACAAAAAAAAGGCTTAGGCAAAAGGAGAATTTTTTGGGGGTGATTCAAGAACAAATTGAAATTTGTTATTTGCTTACACAATGATCTACATAATCAATTATATTATAAATTTGAATCCTTTTCTTCTCATATTTAATTTTCCCACCTCTTCGTAGTTTGATGGTATTCGTTTACGAAACACAAATGAGGATGGCTTTCTCCTAGTGACGAATTTCCAGTTTCTTTTCATGGTAAGTCTATATTGTGTGGGTCTCTTAGCACATCATCCTACTACTATTCATCTAATGAGTATGGTGTTTTCTTTTGCAGAGTAAAGAAACAAAAAGCAAGTTGGGTACCATCCCTCTTACTACAGTTGAGCAAATAAAGGTAAATTGTCTTAGGTTACCTTTATCGCAATTTGATATCTAATTGTTCTGACTTGCGGCCCGCGATTAAGAAATATAATCAATGTGTTGCTGGGGTGGGAGGTGTTGTATGGCTGTGCTTAGTGGCGGGGGGGGGGGGGGGGGGGGGGATTAGGGAAATTTCACATTGGATTTGGCGTGGGGACCACCTGCCATGTAGAAGAGGAGGTAGCGATGGAGGAGCAACAGGAGGAGGCCGGTAGCTCAAGTTGATAGGCCGCATTGTTTTATCTTGGTACTGATGCGATATAACCCATAGTAGCTAGGCCCCAGCTAGCCCGTTGCCGCACTGCGATGAAGAGCAACCAAACTTACTCACTGACATTGAAGTGAAGCTTGTGGTGATGACCATCGCCTTGCACCTTGGTGTACTCCTGAGCTTGCAGTAGACGGGTCCGCGCATCAGCCAGGAAGAGGTCACAATCTTGAAGCTCAGGATCAATGACTAAAGTTTGTGCTTCACTCGGTCTGTAGTGGCGAACAGCAGTAGGATCCTGACCATACACTACTCGTAATGATGATTTCTTGAGCGTGGAATGGAAGGATGAATCGTAGCAAAATTCACCCCAGGGGACCCAGCGCACCCATTAGCGTCAACGATCTGTGGTCATGCAGCAGAGGTGCATGGCAATTCGTCTTGTTGATTGCCTCAGTCTGGGGTGAAAGAAGTGCTCATCCAAAGAGAGCTACTACACATGGCAGATAGATCAATCTAGAAGTTGGAGGTGAAAACGGGATTGCGTTCCAAGACATTAAATTCTGGAATGGTGTGGAGACAGCACAATGTCATCAGAGAAGGTGTGTGTGCCATGCATGGTGCTATGTATGGTTGCGCTAGTGGAATGAAGTAAGCTTGCCTGCAGAAGCAGTCCACTACCGTCAAGATGGCAGATTTTCTCGAGGTTGACCATGCTTGCACTCTTTGTGGCAATACCATAGGTTAGCCAAGTCTGTGAGGTGCTAGGATGCCAACCACATTTTTTTATTTGCCAATGTGCACTGACTTGCAAATAAATAGCACTGATTAAGCTACAACAGTAGGTCACCCTTGCCATGGTTGGTCGGAACTCCAGCTTGTGAAAATGCGGAGGACTTCTATCGACGTGGTCATCAGTCGGGTGGGCACCCCACCCCTTGGGCAACGTTGGCCGTAGCGGCATGATCTCTTGTGTGTCCAACCAGGTCATGAGCAGCGTGGTGGATGTCGCTGGAGGAGGTGTCCACCTAGTGATCTTGGTGGCGTCGATGGCGACAGTCACGGGTGCGAGCCTGTGTTGAGACCCCCTTGTTCATAGGATCGCAACAAGATAGTTTCTATATTATTTCAGTAAACAAATCCAGAATAGGAAGAGAAAAATCAAGAAGCCTCATATGACCAACATAATGGAAAGGAAGAAAGACAGATGAGCCAGCTCGAGCAAAAATCCAAATCCTCCCCTGATGTTGTAGTAAAAGTCTGGTCTGCCTCAGGATTCAGGAGTAAGAGCTAACTTCCTAGTAACTCCTGAGCTTCTGAATTTACTGCATAGGAGTTAACAGGTTCCTGTAACCACACAGGTTGGGGGCTTGATACCTCTTGTATAGCAAAAGCATGCCAATTCTTGAAAGTGCATCCGCTACCCTATTGTCTACCCCCTTTTCGAACTGTAACTTGAACTGCAGCCCAATTAACATAATCATGGCTTTTCTCTGCAAGTCTGAAGTAAGAATTTGATCTTACAAATTGCACAAACTGTCCTCTAGAAACATATGGCCTCCATCCACCCACTGTTTATGAAGTGCGTAATAGCTCAGTGATCGAGCGCACTTACACTGAAGATGAAGGCTAAGCAATCCAACGAAGCTGGGATGTCACAATGCTTGGTAGGGGAGTGTTTCGCCTTAGAGGGAAGTTAACTGCGGAAGCGAGGGTTCGACTACCGGCGGTAGTGTCAGCACCAAGAGAGGCAATGGCAAGATGTTGCTGCTTCTGTTCGTGAAGATAAACGATGGCCATCGTACTGCCCTGCATGAAGGACAACCCCATCTGATGCAGCTGAATTGGGCACACCTTTCACATTGATATTAGTGATTCCAACTACTTCTGATTATATATATTAATGTGGTGGATTAAAGAGGAATGTAAATTAGTACATGTAAAAATTGGTTCATGACCATCTTAAATTATTCATTGCACTGATTTTGTCAGATGATTTAAAGCCACACTCTTTTCTCCAGGAACAGGATGTACGGTCTTTTGAAATAATCGGTACGCATTTAATGTTTGGAGTTCTCTTTGAATACAAATATATGTCTACTTTAATGGTTTTCCAGTTCAGGTTACGATATGAGAATGCTGGTGTTTGATTTGAAATCTGAACAAAAGCAAGAGGTACTTGTATGCAAGGCAACATTGCATTTTGTTTTCTCATGTGTCCGCACTACCTTATACTCATATAGCTAGCTATTTGATCCCAATTAAACTTTTATTTTACTTGCTAGGTCAGCATTGATATATGGCATCTAAAATATGCTAACATTGTATCAAAAATCCATTCTAGAGTACATGAGACTTTGGTAGAAATCTTTACATTAACTTTATAATTTGTTTTAAAACCTTTGGTGTGTGATAACTAAAAACATGGCATCAAGGTCCCCGCCAAGTAATCTAAAATCATCTGTGTTCTTGATTATCTACACCAGTTTTTCTAAAGTTTTTCTTCCCTTGGTGTCCATCTTCCATTCCCAAAAAAACCGTGTGCTGGGTGCAGCTAGGTCATGAAAACCTTGATTTGCTTTTCAACCTAGTATTTGTTGTGTGAATTCATATCCAAAAGCAAGGTTTATCAGCAGGCATAGTTTATCATTAAAGCTTCTCTAAGAGTTTGGAATAGGTGAAATCATGTGCTGAAACGACAGGATTGGCTTTCTTCTACTATCTGCTTACTCCATTTGCCTAAAATGAATTCTTTCTAGACATATTGTAATTTTGTACTTGCAAGAAAATTTACTCATGAGATAATTATGCTGTTTTGTTTGGCAGCTGAGTAAGATGGTGGAATATTTGACAAGATGCGCCAAACCTTCACGTTTGGTTGATCTTTTTGCATTTGCACTTAATTCCACTCCACCAGCCGTTGCTAATCGAACCAGTCCCAGTATGCGGCTGTTGAAAGAATATCAACGCATTTTTTGTAAATGGTTTCCTCCGGGCACCGGTTTCGAAATTCAAAAGAGTTTAGAGGATAAATGGTGGAGGGTAACTGAAGTCAATTCTGATTATTCCTTATGTTCAACCTATCCATCTCACCTGATAGTCCCACGCACCATAAGGTACTTCTACACCATTTGCAATATCATGTAATATTTTTATGTTTAGACATATGTTCGACTAATCTTACCATTTTTCTATCACCCATCAGTGATGAAGAGCTACAAGAAATGTCTACCAGCCGAGCTCTTAATCGCTTCCCTGTTATTTCCTGGTGTGATTTTGGTGCGTGTGCTCTTGTTTTATTTTGTTGTCACCAAATTTTTATGTTGCAATTGCTAGAAATACTATTCAGAGATTCTTTCATTTAGTTATAACCAGCATGAAACTTGTTCATATAACAGCATCTGGAGCCGTTCTGGCAAGGTCTTCTCAGCACATGGGAATCAAGAATCTTAAGAAGTGAGCCGTTATCCATCTAAATTGATTTGGTACATACGCTGACTTTGGAATGCGGTTGATCTGATTGTATGTTTTCTTGCATCAGTAGGTATGAGGATGAAAAACTTGTATCTGCCCTTTGCACTCCAGGAATTCATCGCACAGACCTTATAAGGTATTCTGGATATGCTTTTCATTCTTTTTGGTTGGGCATGATGATTATTGGATTGCTGTGGTATATTTGATGTTTCTATTTTTGTTTTAAAAAATGGGGAATCAACACAGGAAATTGAACAAATGCTAACCTAGTTACCATTACCTTCTATGCCACCCACTTAAACTTTTTTACATTTTTTTTACTATTCTGATATTTATATCATAAACAGTTCCAGTAATATTCAGGTCACAGTTATTTTGATTACATTGTAAACAGGAAACTATACATAGTTGATGCCCGGCCAGGGGTCAGCGATGTAGGAAATGGTAGGGGATCAGAGTCAGTTTGTTCCTATCCGAAATCTGAGGTAAATAGTATATGTATGAATTGGTTAGTGCTTGTTGTCTAGTGCATATGTTCCATATTATTGCTTCGTCCTTTATTTCATCTTGTTATTTTATTGGCGCCTGACCAGGTTGTCTATCTTGGAATTGAAGACATATATGAAATGAGAGCTAGTTTTTCATCTCTCCGGAAGTATGTTGATACTTATGGATCAATTTCATCAAATAGACCCCCTTCAGCTGGATCTGTCATTGGAGACCTGGTAATTCTATGGTTTCCTTAAAAGTTGAGAGCTACATCTCTTTTTAGGTCTGTTAGATAGATACCTCATTACCCAGCATGCACTATTTTCATGTGTAAATTTTGTAATGATATGTGGTTCCACACAGAACAAGACTGTAACTTCCCATATTTGCATGTATTTTCTATAATGCAGCCAACGAAAAGCTTCTGCTGTGAAAATTATTTACAGATTTTAGTTATAGGGCCATGTGGTCGTTTGAAGAAACTCCTAGTGATTCAGGATTCTAGTTTAAGCTTAGTGGCTAGTAGAAGTATTTGACTTCATCATATTGAAATGTCTACAAATGGTCAAGAATCATTGTATAGAAAAGGAGATTGACAATTTATTGTTATTTTGATAGGTAAATCATGGCTTAGCCTGGGGCGGCGGAATTATAAATAGCATGACAATTTTTTCTATTCGGGAGGAATGGCTAAATCATATTCATATTATCCTCATTGGCGGTTCATGGATTGCTGAAAAAATTGCCCATGAATCAGCTTCAGTTCTAGTGCATTGCAGGTCTTTTTTGACAATTTACATATCTCATTATCTGCAAAATTTGTTAACTGAATCAATTCATGTAATGTGGTAAATGGTGAACATGAGTGATGATGTTTTCTGTATTTGCATGTATCAACATTGAATTTGTTGCTGGTTCAGATTGTTTTATGTCATGAAAACAAGGGTGTATGTTGCACAAAAAAACATGAAATTTGTTCGGACATGAATGTCGTTGTTTTCTTACATTTGGGGTTATTTGTCATCAGTATTACTCTTATTAGGTAGTGGGGCCAAATTATTTGGTAGTCTTGTATAGCATGTATTTTAGGTACTTTATATGCACCAAATAAAATGCGTTGACACGAATTCCTTATCTTTTTGCAACTTGTTTCGATGTTCGATGCATTGGTGGTGTCTTGTATTCATTTTAACAAAGCCACATAGGTTGTCACCTGCACTTGTTGTTATTGCCCTATTGCAACTGTGCTGGCTACTACTCAACTAATTCACATCTACATTTCTGAGAAACTGGTTATGGAAAAAATAAGTCTAACCTAGGCTGCTATAGTTCCAGCCAGAAACTGTGCAAACCATGGTGGTCTACTTAAGTGTAAAAACAGATTTGATCTGAGAAGCAGATTGTGTCCGGTCACGTTTTGGAGGCTGCTATAGAATTTTAACTTAAAATTTTAAAATAGGAATCAATGCCATCATATTTTCCAAATTCTGGTCTCTACTAGCAACCAGTAGGACTTTAAATGTTAGTTGCCTCGCTCACATATCATGCAATAATCTTGCAATCCTTTTGATGTCATCTTAGGTTGCATGATCTCAATAACTTTGTCGCTTCGTGTCTTTAATGAGCTGCAGAAAGGATATTGTTTATTTGATCTGTTTTTTTAATCTTCTGCAGCCATGGCTGGGACAGAACAACACAGTTAGTTGGACTTGCTGCGCTCCTGCTTGATCCGTATTATCGAACGTTCACTGGATTTCAGGTAGAAACGGCAGATTAGTTTTGATTATTGAAAATCTTTTAGTTTGAGTTCAACATTATATTTTGTGTTTATTTATCTTTTTGCTTGAAATAGAAGAGCATTTTGGTGATGTTTCAGATTAGAACTACAATTTGTTTGACACCATGCTGCTCCGTGTCAAAAATAATTGCATGCGTCGAAATTAATTGTAACATTCATGCTGTCTAGTACTTTCTATTTTCTATTTTATTTTAATTGTGCTTGCAATAGTGCCAATGTCATTTCTCACATTATAATATAATGAATGACTCACTTTTTGATATATGACACTCTTTCACCACATTATTATAGGCGCTTGTGGAAAAAGATTGGCTAGCTTTTGGCCATCAATTTGCGGATAGGATGGGTCTTCCAACAATAGCTATAGGAGGCTGGCCTGCAAATCCTTCGGTTAAATCTCAGCCATCAGATAATAAAACTTCACCAGTACTGTTGCAGGTAGTCTACTCGCTATTTTTGTATTAATATAAGAATTTCGCTTGCATTGAGTTGCACATATTGAGCCATGGTTAAAGGCTGAAATTTAGGATTAGGTTGCAACATGCCCCTCACAAATTATGCATGCCAGGAGGTATTTATTTTTATAACAAAATAATGCTCATTGACGGTTTGATATGCTGTTTTTTTACCAATGGGGTTGAGCATTTCAAAACAACAATGCGTGTAGTTATGCTGTCCTTTTAAACTCTGTCCAGATACATAGTTGACTGTGCTGCTATATATATTATCGATACATTTTATGTTTGTCTGTGCAGATACATGTTTTTAATGTGCCTTGTAATTAATATGATTTCTTATTTTTCAGTGGCTTGAATGTATTGCTCAGTTGTTGCGCATGTACCCATCTGCATTTGAGTTCTCAACTGTAAGACTTCTTGTTTTCTGCTACTGTTTGGATATGCTGAAACTAAAAATCTCTTCATGAATATTGATAACCTGAACTTGCTTACAGGTATTCCTGGTTGATTTTATTGATGCTGTGTTATCATGCCGTTTTGGGAACTTCCTATGCAATAGGTAAGTAATCTAGCTTGGTGTTTTCATGATTGCATGTGTGCCTTAAATTCAGTTTGTATCAAGTAGCTGATTAGAAAAAGGTGATAGCTGAATGTTATGCATCATGATTCATGAAGGGCTGTGTGTGAACGTACAAAATTTGTTCTAAGTTGAGAAATCGTTCTATATGTTGCCTGGTGCTCAAATCACTCCGAATTATTTATTAGCCTACTTGTGAAATTAGCCTATCAGCTACGTATTAGTTTAGTGTATAATCAGTTGCCAATTTGACATTGTGGATCAATCGTTTGCTTGTCCTTGAACTGTGTAACCTTATCGCCATGGGAACTGAAATTCTATGATTGTCTGTCTCCAAGATTGACCTCTCTGGATCATGCACGACATCCTTTGATTTAAAATAAATACAATCTGATTCATTCATCTGTTGTACCTGATTTCCTCTTGATGTTAAAATATCTTGCATTTCTAATTTCTAACTTCAAATGCAAGTGAGTGGGAAAGGGAGCAAGCTGAAGTCGAGAGCTCTTGTCCTTGCATTTGGAAGTACTTGGCTGACCTCCGGGCTTCCGGCGGCATCTTTCATGAGCACAGAAATCCCTTATATAAACCAAGCAAGTATAGTGGGCCCATTGTCCCGCCATCTCCGGCGCTTGCTCCCACCCTTTGGCCTGAATTCTATTTGAGATGGGCTTGTCCACTTGAATCGGAAGTTGGTGTTCGAGAAAGCAAATATATTGAAGCGGTGAAGGTATTTATTTGTCTAATAATTATTTCTATTTTATCTTTCCACAGTTTTCTTTTTGAAATACAGAATCATGACCAAATAGAGTGTGGCTAATTCTAATGTTCCGTGTGGCTAATTCTAATGTTCCCTTACCTGTATTGTTTTCTCATGTGACAAATTGGCAAAGAAGGATGCTGAATCGTTGAGCTCCAAATAATGTTAGCAGACGAGAACATGACGTGGTCAAGCCAAGTGGAAGAAGAAAATAGTACAGACCATGGGCTCTGGTATTATGACTAGGTGTAGTACACAGCTGCACGAAATGGGAAAGCCGACTGTTTCGATTGACCGACGTCAGTTGTGTAGTCTTGGTTAGCTGATGTCGGCATTAGAAGGATATCCCAACATGACAGATGTTTCGTGGCCTGTAGGACTAGGGAGACTATTGTCATTACTTTCCTCTTTGGATGCCCACTTACTTGCACTGTCTTGGCTACATTGCTGGGAGCTGGTGCTAAGTGAGCTGTTATAGCACGGAGTCGTGTGTTATGCCTTCCTTATGTTTCAGAATTCAGGTAGACACGGATGTCCCATCTTGTTCGCGCTGCTAAAATCAGGTAAACGGAGTTGACAACGAGACGCAAAATCGAAGCGGGCTTCAGGGGCAGGCTTATAGTATGCTGATACGAGTTGTAGCACCAAATCCAAGCTTGGCAGACTGATACGAGGAGGTCAGCCATTCATCACACTCCTTGGCTCCTTGCCGACTTGTGCCACTTGGCTCTCCTCGCTTGTCGCTCTTTGGAAAAGGTCTGGTCTGGTCCTTTGCCTCCTCAATCCTTCTACTGCTCTGCTCTATCTTCTCTGCCCCTCAACCTAAATGGTTGTTCAGCATGTGTGACGACACATGATTGTTTCATAAGACCCAATTCTAAATTTTTATATATGGCCATGACTGTGCTTACTATTGCTTGTCAAATAAATTCCTCTACAAACAACAAACCATGTGAGTGGACACAACCCTTGCCAAAGGCTATCTTGGGTTTTCCTCTGCCGTCACCCCCTCCTGCTCCCGGAGACCCGAACAACAAACCACTCAGACGTTTGCAGGGCTGTTCCATCTGGCACATTCAATGTCAGAGGATATGCCTGGAGAATCGTCTACTACATCAATGGCGTCAACATAGAATTTGTTGATTGCACACCCTTTTCTCTACTTGTTCATCACATCGATGGTGGTGGTGGTCATGATGCTGCTGCTACGAATATGCTAGCTGTCAAGATAAGCTGTAGGTTTAGCCTGTTGGACCAGGTGGACGAACCGGTGCCAAATCAGGGAATTACGTCATATAGATTCATCGAAAGGGGCGAACTAGAGGGCTCGGCATGTCTGAAAGACTATTATTTCAGAATCAGAGCTTAAGAAGCTTGTTTCCTTTGATAAGTTCAAAGATTGAGACTGACGGAAGGCGGTCTGGTCTGCAATCTACACAAATCAATCTGAAAGCAGCTTCAAGGATTGAGCCAAGGCACCCTATATGCACAAAATAATTTATTAATCGTAGTGATCTAAATGGTATTATATTTCTTTATAGCAGGTGGACAATAAGGTCGAGATTACAGACATGAGTAAGCAAATGATTTGTTTGGAATTTTTCAGATATGTAGGAGTAATATGCACGTAGAGTTAAAAAATGCTGGTTTGGTCTCCTTATGTAATCCTCTTTTTTGAAAAAAAAATCATTGTAGCCGTAACTCAAATATTATTGCGCATTAGCATCCATCATGACTACATCGTATGTTTGCTATCCACCTTACTAAATAAACAGAAAAGAAATATACTCCATCTCAGAGACATGTTGCCATACAATTTCCACATTAGTTTTCATACATCCTAATTGTGTTGCTGTTAAAAAAAGTATGTGAAGCAGTACTCCAACAGACCTATTGGGAGAACCTCTTATCTCAACAACAGCTGTGTAACATGACTTCCTTCCAAGTGCTAGACTAGCCACAGTGGGGAGTAACTCAGACTAATAACATGCATATGTTACTAGTCTATGTTACTACCTTTATAATAGGGAGTAACATATATGTGGTGCCATGCAACACTTTATTTATTAGGTTGTAGACTCATCTTGCCTTGATATGTGTGATGTTACTCATACTATTAGACTACCCACAATGGGAGTAACAGGCTAGTCATAGTGGGGACTAACTTAGAGTAGTAACAGGCACACGTTACTAGTCTATGTTACTATCTTCATAGTGGGTAGTAACATGAGTGTGATAACATATATATATATATATATATATATATATATATATATATATATATATATATATCTTCATTTATTACTTTGTAGATTCATTATGCATTGGGAAGCGCTATGCGATGGTAACATAATTATGTTACTCTATTTGCCTTTCTCCTCGTTGATTACTTGACACATCATCTTATTTGCTTATGTGGCGTATATGTTACTACATATGTTACTCCTACTATGACCAGCCACATAGGTGGTAACATCACAATATCTAGATAAAATAGATGATGTGACAAATAATTAATGAAGAAAGAGAAGCATGTGGTAACATAGCTAGTTACTAGTGGTATGATGAGCATCACACATACCAAGACAAGATGAGTCTATAACCTAATAAATGAAGTGTTGCATGACACCACACATATGTTACTCCACACTATAGAGGTAGTAACGGACTAATAACATAGTAACATATGCATGTTACTAGTCTAAGTTACTCCCCGCTGTGGCTAGTCTTAGTAACTAGCTATGTTACCACATGACTCTTTTTCTTCATTAATTATTTGCCATATCATTTTTGCCTAGATATGTGTGATGTTATCATCTATACTAGTAGAGTGCTCGTGCGTTGCTACGGGCAATAATGTAATTGAATGGATAAAACAAATAATTAAATACGATAGATAATGTTAATGGAACATTTTAGAATGGCAACATTGATCTCAGCACACCGCAAGCTTAGTTCAAAACTTAATGGGGTTCCATAACCAAACTTATCCAAAGAGGACGACAACATGGCCTGCATTCTCCATTTTAGTGTTGCCAAGATAAGGAGACCTATCTGCCTAATAGTATCTAACTCAAACACAAACTGCATATCATAGAATCTCCTTTAAGACCGCTCCGTATATTCCTCGTCTCCATGTTCAAACATAGCCACGAGGGCCTCAGCGACTTGATCTGCTTTAATGCACCCGCCCTCCAAGTGTTCCACCTCTCAGGAGCAATTGTCCTGCTGTAAATAACTGTTAGGTGTTTCATCTTCTTAGGTAGTCCCATGAATCCACTTGTCAGACAGTCCAATCAATCCAAAAGAAATAAAAATCATTTATAATTAGTAAACAATTACAGTGGAAAAGGACAAACAACAATAGGATCTTGAATAAAAAACTCCACATGCACAAGTAAATTTTTATAACAGCAAATCCTCTCCCATTCTCCACATTCGTTTACGAAAGTAATTCAAAATATATAGTACCAATCCAAAAAAATGGAGTCTAAAAGAACCGGATCGTCCTACATCTATGGCAAAACTGCCTGCTTGCAGTTGAGATAATGACTTTCTCAAAATGACAGATCCTCCCAAAGTGATAAAAAAGTAGGCTAATTAATGTTTTCAACTGAAGATGGCCAGGGCTTAAACCAACATTTTTTGGCATGCTGACTTTTAGTTCTAATAAAAAAGAAAAGAACAAAGAACGCAATAAAAGCGGCAAAAGGAAGTATGGTGCAAAAAAACTCCATGGCAAAACTTTTTATACTGATATCCAAAGTTGCGTCTCAGATTATGTATTCTTTGTGTTGTTCTTTTTAAAACTACACGCTCGCAAGGAAGTATAAAAACAAATATATATCAGTAAGTACATACCTTGCAACATAAGGGTCAATTCATTACATTTTTTTATCGAAAAAGGCTTTCGCCTCACTTTATATATAAAGCAACCACCAAGCAACAAGAAAGGAAAAGAAAAGAAAAATAAAATTGACAAGATACAAACACTATAGAACAGCAAACACTGGCCTCAGATCATGCCAACAGCGCGACCGCGACAAGGGGGCAATTCGTCACAGGAGGAAAGCTACGCTCCATCAACTCCCTGTTGTCCCACCTTCCGTCGTTGCCTCCGAAGAGGGCACCCCTGCCCTCTTGTCTTGAATCGAAGGACGCCGTTCCACTCACAGGAAAACATACGCCGCCACCGTCTCCAGCCAAGACCAAGAAGCCCGCACCACTGCCGAGCAGGAACACTACCGAAGAATTGACAGAGCACCACCGCGTCAAGCCCCTGAACCCCCTGGACTCCCAAGGTGGTACTTTCACGAAGTAACCGATGTCGATGCACCGTCACCACCCAATCAAGATATTTTAGGTTTTGTCGCCCGGGACCAGGGGCGGAGGGCGGGGAGACGTTCTCGATGTCGCCCACCAGAGGGAGAAACGGCGCCGAGAGCTGAGAGCGTCGCCGACATCGTGACTGTCGACTGGCACCGCCAGTCAAGGGTTTCCCTTGACCCCGAGCCCGCACCTCCATTGCAGCGCCAACCATCCAAGCAGGATGCCCGGGGAGGGGGGGGGGGACACACAACCTGCTGGCAGAGAAAAACAGGCGCCGGAGCAGCCACTATCTTCAGATCGGGACCACGCCCGCCGCCTCGCCACCAAGCAGGGCCAAGACGGCGTACCACAGCACCGACCCCCACCCCCCACCCTCATAGAGGAAGGAGAGGTGCCCTCTCCATCAGTGGCCGCCGCCGCCATCGCAAGCCCTAGGGGTCCAGACGAGACGCTCTTGGCCAGACCCGTACCGCATCGCCGCGGAGCTGCACCGCCACCGGATCCATGCATCGCCATCGCTGGACCCAATTCCCCCACGAGCGGCAGCCCGCACCGCCGAGATCCTGACCGAGGGAGGAAGGAGAGAAGCCCCACCGCTGCTAGCGCCGCATGGGCTTTGCCCGGCAAACGCCCTCCGGCAGCAGCGAGGAGGAGGGAAGGATGATGGGGAAAGCTAGCGCCGGCGGCGGATCTGCCCCCCCCCCCCCCCCATGATGCGTTCACGGGGCGCGTCATGGGGGGGGGGGGGGGGGTTCAGTTCACAAGCAATGACTAATAGCAGTAACATAACACCCCAAGTACCAAGCAATTTACCTCTAGTCCTTTTGATAACCATGCAAGTGGCTTCAGGTTCACGAACACGCTGGATAGGTTTAGCTCCCTCTAGTTCTTTTGACAACCATGCAAGTGGCTTCAGGTTCACGAAACGCTGGATAGGTTTAGCTCCGGTACAAAAAGGTTCAAACCTGAGAAGTCAAAATTTTAAAATAGTTCAACTAACAAGAGCTTGTGTACCGTCTTGGATAAGTTTACCTCCATCAAAATCTTAATTCTCTCATATTACTCAGGATGTAACTTATTAGCTTCTATAAATATCTAGAATCAGCAACTGTCCATGATTTATTAGGATTAACACATTTACCAGAAGATGTATTGTTGATCTGCATAATTACTAAAAGAGCAAAAACAAATATTCTGCATATATATCACTGAATCTGCATATTATTATCTCTACGTACTGGCAAAACCCGTACGAGTTCAACACAGAGACACATAAAAAATAGAGAATTATGTTATTGATTGGCCAAAGAACAAGCAACAGTACAATGCATCTCATGTCAATTTCCACACTGCCAATGCCGAAATAAACCTAATCCATATTTTGCAAACAATGAAGTCTCATCCATGGTTTACAAACAATTTTAAATAGTATATAAAGAGTCATCCGAGTTGGCAAGTAACATCCATTAAAATAATTGTGCTTTTCAATGACAATCACCTCCACAAGCAAAACTACAAAATGAAATTTGTTGCATCTTCATTAAACCGTCAGATGTATATGAACGGAATCAATCGCGTGCTTGGAGAGGAGTTTGCTAGGGTTTTGATCCATAGAAGCAACACGGAGGAAAAAAGGGACACATGTGGGAGTAAGGGTTTCTTCTATACTGCAACCATGGCGGGCTACGGAGACGAGCCTGGCGGCGTCCTTAGGAGGCCAGGAGCTCCACAGCTTCCTCGATGCCGCTGGCATAGGTTTGAGTCTGTGGTGTCAAATCGCCAGGTCACCCGCATCAGTGCTTGAATCGCCGTCGTTGAACTGCATGTTCATCCACCTGTCGTTGTTGCATGGCGTACAAGCAAGTTTGCTGACAATAACTATGTATTATGGAGCAGCGCGTACCTTTTTATTCCCTATAATCATTTTCCTTGCTTGTAGACAATCTGAATCATTTATACAGAAGCTACAAATGTTGGTGCAAGCTAGCCATCGATCGTATCATCCCTGAAATGTCATTACAAGAAATTCAGTGAACTTCAAATAAAAGCACAATGGTAGGACGATTGGCTAAAGCGAGTAATGCACATGCAACATCGAAGGTAAATCTCTGGCCTCAAAACTTGGGTTTCCTGTGTCATAACAAAATATGGTATTGGCACTTAAATATCTATATAAAAGTTCAGAAGTTGCTTTAAACGCTTATCATAAGAATCCTTTTTACAAGATAACTTGGGGCTTCGTACACCATACCAAACATAGTTCAACAGCAAAAAAAATTAAGTGTCTAATCATAGCGAGCTAGTAGCCCTCTAAATCCCACGAATGAAATAGGTACGACCATGAAAGATTTCTTTCTTGACTTGATCATTTTTAAAAAGCTTGTTCACATAACTGGAAACCATTGCGAGGATTGTCCCTCACCTAGAGCATCGACTCTACAAATATTACACATTTTGTCACTGGGCACTCCTGAATCATACGGTACAGGCATGGAGCACACGACGCAATAGAGCGGAAGAGAATGATGCACCTGAAACTTCCGCACCACATTAAGGTTCGTGGGATTCTTGTCCGGTGAAACAACTTGGCATATAGGAACCCAGATATACCAGCACAACTAAATTAGAAGCAATGAGGCAATGCACATATAGCCAGAATTTTATGGAAGGATCACGCGCCTTGTGAGCATACACCATTCATCCAGCCACTTGTAATGGCACCATGGAGCACACAAGCTGGGCAGTTGAGATGCATCCTCCGTTGCCTCCGTTGCGATCGATGGGAAGGGGAGGAGGGGCGAACGAACGAACGATGTAGGAATTGTGCCATTAGGAAAGTTTTTTTTTGATGTGCCATTAGGAAAGTTTGTTGTTAGAAAAGGCGAGGATCAATAAATTAGGAAAGTTAAGATTTGAAATTGATTGCTAATGAAGCTGGATTTTATTGTTGGGTAAGTGCTATCGGATCCTGCCTATTTGTAACATATTTGGTTAGGAAAGTTTGAAAAGGTTAGGAAAGTTTTATTGTGATGGTAAAAAAAATCAACATGAGGATATGATGACGGTGGGAGATGGGATGAAAATAAACCAGACGAAAAAAACCAACGAAATAAAACGGTTGAAAATGATGGGACGAAAATTAACCGTACTATTCAATCAATTCAGACATTAGGAGTAGACTCCTACTGTCTGGTTCCGAACCAAAGTATCAGTAGCATGACCACCAAAGTGAAACTGCAGCAACGAAGCCACTAGGATGCACCTGGCGCTTGGCCTGGATCCATCACAACTAGATCAATATCCTATAAAGAAAATATAAAAGGAATACCTAAAGCACAATTACTTCAATATCGTCCCAGCTTATAGCTTACAAAGGCACCATATGTTGCATGTTTTCCTAGAATCCCACGGAGGGTTTTGCCATATCTCGATCATCGGAAAACAACAAAAGAACTTTTCTCTCAAACTTTAGCAGTCACTCATCTATTTTAAGATAAGAAAGTGATTTGTGAAAAAACACCCTGTAGGCACATCACATGAATAGTTCCATCAAGTATCTTCCGTTGATTGTTGCTGCAGTTCACTGGCATATAAGCGCAAACAAAGCAAAGCTGCTGCTGAGAGGCTACTGCGCAACCAATATTTGCGACACCGACCGATGAAGGAATCTCACCCACATGTCTAGACTCGCCATTACATATATTTTGATTTTCTTTATAAAAAAGAGAGGTTTTCCCTCCGATTAATTATTTAATACATTGTAGTACCACAAAATATAGTAGTAGTTAAATTGCAAATCAGATATATGGTACACGACTGACGACGGTACAACCCAAGAATGTTGTATGGGACCATGGTCCATAGATTCGGTTGAACCATGGTCCTAAAAATCACCTCTCCGGTACAACCTCGTACACACAATAGATATTTGCTTACCATCGAGCTTAGCTGCAACATTAAAGAGTAGCTATAGTAAGTGCAGCAAGCAGCTAGGTAGGCGGTCGATCGACATGGACCTATGGGTTGTAGTAGACGATCTTGATCTCGGTGACGCCGTGGCAGTTGCCGCCGGGGACGGAGTGCTCGAAGCAGTGGTTGCCGGTGTCGCACCCGGCGGTGGGGCAGTGGCCCTGCAGCGGGCTGCCGTGCGGGGTGACGGAGACGCGGACGGGCATGCTCGCCTGGTCGGTGCTCACCTCGTAGTACGCCCCGCCCTCATGGTCCATGTGGAACTCGGCCACGGCGGCGCCCTGCGCAGACACGCTCCCCGTCCACGCGCAGACGTCGAACGACTCGTGCTTCCCGCTGGGGAGCAGATACCCGTTGGGGAAGAGCGGCTTGCTGTTGGAGCGCGCCTCGATGCCCAGGGTCAGGTCGTGGCCGCACAGGTTCTGCACCGTCACCTTGTGGCCGTTGCAGGAGCCTTGTCCGGCGACGGGCATGGCCGTCGTCGCGGACAGAGCCACGAGCAGCAGGAGGGCCAGGGGCTCGGTGGACGCCATTGCCATGGCTTTGAGGATTAGGGGCTGGCACGCACTGGTTTGGGCTGAGGTTTCTGGCTCAGGGTTGTGGGGGTATTTAGAGCATCTTCAACAGGTGCGGCAAAAGGCACGCCCGTGCGGTAAAATTTGGTTTTAGCGCGCGCCGGCTGGTTCTGCGCGTTTCAGTGGTGGCGGGAACTTACCGCGCGTCAGAAGCGTTTGCGCGCGAGGGAGAAAGCGGCACGCGGCGCGGTAGATTTAGCGCGCCGCTTCACGCGCGTTTATAAAATGCCGCGCTCGTCACGCGCACACACACAGCCATGCGCCCTCCCCTCGCAACCTCGCCGCTTCGCCACCTTGCCGCTTCGCCGCTTTCCACGCCATCACCGCGCCACCATGCCGCTGCGTCGCCGGGGTTCTTCGGGCTATCGCGGCGTCCGCGAGTGCCCCAACGGCTGGTACTTCGCCGAGATCCGGTCCGGCGACGTCCGGCTCGGCCTCGGGTCGTTCCGGAGCGCGTATGAGGCGGCCCACGCATACGGTGCGGCGGTGTGGCGCTTGGATAGGCCCCGGTCGCAGATGAACTTCAGGGACGTCTTCACGCGCGAGCAAGTGCAGCGCGTCGCCCCTCCGCCGCGTCTCATCACTGACATGGACCGTGCCGACCAGGCTCGGCGCTGCCGCCGCCTCCTCATCGCCGAGGAGGATGAGCGAGCCATGGCGGAGTGGCGCCGTCGCCGACGTGCGTGCCTACTGGGCGGAGAGGATGGCAAGGCGCCGCGCGGAGCGGGCGGACCGGCGTCGGCGGAAGGCATTGGCGAATGCGCAGTGTGATATCGTTGAAGCAGGTGGGAGCTCGATCTTCACGTCAGACGATGAACGTTGGGACGACATATGGCTCGATACCTCGGACAACACCGACGAGGATGATGATGGTGATGATGGTAGCGACTTGGAGTAGTTTTTATCCATGTATGCCGTAGTAGTTTCTATCTAGTTGCATCGTAGTTCTATCTATCTATGCTTTCGAACTATCTATCTAGTTGCACCGATGTAAAATACCTTCATATCGTTTTTTATCTATGCAATTTATCATTTTTTATCTTATTATCTATGCTTCCGAAAATGTTGTAAAATGAACGCGCGTGCTGTATTTTTTGCGCGCTGATGAAACGGCGCGCGCGCTGCATCTTAGCGCGGCTGCTGGAGCCAGCACTCCGCACCACGCCAAACCAGGCGATGGACACACGGCAAAGCTATTTTTTGTACGCGGCACGTTCGACATCTATTGAAGATGCTCTAATAGGTTCGAGAGTTTAGGGCGTCGCTAATTCATCTTGGACGGCACTGCATGCACGCCAAAAGTTTGGCGCCGATCGATTTTTGTTCGCGGCGTGTCGTGTTCTCGTATTTGGCCAAACACGCCTAATTTTACGCCGTGTAGAAAAGAAGACTGCTCATCGTCTGTTATTTCTCCGTAAAGCCGACCAGCACGGCACGAACTTTACCTCCCCCAAAAAAGGACTCATAGGACACGGCCTAGTGCAGGGCAGATTTGCAACTCCATTGTTTTTTTTTTCTCAAAAAGGGGGGTCTTTCCGGCCTCTGCATCAGAACGATGCATACGGCTTGCAACCCCATGGTAGCTTTTGTTTAGAGATAGAACCTTTGCCTGAACACATGAGCATCCTAAGAGCTTAGCCCCGTTTGGCAGCAGAGTATTGCAAAAACTGTAGTAATGAAAAATTAGAGTATTTTAATCTATAGGTACCAGATACCACAGTCTTGGTAACAAAACCCCTAACCTCCCGGGTCGCTTCACGCGACTCCGGAGGCGCTGCCGCGGCACCTTGGGAGGCCCTCCCTCGCAGCGCCGTTCACCACGCCCCCGAAGGAAGCCGGCCGCCCAGCGGACGGCGGCGGCGGGGCATCTCCGGCCTTTTGTTTTTTCTTTTGTTGTTCCCCTTGGTCGTCTTCCAATCTAGCTGCTAGCTTCTCGATCTGGCAGCTATCTGGTGATTCCGGTCTTTCGATCTTGATGAAATCCGTGGCCTAGACTACCGTGCGGGGCTGGTTCATGGACGCATCCACACGGCTGTTTCAGAGGTGCACATGCGTGCGGATGCTTGTCCAGGGCTCCAGGCTGCCGGCTAGCTGCAGCACATACTGATGGCTGCTTGCACTATCGGAAAACGGCTCTACGCCGACGGCCAAAACTATGCCGACGGCTGCCGTCGGCCTACTTAGATCTATGCCGACAGCCTAGTCCTGGCCGCCGGCTTATCCTGGCCGTCGGGCTACCCCTATCTACGCCGACGGCAACCGTCGGCACAGATCAGTCGTCGACCTAGATTAATAAACGCCGACAGTGGCCGTCGGCATAAGTGAGCCGTCGGCGTACATGTGGGCCCGGCGACCCCGCCCGTGACCAGCGGCTAACGGCGTCAAAGCTATGCCGACGGTCGGGACGGGCGGCCGTCGGCATACCTCCGCACACCACGTCACTGATCCGCGGCGCAGATATGCCGACGGCAGCCGTCGGCATAGGCTCCATGTCATCGATCTGTGGCACGGCGCTCGCCTAAACCCAGCCGTATCTATGCCGACGGCAATGGCGTCGGCATAGTTATTTTTTTTACATGTGTTTTTTTACATATGTTTTTATGCTTTTTTACATATGTTTTTATGCTTTTTTACATATGTTTTTATGCTTTTTAATGTATTATATGAATATATGTGTAGTTTGTAATTTTTTTCATAGATTATGAATATATATATATATATATATATATATATATATAGTTCGTATTTTTTTCGAGCACATTAATAATGTGTCGTCATGTTCTTTTGAATATAGAACATTATATTTTATTAAAATCAAAAACAGCTATGCCGAAACATCTGGAGGGCAGCGCCGCGGTGTGCCCCCCTCACGAACAGCGCCGCCGCCGGCATCTGGATGGCAGAAACAACCGCATCGGGTCTATACGGAGGGGACGCATCTTCGAAGTGTTTCTATGGGATGACCATCACAACCGGGTGGTGTTGTGGCATGTCCGAAGAGGCGGCACGCATCTCCGGGGCGTGGTCCCCCTAACGGACGGCGCCGCCGCCGGCACCTGGAGGGGGGAAACGGACGCATCGGGTCTACACGGAGGGGATATAGTTGTCGGTTTGGCCCCGGATGTTGCTCCCAGGTGTCCCTCTGGGCTGACCTGACACAGCCGGGTGGAAAGGTCCACTGTTTAAAGCCGGTCCATGCAAAGTTAAAGGGCTAGATCTCGTGGTCAACCACTCCAGGGTTAGGCGGGACAGGGGCCCTGGGGATAGCAATGCCACCGGAGTAACCGCACACGGTGGCGTGCTTGTTTAACTAACATTCAGGCTATGTTGGCGTCTTGGAGTAACCGCACGGATCCACCACAAATGGGACCCCCACCACCACCTGCGGGAGAACCCCCACACGTGCCCACGTTCGATGAATGGGTGGCACTAGGCAGTGATGGTCCGGTTAGTACATTCGCCTAACTACTGGCAAACTAGTTCTCGTTCATGAAACACTATCATATCATATTTACCGTTAGAATCTTTTCTGAAACATGTAGGGGACCGGTGGCTCGACTCCTGCTCCGTCGACCCCTGTCACTCCGATCTGGCAGAGTGGTGGTGGTCGCGATGGCGGTTTTGGCGGAGGTGGTGGTGGTTTTGGCGGAGGAGGTGGTGGTTTTGGCGGAGGTGGTCTTGCTTGATGATTCCGTGCATGTGGCCATCGTGCCATGCCTTTCATATTCCTACTTTTATGATGTTTCATGTCTTGCACTACTTTTATGTTCATGAACTTCCGTCGGTGATGATCTTTAGATGATGTGATGAACTTGAGTATGTTTAGATGATGATGGTGAACTTGAGTATGTGTAGATGAACTTGAGTATGTTTACATGATGAATTGTCATATTTCTGCATAATTTCATATTGTTCTGTTTTGAAATGCTGTCAAATGAATTGGAAAAGAGAAAACAGGGAAAAAAAACTATGCCCAGGAGTTAAAGCCGTAGGCATAGCTAAAAATCTATGCCGACGGCTTTGCCGTAGGCATAGCCCTGCTGCCAGGAGGAACCAGGAGATGACACATGGCAGAGATATGCCTACGGCAAAGCCGTCGGCATAGATTCATCTATGCCGTAGGCATAGCCCTGCCACCAGGAGTACCACGGGTTGCCACGTGGCAGAGGTATGCCGACGGCTTTGCCGTCGGCATAGCTCTGCGACGTGGCATTGCGTGATTCGTCGGCGCTTTTGACGGCGCCGTCCGTTGCCGTCAGACGAAAAACACTACCGACGGCTATACTATGCCGACGGCTGACGTCAGGCCGTCGGCATAGGCCCCTATGCCGACGGCTATACTATGCCGACGGTCTGACAAGACTATGCTGACGACATCTACGCCGACGGGCCTATGCCGATGGCAACCGTAGGCATAGATCTATGCCGACGGCCCGTGGCCGTAGACATAGACCGCGAGTCCGGTAGTGTTGGTCACCTAGGTCTTGGCGGGCAGCGGCATGGCCGGGTCTTCACGACTAGGTGGAGTTGGCAGATCTGCTTTCTCGCTTCTGATTGCGTCATCGGGAATTGGATCCAGGACAGCGGCGGTCTCGCTGTGGATTGTGGTCACCATCAAAAGACTTTCTGAGAGTTCATCTTCAAAGATCCTGTGGTTGACTTCGGTGGCGAGATGCAAACTATGGACGAAGTCTTGATGCAGAGGGATGGTTGTGCGGCAGCGGCGGTCACACCACATGTAGCTGCTAGGATTGTGAAAAACTGGTGGCGCCAACACATGACTGACTTCGATGGTGGTGCTACTTGAGTACCCGGTCTTGAGCTTCGGGGTGAAAACCTAGGATTGGCTCGAGTTGGGTATACCTGGCAATGGCGATGTTTTTACCTTGTTACCTTGTTGAAGGCTGAAATGCTCGGGCTGATTCTTCAGGGTGAGAACCTTAGATCGTAGCCTTGGGTGGCTCGATCCGGTGATGGTGACATTCGAGTGTTGCTCCATTTCTGAAGGCGTTGCTGTTGAAGAACCTCATCATTTGTGTGGTGTCATGCGATGGTCGGTGCAGATATGGTCATTGCTATAGTTTGTCGATCCAGGATCGGATTGCTTTGGGCATTTTTTTTCTTTTTTCCTCGTCTAAAAACTCATAGCTTTGGTCTTATATAACTTTGCTATTTGACGGCGTGTTTTTGTGTGTGTGTTGGTGTTGCCTGTGTGCATCTTAGCTATGCAGTGGCCGGGTGTATGCTCATCGTATTTGTATCTTTTTTATGCTTCATTTTGAATCGATAAAATCCACCCTTTATCGAAAAAATACCATAGTTTTGTCATATCAAAGTATTTCGTAGTATTAAGAATACTGTGACGTGTTTGGTTGACGCTTGACGCTTGTTTAGACGACGTAAATTAGCTAGCTGTAATTCTCAAAAAAAAAATTTAGCTAGCTGTCTCATAGCAGTTACAAACATGCGCGTTCTTAGCTGGCCAGTGATGGACAGAACGGCCATGCACCCACAGACAAACCCCGTGGCATGCTAGCTATCAACGTTGGTGGGAGCACATCGAAGCGACATATGGCAGCTCGCACCGTCGCTCTGGCTTGGCCAACAACGGCGCATAGCGGCGAGCGCAAGCGGTCGAGGCAGTGCATTCGCCACTAGCAGCAGCGAGCAAGGCCGCGACATGACAGCAGGGCACACGTACGACACGGCTATGACCGCATGCAACGAGACATGTGCAGGCTCGACCAGCAGTACGTTGGGGGCTTGTGTTGCAGTCATCAGCGGGACCATGGCTTGAGGTGGCCAACGGACTGACTAGATGCACGACCCATAGGAGGAGAGAGGGATGAGCGCAAGCGAAAGTACGATGGACACCATTTTTTCCATTGCCGTCGTATGATTTGTCAAGACCGACGATCCTCCACAATAGGGCAGCGGCGACGACTTGGGAACGAGGAAGGCGATAAAAAAACACACTCATTTTCTTCGCGTGCTCTGTTTTTGAAAAAAAGGTTGGGGGTTCTTTTTTTAATACAGAGAAAATACCAGTTTTAATTATACTACAATATTAAATACCATAGTTTTTGGGTAGAAAAACAGCTCATGGTAATTAAAACTGTAGTAATTTAAAAAACCGTAGTATTCTCATAATACTTCGAAAAAACTGAGCGGGAATTTGGGCCGTCCAATCTTTTGCCTGATGCGACGCTGACCGTCTAATTCGCCCTGCGGTGATTCCTGGCCGTAACATCAAAAGTTCAAAACTGGTAGATGGAGCAATGAATAGTGAATTTTTTTTACGTCGGGATACTGGTCGCACATCTGTTACTCCGTGGGGTTTTCCGCCGGTGGGACCTTCCTGTTTGTGGCTTTGGGTGCCGGTTTTTCCGTGTGGGTGGCCTGCGGTCAAATTTGGAATGGTTGCCCCTGTGGTTCTCAGATCCTGTCGAGGGCATAGATGGGATTTTGCGTTGGCTGGCTCCGCGTGGTCTTTTCCAATTCGATGCTCCGTCCCCAATCAATGAGACAACTAGGGTTCAGTCTCTCTGCTCGCATCTCCCTTTGGGGCCAGCCCCCTTTCCTCCCTCCCCCGGTCAGTCGTCCTCTTGCATCTCCCGAAGGGGCGGTGCAGCTACCTTCGCTGCTTCCCCTTCGAGCTTGCGGTGTCCCCATCACTTACGAGGAGCGGAAGTTACCACTCCCGTAGTTGCTCAGCTCTCTCTGTGGCACCTCGGCTCAGAACGACCGGTTTACCATGCATTGCCAGCCCAGAGACCATGTCTTCTGACAACACACAACATCTTGATACAGAAACAACCGCTTTATTGATGCTAGCGGAACATAGTTTACATTACAACAGCTGTCGAGGCCAAGCGGCACACCCGGTGCGGCTGAACAATATGTATATTATTTAGTGAACATAAAGGGGCCTCGATCCGAACAACTACGTGGCAGCGGAATAATATCGTGGCGGAAGCTTCATATCACAGGGACACCGATGTGGACACAATCTAGACTCGAACAACGCTTCTCTCCAACGATACTTTCCTGAAATCTAGCATGACACGCCGGGTCAGTACGTTGAATGTACTTGCAAGCTCACAACAGGCATAATCATAATGGCAAACAATATCATGATATTTAACCAATTATTAATAATGCAACACTATATGTCAAACATGCTATGATCATGCTCGAACATCCCTCGGGACAGCGTACCAACCGTGATCATCCCTGGATCACAACAAACCACCAACGTGTTCCTTTACCAGAACAACTCGTGATCCTTACGGCGATCACAACCACGACCATCATCTCATCCCAAATGCCTCGATGGCCTTTCTGCCATCCATCACCAATGCAAAGTTCATAGCTTAGGGTGCAATTTTTATTAAATGTCGACTCATGGCGGGACCTACTACGAGGTGTCCGTGACCGTGGACTCGGCTATCGATAGATTATACACTCTGCAGAGGTAGCACACTGTACCCACACCATGGAACCCATGGCCTCGTGCTCCCATTCTGGTGGACCAACGACATTTCGGCAAAACCCTTCCATTTCCACAGCACTCTCCCGGCCACTCCGACCTAATACCCAACGGGCTAGTCCTGGGTGGCCCCGTGTCTACCAAAGACACCCCGACCACCGTCGTGGCCAACACAATCCCACTCAGGGACTCAGTACCATAAACTCAACAACGGGCACACAAGATTATGCCTGCTTACCGGGCCAGGGCAAGCACGACAAACCTTCCCTAGTTGGAGGCACCGACCAGAGGCCATGTGAATGGACCGAATCAAGGCCTTCCCAAAAACACAAATGTGGTTGCACTGGGAAAGAAACTCGATTCAGCGGCACCATGACCCAGTCAACGGTATATTCAAGTTGAGTTATATTTACGTTCAACTTTAAAATGAAAATGACTGGTGTCATAGCATGCCATGAAATGCAAAACTACACATGCATCACATAATAATAAAAATGACCGATGTCATCCATAAACACACCAAGCATAAACATCAACAACTCATATTACTTTACTGCTCAAAATGACTCACAACTTAACCAAAATATTTTGCAACAAGTTTTATTAATTTCTCACGCAAGAAAGTAACTCCGATAAATTTCTCATATGCTTAACAAAAATATTTCACTGTCAACAACTCTTAATTTCTTTATCAACTAAGTTGGGTTCAAACATTCTGTAAGACAAGTAAAATGACTAAACAAGTATTTAACAGAATATTTTCTAGAAATTTTTTATCAAATTATATATGCAAGAACAAAGCTTTAAACAATTACTAACATGCATAACAAAATCATTTCTAACATCACCACAAATAAATCTTAACTTGCTTTACCCACTAAACTAGTTTCAATTATTCTATAAATCAGGCATAATAACTCACAAATATTTATTAGAATACAAATACACAATAATTATTTAAATGCATGGATTAATCATTTCATTCAAGTAAGAAAATCACAAATATTGAAATGACACCATGAAAATGTTGTTGTGGCTTGCCTTAGTGCATATGAGGTTCACAAACCTTCTGGTGATCCTCAAGACAAGCCTCAACTTCTGAAAATAAATTTAAACACAAAAAGCAAATATCAAGAATACTTATGAAATTCACCAGAAATTCTAAACAGCTCAGAAAAATCTCATCTTTGTTGAGCTGCTAGATTTCTTTTCACAGAACACAATGCAAAAAGAATCAATTCATTTGGACTTATGGTTGAAGAGTTATAACTCTTTGAAGTTCTCTGGAATATAAATGATTTTGAATTTAAATAAATAGCTGAGGTGGGGGGGTGACGTCGAAGGCGTAAAACCTCAGGGCGCCACCAGTCGTACCGCTTCACGCGCGTATAGAGTGGCTGACTAGCGGGCCCCACTAGTCAGGTGGGGGAAGGGGGAGAAAGAAACGGAGAAGGCCGTGGCTTCGCCGGAGCTCTCGCCGGCGACGAGGGCTTCTTGGCCAAAACGAGAGGGAGGGATTTCGAGAGGGGACGATGGCGCACCTGCCCGTACCCGTAGCGTGGCTAGGGGTGGTCAGACGGCGTCGGAAACAAGCTCGCAAGCGGAGGCAGAACGCGGAGGTCGCCGGCGTTGAGGAAGGCGGCGAACGGAGGCCACTCCAGGGGCTCCAAGCGGGCGAGATGGCCTCACCGGAGAGAGGCGGAAGCCCTGGAGGGGTTGCCCTGGCCTGGGAGAGGCTAGAGCTTCCGTGGCGACCAGAGGGGATCGCCGGCGAGCTCGAGCTTGGGGACGGCGGCCCGAGGCCTGCCCGGGCGGGCTACGGCTTCCTACGCAATCGTGGAGTGTGTGGGAGTGCTGGATGGTGCTCGAGGAGGCTGGGGTGGCCCTATTTATAGGTGAGCGGTGAGGGGGTTTCGGGCTCCGCCGGTGGACACCTGTCCACGGCGCCCGACGACGAGCGGCGTCAGTGAGAGGGGGAGAAGGCGACGCAGGTCACGCAACAACTGTGGGGGGACGGAGACAAGCACAGGGTCGAGAGGAAGGCGACGAGCACAGTGCGCTCCGCACTATTGAGCTGGCCGGACCTTGTCCGTGCTCGCTGCGGCGAGCTCCGGCGTCGGCGAGCGCCAGAGGAAGGTTAAGGGCTTAGAGACGAAGATGGTGGCGCGGTTTGGCACGCTTGGGCAGGCGAGGGAAGCGAGCACGCACGAACAGAGAGCTCGGCGGCACTCAGAGCGCGTCGACACGCATGCCAACACCCCTGGATGAACGTGGTCACCGCGTAAACTATGACATCATGCCTATCTAAGCATAAACTTCATGTATGGCATGTTGTTCGTGGTAGTTTTGAGTGTTACCACGATTTGGTTTGGATCCAGGTGCAGTAGAGAGGATTTTACAAGCCAGGTAAGTTTCTGATCAGTAACTTTCACTAGTAGAAAAAGGACCTAATGTGAGACTGTAACGCCCCAGATATAACTTTTCCAATTTGTACTCCAACTCTTGCGAGTTCGATTACATCCTCATGAAACCTCTCGACAAATGTGTCGTGATCACCATCAACATTTTGACGCCTTCCAGGATACCAATCGAATTCATGATGAGAAATACCATCCTTGTCCTCGATGATTTGTGTTATCATCGACCACGTATTGCCTTTTGTTCAACACAAACTTGTTCATGTTTTGTATTATACCTTGAGTTCCTTTCTACCCAGCATTGTTCTTCTTTACCTTGGATATTACCACATTTTATGGCTAGAATGTCATGAGAATTTCACCACCTCCTGAGAATTCTTGATACGAGTAATACTTATCACCATCTACATACCTTCTGGGTCCTCGTGTTGTTCCTAACCGGAATACCGACAAATGAACTATGATTTGTGAATTCAAAACTTCCAGCAACCTTGTTGCTTTGAGACAATGTTTAAATTGTGTATGTTTTCCTCAAGCATACATCATTATACCATTTTGAATTGACGAATGTCATCTCCTTGTTCACATAATTGGGGAGATCCATCTTTTGAGAATCTCGATGGATTGTCACCGAGTCCATCAGCCATCTCCTCACCCTCTCCCTGTTTTAATGATGAACTCTTGCTTTGGAACTCGTTTCCATAGTTCATTTCCCTGAGAACCTTACAATGTCATGTCGACAATTTGTGTTGTACCTTTCTTCTCAGGCATCCTGAATCTAAGTTATCCTAACACCAATCAGATCTGAATCTTGGTCAGATATGATGGTTGGAACATATATCCAAGAGTTATAGCATTGGTCTTATATGACCCGGTAAGGTGAGGTCATGCCCAGCACACCTGATTGGAGGACTATTGTTATAGTTTCCTTTTCAGCAAGGTTATCCATTCTTCCATGAGGAAATCGTGAGACTTATTCTATAAGTTGTTCCTGATGGATCCTTTGTGCATCCAAATTCTGACCCTTACTTGATGGCCATGGCAATGCTATCTCGAAGCATGTCTATGGTACTCTGATTTTCAACAAGAACATTTGAAGCTCAATGCTAAATGTTTCCTGGTCAATTATCCAAACACCGCTATACGGGTAATGTCATGAAATTTCTCTTCCCTTTCCTAAAGGGTTTTCTACGTTATATCCCGTCATGGATATCATGCTTTGCTTGCCCTTGGGAAGGATATACCCCTGAAATATGTGCTTAAACACATTTTCCTTTCCATTGTTTGGTTTAACCTTTCTTGTGATCTATATGATCTAAGCAGTAATATTCTCCTGCTTATGTATATACCTCGGTGTACAATTCTGTCAGCAAGACCCTATTACTATTGTTGATGACATTTCGGTAGCCACCGATGGACGAGAACCTTGCCTATTGGCCCGCCTCGTTCAACGAGCAGGAAAATGGTTCTCTTCGTCCCTCGCCCTTGGTATCGATGTTGTTGCCGACATAACTGACAGGCTACCCTCTGACACGCCTTGCTATCGTGACCGTGCAAGATGTCGGCCCCTTCCTATTTTCAACCACATGGTGGGCCCATAACCCACAGTTCCACAGGATCGAAACCTGACTCTCTGGTACACCCCTTGTTTCCAAGGTTATTCCTCGCGCATGGCCTCATATGTTATTCATGAGCCACCTTCCGAGAGATCATCAATTCTGGTATGAAACACAATACTTATTCCCATTGCTCCGAACCCGTTTCACACTCTGTTTCAGGCATCAAACGATTGCCTACCCGCTTGAAATTTCTCATGGTACTTTTTTTTACTTTGCTCTCGATATCTTCTTAAGTTTCAATTCGAGAGATACTTATGCTTCTTCCCCGAGTTAACCGTCCGATGCTCAATTTTATTAGAGTCTGTCCTTATAGAGTTTTCCCCCTCTTATCCTTTCGCAAGCACGGTGAAGATCCTGAAGGAAGAACGACAACTTCATCATGATGCATTGATGCATAGGAATGGAGACATCAACGCTATTGATCGACCTATTCGAGAAGAGCAACCAAGACCGAGAATTTCGTTAGAATTTCGTAACCAGACCTTCCCCATTTTCCACCTCTTAAATCTCGGGACAAGATTTCTTGTAGTGGAGGAGAATTGTGACGCCCGGATAATTAAGCTACAGTAATTATCTCCTAATGATGCCACGTCACTTCTATTGTTGGCGCTAATCTCGTGTTAGTTCAAAAATGATTCAAATTCAAATTCAAATCAAACAAACAATAAAAGTTTTCAAATAATAAAACTAAAATGTTCGGAGTGTGCCAATTAATGCATATGTATTTATGGTGAAGGAACCATGCTTCTACAAGATGTCTAAATACTTGAAAATGAATTAAAACAGAAGAGAAACTAAACAAAAGGGAAAAGAATAAAAACAGAAAACAAAACTACAAAATAAAAATAAAAGGAGAAGAGGCCCCCTAGCCAACTGGGCCTGACGGCCCAGCTGGCTGACCCGCTGGCCCACTTGGCCGCCCCAGTTGCCTTGGCCTATATGGCCTTCCCCCACTAACCCTAGCAACCACCCAGACCACCCCCACTTCTCCCCCCACGAACCCCCATCTCCCCTCGCTCCTCCCCCTGCCCTCCCGATCTGGATCGGGGGCAAACAGCCCCGTCGCCGCCGCCCGTCGCCCCTCGCACTGGATCGCCACCCCGGACCGCCGTCACTGCTCGTCAGATCCGCCGCTTCCCATCCCCGTCCTCCTCCCCAACGGCCTCCACCTCGTCGTGCCAGACTGCCTCGACCCCGTCGCCCGTTCGTCACCAACCTCCTCCTGGCGCGCCCGTGAACGAAGGCCGCCGCCAGCAGGCGCGACCTCTGCCCTCGCGTCGCCGCTAGCCGGCGCCAGCCTTCCCCGTCCCCCCTAGCCAAGATGTGGCCATGCCCCGGCGAGCGCGCTCGCGCCCGCAGGCCTTCTCCTGCCCCACCGATTATCTCCGTCGACCCATCGCCCCGGTGCCTCCCCGGCCGTGTCGAGCTCTCCGTCGACCTCCTCCCTGTGAGCCTCGCCCGTTCCCCGCCATTCCCTTCAAATCCCTTGCCGTAGCCGCCGCTCCCGAGCTCCCTCCGTTCGTGCATGCCCCTGCCCGTGTTTGTGCTGGTCTCGTCCGCCACTACCGCGACCAGCCGCCCGCTCGCGCGCCGTCTCCCCCGTCGTCGACGTTCCCCACCCGTCGACCTCGTTTGCTGCTCCCGCGTCGCCCGCTACTACCGTCGCCAACCTCCACCGGCCACTGCCGCGCGCGAGCGCTCGCGCCTCCCCTGCGGCCTCATTCCACTGCACCCTATGCGGGCGAGCGCCCGTTCAGGTGCGCCAGCGCCCACCGCATATCCACTGCCCAGCGCCCGTTTGGCCCTAGGGCCAATGACATGTGGGGCCCACGGCCCAGAACGTTTGTTAAAAAAATTTAATTAATTTAAAATATTATTAGTTAAATAAATAAATAATTTAATTTAATTTAATTAATTAACTTAATTAGTTAACTTAATTAATTCTGTTAACTAACTATTAAACCTAATTAACATGCTAATTAATCTAACTAAACAGTTAGTTAGACAATGATAGTGGGACCCACGCATCAGTTGGACCAAGTCTACTGACTGTTGACTGCTAACATCACCCTGATGTCATGCTAACATCATAATGGCATTTTCAAATTAAATTAATAAGATAATTCCAATAATGATTAAATCTTTATAAATTAATATAAAATAATTCGTAGCTCGGATGAAAATACTTTGTACATGAAAGTTGCTCAGAACGACGAGACGAATCCGGATACGCAGCCTGTTCGTCCGCCACGCATCCCTAGCATAGCAAACATGCAACTTTCCCCCCTCCGGTTCATCTGTCCGAAAATGCGAAACACCGGGTATACTTTTCCGGATGTTTCCCCCCTTCACCGGTACCACCTCGTACCGCGTTAGGGCACCTAGGCTCACGCTTTGTCATGTCATGCATCGTCATGCATTTGTTTGTGTTATAATTATTGTTTCTTCCCCCTCTTCTCTCGCTAGACATCGAGACCGATGTCGCTGCTACCCAGTACGACTACGGTGTTGACGACCCCTCTCTCTTGCCAGAGCAACCAGGCAAGCCCCCCCTTTGATCACCAGATATCGCCTACTCTTCTCTATACTGCTTGCATTAGAATAGTGTAGCATGTTACTGCTTTCCGTTATTCCTATCTTGATGCATAGCCTGTCCTTACTACTACTGTTGTTACCATTACCTGCTATCCTACTGCTTAGTATAGGATGCTAGTGTTCCATCAGTGGCCCTACACTCTTGTCCGTCTGCCATGCTATACTACTGGGCCGTGATCTCTTCGGGAGGTGATCACGGGCATATACTATATACTTTACACTGTTACATTACCGGTGATACTGTTTGGAGATGGGGGCTGAAGGGGCAGGTGGCTCCATCTAGGTAGTGGTGGGCCTGAGTTCCTGACGGCCCCCGACTGTTACTTTGTGGTGGAGCGGCAGGGCAGGTTGAGACCACCTAGGAGAGAGGTGGGCCTGGCCCTGGTCGGTGTTCGCGGATACTTAACATGTTTACCGAGATCTTGGTATTTGATCTGAGTCTGGCTACTGGCCTATACGCACTAACCATATACGCGGGGATAGTTATGGGCACTCGACGTCGTAGTATCAGCCGAAGCCGTCGTGACGTCAGCGACTGAGTGGCGCGCGCCGGATTGGACCGTAAGCCTGCTCTTGTATTAAGGGGGCTAGTTCTGCTTCCGGTCGCGTTCGCAACATGCAGGTGTGCAAAGGGCGATGGGCCCAGACCCCTGCGCCATAGGATTTAGACCAACGTGCTGACCTCTCTGTTGTGCCTAGGTAGGGCTGCGACGTGTTGATCTTCCGAGGCCGGGCATGACCCAGAAAAGTGTGTCCGGCCAAATGGGATCGAGCGTGTTGGGTTATGTGGTGCACCCCCGCAGGGAAGTTAATCTATTCGAATAGCCGTGATCTTCGGTAACAGGACGACTTGGAGTTGTACCTTGACCTTATGACAACTAGAACCGGATACTTAATAAAACACACCCTTCCAAGTGCCAAATACAACCGGTGATCGCTCTCTCACAGGGCGACGAGGGGAGGATCATCAGTTAGGATTATGCTATGCGATGATACTTGGAGGACTTCAGTCTACTCTCTTCTACATGCTGCAAGACGGAGGCTGCCAGAAGCGTAGTCTTCAAAAGGACTAGCTATCCCCCCTTATCCCGGCTTTCTGCAGTTCAGTCCACATATAATAGCCTTATTCCAGTTGATACCAATGCATACATATGTAGTGTATCTCCTTGCTTGCGAGTACTTTGGATGAGTACTCACGGTTGCTTTCTCCTTCTTTTCCATCTATCCCTTCTACCTGGTTGTCGCAACCAGAGGTTGGAGCCCAGGAGCCAGACGCCACCGTCAACGACGACTCCTACTACACCGGAGGTGCCCACTACTATGTGCTGCCCGCTGACGACGACCAGGAGTAGTTTAGGAGGATCCCAGGCAAGAGGCCTGCGCCTCTTTCGATCTGTATCCTAGTTTGTGCTAGCCTTCTTAAGGCAAACTTGTTTAACTTATGTCTGTACTCAGATATTGTTGCTTCCGCTGACTCGTCTATGATCGAGCTCTTGTATTCGAGCCCTCGAGGCCCCTGGCTTGTAATATGATGCTTGTATGACTTATTTTATTTGTAGAGTTGTGTTGTGATATCTTCCCGTGAGTCCCTGATCTTGATCGTACACATTTGCGTGTATGATTAGTGTACGGTCAAATCGGGGGCGTCACAAGTTGGTATCAGAGCCGACTGCCTGTAGGAATCCCCTTCCACACTCCTTGGCCGAAGTCGAGTCTAGACATTGCAAAAACTTTTACTAACATGGCTGTGTGTCCTACGGGCCCACGTCGCCATTGGGTTGTATTAGGTGTTGGGGAATGTAGTAATTTCAAAAATTTTCCTACGCACACGCAAGATCATGGTGATGCATAGCAACGAGAGGGGAGAGTGTTGTCTACGTACCAACGCAGACCGACTGCAGAAGTGATCACACAACGTAGAGGAAGTAGTCGTACGTCTTCCCGATCCGACCGATCCAAGCACCGTTACTCCGGCACCACCGAGTTCTTAGCACACGTTCAGCTCGATGACGATCCTCGGGCTCCGATCCAGCAAAGCGTCGAGGAAGAGTTTCGTCAGCACGACGGCGTGGTGACAATCTTGATGTACTACCGACGCAGGGCTTCGCCTAAGCACTGCAACAATATGATCGAGGTGGAATTTGGTGGCAGGGGGGCACCACACACGGCTAAGGAACGATCATCAAGGATCAACTTGTGTGTCTAGAGGTGCCCCCTGCCCCCGTATATAAAGGATGAGAGGGGGAGGGCTGGCCGGCCAAGCAAGGGAGGCGCAGGAGGAGTCCTACTCCTACCGGGAGTAGGACTCCCCCCTCCAATCCTATTCCAACTAGGACTCCAAGGGGGAAAGAGAGAGAGAGGTGGCCGACCACCTCTCCTAGTCCTAATAGGACTAGGGGAGGGGGGGAGGCGCGCAGCCCTCCATGGCAGCCCCTTTCACCTTTCCACTAAGGCCCATGTAGGCCCATTTGGCTCCCGGGGGGTTCCGGTAACCCTCCCGGTAATCCGGTAAAATCCCGATTTCACCCGGAACACTTCCGATGTCCAAACATAGGCTTCCAATATATCAATCTTTATGTTTCGACCATTTCGAGACTCCTCGTCATGTCCGTGATCACATCCGGGACTCCGAACAACCTTCGGTACATCAAAATGCATAAACTCATAATAACTGTCATCGTAACGTTAAGCGTGCGGACCCTACGGTTCGAGAACAATGTAGACATGACCGAGACACGTCTCCGGTCAATAACCAATAGCAGGACCTGGATGCCCATATTGGCTCCTACATATTCTACGAAGATCTTTATCGGTCAGACCGCATAACAACATACGTTGTTCCCTTTGTCATCGGTATGTTACTTGCCCGAGATTCGATCGTCGGTATCCAATACCTAGTTCAATCTCGTTACTGGCAAGTCTCTTTACTCGTTCCGTAATACATCATCTCACAACTAACATCTTAGTTAAAATGCTTGCAAGGCTTATGTGATGTGTATTACCGAGAGGGCCCAGAGATACCTCTCCGACACTCGGAGTGACAAACCCTAATCTCGAAATACGCCAACCCAACATCTACCATTGGAGACACCTGTAGTACTCCTTTATAATCACCCAGTTACGTTGTGACGTTTGGTAGTACCCAAAGCGTTCCTCCGGTAAACGGGAGTTGCATAATCTCATAGTTATAGGAACATGTACACTGGTAGAAAAAGGGCCTATAGTCCCGGTTCGTAAGGGCCTTTAGTCCCGGTTCCTGAACCGGGACTAAAGTGTCGGTACTAATACCTCCCACCTTTAGTCCCGGTTCAATCCAGAACCGGGACTAAAGCCCATCCACGTGGGCAGTGTGCAGAGCCCAGTCAGGAGACCCTTTGGTCCCGGTTGGTGGCACCAACCGGGACCAATAGGCATCCACGCGTCAGCATTTCTGTGGCTAGGGTTTTTGTTTTTTTTGAAAGGGGGGGGGGGGTTGGGGGTTTTGGGGGGTTAATTTAGGTGTTTCATATATTAAGTTAGCTAGCTATAATTAATATAGAGAAGTGTCCTCTCTTATGTCCGTGCTTGGTCGACGCTACGTACTATACATACGTATAGAGAGGACTAGACACGCTGGCTAGCTAGTAAAGCAAACGAAGGATACAGAAGATCGTCATGAACATATATGCATACAGAGAGAAGTGATATCGACCACCTCTCCTTCTCCGAGAGATTGGTCGAACAACAAGTTCTCGTATATCTATCTGACAGTACCGGCTACATATATACAGTAATTATCTCTTACAAATATAATCATACAGACTCAGGTTTAACATAGAATTCTCCGTCTTCAGGGATCACATGGTCAAGAAAGAATGCCGCCAATTCCTCTTGAATTGCTCGCATGCGAGCTGGTGCTAGGAGTTCATCCCGCTTCCGAAACATCTAATTTGAAGAAGGGGGTCAATACATACATATATATATATATATATATATATATATATGAATGAATGAAACTCAACACAAATGATGGTAATAAAATAAAATTGTGAATATTGTTATTTACGTACTTCATATTGTTCGTTAGAGTACCCGCCCCGCTCACACGTCGTGTGGCGGATGGACTCGCAGATGTAGTATCCACAGAAATCATTCCCTTGTTCCTGCCACAACCACTTTACAAGAAATAGAGGTCAATCAAACTGATAAGCAAGAATGCTAAATGGTATTGATGAAACTAGCGCTTGAATCACTAGGAGATGCGCGGAACATGCTACTATAGTACTTACTTTCGGGTGTCTAAATTCCAGCTCCTTCGGCAGTCCCGGAACTTTTTTTGGTGAATTTTCTCCAAACCCTGCCGGACAAAGAAAACAATTACTTGATATTAGGAAATGAACAAAGTTGCTGATATGGTGGATAATGATCGATTTAACTTACTTCTTGAGGATTTCAGTCATGTCTGCATAGTCCTGGGGATCTTTTTGTCTTGAGTCTAAGACGGTTACTAGTCCCTGCTCAAGCTTAATCTCTAGGAGAATATAGTGGAAACTGCACACGCATGCATAACTCATGAATTACATTACTATAACCTTGACTAATATATAAGGGAAACCGAATACGCACAAGACAGTAACACTCACTTGAAGTTGTAAGGAAAGAGTATTATATCTTTGTTTTGATTTATTACGAACGATTGTAGCATGTTGGCCTCGGTAGCTGCGGCAGGAAGTTTAACCTCAGTTGCATCTATGAGATATGTGTTAATGAACCCAATATCACCGACTTGTCTTTTCTTCAATTCGACGATCTTCAATCTGCATAATATAGTGAGGATGATTATAAATACATGCAATGAAAGAGCTAAGCTATATAGAGAAACTTAATGACAGAAGTAGTACTACTTACAGACAGTAGCAGGCGATCGTTGTTTTATCGAGGGCCAATTGATTGAAAAACTGATAGAACTCCTCAAATGGAATAGGCAACAGATCAATTCCAACGAGGTCATGCTCCTTTTTAACTCTCACATACAAAGTACTCCTCCCCCCAGAGTCTCTGCAGATTTTCAAGTACCAATCATGCAATCTTCGCATCATCGTTGATAGAGATCTTTCATCTTTGACGAGAGGCTTCCCGTACTCGTATCTTTGCATCCGCATGTCCATGGGTTCATAATGTACTTCGTCGGGCAGGTAATCTGCAAGATTATTATAACCGGGCACCATCCTCGGATCATTAGCGACGTTGTGGCTAGGCACCTTGAGCGGGGAGCATGATTGCTTCGCTTGTTTGCCGAGCTGGGCAATTTGTTTCCCAGCTCGTCGTTTTTTCAGCCTTTCATCACAGTACATGTATCTCACACCGACGATACTTTCTATTTAGGGTTTCTCCTCTACCACTCGGTGGCCCTCTCGACGACCCTCGTTCCCGATAAAATAAAGAGGAAGAAGAAGAAGAAAAAAAAGAGAAGAAAGAATAGAGGAGAAGAACCCTCGAACCCTAGACGACCCTCTTCTTCCTCTCATGTTTGAGAGGATCGCCAAGGGGTCGGGAGGTTGCCTAGTGTCAAAGGAAACCCTAAATAGCTAGCAAGTATCGTGGGTGTGAGATACATGTGGCCTTCGGTGTCGGACACTACATCCACGTCCCACAAGTGACGTGGGCGTCGAAGCCCGCGCCACTTGTGGGATGTGGATGTAATGTCCGACACCGACGGTACATGTATCTCACACCGACGATACTTTCTATTTAGGGTTTCTCCTCTACCACTCGGCGGCCCTCTCGACGACCCTCGTTCCCGATAAAATAAAGAGGAAGAAGAAGAAGAAAAAAGAAGAGAAGAAAGAATAGAGGAGAAGTCTCCTCTATTCTTTCCTCGCCTCTCTCATGAATGTCCGGCGTTCTCGACCCCCCCTCCCCACGTGTCGAAGAAAAAAAAGAAGAAAAAAAAAGAGGAGAAGAAGAAAGGAATAGAGGAGAAAAGAGAAAAATAGAATATATTCTATTTTTCTCTTTTCTCCTCTATTCCTTTCTTCTTCTCCTCTTTTTTTTCTTCTTTTTTCTTCTTCTTATTTATTTCTCCTCGTCTTCCTCTCCCCTCTCGGCGACCCTAGACCCCCTCTCGACCCTTGACCCCTAGGCGACCGTCGACCCCTCTTTTTTTTTCTTCCTCTTCTATTTTATCCTCTTCTTCCTCTACCGCTCGGCGACCCTCGACGACCCTCATTCCCGATAAAAAAAGAGGAAGAAGAAGAAAAAAAAAGAGGAGAAGAAAGAATAGAGGATAAATCCTCTATTCTTTCTTCTCCTCTTTTTTTTCTTCTTCTTCCTCTTTTTCTATCCTCTTCCTCCTCTCATGTTCGACGACCCTCGACCCCTCGGCGACCCTAGACCCCCTCTCGACCCCCTCTTCTTCTCCCTCTTCTAATTCATTTGTTCATATGAATATAAAAACAATTTCATATTTAAAATAATTAATATCACCAAAAAAATCCTAATTTTTCTAAAGAACTATTTTTTGCATATATACATGAACATAGATATATACATAGAGAACATATATACACATATATATAAAAAGCAAGCATATATATGAAAAAATATCAATGAACAGAAAACAAATCCTAATATAGCTATGAAAAGATATCTATGAACAGAAAAATATCTATGAAAAAACAAGCATATATATACATATATACAAATCCTAACAAGCATATATATATATATACATATATATATGAAAAAGCATATAACAGAAAAAAAGGGCGCCGCGGCCGGACCAGAGGAGGACCGCGACGGCGACGATGGGGGCAGGCGGGCGACGGCGACGGCGACGGCGGGGCGGCGCGTGGGAGGGCGACGGCGACGGGGTGCAGGGCGCGCGGGGGCGCGACGAGGACGGCGGGGGCAGGGACGGCGACGGCGAGCAGGGCGCGCGGGGGCGCGACGAGGACGGCGGGGGCGGCGAGGGCGCCGGCGCGCGGGGGCAGGGGCGCGGGGCGACGGCGACGGCGAGCACGGGGCAGGGACGGCGAGCACGGGGCGGCGACGGCGAGCAGGGCGCGCGGGGGCGCGACGAGGACGGCGGGGGCGGCGAGGGCGCCGGCGCGCGGGGGCAGGGGCGCGGGGCGACGGCGACGGCGAGGGGTCGACGGTGACGACGAGGAGGAGGAGCCTGACGGCGTCGGCGAAGGGGAGTGGGAGAAGTTGGCGAAAATTTTGCAAGTGTGGGCTTATATAGCCACACCTTTGGTCTCGGTTCGTGCCACGAACCGGGACGAATGCATACCTATGGTCCCGGTTCTTGCCACCAACTGGGACCAAAGGCCAATTTTCAGCAGCCCAAAGGGCGGGAAGCGGCGGCCTTTGGTCCCGGTTGGTGGCACCAACCGGGACTAAAGGGGGGCATTGGTCACGGTTGGTGCCATGAACCGTGACCAATGCCCCCTTTAGTCCCGGTTGGTGCCACCAACTGGGACCAATGCCCTTGTGCGCCCCGGGTCCAAAAGGTTAGTCCCACATCGCTAGTTGAGAGGGCTCTGGAGTGGTTTATAAGCGCTGCTGCGCCCACCCTCCTGAGCTCCTCTCAACTGTAGGCTTTCGGGCCTAACCTGTCATTGCAATGCCCGTGGGCCTACTGTGCCTGCTGCAGGCCTGAATCCTGGCCCATGTAGGGTTTCTAGTCGTATTCAGGCCGTGGAGGCCTAGTAGGTGGCATTTTTTTTTCTTTTTTATTTCTACATTTTTTTGGTTTTTTATTTTTTGCTTTTAGGTCACAAAAATTATAAACTTTCTATTACTGCCATTAGTTTTAAATTTTAAATAGTTTAAATTTGAATTTTTAAAAATTTGTGTGAATCACTAGTCTATGAATAACTTTACTATAAAATTAGAATTTTTTTCTATTTATTTTTTATTTCTACTTAAAACTAAATACTTACAGTTTTTTAGTGATTTCTTTTTGCTTTCAGGTCACAAAAATTATAAACTTTCTGTTAGTGCCATTAGTTTTAAATTTTAAATAGTTTAAATTTGAATTTTTAAAAATTTGAAGAATATTATAGTTTTATTTTAGTTTAATTACTTACAGTTTTTTAGTGATACTTATAGTTTTATTTTACTTATAATTTAATATTTTTTGTTTTCTTCTTTTGTTTTATTTTTTGCTTTTTATTTTTTTATTTGTACTAAATACTTATAGTTTTAAAATGTATGTGAATCGCTAGTTTATGAATAACTTTACTATGAAGTTAGATCATCTGTTACAAAGGGATTTCATTTTCTTGAACTTATTTGAACTCCATATTTTTTCTGTGTTCAAAAATGCACCATTCAAAGACACATCATCAATTTTCAACCCTTTCTGACTTCATTTGTTATTTTTCATGCATTTATTGATTTTTTGAGCCATAAGACCCTGAAATTGACAAGCATTTCAAATGAACTCCGAAAAGGTTGAAAGTTGGCATGGTATTATCATTTCACCCACATAGCATGTGCAACAAAGTTGAGATGGTTACGGCAAAAACTGGATGCACTTCGTGTACAAAACGGACAATCTCTTTCGAAGTATCAGGGTTTCGGACGAAAGATCATCTGTTACAAAGGGATTTCATTTTCTTGAACTTATTTGAACTCCATATTTTTTCTGTGTTCAAAATGCACCATTCAAAGACACATCATCAATTTTCAACCCTTTCCGACTTCATTTGTTATTTTTCATGGATTTATTGATTTTTTTGAGCTATAAGACCCTGAAATTGAAAAGCATTTCAAATGAACTCCAAAAAGGTTGAAAGTTGGCATGGTATCATCATTTCACCCACATAGCATGTGCAACAAAGTTGAGATGGTTACGAAAAAAAACTGGATGCACTTCGTGTACAAAACGAACAATCTCTTTCGAAGTATCTGAGTTTCGGACGAAAGATCATCTGTTACAAAGTTGGCATGGTATCATCATAATAGTTGCGGGAGAAAGTCTTCACTTTTTCTTCGCTTGTGTCATTTGCTTATTGCGCCGTAACCATGGATAATCTTCATTGTTTATCAGGATGCTTGGGTCAGCCTTGACATTGAAGGGAGGAATTTCATGAAACTTTTCATAATCTTCAGACAGATCTGTCTTGCCGTCCACTCCCAGGATGTCCCTTTTTCCTGAAAGAACTATGTGGCGCTTTGGCTCATCGTATGATGTATTCGCTTCCTTACCTTTTCTTTTTCTCGGTTTGGTAGACATGTCCTTCACATAGATAACCTGTGCCACATCATTGGCTAGGACGAACGGTTCGTCAGTGTACCCAAGATTTTTCAGATCCACTGTTGTCATTCCGTACTGTGGGTCTACCTGTACGCCGCCGCCAAACAGAATGACCCATTTGCACTTAAACAAAGGGACCTTAAAATCAGGTCCGTAGTGAAGTTCCCATATGTCCACTATGTAACCATAATATGTGTCCTTTCCGCTCTCAGTTGCTGCATCAAAGCGGACACCGCTGTTTTGGTTGGTGCTCTTTTGATCTTGGGCGATCGTGTAAAATTTATTCCCATTTATTTCGTATCCTTTGTAAGTCAATACAGTCAAAGATGGTCCCCTGGACAACAAGTACAACTCATCACAAACAGTGTTGTCACCTCTGAGACGTGTTTCCAACCAACTGCTGAAAGTCCTGATGTGTTCACATGTAATCCAGTCGTCGCATTGCTTTGGGTGTTTGGAGCGCAGACTGTTCTTGTGTTCATCGACATACGGGGTCACCAAGGTAGAGTTCTGTAGAACTGTGTAGTGTGCTTGAGACCAAGAATATCCGTCCCTGCATATTATTGAGTCTCTTCCAAGAGTGCCTTTTCCAGTCAGTCTCCCCTCATACCGCGATTTAGGGAGACCTATCTTGTTAAGGCCAGGAATGAAGTCAACACAAAACCCGATAACATCCTCTGTTTGATGGCCCATGGAGATGCTTCCTTCTGGCCTAGCGCGGTTACGGACATATTTCTTTAGGACTCCCATGAACCTCTCAAAGGGGAACATATTGTGTAGAAATACGGGCCCCAGGATGACAATCTCGTCGACTAGATGAACTAGGACGTGCGTCATGATATTGAAGAAGGATGGTGGGAACACCAGCTCGAAACTGACAAGACATTGCGCCACATCACTCCTTAGCCTTGGTACCATTTCTGGATCGATCACCTTCTGAGAGATTGCATTGAGGAATGCACATAGCTTCACAATGGCTAATCGGACATTTTCCGGTAAAAGCCCCCTCAATGCAACTGGAAGCAGTTGCGTCATAATCACGTGGCAGTCATGAGACTTTAGGTTCTGAAACTTTTTCTCTGGCATATTTATTATTCCCTTTATATTCGATGAGAAGCCAGTCGTGACCTTCATACTAAGCAGGCATTCAAAGAAGATTTCTTTCTCTTCTTTCATAAGAGCGTAGCTGGCAGGACCTTTATACTGCTTCGGAGGCATGTCGTCTTTTTCGTGCAAACGTTGCAGGTCCTCCCGTGCCTCCGGCGTATCTTTTGTCTTCCCATACACGCCCAAGAAGCCTAGCAGGTTCACGCAAAGGTTCTTCATCACGTGCATCACGTCGATTGAGGAGCGGACCTCTAGGTCTTTCCAGTAGGGTAGGTCCCAAAATATAGATTTCTTCTTCCACATGGGTGCGTGTCCCTCAGCGTCATTCGGAATAGCTAGTCCACCGGGACCCTTTCCAAAGATGACGTAGGGTAAATCATTGACCATAGCAAGCACGTGATCACCGGTGCGCATGGCGGGCTTCTTCCGGTGATCTGCCTCGCCTTTGAAATGCTTGCCTTTCTTTCGACATTGATGGTTGGTCGGAAGAAATCGATGATGGCCCAGGTACACATTCTTCCTGCATTTGTCCAGGTATATACTTTCAGTGTCATCTAAACAGTGCGTGCATGCATGGTATCCTTTGTTTGTCTGTCCTGAAAGGTTACTGAGAGCGGGCCAATCGTTGATGGTCACGAATAGCAACGCCTTAAGGTTAAATTCCTCCTGTCTGTGCTCATCCCACGTACGTACACTGTCTCCATTCCAGAGCTGTAAAAGTTTTTCAACTAATGGCCTTAGGTACACATCAATTTCGTTGCCGGGTTTCTTAGGGCCTTGGATGAGAACTGGCATCATAATGAACTTCCGCTTCATGCACATCCAAGGAGGAAGGTTATACATACATAGAGTCACGGGCCAGGTGCTGTGATTACTGCTCTGCTCCCCGAAAGGATTAATGCCATCCGCGCTTAAAGCAAACCATACATTCCTTGGGTCCTTTGCAAACTCATCCCAGTACTTTCTCTTGATTTTTCTCCACTGCGACCCGTCAGCGGGTGCTCTCAACTTCCCATCTTTCTTTCGGTTCTCACTGTGCCATCGCATCAACTTGGCATGCTCTTCGTTTCTGAACAGACGTTTCAACCGTGGTATTATAGGAGCATACCACATCACCTTTGCAGGGACCCTCTTCCTGAGGGGCTCGCCATCAACATCACCGGGGTCATCTCGTCTGATCTTATACCGCAGCGCACCGCATACCGGGCATGCGTTCAGATCCTTGTATGCACCGCGGTAGAGGATGCAGTCATTAGGGCATGCATGTATCTTCTCCACCTCCAATCCTAGAGGGCATACGACCTTCTTTGCTGCGTATGTACTGTCGGGCAATTCGTTATCCTTTGGAAGCTTCTTCTTCAATATTTTCAGTAGCTTCTCAAATCCTTTGTCAGCCACAGCATTCTCTGCCTTCCACTGCAGCAATTCCAGTATGGTACCGAGCTTTGTGTTGCCATCTTCGCAATTGGGGTATAACCCTTTTTTGTGATCCTCTAACATGCGATCGAACTTCAGCTTCTCCTTTTGACTAATGCATTGCGTCCTTGCATCGACAATGACCCGGAGGAGATCATCATCATCGGGCACATCGTCTGGTTCCTCTTGATCTTCAGCAGCTTCACCCGTGGCAGCATCATTGGGCACATCGTCTGGTTCCTCTTGATCTTCACCAGCTCCCCCCGTTGCAGCATCACCGTATTCAGGGGGCACATAGTTGTCATCGTACTCTTCTTCTTCGCCGTCTTCCATCATAACCCCTATTTCTCCGTGCCTCGTCCAAACATTATAGTGTGGCATGAAACCCTTGTAAAGCAGGTGGGCGTGAAGGATTTTCCGGTTAGAGTAAGACCTCGTATTCCCACATTCAGTGCATGGACAACACATAAAACCATTCTGCTTGTTTGCCTCAGCCGCATCGAGAAACTCATGCACGCCCTTAATGTACTCGCGGGTGTGTCTGTCACCGTACATCCATTGCCGGTTCATCTGTGTGCATTATATATAATTAAGTGTCCAAATTAATAGAAGTTCATCATCACATTAAAACCAAAGTACATACATAGTTCTCATCTAACAACATATAGCTCTCCAGAGCATCTAATTAATTAAACCATACATTGAAACTATGTAAAACATTTCAATGCGAAAACAAATGCGATCATAATCGCAACCAAGGTAACAATTGATCCAACGGCATAATGATACCAAGCCTCGGTATGAATGGCATATTTTCTAATCTTTCTAATCTTCAAGCGCATTGCATCCATCTTGATCTTGTGATCATCGACGACACCCGCAACATGCAACTCCAATATCATCTTCTCCTCCTCAATTTTTTTATTTTTTCCTTCAACAAATTGTTTTCTTCTTCAACTAAATTTAACCTCTCGACAATAGGGTCGATTGGCATTTCCGATTCACATACATCCTTGATAAATAAAATCTATGTCACGTTGGTCGGCATAATTTTCATAAACAATAAATGAACCAATAGTTATAAAGATAATATACATACCACATCCGAATCATAGACAGGACGAGGGCCGACGGGGGCGGATACCAAAACCATCGCACTATACAAGATGCAATAATAAATGTAAGAAAATGATACAAGTATCTATCTAAACATACAAGTAAGAATATTTTTCCTTTCAGAAAGAAGATAAGAACAAGAGGCTCACCACGGTGGTGTCGGTGATGAGATCGGCGCGGGTGATCGACGGCGGTGAAGACGGGGATGAGGCGTGACGGACCGCTAAATCTAGACAAATCTCGAGGAAAATGGAGCTTGGAGGTCGAGCTTTGAGAGGAGAAAGCTTAAGTAGTGTGGCTCGGGCATTCCATCGAACACCTCATGTGCATAGGAGGTGAGCTAGAGCACCACAAACACCTCCCCTCGCCGGCCTGAGAAAAACAGAGCACTGGAGTGCTCTGCTCCCGGGCGAGGGTATATATAGGCACCTCATTGGTCCCGGTTGATGACATGAACCGGGACTAAAGGGGAGCCTTTGGTCCCGGTTCAAGCCACCAACCGGGACCAATGGTGGTGGGCCAGGAGGGAGGCCCTTTGGTCCCGGTTCATCCCACCAACCGGGACCAAAAGGTCCATACAAACCGGGACCAATGGCCCACGTGGCCCGGCCGGCCCCCTGGGCTCACGAACCGAGACCAATGCCCACATTGGTCCCGGTTCAAGACTGAACCGGGACTAATGGGCTGAGGCAGCCTGGACCATAGCTCCTTTTTCTACTAGTGGTATAAGTCATGAAGAAAGCAATAGCAACATACTAAACGATCGGGTGCTAAGCTAATGGAATGGGTCATGTCAATCAGATCATTCAACTAATGATGTGACCTCGTTAATCAAATAACAACTCTTTGTTCATGGTTAGGAAACATAACCATCTTTGATTAACGAGCTAGTCAAGTAGAGGCATACTAGTGACACTCTGTTTGTCTATGTATTCACACATGTATTATGTTTCCGGTTAATACAATTCTAGCATGAATAATAAATATTTATCATGATATAAGGAAATAAATAATAACTTTATTATTGCCTCTAGGACATATTTCCTTCAGTCTCCCACTTGCACTAGAGTGAATAATCTAGATCGCATCACCATGTGATTAACATCGATAGTTCACATCATCATGTGATTAACACCCATAGTTCACATCGCCATGTGACCAACACCCAAAGGGTTTACTAGATTCAGTAATCTAGTTCAGATCGCTATGTGATTAACACCCAAAGAGTACTAAGGTGTGATCATGTTTTGCTTGTGAGAGAATCTTAGTCAACGGGTCTGCCACATTCAGATCCACATGTATCTAGACCGAGACTTAGAGTCATCTAGATTAGTGTCAAAACTTGCATCGGCGTAACCCTTTACGACGAACCTTTTGTCATGTCCATAATCGAGAAACATATCCTTATTTCACTAAGGATAATTCTGACCGCTGTCCAGTGATCTACTCCTAGATCACTATTGTACTCCCTTGCCAAATCAGTGTAGGGTATACAATAGATCTGGTATACAGCATGACATACTTTATAGAACCTATGGCCAAGGCATAGGGAATGACTTTCATTCTCTTTCTATCTTCTGCCGTGGTCGGGCTTTGAGTCTTACTCAACTTCACACCTTGTAATACAGGCAAGAACTCTTTCTTTTACTGCTCCATTTTGAACTACTTCAAAATCTTGTCAAGGTATGTACTCATTGAAAAAACTTATCAAGCGTCTTGATCTATCTCTATAGATCTTGAAGCTCAATATGTAAGCAGCTTCACCGAAGTCTTTCTTTGAAAAACTCCTTTCAAACACTCCTTTATGCTTTATAGAATAATTCTACATTATTTCCGATCAACAATATGTCATTCACATATACTTATCAGAAATGTTGTAGTGCTCCCACTCACTTTCTTGTAAATACAGGCTTCACCGCAAGTCTGTATAAAACTATATGCTTTGATCAACTCATCAAAGCGTATATTCCAACTCCGAGATGCTTGCACCAGTGCACAGATGGATCGCTGGAGCTTGCACATTTTGTTAGCACCTTTCGGATTGACAAAACCTTCTGTTGCATCATATACAACTCTTCTTTAATAAATCCATTAAGGAATGCAATTTTGTTTATCCATTTGCCAGATTTCATAAAATGCGGCAATTACTATCATGATTCGGACGGACTCAAGCATAGATACGAGTGAGAAGCTCTCATCGTAGTCAACATCTTGAACTTGTCGAAAACCTTTTGCGACAATTCTAGCTTTGTAGATAGTAACACTACTATTAGCGTCCGTCTTCCTCTTGAAGATCCATTTATTCTCAATTGCTTGCCGATCATCGGGCAAGTCAATCAAAGTCCAAACTTTGTTCTCATACATGGATCATATCTCAGATTTCATGGCCTCAAACCATTTCACGGAATCTGGGCTCATCATCGCTTCCTCATAGTTCGTAGGTTCGTCATGGTCAAGTAACATGACCTCCAGAACAGGATTACCGTACCACTCTGGTGCGGATCTCACTCTGGTTTACCTACGAGATTCAGTAGTAACTTGATCTGAAGTTACATGATCATCATCATTAGCTTCCTCACTAATTGGTGTAGTAGTCACAAGAACAGATTTTTGTGATGAACTACTTTCCAATAAGGTAGAAGGTACAATTACCTTATCAAGTTTTCTACTTTCCTCCCACTTACTTCTTTCAAGAGAAACTCCTTCTCAAGAAAGGATCCATTATAAGCAACGAATGTCTTGCCTTAGGATCTGTGATAGAAGGTGTACCCAACAGTCTCCTTTGGGTATCCTAGGAAGACATATTTCTCCGATTTGGGTTTGAGCTTATCAGGATGAAACTTTTTCTCATAAGCATCGCAACCCCAAACTTCAAGAAACGACAACTTTGGTTTCTTGCCAAACCATAGTTCATAAGGCGTCGTCTCGACGGATATAGATGGTGCCCCTTTTTTAACGTGAATGCAGCTGTCTCTAATGCATGACCCCAAAAACGATAGTGGTAAATCGGTAAGAAACATCATAGATTGCACTATATCCAATAAAGTACGGTTATGACGTTCGGACACACCATTATGCTGTGGTGTTCCAGGTGGCGTGAGTAGTGAAACTATTTCACATTGTTTTAACTGAAGACCAAACTCGTAACTCAAATACTCTTTTCCACGATCAGATCGTAGAAACTTTATTTTCTTGTTACGATGATTTTCCACTTCACTCTGAAATTATATGAACTTTTCAAATGTATCAGACTTCTATTTCATTAAGTAGATATACCCATATCTGCTCAAATCATCTGTGAAGGTCAAAAAATAATGATACCCGCTGCAAGCCTTAAATATTCATCGGACCACATACATCAGTATGTATGATTTCCAACAAATCTGTTGCTTGCTCCATTGTTCCGAAGAATGGCGTTTTAGTCATCTTGCCCAAAAGGCATGGTTCGCAAGCATCAAGTGATTCATAATCAAGTGATTCCGAAAGCCCATCAGCATGGAGTTTCTTCATGCGCTTTATACCAATATGACCTAAACGGCAGTGCCACAAATAAGTTGCACTATCATTATTAACTTTGCATCTTTTGGTTTCAATATTATGAATATGTGTATCACTACGATCGAGATCCAACGAACTTTTTTCATTGGGTGTATGACCATCGAAGGTTTTATTCATGTAAACAGAACAAAAATTATTCTCTGACTTTAATGAATAACCGTATTGCAATAAACATGATAAAATCATATTCATGCTCAACGCAAAAACCAAATAACACTTATTTAGGTTCAACACTAATCCCGAAAGTATAGGGAGTGTGCGATGATGATCATATCAATCTTGGAACCACTTCCAACACACATCGTCACTTCACCCTTAACTAGTCTTTGTTCATTCTGCAACTCCCGTTTCGAGTTACTACTCTTAGCAACTGAACTAGCATCAAATACTGAGGGGTTTGCTATAAACACTAGTAAAGTACACATCAATAACATGTATATCAAATATACTTATGTTCACTTTGCCATCCTTATTATCCGCCAATCACTTGGGGTAGTTCCGCTTCCAGTGACCAGTCCCTTTGCAGTAGAAGCACTTAGTCTCAGGCTTAGGATCAGAGTTGGGCTTCTTCACTTGAGCAGCAACTTGCTTGCCGTTCTTCTTGAAGTTCCCCTTCTTCCCTTTGCCCTTTTCTTGAAACTAGTGGTCTTGTCAACCATCAACACTTGATGTTTTTCTTGATTTCTACCTTCGTTGATTTCAGCATCACGAAGAGCTTGGGAATCGTTTCCGTTATCCCTTGCATATCATAGTTCATCACGAAGTTCTACTAACTTGGTGATGGTGACTAGAGAATTCTGTCAATCACTATCTTATCTGGAAGATTAACTCCCACTTGATTCAAGCGATTGTAGTACCCAGACAATCTGAGCACATGCTCACTAGTTGAGCGATTCTCCTCCATCTTTTAGCTACAGAACTTGTTGGAGACTTCATATCTCTCAACTCGGGTATTTGCTTGAAATATTAACTTCAACTCCTGGAACATCTCATATGGTCCATGACGTTCAAAACGTCTTTGAAGTCCCGATTCTAAGCCATTAAGCATGGTGCACTAAACTATCAAGTAGTCATCATATTGAGCTAGCCAAACGTTCATAACATCTGCATCTGCTCCTGCAATAGGTCTGTCACCTAGCGGTGCATCAAGGACATAATTTTTCTGTGCAGCAATGAGGATAAACCTCAGATCATGGATCCAATCCGTATCATTGCTACTAACATCTTTCAACACAATTTTCTCTAGGAACATATCAAAATAAACATATGAAAGCAACAACGCGAGCTATTGATCTTCAACATAGATATGCTAATACTACCAGGACTAAGTTCATGATAAATTAAAGTTCAATTAATCATATTACTTAAGAACTCCCACTTAGATAGACATCCCTCTAATCCTCTAAGTGATCACGTGATCCAAATCAACTAAACCATAACCGATCATCACGTGAGATGGAGTAGTTTTCAATGGTGAACATCGTTATGTTGATCATATCTACTATATGATTCACGCTCGACCTTTCGGTCTCCTTGTTCCGAGGCCATATCTGCATATGCTAGGCTCGTCAAGTTTAACCTGAGTATTCTGCGTGTGCAAAACTGGCTTGCACCCGTTGTAGATGGACGTAGAGCTTATCACACTCGATCATCACGTGGTGTCTGGGCACGACGAACTTTGGCAACGGTGCATACTCAGGGAGAACACTTCTTGATAATTTAGTGAGAGATCATCTTATAATGCTACCGTCAATCAAAGCAAGATAAGATGCATAAAAAGATAAACATCACATGCAATCAAAATATGTGACATGATATGGCCATCATCATCTTGTGCCTTTGATCTCCATCTTCAAAGCATCGTCATGATTTCCATCGTCACCGGCATGACATCATGATCTCCATCATCTTGATCTATATCAATATGTCGTCACATGGTCGTCTCGCCAACTATTGCTCTTGCAACTATTGCTATCGCATAGCGATAAAGTAAAGCAATTATTGGGCGCTTGCATCTTATGCAATAGACAGACAACCATAAGGCTTTTGCCAGTTGCCGATAACTTCAAAGCACCGTTACTCCGGCACCACCGAGTTCTTAGCACACGTTCAGCTCGATGACGATCCTCGGGCTCCGATCCAGCAAAGCGTCGAGGAAGAGTTCCGTCAGCACGACGGCGTGGTGACAATCTTGATGTACTACCGACGCAGGGCTTCGCCTAAGCACTGCAACAATATGATCGAGGTGGAATTTGGTGGCAGGGGGGCACCGCACACGGCTAAGGAACGATCATCAAGGATCAACTTGTGTGTCTAGAGGTGCCCCCTGCCCCTGTATATAAAGGATGAGAGGGGGAGGGCTGGCCGGCCAAGCAAGGAGGCGCAGGAGGAGTCCTACTCCTACCGGGAGTAGGACTCCCCCCTCCAATCCTATTCCAACTAGGACTCCAAGGGGGAAAGAGAGAGAGAGGTGGCCGGCCACCTCTGCTAGTCCTAATAGGACTAGGAGAGGGGGGAGGCGCGCAGCCCTCCATGGCAGCCCCTTTCACCTTTCCACTAAGGCCCATGTAGGCCCATTTGGCTCCCGGGGGGTTCCGGTAACCCTCCCGGTAATCCGGTAAAATCCCGATTTCACCCGGAACACTTCCGATGTCCAAACATAGGCTTCCAATATATCAATCTTTATGTCTCGACCATTTCGAGACTCCTCGTCATGTCCGTGATCACATCCGGGACTCCGAACAACCTTTGGTACATCAAAATGCATAAACTCATAATAACTGTCATCGTAACGTTAAGCGTGCGGACCCTACGGTTCGTGAACAATGTAGACATGACCGAGACACGTCTCCGGTCAATAACCAATAGCGGGACCTGGATGCCCATATTGGCTCCTACATACTCTACGAAGATCTTTATCGGTTAGACCGCATAACAACATACGTTGTTCCCTTTGTCATCGGTATGTTACTTGCCCAAGATTCGATCGTCGGTATCCAATACCTAGTTCAATCTCGTTACTGGCAAGTCTCTTTACTCGTTCCGTAATACATCATCTCACAACTAACATCTTAGTTATAATGCTTGCAAGGCTTATGTGATGTGTATTACCGAGAGGGCCCAGAGATACCTCTCCGACACTCGGAGTGACAAACCCTAATCTCGAAATACGCCAACCCAACATCTACCATTGGAGACACCTGTAGTACTCCTTTATAATCACCCAGTTACGTTGTGACGTTTGGTAGTACCCAAAGTGTTCCTCCGGTAAACGGGAGTTGCATAATCTCATAGTTATAGGAACATGTATAAGTCATGAAGAAAGCAATAGCAACATACTAAACGATCGGGTGCTAAGCTAATGGAATGGGTCATGTCAATCAGATCATTCAACTAATGATGTGACCTCGTTAATCAAATAACAACTCTTTGTTCATGGTTAGGAAACATAACCATCTTTGATTAACGAGCTAGTCAAGTAGAGGCATACTAGTGACACTCTGTTTGTCTATGTATTCACACATGTATTATGTTTCCGGTTAATACAATTCTAGCATGAATAATAAATATTTATCATGATATAAGGAAATAAATAATAACTTTATTATTGCCTCTAGGGCATATTTCCTTCATTAGGATCTTTTACTCCTCGATGTTTACTCCGGGATTCTGAACTCTCTTCTATTCGGGTTAAACGATTTTTACTAAAATCTAACTTTAGGTTCTCGAAAATGCTCTCTCCCGAAGAGCCCCTTCAGTCCAGATGATCGCCGGCTTCACCAGAAGATTTCAGAGATACTCTCCGATATTCTCTCGAGACCTTGTGCCCGTTGCTTTTGCAATTCCCTTCCACCGAAATATCCGTATGGATAAATACTTACACCTGTCGTGCTTACTTTTATTCCCAGTCGATCTTGTTATTACAAGATACCCCGAGAATATTTTGTGCCTACTGCCTTGCAGTTCTTTGCCACCTAAATACCCCTAAGATTAATTTCTCGCACTTTCCGAGTATCCGCTCATCCCCAGTTGTTCAGGTGTTTCACAAAAGTCTTTGAAATACTATTCAATCCTCCGAAAATCCTTAGCAACTAATGCTCTGCAAATACTTGTATGCTTACATTATGGATGCTCCCATATCACTAGCAATATTCACTAGTATCTTTTGACACCGTCATTTTGATCCTATTGATTCAACATGTGCGCTAATGCACACAATCATCTATCAACCCTTCTAATTTATCTTTCCGGCTCAGACATCCTTTTAAACATGAGCTGGTTCCCGACCAGTCGGATTACCATCGATTGTACCCCTAAGTCTACGCAACTTATCCATCCTTAATCAGAGTGTTTGCTTCTGATCCCTTGATTGAGGATCATAAGTTTCTTTGCATTGAGCTTTGAATTAGTTAGTTGTTCCTATAATCTGATGCCTTTGCATTTCTTCTTCCTCTAATTGAGAACCGATACTCACATCAGCCCTGTTATGGACCGTCAGATACTTTTTGGATTTTATCTGACATCGTCCTTCATATTCAATAATCTTCTGAGCCATCCTCGGATACATAATGCCTTGGGTAAATTTTATCCTCTACTTTCTCAACCATGTGCTGCTTTCGAGCTTGTATGAATTATTCCTGGAGTTGTGGTATATGTTTCTAAGATTCCCCGATGGGTTGAACATATACCTTCCTTAATATGTGTGAACTCAAAAGTTTTCACGAGCCATACACTTCTGGTATTTTGCCAGATAAAATTTCAACACTACAACTTCCTTGAAAGTGAGAAGTGAGAAAGGGTATGCATTGGAGAAGTGGGAGTCAACCTTGAACTTTGTGTTCATGCCGATGGACACGATGTAGATCTTATCATTAAAGCTTCTCTTAAATTAATTATTCCTTTGGTACAAGTTCATCTTATATCTGGGATCTGGCCTTTGGCAATCGTGGTTCCGACCATGTTCTCCTTTAAATACCATTTCTCGTGCAAGTTTAAGCATCTGTCTTCTATAGAGCAATACCCCAGTCCAACCTCTACTTTGATCTGTCGTCGAGTATTACCCCCCTGGTACCTCGAGATTGTCATGGAACCGCATAGCTTCTTATGAGTTCTTCATCAAGTGCTACATTCCCACTGATTCCAAGTTTTCACGGGCTCTGAGTCATTAAACACTCAAAAACACCGATAACTGTACCAAGTCTGCACTACGGTTCAACGACACTTGATATTCTTCTTTAAGTACGAGTTTGTACCCGACCACGCCATTCCTAGCCTGTATGGCTATATCACTGTCGTGGTGATTTTAACTGTGCTACCTGGCCCTTATTCTCGGAGCACCACTTCGACGATGAGCTAAGCTTACGTCGATTTTCCTTGTCATATCATTTCACCTTGAAAAGCAAGCTTGATTTCGAGTTTGTGTCGTATCTGTGCTTCCATTGACCTCTTACTTCATCATTCCTTTGACTTGATGTCATCGCTGATCGATTACATCCTCATGAAACCTCTCGACAAATGTGTCGTGATCATCATCAACATTTTGATCCCTTCCAGGATACCAATCGAATTCATGATGTGAAATACCATCCTTGTCCTCGATGATTTGTTTTATCATCGACCACTTATTGCCTTTTGTTCAACACAAACTTGTTCATGTTTTGTATTATACCTTGAGTTCCTTTCTACCCAGCATTGTTCTTCTTTACCTTGGATATTACCACATTTTATGGCTAGAATGTCGTGAGAATTTCACCACCTCCTAAGAATTCTTGATACGAGTAATACTTATCACCATCTACATACCTTCTGGGTCCTCGTGTTGTTCCTAACCGGAATACCGACAAATGAACTATGATGTGTGAATTCAAAACTTCCAGCAGCCCTGTTGCTTTGAACCAATGTTTAAATTGTGTATGTTTTCCTCAAGCATACATCATTATACCATTTTGAATTGACGAATGTCATCTCCTTGTTCACATAATTGGGGAGATCCATCTTTTGAGAATCTCGATGGATTGTCACCGAGTCCATCAGCCATCTCCTCACCCTCTCCCTGTTTTAATGATGAACTCTTGCTTTGGAACTCGTTTCCATAGTTCATTTCCCTGAGAACCTTACAATGTCATGTTGACAATTTGTGTTGTACCTTTCTTCTCAGGCATCCTGAATCTGAGTTATCCTAACACCAATCAGATCTGAATCTTGGTCAGATATGATGGTTGGAACATATATCCAAGAGTTATAGCGTTGGTCTTATATGACCCGGTAAGGTGAGGTCATGCCTAGCACACCTGATTGGAGGACTATTGTTATATTTTCCTTTTCAGCAAGGTTATCCATTCTTCCATGAGGAAATCGTGAGACTTATTCTACAAGTTGTTCCTGATGGATCCTTTGTGCATCCAAATTCTGACCCTTACTTGATAGCCATGTCAATGCTATCTCGAAGCATGTCTATGGTACTCTGATTTTCAACAAGAACATTTGAAGCCCAATGCTAAATGTTTCCTGGTCAATTATCCAAACACCGCTGTATGGGTAATGTCATGAAATTTCTCTTCCCTTTCCTAAAGGGTTTTCTACGTTATATCCCGTCATGGATATCATGCTTTGCTTGCCCTTGGGAAGGATATACCCCTGAAATATGTGCTTAAACACATTTTCTTTTCCATTGTTTGGTTTAACCTTTCTTGTGATCTATATGATCTAAGCAGTAATATTCTCCTGCTTATGTATATACCTCGGTGTACAATTCTGTCAGCAAGACCCTATTACTATTGTTGATGACATTTCGGTAGCCACCGATGGACGAGAACCTTGCCTATTGGCCCGCCTCGTTCAACGAGCAGGAAAATGGTTCTCTTCGTCCCTCGCCCTTGGTATTGATGTTGTTGCCGACATAACTGACAGGCTACCCTCTGACACGCCTTGCTATCGTGACCGTGCAAGATGTCGGCCCCTTCCTATTTTCAACCACATGGTGGGCCCATAACCCACAGTTCCACAGGATCGAAACCTGACTCTCTGGTACACCCCTTGTTTCCAAGGTTATTCCTCGCGCGTGGCCTCATATGTTATTCATGAGCCACCTTCCGAGAGATCATCAATTCTGGTATGAAACACAATACTTATTCCCGTTGCTCCGAACCCCTTTCACACTCTGTTTCAGGCATCAAACGATTGCCTACCCGCTTGAAATTTCTCATGGTACTTTTTTTTACTTTGCTCTCGATATCTTCTTAAGTTTCAATTCGAGAGATACTTATGCTTCTTCCCTGAGTTAACCGTCCGATGCTCAATTTTATTAGCGTCTGTCCTTATAGAGTTTTCCCCCTCTTATCCTTTCGCAAGCACGGTGAAGATCCTGAAGGAAGAATGACAACTTCATCATGATGCATTGATGCATAGGAATGGAGACATCAACGCTATTGATCGACCTATTCGAGAAGAGCAACCAAGACCGAGAATTTTGTTAGAATTTCGTAACCAGACCTTCCCCATTTTCCACCTCTTAAATCTTGGGACGAGATTTCTTGTAGTGGAGGAGAATTGTGACGCCCGGATAATTAAGGTACAGTAATTCTCTCCTAATGATTCCACGTCACTTCAATTATTGGCGCTAATCTCGTGTTAGTTCAAAAATGATTCAAATTCAAATTCAAATCAAACAAGCAATAAAAGTTTTCAAATAATAAAACTAAAATGTTCGGAGTTTGCCAATTAATGCAAAGGTATTTATGGTGAAGCAACCACGCTTCTACAAGATGTCTAAATACTTGAAAATGAACTAAAACAGAAGAGAAACTAAACAAAAGGGAAAAGAATAAAAACAGAAAACAAAACTACAAAATAAAAATAAAAGGAGAAGAGGCCCCCTAGCTAACTGGGCCAGACGGCCCAGCTGGCTGACCCGCTGGCCCACTTGGCCGCCCTAGTTGCCTTGGCCTATATGGCCTTCCCCCACTAACCCTAGCAACCACCCAGACCACCCCCACTTCTCCCCCCCACGAACCCCCATCTCCCCTCGCTCCTCCCCCTGCCCTCCCGATCTGGATCAAGGGCAAACAGCCCCGTCGCCGCCGCCCGTCGCCCCTCGCACTGGATCACCGCCCCGGACCGCCGTCACTGCTCGTCAGATCCGCCGCTTCCCATCCCCGTCCTCCTCCCCAACGGCCTCCACCTCGTCGTGCCAGACTGCCTCGACCCCGTCGCCCGTTCGTCACCAACCTCCTCCTGGCGCGCCCGTGAACGAAGGCCGCCGCCAGCAGGCACGACCTCTGCCCTCGCGCCGCCGCTGGCCGGCGCCAGCCTTCCCCATCCCCCCTAGCCAAGATGTGGCCATGCCCCGGCGAGCGTGCTCGCGCCCGCAGGCCTTCTCCTGCCCCGCCGGTTATCACCGTCGACCCATCGCCCCGGTGCCTCCCCGGCCGTGTCGAGCTCTCCGTCGACCTCCTCCCTGTGAGCCTCGCCCGTTCCCCGCCATTCCCTTCAAATCCCTTGCCGTAGCCGCCGCTCCCGAGCTCCCTCCGTTCGTGCATGCCCCTGCCCGTGTGTGTGCTGGTCTTGTCCGCCACTACCGCGACCAGCCGCCCGCTCGCGCCCCGTCTCCCCCGTCGTCGACGTTCCCCACCCGTCGACCTCGTTTGCTGCTCCCGTGTCGCCCGATACTACCGTCGCCGACCTCCGCCGGCCACTACCGCGCGCGAGCGCTCGCGCCTCCCCTGCGGCCTCGTTCCGCTGCACCCTCTACGGGCGAGCGCCCGTTCAGGTGCGCCTGCGCCCGCGGACCCGGCGCCCACCGCATATCCACTGCCCAGCGCCCGTTTGGCCCTAGGGCCAATGACATGTGGGGCCCACGGCCCAAAACATTTGTTAAAAAATTTAATTAATTTAAAATATTATTAGTTAAATAAATAAATAATTTAATTAATTAATTAATTAACTTAATTAGTTAACTTAATTAATTCTGTTAACTAACTATTAAACCTAATTAACCTGCTAATTAATCTAACTAAACAGTTAGTTAGTTAGTTAGACAATGATAGTGGGACCCACGCATCAGTTGGACCAAGTCTACTGACTGTTGACTGCTGACATCACCCTAGTGTCATGCTGACATCATAATGGCATTTTCAAATTAAATTAATAAGATAATTCCAATAATGATTAAATCTTTATAAATTAATATAAAATAATTCGTAGCTCGGATGAAAATACTTTGTACATGAAAGTTGCTCAGAACGACGAGACGAATCCGGATACGCAGCCCGTTCGTCCGCCACGCATCCCTAGCATAGCAAACACGCAACTTTCCCCCCTCGGGTTCATCTGTCCGAAAATGCGAAACACCGGGGATACTTTTCCGGATGTTTCCCCCCTTCACCGGTACCACCTCGTACCGCGTTAGGGAACCTAGCCTCACGCTTTGTCATGTCATGCATCGTCATGCATTTCTTTGTGTTATAATTATTGTTTCTTCCCCCTCTTCTCTCGCTAGACACCGAGACCGATGTCGCGGCTACCCAGTACGACTACGGTGTTGACGACCCCTCTCTCTTGCCAGAGCAACCAGGCAAGCCCCCCCTTTGATCACCAGATATCGCCTACTCTTCTCTATACTGCTTGCATTAGAGTAGTGTAGCATGTTACTGCTTTCCGTTATTCCTATCCTGATGCATAGCCTGTCCTTACTACTACTGTTGTTACCATTACCTGCTATCCTACTGCTTAGTAGAGGATGCTAGTGTTCCATCAGTGGCCCTACACTCTTGTCTGTCTGCCATGCTATACTACTGGGCCGTGATCTCTTCGGGAGGTGATCACGGGCATATACTATATACTTTACACTGTTACATTACCGGTGATACTGTTTGGAGATGGGGGCTGAAGGGGCAGGTGGCTCCATCCAGGTAGTGGTGGGCCTGAGTTCCCGATGGCCCCCGACTGTTACTTTGTGGCGGAGCGGCAGGGCAGGTTGAGACCACCTAGGAGAGAGGTGGGCCTGGCCCTGGTCGGTGTTCGCGGATACTTAACACGTTTAACGAGATCTTGGTATTTGATCTGAGTCTGGCTACTGGCCTATACGCACTAACCATCTACGCAGGGACAGTTATGGGCACTCGACGTCGTAGTATCAGCCGAAGCCTTTGTGACGTCAGCGACTGAGTGGCGCGCGCCGGATTGGACCGTAAGCCTGCTCTTGTATTAAGGGGGTTAGTTCTGCTTCCGGCCGCGTTCGCAACGTGCAGGTGTGCAAAGGGCGATGGCCCAGACCCCTGCGCCATAGGATTTAGACCGGCGTGCTGACCTCTCTGTTGTGCCTAGGTAGGGCTGTGACGTGTTGATCTTCCGAGGCCGGGCATGACCCAAAAAAGTGTGTCCGGCCAAATGGGATCGAGCGTGTTGGGTTATGTGGTGCACCCCTATAGGGAAGTTAATCTATTCGAATAGCCGTGATCTTCGATAACAGGACGACTTGGAGTTGTACCTTGACCTTATGACAACTAGAACCAGATACTTAATAAAACACACCCTTCCAAGTGCCAGATACAACCGGTGATCGCTCTCTCACAGGGCGACGAGGGGAGGATCATCGGTTAGGATGATGCTATGCGATGATACTTGGAGGACTTCAGTCTACTCTCTTCTACATGCTGCAAGACGGAGGCTGCCAGAAGTGTAGTCTTCGAAAGGACTAGCTATCCCCCCTTATCCCGGCTTTCTGCAGTTCAGTCCACATATAATAGCCTTATTCCAGTTGATACCAATGCATACATATGTAGTGTAGCTCCTTGCTTGCGAGTACTTTGGATGAGTACTCACGGTTGCTTTCTCCTTCTTTTCCCGCTATCCCTTCTACCTGGTTGTCGCAACCAGAGGTTGGAGCCCAGGAGCCAGACGCCACCGTCAACGACGACTCCTATTACACCGGAGGTGCCTACTACTAGGTGCTGCCCGCTGACGACGACCAGGAGTAGTTTAGGAGGATCCCAGGCAGGAGGCCTGCGCCTCTTTCGATATGTATCCCAGTTTGTGCTAGCCTTCTTAAGGCGAACTTGTTTAACTTATGTCTGTACTCAGATATTGTTGCTTCCGCTGGCTCGTCTATGATCGAGCTCTTGTATTCGAGCCCTCGAGGCCCCTGGCTTGTAATATGATGCTTGTATGACTTATTTTATTTGTAGAGTTGTGTTGTGATATCTTCCCATGAGTCCCTGATCTTGATCATACACGTTTGCGTGTATGATTAGTGTACGGTCAAATCGCGGGCGTCACAACTAATTAACAGGATTATGTTAGTACTAATTAACTGTCAGTGGGGCCTGGGCCCACATGTCAGTGACTAAACTAATTAAATTTAGTTAAAACTAATCCTAAACTAATTAGCAGGCCGGCCCCACCTGTCATAGACTCAGGAGGGGAGTCAACCTGGGCCCACACGGGGTCAAACAGAGTCAAACTCGTTGGCGTCTAGCCGCCGACGAGGCCAGACGCGGCGGAGCAGCGCAGGATTTGCACTCCGGCGACCAAAAGGATGGCGGAGACTATCTACGTGATGCGGGGAGGAAACCGCGTCGAGTGGTGGTAGTGGGTGAATCTGGGGTGGCCGGAAACGTCGCCGGCGATGAGTTTGGCGGCGGCCGGAGCTCGGGTGAGGTTGAACTAGTCATTCGCAGGCACGTCGAGGGGCGTGCGGGGGTGCTACGGGCTCCTGCGAGTGCGTGCAAGACGAAGGCGTGCTCGGTGGCGTCCCAACGTGGCTGTGGCCACGACGATGACGTGCGGTGGCGGCGGCGAGCTTCGGCTTCGATGGCCGAGGTGGTTAGAGGACGCGTACGAGCGCGGGGAGAGGGGGAAACAGTGGCGGAGCTCATAGCGGTTGCAGGGGAGCGAACGGCGAGCTCGGGGAAGGCTGGAGCGAGCGGGGTGGCGAAGGGGATCTCCGGTGGCTGGAGTTGAGGACGAGCTCGGTGCAGCGTCTCCGGGGCGAGCGAGCACTCGGGGCTCGGCCTACTCGATGTAGTCGACGACGGTGCAGCTTCCTGGCATGACGGGGCAAAGAATGGACGGCGGTGGCTGTGGTGAATCTTGTCGGCAGCGACGGCTGCGCTTAGCAGGAAGATGGGGAGAGAGCCAGAGAGGGGGAGAGGCCACGGGGAGAGTGGGAAGAAAGAGAGGGAGACATGGGGGTCGGCGTGGCACTCGTGGACGCCTCCAGGGCGTCGGTGGAAGTAGGAGGTGGCCGGTGTGTGGCCGCGGGCGCCGGCCACACGCTCCTCGTCCTCTTGGCGAGAGGAGGAGGACGACTGGCAAGAGCCAGTGGACTGGGCCGAGCCGGGTGGGCTGGTGGGCTGCGCCAGGTAAGTCCCTGTTCTTTCTCTCCTTTTCTGTTTATTTATTTATTTATTATTTCTGTAACTTCAGGGCTTTATTAAAAATGCCAGGGCATTACCATAAATCATAAAATTACTCATGGCCACTGCTTAGAATATATCCAACAACAAACATTTTAGTTTATGATTATTTGAGCGTTTAAAATGTTTTATAGCATTTAAATGCCCAAATGCAAATACTATAAGGATTAATCCAATGACCTTAAATGTCCTAGAAAAATGTGCACCATTTTTGTCAAGGGTTTTAACCCAAAACAAAAAGGTTCATTGAAAAAGTTTTCAGTAAACCCTAGTTGTCCAGGGGGGTGCTGGGGGTTTTGTCATCCCCATTTCAAAATTAAGAGAAAATTAAACATGATGCACACTCTAATGCATGAACTAGCTAGGGTGTGACACATCCTCCGCTTCTCCATCTGCCGCTCTCTCAGGAGGGCTGGCTCCTCCATCCTCCTGCTCTAAATCTTGCTGGAGGGGATTGTTGTTATCTTCGGCACTATTCGGAGTGTTATTATCTCTTGTGCCGGTATCACCACTTTTGCTTTGGCGGGACTTAGAGTGGTCATCCTCCGCTGTCTCGTCGCCATTGCCTTCTTTGGGTGTGTCCACCATGTATATATTGTATGATGAGGTGGCTGTCTAGTGCCCTGTGGGCAGTGGCGCATCTTCGTCTCCCGCATCATCGTCCATAATGTCGATGTCTTCGGAGTAAGAGTCGAGCATGTCGGTTAAGTCATCGAAAGTGGCTACTAAGTGGGTGGTGGGCGGGCCGCGAATTTCTTCGTCGTCTGCATCCCAATCCTTAACGAGTTCAGTATGTCGCCAAAGGTGAGTGCTGGAAAATATCCGCGGAGGTAAACTCCATGATCGGAGCCCAATCGGATTCGCTAGGAACGTGTGCAGGCGGTTCGGAGTCCGTGGCCGGAGAGAGATCCGACAGTTTGTCAACACGGCTCTCGTGTAGAGTAAGGTCGATGTTCGGCTCGATCGCCGATGAGGGTAAGGCCTCCGTGGCGGGGTCCATCCACCCGTCCATGGACGGCGCAACTGGCTCCAAATTGAGGGTCGAAGCGACTGCCGTTGCAATCTCCTGAACACTGTCGGATGGTACAGCTAAATCGTACTCATCATGACCGCATGACGCACAAGGCAGAGGCTCGAATCCGTCGAAGATTAAGTCTCCGCGGATGTCGGTCATGTAGTTTAAACTTCCAAACCTAACCTGATGGCCAGGGGCGTAGCTTTCAATTTGCTCCAGATGGCCAAGCGAATTGGCCCGCAGTGCAAAGCCGCCGAATACAAAAATCTGTCCGGGAGAAAAGTCTCACCTTGGACTGCATCGCTAACGATGATAGATGGAGCCATCAAACCTAACGGCGACGATACAGAGGAACAGTCAATGAAAGCACCAATGTCGGTGTCAAAACCGGCGGATCTCGGGTAGGGGGTCCCGAACTGTGCGTCTAGGCGGATGGTAACAGGAGGCAGGGGACACGAAGTTTTACCCAGGTTCGGGCCCTCTTGATGGAGGTAAAACCCTACGTCATGCTTGATTAATATTGATGATATCGGTAGTACAAGAGTTGATCTACCACGAGATCAGAGAGGCTAAACCCTAGAAGCTAGCCTATGGTATCATTATATGTTGTCCGACGGACTAAAACCCTCCGGTTTATATAGACATCGGAGAGGGCTAGGGTTACACAAGGTCGGTTACAAAGGAGAAGATATGCATATCCGTATTGCCAAGCTTGCCTTCCACGCCAAGTAGAGTCCCATCCGGACACAAGACGAAGTCTTCAATCTTGTATCGTCATAGTCTAACAGTCCGGCCAAAGAATATAGTCCGGCTATCCGGAAACCCCCTAATCCAGGACTCCCTCACTAGCACACCAAGCCACTGATTTATCTGTTCAAGGAGAAGAAGTTCCTTCTTTGGATCAGGACTTATGCAAGGGCTTCGATATCCTCGATGATTGTTCCCAACCAGAACTCGGTAGTGTTATATTGTAAGGCTACTACGTGGTCATGCTTTCTGGGACAACGTGTTCACATGTGTGTAGCAGAACCATCTCACGTTTTGGATCTTGCTACTGTACTTCATCTCCCGAGAATCTCGCAACGTTATCTCATCGATTTGTGTTGCAATCCTTCCTTTCCGACATGATGAGCCTGGAATATCCTGACACCAACCAGATCTGAATCTCAGGCAGATATGATGGTTGGAACATTCCCGGCGTTTGTATTTTGTTCCCAGCATGCACCGCCATTGTGCGATTCTACCTTTGGTCCCGTCCATTTTCGATGATAAGCCAAATCATCCATTGCATTGTCTTCAACAAGGTAGTCCACGTCATCCATTCTAGTCGGGATATGCCATTCTTCCGAACTCCTTCAAGTAATTGATTGCAAATTGCCTTGGGCTGGTATGAAGATTTTCAATGATCTATGTGTCAAAAGTAATTCTTTTTGCCACTTAAGGGAATAATTCTACGAGCCACTTTCCTATGGTGCCCTATTATGGAGTCATGACAATTAACTCCTCGCTACTTTGAAACCATGCACCATCTTATTCAGCGTGGAATTGTGCTTATCAAGTTGAATCCTCATTCTCTGTTCCACTCCATCCCTCTTGATGTATGTTTCGTTTCTTAGCTTGAGAGATGTTCAACATCTCATTCCGTGAGTTGATCGTGAGTTCCTCGATCTTCAAGAAGGTCGATCCCTATAGAGTTTCTTCTGTCGTCATCATGTTGGATGAAGATCCCGAAATCAAAGATGACAAGATCAATTTGAAGCAATGAATCAACATCTTCGATGAGGGCAATTGGATCGAGAAGTTTGTGATAGTTTGTGTCCCCCCTTCCATCTTACCCTACGCTTGAATCTCGGGATGAGATTCTTGTCTAGTGGGGGTGAGTTGTGACATCCCTAGTTCTGGTCTGCTCTGGGTTAACTAGTCTTGTGTTGCATCATGTTTAAATTTCTATTAAACCTGAAATGGGGATCAACAAACCCCAGCACCCCCTGAAAATACCAGGTTCAACTGAAAAACATTTCAATGAACCCAAAATGCCCTTTACAAAAGTTCATCATTTTTGAATTGGTCTCGAACCTCTCCCAAAAATGGTGCACATTTTCTAGGCCATTCTGGATTTTTGAATCGAATTATATAGTATTTGCATTTGGGCATTTAATTGCTAATAATATTTTAAATGCTCAAATAATCACAAACTGAAATGTTTGCTGTTGCAAATATTCCAAACAGTGACATTGAGCAGTTTCTTGATTTTTGGAAATACGATGGCATTTTTAATAAAGCCAAACACAATTACAGAAAATAGAACAACAGAAATAAAAGAGCAAAGAAACCTCACCTGGACCTTACCTGGCACTGTTGGCCTGCTGCCGTTTCGGCCCAGCCCACCAGGCGCTGCCCTGTCGTCTTCTTCCCGGCGCCAGTAGGAGCTGCTGCGTGTCGACGGGCGCAGCCACCCCTGGCCACCTCCTGCTTGCCACCGAGGCGCCCCGAGCCTACCCGACGCGTCTGGAGCCGCCCCGCAGCGCTCACTGCCTCTCCCTCTCCCCATGGACCCCTTTCCCCTCCTCTGCTCTCTCTCCCGCACAGCCCGAACGGAGCTCGTCGCCACCGCTCACCGTTGCCGCACCCAGAGCCTCCCCTCGACACCTCGATGTGCCCAGTAGCTTGGCTACCTCGTCCTTGAGCTCCTCGCCAAGCCAAGCAACGCCGGACGCTGCCGAACGCCCTCACCGCCGTCTTCTTCAACCTCGGGCCACCGAGATCGCCGGCGACCATGCGCCCGCTCCGATGCTTCCCCGTGCTCGCTGAGACACCGAACAAACCGCTGTGAGCTCCTGCGTGGATCCCCTCCTTCCTCCCCTTTGATTTCGAGCCGTAGACGTCGGCCCCTTGACAACCGTAGCCGCCGCCGCTTGAGCTCATCATCGGCGCAGCTCTGGTGACCAAATGGTCACCCCGGCGAGTCCAACTTGCTCCCCGCAACGCGTAGTGCCCCTCTAGACCTTCGTCTCGCTCGTTAGCATACCGTAGGGCTAACCCGCACCAGCCCCGAACTCCGGCAGCCGCCGCGGGTTCCACTCTAGCGAACTCTGGCCACCCCACACCTCCTGTTGTTCTTCCTAGATGCGCACGGGCACGGGCTATCCTCTGGTGCCCCTGGCGCGTCGATCCGTCGCCTCTGGTGAGTTCCGAGCGAACTCCGCCGCGGTTCGAGGTCACCGCCGGCGAGACTCCGGCGATTGTCAACGTGACCACCTAGTTAGCACTAATCACCCACTAATTAACCTCTTGACCCACTTACAGGTGGGTCCAATGCCTAAACTAATTAGTTTAACTCTCTATTAGATTAGCACTAATTTCAGTGGGCCCCACTTGTCAACTTTGAGTTGGCCACGTCAGCTTTGACCTGGTCCCACATGTTAGCCTCTGTAGCTGACTATGTGTCACTAACTAGTGGGCCCAACTGGTCAGGTTTGACCTGGAGGCGCCCAGTTGACTAGCTGACGTCACAGTGACGCAGTGCGAACGCAATAACTCATATTCTGGATTTCACTTAATTCAGGAAATTCCAGAAAATGCCCAAAACTTCTAAAATTCATAGTAGTTCAACCGTAACTCGAAATCAAATAAATTATATATGAAAAATGATCAGAAAAATCTAATCTATCCATTTGTACTGGTTTCATGCATGTTTAAACAGCTTAACCTTGTTGTTTAGATCAAAACATGATAATGCACTTTATAAGTTCTTAGTTCGAATTTGAATTTGAACCTTTGGTTCAAATCAACTCAAACCCTTCTGTTCTTAGCTGCATTAGCTCAAATCACAGCATGTTGACATGTCATGATCATGCATCATATTGTGCATTGCATTGATTGTGTTCTTTCTGTGTGTTGCCGATGGTTGTTCCCCCTTGGTAGACGATGTTTCCGACGATGAGATCGATGACACTGATGAAGAACTATACTATCTTCAGAAGTGTCAGGCAAGCAAAACCCCCTTGCTCATTCCGATACAATCCCACTCTCTTGCTCCTACTCTCTTTTACCGCATTGGGACAACATCGATTCAATTGTTACATGCTGCGGTAGCTGAACCCCTTTTCCTCTACATGACCTGTCATTGCCACAGTAAATAGATGAAACCCACTAGCATGAGTAGGAGTTGTTTGAGCCCTGATGTGCCTACTCATTCATGCTTGTTTGTCATGCCTGCTATTACTTAGAGTTGTGTCAGGTCTGATTCATCGGGGATGAATTGGAAAGTTGTGAACATGTCCTACTATGTGTGAGCTAAGTGTGTTGAACACGATTTGGTAAAGGTATCGATGAGAGGCCATGTAGGAGTACATGGTGGGTTGTTTCGTTGGAACCATCCTTAAGTATCGAGATCTGTATGTGTGATTTAAGAAACATCTACTACCATGCATTGGGATCCTTAATTGACCCTGTCGGCTTCTTAACCACCCTAGTCCTCTATCCAGGAGTTGCAACTAGTTTTTGGTGTTTATAGGATATGTGTTGGCGGTCGTGCGTAGCGCTGACCCTAGGGGTGGGCTATGATGTGGTAGATACGCCGTGGCCGGGCATGCCGGGCGCCCGTTTGGTGTCTCGGAACCCTGTACACATCGTTCGGGGCCGTATTTGGAAACCTCGGCCGGACTCCCTGCGGATGGAACCTGGATAGGCGATAAACCTGGAGTAGAGACTTGAGTGTTTAGGTAGGCCGTGGCCGACACCCTCGTTGGGCTTCCGCTTGAAGGTTGCCGAGTACATGTCATTTAAATGACGGTAAGTGGTGAGAGCGTGTATGAAGAAGTACACCCCTGCAGGGTTAACATCATCTATTCGAATAGCCGCGTCCGCGGTAAAGGACTACTTGGTTGCCTATATAGTTCATAGACAAGTGAAAGTGGATACTCTAAAATGCGCAAGATAAGCGCGAGTGCTATGGATGGCATTCTCGTAGGGAGACAGGAGCGGATCCATAGTGGTGTATTGATTGGTGAATATGTGGACTCGTGTGCGCCACCTCAAAAGAGTTACTTGTAGTCGCAGTTCAGCATAGCCAGCGAGTCAAAGCTGGCTTGCTGCAGTTAAACTCCACCACCCCCTTTATTGATACCGATGCATATGTAGATAGTTCTGACGCAAGTCTTGCTGGGTACATTTGTACTCACGTTTGCCTATTTTATGTTTTGCAGAGAGACGTCAGTCTTGCTAGTAGTTTCGTGTGGACTTCGACGTTTAGCTTGATACCTCATCTACGATCGTGTGCCCTCGGTAGGATCTGGTAGATAGTCAGGATTCTCAGCCTTTTCATTTGTAGATGTCTGTACTCACACATATTAAGTTTCTGCATGTGCTTGTTGCTTGTATGCTCTGTATGTTGGGGTCATGAGACCCATGTTTGTAATGCTTGGCTCCTTGGAGCCTAATGAATAAATACTTTGAGTCGTAGAGTCTTGTTGTGATGCCATGTTGTATTTACACATATCGAGCATATTGTGTGTATGATTTGAAATGCTGGGTATGTGTGGGATCCGACAACCTAGTTGTTTATCCTTGGTAGCCTCTGTTATGGGGAAATGTAGTGTTGTGCTTCTATGAGCCATAGTAGTACGCTACAGCCCGGTTCACCGGGGTCCTGCTAGCCCAGCACTACTGCTCCGGAACACTTGACTGGCCGGCATGTGATTCACTTCATTCCTATGTCTGTCCCTTCGGGGAAATGTCATGCGGTGACATCCGGAGTCCTGCCTAGCCTACTACAGCCCGGTTCACCGGAGTCCTGTTAGCCCAGTGCTACAGCCCGGATTCGCACACTGCTGACCGACATGCTCGATGTTGATTCATGTATGCCTGTCCCGGTAAGTTAGTGCCACTTTGGGTTCACGACTAGTCATGTTGGCCCGGGTTCTTTGTCATATGGATGCTAGCGACACTATCATATACGTGAGCCAAAAGGCGCATACGGACCCGGGCTAGGTAAGGTGGCACCCGTGGGAATACCGTGCGTGAGGCCGCAAAGTGATATGATGTGTTACATGCTAGATCAGTGTGACTTAGGATCGGGGTCCTGACACTTTGCATGCAAACGTGACCCAAGAATAAAGAAAGAAAGAAAGAAAGAAAGAAAGAAAAAAAAGATAAGATAAGATAAGAAAATAAAAAAGAAGGGAAAAAAAGAAAACAAGGCAAACCAAAGAAAGAAACAGGTTTACTAAGTGCTCTTTGACAGGCACTCAGCAAACATTTTTGGATGTAAAAAAGAAAGTAAAATTCTTTGCCAAGTGTCTATCTGTTGACACTTGGCAAATTACGACTTGCTGCTACAATGTCATCATTCCGGTGGTAAAGGGTGTTGGAAATATGCCCTAGAGGCAATAATAAAAGCATTATTATTATATTTCCTTGTTCATGATAATTGGCTTTATTCATGCTATAATTGTGTTATCCGGAAATCGTAATACATGTGTGAATAACAGACACCAACATGTCCCTAGTAAGCCTCTAGTTGACTAGCTCGTTGATCAATAGATAGTAATGGTTTCCTGACTATGGACATTGGATGTCATTGATAACGAGATCACATCATTAGGAGAATGATGTGATGGACAAGACCCAATCCTAAACATAGCATAAAGATTGTATAGTTTGTTTGCTAGAGTTTTTCCAATGTCAAGTATCTTTTCCTTAGACCATGAGATCGTGTAACTCCCGGATACCGTAGGAGTGCTTTGGGTGTACCAAACGTCACAACGTAACTAGGTGACTATAAAGGTAGACTACGGGTATCTCCGAAAGTGTCTGTTGGGTTGACACGGATCAAGACTGGGATTTGTCACTCCGTATGACGGAGAGGTATCACTGGGCCCACTCGGTAATGCATCATCACAATGAGCTCAAAGTGACCAAGTGTCTGGTCACGGGATCATGCATTACGGTACGAGTAAAGTGACTTGCCGGTAACAAGATTGAACGAGGTATTGGGATACTGACGATCGAATCTCGGGCAAGTAATATATCGATTGACAAAGGGAATTGCATACGGGGTTGATTGAATCCTCGACATCGTGGTTCATCTGATGAGATCATCATGGAGCATGTGGGAGCCAACATGGGTATCCAGATCCCGCTGTTGGTTATTGATCGGAGAGTCGTCTCGGTCATGTCTACATGTCTCCCGAACCCGTAGGGTCTACACACTTAAGATTCGGTGACGCTAGGGTTGTGAAGATATGTATATGCAGTAACCCGAATGTTGTTTGGAGTCCCGGATGAGATCCCGGACGTCACGAGGAGTTCCGGAATGGTCCGAAGGTAAAGAATTATATATAGGAAGTGCTATTTCGGCCATCGGGACAAGTTTCGGGGTCACCGGTATTGTACCGGGACCACCGGAAGGGTCCCGGGGGTCCACCGGGTGGGGCCACCTGTCCCGGAGGGCCCCATGGGCTGAAGTGGGAAGGAACCCAGCCCAAAGTGGGCTGGGGTGCCACTCGCCTAGGGCCCATGCGGCTAGGGTTGAGGGGAAATCCTAGAGGGGGCGCCCCCTTGCTTGGGGGGCAAGCCCCCCACCCCTAGGCCGCCGCCCCCCTTGGAGATCCCATCTCCTAGGGCCGGCGCCCCCCTAGGCACCCCTATATATAGTGGGGGAGAGGAGGGATTTTATACTACAGCCTTTGGTGCATCCCTCTCTCCCTTTTACGTCTCTCTCTCTCTCTCGTAGTATAGGTGAAGCCCTGCTACTGTGACGCCCTGCATCCACCACCACGCCGTCATGCTGCTGGATCATCATCAACCTCTCCTCCCCCCTTGCTGGATCAAGAAGGACGAGACGTCTCCCGTCCCGTACGTGTGTTGAACGCGGAGGTGCCGTCCGTTCGGCGCTTGGTCATCGGTGATTTGGATCACGTCGTGTTCGACTACATCATCCCCGTTCTTTGAACGCTTCCGCTCGCGATCTACAAAGGTATGTAGATGCATCCGATGACTTGTTGCTAGATGAACTCATAGATGGATCTTGGTGAAAGGAGTAGGAATTTTTTTTGTTTTCTGCAACGTTCCCCAACAGTGGCATCATGAGCTAGGTCTATGCGTAGTTCTTCTTGCGCGAGTAGAACACAATTTGTTGTGGGCGTAGATTTGTCAACTTTCTTGCCGCTACTAGTCTTTTCTTGCTTCAGCGGTATTGTGGGATGAAGCTGCCCGGACCAACCTTACACGTACGCTTACGTGAGACCGGTTCCACCGGCTAACATGCACTAGTTGCATAAGGTGGCTGGCGGGTGTCTGTCTCTCCCACTTTAGTTGGAGCGGATTCGATGAACAGGGTCCTTATGAAGGGTAAATAGAAGTTGACAAATCACGTTGTGGCTTTCACGTAGGTAAGAAGACGTTCTTGCTAGAACCCTAATTCAGCCACGTAAAACTTGCAACAACAATTAGAGGACGTCTAACTTGTTTTTGCAGCAAGTGCTTTGTGATATGATATGGCCAAAGTTGTGATGAATGATGAATGATCTATATGTGATGTATGAGATGTTCATGCTATTGTAACAGGAATCACGACTTGCATGTCGATGAGTATGACAACCGGCAGGAGCCATAGGAGTTGTCTTTATTTTTTATATGACCTGTGTGTCATTGAGAAACGCCATGTAAATTACTTTACTTTATTGCTAAACGCGTTAGCCATAGTAGTAGAAGTAATAGTTGGCGAGAAACTTCATGGAGACACGATGATGGAGATCATGGTGCCAAGCCGGTGACAAGATGATCATGGAGCCCCAAGATGGAGATCAAAGGAACTGTGTGATATTGGCCATATCATGTCACATTTATTATTTGATTGCATGTGATGTTTATCATGTTTATGCATCTTGTTTACTTAGAACGACGGTAGTAAATAAGATGATCCCTCATAACAATTTCAAGAAGTGTTCTCCCCTAACTGTGCACCGTTGCTAAAGTTCGTCGTTTCGAAGCACCACGTGATGATCGGGTGTGATAGATCCTTACGTTCACATACAATGGGTGTAAGACAGTTTTACACATGCAAAACACTTAGGGTTAACTTGACGAGCCTAGCATGTGTATAGACATGGCCTCGGAACACAGAAGACCGAAAGGTCGAGCATGAGTCGTATAGAAGATATGATCAACATGAAGATGTTCACCGACGTTGACTAGTCCGTCTCACGTGATGATCGGACACGGCCTAGTTAACTTGGATCATGTAATACTTAGATGACTAGAGGGATGTCTAATCTAAGTGGGAGTTCATTAATAATTTGATTACATGAACATTATTATCATGAACTTAGTCTAAAAATCTTTACAATATGTCTTGTAGATCAAATGGCCAACGTAGTCCTCAACTTCAACGCGTTCCTAGAGAAAACCAAGCTGAAAGACGATGGCAGCAACTACACGAACTGGGTCCGGAACCTGAGGATCATCCTCATAGCTGCCAAGAAAGATTATGTCCTACAAGCACCGCTAGGTGACCCTCCCATCCCACAGAACCAAGACGTTATGAACGCTTGGCAGACACGTGTTGATGACTACTCCCTCGTTCAGTGCGGCATGCTTTACAGCCTAGAGCCGGGGCTCCAAAAGCGTTTTGAGAGACATGGAGCATATCAGATGTTCGAAGAGCTGAAAATGGTTTTTCAAGCTCATGCCCGGATCAAGAGATATGAAGTCTCCGATAAGTTCTTCAGCTGTAAGATGGAGGAAAATAGTTCTGTCAGTGAGCACATACTCACTATGTCTGGGTTACAGAACCGCTTGTCTCAGCTGGGAGTTAATCTCCCGGATGATGCGGTCATTGACAGAGTCCTCCAGTCGCTTCCACCAAGCTACAAGAGCTTTGTGATGAACTTCAACATGCAGGGGATGCAAAAGACCATTCCTGAGTTGTTTTCAATGCTGAAATCAGCGGAGGTAGAAGTCAAAAAGGAACATCAAGTGTTGATGATCAATAAAACCACTAAGTTCAAGAAAGGCAAGGGTAAAAAGAACTTCAAGAAGGACGGAAAGGAAGTTGCCGCGCCCGGCAAGCAAGCTGCTGGGAAGAAGCCAAAGAATGGACCCAAGCCCGAGACTGAGTGCTTTTATTGCAAGGGAAACGGTCACTGGAAGCGGAACTGCCCCAAATACTTAGCAGACAAGAAGGCTGGCAAAACAAAAGGTATATGTGATATACGTGTAATTGATGTGTACCTTACCAGTAAGCGTAGTAGCTCTTGGGTATTTGATACCGGTGCAGTTGCTCACATTTGTAACTCACAGCAGGAACTACGGAATAAGCGGAGACTGGCGAAGGACGAGGTGACAATGCGCGTCGGGAATGGTTCCAAAGTCGATGTGATCGCCGTCGGCACGCTACCTCTTCATTTACCTACGGGATTAGTTTTAAACCTCAATAATTGTTATTTAGTACCAGCTTTGAGCATGAACATTGTATCGGGATCTCGTTTAATTCGAGATGGCTACTCATTTAAATCCGAGAATAATGGTTGTTCTATTTATATGAGAGATATGTTTTATGGTCATGCTCCAATGGTGAATGGTTTATTCTTTATGAATCTCGAACGTAATGCTACACATGTACATAGTGTGAGTACCAAAAGATGTAAGGTTGATAATGATAGTCCCACATACTTGTGGCACTGCCGCCTTCGTCACATAGGCGTCAAACGCATGAAGAAGCTCCTTGCAGATGGACTTTTAGAGTCTCTTGATTATGAATCATTTGACACGTGCGAACCATGCCTCATGGGTAAAATGACCAAGACTCCGTTCTCAGGAACAATGGAGCAAGCAACCGACTTATTGGAAATCATACATACTGATGTGTGCGGTCCGATGAGTGTTGAGGCTCGCGGTGGCTATCGTTATGTTCTCACCCTCACTGATGACTTGAGTAGATATGGGTATGTCTACTTAATGAAACACAAGTCTGAAACCTTTGAAAAGTTCAAGGAATTTCAGAATGAGGTTGAGAATCAACGTGACAGGAAAATCAAGTTTCTACGATCAGATCGTGGAGGAGAATACTTGAGTCATGAATTTGGCACACACTTAAGAAAATGTGGAATAGTTTCACAACTCATGCCGCCTGGAACACCTCAGCGTAATGGTGTGTCCGAACGTCGTAATCGCACTCTATTAGATATGGTGCGGTCTATGATGTCTCTTACCGATCTACCGCTATCTTTTTGGGGCTATGCTTTAGAGACTGCTGCATTCACTTTAAATAGGGCTCCGTCGAAATCCGTTGAGACGACACCGTTTGAATTATGGTTTGGGAAGAAACCTAAGTTGTCGTTTCTGAAAGTTTGGGGATGCGATGCTTATGTCAAGAAACTTCAACCTAAAAAGCTCGAACCCAAGTCGGAAAAATGCGTCTTCATAGGATACCCTAAAGAAACTGTTGGGTATACCTTCTACCTCAGATCCGAAGGCAAGATCTTTGTTGCTAGGAATGGATCCTTTCTAGAGAAGGAGTTTCTCTCGAAAGAAGTAAGTGGGAGGAAAGTAGAACTTGATGAAGTGTTACCTCTTGAACCGGAAAATGGCGCAACTCAAGAAAAAGTTCCTGAGGTGCCTGCACCGACTAGAGAGGAAGTTAATGATGATGATCATGAAACTTCTGATCAAGTTGCTACTGAACTTCGAAGGTACACAAGGACACGTTCCGCACCAGAGTGGTACGGCAACCCTGTCTTGGAAATCATGTTGTTAGACAACGGTGAACCTTCGAACTATGAAGAAGCGATGGCGGGCCCGAATTCCGACAAATGGCTAGAATTCATGAAATCCGAGATAGGATCCATGTATGAAAACGAAGTATGGACTTTGACTGACTTGGCCGTTGAACGGCGAGCCATAGAAAATAAATGGATCTTTAAGAAGAAGACAGACGCGGATGGTAATGTGACCATCTATAAAGTTCGGCTTGTCGGTAAGGGTTATCGACAAGTTCAAGGGGTTGACTATGATGAGACTTTCTCACCGGTAGCGAAGCTAAAGTCCGTCCGAATCATGTTAGCAATTGCCGCGTTTTACGATTATGAAATATGGCAAATGGACGTCAAAACGGCATTCCTTAATGGTTTCCTTAAGGAAGAATTGTATATGATGCAGCCGGAAGGTTTTGTCGATCCTAAGAATGCTGATAAGGTGTGCAAGCTCCAACGCTCGATTTATGGGCTGGTGCAAGCATCTCGGAGTTGGAACATTCGCTTTGATGAGATGATCAAAGCGTTTGGGTTTACGCAGACTTGTGGAGAAGCCTACGTTTACAAGAAAGTGAGTGGGAGCTCTGTAGCATTTCTCATATTATATGTAGATGACATACTATTGATGGGAAATGATATAGAACTCTTGGACAGCATTAAGGCCTACTTGAATAAGAGTTTTTCAATGAAGGACCTTGGAGAAGCTGCTTATATATTAGGCATCAAAATCTATAGAGATAGATCGAGACGCCTCATAGGTCTTTCGCAAAGCACTTACCTTGATAAGATATTGAAGAAGTTCAATATGGATCAGTCTAAGAAGGGGTTCTTGCCTGTGCTGCAAGGTGTGAAATTGAGCTTAGCTCAATGTCCGACCACGGCAGAAGAGATAGAAGAGATGAGTGTCATTCCCTATGCCTCAGCCATAGGTTCTATTATGTATGCCATGCTGTGTACCAGACCTGATGTAAACCTTGCCGTAAGTTTGGTAGGAAGGTACCAAAGTAATCCCGGCAAGGAACACTCGACAGCGGTCAAGAATATCCTGAAGTACCTGAAAAGGACTAAGGAAATGTTTCTCGTTTATGGAGGTGACGAAGAGCTCGTCGTAAAGGGTTACGTCGACGCTAGCTTTGACACAGATCTGGATGACTCTAAGTCACAAACCGGATACGTGTATATTTTGAATGGTGAGGCAGTAAGCTGGTGCAGTTGCAAGCAGAGCGTCGTGGCGGGATCTACATGTGAAGCGGAGTACATGGCAGCCTCGGAGGTAGCACATGAAGCAATTTGGGTGAAGGAGTTCATCACCGACCTCGGAGTCATACCCAATGCGTCGGGGCCGATCAAGCTCTTTTGTGACAACACTGGAGCTATTGCACTTGCCAAGGAGCCCAGGTTTCACAAGAAGACAAGGCACATCAAGCGTCGCTTCAACTCCATTCGTGAAAATATTCAAGATGGAGACATAGATATTTGTAAAGTACATACGGACCTGAATGTAGCAGATCTGTTGACTAAACCTCTCTCTAGAGCAAAACATGATAAACACCAGAATTCCATGGGTATTCGATTCATCACAATGTAACTAGATTATTGACTCTAGTGCAAGTGGGAGACTGTTGGAAATATGCCCTAGAGGCAATAATAAAAGCATTATTATTATATTTCCTTGTTCATGATAATTGTCTTTATTCATGCTATAATTGTGTTATCCGGAAATCGTAATACATGTGTGAATAACAGACACCAACATGTCCCTACTAAGCCTCTAGTTGACTAGCTCGTTGATCAATAGATAGTCATGGTTTCCTGACTATGGACATTGGATGTCATTGATAACGAGATCACATCATTAGGAGAATGATGTGATGGACAAGACCCAATCCTAAAGATGGCATAAAGATCGTATAGTTCGTTTGCTAGAGTTTTTCCAATGTCAAGTATCTTTTCCTTAGACCATGAGATCGTGTAACTCCCGGATACCGTAGGAGTGCTTTGGGTGTACCAAACGTCACAACGTAACTGGGTGACTATAAAGGTAGACTACGGGTATCTCCGAAAGTGTCTGTTGGGTTGACACGGATCAAGACTGGGATTTGTCACTCCGTATGATGAAGAGGTATCACTGGGCCCACTCGGTAATGCATCATCACAATGAGCTCAAAGTGACCAAGTGTCTGGTCACGGGATCATGCATTACAGTACGAGTAAAGTGACTTGCCGGTAACGAGATTGAACGAGGTATTAGGATACCGACGATCGAATCTCGGGCAAGTAATATATCGATTGACAAAGGGAATTGCATACGGGGTTGATTGAATCCTCGACATCGTGGTTCATCCGATGAGATCATCGTGGAGCATGTGGGAGCCAACATGGGTATCCAGATCCCGCTGTTGGTTATTGACCGGAGAGTCGTCTCGGTCATGTCTACATGTCTCCCGAACCCGTAGGGTCTACACACTTAAGGTTCGGTGACGCTAGGGTTGTGAAGATATGTATATGCAGTAACCCGAATGTTGTTCGGAGTCCCGGATGAGATCCCAGACGTCACGAGGAGTTCCGGAATGGTCCGGAGGTAAAGAATTATATATAGGAAGTGCTATTTCGGCCATCGGGACAAGTTTTGGGGTCACCGGTATTGTACCGGGACCACCGGAAGGGTCCCGGGGGTCCACCGGGTGGGGCCACCTGTCCCGGAGGGCCCCATGGTCTGAAGTGGGAAGGAACCCAGCCCAAAGTGGGCTGGGGCACCACTCCCTAGGGCCCATGCGGCTAGGGTTGTGGGGAAACCCTAGAGGGGGCGCCCCCTTGCTTGGGGGGCAAGCCCCCCACCCCTAGCCCCCCTAGGAGATCCCATCTCCTAGGGCCGGCGCCCCCCCTAGGCACCCCTATATATAGTGGGGGAGAGGAGGGATTTTATACTACAGCCTTTGGTGCATCCCTCTCTCCCTGTTACGTCTCTCTCTCTCTCGTAGTATAGGCGAAGCCCTGCTACTATGACGCCCTGCATCCACCACCACGCCGTCGTGCTGCTGGATCATCATCAACCTCTCCTCCCCCCTTGCTGGATCAAGAAGGAGGAGACGTCTCCCGTCCCGTACGTGTGTTGAACGCGGAGGTGCCGTCCGTTCGGCGCTTGGTCATCGGTGATTTGGATCACGTCGTGTTCGACTACATCATCCCCGTTCTTTGAACGCTTCCGCTCGCGATCTACAAAGGTATGTAGATGCATCCGATGACTCGTTGCTAGATGAACTCATAGATGGATCTTGGTGAAACGAGTAGGAAATTTTTTTTGTTTTCTGCAACGTTTCCCAACAAAGGGCACATATCTCTGGGATTTGCCAAGTGCCCTATTCAGCTTTTGTCGTGTATTTTCTCTTTGCCGAGTATTTTTCTTTGTGCCACTTAGTGAAGGCCCATGCTTGTCCTGTGTCTTGTGGTTTCCGAGTATTTTCTTTCTCGCACTCATGAAATGACATGTTTGTCGAGTACCGGAAAAAAGATACTTAGAAAATAGGCATACACTAAGAAAATATCTCGATTGAGGTAGCGCTACTACTTACTGATGTTTCGAGATTATGTTTCTATTTGCAACCACATTATATGCATTTCAGCATCCGTAATGTACTTGACACATCCTAGTGCATTTTATTTCATGTGCAGTGAAAATGGAAATTGTCGGTGTCAAAACCGGCAGATCTCGGGTAGGGGGTCCCGAACTATGCGTCTAGGCCGGATGGTAACAGGAGACAGGGGACACATTGTTTTACCCAGGTTCGGGCCCTCTTGATGGAGGTAAAACCCTACTCCTGCTTGATTAATATTGATGATATGGGTAGTACAAGAGTAGATCTACCACGAGAGCAAGGAGGCTAAATCCTAGAAGCTAGCCTATGGTATGATTGTTGTGTATGGAGTTGATTCTGTCCTACGGACTACAACCCTCCGGTTTATATAGACACCGGATAGGGTTAGGGTTACATAGAGTCGGTTACAATGGTAGGAGATCTTGAATATCCGCATCGCCAAGCTTGCCTTCCACGCCAAGGAAAGTCCCATCCGGAGACGGGATGAAGTATTCAATCTTGTATCTTCATAGTCCTGGAGTCCGGTCTGAAGGTATAGTCCGGCTACCCGAACACCCCCTAATCCAGGACTCCCTCAGTAGACCCTGAACCAGGCTTCAATGACGACGAGTCCGGCGTGCAAAATTGTCTTCGGCATTGCAAGGCGGGTTCCTCCTCCAAGTCCTTCATAGAAGATTGTAATCACCAAGAGTAGTGTCTGGCTCTGCAAAATAAGCTTCCACATATTGCCATAGAGAGAATAATATAACACAAATCAAATCTGCTGACGTATTCCGCTGTGCGTCAACACACTACAGCCAAGTCCTTCAAATCGTTTTTACTTTTTCACCTCAGCATGTTTTGCGAGGCGGTTTCCTTGGCACGTCTTGTCAAAGCAGAGATCATGTACCCCCCTTATACGGGATTCTCATCAATACGGACGTGGGTAACCCAACCGCGCCACTTATCACGGCGCTTGGGAGGCAAGCAAGTTTTACTAGGCAGGTGGGGACGCACAAACGCGTCCGCCTATATAAGGGGACAAGGATCCACCTATTTACCTACGCCTTCTTCCTCCTCTGCCTACCCATCTCCTGTGCACCCGAGCTCTAGTGCCCCAGCCCGCACTTCCCACCTCAACCTTCTCCAGCAATGTCCGGAGCGGGAGGCAAGTGGATGGTATCCTCCGTCACGGAGGGTAAAGTAAAAAAGCTAAGGAAGGCCGGATACCTGTCCAAGGACATCACGCACCGGCTTCCCGAAGAGGGGCAGCTTATCCCCACTCCAAGGCCCCATGAGAGGGTCGTGTTTCTCCCCCACTTCCTCCGCGGACTGGGTTGTCCACTCCACCCATTTGTCCGGGGGCTCATGTTCTACTACGGCCTGGATTTCCACGATCTGGCTCCGAACTTCATCCTCAACATCTCGGCGTTTATCGTCGTGTGCGAGGCCTTTCTCCGCGTCCGCCCCCATTTCGGCCTCTGTCTCAAGACCTTCAACGTCAAGCCCAAGATGGTGCGCGGCAGCCAGGCGGAGTGCGGAGGCGCTATGGCGGGCAAGATGGCCAACGTCCTATGGTTCGAGGGCTCTTTCATGGAGACCCTAAAGGGATGGCAAGCCGGGTGGTTTTATATCACCAAGCCACGCGATCCGGAATGGACCGCAGCCCCCGAGTTCCGATCCGGACCCCCCACGTGGCTTATGTCCTGGAAAGAGACGGGCCTGTCATGGGGTGACGAAAAACAGGTGACCGGATTGCAAACATGCATCCAGTCTCTGGTGAACAAGCCAGTCCGGCTTGTTAATATAATCCAGGTTATGCTCATCCGCCGGATCCTCCCGTGCCAACAACGGGATTTTAATCTGTGGGAGTTCGACCCGGCGCAGCACCAAACCCTCAACAGGCTCTTCGACACGACGTATGAAGACGCCTGGAAGGTGCTATTCAAGGGCGCAGAGGCTCCCACATCCGCTTCCGAGGACCGCGGATACAGCTCGCAGCGTCACGCTAGCAAGGTATGCCATCTACACCCTTCACAGGATGTTAAGCCTTTTTTCATAGTTTGACACTATGCAGGATCTGAACTCCCTTACCTTTGACAGGCTTGGCGGGCGATAGCCGAGCCGATTAACTGTCCGGCTCTGCTGCCCAAAGATCCAGCCCCAGCTTTACTGGTGAAGCTGTTGGCCCCGGCGCCTTATGTGGTGCCGGAGAAGAAGGCCAAGAAGAAGAAGACCACGGGGACTCGAAAGAGTGGCCGCAACATGGTGGTGTCGGACTCGTCATCTGACGAGTCCGAGGCGCCCTCCTCCCGCGAGAATGAGGAGGAGGAAGAAGAAAACTCTCCCTCTCTAGTGGAGGGGGGAGAGAAGAGGAAGGACGCCCCAACGGGGGAGGCCGAGGGGTCTAGGAAAAGGAAGAGCCCTCCATCGGACTACGCCCCTGACGCCGAAGAGGGCGAAGAGGAGTGGCCGGACAGGGCCAAGCGTCCGGTGAAATCGTAAGTTCGGGTATCAGAGTAACTCATGATGTTCCTTTATTGTGTAGCTTTCCCTAATGTGAATGTAATCATGCAGCCCGCCCCGGGCCGCACTCAATGAGTCGTCGAGCGGCTCCCTGGATTCATCGGACATGAACTCTGTTCCGCCCGCTGTCTCCCCCCGCACTATGGATGACGCAGAAGTGGCGTCGCAACGAGCTCCGGGGCAGGAGGAGGTGGTCCTGGAGGAGCCGCACGGCTACCTCCCGGACCCCAGGAGTGATGGGGACACGACCCCCCCGGGCTCCAAGTCCGGCTTTAAGCCGGACACCGAGCTGGAATCTTCAACAATTCCGGACCGCGGCAGGTGAACTCCTTCCAAGAGGAGTAAGCCTTCTGAGCCGGCAGCCTCCGTCCAACCGGAGGCGCCGGACAATTTGCTGGAGGTGCTTGAAGGCGCCTCCATCGACGAGGAGCACCATACTATTATGAGTACGGTGATCCAGAAGGTTCAGTCCGCCAAGAGCAGGCTGAGTGAAGCTTGCGCTAGCCTCCTAACAGGCTTCGAGGTAAGTAAAAATATGTAAAAATATTACCGCATAGATAGTAGCCCCTGATGCTCTGTTTGGCGTTCGGAAAGAAAAGCCGAATAGAGGATCTATTAAATTTTGCAGGAGTCTAATAATGAAGAGTCAATATGCGTATGCAGGCTTCGCTGCTAGCCACCGCCGCACTAACTGCGGAGGTGGATGCCCTGAAACAGGGACTCGAGCGGTCCGAGCAAGAGCTCGGCCTTGCCAAGCAGCAGCTCGAGGAGAAAGAAGGTAAGAAATACTTTATAAAAAAGTGCCTATAGAGAGGCGTGATTGCAAAAAATGACAGGATTGAACTGCTTATTGTAGGGGCCACGACTGAGGTGGTGACCCTCAAGCAGGCGATGTCCGAGGCCGAAAAGAAAACGGCCGCGGAGCGCACCGAGCGAGAGAAACTTGGGTCTCAGGTCGGCGAGATGCAGCAAGAGCTTCAGGCTCTCATGAAAAACATGAGAGTTTGGAGCTTGAGTCGAAGACCCAAGCGTCCGAGCTCGCGACGGCCCTTGAGACTACCAAGTCTGCCAAGGCCGAAGTCCAAAAGGCCCTCCTAGAGTTGGAGGATATGAAAAAGATAGCAGCGGGCAAGGCATTCTTTATGCAAAGCAGAAATATAAAAGTAAAGTACTTGTTACTTACCCGAATACGGAGTTCTCCAGGGGCATTCGCAGATCTTCCCCGCAGCGTATCCGATGCCGCCGCATTCTAACGAGCTGAAGAGGGCAACTCGACGAAGAAGGTGTTCTGGTCTCAGTATGCTGAGGCCGGACACCCTGTGCCCTTGAGCGACCAGCTGAAACAGCTGGTCAAACTCCACAAGGCGGCCGAACAAGCCATGAAGGGCTTCATAGTTCGGCTGTGGCCCGGAGAGGCCCTTCCTGGGAGCTATTTCGGGCTGGTGCGACGGCTGGTGGAGGCCTGTCCAAGGCCCGAGGTCATCAAGCGCTCTGTCTGCATCGAAGGTGCCCGTAGGGCCCTTGCCCATGTAAAGGTGCACTGGGGAAAGCTGGACGGTGAGAAGCTTGTGACGGACGGGCCGCCGCCGGGGAAGGAGCATCGCAAGCCGAAGAACTACTATAAGGATGTTCTTGCGGGTTCCCGCCTTGTGGCGGATGAGTGCACCAAGGATGTAATTTTTGAATGAATTCGCTCGCGTTTATCCTGTGCGCTGAAAACTTGTTCATGTGCGCTAAGCAATGCTTATTGAATTTAAAATATTATTTTCTGTACGGCCGTTTATCAAAAATTGAGAGATGGCCAGTCGTCGGCTTCTGCCCCCATGCCACTAGTGATGGGGTGTTCGGTGATAAACCTGGGCACTCTTTTTCCCATGGTTGGGTCCTTCGAGGGAGGCACTCAGCACGACGAACCAGGCAATCGGACTATAATGCTTGAGCACTCTCACTTAGCCATAGAACTTTATAATTTTAAATTTCGGCGAAGCCCCTAGTTCGGAAGACCGAGTTCGGGGCGCTATCCACGCCTTGGCTGGGGTTATCCAGCTCCTCGCTCGAAGAGGCATAAGCCTTTAGGGACTCGAAAAACCTCTCGAACAACGACCGGTCTCTCGCCTCATCATGACAGTCAGTTTTAGCTTTCTCCACTAAGGTGCTTAACCCAGCTCAACCGGGGCACAATCGCAGTGGTTCTCCTAGTGCTACCTTAGCCGATATAGCGGAACGTAAGGCACGAAAACATAGGAGCTGGGCAAACCCAACTATTGACCCAAATCATCATTCGGATCCGATGCATATAGTGCTATAAGTTCGGGATGCCGCACTTGTGAAAGTGTACGGACTTCCCACACCATATTTAAAGGGTACTGAAGCCCCTGGCATACTTGCCGTACCATCATGTACGGGTACGACATGTCATTAATGAGCATATATATGAAAAGAGTAATGCAAAAAATAGACAAAAAGCTAAGCATTATTTATGGAGAGGCTATTTATCAAAGCCGAACGATACAAATGGTGCGGTAAGCAAAAGATATTGGACTATTCAGTATGTCCTGACCAGGGGCAGGCCGCAGAATTATATATAAAGTAGGTATACCGCTCGTAACAGAGACCATCTGGGAGTTCCATAATGCGGCATGGCTTATCTGCCTCCCTGGATCATGTATCGTTTCTGCGGCAATCTAATTGCCGAACAGGTCGTCCGAAGTATGGAGTCCTGAAAGTAAGAAAAAAAATTAAAAAAAGGAATCCGGCAGCCCCTGGTACGTTTTAAGCCGTATTTTGGGCGTGCCGTTATTGTGCCCCTTCCCTTGTGCCCATGGTATTTCAAGGGCGTACTTATGTACGCGAGGTACTGGTTTCGCTAGGTCGCGAAAGCTGGGGTTGGGGCCGCATTGCTACGCTTGCTCAGAGTGTGCCAGGCGGTCCTGCTGTAGGTTACTCCGGGCACGCTTGGCAGTGTCTGGCTTTTTAATGGCCGGACTGGAGAATTGCCTAAGAAGGCTACTTTGTACCTCCGCTGCGAGAGCCGCCGTATGCTCCTCCGTACGGAGGGAGCGTTCGGTGTTTCCGTTGACCGTGATTACTCCTCGAGGGCCTGGCATCTTGAGTTTGAGATATGCGTAGTGCAGCACCGCATTGAATTTTGCGAATGTGGTTCGTCCGAGCAGGGCGTGATAGCCACTGTGAAACGGGACTATATCGAAGATTAACTCTTTGCTTCGGAAATTATCCGGGGATCCAAAGACCATGTCAAGTGTTACTGAGCCTGTACAGTTGGCTTCTACACCTGGTATGATGCCTTTAAAGGTCGTTCTTGTGGGTTTGATCCTTGAGGGATCTATGCCCATTTTCCGCACTATGTCCTCATAAAGCAGGTTCAGGCTACTGCCGTCGTCCATGAGGACTCTTGTGAGGTGAAATCCGTCGATGATTGGGTCAAGAACCAATGCGGCGAAGCCGCCATGACGGATGCTAGTGGGATGGTCCCTTTGATCGAAAGTGATCGGGCAGGAGGACTATGGGTTGAACTTTGGGGCGACTGGCTCCATCGCGTATACGTCCCGTAGCGCACGCTTCCACTCCCGCTTGGGAATGTGGGTTGCGTATATCATGTTCACCGTCCGCACTTGTGGGGGAAAGCCCCTCTGTCCATTGTTGTTCGGTAGCTTGGGCAGCCCCTTGTCTCTGTTTTCGGCTCTTAACTTGCCTGCCTGCTTGAACACCCAACAATCCCTGTTAGTGTGATTGGCTGGCTTTTTGGGGGTGCCATGTATCTGGCACAAGCGATCGAGTATTCGGTCCAAACTGGACGGGCCCTGAGTATTCATTTTGAATGGCTTTTTCCGCTGACCGGATTTATAGCCTTTGAGTCCGGCATTGACTGCCGTGTCTTCATTGCTGTCGCTGTTAACGCGACATTTTTGTTTGTTCCGACGTGTCCAGCCACTTTTGTCCTTGGTATCCGAATTACCAGGGTTCTTTGATAAGTTGTTACTGCGAGCTAGCCAGCTGTCTTCACCCGCGCAAAAGCGGGTCATGAGTGTCGTGAGGGCTGCCATGGATTTCGGCTTTTCCTGTCCCAGGTGCCGGGCAAGCCACTCGTCGCGGATGTTATGCTTGAAGGCTGCTAGGGCCTCTGCGTCCCGATAGTCGACTATCTGGTTTTTCTTTGTTAGCAACCGTGTCCAGAACTGTCTGGCTGATTCTTCTGGCTGCTAAATTATGTGGCTTAAGTCATCGGCATCCGGCGGTCGCACGTAAGTGCCCTGGAAGTTGTCGAGGAATGCGGCTTCCAGGTCCTCCCAAGAACTGATTGAGTCTGCTGGCAAGCTGTTAAGCCAATGTCGGGCCGGTCCTTTATGTTTGAGCGGGAGGTACTTGACGGCGTGTAGATTATCGCCGCGTGCCATGTGGATGTGAAGGAGATAATCCTCAATCCATACCGCCGGGTCTGTGGTGCCATCGTATGATTCCATGTTTACGGGTTTAAAGCCCTCTGGGATTTTATGATCCATTACTTCATTCGTGAAGCATAGCGGGTGTGCGTCGTCTCTGTACTGGGCTATATCACGACGCAGCTCGGAAGAGCTATGTCTATTGTGTTCGGCCCGGCCGGATTTGTTGTATCCGGCGTGAGGATCATTGTCACATGCCGTAGGGCGCCTGCGTGATCCGTAGATCGATCTTGTCTGTCTTGCCTTGTCCTCCAGTATGTCTTGCAGGTCGGGCGCATTTTCCCGTGCCTTAGTTGTGCAGCGTCGGGGCATGGCTTGGGTGGAGGGCTGAGAGGCCTCTCTGTCGCGGCCACGAGGTGGCCGGTCTGCCATGTCATGCGCTGGTGATGTAGGTGCTTTCTCCTCTGATCGGGGTAGTGACCTACGCTTCGGGTAACTCTTGGAGGGGCATTCGAGTTCATACTCTTCGGCCGCAAGGACTTCAGTCCATCTGTCAGCTAGCAAATCTTGGGCAGCTCTAAGCTGTTGCTGCTTTTTCTTGAGGCTGCTTGCCGTGGCTAAAAGCCTGCATTTAAAACGCTCTTGTTCGGCGGGGTCTGATGGTATGACGAATTCGTCGCCATCGAGGCTTGCCTCGTCTTCGGAGGGAGGCGTATAGTTATCCTCGACCTCTCGGTCGGCCGCTCTCTCATGAGGGCTGGCTTCTCCATCTTCCTGTGCCGAATCTTGCTGGGGTGGGTGTTCTTCGGCGCTATCCGGGGTAGTATTATCTCCCATGCCGGAATCACCATTTTTGCTTTGGCGGGATTTAGAGCGGCGCCGCTGACGTCGGCGCTTTGGCTGTTTCTTGGGGGCGTCATCCCCCATTGTTCCATAGCCATCTCCGTCTTTTGGAGTATCCACCATGTATATGTCATATGACGAGGTGGCATTCCAGCGCCCTACAGGTGCTGGTTCCTGTTCGTCTCCTATATCGTCGTCCATGTCGTCGATGTCTTCGGAGCCGAAATCAAGTAGTCGGTTAAATCGTCAACAGTGGCTAGAAAGTCGGTGGTGGGTGGGTTTTGAATTTCCTCACCGTCCATATCCCACCCTTGCTGACCGTAGTTCGGCCAGGGCTCTCCTGATAAAGAGAGAGACTTAAGAGAATTCAGGATGTCGCCAAAAGGCGAATTCTGAAAGATGTCCGCGGCAGTGAACTCCATTACCGGCGCCCAATCGGATTCGATTGGCAGGGGTGCAGGGAGGTCGGAGTTCGGAGTCACGGGCCACGCGGAGTGCGGGGCTGGAGTTCGGCTCGATCGCTTCTGAGATCGCAGCCCCTGAGGCAGCGTCCAACCACTGATCCTCGATCGGCATAGTAGATTCCGAATCAATGGTCAAAACCGATGTGTGTGCGGCCTCCAAGGCGCTGTTCGGCAGCAGAGCTATATCATGCCCGTCGAGACAATGCGGCACGCTTGGCTGTGGCTCGAATCCGTCAAAGATCAAGTCCCCGCGGATGTCAGCCGTGTAGTTAGGCTTCCAAACCTGACCTGATGGCCAGGGGCGTAGCTTTCGATCTGCTCAAGGTGGCCAAGCGAATTGACCCGCAGTGCGAAGCCGCCAAAGACAAAGATCTGTCCGGGGAGAAAAGTCTCCCCCTGGACCGCATCGTTGTTGAAGATCGAAGGAGCCATCGGGCCTAAAGGCGACGACACAGAGGAACTCTCAATGAAAGCACCAATGTCGGTGTCAAAACCGGCAGATCTTGGGTAGGGGGTCCCGAACTGTGCGTCTAGGCCGGATGGTAACAGGAGACAGGGGACACTTTGTTTTACCCAGGTTCGGGCCCTCTCGATGGAGGTAAAACACTACTCCTGCTTGATTAATATTGATGATATGGGTAGTACAAGAGTAGATCTACCACGAGATCAAGGAGGCTAAACCCTAGAAGCTAGCCTATGGTATGATTGTTGTGTATGGAGTTTATTCTGTCCTACGGACTACAACCCTCCGGTTTATATAGACACCGGATAGGGTTAGGGTTACATAGAGTTGGTTACAATGGTAGGAGATCTTGAATATCCGCATCGCCAAGCTTGCCTTCCACGCCAAGGAAAGTCCCATCCGGACACGGGACGAAGTCTTCAATCTTGTATCTTCATAGTCCTGGAGTCCGGTCTGAAGGTATAGTCCGGCTACCCGAACACCCCCTAATCCAGGACTCCCTCAGAAATCCTTTGAGCTGGATTTGTCCTAGAAAGGACTACATATCACTAGTAGAAAACAAGGCTATGGTCCAGGCCGGCTCAGCCCATTAGTCCCGGTTCAGTCTAGAACCGGGACTAATGTGAGCATTGGTCCCGGTTCGTGCGGCTAAGGCATTAGTCCCGGTTCACTCGGGCCCTTTAGTCCCGGTTTAAGCCACGGACCGGGACTAAAGGGTGCGATGACCTTTAGTCCCGGTTCGTGCCTCAAACCGGGACTAAAGATTAGACCTTTAGTCCCAGTTTGAGGCACGAACCGGAACTAATGGGGTTGAGACCTTTAGTCCCGGTTCGTGCCACGAACCGGTACAAAAGGTCCCATTTTCAAACTCTACCCCCCCTGTGGATCGCCTTTTCAGTTTTAAAAAAAATAAAAGAAAATAATGGAAATGTCAAAAAAATAAAAGAAAATAAGTTTCTCATGTGATATGTGGTCTAGTTGTTGGGAAAATTTGCAAATGTGAATTTTGACTTTATTTGCAAAATCTCTCTGAAATTTGTAAAAATGGGCATAACTTTTGCATACTAACTCGGATGAAAAAGTTTTTTATATGAAAAATCATCTACTCGAAAAGTTACATCCAAATTTAACGGGAGGAACCCCGTTAAACATTTTTAAAATCCTCAAAAACCTAATAGAAAAAAAGTTACGGGGCTTTTAAGATCTAGAGTGGAAAAAATTGAAAAATATTTAAACAGTGGGCAAACTATGGTCAAACAATGGTCAAACTAATTATTCTAGAATGTTAGTGTTACTAAATAGTTATTTTAGTTATTTCAATTTTGGTCAAATCTGGTCAAACTATGGTCAAACAATGGTCAAACTAATTATTTAAGAAATATTAGTGTTACTAAATAATTATTGTTTTTTAAAACAATAGTTTCAAACTCAAACAGTGAAATGTGTCACTTCATGCTCAAGCAAAATTCCTGAAGGTTAATAGGATTGACATCTTACTATTGTCAGGAAAACAACAAGTGCAGACTTGGAGCGAGGGAGAATAGAACCCGGAAGTTAAGCGTGCTTGGGCTGGAGTAGTGAGAGGGATGGGTGACCGGTCGGGAAGTTAGATGATTTGGAATGATGAGGGGTGATTAAAGGATAATTTGAGAAGTGATGAGGGGTGGTGATTACAGACTAGAGGTTAAAATAATTTAGAAATTTGAAAATAAAAAAAATACAAAATAAATTTCAAAAAAATTTTCAAAAAAAATCATAAAATTTCCTTTAGTCCCGGTTGGTGTTACCAACCGGGACTAAAGGTGGAGCTCCACGGAACCCATATAAAGAGTGACTATGGTACACGATGTTGTAGTTTTGCATATTATATACACTTCTCCTCTTGTCTGCTAGTTCTCCTAGGGTCCTGCAAATAGCAATAGGTGGGACAGGCTGAGTGGGAATTGTTTTGGGGAAAAAAGTTATAATACCCTTTCAGTCAGTCCAAAGTTCAGCAGGTGCCCAACGCCATCGACGTTTGCTGTTGCTCCTTTTGACCACCTCCCCAGAAAGTATCGCAATGGAATGAACACATTTGGATTCACCATCGGCCTAATTATGTGTGCACAAATCCCACCATTCATTTTCAAAGTAGTGGAAACTGCATTCATATACCACATCTCCCATCACAGGATGCACCCAATAGAGTTTGGGGTTCTGATAGTAGCTTGAGTATAGCTCAAACACAATGCTCTCTCCGAAGTGGCATGGGACTTGATTAATGATGAAACTGGTCGACACAGTCACCTGCTTGTGAAACTTTCCCAAGACGTTGCTGGTGTAGAGGCCAACATCCTAGCACTCAATGTTATAATCACACGTTTCAAGAATGAAATGTAGTAGTGCAAATGTTTTAGTACACAAGAGGTTTGCATCAAACAATACATGTGCTCACGTTTCCCTACAACTATTAAGGATCTGCATAGGCAGTGTGCATCTTGATATGGAGAAGCCGAGAGGTAACTCTTCATAGTTGGATCGCTTGATGCAGTGCTAAGAGTCAACAAAAAATTAAACTTGACAAAACAAGTTGACATAAAGAGTAGGTACAACCTCAACGTTGCAACTAACTCACAAAACAAATAGAGCATGGAAGAGATCCATAATAACAATAACCATGACTAAAATTGCCTTTACCAAAACAGGAACATTGAGACCAAATGTCTCATCTTATTGATGATATGTCATGTACACATCTTATTTTTTTTGCAGGTAATCCATCCATCTTATTAGCCATTCCAAAACTAAATATAAAAGATGACGCATGTAGCTGGTCATGCGCTACCTGTGGAATTCCTCTCCCTTCTTACATATTCATAGACCAGTATTGTGTCCATTGTAGATCTGAGTGTCGGGGTTCCCTTGGGACCTCGCCATCTCAAGCCATCCCTCCTGCTGCTGTCGCAATGCCTGATACATCGGAGACCCCAGGTCCATGCCACCGGTAACATATGGCGCCTGGGCTTGGTAGACGAGCGGCTGCCCAATTATTTTCGTGATGCGCTCCCTCAGGCTCTTAAGGATTAACTCTAACTTCCAGGCCATGGTTGTGAGCTCCTCGATGTTTCCTCGGAGGCATCCACTGACCATGGCCTTGTGCAAGAGAATCCTGGCCTCACGGTCCTCGGGCTCGCACCTAATCTTCTCTACCTGATGTCGGAGTTGTATGAGGCGCCGGCTAAGAATGGTCTCCTGGTCCATCTTCTTCTTTAGCTGTGGCACCTCTGGCATGCTCTTGAACCGACTTAGGATAGCCATCGCCTCGGCATGGGATGGGAACACCTCTGGCACCATTGCGCCCTCACCATACACCAGCACGCAGGCCTTGGCGTTGCACAAGGTGGCCACCTCACCGGCCTTCTTCATCAGGTTCTTGGTACGCTTCTTCAAGGTATTGAGCCGCGTCGAGTCATTGCAGATATACCGGAGGGCCACCTTCTTGCGGGCCATTGTCAGCTAAGGGGAAAATCTGCAAAGGAAGGAAAATTGCTAGTTTGGTTGAGTCAGAAGCAAGGAAGGTAGGGTGGATTTATAGTGGCGGGCTTCCTCGGATGAGGAAGCTGGAACCATGTCGATGGAGGATATGATAGATTTCGGGGCCAAACTTAATTGTGCCCAGCTGTAACTTTGGTATATATCAAAAACTTTTAGATTTACTTCCTAAGACCGCAGATTTCGTCAATCAATACGAAATTTCTCGTCAATCGCTGGAGAAAATATATGGAAGGTTTCGCTGAAGAGGCACATGCATCTTATTACTAGGACATGCCTATTTTAGCAAAATGTATTGCCAAACTATTTTTTCAGTTTAATTCTATCCAAAGTTGGATGTTTATTCGAAATATATATCATCCCATCTACCACTGATTCCTTTGTATCTAAATTAAGAACATATTTTTAGAGTAGATTCTGGTAGTCCTTGGCTTGCATACTGCTACCTCTTGAGCTTGCATTGATTTTTCCCTTGAAGAGGAAAGGGTGATGCCGCAAAGTAGAGTAAGTATTTTCCTCTATTTTGAGAACCAAGGTATAAATCCAGTAGGAGACAACACAACAAGCCACCAAATACCTGCACAAACAAACACCAACTTGCACCCAACGCGACAAAGGGGTTGTCAATTCCTTCACGGTTATTTGCAAAGTGAGATCTGATATAGATGGATCAACAGTAAAGTAATATTTTTGGCATTTTTGGTTAATGTAACGGAGAGTAAAAGATTGCAAAGGAATTAAATTGACTAAAATTATAGATCAGAAACTTATATGATGGAAAATAGACCCGGGGGCCATAGGTTTCACTAGAGGCTTCTCTCAAGATAGAAATTATTACGGTGGGTGAAAAATTACTGCCGAGCAATGGATAGAAAAGCGCAAAGTTATGACGATATCTAAGGCAATGATCATGAATATATGAATCACATCCGTGTCAAGTAGGCCTAAACGATTCTGCATCCACTACTATTATCCACACATCGACCGACTCCTGCCTGCATCTAGAGTATTAAGTTCATAAGAACAGAGTAACACGTTAAGTAATACGACATGATGTAGCGGGATTAACTCAAGCAATATGAGGAAAACCCCATCTTGTTATCCTCGATTTCAACAATATAATACGTGCCTTGCTGCCCCTACTATCACTCGGAAAGGACACCGCAAGATTGAACCCAAAGCTAAGCACTTCTCCCATTGCAAGAAAAACCAATCTAGTTGGCCAAACCAAATCGATAGTTCGAAGAGACTTGCAAATATATCAAATCATGCATATAAGAATTCAGAGGAGATTCAAATAATATTCATAGATAAGTTGATCATAAATCCAAAATTCATCGGATCTCGGCAAACACAACGCAAAAGAGTATTACTTCGAATAGATCTCCAAGAACATCGAGGAGAACATGGTATTGAGAATCAAAGAGAGAGAAGAACCAATCTAGCTACTAACTATGGACCCGTAGGTCTGTGGTAAACTACCCACGCTTCATCGGAGGGGCAATGATGTTGATTTAGAAGCCCTCCGTGATCGAATCCCCCTCCGGCAGGATGCCGGAAAAGGACCCGAGATGGGATCTCATGGGTACAGAAGACTGCGGCGGTGGAAAAGTGGTGTCGTGGCTACCCTAGAAGTTTTCAATGTATTTGAGAATATATAGGGGGAAGATCTAGGTCAGGGGGTCAGCGAGGGGCCCACAAGGTTGGGGGCGCGCCCTCCACCCTTGTGGCCGCCTCGTGGCTCTTCTGACTTGCACTCCAAGTCTCCTGGGTGTCTTCTGGTCCAAGAAAAATCATCGAGAAAGTTTTATTCCGTTTGTTATTCCGTTTCTGTGGAACTCTAAAACAAGGAAAAACAAGAACTGGCACTAGGCTCTAGGTTAATAGGTTGTTCACAAAAATCATATAAAATAGCATATTAATGCATATAAAACATCCAAAACAGATAATATAATAGCATGGAACAATAAAAAATTATTACTTTGGAGACGAATCAAGCATACCCAAGCTTAATTACTGCTCGTCCTCGAGTAGGTAAATGATAAAAACAGAATTTTTGATGTGGAATGCTACCTAACATATTTACCCATGTAATTCTCTTTATTGTGGCAGGAATGTCCAGTTCCATAAGATTTTTAAAAAAAGTTTAATATTGACGTAAAAACAATAATACTTCAAGCATACTAACAAAATAATTATGTCTTCTCAAAATAACAAGGCCAAAGAAAGCTTATCCCTACAAAGTGATATAGTCTGGCTATGCTCCATCTTCATCATAAAAAATATTCAAATCATGCACAACCGTGATGACAAGCCAAGCAATTGTTTCATACTTTTTATGTTCTCAAACCTGTTCAATTTTCGCGCAATACATGAGCCTGAGCCATGGACATAGCACTATAGGTGGAATAGACAGTGGTTGTGGAGAAAAAGAAGAAGGAGATAGTCTCACATCAACTAGGCATATCAACGGGCTATGGAGATGCCAATTAATAGATATCAATGTGAGTGGGTAGGGATTGCCATGCAACAGATGCACTAGATCTATAAGTTTATGAAATCTCAAAAAAAAGAAAACTAAGTGGGTGTGCATCCAACTTGCTTGCTTATGAAGACCTAGGGCATTTTGAGGAAGCCCATCGTTGGAATATACAAGCCAAGCTCTATAATGAAAAATTCCCACTAGTATATGAAAGTTATGTCATAGGAGACTTTCTATCATGAAGATCATGGTGCTGCTTTGAAGCACAAATGTGGCAAAAAGGATAGTAACATTGTCTCTGCTCTCTTTTTCTCTCATTTTTTCTTTTTTGGGCCTTCTTATTTTTTTATTTGGACTTTCTCCCTTTTTTTATTTCCCCACATGGGACAATGCTCTAATAGTGAAGATCATCACACTTTTATTTAGTTACAACTCGATACTAGAAAAAATATATGACTCTATGTGAATTCCTCCGGCGGTGTACCGGGATGTGCAGTGAATCAAGAGCAACATGTATAAAAAATGATGAACGGTGGCTTTGCCACAAATACGATGTCAACTCCATGATCATGCAAAGCAATATGACAATGATGGAACGTGTCATAATAGACAGAACAGTGGAAAGTTTCATGGCAATATATCTCGGAATAGTTGTAGAAATGCCAATATGTGGTGGTTTTATGGTGCTGGCGAGAGTTGCGCGGTACTAGATAGCTAGCAATGACGGAAATGTGAGAGTGAGTATAATCCATGGACTCAACATTAGTCATAAATAAATCACATACTTATTGCAAAAATCTATTAGTCATCAAAACAAAGTACTACGCGCATGCTCCTAGGGGGATAGATTGGTAGGAGAAGACCATCGCGGTTCAACTTCGTTAAGGAAGACAATCAAAAAAACATCTCATGCTCCAACTTCATTACAGAACGGTTCACCATACGTGCATGCTACGAGACTCACAAACCTTAACACAAGTATTTCACAAATTCACAACTACTCACTAGCATGACTCTAATATCACCATCTTCACATCTCAAAACAATCACAAGGAATCAAACTTCTCATAGTATTCAATGCACTCTATATGAATGTTTTTATTATATCCCTCTTTGATGCCTATCATATTAGGACTAATTTTATAACCAAAGCAAATTACCATGCTATTCTAAAGGCTCTCAATATAATAAATGTGAAGTACGAGAGTTCATCAAGTTCTATGACCTTTAGTCCCGGTTCGTGCCTCAAACCGGGACTAAAGATTAGACCTTTAGTCCCAGTTTGAGGCACGAACCGGAACTAATGGGGTTGAGACCTTTAGTCCCAGTTCGTGCCACGAACCGGTACTAAAGGTCCCATTTTCAAACCCTACCCCCCCCTGTGGACCGCCTTTTCAGTTTTAAAAAAAATAAAAGAAAATAATGGAAATGTCAAAAAAATAAAAGAAAATAAGTTTCTCATGTGATATGTGGTCTAGTTGTTGGGAAAATTTGCAAATGTGAATTTTGACTTTATTTGCAAAATCTCTCTGAAATTTGTAAAAATGGGCATAACTTTTGCATACTAACTCGGATGAAAAAGTTTTTTATATGAAAAATCATCTACTCGAAAAGTTACATCCAAATTTAACGGGGGGAACCCCGTTAAACATTTTTAAAATCCTCAAAAACCTAATAGAAGAAAAGTTACGGGGCTTTTAAGATCTAGAGTGGAAAAAATTGAAAAATATTTAAACAGTGGGCAAACTGTGGTCAAACAATGGTCAAACTAATTATTCTAGAATATTAGTGTTACTAAATAGTTATTTTAGTTATTTCAATTTTGGTCAAATCTGGTCAAACTGTGGTCAAACTGTGGTCAAACAATGGTCAAACTAATTATTCAAGAAATATTAGTGTTACTAAATAATTATTGTTTTTTAAAACAGTAGTTTCAAACTCAAACAGTGAAATGTGTCACTTCATGCTCAAGCAAAATTCCTGAAGGTTAATAGGATTGACATCTTACTATTGTCAGGAAAACAACAAGTGCAGACTTGGAGCGAGGGAGAATAGAACCCGGAAGTTAAGCGTGCTTGGGCTGGAGTAGTGAGAGGGATGGGTGACCGGTCGGGAAGTTAGATGATTTGGAATGATGAGGGGTGATTAAAGGATAAATTGAGAAGTGATGAGGGGTATTGATTACAGACTAGTGGTTAAAATAATTTAGAAATTTGAAAAAAAAATTCAAAAAAAAATTCAAAAAAAATCATAAAATTTCCTTTAGTCCCGGTTGGTGTTACCAACCGGGACTAAAGGTGGAGCTCCACGGAACCCATATAAAGAGTGACTATGGTACACGATGTTGTAGTTTTGCATATTATATACACTTCTCCTCTTGTCTGCTAGTTCTCCTAGGGTCCTGCAAATAGCAATAGGTGGGACAGGCTGAGTGGGAATTGTTTTGGGGAAAAAAGTTATAATACCCTTTCAGTCAGTCCAAAGTTCAGCAGGTGCCCAACGCCATCGACGTTTGCTGTTGCTCCTTTTGACCACCTCCCCAGAAAGTATCGCAATGGAATGAACACATTTGGGTTCACCATCGGCCTAATTATGTGTGCACAAATCCCACCATTCATTTTCAAAGTAGTGGTAACTGCATTCATATACCACATCTCCCATCACAGGATGCACCCAATAGAGTTTGGGGTTCTGATAGTAGCTTGAGTATAGCTCAAACACAATGCTCTCTCCGAAGTGGCATGGGACTTGATTAATGATGAAACTGGTCGACACAGTCACCTGCTTGTGAAACTTTCCCAAGACGTTGCTGGTGTAGAGGCCAACATCCTAACACTCAATGTTATAATCACACGTTTCAAGAATGAAATGTAGTAGTGCAAATGTTTTACTACACAAGAGGTTTGCGTCAAACAATACATGTGCTCACGTTTCCCTACAACTATTAAGGATCTGCATAGGCAGTGTGCATCTTGATATGGAGAAGCCGAGAGGTAACTCTTCATAGTTGGATCGCTTGATGCAGTGCTAAGAGTCAACAAAAAATTAAACTTGACAAAACAAGTTGACATAAAGAGTAGGTACAACCTCAACGTTGCAACTAACTCACAAAACAAATAGAGCATGGAAGAGATCCATAATAACAATAACCATGACTAAAATTGCCTTTACTAAAACAGGAACATTGAGACCAAATGTCTCATCTTATTGATGATATGTCATGTACACATCTTATTTTTTTTGCAGGTAATCCATCCATCTTATTAGCCATTCCAAAACTAAATATAAAAGATGACGCATGTAGCTGGTCATGCGCTACCTGTGGAATTCCTCTCCCTTCTTACATATTCATAGACCAGTATTGTGTCCATTGTAGATCTGAGTGTCGGGGTTCCCTTGGGACCTCGCCATGTCAAGCCATCCCTCCTGCTGCTGTCGCAATGCCTGATACATCGGAGACCCCAGGTCCATGCCGCCGGTAACATATGGCGCCTGGGCTTGGTAGACGAGCGGCTGCCCAGTTATTTTCGTGATGCGCTCCCTCAGGCTCTTAAGGATTAACTCTAACTTCCAGGCCATGGTTGTGAGCTCCTCGATGTTTCCTGGGAGGCATCCACTGACCATGGCCTTGTGCAAGAGAATCCTGGCCTCACGGTCCTCGCGCTCGCACCTAATCTTCTCTACCTGATGTCGGAGTTGTATGAGGCGCCGGCTAAGAATGGTCTCCTGGTCCATCTTCTTCTTTAGCTGTGGCACCTCTGGCATGCTCTTGAACCGACTTAGGATAGCCATCGCCTCGGCATGGGATGGGAACACCTCTGGCACCATTGCGCCCTCACCATACACCAGCACGCAGGCCTTGGCGTTGCACAAGGTGGCCACCTCACCGGCCTTCTTCATCAAGTTCTTGGTACGCTTCTTCAAGGTATTGAGCCGCGTCGAGTCATTGCGGATATACCGGAGGGCCACCTTCTTGCGGGCCATTGTCAGCTAAGGGGAAAATCTGCAAAGGAAGGAAAAATGCTAGTTTGGTTGAGTCAGAAGCAAGGAAGGTAGGGTGGATTTATAGTGGCGGGCTTCCTCGGATGAGGAAGCTGGAACCATGTCGATGGAGGATATGATAGATTTCGGGGCCAAACTTAATTGTGCCCAGCTGTAACTTTGGTATATATCAAAAACTTTTAGATTTACTTCCTAAGACCGCAGATTTCGTCAATCAATACGAAATTTCTCGTCAATCGCTGGAGAAAATATATGGAAGGTTTCGCTGAAGAGGCACATGCATCTTATTACTAGGACATGCCTATTTTAGCAAAATGTATTGCCAAACTATTTTTTCAGTTTAATTCTATCCAAAGTTGGATGTTTATTCGAAATATAGATCATCCCATCTACCACTGATTCCTTTGTATCTAAATTAAGAACATATTTTTAGAGTAGATTCTGGTAGTCCTTGGCTTGCATACTGCTACCTCTTGAGCTTGCGTTGATTTTTCCCTTGAAGAGGAAAGGGTGATGCCGCAAAGTAGAGTAAGTATTTTCCTCTATTTTGAGAACCAAGGTATAAATCCAGTAGGAGACAACACAACAAGCCACCAAATACCTGCATAAACAAACACCAACTTGCACCCAACGCGACAAAGGGGTTGTCAATTCCTTCACGGTTATTTGCAAAGTGAGATCTGATATAGATGGATCAACAGTAAAGTAATATTTTTGGCATTTTTGGTTAATGTAACGGAGAGTAAAAGATTGCAAAGGAATTAAATTGACTAAAATTATAGATCAGAAACTTATATGATGGAAAATAGACCCGGGGGCCATAGGTTTCACTAGAGGCTTCTCTCAAGATAGAAATTATTACGGTGGGTGAAAAATTACTGCCGAGCAATGGATAGAAAAGCGCAAAGTTATGACGATATCTAAGGCAATGATCATGAATATATGAATCACATCCGTGTCAAGTAGGCCTAAACGATTCTGCATCCACTACTATTATCCACACATCGACCGACTCCTGCCTGCATCTAGAGTATTAAGTTCATAAGAACAGAGTAACACGTTAAGTAATACGACATGATGTAGCGGGATTAACTCAAGCAATATGAGGAAAACCCCATCTTGTTATCCTCGATTTCAACAATATAATACGTGCCTTGCTGCCCCTACTATCACTCGGAAAGGACACCGCAAGATTGAACCCAAAGCTAAGCACTTCTCCCATTGCAAGAAAAACCAATCTAGTTGGCCAAACCAAATCGATAGTTCGAAGAGACTTGCAAATATATCAAATCATGCATATAAGAATTCAGAGGAGATTCAAATAATATTCATAGATAAGTTGATCATAAATCCAAAATTCATCGGATCTCGGCAAACACAACGCAAAAGAGTATTACATCGAATAGATCTCCAAGAACATCGAGGAGAACATGGTATTGAGAATCAAAGAGAGAGAAGAACCAATCTAGCTACTAACTATGGACCCGTAGGTCTGTGGTAAACTACCCACGCTTCATCGGAGGGGCAATGATGTTGATTTAGAAGCCCTCCGTGATCGAATCCCCCTCCGGCAGGATGCCGGAAAAGGACCCGAGATGGGATCTCATGGGTACAGAAGATTGCGGCGGTGGAAAAGTGGTTTCGTGGCTACCCTAGAAGTTTTCAATGTATTTGAGAATATATAGGGGGAAGATCTAGGTCAGGGGGTCAGCGAGGGGCCCACAAGGTTGGGGGCGCGCCCTACCCCTTGGGCGCGCCCTCCACCCTTGTGGCCGCCTCGTGGCTCTTCTGACTTGCACTCCAAGTCTCCTGGGTGTCTTCTGGTCCAAGAAAAATCATCGCGAAAGTTTTATGCCGTTTGTTATTCCGTTTCTGTGGAACTCTAAAACAAGGAAAAACAAGAACTGGCACTAGGCTCTAGGTTAATAGGTTGTTCACAAAAATCATATAAAATAGCATATTAATGCATATAAAACATCCACAACAGATAATATAATAGCATGGAACAATAAAAAATTATTACTTTGGAGACGAATCAAGCATACACAAGCTTAATTACTGCTCGTCCTCGAGTAGGTAAATGATAAAAACAGAATTTTTGATGTGGAATGCTACCTAACATATTTACCCATGTAATTCTCTTTATTGTGGCATGAATGTCCAGTTCCATAAGATTTTTAAAAAAAGTTTAATATTGACATAAAAACAATAATACTTCAAGCATACTAACAAAATAATTATGTCTTCTCAAAATAACAAGGCCAAAGAAAGCTTATCCCTACAAAGTGATATAGTCTGGCTATGCTCCATCTTCATCATAAAAAATATTCAAATCATGCACAACCGCGATGACAAGCCAAGCAATTGTTTCATACTTTTTATGTTCTCAAACCTGTTCAATTTTCGCGCAATACATGAGCCTGAGCCATGGACATAGCACTATAGGTGGAATAGACAGTGGTTGTGGAGAAAAAGAAGAAGGAGATAGTCTCACATCAACTAGGCATATCAACGGGCTATGGAGATGCCAATTAATAGATATCAATGTGAGTGGGTAGGGATTGCCATGCAACAGATGCACTAGATCTATAAGTTTATGAAAACTCAAAAAAAAAACTAAGTGGGTGTGCATCCAACTTGCTTGCTTATGAAGACCTAGGGCATTTTGAGGAAGACCTAGGGCAGTGAATCAAGAGCAACATGTATAAAAAATGATGAACGGTGGCTTTGCCACAAATACGATGTCAACTCCATGATCATGCAAAGCAATATGACAATGATGGAACGTGTCATAATAGACAGAACAGTGGAAAGTTGCATGGCAATATATCTCGGAATGGTTGTAGAAATGCCAATATGTGGTGGTTTTATGGTGCTGGCGAGAGTTGCGCGGTACTAGATAGCTAGCAATGACGGAAATGTGAGAGTGAGTATAATCCATGGACTCAAAATTAGTCATAAATAAATCACATACTTATTGCAAAAATCTATTAGTCATCAAAACAAAGTACTACGCGCATGCTCCTAGGGGGATAGATTGGTAGGAGAAGACCATCGCGGTTCAACTTCGTTAAGGAAGACAATCAAAAAAACATCTCATGCTCCAACTTCATTACATAACGGTTCACCATACGTGCATGCTACGAGACTCACAAACCTTAACACAAGTATTTCTAAAATTCACAACTACTCACTAGCATGACTCTAATATCACCATCTTCACATCTCAAAACAATCACAAGGAATCAAACTTCTCATAGTATTCAATGCACTCTATATGAATGTTTTTATTATATCCCTCTTGGATGCCTATCATATTAGGACTAATTTTATAACCAAAGCAAATTACCATGCTATTCTAAAGGCTCTCAATATAATAAATGTGAAGTACGAGAGTTCATCAAGTTCTATGAAATAAAACCACCATCGTGCTCTAAAAAGATATAAGTGAAGCACTAGGGCAAAATTGCCTAGCTCAAAAGATATAAGTGAAGCACATAGAGCATTCTAATAAATCACGATTCATGCGTGTCTCTCCCAAAAGCACTACTAGGGAAAAGGCTAGCAGCAGCGCGGGTTTTAGGCCTATCAGCAGCGCGGGTACCCGCGCTACAATGGTAAGGCGCTACAGCTAACGTATAGCAGTAGCGCTGGTCCACCCGCGCTACTGCTACACAAGTGTTGCAGCAGCATGCTTAAAGGAACCTCGCTGCTGCTAATAGCTATAGCGCGCTTCCCCTGTGCGCGCTACTGCTACAATCACACAGCTGCTAACTTTTCTGCACTCGCTACTGCTAATTTTAGTAGTTTTTTGTTTTTTTCGGCATATTTGTTTTGTAGTTGAACATGCTTTATAGAAGAATCTTTAGCACATACAAATGTCATCATGATACACATACAAATGCCCGCGAGACCACAAATGTAATCATAGCATATACATACAAATAGTCTCATCATAATCATCATCCAACACAAAGTGGTATCTTGTCATCATATCGAAAATAGCGAAACATGCAAGTCTCGAATACTTGCAACTACAACATCATCGAGGAACTTGAATCTCTTGTGCAACTTCGTTAGGAGCAACCGCGTCAAATGTTCTTTACTCCTTAAGTCATCGTCATTGATGCTCGCGCATTCCCGTAGGATGCATCCTACTTGGTTCCCATAGCACTTGCGAGGTTCTTCCGGCTCTAACGGCTCAAACTTGCCAGGTGCCATCTTTGTGATCACAAGTCTTCCAATCCCTAGTTTGTTAGGTTTTCGTATCCTCTGCTTCTTATGCCTCTTTTTGGTACCAGCATCTGCGCCGGTATCTTCCCCGGCGGTACCTTCCCCACCGGTCTCGGCGCCGCCATCGGTGCCGGTGCCGTCGGTGTCAGTGTCGGCGTCAGTACCATCATCGAGGCGGACCTGCAAACCTTGCTTAGCAGTCAAAAAGTCGAGGTAGTCTTGTTCACCCTCATAATCCATCTCGTCTGCATCTTGGTCAGAAGGCCCAGTTTCTTCGTTGTTCAACATGTTTCCTATGATTAAGTGTCCTCATTTATTTCTAAAAGTATGAATAAATGAGAAATGAGATAAAAAAGAAATCTATGTGCCAGCACTCGATATGCCAACTATGTAGCACAAATCATGCCTTTATTCACGTGAAATTTTGGCATGACCTTTGCTAAAAAAATGGACATATCGAGCGCCTGAAATTCACCGGAACGGAAATGAATCAACATTCCAGCTTAACATAGGCAACTCGGATCATTTACCAAAACATGACCTGTCCAAAACATGACATATCCACATATCACATGTCCAGTTCAAATTTACATATAAATTCAGCAAATTTTGAAAGCTATCTAAATTCATAACTAAATAGATAACCTAATTAACATAACTAAAACCTAAGTAAATTAACCCTAGCTAGCAGAGAGAGAGAGAAGGGGGGTGGTTTACAGAGGGTGCAGGGCGAGGAGGCAGGCCCGACGACGGCCGAGGTTGGGAGGGGAGCAAGCAGAGGAGGGAGGCGAGGGCCGACGGGTCGGGGGCGAGCGCGCCTGGGTCGGGGGCGGCGGGGTCGGGGGCGAGCGCGCCGGGGTCGGGTGTTGGGCAACGTAGTAATTTCAAAAAATTTCCTACGCACACGCAAGATCATGGTGATGCATAGCAACGAGAGGGGAGAGTGTTGTCTATGTACCAACGCAGACCGACTGCGGAAGTGATCACACAACGTAGAGGAAGTAGTCATACGTCTTCCCGATCCGACCGATCCAAGCACCGTTACTCCGGCACCTCCGAGTTCTTAGCACACGTTCAGCTCGATGACGATCCTCGGGCTTCGATCCAGCAAAGCGTCGAGGAAGAGTTCCGTCAGCACGACGGCGTGGTGACAATCTTGATGTACTACCGACGCAGGTCTTCGCCTAAGCACTGCAACAATATGACCGAGGTGGAATTTGGTGGCAGGGGGCACCGCACACGGCTAAGGAACGATCATCAAGGATCAACTTGTGTGTCTAGAGGTGCCCCCTGCCCCCGTATATAAAGGATGAGAGGGGGAGGGCTGGCCGGCCAAGCAAGGGAGGCGCAGGAGGAGTCCTACTCCTACCGGGAGTAGGACTCCCCCCTCCAATCCTATTCCAACTAGGACTCCAAGGGGGAAAGAGAGAGAGAGGTGGACGGCCACCTCTCCTAGTCCTAATAGGACTAGGGGAGGGGGGAGGCGCGCAGCCCTCCATGGCAGCCCCTTTCACCTTTCCACTAAGGCCCATGTAGGCCCATTTGGCAACCGGGGGGTTCCGGTAACCCTCCCGGTAATCCGGTAAAATCCCGATTTCACCCGGAACACTTCCGATGTCCAAACATAGGCTTCCAATATATCAATCTTTATGTCTCGACCATTTCGAGACTCCTCGTCATGTCCGTGATCACATCCGGGATTCCGAACAACCTTCGGTACATCAAAATGCATAAACTCATAATAACTGTCATCGTAACGTTAAGCGTGCGGACCCTACGGTTCGAGAACAATGTAGACATGACCGAGACACGTCTCCGGTCAATAACCAATAGCGGGACCTGGATGCCCATATTGGCTCCTACATATTCTACGAAGATCTTTATCGGTCAGACCGCATAACAACATACGTTGTTCCCTTTGTCATCGGTATGTTACTTGCCCGAGATTCGATCATCGGTATCCAATACCTAGTTCAATCTCGTTACTGGCAAGTCTCTTTACTCGTTCCGTAATACATCATCTCACAACTAACATCTTAGTTATAATGCTTGCAAGGCTTATGTGATGTGTATTACCGAGAGGGCCCAGAGATACCTCTCCGACACTCGGAGTGACAAACCCTAATCTCGAAATACGCCAACCCAACAGCTACCATTGGAGACACCTGTAGTACTCCTTTATAATCACCCAGTTATGTTGTGACGTTTGGTAGTACCCAAAGTGTTCCTCCAGTAAACAGGAGTTGCATAATCTCATAGTTATAGGAACATGTATAAGTCATGAAGAAAGCAATAGCAACATACTAAACGATCGGGTGCTAAGCTAATGGAATGGGTCATGTCAATCAGATCATTCAACTAATGATGTGACCTCGTTAATCAAATAACAACTCTTTGTTCATGGTTAGGAAACATAACCATCTTTGATTAACGAGCTAGTCAAGTAGAGGCATACTAGTGACACTCTGTTTGTCTATGTATTCACACATGTATTACGTTTCCGGTTAATAAAATTCTAGCATGAATAATAAATATTTATCATGATATAAGGAAATAAATAATAACTTTATTATTGCCTCTAGGGCATATTTCCTTCAGTCTCCCACTTGCACTAGAGTCAGTAATCTAGATCACATCACCATGTGATTAACATCGATAGTTCATATCATCATGTGATTAACACCCATAGTTCACATCGCCATGTGACCAACACCCAAAGGGTTTACTAGATTCAGTAATCTAGTTCACATCACTATGTGATTAACACCCAAAGAGTACTAAGGTGTGATCATGTTTTGCTTGTGAGAGAATCTTAGTCAACGGGTCTGCCACATTCAGATCCACATGTATTTTGCAAATTTCTATGTCAACAATGCTCTGCATGGAGCTACTCTAGCTAATTGCTCCCACTTTCAATATGTATCTAGACCGAGACTTAGAGTCATCTAGATTAGTGTCAAAACTTGCATCGGCGTAACCCTTTATGACGAACCTTTTTTCATGTCCATAATCGAGAAACATATCCTTATTTCACTAAGGATAATTCTGATCGCTATCCAGTGATCTACTCCTAGATCACTATTGTACTCCCTTGCCAAATCAGTGTAGGGTATACAATAGATCTGGTATACAGCATGACATACTTTATAGAACCTATGGCCAAGGCATAGGGAATGACTTTCATTCTCTTTCTATCTTCTGCCGTGGTCGGGCTTTGAGTCTTACTCAACTTCACACCTTGTAATACAGGCAAGAACTCTTTCTTTGACTGCTCCATTTTGAACTACTTCAAAATCTTGTCAAGGTATGTACTCATTGTAAAAACTTATCAAGCGTCTTGATCTATCTCTATAGATCTTGAAGCTCAATATGTAAGCAGCTTCACCGAAGTCTTTCTTTGAAAAACTCCTTTCAAACACTCCTTTATGCTTTACAGAATAATTCTACATTATTTTCGATCAACAATATGTCATTCACATATACTTATCAGAAATGTTGTAGTGCTCCCACTCACTTTCTTGTAAATACAGGCTTCACCGCAAGTCTGTATAAAACTATATGCTTTGATCAACTCATCAAAGCGTATATTCCAACTCCGAGATGCTTGCACCAGTCCACAGATGGATCGCTGGAGCTTGCACATTTTGTTAGCACCTTTCGGATTGACAAAACCTTCTGTTGCATCATATACAACTCTTCTTTAATAAATCCATTAAGGAATGCAGTTTTGTTTATCCATTTGCTAGATTTCATAAAATGCGGCAATTACTAACATGATTCGGACGGACTCAAGCATAGATACGGGTGAGAAGCTCTCATCGTAGTCAACACCTTGAACTTGTCGAAAACCTTTTGCGACAATTCTAGCTTTGTAGATATTAACACTACTATCAGCGTCCGTCTTCCTCTTGAAGATCCATTTATTCTCAATTGCTTGCCGATCATCGGGCAAGTCAATCAAAGTCCAAACTTTGTTCTCATACATGGATCATATCTCAGATTTCATGGCCTCAAACCATTTCGCGGAATCTGGGCTCATCATCGCTTCCTCATAGTTTGTAGGTTCGTCATGGTCAAGTAACATGACCTCCAGAACAGGATTACCGTACCACTCTGGTGCGGATCTCACTCTGGTTTACCTACGAGATTCAGTAGTAACTTGATCTGAAGTTACATGATCATCATCATTAGCTTCCTCACTAATTGGTGTAGTAGTCACAAGAACAGATTTTTGTGATGAACTACTTTCCAATAAGGTAGAAGGTACAATTACCTTATCAAGTTTTCTACTTTCCTCCCACTTACTTCTTTCAAGAGAAACTCCTTCTCTAGAAAGGATCCATTATAAGCAACGAATGTCTTGCCTTAGGATCTGTGATAGAAGGTGTACCCAACAGTCTCCTTTGGGTATCCTATGAAGACATATTTCTCCGATTTGGGTTTGAGCTTATCAGGATGAAACTTTTTCTCATAAGCATCGCAACCCCAAACTTCAAGAAACGACAACTTTGGTTTCTCGCCAAACCATAGTTCATAAGGTGTCGTCTCGACGGATATAGATGGTGCCCCTTTTTTAACGTGAATGCAGCTGTCTCTAATGCATGACCCCAAAAACGATAGTGGTAAATCGGTAAGAAACATCATAGATTGCACTATATCCAATAAAGTACGGTTATGACGTTCGGACACACCATTATGCTGTGGTGTTCCAGGTGGCGTGAGTAGTGAAACTATTTCACATTGTTTTAACTAAAGACCAAACTCGTAACTCAAATACTCTTTTCCACGATCAGGTCGTAGAAACTTTATTTTCTTGTTACGATGATTTTCCACTTCACTCTGAAATTATATGAACTTTTCAAATGTATCAGACTTCTATTTCATTAAGTAGATATACCCATATCTGCTCAAATCATCTGTGAAGGTCAGAAAATAATGATACCCGCTGCAAGCCTTAAATATTCATCGGACCACATACATCAGTATGTATGATTTCCAACAAATCTGTTGCTTGCTCCGTTGTTCCGGAGAACGGCGTTTTAGTCATCTTGCCCAAAAGGCATGGTTCGCAAGCATCAAGTGATTCCGAAAGCCCATCAGCATGGAGTTTCTTCATGCGCTTTATACCAATATGACCTAAACGGCAGTGCCACAAATAAGTTGCACTATCATTATTAACTTTGCATCTTTTGGTTTCAATATTATGAATATGTGTATCACTACGATCGAGATCCAACGAACTTGTTTCATTGGGTGTATGACCATCGAAGGTTTTATTCATGTAAACAGAACAACAATTATTCTCTAACTTTAATGAATAACCGTATTGCAATAAACATGATAAAATCATATTCATGCTCAACGCAAAAACCAAATAACACTTATTTAGGTTCAACACTAATCCCGAAAGTATAGGGAGTGTGCGATGATGATCATATCAATCTTGGAACCACTTCCAACACACATCGTCACTTCACCCTTAACTAGTCTCTGTTCATTCTGCAACTCCCCTTTCGAGTTACTACTCTTAGCAACTGAACTAGCATCAAATACTGAGGGGTTTGCTATAAACACTAGTAAAGTACACATCAATAACATGTATATCAAATATACTTATGTTCACTTTGCCATCCTTCTTATCCGCCAATCACTTGGGGTAGTTCCGCTTCCAGTGACCAGTCCCTTTGCAGTAGAAGCACTTAGTCTCAGGCTTAGGATCAGACTTGGGCTTCTTCACTTGAGCAGCAACTTGCTTGCCGTTCTTCTTGAAGTTCCCCTTCTTCCCTTTGCCCTTTTCTTGAAACTAATGGTCTTGTCAACCATCAACACTTGATGTTTTTCTTGATTTCTACCTTCATTGATTTTAGCATCACGAAGAGCTTGGGAATCGTTTCCGTTATCCCTTGCATATCATAGTTCATCACGAAGTTCTACTAACTTGGTGATGGTGACTAGAGAATTCTGTCAATCACTATCTTATCTGGAAGATTAACTCCCACTTGATTCAAGCGATTGTAGTACCCAGACAATCTGAGCACGTGCTCACTAGTTGAGCGATTCTCCTCCATCTTTTAGCTACAGAACTTGTTGGAGACTTCATATCTCTCAACTTGGGTATTTGCTTGAAATATTAACTTCAACTCCTGGAACATCTCATATGGTCCATGACGTTCAAAACGTCTTTGAAGTCCCGATTCTAAGCCATTAAGCATGGTGCACTAAACTATCAAGTAGTCATCATATTGAGCTAGCCAAACGTTCATAACGTCTGCATCTGCTCCTGCAATAGGTCTGTCACCTAGCGGTGCATCAAGGACATAATTTTTCTGTGCAGCAATGAGGATAAACCTCAGATCACGTATCCAATCCGTATCATTGCTACTAACATCTTTCAACACAATTTTCTCTAGGAACATATCAAAATAAACATATGAAAGCAACAACGCGAGCTATTGATCTTCAACATAGATATGCTAATAGTACCAGGACTAAGTTCATGATAAATTAAAGTTCAATTAATCATATTACTTAAGAACTCCCACTTAGATAGACATCCCTCTAATCCTCTAAGTGATCACGTGATCCAAATCAACTAAACCATAACCGATCATCACGTGAGATGGAGTAGTTTTCAATGGTGAACATCGTTATGTGGATCATATCTACTATATGATTCACGCTCGACCTTTCGGTCTCCGTGTTCCGAGGCCATATCTGCATATGCTAGGCTCGTCAAGTTTAACCTGAGTATTCTGCGTGTGCAAAACTGGCTTGCACCCGTTGTAGATGGACGTAGAGCTTATCACACCCGATCATCACGTGGTGTCTGGGCACGACGAACTTTGGCAATGGTGCATACTCAGGGAGAACACTTCTTGATAATTTAGTGAGAGATCATCTTATAATGCTACCGTCAATCAAAGCAAGATAACATGCATAAAAAGATAAACATCACATGCAATCAAAATATGTGACATGATATGGCCATCATCATCTTGTGCCTTTGATCTCCATCTTCAAAGCATCGTCATGATTTCCATCGTCACACGCATGACATCATGATCTCCATCATCTTGATCTATATCAATATGTCGTCACATGGTCGTCTCGCCAACTATTGCTCTTGCAACTATTGCTATCGCATAGCGATAAAGTAAAGCAATTATTGGGCGCTTGCATCTTATGCAATAGACAGACAACCATAAGGCTTTTGCCAGTTGCCGATAACTTCAACAAAACATGATCATCTTATACAACAACTTATAACTCATCACGTTTTGACCATATCACATCACAACATGTCCTGCAAAAACAAGTTAGACGTCCTCTACTTTGTTGTTGCAAATTTTACGTGGCTGCTACGGGCTTAGCAAGAACCAATCTTACCTACGCATCAAAACCACAACGATAGTTTGTCAAATAGACTCCGTTTTAACCTTCGCAAGGACCGGGCATAGCCACACTCGGTTCAACTAAAGTTGGAGAAACAGTCACCCGCAAGTCACCTATGTGCAAAGCACGTCGGGGAAACCGGTCTCGCGTAAGCGTACGCGTAATGTCGGTCCGGGCCGCTTCATCCAACAATACCGCCGAACCAAAGTATGACATGCTGGTAGGCAGTATGACTTATATCGCCCACAACTCACTTGTGTTCTACTCGTGCATATAACATCAAACCATAAAACCTAGGCTCTGATACCACAGTTGGGGAACGTAGTAATTTCAAAAAATTTCCTACGCACACGCAAGATCATGGTGATGCATAGCAACGAGAGGGGAGAGTGTTGTCTACGTACCAATGCAGACCGACTACGGAAGCGATCACACAACATAGAGGAAGTAGTCGTACGTCTTCCCAATCCGACCGATCCAAGCACCGTTACTCCGGCACCTCCGAGTTCTTAGCACACGTTCAGCTCGATGACGATCCTCGGGCTCCGATCCAGCAAAGCGTCGAGGAAGAGTTCTGTCAGCACGACGGCGTGGTGACAATCTTGATGTACTACCGACGCAGGGCTTCGCCTAAGCACTGCAACAATATGATCGAGGTGGAATTTGGTGGCAGGGGGCACCACACACGGCTAAGGAACGATCATCAAGGATCAACTTGTGTGTCTAGAGGTGCCCCCTGCCCCCGTATATAAAGGATGAGAGGGGGAGGGCTGGCCGGCCAAGCAAGGGAGGCGCAGGAGGAGTCCTACTCCTACCGGGAGTAGGACTTCCCCCTCCAATCCTATTCCAACTAGGACTCCAAGGGGGAAAGAGAGAGAGAGGTGGCCGGCCACCTCTCCTAGTCCTAAAAGGACTAGGGGAGGGGGGAGGCGCACAGCCCTCCATGGCAGCCCCTTTCACCTTTCCACTAAGGCCCATGTAGGCCCATTTGGCTCCCGGGGGGTTCCGGTAACCCTCCCGGTAATCCGGTAAAATCCCGATTTCACCCGGAACACTTCCGATGTCCAAACATAGGCTTCCAATATATCAATCTTTATGTCTCGACAATTTCGAGACTCCTCGTCATCTCCGTGATCACATCAGGGACTCCGAACAACCTTCGGTACATCAAAATGCATAAACTCATAATAACTGTCATCGTAACGTTAGGCGTGCGAACCCTACGGTTCGAGAACAATGTAGACATGACCGAGACACGTCTCCGGTCAATAACCAATAGCGGGACCTGGATGCCCATATTGGCTCCTACATATTCTACGAAGATCTTTATCGGTCAGACCGCATAACAACATACGTTGTTCCCTTTGTCATCGGTATGTTATTTGCCCGAGATTCGATCGTCGGTATCCAATACCTAGTTCAATCTCGTTACTGGCAAGTCTCTTTACTCGTTCCGTAATACATCATCTCACAACTAACATCTTAGTTATAATGCTTGCAAGGCTTATGTGATGTTTATTACCGAGAGGGCCCAGAGATACCTCTCCGACACTCGGAGTGACAAACCCTAATCTCGAAATACGCCAACCCAACATCTACCATTGGAGACACCTGTAGTACTCCTTTATAATCACCCAGTTACGTTGTGACGTTTGGTAGTACCCAAAGTGTTCCTCCGGTAAACGGGAGTTGCATAATCTCATAGTTATAGGAACATGTATAAGTCATGAAGAAAGCAATAGCAACATACTAAACGATCGGGTGCTAAGCTAATGGAATGGGTCATGTCAATCAGATCATTCAACTAATGATGTGACCTCGTTAATCAAATAACAACTCTTTGTTCATGGTTAGGAAACATAACCATCTTTGATTAACGAGCTAGTCAAGTAGAGGCATACTAGTGACACTCTGTTTGTCTATGTATTCACACATGTATTATGATTCCGGTTAATACAATTCTAGCATGAATAATAAATATTTATCATGATATAAGGAAATAAATAATAACTTTATTATTGCCTCTAGGGCATATTTCCTTCATTGTGGGCGGCAGGGTCGGGGTCGAGCGCGTCGGGGTCGGGGGCGAGCGCGCCGAGGTCGTGGGCGGGCGCGGCGGTGCGACGGGGCCGGGGAAGAGAGAGTGGGGATTTGGGGGAAAAGAGGCGGGATGAAGCAGGGAGAGGAAGAATTTTGGGTTAAGTGGACATAGCAGTAGCGCATTTACACGAAAAGCGCTACTACTACCTCGACTAGCTGTAGCGGTTTTCTGCAGAAACCACTACTGCTACCTTGACTAGCTGTAGCGATTTTCTGTAGAAACCGCTACTGCTACCTTGACTAGCTGTAGCGATTTTCTGCAGAAACCGCTACTGCTACCTTGACTAGCTGTAGCTCTTTTTCACTGCAGCGCTGCTGCTATAACCAGTTTCCCTTTTTTCTTTTCCTCAGCATAATAGGAACATATATATTACATCATTGGACCCTTGCATAATAATGGCTAAGTGTGTATACAAAATAGGAACATATATATATATTACATCATTGGACCCATGCATAATAATGGCTAATTAAGTGTGTATACAAAATAGGAACACATATATTTATATATTACATCATTTGACCGATTCCTCAGCGCTGACGTTTTTGTTTTTGAGTCAGCTTCTTTCCCTTCTTGTTCGTCAAAGAATAATTGAGCCCCTCATTGTGACTTTGCCTTTTCCATGGAGTATGATTTTTCTTTGGTAATGTAGTATTGATTCTTCTTTTGACGTATACTTTATCATCATCGTCATCTTCCCTCATTGGGTTGCCGTACTGATCATAGTCTTCCTCGTTGGTGACTCCATCCATTCCGATGATGTTTCTTTTGCCTTTCCTCACGACAACACGACTGGGATTGCATGGGTCGGTTATGAAGAAGCATTGTGTCACGTGCTTAGCGTGTACCCATGGCTCGTTTTTTGCGATAGCGTTCACGGTAGCACTCTTGGCGTCGAGTATAGTCATGGTAGTGAAAATCCGGCTTTCTCTTTCGACATTCTTAGCCCATCTGACACGGAACATCGTCGTGTTGTGCAGTCTAGAGTAGTCAAGCTCCAAGATCTGCTCGACCCTTCCATAAAATCGTTCAGTTGCGCCGTTGTAGCTGCCGGTCATGCATTCCATCGTCACCCCTGAGTTCTGATATTCATCAATGTCCATATCTTTGGCCTCCGTGTACAACATGTATCCGTTGATATCATATGCCTGATAGGTTACGAGGTTGGGTGAGGGGCCATGTGCTAAGGCGTATATGAGCAATCCGTCCTTAGAGCCCTTCTCCGGGGGATTAGCAATAATATGCTCTTTGAACCAATGCAGGAAAGTGGAGTTGTGCTCTCTAGTAACTTCGGCGTCCGTCCTGCATACCCCCCGGTCACGATACTTCTTTGCGATAATTTCTTTGTGCAGTGCCACGAATGGATCTACCTCGTCTAGGTGTTGTAGCACTACCAAGTTTGCTCTGTCAAAGTCACTGTGTCGATCTGAGTATGCCACGTGCAGTTCCCTGCGACCGTTGCAGTGACCTTCTCCTTCGGGCCTCCCATCATGCTTGTTAACGGGCAAACCAACGCTAACACCAGGCGGCTGGTCTGCGCCATATAGAAAATTCTCACAAAAAGAGATGCACTCTTGTGTCAAATAGCCCTGGACGATGCTTCCATCCGGACGGGACATGTTATGAACGAATCCTTTGATGATCCCATTCATCCTCTCAAACGGCATCATGTTGTGCAGGAATGACGGCCCCAGGTCTATTATGTCACCCACAATATGGACACACAGATGCACCATCACGTCAAAGAACGCGAGCGGGAAGTACATCTCAAGCTCATTCAGTATCACAACGATATCTTCCTGTAGCCTTCGGAGCTGCTTCACACTGATCGACTTTCGAGAGATGACGTTGAAAAAGTTGCAGAGACCAATAAGTGTGTCACGGACGTGCTTGTCCATTATCCCTCTAAGGGCAACAGGTAATATCTGCGTCATCATCACATGACAGTCATGAGACTTCATCCCGCTGAAGCTTTTCTTGTCCGTGTCTAGATATCTACTTATCTTGCCACAGTAACCGGAACTAACTTTGACTCCGGTAAGGCACTTAAAGAATTGATTGATCTCAGCCTGACTTAAGGTGAAGCAAGAAGGGGGGCAATAATCCTCATTCTTTATTTTCTTGCCCTTCTTCTCCCGTGCCTCTGTCTCCGTCTCTGTCTCGTCTGACATTTTATGTGGCGGCATGTGCAGATCTTCCCTGATTTCCAAATCTTGCAAGTCTTTTCTTGCCTTCGGCCCATCCTTGGTCTTATCCGGCATGTTCATCAGTGTTGCGAGCTAGCTCTCAAGGACATTCTTACAGATATGCATTTGATCAAGGCAATGAGGTGTATCGAGTTTGTGCCAGTACTCCAAGTCCCAGAACACAGACCTCGTCTTCCATACCTTCAGCAGTGGCTCCGGCGCCTTTCTCATCGTCTTTCCCGGCGCGGGGCACTCCTTCTAGTTTTCAACAGCTCATCGATTTCGGCACCGCTCCGCTTACGTGGAGGTCCTCGATGCTCAGCGTGACCATTGAATAGATCTCCATGGTTTCTCCATGGGTCGTCCTGTTCGAGCCATCTTCGATGCCCCATGTACACGATTTTCCCCGACCCGCCATCTTTCCTTGACGTTAGCTGCTGAGACGTCGTATCATCCATGCACCGCGTGCATCCACAATATCCATGGCACACCTGGCTTGCCACATATCTGTAACCAAGATAGTCGTGCACTGTCGTGATCAGCGCGGCTCTCATGTTGAAATACTCGCCTTTGCTGGCATCCCATGTCTTGGCCCGTGTTTTCCATAATGTGTCTAACTCCTCCTGAAGTAGCCCCAGATACAAATTAATATTATTTCCTGGTTGTTTCGGCCCTTGAATAAGCATGCTCATGTGAATGTACTTCGATTTCATGCACAACCAGGGGGGAGGTTGTACATCCATACAAACACGGGCCATGTGCTATGGTTGGTGCTCTGGTTGCCAAACGGATTCATGCCATCGGTACACGCGCCGAGCACGATGTTCCTTGCATCACATTCAAAATACCGATAGAAGCTGTTCAACGCTCTCCACTTGCTTCCATCCTTGACATGTCTCAGCTTTGGATCATCTCCATCATCGGGCTTCTTCCTCTCCGCGTGCCAGCGCATTAGCTTTGCTTCCTTGGGATCTACAAAATACCTCTGGAGACGGGGAGTGATCGGTAAGTACCATACCACTTTTTGGGGACATTTCATCCCGGCCTTCTTGTATCGAGAAGCATTGCACACCGGACAACTCGTTTTTTCCGCGTGCTCCTTTCGATAAATTTTGCAATCGTTGATGCATGCATGGTATCTAATGTGTGGCAGATCAAGAGGGCACACGATCTTCCTGGCCTCATCAACACTACTAGGACATAGATTACCCTCGGGAAGAACATCCTTTAGGTACTTGAGATGCTCATCGAGGCTAGTGTCGGTCCATTTGTTTTTAGCCTTCGTCTTCAGCACTTGGAGCGTGAAACTCAAGCGGGTCACCTCAGGATTGCAACCATCCTACAATGGAGTGGTCGAGTCTACCACCAGTTGCTCCAGCTTAGCCTCCTCTCTAGAAGCAGCTCTCTCAGCACTCGTCTCCTTGCGAAGCAATGCTTGAACATGAGGGTCCCGCACGATTGAACTTAGTACCGACGAACTCTTCTACATGGAGTTCATGTCGTTCTCTCCCCTGCCATGTCCGGCCCCTTCTCCGCCGCCATGTTCGGCCTCTTCCCCGCCGCCATTATTGATCATCTCTTCGTCTTGCCCCGTGTCATCATTGCCTGCCCCGTCGGCATCCTCAACATCATCATCCTCATCTTCAGTTATCCACCGAGTATAGCCATCCATGAAACCAGTCATGAGCAGGTGCGCTTCGACACGACCATCGACATGGGGGTCAAGCCAAACTATTCCTTTGCATTTTCGGCACGGACATAGAACCTCTGTCAGGTTATTTTCCTTCATGTCCTGCACCGCCGACCGCAACCACCTGTCCACCATCGTTCCACTGACCATCATGAACTCTGCACGGTAATAATAAACAAATTGATTATAAAAATGCGTGCATTCATCAAAGTCATATAAAAATTTGGCATGACCTTCCTTAAAAGTAGGACATATATAGATCTAGAGTTTGCCCGGAATTCGCCAAAACTGAAATAAATCGACATTTCGGCAAAACATAGGCAACTCAAATGCACAATTTGGCATCAACTCATGCCACACACACAATTTCCATAAAAATATCACACACACATGCATAAACATATTTTCGTTTTGTAAAATCATGAAATATTAATCACACCTCTATCTCGAGATCGAGCACATGGTGGAGATGATGATGTAGGGAGGTCAAAAGTGCACAAAGCTCTTCTTCACAAAGAAATATCTAGTTAGGGGGCAAATAGGTCACTTAACTAAATGCTACATCTACCTAGCTAGCTAATTTGGGAGGAGACAACTTCAACTAGTGGAAGGGGGGGAAGAGAAAGGAGATGAATTAATGGAGGTGGTGTAGTTATAGCTAGGAGTAATGAAGAGAGAGAAAGGTAGGTAGAAGAGGGAGAGTAATGGGGGAGAAGTATTGAGGCAGAAGAAGAGTTAGAGAGGGAGGATGTGGGAGGGTAGGGGAAAGGGAGGAGAGGAGATGGGGAGGGGGAGGTGGAAAAGGTGGTGGGTCCTGCATCTTAGCAGTAGCGCGGGAGAGGAAGCGCGCTGCTGCTAAGAGCGTAGCAACAACGCGCTTTCCTGTCACGTGCTACTGCTAAACGGGCCAACTCTGTGCACATTTTCAAAATTAGCAGCAGCGACATGACAAAAAAGCGCGCTGCTACTATGGCATTAGCAGCAGCGCGCTCCCTGGCACCGCGCTACTGGTAAACTTATGTCGTTGTGTAGTTTCGGTGGATTTTTGTAGCAGCGCGCTTTAAGCGTCACGCGCTACTGCTAAGTTTGCACCAGTAGCCAGCTTTCCGTAGCCGCGCTGCTACTACTTAGCAGCAGCACCTGCTTTTATGCCGCGCTGCTGCTAAGATTCTGTGTATAAGGTTTTCCCTAGTAGTGAAGGTCTGTACAGCATGTATGATTGTGGCAAACTAGAAAGCAACGAATCAAATAATACAAGATGCTCCAAGCGAAATATATATCACGTGGTGAATAAAAATATAGCCTCAAGTAAAGTTACCGATCGACGAAGACGAAAGAGGGGATGCCTTCCCGGGGCATCCCCAAGCTTAGGCCGTTTGGCCTCCCTGAATATTACCTTGAGGCGCCTTGGGCATCCCCAAGCTTAGGCTCTTTCCACTCCTTATTTCATAGTCCATCAAATCCTTACCCAAAACTTGAAAACTCCACAACATAAAACTTCAACAGGAAATCTCGTAAGCTCCGTTAGTATAAGAAAATAAAGCACCACTTTTGGTACTGTTGTGAACTCATTATTTATTTATATTGGTGTAGATTAACCATAATGTAAGCAAGCAAAAATTTCAAGAGCAATAGGCTGTTGAGGATTTTTGGAAGATTGAATGGTATTTCGAAGATTGGTGACATACATGAATCCACTGGGGATGAGTGGATACTGGGTAGGTGCGAGAAATTATCCGTAGGGGCTTTCGATGGAATGGAATTGCAAAACCGATGGCACAAAGTATTCTTGGACAACCACGAATATTTCGCGGTATCTTGTAATAACAAGAGCAACTGGGGACTGATTGTAAGAAGGACAAGTGTACGTGGTTATCCATAACGATTTATCAGTGGACGGGAATAAAAAAAGTGGTGGCCACAAAGTCTCGAGAGAATATCGGGGAGTATCTTTGAAATCTTCTGGTGAAGTAGGCCATCATCTGTGATAAGGGGCTCTCCGGGTGAAAGTGATCACGAGATCCTAATGTTAGATTTTAGCAAATTCGTTTAACCCGAGTAGAAGAGAGTTCAGAGTCCTAGAGTATAGACAAGGACTAAAAGACTCTAATACCACCCAATGGCGACGTGGGCCCGTAAGCCACACATCCATGTTAGTAAAAGTTTTTCAATGACTAGACTCGACTTAGGCCAAGGAGTGTGGAAGGGGGATTCCTACAGGCAGTCAGCGCTGATACCAACTTTTGACGCCCCCGATTCAATCATTCACTAATCATACACGCAAACGTGTACGATCAAGATCAAGGACTCACAGAAAGATATCACAACACAACTCTACAAATAAAATAAGTCATACAAGCATCATATTACAAGCCAGGGGCCTCGAGGGCTCGAATACAAGAGCTCGATCATAGACGAGTCAGCGGAAGCAACAATATTTGAGTACAGACATAAGATAAACAAGTTTGCCTTAAGAAGGCTAGCACAAACTGGGATACAGATCGAAAGAGGCACAGGCCTCCTGCCTGGGATCCTCCTAAACTACTCATGGTCGTCGTCAATGGGCTGCACGTAGTAGTAGCCACCTCCCGAGTAGTAGTAGTCATCACCGACGGTGGCGTCTGGCTCCTGGGCTCCAACGTCTGGTCGCAGCAATCGAGTATAGAAAGGGGGAGCAAAGCAACCGTGAGTACTCATCCAAAGTACTCGCAAGCAAGGAGCTACACTACATATGTATGCATTGGTATCAAATGGAATAAGGGTATCATATGTGGGCTGAACTACAGAATGCCAGAATAAGAGGGGGATAGCTAGTCCTTTCAAAGACTACGCTTCTGGTAACCTCCATCTTGCATCAGGAGAAGAGAGTAGATGGTAAGTTCACCAAGTAACATCGCATAGCATAACCCTAATCGATGATCCTCCCCTCGTCGCCCTGTGGGAGAGCGACCACCGGTTGTATCTGGCACTTGGAAGGGTGTATTTTATTAAGTATCTGGTTCTAGTTGTCATAAGGTCAAGGTACAACTCCGGGTCGTCCTTTTACCGAGGGACACGGCTATTCGAATAGAACAACTTCCCTGCAGGGGTGCACCACATAACCGAACACGCTCGATCCCATTTGTCCGGACACACTTTCCTGGGTCATGCCCGGCCTCGGAAGATCAACACGCCGCAGCCCTACCTAGGCACAATAGAGAGGTCAGTACGCCGGTCTAAATCCTATGGCGCAAGGGTCTGGGCCCATCGCCCTTTGCACACCTGCACGTTGCGAACGCGGCCAGAGAGCAGACCTAGCAACCTCCATTGCAAAGGAAGTTGCATTACGCGGTCCAACCCGGCGCGCGCCGCTCAGTCGCTGACGTCACGAAGGCTTCGGATGATACCATGACCTCAAGTGCCCATAACTGTCCCCACGTAGATGGTTAGTGTGTATAGGCCAGTGGCCAGACTCAGATCAAATACCAAGATCTCGTTAAATGTGTTATCTTGAAATAACCGCGAACGCCGACCAGGGCCAAGCCCACCTCTCTCCTAGGTGGTCTCAACCTGCCCTGTCGCTTTGCCACAAAGATCCACACAGAGGGCCGTTGGGACAAAGGTCCTTTCAGCCCCCAATCCGTGAATCACTCGCGGGTGCTCCACGAGCCGACCCGACTTTAGTCACCACATGTATCATGTATAAAGTATATAGTAGATACCCGTGATCACCTCCCGAGTGATCATGGCACGATAGTATAGCATGGCAGACGGACAAGAATGTAGGGCCACTAATGATAAACTAGCATCCTATAATAAGCATTAGGATTCCAGGTAAAGGTAACAACAGTAGTAGCAAGGACAGGCTATGCATCAGGATAGGATTAACGGAAAGTAGTAACATGCTACACTACTCTAATGCAAGCAGTATAGAGGAGAGTAGGCGATATCTGGTGATCAAGGGGGGGGGGGCTTGCCTGGTTGCTCTGGCAAGAGAGAGGGGTCGTCAACTCCGTAGTCGTACTGGGTAGCAGCGGCGTCAGTCTGGGTGTCTAGCGAGAGAAGAGGGGGAAGAAACAATAAATATTTAAGCAAACACATGCATAGCGATGCATGACATGACAAGCATCGGTGCTAGGGGTGCCATAACGTGGTATGAGGTGATACCGGTGAAGGGGGAAAACATCCGGGAACGTATCCCCAGTGTTTCGCGTTTTCGGGCAAAGGAGCCGGAGGGGGAAAGTTGCGAGTTCGATAGGTTAGGGATGCGTGGCGGATGAACGGGCTGCGTATCTGGGTTTGTCTCGTCGTTCTGAGCAACTTTCATGTTGAAAATAATTTAATCCGAGTTACGGATTAAAAGGTATGATTTTCTAAAGATTTTATTAATGTCTGGAATTTAATTAATTATTTTATTTAATTCGAAATTTGGAATTATGACATCAGCATGATGTCATGCTGACGTCAGAAGTCAACAAGGGTTGATTGGGTCAAACTGACACGTTGGTCCAGTGGGACCCACCTGTCATACATTATTAGGTTAATTAGGGTTTAGTTAATTGATTAGGTTAATCTAATCAAGATTAATTAGTTTAATTAATTCTTTAATTGCCTAATTAAGATTAAATTAATTAATTAATTAATTATTTTATTTATTATTCAGTTTTTAAACCTTTTTTAACGTTCTGGGGTGTGGCCCCCCTGTGTCATTGGGAGGGGGGTCTTGGCGGGTTTGGGCGTAACGGGCGCGGGCGCCCATGCACCCGAACGGGGCAACAGGGGGGGCGCCGGCGGAAGCCATAGCCCAGCTCGGCGGGGCGAGGCACGCCGGCCGGAGCAGCGGCGGAGGAGCCCTAGCGGCGAGCAGCAGGGGCGGCGCGTGGGCGGACGTGGCAGGGCAGAGGCCAGGGAGGCAGAGGAGGGCCGCGGGTGTCTGAGTGGGGCGAGGGTGAAGCCAAGGCGGCGCTCGCCCGCAGGGAGTGCGGCGAGGCTAGGCCGGTGGCCAGGGCGGCCGCGGTGGCCGACGGCGCTGCGTCGATAGGGCGGCAGGGAGGCGAGGGAGCAGCACCAGGGGTGCGGGGGCGCGGCTGAGCCCCTAGCGAGCAGCAGGGGCTTCGGCGGTGGCAGTGGCAGATGACGGCGAGTGCGGGGTGCCGCCAGGCTAAGGGGGAGGGCGTCGGGCGCGGGCCAGGCAATGGAGGAGCGCGGCGGCAACGCGAGCAGGTGGCGCAGGGACGGAGGCGGAGCAAGGGAGTCCGGCGAGCTGCAGCAGGTGGCGACGGCAGCGGGCGCACGCGCGGTCGAGCGGGTGCGGCCGTGGCCGTGGTGGCCGAGAGCCAAGGCAGGGCGCGGTCGCCGCGCGGCGAGCGCGAATGCGTGCGCGGGACGTGCAGGGGAGGAGAGGAGAGGCTCACGGCGGGAGGTAGGGGAGTGGCAGCGGGGGTCGAGGTGGTGAGTCGGGGACGACCGAGCGACGGGGAGGCAGGCCGGCGACGGTGTCCTGGCGCGATGTGGCGGCGTCGGGCGTCGTGGCGACCTCCTCCTCTCGATCCCGATCCAATCGGGGGAGAGGGGGGCAGATATTTCGCGGGGGGGGGGGGGGGGGGTTGGGGGGAGTGTGGGGGGGGATGGGGGTCCGGTGGAGTGAGGGGATAAGGGAGTGGGGGCGCGGGGTGCGCCGGCCCATTCGGGCTGCTGGGAGTCCGCGTGGATTGCCAGCTGGGCCAAAAGGCCCAGCGGGGGGGGGGGGGGGCTTTTTCCCTTTTTTCTGTTAATTTGTTTTCTCTTTTGTATTTCCTTTTCTGTTTTAATCCATTTTAAAATACGTTGGCACTATATAAAAATGTGTTTATTACACCATAATTAAATATGCAATTTATGGCACTGCCCGAACATTTTTGTTTTAACTTTTGAAAACTTTTATTATTTAACTTTATTTTAAATTTGAATTTGACTCGGTTTTGACCTAACGGTAGATTATCAACAGTAACCGTGGTGACGTGGCATGATTAGCGTTGGATTACTGTAGCACGATTATCCGGGCGTTACAGATATTTATTTAATTCTTTTTGCAGATGATTAATAGATAAATTCCTCACGTCCAGCAATTTATTTGAGTATTTTTGGAGTTCCAGATCTTGCGCTAGCTACAGATTACTACAGACTGTTCTGTTTTTGACACATTCTGTTTTTCGGGTGTTGTTTGCTTATTTTGATGAATCTATGGCTAGTAAAATAGTTTATAAATCATAGAGAAGTTGGAATACAGTAGGTTTAACACCAATATAAATAAATAATGAGTCATTACGGTACCTTAAAGTGGTCTTTTGTTTTCTTTCGCTAACGGAGCTCATGAGATTTTCTACTTTAAGTTTTGTGTTGTGAAGTTATCAAGTTTTGGGTAAAGATTTGATCGATTATGGAACAAGGAGCGGCAAGAGCCTAAGATTGGGGATGCCCATGGCACCCCCAAGATAATCTAAGGACACCTAAAAGCCAAAGCTTGGGGATGCCCCGGAAGGCATCCCCTCTTTCGTCTACTTCTATCGTTAACTTTACTTGGAGCTATATTTTTATTCACCACATGATATGTGTTTTGCTTGGAGCGTCTTGTATGATTTGAGTCTTTTCTTTTTAGTTTACCACAATCATCCTTGATGTACACACCTTTTGAGAGAGACACACATGATTCGGAAATTATTAGAATACTCTATGTTCTTCACTTATATCTTTTGAGTTATATAGTTTCGCTCTAGTACTTCACTTATATCTTTTAGAGCATGATGGTGGATTTGTTTTATAGAAACTATTGATCTCTCATTCTTCACGTAGATTATTTTGAGAGTCTTAAATAGCATGGTAATTTTCTTAAATAATCCTAATATGCTAGGTATTCAAGATTAGTAAAAACTTTCTTATTAGTGTGTTGAATACTAAGAGAAGTTTGATGCTTGACGATTGTTTTGAGACACGGAGGTAGTGATATTAAAGTTGTGCTAGTTGAGTTGTTGTGAAGTTGAGAAATATTTGTGTTGAAGTTTGCAAGTCCTGTCGCATGCACGTATGGTAAACGTTATGTAACAAATTTGAAAGATGAGGTGTTCTTTTGATTGTCCTCCTGATGAGTGGCCGTCGGGGACGAGCGATGGTCTTTTCCTACCAATCTATCCCCCTAGGGGCGTGCACGTAGTGCTTGGTTTTTGATGACTTTTAGATTTTTTTTCAATAAGTATGTGAGTTCTTTATGACTAATGTTGAGTCCATGGATTATACTCACTCTCACCTCACCATCATTAATAGCCTCTTCGGTACCATGCATTGCCCTTTCTCACATTGAGAGTTGGTGAAAACTTCGCCGGTGCATCCAAACCCCGTGATATGATACACTCTTTCACACATAAACCTCCTTATATCTTCCTCAAAACAGCCACCATAGCTACCTATTATGCCATTTCCATAGACATTCCGAGATATATTGCCATGCAACTTTCCACCATTCCATTTATCATGACATGTTCATCATTGTCATATTGCTTTGCATGATCATGTAGTTGACATAGTATTTGTGGTAAAGCCACCGTTCATAATTCTTTCATACATGTCACGCTTGGTTCATTGCATATCCCTGTACACCGCCGGAGGCATTCGTGTAGAGTCATACTTTGTTCTAGTATCGAGTTGTAATCTTTGAGTTGTAAATAAATAGAAGTGTGATGATCATCATTAATAGAGCATTGTCCTAAATAAAAAAAGAAGAGAAATGCCAAATAAAAAAGGGGAAAAGGCAAAATAATAAAAAAAATAAAAAATAAAAGGGACAATGCTACTATCCTTTTTTCCACACTTGTGCTTCAAAGTAGCACCATAACCTTCATGATAGAGAGTCTCTTGTTTTGTCACTTTCATATACTAGTGGGAATTTTTCATTATAGAACTTGGCTTGTATATTCCAACAATGGGCCTCCTCAAGTGCCCTAGGTCTTCGTGAGCAAGCAAGTTGGATGCACACCCACTTATTTTCTTTTGTTGATCTTTCATATATTTATAGCTCTAGTGCATCTGTTGCATGGCAATCCCTACTCCTTACATTGACATCAATCGATGGGCATCTCCATAGCTCATTGATTAGCCTCATTGATGTGAGACTTTCTCCTTTTTTGTCTTCTCCATGTAACCTCCATCATCATATTCTATTCCACCCATAGTGCTATACCCATGGCTCACGCTCATGTATTGCGTGAAGGTTTATAAAGTTTGAGATTACTAAAGTATGAAACAATTGCTTGGCTTCTCATTGGGGTTTTGCATTATGGGAGCATTCTTGTGTGATGAAAATGGAGCATGACTAAACTATATGATTTTGTAGGGATGAATTTTCTTTGGCCATTTTATTTTGAGAGGACATAATTGCTTAGTTATTATGCTTGAAGTATTATTGTTTTTATGTCAATATTGAACATTTATCTTGAATCTTTCAGATCTGAATATTCATACCACAATTAAGAAGAATTACATTGAAATTACGCCAAGTAGCATTCCACATCAAAAATTTAGTTTTTATCATTTACCTACTCGAGGACGAGCAGGAATTAAGCTTGGGGATGCTTGATACGTCTCCAACGTATCTATAATTTTTGATTTCTCCATGCTATATTATCTTCTATTTTGGACATTATTGGGCTTTATTATCCACTTTTATATTATTTTTGGGACTAACCTATTAACCGAAGGCCCAGCCCAGAATTGTTGTTTTGAGGCCCAGCGAACGTGATTTTTGGAACGAACAAGATCGAGGAGACTTCGACACTACGTCAAGCAACCAACAGGGAGGCCACGAGGTAGGGGTTGCGCCTACCCCCCCCCCCCCCAGGCACGCCCTCCACCCTCATGGGCCCCTTGTTGCTCCACCGACGTACTTCTTCCTCCTATATATACCTACATACCCCCAAACGATCAGAGACGGACCCAAAACTGTAATTCCACCACCGTAACGTCTTGTATCCACGAGATCCCATCTTGGGGCCTGTTCCGGAGCTCCGCCGGAGGGGGCATCGATCACAGAGGGCTTTTAGATCAACACCATAGCCTCTCCGATGAAGTGTGAGTAGTTTACCTCAGACCTTCGGGTCCATAGTTATTAGCTAGATGGCTTCTTCTCTGTTTTTGGATCTCAATACAAAGTTCTCCTCCTCTCTTGTGGAAATCTATTCGATGTAATCTTTTTTTGCGGTGTGTTTGTTGAGACCAATGAATTGTGGGTTTATGATCAAGTTTATCTATGAACGATATTTGAATATTCTCTGAATTCTTTTATGTATGATTGGTTATCTTTGCAAGTCTCTTCGAATTATTAGTTTGGTTTGGCCTACTAGATTGATCTTTCTTGCAATGGGAAAGTGCTTGGCTTTGGGTTCAATCTTGCGGTCTCCTTTCCCAGTGACAGTAGGGGTAGCAAGGCACGTATTGTATTGTTTCCATCGAGGATAACAAGATGGAGTTTTCATCATATTGCATGAGTTTATCCTTCTACATCATGTCATCTTGCTTAAGGCGTTACTCTATTTTTATGAACTTAATACTCTAGATGCATGCTGGATAGCGGTCGATGTGTGGAGTAATAGTAGTAGATGCAGGCAGGAGTCGGTGTACTTGTCCCAAATGTGATCCCTATATACATGATCATACCTAGATATTCTCGTAACTATGCTCAATTCTGTCAATTGCTCAACAGTAATTTGTTCACCCATCGTAAAATACCTATGCTCTTGAGAGAAGCCACTAGTGAAACCTATGGCCCCCGGGTCTATATTCATCATATTAAATCTTCCAATACTTTGCTTTTATTTTACTTTGCATCTTTATCATAAAAAGACCAAAAATGTTATCTTATCATATCTATTAGATCTCACTCTCGTAAGTGGCCGTGTAGGGATTGACAACCCCTTATCGTGTTGGTTGCGAGGATTTATTTGTTTTGTGTAGGTGCGACGGACTGGCGCGTAGCCTCCTACTGGATTGATACCTTGGTTCTCAAAAACTGAGGGAAATACTTACGCTACTTTGCTGCACCACCCTTCCCCCTTCAAAGGAAAACCAACGCAAGTGCTCAAGAGGTAGCATGGCTTTCCTTAGGTGCGGCTTGAAACCGTGCACAAATTCCCACACTCAACATGATATCCGCTCTAGATGCACAAAGGTAAAGCAAGGAGCCAATCATGGAGAGATATACCTTTTGATCCACTACTTTACCATTGGGATCTAATTCAAGTTGGCATTTGACGGGCATTGGAGTGGAAGCCGGCTTGACATCACTTAGCTTGAATCTCTTGAGCATGTCTTGAGTGTATTTCGCTTGGTTGATGAATGTTCCTTCTCTTCGTTGCTTGATTTCGAATCCGAGAAAGAACTTCAACTCTCCCATCATGGACATCTTGAACTTCGAGGTCATGAGAGCGGCAAATTCCTCATTGAAAGCTTTGTTAGGAGAACCAAAGTTGGTGTCATCAACATATAGTTGGCACACAAACAACTCCCCTTTGACCTTCTTAGTAAAAAAGAGTAAGGTTGATTTTCCCGATTTCAAACCCACGATCTTGAAACAACTTGTTAAGGTGGTCATACCACGCACGTGGGGCTTGTTTAAGGCCATAGAGTGCCTTATCGAGTTGGTACACATGATCGGGGAAATAGGGATCCTCAAACCCGGGAGGTTTTTTGAAAAACACCAACTCATTAATAGGACCATTAAGAAAAGCACTCTTCACATCCATTTGTTGCAACTTGAAGTTATGAAGAGAAGCATAAGAAATCAACGAATGAATAGATTCAAGGCGAGCAACGGGAGCAAAGGTTTCACCATAATCGATACCCTCGACTTGGGAGTAGCCTTGAGCTACCTAGCAAGCCTTGTTGTGGAAAATAATCCCATGAGCATCTTGCTTGTTCTTGAATATCCACTTGGTTCCAATGACATTATGGTTCCCCGTTGGCCTTGGCACCAATCTCCACACCTTGTTGTGCTCGAAGTTGTTGAGTTATTCATGCATGGCATTAAGCCAATCTGGATCTTCGAGCGCCTCATAGACCTTTTGGGGTTCAACACAAGAGACAAATGGATTATGTTCACAATAGTTTGCCAATTGTCCACGAGTGCTTACCCCCTTTCGTATGCTTCCAAGAACATTTTTCATGAGATGACCCTTGGTAGATAGCTTGGATGCAATCTTCGCGGCACGACACTCGAATTCATCCTCAAGAGTGAGTTGAGGAGCGGTTACTTGATCATCTTGAGCGTTGTCTTAAGCTTGTTCTTGATTTTGAGCTTGCTCTTGATATTGAACTTGCTCGGAGGAGAGAACTTGACCTTGGGCATCACTTGGTGGTTCAACACCATATTGAGGTTGATCTTGCCATTGGTCTTGTTCATGAGGTTGAGGGCCTTCACTTTGTTCTTTGGAAGCATGTGGGTCTTGGGTTGGTGATGGTTCCACTTGAGTGGAACATTGTCCTTCTCCTTCAGCCACAAGGGGTTCCTCAATGGGTAGGATAAAACCAACACCCATTATTCTTATGGCTTGGGGAGGAATTTCATCACCTACATCACAAGTACCACTTTGCTCCACTTGGGAGCCGTTATTCTCATCAAACTCCACATTACACGTCTCCTCAATAAGTCTCGTGGACTTATTGAGGACATGATAAGCATGAGAGTTTGTAGCATAGCCAACAAATATGCCCTCATGAGCTCTAGCCTCAAATTTAGATAAACGAACACCTTTCTTGAGAATGAAACACTTACACCCGAAACACCCGGAAGTACTTGAGGTTGGGCTTGTTATCGGTGAGTATCTAATATGGAGTCTTGTTCAAGCCTTTGCGGAGGTACAGCCGATTGGATGCATGACCGACAGTGTTGATGGCTTTGGCCCAAAAGTTGTATGGAGACTTGAAATCCGCCATCATGGTTCTTGCCGCATCCATCAACGTCCGGTTCTTCCTCTCCGCTACGTCATTTTGTTGAGGGGTGTATGGTGCGGAATATTGGTGCTTGATCCCTCATCACTAAGAAACTCATCCAAGGTGTATTTCTTGAACTCGGTGCCGTTGTCACTTCTTATTGTCAAGATCTTTGCATTGTGTTGACGTTGACCTTCATTTGCAAAATTGATGACGGTTTGTTGGGTCTCACTCTTCCTCTTGAAGAAGTATACCCAAGTGTATCTTGAATAATCATCCACAATCACCAAGCAATACTTTCTACCACCAAGACTATCAAAGGATGGAGGCCCAAAGAGATCCAAGTGAAGGAGCTCCAAGGGCCTCTTCGAGTAGATGATAGTCGTGGGAGGGTGTGCCTTCTCATGTAGCTTTCCTTTAATACAAGCACTGCAAGCACGATCTTTGCCAAAACTAACATTTGTTAGTCCACGGACATGGTCCCCTGATACGTCTCCAACGTATCTATAATTTTTTATTGTTCCATGTTATTATATATTCTGTTTTGGATGTTTAATGGGCTTTATGATACACTTTTATATTATTTTTGGGACTAACCTATTAACCCAAGGCCCAGTCCAAATTGCTGTTTTTTTTGCCTATTTTAGTGTTTCGCAGAAAAGGAATATCAAACGGAGTCCAAACGGAATGAAACCTTCGCGAGCGTGATTTTTGGAACAAACGTGATCCAGAGGACTTGGAGTGGACGTCATGCAACCAACGAGGATGCCACGAGGCAAGGGGTGCGCCTAGGGGCCGAAACCTTCTGTACCCGAGAGATCCCATCTTGGGGCCTTTTCCGGAGCTCTACCGGAGGGGGCATCGATCACGGAGGGCTTCTACATCAACACCATGGCCTCTCTGATGATGTGTGAGTAGTTTATCGCAGACCTTCCGGTCCATAGTTATTAGCTAGATGGCTTCTTCTCTCTCTTTGGATCTCAATACAATGTTCTCCTCGATCTTCTTGGAGATCTATTTGATGTAAATCTTTTTGCGGTGTGTTTGTCGAGATCCGATGAATTGTGGGTTTATGATCAAGATTATCTATGAAAAATATTTGAATCTTCTCTGAATTCTTTTATGTATGATTGGTTATCTTTGCAAGTCTCTTCGAATTATCAGTTTGGTTTGGCCTACTATATTGATCTTTCTTGCAATGGGAGAAGTGCTTAGCTTTCGGTTCAATCTTGCGTTGCTCGATCCCAGTGACAGAAAGGGAAATGACACATATTGTATTGTTGCCATAGAGGATAAAAAGATGGGGTTTATATCATATTGCTTGAGTTTATCCCTCTACATCATGTCATCTTGCCTAATGCATTACTCTGTTCTTATGAACTTAATACTCTAGATGCATGCTAGATAGAGGTGGATATGTGGAGTAATAGTAGAAGATGCAGAATCATTTCGGTCTACTTGTCATGGACGTGATGCCTATATACATGATCATGCCTACATGCTCTCATAATTATGCACTTTTCTATCAATTGCTCGACAATAATTCGTTCACCCACCATAATGCTTATGATATATTAAGAGAAGCCACTAGTGAAACCAATGGCCCCCGGGTCTATTCTCCATCATATAGTTTTCCAATCTATTTTATTTTGCAATCTTTACTTTCAATCTATATCATAAAAATACCAAAAATATTTGTCTTATTATTATTATCTCTATCAGATCTCACTCTCGTAAGTGACCGTGAAGGGATTGACAACCCCTTTATCGCGTTAGTTGCGAGGTTCTTATTTGTTTGTGTAGGTACGAGGTGACTTGCGTGTGGCCTCCTACTGGATTGGTACCTTGGTTCTAAAAAACTAAGGGAAATACTTACGTTGCTTTGCTGCATCACCCTTTCCTCTTCAAGGGAAAACCAATGCATGCTCAAGAGGTAGCAAGAAGGATTTCTGGCGCCGTTGCCAGGGAGGCGTACACCAAGTCAAGTCAAGATTTGATATCCCACCGACGTGTGATTTCTGGCGCCGTTGTCGGGGAGATCTATGCCAAGTCAAGATATACCAAGTACCCATCACAAACTCTTATCCCTCACATTACATTATTTGCCATTTGCCTCTTGTTTTCCTCTCCCCCACTTCACCCTTGCCGTTTTATTCGCCTCTTCTCCGTAAGCCTCTTTACCATGTACCTTCTTTTTCCTTGCATCTTCACTTGCTAAAAGTTTATGGATCCTCATCCGCTTGCCAATCTTTTTAAGAGATCCAATTATGATGAACCAATTGCTAGTGAGTTGAGTGCACTAGATTATCTTTATGAGGAGTTCTTGAAATTCTTGAATCTAAAAATTGTGATAAAGTGATTCATGATAGATCTTTGAATAAAAAGCATGATTGCAATGATGTTATTATAAATTCTTTTAATTTCATTTGTGCTAATAATATGCAAAACCCTAAGGTTGGGGATGCTTGTTTTGCTATGTCCACTACTTGTTCCAATGATCATGATTGGGGTGGTTCTTCTTTTGATCGTGAAAAGTGATTTAAGCCCCGATGAATATGAGGTTGATAATAGTGTTTGCAATAATATTGAAAGTGGGTTTGGAAGAGTGTCAACTTTATTTCCCACATATTTGGAGAATGTTCAATCTTATGAAGTTTTTGATAAAAGTGGGTTTGGAGAGGTCATGACTTTAGTTAATGTTAATCCCACTATTTTGGAAGAGTGTCAACTTCGCATGCATGTGGATCGTGTTGAGAATATGTTATGTGATAGCTATTTTGTTAAATTTGCTTATGATACTACATGTAATTATTATGAGAGAGGAAAATATGGTTGTAGAATTTTTCATGTTACTAAATTACCTCTCTTCATGATGAGATTGATATTGTCTCTTTCTTCTTCCTTGCATATGCTAGTTTTTGCTTTCCTTGATAATTTGGTTGCCTATAAGATGCCTATGTAGAAAGTATGTTAGAATTAGATGTGTTTGTCACATACTATATGATGCTCCCTTTGTGCTTCAATTCTTGTCTTTCGTGTGAGCATCGTTGAAATTTTATGGCTAGCTAGGGGCGTTAAACGATAGCGCTTTTTGTTCCTGTTTAGTAATAAATATTTTGTCTAGACTCTTTTATAGTTGTGTTTTTTGTGTTTAATTAGTGTTTGTTCAAAGTAGAACCGTTGGGAAGACTTGGGGAAAGTCTTTGTGATCTTGCTGTAAAAAATAGAAACTTTAGCGCTCACGAGATTAGCAACACCTTTTTACTGGAGAGTGATATTTAGTTGATTATTTTTGCAGAAGATTAATATATATATTCCTCACGTCCATCAATTTATTTTAGAATTTTTGGGGTTACATAAGTATGCGTTTGATACAGATTACCACAGACTGTTCTGTTTTTGCCAAATTCGGTTTTTCGTGTGTTGTTTGCTTTTTTTGATGGATGTATAGCTAGTAATAGAGTTTATAAACCATAGAAAAGTTGGAATACATTAGATTTAACACCAATATAAATAAATAATGAGTTCATTACAGTACCTTGAAGTGGTGTTTTGTTTTGTTTCGCTAACAAAGCTCACGATATTTTCTGTTAAGTATTGTGCTGTGAAGTTTTCAAGTTTTGGGTTAAGATTTGATGGATTATGAAACAAGGAGTGGCAAGAGCCTAAGCTTGGGGATTCCCAAGGCACCCAAAATTAAAATCCAAGGACAAGCAAAAGCCTAAGCTTGGGGATGCCCCGGAAGTCATCCCCTCTTTTGTCTTCGTTCATCAGTAACTTTACTTGGAGCTATATTTTTATTCACCACATGATATGTGTTTTGCTTGGAGCGTCTTGTATGATTTGAGTCTTTGCGTTTTAGTTTACCACAATCATCCTTGCTGTACACACCTTTTGGTAGATACACACATGAATTGGAATTTATTAGAATACTCTATGTGCTTCACGTATATCTTTTGAGTTAGAAAATTTTGCTCTAGTGCTTCACTTATATCTTTTTAGACCACGGTGGTGGTTTTATTGAATAGAAATAATTGATCTATCATGCTTCAATTATAGTATTTTGGGAGTCCTTTAGAACAGCATGTTAATTGATCTATCATGCTTCAATTATATTATATGATAGGCATCCAAGATGGATATAATAAAAACTTTCATATAAGTGCATTGAATACTAAGAGAAGTTTGATACTTGATGATTGTTCTGAGATATGGAGATAGTGATATTAAAGTTGTGCTAGTTCATTAGTTGTGAATTTGAGAAATACTTGTGTTGAAGTTTGCAAGTCCCGTAGCATGCACGTATGGTAAACGTTGTGTAACAAATTTCAAACATGAGGTGTTATTTGATTGTCTTCCTTATGAGTGGAGGTCGGGGACGAGCGATGGTCTTTTCCTACCAATCTATCCCCCGAGGAGCATGTGCATAGTACTTGGTTTTTGATGAATTTTAGATTTTTTGCAATAAGTATGTGAGTTCTTTATGACTAATGTTGAGTCCATGGATTATACGCACTCTCACCCTTCCATCATTGCTGGCCTCTTCGTACCGTGCATTGCCCTTTCTCACCCTGAGAGTTGGTGCAAACTTCGCCGGTGCATCCAAACCCCGTGATACGATACGCTCTATCACACATAAACCTCCTTATATCTTCCTTAAAACAACCACCATACCTACCTATTATGGCATTTCCATAGCCATTCCGAGATATATTGCCATGCAACTTTCCACCGTTCCGTTTATTGTGACACGCTTCATCATTGTCATATTGCCTTGTATGATCATGTAGTTGACATCGTATTTGTGGAAAAGCCACCATGCATATTATTTCATACATATCACTCCCGATTCATTGCCCATCCCGGTACACCGCCGAAGGCATTCATATAGAGTCATATCTTGTTCTAGTATCGAGTTGTAATCGTTGAGTTGTAAATAAATAGAAGTGTGATGATCATCATTAATAGAGCATTGTCCCAAATAAAAAAAGGCCCAAAAAAGGGGGCAATGCTACTATCCTTTTCCCACACTTCTGCTTCAAAGTAGCACCATGATCGTTATGATAGAGAGTCTCTTGTTTTGTCATTTTCATATACTAGTGAGAATTTTTCATTATAGAACTTGGCTTGTATATTCCAACAATGAGCCTCCTCAAGTGCCCTAGGTCTTTGTGATCAAGCAAGTTGGATGCACACCCACTTAGTTTCTTTTGTTGAGTTTTCATACATTTATAGCTCTAGTGCATCCGTTGCATGGCAATCCCTACTCCTTGCATTGACATCCATTGATGGGTATCTCCCTAGCCCATTGATTAGCTGCGTCAATGTGAGACTTTCTCGTTTTTGTCCTCTCCACATAACCCCCTTCATTATATACTATTCCACCCATAGTGCTATATCCATGGCTCACGCTCATGTATTGCGTGCAAGTTGAAAAAGTTTGAGATTACTAAAGTATGAAACAATTGCTTGGTTTGTCATCGGGGTTGTGCATGATGAGAGCATTCTTGTGTGACGAAAATGGAGCTTGACCAAACTATATGATTTTGTAGGGATGAACTTTCTTTGGCCATTTTATTTTGAGAAGACATGATTGCTTAGTTAGTATGCTTGAAGTATTATTATTTTTATGTCAACATTAAACTTTTATCTTGAATCTTTCGGATCTGAACATTCATGCCACAATAAAGAAAATTACATTGAGAAATATGTTAGGAAGCATTCCACATCAAAAATTCTATTTTTATCATTTACCTACTCGAGGACGAGCAGGAAGTAAGCTTGGGGCTGCTTGATACGTCTCCAACGTATCTATAATTTTTTATTGTTCCATGCTATTATATATTATGTTTTGGATGTTTAATGAGCTTTATTATACACTTTTATATTATTTTTGGGACTAACCTATTAACCCACGGCCTAGTCCAAATTGCTATTTTTTTGCCTAATTCAGTGTTTCGCAGAAAAGGAATATCAAACGGAGTCCAAACGGAATGAAACCTTCGGGAGCGTGATTTTTGGAACAAACCTGGTCCAGAGGACTTGGAGAGGACGTCAAGCAACCAACGAGGAGGCCACGAGGCAGGAGGGTGCCTACCCCCCTGGGCGTGCCCTCCACCCTCGTGGGACCCTCGTGACTCCACCGACCTACTTCTTCCTCCTATATATACCTAGAAACCCTGAAAACATCCAGGAGCACCACTAAAACCTATTTCCATCGCCGCAACCTTCTGTACCTGAGAGATCCCATCCTGGGGCCTTTTCTGGAGCTCCGCCAAAGGGGGCATCGATCATGGAGGGATTCTACATCAACACCATAGCCTCTCCGATGATGTGTGGGTAGTTTACCACGGACCTTTGGGTCCATAGTTATTAGCTAGGTGGCTTCTTCTCTCTCTTTGGATCTCAATACAATGTTCTCCTCAATCTTCTTGGAGATCTATTCGATGTAAATCTTTTAGCGGTGTGTTTGTAGAGATCCGATGAATTGTGGGTTTATGATCAAGATTTTCTATGAACAATATTTGAATCTACTCTGAATTCTTTTATGTATGATGAGTTATCTTTGCAAGTCTCTTCGAATTATTAGTTTGGTTTGGCCTACTAGATTGATCTTTCTTGCAATGGGAGAAGTTCTTAGCTTTCGGTTCAATCTTGTGTTGCTCGATCCCAGTGACAGGAAGGGAAACGACACGTATGGTATTGTTGCCATCGAGGATAGAAAGATGGAGTTTATATCATATTGCTTGAGTTTATCCCTCTACATCATGTCCTCTTGCCTAATGCGTTACTCTGTTCTTATGAACTTAATACTCTAGATGCATGATGTATAGCGGTCGATGTGTGGAGTAATAGTAGTAGATGCAGAATTGTTTCGGTCTACTTGTCACGGACGTGATGCCAATATACATGATCATGCCTAGATACTCTCATAATTATGGACTTTTCTATCAATTGCTCGACAGTCATTCATACACCCACCGTAATACTTATGCTATCTTGAGAGAAGCCACTAGTGAAACATATGGCCCTGATGACCCACAAGTATAGGGGATCTATCGTAATCCTTTCGATAAGTAAGAGTGTTGAACCCAACGAGGAGCAGAAGGAAATGATAAGCGGTTTTCAGCAAGGTATTCTCTGCAAGTACTGAAATAAGTGGTAACAGATAGTTTCGTGATAAGATAATTTGTAACAAGCAACAAGTACAAAAGTAAATAAAGTGCACAAAGGTGGCCCAATCCTTTTTGTAACAAAGGAAAAGCCTGGAAAAACTCTTATATAAGGAAAAGCGCTCCTGAGGACACATGGGAATATCGTCAAGCTAGTTTTCGTCACGTTCATATGATTCGCGTTCGGTACTTTGATAATTTGACATGTGGGTGGACCGGTGCTTGGGTGTTGTTCTTACTTGAAAAAGCATCCCACTTATGATTAACCTCTACTGCAAGCATCCGCAACTACAACAAAAGTATTAAGGTAAACCTAACTGTCAGTGTCAAAACCGGCGGATCTCAGGTAGGGGGTCCCGAACTGTGCGTCTAGGAGGATGGTAACAGGAGGCAGGGGACACGAAGTTTTACCCAGGTTCGGGCCCTCTTGATGGAGGTAAAACCCTACGTCCTGCTTGACTAATATTGATGATATGGGTAGTACAAGAGTAGATCTACCACGAGATGAGAGAGGCTAAACCCTAGAAGCTAGCCTATGGTATGATTGTATCTTGTCCTACGGACTAAAAACCCTCCGGTTTATATAGACACCGGAGAGGGCTAGGGTTACACAAGGTCGGTTACAAAGGAGAAGATATGCATATCCGTATTGCCTAGCGTGCCTTCCACGCCAAGTAGAGTCTCATCCGGACACGAGACGAAGTCTTCGATCTTGTTTCTTCATAGTCTAACAGTCCGGCCAAAGAATATAGTTCGGCTGTCTGGAGACCCCCTAATCCAGGACTCCCTCAGTAGACCCTGAACTAGGCTTCAATGAAGATGAGTCTGGTGCACAGTATTGTCTTCGGCATTGCAAGGCGGGTTCCTCCTCCGAATACATCACAGAAGAATTCGAACACAAGGGTAGTGTCCGACCCTGCAAAATAAGTTCCACATACCACCATAGAGATAATAATATTTCCACAAATCTAATCTGCTGACACGTTTCAGCAACACGACATTATGCCATGGCCCGGTAATTATTTGAACCATTTTTCTTCAACCAACTTCACACATAACGCGAGGCGGTTTCTTGACACGTCTTGTCAAATCAGAGATCATGTTCCCCTAATTACGGGATTCTCATCAATACGGTCATGGGTAACCCAACCGTATCTAGGACTCCTAGATTATAGGCAAGTCCCAAACGGCTACGAAGAGGACGCTTGATATTCACCCTCTTTATAAAGGGACAAGGATTTTACTTTTTCCCTCACATGCTCAATCGAATCCTTCCCCCGCCTCGAGTTCTAACACCCGAAGCCCAGGTCAGGTGCTCCGGACCTTTAATCATGTCCGGATCTAGCCTTCAAGGCCAGTGGATGCCCTCCTCCGTTACAGAAGAAGATATCAAGAAATTGAGGGAGGCCAGATACCTGACCGCCGAGGTTTCGCATCGGCTGCCCGCCCGAGGGCAGGTCGTCCCTACTCCTGAAACCAATGAAGACGTCGTGTTCATCTCCCACTTCCTCCGAGGTCTAGGCCTCACTCTGGATCCCTTTGTTAGGGGCTGATGTTTTATTACGGGCTAGATTTCCATGATCTAGCCCCAGACTCCTTTCTCCACATCTCAGCATTTATTGTTGTAGTGAGGCTTTCCTCCGCATTACCCCTCACTTCGGCCTGTGGCTCAAGACCTTTGACGTGAAGCCGAAGATGGTCGAGGGGCAGCATGTAGCGTGCGGAGGCGCAGTAATAAGCAAGATCCCGGGAGCTCCATGGCCAAAGGGTTCTATTCCCGAGGTGTCCGGATTATGGCAACAGGAGTGGTTTTACATCACAGCTCCTAGAAGTGCCAAGTGGGCGGCTGCCCCTGCTTTCCGCTCAGGCCCTCCACCACAACTGATGTCATGGATTAGCAGAGGGCTGAGCTGGGGTCCAGTCAAGGACGTGCCTGTACTGCAGAGCCGTATTCAAGATCTCTTCGAAGGAGATTTTAGTTTGATTATGGTGATGCAAGTCATGCTGGTTCGACGAATCCAGCCATGCAAACGCCGGCCCCTTTGCATGTGGGAGTTCAACCCAGAAGGACCGCGCGCTATTCAAAATTTCCTCGGCCTGACGCACAAGGAGATGTATAGATCATTCTTCGGTTCCCGGATAGAGTGTCCGAATACTACCGAGGACGTGGGCCTGAGCAGCAACCGCACCGCCGACCAAGTAAGTTATCCTCTAGCCGAACACACCGTCTTTCATTTATCATGACGTTATTCTGAGAAATCGCTCTTTGACCAGGACTGGATAACAAAGGCGAAGATGATTCGGTGTTCGGCCCCCCTTCCTGAGGGTTTGGAAAATCCGGTACTGGAAAAGATGCTCGAGCTAGCACCTTGCCCGGAGCCCTCAAAGGAAGACAAAGGGGGGAATAATGAGGGTGAAAGCGGGCCTCCACCGCTACCTATTCCGACCGAGGGAACGAGCGCCTCCATGAGGGAGGATAACCAAGGGGAGGAATCTGACATTCTCTCACCCCTGGGAAGGAAGAGGACTACCTCTGAAGATCCAGAAACCAAGGTTTCCAAGCGGGAGAATAAATCTCCACCAGAGGGTCCTGCCTTGGAGGGTGCTCTTGCCGCACAAAGTCCGTGCGTGGATCAGCCCTCTAACGAGCTGTAAGTAATTAAAAAGTACTTTAATAGTGAAGAAATATTACCTTACCTCTGAGGAAAATAACCGAAGTATTTATCTTGCAGTTCGGATCTTAGCCCTTCTCAGCAGAGCTCGTCTTCGGGGGATCTTCTTTCGGAGATGATGGAGAGCGAAATGCCTCCCCCGGACTCCTCCGCTCAAGAAGCGGGCGACCTTGAAGTGTCGTCACGGAGGGCCTCTCCGGATCTGGTGAGGCCAGAAGATAATCCTATAGTCACCCGAAGTCCCCGGTGTCCGGCTCTCGAAGAGAGCAAACAGAAGAGTCAGGCACCGTCTGGTATGTGGTCGGACGTACCGAGGGAGCTGTTGGAGCGAGCGGCCATCTCAGAAGAACACCGTACATTGATGGGTACGGTGATGGAAAGGATTTCATCGGCCGAAAGCGGGTTGCATGATGCCTTTATGAGTCTACTGACGGGCTTTGAGGTAGGTAAAATGATGTACATTTGTGATGGTACCGTAGATTTTTAGGTGTGCCCTGTGTAGATAGTAGCCCCTGAGACTTTGGTTGTGGCCGAGAATGGCGGCAAACAGAGGATCGTAGTCCAAGGTGGTAACCATGCCGCTTTGTGTGCAAGTGATGGAAGCTCCGCTGGCTAGCAGGACTAATGAATTTGCCGAACTAAAGCGCGGCAGATGCCGACATCGAGCTTGTTAACAAGCGGCATGACGAGGCACAGGGTAAGTAATGTTGTCTGGTGAATGTCACATAGTAAGAGCAGCATGATGCCAGTATCTTTAATATGTTGTGACTGCAGATGGAGCTGCCATCGTGGAGACCCTTCGGGCGGAACTTGCCCGAGCCAAAGAACAAGCAAGGAGGAGTAATGCGGCTGCTTTGAAGGCGGCCGAAGAGTTGAGGGCTGAGAAGGCCGTGCATTGCGAGAGCAAAGAGAAAATGGCCGAGATGGCTGTAAAGTTAAAAGACACTGCCGACTGTTGCCAGTTCCTTGAAGAAGAAAACCGAGTGAAGGCGACAGACCTTGAGAAGGCCACAACGATGACCAAAGACACCCGCTCTGCTATGAGAGCGAAGAAGGAGGAGCTGCGTGAAGCCGGTTATATTGCGGCTGGGAAGCCCTTCATGCTGCGGAGGAAGTGCGGAGATCCACGGTATGCCCCTCTAGATTGGCTATGGAGTTCGGCAGACGCATATATGGACTTGGCGACGAGCGCTGTCGATGCGGCAAAATACTTCCGAGATCAAACAGATCGTGAAGTGGACAAGCTATTCTGGTCGCAATTTAACGTTCCAGAGTGTCCGCTTCCATTGACTCATCAGCTAGCCGAATGGGCCAAACTCAATAGGTTGTCCGGACATGCCATGAGGTCTGCGTGGATCAGTTGTGGCCGGAAAAGCCGAAGCTGAACAGCTATTTCAGCTTATTGCAGCAATTCCTTGGTGCGGTGCCGCGCATCAATGAGATGAATAGGTCGGGGTGCATAGAAGGCTCGCGGATGGCCCTTGCCCGTGTTAAAGCATACTGGGCGGAGATGGATGCTACCACTGTTGCGGCGCGGGGTTCGGCCATAGGCCGAGTGGATGCCGAGCACTATTTCGAAGAGGTTCTCGAGGGTGCTTGTTTGATAGAGGCCCAGTGCTCGAAGAATATTATGTTTGAGTGAGATGTATTCCCATTGTAAACACAATGTTTTTATGAAATTTATTAAGGCTGTATTTATACTTTTGCCTGAAAGTAATATGATGCCTCATGTGCGGCCGTTTATGTATACATGTGTATAACCTGAAAGATTGCAGTCGTCAGCTTCAGCCCCCACGCATATAATGCGGAGGTGTTCGCAGAAGACGCGTGTTCACACTTAACCCAATGTCTTGGCCCTATTAAGGAGGTGATAGCGTAGCGAACGAGGCAACCGGACTATAATGCTTTAACACTTTCACTTAGCCATAGGAGTTTGACGGTGGGGCTACTATGTAGCCCCTGGTGGCTCCGCACTCTCCCGAATTCGGGGTGTGTACATGCCTGGCCAGGAAATGTTCCTTCGTTAAGGCGGAGGAATTCTAACATTCCGATAAGTCATCGAGTGGTTGACCAGTCTCACGCTATATCATGACAGTCAGTTTTCGGCTTCCTCTACTGAGGCGCTCGTCCGGATGACCCGGGGCACAATCGCAGTAGTTCTCCTAGTGCTACCTTAGCCGATAGAGCGGAAGGTAAGGTACCAAAACATAGGAGCCGGGCAAACCCAACATTTGACCAAAGACATGATTCTGGCCAAACGCGTGACGCCGAACACTCCCTAAGGTACTCGGTCTTTATGGTATAAACCGGGCCTAAACAGTGCCCTTTGTAAGAAGCCCCTGGTGTCCAGGTACGTGCATTATTTTGACGTGGCTACATGCCAAGATGCCAGCATCCTTCTCAATTATACTTAGAATCCGAGGGATGTGTATCAACAAGAGACAGTAAAAATGTTGACGCAGGGTCTTAATCTAAAAAGAATCCTTGGGACGGGTCCCTGCTGCACGTCTGCACATGTGTCTCCATTGTGCCGTATCCTGGACGGGTGTAGCACGGTAGTCATCTGTAAAAGAGAGGAACTTAGGTGAAAAGTTGTCGCGCGAAAAGGTAGGTCTTAAAGAAACCATGTAAATTTCAAGATGAGTAAAAATTGCCACTTGTCTTTGCGCGTTGAGCCCCTTGTATTTGTAATAAGGGTGTGGCCATCAATCCTATACGAATTACATATGGCTACGCCGGACTCGTCTAACCGTGCCCGTGGTCTTGACGACCTATGGAATACTTTTTGTTGGTGAGGCCGTTTTAGTGTGCGGCTGCCGAGGCAGCCGCACCCTCCTCGGCGCGCAGGGATTGCTCAATATTTCCATTTACTGTAATGATGCCATGTGGACCGGGCATCTTAAGTGTGAGGGAAGCATAATGCAGTATTGCATTAAAGCGAGCAAAAGCTTCGCGTCCAAGTAGTGCTTGATAGCCAATTTGGAATGGAGCAATGTGGAAGGTTAAATTTTCGCTACGGAAATTATCGGGGAAGCCGAATATAACTTCTAGTAGTAGGGTGCCCGTGCAATGAGCCCCTGGGATTGGCGTTACTCCTTTTACGGTAGTGTTGCTGAGGTAAATTTTCGTTGGGTCTATCCCCATTTTGCGGAGTGTGTCCTGATATATCAGGTTTAGACTGCTGTCACCGTCCATCAGGACTCGTGTGAAGTGGTATCCGTCAATTATTGGGTCTAATACCAAGGCAGCCTGTCCTGCACGCCGGATACTTGCTGAGTAACCACGATGGTCAAAAGTGATCGGTTAAGACGACCAGTGGTAGGACTCCGCGGTGATAGGCCCTTGGGCATATTTCTCTGGGAGTGCCGCTTTGTTTCTCCCCTTGATCATGTGTAACACGTTTACTGTTTTAAATTCTGGTGGAAATTTCTTTTGTTCACCAGTGTCTTGCTTGAGAGCCTCATCCTTGTCTTCGCTTGGTGTATCCTCCCCCTTGTGTACGGCGTTTAGCTTGCCGGACTGATTGAAGACCCAACATTCTCTGTGGGTATGATTAGCAGGTTTACCAGGGGTGCTATGGATCTGACATATTTGGTCCAGAATCTTGTTTAGGCTGGACAGTTCATCTCTCGCGCCTTTAGAGGGCGGCTTTTGCTGACCTGGCCGAGAGCTTTGGAATCCGGCGTTTACCGCCGTGCTCTTCGGGCTGTCTTCTTTATTCCGGCGCTTATTATTTTTGTTGCGTCGTGATTTCCTGTTTTCATCTCTAACTTCGGATGTACTTGGGTCACTGGTGCTGCATCTGGCTAGCCAGCTGTCCTCACCCGTGCAAAAGCGGGTCATGAGGCTTGTTAATGCTGCCAATGTTCTCGGCTTTTCTTGGGTGAGGTATCTGGCAAGCCATTCGTCGCGGACGCTATGCTTAAAAGCTGCCAAGGCTTCGGTGTTCGGACAGTCGACTATTTGGTTCTTTTCAGTAAGAAACCTGTTCCAAAGCTTGTGGGCTGACTCTCCGGGTTGTTGAGTTATATGACTCAAATCGTCCACATCCGGGGGTCGGACATAAGTCCCTTGAAAATTTGCCTGAAAAGCGTCTTCGAGCTCTTCTCAGCTTCCAATGGAGTTTTCAGGGAGGCTTTTAAGCCAGTGCCGAGCTGGCCCTTTGAGCTTGAGGGGTAAGTACTTGATGGCATGGAGATCATCTCCTCTAGCCATATGGATATGGAGGATATAGTCCTCAATCCAGACCCCAGGGTCTGTTGTTCTGTCGTATGCATCTATGTTTATAGGTTTGAATCCCTCTGGAAATCCATGGTCCCGCGCCTCATCGGTGAAATATAGGGGGTGTGCGGCACCCCCTGTATCTGGGTTTTGTTGGGGAACGTAGTAATTTCAAAAAATTTCCTACGCACACGTAAGATCATGGTGATGCATAGCAACGAGAGGGGAGAGTGTTGTCTATATACCCTCGTAGACCGAAGTGGAAGCGTTCATGCAACGTAGAGGAAGTAGTCGTACGTCTTCCCGATCCGACCGATCCAGGCACCGTTACTCCGGCACCTCCGAGTTCTTGGCACACGTTCAGCTCGATGACGATCCCCGGGCTCCGATCCAGCAAAGCGTCGGGGAAGAGTCCCGTCAGCACGACGGCATGGTGACGATCTTGATGTTCTACCGTCGCAGGGCTTCGCCTAAGCACTGCAACAATATGACCGAGGTGTAATATCGTGGAGGGGGGCACCTCACACGGCTAAGGAACGATCACGAAGATCAACTTGTGTGTCTATGGGGTGCCCCCTGCCCCCGTATATAAAGGACTGGAGGAGGGGAGGGTCGGCCCTCTCTATGGCGCGCCCTAGGGAGTCCTACTCCCACCGGGAGTAGGATTCCCCCTTTCCTAGTCCAACTAGGATTCCTTCCATGTAGTAGGAGTAGGAGACAAGGAAGGGGAAAGGAGAAGGGAAGGAAGGAGGGGGCGCAGCCCCTCCCCCTAGTCCAATTCGGACTAGGCCTTGGGGGCGCGCGGCCTGCCCTAGGCAGCCCCTCTCTCTTTCCCGTATGGCCCAATAAGGCCCAATACTTCTCCCCCGTATTCCCGTAACTCCCCGGTACTCCAAAAAATACCCGAATCACTCGGAACCTTTCCGATGTCCGAATATAGTCGTCCAATATATCGATCTTTACGTCTCGACCATTTCGAGACTCCTTGTCATGTCCCTGATCTCATCCGGGACTCCGAACTCCTTCGGTACATCAAAACTCATAAACTCATAATATAACTGTCATCGAAACCTTAAGCGTGTGGACCCAACGGTTCGAGAACAATGTAGACATGACCGAGACACGTCTCCGGTAAATAACCAATAGCGGGACCTGGATGCCCATATTGGCTCCTACATATTCTACGAAGATCTTTATCGGTCAGACCGCATAACTACATACGTTGTTCCCTTTGTCATCGGTATGTTACTTGCTCGAGATTCGATCGTCCGTATCTAATACCTAGTTCAATCTCGTTACCGGCAAGTCTCTTTACTCGTTCCGTAGTACATCATCCCACAACTAACTCATTAGTTGCAATGCTTGCAAGGCTTAAGTGATGTGCATTACCGAGAGGGCCCAGAGATACCTCTCCGACGATCGGAGTGACAAATCCTAATCTCGAAATACATCAACCCAACATGTACCTTTGGAGACACCTGTAGAGCACCTTTATAATCACCCAGTTACGTTGTGACGTTTGGTAGCACACAAAGTGTTCCCCTAGCACACGGGAGTTGCATAATCTCATAGTCATAGGAACATGTATAAGTCATGAAGAAAGCAATAACAACATACTAAACGATCGGGTGCTAAGCTAATGGAATGGGTCATGTCAATCAGATCATTCAACTAATGATGTGATCCCGTTAATCAAATAACAACTCTTTGTCCATGGTTAGGAAACATAACCATCTTTGATTAACGAGCTAGTCAAGTAGAGGCATACTAGTGACACTCTGTTTGTCTATGTATTCACAGATGTATTATGTTTCCAGTTAATACAATTCTAGCATGAATAATAAACAGTTATCATGATATAAGGAAATAAATAATAACTTTATTATTGCCTCTAGGGCATATTTCCTTCAGTCTCCCACTTGCACTAGAGTCAATAATCTAGATCACATCGCCATGTGATTTAATATCAATAGTTCACATCTTTATGTGATTGGTTCACATCTCCATGTGACTAACACCCAAAGGGTTTACTAGATTCAATAATCTAGTTCACATCGCTATGTGATTAAGACCCAAAAAGTGATCATGTTTTGTTTGTGAGAGAAGTTTAGTCAACGGGTCTGCCACATTCAGATCCGCATGTATTTTGCAAATTTCTATGTCAACAATGCTCTGCATGGAGCTACTCTAGCTAATTGCTCCCACTTTTAATATGTATCCAGATTGAGACTTAGAGTCATCTGGATCAGTGTCAAAACTTGCATCGACGTAACCCTTTACGACGAACCTTTTGTCACCTCCATAATCGAGAAACATATCCTTATTCCAGTAAGGATAATTTTGACCGCTGTCCATTGATCTACTCCGAGATCACTATTGTACTCCCTCTCTTAACACAGTGTATGGTATACAATAGATCTGGTACACATCATGGCATACTTTATAGAACCTATGGCCAAGGCATAGGGAATGACTTTCATTCTCTTTCTATCTTCTGCCGGGGTCGGGCTTTGAGTCTTACTCAATTTCACCCCTTGTAACACAGGCAAGAACTCTTTCTTTGACTGTTCCATTTTGAACTACTTCAAAATCTTGTCAAGGTATGTACTCATTGAAAAAACTTATCAAGCGTCTTGATCTATCTCCATAGATCTTTGATGCTCAATATGTAAGCAGCTTCACCGAGGTCTTTCTTTGAAAAAACTCCTTTCAAACACTCCTTTATGCTTTGCAGAATAATTCTACATTATTTCCGATCGACAGTATGTCATTTACATATACTTATTAGAAATGCTGTAGTGCTCCCACTCACTTTCTTGTAAATACAGGCTTCATCGCAAGTCTGTATAAAACTATATGCTTTGATCAACTCATCAAAGCGTATATTCCAACTCCGAGATGCTTGCACCAATCCATAGATGGATCGCTGGAGCTTGCATATTTTGTTAACACCTTTAGGATCGACAAAACCTTCTAGTCGCATCATATACAACTCTTCTTTAATAAATCCATTAAGGAATGCAGTTTTGTTTATCCATTTGCCGGATTTCATAAAATGCGACAATTGCTAACATGATTCGGACAGACTTAAGCATAAATACGAGTGAGAAACTCTCATCGTAGTCAACACCTTGAACTTGTCGAAAACCTTTTGCAACAATTCTAGCTTTGTAGATAGTAACACTACTATCAGCGTCTGTCTTCCTCTTAAATATCCATTTATTTTCTATGGCTTGCCGATCATCGAGCAAGTCCATCAAATTCCATACTTTGTTCTCATACATGGATCATATCTCAAATTTCATGGCCTCAAGCCATTTATCGGAATCTGGGCTCATCATCGCTTCCTCATAGTTCATAGGTTCGTCATGGCCAAGTAACATGACCTCCAGAATAGGATTACCGTACCACTCTGGTGCGGATCTCACTCTGGTTTACCTACGAGATTCGGTAGTAACTTGATCTGAAGTTACATGATCATCATCATTAGCTTCCTCACTAATTGGTGTAGTAGTCACAGGAACAGATTTCTGTGATGAACTATTTTCCAATAAGGGAGAAGGTACAATTACCTTATCAAGTTTTCTACTTTCCTCCCACTCACTTCTTTCGAGAGAAACTCCTTCTCTAGAAAGGATCCATTCTTAGCAACGAATGTCTTGCCTTCGGATCTGTGATAGAAGGTGTACCCAACTGTCTCCTTTGGGTATCCTATGAAGACATATTTCTCTGATTTGAGTTTGAGCTTATCGAGATGAAACTTTTTCACATAAGCATCACAACTCCAAACTTTAAGAAATGACAACTTAGGTTTCTTGCTAAACCATATTTCATACGTTGTCATCTCAAACGGATTTAGATGGTGCCCTATTTAACGTGAATGTAGCTGTCTCTAATGCATAACCCCAAAACAATAGCGGCAAATCTGTAAGAGACATCATAGATCGCACCATATCAAGTAAAGTACGATTACGACGTTCGGACACACCATTACGCTGTGGTGTTCTGGGTGGCGTGAGTTGCGAAACTATTCCGCATTGTTTCAAATGTACACCAAACTCGTAACTCAAATATTCTCCTCCACGATCAGATCGTGGAAACTTTATTTTTCTTGTTACGATGATTTTCCACTTCACTCTGAAATTCTTTGAACTTTTAAAATGTTTCAGACTTATGTTTCATCAAGTAGATATACTCATATCTGCTCAAATTATCTGTGAAGAACAGAAAATAATGATACCTATCGCGAGCCTCAATATTCATCGGACCACATACATCAGTATGTATGATTTCCAACAAATCTATTGCTTGCTCCATTGTTCCGAAGAACGGAGTCTTAGTCATCTTGCCCATGAGGCATGGTTCGCAAGCATCAACTGATTCATAATCAAGTAATTCCAAAAGCCCATCAGCATGGAGTTTCTTCATGCGCTTTACACCAATATGACCTAAACGGCAGTGCCACAAATAAGTTTGCACTACCGTTATTAACTTTGCATCTTTTGGTTTCAATATTATGTTTATGTGTATCACTACGATCGAGATCCAACGAACTATTTTCATTGGGTGTGTAACCATATAAGGTTTTATTCATGTAAACAGAACAACAATTTATTCTCTTACTTAAATGAATAACCGTATTACAATAAACATGATCAAATCATATTCATGCTCAACGCAAACACCAAATAACACTTATTTAGGTTCAACACTAATCCCGAAATTATAGGGAGTGTGCGACGATGATCATATCAATCTTGGAACCACTTCCAACACACATCGTCACTTCACCCTTAACTAGTCCTGTTTATTCTACAACTCCCGTTTCGAGTTACTAATCTTAGCAACTGAATTAGTATCAAATACTGAGGGGTTGCTATAAACACTAGTAAAGTACACATTAATAACATGTATATCAAATATACTTATGTTCACTTTGCCATCCTTCTTACCCGCCAAATACTTGGGGCAGTTCCACTTCCAGTGACCAGTCCTTTTGCAGTAGAAGCACTCAGTCTCAGGCTTAGGATCAGACTTGGGCTTCTTCACTTGAGCAGCAACTTGCTTGCCGTTCTTCTTGAAGTTCCCCTTCTTCCCTTTGCCCTTTCCTTGAAACTAGTGGTCTTGTCAACCATCAACACTTGATGTTTTTCTTGATTTCTACCTTCGTTGATTTCAGCATCACGGGGAGCTTGGGAGTTGTTTCCGTTATCCCTTGCATATCATAGTTCATCACGAAGTTCTACTATCTTGGTAATGGTGACTTAGAGAATTCTGTCAATCACTATCTTATATGGAAGATTAACTCCCACTTGATTCAAGCGATTGTAGTACCCAGACAATCTGAGCACATGCTCACTAGTTGAGCGATTCTCCTCCATCTTTTAGCTATAGAACTTTTTGGAGACTTCATATCTCTCAACTCGGGTATTTGCTTGAAATATTAACTTCAACTCCTGGAACATCTCATATGGTCCATGACGTTCAAAATGTCTTTGAAGTCCCGATTCTAAGCCATTAAGCATGGTGCACTAAACTATCAAGTAGTCATCACATTGAGCTAGCCAAACGTTCATAACGTCTGCATCTGCTCCTGCAATAGGTCTGTCACCTAGCGGTGCATCAAGGACATAATTCTTCTATGCAGCAATGAGGATAAACCTCAGATCACGGATCCAATCCGCATCATTGCTACTAATATCTTTCAACACAATTTTCTCTAGGAACATATCAAAATAAACACAGGGAAGCAACAACGCGAGCTATTGATCTACAACATAGATATGCTAATACTACCAGGACTAAGTTCATGATAAATTAATGTTCAGTTAATCATATTACTTAAGAACTCCCAGTTAGATAGACATCCCTCTAACCCTCTAAGTGATTACGTGATCCAAATCAACTAAACCATGTCCGATCATCACGTGACATGGAGTAGTTTCATTGGTGAACATCACTATGTTGATCATATCTACTATATGATTCACGCTCGACCTTTCGATCTCCGTGTTCCGAGGCCATATCTGTATATGCTTGGCCCGTCAAGTATAACCTGAGTATTCCGCGTGTGCAACTGTTTTGCACCCGTTGTATTTGAACGTAGAGCCTATCACACCCGATCATCACGTGGTGTCTCAGCACGAAGAACTTTCGCAACGGTGCATACTCAGGGAGAACACTTCTTGATAATTTAGTGAGAGATCATCTTATAGTGCTACCGTCAATCAAAGCAAGATAAGATGCATAAAAGATAAACATCACATGCAATCAATATAAGTGATATGATATGGCCATCATCATCTTGTGCCTGTGATCTCCATCTCCGAAGCACCGTCATGATCACCATCGTCACCGGCGCGACACCTTGATCTCCATCGTAGCATCGTTGTCGTCTCGCCAATCTTATGCTTCCACGACTATCGCTACCGCTTAGTGATAAAGTAAAGCATTACAACGCGATTGCATTGCATACAATAAAGCGACAACCATATGGCTCCTGCCAGTTGCCGATAACTCGGTTACAAAACATGATCATCTCATACAATAAAATTTAGCATCATGTCTTGACCATATCACATCACAACATGCCCTGCAAAAACAAGTTAGACGTCCTCTACTTTGTTTGTTGCAAGTTTTACGTGGCTGCTACGGGCTTAAGCAAGAACCAAAATCTTACCTACGCATCAAAACCACAACGATAGTTTGTCAAGTTGATGTCGTTTTAACCTTCGCAAGGACCGGGCGTAGCCACACTCGGTTCAACTTAAGTTGGAGAAACAGTCACCCGCAAGCCACCTATGTGCAAAGCACGTCGGGAGAACCGGTCTCACATAAGCGTACGCGTAATGTCGGTCCGGGCCGCTTCATCCAACAATACCGCCGAACCAAAGTACGACATGCTGGTAGGCAGTATGACTTATATCGCCCACAACTCACTTGTCGGTCCAGGCTCGGATGCCACTGTTGGGGAACATAGTAATTTCAAAAAATTTCCTACGCACACATAAGATCATGGTGATGCATAGCAACGAGAGGGAAGAGTGTTGTCTACGTACCTTCATAGACCGAAGCGGAAGCGTTGACGCAACATAGAGGAAGTAGTCGTACGTCTTCCCGATCCGACCGATCCAAGCACCGTTACTCCGGCACCTCCGAGTTCTTGGCACACGTTCAGCTCGATGACGATCCCCGGGCTCCGATCCAGCAAAGCGTCGGGGCTTCGCCTAAGCACTGCAACAATATGACTGAGGTGTAATATCGTGGAGGGGGGCACCGCACACGGCTAAGGAACGATCACGAAGATCAACTTGTGTGTCTATGGGGTGCCCCCTGCCCCCGTATATAAAGGACTGGAGGAGGGGAGGGCCGGCCCTCTCTATGGCGCGCCCTAGGGAGTCCTACTCCCACCGAGAGTAGGATTCCCCCTTTCCTAGTCCAACTAGGATTCCTTCCATGTAGTAGGAGTAGGAGACAAGGAAGGGGAAAGGAGAAGGGAAGGAAGGAGGGGGCGCAGCCCCTCCCCCTAGTCCAATTCGGACTAGGCCTTGGGGGGCGCGCGGCCTGCCCTAGGCAGCCCCTCTCTCTTTCCCGTATGGCCCAATAAGGCCCAATACTTCTCCCCCGTATTCCCGTAACTCCCCGGTACTCCGAAAAATACCCGAATCACTCGGAACCTTTCCGATGTCCGAATATAGTCGTCCAATATATCGATCTTTACGTCTCGACCATTTCGAGACTCCTCGTCATGTCCCCGATCTCATCCGGGACTCCAAACTCCTTCGGTACATCAAAACTCATAAACTCATAATATAACTGTCATCAAAATCTTAAGCGTGCGGACCCTATGTTTCGAGAACAATGTAGACATGACCGAGACACATCGCCGGTCAATACCAATAGCGGGACCCAGATGCCCATATTGGCTCCTACATATTCTACGAAGATCTTTATCGGTCAGACCGCATAACTACATACGTTGTTCCCTTTGTCATCGGTATGTTACTTGCCCGAGATTCGATCGTCGGTATCCAATACCTAGTTCAATCTCGTTACCGGCAAGTCTCTTTACTTGTTCCGTAATACATCATCCCGCAACTAACTCATTAGTTGCAATGCTTGCAAGGCTTAAGTGATGTGCATTACCAAGAGGGCCCAGAGGTACCTCTCCGACGATCGGAATGACAAATCATAATCTCGAAATACGTCAACCCAACATGTACCTTTGGAGACACCTGTAGAGCACCTTTATAATCACCCAGTTACGTTGTGACGTTTGGTAGCACACAAAGTGTTCCTCCGGCACACGGGAGTTGCATAATCTCATAGTCATAGGAACATGTATAAGTCATGAAGAAAGCACTAGCAACATACTAAACGATCGGGTGCTAAGCTAATGGAATGGGTCATGTCAATCAGATCATTCAACTAATGATGTGATCCCGTTGATCAAATAACAACTCTTTGTCCATGGTTAGGAAACATAACCATCTTTGATTAACGAGCTAGTCAAGTAGAGGCATACTAGTGACACTCTGTTTGTCTATGTATTCACACATGTATTATGTTTCCAGTTAATACAATTCTAGCATGAATAATAAACATTTATCATGATATAAGGAAATAAATAATAACTTTATTATTGCCTCTAGGGCATATTTCCTTCAGGTTTACTGTGGTGTTCGGATGTTTGTTGTGTTGCATCGTATGCTGGAGCGCGCTTGCGTGGTCCATAGATGGATCTGGTTGCCCTGTCCTTTTGATGCGAGCCCTCGCGTGGATCGCGTATTGGCTTATGTGCGGCATTGATTGCCGCTCTATGTTGGCCGTGAGGTCGTCTACCCGGCCAGGTGTCCATTTTAATTTTTGGTTGCGGGGGATCTAAGGCCTCCTCATCGAATTCAGGTAGCAACTTCTGCTTCGGGTAGCTCTTGGTGGGGCAATTACCATCGTACTTCGCTGCTGTATTGAGTACTTTACTCCATCTGATTTTAAGTGTATCTTGCGCAGCCTTGAGCCCTTGCTTCTGCATTTTTAGGCTCCTCGTGGTGGCAACGAGCCTTTGACGGGCATTCTGTTACTTCGGGTGTCTGTCCGGTGTGATGTCATCCAGACTGTTATCTTTGACAGAATCAGGTTGTTTGGTTTGACTCTCCGTGGTGCCGTGGTCCGGCGATGGTTCACCTTGCTCTAACATTGGGTCTGTATGATCGTTGTTTCTACCGAGGCGGGATTTGGAGCGGCGCTTACGCCGCCGCTTTGACTGCTTCTTGAGGGGACAACCCTTCATTGCATCCTTCCGTTCCTTGTGGTCGTTTTCTTTTGGTGTGTCCACCATGTATACGTCATGTGATGAAGTGGGCGTCCAGTGCCCTGTGGGCAGTGGTTCCTGTTCGCCTGCTGCATCGTCATCCATACCGTGGATGTCTTCGGAGTCGAAGTCGAGCATGTCAGTTAGGTCATCGACAGTGGCTACTAAGTGGGTGGTGGGTGGGCGGTGAATTTTGACGCCATCCGCATCCCAATCCTGCCGGACATAGTTCGGCCAGGATTCTCCTGACAAGGAGAGAGACCTTAATGAGTTCAGTATGTTGCCAAGGGGCGAGTGCTGAAAAATATCCGCGGAGGTAGACTCCATGATCAGCGCCCAATTGGATTCAATAGGAACGGGCGCAGGCGGTTCGGAGTCCGTGGCCGGAGAAGAATTCGACAGTATAGCAACACGGCTCTCGTGCAGGGTAAGGTCGATGTTCGGTTCTATCGTCGATGAGGGTAAGGTCGATGTTCGGCTCTATCGTCGATGAGGGTAAGGCCTCTGTGGCGGGGTCCATCCACCCGTCCATGGGCGGCGCGACTGGCTCCGAATTGAGGGTCGGAGCAGCTGCTGGTGCGATCTCCTGAACACTGTCTGATGGTAGAGCTAAATCGTACTCATCGTGACCACGTGACGCACAAGGCAGAGGCTCGAATCCGTCGAAGATCAGGTGTCCGCGAATGTCGGCCGTGTAGTTTAAACTTCCAAACCTGACCTGATGGCCAGGGGCGTAGCTTTCAATCTGCTCCAGATGGCCAAGCGAATTGGCCCGCAGTGCAAAGCCGCCGAATACAAAAATTTGTCCGGGGAGAAAAGTCTCACCCTGGACTACGTTGCTAACGATGATAGAAGGAGCGATCAAGCCTAACGGAGATGACACAGAGGAACTCTCAATGAAAGCACCAATGTCGGTGTCAAAACCGGCGAATCTCGGGTAGGGGGTCCCGAACTGTGCGTCTAGGCGGATGGTAACAGGAGGCAGGGGACACGAAGTTTTAACCAGGTTCGGGCCCTCTTGATGGAGGTAAAACCCTACGTCCTGCTTGATTAATATTGATAATATGGGTAGTACAAGAGTAGATCTACCACGAGATCAAAGAGGCTAAACCCTAGAAGCTAGCCTATGGTATGATTGTATCTTGTCCTACGGACTAAAAACCCTCCGATTTATATAGACACCGGAGAGGGCTAGGGTTACACAAGGTCGGTTACAAAGGAGAAGATATGCATATCCGTATTGCCTAGCTTGCCTTCCATGCCAAATAGAGTCCCATCCGAACACGAGACGAAGTCCTCGATCTTGTATCTTCATAGTCTAATAGTCCGGCCAAAGAATATAGTCCGGCTGTCCGGAGACCCCCTAATCCAGGACTCCCTCACTAACCATAGCATGAAACATATGGATCCAAATAAGCCCCTTACAAAGAAACGCATAAAGTAGGGTTTAAGCTTCTGTCACTCTAGCAACCCATCATCTACTTATTACTTCCCAATGCCTTCCTCTATGCCCAAATAATGGTGAAGTGTTATGTAGTCGACGTTCACATAACACCACTAGAGGCTAGACAACATACATCTCATCAAAATATCGAACGAATACCAAATTCACATGACTACTAATAGCAAGACTTCTCCCTTGTCCTCAAGAACAAACATAACTACTCACAAAGCATATTCATGTTCATAATCAGAGGGGTAATAATATGCATAAAGGATCTGAACATATGATCTTGCACCAATTAAACCAGCTAGCATCAACTACAAGGAGTAATTAACACTACTAGCAACCTACTAGCACCAATCCCGGACTTGGAGACAAGAATTGGATACAAGAGATGAACTAGGGTTTTGAGATGAGATGGTGCTGGTGAAGAGGTTGATGGAGATTGCCCTCTCCCGATGAGAGGAGCGTCGGTGATGACGATGGCAATGATTTCCACCTCCGGGAGGGAAGTTTCCCTGGCATAACAGCTCTACCGGAGCCCTAGATTGGTTCCTCCAAGGTTCCACCTCGTGGCGGCGGAGTTTCTCCCGAAAAGTTGCCTCTGGTTTTTTTTCTCGATGAAAGACTTCATATAGCAGAAGATGGTCATCGAGAGCCACCAGGGGGCCCATGAGATAGGGGGGCGCGCCCCCACCCTCGTGGACAGGGTGTGGGCCCCCTGGTCTTCATCTTTGGCGAGGATTTTTCATTATTTATTATAAGGTATTCCGTGGAGTTTTAGGACTTTTGGAGTTCTGCAGAATAGGTCTCTAATATTTGCTCCTTTTCCATCCCAGAATTCCAGCTGCCGGCATTCTCCCTCCTTATGTAAACCTTGTAAAATAAGAGAGAATAGACATAAGTATTGTGACATAATGTGAAATAACAGCCTATAGTGCAATAAATATCGATATAAAAGCATGATGCAAAATGGACGTATCAACTCCCCCAAGCTTAGACCTCGCTTGTCCTCAAGCGAAAGCCGATAACAATAAATATGTCCCCATGTTTAGAGGTAGAGGCGTCGATAAAAATAAAATACGGACATGAAGGCATCATGATTATTCTCATAACAGCAACAAATATAGATATTGTCATATGATTACTTATGTTCAAGTGATGATCTATTCACAATGCAAAAGTATGAATCAGAAACCTTATTGAGAACCAACAAACTATAACCTCAGTCATTGAAGCAATTGCAATTTATCATAACATCAGAAAGAGTCTATGTCAGAGATAAAAAGCAAGTCCACATACTCAACTATCATCTAGTCCTTCATAATTGCTAACACTCACGCAATACTTGTGGTTATGGAGTTTTAATCGGACACAGAGAAAGATAGGGGCTTATAGTTTAGCCCCACAACCTTTTACCTCGAGGGTAATGTCAACAATAATAACTCATGCCCCCTACATCCAATTATATATATATATATATATATATATATATATATATATATATATATATCAGGTTCTTTCCAACATGCTGGGCTTGCCAAAGGATAAAATGAAAAAGGAAAGGTGAAGATCACCATGACTCTTGCATAAGGTAGAAGATAATAGTAAAAGATAGGCCCTTCGCAGAGGGAAGCAGAGGTTTCCATGCGCTTTTATGGTTGGATGCACAAAATCTTAATGCGAAAGAACGTCACTTTATATTGACCCTTGTGATATGAACCTTTATTATGCAATCTGTCGCTTTTATTACTTCCACATCACAAGATCGTATAAAGTTTATTTCTCCCACACTAATCATACATATTTAGAGCAATTTTTATTGCTTTGCACCAATGACAACTTACTTGAAGGATCTTACTCAATCCATAGGTAGATATGGTGGACTCTCATGGCAAAAGTGGTTTAAGGATATTTGGAAGCACAAGTAGTATCTCTACTTGGTGCTGAGAATTTGGCTAGCAAGAGGGGGAAAGGCAAGCTCAACATGTTGGAGGATCCATGACAACATACTTTATCTCAGATATAAGAAAACATAATCCATTACGTTGTCTTCCTTGTCCAACATCAACTCTTTAGCATGTCATATTTTGATGAGTGCTCCCAATCATAAAAGATGTCAATAATAGTATATTTATATGTGAAACCTCTCTTTCCTTATTACTTCCTATTAATTTGCAACGATGACCAAAGCTATGTCTGCCAACTCCCAATGACTTTTAATCGTCACACTCTTTCTATGTGAAGTCATTACTATCAATAAGATCAATATGAACCTTTGTTTCTTCTTATTCTTTTTCTCTTTTCTTTTATTCACCCAAGATCATAGCAAGAAAATCAAGCCCTTGGCTCAACACTAATCTTTATTATATAGCTCACGGACTCGATTACATAGAGAGATCATACGGCAAAACTCAAAACTAGATCATGCCATAAACCTAATTCTACTAGATCAAAATACTACTAATAGGATCTAACTAAGGAGAACGGTAAAGATAGGAGTTTTGATTGTGATACGATACCGGGGCACCTTCCCCAAGCTTGGCAGTTGCCAGGGGGAGTGTCCATACCCATGTGATTATATCTCCTTGGTTGGTGAAGAAGGTGGAGGTGCTGTTGATGATGCGAGCTTGTTATCCATCTTCCAAGGCATAGGTTCACCATCATAGAAGGATGATCGAGTCTCTGGAATCCCCGAATCCGCAGCCAAACTCATTCTTTTGAATCTATATTCATACTCACAGTTTTGGTTTTGCAGGTCATAGATTTGGGCTTGGAGGTGCTCGATCTTCTCATGTAGCTTGAAGATGGCCTCCTCGGTGTTCTTGGCATCCGACTTGTAGTTGTTAGTGAACTCCGCGAGCATCGTGTGGCTAGCGTTGATTCCACACTCCACCATCCCCTGGCACTTGAAAACTTGTTGCTCCATTGCTTCGAGCCTCGTCTCCACGCTTCCGGTTCCCTTTTGTCCTTCGGCATCGTGGATATGCAGCTACCTATCACGCGTCTCAATGGTTTGAGGGTGTCGCAGCACCTCCGCGAGGTAAGGGTTGATGACCTTCTCGAAGAACTTGTCCTTGGAAGCACTTGGGGACGTCATGATAATCTAGATCTGTCAGAAAAAAAGCTCGAAACAAGAACAGAGAATATTTGCATGATACGGGAGTCAAAACCTTCGGGAGAATATATAGTGAATTTTTGCCGACCAAAACATGTATCGTGCAAGAAAACAGAGTCTAGAAGGCATACAAGGAGCTCACGAGGTAGGGGGCGCGCCCGGGGGGGGGGGGGGGTAGGGCGCGCCCTCCACCCTCATGGGGCCCTCGTGTCCTACCCGGACTGCTACTTTATTTTCTATTTTTCTAAATATTCCAAAACGGAGAAATATTGCCTTAAAAATTGTTTTGGTGTCGGTTTACTTACCGTACCACATACCTATTCCTTTTCGGAACCTGAAACTTTCTGGAAAGTGTCCCTTATGTATTCCTCCGGGGTTACAGTTTCAATAATATTGGTTTCAATATTTATGGGATTACCTGAGATATAATGTTTAATTCTCTGACCGTTTACCACCTTCGGATTTGTGCCTTCGAAGTTGTTGATTTTTATGGCACCGGAACGATAGATCTCCTCGATAACATAGGGGCCTTCCCATTTAGAGAGAAGTTTTCCTGCAAAAAATCTTAAAAGAGAGTTGTATAGCAATACATAATGACCTACATTAAACTCATGCTTTTGTATCCTTTTGTCATGCCATCTTTTAACCTTTTCTTTAAACAACTTGGCATTTTCATAAGCTTGGTGTCGGTGTCAAAACCTGCGGATCTCGGGTAGGGGGTCCCGAATTGTGCGTCTAAGGCGGATGGTAACAGGAGGCAGGGGACACGATGTTTTACCCATGTTCGGGCCCTCTTGATGGAGGTAAAACCCTACGTCCTGCTTGATTTATTCTTGATGATATGAGTATTACAAGAGTTGATCTACCACGAGATCGGAGAGGCTAAACCCTATAAGCTAGCCTATGGTATGATTGTATGTTGTCCTACGGACTAAAACCCTCCGGTTTATATAGACACCGGAGGGGGCTAGGGTTACACAAGGTCGGTTACAAAGGAGGAGATATACATATCCGTATTGTCTAGCTTGCCTTCCACGCCAAGTAGAGTCCCATCCGGACACGGGACGAAGTCTTCAATCTTGTATCTTCATAGTCCAACAGTCCAGCCAAAGGACATAGTCCGGCTGTCCGGAGACCCCCTAATCCAGGACTCCCTCAGTAGCCCCTGAACCAGGCTTCAATGATGATGAATCCAGCGCGCAGTGTTGTCTTCGGCATTACAAGGCGATTTCTTCTCCATATTTGGAACATTTGTAAAGCAGTGTCCGGCCCCATAAATGTTTGGACCTCTTGCCTTCTGTGCCTAATAAGGGCTATTTTCCACGCGTCGAATGAATACGAGGCGGCAGGGCGTGTTTACATTCACCCCCCTAGCCAGATAAATAAATTGTCTATTAAAAGGACGAGGATTCTCAGATCCGATCCACACCATCCTCCCCCAGCGATAATCCATCAGAGCGTGCTTCGGAAAGATCCATTCCAGCATGGCCGACCTCCGCAGCTCCTCCTCCCGCCCCCGTAGCCCTAAGCCCGGTGATTGGGAGAGGTGTTCCGTCCCACACAGTCGATTAATTGAACTGTAGACTAAGGGATTCCTCCCTCCAGCATACATGGTGCCCGTTCGAGCCGGGCTTGCCACATACAATGGCGGGGAGCAAGTGGAGAGCTTCCCCAGTCCCTCTACGGGGGAGCGGGTCTACCTTGTTCCCTATTTATTAAGGGGACTCGGATTTCCAATTCATCCGTTCCTCCGCGGGCTCCTAGAGTTCTACGGCCTCCAATTACACAATTTCACCCCTCCCTCCATGCTACACATGGCCGGTTGTGTTGCTCTCTACGAGTTGTTCCTGGGCTGTGAGGCTCACTTCGAGCTGTGGAAAAGGCTATTTTGCCTCGTCCCTCGCACACAGAGAGGGTCACTTTATCAAGTGGGTGGAGCCGAAATATGGCACATCGCCGGAACCGGATACTTGTCCGGTACCCCGAAGAAGTCGTCTGAAGACTGGCCCTCGGGATGGTTTTATATGGAGGACTTTCCCCTTCCGGACCCTGTTCGGCGGGGTCCTCCTGAATTCAGCGATGCTCCTCTGAAGAAACGCCGAAGTTGGCGCCCACGGAGCCCCCAGGAGGAAGACAACGGAGAAGTCCTTTACCTGATGAACCGGATTAAAGCATTGGCTCAATCAGGATTGACAGTAATCGAATTTATGTCGATTTGCATAATGCGGGGAGTGCAACCACTTCAATATCGTGGGCGCCCCTTGTGGTGTTTTAACGGGGTGGATGATGCCACCCGCTGCGGGCGTAAGGGTCCGGACAATGCTGCCGCTTTAGCAATCTGTCTGAATTGTTCAAGGGAGAGGAAGAGGACTTCATCCGCATCAAGCCACGGGATGGATTTTCCATGTACAATCCTCCAAGCCGGGTAAGTTATATCTCCTTACTCCCATTCTTCCCGCATTCTTTATCGTAAGTATTCACCTTGCCACTTTGCGGCAGGAACTGCGAAAAGCCATAAAGGAGGGCAGCAGCCCCTCTCCACAACCAGAGGACCCTGACCGGGCCCTCGACTCTGGACTCAAAGAAGATCCAGTTATATTCGTGGAGCTGATAGACCGACAATTCTATCAGTTAAGCTGCGATGATGCCATGGTGGCCATTACAGCCGACTATCCCGGACTGCTTCCTGGATCGCACATAAGAAAAACCAAAAAATCCCAACTCCAAAAACTAGGATCCCCTGTTAGACACTTCACCTACCATATACATATGGTGTTTTTACAGGGAAGGCATTCGGGACGCCCTGCCGAACCCGCAGCAAATCGCCAACAAGAGGCACCGAGGCCGGGCAGGCCAAAAAGGAAGGCGGTCAGGACGGAGACGCCGGCGCAAAGGTATAATAGAAACACCGCTCTGTGGTTGTCGTCTTTCTCGAAATGTAACGACGCCCGTGTTTCTTTAACAGAAAAAACGATCGCCGGAATATGTCCGGCGGTGTTGCTAATCATGCTTCCACCAGTCGGGCGCCAGGACCGGACATAGAGGCGGAAGCCGATATGGGGCGGGCGCCGGATAATCCCCCTACAGAGGATGCGGATAGATTATCCGCTACAAACTCAGAAGTGGAAAGCGCCATGAATCATAGGCACCGCCGGGCCGTACTCCGCGACGCTTGTTTCTCACCATAGGCATTTGATGCCTTCAATTCTAGAGAGGCGTACCTCCGTGCTGCTCAAGATGGTCTAGCCAGAGCCACGGATCCGTATGTAAAGGATGTACGGGTAAGTAAACCTGACGATTTATATGTATCAGTAGCCCCTGAGACTTGAAACAGTTAGCAGAACTGATTTAAGGATCATCTTTATTGTGCATGTTCTTACAGAGAAGAATACTAGGCTGTCACAGGAGCTGGAGGAATGCAAGGCCCAACTGCGGGCCGCTATTGCCGCATTGAAGGAACCGAAAAAGTTCCCCGTTGGTAACATTTACTTTAAAGAATAATGGTTACCATACAGTGTGCGGCGTGGCTGCAGATCTAACAATAGATGTTGCAGATGAATCTGGAGAAAATCCGGAGGACCAGCATGTCGTGCGACAGCTAGAGGCTGGCAAACATGTGCTGACTGAGGTCAGGCGGGAGAAAAACAATCTCCAAGACACAAATATCAAGCTAAGCGTGGAACTGAAAGACGTTCGAGCCTAGCTTGCAGACTCCGAGAAGGAGAATAAGCGGCTTCGACGCGACATTTTCAGTAAGTGCTTGAACGAATCCTTTTGAAGGAGTTCGGCCAAGAAGCCGACTAACAGCGTTATGTCTGTAAGTATGCTGACGGCTCGTCCCGTGGAGGAAATGCCCGGGTCTGCGGGTGATCTTCTATCCGAGCTCTCACATCTGCACGAACAAGTTCGGCAGGTGATGCAAGGTGTTGCCCAAGCCTTGTGGCCCTCCGTCTCCCTGCCAGAAGGCGTTGCAGAGCTTACGGAGAAGCTCAAGGGAGCACGGCGGTGCTTCTGATTATGGAAGATATCGGCCTGCCGTCAAGGTGCCAGAGAAGCCTGGGCCATGGTGAAGACGCGGTATACCAAGGCTGACCCAAATCACATGGCCGAGGTCGGACCTTTGGGGCCCCACGGAAAAGAGATCCCCGTTAGCTTAGTTTATGGGCAAGTAGAATTAGCCGCAAAGTATTCCCAACAGAATTGTAGGCTAGACCGCCTGTTGGATGGTATAGAAGAGGAATTTAGTCAGTCTGCATGACTATGTAATTAAAGTTACATGTATAATGCCTCCTAGCCGGATTATAGATCATTTGTCTTGGCGGACCTTTTCGCTTCAACCTCGGGACCCGATAGTCTGGAGTGTATCCGAATACCCGCTCAGTTATATAAGAACCGGGGTATGCATGGAGACCAGGCGTAGAGGTCATTAATGCTTAAATAGACAAGTGCCCAACTAGTTATGTTATTCTAGTCGTCAACCCGTGCATTCGCACGGGCTAGTCAATAAGTCTAATCATTTTTTTGGCATAAATAATATCTATCATGAAAGAGAAAAAGGTAAAACTCCCATCCAAGCACATCAACCTGAAGCACATGGAGGGTGTCTCCATTTGTTTTAATTTGTCGAATTCTAAGTGACAAAATATGATCCGAAGAATGTCATGTAACTCTTTCGCTTTTAGTATATTTTGCTTCCAGAAACCTTCTTTCCCTATATGTGCCCAAAAAATAATTCTAATTCCTTTTTGCTATGTTTATGTTTTCTCAGTGTCAAAGTCATTACATACTTCAGAAATTTGAAGAAATTGAATATAGAGACCTAAATGAGAGTAGATTTATTGGAAATAATTGAGTTGAGGCTTGTATAGACTACTTGTAGAAATATATATGAGGGTGATATCCTTACATGCATACTAATTTGGTCGATCCATGACACTTTTTCCCATTGGACCATAGAAGCGTGACATATGACATTCATGCATTTCTAAGTATATAATAATCGTGTCAGATAAATTAAGTGGTTAGGCTTAATTATTTTACATGTTTAATTAGAAGAACAAAGCTTTAGAGGACACTTTAACGGGTTCATGGTATGAATATGGATTTATTGTAGAAAAGTCAGCTACTTATTGGTAAGAGAGAATGCCAACTACTTGTTAGCCTAGTAATTATATTAAGCAAAATGTTGCTTCACATATACGCAAGAACTATATATGGAACCTATCATTCTTCTAGTTAATACACAGTTTATTTAGTACACAAAAAAAGGTATTTCATATGATATTTTCTTAACTGTGAGTTGTACTTGCGTAACATTTTCAGAGGTGTACCTGAAAGCCAAATACCGATTGCCGATAAATGTGATCTCTAAGTGCATTTATAACTCTATATATGCTGGAACAGCTTTCTATCGTATAACCATCTAAGCTAAAGAGCGACATGGTTTTGATGGTCATCCTCATCCATACCATTTGATTGTAGCCCTTTAGTTCATGATGTGTGAACATTTTCTCTGCTAAAAATGTTTTCCTCGTAGATAATTTCATATACATGATTAGCTTTGTTCTTACGTACTATTCCCGTAGTCATGCCGGCATCCTTCCAACCCCTAAGCATCAATGGGCAATGTGTCCTTGCCATGAATGTGTTGCAGCAAAACACAACACTTGTGAAGTCGACACATGAAGGACTTCAATTCTTCCACAAGCACTGACAGAAAAAAGGGAAATTATAGATTAACCCTCAATAGAAAAAGGAAATTATAGATCAATTTATGGATAAAAACATTGGTGTCAGTGTTGCCATCGTAACCTGGTCTCCATGCATCAACGGATGGTAGTACATGCCTTGATGTGTTTGTACCGAAACTACAGACTAAAGACCGACTGTTAATGGAGCTAATTTTAGGTGATCTTTAAGTTGATGGCGTTGTTGCCTAGCCTCCAGGGATCATCGACGACAATGTGTGGCTCAAGTTTTTGGTGCCTGTGTGTTGAAAGATTTCTTTATACTCCAAGTGATACATGCTACACGCAATGTATTTAAGCTAGAAGTGAAATTGCACACGTGCTTTGACAATATTACGATGTTCACCAATTTTTTCATCTGTATATGTAATAATTAGATTTCCTCCAGCCCTAATTTATTTGGTAACATGGCTTACTCTAAAAAGCTTGATTGTACTTTTCAGCACAAAAATAATATATTTCTCTTATTAACAGTGCGATTAAAAACTTTGTGTGCTTTTCTACTCCACTATCCACTACTCAGTCACACTAATATATGATTATATTTGGCGGAAACCCTGAATGGCTCCTTTCAGCTCGGCTAAAAAATACAGAAAAGTGTCTATTTAAGTTCAATAATAATTGTACATTTAGATGTGTAGTTCCTAACTCTAAGGTTTATTAGAATTTATTTTGTATGTTACCCTGAAAGACTAATAAAATATTATTTGATCCTAAATATAAACGTAATAGACATTTACATGTAGGAAAAATCTTGATTTTCAAATTTTTTAGAGGGATTTGATTTGTGTTTGGACAAATTTACCTATTCGGAGTTTGGGATCAAAATGCTTGCAATCGCAATAGCAATAAACCACACAATTATCTTGGAAAGAAACTAACAAAGAAAAAGATCTGACACATAATGTTACCATCGTTTAAAAAATAGCAGTCCAAGACTGTGTAAAATACATAGACATGAGTCATGCATGTAAAAACGTAATCAGTTTCATCCATAAACAGTACATAGATAAAAGTGTACATCTATTAAAAAGCAGCTAGTAGCTTTCTAGAGTATGAACCACATATGATATTATCTCTGGACAGAAGGATTTGGTTGCTACTATTCTTTGTCCAGCAATAGGACATCAACCCTAGCAGCAGTCCACCAAAAAGTATGGCTTGTCTCCGGCTGCCATGTGTGCTCGCCTGTGTGCTTTGCATCCGTTCTACTATTGAAGGGAGAGTAACCTAGGTATCAACAGAAGGTCAGGATGAGGAACTGATGGAACCTAGCTCATGCAGTCCTGCCAAAGAGCAAATATGCATCTTGCAGTAGAGGCTAGCACATGATAACCACGGGTCTTCACGTACACAAAAGCAACATATATCATTCCCCGTACAATAAGAGATAGATGATCAGGGGCAAACAATAATGAGCAAAGTTTCGGAAACACGCAATTTCTTTTCTTGTACGTCAGTTCACTCATGGCAAATTATGTACAGGTTATACATACAAAATAATTATACAAACCTCCAATTTCTCGAACGAAGCAACTCGAACCACCAACTAAAAGCTGAGTACTTCAGTTATCTTCCCGAGCTCCTTAAGGAAGACGCTAGTGTATTCTGAAATATGAATCCTGCTATGCTAATACACATGGTCTCCTTTGCTAATTAATAACAGTCTTCCCTCCTTCGTACTATTCAGACTCGTCCATAAGAAAATAAAGCAGACAAAGCCCAAGGGTGATGGTATCGTTTTTAATTTGCATGGTAGAGAATTGACATATAAAATTCATAGGACATGATATACCTATCAATTATCAAACCTGGCTTGACTTGGACACATACGTTGAAGCATCTCACAATCCTGCCTACATGTGCGCTGCGCCGCAATACCATGCAGCTCATAGTTTTGGGGCCAGTAGATGTTGCCTTCTCCACTGAAGCACCGCTAGTGCCACCGATCAGAAGGTACATGCGCAGTGGTGCTATCTCAGAATCCTTCAGAAAAAAGCACGAGAAGATCGTCAGGTAAAGTGAGAAAGGAACATGACGGGAGTTGTACAGAGAAAAAGAAAGCTGACTTTCGCACAGAAGTTGATCGATTCCGGCTAGATGCGCTAGCATCGTACGTACGTACACATAACAGATGGATTTCTTCCTGCCGCTGACGCTGCCAATCCTGTGTAGATCAAACCTGCTTGATAACATCAGTTACTTTATCTGCCGGCATCTCGGGAGTCAAGAGTCAAGACAGGCTAGGTAGATTTAGCGGTGCAGGCTCAAGGGCATGTCTGACCTCGTTACAGATGCCGCTCTCCGTGAAGTCGCTGCTACCGACTTTGTTGAAGAAGACATGCTGACATACCTATTGATCTTGAAGAACGCCATTAGGATAATCACCATCAGCGTAATCAATTTCCCTCACCACAACGACCTACAACAGCATATGCCCAACGCAAGTTCTTCCTCCCCGCTCCAATCCGCCCTGACCTCCTTCGTAAATCTTCCTATCCTCCTCCGGCGAGGACCAAGAGCAACAGCAACAGCATCGTCTACCCAATCTGCTCCACAATCTCGTCTTCCTTTGATATCCTCTGCCCCACATATTCTCCGTTGACCCTCCTCAAGCAAGGAGAAGCAGGAACACACGCACCATTCTTCGATCTATCACTGGAGGAGTCCAGCCACGCAAGGAGCAGCCACCCAGCGGCCATCTATCACTGGAGGCTCCTCTCTTGTCGAGAACCATTTTTTTTCCATTGGGGGACATTGAAATAACCGAGAAGAGGAAGAGGCCCTGGATGGATTTGATGTCCATGGGAGAGAGATGGATTATGTAGAATAGAAAGAGTCCGTGAAGGGGAGAGGAAGATGGCGTATAGAACCAAGAGATCGTGGAGTGCATAGAGATTGTTGTTTCTGTTTTTTTTTCCTGTGAAAGAGATAGATTCCTTCAACTTTTTGTGTGAAAGAGATAGATATTTTTTTCAAAGTGATATAGGTTGCTTTAAATAAGGGAGTTCACCGTAATGAGATAGAGATTGTTTCTTTTATTTATTTTTCTGTCAAAGAAATAGAGGTTGCTTTAATAATGGGAGGACATGATTAGATCTAGACCGTAATAACTCGGTCCCACCAAATTAACGGTTCATAAAATCTGATTAACGTGGGAATTTCTAGAATATTGGATCTAGACGGTAATAACTCGGTCCCACCAAATTAACGGTTCATAAAATCTGATTAACGTGGGAATTTCTAGAAAGTCTAGAATTAGTATAGGTATACCAGACCGTAATAACTCGGTCCCACCAAATTAACGGTTCATAAAATCTGATTAACGTGGGAATTTCTAGACTATTAGATCTAGACGGTAATAACTCGGTCCCACCAAATTAACGGTTCATAAAATCTGATTAACGTGGGAATTTCTAGGAAGTCTAGAATTAATATAGGTATACTAGACCGTAATAACTCGGCCCCACCAAATTAACGGTTCATAAAATCTGATTAACGTGGGAATTTCTAGGAAGTCTAGAATTAGTATAGGTATATAGAGGTATAGATATAGATTACATGGGTAGTAAGAAACATCTTCCGGGGAGAATAGTTTCGTTAAGGATTCCTTTCCCTGGGTACGCATGCCCTAAAGTGCATGTCCGGACTGCGATAGGAAACGCAGGAAAAAACATCTGGGGACAGATATGGAAAATAAATAAAAATCATCTTTTGTTCACCGACCGAATATTCCCTTAAGAACGCTAGCTTTCGGCTTCACCCAGTCTGAGGTACACATCCGGCTGACCCGGCAGTAACAATCGCAGAGGTGCTCCCCTTATGCCCTAGCCGAACTAACGGGAACGTAGGGCATAAATACAAGAGCCAGGCAACCCAGCTTGGCCAAAACTTAAGTCATATCGATGCATATAATGGCGAAAAAAGGTACATGCGGAAGCATAACACATGTGCGGGGCACGAGGCCCGGATGAATAATTAAGCTTCTGTGAAAGAAGCCCCAGGTATGATGAGTGCGGCTAGCGCATCTATAATGTGCAAGCGAGGCACAAGTTGGCCTTTGAAGGCCTAGAGAAGGAATAAAAGAAAGAGAGAAAGAAAAACAAGGCAGATAATGTATATACAAAAAATGGACAGAGTAAGGAGACGAACATAGAGTCCGGCGCTAGGCGTAGAATCTTCGGAGCCTAGCCGCGTTCCATGGGTTCGGTTCGAGTCGATTATTCAATGCATCCCGCAGACGGTACGCTCTACCCGTCAGAACTTGGTCAATAATGAAGGGACCTTCCCATTTGGGCTCGAGCTTGTTCTTTTTCTTATCCGGCAGGCGTAGAACTAATTCGCCAACGTTATAAGTTTTGGCCCGTACTTCTCTGTTTTGGTATCTGCGAGCCTGTTGCTGATAAAATGCGGAACGGGTTTTTGCCACGTCGCACTCCTCCTCTAAGGTGTCCAGACTGTCCTGCCGATCGAGCTCGGCTTCTCTTTCTTCGTACATGCGCACTCGAGGTGAGTCATGAATTATGTCACAAGGCAAGACTGCCTCTGCACCGTATGCCATAAAGAAGGGTGTATATCCGGTACTACGGTTCGGCGTGGTCCGCAGCCCCCGGAGTACGGAGTCGAGCTCCTCTACCCAGTGCGTGTTAGACTCCGTTAAGGACCGCACTAGCCTAGGTTTAATGCCGCTCATTATAAGACCGTTTGCTCGCTCAACTTGGCTATTGGTTTGTGGGTGATAGACTGAAGCATAATCGAGCTTGATGCCCATTTTGCTGCACCAGAGTTTTACCTCATCGGCCGTGAAGTCGTGCCGTTGTAAGTGATGATGCCGTGGGGGACGCCATAACGGTGTACGACCCCGGATATGAAGTCTATCACCGGTCCGAATTCGGCTGTTTTGACAGGTTTGGCTTCTATCCATTTGGTGAATTTATCCACCATGACCAGTAAGTATTTTTTTTCTTATGGGTTCCCCCTTTAAGGGGTCCAACCATGTCAAGCCCCCAGACCATGAAGGGCCACGTAATGGGGATGGTTTGGAGGGCGGTGGGTGGCATGTGGCTTTGATTTGCAAAAGGCTGGCAACCGGCGCAGCGTTGGACCAAGTCCTGTGCGTCTGCCCGGGCCGTCGGCCAATAGAGTCATGTATGGTAGGCCTTCCTTACAAGAGCCCGGGCTACGGCGTGGTGACCGCCGAGTCCGGCGTGAATTTCTGCCAAAAGGTTTCGCCCTTCCTCTTCGGAGATGCATCTTTGAAGGACTCCGGTAGTGCTTTTTTTATACAGTTCTCCCTCATGGACCCAGTAGGCCTTAGATCGCCGCACTATGCAGCGTGCCTCATTTTGGTCCTCCAGAAGTTCATGCCTAGTTAGGTAGGCCAGGAATGGTTCTGTCCACAGGGCTATGATGGCCATTATTACGTGGGCTGAAGGTGTTGTTTCGGTGGTAGAGCCTCCGATTATGTCCGAGTGTTCGGTATCGAGTGTTGTGGCCGGGTCCGAACTAATATTGCCAGTGTCCCGCTCCCATACCACGGATGGATTAAACAACCTCTCTAAAAATATGTTGGGGGCGCATCGCGTTTTGCGCCGATGCGGGCGAGGATATTCGCCGCCTGATTGTTTTTCCGAGCCACATCGTGAAACCCGAGCCCCTCGAACCGAGCTGACATCTTTAGGACGGCGTTACGATAGGCCGCCATCTTCAGATCTTGGCATCAAAGTCTCCATTTATATGGGATATTGCGAGGTTCGAATCCCCACGCACCTCCAGGCGCTGAATGCCCATGGAAACTGCCATCCGAAGACCATGTAACAGGGCTTCGTATTCGGCTGCATTGTGGGAGTCTGTATACAGTATCTACAGTACATATTGAACTGTATCTCCGGTTGGGGACGTCAGGACGACGCCAGCCCCCAGTCTAGCCGGCATTTTGGAGCCTTCGAAGTGCATAATCCAATTGGAGTATGCGTCGTACTCTTTAGGGAGTTCGGCTTCCGTCCATTCGGTGACAAAGTCGGCCAATACTTGCGATTTAATGGCCCGCCGAGGTTTGTATGTTATTTCGAACGGGAGGAGCTCCATGGCCCATTTGGCAATCCGGCCCGTGGCATCGCGGTTGTTTATAATATCATTGAGTGGCATCTCCGAGGCTACTGTAATCGAACACTCTTGAAAGTAGTGTCGCAGTTTCCGGGATGCCATGAATACCGCATAGGCTATCTTTTGATAATGTGGGTACCATGATTTGCATGGAGTGAGGACAGTGGATACATAATATACCGGCTTTTGAAGAGGGAATTTATGTCTGTCCGCTTCTCATTCGACGATGAGCACTGCGCTTACAACTTGATGAGTTGCCGCAATGTATAATAGCATTGGTTTGCTGATGTTTGGCGCGGCCAGGATTGGGTTGGTTGCTAGTATGGCCTTTATTTCTTCCAATCCGGCTGTGGCGGCGTCCGTCCACTCGAAGTGTTAGGTGCGCCGAAGGAGGCGATAAAGGGGTAATGCCTTTTCTCCTAAGCGGGAGATAAAGCGGCTTAGAGCCGCCATACATACAGTTAACTTCTGGATTTGTTTGAGGTCTGTTGGGTTAGCCAACTGTGACAAAACTCAGATTTTGGCCGGATTAGCTTCAATACCTCTACTGGAGACAATGAAACCCAGGAGCTTTCCGGCTGATACGCCGAAAACGCATTTTCCCGGATTGAGCTTGATGTCGTATGTTCGGAGGTTGTCGAATGTGAGCCTCAAGTCGCCTATCAGAGAGTCGACGTGTTTGGTTTTGACGACAACATCGTCTACGTATGCCTCTACTGTTTTGCCGATTTGTTTCTCCAGACATGTCTGAATTATGCGCTGATATGTTGCGCCAGCGTTTTTGAGCCCAAAAGGCATTGTGTTGAAACAGAAGGGACCGTATGGTGTGATGAATGCCGTTGCGGCTTGGTCGGACTCCGCCATTTTGATTTGGTGGTAACCGGAGTATGCGTCGAGGAAACACAATGACTCGTGGCCTGCAGTAGCATCAATAATTTGATCGATGCGGGGGAGGGGGAGGGATCCTTTGGGCAAGCTTTATTGAGGTCCTTGAAATCGACACAAAGGCGCCAGGATTTATCCTTCTTTGGTACCATCACCAGGTTTGCTAGCCAGTCCGGGTGTTTTATTTCTCTGATGAATCCGGCCTCCAATAACTTGGCTAGTTCCTCTCCTATGGCTTGTCTCTTAGGTTCGGAGAAACGCCGAAGAGCTTGCTTGACCGGCTTGAATCCCTTTAGGATATTGAGGCTATGCTCGGCCAGCCTGCGTGGGATTCCTGGCATGTCTGAGGGATGCCAGGCGAATATGTCCCAATTCTCGCGCAGGAACTCTCGTAGTGCGGTGTCCACAGCGGGGTTTAACTATGCCCTGATGGAGGCTGTTTTTGTAGGGTCCGTTGGGTGGACATGGAATTTCACTATCTCATCCGCTGGTTTAAAAGTGGTGGACTTGGATCTCTTGTCGAGTATCACGTCGTCCCTGTCCACTGTAGAGCGTAGCGTGGTTAATTCCTCGGCCGAGAGGGCTTCGGATAATGCCTCGAGGGCCAGTGCGGCTGTCTTATTTTCGGCGCGGAGTGATGTGTCCGGATCACTGGCGAGAGTGATGATTTCGTTGGGCCCGGGCATTTTGAGCTTCATGTACCCATAATGGGGTATGGCTTGGAAGATCGTGAACGCCTCACGTCCTAAAAGGGCGTGGTATCCATTGCTGAACGGGGCCACTTGAAATGTAATTTCTTCGGACCTATAGTTCTCTGGCGTACCGAATACCACATCTAGTGTGATTTTCCCAGCGCACCGTGCTTGCCGACTGGGTATGATTCATCTGAAGGTTGTGCTACTTTGCTCAATGCGGTTCCAGTCTATTTCCATTTTTTGAAAAGTTTCCTCATAGATAAGGTTTAATCCGCTGCCGCCGTCCATGAGTACTTTGGAGAGTCGAAAGCCGTCCAGGATTGGACTGAGGACCAGTGCGGCTAGTGCTCGGGCTGTTCGGAATTTAGGTTCGTCACTAGCATTGAAGGTAATAGTCGTGTCACTCCATGGATTTATTGCTGCTACGTGGAAGATTTCGGCTATGCTGCGGAGTGTTCGCTTGCGCCTATTGTTTGACGCGAAGGTCTCAAAGCCTGTTAACACAGTATTGTTATCCACGGGATGGTGCTCTGTGGCATTTGGGATAAGAAGATCCTCACCACTTTTGGCCACCTGCCGGAGTATCCAACATGCTTTGAGGCTGTGCATTGGTATTGTATCCGCTGTGCTATGAAATTTGCAGGGTCCGTTGAGCCATCCCTCCAATACGATTCCGTTCCCTGTAGAGGGTTTTTGCTTCTTTGTAATGAACTCGGGTGTCTTATGATAGTGCACCCTTTTACCTCGGACCGGGTGCATATAGGGAGCTGGATCATCCCAAAATTTCGTTTCGGTTTTCTAGGCACTTTCCATTGCACAGTACTTTCGTACTATGGACGCCAAGTCGGTGAAGCGTGATATGTCACAGCGACTTATGGAGTTAAGGATTCCCTTGTCCGTGCGGTTATTGTAGAAAAGTGAGACTGCGCCTTCCTCACGGCAGTCCTTAACCTTGCTTATCACAAGGAGGAATCTGGCCCAATAATGATGTACTGTTTCATGGGGCTCTTGCCTGATGTGGGAAATATCGTTTATGTCTGGCTCGGTGGGCGGATTTGAGTCCGGATCCCTACCCGATCTGAGACCCAGGGGCCGAGGGGTTTCCGATCTTGGAAGTTCGGATTCCGGTACGTTGCCCGATGAGTCTGGCCCGCTGCCTGACTCTAGGTTCAGGGTTTGGGTGATGTCCTCGCATAGAAAGGTATCCGGCTCAGAGAGCTTAGGAATTCGGACATAGTTAGTCTTCAAGATAGAGGGAGAATCGCCGCATTGTTCCTCCACCACCGCAACATGATGGGTGACCGGTGGAGAGTTAATCTCCCTTTGATCGGGTTTAAGCCCAATCCGATCATAGTCCGTAGCGACTCCCAAGGCGGCGATGCGATCCAAGAGTTCGTTTAGAGAGGAGAGCTCCATTGGATCCATCTGCTCGGCGAATTCCGAGCCGACGTGGAGGCTGTTTTTGATGCCCCGAGAAGTCATCGTCGGTGCAGCGGCCGAACAGGTGGTCATGACGAAACTGCCTAGCCGGAGAGTTTGGCCGACAGCCAGAGCTCCCCCAGCGGTAATGTTGTTTTTAACAACGAGATGAGGCATCCTTCCTTACGGCAACGTCAGAGGAACTCTCAATGAAAGCACCAATGTCGGTGTCCAAACCGGCGGATCTCGGGTAGGGGGTCCCGAACTGTGTGTCTAAGGCAGATGGTAACAGGAGGCAGGGGACATGATGTTTTACCCAGGTTCGGGCCCTCTTGATGGAGGTAAAACCCTACGTCCTGCTTGATTTATTCTTGATGATATGAGTATTACAAGAGTTGATCTACCACGAGATCGGAGAGGCTAAACCCTAGAAGCTAGCCTATGGTATGATTGTATGTTGTCCTACGGACTAAAACCCTCCGTTTATATAGACACCGGAGGGGGCTAGGGTTACACAAGGTCGGTTACAAAGGAGGAGATATACATATCCGTATTGCCTAGCTTGCCTTCCACGCCAAGTAGAGTCCCATCCGGACACGGGACGAAGTCTTCAATCTTGTATCTTCATAGTCCAACAGTCCGGCCAAAGGACATAGTCCGGCTATCCGGAGACCCCCTAATCCAGGACTCCCTCACTTGGGTTCTCCATTCATCAAGTGAGCTAATATCAAATAACTTCTTTTCACCAGCAAGTTTGAAATCATAGTTGAGCTCTTTAATAGCCCAATATGCCTTATGTTCTAGTTCGAGAGGTAAGTGGCATGCTTTTCCATATACCATTTTATACGGAGACATACCCATAGGATTTTTATATGCAGTTCTATAGGCCCATAATGCATCATCAAGTTTCTTGGACCAATTCTTTCTATACCTATTGACAGTCTTTTGCAAAATTAATTTGAGTTCTCTATTACTCAATTCTATTAGACCACTAGACTGTGGGTCATACGGAGATGCAATTCTATGATTGATGTCATATTTAGCCAGCATTTTACGAAAAGCACCATGAATAAAATGTGAACCACCATCAGTCATTAAATATCTAGGGACTCCAAACCTCGGAAAAATAACTTCTTTAAGCATTTTAATAGAAGTGTTATGATCAGCACTACTAGTTGGAATAGCTTCTACCTCTTAGTAACGTAATCAACAACAACTAAAATATGTGTATATACATTAGAGGCAGGAAAAGGTCCCACATAATCAAAGCCCCAAACATCAAATGGTTCAATAACAAGTGAATAATTCATAGGCATTTCTTGACGTCTACTAATATTACCAATTCTTTGACATTCATCACAAGATAGGACAAACTTACGGGCATCCTTGAAGAGAGTAGGCCAATAAAAACCGGATTGCAATACCTTATGTGCAGTTCTATCTCTCGCGTGGTGTCCTCCTTAAGTTTCGGAGTGGCACTTATGTAGGATCTGTTCCTGTTCATGCTCAGGTACACAACGTCTAATAACACCATCTACTCCTTCTTTATAAAGATGTGGGTCATCCCAAAAGTAATATCTCAAATCATAGAAGAACTTTTTCTTTTGTTGGTATGTGAAGCTAGGTGGTATGAATTTAGCAACAATGTAATTAGCATAATCAACATACCAAGGAGTACTACGAGAAGTACTTATGACATTTAATTGTTCATCAGGAAAGCTATCATCAATAGGTAGTGGGTCATCAAGAACATTCTCTAACCTAGATAAGTTGTCTGCAACGGGGTTCTCAGCTCCTCTTCTATCAACAATATGCAAATCAAATACTTGTAGCAAGAGAACCCATCTAATAAGTCTAGGTTTAGCATCTTTCTTCTCCATAAGATATTTAATAGCAGCATGATCAGTGTGGATAGTTACTTTAGAATCAACAATATAAGGTCTGAACTTATCACAAGCAAATACAACTGCTAAAAGTTCTTTTTTTAGTAGTAGCATAATTTCTTTGAGCATTGTCTAGAGTCTTACTAGCATAATGGATAATATTTAATTTCTTATCGACTCTTTGCCCTAGAATAGCACCTACAGCATAATCGCTAGCATCACACATAATTTCAAAGGGTAAATTCCAATCAGGTGGCTGAACAATAGGTGCAGAGACTAATGCTTTGTTAATTATTTCAAATGCTTCTACACAATCATCATCAAAGACAAATGGTATATCTTTTTGTAATAAATTAGTCAGAGGCCGAGAAATTTTTGAGAAGTCCTTAATGAACCTCCTATAAAATCCGGCGTGACCAAGGAAACTTCTTATACCTTTGATGTCCTTGGGACATGGCATCTTTTCGATAGCATCAACCTTGGCTTTATCAACTTCAATACCTCTTTCAAAAACTTTATGCCCCAAGACAATACCCTCATTAACCATAAAGTGGCACATTTCCCAATTCAATACAAGATTAGTTTCTTCACATCGCTGCAAAAATTGATCAAGATTGCTCAAGCAATCATCAAAAGAAGATCCATAGACGGAAAAGTCGTCCATGAAAACCACACAAATCTTTTCACAAAAGTCAGAGAATATAGCCATCAAGCATCTTTGAAAGGTAGCAGGTGCATTACATAAACCAAAAGGCATACGTCTATAAGCAAAAGTCCCAAAATGGCATGTAAAAGTAGTCTTTGATTGATCTTTAGCCGACACAGGCATTTGAGAGAAACCAGAATAACCATCTAGAAAGCAGTAATGTGTATGTTTGCATAATATTTCTAGCATTTGATCAATAAAAGGTAAGGGGTAATGATATTTCTTAGTAGCCTTATTTAATTTGCGGAAATCAATTACCATTCTATAACCTGTAATAATTCTTTGTGGAATCAATTCATCTTTATCATTAGGAACAATAGTAATACCTCCCTTCTTAGGGACACAATGAACAGGACTTACCCACTGACTATCAGCAACGGGATAAATTATACCTGCCTCCAGAAGCTTTAGTATTTCTTTTCTTACCACTTCTTTCATTTTAGGATTCAGACGTCGTTGAGGATCACGAACTGGTTTGGCATCTGCTTCCAAATTTGTTTATGTTGACATAGAGTGGGACTAATGCCCTTAAGATCATCAAGAGTATATCCAATAGCAGCACGGTGCTTCTTCAGAGTTTTCAATAATCGTTCTTCTTCATGCTTTGAAAGGTTAGCACTAATAATAACAGGATATATCTTCTTTTCATCAAGATAAGCATATTTAAGATTAACAGGCAACGGTTTAAGCTCAAACACGGGATCACCCTTAGGTAGAGGGGGATCCCCTAGGATTTCAACAGGTAAATTGTGTTTCGGAATAGGTTCCTTTTTAAAGAATACATCATCTATTTCCCTTCTTTCATTCATAAACATATCATTCTCATGGTCTAGCAAATATTGTTCTAAAGGATCACTAGGAGGTACGGCAATAGAAGCAAGACCAATAATTTCATCCCTACTAGGCAATTCTTCTTCACGGTGTTGTTTACTAAATTTAGAGAAATTAAACTCATTAGTCATATCATCTAAGCCGGCAGTAACAACATCCCTTGTGCAATCTATGGTAGCATTAACAGTATTTAAGAAGGGTCTACCAAATATAATGGGACAAAAGCTATCTTGTGAGGAACCAAGAACAAGAAAATCAGCAGGATATTTAGTTTTCCCACACAAGACTTCAACATCTCTAACAATTCCCGTTGGTGAAATGGTATCTCTATTAACAAGTTTAATAGTGACATCAATTTCTTCTAACTCAACAGGTGCAATGTCATGCATAATTTCTTTGTATAAGTCCATGGGTATTGCACTAGCACTAGCACCCATATCACATAAGCCATGATAACAATGTTCTCCTATTTTAAACGGAAATAACAGGCACACCTACCACAGGTCTATTTTTATCTTTAGCACAAGGTTTAGCAATTCTAGTAGTTTCACCGCAGAACTGAATAACATGCCCATCAATATTATCAGACAAGAGATCTTTAACAATAGCGATATTAGGTTCTACTTTAACTTTCTCAGGAGGTGTATATGTTTTAATATTATTTTTACGAACCACAGTTGAAGCTTTAGCATGATCCTTTATCCTAACAGGGAAAGGTGGTTTCTCAACATAACAAGTAGGAACAATAGGATCATTATAAGTGACAGTATTTTCTTCAACTTTAATAGGTGCAGCTACTTTTACTTCTATGGGAGGATGATGTTTAAACCACTTCTCCTTAGGGAGATCAACATAAGTAGCAAAAGATTCACAGAAAGAAGCTACTATCTCAAAATCAAGTCCATATTTAGTGCTAAACTTACGGAAAATATCGGTATCCATAAAAGGTTTAACACAATCAAACTTAGGTGTCATACCTGACTCCTTACCTTCGCCGAGATCCTAATCTTCAGAGTTGCGTTTAATTCTATCCAATAAATCCCATCTAAATCCAATAGTCTTCATCATAAAAGAGCCAGCACAAGAAGTATCGAGCATGGTGCGATTATTTTCACAAAGTCGAGCATAAATTTTTTGAAGAATGGTTTCTCTTGGGAGCTCATGATTGGGGCATGAATATAACATTGAGCTAAGCCTCCCCCAAGCTTGAGAGATGCTTTCTCCTTAGTGAGGCCAAAAATTATATATATAATTGCGGTCACGATGAAAAAGATGCATAGGGTAATACTTTTGATGAAATTCCAATTTCAATATTCTATAGTTCCATGATCTCGTATCATCACATAGCCTATACCATGTCAATGCATCTCCCTTCAAAGAAAAAGGGAAAACCTTCTTCTTAGCAACATCATCGGGTATACCTGCAAACTTAAATAATCCACAAACTTTATCCACATATATTAGGTGTTCATCAGGATGCTTTGTTCCATCTCCTGTAAAAGGTTTAGCTAGCAGTTTTTCTATCATACCTGAAGGATACTCATAAGGAATTTAATTTTCAACATGTTCAGTAGGTTGAGGAGCAACTCTTTGCTCTACTGGTCGGGGTGAAGATATCCCGAACAAACCCCTCAGAGGATTACTTTCCATAGTAACAAGTGATAGTAAATTTCAGCACACTATATAAATTTTTCCTTACCAAATTCCACCTACCAAAGGCGCTTCACTCCCCGGCAACGGCGCCAGAAAAGAGTCTTGCTGACCCACAAGTATAGGGGATCTATCGTAGTCCTTTCGATAAGTAAGAGTGTCGAACCCAACAAGGAGCAGAAGGAAATGATGAGCGGTTTTCAGCAAGGTATTCTCTCCAAGTACAGAAATAAGTGGTAACATATAGTTTTGTGATAAGATAATTTGTAACAGGCAACAAGTAACAAAACTAAATAAAGTGCAGCAAGGTGGCCCAATCCTTTTGTAGCAAAGGACAGGCCTGGACAAACTCTTATATAAGGAAAAGCGCTCCCGAGGACACATGGGAATATCGTCAAGCTAGTTTTCATCACGTTCATATGATTCGCGTTTGGTACTTTGATAATTTGACATGTGGGTGGACCGGTGCTTGGGTGCTGTTCTTACTTGAACAAGCATCCCACTTATGATTAACCTCTATTGCAAGCATCCGCAACTACAACAAAAGTATTAAGGTAAACCTAACCATAGCATGAAACATATGGATCCAAATCAGCCCCTTACGAAGCAACGCATAAACTAGGGTTTAAGCTCCTGTCACTCTAGCAACCCATCATCTACTTATTACTTCCCAATTCCTTCATCTAGGCCCAAATAATGGTGAAGTGTTATGTAGTCGACATTCACATAACACCACTAGAGGCTAGACAACATACATCTCATCAAAATATCGAACGAATACCAAATTCACATGACTACTAATAGCAAGACTTCTCCCTTGTCCTCGGGAACAAATGTAACTACTCACAAAGCATGTTCATGTTCATAATCAGAGGGGTAATAATATGCATAAAGGATCTGAACATATGATCTTCCACCAATTAAACCAACTAGCATCAACTACAAGGAGTAATTAACACTACTAGCAACCTACTAGCACCAATCCCGGACTTGGAGACAAGAATTGGATACAAGAGATGAACTAGAGTTTTGAGATGAGATGGTGTTGATAAAGATGTTGATGGAGATTGCCCTCTCCCGATAAAGTCCTTGCTTCCGTTCATATGATTAGTGGCTCCACTATCAAGCAACCATGATCCCCCACCGGAAGCAAACACCTACAAGAGATCAATGCTTGGTTTTAGGTACCCATTTTGTAATGGGTCCTTTGATGTTGCTGACAAGGGTCTTAGGAACCCAAATAGACCATTCAATGTACTCATAAGGAGAACCAATTTTTTTGCATAAACATGCCCATCACTAGCACGACATAACACATAAGAAGGGTTAAAGTTGCCGACTTTGCTGGAAGGGGTGGCATTGTCCTTCTTGACACCACCACCCTTCACATTGTTCTTCTTCTCCTTGGGAGCACCATCTCCCTTTTTCACAAAAGTTTGCTTGAGAGGAGGAGATAGTTTGGCCTTATCATTCTTCTTCTTGATCTTGGAGTTGGGTGCGAACCCAATCCCTTCCTTGGCCACAACTTCCTTTTGATTTCTCAAAAGGTCGTTGAGGTTCTTCTCCCCTTATATGCATGACACAAGGCCTTTCTGAAGTTGCTCCTTCAACTTTGCATTCTCCTCAACAAGATGCACATGCTCACAACAAGGGTTAGTAGCATTTGCATTATCAATTAAAACCATATGAGGAAAAGTGGCTTTCTCCTTGGTTAGCTCTACTTAGAATTGATCATGAGACTCTCTGAGGCTAGCATGAGCACCCTTCAAGACCTTGTGATCCTTGTAAAGTAAATCAGACTCCTCTTTGAGTCTAGAAAGATCAACCCCAAGCTTTTCGTTCTCGGAATTTAGCACACAAGATACAACAAGAGCATGATCAAGATCTTTCTTCACTTTAGCATGGTCATTGTTGTGTGACTCCTCAAGAGCCAAACGATGACCGCGTGATACGTCTCCCACGTATCTATAATTTTTGATCGTTCCATGATATTATATTATCTGTTTTGGATGTTTACTGGGCTTTAACATGCACTTTTATATTATTTTTGGGACTAACCTACTAACCAGAGGCCTAGTGCCAGTTGCTGTTTTTTTCCTATTTTAGTTTTTTGCAGAAAAGGAATATCAAATGGAATCCAAATGGAACAAAACCTTCGCGAGGATCTTTTTTGGAACAAACGCAATCTAGGAGACTTGGAGTGGAGGTCAAGCAAGCAACGAGGTAGCCACGAGGTAGGGCGGCGCGCCCCCCACCCTCGTGGGCCCCTCGTAGCTCCACCGACCTATTTCTTTCGCCTATATATACACTACTAGGGAAAAGCCTAGCAGCAACGCGGGGGCCGACGCTACTAATAAGGCGCTACAGCTAAAGTATAGCAGTAGCGCGGGCGCACCCGCGCTACTACTACGTCCGTTAGTAGTAGCGTGGGTAAAAACCCGCGCTACTACTAACCCGCGGAATTTTTTTTCGAATTTTTTGCCCGAATTTTCAAATTTCTGAATTATTTTAACCTCTAATCTCTAATCACCCTCATCGCTGCTCAATTTAATCTCTAATCACCCCTCATCATTCCAAATCATCTAACTTCCCGGACGGTCACCCATCCTCTCACTACCCCAGCATGAGCATGCTTAACTTCCGGGTTCTATTCTCCCTCGATTCCAAGTCTGCACTTGTTGTTTTCCTGACAATAGTAAGATGTCAATCCTATTAACTCTCGGGAGTTTAGCTTGAGCATGAAGTCACACATTTCGCTATTTGAGTTTAAAACTATTGTTCTAAACCACAATAATTATTTATTAACACTAATATTTCTTGAATAAGGAGTTTGACCACATTTTGACCAAAGTTTGACTAGATTTGACCAAAATTCCAAAAAACTGAAACAATTATTTAGTAACACTAATATTCTTGAATAATTATTTAGTAACACTAATACGTCTTGAATAAGTAGTTTGACCACAGTTTCACCAGATTTGACTAAAATTTAAAAAAAACTGAAATTTGAGCATAACTTTTTTATTTTTAGAATTTGAGGATTCTAAAAATTTGCAAACAGGCCGTATGCGGATTTTCCCTTTTTTTCCTTTTTTTCTCCATCGTATGCTGATTTTTGTGCTGAACATTTTGATATATTATACGTTTTTTTCTGACATCGTATGCAAAAGTTATAGTCGTTTTACATTTTCCCTACACTTTTTGCAAAACATGTCCAAATTTAAGTTTTTAAATTTTCCTAACTAGTAGATGTAAGAACATAACTACATCGGAAGGATTTTAATTTTTGAAACATTTTGATATATTATACGTTTTTTTCTAACATCGGATGCAAAAGTTATGGCCGTTTTACATTTTCCCTACACTTTTTGCAAAACATGTCCAAATTTAAGTTTTTAAATTTTCCTAACTAGTAGATGTACTAACATAACTACATCTCGAAGGATTTTAATTTTTGAAGTTTTTATCATTTTCTTTTGCTTTTTACAAAACCGAAAAGGCGATTCACTTGGGGAGGGGGGGTAGAGTTTCAAAATGGGACCTTTAGTAGTAGCGAGGGATTTTACCCCTCGCTACTACTATGGCATGTCCCAGAGAGGCACGGTTGAGACCTCTTAGTAGTAGCGAGGGGTAAAAACTTAGTAGTAGCGCGGGTTTATAACCCTCGCTACTACTATGGCATGGCCCAGGGGCACGGTAGAGACCGCTTAGTAGTAGCGAGGGTAAAAACCAGCGCTACTGCTATCAACTTAGTAGTAGCGAGGGTTAAAAACCCGCGCCACTACAATGGCATGTCCCGGGGGGCACGGTAGAGACCGCTTAGTAGTAGCGAGGGTTAAAAACCAGCGCTACTGCTATCAACTTAGTAGTAGCGAGGTTTAAAAACCCGCGCTGCTACTACTTAGCAGCAGCGCCTGATTTTAAAGCGCGCTGCTGGTAAGATTCTGTGTATAGGCTTTTCCCTAGTAGTGATACTCTTATACCCTCAAAACTTCCAGGAGAGCCACGTAACACTTTTTCCACCGCCGCAACCTTCTGTACTCGTGAGATCCCATCTGGGGCCTTTTTCGGCTATCTGCTGGAGGGGGAATAGATCACGGAGGGCTTCTACATCAACACCATAGCCTCTCCGATGATGTGTGAGTAGTTTACCACAGACCTTCGGTTCCATAGTTATTAGCTAGATGGCTTCTTCTCTCTCTTTGGATCTCAATACAAAGTTTTCCTCAATGTTCTTGGAGATCTATTCGATGTAATTCTTTTGCGGTGTGTTTGTCGAGATTCGATGAATTGTGGGTTTATGATCAAGATTATCTGTGAACAATATTTGATTCTTCTCTGAATTCTTATATGCATGATTTGATATATGCATGCCTATGTTCATGATCATGCCTAGATATTCTCATAACTATGCATTTTTCTATCAATTGCTCGACAGTAATTTGTTCACCCACCGTAATATATGCTATCTTGAGAGAAGCCACTAGTGAAACCTATGGCCCTCGGGTCTACTTCATATCATATAAGTTTCCAATCTGAAATTCTAGTTTACTATTTATTTTGCAATCTTTATTTTCCAATCTATACAACAAAAATACCAAACATATTTATCTTATTATCTTTATCATATCTCACTTTTTCAAGTGGCCATGAAGGGATTGACAACCCCTTTATCATGTTGGTTACAAGGTTCTTATTTGTTCGTGCAGGTACTAGGTGATTTGTGTGTAGTCTCCTACTGGATTGATACTTTGGTTCTCAAAAACTGAGGGACATACTTACGCTACTTTATTGCATCACCCTTTCCTCTTCAAGGGAAAACCAAGGCATGCTCAAGAGGTAGCACCGCGCTCTTCCTCAAGCGCATTAGAGAGATCAGATATCTCGTCGGCATAGTCACGACTATGCCCCTCCATCTTATAGATGGTCTCTTCACGAGCCTCAATCATGCCATTGGCTTCACCGACTTGTTCCAAGAGAGCAACAAAGTGCTTCTTGGGTTTACCCTTGAGCTTACTCATAAAATACTCAAATTCATTTTTCCTCCTCATTAGACCCCTCACTTTCATCAATGCAATCCGTCAAAGAAGGATTAGTAATGATGGTAGTTTTTATGTTGGAGGTTACCTTGTTGGTGGCTTTCGCCATGAGGCACTTGGCGGTGATGTTCTCATTGGGTGAGTCCAAGAGGGACACCCGTGGGGTCGTCGCAATGGCAACGGAGGCCATAGCCACCGACTCACTTTCTCATCATCATCATCATCCTCATTGTATTCTTCTTGTGCCACCATCCCCTTGGGAGGAGTCTTCTTGGTGAAGTTGTTCTTGTTGGAGAAGGACTTGGCCTTGTCTTTTCGGATGAGCTTTCCACCATTGTCTTCCCTCTTTTCATATGGGCATTCCGCAACAAAGTGGCTCACATTGCCACAATTATAGCAAGTCCTCACTCGTGGCTTGCCCTTAGCGCCACTTGTGTTGTTCTTGTTGAAGTTGGGCCTCGTGTTCTTCTTGTTCCAAAGTTGCCTTGAAGTGAGAGCCATGTGCTCATGATAAGCATATTTTGTATCTTCGGGCTTGCTCTCCTCTTCTTCCTCTTCATCCTCTTCTTCCACACTAGCCTTGGCCTTCAAGGCAAGGTTTGGCTTCTTTGATCTTTGAGAATGTAACACCGCATTGTCAGCGGTCTTGTCCAAGATACTCATTGCCACAAACTCATCCAACACTTCACTTGAGGACAAGGTGTGGAAGTCCGGCCTTTGACGGATGACGGAGGACATGGCCTTGTGGTAAGGTATCATGGCTTTGAGAAACTTGCGCTTGATCCAATTTTCATTTGTATCCTTACTCCCATGATCTCGGAGTGAGACGGCGAGAGTGGTTAATCTCCGATAAAGCTCACGAGGTTCTTCACCCTCATTCATTGCAAATTCATCGGCTTCATCTTGCACAACTTCATAGTTGGAGCATTGAATGCTTGCGCTTTCCTTGAAAAGAGACACAACATGGTGTTGGGGAACGTAGTAATTTCAAAAAAATTCCTGCGCACATGCAAGATCATGGTGATGCATAGCAACGAGATGGGAGAGTGTTGTCTACGTACCCTCATAGACCGAAGCGGAAGCATTGACGCAACATAGAGGAAGTAGTCGTACGTCTTCCCGGTCCAACCGATCCAAGCACCGTTACTCCGGCACCTCTGAGTTCTTGGCACACGTTCAGCTCGATGACGCTCCCGGGCTCCGATCCAGCAAAGCTTCGGGGAGGAGTTCCGTCAGCACGACAGCGTGGTGACGATATTGATGTTCAAACGTCGCAGGGCTTCGCCTAAGCACCGCTACAATATGACCGAGGTGTAATATCATGGAGGGAGGCACTGCACACGGCTAAGGAACGATCACGAAGATCAACTTGTGTCTCTAGGGGTGCCCCTGCCTCCGTATATAAAGGTTCAAAGGGGGGGTGCGGCCGGCCTAGAGGTGGCGCGCCAGGAGGAGTCCTACTCCCTCCGGGAGTAGGATTCCCCCCTTTCCTAGTTGGAATAGGATTCGCGGAGGGGGAAAAGAGGAAGGGGGGCCGGCGCCCTCTCCTTGTCCTATTCGGACCAAGGGAGGGGAGGGGCGCGCGGCCCATCTCTGGTTGCCTCTTCTCTTTTCCACTAAGGCCCACTAAGGCCCGTATATCTCCCGGGGGGTTCCGGTAACCTCCCGGTACTCCGGTAAAATCCCGATTTCAACCGGAACACTTCCGATATCCAAATATAGGCTTCCAATATATCAATCTTTATGTCTCGACCATTTCGAGACTCCTCGTCATGTCCGTGATCACATCCAGGACTCCGAACAACCTTCGGTACATCAAAACATATAAACTCGTAATATAACTGTCATCGAAACCTTAAGCGTGCGGACCCTACGGGTTCGAGAACAATGTAGACATGACCGAGACACGTCTTCGGTCAATAACCAATAGCGGGACCTGGATGCCCATATTGGTTCCTACATATTCTATGAAGATCTTTTATCAGTCAGACCGCATAACAACATACGTTGTTCCCTTTGTCATCGGTATGTTACTTGCCCGAGATTCGATCGTCGGTATCCAATACCTAGTTCAATCTCGTTACCGGCAAGTCTCTTTACTCGTTCCGTAATACTTCATCCTGCAACTAACTCATTAGTTGCAATGCTCAAGGCTTTAAGTGATGTGTATTACCAAGAGGGCCCAGAGATACCTCTCCGACAATCGGAGTGACAAATCCTAATCTCGAAATACGTCAACCCAACATGTACCTTTGGAGACACCTGTAGAGCACCTTTATAATCACCCAGTTACATTGTGACGTTTGGTAGCACACAAAGTGTTCCTCCGGCACACGGGAGTTACATAATCTCATAGTCATAGGAACATGTATAAGTCATGAAGAAAGCAATAGCAAAATACTAAACGATCGGGTGCTAAGCTAATGGAATGGGTCATGTCAATCAAATCATTCAACTAATGATGTGATCCCGTTAATCAAATAACAACTCTTTGTCCATGGTTAGGAAACTTAACCATCTTTGATTAACGAGCTAGTCAAGTAGAGGCATACTAGTGACACTCTGTTTGTCTATGTATTCACACATGTATTATGTTTCTGGTTAATACAATTCTAGCATGAATAACAAACTTTTATCATGATATAAGGAAATAAATAATAACTTTATTATTGCCTCTAGGGCATATTTCCTTCAGTCTCCCACTTGCACTAGAGTCAATAATCTAGATTACACAGTAATGATTCTAACACCCATGGAGCCTTGGTGTTGATCATGTTTTGCTCGTGGAAGAGGCTTAGTCAACGGGTCTGCTATATTCAGATCCGTATGTATCTTGCAAATCTCTATGTCTCCCACCTGGACTAGATCCCGGATGGAATTGAAGCGTCTCTTTATGTGCTTGGTTCTCTTGTGAAATCTGGATTCCTTTGCCAAGGCAATTCCACCAGTATTGTCACAAAAGATTCTGAAACAGCTATGTATTCTGATTCACATGTAGATCCCGCCACGACGCTTTGTTTAGAACTGCACCAACTGACAACTCCACTGTTTAATGTAAACACGTATCCGGTTTGCGATTTAGAATCGTCCGGATCAGTGTCAAAGCTTGCATCAACGTAACCGTTTATGATGAGCTCTTTGTCACCTCCATATACGAGAAACATATCCTTAGTCCTTTTCAGGTATTTCAGGATGTTCTTGACCGTTGTCCAGTGATCCACTCCTGGATTACTTTGGTACCTCCCTGCTAAACTTATAGCAAGGCACACATCAGGTCTAGTACACAGCATTGCATACATGATAGAGCCTATGGCTGAAGCATAGGGAACATCTTTCATTTTCTCTCTATCTTCTGCAGTGGTCGGGCATTGAGTCTGACTCAACTTCACACCTTGTAACACAGGCAAGAATCCTTTCTTTGCTTGATCCATTTTCAACTTCTTCAAAATCTTGTCAAGGTATGTGCTTTATGAAAGTCCAATTAAGCGTCTTGATCTATCTCTATAGATCTTTATGCCTAATATGTAAGCAGCTTCACCGAGGTCTATCATTGAAAAACTCTTATTCAAGTATTCCTTTATGCTATCCAGAAATTCTATATCATTTCCAATCAGTAATATGTCATCCACATACAATATCAGAAATGCTACGGAGCTCCCACTCACTTTCTTGTAAATACAGGCTTCTCCAAAAGTCTGTATAAAACCAAATGCTTTGATCACACTATCAAAGCGTTTCTTCCAACTCCGAGAGGCTTGCACCAGTCCATAAATATATCGCTAGAGCTTGCACACTTTGTTAGCTCCCTTTGGATCGACAAAACCTTCCGGTTGTATCATATACAACTCTTCTTCCAGAAATCCATTCAGGAATGCAGTTTTGACATCCATCTGCCAAATTTCATAATCATAAAATGCGGCAATTGCTAACATGATTCGGACAGACTTAAGCATCGCTATGGGTGAGAAGGTCTCATCGTAGTCAACCCCTTGAACTTGTCGAAAACCTTTTGTGACAAGTCGAGCTTTGTAGACAGTAATATTACCGTCAGCGTCAGTCTTCTTCTTGAAGATCCATTTATTCTTAATTGCTTGCCGATCAACGAGCAAGTCAACCAAAATCCATACTTTGTTCTCATACATGGATCCCATCTCAGATTTCATAGCTTCAAGCCATTTTGCGGAATCTGGGCTCACCATCGCTTCTTCATTGTTTGTAGGTTCATCATGATCTAGTAGCATGATTTCCAGAACAGGATTACCGTACCACTCTGGCGCGGATCTTACTCTGGTTGATCTACGAGGTTCAGTAGTATCTTTTTCTGAAGTTTCATGATCATTATCATTAGCTTCCTCACTAATTGGTGTAGGTGTCGCAGAAACAAGTTTCTGTGATGTACTACTTTCCAATAAGGGAGCAGGTATAGTTACCTCGTCAAGTTCTACTTTCCTCCCACTCACTTCTTTCGAGAGAAACTCCTTCTCTAGAAAGGATCCATTCTTAGCAACGAATGCCTTGCCTTCGGATCTGTGATAGAAGGTGTACCCAACTGTCTCCTTTGGGTATCCTATGAAGACATATTTCTCCGATTTGAGTTTGAGCTTATCGAGATGAAACTTTTTCACATAAGCATCGCAACTCCAAACTATAAGAAATGACAGCTTAGGTTTCTTGCCAAACCATAGTTCACACGGTGTCGTCTCAACGGATTTAGATGGTGCCTTATTTAACGTGAATGCAGCTATCTCTAATGCATAACCCCAAAACGATAGTGGTAGATCGGCAAGAGATATCATAGATCGCACTATATCTAATAAAGTACGGTTATGACGTTCGGACACACCATTACACTATGGTGTTCCAGGTGGCGTGAGTAGTGAAACTATTTCACATTGTTTTAATTGAAGGCCAAACTCGTAACTCAAATATTTTACCTCTGCGATCATATCGTAGAAACTTTTATTTTCTTGTCACGATGATTTTCCACTTCACTCTGAAATTCTTTGAACTGTTCAAATGTTTCAGACTTATGTTTCATCAAGTAGATATCCCCATATCTGCTCAAATCATCTGTGAAGGTCAGAAAATAATGATACCTGCTGCAAGCCTTAGTATTCATCGAACCACATACATCAATATGTATGATTTCCAACAAATCTGTTGCTTGCTTCATTGTTCCGGAGAACGGCATTTTAGTCATCTTGCCCATAAGGCATGGTTCGCAAGCATCAAGTGATTCATAATCAAGTGATTCCAAAAGCCCATCAGCATGGAGTTTCTTCATGCGCTTTACACCAATATGACTTAAACGGCACTGCCACAAATAAGTTGCACTATCATTATTAACTTTGCATCTTTTGGTTTCAATATTATGAATATGTGTATCACAACGATCGAGATCCAACGAACTTGTTTCATTGGGTGTCTGACCATCGAAGGTTTTATTCATGTAAACAGAACAACAATTATTCTCTGACTTTAATGAATAACCGTATTGCAATAAACATGATCAAATCATATTCATGCTCAACGCAAAAACCAAATAACACTTATTTAGGTTCAACACTAATCCCTAAAGTTTAGGGGAGTGTGCGATGATGATCACATCAATCTTGGAACTACTTCCAACACACATCGTCACTTCACCCTTAACTAGTCTCTGTTTATTCTGCAACTCATGTTTCGAGTTACTACTCTTAGCAACTGATCCAGTATCAAATACTGAGGGGTTGCTATAAACACTAGTAAAGTACACATCAATAACATGTATATCAAATATACTTTTGTTCACTTTGCCATCCTTCTTATCCGCCAAATACTTGGGGCAGTTCCGCTTCCAGTGACCAGTCTGCTTGCAGTAGAAGCACTCAGTTTCAGGCTTAGGTCCAGACTTGGGTTTCTTCTCTTGAGCAGCAACTTGCTTGCTGTTCTTCTTGAAGTTCCCCTTCTTCTTCCCTTTGCCCTTTTTCTTGAAACTAGTGGTCTTGTTGACCATCAACACTTGATGCTCTTTTTGATTTCTACGTCCGTAGCTTTCAGCATTGCGAAGAGCTCGGGAATAGTCTTATTCATCCCTTGCATATTATAGTTCATCACGAAGCTCTTGTAGCTTGGTGGCAGTGATTGGAGAATTCTGTCAATGACGCAATCATATGGAAGATTAACTCCCATCTGAATCAAGTGATTATTATACCCAGACATTTTGAGTATATGCTCACTGACAGAACTGTTCTCCTCCATCTTGCAGCTATAGAACTTATTGGAGACTTCATATCTCTCAATCCGGGCATTTGCTTGAAATATTAACTTCAACTCCTGGAACATCTCATATGCTCCATGATGTTCAAAACGTCGTTGAAGTCCCGATTCTAAGCCGTAAAGCATGGCACACTGAACTATCGAGTAGTCATCAGCTTTGCTCTGCCAGACGTTCATAACATCTGGTGTTGCTCCAGCAGTAGGCCTGGCACCCAGCGGTGCTTCCAGGACGTAATTCTTCTGTGCAGCAATGAGGATAATCCTCAAGTTACGGACCCAGTCCGTGTAATTGCTACCATCATCTTTCAACTTTGCTTTCTCAAGGAATGCATTAAAATTCAACGGAACAACAGCACGGGCCATCTATCTACAATCAAACATACATAAGCAAGATACTATCATGTACTAAGTTCATGATAAATTGAAGTTCAATCAAATTACTTAAAGAACTCCCACTTAGATAGACATCCCTCTAATCCTCTAAGTGATCACGTGATCCAAATCAACTAAACCATAACCGATCATCACGTGAAATGGAGTAGCTTTCAATGGTGAACATCACTATGTTGATCATATCTACTATACGATTCACGCTCGATCTTTCGATCTCAGTGTTCCAAGGCCATATCTGCATATGCTAGGCTCGTCAAGTTTAACCTGAGTATTCTGCGTCTGCAAAACTGGCTTGCACCCGTTGTAGATGGACGTAGAGCTTATCACACCCGATCATCACGTGGTGTCTGGGCACGATGAACTTTGGCAATGGTGCATACTCAGGGAGAACACTTTTATCTTGATAATTTAGTGAGAGATCATCTTATAATGCTACCGTCAATCAAAGCAAGATAAGATGCATAAAAGATAAACATCACATGCAATCAATATAAGTGATATGATATGGCCATCATCATCTTGTGCCTGTGATCTCCATCTTCGAAGCACCGTCATGATCACCATCGTCACCGGCGCGACACCTTGATGTCCATCGTAGCATCATTGTCGTCTTGCCAATCTTATGCTTCCACGACTATCGCTACCGCTTAGTGATAAAGTAAAGCATTACAGCGCGATTGCATTGCATACAATAGAGCGACAACCATATGGCTCCTGCCAGTTGCCGATAACTCGGTTACAAAACATGATCATCTCATACAATAAAATGTAGCATCATGTCTTGACCATATCACATCACAACATGCCCTGTAAAAACAAGTTAGACATCCTCTACTTTGTTGTTGCAAGTTTTACGTGGCTACTACGGGCTTAAGCAAGAACCAATCTTACCTACGCATCAAAACCACAACGATAGTTTCTCAAGTTGGTGCTGTTTTAACCTTCGCATGGACCGGGCGTAGCCACACTCGGTTCAACTAAAGTTGGAGAAACTGTCACCCGCAAGCCACCTATGTGCAAAGCACGTCGGGAGAACTGGTCTCGCATAAGTGTACGCGTAATGTCGGTCCGGGCCGCTTCATCCAACAATACCGCCGAACCAAAGTATGACATGCTGGTAAGCAGTATGACTTATATCGCCCACAACTCACTCATGTTCTACTCGTGCATATAACATCAACATATAAAACCTAGGCTCGGATGCCACTGTTGGGAAACGTAGTAATTTCAACAAAATTCCTACGCACACGCAAGATCATGGTGATGCATAGCAACGAGATGGGAGAGTGTTGTCTACGTACCCTCGTAGACCGAAGTGGAAGCGTTGACGCAACGTAGAGGAAGTAGTCGTACGTCTTCCCGGTCCAACCGATCCAAGCACCGTTACTCCGGCACCTCCGAGTTCTTGGCACACGTTCAGCTCGATGACGCTCCCCGGGATCCGATCCAGCAAAGCTTCGGGGAGGAGTTCCGTCAGCACGACGGCGTGGTGACGATCTTGATGTTCAACCGTCGCAGGGCTTCGCCTAAGCACCGCTACAATATGACCGAGGTGTAATATCATGGAGGGGGGCACTGCACACGGCTAAGCAACGATCACGAAGATCAACTTGTATCTCTAGGGGGTGCCCCTGCCTCCGTATATAAAGGTTCAAAGGGGGGGTGCGGCTGGCCTAGAGGTGGCGCGCCAGGAGGAGTCCTACTCCCTCCGGGAGTAGGATTCCCCCCCCCCCTTTCCTAGTTGGAATAGGATTCGCGAAGGGGGAAAAGAGGAAGGGGGCTGGCCCCCTCTCCTTGTCCTATTCGGACCAAGGGAGGGGAGGGGCGCATGGCCCATCTCTGGTTGCCTCTTCTCTTTTCCACTAAGGCCCACTAAGGCCCATATATCTCCCGGGGGGTTCCGGTAACCTCCCTGTACTCTGTTAAAATCCCGATTTCACCCGGAACACTTCCGATATCCAAATATAGGCTTCCAATATATCAATCTTTATGTCTCGACCATTTCGAGACTCCTCTTCATGTCCGTGATCACATCCGGGACTCCGAACAACCTTCGGTACAACAAAACGTGTAAACTCATAATATAACTGTCATCGAAACCTTAAGCGTGCGGACCCTATGGGTTCAAGAACAATGTAGACATGACCGAGACACGTCTCCGGTCAATAACCAATAGCGGGACCTGGATGCCTATATTGGTTCCTACATATTCTACGAAGATCTTTTATCGGTTAGACCGCATAACAACATACGTTGTTCCCTTTGTCATCGGTATGTTACTTGCCCGAGATTCGATCGTCGGTATCCAATACCTAGTTCAATCTCGTTACCGGCAAGTCTCTTTACTCATTCCGTAATACATCATCCCGCAACTAACTCATTAGTTGCAATGCTTGCAAGGCTTTAAGTGATGTGTATTACCGAGAGGGCCCAGAGATACCTCTCCGACAATCGGAGTGACAAATCCTAATCTCGAAATACGTCAACCCAACATGTACCTTCGGAGACACCTGTAGAGCACCTTGATAATCACCCAGTTACGTTGTGACGTTTGGTAGCACACAAAGTGTTCCTCCGGCACACGGGACTTACATAATCTCATAGTCATAGGAACATTTATAAGTCATGAAGAAAGCAATAGCAACATACTAAATGATCGGGTGCTAAGCTAATGGAATGGGTCATGTCAATCAGATCATTCAACTAATGATGTGATCCCGTTAATCAAATAACAACTCTTTGTCCATGGTTAGGAAACATAACCATCTTTTATTAACGAGCTAGTGAAGTAGAGGCATACTAGTGACACTCTGTTTGTCTATGTATTCACACATGTATTATGTTTCCGGTTAATACAATTCTAGCATGAATAATAAATTTTATCATGATATAAGGAAATAAATAATAACTTCATTATTGCCTCTAGGGCATATTTCCTTCACATGGTGCCATGCTTTCTTTGCCACGGTGAACAGTCAGAGATGCGCAATATCTTCGAGAGGAATTGCATCTTGGATGATGAAGAGAGCATTCTCGTTGAATTGATGATCCGCGGCTTATCGAGCGGTGAAGTTGTTTGGGTCATGCGGATAAAAACCTTGCTCAATGATTCTCCAAAGGTTAGTATTAACATGATTTAAATGACATTTAAAGCAATAAACCCAAGCGTCAAAATCCTCATTTTCAAAATCTTAGGAGGAGAGCCGGCATGATTCAAATGGGTGGAGGGAATAGGTCCTCCATGGGCAAAGATGTCGTTACCACTTTTACCACTAGACAAAGGAACTTTATCACTAGAAGCTTCCCCCTTGTCAGAGTTAGCATCCGTCACCTTGTTAGTGGGATTAACCATTTCCAAAGGTGCGGTGGACAATTTAAGACCATCAAGAAAGTTCTTAAGCATGCCTTTGACCTCGGCCGTCATGGAGGTTTTCAATGTGCCCAAAGCCAAATTGAACTCCTCACGTGAGACCAAGGTTCCCCCATCGGCCGTATACGAGGATGGAATCACACCGGGGTGCTCCTCCTCATCGTCTACGGTATCAACCATACTCTTCGGACGGCAAAGTCCTTAATAAAGAGACGAGGCTCTGATACCAATTGAAAGGATCGGTATAGTTGACTAAAGGGGGGTGAATAGGCAACTAACAATTTTTAGCTTTTCTTTACCAAATTAAACTTTGCATCAAAGTAGGTTGTCTAGATATGCAACTAGGTGAGCAACCTATATGACGCAACAACAACAAGTAAACAAGCAAGCTATGGAAACAACTCTAAAGAAGCTTGCACAAGTAAAGGTAAGAGATAACCAAGAGTGGCGCCAGTGGAGACGAGGATGTGTTACCGAAGTTCCTTCCCTTTGAGAGCAAGTACGTCTCCGTTGGAGCAGTGTGGAGGCACAATGCTCCCCAAGAAGCCACTAGGGACACCGTATTCTCCTCACGCCCTCACACAATGTGAAATGCTGTGATTCCACTATTGGTGCCTGTCGGTGTCAAAACCGGCGGATCTGGGGTATGGGGTCCCGAACTATGCGTTTAGGCCGGATGGTAACAGGAGACAGGGGACACTTTGTTTTACCCAGGTTCTGGCCCTCTCGATGGAGGTAATACCCTACTCCTGCTTGATTAATATTGATGATATGGGTAGTACAAGAGTAGATCTACCATGAGATCAAGGAGGCTAAACCCTAGAAGCTAGTCTATGGTATGATTGTTGCGTATGGAGTTGATTCTGTCCTACGGACTACAACCCTCCGGTTTATATAGACACCGGATAGGGTTAGGGTTACATAGAGTCGGTTACAATGGTAGGAGATCTTGAATATCCGCATCGCCAAGCTTGCCTTCCACGCCAAGGAAAGTCCCATCCGGACACGGGACGAAGTATTCAATCTTGTATCTTCATAGTCCTGGAGTCCGGTCTGAAGGTATAGTCTGGCTACCCGAACACCCCCTAATCCAGGACTCCCTTAGTAGCCCCTGAACCAGGCTTCAATGACGACGAGTCCGGCATGCAAAATTGTCTTCGGCATTGCAAGGCGGGTTCCTCCTCCAAGTCGTTCATAGAAGATTGTAATCACCAAGAGTAGTGTCCGGCTCTGCAAAATAAGCTTCCACATATTGCCATAGAGAGAATAATATTAACACAAATCAAATCTGCTGATGTATTCCGCAGTGCGTCAACACACTACAGCCAAGTCCTTCAAATCGTTTTTACTTTTTCACCTCAGCATGTTTTGCGAGGCGGTTTCCTTGGCATGTCTTGTCAAAGTAGAGATCGTGTACCCTCCTTTTACGGGATTCTCATCAATACGGACGTGGGTAACCCAACCGCACCACTTATCACGGCACTTGGGAGGCAAGCGAGTTTTACTAGGCAGGTGGGAACGCACAAACGCGTCCGCCTATATAAGGGGACAAGGATCCACCTCTTTACCTACGCCTTCTTCCTCCTCTGCCTACCCATCTCCTGCGCACCCGAGCTCCAGCGCCCCAGCCCGCACTTCCCACCTCAACCTTCTCCAGCAATGTCCGGAGCGGGAGGCAAGTGGATGGTCTCCTCCGTCACGGAGGGTAAAGTAAAAAAGCTAATGAAGGCTGGATACCTATCCAAGGACATCACGCACCGGCTTCCCGAAGAGGGGCAGCTTATCCCCATCCCAAGGCCCCATGAGAGGGTCGTGTTTCTCCCCCACTTCCTCCGCGGACTGGGTTTTCCACTCCACCCATTTGTCCGGGGGCTCATGTTCTACTACGGCCTGGATTTCCACGATCTGGCTCCGAACTTCATCCTCAACATCTCGGCGTTTATCATCGTGTGCGAGGCCTTTCTCCGCGTCCGCCCCCATTTCGGCCTCTGGCTCAAGACCTTCAACGTCAAGCCCAAGATGGTGCGCGGCAGCCAGGCGGAGTGCGGAGGCGCTATGGCGAGCAAGATGGCCAACATCCTATGGTTCGAGGGCTCTTTCATGGAGACCCTAAAGGGATGGCAAGCCGGGTGGCTTTATATCACCGAGCCACGCGATCCGGAATGGACCGCAGCCCCCGAGTTCCGATCCGGACCCCCCACGCGGCTTATGTCCTGGAAAGAGACGGGCCTGTCGTGGGGTGACGAAAAAGAGGTGACCGGATTGCAAACATGCATCCAGTCCCTGGTGAACAAGCCAGTCCGGCTTGTTACTATAATCCAGGTTATGCTCATCCGTCGGATCCTCCCGTGCCAACAACGGGATTTTAATCTGTGGGAGTTCGACCCGGCGCAGCACCAAACCCTCAACAGGCTCTTCGACACGACATATGAAGACGCCTCGAAGGTGCTATTCAAGGGCGCCGAGGCTCCCGCATCCGCTTCCGAGGACCGCGGATACAGCTCACAGCGTCACGCTAGCAAGGTATGCCATCTACACCCTTCACAGGATGTTAAGCATTTTTTCATAGTTTGACACTATGCGGGATCTGAACTCCGTTACCTTTGACAGGCTTAGCGGGCGATAGCCGAGCCGATTAACTGTTCGGCTCCGCTGCCCGAAGATCCAGCCCCAGCTTTACTGGTGAAGCTGCTGGCCCCGGCGCCTTATGTGGTGCCAGAGAAGAAGGCGAAGAATAAGAAGACCACGGGGACTCGAAAGAGTGCCCGCAACATGGTGGTGTCGGACTTGTCATCTGACGAGTCCAAGGCGCCCTCCTCCCGCGAGAATGAGGAGGAGGAAGAAGAAAACTCTCCCTCTCCAGTGGAGGGAGGAGAGAAGAGGAAGGCCGCCCCAACGGGGGAGGCCGAGGGGTCTAGGAAAAGGAAGAACCCTCCGCCGGACTACGCCCCTGACGCCGAAGAGGGCGAAGAGGAGTGGCCGGACAGGGCCAAGCGTCCGGCGAAATCGTAAGTTCGGGTATCAGAGTAACTCATGATGTTCCTTTATTGCGCAGCTTTCCCTAATGTCGAATGTAATCATGCAGCTCGCCCCAGGCCGCACTCAACGAGTCGTCGAGCGGCTCCCTGGATTCATCGGACGTGAACTCTGTTCCGCCCGCTGTCTCCCCCTGCACTGCGGATGACGCTGAAGTGGTGTCGCAACAAGCTCCGGGGCAGGAGGAGGTGGTCCTGGAGGAGCCGCACGGCGACCTCCCGGACCCCAGGAGTGAAGGGGACAAGACCCCCCCCCCCCCCCCGGCTCCAAGTCCGGCTTTAAGCCGAACACCGTGCCAGAATCTTCAACAATTCCGGACCACGGCAGGCGAACTCCTTCCAAGAGGAGCAAGCCTTTTGAGCCGGCAGCCTCCGTCCAACCGGAGGCGCCAGACAATCTGCTGGAGGTGCTTGAAGGTGCCTCCATCGACGAGGAGCATCGTACTATTATGAGTACGGTGATCCAGAAGGTTTAGTCCGCCAAGAGCAGGCTGAGTGAAGCTTGCGCTAGCCTCCTAACAGGCTTCGAGGTAAGTAAAAATATTACCGCATAGACAGTAGCATCTGATGCTTTGTTTGGCGTTCGGAAAGAAAAGCCGAATAGAGGATCTATTAAATTTCGCAGTAGTCTAATAATGAAGAGTCAATATGCGTATGCAGGCTTCGCTGCTAGCCACCGCCGCACTGACTGCGGAGGTGGATGCCCTGAAACAGGGACTCGAGCGGTCCGAGCAAGAGCTCGGCCTTGCCAAGCAGCAGCTCGAGGAGAAAGAAGGTAAGAAATACCTTATAAAAAAGTGCCTATAGAGAGGCGTGATTGCAAAAAATGACAGGATTGAACTGCTTATTGTAGGGGCCACGACTGAGGTGGCGACCCTCAAGCAGGCGCTGTCCGAGGCCGAAAAGAAAACGGCCGCGGAGCGCACCAAGCGAGAGAAACTTGGGTCTCAGGTCGGCGAGATGCAGCAAGAGCTTCAGGCTCTCATGAAAAAACATGAGAGTTTGGAGCTTGAGTCGAAGACCCAAGCGTCCGAGCTCGCGACGGCCCTTGAGACTACCAAGTCTGCCAAGGCTGAAGCCCAAAAGGCCCTCTGAGAGTTGGAGGATATGAAAAAGATAGCAGCGGGTAAGGCATTCCTTATGCAAAGGAGAAATATAAAAGTAAACTACTTGTTACTTACCCGAATCCAGAGTTCTCCAGGGGCAATCGCAGATCTTCCCTGCAGCATATCCAATGCCGCCGCATTCTACCGAGCTGAAGAGAGCAACTCGACGGAGAAGGTGTTCTGGTCTTAGTATGTTGAGGCCGAACACCCTGTTCCCTTGAGCGACCAGCTGAAATAGCTGGTCGAACTCCACAAGGCGGCCGAACAAGCCATGAAGGGCTTCATAGTTCGGCTGTGGCCCGGAGAGGCCCTGCCTGGGAGCTATTTCGGGCTGGTGCGGCGGCTGGTGGAGGCCTGTCCAAGGCTCGAGGTCATCAAGCGCTCTGTCTGCATCGAAGGTGCCCGTAGGGCCCTTGCCCGTGTAAAGGTACACTAGGGTAAGCCGGACGGCGAGAAGCTTGTGACGGACGGGCCGCCACCGGGGAAGGAGCATCGCAAGCCGGAGAACTACTATAAGGATGTTCTTGCGGGTGCCCGCCTTGTGGCGGATGAGTGCACCAAGGATGTAATTTTTGAATGAATTCGCTCGTGTTTATCCTGTGCGCTGAAAACTTGTTCATATGCGCTAAGCAATGCTTATTGAATTTAAAATATTATTTTCTATGCTGCCATTTATCAAAAATTTAGAGATGGCCAGTCATCGGCTTCTGCCCCCATGCCACTAGTGCTGGGGTGTTCGGTGATAAACCTGGGCGCTCTTTTTCCCATGGTTGGGTCCTTCAAGGGAGGCACTCAGCACGACGAACCAGGCAATCAGACTATAATGCTTGAGCACTCTCACTTAGCCATAGAACTTTATAATTTTAAATTTCGGCGAAGCCCCTAGTTCGGAAGACCGAGTTCGGGGCGCTATCCACGCCTTGGCTGGGGTTATCCAGCTCCTCGCTCGAAGCGGCATAAGCCTTTAGGGACTCGAAAAACCTCTCGAACAGCGACCGGTCTCTCGCCTCATCATGAGAGTCAGTTTTAGCTTTCTCCACTGAAGTGCTTAACCCAGCTCAACCGGGGCACAATCGCAGTGGTTCTCCTAGTGCTACCTTAGCCGATATAGCGGAACGTAAGGCACCAAAACATAGGAGCCGGGCAAACCCAGCTATTGACCCAAATCTTGATTCGGAGCTGATGCATATAGTGCTATAAGTTCGGGGTGCCGCACTTGTGAAAGTGTATGGACTTCTCACACCATATTTAAAGGGTACTGAAGCCCCTGGCATACTTGCCGTACCATCATGTACGGGTGCGACATGTCATTAATGAACATATATATGAAAAGAGTAATGCAAAAAATAGACAAAAAGCTAAGCATTATTTATGGAGAGGCTATTTATCAAAGCCGAACGATACAAATGGTGCGGTAAGCAAAAGATATTGGACTATTCAGTATGTCCTGACCAGGGGCAGGCCACGGAATTATATATAAAGTAGGTATACCGCTCGTAACAGAGACCACCTGGGAGTTCCATAATGCGGCATGGCTTATCTGCCTCCCTGGATCTTGCATCGTTTGTGCGGCACTCTAATTGCCGAACAGGTCGTCCGAAGTATGGAGTCCTGAAAGTAAGAAAAAAAATTTAAAAAGGAATCCGGCAGCCCCTGGTACGTTTTAAGCCGTATTTTGGGCGTGCCGTTATTGTGCCCCTTCCCCTGTGCCCATGGTATTTCAAGGGCGTAGTTATGTACGCGAGGTACTTGTTTCGCTAGGTCGCGAAAGCTGGGGTTGGGGCCGCATTGCTACGCTTGCTCAGAGTGTGCCAGGCGGTCCTGCTGTAGTTTACTCCGGGCGCGCTTGGCAGTGTCTGGCTTTTTAATGGCTGGACTGGAGAATTGCCTAAGAAGGCTACTTTGTACCTCCGCTGCGAGAGCCGCCGTATGCTCCTCCGTACGGAGGGAGCGTTCAGTGTTTCCGTTGACCGTGATTACTCCTCGAGGGCCTGGCATCTTGAGTTTGAGATACGCGTAGTGCGGCACCACATTGAATTTTGCGAATGCGGTTCGTCCGAGCAGGGCGTGATAGCCACTGCGAAACGGGACTATATCGAAGATTAACTCTTTGCTTCGGAAATTATCCGGGGATCTGAAGACCACGTCAAGTGTTACTGAGCCTGTACAGTTGGCTTCTACACCTGGTATGACGCCTTTAAAGGTCGTTCTAGTGGGTTTGATCCTTGAGGGATCTATGCCCATTTTCCGCATTGTGTCCTGATAAAGCAGGTTCAGGCTGCTGCCGCCGTCCATGAGGACTCTTGTGAGGTGAAATCCGTCGATGATTGGGTCAAGAACCAATGCGGCGAAGCCGCCATGATGGATGCTAGTGGGATGGTCCCTTCGATCGAAAGTGATCGGGCAGGAGGACCATGGGTTGAACTTTGGGGCGACTGGCTCCATCGCGTATACGTCCCGTAGCGCACGCTTCCGCTCCCGCTTGGGAATGTGGGTTGTGTATATCATGTTCACCGTCCGCACTTGTGGGGGAAAGCCCCTCTGTCCATTGTTGTTCGGCGGCTTGGGCTCCTCGTCGTCACTGTGCATCCCCTTGTCTCTGTTTTCGGCTCTTAACTTGCCTGCCTGCTTGAACACCCAACAATCCCTGTTAGTGTGATTGGCTGGCTTTTTGGGGGTGCCATGTATCTGGCACAAGCGATCGAGTATTCGGTCCAAACTGGACGGGCCCTGAGTATTCTTTTTGAATGGCTTTTTCCGCTGACCGGATTTATAGCCTCTGAATCTGGCATTGACTGTCGTGTCTTCATTGCTGTCGCTGTTAACGCGGCGTTTTTGTTTGTTCCGACGTGTCCTGCCACTTTTGTCCTTGGTATCCGAATTACCAGGGTTCTTTGATAAGTTGTTACTGCGAGCTAGCCAGTTGTCTTCACCCGCGCAAAAGCGGGTCATGAGTGTTGTGAGGGCTGCCATGGATTTCGGCTTTTCCTGTCCCAGGTGCCGGGCAAGCCACTCGTCGCGGATGTTATGCTTGAAGTCTGCTAGGGCCTCTACGTATGGACAGTCGACTATCTGGTTTTTCTTTGTTAGGAACCGTGTCCAGAATTGTCTGGCTGATTCATCTGGCTGCTCAATTATGTGGCTTAAGTCGTCGGCATCCGGCGGTCGCACGTAAGTGCCCTGGAAGTTGTCGAGGAATGTGGCTTCCAGGTCCTCCCAAGAACTGATTGAGTCTGCTGGCAAGCTGTTAAGCCAATGCCGGGCCGGTCCTTTAAGTTTGAGCGGGAGGTACTTGGTGGCGTGTAGATCATCGCCGCGTGCCATGTGGATGTGAAGGAGATAATCCTCAATCCATACCGCCGGGTTTGTGGTGCCATCGTATGATTCGATGTTTACGGGTTTAAAGCCCTCTGGGATTTTATGATCCATTACTTCATTCGTGAAGCATAGCGGGTGTGCGGTGCCTCTGTACTGGGCTATATCACGACGCAGCCCGGAAGAGCTATGTCTGTTGTGTTCGGCCCGGCCGGATTTTTTGTATTCGGCGTGAGGATCATTGTCACATGTCGTAGGGCGCCTGCGCGATCCGTAGATCGATCTTGTCTGTCTTGCCTTGTCCTCCAGTATGTCTCATAGGTCGGGCGCATTTTCCCATGCCTTAGTTGTGCGGCGTCGGGGCATGGCTTGGGTGGAGGGCTGAGAGGCCTCTCTGTCGCGGCCACGAGGTGGCCGGTCTACCATGTCATGCACTGGTGATGTAGGTGCTTCCTCCTCTGATTGGGGTAGTGACCTGCGCTTCGGGTAACTCTTGGAGGGGCGTTCGAGTTCATACTCTTTGGCCGCAAGGACTTCAGTCCATCTGTCAGCTAGCAAATCTTGGGCAGCTCTAAGCTGTTGCTGCTTTTTCTTGAGGCTGCTTGCCGTGGCTAAAAGCCTGCGTTGAAAGCACTCTTGTTCGGCGGGGTCTGATGGTATGACGAATTCGTCGTCATCGAGGCTTGCCTCGTCTTCGAAGGGAGGCGTATAGTTATCATCCTCGACCTCTCGGTCTTCCGCTCTCTCATGAGGGCTGGCTTCTCCATCTTCCTGTGCCGAATCTTGCCGGGGTGGGTGTTCTTCAGCGCTATCCAGGGTAGTATTACCTCCCGTGCCGGGATCACCATTTTTGCTTTGGTGGGATTTAGAGCGGCGCCGCTGACGCCGACGCTTTGGCTGTTTCTTGGGGGCGTCATCCCCCATTGTTCCATCGCCATCTCCGTCTTTTGGAGTATCCACCATGTATATGTCATATGACGAGGTGGCGTTCCAGCGCCCTGCAGGTGTTGGTTCCTGTTCGTCTCCTATATCGTCGTCCATGCCGTCGATGTCTTCGGAGCCAAAATCAAGTATGTCGGTTAAATCGTCGACAGTGGCTACAAAGTGGGTGGTTGGTAGGTTTTGAATTTCCTCACCGTCCGTATCCCACCCTTGCTGACCGTAGTTCGGCCAGGGCTCTCCTGATAAAGAGAGAGACTTAAGAGAATTCAGGATTTCGCCAAAAGGCGAATGCTGAAAGATGTCTGCGACGGTGAACTCCATTACCGGCGCCCAGTCGGATTCGATTGGCAGGGGTGCGGGGGTCTCGGAGTTCGGAGAGGAATCCGGCTCCTCGGAGTCACGGGCCACGCGGAGTGCGGGGCTGGAGTTCGGCTCGATCACTTCTAAGATCGCAGCCCCTGAGGCAGCGTCCAACCGCTGATCCTTGATCGGCGCAGTAGGTTCCGAATGAATGGTCGAAACCGATGCGTGTGCGGCCTCCAAGGCGCTGTTCGGCAGCAGAGCTATATCATGCCCGTCGAGACGGTGCGGCACGCTTGGCTGTGGCTCGAATCCGTCAAAGATCAAGTCCCCGCGGATGTCAGCTATGTAGTTTGGGCTTCCAAACCTCACCTGATGGCCGGGGGCGTAGCTTTTGATCTGCTCAAGGTGGCCAAGCGAATTGGCCGGCAGTGCGAAGCTGCCGAAGACGAAGATCTGTCCGGGGAGAAAAGTCTCCCCCTGGACCGCATCATTGTTGAAGATCGAAGGAGCCATCGGGCCTAAAGGCGACGACACAGAGGAACTCTCAATGAAAGCACCAATGTTGGTGTCAAAACCGGCGGATCTCGGGTAGGGGGTCCCGAACTATGCGTCTAGGCCGGATGGTAACAGGAGACAGGGGACACTTTGTTTTACCCAGGTTCGGGCCCTCTCGATGGAGGTAAAACCCTACTCCTGCTTGATTAATATTGATGATATGGGTAGTACAAGAGTAGATCTACCACGAGATCAAGGAGGCTAAACCCTAGAAGCTAGCCTATGGTATGATTGTTGTGTATGGAGTTGATTCTGTCCTACGGACTACAACCCTCCGGTTTATATAGACATCGGATAGGGTTAGGGTTACATAGAGTCGGTTACAATGGTAGGAGATCTTGAATATCCGCATCGCCAAGCTTGCCTTCCATGCCAAGGAAAGTCCCATCCGGACACGGGACGAAGTCTTCAATCTTGTATCTTCATAGTCCTGGAGTCCGGTCTGAAGGTATAGTCCGGCTACCCGAACACCCCCTAATCCAGGACTCCCTCAGTGCCCTTAGAGATGGCGACCGAACCTTTACAAACAAGGTTGGGGCAATCTCCACAACTTAATTGGAGGCTCCCAACACAACCACGAAGCTTCACCACAATGGAATATGGCTCCGCGGTGACCTCAACCATCTAGGGTGCTCAAACACCCAAGAGTGACAAGATCTGCAAGGGATTAGTGGGGGAATCAAATTTCTCTTGGTGGAAGTGTAGATCGTGGCCTTCTCAACCAATCCCTAGAAAATCAACAAGTTTGATCGGCTAGGGAGAGAGATCGGGCGAAAATGGAGCTTAGATCAACAATGGTGCTTGGGGTGGAAGAGGTAAGTCAACTCAGAGAAGAAGACTCCCTTTTATAGTGGAAGAGCAAATCCAACCGTTATCCACCAGCTCAGCCTGCGACGCACGATACTACCCTCAAGGCTCGCGGTACTACCGCAAGGCACTGCGTTACTACCGCCCACACAGCAGTGTCCAAAACAGCCCTGATGCGTCGAAGCAGAGGGGCGGTAGAACCGCTGGCGCGGTACTACCACAAGGCAGGGATAGCCTAGATTGGGAAGGCACGGACATACAAAAATACATCTATGGCAACTTCCGCTGAGTATAGATCTGTGCAAAAAACTGACACGGTAGTACCGGACGCCAGGAGCGGTACTACCGCGTAGTGTGCGGATGTAAAAATGACATCCACCCCTACTTTCGCTCGTGCTGGTGAGCCAGACCTGAGGCCACGGTACTACCGCGTCAGAGATGCGGTACTACCGCGCCCAAGGCTGGTACTACCGCAGGGGCCTGCGGTACTACTACTCTGAGGAGCAGTACTACCGCATGCCCCAGTTCAGCAACACTAGAAGTCTTTCCTTTTGCAGGGATTTGGAGAACCGGAGAATGCTCCAAAGAGCCAAAGGAAAGGTGGTGCAAAAGGAACAGACGTGTACGTGTTGATTCCACCCAAATCTTTCCAATGCGGACCCCCACTTAATAGTATGGCTTCCCTACGACTCAAATCCACCGAAAAGAAACGTAGAGAAACATTGTCTTCAATAGTCTTCGAGTGGCACCAAATCGTCTTGTGCCTAGACATGATATACATGAAATGCTCAATGCACACTATTAGTCCGCACAAGCATTGTCATCAATCACCAAAACTACTAAGGGATAAATATACCCTTACACCCACCGTTTGCTATTTTTCTCGAGAGAAGCCACTAGTGAAACCTACCCCCCCCCCCCGGGTCTTCTTTCTCATATATTTGCCTTTACGATCTACTTTTATTTACTTTTATTTTCAGATCTATTAAACCAAAAATACAAAAATACTTTGCTCCACTTTATTTTATTTGCGATCTATTGTTTCAATCTATTACAACTTTCTCCCGTCCATGCACCGTTACTGGCGTGGTACCCCGAAAGGGATTGACAACCCCTTTAACACATCGGGTTGCGAGGTGTTGTTATTTGTGTGCAGGGGCTGTTTACTTTGTGGTGCTTGGTTCTCCTACTGGTTCAATAACCTTGGTTTCATTTCTAAGGGAAATACCTACTGCCGCTGTGCTTCATCATCCCTTCCTCTTTGGGAAAATACCGACGTACCTTTGAGCGACATCAAAAGGAATTTTTGGCGTCGTTGCCTTGGAGGATCTTCAACATATATATACCAGGTTCCTAATCACAAATCTCATCTCCTCGCAATTTACAGTATTTGCCATTTGCCTCTCATTTTCCTCTCCCCCACTTCACAAGCCATTTTTATTCGCCCTCTTTGTTCACCGTTTTCTTGTCAAATCTCTTGTTTGCTATCTCTACTTGTGTTACCATGTGCCTTCTGTTTGCTTGCCAATAATCTGTTGTTATGGATCCCCATCCACTTGCTAATCTTTTTAAGAGATCCAATTATCATGAACCAATTGCTAGTGATTTCAATGCACTAGATTATCTTTATGCTGCTTGAGATCCGTGAATCTGAAAATTGTGATGAAGAAATTTATGAAGTGATTCATGATGGCTCCTTGAATGAAAAGCATGATTGCAATAATTTTCCCATAAATTCTATTAATGTCAAATTGTGTTAGTGATATGCAAAACCCCAAGCTTGGGGATGCTTGTTTTTGTATGTCCACTACTTCTTGCAATGATCATGATTGTGGTGATGATGATTCTTATGATCTAGAAAATTTATTTAAACCTTGTGATGAATATGTTTGCGAAAATATTAAAAGTGGGTTTAGAAAAGTGTCAACTTTAGATTAAAATAATCCCACATATTTGGAGAGTGTTCAACCTTATGAAATATTTGATAAAAGTGGGCTTGGAGAGGTCATGAATTTATTTGATGATAATCCCACTATTTTGGAAGAGTGTCAACTCTGCATGCATGTGGATCATGAAGAGAAAATTTTATGTGATAGATATATTGTTGAATTTGAACATGATCCTACATATAATTATTATGAGAGAGGAAAATATGGTTGTAGAAATGTTCATGTTACTAAACTACCTCTCGTTATGTTGAGATCGTCCATGTTTTATTCCTCTTCTTTGCATATGTTAGATGTTTCTTGTCTTAATAATTTGTTTGCTTATAAAATTCCTATGCATAGGAAGTATGTTAGACTTAAATGTGTTTGTCATATGTACCATGATGCTTTCTTTGTGTTTAAATTTTTATCTTTCATGTGAGCATCAACAAAATCTTGTGCCTGGCTAGGGGCGTGAAACAATAGCGCTTGTTGGGAGGCAACCCAATGAGTAAATTTATTTTTTGCTTTTTTCCTGTTATTGAGTGTTCGCACAATTATGCTACTGTTATGATTGTGTTTTTTATGTTTTAATTAGTGTTTGTGCCAAGTAAAGCCTTTAGGATCTTGGGTGATAGTTGTTTGATCTTGCTGGAAAAAAAGGTTTTGCGCTCATCTCTTACCAGAGAGCGATAAAATACCCATTCCAATTGCAGTGAATCAATATACAAATTATTCAGGTCGTCCTAATTTTTCAGAATTTGTGGATTTACCGAATTATTCGAAATAGTCAGATTGCTACACACTATTCTGTTTTGACAGATTCTGCTTTCTTTGTGTTGTGTGCTTATTTTGATGGATCTATGGTTTTCTTCGATGAGTTTTTTCCATAGAAAAGTTCGAATACAGTAGATATAATACAAAAACAAAATATGGATTGGTTTGATATAGCAGTTATAGTAGTGATTTATTATTCTTATACTAACGGATCTCACGAAGGTTTTGTTGAGTTTTGTGTGATTGAAGTTTTCAAGTTTTGAGTTATCTTATGATGGATGAAGGAAGGGTGTAAGAGCCTAAGCTTGGGGATTCCCCGGCATCCCAAGCTATTATCCAAAAATGAGCAACCAACTAAGCTTGGGGATGCCCCCGAGTGGCATCCCCGCTTTGTTCCAACAACTATCGGTATTTTACTCGAGGCTATATTTTTATTTGTCACATGATATGTGTTTTGCTTGGAGCGTCTTGTATGATATGAGTCTTTGCTTGTTTTATTTTGTGTTTTAAGTCATCAATCCTTGCTGGACACACCTATTTGGGAGAGCCAAAATTATATCATGACTTGTTAGAATTGCTCTTTGTGCTTCACTTAAATATTTTATGAGCTAGGACTTGCTCTAGTGCTTCACTTATATCTTTTTGAGCATGGTGTGATTTTTTATTTTTGAAGAAATTCTCTCTCGCCTCACTTAGATTTATTTGAGAGTTAGTAAATTTTGAAGAAATTCTCTCTTGCTTCACTTAAATTGTTTTGAGAGAAAGAAAATTTGTTATGCTCATGATCTTCACTTATATTTGGTTCAGCTTATGAAAAGCAACACATGAAAATTAGTCCCAAAGTGTTAGATATCCAAGAAGGATAAAGAAAAAAGTCATGAAGAACATTGGACAAAAGAAACTTGATTCTTAGTAATAGTTTTGAGATATGATGATGTGATATGTGAGTTATGTTGATGAGTAATTGTGCTCTAGTAAGAATATTGGTGTGAAGGTTTGTGATTCCCTATGCATGCGCGAAAGTCAATAGTCATGCAACGAAAATTATATCATGCTTATGGTGCATTATTCGGTGTTAATAATGCTTAATTCTTGCTTATGAGATTATTCGTTTCTTGGTTGGTCGCTTCCCAGTCTTTTGCTAGCCTTCATTTTGCACCAAGTATGATCTCTACTTATGCATCCAAAATTCTTTAAACCAATTTTGCCACATGAGTCCACTATATCTACCTATATCCGGTATTCTTTTGTCGTTCTAGGCAAATTTGCATGTGACATCCCTAATTTTCAAAATAAACTTCTCTTTTGTGTTTTTGTTTCACTCGCGGAGCGGTGACGGGTGGCTAATATTTTCCATGCTAGATGTGTTATTCTCACGATGAGTGTTTATTCACTTGTCATTGCATGAGAGTAAGGCAAAGGTCTTAGGGATGCCCAGTCCCGAAATGCAAAAATAAGTTTACTTTATGTTGTCAAATAATAAATTGCTTGGAAAGTGTTGGTATGGAGGGCACCCGTGGATACAGTTAGCCATGGAAAGTGAAAGAATGGTGGAAAAAGGAATTAACTTTATTTTCTGTTTGGGAATCGCCTGTGGCATATCTAGCATGGAAAGTGTTCGGAACTCTAAGTCGTTTTCATTCGTGGGATGGATACACCTCCCAAAATGTTTTTATCTCAAAAATTTTGCTTTGAGCTCTGGCACCTCTACAAATCCCTACTTCCCTCTACGAAGGGCCTTTCTTTTACTTTATGCAAAAAAAATTGAGTCTCCATCTTCTCTTATAAAAGCTCCAACTAGGAGGCAATATGATCATACTTAAGTATTGCGTGTAGCTAATATTCGAGTGTGTTTCATGAATGGATCAATGTTTGAGCATGATGGGCTAGGGATAACTTGTTTTAGCATTGATATTTTGAAAGACATGGTTGCTTGTTGATATGCTTGAGTATCTAAATTATTATGTCAAAACTAGACTATTGATTTGAATCACATAAAAGTCCAAAAGTCCATGCTATAAAGAAAAGAATATGATATGACATGATAGGCAGCATTCCACATCAAAAATTCTGTTATCACTTCCCTACTCGAGGACAAGTAGGGGTTAAGCTTGGGGATGCTGATACGTCTCCAACGTATCTATAATTTTTGCTTGTTCCATGTTGTTATATCATCAATATTGGATGTTTGATAATCATTTTATATTCATTTTCTATCATTTTTTGGTACTAACCTATTGACATAGTGCCAAGTGCCAGTTGTTGTTTTTTTGCATGTTTTTTACATCGCAGAAAATCAATATCAAACAGAGTCCAAATGAAGCGAAACTTTACGGAGATTTTTTATGGACCAGAAGACGCCTGATGGGCTAAGGCAGATCCTGGGGGTGCTCCGAGGAGAGAACAACCCACCAGGGCGCGCCAGGAGGCCCAGGCGCGCCCTGGTGGGTTGTGCCCACCTCGGGTGCCCCGGACCGCCTCTTTGCTCTATAAATACCCCAATATTCCCAAAACCCTAGGGGAGTAAACGAAATATTGATCCAGCCGCCGTAAAGTCCAGAAGCACCAGATCCAATCTAGACACCATCTCAGATGGAGTTTACCACCTCCATAGGTGCCTCTCCGATGATGTGCGAGTAGTTCTTTATAGACCTTCAGGTCCGTAGTTAGTAGCTAGATGGCTTCCTCTCTCTCTTAATTCTTAATACAATGGTATCTTGGAGATCCATATGATGTAACACTTTTTGCGGTGTGTTTGTTGGGATCGATGAACTTTGAGTTTATGATTAGATCTATCTTTTTATATCCATGAAAGTATTTGAGTTTCTTTGATCTCTTTTATGCATGATTGCTTATAGCCTCGTATTTCTTCTTCCATATTTGGGTTTTGTTTGTCCAACTTGATCTATTTATCTTGCAATGGGTAGAGGTGCTTTGTAGTGGGTTCGATCTTACGGTGCTTGATCCCAATGACAGAAGGGGAACTGACACATATGTATCGTTGCTACTAAGGATGAAACGATGGGGGTCTATCTCTACATAGATAGATCTTGTCGACATCATGTCATCATTCTTATTGCATTACTCCGTTTCTCCATTAACTTAATACACTAGATGCATGCTGGATGATGTCACTTGAAGCTACATCGGTATTGAAGCAAGTACTCCCTCTGTCCGGAAATACTTGTCATCAAAATGGATAAAAAGGGATGTATCTAGAACTAAAATATGTCTAGATACATCCCCTTTTATTCATTTTGATGACAAGTATTTTCGGACGGAGGGAGTATATATATTTTTTATTGCTTCATTAATTCTGAAAAAAAACACCAGATCATGCTCCTACCCAAATCACTTCTCTCCACCAAATTTTGGACCATTTCATCAAGCCATTTTATCACCAAAACTATTCCAAGTTTCTGGACAGAGGATGTTTGTGAAGCAAGTACCTTTTTTGCTTGTCCATTTGGTATGAATTTCTATAACATCTTCTTATGACCATATCATCGGGCCTTGCCAAATTTCAGCTCAAGTTGATACTCTATGTGAGTGCATCATCTAGATCAAGTTTCTAGACCATAATGTGAGTTGCACAACAACTATATTAATTTGGAGTCCATTGTACTCCAAAACCCCCATGATTATAGTCCTTCCTAGGCTAAACACACTATAGAACAACTTTGGCCCTAAATAGTTCTCTGTTAAGCACAGTGGCCTGATAAAGTTTGATGCGGGAAACTTTCATCAATGCCTCACTTGGCTACATAACCCTTTTTCTTGAGCTTTCTCTTTTTGCAGCCTCCGGGGTGGAGAGACAACACCCCAGGCAAGGTTTGCCATCCCCTCCAGTCCTCCCCGTGACATGTCGCGTGGTGACCACGATGAATCTTGCCTACGCACGCACTATGCTCGCTGTGGCCGCGTCCGGAGCGTCGTTTGTGCTTCGGGCCCTCTCCCGCTCGTCATCTTCACGCACGTGAGCATGGCTGGTGTCTTCCCCTTGGCGATGCGTTCTCTATGGACCCCTCTCCCCCTCCAGAAACCTCCTCATTGGCGCTCTCACCACCGTGCGCCCACGGCGAATAGTGGCTGACATGGCTTTAATGGCGCCTCGGCTGCTTCCTCCCCGTGCCCCTTGGCCCCCTCTGCCCCTGTGAACCCTCTCCTGTTCCTCCCCTTCGCCTCCCATCAACCAAGCCCGCCCGCACACGCGTACACGGCCATGGCCGAGCCGTGGCCACGTGTCCGCGGATGCCCTCCGCGCGCTGGCTATATATAGCCCCTCCCCGCAGCTCCTGAGCATCTCATCATCCTCACCACTCTTCTCTAGGCCTCCCCGACCACCCAAACAAGCTCAAGGAGCTCTCTATCCCTTCCATGGCCGCCGTGCACGTCACCGGCCTCCTCCTAAATTCGGGCAGTGCCGAGCTCCTCCCCTCCTCCTTTCCACTCCAGAGGCATCCCCTAGATCCACCGACCCTCCCCACCTCCTCATTTACTCCCGGTAGCAACCAAATCACCGTCCACCACCATGGCCGACGGCCTTTTCCGCAGTCACCAATGTTGTCGCCCCTGCCGCCCTCCTCGGTGTCTGTGTATAGCCGAGACGGAGGCGGCGCTCTATCCCAAGTCCGTCGGTGGCCCAGCATCCTGAACGGTGGCCGGAGTCGGCCGGGCTCACGCCGGCGCCGGTGACCCCTCCTCTGCGCTACTTCCCAGCATCGGGGGAAGAATATGGAGGCGGGAGGAAAGAGAAGAGATCTGGTGGGACCCGCCTGAAGTGACCCAGATGGCCGGCCCCGCCCCATGCTGGCGTGCATAAGTGGAGACGGGTTTTTCCCGTATACACTTTCATCAACCAAAAGCGTATTCTTTCTCTTCTTCGGGCTAGAATGAATTCTCCATTCTGGAAAACGTATTTTCAGAAAAGGCGCGTTTTGTTTTTTCAGCTGAGGGCATGTTTGTGATGATTTTGTTACAAATAGGTCCCTGGCAGAAAAACAATCATAACTTTTTGCTCACAACTCCAAATAAGCTGATTTCAAAGCCTACTTCTTCGTCTCGTTGAGTCCGTTCTGTTGGTATCATTTTCACCGTGTGTTAACATTCTGAAAATGACCATTATGCCCTTGCCCTTATTCAGCCCCTCCAAGAGAGAACGTTTTCCGGCGATTCTTTCCACGAGCTTCTCGCACTTCCTCCTAGTGAATCTATCCCTCCCAGGCAAGCCACACCCTCCACTTGCATGATTGCAAGGCAATGCCATGGTTTAAATTATTTAAACTTATTTAAAATATTGCTTTAGCTACATGACTTTGTGCATGGCATTTCTTGGAGTTGTTCTGATCTTGCTATTGCCATGCTACTATTTGGATTACTAGGATTTATGCTTGCAGTTGGTGGATACCATGTTGCCATTGGATTATTAGTGGCTAGTACTATTTTCATCGTGAGGGTAGTTGATATTATGTTTTGGAGTATGATGTTGCATATGATGCTTGCATGTGGACCTTAGCTAGATAGTTTGTTCTTGCTATTGGAGTAGTAGTATTATCGTTCATGGATATATGTTATCGGAGTATCAGATCTGCCTTGGGGATAAATTCCATCATTAAGTTGGCCAGGCGCCAATGAACTAGCTTTTCCAGTGCAACCACATTTTCCTTTATGGGAAGGCCATAATGTGGTCTATTGTCATGTCTCTCGCCGGTGCCTCCAAGAGGGAAGGTTATGGGCGCGTGCTACCTTGATCAGGTAGGAGGACATAAGCCTTGTGTGCCTGTTGTTGTTGTACCTGGGTTGTCCCTGATAACCCACAAGTATAGGGGATCGCAACACTTTTCAAGGGTAGAGTATTCAACCCAAATATATAGATTCGACACAAGGGGAGCCAAAGAATATTTGCAAGTATTAGCAGTTGAGTTGTCAATTCAACCACACATGGAGATTAATTATCTGCAGCAAAGTGGTCAGTAGCAAAGTAATATGATAGTTTTGATAGTAGTGACAGCAGCAATGGTTACGGTAACATTGATAGAAATATTTTTATAGCAAGTGTAACAGTAACGATAGCAGTAGTAACTTAGCAAGAACAATATAAGATAAATTCGTAGGCATTGGATTGGTAATTTGTTGGATGATATTCATCATGTGGCAGTCATAACCTAGGGCGATACGGCACTAGCTCCAGTTCATAAATATAATGTAGGCATGTATTCTGTAAATAGTCATACGTGCTTATGGAAAGAACTTGCATGACATCTTTTGTCCTACCCTCCCGCGGCAGCGGGGTCCAATTGGAAACGAAGGGATATTAAGGCCTCCTTTTAATACAGAACCGGAACAAAGTATTAACACACGGTGAATTCATGAACTCCTCAAACTACGATCATCACCGGGAGTGGTCCCGACTATTGTCACTCCAGGGTTGCCGGATCATAACACGTAGTAGGTGACTATAACTTGCAAGATCGGATCTAGAACATGGATATAATGGTGATAACATAAATGGTTCAGATCTGAAATCATGGCACCCGGGCCCAAAGTGACAAGCATTAAGCATGGCAAAGTCATAGCAACATCAATCTCAGAACATAGTGGATACTAGGGATCAAGCCTTAACAAAACTAACTAGATTTCATGATGAATCTCATCCAACTCCTCACCGACCAGAGAGCCTACGAAGGAATTACTCACTCTCGGTGGGGAGCATCATGGAATTGGCGATGGAGAAGGGTCGGTGATGACGAAGAACGAAGATCTTCCTCTCCGGAGCCCCAAACGGACTCCGGATCTGGCCTCCCGATGAAGAACAGGAGGTGACGGCGGCTCCGTCTCGTGGATCGCTATAATTCTTTATCCATTTTTTCTAGAAAAATAGGATTTTATAGCGTTGGTTTCAGGATCTGCAGGGCCGCCAGGTGGGGATAACCCACCTGGGCGCATCCTGGTGGGTTGTGCCCACCCATTTTTCCCCCCACCGGTGGATCTTGGCTCCATAAATTCTCTTTATTGATATAAAAAATCCTCGCAAAGTTTCGTTCCATTCTGAGAAATTTTATTTCTGCACAAAAACAACACCATGATAGTTCTGCTGCAAACAGCGTCGGTCCGGGGTTAGTTTCATTCAAATCATACAAATTAGAGTTCAAAACAAGAGGAAAAGCGTTAGGAAAAGTAGATACGTTGGAGACGTATCAGTCCCCGTTTGGGACGGTTTTGTTTGCCATGACCATGGCCGGCCACGTAGGTGGCGGATGTCATGAGATGACATCGGGGCCACCCATGACTTAGCCCAAAGGGGAGTTTGTTGGAGTGGCCGGGAGAGTGTCATGGCGGTAGATCGGTTTTGTCAGAACATCATTGGTCCACCCGAATGGGAGTGTGAGGCCATGGGTTCCGTAGTGTGGGTACAGTGTGCTAACCTCTGTAGAATGTGTGTTTAATCTATCGATAGCCGTGTCCTCGGTCATGGGCACAAGTTCGTACTAGGTCACACCGTTCGATCAACACTCACATGACGGAATGACTTATAGTTGATATATTAATATGTTGATATTGTGAGCAATAACAGTTTGGCAGGATGTCGATGATGATGTTGAGATGATCTTGAGGATGATCATTCAGTTTGTGATGTGGTCACGAGGTGATCATGTGGATGTTTTGATCAGGAGGTGATCAGGTGGATCACGAGGTGATCGAGATGGTATATTACTTGGCCAGATAGCCAAGAGGGAGATGGTTATTGAGATTCGCGATGTTGGTTTATCAGCATTGTAGTAGTTTCATATCATGCTTAGTAGTTGCTTTCGTATCATAGTAGTTGTTATCTAATTAACCTGCTTAATGCTATGTTGTCTTGCCTTGATGCTTTTGGTTGTTGTGAGCAAGTACATTCAATGTACAGACCTGGCGTGTCATGCCAGATTGCAGGTGATACCGTGATTGATTGATTGCTTGTCGAGGTTACTGTTCATGCGAGCTAGATCGTGTCTCATCCAGAGTCCCTGAGTTCACCACCTTCGTCTATGTTCCACTGCTAGAAGTATTCCGCTGCTACGAGATTGTTTCGCTGCTAGCATAGAGCAAGTGTAGTATCACAGGCGTAGTGTCGCCGTGCTGATGTGTTCGTTTGTAACATCAAACCCTTTTGTATTCATTATCCTTTGTATTAAGAGCTGGCCTGGTCTATGCCAAGCAATGCCGTATTCCAGAAGACTTCTCCTCGATTCCTGGGCTGGAATATGGGGCATTCCGGTCTCTCTGAGTCGGGGTGCCACAGGATTGTGAAAGGATGGTGGAATAAAGAATAAACTTTATTTTATTTTTCGGAACCGCCTATGATATATCTAGCATGGAAAGTGTTGGGAATTACTCGGTCGTTTTCGTTGACGGGAAAAGTATGCCTATCAAAAAAATCTCTCAATTTAAGCTTTGAACTCTGGCACCACTACAAATCCCTACCTCCCTCTACGAAGGGCCTATCTATTTACTTTATGCAATTTTTATTTTTATTTTTGAGTTTCCAACTTTTCTTATAAAGCACCAACTAGGGAGCACTATGATCATACTTGGGCATTGGATGTAGCTAATATGCGAGTGTGTTTCATGAATGGATCAATGATTGAGCATGATGGGCTAGGGATAGCTTTCTTTAGTGTTGATATTTTGAAAGACATGGTTGCTTGTTGATATGCTTGAGTATTGAAATCTTCATGTCAAAACTAGACTATTGCTTTGAACCATATAAAAGTCCAAATGTCCATGCTACAAAATCTATATCTATACCTATTATTAAAGCAAGGTTATATTCTTGGTTTCATCCCACGATTGGTTTTTTTAGCCGTTAGTTTTGGTTACGAGGTGGTGAGATTTTAGTCACGTACGAGGTGGTACTAAACGCGATTGTTCCGCTGCTACGAGATTGTTCCGCTGCTAGCATAGAGCAAGGTAGTATCACAGGCGTAGTGTCGCCGTGCTGATGTATTCGTTTGTAACATCAAACCGTTTTGTATTCATTATCCTTTGTATTAAGAGCTGGCTTGGTCTATGCCAAGCAATGCCGTATTCCAGAAGATTTCTCCTCGATTCCTGGGCTGGAATATGGGGCGTTCCGGTCTCTCTGAGCAGGGGTGCCACAGGATTGTGAAAGGATGGTGGAAAAAAGAATAAACTTTATTTTATTTTTCGGAACCGCCTATGATATATCTAGCATGGAAAGTGTTGGGAATTACTCGGTCGTTTTTGTTGACGGGAAAAGTATGCCTATCAAAAAATCTCTCAATTTAAGCTTTGAACTCTGGCACCTCTACAAATCCCTACTTCCCTCTACGAAGGGCCTATCTATTTACTTTATGCAATTTTTATTTTTATTTTTGAGTTTCCAACTTTTCTTATAAAGCACCAACTAGGGAGCACTATGATCATACTTGAGCATTGGATGTAGCTAATATGCGAGTGTGTTTCATGAATGGATCAATGATTGAGCATGATGGGCTAGGGATAGCTCTCTTTAGTGTTGATATTTTGAAAGCCATGGTTGCTTGTTGATATGCTTGAGTATTGAAATCTTCATGTCAAAACTAGACTATTTCTTTGAACCATATAAAAGTACAAATGTCCATGCTACAAAATCTATATCTATACCTATTATTAAAGCAAGGTTATATTCTTGGTTTCATCCCGCGATTAGTTTTTTTTAACCGTTAGTTTTGGTTACGAGGTGGCGAGATTTTAGTCACGTATGAGGTGGTACTAACCGCTTGTAATGAAATAATAAGTAAAAAGAAAATGTTTCGCACTGTTGCTGCTTCGAGGCGAGTCGCCCGTCATCCATATAATGGGCCTCAAATACTGATGGGCTTTCTGCCTTTCTCCTTGCTTTCCTAGGGCCAGGAAAAAGATATGTGCGTGCATAAAACTCGAACTCACGACCTTAACTCCTAGCAGTACGGCTGTAGCCAACAGGCCAAGCCTATGTTTGTGTTGGAAATAGGGTTCACGTTTAATGAAATAGTCCCACCTCGCTTCTTTACATGCAAATTTTCTAATTTATATACGTTGCATTTTTTTGTGTATCGAGGAGCAGTGCTAGGAATCATTAAGGAAAAAAATAAACCGTCCCACAATGACGAAGGAAAGAGGGATTGAAACAATAAGGATATACAAGGAAAGAATAAAACCCGTCAAGAAAGTAGAACGAAAGAATAAAAAAAGTAAAGAGGAGGGATCAAATAAGAACAATTTGAGCTTAACGTGATCACATACAAAATTAGATGCCTTTGCATTAGAAAAAGAAATTAAACATTAAAGTGAACCAATAAAACAGAATATAAGGTTAAAGTAAATTATAATGTGATTCCAATCTAAGTAGAATATAATTTTGTTGGAGAACAATAAGATATTCGAGAAGAAAAATTAAATGAATATACACCAAAATTACTTCACCCCGTATACGAGACATTTGGTCTACATGCTCCGAGGCTTATTCAATTATTGAACTGATGAATTTCTTCTTTGTGTCTAAATCATCTTGAACCACTTTTTTGTAGCTAAATTGCTAGGTGTTGTGTTTAGGTGCACATGCCACGGGTGAACTACTTCTTTATATATGAATTGTTGACGTTAAAAACTAAGATACGATACTGTGGTACTAATATTTGACGTATCAGAATTGTTTAACTCAATAGCAAAATACTGCAATAACACATGCAATTTTTTTTTGCCTAAACCACAATAAAACATTCATTATTTGTTGGTCATATGCTATATTTTTCTAAGAATAAAACAAATCTTCACTCGTAATTTTCAGCTCGACCCACTAGCGCCCGTCACCAAAGTACAAGGAGTTGGACTCGGAGTCCCTATTGTGTGTGAGACAAACTCTACACTTTTCTCTGTTATATTAGCCAAAGATGGGAGATATTTGGAAAACGCTTCTAATATGTTTTTTGTTTCTCATGTAGCAGTATGAAGGATTTTAAGGATTTTGTTGATGTCGTCATGTCTGGTGATGGGTCATGGGGGAGGAGGAGGAGGTCCTGGGCCATTGGATTAGTGAATTGAGGTTTTTTGCCTTCTGTTGCAACGCACGGGCATTTGTGCTAGTAAAAGAATATGTGATGAACATGTTAGGTAGCATTCCACATCAAAAATTATGTTTTTATCATTTACCTACTCAAGGACGAGCAGGCGTTAAGCTTGGGGATGCTAATACATTTCCAACGTATCTATAATTTTTGATTGTTCCACGCTGTCATATTATCATTCTTGGATGTTTTATATTCATTTTATAGCAACTTTATATCATTTTTGAGACTAACCTATTGACATAGTGCCCAGTGCCAGTTGTTGTTTTTTGCGTGTTTTTACTTTGCAGAATATCAGTACCAAACGGAGTCCAAATGCATCAAAACTTTTTGGAGATTTTTTCTAGACCAGAAGACACCGTATGGACCAAGGAAGTACCAAAGGGGATGCCCGTGGGGAGCACAACCCACCAGGGCACGCCCAGGGGGGAGGGGTTGTGCCCCCCACGTAGCCCCCCTGCACCACCTCTTCGCCCTATAAATTCTCAAATATTTCAGAAACCCTAAGGGAGTCGACGGAACACAATTCTAGCTGCCGCAAGTTTCAGAACCACGTGATCCAATCTAACATCATCACGGAGGGGTTCATCATCCTCATTGGTGCCTCTCCTATGATGTGTGAGTAGTCCACCATAGACCTAAGGGTCCGTAGGCAGTAGCTAGATAGCTTCCTCTCTCTCTTTTGATTCTCAATACAATGGTCTCTTGGAGATCTATTTGATATAACTCTTTTTGCAGTGTGTTTGTTGGGATCCGAGGAACTTTGTGTTTATGATCAGATCTATATCCATGAATATTATTTGACTCTTCTTTGATCTCTTATGTGCATGATTATTTATAGCCTCATATTTTTTTTCTTCGGATCTTTGGTTTAGTTAGGCCAACTAGATCGATTTTTCTTGCCATGGGAAGAGGTCCTTTGTGATGGGTTTGATCCTGCGGTGTTCTTTCCTACTGATAGAAGGGGCAACAAGACACGCATGTATCGTTGCTATTAAGGATAACAAGATTGGGGCTATTCCTACATGAATAGATATCATCTACATCATCTCATCGTTCTTGTTGCATTACTCCGTTTCTCCATGAACTTAATACACTAGATGCATGCTGGACAGCGGTCAATGTGTGGAGTAATAGTAGTGGATGCAGGCAGGAGTCAGTCTATTAATCTTGAACGTGATGCCTATATATTGATCATTGCCTTGGATATCGTCATAATTATTCGATCTTTTATCAATTGCCTAACAGTAATTTGTTTACCCATCGTGTACTATTTCTCGAGAGAAGCCACTAGTGAAACCTACGGCCCGGGGGTCTATTCTTTATCATATTTTCTTTGAGATATATTTTTAGTCGTTTTTATTTTCAGATCTATTATTTCAAAAACTCAAAAATACCTTACTACACTTTTTATTACTTATTTTATTTCGTGTTTTATCGAGAGCTATTTATCCAATCTACCACAAATTTATCTATCTGTTTACCGTGGAGGGATTGACAACCCCTTACGTGTCGGGTTGCAAATATTTGTTCATTATGTGCAGGTACCGTTTACATAGTGTTGCTTGGTTCTCCTACTGGATTGATACCTTGGTTTCACAACTGAGGGAAATACTTACCATAGTTGTACTGCATCATCCCTTCCTCTTTGGGGAAATACCGACGTAGTTTCAAAAGACATCACCCAAGCACAATCGGATGGATCATCCATGTTGCGGGAAGCGTATGTGGGTGCATACGGGGTTGTGTACGTGTCGATTCCACTCAAACATTTCCAAAGCGGACACCCTCTTTATAGTATGGATTTCTTATGACTTAAGTCCACTGAAAAGAAATGTCAGAAAACCGTCTTCACTCTTCCTTTCACTGAGGGGAATAAAACCGTCTTGTGCCATACATAAGAATATCTGGAATGCTCAATGCACATGGTTTGTCCTCAAAACTCATTATCATCAATCACCAAAACCATTAGAGATAAATATGCCCTAGCACATTGCTTGCCGACCAAGTTATTTTACCAGAGAACAAGTCTTGGATGCAAGTCGCCGAATATCTTCCTTCTAGAGGACCCACAGACATGACCGGTGGTTGGTGCCATGTAGTGCCCTTTGAATCCTCAGGCCAACCTGTTGGGTCGTAAGACCATTAGTATCCCTCGAGCCCCCAGCTGACTCGCAAAGTTGGGTGGATGTTCTTCATTAACATCTGAAAGGCAGAGCAAACCATGTGTTGGCTCGTCTGCGGGATAAGAAATGGTGTGATCTGCCAGACATGGATGCCCAAAGGGGAAGCCAGAGCCGACCACATGAGGCGTGATGGGCATACAACCTCCTGGTCCAAAATTATGTTGGTGATCACCGGCTTTCGAAGAGCCTACCATAACAACGCATGTGAAGCAGTGTGATTCCTTCGTATTACGTAGACATTGGAGGCATGATAGTGCACCAGGTGGGTGTAGCCCCCGAGTCTTCGAGCAACTTGGCGAGTCATGTGGATGGTCTTCTGATGACGGTAACTATTAGAGCCTAAAAAGGCAAGACCAAAGTCCTCGAGCCGACATGGCAATGCGGAGCCCTCGAAGACGGATGCAGCGAGGTCAGGACCCTCGAGCTGGCCGACGTGGCAAGTCAGAGCCTCCGAAGTCAGACAAGCTAGTAGGTCGGCGGGTCGTGGGCCTAGAGCCACTAGTAGAAAAAGGGTCAAACGTGAAGCACATTAGTGCCGGTTTGTATTTGAGCCGGCACTAATGTATACATTAGTGCCGGTTCCAACGGCTAGCCGGGCCGCTTTCATTAGTACCGGTTCGTGGCGAACCTTTAGCATCGGTTCGTGCCACGAACCGGTACTAATGAGAGTGGTGGCAGGATGTTGTCAGAATGGGGCCCCTCCAGCCCCTTTAGTACCGGTTCTTGGCACGAACCGGTACTAAAGGTCGTCCTACATAGACCCTTCGTCCACCAGCACTCTGTTCTTCCCCCTTTCCCCTCTCCCTCTCCTCTGTTCTTCCCTTCTTCCTCTCGAGTTCATCACAAAATTTGCCCAAAATTTGTCAAGATTTGAAGGCCCTCATCCATTCAAATGATCACAAAGGTTAGCAACTTTGTCCTTTCATCTCTCATTGCTAGATTAGCTCTTGCATTGGTTTATATAGTGATTAATTTGTGAGTTTAGTAATTTGGGAGGATATATATATGTGCTAGTATTTGATTTATATGCAATTTGAGGTCAAAAATAACACTTAGTTTGCATATGTAGGTGTGGTTTACTTAGTGCCTTCTAAATCTCCATCGTAGCCACCGTCGATCGCCCGCACCGTCCCGTTGCCGGCACCACCTTGTGGTGAGCCTCTTGTTCATGAAATTTTATATAAAAATTGATGTTTGTGTGATTTGGATATATAGTTACTCGTATAATTATCTTACCCGTACGTTGTTTGTTATACATATAGTGCCATGGTTTTGATATCCGTCCCCGTCGGCCCTAGTCCTTTTTATGATTCGGATGTGGTATGTATATTCTCTTTTAAAACTAGTTGCATTTCGTGTTTATGACAAATTATGCCCATCAAGTTGACATAGAAATTTTTTCTAGGAGGTATGTGAACCGGAAATTCCAACCGACCCTATTGCCTAGAGGTTAAATTTAGTTGAAAGAGAAAACGAGTACTTGAAAGAAAAATTGAAAAGAATTGAGGGGGAGAAGATGGAATTGGAGTTGCATGTTGCCGATGTCGTCGATGATCACAAGATCAAGATGGAGAAAATGCGCTTGAAGATTAGAAAGATTAGAAAATATGCCATCGATAGTGAGGCTTGGTATCATTATGCTGTTGGATCCATTGTTACCTTAGTTGCGATCTTGATCATATTTGTTGTTGCATTTAAATGCTTTAGCTAGAGAGTTATTTGTTTGTTGGATTTAAGTGTTGTATGAATTTTATGTATGAACTTGTATTAATTGTATGAACTTGTATTAATTTGGTCTATTCGGTGTTGTGTAATGAAGATGAGTCGGCAATGGATGTACGATGACCGATGCTCTCCCGAGTTCATTAATGGCGTGCATACTTTTCTACTTGCGGCTGAGGCAAACAAGCGGGCAGATGGTTTTATGCCTTGTCCATGTGCTCGCTGTAAGAATGGTCACAATTACTCTATGTCAAGAACCATTCACGTCCACCTGTTTAAGTCCGATTTCATGCCCCATTATAATGTTTGGACCAAGCACGGAGAAAGAGGGGTTATGATGGAAGACAATGATGAAGAAGAGGACGACGGCAGCTATCCTGGCCATGGGTTCCCTGAATACGATGATACAACAATGGGGGAAGAAGCTGAGCCGGTAATGCGGGAAGAAGCTGAGCCGGCAATGTGGGAAGAAGCTAAAGAAGAGGCATCAGATGAGCCCGTTGATGATCTAGGTCGGGCCATTGCCGATGAAAAGAGAAACTGCGCAAGTGATTTGGAGAAGAAGAAGTTGCAGCGCATGTTAGAGGATCACAAAAAATTGTTGTACCCGAATTGCGTAGGTGACAAGAAAAAGCTGGGCACCACACTGGATTTGCTGCAATGGAAGGCAGAGAATGGTGTATCTGACAAGGGATTTGGAAAGTTGCTGGTAATGATAAAGGATATGCTTCCAAAGGACAACAAATTGCCCGAGAGTACATACGAAGCAAAGAAGGCTGTCTGCCCTCTAGGGTTAGAGGTGCAGAAGATACATGCATGCCCTAATGATTGCATCCTCTACCGCGGTGAGTACGAGGATTTGAACGCTTGCCCGGTATGTGGTGCATTGCGCTATAAGATCTGCCGCGATGACCCTGGTGATGTCGAGGACCGGCGCCCCAGGAAGAAGATTCCTGCCAAGGTGATGTGGTATGCTCCTATAATACCACGGTTGAAACGTTTGTTCCAAAACAAAGAGCATGCCAAGGCGATGCGATGGCACAGAGAAGACCGTAAGAAAGACGGAAAGTTGAGAGTACCCGCTGACGGGTCGCAGTGGAGAAAAATCGAAAGAAAGTACGGGAAGGAGTTTGCAGATGACACAAGGAGCGTATGGTTTGGTCTAAGCGCAGATGGCATTAATCCTTTTGGGGAGCAGAGCAGCAACCATAGCACCTGGCCTGTGACTCTATGTTTATATAACCTTCCTCCTTGGTTGTGCATGAAGCGGAAGTTCATTATGATGCCAGTGCTCATCCAAGGCCCTAAGCAACCCGGCAACGACATTGATGTGTACCTAAGGCCATTAGTTGAAGAACTCTTACAACTGTGGAATGGAATAGGTGTACGTGCGTGGGATGAGCACATGGGGGAAGAATTTGACCTAAAGGCATTGTTGTTCGTGACCATCAATGATTGGCCTGCTCTCAGTAACCTTTCAGCACAGACAAACTAGGGATACCGCGCATGCACGCACTGTTTGGACGATACCGACAGTATATATTTGGCTAATTGTAAGAAGAATGTGTACCTGGGACATCGTCGATTTCTTCCGAGCAGGCATCCCGTAAGAAAAAAAGGCAAGCATTTCAAAGGTGAGGCGGATCACCGGACGAAGCCTCACCACCGTACTGGTGCTGATGTACATGATATGGTCAAGGATTTGAAGGTGGTCTTTGGAAAGGGTCCTGGTGGAGAACCTGTTCCGAATGACGCTGACGGACGCTCACCCATGTGGAAGAAGAAATCTATATTTTGGGACCTGCCCTATTGGAAAGACCTCGAGGTCCGCTCCGCAATCGATGTGATGCACGTGACGAAGAATCTTTGTGTGACCCTGCTTGGCTTCTTGGGCGTGTATGGGAAGACAAAAGATACACCTGAGGCACGGGAGGACCAGCAACGTATGCACGGAAAAGACGGCATACATCAGGGTCATGCAAGCTACGCTCTTACCAAAGAAGAGAAGGAAATCTTTTTTGAATGCCTGCTCAGTATTAAGGTACTGTCTGGCTTCTCGTCGAATATAAAGTGAATAATAAACATGGCAGAGAAAAAGTTCCAGAACCTAAAGTCTCATGACTGCCATGTGATTATGACGCAACTGCTTCCGGTTGCATTGAGGGGGCTTCTACCGGAAAACGTTCGATTAGCCATTGTGAAGCTATGTGCATTTCTCAATGCAATCTCTCAGAAGGTAATCGATCCAGAAATCATACCAAGGTTACAGAATGATTTGGTGCAATGTCTCGTCAGTTTCGAGTTGGTGTTCCCACCATCCTTCTTCAACATTATGACGCACGTCCTAGTTCACCTATGCGAAGAGATTAACGTTTTGGGTCCTGTATTTCTACACAATATGTTCCCCTTTGAGAGGTTCATGGAAGTCTTAAAGAAATATGTTCATAACCGTGCTAGGCCAGAAGGAAGCATCTCCAAGGGCCGTCAAAATGAGGAGGTCATTGAGTTTTGTATTGACTTTATTCCTGACCTTAAGCCGATTGGTGTTCCTGAATCGCGGCATAAGGGCAGACTGGATGGAAAAGGCACGCTAGGAGGGGAACAAATAATATGTATGGACAGACATTCTCTCACTGAAACACACTACACAGTTCTACAGAATTCTGCCTTGGTGGCTCCGTATATGGATGAACACAAGAATTTGCTACGCTCCAAACACCCAGAGCGATCTGATGACTGGATTACGCGTGAACAAACCAGGAGTTTCGCCAGCTGGTTGCAAGCACGTACCATGCATGACACCTCTATTGAAGATGACCTGTACTTGCTATCCCAGTTACCATCTTCGAATATAATGACTTTCAAAGGGTACGAGATAAATGGTAATACATTTTACACGATCGCCCAAGATAAGAAGAGCACCAACCAAAATAGTGGTGTCCGCTTTGATGCAGAAACCAAGACGGGAAAGGAAACATATTATGGTTATATACAGGACATATGGGAACTTGACTATCGACGTGGTTTGAAGGTCCCTTTGTTTCGGTGCAAATGGGTCAATATGACACGAGGCGGGGTAACGGAAGACCCGTAGTACGGAATGACAACAGTGGACCTCAACAATCTTGCGTATGCAGACGAACCATTCGTCCTAGCCAATGATGTGGCACAGGTTTTCTATGTGAAGGACGTGTCTACCAAGCAAAGAAAAAGAAAAGATAAGGAAGCGAATGCATCGTACGATGAGCCAAAGCGGCACATAGTTTTTTCTGGGAAGAGAAACATCGTGGGAGTGGATGACAAGACAGACAAGTCAGAAGATTATGAAAAGTTTTATGAAATTGCTCCATTCACAGTGAATATTGACCCGAGCATCCCGTTAAATGATGAAGATTTTCCATGGCTACGACGCAAAGGGACACACGCGAAGAAAAAGTTTCACACCCAAAGATCTGGGATGTGATCGGCTTAACTATCATCACTTTCTTCTGTGTTTCACACCCAGGAGGGAATCTCTATAATACTTTGGGTAGCTAGTTATGTGTTTTGGCATTTGAAACGCGAAGAAATTTTATGTGCAAGCAAATTCTTTCATGCATTTATTGATTTTTTCAGCTAAATGACCCTGAAATTGAAAAGCGTTTCAAATGAACTCAGAAAAGGATGAAAGTTGGCATGGTATCATAATTTCACCCACATAGCATGTGCAAAAAAGTAGAGAGGGTTACCGCAAAAACTGGATGCACCTCGTGTACAAAATGGACAATCTGTTTCGAAGTATCAGGGTTTCGGACAAAAACTCATCCGTTACAAAGGCATTTCATTTTTTAAATAACTTAAGCATTACCAAATTGAATATAATGATAAAACACACTAATATTAAACATAAGAAAAAAGAATCACTAAAAAATGTATTTTTAAAGTTAAGTTATACACAAACTAGTGATTCACACAAATTTCAAATAATTCAAAATTTAAACTATTCAAATTTCAAAACTACCGGCACTAACTGAAAGTTTCTAAAAACTTTCAAAAATATTCACAAAGAAACTCTAAATATAGAAAAAAAACAACTAAAAATAAATAAAACAAAATAAATAAAGCAGAAAAGAAAAAACTAAATGAAAAAAGCCCACCTACCAGGCAACAGCGGCCTGCATACGACTAGAAACCCAACATGTGGTTGGGCCAGGATGCAGGCCCGCAAGCCCAATAGGCCCCACAGGGCATCGCAGAAGAGGTAGGCCCAAAAGGCCTGCTTAAGAGAGGAGTTCGAGACAGCAGCGGCGGCGGGGCTTATAAGCAGGTGCGAGTGCCCCTCGGCTAGCGAGGTGGGACTAAACTTGTGTGCCCCTCGCCTGGCAGCGTACCCCCCTCTAGTACCGGTTCGTGGCACCAACCGGTACTAAAGGGGGGGCCTTTAGTACCGGTTGGAGCCACCAACCGGTACTAAAGGGGGGTGCTTCCCGCTGCTTGGCCTGGCCAAAACAGGCCTTTAGTACCGGTTGGAGCCACCAACCGGTACTAAAGGTGCCTTCTATATATACAGCACTTCGCAAAATTTCATTCTCCCTCTATTTCTTCCCGATCGATCGACGCCGTCGCCGCCCCCGTCCTACGCCGCCCCCGTCGCGCGTCGTTGCCGTCGCCGCCCCCATCCTCGTCGCCGCCCTCATCCCCATCGCCGTCGCCGCCCTCGTCTTCGTCGTCGCCCCGGGCCCGTCCCCGTCGCGCCGTCCCCGCGTCGCCGCCCCGTCACGCCCCGGCCCGTCGTCGCCCCGGCTCGTCGCCTCGCCGTCGCCGTCACCCCGCTATGAGCTCTCCCCCTCTAACCCCTCTCCCTCGCCCCCGGTGGCCACCATGGGCGCCCCCCCACCCCCCCCCCCCCCCCCCGAGCCCATATACACACACAAGCATGCATGATGAACACACATACACGCACATAGAAGTTGTTTTTCTGTTTTTAGTGTTAGATGCTTAGTGTTTAATTAGTATGGAATAGCATATAGAATTTTGACATATGCAATGCTTAGTGTTAGATGCTTAGTGTTTTTAGTGAGCCCGGATATAATTAGTGTTTAATTAGTATGGAAATTTTTTATATAATGTTGTTTTTCTGTTTTTAATGGATGTATAGAAGTTGTTTTTCTGTTTTTAGTGTTAGATGATTAATTAGTATAAAATAGCATATAGAATTTTGACATATGCAATGATAGCATAATTAGTGTTACATTTAATTTGCATATAGTATTTGTTGTCGACGATGCCCGGCCCGCATCCTCGCCGTCGACCCGTTCGCAACGACGTCCTACTTCAGAGGACCCATGTCCGGGACTGGGCTCCGCCGGGCTGGCACTGGGAGGTGCTACCTTCAGGGGCGCGACGCTTGGTGAGGAACCCGGCCCCGGGTCCCGTCGTCGACCCTCATCTCCTTTGGTGGCATTCGCGTGGGCCACTTTCGGTGCGGAGGGAGCCGGCCCCGCCGGAGGTCGTACGTCGCCATGTCAGGGAGGATGATGAGCACGTCCATCGCTACATGGCTGCTATGGACGTCAGGTTCTCCAATACCTGGCAGCTTCTTTGGGGAGATCACCCGAGCTATGATCCAGTGATGGTTCCTTCTCTTTGGGTGTCCACCGCCCGCACCTCAGGAACCGCGAGTGGCCTAGATTACTCTGTAGTATTCGATCTGTATTAGCTAGCTAGCTAGCTAGCTAGTGATGTATTCGATATATAATATTCAAGATGATTATATCTATTATTCGAGACGACGTATTTGAGATTAAATCTATTATTCGAGACGATGTATTCGAGATTATATCTATTATTCGAGACGATGTATTCGAGATTATATCTATTATTCGAGATTATACTAAATTGTTTTATATTTCTTTTGGCATAGTTAAATAAAAGCTATGGCGGACAATACCGACAGAGAGAGAGAACAGACCATGTTCGATATCATACGCGGGCCAGATGATGATCAGAATGAAGAAGATTTTGACGGCTCCGAATTTCTAAACAACACCGGAGAGGGTGATATGATATTCGATCGCGACGACCGAGAAGATGAAGTCATGAACTACGACGAAGAACATGTTGATCCTGAAACAACAAACTCCGGTGAGGTATATATATTTATATAAGCAGGAATCTGGTGATCATCGCATGTTTTAATATAAATGAGTTGAAGATATATTAACGAATCGATCTTTCTTCTTTCAGCCATCCGGATCGAGCAAATCTTCAGGCAAAAGGACGAAACGAGGCCCGAACAAAAAGTTGAAAGAGGGCGTAAAGTACAATACCGAGGCATTCAAACCTAATGACGAACCATTAGCGCCTAAGAAGATTGCGGACAAGTTTGTTCGTCAGTGCGGAGTTCTTGTGAAGGACCTACTCCCGATCTCCCTTCAAGAATGGAGAAAGCCAGCAAAGCCACGTCCAGATGTTACTTTTGTCGACGAGAATCAAAAAAAACTGCTTTGGGATACTCTCATGGAACATTTCACCCTACCAGATAATATCACAGAAGCAGATGTGCGGAAAGTCAAGGACGCTGCTTTTAGGAAGATGGCGGTTGCATTCAAGAACCACAAGAGAATGACGTGGGAGAAGTACGTCAAGGGAGGAAGGAAGACTCCAGTATTCGAGGGGATACTAGAGAATCAAAGTGCTCATTGGGACGATTTCGTGAAATTCAAGGATTCAGAATTAGCTAAGGAACGGTCGAGAATAAACAAGGCCAATGTTGGAAAAAAGGATAAGTTCCATAAGCTGGGGCCAGGTGGCTACGCGGTGGCAATGCCAAAGTGGGATAAGTCTGAGAAAGAGATGGAGGATGCAAGTGTCACTCCGGTTACTAAGAACTGGCCCCCCAGGTGCAGGACTTGGTTCTATGCGCATGGGGGGGAGTTGGACCCGAAGACAGGCAATGTTTCGAGGAAGGCATGTCGGAACGGAGCCGACGATGCGCTACTTGTTGCAATAGAAGAGGCTCGATCGGGGGTGTTCCAGCCCAACAGAGAGAACAACGAGCTTACGCGTGCCCTGGGAAATCCTGAACACCCGGGAAGAACACGAGGCAAGGGCGCTATTCCGTGGTATGAGGGGTTTTCGGACTGGAACACGGACTACAGAACCCGTGCGAGAAAGAAGATTGCGGAGGACAAGAAGAGGAAGATGGAGGAGGAGCAGAGGAAGCGGGACTATGAACGCCTTCAAGGCCTAGAAGCAAGTCAAGCGGAATTGGCAGCTAAATTCCAGCGGCAGCAGGAGCAGATCGACTCACTTAGCCAGCAAAGGGGGTCTCAGCAGCTGCAGCAGCTAGCGGATGATGCAGCCTTGGATACCACCGCCCCATCCATGCCGAGAAGCAGCGTGGGTTCCGCCCCGGGCGACGCAGTAGTGCTGGATAGATACCCCGTGGATGACATCACGGAGAACACTAACTGCGAGCTACACTTCAAAATGAAGAACATATCCATGAAGGTGGCGGACGCCGTTGCTTTTTCAATTTCCCCTGAGGCAACCTTCCATTGCAACCCGATTCCAGCGGGCTATGCTCGTGTCTTGGTTGATGAGGTGGCGGACCAATATTCGGGGCTAGAGCTTGACATTCCTGGAGGTGACGAGGAGCACACACTCGGAGATGCCAAACATCGTATCATCCTATGGAGAAAGGATTGCATCATTTTTCGAAGGCCACCGACACCGCGTCACCCGACTCCTCGTCGAAGTCCGCCACCGAGTCAGCAGACTCCCGCTCCTCCAAGTCCACCAACGCGTGAGGCCACTCCTCCTCCTCCAAGTCCGGCAAAGTCGACGCCCATTTTGGACCGAAACCGCCACCGCCACCAAGGGAGAAAGTGCCTGTGGAAGTAGTTGACCACTTCATTTGTATGGCTCAACCACCAGCTCCTAAGCCTGTTGACTCAGACTATGAGCGCCACATCAGGAAGTTACATCGACAACGTCTACAGAAGGAGGCGAGCTCGAGCTCGAGCAAACAACAAGCAGCTGTCAAAAAATGTGGGAAAACCATTGCCCAGCTGGAAAAACAGGCGGCGCAATCGATCCCCCCGCTTGTTGTGCCGCCAACAATACGTGACAGTACGCGCGCCCAATATTATTGTGGCCAAACAGTTTACGTTCCCGAGGTGGGCGATGTGGTAATAACCCAGGAGCATATAATGCAGGCTGAAGAACTCAAGATCACTGTTGGACAACTCCTCGAGATCGAGGACATGCCTCCGATTAGAGAGGAGGAAATAAAACAGAAATTTGTCCGAGGCCAACCTTTGGTCGAGCCAGAAGATGTCAAGAAGCTCCCAACGAGAATGTATGAATTGCATCAATGGTACATGGACATTAGCAAGAGATCCGATCGAGAGCCCCTCATGGTGTATGTCAAGAAGGATGATTACTACCATGAGAAAGCTGTGGCCGTTGAGTATTCTGAACTATTTCAGTTATACAATCAAGACGCACTCGACAAATCTATCGTCAGTTGCTATTGTCTGTAAGTGATTTCTTTCTGTAATTTAAGTCTCAAGCTAGCTGTAGTGATCCTTTTGATCAATCATTACGTGTAATTATCCTCACTATATTCTTTTCTGTGGTATTATGCAGGATGAAGATGTATGAAATGAGAAAAGATGGACGCTATGGCATTGGGTTCATTGACCCAAACACCGTTAATGAATACACATGGAAATTAGATCCATATTATGAAAAAGAGGTAGAGGACAGCATGCTAGAGTTCTTCAAGCGCCTCAAATACAATGAAGATATACTACTTCCTTACAACTTCGAGTGAGTCGCACTTTCTTGTACTACAAATTCTCTGTTTTTGCCTACTAGCTAGCTACATGTTTTTGCTTACATATGCCCGCTTAATTAAGACATGCAAACGTGTGTGCATGCAGATTTCACTGGATCTTGTGTATCATTAAAGTTGACGCCGGAACAGTTGAAATACTGGACTCGCTACTCACAGCAAAAGGTGACTACAACATCTTGTATGGGATAGTCAACAGGTAATTTCAATCATTATTTATAACTACATATCTCGGCCTATTTAGTTCGTCATTTCATGATATGAACTATTTAATAACCCATTTATTCATTTTCTTTGTCGGCGGGCAGGGCTTGGGCAAGGTTCATCAGCGTCAAGGAAGGCGAATGGAAACCACAGCTGAAATGGTTTCGATCCAAGGCAAGTAATTAAGTAGTACTAGCTAGCTAGCTAGCTAGCTGCCATCTCTTTAATTATCATGCTTGATTAATTATTATCTGATCAAATTAAATTCCATTCTCGTAATAAAGGCCCTGAAGCAGGCGCAAGGGACTGATCTGTGTGCATACTGTGTTTGCGAGAACATTCGCATGATGGCGTCCGAAAGGAGCAGATCTCAAAGACAGGAATGGGTACGCTTGTCAGAACACTATTCACAATTTTTACACCATTATCGATATCTAGTCATACAACTAATACACATGCATATTGATCTCCTTCTTAACAGTTCAAAGAGGTGCGGGACAAGCTCCTACCAACGGAGCGCGTACAAGCACTTCAAGAGGAAATAGCGGGATTTTTGCTCGACCAGGTCATAAATCCGAAGGGAGAATACTATTACCCGCTACCGTCCCCATCGACCAAGTCATGAACCACTTCCAATTGTCATCGTGCTCCGAAGGCACCAATCAGGCTAATGCCACTGGCTCCGAAGGCAACATATGCATATGTAGGAGAAATTGTATATAGCTACATGTGTGTATGTGTGAATTAATATGGTGGTTTGTGAGACATGATTGATGATATATATATATGATTGGTTCTACTAGAAATTCTATATATATATATATATATATATATATATATATATATATATATATATATATATATGCATAACATGTACAATGTGTAGTACCTTAAAATATTAGCAAACGAAAAAGAATTAAAATGGAAAACACAAAATTAAATGAAAAAAAATCATAAAACCAAAAACCCCCCAAACCATTTAGTACCGGTTGGTTTTACCAACCGATACTAAAGGGCTCCCGGCCCCCGGAGCTGGCTCGTGCCACGTGGTACCCCTTTAGCACCGGTTCGTGCTGAACCGGTACTAAAGGGAGGGGGGGGGGGGCTTTAGTGCCGGTTCCTAAACCGGTACTAAAGGGCCTTACGAACCGGTGCTATTGCCTGGTTTTCTACTAGTGAGCCCCCGAGGATGAATGCGGAGGTCGATGGCTCACCAACATGGAGCCCGTGGATCACAGATGGGGAGGTCGATGGGTCACCGACCGGGAGTGCACTAGAGAGGAGACTATAGGGTTCCCCAAACGATGTGTTAGTACCTGCAAGGCTAAGAAAAAGGACGCGAACTTACATGTTCAAACACACCAAGTGAACATTTATATGCATGATTAATTACTTGTTTAATTTATTTCAACGCATCCCCATATGTTGCCTCAGGGAGACCGAGATGATGCAGCCTCTGGGTCTAGCCTCAAAGTTATCACTTTGATATAGCCTCCGTTCTGACTTTAGACTAGCCACAATGGATAGTGACATAAACTAGTAACATGAGCATATATTACTAGTCTATGTTACTACCTCTGTAGTGGGGAGTAACTTATGTGTGGTAACATGGAGCACTTCATTTATTAGGCTATAGACACATCTTGCCTTGATATGTGTGATGTTACTCATAGTAATAGTAACTAGCTATGTTATCACCTTCATCTTTTTTTTTATTGTATGCCACATCATCTATTTAACCTAGATATGTATGATGTTACTATCTATGTTACTCCCACTGTGGATAGTCTAGAGATATCAGTTGGATGCATCCCCTAGGTGTTGCCTCGGGGAGATAACTTTAATGCATCCTCTAGTCCTACCTAAGAGGGATCAATTGAATACAGCCTTCGGGTCCATCCTCTGGGAGATCAAGTTAGCGTGTCAGGCGCAGCTCACCAAGTGGGTGTGCGTATTGAGTAGACATCCAATGTTTCTCAGAAAACTCATAAAAAATCATTATCGAGTGAAAATTATGGAACTTAAGCATGAAAATGACCGAGTTGTTTTGTGCTCCAAGCGTCGGTAACATGGTGAGGGTTCTCGGAGCGACGAGGTCAACGCGGCAAGGAACAGATCCATGGAGCGGCGAGGGCGGCGCGATGAGATAAGCATAATGGGATGACAGGGCGGCGCGACAAGACCCTACTGCTTCAGTGGTATCATGGCCTTCGAGATCAACTCCTCGCTACATAACTACTTCGTGATGTCCGCCGGGGCATGGTGTACTTGGAGGTCGTGTCCGCCGGCGGCCACTTTCGGAGTCTAGACTACTACCTGCACAATAACCCTACAACGTCCCCGTGCCCTCGACAAGGCGTTCACAGTAACCTTCACTGCCTTTGCCGTGCACAGAGACAATGTGTCGTTGTCCCACCACGCGCAGTCCGGGCACAGGGCAACCACGACTTGAAGAGGTCGTGCGAGTCCCCCGAGTTCATCGGCGATTACACCGACATCCCTATCAAGCGCAGCATGACCATCATGTGAAGGGTCAAAGGAGAGAAGCTTGATTACCCCAAAATGGGCTACCAACTCGGATGCCTACTCCCCTAAAAAAAACTCGGCTGCCTACTAGAGCCCAGGCTCGCGGCCTCGACTGACGTCTCCTTCCCAGTTGCTAGGCCTTCCATGCCCGTCGGGCCCACTCCCTAGTCTTCGAGGCAGAACACTTTCGCGCCATGCTGGAGTCCTCATCTCCTCCATCACTCTGCACTTTTGTAGTACATCGAGCCCAGGACCTTTCGAGCCGTGCTTCGGTTCATCTACACAGACGCCCTCCCAACTACAACAACGATCCCCCCAACATAGAGGCGCTCCAGCGCCTCCTCAAGGCAGTCGAAGATGTCAAGGAGAGTGTTGTGAGGCTGCAACGCGCAAAGGAGTCTCCTGTCACGACAAGGTCTTCAGCGACGCGCGGTGGCGCCATGGGGTGTGTTGGCATGCTTGACGTATGGTTGCAGAAGAAACCATGGTGGTTCTTGGCCTCGGGCAGTGCTCCTCTGCTCCTTGCTGGCATGGTGCTCGGCGGGTCATGATGGCTCGAGCTGCATTCGATGGCCTGCGTCTGATCGACCATTGGTGGATCAATGCCTAGTGTTGAAATTTTGTCGTCGATGCTCTCCTTGAGGTGCAGTTGGCTGCGGTAGTTCATCGTTCTTCTTTGTTGCATGAAGGGTTCAATGGTGGTGGTGGTCGACTACCGTCATGCTGTAGGGATGTGCTCAAACTCCGGGTGAGATCCCTGCATCGACTATGTTGATGTAGATGGCAACAACATTTTGGGTCGTTGTTTTCCTCGCTGGATGTGCCATTGTGGAGTTTCGCACCTACAGTACTGCTTTTATTGTCTCCAGGAGAAAACCTAAGATCGGTCTCTCCGGGTTGGATGATGATGTTGTGTCCTCAACAACACTACCTCCTTAGAGGTGTCGTCTTGGCGACTCAAACGACAGCTTTCTTTTGTTGTGTGTGCTTGAGGGTGGTACGTTTGGTGGTCATGGTGGTGCAACTAGCTTAAGGTCGACTGTGGTGTATTCTTCATGTGTTTCTCTTCCGCTGCCCTTCATGTGGTCTCCTCCTATTGCTGTGTATGCCCAAGACCCTCCCTTGGTTGTCATGGAGTTGTGGCAAGCTTCGGGCTCCTGGTGTCGCCTAGCTTCACCTTTCCTCAATGGCGGCACAATGATGCCTCCTCAACCTGTTAATCATTCCGATCTGTCATGGTGTAGCTCCTAGTCAAGGTTCGTGTTAAGGTTCGACACTCATTGATTGTGGATGTTCCTCTGTTGTGTCGTGGGGTTCGGCACACACGTCGATGCAGTGCGTTCGGTTGTTTGTAGACTCTTGGTATTGTGATCCCTCGGCAGCACCCCTCATCTACTTTGGCCTCTCATGGTGATGGTCCGTCAGTATGCTAGTTATGTCATTACATTTCTTCTCTTCTTTAATTTTGTTGCACGGTTTTCGCCGGTTTCCCTCGTAAACGATGGTTTGCAAACTCATTCCTCATCTATACCTATACTGTTAAAGGGATTAGTGTGTCTTTTCGTCTGTCGTGAAATTGCCCTTCAAGTTGCAAAATATTACCCATTGATGTCATCTATAAGTTTTTTTTAGAGATATGCCACCTATAAGTGACAAAAATGTTTCGCACAGGAAAATCCACAGCCTGGATCAGCCCATGCAATAGGGACCTCCTATACAGCGCTTTGCGCTAGGAGAAGACGCATCGCGTCCGTTTGTTCCGGGCCATGTGTGGGCAGCCTGTCTTTTTAATTTGGTTTTTCCAAAAAAAATCTATTTTTTTTGTTTTTTCCTACTCTAAATAAATTGGGATTTCAAAAAGGTTCCAAAATTTTAAAAATTTAGATCTTTGTAATAAAATGTTCAATAAAACATAAATTATTTGTGGATTCAAAAGTTTGTGATTTTGAAAGAAAAAAAATCATGATTTTGAAAAACAAATGTTTGGAAAATCAATAAATGTACAGGATTTTGAAAAAAGTTTGTGTATTTAAAAAATATTAATTTTTAACAAAATGTTCGCCAATTCACGAAAAATCCGGAATTTTGAGAAATGTCCTAAAAATAAATTCTATTCGTGAATTACAAAATTGTTTATTGACTCATAAATATTCGCTAATTCATAAAATGATCATGCATTTTAGAAAATGTTTGTTAAATCAAAAAGATCTTCGTGAATTTCAAAAATTGTTCCACCAATTTCCAGAAAAAATGTTTGCTAATTATAAAAATGATCCCTGATTTAATACAAATATTTTAAAATGCTCACAGTTCTATTAAAATATTTGCAAATAGTATAAAATGTTCATGAATTCAAAAAAGTTCATGATTTTAAAAATTGGTACAAATTTGTAAAAATATTCACGAATTTAAAAAATGTTCATGATTTCAAATATGGTTAAGAGTTTAAAAAATGTTTATGATTTTTAAAATTTGTTCATGATTTCCAAAAAATATTCATAAATTTGAAAAGATGTTCACAAAAAAATAGAAAAGAAATACGAAAAAGAAAAAAAAATAGTTCATGGAAGGTTTTCCCAAAATCACTGAGGATGAAATCAGAAAATGGGCCGGTCCAAAACAGGATCGAAGGCAGGAAGGGGTACACGCTAGGTCGCTACGTGCCAAGTAGGAACCATATAGCTAATAATATTCCATTCTGATTGATCAGAAACCATCTGCTGCCCGCACATTGTTCAGGCTGTTAACAGATAGCCTAATTATTGTTTAGATATTGTTGATATCTCTAACAGATCTCGGTCTGATCTTGCTATTCTTCTTGTGCAAGACATGAGCTGTTTGTAAGGCTATTTATAGCAACTATTCCAATCAATGAAATCAGTTGCCCCAAACCAAGATTCCTCTTGCCGTTCGTAGTTTAGGCTCCTTCATGGTATCAGATACCTAGATCGCATCGCATCCTCTCCAGCTTCCGCCGCCACCTCCCCTCCCACCGCCATGAGCTCGATCGGCTACACCTCTGCCTCCTCGGACTCCAACGATGATGTCTTCGAACAGTTCGGCATCCCCGTCGCAACTCAAACCCTTCCCACCCCGCAGCTGCAGGCTCTCCGCATCCGTGATCACGTCCTCGTCACGTTCGATTACGAGAAGGAGAACTATGGCATCTGGAGCCGCCAATTACTCACCAGCCTCTCCAAGTTCGGGCTTCGGGATCACATCGACGGCTCCCCCGCCCAGGGCACCTCCGACTGGTGAAGGAAATATGCCCTAGAGGCAATAATAAAGTTATTATTTATTTCCTTATATCATGATAAATGTTTATTATTCATACTAGAATTGTATTAACCGGAAACATAATACATGTGTGAATACATAGACCAACAGAGTGTCACTAGTATGCCTCTACTTGACTAGCTCGTTAATCAAAGATGGTTATGTTTCCTAACCATGAACAAAGAGTTGTTATTTGATTAACGAGGTCACATCATTAGTTGAATGATCTGATTGACATGACCCATTCCATTAGCTTAGCACCCGATCGTTTAATATGTTGCTATTGCTTTCTTCATGACTTATACATGTTCCTATAACTATGAGATTATGCAACTCCCGTTTACCGGAGGAATACTTTGGGTACTACCAAACGTCACAACGTAACTGGGTGATTATAAAGGAGTACTACAGGTGTCTCCAATGGTAGATGTTGGGTTGGCGTATTTCGAGATTAGGGTTTGTCACTCCGAGTGTCGGAGAGGTATCTCTGGGCCCTCTCGGTAATACACATCACATAAGCCTTGCAAGCACTGCAACTAATATGTTAGTTGTGAGATGATGTATTACGGAACGAGTAAAGAGACTTGCCAGTAACGAGATTGAACTAGGTATTGGATACCGACGATCGAATCTCGGGCAAGTAACATACCGATGACAAAGGGAACAACGTATGTTGTTATGCGGTCTGACCGATAAAGATCTTCGTAGAATATGCAGGAGCCAATATGGGCATCCAGGTCCCGCTATTGGTTATTGACCGGAGACGTGTCTCGGTCATGTCTACATTGTTCTCGAACCATAGGGTCCGCACGCTTAACGTTACGATGACAGTTATTATGAGTTTATGCATTTTGATGTATTGAAGGTTGTTCGGAGTCCCGGATGTGATCACGGACATGACGAGGAGTCTCGAAATGGTCGAGACGTAAAGATTGATATATTGGAAGCCTATGTTTGGACACCGGAAGTGTTCCGGGTGAAATCGGGATTTTACCAGAATACCGGGAGGGTTACCGGAACCCCCCGGGAGGCAAATGGGCCTATTGGGCCTTAGTGGAAAAGTGAAAAGGGGCTGCCCACAAGGGCTGCGCGCCTCCCCCCTTCCCTAGTCCTATTAGGACTAGGAGAAGGGGCCGCCCCCCCTCTCTTCTCTCTTCTCTTTGAAGAGTCCTACTAGGAATAGGATTGGGGGGAGTCCTACTCCCGGTAGGAGTGGGACTCCCCCTGCGCCTCTCTCCCAAGCCGGCCGAACCCCTCCCCCTACTCCTTTATATACGGGGGCAGGGGGCACCCCATAGACACACAAGTTGATCATTGTTGATCGTTCCTTAGCCGTGTGCGGTGCCCCCTGCCACCAAATTCCACCTCGGCCATATCGTTGTAGAGCTTAGGCGAAGCCCTGCGTCGGTAGTACATCAAGATCGTCACCACGCCGTTGTGCTAACGGAACTCTTCCTCGACGCTTTGCTGGATCGGAGCCCGAGGATCGTCATCGAGCTGAACGTGTGCTAAGAACTCGGAGGTGCCGGAGTAAAGGTACTGTTGGGGAACGCAGTAATTTCAAAAAATTTCCTACGCACACGCAAGATCATGGTGATGCACAGCAACGAGAGCGGAGAGTGTTATCTACGTACCAACGCAGACCGACTGCGGAAGCGATCACACAACGTAGAGGAAGTAGTCGTACGTCTTCTTCCCGATCCGACCGATCCAAGCACCGTTACTCCGGCACCTCCGAGTTCTTAGCACACGTTCAGCTCGATGACAATCCTCGGGCTCCGATCCAGCAAAGCGTCGAGGAAGAGTTCCATCAGCACGACGGCGTGGTGACGATCTTGATGTACTACTGACGCAGGGCTTTGCCTAAGCTCTACAACGATATGACCGAGGTGGAATTTGGTGGCAAGGGGCACCGCACACGGCTAAGGAACGATCTCAAGGATCAAGTTGTGTGTCTTGGGGTGCCCCCTGCCCCCGTATATAAAGGTTGGAGGAGGGGAGCCGGCCGGCCAAGGGAGAGGAGGCGCAGGGGAGTCCTACTCCCACCGGGAGTAGGACTCCTCCCCCCAATCCTAATCCTATTAGGACTTCCGGGGGGAAAAGGAGAGAGAAGGGGGGCCGGCCCCTATCCTAGTCCTACTAGGACTTTGGGAAGGGGGGCGCCGGCCAGCTTGTGGGCTTTCCCTTTTTCTCCTTTTCCACTAAGGCCCAATAGGCCCATTAGTCTCCCGGGGGGTTCCGGTAACCCTCCCGGTATTCCGGTAAAATCCCGATTTCACCCGGAACACTTCCGATGTCCAAACATAGGCTTCCAATATATCAATCTTTACGTCTCGACCATTTCGAGACTCCTCGTCATGTCCGTGATCTCATCCGAGACTCCGAACAACCTTCGGTACATCAAAATGCATAAACTCATAATAACTGTCATCGTAACGTTAAGCGTGCGGACCCTACGGTTCGAGAACAATGTAGACATGACCGAGACACGTCTCCGGTCAATAACCAATAGCGGGACCTGGATGCCCATATTGGCTCCTACATATTCTACGAAGATCTTTATCGGTCAGACCGCATAACAACATACGTTGTTCCCTTTGTCATCGGTATGTTACTTGCCCGAGATTCGATCGTCGGTATCCAATACCTAGTTCAATCTCGTTACCGGCAAGTCTCTTTACTCGTTCCGTAATACATCATCTCACAACTAACACATTAGTTGCAGTGCTTGCAAGGCTTACGTGATGTGCATTACCGAGAGGGCCCAGAGATACCTCTCCGACAATCGGAGTGACAAACCCTAATCTCGAAATACGCCAACCCAACATCTACCATTGGAGACACCTGTAGTACTCCTTTATAATCACCCAGTTACGTTGTGACGTTTGGTAGTACCCAAAGTGTTCCTCCGGTAAACGGGAGTTGCATAATCTCATAGTTATAGGAACATGTATAAGTCATGAAGAAAGCAATAGCAACATACGAAACGATCGGGTGCTAAGCTAATGGAATGGGTCATGTCAATCAGATCATTCTACTAATGATGTGACCTCGTTAATCAAATAACAACTCCTTGTTCATGGTTAGGAAACATAACCATCTTTGATTAACAAGCTAGTCAAGTAGAGGCATACTAGTGACACTCTGTTGGTCTATGTATTCACACATGTATTATGTTTCCGGTTAATACAATTCTAGCATGAATAATGAACATTTATCATGATATAAGGAAATAAATAATAACTTTATTATTGCCTCTAGGGCATATTTCCTTCAGTCTCCCACTTGCACTAGAGTCAATAATCTAGATTACACAGTAATGATTCTAACACCCATGGAGCCTTGGTGCTGATCATGTTTTGCTCGTGGAAGAGGCTTAGTCAACGGGTCTGCAACATTCAGATCCGTATGTATCTTGCAAATCTCTATGTCTCCCACCTGGACTAAATCCCGGATGGAGTTGAAGCGTCTCTTGATGTGTTTGGTTCTTTTGTGAAATCTGGATTCCTTTGCCAAGGCAATTGCACCAGTATTGTCACAGAAGATTTTCATCGGACCCGATGCACTAGGTATGACACCTAGATCGGATATGAACTCCTTCATCCAGACTCCTTCGTTTGCTGCTTCCGAAGCAGCTATGTACTCCGCTTCACATGTAGATCCCGCTACGACGTTTTGTTTAGAACTGCACCAACTGACAGCTCCACCGTTTAAAGTAAACACGTATCCGGTTTGCGATTTAGAATTGTCCGGATCAGTGTTAAAGCTTGCATCAACGTAACCTCTTACGGTGAGCTCTTTGTCACCTCCATATACGAGAAACATATCCTTAGTCCTTTTCAGGTATTTCAGGATGTTCTTGACCGTTGTCCAGTGATCCACTCCTGGATTACTTTGGTACCTCCCTGCTAAACTTATAGCAAGGCACACATCAGGTCTGGTACACAGCATTGCATACATGATAGAGCCTATGGCTGAAGCATAGGGAACATCTTTCATTTTCTCTCTATCTTCTGCAGTGGTCGGGCATTGAGTCTTACTCAACTTCACACCTTGTAACACAGGCAAGAACCCTTTCTTTGCTTGATCCATTTTGAACTTCTTCAAAATCTTGTCAAGGTATGTGCTCTGTGAAAGTCCAATTAAGCGTTTTGATCTATCTCTATAGATCTTTATGCCTAATATGAAAGCAGCTTCCCCGAGGTCTTTCATCGAAAAACTTTTATTCAAGTATCCCTTTATGCTATCCAAAAATTCTATATCATTTCCAATCAGCAATATGTCATCCACATATAATATCAGAAATGCTACAGAGCTCCCACTCACTTTCTTGTAAATACAGGCTTCTCCAAAAGTCTGTATAAAGCCAAATGCTTTGATCACACTATCAAAGCGTTTATTCCAACTCCGAGATGCTTGCGCCAGTCCATAAATGGATCGCTGGAGTTTGCATACTTTGTTAGCTCCTTTTGGATCGACAAAACCTTCTGGTTGTATCATATACAACTCTTCTTCCAGAAACCCATTCAGGAATGCAGTTTTGACATCCATCTGCCATATTTCATAATCATAAAATGCGGCAATTGCTAACATAATTCTGACGGACTTAAGCATCGCTACGGGTGAGAAAGTCTCATCGTAGTCAACCCCTTGAACTTGTCGAAAACCTTTTGCGACAAGTCGAGCTTTATAGACAGTAACATTACCGTCAGCGTCAGTCTTTTTCTTGAAGATCCATTTATTCTCAATTGCTTGCCGATCATCGGGCAAGTCAACCAAAGTCCATACTTTGTTCTCATACATGGATCCCATCTCAGATTTCATGGCCTCAAGCCACTTTGCGGAATCTGGGCTCACCATCGCTTCTTCATAGTTCGTAGGTTCATCATGATCTAGTAGCATGACTTCCAGAACTGGATTACCATACCACTCTGGTGCGGATGTCACTCTGGTTGATCTACGTGGTTCAGTAGCATCTTGCCCTGAAGTTTCATGATCATCATCATTAGCTTCCTCACTGATTGGTATAGGTGTCGCAGAAACAGTTTTCTGTGATGTACTAATTTCCAATAAGGGAGCAGGTACAGTTACCTCGTCAAGTTCTACTTTCCTCCCACTCACTTCTTTCGAGAGAAACTCCTTCTCTAGAAATGATCCATTCTTAGCAACGAATGTCTTGCCTTCGGATCTGTGATAGAAGGTATACCCAACAGTTTCTTTTGGGTATCCTATGAAGACACATTTCTCCGCTTTGGGTTCGAGCTTATCAGGTTGAAACTTTTTCACATAAGCATCGCAGCCCCAAACTTTAAGAAACGACAACTTTGGTTTCTTGCCAAACCATAGTTCATAAGGCGTCGTCTCAACGGATTTTGATGGTGCCCTATTTAACGTGAATGCGGCCGTCTCTAAAGCATAACCCCAGAACGATAGCGGTAAATCAGTAAGAGACATCATAGATCGCACCATATCTAGTAAAGTACGATTATGACGTTTGGACACACCATTACGCTGTGGTGTTCCGGGTGGCGTGAGTTGCGAAACTATTCCACAATTTTTCAAATGTACACCAAACTCGTAACTCAAATATTCTCCTCCACGATCAGATCGTAGAAATTTTATTTTCTTGTTACGATAATTTTCAACCTCACTCTGAAATTCTTTGAACTTTTCAAATGTTTCAGACTTATGTTTCATCAAGTAGATATACCCATATCTGCTTAAATCATCCGTGAAGGTGAGAAAATAATGATATCCGCCACGAGCCTCAATATTCATCGGACCACATACATCGGTATGTATGATTTCCAACAAATCTGTTGCTCTCTCCATAGTACCGGAGAACGGTGTTTTAGTCATCTTGCCTATGAGGCACGGTTCACAAGTACCAAGTGATTCATAATCAAGTGGTTCCAAAAGCTCATCAGTATGGAGTTTCTTCATGCGCTTTACACCGATATGACCTAAACGGCAGTGCCACAAATAAGTTGCACTATCATTATTAATTTTGCATCTTTTGGCTTCTACATTATGAATATGTGTATTACTATCTTCGAGATTCAATAAGAATAGACCACTCTTCAAAGGTGCATGACCATAAAAGATATTATTCATATAAATAGAACAACCATTATTCTCTGATTTAAATGAATAACCGTCTCGCATTAAACAAGATCCAGATATAATGTTCATGCTCAACGCTGGCACCAAATAACAATTATTTAGGTCTAATATTAATCCCGAAGGTAGATGTAGAGGTAGCGTGCCGACCGCGATCACATCGACTTTGGAACCGTTTCCCACGCGCATCGTCACCTCGTCCTTTGCTAGCGTCCGCTTATTCCATAGTCCCTGTTTCGAGTTGCAAATATTAGCAACAGAACCAGTATCAAATATCCAGGTGCTACTGCGAGCTCTAGTAAGGTACACATCAATAACATGTATATCACATATACCTTTGCTCACTTTGCCATCCTTCTTATCCGCCAAATACTTGGGGCAGTTCCGCTTCCAGTGTCCAGTCTGCTTGCAGTAGAAGCACTCAGTTTCAGGCTTAGGTCCAGACTTGGGTTTCTTCTCTTGAGCAGCAACTTGCTTGCTGTTCTTCTTGAAGTTTCCCTTCTTCTTCCCTTTGCCCTTTTTCTTGAAACTAGTGGTTTTGCTAACCATCAACACTTGATGCTCCTTCTTGATTTCTACCTCCGCAGCTTTCAGCATTGCGAAGAGCTCGAGAATAGTCTTGTTCATCCCTTGCATATTATAGTTCATCACGAAGCTCTTGTAGCTTGGTGGCAGTGATTGGAGAATTCTGTCAATGACGCAGTCATCTGGAAGATTAACTCCCATCTGAATCAAGTGATTATTATACCCAGACATCTTGAGTATATGCTCACTGACAGAACTGTTCTCCTCCATCTTATAGCTATAGAACTTATTGGAGACTTCATATCTCTCAATTCGAGCATTTGCTTGAAATATTAACTTCAACTCCTGGAACATCTCATATGCTCCATGACGTTCAAAACGTCGTTGAAGTCCCGATTCTAAGCCGTAAAGCATGGCACACTGAACTATCGAGTAGTCATCAGCTTTGCTCTGCCAGACGTTCATAACATCTGGCGTTGCTCCAGCAGCAGGCCTGGCACCCAGCGGTGCTTCCAGGACGTAATTCTTCTGTGCAGCAATGAGGATAATCCTCAGGTTACGGACCCAGTCCGTGTAATTGCTACCATAATCTTTCAACTTTGCTTTCTCAAGGAACGCATTAAAATTCAACGGAACAACAGCATGAGCCATCTATCTACAATCAACATAAACAAGCAAGATACTATTAGGTACTAAGTTCATGATAAGTTTAAGTTCAGTTAATCAAATTACTTAGGAACTCCCACTTAGATAGACATCCCTCTAATCCTCTAAGTGATCACGTGATCCAAATCAACTAAACCATAACCGATCATCACGTGAGATGGAGTAGTTTTCAATGGTGAACATCGTCATGTTCATCATATCTACTATATGATTCACGCTCGACCTTTCGGTCTCTGTGTTCCGAGGCCATATCTGCATATGCTAGGCTCGTCAAGTATAACCTGAGTATTCTGCGTGTGCAAAACTGGCTTGCACCCGTTGTAGATGGACGTAGAGCTTATCACACCCGATCATCACGTGGTGTCTGGGCACGACGAACTTTGGCAACGGTGCATACTCAGGGAGAACACTTCTTGATAATTTAGTGAGAGATCATCTTATAATGCTACCGTCAATCAAAGCAAGATAAGATGCATAAAAGGGTAAACATCACATGCAATCAATATAAGTGATATGATATGGCCATCATCATCTTGTGCTTGTGATCTCCATCTCCGAAGCACCGTCATGATCACCATCGTCACCGGCGCGCCACCTTGATCTCCATCGTAGCAACGTTGTCGTCTCGCCAATCTTATGCTTCCACGACTATCACTACCGCTTAGTAATAAAGTAAAGCATTACATCGCGATTGCATTGCATACAATAAAGCGACAACCATATGGCTCCTGCCAGTTGCCGATAACTCGGTTACAAAACATGATCATCTCATACAATAAAATCAGCATCATGCCTTGACCATATCACATCACAACATACCCTGCAAAAACAAGTTAGACGTCCTCTACTTTGTTGTTGCAAGTTTTATGTGGCTGCTACGGGCTTAAGTAAGAACTCATCTCACCTACGCATCAAAACCATAACGATAGTTCATCAAATAGACTCCGTTTTAACCTTCTCAAGGACCGGGCGTAGTCACACTTGGTTCAACTAAAGTTGGAGAGACAGTCTTCCGCAAGCCATCTATGTGCAAAGCACGTCGAGGGAACCGGTCTCGCGTAAGAGTACGCGTAAGGTTGGTCCGGATCGTCTCAACCAACAATACCGCCGAACCAAAGTATGACATGCTGGTAGGCAGTATGACTTGTATCGCCCACAACTCACTTGTGTTCTACTCGTGCATATAACATCAAACCATAAAACCTAGGCTCGGATGCCACTGTTGGGGAACGCAGTAATTTCAAAAAATTTCCTACGCACACGCAAGATCATGGTGATGCACAGCAACGAGAGGGGAGAGTGTTGTCTACGTACCAACGCAGACCGACTGCGGAAGCGATCACACAACGTAGAGGAAGTAGTCGTACGTCTTCTTCCCGATCCGACCGATCCAAGCACCGTTACTCCGGCACCTCCGAGTTCTTAGCACACGTTCAGCTCGATGACAATCCTCGGACTCCGATCCAGCAAAGCGTCGAGGAAGAGTTCCGTCAGCACGACGGCGTGGTGACGATCTTGATGTACTACCGACGCAGGGCTTCGCCTAAGCTCTACAACGATATGACCGAGGTGGAATTTGGTGGCAGGGGGCACCGCACACGGCTAAGGAACGATCTCAAGGATCAAGTTGTGTGTCTTGGGGTGCCCCCTGCCCCCGTATATAAAGGTTGGAGGAGGGGAGCCGGCCGGCCAAGGGAGAGGAGGCGCAGGGGAGTCCTACTCCCACCGGGAGTAGGACTCCTCCCCCCAATCCTAATCCTATTAGGACTCCCGGGGGGAAAAGGAGAGAGAAGGGGGGCCGGCCCCTATCCTAGTCCTACTAGGACTTTGGGAAGGGGGGCGCCGGCCAGCTTGTGGGCTTTCCCTTTTTCTCCTTTTCCACTAAGGCCCAATAGGCCCATTAGTCTCTCGGGGGTTCCGGTAACCCTCCCGGTATTCCGGTAAAATCCCGATTTCACCCGGAACACTTCCGATGTCCAAACATAGGCTTCCAATATATCAATCTTTACGTCTCGACCATTTTGAGACTCCTCGTCATGTCCGTGATCTCATCCGGGACTCCGAACAACCTTCGGTACATCAAAATGCATAAACTCATAATAACTGTCATCGTAACGTTAAGCGTGCGGACCCTACGGTTCGAGAACAATGTAGACATGACCGAGACACGTCTCTAGTCAATAACCAATAGCGGGACCTGGATGCCCATATTGGCTCCTACATATTCTACGAAGATCTTTATCGGTCAGACCGCATAACAACATACATTGTTCCCTTTGTCATCGGTATGTTACTTGCCCGAGATTCGATCGTCGGTATCCAATACCTAGTTTAATCTCGTTACCGGCAAGTCTCTTTACTCGTTCCGTAATACATCATCTCACAACTAACACATTAGTTGCAGTGCTTGCAAGGCTTATGTGATGTGCATTACCGAGAGGGCCCAGAGATACCTCTCCGACAATCGGAGTGACAAACCCTAATCTCGAAATACGCCAACACAACATCTACCATTGGAGACACCTGTAGTACTCCTTTATAATCACCCAGTTACGTTGTGACGTTTGGTAGTACCCAAAGTGTTCCTCCGGTAAACGGGAGTTGCATAATCTCATAGTTATAGGAACATGTATAAGTCATGAAGAAAGCAATAGCAACATACTAAACGATCGGGTGCTAAGCTAATGGAATGGGTCATGTCAATCAGATCATTCTACTAATGATGTGACCTCGTTAATCAAATAACAACTCCTTGTTCATGGTTAGGAAACATAACCATCTTTGATTAACAAGCTAGTCAAGTAGAGGCATACTAGTGACACTCTGTTGGTCTATGTATTCACACATGTATTATGTTTCCGGTTAATACAATTCTAGCATGAATAATAAACATTTATCATGATATAAGGAAATAAATAATAACTTTATTATTGCCTCTAGGGCATATTTCCTTCAGGTACTTGGATCGGTCGGATCGGGAAGAAGACGTACGACTACTTCCTCTACGTTGTGAGATCGCTTCCGCAGTCGGTCTGCGTTGGTACGTAGACAATACTCTCCCCCTCGTTGCTATGCATCACCATGATCTTGCGTGTGCGTAGGAAAATTTTCGAAATTACTACGTTCCCCAACAGTGGCATCCGAGCCTAGGTTTTATGGTTTGATGTTATTTGCACGAGTAGAACACAAGTGAGTTGTGGGCGATACAAGTCATACTGCCAACCAGCATGTCATACTTTGGTTCGGCGGTATTGTTGGACGAGACGATCCGGACCAACCTTACGCGTACTCTTACGCGAGACCGGTTCCCTCGACGTGCTTTGCACATAGATGGCTTGCGGAAGACTGTCTCTCCAACTTTAGTTGAACCAAGTGTGACTACGCCCGGTCCTTGAGAAGGTTAAAACGGAGTCTATTTGACGAACTATCGTTGTGGTTTTGATGCATAGGTGAGATGAGTTCTTACTTAAGCCCATAGCAGCCACGTAAAACTTGCAACAACAAAGTAGAGGACGTCTAACTTGTTTTTGCAGGGCATGTTGTGATGTGATATGGTCAAGGCATGATGCTGATTTTATTGTATGAGATGATCATGTTTTGTAACCGAGTTATCGGCAACTGGCAGGAGCCATATGGTTGTCGCTTTATTGTATGCAATGCAATCGCGATGTAATGCTTTACTTTATTACTAAGCGGTAGTGATAGTCGTGGAAGCATAAGATTGGCGAGACGACAACGTTGCTACGATGGAGATCAAGGTGGCGCGCCGGTGACGATGGTGATCATGACGGTGCTTCGGAGATGGAGATCACAAGCACAAGATGATGATGGCCATATCATATCACTTATATTGATTGCATGTGATGTTTATCCTTTTATGCATCTTATCTTGCTTTGATTGACGGTAGCATTATAAGATGATCTCTCACTAAATTATCAAGAAGTGTTCTCCCTGAGTATGCACCGTTGCCAAAGTTCGTCGTGCCCAGACACCACGTGATGATCGGGTGTGATAAGCTCTACGTCCATCTACAACGGGTGCAAGCCAGTTTTGCACACGCAGAATACTCAAGTTAAACTTGACGAGCCTAGCATATGCAAATATGGCCTCGGAACACAGAGACCGAAAGGTCGAGCATGAATCATATAGTAGATATGATCAACATGACGATGTTCACCATTGAAAACTACTCCATCTCACGTGATGATCGGTTATGGTTTAGTTGATTTGGATCACGTGATCACTTAGAGGATTAGAGGGATGTCTATCTAAGTGGGAGTTCCTAAGTAATTTGATTAAACTGAACTTAAACTTATCATGAACTTAGTACATGATAGTATCTTGCTTGTTTATGTTGATTGTAGATAGATGGCTCGTGCTGTTGTTCCGTTGAATTTTAATGCGTTCCTTGAGAAAGCAAAGTTGAAAGATGATGGTAGCAATTACACGGACTGGGTCCGTAACCTGAGGATTATCCTCATTGCTGCACAGAAGAATTACGTCCTGGAAGCACCGCTGGGTGCCAGGCCTGCTGCTGGAGCAACGCCAGATGTTATGAACGTCTGGCAGAGCAAAGCTGATGACTACTCGATAGTTCAGTGTGCCATGCTTTACGGCTTAGAATCGGGACTTCAACGACGTTTTGAACGTCATGGAGCATATGAGATGTTCCAGGAGTTGAAGTTAATATTTCAAGCAAATGCCCGAATTGAGAGATATGAAGTCTCCAATAAGTTCTATAGTTGCAAGATGGAGGAGAACAGTTCTGTCAGTGAGCATATACTCAAAATGTCTGGGTATAATAATCACTTGATTCAGATGGGAGTTAATCTTCCAGATGATTGCGTCATTGACAGAATTCTCCAATCACTGCCACCAAGCTACAAGAGCTTCGTGATGAACTATAATATGCAAGGGATGAACAAGACTATTCCCGAGCTCTTCGCAATGCTGAAAGCTGCGGAGGTAGAAATCAAGAAGGAGCATCAAGTGTTGATGGTTAACAAAACCACTGGTTTCAAGAAAAAGGGCAAAGGGAAGAAGAAGGGGAACTTCAAGAAGAACAGCAAGCAAGTTGCTGCTCAGGAGAAGAAACCCAAGTCTGGACCTAAGCCTGAAACTGAGTGCTTCTACTGCAAGCAGACTGGTCACTGGAAGCGGAACTGCCCCAAGTATTTGGCGGATAAGAAGGATGGCAAGGTGAACAAAGGTATATGTGATATACATGTTATTGATGTGTACGTTACTAGAGCTCGCAGTAGCACCTGGGTATTTGATACTGGTTCTGTTGCTAATATTTGAAACTCGAAACAGGGACTACGGAATAAGCGGACTCTAGCAAAGGACGAGGTGACGATGCGCGTGGGAAACGGTTCCAAAGTCGATGTGATCGCGGTCGGCACGCTACCTCTACATCTACCTTCGGGATTAATATTAGACCTAAATAATTGTTATTTGGTGCCAGCGTTGAGCATGAACATTATATCTGGATCTTGTTTGATGCGAGACGGTTACTCATTTAAATCAGAGAATAATGGTTGTTCTATTTATATGAGTAATATCTTTTATGGTCATGCACCCTTGAAGAGTGGTCTATTCTTATTGAATCTCGATAGTAGTGATACACATATTCATAATGTAGAAGCCAAAAGATGCAGAATTGATAATGATAGTGCAACTTATTTGTGGCACTGCCGTTTAGGTCATATCGGTGTAAAGCGCATGAAGAAACTCCATACTGATGGGCTTTTGGAATCACTTGATTATGAATCACTTGGTACTTGCGAACCGTGCCTCATAGGCAAGATGACTAAAACACCGTTCTCCGGTACTATGGAGAGAGCAACAGATTTATTGGAAATCATACATACCGATGTATGTGGTCCGATGAATATTGAGGCTCGTGGCGGATATCGTTATTTTCTCACCTTCACAGATGATTTAAGCAGATATGGGTATATCTACTTAATGAAACATAAGTCTGAAACATTTGAAAAGTTCAAGGAATTTCAGAGTGAAGTTGAAAATCATCGTAACAAGAAAATAAAGTTTCTACAATCTGATCGTGGAGGAGAATATTTGAGTTACGAGTTTGGTATACATTTGAAAAATTGTGGAATAGTTTCGCAACTCACGCCACCCGGAACACCACAGCGTAATGGTGTGTCCGAACGTCGTAATCGTACTTTACTAGATATGGTGCGATCTATGATGTCTCTTACTGATTTACCGCTATCGTTTTGGGGTTATGCTTTAGAGACGGCCGCATTCACGTTAAATAGGGCACCATCAAAATCCGTTGAGACGACGCCTTATGAACTATGGTTTGGCAAGAAACCAAAGTTGTCGTTTCTTAAAGTTTGGGGCTGCGATGCTTATGTGAAAAAAACTTCAACCTGATAAGCTCAAACCCAAAGCGGAGAAATGTGTCTTCATAGGATACCCAAAGGAAACTGTTGGGTATACCTTCTATCACAGATCCGAAGGCAAGACATTCGTTGCTAAGAATGGATCATTTCTAGAGAAGGAGTTTCTCTCGAAAGAAGTGAGTGGGAGGAAAGTAGAACTTGACGAGGTAACTGTACCTGCTCCCTTATTGGAAAATAGTACATCACAGAAAACTGTTTCTGCGACACCTATACCAATTAGTGAGGAAGCTAATGATGATGATCATGAAACTTCAGGGCAAGATACTACTGAACCACATAGATCAACCAGAGTGAGATCCGCACCAGAGTGGTACGGTAATCCAGTTCTGGAAGTCATGCTACTAGATCATGATGAACCTACGAACTATGAAGAAGCGATGGTGAGCCCAGATTCCGCAAAGTGGCTTGAGGCCATGAAATCTGAGATGGGATCCATGTATGAGAACAAAGTATGGACTTTGGTTGACTTGCCCGATGATCGGCAAGCAATTGAGAATAAATGGATCTTCAAGAAAAAGACTGACGCTGACGGTAATATTACTGTCTATAAAGCTCGACTTGTCGCAAAAGGTTTTCGACAAGTTCAAGGGGTTGACTACGATGAGACCTTCTCACCCGTAGCGATGCTTAAATCCGTCAGAATCATGTTAGCAATTGCCGCATTTTATGATTATGAAATATGGCAAATGGATGTCAAAACTGCATTCCTGAATGGATTTCTGGAAGAAGAGTTGTATATGATGCAACCAGAAGGTTTTGTCGATCCAAAGGGAGCTAACAAAGTGTGCAAACTCCACCGATCCATTTATGGACTGGTGCAAGCATCTCGGAGTTGGAATAAACGCTTTGATAGTGTGATCAAAGCATTTGGCTTTATACAGACTTTCGGAGAAGCCTGTATTTACAAGAAAGTTTGTGGGAGCTCTGTAGCATTTCTGATATTATATGTGGATGACATATTGCTGATTGGAAATGATATAGAATTTCTGGATAGCATAAAGGGATACTTGAATAAAAGTTTTTCGATGAAAGACCTCGGGGAAGCTGCTTACATATTAGGCATAAAGATCTATAGAGATAGATCAAAACGCTTAATTGGACTTTCACAAAGCACATACCTTGACAAGATTTTGAAGAAGTTTAAAATGGATCAAGCAAAGAAAGGGTTCTTGCCTGTGTTACAAGGTGTGAAGTTGAGTCAGACTCAATGCCCGACCACTGCAGAAGATAGAGAGAAAATGAAAGATGTTCCCTATGCTTCAGCCATAGGCTCTATCATGTATGCAATGCTGTGTACCAGACCTGATGTGTGCCTTGCTATAAGTTTAGCAGGGAGGTACCAAAGTAATCCAGGAGTGGATCACTGGACAGCGGTCAAGAACATCCTGAAATACCTGAAAAGGACTAAGGATATGTTTCTCGTATATGGAGGTGACAAAGAGCTCACCGTAAGAGGTTACGTTGATGCAAGCTTTGACACTGATCCGGACGATTCTAAATCGCAAACCGGATACGTGTTTACTTTAAACGGTGGAGCTGTCAGTTGGTGCAGTTCTAAACAAAGCGTCGTAGCGGGATCTACATGTGAAGCGGAGTACATAGCTGCTTCGGAAGCAGCAAACGAAGGAGTCTGGATGAAGGAGTTCATATCCGATCTAGGTGTCATACCTAGTGCATCGGGTCCAATGAAAATCTTTTGTGACAATACTGGTGCAACTGCCTTGGCAAAGGAATCCAGATTTCACAAGAGGACCAAGCACATCAAGAGACGCTTCAACTCCATCCGGGATTTAGTCCAGGTGGGAGACATAGAGATTTGCAAGATACATACGGATCTGAATGTTGCAGACCCGTTGACTAAGCCTCTTCCATGAGCAAAACATGATCAGCACCAAGGCTCCATGGGTGTTAGAATCATTACTGTGTAATCTAGATTATTGACTATAGTGCAAGTGGGAGACTGAAGGAAATATGCCCTAGAGGCAATAATAAAGTTATTATTTATTTCCTTATATCATCATAAATGTTTATTATTCATGCTAGAATTGTATTAACCAGAAACATAATACATGTGTGAATACATAGACCAACAGAGTGTCACTAGTATGCCTCTACTTGACTAGCTCGTTAATCAAAGATGGTTATGTTTCCTAACCATGAACAAAGAGTTGTTATTTGATTAACGAGGTCACATCATTAGTTGAATGATCTGATTGACATGACCCATTCCATTAGCTTAGCGCCCGATCGTTTAGTATGTTGCTATTGCTTTCTTCATGACTTATACATGTTCCTATAACTATGAGATTATGCAACTCCCGTTTACCGGAGGAATACTTTGGGTACTACCAAACGTCACAACATAACTGGGTGATTATAAAGGAGTACTACAGGTGTCTCCAATGGTAGATGTTGGGTTGGCGTATTTCGAGATTAGGGTTTGTCACTCCGATTGTCGGAGAGGTATCTCTGGGCCCTCTCGGTAATGCACATCACATAAGCCTTGCAACACTGCAACTAATATGTTAGTTGTGAGATGATGTATTACGGAACGAGTAAAGAGACTTGCCGGTAACGAGATTGAACTAGGTATTGGATACCGACGATCGAATCTCGGGCAAGTAACATACCGATGACAAAGGGAACAACGTATGTTGTTATGCGGTCTGACCGATAAAGATCTTCGTAGAATATGTAGGAGCCAATATGGGCATCCAGGTCCCGCTATTGGTTATTGACCGGAGACGTGTCTCGGTCATGTCTACATTGTTCTCGAACCGTAGGGTCCGCACGCTTAACGTTACGATGACAGTTATTATGAGTTTATGCATTTTGATGTACCGAAGGTTGTTCGGAGTCCTGGATGTGATCACGGACATGACGAGGAGTCTCGAAATGGTCGAGACGTAAAGATTGATATATTGGAAGCCTATGTTTGGACACCGGAAGTGTTCCGGGTGAAATCGGGATTTTACCGGAATACCGGGAGGGTTACCGGAACCCCCCGGGAGGCAAATGGGCCTATTGGGCCTTAGTGGAAAAGTGAAAAGGGGCTGCCCACAAGGGCTGCGCGCCTCCCCCCTTCCCTAGTCCTATTAGGACTAGGAGAAGGGGCCGGCCCCCCTCTCTTCTCTCTTCTCTTTGAAGAGTCCTATTAGGAATAGGATTGGGGGGGAGTCCTACTCCCGGTAGGAGTGGGACTCCCCCTGCGCCTCTCTCCCAAGCCGGCCGAACCCCTCCCCCTGCTCCTTTATATACGGGGGCAGGGGGCACCCCATAGACACACAAGTTGATCATTGTTGATCGTTCCTTAGCCGTGTGCGGTGCCCCCTGCCACCAAATTCCATCTCGGTCATATCATTGTAGAGCTTAGGCGAAGCCCTGCGTCGGTAGTACATCAAGATCGTCACCACGCCGTTGTGCTGACGGAACTCTTCCTCAACGCTTTGCTGGATCGGAGCCCGAGGATCGTCATCGAGCTGAACGTGTGCTAAGAACTCGGAGGTGCCGGAGTAACGGTGCTTGGATCGGTCGGATCAGGAAGAAGACGTACGACTACTTCCTCTACGTTGTGTCAACGCTTCCGTTGCGATCTACAAGGGTACGTAGATCAGACTCTCCCCCTCGTTGCTATGCATCACCATGATCTTGCGTGTGCGTAGGAAAATTTTCGAAATTACTACGTTCCCCAACAACTGGGTGCTCAACGACTTCGCCATCGTCTCGTGGTACGACGCCACGGTCACAGCCTCCACTCTGGCGATCGTGGAGCCGCGCAACGCCACCGCCGTCTCTCTTTGGCGCGCCATCCGCAGCGTCTTCCGCGACAATCGCGACACGCGCGCCATCTACCTCCGCGACGAGTTCCACAGCTTCAATCAAGGCGACCTCTCTGTCGTCGAGTACACTTCCAAGATGAAGGAGATGGCCGACATGCTTGGCGACCTTGGCTCTCGCGTCCGTGATCGCGACCTCGTCCACAACGTCCTTCGCGGCCTCAACGAGCAACTGCAGCACGCCGTCCCGCACGTGACGCGCGGTCGCCTGCCGTCCTTCATCAAGCTCCGCAACTTCCTGCTCTTGGAAGAGCGGCGCCTCGGCCGCCGTGCTCGCATCGTCGCCCACAACGCCCTCCTCGCCCAGGCGCACCTCGCGTTTCAGGCCGCCGGCGCTCCCATGCCGGCCTACACCAACCCTGCTCCGCCTTCCTACTTCAACCCGACGCCAGCGGGCTTCTACGGTGCAGGCGTTCCCCACGCCGGCCCTCCCACCGCTCCCGGTCAGGGCAAGAAGAAAAAGAAGAAGGGGGCCGCTCCCAGCGCCTCGGCTTCGTTCGCCCCTCCCGCCATGGGCACGCGTTCACCTGCTCCACACCCGCCTGCACCTGCCCTCGCTGGCACGTTCCAGGCCTGGGCGGGTCCCGGCATCCTCGGGGCCGCTCCTAGCGTACGTCCGCCTGCCCCGGCCGCTCCCCATGGCCTCGCCGTCCACGCCGGGCCGGGCGCTCCTCCGGCTACCCCTCCGCCACAGTGGGGGATCAGTCAGCCCTCATCGCCGCACTGAACCAGATGGCCCTTCAAGCGCAAGCAGGACAAGGCAGCGAGTGGGTCCTCGACAGCGGTGCTTCCTCTCACATGGGCTCTGGTTCCGGTATACCACTCTCCCCTCGCCCTCCCAATTTTCCTTCTCATATCATTGTCGGTGATGGCTCCTTTCTTCCTATCACCGGTACTGGTTCCATTCACTTTCGAACAGTCATTCGCCCTCTCTCCCTTCTGAACATTCTTATTTCTCCTAAACTCATCAAAAATCTAGTGTCTGTCCGTGCTTTTACACGCGATAATTTTGTTTCCATTGAATTTGACCCTTTTGGTTTCTCTATCAAGGATTTGGCAACGGGACGGGTTATTCACCGATGTAACTCCACCGGCGACCTCTACCCCTTCGTGCAGACGCCCCAATGCTTCCTCGCCACCGTCTCTGCAACTTTGTGGCATCAGCGGCTTGGACACCCCGGCGTTGAAGCTTTGGCCAATGCATCCAAACATTTCAAATTCAGTTGTAATAAAAGTTTACCCCCGCACTGCGATGCATGTCGTTTGGGCAAACACAGTAGACTCCCTTTTGCTTCCTCTACCACCAAAACATCTGCTGCTTTTGAGCTTTGTCATTGCGATTTATGGACTAGTCCTGTATTAAGCATCTCAGGTTTTTAATATTATCTTGTTATATTGGATGACTTTACCCACTTCATTTGGACATTTCCTATTCGTAAATAAGTCTGAAGTTCATGCTCTTCTTGTGGCGTTCTATGCATATGTTCGCACGCAGTTCTCATCCTTCATTAAAGCTTTTCAGACCGACAATGGATGAGAATTCGACAACATTGCAAACCGTGCTCTTTTTACCGCCCATGGAACTCTTCTTCGCCTCACCTGCCCATGCACCTCCCAACAAAATGGCAAAGCCGAACGTATCCTTCGTACACTCAATGATGGTGTCCGCACTCTCCTTATACATGCATCCATGCCATACCCATGGTGGGCTGAGGCTCTCGCCACATCCACATACCTTCTCAATCGCCGCCCATGCAAAGCCAACATCATTACCACTCCGTACGAGCTTCTTCACGGTAGTGCCCCCGATTTTAAGTCTCTTCGCGTGTTTGGCTGCCTGTGCTATCCCAATCTTACTGCCACCGCACCTCACAAACTCGCACCCCGTTCTACTCCTTGCGTTTTTCTCGGCTATCCGGACGGGCGCAAAGGGTATCGCTGCTATGATCCACTGACTCGGCGCATTATTTTCTCACGGCATGTTACCTTTGTGGAAAAAGTGTTTCCTTTCAGCCCCCTGAACTATATGTTGACGACATCGTCTTGACGGCTTCTTCCCCGACACTGCTCCACGATCTCATTGCCAAACTCAAGGTCGAGTTCGCAATGAAGGACTTGGGGCCCTTTCACTTCTTCCTCGGGATCCGTGTGCGTCGTACGTCTCGTGGCTTCTTCCTCAGCCAGGAGCAGTACGCCGAGGAGATCCTCCAGCGCGCCGACATGTTGCAGTGTAAGACCGCCACCACGCCTGTCGACACCCTTCCCAAGGTTGCCGCCGATGCTGGTGACCCGGTTGCCGATCCCTCCGAGTACCGAAGCCTCGTCGGTGCCCTTCAGTACTTGACCATGACGCGTCCTGATCTTGCATATGCCGTGCAGCAAGTCTGCTTACACATGCACGATGTGCAGCAAGTCTGCTTACACATGCACGATCCGCGTGACGGTCATCTCGCCATCATCAAACGTATTCTCTGATACGTCCGCGGCACTACGAGCTCCGGTCTCCTGCTCCACAGCTCCTCTCCACTCGACATCGTCGCTTACTCGGATGCAGACTGGGCAGACTGCCCGGACACACGGCGCTCTACCTACGGCTACTGTGTTTATCTTGGCGGTGCTCTCGTGAGCTGGTCTTCCAAGCGCCAACCCACTGTCTCGCGCTCGAGCGCCGAGGCTGAGTATCGTGCTGTTGCCAATGTCGTTGCTGATTGTGTATGGCTGAGGCAACTCCTCGATGAGCTCGGTTCACCTCCCTCCAAAGGCACGGTGGTCTTTTGTGATAATATCTCAGCGGTGTACATGTCTACCAATCCAGTTCATCATCGACGAACGAAGCACATTGAGTTAGACATTCATTTTGTGCGCGAGAAGGTGGCTCTCGTCGAACTTCGGGTCGTTCATGTGCCTACTACTCAGCAGCTGGCTGATATCATGACCAAAGGACTCCCTACGGCGTCGTTTCAGTCATTCCGGTCCAGTATGCGTTTTGCCTAGCGCCAACGTATCGACTGCGGCGGGGTGTTAACAGATAGCCTAATTATTGTTTAGATATTGTTGATATCTCTAACAGATCTCGGCCTGATCTTGCTATTCTTCTTGTGCAAGACATGAGCTGTTTGTAAGGCTATTTATAGCAACTATTCCAATCAATGAAATCAGTTGCCCCAAACCGAGATTCCTCTTGCCGTTCGTAGTTTAGGCTCCTTCACAGGCTAAGCTAAAATCATATTTCTTTCTGAAACCATCTGGGGGCCTGCACACTGTTCTTCTTACAAGTCAAAAAACCAGAGAGAAAAGAGAGCACCAGCAGAAACCACAGAGCTAAGAACGACAACTGTAGCAGGCCGCAACAGAGTTAAGAATTAAGATGCACTAGAACAACAAATGAATACTCCACGAATAATCACACGGCAAGACAAAAAGAAGAAAGAAGTGTTAACCCTGCAAACCAGTTGTTTCCCTCACTCCCATTGAACCCCAACTTCTAGAAAAAAAAATGCGGGCAACAGAGGACTAGAGAGTTCTCCCACCCAGCCGCACATAGAACATTAGTGTAAAAGTACACGTTTTTTCCTTCTGGAATAATCGTCCTGAAGAAAAAATGTACAGCTTTTCATAGCAAGCATACAAGTTAATGAACCATTCCATAAACTGAACCGTTGACCTGCTGTAGCTCGCAATGCACAAAAAATGAAATTAGTTACCAACCAAACTGTTCTCTCTAGTTACTGAAACCTCCGTATGTATGTATAATATAACCTCGGTTTGTTTGGCAAAAATGATAAGACTAATTCATGTCACCTTCATTGGTTTAGTTTTGATGATCAATGACAGATGTAAATGATGGGACTAATTCAAGTAGGTCACCTTTTCAAGATTCAAAGTTTTCTCAGCAGAAGTAAAATTCAGTTACATGATTTAGGATCAAAGATAATTAATCTTGGAAGGATAAGGGGAAAGAAATCAAAAGACATAGAAGGTACCCAACAGAAACATATTTTCTAAGCAGAATTTAGATATAAAATACTGAACTGCAATACCTTAGTACTGACATGCATATGGTGGAAAACAAAAGACACTGAAATGAAAATGGAAACAGAAAATTAAATTATCAGTTTCATTAGTCATCAACAATGACCAAACCAGTATGTGCCAGTAGCATTAACAATTATCAGTTTCATTAAATTATTAGGCAAAGATACTAGAACAGAAAACCAACATCCATTTAGGCGGAAAAAGAAACACTAACGTGAATTGCCAGCTTACTAGACATAATGAAAACTCTGTCATGTCATACAAAGTTACCAATTTTCATTGCCCGTTCTTGGCTCATGTGAATTTGAAATTAGCTGGCATTTCCCCGCTGTGTGCAGCATCATAGTCTTCAGCGAGGTGTGGCGCAGCCTCCTTGTAAGGGCATATGTACCTCTGAACAAATACCTTCTCGACATAACTGAAAACTGAATAGTAGTCCCTGTCGCGATCTAGCAATCCATTTGCCTTGAGAAACTTCACAACATAGTACCGGGGCCTGAGCCGGCCATCCAGGCTATAATTGAGCATTGCCGGCCGATGAGCGATGTACTCCGGTTCCAACCCGACCTCGGAGATAAGGAACTCTGATTTGCTCTGCAGTGCATCCATAGAATGCCTCAGCATCATTGGAGACCTAGACAAGGCCATGCCCACCTCAGCATCTGACCACCTGAACGTCTTCTTCAGGTAGTCCACTTTGGTGGCGATCTTCTCCGCACTTATGAATGAGACAGCATCCAGCGCATGCTTGAACATTGGAGAGCCACGGGGCACACCAAGGCCTTCTGCACACTCCACCATCGCCTGGATGCTTTCCAGTCTGGTGTTGAGCATCCTCGGTGCGGAGCGGCATAGCTTGGCAATATCACAAGCACCTAGCCCGCACTCCTGTAGGAGCGCAACGTTGGGCTTGACCCTCCTCTCGATGTCGGAGCCTAGGAGGTAGAAATTCCTGTTCAGAACCCGGAGGAGGTTCTCGGAGGAGCCCAAGAGGGGCAGGTAGTAGTGCAGCTTGGAGACGATGGCTCTACAGCGGAACTGGCCGGCGGCGGATGTGAGCGAGATAAGCCGCACGACCTCGGGACGCGAGAGACCGAGGCCGGTTAGCTCGTCGACGTTACGGGCCAGGGTCTTCTCCACGCTGGCACAGAGGAACTGCGGGTCCTTCGCGACGAGGGCGGCGACGTCGGCGCTGGAGAGGCCGAGGCCGGCGAGGAAGGAGCGGACGGCGTCGGGGTTAGCGGGGGACTTGAGGTGGGAGAGCTTGGGGGTGGCCTTGAGGGCCTGCGGGCGGGTGAGGCCGCAGGTGGAGACGAGGTACTCCTCCACGTCGAAGCTGCTAGGGTCTGGGGAAACGGCGGGCGCGGCCGCGGCCGCGGAGAGGAGTCGGTGGAGAGGGGAGATGGGGGAGGCGGAGCGCGGCGAGAGGAGTTGGGCGAGGAGGCAGCTTCGGAGGCGGAGCATGGCGGCGCGCCGGCGGCGAGGGAAGGGCTGGAGCTAGAGGAAAGTGGTCAAGATCTGATTTTTGCGTGGAATGGTCCGGTTCGACCTGGATGCTGACCAAGTGACCCCACGCGTCAGTGTATCTCATAGAGGGGAGGGATGGAGCGACATGTACAGTTGCTTCGGGGATAGAAAAATTATACAGTGGTTTCAACTTACATGGAAGATGGGGCAGCTACATGGTGCTGCCTCCATTGTAGATGCCCTTAAAGGTAGAGTTTTTCTTTTTCTTCTCCAAATAATTGTCTCAAAGTCAATTTTTAGCATGCTCTCTCTTACCTCCCATTTTCACATAAAAGTAAGAGTACATAATAAATCTGAGACATTGGTTTGATTACGTTTGTCTCAACACATAAGAAGGAACATGTTAAAATTACTCGATCCAATGATCAAGAAATTGGATAAGTGAGGACTCGTTGAACCAGAGCTCAAAACCGACAACTCAAGCAGAAGAACAACTCGGAAAAATTGAGGAGCATCCAGACTTAAAGACTGGTCTAGTGGCTACTAGCGGTGTCTCGGTTGTGATCTCTCACCACGTTGTCTCCTGGCCTGGTGGGTCGGGCCAAGGATCCTATGTCGGTTCACCAGTGGGTCACGTCGAAGCAGCCCATGGCATATGAAATGAAGGCTCCTAAAGACTTGTGGTATACTCCACAGTGTAGGAAGTCATGTATACGAGTTCTCTTCGTACGCCGACTACGATATAGCCCTATATAAATCGAGGGATGAGGCTCGTGAGAAACACACAACAATCTCAGGGTAGATCGACTATACTTTGTACTACCATCCTAAAGAAACAAAATGCAAACAAGATGTAGGGTTTTATCTTCAAAGAGAGTCCAAACTTGGATAAAAACTCGTGTCACTGTTACCATCATCTCAAGACCCTTAGTGCAGAACCTCCTACCCGAGATCTACTGAATATAGCTCTATCACACAACGCACATTAAATCGGGTCAGTCATCCCCCTTATCCTCCCCCTCGGCCCACAGCTTCGCTTCCTTCTCTTGAGAAAACCAAGGTGGAGGTCCCTCGCGTGCAGACACCAGTGAGCCAGCTTCCTCGCCTCGTCGGCGGCGGTCGTCGCTGACTTGCCTTTGACGCTCGCCAACGCCGTCAATGACAAATTCCTGGTCGGTTGAAGAAAAGATAGGTTGCGGACAACAGCTTTTCCCAGTGTCGCCGTTCAACCTTGGTATCACCATCGCCCCCAGTGGTTGCTCTGATCCACATCAATGGGCATCCCCCACACAGCAAATTGCGGTGTCGGTCCCAACAAATCGGGTCGCCGGTTTGCAGCTTTCGTCGTGAATCCGTCGATGTAACCATTCATTGTGGAAGCAACCACTAGTCATCGTTGTAGCTGGTCGCCGACTGGTTGCAGTACCGGAGATCGCTTGTTGCAACATTTCCATAGCATGTTTCCAACATTTCCATAGCACAGGTTCCAGCACGGACGCACACTGGTTCTAGTATTTTCATTGCATGGTTCTAGTATTGTCATAGCACGGTTCCAACATTGCCATAGCACAGTTCCAACACGGGCATGCACCGGGTTTTAGCATGATCGTGCATCGGTTCCAGCATGGGTGCACACTGGTTCCAGCATTGCCATAACACAGTTCCATCACCGGCGTGCACCCGGTTCCAGCACGAGTACGCACTGGTCCAACATCGGAAAACCTCTAATTCCAGCTTCCGGTGGTGCCTGGCACCACGATGGCTGGTTGTAGCATCTCGGCCTTGTGGTCACCATCCCAGCAGAGGTTGCCTACGTTTCCAGCAATGGCTCTCACCATCCGGTCATTCATCAATCATTGTCATGGTGGTTGCAACATGGTGGTCCCCTCCATGTAGCTCCGCCCATCATCAGTCGCAGCATCCCCGCATAGCAAGGGCTTGCGGTGCCTGGAAGCTTTGCAGCTCTCGGACTTGTGGTTGCAGCTCCCTGCGGGGGCGGTTGCAGCTTTCTGGCTAGGTGGACGCAATATCAGATGAGTGCACGGCAAGGGCATTGGTGGTATTTGGGGAGGCGTCAACAGCAGGACCGCAGTGGTCGGTGGTTGCTGGTGCTGCAGGAGGGAGGTGATGGGGGGAGAAGACAAGGGGTGGTTGTGGCCTGCAAAGGAGAGAAGGACCATGGAAGGAAAGCAAATGAGTTGGGTCACAGTGCATGAGGGGATTGATCAGGGCAAGGTAGGGTCGCGTGACGGGATTGATCGTTGGCGTGAAATAGGAAGGGCCACAACAAGTGGGCCAAGCTTTCGACCGGCTGGCTGATTAGAATCATTCACCCTCAAGTTAATCAGTTACTTTCTTTTTGCAGGGCAAGTTACTCGATAAATTTTTTTCGGGGCAAGTTACTCAATATCTTAGCACTACTAGCAAGTCTTTCAGCAGTATAATGGAAACTATTTCAATTTTTCATCATTTCAACAGTATGAGCACTAAGAGCATCTATAGCCGAGCACGCCAAACATGTCTCAAATGTCTGGGCGGATGGCCCGGTTAGTGACTGGTCAAAAAACCGATCCAGACGGGCGCCTCAAACCGGCCTCAAACGCACAGACTGACCGGTACCCCTCATATGCAGCCCAAATATGAGGCGGATATGGGGAGGCCCAGGAGTAACTGGACGCGTCCGCCACATCAGATCCGCCCCACGCTAACCCACCAGACCGCATATATTTGTCCTCATTCACTCACTGGATCAAACCCTAGTCGCTTCGCCACCGAAGCTCCCGTCCAGCGATCTCCAACTTTCTCCGGCATGGCGGGGCAGTAGATCCGACGATGACGAGTACAGTCGACTGGGGTGTCGTCTCATGCGGGTTGGAGGAGGCAATGGCTGTCCGCATTGCACTCTGGCACTCCCAGGACGAAAGTGCCCGGCCGATGGTGGGATTTGTCTGGGACAAGTCCATTGCGTCGGTGCATCGGCGATCGAATCCTTCGGGGCTGGATCACCGTGGTCCTCCGGGGAGCCTTCCAATCTCCCTTTCCCCATCACCAGTCTGCCGGAGTACAAGTCCTACCAAGACCGGTGTGCCTATCGTGAGAAGGAGAGGATGATGGTCATTGCGGACTAACTCACTATTGACATGGGAGCGGCGAAGGCGGCAGAGGAAGTCATTCGTGCCTGCATTCTAAAGAAGAGATAACGGAGGAACACATGCACTTCCAGTGATGAGCAGATCCGGCTCAATCCATACTGCATTTTCGACCGCTACTTCCGTGAGAAGAACTACAAGGGCGCCGAGAAAGGCAAGGGCAACCGCGGATGGGCTACCATGTAGGTAAACACATGCCAAATTTTGGTAGTCCGATAGCATGTCCTGATACAGTAGTCGGACGATGTGTGTAATATATTGTTTACGTAGTTGCATGAGTTTGTATGGATTTGTGATATGCTAATTGGGATGTCCGGTTACGAGAATGGAAATTTGAGGAGTGCTCAGACACGTCACGGGCATTTGAGAGGCGGATTTGCCAAGTCTAGTATTAGATGCTCTAAAACGAAGAACTCAGGTAGCTAGTCACACCACCATCTTCTTTTCGGCACCATTGTCCTCTTTTTCAGCAGCTGCAAAAGTGAGCCTATAATAAACAACAAGTAGATATGTTTTTGTAACGGTATCTGTCTGTCAAAACATGTTTTACCACTGAAGAAGCACCTTGCAGCCATGTGGCCAAACAAAATCAAAGCTCGAGACGGCACAAATAGAAGCATGGATGCGAATATCCATTTCTGAGCCCGAGCTCATATGCACCCAATTAAGAAAAAAAACATAAAAATCAAAATAATCCAAATTAATTATGTATGGTAGAGAATTTGATATATAAGGTTTGTTCCAAATTTCAGGTCATTTGGACATAGGAGTAGCTCTCAGTAAAAAAACAAATTAAGGTCAAAACAGTACATGAACAGTGAGCTTTTCGACAAACCCAAATTTGTCTTTTTTACCGAGAGCTACTCAGATGTTCAAATGACCTGAAATTTGGAGCGCATCTCACGCACCAAATTATCTACCACACAAAAGAAATGCAAGTTTTTAATTTTTTATAGTATTTGGTTTCAATTTTATTCGGCGGAGGTGCAGATGAGCCTGGGCACCGAATCGCTGCACTCGCATGCATGCCTCTACTCTCTTCACACCAGCATTTGCTTTCGGTTTCGTATCCTTGCCATCTTCATCGCCGCTATCGACATCTTCAGTAAAATCTTCGCAAAATGCAAGTTAGGCTAACCGCGCCACGAGTCACACTGACATCAAGTTAGCACCTTCAGAAAAATCACACATACATTTTCTATCAACCGCCCTATCACACTAGTAGAAAGGGTCAAATGTGAGACACATTAGTCCCGGTTTGAATTTGAGCCGACACTAATGTGTCCATTAGTGCCGGTTCCAACGGCTAGGCGGGAGGAGATCTTTAGTACCGGTTTGTAGCGAACCTTTAGTACCGGTTCGTGCCACGAGCCGGCACTAAAGAGGCAGTGGCTAGCTGTTGTCGGGCTGGGGCCCGGCCAACCCCTTTAGTACCGATTTGTGGCATGAACCGGTAGTAAAGAGGTTGTGGCAGGCAGTTTTTAGTCCCACCTCGCTCCCCTAGCAGGATTTTTACCACCTTAAATATGTTACTTCTCAAACTATCACAAGCATTTGGTCTTCATTGAACTCTATGTGTAGAATTCGTGGTCGCAATATGAGTCTTCACCGGTTTCTAAACCGTTGAGGACTCATATTGACAATTTAGATTGCACACAAAAAGATCATTGATAATCAATGTATTTTTTATGTATATTTTTACATGTTTACGCCCTCACTCTCTCCTCTCTCCACACACTCGGTCTCCCCCCCTCAATCCCCCCGCGCCGGTCCTCCCCCGTCGGTCGCCCTAGCTAAATGACCTTGAAATTGAAAATCACTACAAAATGAACTCTGAAAATGTTGAAACTTGGCATGGTATCATCATTTCATCCACATAGTATGTGCAAAAGAGTAGAGAGGGTTACGGCAAAAACTGGATGCACCTCATGTAGAAACTGGACAATCTCTTTCGGAGTATCAGGGTTTTGAACGAGAACTCGTCTGTTACACGGGCACTTCATTTTTTAAAACTTATTTGAACTCCAGACCTTTTTTGTGTTCCGTATGCACCATTCAAAGCGAAGTCATCAATTTTCAACACGTTCTGACATCATTTGCTATTTTTCAGTCATTACCGATTTGTTTAGAGAGCTAAATGACCATGAAATTGAAAATCACTACAAAATGAACTCTGAAAATGTTGAAACTTGGCATGGTATCATCATTTCACCCACATAGCATGTGCAAAATAGTAGAGAGGGTTACGGCAAAGACAGGACGCACTTCGTGTACAAACTGGACAATCTCCTTCGGAGTATCAGGGTTTTGGACGAGAACTCATCTGTTACACGGGCACTTTATTTTTAAAAACTTATTTGAACTCCAAACTTTTTTTTGCATTCCGTATGCACCATTCAAAGCGAAGTCATTAATTTTCAACACGTTCTGACATCATTTGCTAATTTTCAGTCATTTATCGATTTGTTTAGAGAGCTAAATGACCATGAAATTGAAAATCACTACAAAATAAACTCTGAAAATGTTGAAACTTGGCATGGTATCATCATTTCACCCACATAGCATGTGTCAAATAGTAGAGAAGGTTATGACAAAAACTGGACGCACTTCGTGTACAAACTGGACAATCTCTTTCGGAGTATCAGGGTTTCGAACGAGAACTCATATGGAACACGGGCACTTCATTTTTTTATCGTATTTGAACTTCAGACCTTTTTTGCGTTCCGTATGCACCATTCAAAGCGAAGCCATCAATTTTCAACATGTTCTGACATCATTTGCTATTTTCAGTCATTTACCGATTTGTTTAGAGAGCTAAATGACCGTGAAATTGAAAATCACTACAAAATGAACTCTGAAAATGTTGAAGGTAATAGAGACATCTAGTATGATTATCACCTTTGATATTCGTCTGGAAGATGATATTGAAGGTAATAAAGACATCCGGGTCAATGTGCAGACACCTCCAGTTCTACCATTATCTGAGTTTCTCAACCATATTTATGTCTTCGATATTGTTTATTCAAAAATAGTTGACAAATAATTTTTATTGACAGCTTATTTCCATTCAAGCAAACATGTCCGGCGCTTGGTAGACAGGATCGTCCACTGTCCCGGAGTTGAACTAAACTGCGAGGAGACAAGTCATTATGTTTCATGGCTTGAGGATGTTGATGTTGTCAAGAGAAATTATTTTCCTGAATTTGAAAATCTTAGAACTCAAAACGTGCAACCAATAGTGATCGTATTGAACTACGGTCACATCTATTTAGGAAAGATGATATGATTTTTACTATTTGTCCTCAGTGCATCTTTTACATACATTATTTTTCAAGCTAAACTTTCATTGCTAAGTATATTACTATACGATGTTCTTCAACAGGGACTCCCGATGACAGTTGTGCCTCAGTGGATGGAGACTAAAGGTCACATGTCAATGGTTAGCTTACGACCAAGACATCCTACATTGCACATGAGTGCATTCAGGATTTCTAAAAGTAGGAATGCTTAATAGTGAAAGATTGGAGCAAAATTGTTAACGATCGCAGAGAAGTACTAGGGGGCAGTAATCAGAAGTGTAACCCACGATTAGGAGACAGGTTTATCTGCATGCTCCAATATGATGAATCAGAAGAGCTATGCATGTTCTATGCTATTTTACCTGAGAGAGAGAGCAGCAGGAGTGATTAGCTAGTTCATGCTCTTAGTACTTGTCCTCTCATGCCCGTGTTCTTCGTCCTGAACTTAATCTCAAAGAGTGATTTGCTTTTGTGGCGTTATGAACGCTTATAATATCATGACCATGTTGAACTCGATGATATCTTTGCTTCTGGTACAAGTGAATGTTTCTTCTTTAAGCGAGTGTTGGTGGTGATTAGATAGCGGTAATGACTATGATGATTAAATAGTGGTAATGACGACTATGATGATTTTTAGCTAGCTAGTATATACTGTTGTTGGTGATGATATGATGCAAGAGTTTTTATATTAATATTATGATGATGATGATGATGATGAGTTATTATATTATTTATGAAAGAAACCACAGATTAGTTTCAACTGGATGGATCCTAGCTAAGTGATCAAGTATATGCCATCCATATTACCTTGATCACCTAAAGTGATCAAGTAATATGTCTATGGTGAAGGAAATATGCCCTAGAGGCAATAATAAAGTTATTATTTATTTCCTTATATCATGATAAATGTTTATTATTCATGCTAGAATTGTATTAACCGGAAACATAATACATGTGTGAATACATAGACAAACAGAGTGTCACTAGTATGTCTCTACTAGACTAGCTCGTTAATCAAAGATGGTTATGTTTCCTAACCATGAGCAAAGAGTTGTTATTTGATTAACGAGGTCACATCATTAGTTGAATGATCTGATTGACATGACCCATTCCATTAGCTTAGCACCGGATCGTTTAGTATGTTGCTATTGCTTTCTTCATGACTTATACATGTTCCTATAACTATGAGATTATGCAACTCCCGTTTGCCGGACGAACACTTTGGGTGCTACCAAACGTTACAACGTAACTGGGTGATTATAAAGGAGTACTACAGGTGTCTCCAATGGTAGATGTTGGGTTGGCGTATTTCGAGAATAGGATTTGTCACTCCGATTGTCGGAGAGGTATCTCTGGGCCCTCTCGGTAATGCACATCACTTAAGCCTTGCAAGCATTGCAACTAATGAGTTAGTTGCGGGATGATGTATTACGGAACGAGTAAAGAGACTTGCCGGTAACGAGATTGAACTAGGTATTGGATACCGACGATCGAATCTCGGGCAAGTAACATACCGATGACCAAGGGCACAACGTATGTTGTTATGCGGTCTGACCGATAAAGATCTTCGTAGAATATGTAGGAACCAATATGGGCATCCAGGTCCCGCTATTGGTTATTGACCGGAGATGTTTCTCAGTCATGTCTACATTGTTCTCGAACCGTAGGGTCCGCACGCTTAACGTTACGATGACAGTTATTATGAGTTTATGCATTTTGATGTACCGAAGGTTGTTCGGAGTCCCGGATGTGATCACGGACATGACGAGGAGTCTCGAAATGGTCGAGACATAAAGATCGATATATTGGAAGCCTATGTTTGGACATCGGAAGTGTTCCGGGTGAAATCGGGATTTTACTGGAGTACCGGGAGGTTACCGGAACCCCCCGGGAATCATATGGGCCATAGTGGGCCTTAGTGGAAAGGAGAAGGGGGCAGCCCAAGGTGGCCACGCGCCTCCCCCCTCCCCTAGTCCTATTAGTGAAGGAAATATGCCCTAGAGGCAATAATAAAGTTATTATTTATTTCCTTATATCATGATAAATGTTTATTATTCATGCTAGAATTGTATTAACCGGAAACATAATACATGTGTGAATACATAGACAAACAGAGTGTCACTAGTATGCCTCTACTTGACTAGCTCGTTAATCAAAGATGGTTATGTTTCCTAACCATGAACAAAGAGTTGTTATTTGATTAACGAGGTCACATCATTAGTTGAATGATCTGATTGACATGACCCATTCCATTAGCTTAGCACCCGATTGTTTAGTATGTTGCTATTGCTTTCTTCATGACTTATACATGTTCCTATAACTATGAGATTATGCAACTCCCGTTTACCGGAGGAACACTTTGGGTACTACGAAACGTCACAACGTAACTAGGTGATTATAAAGGAGTACTACAGGTGTCTCCAATGGTAGATGTTGGGTTGGCGTATTTCGAGATTAGGGTTTGTCACTCCGAGTGTCGGAGAGGTATCTCTGGGCCCTCTCGGTAATACACATCACATAAGCCTTGCAAGCATTATAACTAAGATGTTAGTTGTGAGATGATGTATTACGGAACGAGTAAAGAGACTTGCCAGTAAGGAGATTGAACTAGGTATTGGATACCGACGATCGAATCTCGGGCAAGTAACATACCGATGACAAAGGGAACAACGTATGTTGTTATGCGGTCTGACCGATAAAGATCTTCGTAGAATATGTAGGAGCCAATATGGGCATCCAGGTCCCGCTATTGGTTATTGACCGGAGACGTGTCTCGGTCATGTCTACATTGTTCTCGAACCGTAGGGTCCGCACGCTTAACGTTACGATGACAGTTATTATGAGTTTATGCATTTTGATGTACCGAAGGTTGTTCGGAGTCCCGGATGTGATCACGGACATGACGAGGAGTCTCGAAATGGTCAAGACGTAAAGATTGATATATTGGAAGCCTATGTTTGGACATCGGAAGTGTTCCGGGTGAAATCGAGATTTTACCGGAATACCGGGAGGGTTACCGGAACCCCCCGTGAGGCAAATGGGCCTATTGGGCCTTAGTGGAAAAGTGAAAAGGGGCTGCCATAGAGGGTTGCGCGCCTCCCCCCTTTCCCTAGTCCTATTAGGACTAGGGAAGGTGGCCGGCCACCCCTTCTCTCTTTCCCCCTTGAGGACTCCTATTAGGAATAGGATTGGGGGGGGGAGTCCTACTCCCGGTGGGAGTTGGACTCCTCCTGCGCCCCTCTCCCTTGGCCGGCCGAACCCCTCCCCTTGCTCCTTTATATACGGGGGCAGGGGGCACCTCTTGAGACACAATTGATCATTGTTGATCGTTCCTTAGCCGTGTGCGGTGCCCCCTGCCACCAAATTCCACCTCGATCATACCGTTGTAGTGCTTAGGCGAAGCCCTGCGTCGGTAGTACATCAAGATCGTCACCACGCCGTCGTACTGACAGAACTCCTCCCCGAAGCTTTGCTGGATCGGAGCCCGGGGATCGTCATCGAGCTGAACGTGTGCTAAGAACTCGGAGGTGCCGGAGTAACGGTGCTTGGATCGGTCAGATCGGGAAGAAGACGTACGACTACTTCCTCTATTTTGCGTGATCGCTTCCGCAGTCGGTCTGCGTTGGTATGTAGACAACACTCTCCCCCTCGTTGCTATGCATCACCATGATCCTGCGTGTGCGTAGGAAAATTTTCGAAATTACTACGTTCCCCAACAGTGGCATCCGAGCCTAGGTTTTATGGTTTGATGTTATTTGCACGAGTAGAACACAAGTGAGTTGTGGGCGATACAAGTCATACTGCCTACCAGCATGTCATACTTTGGTTCGGCGGTATTGTTGGACGAGATGATCCGGACCAACCTTACGCGTACTCTTACGCGAGACCGGTTCCCTCGACGTGCTTTGCACATAGATGGTTGGCGGAAGACTGTGTCTCCAACTTTAGTTGAACCAAGTGTGGCTACGCCCGGTCCTTGAGAAGGTTAAAACGGAGTTTATTTGACGAACTATCGTTGTGGTTTTGATGCGTAGGTGAGATGAGTTCTTACTTAAGCCCGTAGCAGCCACGTAAAACTTGCAACAACAAAGTAGAGGACGTCTAACTTGTTTTTGCAGGGCATGTTGTGATGTGATATGGTCAAGGCATGATGCTGATTTTATTGTATGAGATGATCATGTTTTGTAACCAAGTTATCGGCAACTGGCAGGAGCCATATGGTTGTCGCTTTATTGTATGCAATGAAATCGCGACGTAATGCTTTACTTTATTACTAAGCGGTAGTGATAGTCGTGGAAGCATAAGATTGGCGAGACGACAACGATGCTACGATGGAGATCAAGGTGTCGCGCCGGTGACGATGGTGATCATGACGGTGCTTCGGAGATGGAGATCACAAGCACAAGATGATGGTGGCCATATCATATCACTTATATTGATTGCATGTGATGTTTATCCTTTTATGCATCTTATCTTGCTTTGATTGACGGTAGCATTATAAGATGATCTCTCACTAAATTATCAAGAAGTGTTCTCCCTGAGTATGCACCGTTGCCAAAGTTCGTCGTGCCCAGACACCTCGTGATGATCGGGTGTGATAAGCTCTACGTCCATCTACAACGGGTGCAAGCCAGTTTTGCACACGCAGAATACTCAGGTTAAACTTGACGATCCTAGCATATGCAGATATGGCCTCGGAACACAGAGATCGAAAGGTCGAGCGTGAATCATATAGTAGATATGATCAACATGACGATGTTCACCATTGAAAACTACTCCATCTCACGTGATGATCGGTTATGGTTTAGTTGATTTGGATCACGTGATCACTTAGAGGATTAGAGGGATGTCTATCTAAGTGGGAGTTCCTAAATAATTTCATTAACTGAACTTAAACTTATCATGAACTTAGTACCTGATAGTATCTTGCTTGTTTATGTTGATTGTAGATAGATGGCTCGTGCTGTTGTTCCGTTGAATTTTAATGCGTTCCTTGAGAAAGCAAAGTTGAAAGATGATGGTAGCAATTACACGGACTAGGCCCGTAACCTGAGGATTATCCTCATTGCTACACAGAAGAATTACGTCCTGGAAGCACCGCTGGGTGCCAGGCCTGCTGCTGGAGCAACGCCAGATGTTATGAACGTCTCGCAGAGCAAAGCTGATGACTACTTGATAGTTCAGTGTGCCATGCTTTACGGCTGAGAATCGGGACTTCAACGACCTTTTGAACGTCATGGAGCATATGAGATGTTCCAGGAGTTGAAGTTAATATTTCAAGCAAATGCCCAAATTGAGAGATATGAAGTCTCCAATAAGTTCTATAGCTGCAAGATGGAGGAGAACAGTTCTGTCAATGAGCATATACTCAAAATGTCTGGGTATAATAATCACTTGATTCAGATGGGAGTTAATCTTCCAGATGATTGCGTCATTGACAGAATTCTCCAATCACTGCCACCAAGCTACAAGAGCTTCGTGATGAACTATAATATGCAAGGGATGAACAAGACTATTCCCGAGCTCTTCGCAATGCTGAAAGCTGCGGAGGTAGAAATCAAGAAGGAGCATCAAGTGTTGATGGTCAACAAGACCACTAGTTTCAAGAAAAAGGGCAAAGGAAAGAAGAAGGGGAACTTCAAGAAGAACAGCAAGCAAGTTGCTGCTCAGGAGAAGAAACCCAAGTCTGGACCTAAGCCTGAAACTGAGTGCTTCTACTGCAAGCAGACTGGTCACTGGAAGCGGAACTGCCCCAAGTATTTGGCGGATAAGAAGGATGGCATGGTGAACAAAGGTATATGTGATATACATGTTATTGATGTGTACCTTACTAGAGCTCGCAGTAGCACCTGGGTATTTGATACTGGTTCTGTTGCTAATATTTGCAACTCGAAACAGGGACTACGGAATAAGCGGACACTAGCAAAGGACGAGGTGACGATGCGCGTGGGAAACGGTTCCAAAGTCGATGTGATCGCGGTCGGCACGCTACCTCTACATCTACCTTCGGGATTAATATTAGACCTAAATAATTGTTATTTGGTGCCAACGTTGAGCATGAACATTATATCTGGATCTTGTTTAATGCGAGATGGTTATTCATTTAAATCAGAGAATAATGGTTGTTCTATTTATATGAGTAATATCTTTTATGGTCATGCACCTTTGAAGAGTGGTCTATTCTTGTTGAATCTCGATAGTAGTGATACACATATTCACAATGTAGAAGCCAAAAGATGCAGAGTTGATAACGATAGTGCAACTTATTTGTGGCACTGCCGTTTAGGTCATATCGGTGTAAAGCGCATGAAGAAACTCCATACTGATGGGCTTTTGGAACCACTTGATTATGAATCACTTGGTACTTGCGAACCGTGCCTCATAGGCAAGATGACTAAAACACCGTTCTCCGGTACTATGGAGAGAGCAACAGATTTATTGGAAATAATACATACCGATGTATGTGATCCGATGAATATTGAGGCTCGTGGCGGATATCGTTATTTTCTCACCTTCACAGATGATTTAAGCAGATATGGGTATATCTACTTAATGAAACATAAGTCTGAAACATTTGAAAAGTTCAAGGAATTTCAGAGTGAAGTTGAAAATCATCGTAACAAGAAAATAAAGTTTCTACGATCTGATCGTGGAGGAGAATATTTGAGTTACGAGTTTGGTGTACATTTGAAAAATTGTGGAATAGTTTCGCAACTCACGCCACCCGGAACACCACAGCGTAATGGTGTGCCCGAACGTCGTAATCGTACTTTACTAGATATGGTGCGATCTATGATGTCTCTTACTGATTTACCGCTATCGTTTTGGGGTTATGCTTTAGAGACGGCCACATTCACGTTAAATAGGGCACCATCAAAATCCGTTGAGACGACACCTTATGAACTACGGTTTGGCAAGAAACCAAAGTTGTCGTTTCTTAAAGTTTGGGGCTGCGATGCTTATGTGAAAAAGCTTCAACCTGATAAGCTCAAACCCAAAGCGGAAAAATGTGTCTTCATAGGATACCCAAAGGAAACTGTTGGGTATACCTTCTACCACAGATCCGAAGGCAAGACATTCGTTGCTAAGAATGGATCATTTCTAGAGAAGGAGTTTCTCTCGAAAGAAGTGAGTGGGAGAAAAGTAGAACTTGACGAGGTAACTGTACCTGCTCCCTTATTGGAAAATAGTGCATCACAGAAAACTGTTTCTGCGACATCTATACCAATTAGTGAGGAAGCTAATGATGATGATCATGAAACTTCAGGACAAGATACTACTGAACCACGTAGATCAACCAGAGTGAGATCCGCACCAGAGTGGTACGGTAATCCAATTCTGGAAGTCATGCTACTAGATCATGATGAACCTACGAACTATGAAGAAGCGATGGTGAGCCCAGATTCCGCAAAGTGGCTTGAGGCCATGAAATCTGAGATGGGATCCATGTATGAGAACAAAGTATGGACTTTGGTTGACTTGCCCGATGATCGGCAAGCAATTGAGAATAAATGGATCTTCAAGAAAAATACTGACGCTGACGGTAATGTTACTGTCTATAAAGCTCGACTTGTCGCAAAATGTTTTCGACAAGTTCAAGGGGTTGACTACGATGAGACCTTCTCACCCGTAGCGATGCTTAAATCCGACAGAATCATGTTAGCAATTGCCGCATTTTATGATTATGAAATATGGCAGATGGATGTGAAAACTGCATTCCTGAATGGATTTCTGGAAGAAGAGTTGTATATGATGCAACCAGAAGGTTTTGTCAATCCAAAGGGAGCTAACAAAGTGTGCAAACTCCAGCGATCCATTTATGGACTGGTGCAAGCATCTCGGAGTTGGAATAAACGCTTTGATAGTGTGATCAAAGCATTTGTCTTTATACAGACTTTTGGAGAAGCCTGTATTTACAAGAAAGTGAGTGGGAGCTCTGTAGCATTTCTGATATTATATGTGGATGACATATTGCTGATTGGAAATGATATAGAATTTCTGGATAGCATAAAGGGATACTTTAATAAAAGTTTTTTGATGAAAGACCTCGGGGAAGCTGCTTACATATTAGGCATAAAGATCTATAGAGATAGATCAAAACGCTTAATTGGACTTTCACAAAGCACATACCTTGACAAGATTTTGAAGAAGTTCAAAATGGATCAAGCAAAGAAAGGGTTCTTGCCTGTGTTACAAGGTGTGAAGTTGAGTCAGACTCAATGCCCGACCACTGCAGAAGATAGAGAGAAAATGAAAGATGTTCCCTATGCTTCAGCCATAGGCTCTATCATGTATGCAATGCTGTGTACCAGACCTGATGTGTGCCTTGCTATAAGTTTAGCAGGGAGGTACCAAAGTAATCCAGGAGTGGATTACTGGACTGTTGGAAATATGCCCTAGAGGCAATAATAAAAGCATTATTATTATATTTCCTTGTTCATGGTAATTTTCTTTATTCATGCTATAATTGTGTTATCCGGAAATCGTAATACATGTGTGAATGACAGACACCAACATGTCCCTAGTAAGCCTCTAGTTGACTAGCTCGTTAATCAACAGATAGTCATGGTTTCCTGGCTATGGACATAAGATGTCATTGATAACGAGATCACATCATTAGGAGAATGATGTGATGGACAAGACCCAATCCTAAACATAGCATAAAGATCGTATAGTTCGTTTGCTAGAGTTTTGCAATGTCAAGTATCTTTTCCTTAGACCATGAGATCGTGTAACTCCCGGATACCGTAGGAGTGCTTTGGGTGTACCAAACGTCACAACGTAACTGGGTGACTATAAAGGTATACTACGGGTATCTCCGAAAGTGTCTGTTGGGTTGACACGGATCAAGACTGGGATTTGTCACTCCGTATGACGGAGAGGTATCACTGGGCCCACTCGGTAATGCATCATCATAATGAGCTCAAAGTGACCAAGTGTCTGGTCACGGGATCATGCATTACGGTACGAGTAAAGTGACTTGCCGGTAACGAGATTGAACGAGGTATTGGGATACCGACGATCGAATCTCGGGCAAGTAATATATCGATTGACAAAGGGAATTGCATACGGGGTTGATTGAATCCTCGACATCGTGGTTCATCCGATGAGATCATCATGGAGCATGTGGGAGCCAACATGGGTATCCAGATCCCGCTGTTGGTTATTGACCGGAGAGTCGTCTCGGTCATGTCTACATGTCTCCCGAACCCGTAGGGTCTACACACTTAAGGTTCGGTGACGCTAGGGTTGTGAAGATAAGTATATGCAGTAACCCAAATGTTGTTCAGGGTCCCGGATGAGATCCAGGACGTCACGAGGAGTTCCGGAATGGTCCGGAGGTAAAGAATTATATATAGGATGTGCAGTTTCGGCCATCGGGACAAGTTTCGGGGTACCCGGTGTTGTACCGGGACCACCGGAAGGGTCCCGGGGGTCCACCGGGTGGGGCCACCTATCCCGGAGGGCCCCATGGGCTGAAATAGGAGGGAACCCAGCCCCTAGTGGGCTGGGGCGCCAGCCCCTAAGGGGGCCCATGCGGCTAGGGCTAAGGGGAAACCCTAGAGGGGGCGCCCCCTTGCCTTGGGGAGCAAGCCCCACCCTAGGCCGCCGCCCCCCCTAGTAGATTCCATCTACTAGGGCCGGCGCCCCCCCTAGCACCCCTATATATAGTGGGGGAGAGGAGGGACTTGATCCCACGGCTTTTGGTGCTTCCCTCTCTCCCTGTTACATCTCCCTCTTGCGTAGTATAGGCGAAGCCCTGCTGCTGTGACGCCCTGCATCCACCACCACGCCGTCGTGCTGCTGGATCATCACCAACCTCTCCTTCCCCCTTGCTGGATCAAGAAGGAGGAGACGTCTCCCGTCCCGTATGTGTGTTGAACGCGGAGGTGCCGTCCGTTCGGCACTCGGTCATCGGTGATTTGGATCACGTCGTGTTCGACTACATCATCCCCGTTCTAACGAACGCTTCCGCTCGCGATCTACAAAGGTATGTAGATGAAATCTGAACGCTCGTTGCTTGATGAACTCCTAGATGGATCTTGGTGAAACGAGTAGGAAAATTTTTGTTTTCTGCAACGTTCCTCAACAGTGGCATCATGAGCTAGGTCTATGCGTAGTTCTTCTTGCGCGAGTAGAACACAATTTGTTGTGGGCGTGGATTTGTCAACTTTCTTGCCGCTACTAGTCTTTTCTTGCTTCAGCGGTATTGTGGGATGAAGCGGCCCGGACCAACCTTACACGTACGCTTACGTGAGACCGGTTCCACCGACTAACATGCACTAGTTGCATAAGGTGGCTGGCGGGTGTCTGTCTCTCCTACTTTAGTTGGAGCGGATTCGATGAATAGGGTCCTTATGAAGGGTAAATAGAAGTTGACAAATCACGTTGTGGCTTTCACGTAGGTAAGAAAACGTTCTTGCTAGAACCCTAATTCAGCCACGTAAAACTTGCAACAACAATTAGAGGACGTCTAACTTGTTTTTGCAGCAAGTGATTGTGATATGATATGGCCAAAGTTGTGATGAATGATGAATGATCTATATGTGATGTATGAGATGTTCATGCTATTGTAATAGGAATCACAACTTGCATGTCGATGAGTATGACAACCGGCAGGAGCCATAGGAGTTGTCTTTATTCTTTTATATGACCTGCGTGTCATTGAGAAACGCCATGTAAATTACTTTACTTTATTGCTAAACGCGTTAGCCATAGTAGTAGAAGTAATAGTTGGTGAGCAACTTCATGGAGACACGATGATGGAAATCATGATGATGGAGATCATGGTGTCAAGCCGGTGACAAGATGATCATGGAGCCCCAAGATGGAGATCAAAGGAGCTATGTGATATTGGCCATATCATGTCACGTTTATTATTTGATTGCATGTGATGTTTATCATGTTTTTGCATCTTGTTTACTTAGAACGACGGTAGTAAATAAGATGATCCCTCATAACAATTTCAAGGAGTGTTCCCCCCTAACTGTGCACCGTTGCTAAAGTTCGTCGTTTCGAAGCACCACGTGATGATCGGGTGTGATAGATTCTTACGTTCACATACAACGGGTGTAAGACAGTTTTACACATGCAAAACACTTAGGGTTAACTTGACGAGCCTAGCATGTGCATAGACATGGCCTTGGAACACAGAAGACCGAAAGGTCAAGCATGAGTCGTATAGAAGATACGATCAACATGAAGATGTTCACCGACGTTGACTAGTCCGTCTCACGTGATGATCGGACACGGCCTAGTTGACTCGGATCATGTTATACTTAGATGACTGGAGGGATGTCTATCTAAGTGGGAGTTCATTATATAATTTGATTAGATGAACTTTATTATCATGAACATTAGTCTAAAATATTTTACAATATGTCTTGTAGATCAAATGGCCCACGTAGTCCTCAACTTCAACGCGTTCCTAGAGAAAACCAAACTGAAAGACGATGGCAGCAACTATACGGACTGGGTCCGGAACCTGAGGATCATCCTCATAGCTGCCAAGAAAGATTATGTCCTACAAGCACCGCTGGGTGACGCACCTGTCCTCCCTGCTGAACAAGACGTTATGAACGCTTGGCAGGCACGTACCGATGACTACTCCCTCGTTCAGTGCGGCATGCTTTACAGTTTAGAACCGGGGCTCCAAAAGCGTTTTGAGAGACATGGAGCATATGAGATGTTCGAAGAGCTGAAAATGGTTTTCCAAGCTCATGCCCGGGTCGAGAGATATGAGGTCTCCGACAAGTTCTTCAGCTGTAAGATGGAGGAAAACAGTTCTGTCAGTGAGCACATACTCACTATGTCTGGATTACATAACCGCTTGACTCAGCTGGGAGTTAATCTCCCGGATGATGCGGTCATTGACAGAATCCTCCAGTCGCTTCCACCGAGCTACAAGAGCTTTGTGATGAACTTCAATATGCAGGGGATGGAAAAGACCATTCCTGAAGTATTTGCTATGCTGAAATCAGCAGAGGTAGAAGTCAAGAAGGAACATCAAGTGTTGATGGTGAATAAAACCACTAAGTTCAAGAAGGGTAAGGGTAAAAAGAACTTCAAGAAGGACGGCAAGGAAGTTGCCACGCCCGGCAAGCAAGCTGCCGGGAAGAAGCCAAAGAATGGACCCAAGCCCGAGACTGAGTGCTTTTATTGCAAGGGAAGCGGTCACTGGAAGCGGAACTGCCCCAAATACTTAGCAGACAAGACGGCCGGCAAAACAAAAGGTATATGTGATATACATGTAATTGATGTGTACCTTACCAGTAATCGTAGTAGCTCTTGGGTATTTGATACCGGTGCAGTTGCTCACATTTGTAACTCACAGCAGAAACTACGGAATAGGCGGAGACTGGCAAAGGACGAGGTGATGATGCGCGTCGGGAATGGTTCCAAAGTCGATGTGATCGCCGTCGGCACGCTACCTCTTCATTTACCTACGGGATTAGTTTTAAACCTCAATAATTGTTATTTAGTACCAGCTTTGAGCATGAACATTGTATCGGGATCTCGTTTAATACGAGATGGCTACTCATTTAAATCCGAGAATAATGGTTGTTCTATTTATATGAGAGATATGTTTTATGGTCATGCTCCTATGGTGAATGGTTTATTCTTTATGAATCTCGAACGTAATGCTACACATGTTCATAGTGTGAGTACCAAAAGATATAAGGTTGATAACGATAGTCTCACATACTTGTGGCACTGCCGCCTTGGTCACATAGGTGTCAAACGCATGAAGAAGCTCCATGTAGATGGACTTTTAGAGTCTCTTGATTATGAATCATTTGACACGTGCGAACCATGCCTTATGGGTAAAATGACCAAGACTCCGTTCTCAGGAACAATGGAGCGAGCAACCAACTTATTGGAAATCATACATACTGATGTGTGCGGTCCAATGAGTGTTGAGGCTCGCGGTGGCTATCGTTATGTTCTCACCCTCACTGATGATTTGAGTAGATATGGATATATTTACTTAATGAAACACAAGTCTGAAACCTTTGAAAAGTTTAAGGAATTTCAGAGTGAGGTTGAGAATCAACGTGACAGGAAAATCAAGTTTCTACGATCAGATCGTGGAGGAGAATACTTGAGTCACGAATTTGGCACACACTTAAGAAAATGTGGAATAGTTTCACAACTCACGCCACCTGGAACACCTCAGCGTAACGGTGTATCCGAACGTCGTAATCGCACTCTATTAGATATGGTGCGATCTATGATGTCTCTTGCCGATTTACCACTATCTTTTTGGGGCTATGCTTTAGAGACTGCTGCATTCACTTTAAATAGGGCTCCGTCAAAATCCGTTGAGACGACACCGTTTGAATTATGGTTTGGGAAGAAACCTAAGTTGTCATTTCTGAAAGTTTGGGGATGCGATGCTTATGTCAAGAAACTTCAACCTGAAAAGCTCGAACCCAAGTCGGGAAAATGCGTCTTCATAGGATACCCAAAAGAAACTATTGGGTATACCTTCTACCTCAGATCCGAAGGCAAGATCTTTGTTGCCAAGAATGGATCCTTTCTAGAGAAAGGGTTTCTCTCGAAAGAAGTAAGTGGGAGGAAAGTAGAACTTGATGAAGTGTTACCTCTTGAACCGGAAAATGGCGCAACTCAAGAAAATGTTCCTGAGGTGCCAACACCGACTAGAGAGGAAGATAATGATAATGATCAAGATACTTCTGATCTAGCTCCTACTGAAATTCGAAGGTCCACAAGGACACGTTCCGCACCAGAGTGGTACGGCAACCCTATCGTGGAAATCATGTTGTTAGACAACGGTGAACCTTCGAACTATGAAGAAGCGATGGCGGGCCCGGATTCCGACAAATGGCTAGAAGCCATGAAATCCGAGATAGGATCCATGTATGAAAACGAAGTATGGACTTTGACTGACTTGCCCGTTGAAAGGCGAGCCATAGAGAATAAATGGATCTTTAAGAAGAAGACAGACGCGGATGGTAATGTGACCATCTATAAAGCTCGGCTTGTCGCTAAGGGTTATCGACAAGTTCAAGGGGTTGACTACGATGAGACTTTCTCACCGGTAGCGAAGCTAAAGTCCGTCCGAATCATGTTAGCAATTGCCGCGTTTTACGATTATGAAATATGGCAAATGGACGTCAAAACGGCATTCCTTAATGGTTTCCTTAAGGAAGAATTGTATATGATGCAGCCGGAAGGTTTTGTCGATCCTAAGAATGCTGACAAGGTGTGCAAGCTCCAACGCTCGATTTATGGGCTGGTGCAAGCATCTCGGAGTTGGAACATTCGCTTTGATGAGATGATCAAAGCGTTTGGGTTTACACAGACTTATGGAGAAGCCTGTGTTTACAAGAAAGTGAGTGGGAGCTCTGTAGCATTTCTCATACTATATGTAGATGACATACTTTTGATGGGAAATGATATAGAACTCTTGGACAGCATCAAGGCCTACTTGAATGAGAGTTTTTCAATGAAGGACCTTGGAGAAGCTGCTTATATATTAGGCATCAAGATCTATAGAGATAGATCGAGACGCCTCATAGGTCTTTCACAAAGCACATACCTTGATAAGATATTGAAGAAGTTCAATATGGATCAGTCTAAGAAGGGGTTCTTGCCTGTGCTACAAGGTATGAAATTGAGCTTAGCTCAATGTCCGACCACGGCAGAAGAAATAGAAGAGATGAGTGTCATCCCCTATGCCTCAGCCATAGGTTCTATTATGTATGCCATGTTGTGTACCAGACCTGATGTAAACCTTGCCGTAAGTTTGGTAGGTAGATACCAAAGTAATCCCGGCAAGGAACACTGGACAGCGGTCAAGAATATCCTGAAGTACCTGAAAAGGACTAAGGAAATGTTTCTCGTTTATGGAGGTGACGAAGAGCTCGTCGTAAAGGGTTACGTCGATGCTAGCTTCGACACAGATCTGGATGACTCTAAGTCACAAACCGGATACGTGTATATTTTGAATGGTGGGGCAGTAAGCTGGTGCAGTTGCAAGCAGAGCGTCGTGGCGGGATCTACGTGTGAAGCGGAGTACATGGCAGCCTCGGAAGCAGCACATGAAGCAATTTGGGTGAAGGAGTTCATCACCGACCTCGGAGTCATACCCAATGCGTCGGGGCCAATTAAACTCTTTTGTGACAACACTGGAGCTATTGCACTTGCCAAGGAGCCCAGGTTTCACAAGAAGACAAGGCACATCAAGCGTTGCTTCAACTCCATTCGTGAAAATGTTCAGGATGGAGACATAGATATTTGTAAAGTACATACGGACCTGAATGTAGCAGATCCGTTGACTAAACCTCTCCCTAGGGCAAAATATGATCAACACCAAAATTCCATGGGTGTTCGATTCATCACAATGTAACTAGATTATTGACTCTAGTGCAAGTGGGAGACTGTTGGAAATATGCCCTAGAGGCAATAATAAAAGCATTATTATTATATTTCCTTGTTAATGGTAATTGTCTTTATTCATGCTATAATTGTGTTATCCGGAAATCGTAATACATGTGTGAATGACAGACACCAACATGTCCCTAGTAAGCCTCTAGTTGACTAGCTCGTTAATCAACAGATAGTCATGGTTTCCTAGCTATGGACATAAGATGTCATTGATAACGAGATCACATCATTAGGAGAATGATGTGATGGACAAGACCCAATCCTAAACATAGCATAAAGATCGTATAGTTCGTTTGCTAGAGTTTTGCAATGTCAAGTATCTTTTCCTTAGACCATGAGATCGTGTAACTCCCGGATACCGTAGGAGTGCTTTGGGTGTACCAAACGTCACAACGTAACTGGGTGACTATAAAGGTATACTACGGGTATCTCCGAAAGTGTCTGTTGGGTTGACACGGATCAAGACTGGGATTTGTCACTCCGTATGACGGAGAGGTATCACTGGGCCCACTCGGTAATGCATCATCATAATGAGCTCAAAGTGACCAAGTGTCTGGTCACGGGATCATGCATTACGGTACGAGTAAAGTGACTTGCCGGTAACGAGATTGAACGAGGTATTGGGATACCGACGATCGAATCTCGGGCAAGTAATATATCGATTGACAAAGGGAATTGCATACGGGGTTGATTGAATCCTCGACATCGTGGTTCATCCGATGAGATCATCGTGGAGCATGTGGGAGCCAACATGGGTATCCAGATCCCGCTGTTGGTTATTGACCGGAGAGTCGTCTCGGTCATGTCTACATGTCTCCCGAACCCGTAGGGTCTACACACTTAAGGTTCGGTGACGCTAGGGTTGTGAAGATAAGTATATGCAGTAACCCAAATGTTGTTCGGGGTCCCGGATGAGATCCAGGACGTCACGAGGAGTTCCGGAATGGTCCGGAGGTAAAGAATTATATATAGGATGTGCAGTTTCGGCCATCGGGACAAGTTTCGGGGTACCCGGTGTTGTACCGGGACCATCGGAAGGGTCCCGGGGGTCCACCGGGTGGGGCCACCTATCCCGGAGGGCCCCATGGGCTGAAATAGGAGGGAACCCAGCCCCTAGTGGGCTGGGGCGCTAGCCCCTAAGGGGGCCCATGCGGCTAGGGCTAAGGGGAAACCCTAGAGGGGGCGCCCCCTTGCCTTGGGGAGCAAGCCCCACCCTAGGCCGCCACCCCCCCTAGTAGATTCCATCTACTAGGGCCGGCGCCCCCCCTAGCACCCCTATATATAGTGGGGGAGAGGAGGGACTTGATCCCACGGCTTTTGGTGCTTCCCTCTCTCCCTGTTACATCTCCCTCTTGCGTAGTATAGGCGAAGCCCTGCTGCTGTGACGCCCTGCATCCACCACCACGCCGTCGTGCTGCTGGATCATCACCAACCTCTCCTTCCCCCTTGCTGGATCAAGAAGGAGGAGACGTCTCCCGTCCCGTACGTGTGTTGAACGCGGAGGTGCCGTCCGTTCGGCACTCGGTCATCGGTGATTTGGATCACGTCGTGTTCGACTACATCATCCCCGTTCTAACGAACGCTTCCGCTCGCGATCTACAAAGGTATGTAGATGAAATCTGAACGCTCGTTGCTTGATGAACTCCTAGATGGATCTTGGTGAAACGAGTAGGAAAATTTTTGTTTTCTGCAACGTTCCTCAACATGGACAGCGGTCAAGAACATCCTGAAATACCTGAAAAGGACTAAGAATATGTTTCTCGTATATGGAGGTGACAAAGAGCTCACCGTAAGAGGTTAAGTTGATGCAAGCTTTTACACTGATCCGGACGATTCTAAATCGCAAACCGGATACGTGTTTACTTTAAACGGTGGAGCTGTCAGTTGGTGCAGTTCTAAACAAAGCGTCATAGCGGGATCTACATGTGAAGCGGAGTACATAGCTGCTTCGGAAGCAGCGAACGAAGGAGTCTGGATGAAGGAGTTCATATCCGATCTAGGTGTCATACCTAGTGCATCGGGTCCAATGAAAATCTTTTGTGACAATACTGGTGCGATTGCTTTGGCAAAGGAATCCAGATTTCACAAAAGGACCAAACACATCAAGAGACGCTTCAACTCCATCCGGGATCTAGTCCAGGTGGGAGACATAGAGATTTGATAGATACATACGGATCTAAATGTTGCAGACCCGTTGACTAAGCCTCTTCCATGAGCAAAACATGATCAGCACCAAGGCTCCATGGGTGTTAGAATCATTACTGTGTAATCTAGATTATTGACTCTAGTGCAAGTGGGAGACTGAAGGAAATATGCCCTAGAGGCAATAATAAAGTTATTATTTATTTCCTTATATCATGATAAATGTTTATTATTCATGCTAGAATTGTATTAACCGGAAACATAATACATGTGTGAATACATAGACAAACAGAGTGTCACTAGTATGCCTCTACTTGACTAGCTCGTTAATCAAAGATGGTTATGTTTCCTAACCATGAACAAAGAGTTGTTATTTGATTAACGAGGTCACATCATTAGTTGAATGATCTAATTGACATGACCCATTCCATTAGCTTAGCACCCGATCGTTTAGTATGTTGCTATTGCTTTCTTCATGACTTATACATGTTCCTATAACTATGAGATTATGCAACTCCCGTTTACCGGAGGAACACTTTGGGTACTACCAAACGTCACAACGTAACTGGGTGATTATAAAGGAGTACTACAGGTGTCTCCAATGGTAGATGTTGGGTTGGCGTATTTCGAGATTAGGGTTTGTCACTCCGAGTGTCGGAGAGGTATCTTTGGGCCCTCTCGGTAATACACATCACATAAGCCTTGCAAGCATTATAACTAAGATGTTAGTTGTGAGATGATGTATTACGGAACGAGTAAAGAGACTTGCCAGTAACGAGATTGAACTAGGTATTGGATACCGACGATCGAATCTCGGGCAAGTAACACACCGATGACAAAGGGAACAACGTATGTTGTTATGCGGTCTGACCGATAAAGATCTTCGTAGAATATGTAGGAGCCAATATGGGCATCCAGGTCCCGCTATTGGTTATTGACCGGAGACGTGTCTCGGTCATGTCTACATTGTTCTCGAACCGTAGGGTCCGCACGCTTAACGTTACGATGACAGTTATTATGAGTTTATGCATTTTGATGTACTGAAGGTTGTTCGGAGTCCCGGATGTGATCACGGACATGACGAGGAGTCTCGAAATGGTCAAGACGTAAAGATTGATATATTGGAAGCCTATGTTTGGACATCGGAAGTGTTCCGGGTGAAATCGAGATTTTACCGGAATACCGGGAGGGTTACCGGAACCCCCCGTGAGGCAAATGGGCCTATTGGGCCTTAGTGGAAAAGTGAAAAGGGGCTGCCATAGAGGGTTGCGCGCCTCCCCCCTTTCCCTAGTCCTATTAGGACTAGGGAAGGTGGCCGGCCACCCCTTCTCTCTTTCCCCCTTGAGGACTCCTATTAGGAATAGGATTGCGGGGGGGGGGGGGGGGGAGGGTAGTCCTACTCCCGGTGGGAGTAGGACTCCTCCTGCGCCCCTCTCCCTTGGCCGGCCGAACCCCTCCCCTTGCTCCTTTATATACGGGGGCAGGGGGCACCTCTTGAGACACAATTGATCATTGTTGATCGTTCCTTAGCCGTGTGCGGTGCCCCCTGCCACCAAATTCCACCTCGATCATACCGTTGTAGTGCTTAGGCGAAGCCCTGCGTCGGTAGTACATCAAGATCGTCACCACGCCGTCGTACTGACGGAACTCCTCCCCGAATCTTTGCTGGATCGGAGCCCGGGGATCGTCATCGAGCTGAACGTGTGCTAAGAACTCGGAGGTGCCGGAGTAACGGTGCTTGGATCGGTCGGATCGGGAAGAAGACGTACGACTACTTCCTCTACGTTGTGTGATCGCTTCCGCAGTCGGTCTGCGTTGGTACGTAGACAACACTCTCCCCCTCGTTGCTATGCATCACCATGATCTTGCGTGTGCGTAGGAAATTTTTTGAAATTACTACGTTCCCCAACAATTAGGACTAGGAGAGGTGGCCGCCCCCCCTCTCTCTCTTTCCCCCTTGATGAATCCTATTCCAACTAGGATTTGGGGGGGGGAGTCCTACTCCCGCTAGGAGTAGGACTCCTCCTGGCGCGCCCCAAGGCTGTACGCACCTCTCCCCCTTGCTCCTTTATATACAGGGGCAGGGGGCACCTCTAGACACACAAGTTGATCATTGAGATCGTTCCTTAGCCGTGTGCGGTGCCCCCTGCCACCATATTCCACCTCGATCATATCATTGTAGTGCTTAGGCGAAGCCCTGCGTCGGTAGAACATCAAGATCGTCACCACGCCGTCGTGCTGACGGAACTCCTCCCCGACGCTTTGCTGGATCGGAGCCCGAGGATCGTCATCGAGCTGTACGTGTGCTAAGAACTCGGAGGTGCTGGAGTAACGGTGCTTGGATCGGTCGGATCGGGAAGACGTACGACTACTTCCTCTATGTTGTGTCATCGCTTCCGCAGTCGGTCTGTGTTGGTACGTATACAACACTCTCCCCTCTCGTTGCTATGCTTCACCATGATCTTGCGTGTGCGTAGGAATTTTTTTTGAAATTACTACGTTCCCCAACAGTGGCATCCGAGCCTAGGTTTTATGGTTTGATGTTATTTGCACGAGTAGAACACAAGTGAGTTGTGGGCGATATAAGTCATACTGCCTACCAGCATGTCATACTTTGGTTCAGCGGTATTGTTGGACGAGACGACCCGAACCAACATTACGCGTACGCTTACGCGAGACCGGTTCCCTCGACGTGCTTTGCACATAGATGGCTTGCGGGCGACTGTCTCTCCAACTTTAGTTGAACCGAGTGTGGCTACGCCCGGTCCTTGAGAAGGTTAAAACGGAGTCTATTTGACAAACTATCGTTGTGATTTTGATGCGTTGGTGAGATTGGTTCTTGCTTAAAGCCCGTAGCAGCCACGTAAAACTTGCAACAACAAAGTAGAGGACGTCTAACTTGTTTTTGCAGGGCATGTTGTGATGTGATATGGTCAAGGCATGATGCTAAATTTTATTGTATGAGATGATCATGTTTTGTAACCGAGTTATCGGCAACTGGCAGGAGCCATATGGTTGTCGCTTTATTGTATTCAATGCAATCGCGATGTAATGCTTTACTTTATTACTAAGCGGTAGTGATAGTCGTGGAAGCATAAGATTGGCGAGACGACAACGATGCTACGATGGAGATCAAGGTGTCGCGCCGGTGACGATGGTGATCATGACGGTGCTTCGGAGATGGAGATCACAAGCACAAGATGATGATGGCCATATCATATCACTTATATTGATTGCCTGTGATGTTTATCTTTTTATGCATCTTATCTTGCTTTGATTGACGGTAGCATTATAAGATGATCTCTCACTAAATTATCAAGAAGTGTTCTCCCTGAGTATGCACCGTTGCCAAAGTTCGTCGTGCCCAGACACCACGTGATGATCGGGTGTGATAAGCTCTACGTCCATCTACAAGGGGTGCAAGCCAGGTTTGCACACGCAGAATACTCAGGTTAAACTTGACGAGCCTAGCATATGCAGATATGGCCTCGGAACACGGAGACCGAAAGGTCGAGCGTGAATCATATAGTAGATATGATCAACATAACGATGTTCACCATTGAAAACTACTCCATCTCACGTGATGATCGGTTATGGTTTAGTTGATTTGGATCACGTAATCACTTAGAGGATTAGAGGGATGTCTATCTAAGTGGGAGTTCTTAAGTAATTTGATTAATTGAACTTAAACTTATCATGAACTTAGTACCTGATAGTATCTTGCTTGTTTATGTTGATTGTAGATAGATGGCTCGTGCTGTTGTTCCGTTGAATTTTAATGCGTTCCTTGAAAAAGCAAAGTTGAAAGATGATGGTAGCAATTACACGGACTGGGTCCGTAACTTGAGGATTATCCTCATTGCTGCACAGAAGAATTACGTCCTGGAAGCACCGCTGGGTGCCAGGCCTGCTGCTGGAGCAACACCAGATGTTATGAATGTCTGGCAGAGCAAAGCTGATGACTACTCGATAGTTCAGTGTGCCATGCTTTACGGCTTAGAATCGGGACTTCAACGACGTTTTGAACGTCATGGAGCATATGAGATGTTCCAGGAGTTGAAGTTAATATTTCAAGCAAATGCCCGAATTGAGAGATATGAAGTCTCCAATAAGTTCTATAGCTGCAAGATGGAGGAGAACAGTTCTATCAGTGAGCATATACTCAAAATGTCTGGGTATAACAATCACTTGATTCAGATGGGAGTTAATCTTCCAGATGATTGCGTCATTGACAGAATTCTCCAATCACTGCCACCAAGCTACAAGAGCTTCGTGATGAACTATAATATGCAAGGGATGAACAAGACTATTCCTGAGCTCTTCGCAATGCTGAAAGCTGCGGAGGTAGAAATCAAACAGGAGCATCAAGTGTTGATGGTTAACAAGACCACTAGTTTCAAGAAAAAGGGCAAAGGGAAGAAGAAGGGGAACTTCAAGAAGAACGGCAAGCAAGTTGCTGCTCAGGAGAAGAAACCCAAGTCTGGACCTAAGCCTGAAACTGAGTGCTTCTACTGCAAGCAGACTGGTCACTGGAAGCGGAACTGCCCCAAGTATTTGGCGGATAAGAAGGATGGCAAGGTGAACAAAGGTATATGTGATATACATGTTATTGATGTGTACCTTACTAGAGCTCGCAGTAGCACCTGGGTATTTGATACTGGTTTTGTTGCTAATATTTGCAACTCGAAACAGGGACTACAGATTAAGCGAACACTGGCGAAGGACGAGGTGACGATGCGCGTGGGAAACGGTTCCAAAGTTGATGTGATCGCGGTCGGCACGCTACCTCTACATCTACCTTCGGGATTAATATTAGACCTAAATAATTGTTATTTGGTGCCAGCGTTAAGCATGAACATTATATCTGGATCTTGTTTGATGCGAGATGGTTATTCATTTAAATCAGAGAATAATGGTTGTTCTATTTATATGAGTAATATCTTTTATGGTCATGCACCTTGAAGAGTGGTCTATTTTTGATGAATCTCGATAGTAGTAACACACATATTCATAATGTTGAAGCCAAAAGATGCAGAGTTGATAATGATAGTGCAACTTATTTGTGGCACTGCCGTTTAGGTCATATCGGTGTAAAGCGCATGAAGAAACTCCATACTGATGGGCTTTTGGAACCTCTTGATTATGAATCACTTGGTACTTGCGAACCGTGCTTCATGGGCAAGATGACTAAAACACCGTTCTCCGGTACTATGGAGAGAGCAACAGATTTGTTGGAAATCATACATACTGATGTATATGGTCCGATGAATATTGAGGCTCGTGGCGGATATCGTTATTTTCTCACTTTCACAGATGATTTAATCAGATATGGGTATATCTACTTAATGAAACATAAGTCTGAAACATTTGAAAAGTTCAAAGAATTTCAGAGTGAAGTGGAAAATCATCGTAACAAGAAAATAAAGTTTCTAGGATCTGATCGTGGAGGAGCATATTTGAGTTACGAGTTTTGTGTACATTTGAAAAATTGTGGAATAGTTCCGCAACTCACGCCACCTGGAACACCACAGCGTAATGGTGTGTCCGAACGTCGTAATCGTACTTTACTAGATATGGTGTGATCTATGATGTCTCTTACTGATTTACCGCTATCGTTTTGGGGATACGCTCTAGAGACGGCCGCATTCACGTTAAATAGGGCAAAATCCGTTGAGACGACGCCTTATGAACTGTGGTTTGGCAAGAAACCAAAGTTGTCGTTTCTTAAAGTTTGGGGCTGCGATGCTTATGTGAAAAAGCTTCAACCTGATAAGCTCGAACCCAAATCAGAGAAATGTGTCTTCATAGGATACCCAAAGGAGACTGTTGGGTACACCTTCTATCACAGATCTGAAGGCAAGACATTCGTTGCTAAGAATGGATCCTTTCTAGAGAAGGAGTTTCTCTCGAAAGAAGTGAGTGGGAGGAAAGTAGAACTTGACGAGGTAACTGTACCTGCTCCCTTGTTGGAAAGTAGTACATCACAGAAAACTGTTTCTGCGACACCTACACCAATACGTGAGGAAGTTAATGATCATGATCATGAAACTTCAGAACAAGATGCTACTGAACCTCGTAGATCAACCAGAGTGAGATCCGCACCAGAGTGGTACGGTAATCCAGTTCTGGAAATCATGCTACTAGATCATGATGAACCTACGAACTATGAAGAAGCGATGGTGAGCCCAGATTCCGCAAAGTGGCTTGAAGCCATGAAATCTGAGATGGGATCCATGTATGAGAACAAAGTATGAACTTTGGTTGACTTGCCTGATGATCGGCAAGCAATTGAGAATAAATGGATTTTCAAGAAGAAGACTGACGCTGATGGTAATGTTACTGTCTACAAAGCTCGACTTGTCGCAAAAGGTTTTCAACAAGTTCAAGGAGTTGACTACGATGAGACTTTCTCACCCGTAGCGATGCTTAAGTCTGTCAGAATCATGTTAGCAATTGCCGCATTTTATGATTATGAAATTTGGCAGATGGATGTCAAAACTGCATTCCTGAATGGATTTCTGGAAGAAGAGTTGTATATGATGCAACCGGAAGGTTTTGTCGATCCAGAGGGAGCTAACAAAGTGTGCAAGCTCCAGCGATCCATTTATGGACTGGTGCAAGCCTCTCGGAGTTGGAATAAACGCTTTGATAGTGTGATTAAAGCATTTGGTTTTATACAGACTTTCGGAGAAGCCTGTATTTACAAGAAAGTGAGTGGGAGCTCTGTAGCATTTCTGATATTATATGTGGATGACATATTAGTGATTGGAAATGATATAGAATTTCTGGATAGCATAAAGGGATACTTGAATAAGAGTTTTTCAATGAAAGACCTCGGTGAAGCTGCTTACATATTAGACATAAAGATCTATAGAGATAGATCAAGACGCTTAATTGGACTTTCACAAAGCACATACCTTGACAAGATTTTGAAGAAGTTCAAAATGGATCAAGCAAAGACAGGGTTCTTGCCTGTGTTACAAGGTGTGAAGTTGAGTCAGACTCAATGCCCGACCACTGCAGAAGATAGAGAGAAAATGAAAGATGTTCCCTATGCTTCAGCCATAGGCTCTATCATGTATGCAATGCTGTGTACCAGACCTGATGTGTGCCTTGCTATAAGTATAGCAGGTAGGTACAAAGTAATCCAGGAGTGGATCACTGGACAGCAGTCAAGAATATCCTGAAATACCTGAAAAGGACTAAGGATATGTTTCTCGTATATGGAGGTGACAAAGAGCTCACTGTAAGAGGTTACGTTGATGCAAGCTTTGACACTGATCCGGACGATTCTAAATCGCAAACCAGATAGGTGTTTACATTAAAAAGTGGAGCTGTCAGTTGGTGCAGTTCTAAACAAAGCGTCGAAGCGGGATCTACATGTGAAGCGGAGTACATAGCTGCTTCGGAAGCAGCGAACGAAGGAGTCTGGATGAAGGAGTTCATATCCGATCTAGGTGTCATACCTAGTGCATCGGGTCCAATGAAAATATTTTGTGACAACACTGGTGCAATTGCCTTGGCAAAGGAATCCAGATTTCACAAAAGGACCAAGCACATCAAGAGACGCTTCAATTCCATCCGGGATCTAGTCCAGGTGGGAGACATAGAGATTTGCAAGATACATACGGATCTGAATGTTGCAGACCCGTTGACTAAGCCTCTTCCACGAGCAAAACATGATCAGCACCAAGGCTCCATGGGTGTTAGAATCATTACTGCGTAATCTAGATTATTGACTCTAGTGCAAGTGGGAGACTGAAGGAAATATGCCCTAGAGGCAATAATAAAGTTATTATTTATTTCCATATATCATGATAAATGTTTATTATTCATGCTAGAATTGTATTAACCGGAAACATAATAATGTGTGAACACATAGACAAACAGAGTGTCACTAGTATGTCTCTACTAGACTAGCTCGTTAATCAAAGATGGTTATGTTTCCTAACCATGAGCAAAGAGTTGTTATTTGATTAACAAGGTCACATCATTAGTTGAATGATCTGATTGACATGACCCATTCCATTAGCTTAGCACCCGATCGTTTAGTATGTTGCTATTGCTTTCTTCATGACTTATACATGTTCCTATAACTATGAGATTATGCAACTCCCGTTTGCCGGAGGAACACGTTGGGTGCTACCAAATGTCACAACGTAACTGGGTGATTATAAAGGAGTACTACAGGTGTCTCCAATGGTAGATGTTGGGTTGGCGTATTTCGAGAATAGGATTTGTCACTCCGATTGTCGGAGAGGTATCTCTGGGCCCTCTCGGTAATGCACATCACTTAAGCCTTGCAAGCATTGTAACTAATGAGTTAGTTGCGGGATGATGTATTACGAAACGAGTAAAGAGACTTGCCGGTAACGAGATTGAACTAGGTATTGGATACCGACGATCGAATCTCGGGCAAGTAACATACCGATGACAAAGGGAACAACGTATGTTGTTATGCGGTCTAACCGATAAAGATCTTCGTAGAATATGTAGGAACCAATATGGGCATCCAGGTCCCGCTATTGGTTATTGACCAGAGATGTGTCTCAGCCATGTCTACATTGTTCTCGAACCGTAGGGTCCGCACGCTTAACGTTACGATGACAGTTTCATTATGAGTTTATGCATTTTGATGTACCGAAGGTTGTTAGGAGTCCCGGATGTGATCACGGACATGACGAGGAGTCTCGAAATGGTCGAGACATAAATATTGATATATTGGAAGCCTATGTTTGGACATCAGAAGTGTTCCGGGTGAAATCGGGATTTTACCTGAGTACCGGGAGGTTACCGGAACCCCCGGGAATCATTTGGGCCATAGTGGGCCTTAGTGGAAAGGAGAAGGTGGCAGCCCAAGGTGGCCGCGCGCCTCCCCCCTCCCCTAGTCCTATTAGGACTAGGAGAGGTGGCCAGCCCCCCTCTCTCTCTTTCCCCCTTGACGAATCCTATTCCAACTAGGATTTGGGGGGGGGGGGAGTCCTACTCCCGGTAGGAGTAGGATTCCTCCTGGCGCGCCCCAAGGCTGGCCGCACCTCTCCCCCTTGCTCCTTTATATACAGGGGCAAGGGGCACCTCTAGACACACAAGTTGATCATTGAGATCGTTCCTTAGCCGTGTGCGGTGCCCCCTGCCACCATATTCCACCTCGATCATATCGTTGTAGTGCTTAGGCGAAGCCCTTCGTCGGTAGAACATCAAGATCGTCACCACGCCGTCGTGCTGACGGAACTCCTCCCCGACGCTTTGCTGGATCGGAGCCCGGGGATCGTCATCGAGCTGTACGTGTGCTAAGAACTCAGAGGTGCCGGAGTAACAGTGCTTGGATCGGTCGGATTGGGAAGACGTACGACTACATCCTCTACGTTGTGTGATCGCTTCCGCAGTCGGTCTGCGTTGGTACGTAGACAACACTCTCGCCTCTCGTTGCTATGCATCACCATGATCTTGTGTGTGCGTAGGAAATTTTTTGAAATTACTACGTTCCCCAACATATGGCATATACTTGACCACTTAGCTGCCAGAATCCACATGCGTCCAGTCGAAACTAATCTGTGCTACTTTCACCTAATGATTTAACAACTCATTATAATGTAAAACAATCACTAAATTCAATTGAAAACACAAAATTAAAGGAAAAATAAAAAATAAAACCAAAACCTCCCAAACATTTAGTACCGGTTGGTGTTACCAACCGGTACTAATGATCTACCCGCACACAGGGCCAGGCTCATGCCACGTGGTGGCACTTTAGCGCGGGTTCGTGTCGGTTGCAGAACCGGCACTAAAGGGCCTTAAGAACATCTCCATCCGCGCCCCCAACAGGCTCCCAAGGCCGTTTTTTAGCGCCGGCCGTGTCAAGGAGGAGAAGCACCAGCCGTAGTTTAGGGTTTTTTCGTCCCTTTTATTCGTGTAAAAAACGGCTAAATTTCCCCGAAATTTGGCCGTGTTTGTTAAAATTTGGATGAACTGTGGGGGCGTCTGGGGGCGGCAGCTGGGAACGTGCTCGCCCCACGTCGAAAAAAACGTCGGCTCGCCCCCAAGCGGCGCTTTTTCGTGCCCTTGGGGGGCAAACGGCTGGAGATGCTCTAAGAACCGGTGCTAAAGCGCGATTCTGCACTAGTGTCACAGATAGATAAACCAAAACAATATTCCTACCCAGAGGACATGCTCCCATCACAAAATATTGACATGATAACTTTAGTCGTGGGACACCCATCCGAACTGCTGCTCAAATGAATCTGTTACAATAGCAACACATACACCAGGGCAGAGTAAAAGTAACCTTCCTTCCAACTGACCCCATCTACAGGTTCCAAACTAAAGTGAGCTACTAAGCTCTGCTGCACTAATTAAAAACAGAATGCAGTATTGTAAAGCTGGAGTCAGCTAGTTTCATCCCAATCCAATAGAATTATATGTTGATAATGTAATTTTTACCTTTGGGGCCGACCTCCCTTGCAGTTTTCAGTTCAATCAAATTATTTGTTTCTACAGGAAGTTACATCTCGTTATGATTACAGCTTAAGCAACACATATTCAAATGCTAAGGTTACAAAGAAACAAACACCCATGTCAGCGCACCTGCATCAATGTTGATGCCCAACAAAGGACTAATACACAAGATGAATACTAGCTGTTGTTGTTTTTCTGGATGGAACGTGGCAATTAACTGTTGCCTCCAACCAAATCACCAGCAACCAGGTAGGTAATATGCTACTTCAGGTCTATCACCCTAGTCCCCTCTCCCCTCCCGAGTCGGCCCCCGCGTGGGCGGCCGGGAGGCCCCCAGATCCCGTCGGCCGGCCCGCTCCCACTCCTCCTCCTCCTCCCTCGCCGCCGCCAGGCGAAGCCTGGTCATCGCTGGCGGCGGTGGGGACTCGGGCCCTCTCGCTCGCGTGGGGCTGGCGCGGGCCGACGCCCCCGGGCCGGAGCGTGGCAGCGGGCCGGACGCCACGGCGGGTGGTGGCGGTGCCTCGGCGACTTCGCTCCCCCGCGGCAGGAGGCCTCGCGATCTGGTGCGTCGCGGTCGCCAGGGACGACGACGGCGCGACCGGATCAGTTCACGGCGGCGCGGCCGGATCTATGCCCAAGCATGGGCCTTGATCGCTGGTCTGCCGTCAGCACGGTGGCGGGTGCGACTCGTCGGCAGCTGGGCAGATCCGCCGGGATTCTACCCTTGTCTGATCCTTGACAGCGCGGGTATCTCCGGGGGAAACCCTAGATCTCCTTGGGATTGAGCGATGACGGTGATTTTGCGTCGTAGTCCCTCTTTAGGGCATCGTTTTGGAGTTTACTCTGGTTGAAGGGACCAGCGACGTCGGTGGCGCACGTTTGGTGGAGCAACTTCTGATGAAAATTGTGCCGACTACGGTCATGGTGAATGATGACGGCGTCTTAGATGTCGTTCCCTTGTCGAGGCATCGTCGTTGCAGTCTGCGTCATCAGGCTCGGGATGCTCCAGGGAAAACCCTAGATCTGGGTCTTCTGGATCGGACGATGATGGTGTTTTATCATTTTCCCTCCTAGGGGCATCGTTTTGGAGTAAGTGATGGCTAGGGGGATGTTGTAGCGGTACTTCATCTCACACATTGATGGCGGCGGAGATCGAGGGCATGTTGCTGTGGAGCCTCGGCGTTTGATGCACGGAGATGGACTCGCGCAGGAGGAGGTAGCTATCTAGCATCATGGTGACGTCGATGGCAGAGTGGCCAGACAATGTAGAAGCCTCAATATGATCTGAAGACGGACATGTGGAATCTGGCGGCGACGACACATGAGTGCGTCTGACCGGATTGTGCCCCAGACCCGGTATGTGGCTCGGCTGGGGCTTTCGGCTTTTGATGTTAGACTTAGGTGAGTGGTTTGGGTAGTGGCCCAGCTAGCATCCCTTCATCATATGGATAGGAGTAGCGGCATATGTTGCCAAGATGGTGGATTCAGGTATATTGTTTGTAATACTTTGTAAGGTCCTCGAGAATAATCAATAAAGTGGCTGTATGCATCTCTCAGATGCAGAGGTCGGGGGTCATCCTCCTTTTCTAAAAAAGGTAATATGCTACACTATTTTAAGATGTTGTAAAACTGAGGTTCTAAAAAATGATTAAAAAAACTCAGTGATAAGCTTGTCGTGGATGTCCTTCACGGGACCACCAATGCCAGATCTATCAAACCCATCGCACTCATGATTGCTGCTGCGAGGTTGCATCCACTGGTAGAAAAAGGGCATGTTGTCCCGGTTCGTAAGGGCCTTTTGTCCCGGTTCCTGAACCGGGACTAAAGGGTCGGTACTAATGCCCTGTCCCTTTAGTCCCGGTTCAATCCAGAACCGGGACAGATGGGCCTCCACGTGGCCTGTGCGCGGAGCTCAGGCAGGAGGGCCTTTGGTCCCGGTTGGTGGCACCAACCGGGACCAATAGGCATCCACGCGTCAGCATTTCTGTGGCTGGGGTTTTTGTATTTTTTTGAAAGGGGGGGGGTGGGGGTTTTGGGGGTTAATTTAGGTGTTTCATATATTGTGTTAGCTAGCTATAATTAATAGAGAGAAGTGTCCTCTCTTATGTCCGTGCTTGGTCGACGCTACGTACTATACATACGTATAGAGAGGACTAGACACGCTAGCTAGCTAGTAAGCAAACGAAGGAAATAGAAGATCGTCATGAACATATATGCATACAGAGAGAAGTGATATCGACCACCTCTCCTTCTCCAAGAGATTGGTCGAACAACAAGTTCTCGTATATCTATCCGACACTACCGGCTACATATATACAATAATTATCTCTTACAAATAAAATCATACGGACTCATGGTCCACATAGTACTCTCCGTCTTCAGCGATCACGTGGTCAAGAAAGAATGCCGCCAATTCCTCTCGAATTGCTCGCATGCGAGCTGGTGCTAGGAGTTCATCCCTCTTTCGAAACATCTAATTTGAAGAAGGGGGTCAATACATATATATATATGAATGAATGAAACTCAACACAAATGATGGTAATAAAATAAAATTATGAATGTTGTCATTTACGTACTTCATATTGTTCGTCAGTGTAGCCCCGCTCATAGGTCGTGTGGCAGATGGACTCGCAAACGTAGTATCCACAGAAATCATTCCCTTGTTCCTGCCACAACCACTTTACAAGAAATAGAGGTCAATCAAACGGATAAGCAAAAGAATGCCAAATGGTATTGATGAAACTAGCGCTTGAATCAATAGGAGATGCGCGAAACATGCTACTATAGTACTTACTTTCGTGTGTCTAAATTGCAGCTTCTTCAGGAGTCCTGGAGCTTTTTTGGTGAATTTTTTCCAAACCCTGCCAGACAAAGAAAACAATTACTTGATATATCAGGAAATGAACAAAGTTTCTGATATGGTGGATAATGATCGATTTAACTTACTTCCCGAGCATTTGAGTCATGTCCGCATAGTCCTGGGGATCTTTTCGTCTTGAGTCTAAGACGGTTACTAGTCCCTTCTCAAGCTTAATCTCTAGGAGAATATAGTGGAAACTGCACACGCATGCATAACTCATCAATTACATTACTATAACCTTGACTAATATATAAGGGAAACCGAATACGCACAAGACAGTAACACTCACTTGAAGTTGTAAGGAAAGAGTATTATATCTTTATTTTCATTTATTACCAACGATCGTAGCAAGTTGGCCTCGGTATCTGCGGCATGAAATTTAACCTCAGTTGCATCTATGAGATATGTGTTAATGAACTCAATATCACCGACTTGTCTTTTCTTCAATTCGGCAATCTTCAATCTGCATAATATAGTGAGGATGATTATAAATACATGCAATGAAAGAGCTGAGCTATATAGAGAGACTTAATGACATAAGTAGTACTACTTACAGACAGTAGCAGGTGACCGTTGCTTTATCGAGGGCCAATTGATTGAAAAACTGAAAGAACTCCTCAAATGGAACAGGCAACAGTTCAATTCCAACGAGGTCATGCTCCTTTTTAACTCTCACATACAAAGTACTCCTCCCCCCAGACTCTCTGCAGATTTTCAAGTACCAATCATGCAATCTTCGCATCATCGTTGATAGAGATCTTTCATCTTTGACGAGAGGCTTCCCGTACTCGTATCTTTGTATCTGCACCTCCATGAAATCATAATGTACATCGCCGGGCAGGTAATCACCAAGATTGCTATAACCGGGCACCATCCTCGGATCATTAGCGACGATGTCGCTAGGCACCTTGAGCGGGGGGGGGGGGGGGGGCACGATTGCTTCGATTGTTCGCCGAGCTGGGCAATTTGTTTCCCAGCTTGTCGCTCTTTCAGCCTTTGATCACTGACAGTACTTCCCGACCGCTCCACTTCGGCAAATTCCTTTCCAATAATGCGCTCATAGTTTCCTTTCGGCAGAGACTTGGGTGGTTTTGTCAGGGCAGCCAGAATGCGCTTCGCTTTCACCGGATCTACCTTCTCCTCTGGTGGTGGATGTTTCTTTGCTTTCACCCCTTCAAAGTAGTTCATCACTTCTTCTCGTGCGATCTCGGCGTTCTCCTCCGGGGTCCTCTCGTATGGGAACTTCTCTGGAGTCTTCAGAGAAGGACCGAATCTGTATTTCCTCCTGGCTCTGGCTGTACTGCTAGACGCCGACAGAGCAGACGGAGCGGTTTTCTTCTTTACTTGCTTACGAGGCGGAGGAGAAGTACTACGACGCGCCGGAGCAGCCGGAGCGGTGGCAGGTCTCTTCCGCCCTTGCCGACGAGGCGGAGAAGGAGGAGGCTGGCTGCTCAGGCGTGCCAGTGTAGGCGGAGAAGGAGGCGGAGTGCCGCCACGCGCCGGAGAAGGAGCCGGCCGAGTGCCCTGATCGTCACTCGCTGGAGGAGGAGGCGGTGGAGGAGGCGGAGTGCCCTGACTCGCCGGAGGAGGAGGCGGTGGAGGAGGCGGAGTGCCCTGACTTGCCGGAGGAGGAGGCGGAGGCGTCCAGTTTGGAAGGTTGATGAGCTCCTTCTGCCATAGGCATGGAGTCTTCAGAGCAGAACCCAGCCTAGTCTCCCCTTCACTGGTCGGGTGGTCAAGCTGGAGGTCCTCAAATCCCTCCGTTATATCATCCACCATCACCCTAGCATATCCTTCTGGAATCGGCTGGCAGTGAAAAGTTGCACGGGTTCAGTAGGACAAACAGAGCCAACAGCCGCCTTGACCTTCAAATTCATCCATTGCGTCATAAGGTGGCAATTTTGAGACTCCGTGATAGCATCCACGGGATAGCTGGCAGGAGACGTCAAGGCATGCTCCGGCTGAAGCAGCTCGGTGGAAGCCACGTTGCTTCTCCGCTGAGGTGGCGGGGTAGCTTCGGGGGAAGCTTCGGCAGTTCGTTTGCTACGATTTGCTTCTCGTTCCTCTATCGCTTGTATCCTTGCTTGCAGCGCCTGCATTTGGGTCTGCTGCACTTTTTTCCTCCTCTCCTGGCATTTCTAACCGCCTGCGTCTGGAAACCCAACCTTCCACGGAATGGAGCCTGGCGTGCCTCGTGTCCATCCAGGGTGCTCAGGATTCCCGAGGGCCATTGTGAGCTCGTCGTTCTCTCTGTCTAGAAAGAACGTCCCTTGCTGCGCTGCTTCGATATACTGCTGAAGCTTCTTGACTGGTATATCCATTTGATCGTTCGTCCAAATGCACTTCCCTGATACAGGGTCCAAGGTTCCACCAGCCCCGAAGAACCAAGTTCGGCAACGGTCTGGCTAGTTAATTGTCTCTGGTTCGATCCCTTTATCAACCAGATCAGTCTCAGTCTTGGCCCACTTAGGCCGGGCTACGAGGTAGCCACCTGACCCCATGCGATGGTGATGCTTCTTCTTTGCAGCATTTTGCTTGTTTGTCGCCGACATCTTCTTACTCTTTTCCGATGTCTTGTGGGCCACAAATGCGGCCAGTGATCTCTGATCTTCTCATATCTGCCCTTGAATTCTGGTGTCTCTTTATTTTTGACAAACTTATTCAGCTCTTTCTTCCACCTCCCGAATAGTTCTGCCATCCTCTTAAGAGCAAAAGACTTGATTAATTTGACTTCAGCTCAGCCCAAAGATCATTTTTCTGCATATCATTGACATAAGACACCTCAGGGTCTTCTGTAGCCGGCTTTAACCATTGCTGGATGCTGATCAGGATCTTGTCCCTAACCAAAACCCCGCACTGAGCAACAAATGCGCTCTTTGTCCGGAGGGGTTCAATCGGTTGGCTGTCGGGCGCGATTGCTATGATCTCAAACTTTTCATCCGAGCTCAACTTTTTCTTCGGGCCTCGTCTCTTTACCGAAGTTGTGCTCGATCCGGAGGGCTAGAAAAAAGAATAAAGACTTAATTAATATGTGTACATACCAAAACAATGAATGCATCAATTAGCTAGTAAGCAGAAGCTTAACTAATATATATACCTGGCCGGACTCGGTTCGGTCACCAGAGACGTCATCACGGTCTCCTTCTTGCACCGGCATTGGCTCACTGGATCCGTCCTCATGGTCTCCTTCTTGCACCGGCATTAGGTCACCAGAGCCATCATAATCATAGCCAGCTGCTTCCAGACCATCGGTGTCATTGAGAAACAACGAGCAGACGACATCATTTCCTCGTGCGATTATGTCCCCCAACAACTCTTCTTGTACTTCGTCTCGGGTGGTGTCCATAGTTTCTACAAATATTGACAACATGGCAATTATTATTCAAACATGACAAACGGATATATTAGTGGCACACGTAGAACTAATATTAATTAGTGGCCTTGACCAAAAAAATCACCAAAAAAATCTATGAACAGAAAAAAATCCTAATTTTTCTAAAAAACTATCTTTTGCATATATACATGAACATATATATACACAGAGAACATATATACATATATATATAAAACAAGCATATATAAGAAAAAAAGCATATATATGAAAAAAAATGCTAGCTAGGGAGGGCGCCGGCCGGACCAGGAGGACCGCGGGGTCGGCGGCGAGGATGGCGATGGGGCAGTGGGCGCGCGCTCGGGGTAGGGGGCGCGGGCGACGACGACGGCGGGCCGGGGTGGCGCGCGTCGGCGAAGGGGCCGGCGCGGGCAACTGCGAGGGCGGGCCGGGGCGGCACGCGTTGGGGCAGGGACGCGGGCGACGGCGACGGGGGCGGGACGGGGCGGCACGCGTCGGGGCAGGGGCGCGGGCGACGGCGACGACGGGGGCGGGCTGGGGCGGGCGGCGTCGTCGGGGGCGGCAACTGCAAGATGAGAGTGAAAATTTTCTAAGTGTGGACTTATATAGCAGAGCCTTTAGTCCCGGTTCATGGCAGCAACCGGGACTAAAGGTGGGCATTAGTCCCGGTTGGTGCCACCAACCGGGACCAAATGCCTCTTTTCAGCAGCCCAAAGGGCGGGAAGCGGCGGCCTTTGGTCCCGGTTGAAACCGTGACTAATGCCCCCTTTAGTCCCGGTTGGTGCCACCAACCGGGACCAAAGGCCTTGTGCTGCTGCGGCGTCGAAAGTTTAGTCCCACCTCGCTAGTTGAGAGGGGTGTGGAGTGGTTTATAAGCCCCACTGTCGCACCCCTCTCGAGCTTCTCTCCATTGCAGGCTTACGAGCCTAATTGTCATTGCTATGCCTGTGGGCCTACTGGGCCTCCTGCGGGCCTGAATCCTGGCCCTTGGATGGATTTGTAGTCGTATTCAGGCCGTGGGGGCCTAGTAGGTGGCACTTTTTTTGTTTTTTTTGTTGCTTTATTTATTTTATTTTGTTTTGTTTTTTGCTTTATTTTTTAATTCTTTATGCTTTTAATTTAGAAAAATTATAAACTTTTTGTTAATGCCATTAGTTTTCAAATTTGAAAACACTTTTTTTTGTTTTTTTGTTTTCTTTGTTGCTTTATTTATTTTATTTTGTTTCTACTTACAACAAAATACTAATGGTTGCTATTTTTTTCTAGTTTTTTTGTTTTGTTTTCTGCATTATTTATTTTCTTTTGTTTTTTGCTTTATTTTTTTATTATTTTTGCTTTTAGTTTTAGAAAAATTATAAACTTTCTGTTAGTGCCATTAGTTTTCAAATTTGAAAACACTTTTTTAGTTTCTTTGTTTTCTTTGTTGCTTTATTGATTTTATTTTGTGATTCACTTTACTGTTTTTTGTTTTTTTTTACATTATTTATTTTCTTTTGTTTTTTGCTTTATTTTTTAATTCTTTTTGCTTTTATGTTAGAAAAATTATAAACTTTCTGTTAGTGCCATCAGTTTTAGAAAAAATTATAAACTTTCTGTTAGTGCCATTAGTTTTCAAATTTGAATAGTTAAAATTTGAATAATGGTATTACGAGGGCCGAACCATAAGACATTAAAGCATTTCAAATGAACTCTGAAAAAGATGAAAGTTGGCATGGTATCATAATTTCACCCACATAGCATGTGCATGTACAAAACGGACAATCGTAGCATACTCGTGTGTTACAAAGTTGGCATGGTATCATCATAATAGTTGCGGGAGAAAGTCTTCACTTTTTCTTCGCTTGTGTCATTTGCTTATTGCGCCGTAACCATGGATAATCTTCATCGTTTATCAGGATGCTTGGGTCAGCCTTGACATTGAAGGGAGGAATTTCATGAAACTTTTCATAATCTTCAGACATGTCTGTCTCGCCGTCCACTCCCAGGATGTCCCTTTTTCCTGATAGAACTATGTGGCGCTTTGGCTCATCGTATGATGTATTCGCTTCCTTATCTTTTCTTTTTCTCGGTTTGGTAGACATGTCCTTCACATAGATAACCTGTGCCACATCATTGGCTAGGACGAACGGTTCGTCAGTGTACCCAAGATTTTTCAGATCCACTATTGTCATTTCGTACTGTGGGTCTACCTGTATCCCGCCACCTGACAGATTGATCCATTTGCACTTAAACAAAGGGACCTTAAAATCAGGTCCATAGTCAAGTTCCCATATGTCCACTATGTAACCATAATATGTGTCATTTCCGCTCTCGGTTGCTGTATCAAAGCGGACACCACTGTTTTGGTTGGTGCTCTTTTGATCTTGGGCGATCGTGTAAAATGTATTCCCATTTATCTCGTATCCTTTGTAAGTCAATACAGTCAAAGATGGTCCCCTGGACAACAAGTACAACTCATCACAAACAGTGTTGTCACGTCTGAGACGTGTTTCCAACCAACTGCTGAAAGTCCTGATGTGTTCACATGTAATCCAGTCATCGCACTGCTCCGGGTGTTTGGAGCGCAGACTGTTCTTGTGTTCATCGACATACGGGGTCACCAAGGTAGAGTTCTGTAGAACTGTGTAGTGGGCTTGAGACAAAGAATATCCGTCCTTGCATATTATTGAGTCACTTCCAAGAGTGCCTTTTCCAGTCAGTCTCCCCTCATACCGCGATTTAGGGAGACCTATCTTCTTAAGCCAGGAATGAAGTCAACACAAAACCCGATAACATCCTCTGTTTGATGGCCCATGGAGATGCTTCCTTCTGGCCTAGCGCGTTTACGGACATATTTCTTTAGGACTCCCATGAACCTCTCAAAGGGGAACATATTGTGTAGAAATACGGGCCCAGGATGACAATCTCGTCGACTAGATGAACTAGGACATGCGTCATGATATTGAAGAAGGATGGTGGGAACACCAGCAAAAAACTGACAAGACATTGCGCCACATCACTCCTTAGCCTTGGTACGATTTTTGGATCGATCACCTTCTGAGAGATTGCATTGAGGAATGCACATAGCTTCACAATGGCTAATCGGACGTTTTCCGGTAGAAGCCCCCTCAATGCAACCGGAAGCAGTCACGTCATAATCACGTGGCAGTCATGATACTTTAGGTTCTGAAACTTTTTCTCTGGCATATTTATTATTCCCTTTATATTCGATGAGAAGCCAGTCGTGACCTTCATACTGAGCAGGCATTCAAAGAAGATTTCTTTCTCTTCTTTCGTAAGAGTGTAGCTGCCAGGTCCTTTATACTGCTTCGGAGGAATGCCGTCTTTTTCGTGCAAACATTGCAGGTCCTCCCGTGCCTCAGGTGTATCTTTTGTCTTCCCATACACGCCCAAGAAACCTAGCAGGTTCACGCAAAGGTTCTTCGTCACGTGCATCATGTCGATTGAAGAGCGGACCTCTAGGTCTTTCCAGTAGGGTAGGTCCCAAAATATAGATTTCTTCTTCCACATGGGTGCGTGTCCCTCAGCGTCATTCGGAACAGCTAGTCCACCGGGACCCTTTCCAAAGATTACGTGTAAATCATTGACCATAGCAAGTACGTGATCACTGGTACGCATGGCGGGCTTCTTCTGGTGATCTGCCTCGCCTTTGAAATGCTTGCCTTTCTTTCGACATTGATGGTTGGTCGGAAGAAATCGACGATGGCCCAGGTACACATTCTTCCTGCATTTGTCCAGGTATATACCTTCAGTGTCATATAAACAGCGCGTGCATGCGTGGTATCCTTTGTTTGTTTGTCCTGAAAGGTTACTAAGAGCGGGCCAATCGTTGATGGTCACGAACAGCAACGCCTTTAGGTTAAATTCCTCCTGTCTATGCTCATCCCACATACGTACACGTTTCCATTCCACAGCTGTAAAAGTTCTTCAACTAATGGCCTTAGGTACACATCAATGTCGTTTCCGGGTTGCTTAGGGCCTTGGATGAGAACTGGCATCATAATGAACTTCCTCTTCATGCACATCCAAGGAGGAAGGTTATACATACATAGAGTCATGCGCCAGGTGCTGTGATTGCTGCTCTGCTCCCCGAAAGGATTAATGCCATCCGCGCTTAAAGCAAACCATACATTCCTTGGATCCTTTGCAAACTCATCCCAGTACTTTCTCTCGATTTTTCTCCACTGCGACCCGTCAGCGGGTGCTCTCAACTTCCCATCTTTCTTTCGGTTCTCACTATGCCATCGCATCAACTTGGCATGCTCTTCGTTTCTAAACAGACGTTTCAACCGTGGTATTATAGGAGCATACCACATCACCTTCGCAGGAACCTTCTTCCTGGGGGGCTCGCCGTCAACATCACCAGGGTCATCTCGTCTGATCTTATACCGCAATGCACCGCATACCGGGCATGCATTCAGATCCTTGTATGCACCGCGGTAGAGGATGCAGTCATTAGGGCATGCATGTATCTTCTCCACCTCCAATCCTAGAGGGCATACGACCTTCTTTGCTGCGTATGTACTGTCAGGCAATTCGTTATCCTATGGAAGCTTCTTCTTCAATATTTTCAGTAGCTTCTCAAATCCTTTGTCAGGCACAGCATTCTCTACCTTCCACTGCAGCAATTCCAGTATGGTACCGAGCTTTGTGTTGCCATCTTCGCAATTGGGGTACAACCCTTTTTTGTGATCCTCTAACATGCGATCGAACTTCAGCTTCTCCTTTTGACTTTCGCATTGCGTCCTTGCATCGACAATGACCTGGTGGAGATCATCATCATTGGGCACATCGTCTGGTTCCTCTTGATCTTCAGCAACTTCACCCGTTGCAGCATCATTGGGCACATCGTCTGGTTCCTCTTGATCTTCACCAGCTCCCCCCGTTGCAGCATCACCGTATTCAGGGGGCACATAGTTGTCATCATACTCTTCTTCTTCGCCGTCTTCCATCATAACCCCTATTTCTCCGTGCCTCGTCCAAACATTATAGTGTGGCATGAAACCCTTGTAAAGCTGGTGGGAGTGAAGGATTTTCCGGTTAGAGTAAGACCTCGTATTCCCACATTTAGTGCATGGACAACACATAAAACCATTCTGCTTGTTTGCCTCAGCCGCATCGAGAAACTCATGCACGCCCTTAATGTACTCGCAGGTGTGTCTGTCACCGTACATCCATTGCTGGTTCATCTGCGTGCATTATATATAATTAAGTGTCCAAATTAATAGAAGTTCATCATCACATTAAAACCAAAGTGCATACATAGTTCTCATCTAACAACATATAGCTCTCCACAGCAACTAATTAATTGAACCATACATTGAAACTATGTAAAACATTTCAATGCGAAAACAAATGCGATCATAATCGCAACCAAGGTAACAATTGATCCAACGACATAATGATACCAAGCCTCGGTATGAATGGCATATTTTCTAATCTTTCTAATCTTCAAGCGCATTGCATCCATCTTGATCTTGTGATCATCGACGACATCCGGAACATGCAACTCCAATATCATCTTCTCCTCCTCATTTTTTAATTTTTTCTTCAACAAATTGTTTTCTTCTTCAACTAAATTTAACCTCTCGACAATAGGGTCGGTTGGCATTTCCGATTCACATACATCCTACATTAATAAAATCTATGTCACGTTGGTCAGCATAATTTTCATAAACAATAAATGAACCAATAGTTATAAAGATAATATATATACCACATCTGAATCATAGACAGGATGAGGGCCGACGGGGGCGGATACCAAAACCATCGCACTATATAAGATGCAATAATAAAAGTAAGAAAATAATACAAGTATCTATGTAAACATAAATGTAAGAATATTTTTCCTTTCAGAAAGAAGATAAGAACAAGAGGCTCACCACGGTGGTGCCGGCGATGAGCTCGGCGCGGGTGATCAACGACGGTGAAGACGGGGACGGGGCGTGACAGACCGCTAAAGCTAGACAAATATTGAGGAAAATGGAGCTTGGAGGTCGAGCTTGGAGAGGAGAAATCTTAAGTAGTGTGGCTCGGGCATTCCATCGAACACCTTGTGTGCATAGGAGGTGAGCTAGAGCACCACCAAGCCCTCTGCCCCTCGGCCAGAAAAAAACAGAGCAGTGTGCTCTGCTCTTACGTGAGGGGTATATATAGGCACCTCATTGGTCCCGGTTGGTGGCATGAACCAGGACTAAAGGGGAGCCTTTGGTCCCGGTTCGCCTTTGGTCCCGGTTCAAGCCACCAACCGGGACCAATGGTGGTGGGCCAGGAGCGAGGCCCATTGGTCCCGGTTCGTTCCACCAACCGGGACCAAAAGGTCCAGATGAACCGGGACCAATGCCCCCATTGGTCCCGGTTCTGGACTGAACCGGGAGTAATGGGCTGACCCGGCCTGGACCAAAGCCCTGTTTTCTACTAGTGATCTGAGGATGACTGGCGACGAACTGGGTCTTCTGGTGGATCAGGAGATTCAGGAGGGACCCATCTCCTACACACCATAATGAGGCCAGAAAAAATTGATGTGCAGAGCTCTCCAAGGCTCATATCCTCGAATGCACCGATACGGATACCGGGTATCAGTATCGGGCCAATACGGATATGTCAATTCGTCATTTTGAAAAAGTGCCAATACGGATACATTTTACTATTTATTTATTTTTCAAAAAAAGGGATTCAGAATGTCAACCGTGACCTTTGTACATCCATGGATTCCATGGTTCCCTGTCTTCTTTAGCAATTGAGAAGAAACTCTAGAGTAGCTACTCAAAGCTTCATGACCACAGTAGTTGCATTTTCATTTAGTGTTGCCCCCTCCAGGTGATTTCTCTATGATTTGAACATGGCTCCACAATGGTGCCCTTAGATTTGTAGGTACAGTAGGAGGTTCAGCAGTTGGAGATGAGAAAAATGAGATCTTCACAGATCAGAGGATCCTTGGAGAAATGAGATCTCCGGAGAAAGAAGAGGGAATGAGCTTGGCTGGGCATGAAAAAGGAGAAGAGGCATTGGTGAGGAGTAGTAGCTCATTGCCGGCTAGCCGCCGCTGCTGCCGGCCTTGAGTGAGTAGCTGCTAGGTACGCAGCCACCAGCCGCCGCCTGGTGTGGGTTCAGGATGGAGGAAAGAAAACTGGGAGGGAAAGGAAGGGGGCATTGGGGTACTAGGGTTGTTGTTTGCCTCTTAACTGGGCTGAGTGGTCTCTTAGATGGGCTGGGACGTATCCGAAAAGATCTGAAAAAGTATCCTTCAAGTATCTGAATTGTTTTAAATCCTTTATTCATAGATACTCCTTGGATACGTATCGGAGGAGTATCGGTATCGGATATGATGTCTGATACCGATTCGCTAGTTACCTGAAGTATCGGTGCATTCGAGCTCAGATCGCAAGTGTGAGGCAGAATGTATACCGAGTGCGCAACAGTCACACAATAAAATTCAGCTACCTAGTCCCACTTTGTCGCATCATGTGATTAATGTTATGCAACTTTGGGGAATTAGACCCACTGATGAGCATTACTGCAATATTTTTGTTTTCACTGAACATATGCTGTTGATAATCTTGTCAATCATCAGCTGTAGACACGTGCAGTTTTTATGAAAGATATCAGTGTAATCCGAGGACTTGCAGGTCTGCTCAACGCCACGAACTGGGCCGAGCTTTCAAGCTTTATTAATTGATATACATGTAATTTAGTGACGAGATACGACGGTAGAAAATATATGTGTAGTTTTGCGATGACACTAGTAGAAAAAGGGCCATTTGTCCCGGTTGTTGAACCGGGACTAAATGGTCGTTACTAAAGTCCTAGGCCTTTTGTTCCGGTTCTTACACGAACTGAGACAGATGAGCCTCCACGTGGCCGGCGCGGCAAGCCCAGGCAGGAGGCCCTTTGGTCCCGGTTGGTGGCACCAACCGGGACTAATAGGCGTCCACACATCAGCAACTGGTAGGAGCTGAGGTTTTTGTTTTTTTTAAAGAGGGTGGTTTAGGGGTTTTGGGGGGTTAATTTAGGTGTTTCATATATTGTGATAGCTAGCTAATTAATAGAGAGAAGTGTCCTCTCTTATCTCCGTGCTTGGTCGACGCTACATATACTATACTTATAGAGAGGACTCGACACGCTAGCTAGTAAGCAAATGAAGGAAACAGAAGATCGTCATGAACATATGCATTCAGACAGAAGTGATATCGACCATCTCTCCTTCTCGGAGAGATTGGTCGAACAACAAGTTCTCGTATATCTATCCGACGCTACTGGCTACATATATACAATATAATTATTTCTTACAATATAATCTCCTAATTATATATGAACTCAGGGTCCACATGGTATTCTTCGTCTTTGTCGATCACGTGGTCAAGAAAGAATGTCACCAATTCCTCTTGAATTGCTTGCATACGATCTGGTGGTAGGAGTTCATCCAGCATCCGAAACATCTAATTTGAAGAAGCGGGATCAGAATAATATATATATATATATACACACACACACACATAAACACTAATCTGATCACGGGATCAGAATAATATTCTGATCACAACATGAACTTCCCGAGTAACGCGCCTGACTTTCCCTGAGTACTAGGTTGAACTTCAACTAAAAGGTGTCCAAATGGGGCTTGCGATATACCGTTGGATAGCTATGGACATCAGTATCATGACCCAAGTTAAATTTTTGGCAAAATGTAAGCGGTTTAAGAGCAGTTTTGAAAACCGTTTTTTCTTCATATAAAAAACGTGAATCGTATTTTTGATCGCATTTTTAAACCGTTTATCGGAATGAGGCAAATAATATGGCGTTGGAAACCTGCTGCAAAACCGCTCCTTTCACATGTTGAAAGTTTTCTCTAATTCCCTACGATTAACGAGTAATCCGGAAAATCATAAAATTTCGCAAACCAAACACCCGAGTTCGTATTTTCGATGCTATTTCTAAACGGCTAATCCAATTGAGGCAAATAATATGGCGTTGGAAAGCTTATGAAAATGCGCTACTATTTTATGTTAAAAGTTTTTTCTAATTTTGAACGGTTTAAAAGTAATTTAGAAAACGATACAAGTTCCACCGAGTTCGTATTTTCGAGCTAATTTTTTAACCGTACATCCAAATGCAGCAAATGATATGGCATTGGAAAGCTTGAAGAAATGCGAAACTTTTTTTTTGTATATATTGTTTCTCCTAATTCATTACGGTTTTATGTCAGTTTTAAAAATGGTTAAAAACGTATTTATGCCATAATTTCTACAAACTTTATCGGAATGGGGCAAATAATATACCGCTGAAAAGCTACGGAAAATCCGAAACTTTTTCATGTTGATGGTTTTCTCTGAATCCTGACTGTTTTCAAGTAATTTCGAAAATGGCAAGATCATTCGTTCTGCCTTTATCGCGAAACAGATTCTTCGAAAATGCACCGCGTGAAGAATCTGAACTTCTCGGAATGTCTACTTGAACTTCACTCTGTTTTTCACGTGTTTTTTTGCTCGTAGCTCTCCATCCACTGCTCGTAGCTCTCCATCCACTCACCGGAAATGAGCAAGTGATATACCAGTGGAAAGCTGCTGTAAACACGCAACTTTCCCGTATTGATCATTTTTTCACTCGCGACCATTTTAAAAGTTTTTCATCTGATATTCATTCAGTGTAGTAGGTGAACTTCCTGTTGTTTTTACGTTGAACTTCTGTGACATATTTTTCATTTGTAATTTTCTCATCCATTCGTCAAGTTTTACACAAATGGTATTTCTTTTGTATAAACCTCTCTCACAATATTTTTTAAAATTTCTCCGACGGAGGACTTGAACTTATATCAACAAACTTTTAGTCTTTGCTTTTTTATTCTTTTTAATACAAAATGCACACCGTGTAGTACGTGAACTTCTGACAGTTATCAATCTGATCTTCTCTCGGATACATGAAAATATATGAGTTTTTTATGAATTTTTAATCTGATTTTCTTAATCTTTTTTTATGAAATTTTGAAGTGCTCTATTTTTAATAGTTGAACTTCTTGTTATTTATTTTTGAACTTCTTGTTTCCATTGTTTAATAACGAGGAAAATCTAAGTTTTCTATAATCATCGAACTTCTTCATCTTTTTAATTTGGACTTCCTGGTTTATTTCTTAATCTTTTTTTATCAAATTTTGAAGCGCTCTATTTTTAAAAGTTGAACTTCTTGTTTCCATTCTTTAATAACGAGGAAATCTGAGTTTTCTATAATCATCGAACTTCTCCATCTTTTTAATTTGGACTTACTGGTTTTATTTCTTTTAGTAATAAAAAAATCAAACTTTTTGATAGACATCGAGCCACTCCATTTTTAAATTTGACCTTCTTTTATGTATTTTTAGAAATGTGAAAATTGGAGTTTTGTTAGAAACATCGAACTTCTTCATTGTTTCGAATTGAACTTATTGGTTTTATTCTTTAGTAACAAGAAAATTTTGTTTTTCTAAATAAATATCAAACTGCTCCGCTTTTTCAAATTGAACTTCTTTGTTTTATTCTCTATTAACGAGATAACCTGAGTTTTACAAAATCATAGTTTTTTAAACTTCCAAAATGAATTATGAGTTTCTTTCATAAATTACACAAGTTTGCTTCAAAAGTTAAACTTATTTTTTGAAGTCCCAAAGGTTTCATCTCCCGAACTTCTCAATTTTCACCATGCTAACTCAAAGTATTTTTGCAATCCTCATGATTTTTGTTTGTTGAAACGTTTTTTTCTTCTTCCAAACTTACAAGTATCAATCATTGTTTCTGCTTGAATTTTTTCTGTACTTTTCCTACCACATGAAACAATTCTGTTTTGAGTTGGAAAGGTGTGTAACACATAACACCGAGAGAGACATTTGTTCTTACTTTTTATTTTCTTCAAGACATAAAGAAAAATAGCTTCAACATTTTACTTATTCCTGTTTTGAAAAATAGCTTCAACATTTTACTTACTTTGTACTATGAGAAGTTCTTTTTTTTTGCAGTGTGAAAAGTTTGATCTTTTTATGATGAACTTTCTTGTTGATTATTCCTTTTTTATATACAATGAATCATGCAAGTTTCTCATGTTTAACTTCTGTCTTTCTAATAAACACAACGAATTGTTAGAAATAAATACACACAACTTTTTACAAGAACTATTCAACTGTTGCTAAAAATTTATTTAAAACATTCAACATTCAAAACAGTAACGTACTATCAAGATTCACAAGTTTAAAACAATTACTTATAGAGTCTCTTGCATTTTTTTGCGGCCTGAACATCATCTAAAAAACGGCAACTGCTGGAAAAAAATTGTCAACTTCTTTCTTTGTAAACAGCCATTGTCAAAACAGTGTGTCTCTCTTGCGTGCAAGTGTGAAGGTAGTGTTTTGTGCTTCTAACTTGCATTCTCCTCTCACCACATGTGGCTGTCTAGTGCACGCCAACACCACACTCCCTGCGGACGCGAACTAGACAGAAGCACGCATGTGCCGTGGGACTGCATAGGCTCACTGGCCAAACTTACCAGGCTAGATGGATCTTCTTGTTTCTAGCCGAGCACCCTCAGCATCGGCAAGCAGGACCACGCCTCAAAAAGGAAGTATTTTTCTATTCTTACACCGTCCAGGGGAAATGACACACAGAGCAGTTTTCTCTCTCTTTTCTAGTAGGTACGTAAGTTCAATCTCTTCTCCACATGCGAGGCACTTCGGCCGACAGGAAGCAATGCGGTTTGCTGGCGGCAGGCTCGCGTGCTCGTGCTCCTTACGCACATCCAGAAGGTAGGAGATGCGCGGGCGGTTGACCCATGGTCAGGGAAGCCACAAAGTGCCATGCGCGGCTGCAATCAAAGATGTCGACGGAAGGTCGATGATAGGCGCCATTGAAGGTCAGCAAGAGATGCCTGTGCAGGTCAGGCTCCATGGATGGCGACCCATGGCTAGCTTGCATCTATGTGTGAAGACAAGGCAGTAGCCTCAGCTGATTGCAAGGGTGGCACGACCGGGCGGCGGAGGACGCCATGACTCCGACACAGATTTGGAGCGGCGCTCCCAAGTGGGAAGCTCTCACGCCGGCGGCGGGAGAGGAGGAAGGCCGCGGCAGGAGAGGAGGAAGGTCGCGGGGGCAGAGGAGGATGGATGTGCGTCACCGTCGGTGGTCGAGGAGCAGGGGCACAGTATAAAGGATGAGGCACGATGTGACAGTGGCGCGCAATTTGAGGAGCAAGCGGCGGTGGCAGTGTGACCGTGGAGTGTGGCGCCGGTTGCGGGGCGATCTGGGGAGGGCGACGGTGGTGGCGGCGCGATCCGGTGATGGCGGTGGGGCGCAATTTGGGGAGAGCGGTGACGGCTACTTCGGCCGGGGTTCGTGACGGCACCTGGAAGAAGCTAGCGGAGGCAGGGGAGGCTGGGCGGAGGGGGCGCAGGTTGGATCGGGCATGGCGCGCGGGCGCCGGGGAAGAAGGCAGGGATGCGGGAGGGCGACGGGGGTTGGGTGGTATTTTTTTTCTTTCGCACTGGTTCTGGAACAACCAATCGCTCCCTATATAGGGGCGCTGTGATCATAATACTTATTCTAATACTATGATCATAATAGTGTTGTCCCAGAATCAGAATAGCTATTCGGATCACGTCGCGCCATATAAGGAGCCGCGGAGCTGTTCGAGAGTCTGAAAAGATAAACCCATCCGAACTTCCCGTAAAAAAACAATCTCTCGGCTCCCACCTTATCCACTCCCCCGCATCCACCCACGAACCCCCCGACAAACCCCCCGCCGCCGCCTCCCTGCCCCCGGCGCCCCCCGCCGCCGCCTGCCTCGGCCCCGGCGCACCTCCTGCTGCCTCCCTCCACCTACTTCGACGACGGCGCCGGCCACCGCTACCTTCTTCCACGACGGCGCCGGCCACCCCCTCCTTCTTCCACCATGTCGCCGGCCTCCCCCTCCTTCCACCGCGCCGCCAGGCCCTCTGCTCTTGAGCTTCACCGCGGGGAACTTCCCACGCCCCGCCACCGATGGCCTCTAGCACCACCACCCCTGCCACCGCGAGAAGGTGACGAGGTCAGGAGGAATGCAGACGTCGTCAAGATGGCCGGAATTGGTGCGGCTTGATTTGGCCCACTCCAGCGGCTCCTCTCCTTTGTCGCTTTTGCCAGCCAAGCGAAGGTAGACATGGGTGTGTGGGTGTATGCGATGTGCTGGCCTGCTGGGTGTGTGCCTGCCCACTGTGAAGTTCGTCCTGGCCATCATCTTCAGTTCGAGCATGTGCACCCTATTCTTGTTCATCTTCAAAAGCAGAAACATTCTTTATTTGTACTGTTTGGAAATTTCGAGCTGGTCTGATGAGTGATTGATGATTAGGATGCAGTGCAGCTCTTAGGACATTCCCTCTGCCATATGTTCGCCATCCTCGCGTGTGCCTGCTCGGGCGTCTCTCATCGACCTTCCACGACGCATGTCGTTGACCTTCCCAAGCATGCTTCGTGGTTTGCTCCTTGTGTTTACCTGGCACCTTCCCCTGTTCGTGACGCTATGGCATCGAGCTGCTGGTGGCTTTGCTTGCTGTTATTTGGGCTGTTGCTAGAGGCGAGCACCAAAGGATCAAGCAGCAGCAAGAAAACTATTTTTTGTTCCGTGAATTTCATAGTATAGTGAAGAGGAAAGAAAAGTCAAAGAGAGAGAGTGTGTGTGTGTGTGAAAGAGAGGATGAGAGCGCATAGCAACAGTGAGAGGATAAGATTGGAATGTGTGGCCAAGAAGGCACCACATTGTCAATTGAGAACTGGTTACTAGTTTTCCAACTACGTGTCTCTTTTTTAAGTTCTAAAACATGTACACATCTAAAAGAAAAGAGAAGTTCAATTTCTAAAGATGACGTGCTTCGACGTGCAAACCAATGCAAAACCTATATAGGTTCGCCCATCAAAACTTCATCAGTTTGTATGGAAAAAGAAATTTAAAAATAGGAGAATGTAGAAAATGATTAAAAAAATGGTTGTCGCAAGCAGCTAGATTCTGTCAAATGAGTACTTGTTCTGTATACTTGTGATATCACTAAAATACAAAAATAAAATATGAAATCCATCGGGGTGGATGGGTGGGTGAGGGTTCATTTTAGAAAAATAAAGTGTGCACTTGGACAATTTCGTACAAAAAAATGTGAACTATGGAAGCTCAAATTCAATAATATGGATAGTTCAAAAAATAATGAGAACACAAAAGGGACGCACCTATTTTTCTATTAAAAATCCAACACATTTTCCCCTATTTTTTTAAATAACCAAAAATTTCAAATTAAAAATGCCACATTATTTGATGTTTGTAACCAAAACATAGTTTTCACGTTTCTAAAATAACTCTAGAAGGTCAAATTAAAATAACAGGGCAGTTCATTTTTTTATAAATAATGGACTTCACCGTTCCAAAAAAACTAGAAGTCCAGATTAAAGTAATAGAGTGGTTCGATGTCTATTACAAAAATTAATTTTTTTTGTTACTGTATAAATAAAATCAAGAAGTTCAAATTTAAAAAATGGAAGTACTTCAATGTATACGGAAAACCAAAATTCTTTTTTTCTAGGAAAATTAAAAGTATGAAGTTCAATTTAAAAAGAATGGGTTGATGCTTATTTAAAAATCATATTTTCTTCTAAGAACTTCAAATTAAAATAAGAGAGAAGTTCGAATGTTATTAAAACTCAGATTTTTTCTAGTTACTAAAGAATAAAATGAAGAAGTTTAAGTTTTAATAAAAGGAACAACTAAAAAAGGTTAAAACGTATTTCCCATTTAAAAAACAAGAAGTTCAAAGAAAAAATACGAAGTGGTTCAATGTTTATTAAAAAATCTAGTATTTTTCTGTTTAAAAAAATACTTAGATATCCTTTATTATTAAAGAATCAACCATGAAGTTCAAATTGAGAAAAAGAGTCAAATTTGATGTTCATTTAAAAATCAATAACAACTCTTTACTTCATAATAAAAATGTGAAGTTCAAATTAGAATAACATACAAGATCAAAGTATATTAAAACCTATGATTTACAAGTTTAGAGGACAAAAACCAACGTCATTTTTGGTATTTTTAAAGACAACTCATAAACGGCCATGAATTTTGGAAAACTCTCTACATGCCAAGGTTTCTCCCTATTCAAACACTCTCCAACAAAAAAAATCATATGATCTATTTCGTTAAATGGTTCAAAATTTTGGTCTATATCGGCCAATAAAAATAAGTTTTAACACATCTAAGAAAGCTATTAAATGACATGCATTAGAAAAACTGCTCAACCCATAAAGTAGTGTCATTTTATGGCTTTCTAATGGTATATCTTTTGCTCAATGCTAATGAGTGTTTTAGGAGTTACGGGTAAAAAGCAAAGAGAAGTTCGTAGTTAAAACAACTAGCGGTTCAACTAATACATGGAGTGTGTTTCATATAGGAGAAAAGAATAAAATGGCAAAGTCTAAAAAGACTTTTGCTAGAAGTTCACGTGGTCAGCCCAGGAAGTTCAAAAATTCTTGTAAAGGAGGTTCACCGTGTATTACTTGTGCAAAAACACACGCAAAAAATGTTGTTTGTTGTGTTTTAAAATAATTCACTCAAACCAGAGAGAAGTTCAAACTGATAACATCCAGAAGTTCCCGTACTGCATGGTGTGTGTTTCATATAAGAAAAATACAACAAAGTGAAACAGAGTGAAGTTCAAACATACATACCCCAGAAGTTCAACTACTACATGCAGTGCAAAAAACAGCACGTCAAAAACAGAGTGAGGTTCAAACAGACATGCCCGAGAAGTTCAACCACTTCACGTAGTGCGTTTCCATTCGCAATGAAGGCAGAAATCATGATCTCGTCATTTCTCTAATTTACTTCAAAACGACTGGAATATCATCTGTGTAAGTTCAAGTCCTCGATCGAAGAAAGTAAAAAAAATATTATCAGAGAGGTTCGTACAAAAAGAGTATCATTTGTGTAACACTGACGAAATGGATGAGAAAATTACGTCATAGAAGTTCAACGTGAAAACAGCAGGAAGTTCGACTACTATAGTGAATGAATTTGAGATGAAAAACTTTTAAAACCATCGCGAGTATGAAAAAATGATCAACACGGGAAAGTTATGTGCTTACAGCTGATTTCCACCGGTATATCACTTGCTCAATTCTGGTGAGTGGATGGAGAGTTACGAGCAGTGGATGGAGACCTACGAGCAAAAAAATCACGTGAAAAATAGAGTGAAGTTCAGGTACACGCGCCGAGAAGTTCAGGTTCTTCACGCGGTGCATTTTCGAAGAATCTGTTTCGCGATAGAGGCAGAACGAATGATCTCGCTATTTTCGCAATTACTTGAAAACGGCTAGGAATCAAAGAAAACCACCAACATGAAAAAGTTTCGCATTTCCGTAGCTTTTCAACGGTATATTATTTGCCCAATGCCGATAAAGTTTGTAGAAATTACGGCGAAAATACATTTTTTGCCATTTTCGAAACTGACTTAAAATCTAAAGAATTGGGAGAAACAATACATACCAAAAAGTTTCGCATTTGTTCAATCTTTCCAACGCCATATCATTTGCTGCATTCGGACGCACGGTTAAAAAATTAGCTCAAAAATACGAACTCGGTAGGACTTGGACCATTTTCTAAATTACTCTTAAACCATTCAAAATTAGAAAAAAAACTTTCAATATGAAAAAGTAGCGCATTTTCATAAGCTTTCCAACGCCATATCATATGCCTCAATTGGATTAGCCGTTTAGAAATGACAACAAAAATACGAACTCAGCTGTTCGGTTTACGTAGTTTTACATTTTTTTCAAATTACTCTTTAACTATAGGGAAATAGAGAAAACTTTCAACATGTGGAAGGAGCGGTTTTGCAGCGGCTTTCTAACGCCATATTATATGCCTCATTCCGATAAATGGTTTAGAAATGCGATCAAAAATTCGATTCACGTTTTTGTGCGAAGAAAAAACGGTTTTCAAAACTGCTCTTAAACCGCTTTTATTTTGCCAAAAATTTAAGTTGGGTCATGATATTGGTGTCCATATCTTTCCAACGGTATATCACAAGCCCCATTTGGGCAATGTTGGCAGAAGTTCAACCTAGTTCACAGGGAAGTTCAACGTACTACTAGCGGGGCAGGTCAGGTTGTGATCAGAATAATTGTGATCAGAATATTATTCTGATCCTGTAATCAGAATAGTGTTTATGTATGTATATATATATATATATATATATATATGAATAAATGAAACTTAACACAAATGATGGTAATAAAATAAAATTGTGAATATTATTATTTACACACTTCATATTGTTTGTCAGAGTAGCCCCGCTCACAGGTCGTGTGGCGGATGAACTCGCAAATGTAGTATCCACAGTAATTATTCCCGGCTTCCTGCCACAACCACTTTACAAGAAATAGAGGTCAATCAAACTGATAAGAAAGCATGATATAAATGGTATCGATGAAACTAGCGCTTCAATCACTAGGAGATGCACGGAACATGCTAGTAGTACTTACTTTCGGGTGTCTAAATTGCAGCTTCTTCGGCAGTCCCGGAGCTTTTGAGGTGAATTTTGTCCAAACCCTACCAAACAAACAAAACAATTACTTGATATCAGGAAATGAACAAAGTTGCCGATATGGTGCGATAATGATCGATTTAACTTACTTCTCGAGCATTTCAGTCATGTCCGCGTACTCTTGGGGATCTTTTCGTCTCGAGTCTAAGACGGTTACTAGTCACTGCTCAAGCTTAATCTCTAGGAGAATATAGTGGAACCTGCGCACACATGCATAACTCATCAATTACATTACTATAACCTCGACTAATAAGGGAAACCGAATATGCACAAGACAGTAACACTCACTTGAAGTTGTAAGGAAAGAGTATTATATCTTTGCTTTCATTTATTACCAACGATCGTAGCAAGTTGGTCTCGGTCTCTCTGGCCTTAAATTCAACCGTATATGCATCTATGAGATTTGTGTTAATGAACCTAATATCATCGATTTGTCTTTTCTTCAATTCGACGATCTTCAATCTGCATAATATAGTGAGGATAATTATAAATACATGCAATGAAAGAGCTAGCCTATATATAGAGTCTTAATGACAGAAGTAGTACTTACAGACAGTAGCAAGTGACCGTTAATTTATCGAGGGCACGTTGATTGAAAAACTGGAAGAACTCCTCAAATGGAACATTCAACAGATCAATTCCAACAAGGTCATGCTCCTCTTTTAACTCTCAGCGTCAAAATATTCCTCCCCCAGACTCTCTACAGGTTTTCATGTACCAATCATGGAATCTTCGCATCATCGTTGTTAGAGATCTTTCATCTTTGACGAGAGGCCTCCCGTACTCGTATCTGTGTCCGTCCACCTCCAAGAAATGATAATGTACATTGTCGGGCAGGTAATCTCTAAGATTGGTATAACCGGGCACCATCCTCGGATCATTAGCGACGATATCGCTAGACACCTTGAGCGGGGGGGCACGATTGGTTCGCTTGTTCTCTGAGCTGGGCAATTTTTTCCCAGCTCGTCGTTCTTTTAACCTTTGATCACTGATAGTACTTCCCGACCGCTCCGCTTTGATAAATGACCTTTTAATAATGCGCTCATAGTTGCCTTTCGGCGGAGACTTTGGTGGCTTCTTAAGGGCAGCCAGAGTGCGCTTCGCTTTCACCGGATCTATCTTCTCCTCCGGAGGTGGATGTTTCTTTGCTTTCACCCCTTCAAAGAAGTTCGTCACTATGGCTCGCACGATCTTCGCGTTTTCCTCCAGGGTCCTCTTGTATGGTAACTTCTCTAGAGTCTTCATAGAAGGACCGAATCTGTATTGCCTCCCGCCTCTAGCTGTACTGCTAGACGCCGGAGCAAACGGAGCGCCTACCGCTGTCTTCTTTCCTTTCTTACAAGGCGGAGGAGAAGGACTATGATGCGCCGGAGCAGCTGGAGCGGCGGCGGGTCTCTTCCGCCCTTGCTAACGAGGCGGAGAAGGAGGAGGCTGGATGCTCGGGCGCGCCGGCGCAGGTGGAGGAGGCGGAGTGCCGCCACGCACTGGAGAAGGAGGCTGAGTGCCCTGATCGCTCGCCGGAGGAGGAGGCGGAGTGCCCTGACTCGCTGGAGGAGGAGGAGGAGGCGGAGGCGTCCAGTTCGGAAGGTTGATGAGCTCCTTCCGCCATAGGCATGGAGTCTTCAGAGAAGAAACCCAACCTAGTCTCCCCTTCACCCGTAGGGTGGTCAAGCTCGAGGTACTCAAATCTGTCCTTTATTTCATCCACCGTCACACTAACATATCCTTCTGGAATCGACCGACAGTGATAGGTTGCGCCAGGTTCAGGAAGTGCAACAGAGCCAACAGCCGCCTTGACTTTCATTTTCATCCATTGCGTCATAAGGTGGCAATGTTGAGACTCCGCGATAGCATCCACGGGGTAGCTAGCAGGAGTCGTGAAGACAGGCTCCTGCTGAAGCATCTTGGTGGAAGCCACGCTGCTTCTTCGCTGAGATGGCGGGGTAGCTTCGGGGAAGCTTCGGCGGGTCGTTTGCTGCGAATTGCTTCTCGTTCCTCTATCGCTTGTACCCTTGCGTGCAGCGCCTGTAGTTGGGTATGCTCCACTTTCTTCCTCCTCTCCTGGCATTTGTACCCTCCTGCGTCGGGAAACCCAGCCTTCCACGGAACGGAGCCTGGCGTGCCTCGTGTCCGTCCAGGGTGCTCATGATTCCCGAGGGCCATTGTGAGCTCGTCGGTCTCTCTGTCTGGAACGGACGTCCCTTGCCATGCTGCATCGATATACTCCCGAAGCCTCGTGACGGGTAGTCTCAGTTGCTCGTTCGTCCAAATGCACTTCCCAGATACAGGGTCCAAGGTTCCACCAACCCCGAAGAACCAAGTCCGACAACGGTCTGGCCAGTTCAATGTCTCTGGTTCGACCCCTTTATCAACCAGGTCATTCTCAGCCTTGGCCCACAACGGCCGGCTTTGAGGTAGCCACCTGACCCTGTGCAATGGTGAACCTTCTTCTTCGCAGCATTTTTCTTGTTTGTCGCTGACATCTTCTTACTCTTGTCTGATGTCTTGTGGGCCACAAATGCGGGCCAGTGATATCTGATCTTCTCATACTGGCCGGTGAATTCTGGTGTCTTTTCCTGGTCGACAAACGATGTTTTCATCTCATTCTTCCACCTCCTGAATAGTTCTGCCATCTTCTTAAGAGCATGAGACTTGATCAATTGCTCTTTAACTGGCTTCTCCGGATCCTCCTCTGGCGGTAGGGTGAAATTTGCCTTCAGCGCGGTCCAAAGATCATCTTTCTGCATATCGTTGACATAAGACACCTCAGGGTCTTACTTCTTAGGCTTAAACCATTGGTGGATGCTGATCGGGATCTTGTCCCTAACAAGAACCCCGCACTGAGCAGCAAATGCTTCCTTTGTCCTGATGGGTTCAATCGGCATGCCATCACGCGCAATTGCTGTGATGTCAAACCTTTCATCCGGGCGCAACTTTTTATTCAGGCCTTGTCTCTTTACCGAAGTTGTGATCGATCCGAAGGGCTAGAAAAAAGAAGAAAGACGAGAGTTAATTAATATGTGTACATGCCAAAACAATGAATGCATCAATTAGCTATTCAGCACATGCTTAACTAATATATATACCTGGCCGGACTCGGTTTGGTCACCGGAGCCGTCATCACGGTCTCCTTCTTGCACCGGCATTGGGTCACCGGAGCCATCATAATCATAGCCTGCTTCTTCACCCTTTCCTTCCAGACCATCAATGTCGTTGAGAAACGACAAGACACCATCACTTCCTTTTGCGATTATGTCCCCCAACACCGCTTCTGTTGCTTCGTCTCGGGGGTCCTCCATAGTTTCTGCAAATATTTACAACATGGCAATTATTATTCAAACATGACATATGGATATATTAGTGGAAAACATAGAACTAGCTAGCTAATCACAATGAGGAATCATATTAGTGGCCTCGACGCTGCTTCTGTAGGGTTTGGGGTGGCCTCGACAACGCTTCAAGGGTTTGGGGTGGCCTCGAGAGAGTTTGCTGGGTAGGGGCGCAGCAGGAGGGGGTAGGAGACCGACATCGTTTATTTCTAGGGTTTGGGTGTCCTCGAGAGTTTTGGTCGAGCGAGAGGGCCGGGGGGGGTGCTCCCGTGGTATAAGTTATCATGGTCGAGAGGGGGTATCTATATCGACCGCCCCTCATGTCGAAGTTATCCGGGAGGGGGTTATATCGACAACGATGACATACATACATGGGAAAATAATGTTATCGGGGAGCGGGTATATCGACCCCCCCCCTCGTGCTGAAGTTAACGGGATGGGGTATATCGACAACGACATACCCGATAAAAAATAAGAAAACAAAGAAGAAATAAAAACAGGAGAAGAAGAAAGGAATAGAGGAGAAGATCGAAGAAAAAAAGAAAAAAGAAAGAGGAGAAGAAGAAAGGAATAGAGGAGAAGAAGAGAAAATATATTCTATTTTCTCTTCTTCTCCTCTATTCCTTTCTTCTTCTCCTCTTCTTTTTCTTTTTTTCCTCTTCTTATTTATTTCTCCTCTTCTTCCTCTCCTCTTCCTCTCCTTTCTTCCTCTTCTTATTTCCCTTTTCCCTCTCATTCTTTTTCTTCTTCTTCCTTTCCTAGCTAGATATATAATTTTTTTTCTAAAAATGTAACTTTTGCATATATAAAACTTTTTCTTCTTCTTCTTCCTTCTTCCTACTCTTCCTTCTTCCTAAATATATAAAACTTTTCTAAAAATGAAACTAACCTAAAATGTACTAAATCAGAGAACATATATAGATAAAACTTTTCTAAAAATCTAGCTTTTGCATATATGAACATATATACACAGAGAACATACATACATATATACATTTTTATAAAAAAGCAAAAAACAAATCATCATATGTATGAACAAAAAAAGACATATAATCTAAAAATCTAACTTTTAATTACAGGGCCGCGGGCTCGGGGCAGGGGCGACCACGACGATGGGGGCGGGCCGGGGCAGGGGTGCGGGTGATGGCCACGGTGACAGCGGGGTGGGCCGGGGCAGGGGCGCGGGCGATGGCGGGCCGGAGCAGGGGCGCAGGCGACGGCGACGGCGGGGGCGGGCAGGGGCGCGGGCGATGGCGACGGCGGACAGCGTCGGGGCAGCCTGGCGGCGTCAATGTGCTCGGCGTCGTCAGGGGCAACTCGTGATGAACTCTACAAAATTCCTAAGTGCTACTTATATACCCAGAGCTTTGGTCCCAGTTCGTGGCACCAACGGGGACCAATGCCCCCCTTTAGTCCCGGTTTGTGGCACCAATCGGGACTAAAGGTCTCTTTTCAGCAGCCCAAAGGGCGGGAAGCAGAGGCCTTTGGTTCCGCTTGATGGCACTAACCGGGACTAAACGGGGGCATTGGTCCCGGTTGGTGCCGCAAACCGGTAACAATGCGCCACTTTAGTCTCGGTTGGTGGCACCAACCGGGACCAAAGGCCCTGTGCTGCCCGCGTAGCGGCCAGAAGTTTAGTCCCACCTCGCTAGTTGAGAGAGCTCGAGACTGGTTTATAAGCGCTGCTGCGCCAACCCTCTCGAGCTCCTCTCAACTGCAGGCTTTTGGGCCTAATTTGTCACGATGTGCTTGTGGGCCTACTGGGCCTCCTGCGGGCATGAATCCTGGCCCATGGTTGGGTTTCTAGTCGTATTCAGGCCGTGGTGGCCCAGTCGGTGGCATTTTTTTTATTTTTTTTGTTGCTTTATTTATTTTATTTTGTTTCTATTTACAGCAAAAAACTTACTCTTGCTATTTTTATTTATTTTATTAAAGTTTATTTATTTCACTTTTATAAAGTTTATTTTGTTTCTACTTATTTATTTTACTAAAGTTTATTTTGTTTCTACTTATTTATTTTATTTATTTTGTTTCTACTTATTTATTTTATTAAATTTTAATTTAATTTATTTTGTTTCTACTTATTTATTAAAGTTTACTTTGTTTCTTTCTGCTTTTCATGTTTTGAGCAGAAAATACTTTGATAATTTCAGTGGCATGAATTTTATATAATTTTAGTTTAAAAAATACTAGAGGTTTATAAAAGCTTTTTAGTTGATTCCTTTTCCTATTAGAGGTTTATAAAAGCTTATATAATTTTCTGTTTGCTATTAAAGAATATTATAGTTTTGTTTTAGTTGATCATAACAGAATATTTTAATTGATTATTTTTGAGCTAAATGATGTGGCTTTTTAGTTGATCAGGGTTTCATACGGAAACTCATCTGTTACAAAGGGATTTCATTTTCTTTAAACTTATTTGAACTCCAGACTTTTGTGTGTTCAAAATGCACCATTCAAAGCCACATCATCAATTTTCAACACTTTCTGACTTCATTTGTTAATTTTCTTGCATTTATTGATTTTTTTGAGCTATAAGACCCTGAAATTCAAAAACATTTCAAATGAACTCTGAAAAGGTTGAAAGTTAGCATGGTATCATCATTTCACCCACATAACATGTGCTAACAAGTTGAGAGGGTTACGACAAAAACTAGATGCACTTCATGTACAAAATGGACAATCTCTTTCGAAATATCAAGGTTTCATACGGAAACTCATCTGTTACAAAGGGATTTCAATTTTTAACTTATTTGAATTCCAGACTTTTTGTGTGTTCAAAATGCACCATTCAAAGCCACATCATCAATTTTCAACCATTTCTGACTTCATTTGTTATTTTTCATGCATTTACTGATTTTTTGAGCTATAAGACCCTGAAATTTAAAAGCATTTCAAATCAACTCTGAAAAGGTTGAAAGTTGGCATGGTGTCATCATTTCACCCACATAGCATGTGCTAACAAGTTGAGAGGGTTTTGGAAAAAACTAAATGCACTTCGTGTACAAAATGGACAATCTGTTTTGAAGTATCAGGATTTCATACGGAAACTCATCTATTACAAAGGGATTTCATTTTTTAACTTATTTGAACTCCAGACTTTGTGCGTGTTCAAAATGCACCATTCAAAGCCACATCATCAATTGTCAACCCTTTCTGACTTCATTTGCTATTTTTCATGCATTTACTGATTTTTTGAGCTATAAGACCCTGAAATTCAAAAACATTTCAAATGAACTCTGAAAAGGTTGAAAGTTAGCATGGTATCATCATTTCACCCACATAACATGTGCTAACAAGTTGAGAGGGTTACGACAAAAACTAGATGCACTTCATGTACAAAATGGACAATCTCTTTCGAAATATCAAGGTTTCATACGGAAACTCATCTGTTACAAAGGGATTTCAATTTTTAACTTATTTGAATTCCAGACTTTTTGTGTGTTCAAAATGCACCATTCAAAGCCACATCATCAATTTTCAACCATTTCTGACTTCATTTGTTATTTTTCATGCATTTACTGATTTTTTGAGCTATAAGACCCTGAAATTTAAAAGCATTTCAAATCAACTCTGAAAAGGTTGAAAGTTGGCATGGTGTCATCATTTCACCCACATAGCATGTGCTAACAAGTTGAGAGGGTTATGGAAAAAACTAAATGCACTTCGTGTACAAAATGGACAATCTGTTTTGAAGTATCAGGATTTCATACGGAAACTCATCTGTTACAAAGGGATTTCATTTTTTAACTTATTTGAACTCCAGACTTTGTGCGTGTTCAAAATGCACCATTCAAAGCCACATCATCAATTGTCAACCCTTTCTGACTTCATTTGCTATTTTTCATGCATTTACTGATTTTTTGAGCTATAAGACCCTGAAATTCAAAAACATTTCAAATGAACTCTGAAAAGGTTGAAAGTTAGCATGGTATCATCATTTCACCCACATAACATGTGCTAACAAGTTGAGAGGGTTACGACAAAAACTAGATGCACTTCATGTACAAAATGGACAATCTCTTTCGAAATATCAAGGTTTCATACGGAAACTCATCTGTTACAAAGGGATTTCAATTTTTAACTTATTTGAATTCCAGACTTTTTGTGTGTTCAAAATGCACCATTCAAAGCCACATCATCAATTTTCAACCATTTCTGACTTCATTTGTTATTTTTCATGCATTTACTGATTTTTTGAGCTATAAGACCCTGAAATTTAAAAGCATTTCAAATCAACTCTGAAAAGGTTGAAAGTTGGCATGGTGTCATCATTTCACCCACATAGCATGTGCTAACAAGTTGAGAGGGTTATGGAAAAAACTAAATGCACTTCGTGTACAAAATGGACAATCTGTTTTGAAGTATCAGGATTTCATACGGAAACTCATCTGTTACAAAGGGATTTCATTTTTTAACTTATTTGAACTCCAGACTTTGTGCGTGTTCAAAATGCACCATTCAAAGCCACATCATCAATTGTCAACCCTTTCTGACTTCATTTGCTATTTTTCATGCATTTACTGATTTTTTGAGCTATAAGACCCTGAAATTCAAAAACATTTCAAATGAACTCTGAAATGGTTGAAAGTTAGCATGGTATCATCATTTCACCCACATAGCATGTGCTAACAAGTTGAGAGTGTTACAACAAAAACTAGATGCACTTCGTGTACAAAATGGACAATCTCTTTCGAAATATCAGGGGTTTCATACGGAAACTCATCTGTTACAAAGGGATTTCATTTTTTTAAACTTATTTGAACTCCAGACTTTTTGTGTGTTAAAAATGCACCATTCAAAGTTGGCATGGTATCATCATTTCACCAACATAGCATGTGCTAAAAAGTTGAGAGGGTTAGCCTCAGCCACTTCCAGAAACATAATTATATGTATCTGCCACCGTACATCCATTGCCGATTCATCTGTGTGCATTATACATAATTATGTGTGTCAAAAACCATTACAGGCTCACATGGATAGATAAGTGACCAAATCAATAGTAGTTAATCAACACATTAAAACCAAAGTACATACATAGTTCAAATTGAACAACATATAGCTCTCCAGAGCATCTAACTAAACAATACATTGAAACTATGTAAAATCTTTCAATGCAACAACAAATGCGATCATAATCACAACCAAGGTAACAATTGATCCAATGGCATAATGATACTAAGCCTCGGTATGAATGGCATATTTTCTAATCTTTCTAATCTTCAACCGCATTGCATCCATCTTGATCTTGTAATCATCAACGACATCCGCAACATGCAACTCCAATATCATCTTCTCCTCCTCAATTTTTTTATTTTTTCCTTCAAGTAACTGTTTTCTTCTTCAACTAAATTTAACCTCTCGACAATAGGGTCGGTTGGAACTTCCGGTTCAACCACCTCCTAGATAAATAAAATCTATGTCACGTTGGTCGGCATAATTGTCATAAACAATAAATTAACCAAATAGTTATAAAAAGATAATACATACCACATCCGAGTCATAGACAGGACGAGGGCCGACGGGGGCGGATACCAAAACCATCGCACTATACAATAACAAGGAATAATAAAAGTAAGAAAATTAGACAAGTATCTAGCTGAAGTAAGAATTTTTTCTTTCAGAAAGAAGATAAGAACAAGAGGCTCACCACGGTGGTGCCAGCGACGAGATCAGCGCGGCCGATCGACGGCGGTGAAAATGGGGACGGGACGTAACGAATCGCTAAACCTAGACAAATCTCGGGGAAAATGGAGTTCGGAGGTCGAGTTTAGAGAGGAGAAAGATTAACTAGTGTGGCTCGGACATTTCATCAAACACCTCATGTGCATAGGATGTGAGCTAGAGCACCCAAATGCCCTCCCCTCGCCGGCCAAAAAAAACAGAGCACTGTGGAGTGCTCTGTTGTCGTGCTGCGGTATATATAGGCAACTCATGCATGTGTCCCAGTTTGTGGTAGAAACTGGGACTAAAGCCCAGCCTTCTGTCCCGGTTCGAGCCACGAACCGGGACCAATGTTTGTGGGCCGGGAGCGAGGATCATTGGTCCCGGTTCGTGCCTAGAACCGGGACAAATGGGTCCATAAGAACCGGGACCAATGCCCACGAGGCCCCGGCCGGCCCCCTGAGCTCACGAACCGGGATAAATTCCCCCATGGGTCCCGGTTCGTGACTGAACCGGGACTAATGAGCTGGCCAGGCCCGAACCAAAGACCTGTTTTCTACTAGTGTGAGGTACAGTATGACACACGCAAGCACTAGGTAGCAGAGATGTACTGTCATTTTCAGAGATTGCAAGCAATGATTTCTTGTTTACTTAATGACAAGATCAACACCATGGGGTTCAGGAAAATTATCAATTTCATTAGGCATTAGCAACGACCAAAACAGTATGTGGCATACATATACGACAGTAGAAACCCAACATCTATTAGGGGGGAAACACAAATGTGAATTACCTGCTGATTGTGCAGAGTAAAACTTTGTTGCACCATACACATCTACAGATTCTCACGGCAGCTTATCGGTTCATGTGAATATGAATCTAGTCGGCATTTCGCCTCTGCAAGCATCAGCATAGTCTTGAGAGAGGTGTGGCGCAGCTTCCTTGTGAGGGCAAATGAACATCTACGCAAATACCTTGTCGCTCTCCTTGAAAACGGTATAGTAGTTCGGGTCACGCTTGAGCAAATCATTTTCCGTAAGAAACTTTACAACGTAGTAGTGGGGCCTGAGCCAGCCCTCCAGGATATAAGTGAGTGTTATTGGCCGACGAGCAATGTAGGCCGGTTCCAACCCCACCTCAGAGGAGAGGAACTCGGACTTGCGGTGTAGTGACTCCTTTGACTTGGTCAGCACAAATGGATTCTTAGACATAGCCATGCCCACCTCAGCATCTGACCACATGAGCATCTTCAAGTAGCCCATTTTTGCAGTGATCTTGTCCTCGCTGAGGAATGTGATAGCATCCAACATGTGCTTGAACATCGCAGTTCCTCGGGGCACACCGAGACCTTCGGCGCTTGCTACCATCGCCTGGACGTGCTCTGGATTGGTGACGATCAGCCTTGGCACCCGACGGCACAGCTTGGAGATATCGCAAGCACCTAGCTCGCACTCCTGTAGGAGCGCAACGTTGGGCTTGGCCGTCCTCTCGAGGTCCGAACTGAAAAGGTAGCAGCGTTGCTTGAGCACGCGAAAGAAGTTCTCGGAGGAGCCGAAAAGGGGCGGGTAGTACTGCAGCTTGGAGATGAAGGCTCTAGATCTGAAATGGCCGCCGCTGGCGTTGAGGGAGACGAAGCGGATGATCTCAGTGTTAACATGCATGTATATGTGTTGTACCGATGTACATGTACTGTACCCATGTATTCTCTACAGCTGTTGTACCTTCCCCTAGATCTTTGGATCGCTAACCACTCTGTTGGTCATGGCCTGCGTGCCTCTTCTCACGGGAGACGTTGGGGCTCTCTCTTATATATTTGTACCCTGTAAGAGCATCTCCAATAGATGGTCCAAAATTTGGCGATCCAAAATCGGAGATGTAAACTTTGGACCGTCAAAAAGTGCGTTTTGGAGTTTCGAAAAAAGCTCAACTCCAACGGATGGTGCAAATTAATGGTCCAAAAAAGCAACTCCAATAGATGGTCCAAAATGAAGATGTAAATTTCTTAAAACGACAAACTACTAGCCCATTCAACATAGTTCAAACATCAAATTCAACATAGTTCAAACATCAAATTCAACATAGTTTCATACATGAACTTCAACTACTACTTATTCAAACTACTAGGTAAACTACTCCTCACCGTCGGAGCTGCGGAACTGCGCCCAGAACTCCTCCTTCTCCGGGTCGTCGCACCCCTCCTCCTCCTCCTCCGAGAAGTCTGCCCAGTCCTCCTCAGAAGAGGACTCGATGGGGATCACCGTCGAGGGACCGGCTTCGTCCTCCTTCTTCGCCCCCTTCTTCTTCTGCTCCGCCTCACGCTTACAGTAGTACTCCAGCTCGGCCTGCACGTACTCCGGATGCTCCCGAGCAAACCTCGCCATCCCCTCCTCGTCGGTCTCGCCGACACTAACGACAACCGGCGGCTTCTTCGTCATCTTCTTTTTCGTCGGGATCTCCTTCATCTTGATGCCCTGCGGCACAAGCATCTCCGCTTCCGCCTGAATCTCGATCTCTGAGAAGTTGAGGCGCTCCTGAGGCCTCTCGGCACGCCACACCGCCACGTCGTAGGCGCGCGTGGCCTCGTTGGCAGAGGGGAACATGCCGATCCACCAAGGCCTCCCGGCGTCGGAGAACTCCACTCTGAAGTTACCGGAGGGCTTTTGCCTCACGCCGAAGAAGCCCGACTTTCCCTTTGGCGTCTTCTCGGCGCCATCGGAGAGCGGTTAGAGCGGTGGAGCGGCGGCGGCTTGCGGCCGGGGCGGTGGCGGACGGAGCCGGGCGGGGCGGAGCTGTGGCGGCGGCGTGCTGGGCGGTGGCGGACGGAGCCGGGGCGGGTCGGAGCTACGGCGGGCGGGCCGGGGCCGGGCGGAGCTGCAACGGACGGGATGATACGTCTCCAACGTATCTATAATTTTTGATTGCTCCATGCTATATTATCTACTGTTTTGGACATTATTGGGCTTTATTATCCACTTTTATATTATTTTTGGGATTAACCTATTAATCGGAGGCCCAGCCCAGAATTGTTGTTTTTTGCCTGTTTTAGGGTTTCAAAGAAAAGGAACATCAAACGGAGTCCAAACGGAATGAAACCTTCGGGAACGTGATTTTCCCAACGAACAAGACCCGGGAGACTTGGACCCTATGTCAAGAAAGAAAAGAGGAGGCCACGAGGTAGGGGGCGCCCCTGCCTACCCTAGGCGCGCCCTCCACCCTCGTGGGCCCCCTGTTGCTCCACCGACGTACTCCTTCCTCTTATATATATCCACGTACCCCCAAACGATCAGATACGGAGCCAAAAACCTAATTCCACCGCCGCAACTTTCTGTATCCACGAGATCCCATCTTGGGGCCTGTTCTGGAGCTCCGTCGGAGGGGGCATCTATCACGGAGGGCTTCTACATCAACACCATAGCCCCTCCGATGAAGTGTGAGTAGTTTACTTCAGACCTACGGGTCCATAGCTAGTAGCTTGATGGCTTCTTCTCTCTTTTTGGATCTCAATACAATGTTCTCCCCCTCTCTTGTGGATAACTAGTCGATGTAATCTTCTATTTGCGGTGTGTTTGTTGAGACCGATGAATTGTGGCTTTATGATCAAGTATATCTATGAATAATATTTGAACCTTCTCTGAATTCTTTTATGTATGATTGGTTATCTTTGCAAGTCTCTTCGAATTATCAGTTTGGTTTGGCCTGCTAGATTGATCTTTCTTGCAATGGGAGAAGTGCTTAGCTTTGGGTTCAATCTTGCGGTGTCCTTTCCCGGTGACAGTAAGGGCAGCAAGGCACGTATTGTATTGTTGCCATTGAGGATAACAGATGGGGTTTTCTTCATATTGCATGAGTCTATCCCTCTACATCATGTCATCTTGCTTAAGGCGTTACTCTGTTTTTAACTTAATACTCTAGATGCATGTTGGATAGCAGTCGATGAGTGGAGTAATAGTAGTAGATGCAGGCAGGAGTCGGTCTACTTGTCCCGGACGTGATGCCTATATACATGATCATACCTAGATATTCTCATAACTCTGCTCAATTCTGTCAATTGCTCAACAGTAATTTGTTCACCCACAGTAGAATACTTATGCTCTTGAGAGAAGCCACAAGTGAAACCTATGGCCCCCAGGTCTATCTCTATCACACTAATCTCCTACTACTTAGTTATTTTCTTTGCTATTTACTTTGCCTTTATTTTACTTTGCATCTTTATCATAAAAATACCAAAAATATTATCTTATCATATCTATAAGATCTCACTCTCGTAAGTGGCCTTATAGGGACTGACAACCCCTATTTGCGTTGGTTGCGAGGATTTATTTGTTTTGTGCAGGTGCGAGGGACTCGCGCGTAGCCTCCTACTGGATTGATACCTTGGTTCTCAAAAACTGAGGGAAATACTTACGCTACTTTACTGCATCATCCCTTCCTCTTCGGGGAAAACCAACGCAATGCTCAAGAGGTAGCAAGATGGATTTCTAGCGCCGTTGCCGGGGAGGTCTACGCAAAAGTCAACATACCAAGTACCCATCACATACCCTTATCTCCCGCATTACATTATTTGCCATTTGCCTCTTGTTTTCCTCTCCCCCACTTCACCATTGCCATTTTATTCGCCCTCTCTCTCTCTCTATTTGCCTCTTTTTTTGCCCGCTTGCTTTTTGTATGCTTGTGTGTTAGTTTGCTTGCTTGTCACGACGGCCCTACCTAAATCTGGTGACCTTCACCTTAAAAGATTAGAAGAGATCGAAATCAATGTCAAGAGTTTTATGGTCTTGCAATTTGAGCACAATAGTTTCTTCAGAAGAGAGCTTAAAGAACAGAAAAGTTTTATGAGTTTTATGAATAAAGAGCTTGATGATATGTCTAAAGAATTCGATGGTTTAAGATCCCAAATTGCTCATCTTGAGAAATTAACTGCTAAAATTTCGGATAAGCAAACTACCTTAGTTAATAAGATGGCCGCTAAACCGGATTGCTATGAAAATAAAGATGAAGATCTAAAAGTTATTGATGTGTCCCCTATTAAATCTTTGTTTTGCAATATGAATCTTGGTAATGATGGGACTGAATATGATCCACCTTTACCTAGAAGGCCTTCCAAGAATTCGAATTTTTTTGATCATGATGCTAAATTTGATAAAAATGGGATTGAAGAAATTAAAACCCTAGATGTTGCTAAACCCACTATTATGGATTTCAAGGAATTTAACTATGAAAATTGCTCTTTGATTGATTGCATTTCCTTGTTGCAATCCGTGCTAAATTCTCCTCGCGCTTATAGTCAAAATAAAGCGTTTACTAAACATATCGTTGATGCCTTGATGCAATCTTATAAAGAAAAACGTGAATTGGAAGTTTCTATCCCTAGAAAACTTTATGATGAGTGGGAACCAACTATTAAAATTAAAATTAAAGATCATGAATGCTATGCTTTATGTGATTTGGGTGCTAGTGTTTTCACGATTCCAAAGACTTTGTGCGATTTGTTAGGTTTCCATGATTTTGATGATCGCTCTCTAAATTTACACCTTGCGGATTCCACTATTAAGAAACCTATGGGAAGAATTAATGATGTTATTATTGTTGCAAATAGGAATTTTGTGCCCGTAGATTTTATTGTTCTTGACATAGATTGCAATCCTTCATTTCCTATTATTCTTGGTAGACCTTTCCTTAGAACGATTGGTGCAATTATTGATATGAAGGAAGGAAATATTAGATTCCAATTTCCATTAAGGAAAGGCATGGAACACTTTCCTAGAAATAAAATTAAAGGGATAATTAGATTTATGTCCCTAGTTGTGTCCCACTCATCTGTTTTACCCCTAATTCCCAAAAGTCACCGGTTTTGTCCAAGTCACTTTGATCCTCTTATGCTTTTGCCCTTTGACCGTTTGACCGTCAGTTTGAAAACTTCATAACTAATTCATACAAAATCCAAAAAATGCAAATAAGATACCCAAATGTTCAGAAAAACATCACCTATATGTCAGTGTCATTTGCATTCATGAAAAAAGTGTTGGAAAGTGCACATCCGAGTTTTAGCTCTTTTCATACCACCATGAATAGTAAACTCTAAAAAATTTCAAAAAAATATGGTGGCAAAGAACGACAAGTGTTCTAAGTGCTTGCCAAGTTTCATTAGGGAACGACATTCGTGGAAGTCGTGGCAAAAAATAATCTATTTTGGAGTGCTGATTTTTTTTTGCCGCGGCACCCACGAATGTTATTCCCTGATAAAACTTGGCAGACACTTAAAACATCTGTCATTCTTTGCCACCAAATTATTTTAGAATTTTTTTTGAACTTTTTTAGATTTTACTATTCATGGTGGTAGCATAAGAGCTAAAACTCGGATGGGCACTTTCCAACACTTTTTTCATGGATGCAAATGACACTGACATATAGGTGATGTTTTTCTGAACATTTTGGTATCTTATTTGCATTTTTCTGATTTAGTATGAATTAGTTATGAAGTTTTCAAACTGACGGTCAAACGGTCAAAGGGCAAAAACATAAGAGGAGCAAAGTGATTTGGACAGAACTGGTGACTTTTGGGAATTAGGGGTAAAACAGACGAGTGGGACACAACTAGGGGCATAAATCTAATTATCCCAAAATTAAATTACCTTATGAATCTGTTATGAGAGCCACTTATGGATTGCCTACCAAAGATGGCAATACCTAGATCTATTCTTGCTTGTTATGCCTAGCTAGGGGCGTTAAACGATAGCGCTTGTTGGGAGGGAACCCAATTTTATTTTTATTCCTTGATTTTTCCTGTTTAGTAATAAATAATTTATATAGCCTCTGTTTTGGTTGTGTTTTTTGTGTTTAATTAGTGTTTGTGCCAAGTAGAACCATTGGGAAGACTTGGGGAAAGTCTTGTTGAACTTGCTGTAAAAAAACAGAAACTTTAGCGCTCACGAGAACTGCTGTCATTTTTATTTGGAAAGTTCTATTTAGTTAATTATTTTTTAAGATGATTAATAGATAAATTCCTCACGTCCAGCAATTTATTTTAGATTTTTTGGGGCTCCAGATCTTGCGCTAGCTACAGATTACTACAGACTATTCTGTTTTGGACAGATTCTGTTTTTCATGTGTTGTTTGCTTATTTTGATGAATCTATGGCTAGTAAAATAGTTTATAAACCATAGAGAAGTTTGAATACAGTAGGTATAAGACCAATATAAATAAAGAATTAGTTCATTATAGTACCATGAAGTGGTCTTTTATTTTCTTTCGCTAACGGAGCTCACGAGATTTTTTACTTTAAGTTTTGTGTTGTGAAGTTTTCAAGTTTTGGGTAAAGATTTGATGGATTATGGAACAAGGAGTGGCAATAGCGTAAGCTTGGGGATGCCCATGGCACCCCCAAGATAATCTAAGGACACCTAAAAGCCAAAGCTTGGGGATGCCCCGGAAGGCATCCCCTCTTTCGTCTACTTCTATCGGTAACTTTACTTGGAGCTATATTTTTTTCGACACATGATATGTGTTTTGCTTGGAGCGTCTTGTATGATTTGAGTCTTTGCTTGTTATTTTACCACAACATCCTTGTTGTACACATCTTTTGAGAGAGCCATACATGATTTGGAATTTGTTAGAATACTCTATGTGCTTCACTTATATCTTTTGAGTTATATAGTTTTGCTCTAGTACTTCACTTATATCTTTTAGAGCACAGTGGTGGATTTGTTTTATAGAAACTATTGATCTCTCATGCTTCACTTAGATTATTTTGAGAGTCTTAATAGCATGGTAATTTGCTTAAAGTCCTAATATGCTAGGTATATTCAAGATTAATAAAATTTTCTTATGAGTGATTTGAATACTAAGAGAAGTTTGATGCTTGATGATTGTTTTGAGATATGGAGGTGATAATATCAAAGTTGTGCTAGTTGAGTAGTTGTGAAAATGAGAAATACTTGTGTTGAAGTTTGCAACTCCCGTAGCATGCACGTATGGTAAATGTTATGTAACAAATTTAAAACATGAGGTGTTATTTGATTGTCCTCCTTATGAGTGGCGGTCGGGGACGAGCGATGGTCTTTTCCTACCAATCTATCCCCCTAGAAGCATGCGCATAGTACCAAGGTTTTTGATGACATGTAGATTTTTGCAATAAGTATGTGAGTTCTTTATGACTAATATTGAGTCCATGGATTATACGCACTCTCACCTTCCATCCTTGCTAGCCTCTTCGGTGCCGTGCATTGCCCTTTCTCACATTGAGAGTTGGTGCAAACTTCGCCGGTGCATCCAAACCCCGTGATATGATATGCTCTTTCACACATAAATCTCCTTATATCTTCCTCAAAACAGCCACCATACCTACCTATTATGGCATTTCCATAGCCATCCCGAGATATATTGCCATGCAACTTTCCACCATTCCGTTCATCATGACACATTCATTATTGTCATATTGCTTTGCATGATCATGTAGTTGACATCGTATTTGTGGCAAAGCCACCATTAATAATTTTTCATACATGTCACTCTTGATTCATTGCATATCCCGGTACACCGCCGGAGGCATTCACATAGAGTCATACTTTGTTCTAGTATCGAGTTGTAATCATTGAGTTGTAAATAAATAGAAGTGTGATGATCATCATTAATAAAGCATTGTCCCAAAAGAAAAAAAGAGAAAGGCCAAAAAAAGGGTAGGTCAAAAAAAAGAAAGGCCAAATAAAAAAATAAAAAATAATAATAAAAGGGGCAATGCTACTATCCTTTTTCCACACTTGTGCTTCAAAGTAGCACCGTAATCTTCATGATAGAGAGTCTCTTGTTTTGTCACTTTCATATACTAGTGGGAATTTTTCATTATAGAACTTGGCTTGTATATTCCAACAATGTGCCTCCTTAAGTGCCCTAGGTCTTCGTGAGCAAGCAAGTTGGATGCACACCCACTAGTTTCTTTTGTTGAGCTTTCATACATTTGTAGCTCTAGTGCATCCGTTGCATGGCAATCCCTACTCCTTGCATTAACATCAATTGGTGGGCATCTCCCCTAGCCCATTGATTTTCCTCGTTGATGTGAGACTTTTTCCCTTTTTGTCTTCTCCACATAACCCCCTCATTATATTCTATTCCACCCATAGTGCTATATCCATGGCTCGCGCTCATGTATTGCATGAAGGTTTATGAGTTTGATATTACTAAAGTATGAAACAATTGCTTGGCTTGTCATCGGGGTTGTGCATGATGAGAGCATTCTTGTGTGACGAAAATGAAACATGACTAAACTATATGATTTTGTAGGGATGAACTTTCTTTGGCCATGTTATTTTGAGAAGACATAATTGCTTAGTTAGTATGCTTGAAGTATTATCATTTTTATGTCAATATGAACTTTTGTCTTGAATCTTTCGGATCTGAATATTCATACCACAATTAAGAAGAATTACATTAAAATTATGCCAAGTAGCACTCCGCATCAAAAATTCTGTTTTTATCATTTACCTACTCGAGGACGAGCAGGAATTAAGCTTGGGGATGCTTGATACGTCTCCAGCGTATATATAATTTTTGATTGCTCCATGCTATATTATCTACTATTTTGGACATTATTGGGCTTTATTATCCACTTTTATATTATTTTCGAGACTAACCTATTAACGGAGGCCCAGCCCAGAATTGCTGTTTTTTTGCCTATTTTAGGGTTTCAAAGAAAAGGAATATCAAACGGAGTCCAAACGGAATGAGACCTTTGGGAACATGATTTTCTCAACGAACAGGACCCAGGAGACTTGGACCCTACGTCAAGAAAGAAAAAAGGAGGCCACGAGGTAGGGGGCGCGCCTGCCTACCCTAGGCGCGCCCTCACCCTCATGGGCCCCCTGTTGCTCCACCGACGTACTCCTTCCTCCTATATATATATCCACGTACCCCCAAACGATCAGATACGGAGCTACAAGTGAAACCTATGGCCCCCGAGTCTATCTCTATCATATTAGTCTCCTACTACTTAGTTATTTTCTTTGCCTTTATTTTACTTTGCATCTTTATCATAAAAATACCAAAAAATATTATCTTATCATATCTATAAGATCTCACTCTCGTAAGTGGCCTTATAGGGACTGACAACCCCTATTTGCGTCAGTTGCGAGGATTTATTTGTTTTGTGCAGGTGCGAGGGACTCGCGCATAGCCTCCTACTGGATTGATACCTTGGTTCTCAAAAACCGAGGGAAATACTTACGCTACTTTACCGCATCATCCCTTCCTCTTTGGGGAAAACCAACGCAGTGCTCAAGAGGTAGCACGGGGCGGGGTGCACGGGGCGGTGGCGTGCTTGGCGCCGCGGCCGGATCCGCGGCGGGCGGGCAGCGGGGCGGCGTGGAAACAGCGGCGGGGCAGGGCCGGATCTGATGCGGGCGGCGTGCGGCGGGGCTGCAGCGGGGTGTGGAGGCGGCCGAGCGGCGGCGGACGGGTTGGAGGTCGCGGGCGGGAAGGCGGGAAAAGAAAAGGAACTGGCGGTTGGGCGTTCGCGGGCGGGGGCTGGTTTTGGACCAGATGCACCTCGTGATGTAAATTTGCACCGCGAGGTGTTGTATTTTACATCATGAGGAGGCCACGGTCCAATTTTTTTTTACATATGGACCGTCTATTGGAGCTGTGTTTTTGGCCTCAGACGGTCCAAAAGTTAGTTACTTTTACATTTGGACCATCTATTGGAGATGCTCTAACACTCTCTCTGAATCAATACAACAACAGCATATTGAGTCTCCCCACTCTTCAACTTGGTATCAGTTTTCCATGGCCTTTGAGGACATTTTCGGCGACCTCCCTGCTCCTGACGCCACCATGCTGCCGCCGCCGCCCAGTCCTCTCCTCCTCCTGGCTCCTCTGCTCCTCTTTCCACGGTTCCACCTCCACTCCCGCTGCCACTTCAGCTCTCTCGACCATGGTTGTTCCCCTGCTGATCGCTACCTCCTCAATTTCCATCAAGACCACATCTCCAACCGCAACACCTCCAAACTAGATCCCTCCCAGAACAACTACATCAAGTGGCGCACGTTCGTCAACTGCGTTCTTCTTCAACACCGTGTCCAGGACCACGTTTTACACCCGCCCCCTGCCAAACCCGATCCCTCCTGGCTTGCCATCGACCATCGTCTTCTCCTCTGGATTCTCTTCACGCTGGCTGACCCCTCCTCGAGCTCATCATGGGCGGCGCCGACGATGCCTACACCTCCTGTGCTTGCATCCGACACTATTTCCAGGCCAACCAGGGGGGCCAATACCTGCATCTCACCCGCCAGTTTCGCAACCTCAAGCAGGGTGACCTGACGGTCTCGGAGTACGTCCGACGCCTCAAGGCACTCGCTTTTTTCGTCACACAATATATGTTCTCTCTTTTTTCTAGAATGTTAAGGATTTTTATAGGCGGTGTGCATCCTGCTATGCAGAAAGTGGGATTAACTCTTATGGTTGGATTGCTCATGCAATGCTAGAGTCAATAAAAACTCATTTTATCTATATCTATACCAATATAAAAAGACCTAAATGGGTAGATCCAAACCATCTTCTATACCAATATAAAAAGACCCAAATGGGCAGATTCAAACCATCTCCACCGTCAAATCATGTTATCTAGCGGTTCAAATTGCTCCAATGTTGAGCACCAAACATGTTTAACATTCTAATTACCCACCACTGCCATTGGTTATAAACACGTTTTGACTCAATGCTATCCCTTGAAATCTGCCATGTAATTAATATCCTACCATTCCCGCAAAAAGTATTTGATATCTTACCAAATATCAACGTGCAACAGATATATCTTACCTAATATAACATGCAACTAATATCCTACCTAATATAAACGTGCATTGCACGAACATTATTACTAGTTAGAAAAAAGTATGCTTGACAAAACATGTTGACATAAAGACCAAGTTACAACCTAAAAGTTTCAACCAACTGATAAAAAAATAGAGCATGGAAGAGATCCACAATAACAATTTCAACAACAACAAAAAATTCCTTTGCTCAAAGAGAAATATTGAGACCGAATGTCTCATCTTATTCATGATGCCATCCATGCATGAGTCTTATTAGCATGGCAAAACTAAATAAAAGGAGACGAGGCACATGTAGATGGGCATGCCCTACATGTAGAGATCCTCTCCCTGCTTACATATTCATATGACTAGGAAAGAAGCCGAAGTTGGTGCCATCATGGCCACCAATACTATGGCCATTGTAGATCTGGGTGCCAAGGTCCCCTTCGGACCTCACTGTCTCAAGCCAAGCCTCCTGCTGCTGCGGCGGCACCCGATACATGGCTGGAGGCCCCATGTCCATGTTGTCGGTGATGTATGGTGCCTGCGCTTGGTATACTGGCGGTTGCCTGCTCATTTTTGCGATGCGTTCGCCTAGGCTCTTGAGCATTAACTCCAACTTCCAACCCATGGTTGTGAGCTCCTCGATGTTTCCAGGGAGGCGGCCGCTAACCATGGCCTCATGCAGGAGAAACTTGGTCTCACGGTCTTGGCGCTCACACCTAGTCTTCTGGACCTGGTCTCGGAGCTTTGCGACGCGCTGAGTAAGGACACTCTCCTGGTCCATCGTCTTCTTTAGCCGCGCCACCTCCGGCATGCTCTTAAACCTATTCAGGATAGCCACCGCCTCAGCATGGGATGGGAACACCTCCGGCACCATTCCGCCCTCGCCATACACCAGCACGCACGCCTTGGCGTTGCACAAGGTGGCCACCTCACCGGCCTTCTTCATCAGGTTCTTGCTGCGCTTCTTCAAGGTGTTCTGCCGCGCCGAGTCATTACGGATGTACCGGAGAGCCACCTTCTTGCGAGCCATTGTTGACTGAGGAAAAAAATCTGCAAAGGAAGGAAAATTGCTAGTTTGGGTGAGTTGAAAGCAAGGGAGGCAGGGTAGATTTATAGTGGAGGTCTGTGACGATGAGGAGGCTAGAACCATGCCAATGGAGGATTTGGCTAACTTGGAGGCAGGTCTTAATTGTGCCCAGCTGTAAATTTGGTGTCCATTTAAAACTTTAAGATTTACTTTCCTAAGATCATAGATTTTGTCAATCAATACAAAATTTCTCTTTGATTGAGCGATAAAAGATATGGAAGGTTTCTCCCTATAGGCGCATAGTACTAGGATATTCCTATTTAGCAATATATTGCAAAATTAATTTTTCAGTTTAATTTTATCCAAAGTTGGATTTTTATTCCAAATATAGACCACCCCGTCGACCATCCATTCTTTTGTAACCAAATTAAGAAAGTACTAATGAGTAATGTATCTAAATTATCCCATAATGAAAAACCAATTGATCATGCATGTTGGGTGACTAATAGCCAATTTCCTTATATGTGAATTGAATGAGGTTCTATATATCCAGGGTTGACTATCATTGCTCGCTGATCAAGTGGTTTGTTGCTCATACTCGTTAACACATTCAAACATAATATGCAAGCCTGCCCATACAATTACCTTGTTACATAATTAGATAACAAAATTTAACACACAACCGGAAGGACATATATGTCCCCAAGTTGATTTTGATGTTAATGAGAACATGATTACTGATCTAACCAGGTGCATGAGTTCTTCACAATGTTTAGCACATTTATGAAAATCACTCATGGGCAGAGAAGGAGAAAACTAAAGGTTGATTTATCGAGTCAACAAGAACTCCACACTATAGGGGGGGGGGGGGGGGGGGGGGGTGAGATACATACTAAACGTACCTATAGTTTTTGTATCTTGCATGCAATATTCATGTAATTTATAGACAGTTTTTTCTGTTCAGTCATACTAACCTATTAATTAAGTACCGGTGAGATACATACTAAACGTACCTATAGTTTTTGTATCTTGCATGCAATATTCATGTAATTTATAGACAGTTTTTTCTGTTCAGTCATACTAACCTATTAATTAAGTACCATACTGATAGTTGTTGTTTTCTATTGTTTTTGGTTTATCGGAAACATGCATTTTCTGCTGATCGGAAAAATTAAATTAAAATGTTGCATACGTTTTCCGACTAGAAGCCCACCCAGGAGAGGGGGGAGGGGGGGTCCACATGTCATGCCAACACGCCTAGATCTTGGGGCATGTATAAGAGGTGTGTGGGCACATGGTAGCTCCCCTAGAACCACCTTTTTGGCGCAAGCTTGTACTCCAATTTTTTGAAGTGCCATATTGTTCTTTCAGATTTTTAGAAGTTACGGATCCCCTGCTAAAACGGTATCTAGACTTAGAAAATAGCATTTAGAAATGGCTCCACCGTGCATCAAAATCAATTTATTTTGATACGCGCATTTCAACTCATAGCCCCTAATTTCTTTTGATTCTAATATGTTTTCGTCCATGGCGGGAAAACCAGGTAGTACGTTGTGAACCCCACCGTGTCATTTTCTTAATCCATTTTCTAACTCGCCGTACATTTTCCGTGACACAAAAAATCATCATCGAATATGCACATGCCTAATGGCGGCCAAATGCGTCGCCCAAAATCAGGCCAGAGCGTCACCAAAGTTGCCGAGGGCGCTGCCCCGGGAGAAAATCAGCTCATGACTGTTTTCCATCACGGGAAATAATCTTAGGGGGCTTTTTCTGTTCAGTCATGAGGATTTTCGTCACAGAAGCACACATTTTGTAGTAAGCACATCGGTGATTGCCTGGCTTGCAAGTCGACAATGGTTGTGGAGCAAGAGGAGAGGATTCAAGAGGGGCAGGGTGCAGGGGTGAGTAGAAACAAATGCTCTGGGTTCGAGGGCTCTGGGGTCGTTTGGGCTCCACATGTAATAGTGTGTGTAGTTGGTTGAGGGTTCCTGTTTTTTCTTATTTTTATTGTTTTTATTGTTTGGTTTTCTTCTATTTTATATGTAGACTTTTCATTCTATATTTTAGTTCATGAAAATTTATTAAAAATTGTGAACATTAAAAAATATGAATATTTTAAAATCCGTGAATATTTTTAAAGTTCAAGTTTATGAACTTTAAATCAAATTTGTGATTTTTTCGAAATCCATGAATATTTTTATAATTTCTGAGCTCCCTAGATTTTGAGTCGCTTGGTGTGTCAAGGGCTGTGGGGTCTTTTGGGATCTGCATGTGTTCCTGTTTTTTTCAGCTTTCTTCTCTTTTTGATTTTTTATTTTCATTTTTATATATTTCAATTCATTAAAATTTACTAAAATTAATGTATATATTTTTTAAATATGAACAGTTTTAAAATCCATGAATATTTTTAAAGTTCACTAACATTTTTTAAAGTTTGTAAACTTTCTTTCAAATTTGTGAATATTTTTGAAATTCTCAAAAATAAAGTTTTTTAATTTGCAAGATTTTAAAAATCTGAGTTCTTTTAAAATCCGTGAACTTCTTTTCACTTTATGAACTTTATAAAAATTAAAATGATAGTCAGAGAGCGAGCCAAGGTGAGCAAGCGCTAGCTTCATGGGCCGGCCCATGCGAACATTATAGTAGCAATTTCATGGTTTCAACATGGAATATGAGCTTCCAAGGGCACTCACACAACGACCACCGGCTTACACAGAGGTCATAAGATATAATGGCACAACCACACACCGAACAACTCTACTCTCCTCTCAGGACAAATATTGTCCCTAGCAGCACCCTAGCATGACATACAAATAAAAAGACACCAACAGGATGTAATTAAAACCCATGACAACGAAGATAAAACCAAAACAAAACAACCAGCTGGAGAAAGAAAAGACCATTTCCACGAGTGAAGAATGGCGAGGCGTAGCGCGCAGTAGTCTCTAGTAGACCCTAACTCCAGACTTTAGGCTTCATAATTGATGGGGGAACACCTACGGGTAGGCCCATAGCTACGAAAGGCCAACCTAAGACCCATGCCCATGAAGATTACTGCCCGGGAAGGTAAGTCAAACAAGAGGTGTCTCATGAGCTGCTAGTGCCTACAGTCGGCCTTAGTTTCCCAGTCGGGCAAATGTCCTTAGAACATCTCTAACAGACCCCTTATATTGTCCCGACCAGCAAAATAACTGCCGGTTTATGGTTTTGGACCCAAAAAAGTGACCCTTAATTTTTTTTGAGGGGTGCGGTAAATTCCCCACTCCGACCCGCGAATACACAGGTTCCCCCCGCCACGTCGGTGCCCTACTCCCGCGAAAGCGGTTGGCGGGGGTGGGAGGACATTTCAATGTGCGTGCTCCCCACATCCCCTCCCACAGCCGCCTGTCACCGTCACCGCTGGCCCGCCCCTTGTGATTCCGGCCATTTCTGCCAGCCGAATCGAGTCGCCGGGCCGCACTACACCCGGGTCCACTCATCGACTCCCTGGATCCGTTGAGCCGAGCCGTCCCCGGGTCGCCACTGCCACGGATCGACCGCCGCCGAGTCGCCGCCCGCCCTGGATTCGCCGAGCCGCCCCCGGTGAGCCCCTTTTCTGCCTCTTGTAGCTCTACCGCAGGTGAAATTTCATTGATGCGAGATCGGATGCGGTTTTCTATAGATAAATTTGAGCCTTCGCGAGCAATTTTTGCTCAAGGATTCGTCCTCGTCCGACGACTCGGACATGGAATCGATGCTCGAGCGCCATTGGCAGCAGATGGTGGTGGTGGTCATAGCCATGAAGGAGGCCGAGGATCGAAACCGCAAGAGACGGTGAGGATTGACCGTTGGCCGTCTTTGCATCCCTCACAACCGCTATCTCGGGAACATGATGTTGATGCAAGACTACTTCGCCGACAATCCTACCTATCCGCCGCACCACTTCCAGAGAAGGTATTGAATGCGCCGATCCCTCTTCGTAAAAATTGTGCAAGCTTGCGAGGCCAATTCTCGATTTATTACTCAAAGGAGAAACGCCGCGGGCTTGTTGGGTTTTAGCGCATATCAAAAAATAAATCTCTGCAGCTATGTGAGTGATTGCATATGGTATTCCAGTTAACTTTGATGACGACTATCTTCGCATTGGCGAAGATACTACAATTGAGTCAGTCTGTAGGTTCGCGTCTCTGGTCATGTCTATCTTCATGCACCCAACGAGGAAGACACAAAAAAGTTGATGGCAGCAAATGAGAAGCGAGGTTGGCCCAGCATGCTAGGAAGCGTTTATTGGATGCATTGGACTTGGAATAACTGCCCGAAGGCATGGCACGAGCAGTATTGTGGCAAGTCTCGTGATGCAACAATTGTGCTAGAGGTCGCAACATCCTAGGATTTGTGGATTTGACATTGTTTTTTTGGTATGTCGGGTACTCTCAATGTTATCAATGTGTTGCAATGGTCTTATTTGTTTGCTAGACTTGCTAGTGGAGATGCTCCTGCTTGCAACTTCATGGTGGATGGGCACGAGCACACAAAGGCATAATAATATCTTGGTGATGGTATTTATCCTTCTTGGTTTACATTTGTCAAGAGCATCAAAGAGCCCAAAACTAAGAAGCATATGGAATTTGCAAAGATACAAGAGGCTGCCCGAAAATATATTGAAAGAGCCTTCGGCTAGTGCTAGAGATACTCTTAGTCGGCTTGGCCTCGGTCGACGGCCGTGAGGAAAAAAGTGGCAGTCGCGATGGAGCGTTTTCCTTCCTTCCTAGAGAGCCATTGCCCGAGCCGCGCGTGCATGTGTCACCGCCTCCCTGTTCCCTAGCTTGCTACAATCCGACTTGGAGACGGACGTACGGGAACCCCATCGTCATGATTAATGGAAGGTGCTGCCGCTCTTGCCTTCCTTTACGACCGACTTGGAGTCCGATCGTCGCTCTATCGCCGGATCGATCTCCAATCTCTCTCTGTGGTCTGCATATATATACGTCGTCTGGCCTTGCTAGCTGCTGTACCCATCGATCGGGTAGGAAGAAGAACAAGGACGATGAGCGATCTCGACTGCGACTGTGACTGTGACTGCTGCGACTTGGACTGCGACTGCCTGGACTGCGACTGTGACTGCTGCGACTGCAACTGTGATTGTGATTTCGGCGGCTGCCTCTCCATGTGCTTCTCCAGCAACGTCAGCCACCCACGGGCACGGAAGCCACCGCACCCGCGGCAGCTGCTTCGGCTCCCTCGGCGATTGCCTCTCCGACTGCCTCAAGGCATGCTGTCGTGCTCCTCGCTGGCGTCGGGGTGCGGGGAAGAGCGCGCGGGGATATCCGACGGGAGGTGACCAACATCGTGGCGGCGGGCGGGCAGATCAGCGCCGCGCCGCTGGGGAGAGCCGAGGTGGCGGTGCTCGTGAAGGAGAGCGCGGCATGGGGCGTGTTCCCGCTACTTCTACATATTGGCAACATTAGCTTTAGTCTATCATCAAAATAGGTGAAACTCGTGTAAAAACGATAAGGAAATGATGATAGAGGAACAAAAGAGACAAAAACATAGGAAACATCGGGAAGCATGGAAGATCCAACAATTGTAAAGAGCTACGATGGAACTAGTGGCGGCGCCAAGAATTGGCCAGGGCCCAGGCCGCCCCGGGCCTCACGACCCAGGCCACGGTCCAGGCTGTATAGAGTCTGTCTCTGGCTCTCTGCTGTTGTGATGGAACTGCCATTGTTTATGTTCTTCATGAAGACGACGTGCACCATCTCTCCGTTTTATTAGCACAGTTTCCTTAGTTTCGCAATCTATTCATGGGTGTTTAGTTCATCTCAGATGTTGGTGAGAGCAAAGAGTCAAACTGGCTCGTGAGTGTGTAACTTGAGGGAGACATTATAATTATAAGGTTAGTTGTTTTTCTGGGTAATACTACTCCAAATGCAAGTGTTGGCCAGAAATAGACCAACAAATGTAGTGACAAGGAATAAATAACAAAGATGTGTATAACTGGCAAATAATGAAATGTTTTTTTTCACCAGGACATATATTATCCATTGCTCCTGTGCAGTCACCCCTCTTATACTTAACATCTTCTTTCCCACAGGCAAACATGTACTCTAACGAAGGTTACTACGGAGCCTTCTGATTAAAACATATATGATGGACATGGAGGCGGTGGACGCGCATGGAAAGATCAGTTGGGTGACCCATAGTGATTCCCTTATATATATATACCACAAATCTTCGCGTGACTAGATAGCAAATGCCAGTGCATCATTCCACTTGTACCCTTCATTTATACCACTATATTCCAGTGCCCCACTTCGCCTCTACCCTCTATATATACCACTATGTTCGCCCAACTAGGTATCAAATATAGTGCCCCACTTCACTTCTACATGTTTTTTTTTTTGCGGTTGAATCACTTCTACATGTTAGCAGCATTAGCTTCTTAGTATGTCAAGTAGGTGAAACTCACATACAAAGTAGATGAGGAGAGGATGAGAAATGAAAAGAAGGTACACAAAGCCGTGGGAATAGGAGACAACGGGAAGAACAGAAGACCAAATGGTTGTGAAAATGTAGAAATGAACTATTATTATTGATCTTCAGTCTAGTGATCCACTGATCCTGGTACAGTTCCGTCAAGGCTTTGAGTGTTAAGGTAACCAGTGCCAAGTGGCTCAATGCTATTTGTGCTGAATTAATTAGACCACATTGGGAGTACTAACTAGTGAATAATTTCCTACTCTCGTCATGTTTCCTACTCTCATCATGTCACACTGGAAGCTTACTATCTGCCTGTTGTAACTAGTGTGTCCGAGAAATTATATATACATATTACGAGGCCAGTTTTATGTCTGTTGTTTTACTGGATGACATGACTACTTGGTCTATTCTGCATGTGAGTGCCAGCCTGGAAGAGCCTAAGTAAAGCTGCAAGATGGATGCTTATTGCCGGCACTGGTAGCAAAAAGATCGAGCTACCTTTTTTTTAACTCAAATTATCAAATTAATTATATTTTATTTTCTGGATGAGCCCCCTCTCTTGTTCAAGAGTTTGGATTTCTTTTTATTTTCGCCTTTTTCCAATTTATTTGGAACTTCCTGATTTTATTTCATTTGAATGGTTGCCACCTGTGTGAAACCACGGTCAATTCATCTGAAATAGTCTTGCAGTGGTTTGAGGGATGAGAGGTAACATACGCATAGTTTCCAACTAAAGGTCAACTAAAGGAACAAAATTGGACTATACGTTAGTTAGTTGAATTATTAACAAACTACTCTTTCCCACTTTGTCACGAACACGATGCCAATGCAACTCTTATGCACTCATTTCATGAAAAGAAAATGAATGCTCCACCAACCTTCACTACGTTGAATAATGGCACTATGGCCTTTATATATACTACTCTATGATTACCTGAATGGATAGCATGCTCAGGCGTCTCACTAGCTTTACTTCTGCATATTGGCAACACTAGCTATAGTCTATCATCAAATAGGTGAAACTCATTTACAGAAGATAAGGAAATGGTGTGAGAGGAATAAAAGTGACAAAAACCCATGGAACAGGAGACACCGGGAAGAATGGAAGATCCAACAATTGTAACCAAAAAAAAAAAAGCTATGATGAAACTGCCATTGTTTATGTTCTTCACGAAGACGATGTGCACCATCTCTAGTTTTTATCAGCACTGTTTTCTTAGTTTTACAATCTAACCATGGGTGTTAAGTTCATTGATAGTGGTCAGAGCTAAGAGTCACACTGGCTCGTCAGTGCGTAACTTGAGGGAGGCATTATAATTATAAGGTTAGTTGCATTTCTGTTGTTTTTCTGGGTAATACCACTCCAAATACGAGTGTTCACCGTAAAGAGACCAATAAATGCAGTAGCAAGGAATAAATAACAGAGATGTATATATGAATGGATTTTTTTCACCACTCCATGCATTACGCCATTACCAGTCTTATACTTAACATCTTCTTTCCCACATGCTAATCATGATTACTTGTAGATGGTGCACTTACCTTCAATCCACGCTAACCAATAACTATTCCAGTGTTACGTCTCTCCTTTTGATTATCTTCTAGCTAAACAGCCACTCTGTAGTATTAGTAAGAGGGGGAAGTCCCCGTAAAAAAAAGTAAGATGGGGAAGGGGGCTAAGGATTTACCCGACATGAGATATATATTCAAGGAACCCTAAGATGCTATCCCAGTAAGAATGTGTTGTCGATTCTTCTTATCCAATACTTATAACATTTTAATGATGTCATGTGAATTGCTGGAAAACATGTGAAGTGTATTGTGGCTAACATAATGATGGAAGTTTTGTAAGATACTGGTCCAATCAATTTGTGTTGTCACGTCCCGTTTTCTTAGTGAAGTTGCTATAGAGTGTAACAAAAGACTAATTTTATCGGTCATCTATGATATATATGATGTCTTGACGTGGGGTTTTATGGTCGTGACTACTAACAAGTTTTATAAGGAGCAATCGCCGGCGCGTTTGTTGTATGGCACAACTTTTTACTGGGTAGGAGATTCCATGCAAAAAGCAAAAAAGGAATCTATCACCATGCAACAAGCAAATCTCTAAGTACACACACGAAGAGAAATGTGAAATTACTGACTACACAAAGGAAGAGATAAACAAGATGATATTCGAGCATCTACGGCTCACTGGTGGAAAAAGGGCTTTTGGTCGCGGTTCGCAACTGCCATTAGTCGCGGTTGCGCAACCGCGACCAAATAGGCGCGACTAAAGGACCCCCACTTTAGTCGCGGTTGCTTAAGAACCGCGACTAAAGGCCCGTCCACGTGGGCGCCAGGCGGCCGTCGGGGCGGAGGACCTTTAGTCGCGGTTCTTCTGGCCAACCGCGACTAAAGGCCGCCACAGGTTTAGGGTTTTAGCCCCCCCCCCCCCTAAACCTGTTTTCTGTTTAATTTGTATTGTTTTATTTCTTTTGTGCTTTATTTTAATTTTGAAGGAGTTTCACATATTCTACGGTACTACATACATGCATATGAATGTACAATTTCAAACAAATTTGAAATTAGAACCAAAAAGAATTCAAGAGGAATATACAATATATATTCAATATCATCGGATGACCATATACAATTTTGAACAAGTTTCCATACATAATTTAATGCATATAAAGTTCTACGTCCTCGTAATGGTGTTCTCCTTTAGAATGGAGGACTTCCCTGCTGAACCATCCAGCTAGTTCCTCTTGAAGTGGTCGGAAGCGAGCTTCTGGACTAAGCATCATCCGGAGGTTATTCCTCTGAGCATTGGTATCACTCGGAACCCGCTCAGAGGTGTATCTCCGGATCATCTCACAGACATAGTATCCACATAGATTGGTCCCCGCTGGCTGAATATCCCCAGCATTCTTAGCCTTTGACCTTTTGAATTCTAGCTCTTTTTTGAATTCACCGACCTTTGTATCTACGAACCGTCTCCAAACCCTACGAGGCAAAGAAAATTAAATGAACAAGAGAGTTATTAGTTACTTGATATTAGGAAATGAACGAAATAGGCCGATCGATATAGAGCGCAAATGAATGAAAATAATTACTTCTGCAGCATTCTTCTCATGCCGCCCCAAAGCTTTGGATCCATATTCAGAGAGTCGTGGACGAGACATTCTGAGGTGTCAACTTTAATTACTAGCAGAATCCAGTGGAACCTGCGGACACGATACATGCACAGTACGTCATGCATAACTCATCGATTAGTCGGCCACATACCATGCATGGAGTAAACAAAAGAGAATGTGCTCAAGACAGAAACACTCACCCAAAATGGTAAGGAAATACAATATCACTTTTGAGTTCCTGCTTTGTAAGAAACTGCCACAGGTCTGCCTCCATGTCGGCGGGGTGATGCTCCAACACATATCCATCAACGATGTGTGGGTCAATGAACCCAACATCATGGATGTTCCTTACTCTGCATTCCTTAATCTTCATTCTGCATGTATAATAGCGGACACAACAATATAGTTAGGACATATATATAGTGCAGGCAATATGAACGAGATGGGGTCGAAATAAATCACTTACAGAACGTAGCAACTGATGATAGATTTGTCGAGCTCGCGCGGATTGAAAAGCTGGAACAATTCACTCAGATGAATTTGTACATAGTAATGTTTGAAGTGATGCTCATATCTAACTTCCGCATAAATATATTCTTTGGCGTTTTTATTTTTTATGTAACCCTTGTACCATTTCAGCAGACCTTCCATTTGTGGAGGTAGATCCTTTTCCTGCGCAGACTCGACGAGAGGCCCATTCTTCACATATGTAATTACTACCTCCTTCACTGGCGCCTCATCAAGGCCTAACAGTTCACGAAGAGTAATACCTAAGTTGGCCGCTTGTTCTCTGGCACTCGTTACAGTCAATCCATGTGCTGCCGCAGCTGCTATGATATCGGGGTCATCCGGACCGGCGGCTTTCACTATAAGCGGGGCAATCGATTGTTTACTTTGTTCCCCGAGCTGGGCAACTCGTTTCCCGCTTTTTTTACTTTCTAATTCCGTTTTCTCGGCCTCCTCCAAGGCTTTGTTCTCCTGGTTCTCCGCCCGCTCTTTCTTCTCCTTCAACATGAGTGCCTGCCTACGAAGTTCACGTGCATAGTCGTCAGGCAGATTCTTCGCGGCTTGGGACGGTGTGCTCAAAAATGACTTAGCCCACTTCTTTTGCTCATCAGAAAATACTGGCTTGGGCTCGGGCTCTCTTTTCTTCTTGCAGTCCGCCTTCCATTTGTCATGATCAGCAGCCGCGGCAGTTTCCTCGGCACTACGTTCCCAAGGCCTTGTGGGGAGAGGCTTCAGTGATGGCTCCGGTACCTTTGTGGTCTTAGGTACATAAGGGTCCGGGTTAATAATCCAGGACTGCTTCTGCTTCTTTGCCGGAGGTGGATTGGGGGGCGGCGTCTGATCACCCGCCGGACGAGGACTGGGGGGCGGCGTCTGATCACCCGCCGGACGTTGTGGACTGGGGGGCGTCGGCTGATCACCCGCCGGACGAGGACTGGGGGGCGGCGTCTGATCACCCGCCGGACGAGGACTGGGGGGCGGCGTCTGATCACCCGCCGGACGTTATGGACTGAGGGGCGTCGGCTGACGTGACGGAGGTGTAGGTGAACCGCCACCACCACCACCACCACCACCACCGCCACCGCCACCACCACCACCGTAGGGGGGTGGACTTGTTGTCCTTGGCGCCTCGCCTGGAAACTTGATAAACTTCTTTTGCCATAGAATGAAATGGCGCTTGACATCTCCAAGTCTTTTCTCCCCTTCAGGTGTAGCAATGTCAATCTCCAGGTCCTCAAACCCTTGGACTACGTCCTCCACCGTGACACGAGCATAGCCATCTTGAATGGGGTTGTTGTGGTGGAGTGCTCCAGGTAAACATGGTAAAGCACTGCCGATGGCTACCTTCATGGACATGTTCCCGATAGGATAATACAGATGACATTCTTTCATCTCCTTTATATCGTCCACGGGGCAGAGAGGAGGCTCCGGTGCAGTAATTTCGACCACCAGAGGCTCCGGTGTAGTAATTTCGATCGTCGGTGCATCTGCACCAGCCGGTGGGGCCTCCGTGGAAGCCACGCTGCTTCTCCGCTGCTGGCTTCCGAGATCCGCTGGATGATCTTCATGCTGCGCCCAAGCTGCATCTCTTTCGGCTACTAGTACACTCACGGTTTTCTTCATCACATCCATTTCCGATGCCAACCACGCCACAACATCTGCTTCCCGATCCATCTTTCTCTTACGGCTTCTGTAACCGTACGGGTCATCGTTCTGGGGGAACCCTATTTTCCACGGAATGTGCCCCATGCCTCGTACACGTCCTCCGTGTTCAGGATTCCCGAGGGCTTTTGTCAGCGCGTCGTTCTCTCTGTTGAACTTGATCTTCCCCTCTTGAGCATCCCTCATTGCGTCAATAAGGGCTTAGGTGGGTTTAATTATTTTGCCCCGGTAAACACACTCCCCTGTCTCCGGGTTCAGCGTTCCCCCATGCCCGTACCACCAGCTTTTGGCCCTTGGGTCCCATCCCTCCGTACCTGGACGGATTCCTCGCGCCCTCAGCTCGTTCTCCATCTTCTCCAACCTAGGCACCCAAAGGCGATACCCTCCTGGCCCCATAATATGATTGTACTCCTTCTTAGCCGCATTTTCCTTATTTTTTTCGATATTTGAATGAACTGCTCCGATTTCTTTTGCTTCACAAATTCTGGCCAATCATGTTTCAGTTTCTCATATTGTCCTTTGAAATCCGGAGTCTTGTTCTGCTTGACAAAGTCACGGGCTAGATTTTGCTTGAATTTCCGGAATGCGTCGGCCATCTTATGAATAGCGAACTGTTTGACTAGCCTCCTCCTCTCCTTGTTTTCCTCAATCTTGTTACCCTCCTCATCGAATTTGTTGTATTCCGGAGGTAGAACGAAATGTTCCATAAGCTTCTTGAAGCAATCTTTTTTTGTTCTCTTATCGACAAAAGTGAAACCAGCAATTCGTGCCTTCTTTGGCTTATTCCACTCCTGGACGGTGATCGAGACGTTGTCTCTAACAACGGCTCCGCATTGGTTGACAAACTTGGTGGCGTTCTTGCGGGGCTCCAGCGGCCTGCCGGTTGCACTGTCGACAACCTCGATGGTGCATGTTTCTCCTTGTTTCATCGTCTTGGTTGTGCCACGCTTTGACGACGTACTCGATTGTTTCGACGATCCGGCCGAGGGCTAAAATAAGAAAGAGAGTCGCGCGCGTTAGTACACACATATTTATTCAAATCAGTTAGTTTGTATCACTAGAGGCTCAATGTATATATATACCTCGGCGCCGGAGGTGGTTGCTACTTCCATTTGAAGATCGTCGTTTATCGGCGTTTGTTCGGCATCATCTTGCTGACGGCGCCCTTCATCTTCACCGTCAAGGTTCAGATAAGAAGAGATATCATCTTCTTCTTGTCCGGTCGGCACATATAGAATATCGCCGTTTATGATGCCGAACATATGTGCTTCACCGTCCGGATCATAGTTGTCCATAATCGGGTCAGCTCTATCGTCTGCCATTATGTCAGTCCTGAAAACATGTAGTAAAAACAAATTAATTAAGTGAAGAAGGGGGGCGGTGGCGGTGGCGAAAGGGCGGTGGCAAAAGGAGGGGGCAAGGAAGGGGTGGGAGAGGGTTTACACATTTTTGTATGAACCATGGCAAATTTTAGTACATGTATCATGGCAAATTTAAGTAATTCACCATGATAGTTTTAGTTTATAGTTCATGCCAAATTTGAGCCAGTGACCATGCATTGTTAAAATAACTGATGACATATTTCTTTTTTTACTTATGAATCATGTCAAAATTATTTGATAGATCATGGCAAATTTTAGTAATTCATCATGGCAAGTTTTTTATTTGCTAGGTGTACCATAACACGGTACGAGGTGGTACTGGTGAAGGGGGGAAACATCCGGGAAAATATTCCCGGTGTTTCGCGTTTTCAGACAGATGGGTCGGAGGGGGAAAGTTGCGTGTTCGCTATGCTAGAGATGCGTGATGGACGAACGGGCTGCGTATCCGGATTCGTCTCGTCGTTCTGAGCAACTTTCATGTACAGAGTTTTCCCATCCGAGTTACGGTTTATTTTCTATTAATTTTCAAAGTTTTGGTTCATTTTCTAATATCCTGATTTAATTTAATTCAAATTATTAAATACAGAAACTGCTATGGGTACACGGAAGTGCACCCAGCAGTGTGTTCATGTGTATGACAGATGGGACCCGTAGGCGGGTGCCGGAGAGAGCTCCGGTGAGCCTTTCCCGTGGCGGCACTTCACCGGAGAAGGCCCGCTGCACCGCGCTTCTTCTCTTGGCCGTGCTGCTGCTCTCGTGCGCCGCCATGGGCCGCGCGGCACGGGGCCTGGAGGAGACGGCGCCTGAGGATAATTACCCGGCCGAGGCGCCGGAGTTGTCGCCTGACAGCGCGGCGGGCGGCGTCGAGGGCGACGGCGGGCGGCGTCGAGGGCGACGGCGACGGCGGGCGGCGTCGAGGGCGAGGGCGACGGCGGCAGACCTTCGGCGCGGCAGTCGGAGAAGACGAGAAATGGAGGCGAAGATTCGGGCCCTTGTATTTATAGCCCCCCCCCCCTTTAGTCGCGGTTGGGGAGGCGACCCGCGACTAAAGGGTTTTTTTTCCCGCGCGCAACGACCTTTAGTCGCGGTTGGCCTGGCCAACCGCGACTAAAGGTATTTTTGGCGGGTTTTTGCGTTCCCGCGCGGAACGACCTTTAGTCGCGGTTGGCCAGGCCAACCGCGACTAAAGGTATTTTTCAAAATACTTTTTCTTTTTCAAAATCTTAAAAATACAAATAATATATCAAAAAATTCAGAAAAATAAAACTAATTCAATTCAATATGTTAAAAACACAAATATTATATCAAAAAATTCAGAAAAATAAAACTAATTCAATTCAATATGTTAAAAATACAAATAATATATCAAAAAATTAAGAAAAATAAAACTAATTCAATTCAAAATGTTAAAAATACAAATAATATATCAAAAAATTCAGAAAAATAAAACTAATTCAATTCAAAATCTTAAAAATACAAATAATATTTCAAAAAATTAAGAAAAATAAAACTAATTCAATTCAATATTTTAAAAATACAAATAATATATCAAAAAATTAAGAAAAATAAAACTAATTCAATTCAATATGTTAAAAACACAAATATTATATCAAAAAATTCAGAAAAATAAAACTAATTCAATTCAAAATTCTAAAAATACAAATAATATATCAAAAAATTAAGAAAAATAAAACTAATTCAATTCAAAATGTTAAAAATACAAATAATATATCAAAAAATTAAGAAAAATAAAACTAATTCAATTCAAAATGTTAAAAATACAAATAATATATCAAAAAATTCAGAAAAATAAAACTAATTCAATTCAAAATGTTAAAAATACAAATAATATATCAAAAAATTCAGAAAAATAAAACTAATTCAATTCAAAATCTTAAAAATACAAATAATATATCAAAAAATTAAGAAAAATAAAACTAATTCAATTCAATATGTTAAAAATACAAATAATATATCAAAAAATTAAGAAAAATAGAACTAATTCATTTCAAAATTCTAAAAATACAAATAATATATCAAAAAATTCAGAGAAGTTCTTCCCGGCCGCCTCTGTCTTCCCACAAGTTCTTCCCGGCCAGTCTTCCCGCCAGTTCTTTTCCGCCTATATCTTCCCGCCATTTCTTCACGCCTCTATCTTCCCGCGTATCGATGCTCCTTTTATAGGCACGGCGCCGCTTCTGCTTTGTCTTGTTCCTCCGACAGGGCGTCGTGCGCTACCCACGCGTCCTTATCCTGCCGACAGCTTTAGTCACGGTTGCACCCTCCAGCCGGGACTAAAGCTTACCCAAACGTCCTTATCCCACCGACAGTTTTCTTAGATGACACAAAAACCACATTTAGTCCCGGTTGCACCAACCAGCCGGGACTAAAGGTTAGATGACCAGCTCTGGATTCCTCTTCTTCCCGCCATTTCTTCCCTGTCTTCCCGCCTCTTTCTTCCCGCCACTTTCTTCCCGCCTCCTGTCTTCCCGCTCCCATTTTTCCCGCCATTTCTCACTACATATATGTAGCCCGGCTTGGCCAGCATTATCACATCTCTACAATCTCTCACCACTCTCTCATGGCTTCCACCGCACCCACTCTAACCTACCAGCAGGTGGAGGAGCTTTGCGCCTCGAACTACCCTTGTCCACCGGGCTACCGCGTCCCCACCGGCTGGAGCCTAAGCGCCGGCGGCGTGCCGGTCCCTCCCGTCCCTCAGGGTACTGCGCGCCGGGCGGCCATCACGAACCACTACTACCTCGACCTCATGCCGGAGCAGCGGATGAATCCCCGCTGGCATCCCGATAACCAGCATACTTGGGACGCCTTCTTCATCAATCGGCGTGAGAGGGCGCTCGCCAGGTATGAGGAGGACGGTCTGCTTCCTGGGAACTTCCACGAGGCCTGCCGTCGGCTATGGTGGTACGGCCGGACTCTGCAGAGCGTCATGGACTACATCACGGCCGGCGATATCCCCCGCCTGCGCTACCCTCAGTTCGAGCCACGAGCGCCGCCCGACGACAGCGACGACGACGGCGGCAACTTAGAAGGCGACGACAGCAGCGACGACGACGGCGGCTATGAAGACTACGAGTATGCATATTATACGCCTAGGCAGGAGTATGACTAAATCACTCCAAATTTCATGTATCATCAGTGGTATCTCGAATCATTCGAAAATGGACACCAAACACATCACGGGTAATATAATTCACATGATCCATTCAACAAAGTTTGGTACAATAAATTATTACACATCATTTCTTCCCTTGTGTCCCTGCTTGCTTACGATTGTGCCGTATCCATGGAGCATCCTCGTCATTTAACTTAATGCTTGGGTCGGTGTTCACTTTGAAGGGCGGAATTTCAGCAAACATATTATAATCTTCTGACATGTCTGTCTTGTCCTCCACTCCCACGATGTTTCTTTTCCCTGAAAGAACAATGTGGCGCTTTGGATCATCGCATGATGTACTGATCGTTTTCTTATCTTTCCGTTTCCTCGGTTTGCTACTCATGTCCTTCACATAGAAAACCTGAGCGACATCTTTCGCTAGGACGAATGGTTCGTCAAGGTAACCAAGATTGTTGAAATCCACCATTGTCATTCCGTATTGCTGGTCCACCTTTACCCCACCTCCTGTTAGCTTGAACCATTTGCACCGGAACAAAGGGACCTTAAAGGAGGGTCCATAGTCAAGTTCCCATATCTCCTCTATGTAACCATAATATGTGACCTTTTGCCCATTCTCGGTTGCTGCATCAAAGCGGACACCACTGTTTTGGTTGGTGCTCTTTTTATCTTGGGCGATCGTGTAAAATGTATTCCCATTTATCTCGTACCCTTGGAAAGTCGTTATAGTCGAAGATGGTGTCTTGGCCAACATGTACAGCTGATCTACAACATCATTGTCATTCATTAAATGTTTTCTCAACCAACTGCCGAAAGTCTCCATGTGGGCCTTCCTAATCCAGGATTCAGGCTTCCCCGGGTTGTCCGACCGTAAAATATTCTTGTGTTTCTCAAAGTACGGAGCCACCAAGCTGGAATTGGTCAGTACAGTGTGGTGTGCTTCAGTCAGAGAATGGCCGTCCATACATATCGTTGATTTCCTTCCGATCGTGCCTTTTCCACTTAGTCTTCCCTCGTGCCGCGATCGAGGAAGACCAATCGGCTTAAGGTCAGGAACAAAGTCAACACAAAACTCAATTACCTCCTCATTTCCATAGCCCTTGGCGATGCTTCCTTCTGGCCTAGCACGGTTACGAACATATTTCTTTAATACTCCCATGAACCTCTCGAAGGGGAACATATTGTGTAGAAATACAAGACCGAGAATTAAAATCTCTTCGACTAGGTGAACCAGGAGGTGCGTCATAATATTGAAGAAGGATGGCGGTAACACCAACTCGAAACTGACAAGACATTGGATCACATCGTTCTGTAACCGTGGTAGAACTTCTGGATTGATTACCTTCTGAGAGATTGCATTGAGGAATGCACATAGCTTCACAATGGCTACTCGAACATTTTCCGGCAGGAGCCCCCTCAAAGCAATCGGAAGCAATTGCGTCATAATCACGTGGCAGTCGTGAGACTTCAGGTTTTGGAACTTTTTCTCCACCATGTTTATTATTCCCTTTATATTGGACGAGAATCCAGACGGGACCTTCATACTGCTCAGGCATTCAAAAAAGATGACCTTCTCTTCTTTGGTCAGAGCGTAGCTGGCACGACCTTGAAACCATTCCGGATGCCGGTCATCAGGGTCTTTCAAACGTTGCTGGTCCTGCCGTGCTTCCTTTGTATCATTTGTCTTCCCATACACGCCCAAGAAGCTTAGGAGGTTCACGCAAATATTCTTCGTAACGTGCATCACGTCGATTGCAGAGCAGACTTCTAGGACTTTCCAATATTCTAGCTCCCAGAATATAGATTTCTTCTTCCACATGGCTGCGTGCCCGTCAGCTCCCTTCGGAACTGATTGTCCGCCAGGACCCTTTCCAAAGATGACTTTCAAATCCTTGACCATATCAAATACCTCAGCACCAGTGCGTTCCGCAAGCTTCGGCCGGTGATCTGCCTTGCCGTTGTAATGCTTGCCTTTCTTTCTTACTGGATGAATTTTCGGAAGAAATCGACGATGCCCAAGGTACACGTTCTTCTTACAATTTGGCAAATGTACACTTTCAGTCTCATGTAAGCAGTGCGTGCATGCATTGTATCCCTTATTTGACAGTCCCGAAAGGTTACTAAGAGCAGGCCAATCGTTGATGGTTACGAAAAGCAACGCTCGTAGGTCAAATTCCTCTTCTTTGTGCTCATCCCACACACGGACACCAGGTCTGCCCCACAGCTGTAAAAGTTCATCAACTAATGGCCTTAGGTACACATCGATGTCGTTGCCGGGTTGCTTCGGACCTTGGATGAGCACTGGCATCATAATGAACTTTCGCTTCATGCACAACCAAGGAGGAAGGTTGTAGATGCATAGAGTCACGGGCCAGGTGCTATGGCTGGAGCTCTGCTCGCCAAAAGGATTCATGCCATCTGTACTTAGACCAAATCTTATGTTCCTTGCGTCAGCTGCAAAATCTTTGAACTCTCTGTCGATCTTTCTCCATTGCGTTCCATCTGCGGTGTGTCTCAACTCCCCGTCTGACTTACGGTCCTCTTTGTGCCATCGCAACAACTTGGCATGCTCTTTGTTCCTGAACAGACGTTTCAACCGTGGTATTATAGGAGCATACCACATCACCTTGGCGGGAACCCTCTTCCTGGGTTTCTCGCCCTCAACATCGTCACCAGGGTCATCGCCTCTGATCTTATAACACAATGCAGTGCATACCGGACATTCATTCAAATTCTCGTATTCACCGCGGTAGAGGATGCAGTCGTTGATGCATGCATGTATCTTCAGAACCTCTAAACCTAGAGGGCAGACAACCTTCTTTGCTTCATACGTACTGGCGGGCAACTCGTTATTCTTTGGAAACATATTCTTCAACATTTTCAGCAAGTTTTCAAATGCCGAGTCAGCTACACCTGCCTGTGCCTTCCATTTCAGCAAATCCAGTGTGCAGCCCAGCTTTTTCAGACCATCATCGCATCCGGGGTACAACGACTTTCTGTGATCCTCTAACATGCGATCCAAATTCTCCCTCTCCTTTTCAGTTTCGCAGCGTCTTCGTGCATCAGCAATGGTCCGACCAAGATCATCAACGGTCTCATCACGTGCCTCTTCTTCACCTTCACCTTCCCCTTCACCTTCCCCTTCACCTTCAGCATCCTCCATGAAAGTATCACCCAAATGAGCAAGATAGCTTTCATCGATGAAATCATCCCCTTCTTCATCTTCTTCCATTATAACCCCTCTTTCTCCATGCTTGGTCCAACAATTATAGCTTGGCATGAAACCGTGCCGAAGCAGGTGCAGGTGAACTTCTCTTGAGGAAGAGTAACCCTTCTGATTCTTACAGTCAACACATGGACAGATAGCAAAACCCTTCTGCTTGTTCGCATTAGCCACTACAAGGAAATCTTTCAAACCCATAGTGAACTCGCGGGAGAGTCGGTTACCGTACATCCATTATCGATTCATCTGCATTATTATAATATAAAATATATAATTAACCATCATGCATTTGTTAAACTAACTAGCTATAAACAATAGAAATTAAACAATGAACAACACACATGCATATTTTATCAATGACACACATGCATGAAAGGTTCAAGTTGCTAACCGCGATCGAGGAGGAAAAAATAAATGAGGAACCTCAAGTGTGGCTCCAACACTTCATATCATGTTTGTTTCACGCTCTTGGGGCATTTCATCAAACACCTTGTGTGCATAAGAGGAACCAAAAGCAAACCTACACCCCCTTGTGAAGCTTGCGAAGAGAAGTGGCACCAAATGGCTAAGTGAGTGTGCTGAACTGGTATATATAGGGGAGGAGCTTTAGTCGCGGTTGGCCTGGCCAACTGCGACTAAAGCCCCTCACGTGCACCAGCTGGCCATCGAGCGCCCTGGGCCCAGGCATTTGGTCGCGGTTCGTCTGCCGAACCGTGACTAAAGACTTCATTAGTCACGGTTCCTACAGTTTCGCGACTAATGGGGCTGGACGGAAGCCTCTTTTTCTACCAGTGGCTGGATACACCAAATCAAACCCCTCAAACGCCCGTGGTCAACCTATGGTTGGATGGTTAGGAGGACAGTCGTATCTCCAGTCATCCGGGTTCAAGTCCCAGTGCTCGCATTTATCTTGGATTTATTTCAGGATTTTCAGCGATGCGCGTTCAGTGGGAGGAGACATTCCAGTCGACTAAGAGGTGCCTACGGTGACTTTGTAAAATCTCAAGATAATATGACGGCTCAGTCTCTCAGAGGTGCTCATATGGGTAGGGTGTGCGTGTGTGCGTTTAAGGGGGTGAGTGTATGCGTGCATATATGAGCACTTGCATCTGTACTGTGTTAAAAAAACATGGTCGCACTCGGGCGCGTCCATGCATAGTGAACGGTCACGTCTCAAATAATCTCTTCCACAACTGCAACATAGTGAGCGGTGTGCTCCATGCCATACACTCAGCAGACGGACCAGGGATGGCCATCACCCGCGCACCAACGAAGGAGGGCGTTTGGATGCCAGATGGAGCCCACCGCCTCCACGAGGTAGCGATGACCTGCCGTGCGCCGGATCCATGCACCATTTGGGCGGAAGCGATGGATTCGCGCCGGATCGAGTTCAATAGCTATCGGGCATTCTCCTCGTGGGGGCGGTCACTACTAGGAAAAGGCCTACTAATGGCGCACCAGTTTTGCCTACTAATGGCGCATCATTGGTGCGCCATTACTAGCACGCCATTAGTAATTTTTACTAATGGCGCACCACTGGTGCGCCATTAGTATAGGCCACGATGTGCCATTAGTATAGGCCACTGGTGCGCCATTAGTATAGGCCACGGTGCGCCATTAGTATTTTTGAATTTTGAAGGCGGGAAAATAGTAGTGGCGCACCGTCTAACCCCCACCGTGCGCCATTACTATTTTTGAATTTTGAATTTGGATCTGGATCGTGATTTTTTTGCCCATTTTTTGCTAGTTTTTTTGCTCGTTTTTTGGCACGATATTATTTCAAATTTTGTTCCTGTTTTTGGATCTTGTACGTTCTTTTGTCGCGTTCTTTTGCCGGACAGGAGTTCGCCGGAGAGGAGGAGGAGGTCACCGGAGAGGCGCTCGCCTACATCGCCGGAGAGGAGGAGGAGGTCGCCGGAGAGGAGTTCACCGAAGCATCGGAGAGGAGGAAGGAGAAACCATGAGGGAATGGGAGGAGAGGAGGGAGGAGGTGCTCACCGGAGAGGAGGGAGGAGAAACCGTGAGGGGAGGGGAGGAGAGGAGGGAGGAGGGGTTCCCAGAGAGGAGGAGGTCGCTGGAGAGGAGGAGGAGGAGGTCGCCGGAGAGGAGGAGGAGGAGGTCGCCGGAGAGGAGGAGGAGGAGGTCACCGGAGAGAAGGAGGTCGCCGGAGAGGAGGAGGAGGAGGTCGCCGGAGAGGAGGAGGAGGTCGCCGGAGAGGAGGAGGAGGAGGTCGCCGGAGAGGAGGAGGAGGTCGCCGGAGAGGAGGAGGAGGAGGTCGCCGGAGAGGAGGAGATGGAGTGGAGGAGAGGAGGAGATGGAGTGGAGGAGAGGAGAGGAGGAGATGGAATGGAGGAGAGGTGGAGTGGAGGAGGTGCGCCCAGCCATGTATACGACATAGTAATGGCGCACCGTGGGCAGGTGCGCCATTACTAACTTTTTTTATTTTTTGATTTATTTTGAATTTTGAAGGCGGGAAGATATTAATGGCGCACCATGGGCAGGTGCGCCATTAGTAAATTTTTTTTATTTTTTTGACTAATTTTGAATTTTGAAGGCGGGAAGATACTAATGGCGCACCACGGGCAGGTGCGCCATTAGTAACTTTTTTTTATTTTGTTGACTCATTTTGAATTTTGAAGGCGGGAAGATACTAATGGCGCACCATGGGCAGGTGCGCCATTAGTAAGTTTGAATTATTTTTAATTTTTTTGCCTCTCCAGATCTTAAAAGCCCCGTATCTTTTTTTCTGTTAGGTTTCTAAGGATTTTAAAAATGTTTAACGGGGTTCCCCCGGTTAAATTTGGATGTAACTTTTCGAGTAGATGATTTTTCATATAAAAAACTTTTTCATCCGAGTTAGTATGCAAAAGTTATGCCCATTTTTACAAATTCTTGAGAGATTTTGCAAATGAAGTCGAAATTCATATTTGCAAATTTTCCCAACAACTAGACCACATGTCACATGAGAAACTTATTTTCTTTTATTTTTTTGACATTTTCATCATTTTCTTTTATTTTTTTTAAAACTGAAAAGGCGATCCAGGTGGGGTGCATTCGGTGGAAGTGGTGGCCAAGGTACTAATGGCGCACCGTGGCATGGTGCGCCATTACTAGTTCAACTAGTAATGGCGCACCATGCCATGGTGCGCCATTAGTAGTTTTGAAAAAAAATTAAAAAATTTCAAAAAAAAAAATTTTACTAATGGCGCACGGTGGATGTAGTGCGCCATTACTAGTTGAACTAGTAATGGCGCACCGTGGGAGTGGTGCGCCATTAGTAGTTTTGAAAAAAATTAAAAAAAAATTTTACTAATGGCGCACCGTGGATGTGGTGCGCCATTAGTATTTGGACACTAATGGCGTACCAACACATGGTGCGCCATTAGTATATAGTAATGGCGCACCACATGTCTGGTGCGCCATTAGTATCAATTCCATCTATAGCCCTTTTCCTAGTAGTGGGTGGAGCGCACTGCGGACGACTATCGCCTCCTCGGGCACGCCTGAGATGAGGTCCTAGTTCACGGATCAGTTGACGGAGGATTCTGATCCATTGCCTGCCATGCCGGAGATCGCCAGATGGGAGCTTCAGTGTGGAGTGGACTGGAGGAGAGTGGAATGGAATGGCTAAGGTTTGGTCCAAGGAGCGGATGGGGGCGATTATATGTGGGGTCAGGGTGGGCCAGCGTGGGTCGGTCCTGACATGGCAGACACGTCTGCTTGCGCTCGGGCCTCCTCATATCCGCCTCATATTTGGGCAGAATATGAGGGGTGATGGTCAATCTGGGCATTTGAGGCCGGCTTGAGGCGTCCGTCTGGGTCAGGTTTTTTTTTACCGGTCACTGACCGGGTCGTCCATCTGGGCATTTCATGGGGGTTTGAGGCGTCCGGATGTAGATGCTCTTAGTACATTAAAACCAATTTTGAAGACAAAAAATAGTTTTCTAGCTCAACCATATGTCCTATTCATAATCTGTTTTTACTGTTGGCTTTGTATTGACGAGAGTTTCAACACTAGATCCTATATGAGTATATTTCAACAACAAAAAATTACAAATAGGTAACTAGATATTGTATTCCAGTGCCTCATTTCACTTTTACCCTTTACACATACCGCAAATCTTCACGTGACTAGATAGCAAATGCATGTGCATCATTCCACTTCTACCCTTCATTTATACCACAGTATTCCAGTGCCCCACTTCACCTCTACCCTTTATATATACCACTATCTTTGCCCGACTAGATATCAAATTCCAGTGCCCCCCCCCCCCCCCCCCCCCATCTTAGTACGTCAACGTCAAGTAGGTGAAACTCTCATACAAAGTAGATGCGGAGAGGATGAGAAATGAAGAAAAAAGATACACAAAGCCGTGGGAATAGGAAACAACGGGAAGAAGAAAAGACCAAATGGTTGCGACAATGTAGAAATGAACTACTATTATTGATCTTCAACCGAATGGATCTGTACAGCTTCTCTGGTTTAAACTAGTGTATTGATGACCAGTGGTGAGTGTTGTAACCAGTGCCCAGTGGCTCAATGCAATTTGTGTTGAATTAATTAGATCACATTGGGAGTAATAACAAGTAGTGATTACCTTCCTGTTCTCATCATGTCACACTGGGAGGTACCTGATGTAACTAGTGTGTCGGAGAAATTATATATACTTATTACGAGGTGAGTTTGATGTCTGTTGTTTGACTGGATGACAGGGCTACTTAGAGCCTGTTTGGATCGGTGTTGCCGTCTGCCAATTCAAAATTTTGTACTGTAGGTCGGTAAAGATGGATGTGATGAAACGCAAAGAAATCAAACTTGTGGGGTAACAAAACCAAATGCATGAACATAGTTCAGATCAAATTACTTAATACACCTAGTAGCCCTTTAAATATACTTGTATGCGAACTTGGTGCATTTTTTCCATGTGGATTCTAAAATTTGAGGTCGGAAGCAGTTATGGGCTGTTTGGATTGGAGCCTGGAGCTGCCGAGCCAAAAATTTGGTCGTTGACCAAACACTGGCGCTCCTTTGGATGGCCACCAAATAATTGGCTCGCCCAGGCCGTGGGGGCTTCTCCAGTTCATTTTTTCGCCAACAGTTGGTAAAGTTGTGGGAGGCTGGAAGCTGCGCCAAAATTTTGGCCAGCCCACGATTTGGCAGAGCGTGCCGGGGAGCCATCCAAACAGCCCCTTAATCTGAAGCCAAGAGAGGAATACTCTTCATATACTCTCTCTATAGTAAATTCTTGTTGCTCCAGCTAACTTCCATTCAGTCAGATCCGAGGCATATGCTGCCCCACCGAGAGTAGAATATCTCCATGTTCAGAAGTTGAGGCTCCAAATTGAGTCAATGGCCAACCATTACCACTCCAAAATGCACGCTTAGCTGCTTGAGTTAGTAGGTTGGTAAGAATGGATGATTAGTTTGGATCAACTTCCATTGTTCCCATTCTAATGCAGACATTCGTGCACTTGTTATGTCTAGTTTTTATCGGCTTTACACATCATCCGCTATAATTGTATATACTGTATAATCTGCAGAGGAAATTATTTAGTTGATGAATGGTGGTGACTTGTTTGCCTCGTCTTAATAATATGAAATAAAATAGATAGATCAAATCTGTTCTCCACAATGTACCACAACAGTCGGTACACCGATCGACGAGGCACAATATTGTAAAGATTACACTGCAGCTGCATTTCTACGAACAACAAACCGACCAGAACTAAGACACCATATTAACCACCAATAATCCGCAAAACAGCTACAGCTGAATTTTTTATTTGACCACTCAGAATTACAAACGAAACTACGGATGATAACAAAGACATCGATACTAGTAGATGATTAGCTTGCCACCAGACAGCTACAGACCCCACATAAGCAAATGACTCCAGGCTATATAAGCTAGGTTGAGCATGTTCTACGACTTCAAAGGTGTTGTACCATCAGAACGTGCAGCTCCAGCTTTATCGCTCATGTCTAGAGTTAAGGATTAAGGCCTGGACCTGCTGGCTCAGCTGCACCAGAAACAGAACAACAGGTTAGTTGCGTAACCCATTAAGAAATGCTTGCAATATAAGAAAATGAGTTTTACTAAGAACTACAGCCCAAACAATTAAACACAGAGTATTTGCAAGGACGTCCATCATCCAGACAATGAAGCAAGACATGAAAGTGTATCAAATATCAATGATGTGATAGGTTGATGCAAAACTATAGTGACCTTTCGAGCTACATTGAAGCTAATATTCATATATAAAAGATATGCAAACCAGTTATCTATCAACAGTAGTCCCAAACACTACTCTAGACAACTACGTAGTACCTCTGGCTCTGAGTACACTTTAGCACTGCAAATACTGCATTTATCTCATTAACAAGCTTTTCATTTGTTTGGTTCAATGTTTTTCACATCAAGCAAACTTTAGGATAAGAAGTGTCTCCTTCGCATTCCAGTTTTACTACTGTAATGCTACAAAGAGTTTAAGACGAGTTTTTTAAAAGTAGTACCTGAAGCATGTGGCATGAACATGCTGCACACATCATAGAAATCGTTCCTCACAGAATCCAGTGAGTTCAGGCACCTACAAGGAAAACAGTCCAGTAACTTGTGAAACTCCTTCCCATTTGCAGCTCCCGAAAGAAACGTGTTAACAATTAGCAGCTCATGAAAAAAACATGATAATAATTAAAAACTACCAAAAATGCTCATCCCATTACAATTTGCCTCCATAGTTTTTTTCCTCTGGTAGAATTATCGTAACAGCTTATTTAGAGGTCTTATGAATATCACCCTGGAGTCCTGGACATACTTGCTTAACAAGATATACACTTGCGTCCATAGACAATAATCTAACAGAGACAAGGGGTAACTCTAACAAAGAATGACGCCTTTATTTTGAAAACTTACATGTAAAAAGGTGCTTGTAACATCAATTGGAAGACTGAAACATCAACAAGTTATATGTTTATTTATTGTATAGATGTGCAATATTCAGAGAAGAAGACAAAACTTAGTTTCCCTTTTATAGCTCTAAACGCTATGATAATTGGGGCATTGCCGTCACTGTTGTAAAGAGAACCCAGCTTATCGCTTCAATTTTTGTTTCTAAATATTCATGGAATAGTGTTCCTACATTTAATACAACATTAGGATATGATTAACTAGAAAATTGTACTAGCGCAGTTATATTCCTAACCCAACAAGCTCAGTGGAGTCACCCAAATCTGTGTCTCTATACAGGCTGAATAAAATGAGTAGTTTACAAAGGCAATGAACATGCAATTGCATCAAAATATACTAACACTAATAAATATGGAAATATGTTACAGTAGATGAGTAGAGCACACTAGGCCATCACATTCAGTATGGAGATTTCAGTAACACAATGAACGAAAATACAATAGTGTGACATAATGATACAAGGTACTAACCCATCTCTGCTCTTCTCCTGACAACACTGATGGAACTGAATGCAGCTGTTCTTCACTCTCTGAGCACCAATACTGCAATATGCAATAGCATACAATCAGAAAGACCCACAAAACCGCTTTAATGAATGAAAATGAACATTGCAGTTCTATCTCTTCACTTCAGAATCCTAAGCGAATAGATGTAGCACTATGATTATCTATATCTGAGTTAAGAGGTCAACTAAATACAACTATGAAAGCCCAGTGTAAGCAAAGCAATTTATTTCACCAGAGCATATGCAATATGAAACATTAATCCAATAGAAAGTATGTATAGTTTCTCTAATGAAAGTGCTAATCCACGATAAATGACTTTGAATAAGCTAGATATTTTACGAGTAAAGCGGTAGTGACTCCTTGGCTTACTCCTCTGATTCCATAAGAACTACATGTATAGACCAAAAACATACATGGACTTTAACTTGATTAGGCAAGGGAATAGTTTGGGCATAATAATATTAGTTTCTAAGGATAATACTATTAATGTATATTAATAATCACACAAAGGCTAACCTTGCAAAACTATCAACTAGTTCGAATGGGATCGATTGACCTGAATATTTAAGATAACTCGAGTGTACAAAACCATCCAAGTAATGTGAATGCAGCGGAACATGTTTCTCTGATCTATGTCACGGAATGTTGTGACGATAAAAGAGAGCATGATAATCCTCACCAAATTAATTATAAGAGACCGACGATGTGAAGTGCTACTCTTTGAGCCGCTTGATGTGTGCGGAACATATAATATTTGACAGATCTAAATTATTAAACATGACAATGGCTGAACAAACATGTTTCTCTGATCTATGTCATGGAATGATGTGACGATAAAATACAGTATGATAATCCTACCCAAATTAATTATAGGAGCCCCCACTTTAAAAAGGAGATGAAGTGATTCTTTGAGCCTTTTGATGTGTGTGGAACATATGATGTTTTTTTATCGATGTCGGATCATGACAATGACTGAATGGATTTTTTTAATCGGCTGGACCACTTAACACAGTACTCATTGAGAAGCAGATCATATTTGTCTGATCCAAATCATCAAACGGTAACAACGGCCAAACAATTTGTCGGATCTAAATAATATAGTAGTATAATGGCCAAACAGTTTGTCAGATGCATATCACACAACAGTACAATGGCCTAATTGTTTGTCTGACCTAAATCATAAAACAATATAACAGACAAACTGTTTGTGGAATGCAGATCATAAAACAATACAATGGCCAATCGGCTTGTCGTATCTAAATCACAAAACAGTACGACGACAAAGTTGTTCGTCGTATCTAAATCTAAATGAGTATAATGGCCAAATGGATGTCACCTCTCCCCAAATAAATGGGAAGATCTACTTGTTGAGCTGCCCAATGTGTACGGGACGGATAATTTTTGTCGGATCTATATGGTAAATCACTGCAACATGCCCAACAGATCTCAGCCCTCCACATATCGACCAGAAGTGGCACTAATACGAAAGAACATCAATATATACTGTTGAGTCGTCCAACCAATGCAGGAAATGGACCATCCTTGTCAGATCTACCGACATAAAACACTACAATGATGAAACAGACCGTAATTCTCCCCCAAGATGATTGGACACCTTACCATGTATCGAGCAGGGAGCTAAACACCTAATTTGCACGTCAAGAACCGAAACAATCACAATTCCTATACTGTTGCACAATCACATACAAAGAGGACATGAAAGAAGAAGAAAAGAGCTCACCATGCACTGCTTCCCTTGAGCTCAAGCACAAAACCGCTCACCTTGTCATAGTCCACACATGGCTTGTCTCTGAAAAAACAGCAACCATATCCCCAAGCTAAAAATCAAACCAACCACTCTACACTAATGGTTGGATCACACAACACGGGCGGGCGAGCAAAGGAAAGGAAGCTTGTGTACAGCAGCTTGGCGATCTCGCCGATGATACGCTCGCCGTCCTCGCAGAAGAGTGTGACAACCTTGACGATGAAGTCTGGGGCGCTCCCTTCCTGGAGCATCTGTAGCTCCTGGAACTGATCGTCCAGCAAACCCTAGCCACCAAATAAAGACAAAACAAAACCATCAAATTCCCTGACAAATATCGCGTTACCTATCCACCTAAATGAATTTCCGCATAATTGGCACCAAAATAGTAAATAGCTTTACCGCGGCGAACATGTTGGCCACGAGGGTGTTGAGCTGGTTCAACATCGGGGCCGCCATGGCTACCCACAGCAAGGAGACTAGAGCTACCAAGGAGGAAGAAAGCTAAGCGAGGAGAGGAGAGGACAGGGAGTGAATGGATGGAGATTGGGGTTAGTAGGTGTCGTATATATAGGGGAGTTGGATTGCAAGTCCATGGCCATGGATGGCAATGGACGGCTACCCTTCCTTCTCTTTACAGCTCTCATTTATTATCTCTTTCGTCCTTCCTCATCTGAAAACTGCAACTTTTGATTATTTTCTAGATTGTTTTTTCTTATCATTTGAATGCCCTACTTGATTTGACTGGTTAGACATAGTTTCTTTGGATACCTTTTATTTTCAGAAAAAAAATTCACTAGATACCTCTCATGTTCCAGCTTTTACCCATCTGTTTACAGCTAAGTGGAATTTTTTAGTAATGTAATTATTACATTACATTACTAGAGACCGAAAATGACAGCAGTACTCAACAAAGATATAAATGTTGGCAAACACTGGCAGATAGTTAATAATGCTCTGGTCCAACTGTTGGATGTTGGAGCAAAGACCAGAGAGCCTTGTTGATTTTGTCTGGATGCAATGACCGAATAGCAGAGCTTTGGCTTTCGTATTGGGATCATCTGCCTGGTCTTCGCATTGCATACAACAGCACCAGTCTTTTAATTATCTCATGAAGAATGTACTACGTCCATATATTGGAGAGGAAAGGTTAATGAATTTAGGGGTCCCCTGTTATGTCATGCTACGGCGTGTGGGAGCATACAAGAGCAATGGCAAAATTTGTAAACTACATTGATGGTGCAATCTTGTCATGTGATCATTGCTTCGAACCATGTCTTTCAATTGTTCTTAACAGTGATCTGAGGCATTAAGAAATGAAAATCTCTCCAGATAGAATTGGACTACTAGGAGTTTCTCTCGCACGGCACCAAGTGCTCCCGATTATATACCAAAGTCTGACAAAATAAGGGCATAAACTTCAATGCATAAGAGAACCAGTACCTAGCCAAAGGGGTGCTTACTTCTCATGAGGAGTTCCTGCAGCATGCCCGCAGATTCGAAAAATCCCACATATTTAAGAGATTGCTAATACAGAGGGAGGACAATCTTTCAAGACAACCACAGTGGCCTGTGACACGAAATGTCTTGAAGTAAGATCCTAAATAAATTCTTAATAGCTCAAATACATGATTAACTATGAATAAATGGTCCACTATCTAAAGCTCTTGAGCAATACAGCAAATCAATCAATCAACTACCATATATGGATAAGCTGGATTTCATAGAGAAGAAAAATTAAGACATAATTTCGTTGTCATCGTGTATGCTAACAGATAGCAAAATAAGACAATATTAAGGAAATCGTTAGCTGTTGATCGGCTGGTGAGAGTAGGGGATTAATAGGTGAACAGCAGTTAATCAGCCAATAAATCAGTTCATCAGATACTCAGTGACCCACCGAGTAGGCATTAATCAGGCACTTAACTGATTTATCAGCCAATATTTTGGACAACGAAATAAAGTACTGAGTTGCGAACCACATCCATGCCTAAATGAAGACAGAAATAGTTCAAAAGCATACAAACCATGGAAGCAAAACATAATACAACAACAACAACAACAACAACAACAACAACAACAACAACAAAGCCTTTAGTCCCAAACAAGTTGGGGTAGGCTAGAGGTGAAACCCATAAGATCTCGCAAAAATCTTTTGGGTTTCATCTCCATAAGAGTGGCTGAGTTTTTACGTTGGCTCGCCAAGCCTATCACAACCCTCCTCCTTTACCCGGGCTTGGAAGCAAAACATAATGTGCACAAAAATTATTAAATATGCAGGTACAGTTTGCGATCTATTCTCAGGGCAGAAAAAACCTAGACAGCCGATAATTCAGACCATCCAGTGTCACATCTAGCTTTAAATTTTTTTGAAGAAAGGACTACAGTCTACAGAACACGCTCAAGGCTCAATATAGTTGTGAAGATATATTTTTTCCACCACTGAAAACAGATTAGATGCCATCTGGAAGAGCCAGCTTGCATCAGTTAATGCCTAACTCTGTTTGCATGAAGATAGCCTGTGAATGTAACAACTTATATCAATCTAGGCAACAATTTATATCAATCTAGGCATATTGGATACCATGCTAACCGAGGGTTAATATTCTAACCATTTGCTGGTCTTAAATCACGATATAACAGATTAACAACATAGCTTCTTCCATATATACCCGCTACCTTGCCGGGCTGGGCATAAAGTACAACTACATGTAACCCTTGATTGATGCACACCAGAGGAGACTTAGTCTTTGCCAGCCGTTAATCTCTTCAAACAAAGATACTGCAGAAAGAACACAGATTTTCAGCTTACAAGAACTAGAGCAAGGAACCAACATCCGCATTTATACAAATCTAAGACAAGCTTTTTGGGATGGAAGTAATATGATTTTCAAGAAATGATTGTATATCTTGGACCATATAGAGTTTCAGACAAAACATCCTTTCACAATTAAGCAAATCTTCATTTTGGAACTGGCGCCGCTTGCTGGAAGAATGACATGTACCAGTAGGCTGAGGAATGCCCCTCCACGTGCTTTTGCTTCCCTTAGCTGCGATCACAATCGCCTCCTTCTCTATGTTGGCTTCGCCCCTGATCCTTCCGGCACCACCTCTGAAGGGCAACACATCCAGTGCTATAGTTTTTGCACTAGAGATTTAGGACACTGAAATCAGTTAAAAACTTAAAATAGATTAGTTATCAGAGCAAAAGAAATCTACCACAATACAGTAAATAGTTACCCTCGTAGCTCCAAACAATTGGCAAACAGAGAAGCAAGCAGGCTGAATTATCCATCAACAACTCTTTGTTGTTTCTTGAAGTTCTTTGCACTCGGGGCCAGCTGATCCTAACTCTCCAATCCACAAAATGTAGACCATAGAAACATGTCAACTTAGGTGCAGTCTAAAACGTAAGCTTTGTAGTAACATAAATAAGGATCTAGGCCTGCAGTACACTAACCTTGTGAAAAAAGTCCTGGCAATTGAACTCTAGGGCTTCCATCCATAAGATCATAAGCATATCACCCTTTAGCAAATTGCGGCTAACATATATTTCAGTTACTATAATCTGAACATACATTCCAGATATCAGAAAAGAAACATACACTAAAATGCATCTTGATTGCCTACTATATTTCGACTGCATTGATATGCAATGGCTGCAAGGACACGCTCCAATTCTCTACGAAAGAAGAAATGAAGAAAAACAATAGTCAGATTGATACACATAAGTACAGAGTTATTAAGAAACAAACAAGGGTACAGGTAAGAGAGCGGGGGGCATCCATCAATAGTTTGAGCCACATTTTCATCTGACTGCATTGGTGAATGCCATGTCATACAAATTCTTAATGTATAATGTATCCATCAGGACTGCAACAGGCACATGCTTCAAGTTTACGGTATTAAGCATGTATGAAGTTACGATTTAACTTGCTTCACTGCTTTCCTTTAATGAATTAACACACTGCTATGATAAAATTCTAAATGCAATCGATTTTTACATCAAACTCTAATGATTGAAGGTCAGTACGACACTAACTTTCTCCGAGAAACATTAACATTAGAAATGACAATACCCCTACCAGAAAGGTTGCTAAGATTTCTAAAAAAATATGCACATCAGGAGCAAAATTAAAACACTGACACAGATGAAGTACAATTAGATTCCGATGAACTGCGGAGTAGAGAGAGGAGGCAATTGGAAGCTGTCGCAAGTCGGCCTCTTTTAGCCAAGCTGACATGAAAAATATTATGGGTTTACAGCTATTTCGATTGATACAAAAATGAGCTTTTCAGGACTGGAATACAAAAACTTTGATCACAAATCCTGTGGAATAGGGTTTATATCCAGAGGAAAGTCTTTCTAGAAAGGATGATGGCCCATCTCTTGTGAGCGAACTCGACTCCCATCCCCTAAGCACACATGGTCATCAGAGGTATTTCTTCATTACCAGTAAGTCCTGCCATTTTAGTTAACTTGTGCATCCTACCATTTTAGTTACAGAATTAAATACACGCATAGGAATGATGAGAGTTTTGAAAATGCTAAAAGAGGAATCAGCTAGCAGTCCAAACAATCACAACTTATAAGGGGAACTGTTTTATCATTTACTCTGGGCAGAACAAGTCAAGGTCAATGGTACAGTTGGGCTTCCATATCATCATAGGCCAGACAAACCTGATGAAACATATAAACACACAAGTGTATGACATAGATTTACTGCATGAACTGCGACACAATATCCTTTATCATTGCCAACAAAGCGACCAAATCTTAATGAAACCTAGGAGGAAAAATCACTGCAAGACTTCAACAGGGTTGTGTCTTACTGAAAACAACAAATAGTTGGCAGTTGAACAATGATGCATCTTTAAGGTCCTTCTCCAACAAAATCAATTTTTACCCCCGGAAGCCTTTCCATAACCCTGCATTGACAAGGAAAATAAGTAGAGCATTAACAACACGGCAAAATGACACGTAGCAAACATTGATGTATGATAGGTTGAAGTACAGCCAGCTCTGAAATGCTTACTTTGTTACAAAAAACAGACCATTACAACTACAACCTATCTGCTTGATAATTAAAAGTTAAACTAATTCTAGCACGCTTCGGCAGTTACTTTGGAGGTTAAAGAAAGTACTGGAATTCCTTGTGCTTTTAGATCAAACATGGTTCAAGACACATATAGCAAATTTTACTATCCGTCACTGAACTTCAATGATAGCTTCCTCCAGATGAACACCCAAGGTGGCAAAAACTAATTCAAGTGCAGAATATGTGGCGAGTTGGAAGTAATCTGCCCCAGAAGGCTAGCACATTATGCACAGCATTTCAAATAAACAAGATAATAGGGGGAAGTAATTAAGATTTAAGAACCTGCAGCCTCTGCAGATATTCAGACCATGAATTCAGAGCATGGATGTACATGATACCAACTGTTTGGTGCCTATATTCACAATCACACCGACCAAAGCAATAACCTAACCACTGAGTTTTAGCAAAACTAAAGAAGATGTACAAAGAAGGAAGAAACACCAACTAGCTGCTAGTGAACCTAGTTGGATGAATACGTATCTACTCCCTCCGTCCCATAATGTAAGACGTTTTTTGACACTACACTTACACTATGGGACGGAGGGAGTATTTCATTAGTTGAAACAAAGACGGGTCACTATGAATCTGCATATGAGCAAACCAAAATGATTTGTATATCAAACCATAACTGAAAAACAGATTAAGCTAAAGCCAGGTGAATTGACCGCACCAAGGAGACTATTTACCTAAATTTGGGACGGACATCAGACTAATCCTCCAATTATCCACTATGAATTGCAAAACCAGTAGTAGAATATTAGGAATGCACCACCCACATGAAGGAGACCTTACTGTGGCTCATTGTCTCAATGCACCAGCAACTAACTTGAAAACTGAAATTTTAATGCACTGCACAATGGCCTGACCTCACACTTACTTTGTTCCAATAAGTGTGTTTAAAACATGAATGAGGATGAGAAGTTCATAACCAATCAATGGTTTCTTCTCTGCTGAGTGATAGCATTACATACCAGTATTTGGAGATCAAATTATCAATTCCATCACACGTTAGCAATGACCAACCCAGCATCTAACAGTCATACAACATCAGACAACCAGCACCCAATTACATCATAGCCCATCTTTATGTGAATCTGAAATTAGTCGGCACGTCCCCCTTGCAAGCGGCATCATAGTCTTCTGCCAGGTGCAGTGCAGCCTCCTTGTGAGGGAATATGAACTTCTTCCTGAATGCCTTCTCACTAATCTTGAAAACGGTACTGTAGTTTGGGTCACGCTTGAGCAATCCATTTTCCTTGAGAAACTTCACAGCATAGTACCCGGGCCTGAGCCGGCCCTCTAGGCTGTGACCGATTATTTCCGACCGTTGAGCAATGTACAGCGGTTCCAAGCCCACCTCGGAGATGAGGAACTCAGACCTGCGCTGCAGCGACTCCTTGGACCTCGCCAGCACCGATGGAACCTTAGAAACAGCCATGCCTACCTCAGCATCCGTCCACCTGAAGGTGTTCTTCAAGTAGTTCACCCTGGCTGCGATCTTGTCCTCGCTGAGAAATGCAACAGCGTGCAGCGCGTGCCTGTACATCCCAGAGGCACGGGGCACACCTATGTTTTCAGCGCATTCCACCATCGCCTGGACACGCCCCAGGTTGGCGGTGAGAAGCCATGGTTGCCTGCTGCATAGCTTGGCAATATCACAAGCACCTAGCCCGCACTCCCGCAGATAAGCGACATTGGGCTTGGCAACATCGTCGAGGTCAGACGAGAGAAGGTACAAGTTCCTCTTGAGGGCCCGGAGGAGATTCTCAGAGGACCCAAAGAGAGGCAAGCAGTAGTGCAGCTTGGAGACGATGGATCTAGAGCGGAATCTCTCCGGGCCAAGCGAGACGAGGCGTGCGACCTCCGAACGCGAGAGACCGAGGCCGGTGAGCCCCGCCACGTTGGGCGCCAGGGTTTTCTCCACTTTGGCGCAGAGGAGCTGTGGGTCCTTGGCGCAGAGGAGCTGTGGGTCCTTGGCGACGAGGGCGGCGATGTCGGCGCCGAAGAGGCCGAGGCCGGCGAGGAGGGCGAGGACGGCGTCCGGCTTGGATGGGGACTTGAGGTGGGAGAGCTTGGCGGAGGCTTTTGACGGCCTGGGTTCGGGTGAGGCCGCATGTGGAGACGAGGTACTCCTCCACCGAGAAGCTAGGGTTCGGGGAGATGGCGGGCGCGGCGGCGGAGATGACGCGGCGGAGAGGGGGTCCGAGAGAGGTGGCTGGAGACGAGAAGAAATGGGCGAGGACGTGGCTGCGTAGCCTGAGCATGGCGGCGCGGCGATGTGGTGGCGCCGGCGGCGAGGGAATGGGGAACGACGGCCAGGTGCGAATGCGAGAGCGAGAGGATTTGCGGGTCTCTTTTTTTTTGGAGAGAAGAGAAGAATGGTCGCTGGTCTGGTTCGACCTTGATGCTGACAAGGTGACCCCACACTCCAGTCTCGCTGATGATGGGCTGGGCTGGGCTGGGCTGGGCTGGGCGAACATACATACTGCACTTCAGTGAAGAGTTTTTGGTTCTCCTATATAAAGACAACTGGATTTATTCTTTGTTTCTCTTTTAATTTAATGACACAGAAACTGATGCAGCAAGGCCAAAACCTGGGAAAACGGTCACAAACTTCGGGTAACAATCAGAATAGTAGGCATTTCATTGCAAGAACATAATAACTGTATCGATATTTTGAAATGGGATGTTGTCAAGGAGCCTCCGGCTATCAAATATGCCTGCTCCTTTCTCTTTAAAAGGGTAAATGGAGTGCATATCTGGTGACAATATCCTGATTCTAAGCACAACTATCTCTAGAAAGGAAAACTAAAAACTTGTTTTGGCATGTAGCATCAGTGATATACAGAGGATGATGAGCGGTCACCTAAAATCAGTATTAGTATAAGTGATACTCCCTCCGTTCGGAAATAACTGACGTAATAACCGCATTATGCTGAAATACCATGTCAGTTAGGTAATAGTATATATCAAAAAATTATGCTGATAAGCTCTAGCTGTTTCATCATGAACCGCATTAAAAACCTAAAAATATGTGATCCTGTAAACTAATAGGATGTTTATTTGATATTATAGGACGTGATAACCTAAAGCAATTTGCCTTGTCTTGCAGCTGAACGAAGTACGGTTCTTGAGAAGATCAGATTGTGCTATCAGCTACCGGTCACCTCCCTGTATAATAAACATGGTGAGATAAGCCTACAATTCAAAGCTAACACTTTGGAGGTGCACAACAGGAAAAAAGGAACTATTTGCAGCAACCAGACATATTTTTTTATTTATTCAGTAAATATATAAACCCAAACACCAATAGAACATAAATGCTCTAAAAGCGTACACTGCATTCTGCAACATTTTGACTGCTTTAACGTGATATATAATTTTAAACAACATTCAACAACATGAACTTTTGAGCCGTTGCCTGAAAGAAGAACAATGCTGCCAGGTCATAGCAACAAATTTGAGCACGATAAAAGAATCGACACGCCACCTCAGTTTCTGTACCTGCCCCAGAATAAAAGTTGGCCTCCTTTATAACATTGGAGGAAGTTTTTTCAGATACCGGCCCTGTTCTTTTACAGATATTTAGTTCTGTACTAACATGTTTAGGCCATGTGAACTAATCAACAATTCACCAGACCGCATTTTTTCACAAAAAGGAAGTGAGAGCACCAATGAATTCAGTGGTGTGACTGAAACTAATGCAGCTCACAGTTTGTTTTGGTAGCTGCAGGTTCTATTTTTCATGTGAGAATGGAACATATGTTTGTGACTGAACATGAAAAAGGAGAAAGTACAATGTCTCTAGATTATGAAGTACCTGCCATGGGTTCCTGCAAGCAAGCCTATATCATTGCATGGACAATATCCTCAACCTGCTTCATCATAGCACAAAAAGATGATGGGCATGGTTGAAAAGCAATTGAACGACATCCAATAGTCATCACAAGTCACCTGCTTCATAAACAGAACATGAACTTGCTGAATACAAACCGTTAACTCAAGGAGGCAATGAGCTCTTTTATGTGTTTCGTGGATCAAGTACAGACAGTATAACAACAACACTTTCTATGGCATAGTCGAGCTTTCCTTTATTGCACAAGAATAGACAGACTATCTATGGGATATTCGTTTCTAAGCTCAGGCTCAGCTGCTCCTGAAATCTTCATCGTCCGCTAGCATGTGGATGTGTGCTGGGTGATGTATTCCTCTCTGTATAGCAGATGTATGGCAAGTAAATAAATTCAGTGCTGGAAGCATTGAATGCAATGAGAGCTGTTAAGATAGAGGCGAAACAGAGTTGGGGTCACGGCTCAAGCTTTTTTCTGTGCTAGGCTGAGCCGTCTCCGTGCCACGCCTCAGGCCCTCAGGACATCTTTTTTCCATAACAGACCGCTGCTCCCTATCTAAGCACTACCCACTCGCAAGTTAATCAAATGTGGCAACATATATTAACAAGTGACCAGAATTTTTAAATCGAAAACAGACTACGCACAATACAACAATCTGTTGAAGATGGTGTGCAATCTTGGACAAGGGGAGCAGTGGAAACACAGTTCTTTCCTCTGCTGATATGCTCACTGTCGCAAAACAAGCCTGTGTACGCCGTCGTTTCGCTTCCCTGATGCTCACCTCTTCTCCACCGGAATCAACCTCTTTGGCACCATAGATCACGCGAGATCCATTGTCCACATCAGAGTCAACACCATGGAAGTCAGCGCGGCTGGGTCATGCTCCCCGAATCCTTCAAGTGAACCATCTCCGCTCTTGTCATCCAGCTCCTGGTTGCAGATCTTATCCGAACAGATCAACATACAACACAACAGTGGTAACATTTCCGCTCACCTTGTCCACGCCATGGCCTTCTTGCTCCAGCATCAAATTTGTGCTCCAAGCGCTCGCTGCAACCCCAAGTTCGAAGTGTCCGGGAACTGCAGATGTGCCGCTGTTAAGTACGTGTTTTCAGGGGAATCGCGTACAAGGAAATGACTTATGATTCCGCGCATACCTGAACCTCTACTCTTGCTCCGGTGACACCGCTGTCAGTTACCCCGTCGTCACACTTGCAATGATTCAGCCACCAATGGAAACATCTAAAGGAAAGCTTTTGCCGTACCGAATTCTGAATCCGATCTCCCAGGAATACAAGTTGTAGAAGTCATATGCCCCGCCTAGTGAATTAAAACTTGGCCTGAGTTCCGGTCTAATTACACTTTTCGTAAGCTCTTCTGCATATTTGCGAATTGACTGATCTAGTGCACTTATCCTACAAGGACATGGCTTCCGGTCTGGTAGCACACTACTGAGATGTAACCAGACTTTTTTAAGCAAACCATTTCTTTACATAATTTTCAGCTGCAGTACACAATTACTGACATATTTGACGCCTAAGCACATTAAACAATTAATCATCAGTACCAAGTATCAGGGTCCAGTTAACCAAATCATATCGTCAGGTTGCAGTCGCCCAAAATAGAACTAGTCACGGCTGAGGAGATCAACATGCACTCATTTTCGGAGATATACAGTTATTACACAGGCAATGGAATTACGCGAAATACCTTTTCGTCCAACCAGGCGGCTCAGGGTTGACCCTTTGCTGCCCGCATCCAGAGGCAGCATTCGAGTCCGCCGGCACGGCATGGTTGTCTTTGTCTGGCGTTAACAAGGCCAGAGGGACGGATCTGGATTTTCAAGACTGTCAGCGAACTCCTCCCAGAGGGGGGACCTGGAAACATACGGCCATGGCCGACGGCCAGTCTTCGAATCAGCTTTCTCACATGGTATGTCCACCGACCAAAAAGATCGAGGAATAGGAAAGATCCACTTACTGGTCCACGGCATCCAGCAAGAACTCAAGGCCAGCATCTTCCATCACGGATTCGTCAGGGCTTCGAGCAGCCGCCGCATGCCCTTGCATTCGATTCAGGGGAGAGCCAGGAGGGGCTGGATTCTGTGTCGTCGCCTCCCGTGGCTCAGCTGTATTGCTAACGATCTGATCCACGGACCAGAAAGCCAACCTGACCGCGCCGTCCGTCGCATACTGTCTGGGCCCATCGTAGTTCCGTCCTGTATATCGGCGTATCCCTCCCTTTTCACGATTTCTCTCAGATGTGCCAGCCCGATTTTCTCGCATCCCGAGCCTCGAACCGACGCGAGTGATTTCGGGAGCATCTGCGCTCGGGCACCAAATCGCCGCTTCCGACTATCTATCTCCTATTCTTAAAAGCTAAAACCGGAAAAAAAATGAGTGGGCAAATTTGTTTGCACCTTTAAACAATGAATGGGGGCAGAGGCGCATTATCTGTACAATGGCATCCAAATGCTGCTTTTCATCACATGTAAAATAAAATAAAATGGTCACCCAGGTCTTTCTCCTTCGCTCTAATAAACAGTAATAATCAACATATAGCTACAAATTCTCAAAAATCAAGACTGTACTGGTAGGCTGTATGCAGAAATTGTAATACTGGTAGAAAGTATCAGCCAGTACGCCATTCAGAAATAAAGGAGAATAATAAAGGAAAATACTGGTACAAATTAGTAAACCATCAATTACTTTAACAAAAATTTAACTCTTCAAACAAAGATGCTGCAGAAAGAAACATGATTAATTTTTAGCTAACAAGAACTGGAGCAAGCAACCAACAAACTATATCAAAATGCCATCCTCAGCAGCGATCAACATATTGTGGTCATCCTGGTCCTTTCATATCAGTATTCCAAATATATAAATGCAGATATATTACTCATAGATAATTCAATGCGTCTGCACAATGACCTGATCTCACACTCTCTTAGTTCCAGTATGTGTGTCAATAAGACATGAGAATGGCAAAGATAGCAGTTTGATGTTCTCTTCTCTGCTGAATGATGACATGGACATACCAGGTCTCATGAAATAAATTACTAGCTTCATCAGGTGTTAGCAAGTAGCAACGACCAAACCAGCATGTCATAGCCATACTAGAAAGACAACCAACATCTAGTTAGGCACGGATACTGAAACAAAGCCTACCAGCTTACTCCGCAAGCGAAATCTCTGGGGTGCAGTAAGCAGTTTCAAACTTTAATACCATAAAATTCTTGGTTCATGTAAATCTGAATCTAGTCGGCAGTTCGCCTCTGCAAGCTTCCGCATAGTCTTCAGCAAGGTGCGGTGCAGCTTCCATGTGAGAGCATATGAACTTCTCCATGAATACCTTCGGAGTCACCGCGACTGCATAATAGTAGTCCCGGCCGCGATGTAGCAATCCATTTTCCTTGAGAAACTTTACAACATAGTACCGGGGCCTGAGCCGGCCCTCCAGGCTGTAAGAGAGCAATAGCGGACGATGAGCAATGTATGCCGGTTCCAGCCCCACCTCAGAGATGAGGAACTCTGACCTGCTCCGCAGAGAGTCCTTAGACCTCCTTAGCAAGATTGGATACTTGGACACAGCAATGCCGGCCTCGGCATCTGACCACCTAAAGGTCTTCTTCAAGTACCCCAGTTTGGCAGCGATCTTCTCCTCGCCGAGGAACGCAACAGCAGACATGGCATGCCTGAACATCCTAGATCCACGAGGCACACCAAGACTTTCAGCGCATGACACCATTGCCCGGATGGATTCTACATTAGTTGTGAGCAGCCGTGGATTAGGGACGCACAGCTTGGCAATGTCGCAATCACCCAGCCCCGAGTCCCGCAGGGCCGCGACGTTGGGCTTGACCACCCTCTCTAGGTCAGACGAGATAAGGTATAAGCAGCGCTTGAGAGCCAGGAGGGTGTTGTCGATGGAGCCGAAGAGGGGCAGGTAGTATTGCAGCTTGGAGACGATGGATGTCAGATGTAAATTGCCGTGGCAGTAGGAGATGAGGCGCGCGATCTGAGAACGCGAGAGGCCGAGGCCGGTGAGCTGGGCGACGACGGGGCCGAGGTATCCCTCCACGCTGGAGCAGAGCACCTTGGGGTCTCCCGCGACGACGGCGGCGACGTCGGAGCTGGAGAAGCCGTGGCCGTCGAGGAAGGAGAGGACGGCGTCGGGCTTGGCGGGGGATTTGAGGTGGGAGAGCTTCGGGGAGGCCTTGAGTGCCTGCGCTCGGGAGAGGCCGCAGGTGGCGACGAGGTAATCCTCCACGGCGAAGCTAGGGTTAGGGGAGACGGCGGGCGCAGCCGCGGAGAGGAGGCGAAGGAGAGGGGAGATGGTGGAGGCGGAGGGAGACGATAGGAGCTGGGCAAGGACGCACCTACGGAGCCGGAGCATGGCGCTGCGGCGGCGCGGTGGCGCCGGCGGCGAGGGAATGGGGAACGAGCGGCCGGGTGCGAGAGCGAGAGGATTTGTGTGGTCTGGGCTGGTCTCTTCTTTTTTCTTTTTCTTTTTCTTTTTTTTTTGGAGAGAAGAGAAGAATGGTCGCTGGTCTGGTTCGACCTTGATGCTGACAAGGTGACCCCACACGCCAGTCTCGCTGATGATGGGCTGGGCTGGGCTGGGGCTGGGCGAACATAGAGCCTAATTGGTTTGCAGCCAAAAATTGGCAAGCCAACTGTTGGCGCTTACCAAAAATTGGCGGGCGATTGGTTCGGCTCGAACCGTGGGCGCGCCAACACGTGGGCCAGCCAAATATTGGTGGCCTCACGCACCGTTTCCAGAACCAACTTCTGCCCCCACCGCTCTCCCCTCATGGTTCGCCCCACCAGATCTAACCCTGTCCTCCTCCTTCGCCCTAACCCCATCCCCTAGCGCCTCCTTCCACCGCCCCTGCCCCTGTGCCACCGGTGACCAGAAAAGCTCAAGGACCTCGGAAATCTCCTACTCCGGCGGGAAGTCCTCGGCCAGCTGCCGAGCAGGGCCAGATCCACCGGAGCAGTCAAGGTTAGTTCGTGCCCAAATCTCATGGGATTTCTCTTCTTTCCCCGTGTACTGTACCCAATCACCGCTCTCTCATCTGACTCCACAAGCGGATGTACGTGCTTATTGTTTCTAGATGCGAGTGCGTACGTGCTTATTGTTTGCTAATATTTTCTCTGTCTTGTACTCGGAACGAGATTCAGGCACGAATCAGATTATTAAAGTACCTTACATCTGCATAAATTTGAAGCTAAATATGTTGCTTAAAGATCCTGGACTAATTGATGCTAGTATATCACTAGAACATGTCCCCTCGTACTTTGCTTCTCCATGATGGGAGGGCTGGCACCTAATACTCTTCTAATTGATTTGAGGGCCTAAAAGACAGAACAGTATCATCTTGCTTTTGATTGACTACAGAAGTCACATACCTGCATATATGTACGATGTACTATGGAACATATATATTCTTTGAATTTTTTTTATGTATTGACAGATTATTAACTATCTGCTGGTACATGCTTTGCATTGGTTTTCCATTTTCTTTTATGCTTATTATGCATCTTATCTTTACTCAGATGGATAATGCTCAACAACAATATCTATATTACTGTATATGGAAGCAAAACACACTACTTGTCCTTTTTGTAATGTTGGTCCTTTGGTGGAGCAAGAAAAAAGAGAGGAAGAATGGAGCTAAACCTGTCAAGTATGCTCCACTTGTGAAGAGAGATATTTGGAGGAGTAGTGAACTAATTAGACTGATCGACACCTCGGAAAGGACGTGTTTGCGCCAGCTCAGGATGTATCCGGCTGTTTTCTACAAGTTGTGTGCTCACCTTAGGGACAAAAAGCTTTTGGCTGACACAATTCATGTGTCCGTAGAGGAGCAGGTAGCTATGTTTCTAAAAATTGTTGGGCAATATCACACTCATTTCTATGTAGGATTTGCATTGTGGCGATCCGAAGAAACAGTGAGTAGGTATTTTAATATCGTCCTACGTGCCCTTGTGAAGTTAGCCCGTGAAATAATCTGCACTCGGTCTACAGATACACATGCTAAGATCACTACCAACCCAAACAGATTTTATCCCTACTTTGAGGTAACTCTACCAGTGTGTTATACTAGTTAATTTCCAAACTAAGTTCATGCTAATTCACACAAGTTTAATTTTTTTTATAGGGATGTATAGGGGCAGTAGATGGCACGCATATTAGGGCACGTGTGCCTTCAAAATATGTGGACAGGTTTAGGGGCCGCAAGCCATATCCCACACAAAATGTCCTAGCTGCCGTGGATTTCGATCTTAGATTCACGTATGTTCTAGCAGGGTGGGAGGGATCTGCTCATGATTCTGCTGTATTGCATGATGCCCTATCTCGTCCAAACGGTCTCAAAATTCCAGAAGGTAATTGCACATTTTAAAAAAATGTTGTTTAGTTTAAACATAGAAAATTAACTTAAGGTGGTATTCAACTATGTATGTAGGAAAATTTTATTTGGCTGATGCTGGGTATGCCACCAGGCCGGGCATATTGCCACCCTATCGAGGTGTTCGCTACCATCTACAGGAGTTCCATGGTCCGAATCGTCCAACCTGTCCAAAAGAGCTGTTCAACCACCGTCATTCCTCACTAAGGACAACGGTCGAGCGAGCCTTTGCAGCTATTAAGAATCGTTTCAAGATTCTTAGTAATAGACCTTTCGTACCCTTGAAATCACAACCCAAGGTGGTTATTGCTTGTTGCGTCATTCACAACTGGATTTTAAACAATGGACCCGATGAGTTTGTAGATGACGAACCAACTTGGTACCACCACCTGCCAAGGAGTAGCAATCGTGTCTCCGACCGAGAGAGTGATGTACGCGAGTGGGCAGCCAAGCGTGATTTGATTGCCCAACAGATGTGGAATGATAGAGAGAGATTGGCGAACAAGGATGCTTCAGAGAGCGGGAGTAGTGCTAGTACCATTTGAAAGTACTTTCCTGTAGTACATTTTCTTTATTTAGCAGTTCCATGTTTAGACATTTTGTGCTAATCTAGCTCTGTAATTTTCTTTTCCGTGTATTGTGGAATTGTACTTTTATTTTGGAATGTACTGCTGGGTAATGTATGGATTGTTTGTTTGTGCTGAAACCCTTGAATATTCGCTGACATAATAGCATATTGACTTCTCACCTTCATTTATAGAATGGGTGAGCAAAAAGAAGGTGCCAAGACTGAGGTTGCTCGCTCTCGTGATAATTACATGTCATGAAGTGATGATTGTACCAAGTATATGCTTGAGTGGTATATCGAGAAGCAAAGGGACAAGCCACCAACCTTCATGGCAAGTGCTTTTGTAGTCTACTTAGCTTTTCATGCACTTATGCTAAGTGGAATTCCTGTGCCGTAATGGTGTTTAGAGGGTCTTGCCTTTTGTAATGCATTGGTCTAGCACAAATCTGAATTAAGCTAGTTTGTAAGAAATTTCCTGATGCTTGATGACCTTGTGCATGCTATGTTGCAATATTGCAGTGGTATGATGGTGCTTCTAAATTAGTAAATTATGCCCATGGTATGACATGGCGTGTAAATTATGTACTGGATTACGTAGGTAACAAATTCCTTGTCAGGACGAGTTATGCATATTTGGTAATAAACCAATTGATAGACACTTGTTTTTTGCCAAATATTGGCAAAACATCGGCAACCAACCAATTGGTAGCCAAACTTGCCAAATGTTGGCAACTTCCAGCTTTGCCAAAAATAGGCTTGCCAACAATTGGCATGCCAAAAATTGGCTGCAAACCAATCAGGCTCATACTGCACTTCAGTGAAGAGTTTTTGGTTCTCCTACTGGTAAGCGTGCAACGCACGTATAATTATCACATTCCAAATTCTCATGATATAGAAATCGTTGTAATTTAAATAACCTTATAAATAATTGTTACGTTCTTATTATAATCAGAATTTCCTAAGCGTCTATGTCGCAACATGATAATATCATAAGAATTCCGAACTGCATACACACCTGGTAAAATAAAAACAGCTAAATAAAAAATAATAGCAAGATTACAATCTTATGGAAACACAATGATTTCAGTTTATAGACTTGCCAAAGCAGATAGTGGAAGCATAGTAATGTATGATAAGCAAGCACAACAATTATCATAAGTTAGAACAATGAGTAAACCAGAGGAAGGTGTACAACTTCAAGGATGGGTGAACTCTTTGTAGCAGCAGCAGCAGCAGCTGTTTAGTAGCCACTGCAAGAGTTCAAACTGTCAACATGCAGTACCTCAGAGTGTCAAAATTGCAAGTGAACATGCAAGGTGTGATTAATCATCATGATTTAAAATGCATCAAGAGTATAAGATGTATATTTTCTTCCAAGACATCCTTAAGATTGAGAGAAAAGCCGAAAATTGTAGCTGTAGAATAGCTGCAAGAGGCACACCAAGGTTTCTAAACTCTTCAATTTGGAAAATTAATACCCGCAGACAACAGTTTTATTTAGATCAAAAAAACAGAAAAATGAAACTACAAACTGGAAAGGAAGTAAGTCATCCTAACACCAAGGTTTCTAAATACACAGACAACAAGCTACTACATTTTGTGCATCAGCAACACCACAGGCTAGATACTACTCGTGGCTTAACGATGAGTCGAAATGATAAATTAGCTTCCGCTAGTTCCAGTTCCTTCTGTAACTCGCTGCCATGGATGCGTTTTATTTGCATTACAAAATAGCATGCAAATAGAGTCGAGATTAGGTACAACAATTATGCGACATGCAAGACATATGAATGATTTTCAGAAGTGCATAAAGATAGAAGAGTACAGTAACACTAAAGTCACACTTCTGCATAAGTGTATTTCAAATAATAAAAAGTCACATACAGTACAAAAGCAATGAAGTCATACTTGTGCATAAGTATTTCAAATAGAAGGTCCTTCAGAGAATGTGGTGCTCGGAGTTTGGGTCTTCCTTCGGTTCCAAGTTCCTGCAATAGTGTAAATTTGGCGAATTTACAGATAATCCAAGAATGGGGAAATAAATGCATCACACTACACAGATAAAAGGCAATCTCAGAACAGGTTAACACATGCATGAGCAGCAAATTAAATGAGAATAGCTGAACACCATGGATGACAAAATTTAATTGGCCGAATGTCCAAAGGAAAGGATACAGAGCGAATATGATCCAATAAAACTCCTTAAATTAGCCTAGAAGGAGAGAGAAGCTCTGAATAATTAAGTACGTCATTAAAAAAGAGAACTGAAAATGTTCAATGTAAACTTTACTTGAATTAAAGGCAAACTTCAGCAAAAGAGAGAAGACGGCATAGATTCATATAAGCATCTACTAAATGCACACAGAAAAGGGGATATTCTGCAACTAACCATAAAAAATTACGTGCAACATGTGCTGACAAAGTTACGATTTAATGTAGAATGATTCATCGAAGGAAAACAGATTGATGCTCATTGGCGCCTTCAACTGTCACTGAAGAACTGCATAAAAAGTAAATGTTTCCTACCCCGGCCCAGTAATGAAATTTCATACCGATAAGGAAACAAAACTAAAAATAGAGTAGCACAAAAACCTCAATTGAACTTATGAGAATTATGGGCTTCCATGTGCGCCCGTGCCCCTCATGGCAGCAGCGAGTTCGACGTGCGCCTGTGTCCCCCGCGGCGGTGGCTAGCGCGTCCTGGAGGCGGCGGTAGATTTGACTCCCACATCCCCAGAGGTGGTGGAGGCGGTTCCTTAGTGGTTCCTTCACATTTTCACATCTACTAATAGCCTTCGCCTTGGCAGAAGTGAGGAAACCAGAAACCTATGTCAAAATATGGCAAATGCCCATAAGTAACATGGTCAAGTAAAGAAAATTTAAGCTAGGAACCTTCTACCACTCATTACTTATCACATTGCATGTCATCAACTCATCATAGAGTGTTTTCTCTTTCCAGAAAAGGCTGCTTGGCAGGAGGACTATTACGTCATACCACATTTGCTAACTATTATTTTATCGAGAAGTGCATGCTAAATATTTCATACAAGCTGATTCTATCCTAGAAGCTCGGCAAAAGTGTCATTTTGTAAATCATAATCCCTTCACGTCAGCAACTACAGGAAGAACTAACTTAATCCAAGAAAAATGGATAAATCACACTCGATCTGGACCTGACGGTTCTAATTTCTAACCACAATTATAAGCACCCCCAACCACTGTAATATTTGATATTTCCCGAATTGCAGTTTCTTACTAGTCAATGTCCCCCAATTCGCCTGAAACTAAATTATTGCCTCTCATAGTGTAACAAGACATCACCAAATACACACACCGGAGACTGGAATCACCAGCTACTACATGCATCCAATCCAGGGGTGCGTGGTAGGGCTTGGGGAGATGAGAGGATGGATGAATTCTTACTCTGCAGCAGATGAGATGTAGAGGACCTCGAGCGGGGATGCCACTGGGAGCCAATTTTGGGCGTCGGTGCACAGGAGCACAATTGGGCGATGAGCCTCAACAGCAGCATCACCCTGAGAAGCGGCGGCGGCGGCTGCGCCCCGCGTCCTTGCCAGATGGGGTGGCTCATGTGTCGTCCAAGCGGCGATCGGTGCGGCACCCTCGGCGGTTCATGAATCACCGGCACTCCCGCGGCGTCCCCTGAAGGTGTGGGAGGTGGCGGCCCTCCTGTGGCTCAGTCGACGACGGGAATGAAGCAGGACCGCGGGGCGGATCGCGCTGGGCGGGGAAGCGTGTGGTGGGCGGCAGGGGAGAAAGCGAGAGGCGGAGTCCTCGGCTCCTCGTCGCCATGCCGAGTGGAGGCCGGTGGTGGTGATTTGTGTTGGGAGATATGGATCGAAATACAAGAGGTTGAGGTGATGGACGTGTCAATCTGTGCTAATACCCGATTAGTTTCCTAATAAGACATGATCGTGATTAGTTTCCTAATAAGATGCAATAATGATTATTGTTTCCTAATTGATCGGGTGTGGATTTACCCTCTACGGTGGAGCACGGTGAGTCAATATAAATTGTTAAGTGCACACAGAGAATGGATTAAATTAAGGCTAGCCATTAGATTGAGTTTAGGGGTTCTTTTTTTTGCGGGATGAGTTTAGGGGTTCTAATCATGCGGTGATAGTGATTCCGTGTACGGTTTATGAGGTGCACGTAAGAAAGTTCTTGTTTGATTGTTTAATAGTAGTGGAGATGAAGACAACTAGCTCTCTCAAAAAAATGAAGACAGCTGAATTTATTCTTTGGATCAAGATTTTAAGTGTTCTTTGCCCTGAATTCGGTCTGATTGTGAATTTTACAAGAGCACCCTATATAGAACTTATTGCCGCATTGTTTCAAGAACTAGGTACTTATGTTTCCTGTTCGCCTCTCAAGACCTAAAGTATTATTATCTTGCTACTTGCTCTTCCCCGGGTATCTACTTGGTCTCAATATCTTCAAATCATTCAAAAGAATTTGTTTAGCTCAATGTCCAAAAAGAGATGTTGAAGACGTCTAACTCATTGGAGGAAGTCTTTTTTACCAAACTTTGCTTTTTTTTATTGACATATGTGCATTATCTATACGGCGGCGGCGGCGGCGCCAGAGAAGCCGAGGTCGGCGAGGAAGGCGAGCACGGCATGGGCTTCGAAGGGGACTTCAGGTGGGAGAGCTTGGCGGAGGGCTTGAGTGCCTTGGCTCGGGTTTGGCCGCAGGTGGAGACGAAGTACCCCTCAACGACGAAGCTAGGGTTCGTAGAGACGCCCGGCGCGGCGGCGGACTTGGGAGGCGGGAGATGTGGAGGGAGACAAGAGAAGCTAGGTGAGGAGGTAGCACCTGAGCCGGAGCATGGCGGCGCGGCCGTAGGAGGCGAAGGAGACGCGAGGATGCAGCTTGGGGGCGGCAGCGATGGCGAGGGAATTGGGAAAGCGTGATGGAGGGAAGGAATGATATGCGTGTGTCTGGTCTGATTTGGTCTGTCCCAACCTAGACCCAAGTGGGCTTCCACCCGTCACTCTCACATGCCACGTCATACACCATAAAAAATATATGGATTTGAAATGTGAAAATACATTCAGAATTTTAATTTGGGCTGACTGACCGCAAATTAAAAGTCAGTCACCCCCTTTCCCATCTCTATTTCGGGTCGCTTGCGCATGCGGCGCCGGAGGGGCAACCTAGCCGCTCAAGATCCTCCTCCGGTGCTCCCAGGTCGGTGCCGACGTTGACATCAACGGTGGTGGAGGCGCCTGGCTCGTCAAAGATGGCGGGCGTGGGTTCGACGCGACCCGATGGGCCTCCCTTGGGCATGGGGAGTGGCGTCAAGTGGGCAGCGCGGGGAGACCTCTGGTGTGGCGGTGCACGACGGGGAGAGCATAGAGTAGTGGAGCATGATTGGGAGCTAGCAGAGGAGAGGGTGGTGCGCGATGGTCCTCTAGAAGACACCGATGTGGGAGGCGACGTGGTTGGGCTATGCAGAGGGGTAACAACGTTTGACCAGGTGACGTTGCACGAGCGGCGGCCGGGCACTGGCTGTTGTGCGGTCCTTTGGTGAAGCGCGCGTCACCAGAGCGGCAGGTGGAAGGCTGCAGTGCGGGAGTTATTGGCGATGGTGCTGAATGGATCTGGATCCATCCAGCAGGGTCAAGTTGGGTCCCTGTTCGCCTGGAGTGTGCTTCCAATGCCGGCGGCCTTGGCGTACGTGCTGGTGATGGAGGCTAGGCTGGTGCTGATCTCGATCGTGCAGGAGGTGGAGATGGAATGTGTTTCCTCGACCGTGCTGGGTGTTGATGTTCCGCGACGCTATGGCCATGATGAGGGATTGAGGGAGATGTTGCGGCAGTGGCGGTGTGACACAACGTGTAAAATATGGTTGTTTTCCGATCGGATGGGTGGGAGGTGTCTGGCGTTACGGATGAAAATCCCGCCTATCTTCGGTTGGTGCTGGCGGTGAGAGGCCCGATGGGCGTCGTTGAAGTATGTCCCCCATGTTTGGATTGTTGTCTCCAGACAAAAGCCTATGTTTGTTGCCGCACCAGCGATGGCGGCATCTTTCCTCTCCATCTATATGGTTTAGACTTGTGAGAAAAGAGTAGAAACAAAATGTAGGGAAAACTTGAAAGGAGTATATATACCCCCCCCCCCCCCCCCCCCCTAAACTTTTACTATGATGACAATGGATTTGCAGATAACAAGCAAATAAGATATAATATAATCCTGCTGCCATCTCATCAGCCGATGACTCCAAATGTATGGCGGTTGGGTTGTTTACTCTATCAAATACCTAGTTCCTTCCCGAGAGTGGAGTATTGACACATGGGAACGCGCGCTTCTGGTTTTCTAAATGTGTTTTAAACATATTTTAAAATGTCATAAAATTTCAAACAAAAATTTGGTGTATACATCTCGATATGGTACATCTTCACAAAGTCTAAACCAACTACTCTTTTCCCCCGCCCTCCCGTTCCCTCGCGTCGCCCTCTTGAGGGCGACTCGGGGGGCGACCAACCCCCCGTCCGCCTCCTCCCTTTCTTGACTCCTGTCCTCGCCGCCGCCGGAGACGGGCGCCGGGTCCCCCGCGCGGCCGCCGATGAGGGTGGCGGCGAGGCCCTCGGCCATGACGCCGCTCGGGCTCGGGCCTAGGGTTTGAAGCGGCGGCCTCTGCTGGTGAGGGCAGCGTCGTCCTGGCGGCGGGCGGCGCTCGCCGGAGTTGAGGGCCGCGTCTACTCGGCCACGCGGGCGGCGAGTTGGCGGTGGACGCGGGCGCCGCGTGGAGGGATCCCCTGCTGGTCTCCTTCGCCAGATCTGAAGACGGCGCCCTCGTGCTGCTGCTTCCTCCTCGTCAGTCCAGCCGGATCCGTTGACGGACTGCGCGGATGTGGGGTTGGGAGCTCTGGATCGGAGTAATTTCTTGGCCGGCTGCGGCGGCCACGACGCCGGCGGCGCTCCAGGCGTTGTTTCCTTCTTGAAGGCGGCTTCGAGATCCAGCTCCCTCTTCCTCGTCCTCCCCTGCACCCGGGTGAGAACCCACAACTTTGGTTGGGCGGCGACGGTGCCGGCTCCGTCACCTTCTTGAAGGCGCCGCTTTGGGTCCGCGGGGAGGTGGGACAGCTGCAGCGCGTTCTTGGCGTTCCTGATGGCGGCGGTTCTCTTTAGTGGTGTCGCTTCGCCATGGCGGTCGGCTGGTCCGGCTCTCGTGGTGATTGTGGTGCTCAACTCTTCGCCGTGTCTTCCTGGGATGCTCCCATCCCGTTCAGAGAGGCTGGAGGTGGAGCGGCTTCATCTTGCATGGAGCTTCGGTGGAGATGATGTTGGGGATCGTAGCAGAAATTTAAAAAATTTCCTACGTGTCACCAAGATCAATCTAGGAGATACTAGTAACGAGAGAGAGGGAGTGCATCTTCATACCCTCGAAGATCGCTAAGCGGAAGCGTTACTAGAACACGGATGAGGTAGTCGTACTCGTAGCAATTCAGATCGCGGTCGATTCTGATCTAAGCGCCGAACAATGGCGCCTCCACGTTCAACACACGTGCAGCCCGGTGACGTCTCCCATGCCTTGATCCAGCAAGGAGAGAGGGAGAGGTTGGGGAAGACTCCGTCCAGCAGCAGCACAACGGCGTGGTGGTGGTGGAGGAGCGCGGTACTCCAGCAGGGCTTCGCTAGGCACTACGAGAGACGAGGAGGGAGAGAGGTAGGGCTGCGCCTTGGGAGAGAGAGACTCGTGTGTTGTGCAGCCCCAAAACCTCCACTATATATAGGGGCAAGGGCAAGGGGAGGCGCCCTAGGGTTTCCCCTAGGGGGGGGGCGGCGGCCAGGGCAGATGGGATCTCCCCCTTGGGTGACTTGGCCCCCAAGCCAGGAGGTGGGAACCCCAAATGGGGCGCCCCAAACCCTCTGGTCACGTGGGAATAGGTGAGGGGGGGGGGGCGCACAACCCCTTAGTGGGCTGGTTTGCCCCCTTCCCTTGGCCCATGAATCCCCCCAACACTTGCCGGGGCTCCCGAAACACCTTTCGGTCATGCTAGTCATCACCCGGTACCTCCGGAATACTTCCGGACTCCAAAATGTTGGGTAACGCAGTAATTTCAAAAAATTTCCTACGCACACGCAAGATCATGGTGATGCACAGCAACGAGAGGGGAGAGTGTTGTCTACGTACCAACGCAGACCGACTGCGGAAGCGATCACACAACGTAGAGGAAGTAGTCGTACGTCTTCTTCCCGATCCGACCGATCCAAGCACCGTTACTTCGGCACCTCCGAGTTCTTAGCACACGTTCAGCTCGATGACGTTCCTCGGGCTCCGATCCAGCAAAGCGTCGAGGAAGAGTTCCGTCAGCACGACGGCGTGATGACGATCTTGATGTACTACCGACGCAGGGCTTCGCCTAAGCACTACAACGGTACGATCGAGGTGGAATTTGGTGGCAGGGGGCACCGCACACGGCTAAGGAACGATCTCAAGGATCAAGTTGTGTGTCTTGGGGTGCCCCCTGCCCCCGTATATAAAGGTTGGAGGAGGGGGAGCCGGCCGGCCAGGGAGAGGAGGCGCAGGGGAGTCCTACTCCCACCGGGAGTAGGACTCCTCCCCCCAATCCTAATCCTATTAGGACTCCCGGGGGGAAAAGGAGAGAGAAGGGGGGGCCGGCCACTATCCTAGTCCTACTAGGACTTTGGGAAGGGGGGCGCCGGCCAGCTTGTGGGCTTTCCCTTTTTCTTCTTTTCCACTAAGGCCCAATAGGCCCATTAGTCTCCCGGGGGGTTCCGGTAACCCTCCCGGTATTCCGGTAAAATCCCGATTTCACCCGGAACACTTCCGATGTCCAAACATAGGCTTCCAATATATCAATCTTTACGTCTCGACCATTTCGAGACTCCTCGTCATGTCCGTGATCTCATCCGGGACTCCGAACAACCTTCGGTACATCAAAATGCATAAACTCATAATAACTGTCATCGTAACGTTAAGCGTGCGGACCCTACGGTTCGAGAACAATGTAGACATGACCGAGACACGTCTCCGGTCAATAACCAATAGCGGGACCTGGATGCCCATATTGGCTCCTACATATTCTACGAAGATCTTTATCGGTCAGACCGCATAACAACATACGTTGTTCCCTTTGTCATCGGTATGTTACTTGCCCGAGATTCGACCGTCGGTATCCAATACCTAGTTCAATCTCGTTACCGGCAAGTCTCTTTACTCGTTCCGTAATACATCATCTCACAACTAACATATTAGTTGCAGTGCTTGCAAGGCTTATGTGATGTGCATTACCGAGAGGGCCCAGAGATACCTCTCCGTCAATCGGAGTGACAAACCCTAATCTCGAAATACGCCAACCCAACATCTACCATTGGAGACACCTGTAGTACTCCTTTATAATCACCCAGTTACGTTGTGACGTTTGGTAGTACCCAAAGTGTTCCTCCGGTAAACGGGAGTTGCATAATCTCATAGTTATAGGAACATGTATAAGTCATGAAGAAAACAATAGCAACATACTAAACGATCGGGTGCTATGCTAATGGAATGGGTCATGTCAATCAGATCATTCTATTAATGATGTGACCTCGTTAATCAAATAACAACTCCTTGTTCATGGTTAGGAAACATAACCATCTTTGATTAACGAGCTAGTCAAGTAGAGGCATACTAGTGACACTCTGTTGGTTTATGTATTCACACATGTATTATGTTTCCGGTTAATACAATTCTAGCATGAATAATAAACATTTATCATGATGTAAGGAAATAAATAATAACTTTATTATTGCCTCTAGGGCATATTTCCTTCACAAAACCTTTCGTCCAATATATCAATCTTCACCTCCAGACCATTCCGAAACTCCTCGTGACGTCCGGGATCTCATCCGGGACTCCGAACAACATTCGGTAACCGCATACATACTTTCCCTATAACCCTAGTGTCATCGAACCTTAAGTGTGTAGACCCTACGGGCTCGGGAATCATGCAGACATAACCGAGACATCTCTCTGGTCAATAACCAATAGCGGGATCTGGATACCCATGTTGGCTCCCACATGTTCCACGATGATCTCATCGGATGAACCACGATGTCAAGGATTCAGTCAATCCCGTATACAATTCCCTTTGTCTACCGGTATAGTACTTGCTCGAGATTCGATCGTCGGTATCCTGATACCTTATTCAATCTCGTTACGGGCAAGTCTCTTTACTCGCTCCATAACACATCATCCCGTGATCAACTCCTTGGTCACATTGTGCACATTATGATGATGTCCTACCGAGTGGGCCTAGAGATACCTCTCCGTTTACACGGAGTGACAAATCCCAGTCTCGATTCGTGCCAACCCAACAGACACTTTTGGAGATACCCGTAGTGCACCTTTATAGCCACCCAGTTACGTTGTGGCGTTTGGTACACCCAAAGCATTCCTACGGTATCCGGGAGTTGCACAATCTCATGGTCTAAGGAAATGATACTTGACATTAGAAAAGCTTTAGCAGACGAACTATACGATCTTGTGCTAGGCTTAGGATTGGGTCTTGTCCATCACATCATTCTCCTAATGATGTGATCCCGTTATCAACGACATCCAATGTCCATGGTCAGGAAACCGTAACCATCTATTGATCAACGAGCTAGTCAACTAGAGGCTTACTAGGGACATGGTGTTGTCTATGTATCCACACATGTATTATGGTTTCCGGTTAATATAATTATAGCATGAACAATAGGCAATTATCATGAACAAGGAAATACAGTAATAACCATTTTATTATTGCCTCTAGGGCATATTTCCAACAGTCTCCCACTTGCACTAGAGTCAATAATCTAGTTCACATCACTATGTGATTGTAATGAATCCAACACCCATGGGGTATGTTCATATCTTGCTTGTGAGAGAGGTTTATCAGTCAATGGGTCTGAACCTTTCAGATCCATGTGTGCTTTACAAATCTTTATGTCATCTTGTAGATGCAGCTACCACGCGCTACTTGCAGCTATTCCAACTAACTGCTCTACTATACGAATCCGGTTTACTACTCAGAGTCATCCGGATTAGTGTCAAAGTTTGCATCAACGTAACCCTTTACGACGAACTCTTTTACCACCTCCATAATCGAGAAAATTCCTTAGTCCACTAGTTACTAAGGTTAAGTTCGACCGCTGTCGTGTGATCCATTCCTGGATCACTCTTGTACCCCTTGACTGACTCATGGCAAGGCACACTTCAGGTGCGGTACACAACATAGCATACTGTAGAGCCTACGTCTAAAGCATAGGGGACGACCTTCGTCCTTTCTCTCTCTTCTGTCATGGTCAGGTCTTGAGTCTTACTCAATACTCACACCTTGTAACACAGCCAAGAACTCATTCTTTGCTGATCTATTTTGAACTCCTTCAAAATCTTGTCACGGTATGTATTCATTTGAAAGTACTATTAAGCGTTTTTTGATCTATCCTTATAGATCTTGATGCTCAATGTTCAAGTAGCTTAATCCAGGCTTTCCATTGAAAAACACTTTTCAAATAACCCTGCATGATTTCCAGAAATTCTACATCATTTCTGATCAACTACATGTTAACAACATATACTCATCAAAAGTTCTATAGTGCTCCCACTCACTTCTTTGGAAATACAAGTTTCTCATAAACTTTGTATAAACCCAAAATCTTTGATCATCTCATCAAAGCGTACATTCCAACTCCGAGATGCTTACTCTAGTCCTTAGAAGGATTGCTGGAGCTTTGCATACTTGTCAGCATCTTTCAGGATTGACAAAACCTTCTGGTTGTATCACATACAACCTTTCCTCAAGAAAAATGTTGAGGAAACAATGTTTTTTTACATCCTATCTGCAAGATTTCATAAATAATGCAGTAACTGCTAACATAATTCTAACAGACTCTTAGCATCGGTACGAGTGTGAAAGTCTCATCGTAGTCAACTCCTTGAACTTGTCGGGAAACATCTTAACGACAAGTCAAGCTTTCTTAATGGTGACACTTACCATCATTGTCGGTCTTCCTTTTAAAATCCATCTGCACCCAATAGCCTTATGACCATCAAGTGGTTCTTTCAAAGTCTATACTTTCTTTTATACATGGATCCTCTCTCGGATTTTATGGCCTCGAGCCATTCTTCGGAATCTGGGCCCACCATCACTTCTCCATAGCTCGTAGGTTCATTGTTGTCTAGCAACATGACTTCCAAGACAGGATTACGTACCACTCTGAAGTAGTATGCATCCTTGTCGACCTATGAGGTTTGCTAGTGACTTGATCCGAAGTTTCATGATCACTATCATAAGCTTCCACTTCAATTGGTGTAGGTGCCACAGGAACAACTTCCTGTGCCCTGCTACACACTAGTTGAAGTGACGGCTCAATAACCTCATCAAGTCTCCACCATCCTCTCACTCAATTCTTTTGAGAGAAACTTTTCCTTGAGAAAGGATCCGTTTCTAGAAACAATCACTTTTGCTTCCGGATCTGAAATAGGAGGTATACCCAACCATTTTTGGGTATTCTATGAAGATGCATTTATCCGCTTTGGGTTCGAGCTTATCAGCCTGAAACCTTTTCACATAATCATCGCAACCCCAAACTTTTAAGAAACGACAACTTAGGTTTCTCTAAACCATAGTTCATACGGTGTCGTCTCAGCGGAATTGTGTGGTGCCCTATTTAAAGTGAGTGTGGTTGTCTCCAATGCCTAACCCATAAACGATAATGGTAATTCGATAAGAGACATCATGGTATGCACCATATCCAATAGGGTGCAGTTGTGATGTTCGGACACACCATCACACTATGGTGGTCCAGGCGGTATTAGTTGTGAAAAAATTTCCACAATGTCTTAATTGTGTGCCAAACTCGTAACTCAGATATTCATCTCTATGATCATATCATAGACATTTTATCATCTTGTCACGACGATCTTCAACTTCACTCTGTAATTACTTAAACCTTTCAATAATTCAGACTTGTGTTTCATCAAGTAAATATACTCAGCATCTACTCAAATCATCTGTGAAGTAAGAACATAACGATATCCACTGCGTGGCCCAGCACTCATTGGACTGCACACATCAAAATGTATTACTTCCAACAAGTTGCTTTCTTGTTCCATCTTACTAAAAATGAGGCCTTTCAGTCATCTTGCCCATGTGGTATGATTTGCATGTCTCAAGTGATTCAAAATCAAGTGAGTCCAAACGATCCATCTGCATGGAGTTTCTTCATGCATATCTACCAATAGACATGGTTCGCATGTCTCAATCTTTTCAAAAACGAGTGAGTCCAAAGATCCATCAACATGGAGCTTCTTCATGCGTTTTATACCAACATGACTCAAATGGCAGTGCCACAAGTACGTGGTATTATCATTACTATCTTATATCTTTTGGCATGAACATGTGTATCACTACGATCGAGATTCAATAAACCATTCATTTTAGGTGCAAGACCATTGAAGATATTATTCAAATAAATAGAGTAACCATTATTCTCCTTAAATGAATAAGCGTGTGGCGATAAACATAATCCAATCATGTCTATGCTCAACGCAAACACCAAATACCAATTATTTTGGTTTAACACCAATCCCGATGGTAGAGGGAGCGTGCGATGTTTGATCACATCAACCTTGGAAACACTTCCAACACATATCGTCATCTCACCTTTAGCTAGTCTCCGCGGCCTTTTATTTCGAGTTACTAACGCTTAGCAACCGAACCGGTATTTATTACCCTGGTGCTACTAGGAGTGCTAGTAAAGTACACAATAATATGACGTATATCCAAAATAGTTCTATCGACCTTGCCGGCCTTCTCATCTACCAAGTATCTAGGGTAGTTCTGCTTCAGTGACCGTTCCCCTCATTATAGAAGCACTTAGTCTCGGGTTTGGTTCAACCTTGGGTTTCTTCACTAGAGCAGCAACTGATTTGTTGTCTCATGAAGTATCCCTTATTTCCCTTGCCCTTCTTGAAACTAGTGGTTTAACCATCAACAATTGATGCTCCTACTTGATTTCTACTTTCGCGGTGTCAAACATCGCGAGTTGCTCAAGGATCATCATGTCTATCCCTGATATGTTATAGTTCATCACGAAGCTCCAATAGCTTGGTGACGGTGACTATGGAGAATCATCACAATCTCATCTGGAAGATTAACTCCCACTCGATTCAAGCGATTGTAGTACTCAGACAATCTGAGCACATGCTCAACGATTGAGCTTTTCTCCCTTAGTTTGCAGGCTTAAGAAACTTGTCAGAGGTCTCATACCTCTTGACGTGGGCACTAGTCTGAAATCTCAATTTCAGTCTTTGGAACATCTCATATGTTCTGTGACGTTTCAAAACGTCTTTGGTGCCACAATTCTAAACCGTTAGCATTACACACTGAACTATCACATAGTCATCAAAACGTGTATGCTGGATGTTTCCCAACAACTACAGACGATGCTCGAGGTTCAACACACTGAGCGGTGCATTAAGGACATAACCCTTCTGTGCAGCAATGAGGACAATCCTCAGTTCACGGACCCAGTCCGCATAATTTCTACTATCAACTATCAACTAAATTTTCTCTAGGAACATATCCAAAACAGTAGAACCAAAGCGTGAGCTACGACATAATTTGCAAAGACCTTTTTGACTATGTTCATGATAATTAAGTTCATCTAATCAAATTATTCAATGAACTCCCACTTAAATAGACATCCCTCTAGTCATCTAAGTGATACATGATCCGAGTCAACTAGGCCGTGTCCGATCATCACGTGAGACGGACTAGTCATCATCGGTGAACATCTTCATGTTGATCGTATCCACTATACGACTCATGTTCGACCTTTCGGTCTTCCGTGTTCCGAGGCCATGTTTGTACATGCTAGGCTTGTCAAGTTAACCTAAGTGTATTGCGTGTGTAAATCTGGCTTACACCCGTTGTATGCAAACGTTAGAACCTATCACACCCGATCATCGCGTGGTGCTTCGAAACAACGGACCTTAGCAACGGTGCACAGTTAGGGGGAACACTTTCTTGAAATTTCAGTGAGGGATCATCTTATTTATGCTACCGTCGTTCTAAGCAAATAAGATGTAAACATGACAAACATCACATGCAAATCATAAAGTGACATGATATGGCCAATATCATCTTGCGCCTTTGATCTCCATCTTCGAGGCGCGGCATGAACACCATCATCACCGGCATGACACCATGATCTCCATCATCGTGTCTTCATGAAGTTGCCTCGCCAACTATTACTTCTACTACTATGGCTAACGGTTAGCAATAAAGTAAAGTAATTACATGGCGTTTTCATTGACACGCGGGTCATAAATAAATTAAGACAACTCCTATGGCTCCTGCCGGTTGTCATACTCATCGACATGCAAGTCGTGATTCCTATTACAAGAACATGATCAATCTCATACATCACACATATCATTCATCACATCCTTTTGGCCATATCACGTCACATAGCAAACCCTGCAAAAACAAGTTAGACGTCCTCTAATTGTTGTTGCATGTTTTACGTGGCTGCTATGGGTTTCTAGCAAGAACGTCTCTTACCTACGCAAAACCACAATGGTGATATGCCAATTGCTATTTACCCTTCATAAGGACCTTTTTCATCGAATCCGATTCGACTAAAGTGGGAGAGACAGACACCCGCCAGCCACCTTATGCATCAAGTGCATGTCAGTCGGTGGAACCTGTCTCACGTAAGTGTACGTGTAAGGTCGGTCCGGGCCGCTTCATCCCACAATGCCGCGGAATCAAGATAAGACTAGTAACGGCAAGCAAATTGAACAAATCATTGCCCACAACTACTTTGTGTTCTACTCGTGCATAGAATCTACACATAAATCTGGCTCTGATACCACTGTTGGGGATCGTAGCAGAAATTTAAAAAATTTCCTACGTGTCACCAAGATCAATCTAGGAGATACTAGCAACGAGAGAGAGGGAGTGCATCTTCATACCCTCGAAGATCGCTAAGCGGAAGCGTTACTAGAACACGGATGAGGTAGTCGTACTCGTAGCGATTCAGATCGCGGTCGATTCTGATCTAAGCGCCGAACAATGGCGCCTCCGCGTTCAACACACGTGCAGCCCGGTGACGTCTCCCATGCCTTGATCCAGCAAGGAGAGAGGGAGAGGTTGGGGAAGACTCCGTCCAGCAGCAGCACGACGGCGTGGTGGTGGTGGAGGAGCGCGGTACTCCAGCAGGGCTTCGTAGGCACTACGAGAGACGAGGAGGGAGAGAGGTAGGGCTGCGCCTTGGGAGAGAGAGACTCATGTGTTGTGCAGGCCCAAAACCTCCACTATATATAGGGGCAAGGGCAAGGGGAGGCGCCCTAGGGTTTCCCCTAGGCGGGGGGGGGGGGGGGGGGGAGGCCAGGGCAGATGGGATCTCCCCCTTGGGTGACTTGGCCCCCAAGCCAGGAGGTGGGAACCCCAAATGGGGCGCCCCAAACCCTCTGGTCACGTGGGAATAGGTGAGGGGGGGGGGCACACAACCCCTTAGTGGGCTGGTTTGCCCCTTCCCTTGGCCCATGAATCCCCCAACACTTGCCGGGGCTCCCGAAACACCTTTCGGTCATGCCAGTCATCACCCGGTACCTCCGGAATACTTCCGGACTCCAAAACCCTTCGTCCAATATATCAATCTTCACCTCCAGACCATTCCGAAACTCCTCGTGACGTCCGGGATCTCATCCGGGACTCCGAACAACATTCGGTAACCGCGTACATACTTTCCCTATAACCCTAGCGTCATCGAACCTTAAGTGTGTAGACCCTACGGGCTCGGGAATCATGCAGACATGATCGAGACATCTCTCTGGTCAATAACCAACAGCGGGATCTGGATACCCATGTTGGCTCCCACATGTTCCACGATGATCTCATCGGATGAACCACGATGTCAAGGATTCAGTCAATCCCGTATACAATTACCTTTGTCTACCGGTATAGTACTTGCCCGAGATTCGATCGTCGGTATCCCGATACCTTGTTCAATCTCGTTACCGGCAAGTCTCTTTACTTGTTCCGTAACACATCATCCCGTGATCAACTCTTTTGTCACATTGTGCACATTATGATGATGTCCTATCGAGTGGGCCCAGAGATACCTCTTCGTTTACACGGAGTGACAAATCCGAGTCTCGATTCGTGCCAACCCAACAGACACTTTCGAAGATACCCGTAGTGCACCTTTATAGCCACCCAGTTACATTGTGGCGTTTGGTACACCCAAAGCATTCCTACGGTATCCGGGAGTTGCACAATCTCATGGTCTAAGGAAATGATACTTGACATTAGAAAAGCTTTAGCAGATGAACTATACGATCATGTGCTAGGCTTACGATTGGGCCTTGTCCATCACATCATTCTCCTAATGATGTGATCCCGTTATCAACGATATCCAATGTCCATGGTCAGGAAACCGTAACCATCTATTGATCAACGAGCTAGTCAACTAGAGGCTTACCAGGGACATGGTGTTGTCTATGTATCCACACATGTATTATGGTTTCCGGTCAATACAATTATAGCATGAACAATAGACAATTATCATGAACAAGGAAATACAATAATAACCATTTTATTATTGCCTCTAGGGCATATTTCCAACAGATGACAAGTCATGCCTGACCGACAGGTGCTACCCTTTGTCATGCATGGTCGGCAGGTGCTACGCACGACAGATCTTCCAAAGATTTCAAGCTGCTGGTGGTACTTGGCAGCATGGTGCTGAGGTGTATCAGTGGCGACCGCGACGTGCTCAGTTGTTTGCGCGCAGGGAGGAGGTGCCATTGGACGCCGTGGTGGCGTCGACGATAGCTGGACCGAGCAAGGTTGATGCATCAGTACAGTTCTGAAGATGGAGCGGTGGCAGTTGGCGGCGGCGGCCTCTGAGTGCACGCCGGACCGGTGAGACCCATACCCGGCAAGCGTCCTGGATGGGACCTCGGGTCTTAGATGTTAGGTTTGGCTGCGATGTCTGTTTGGTATTAGGCCCAGACTATCTGCACCCCTTCATTAACTGGATAGAGTTGCTTAGACGGCGGCTTTAGGCTTACTGTGGTATTATTTTGTAAGGCCTTGTGAAAATAATTAATAAAATGGCTGTATGCATCGCCCAGATGCAGAGGCCGGGGGTCATTCTCCTTTTCTAAAAACATGCTCACAAAGTCGTTTTGTGAAAAACCAACAAATTATGTGTCGCGTGTAAAAAAGACAAAATCTGATGTAAAGTGCTTTTCACAAGACATCTTTTTGTCTTTTTACATAAGCCACAAAAATATCAGTTTTGTTTAAAACTTGACGTGCACACATATAATATCAAGATGTATGCGCCGAATTTTTATTTGGAATTTTTTTCCGGAGGCAGGAGCGTGCGCTCCCAGGGGCACCAACAGACTTCCGGTTACTTCCCTCTCTACTTTTCTCTTAAATGTTCAGTACATCTATGTTTTCTTTGGAGGACAAATTCCTAAGAGTAGAGACGTCTCTCTATTGCCAATGTCCAGGTAATTTTTTTGTCCCGTGTACATGCAGAAGCTGTCAACTATTCCCTCCGTGTCTAAATATAAGACTTCTAGAGATTCCAATACAGATTACATACTGAGCAAGATGAGTGAATATACACTCTAAAATATGTTCATATCCATCCGAATGTAGTTCATGTTGAAATCTTTAAAAAGTCTTATATTTATAAACGAAGGGAGTAGCAGAAAACACTTGTGTGCTTGTTACTGAGCTCTGCAGCCAGTTACCATGCTGCTGATCAACAAACTTTTTCATAAGCTTCAGCCCTATAAGCTTGTGTCAGCTCAGAATCGATCTGTACTGCACCCTTAACTTTTGCTCGAGGCGTCGCAAGCCACTAGGGTTCAGGTGAATATAAACAGATCCAGCAGCTCATATATCTGCAGTAAGTTCGAATACCTGGTAAAACAATGTAGCAGTGCATCTTTAACGACAACACAGACTGGTAGAGAGATTTGCACAGCAAAGAAATTAGAATAAAGTAAGACAAGAGGAGCAGTTCATACAGATCAGTAATTTGACCAATTATGCTTTTAAGGGCCAAGAAGGCAATCGTCTAATCATGGAGCACAAGAAAGATCATTTTAATTAGCACATCATTCAATTTATATGTAAAAGGTGGGGAAAACTCCCCCCCCCCCCCCCCCCCACCCCCCGTGAAAATTCAAAAAACAAATTCTATGTAAAACCATCATCCATACACAACCACTTTGCTTTGACTAAAAAGTTGTACATGGTTGGCTGCAGGTACTAGAATCTCTAGCACACTGCTACAAGGAAGGATTGCACAGCCTGTGGAATCCAAAAAGAGAAATGCAGGAGCTTCTTCTCTGCACACAAAACTCACGCCGCCGCCGTCAGATAATACATGTAACTGAAGGAAGCTTCAGGGCATCATCAACTAGAGTATCATTGAGTGAGCTGCCTCTGCTTGCGCTGCGATATTGCCCTGAGCCTGGCCCTGGACCAGAGCTGATCCTCCAATGGAGCCTTCAGAGTCACGTAAATGCAGATCCATAGCAGCCAGGCTTCATCGATATCCTGGAAGAAGGAAGCGCCCTCTGTATCCACTTTTGGAAGCCAGCAGTCAGCACATCTTCTCCTGGAAGAAAGACATCACCATCAGCAGTTCAATCTGCTCATACTATCATTAACATAAGTTCCATTATTGTACTAAATGCCCTCTGCTTTTCAACATTGTGCCATACAAGCATGAATTCACCCCCCCCCCACTACCGGACTCGCGGGCTATGCCTACGGCCACGGGCCGTCGGCATAGGCCCCTAGGCCGTCGGCATGGATCTATGCCTACGGCTGCCGTCGGCATAGCCCCGTCGGCGTAGATGTCGTCGGCGTAGTCTTGTCAGACCGTCGGCATACTATAGCCGTCGGCATAGGAGCCTATGCCGACGGCCTGACGTCAGCCGTCGGCATAGTATAGCCGTCGGCAGTGTTTTTCGTCTGACGGCAAAGGACGGCGCCGTCAAAAGCGCCGACTAATCACGCAATGCCACGTCGCCTCTGCCACGTGGCGACCCGTGGTGTTCCTGGTGGCAGGGCTATGCCTACAGCAAAGCCGTAGGCATAGATGAATTGCCGTCGGCATATCTCTGCCACGTGGTATCTCCTGGTTTCTCCTGGCAGATATACCTACGGATTTTCAGATATGCCTACGGCTTTGCTGTAGGCATAGATGTGCCACGTGGCAAGCCATGCTAACTCCTGGGCGTATATATGCCGACGGCTTTGCCGTAGGCATAGTTTTTTTCCCCTGTTTTCTCTTTTCCAATTCATTTGACAGCATTTCAAAACAGAACAATATGAAATTACGCAAAAATATGACAATTCATCATGTAAACATACTCAAGTTCATCTAAACATACTCAAGTTCACCATCATCATCTAAACATACTCAAGTTCATCACATCATCTAAAGATCATCACCGACGGAAGTTCATGAACATAAAAGTAGTGCAAGACATGAAACATGATAAAAGTAGGAATATGAAAGGCATGGCACGATGGCCACATGCACGGAATCATCAAGCAAGACCACCTCCGCCAAAACCACCACCTCCGCCATAACCACCACCACCTCCGCCAAAACCACCACCTCCTCCGCCAAAACCACCACCACCTCCGCCAAAACCGCCATCGCGACCACCACCACTCTGTCAGATCGGAGTGACTGGGGTCGACGGAGCAGGAGTCGAGCCATTGGTCCCCTACATGTTTCAGAAAAGATTCTAACGGTAAATATGATATGATAGTGTTTCATGAACGAGAACTAGTTTGCTAGTAGTTAGGCAAATGTACTAACCGGACCATCACTGCCTAGTGCCACCCATTCATCGAACGTGGGCACGTGTGGGGGTTCTCCCGCAGGTGGTGGTGGGGGTCCCATTTGTGGTGGATCCGTGCGGTTACTCCAAGACGCCAACATAGCCTGGATGTTAGTTAAACAAGCAAACTAGAAGGTTAGAAGGAATGAAAGTGCAAATTTAGCTTGGTTTTAAGAGGGCAAAACTAACCGCCATCATCTGACGGTTGTAATCATCATTTGCCTTCACTCGTTGCAAGTACTCTCGCACCTCGAGATTCCTATGCTCGACAAAGGCCTTATATGCCTACATAATTTAGGTTGTTTCTAAGTGAGCAATGCTGAAAATAAACTGAGAATGCTAGATAGAAAAAGATAAAGAGGAAGTACTTACAGCATGCTGGCGGGCTAAGGGAGTCTGTGAACGCCCCGTACTCTCTAACTGGCTCAGGTTGGTAGACCGAAGCTGTGTGTACGAGATCGAAGGAGTGATCAAGCCGTCGAAACACGGATACCGGCCATTCTTCTTCCCCTGGATGGCCACCACCGCTGTGTCGTCGATCTGAGACTGGGCGACCTCAGCAACAGGAACATCCGGATGCAACTCCTGATAGTGATGAATGTAAGACCCCAGGTGCTCCTCGGTCTTGCCGTAGTACTGGCTCTTGCCCTCCTTGCGATGACTCCGCTCACGGGCCAGCTTCCACGACTCCATATCTGAGAGCGGCCTCTTCAACTTGTCCTCCTACAACGTCAAATAGAAGTCAGCCATACATAAGAACATGATGGTAAATAAGAACAAAAATGCATCATGCACATAGATATACCATCATGGCCTTGAAGCCCCAGTGGTTCCTGTTTCCTTGGCCGTGTGTCCCGTCGTCTCCAGGGTTAGCCCGGGCCTTGATGCTCTTGGCAGCAAACTCTGCATCGGCGCCGAGCCACCTATCCACCAAACTCGCCCATCCGTCATGCCTTCCATAGCACCAACGAGGAACAACCTATGCAAATTTTGGAAGCATGACATGTGAGCACGAAACATATAGTTGACTGCTTGAAACAATGAAAAGTTAGTAATAGTTACCATCATGAACTGCTCCTTGCTCAAGGTAAGTCGTAGCTTCTGCGCTTGAGTTTTGGTCATCTTTTGGTGCAGGTAGTAGTGGTAGTACTGCGAGATGGCAACCCAGTGCACCTCGTACTGCAACTGACGAGCTTTCTTCTTCGCAGCCGCAAGCAAGACCACGTCGGCTCTGGCCTTGTGCTCGTCAAGAACTCTATAGAGTTGCTGCAATCATGCATAAACCAGAAGCAAACAAGGCATGAGTTGAGTGATTCAATGATAAACTATGAACGAAACTGAAGACAAGTGATTCAGAAGAGAACTTACCCAAAATTTGGTGATCACGGCCTTAGCGGTCGTCCCGTACTCCGCGTTGCTACAAGCCTCGTAGTGGGCCCAGCTCGTGGCCAAAACCCGCTGCTGCGGGTCCCTGTCTGGCCGCGGGCAGAATAGGCCAGGCCAAAACTCCTTCAACAGGACAGTGATAAGGCCGTTCGGTTTACGGCCCTTTCCGCGAAGGATCCAGTTTCTGCAAAAGAATCAAATGATTGCCATGTGTACAATAAGAAAATGTTGTCATGTGTTGAAAATATGATTGAGAGGCACTTACTCTGTCCCCACAGGTTCAATGAGCCACTTGTGCTCCTCGATAGAAGGTGGTGTAGGTAGTCCGGCATTACCACGCAGCCACCCCTGCGGAGCACCCGGTGGCAAGTCACCCCACAACGCGGGATCAACCTCCCCTCCACCCTCCTCGCCCTCCTCTCCACCCTCCTCCTCGGCCTCCTCCTCCTCACCCTCCTCCTCGGCCTCCTCTTCCTCACCCTCCTCCTCGGCCTCCTCCTCCTCGCCATCAGGAACATACTCCTCCTCCTCAGACTCAGAAGGTGCCTCTGTATAGGAGGGCATCGAAGAAGACCCTCCTATTTCGGACACGGCCCGGAGTTTTTTGCCCCGGTTGCCTCTTCCCCCACCTCCTCCTCCTCTAGGTGCTCTCCCCCCACCGCCTCCTCCTCTAGGGTCTCCTCCCCCGACCCCTCCACCTCCCTGTGAGGTGTCATCCTCATGTAGTCGGGAGGGAACCTTGTGGGCTCGTCCACTCCGAGTAAGTCCTTTAAATTTACTGAGGAAACTAGCGCCGCTGGACTTGCCCATGATTAGCAAACCTGCATTCAGAAGAGAATAAACAATTAGTAAGGATATCAATTAAACAAGCATATAGGAAAAACATTAATACCAGAAGAGCACATTAAGCATACTATTGTAATGATCATTAAAAGAACTTACATTTTCTAGAACCCATATGAATCATCACTATTGTAATCTATTTGTGGACCGGTCTCATCATCACTATCACGCATATCTTCTTCGTTGTCTGACGGAGGTGGAGGCTCTTCCTCATCGCCAGCATCTTCATTTAACTTTTCAAGCATAATTATGTCTCTTTGATTCACAACTGCCTCACCATCAATCTGTGCGTCGTCGTCGTTTGGGTCCAGGTCAACATAACCCAAGTCATCATCCTCGTTGTTTCGGACCACGTCATCATGTTCCTCTTGATAGAACACTTCATCGTATGTCATGGGGTTTATGTTGTAGTAATCATCATCGTTCGGGTCCGGTAGCTTACCATGCGGCGACACCTTGAACACAACTTCCCAACCCTTTAGGTACTCTTTCTGGCATGGGTAAGGCAGATAATATACTTGTGTGGCCTGGGTAGCGGCGATAAAGAGATCAGCTCCGGCATAGACGGTTGATGGTTTAACTTCAACTAAACCAACAGAAGGCGTATGTCTCAGACCCTTTTTGGGTTCGAACCATCGGCATTTGAACACAGTGAGACTTAGATGTTCGCGGCCACGTTTGAATGTAAGCTCGTATATTTTTCCTACCCTTCCGTAATAATCTACTTTATTATCTCCTTCAGTGAAGACTCCGATATTTATGGTTTTGGGAGCAGGCCGACTGTTCTGGTGCTCCTCTGTATGGAAGCGATACCCATTCACATCATACTTTTCGCATGTCATGACGACAGGATCAAAACCCATGGAAACCCATCTCAATTCTTCATCCATTGATTCGGTCGGATCATTTCCCTACAAGTTTAATTCAAATTATAGGGTGCATGAGTTTAATTGAAATTATAGCGTGCATGAGTTTAATTGAAAGTGTGAAAAATTACTTTCTCCATGAACCACGCAACGAAATTTTTCCTTCCATCAGCACCCTTTCGGAGAAGAGCAAGTGCCTCCGCTTCAGTAGGAGGCAGCATTCCCGTCCATTCTTCTGCAATGAATCGACTACAGTAAGAAAAGCGGTATAAGAACTAGGCAAAGTGAACATAACGAATTGACTAAAAGAATGGTGCAAAGGTATTACCTCATCCACTCATCCTCAACTTCCTTGATGTTGTGCAAGATATAGAACATGACATCCTCCCACTCATCTCGTGGCATGAGATAAGGTTTTGAGCATCCAGCCCTACCACCTTGCCTGATGAATAGAGGCAACTTGGGTTTATACTTGGGTTCTTCTGTATTGTATCGAGACACCTTATTGTGCAACGTGGGAACATGGTCCGGATAGTAGGCTGTCCTGAGGTCTGCCACCTCCTCTAGGATAACTGCCTCAGCTATGGAAGCTTCAATCTTAGCTTTGTTTCCACATTTCTGTCTCAGATGCTTGTTCTGTCTCTCAGGGCCGTACTGCCAACGATTCTGCACAGGCCCCCCCAACAATACCTCGTTCGGGAGGTGCAAAAGGAGATGTGTCATCGGAGTAAAGAAGCCTAGCGGGAAGATCTTCTCTAGCTTGCATATCAACTCCGGCGCCTTCTTATGCATTTCTTTTATCTTCTCAGGACATACTTCTTTAGCACAAAGCGTGCGGAAGAAATGGCTTAACTCCACAAGCACACGCCAGACACGCTCGGGAACATAGCCCCGAACCATCACCAGCATAATCCGCTCAATCCATACATGATAGTCATGACTCTTGAGCCCGGTCACTCTGCCCGTTGAAAGATTGACCCCCTTACTTATATTCGACGCATAACCATCAGTGAACTTCACGACGTGTTTCAGCCACTTGAATGTCTCCATCTTATGATCCTTTTTAAGTACGAAGTCAGCATCTGGCTTGAACCAAGATTTTCGACTGCCTGTGGGAGGCTGCATGTGTAGACGTGGTCTATCACAAATATTCTATTGATCAACTCTAGCATTAACATTATCCTTTGTCTTATCAGGAATGTTGAGGATCGTGTGAAAAAGGGACTCTGCGACATTCTTTTCGGTGTGCATCACGTCTATGTTGTATGGAAGTTTGAGGTCCTTAAAATAGGGAAGCTGCGTGAAAGGGGTAATGTGAGTCCAGTTGTGCGTCTCACCATATCCTTCAAAAAAATTCCCTTTACCTTTTCCTTTGCCCTCGCCCTCGTCTTCGCCTGTGGCTTTGCCTTTGCCTTTCCCTTCACCGGCAGGCTTAAGAGCTTTCAGCTGATCAAGCACATCCGCACCAGAAAACGTTGGAATCTCGTTCACTTCATGGACAACTTTGCCTTTTGTGAAGTTCTTCTTGTCTTCCCTATCAGGATGGTCTGGAGGAAGGAATTGTCGATGCAGGTCAAATGCAACATACTTGCCACCCTTCTTCAGCCAAATGAAAATCAAGGCCTGCATGCACACTGGGCAAGGCATCTTTCCACTTGTACACCATCCGCAGAACAGGGCATAACCGGGAAAGTCATGCATGCATATTGTAGCCAAACTTTCATCAAGAAATTTTTCTGCAGATATCGGTCGTATGTCAACCTCGGGAAGTACCAAGAATGGTGCAAATCATCCACCAACGGCTGCATAAACACACTCAAATTCTTCCCCGGATATTCAGGCCCCGGAATTATAAGCGACAGGAACATAGTCTTGCGTTGCATTATGGCGCCGGGAGGGAGATTGAGCGGAATAACAAAGATGGGCCAACAGCTGTATGGATTAGACGACATACCATATGGATTGAACCCATCACCTGTTATAGCAATTCGGACATTCCCAGCCTCGGCTGCTTCCTCCGGGTACTCTATATCGAATGACTTCCATGCTTCACCTCCTGATGGATGTACAATTTTTTTGGATTGTACCTTTTCCCTTCCTTGTGCCACTTCATCATTTTGGCAGACTCCTTGGTGATGAAAAGGCTCTGCAGTCTTTTTATAAAATCAAGATACCGAAGAACCTTCACAGGGATTTTTAGCTGCTGCTTCTGACCATGCTTATCGACCACCTCAATATACCGAGAGGAACCGCACTTCCTACAGTACTTGTCATCCGCATACTCATGCCTAAACAAAAGGCAATTCTTTGGACAAACATGTATTTTCTCATAGTCCATGGAGAGCGCCTTCATGATTTTCTTCGTAGCGTACATGGTTTTCGGCAGTTCATGGCCCTCAAGCAGGCTGTTAGCCCATACTCCCAGAAATGCTTCGAAGCAACCTCGGCTATAGCCGTACTCAGCCTTGACTGCCATCAGTTGCGAGATGGCATCCAGCACAGACAGCTTGGCACCCTCATAGAGAGGTTTCTTTGACGAGGCCAAGATTTCCAGGAAGGCCTTTGCAGTTTCCTCCGGCTCCTCCGGTTCATTCGCTGAATGTGACGGAGGTGTCGGCTGTGCAGCAAAGACATCATCTAGCATGTATCTAACCCCATCGTCCTCATAACCAGCGACGCGTTGTCGTATCACATCCTCTCTACCACGGTCCCGCTGGGCAAAGTTTATCGGCATATTAAAGTTGGGCATAAATCCATGCGTGCGAAGGTGCTTAGTCATCTCACTCTTATCTCTGCGGATACGCCTCTTACATCTGGCACACGGGCATTCTGGCACCATCCTCATTGGACTACAGAATATCTCTTTCAAAAACACATCAGTTTTCTCGACCCACTCTGTTGTTACTTGATTCCGACGGAAAAACCCCACTATACATCCACTGATTATCTGCCATCTCTGCTTTATTGGAAGCCACACAACAAAATTAAGGATTCATTTAAATTACCCACATCAATATTTTATTTTTTACAAGGTTGACGAGAAATGACATTTAATACACCTACATCTCTAATAGGTAAAGATGGGTCCTAATCCCACCCGAGAATGTGTAGATTGAGTACGGTCCATGCTCTACCCCATTCCGAGACAAAATTTCGGCAGCACCTCCCCGCTGTTCTCCAAATACACGTCTCGGCAAAATGCCGTGAGAATGTGCATCTGGAGAACAACAGGGAGGCGCCGCCGAAATCCTGTCTCGGAACGGGGTAGAGCATGAACAACGTACCCAATCTACACATCCTCGGGCTGTCCGTGGAAAGCGCTGGACAATCCGAAAGAGGTGCGGTGATAAATATGCAATTGAATGCATATTTATCGATGCAACCCTTTCGGACGGGAGACCTAGGTTACGTGACTTGCTGTGAAAATTTAATCTAATGACATGGGAAAAAAGTGGACGAGGTCATGGAATTGTTGCTCACCCTCCGATGTAGTCGATCAAAGGAGAGGGACAATCGTGGACCAACACCTCCAACGTCAACGTCGATGATCACTCCACGAAAATGGAACACCACAAATCCTGTTAATCACACCGAGTGAAAAAAATTAGGTCGTCACCTCACATTAAGCATTGACACAACATTATGAATGAACATGAAACAACATGTCAAATTGAAAAAAAAACTTCATTAAGTATTATAGAAACCAAGTGCCTCGAATTGCTTCTTATATATGAATCAACATTACCAAAACACTAACTTGACCAATATCCATCCATCTATCACAAACTTGCCCAACATCTAATTCATCTATATTCACAAATTTAGTAAAAACTATCTAATTCATCCATCTATCTATTCATCTAGCATCCATCCATCTATCTAGCATCAATCTGTACAAGCATATATACATTCATTACATATATATCCATCTATGTCAAAAAACAGTAACAAATTGAAAAAAATTGAAAAAAAACTGACCTTGGTCGCCGGTGCAGCGAGCAGCAGGGAGGCCGGGGGGCAGCCACCAGGGAAGGGTGGACAGGGCCGGTCGGGGCGCAGCAGGGCGTCGGCGGAGCTCCGGCCTAGCTCCGGCGCCCCCCTAGCACGGGCTCGGGGCAGGACACAGGGAGGGCGCGGGGTCGGGGACGGGTGTGGATGGCGCCGGCGAGAGGTGGCGGGGGACGGGGGTGGTAGTGGGGTGACGGGGCGGAGAGGGGGGTGGTCGCGGCGGTGCTCCGACGAGGTGTCGTCGGCGGGGGGGGCGGGGGATGTAGGCGGGGAGGGGGAGGGGCGAGGGAAGGGGAGTGGCGCGGTTCAGCGGCGGCGGGCGGGCGGCGGGGGCGGCGGGGAGCAACGCAGGCGGCGAGGAGTGACTCGGATGACGAGGAGCGGCGGCGGCGGCGCGGGTCGGGCTCTGGCGGCGGCGCGGGTGGGGCTCTGGGGTCGATTGGGGAGGAATGAGTGGAGGGGCGGACCTGGGATATGGATAAAGCAGCTATGCCGACGGCTAAGCCGTCGGCATACGTGAGGATGCCACGTGGCACCTATGCCGACGGCTTAGCCGTAGGCATACTTTATTATTATTATTTTTATATAAATTTTTTAATGTTTTCTTATAGTTATATATTTATTCTTTTTTATTTTATAAAGATTTTTAAATTTTTTATTTCCTATAATTTTCCTTTTTTATGTATTATTATTTCATATAGATTTTTTATTTTTTTAAACCGCTCAGCCCTCTCCTCTCCCGGAACCACACAGAGGGGAGGGGAGGGGAGGCACCGAATTCGAGCAGCTTCGTCTGCCAAGGCCATGGCCTGGTCGCGGGTATGGGAGCGCCATGGCCGCCCTCGATCGCGTGCTCGATCTGGAGCTTAGTTCGTCAGGTGAGTGAAGGGGAAGGGGGTCGTCGATGGTGAGGGTGGGGGTGGGGGCGGGGGTAGCTTAGTTCATCAGGTGAGTGAAGGGGAGGGGGTCATCGATAGAGGGACACCTGGGAGCAACATCCGGGCCAAACCCACTGCTACATATCCACACCGTGTAGACCCGACACGTTCGTTTCCCCCCTCCCGGTGCCGGCCCCCGGAGGCCGCCGGCCACAGCCGTAGACGCGCGAAGGACAATCCGCGTAGAGGGAATTTTTCGGATACTACCGTGTCATCGCCGTCCGTGAGGGGGGCCATGCCCCGGAGACGCGTGCCGCCTCTTCGGACATGCCACCACACCACCCCGCATGTATGAGGGCCCAGTGCGATGCTCCGGTGGCATTGCTACCCCGCAGGGCCCCCGTCCCGCCTAACCCTGTAGCGTTTGACCACGGGATCTAGTCCTTTGACTTTGCACGGACGGACTTTAACCAGCGGACCTCCCCACCCGGTTGTGTTAGGTCAGCCCATAGGAACACTTTGGAGCAACATCCGGGGCAGACCCACAGCAAGATCCCCTCCGTGTAGACCCGACGCGTCCGTTTCCCCCCTCCAGGTGCTGGCGGCGGCGCCGTCCGTGAGGGGGGCACACCCCGGACACGCGTGCCGGGCGTTTGCAACCGCCACAACACTTCCAGACTTGTGAGAGGCCGCCTACGCAAGATTTGGCGGCATGCTAGCCCCCGGAGGCCGCCGGCCACAGCCGTAGACGCGCGAAAGACAATCCGCGTAGAGGGAATTTTTCGGATACTTCTCCATCACCAAAAATTATGAAAAAATACCATCGCTCCTATAGCACATGTGCTGACATCGTGCAAAACAACTCATGATTTTATCGCGCTCCGAGTATTTAATAATATTCACGCCGCATCATTACCGTAAAACGTCTACTACCGTGTCATCGCCATCTGTGAGGGAGGCCACGCCCCGGAGACGCGTGCCGCCTCTTCGGACATTTCACCACACCACCCCGCATGTATGAGGGCCCGGTGCGACGCTCCGGTGGCATTGCTACCCCCACAGGGCCCCCGTCCCGCCTGACCCTGTAGCGCTTGACCACGGGATCTAGCCCTTTGACTTTGCACGGACGGGCTTTGACCAGTGGACCTCCCCACCCGGTTGTGTTAGGTCAGCCCATAGGAACACTTTGGAGCAACATCCGGGGCAGACCCACAGCAAGATCCCCTCCGTGTAGACCCGACGCGTCCGTTTCCCCCCTCCAGGTGCCGGCGGCGGCGCCGTCCGTGAGGGGGGGCACACCCCGGACACGCGTGCCGGGCGTTTGCAACCGCCACAACACTTCCAGACTTCTGAGAGGCCGCCTACGCAAGATTTGGCGGCATGCTAGCCCCCGGAGGCCGCCGGCCACAGCCGTAGACGCGCGAAGGACAATCCGCGTAGAGGGAATTTTTCGGATACTTCTCCATCACCAAAAATTATTAAAAAATACCATCGCTCCTATAGCACATGCGCCGACGTCGTGCAAAAAAACTCATGATTTTATCGCGCTCCGACTATTTAATAATATTCACGCCGCATCGTTACCGCAAAACGTCTACTACCGTATCATCGCCATCTGTGAGCGGGGCCACGCCCCGGAGACGCGTGCCGCCTGTTCGGACATTTCACCACACCACCCCGCATGTATGAGGGCCCGGTGCGACGGTCCGGTGGCATTGGTACCCCCACAGGGCCCCCGTCCCGCCTGACCCTCTAGCGTTTGACCACGGGATCTAGCCCTTTGACTTTGCACGGACGGGCTTTGACCAGCGCACCTCCCCACCAAGTTGTGTTAGGTCACCCCATAGGAACACTTTGGAGCAACTTCCGGGCCAGACCCACAACAAGATCCCCTCCGTGTAGACCCGGCGTGTCCGTTTCCCCCCTCCAGGTGCCGGCCGCGGCGCCGTTCGTGAGGGGGGGCACACATCGGACACGCGTGCCGGGCGTTTGCAACCGCCACAACACTTCCAGACTTGTGAGAGGCCGCCTACGCAAGATTTGGCGGCATGCTAGCCCCCGGAGGCCGCCGGCCACAGCCGTAGACGCCCGAAGGGCAATCCGCGGAGAGGGAATTTTTCGGATACTTCTCCATCACCCAAAATTATGAAAAAATACCATCGCTCCTATAGCACATGTGCTGACATCGTGCAAAAAAAACTCATGATTTTATCGCGCTCCGAGTATTTAATAATATTCACGCCGCATCGTTACCGCAAAACGTCTACTACCGTATCATCGCCATCTGTGAGCGGGGCCACGCCCCGGAGACGCGTGCCGCCTGTTCGGACATTTCACCACACCACCCCGCATGTATGAGGGCCCGGTGCGACGGTCCGGTGGCATTGGTACCCCCACAGGGCCCCCGTCCCGCCTGACCCTCTAGCGTTTGACCACGGGATCTAGCCCTTTGACTTTGCACGGACGGGCTTTGACCAGCGCACCTCCCCACCCAGTTGTGTTAGGTCACCCCATAGGAACACTTTGGAGCAACATCCGGGCCAGACCCACAACAAGATCCCCTCCGTGTAGACCCGGCGTGTCCGTTTCCCCCCTCCGGGTGCCGGCCGCGGCGCCGTCCGTGAGCGGGGGGGGGGGGGCACACACCGGACACGCGTGCTGGGCGTTTGCAACCGCCACAACACTTCCAGACTTGTGAGAGGCCGCCTACGCAAGATTTGGCGGCATGCTAGCCCCCGGAGGCCGCCGGCCACAGCCGTAGACGCCCGAAGGGCAATCCGCGCAGAGGGAATTTTTCGGATACTTCTCCATCACCAAAAATTATGAAAAAATACCATCGGTCCTATAGCACATGTGCTGACGTCGTGCAAAAAAACTCATGATTTTATCGCGCTCTGAGTATTTAATAATATTCACGCCGCATCGTTACCGCAAAACGTCTACTACCCTATCATCGCCATCTGTGAGGGGGGCCACGCCCCGGAGACGCGTGCCACCTGTTCGGACATGCCACCACACCACCCCGCATGTATGAGGGCCCGGTGCGACGCTCCGGTGGCATTGCTACCCCCACAGGGCCCCCGTCCCGCCTGACCCTGTAGCGTTTGACCACGGGATCTAGCCCTTTGACTTTGCACGGACGGGCTTTGACCAGCGCACCTCCCCACCTAGTTGTGTTAGGTCACCCCATAGAAACACTTTGGAGCAACATCCGGGCCAGACCCACAACAAGATCCCCTCCGTGTAGACTCGGTGCGTCCGTTTCCCCCCTCCAGGTGCCGGCCGTGGCGCCGTCGGTGAGGGGGGCACACACCGGACATGCGTGCCGGGCGTTTGCAACTGCCACAACACTTCCAGACTTGTGAGAGGCCGCCTATGCAAGATTTGGCGGCATGCTAGCCCCCGGAGGCCGCCGGCCACAGCCGTAGACGCGCGAAGGACAATCCGCCTAGAGGGAATTTTTCGGATACTTCTCCATCACCAAAAATTATGAAAAAATACCATCGCTCCTATAGCACATGTGCTGACGTCGCACAAAAAAACTCATGATTTTATCGCGCTTCGAGTATTTAATAATATTCACGCCACATCGTTACCGCAGAACGTCTACTACCGTGTCATCGCCGTCTGTGAGGGGGGCCACGCCCCGGAGACGCGTGCCGCCTCTTCGGACATGCCACCACACCACCCCGCATGTATGAGGGCCCGGTGCGACGTTCCGGTGGCATTGCTACCCCCAGGGCCCCGTCCCGCCTAACCCTGTAGCGTTTGACCACGGGATCTAGTCATTTGACTTTGCACGGACGGGCTTTGACCAGCTGACCTTCCCACCCGGTTGTGTTAGGCCCATAGGAACACTTTGGAGCAACAACCGGGCCAGACCCACAACAAGATCCCCTCCATGTAGACCCCACGCGTCCGTTTCCCCCCTCCAGGTGCCGGCAGCGGCGCCGTCCGTGAGGGGGGGCACACCCCGAACACGCATGCCGCCTCTTCGAACATGCCACAACACCACCCCGCATGTATGAGGGGCCGGTGCGACGCTCCGGTGGCATTGCTATCCCCAGGGCCCCTGTCCCGCCTAACCCTGGAGCGGTTGACCACGAGATCTGGCCCTTTAACTTTGCACGGACCGGCTTTAAACAGTGGACCTTTCCACCCGGCTGTGTCAGGTCAGCCCAGAGGGACACCTGGGAGCAACATCCGGGGCCAAACCAACAACTATATCCCCTCCGTGTAGACCCGATGCGTCCATTTCCCCCCTCCAGGTGCCGGCGGCGGCGCCGTCCATTAGGGGGACCACGCCCCGGAGATGTGTGCCGCCTCTTCGGACATGCCACAACACCACCCGGTTGTGGTAGGTCATCCCATAGAAACACTTCGAAGATGCGTCCCCTCCGTATAGACCCGATGCGGCTGTTTCCGCCCTCCAGATGCCGGCGGCGGCGCTGTTCGTGAGGGGGGCACACCGCGGCGCTGCCCTCCAGATGTTTCGGCATAGCTGTTTTTGATTTTAATAAAATATAATGTTCTATATTCAAAAGAACATGACGGCACATTATTAATGTGCTCGAAAAAATATGAACTATATATATATATATATATATATATATATATATATTCATAATCTATGAAATTTTTTACAAACTACACATATATTCATATAATGCATAAAAAAGCATAAAAACATATGTAAAAAAAGCATAAAACATATGTAAAAAGCATAAAAACATATGTAAAAAAGCATAAAAACATATGTAAAAAAAACACATGTAAAAAAAATAACTATGCCGACGCCATTGCCGTCGGCATAGATACGGCTGGGTTTAGGCGGGCGCCGTGCCACGGATCGATGACGTGGAGCCTATGCCGACGGCTGCCGTCGGCATATCTGCGCCGCGGATCAGTGACGTGGTGTGCGGAGGTATGCCGACGGCCGCCCGTCCCGACCGTCGGCATAGCTTTGACGCCGTTAGCCGCTGGTCACGGGCGGGGTCGCCGGGCCCACATGTACGCCGACGGCTCACTTATGCCGACGGCCACTGTCGGCGTTTATTAATCTAGGTCGACGGCTGATCTGTGCCGACGGTTGCCGTCGGCGTAGATAGGGGTAGCCCGATGGCCAGGATAAGCCGACGGCCAGGACTAGGCTGTCGGCATAGATCCAAGTAGGCCGACGGCAGCTGTCGGCATAGTTTTGGCCGTCGGCGTAGAGCCGTTTTCCGGTAGTGCCCCCCCCCCCCCCCCCCCCCCCCCTTTACAAATTCCAGGGCCTTTGAAATGTCCATTACAAATGGGTAGACTACTACTGCACTATTCAGTTTTGAGATCACATGCCCCAAGGAAGAGCAATAGCCGTTAGGCCATCCAAAAATACAAGAGAGAAGAAACAAAAAATCTGATACAAACTACTAATAAAAAAATTACCAGCTTCCAAAACAATAATATCTTGTAAACAAAGCTAGGAAGAATGAAGAAATCCAACTTAGAAGAACTAGGGCAACACCAACATACTAGGTCCAAACTGCATCATTGGAAGTGATCAACACACCGCGGTCATGATTGCCACATACATTTTGGTCATAACAAATCCAAAATCGTTCTCCATGAAAAAAACTCCAATATTTTCATCCAAAGGGAAATACTAAGACTTCATGTCATCTTCATGGCCAAAATGAGAACCTTCTATCATGGATAGCACGAAAACTGCAATAGCCATTTGAGAACACAAAGATAGAGTGAAGATACACTACTCACTGAAACTTGAAAGCATTTGCTGAATGTCGTATTTTGTGATCTCACACTCTTAGTTCCAATATGTGTGTCAATATGACATGAGGATGGACAAGATAGCAGTGTGATGTTCTTCTCTACTAAAAAATGTAATAAACATACACGGACTCACAAATCAATAATCAAGTTTTATCCTGGATTAGCAATAAAAGATCAACATACTAACAGAGATACTGTACCAGAGCGCCATCACTCAGTTAGGCCAAGACCACCGCCTTAGGAATTAACAGCCTGTGTGCGCGATACCCAGTTACCAATTTTCATACCTGTTCTTTGCTCATGCAATTCTGAATCCAGTTGGCACTTCCCCTTTGCAAGCATCGGAATAATCTTCAACGAGGTGGGGTGCAGCTTCCTTGTGAGGACATATGAACTTCTTCGTGAATACCTTCTCATTGATATTGAGTGTATTATAATAGTCCCGGTCACGATCCAGAAATCCATTTTCCTTGAGATACTTTACAACGTAGTACCAGGGCCTAAGCCGCCCCTCTAGGCTGTAATCAAGCATTACTGGACGATGAGCAATGTAGGCTGGTTCCAGCCCCACCTCAGAGAGCAGGAACGCTGACTTACTCTGCAACATCTGATTAGACTTCGTCAGCACAACTGGGATCTTGGACAATCAATGCCAACCTCGACATCTGACCACCTAAACGTGTTCTTCAAGTAGTCCACTTTGGCGGCGATCTTCTCCTCGCTGAGGCAAGCAACGGCATGCAATGCATGCCTGAACATCCTAGAGACATGAGGCACACCAATACCTTCGGCGCGTGCCACCATTGCCCGGATGTGCTTCGGGTTGGTTCCGAGCATCCATGGCACAAACATGCTCGGAGGCGAGCAAGACTACAGGTGTCGACGCTCGGGCAAGGCCGCAGGTGTCGACGAGGTAGTCCTCTACGGCGAAGCAAGGGTTCAGGGAGATGGAGGCCGTTGCAGTGGAAATGAGAGGGTGGAGCTGGTACTTAGTAGATGGCTAGGGAATGGGGAAATGAGCGGCGACGGCGGCGAGCAAGACTATAGTTGTGTGGTCTGGGCCAACCAGAAAATGTGAGCGTAGTGGGCCTTGAAAACCTTTTGTTTTAACCTTTTTTAATAGGTGGCAAACATTCTATAAATACTTGATGAACACTTTTTGCATACGATAAGCATTTTCTGAATACATTGTGAATATTTCCTAAATATATGACAGACATTTACCAAATACGTTATCAACATTTTTTAAATATGCGACGGCCATTTCTTATGACGCGGGGAACAATTTTTGGGTATGCAATGAACATTTTTTTCCTAATGCGTGATGAATATTTTGAATACGCGGTGAAAATTTTCAAATATGTGATAAACATGTTTGTGTATATACATGAATATACGTTTTGTAAGATGCAAATGTTTACTTGTTTATTTAAAAAAAATAGCAAACAACATATTTAAAAGTACATTTTTTTAGGAAAATAAATATTTTAAAAAGAGCGGGAAGACAACCAGGTGGACGGACAAAGAAAAAAAAAGGACTCTTGGGTCACATGAAAGTTAAAGAGTGCACTTCGGCATAAACCAAGCCGAAGGCCATGCAACTTTGGCCTGGCAAAAACCGAAGAGCTCTTCGGCCCAGTTTTTCAACTCTTCGACCTAAGCGAAACCAAATAGTGCCCTTTCGACATAAGCGAGACCGAAGGCTGCTCTTTGGCCTAAGCGAGGCCGAAGAGTGCCTTTTTCAGTTTTAGTGAGGCCGACGGGGTCATACTTTAAGAATTTATGAACAAGGGCATACATTTTCCGAATTTGTTAAAATAATAAATAATATTTTTTTTAAATATTTCCATCTAAAGTGGGTTTGTTAAGCTGAATGTGGATGCTTCCTTTGATCATGATCTGCTAAGGGGCACAGAAGGTGCTGTTCTTAGGGATCACAAAGAAATTTTTATTGTTGGTGGAAATTGGAAAATTGAATAGTGTGCTGATGTTCTGACAGCGGAAGCATTAGCACTTATGTTTAGCTTACTGTTAGCATAAAAGGCGAGTTGTACCAGTCTCGTTATTAACTCCGACAACATGGAAATTATTAACACAATGAAGAACGGAGAACATTCTGCAGGAGCAGTGGCCGCAGTTTTTAATGATTGCTATTTTATGGTTTACGATTTTCTTCTTACTAGTTTTGAACATTATAATAGGAAAGCGAATAAAGTAGCACATGAGCTTACTAGGCTAGCAAAATGTTTCATGACAAGGGATTTGATAGAGGAACCTATGGAACAAATTCTTTCTCTTCTTATAAACGATGTAACCATTATTTCTAATTAATAAAGTTGCTCATGTTTTTTGAAGTGATACTCCATCTTAAAAAAACAACTAAAGTGATACTCTCTAGAAAATTGACTTTATGAATTTGGTTACAAAACTACAAACAATTATATTCCTCCCTCTCGTGTAGTGGCGGCTATGGTGAAGGTTCGTTCCCTCCTCACTCTGCCGACGAGCTTGTGGACTCTCCTCGCCTTTGTCTGCCGCTCCGGCAACCGACGACGGGGAGGAGGTCCCGGTACCTCGGTCAAGTCCTTGCAGGGCCGATGTTGTGGCAAATGGCGACGCTTCATCTTTGAGCTAGTCTTACGGACTCCGGTCCTCCTCGATTTTTCTATCGGGGTGGATTCAGCGGAGCTTTGACATATTCTTGTTGTCTACTTGGGGTGGTGAGGTTAGGGTTTCATGCCGTGAGTGTTGGAAATATGCCCTAGAGGCAATAATAAATTAGTTATTATTATATTTCATTGTTCATGATAATCGTTTATTGCCCATGCTATAATTGTATTGATAGGAAACTCAGATACATGTGTGGATACATAGACAACACCATGTCCCTAGTAAGCCTCTAGTTGACTAGCTCGTTGATCAATAGATGGTTATGGTTTCCTGACCATGGACATTGGATGTCGTTGATAACGGGATCACATCATTAGGAGAATGATGTGATGGACAAGACCCAATCCTGAGCCTAGCACAAAGATCGTGTAGTTCGTTTGCTAAAGCTTTTCTAATGTCAAGTATCATTTCCTTAGACCATGAGATTGTGCAACTCCCGGATACCGTAGGAGTGCTTTGGGTGTGCCAAACGTCACAACGTAACTGGGTGGCTATAAAGGTACACTACAGGTATCTCCAAAAGTGTCTGTTGGGTTGGCACGAATCGAGACTGGGATTTTTCACTCCGTGTAAACGGAGAGGTATCTCTGGGCCCACTCGGTAGGACATCATCATAATGTGCACAATGTGACCAAGGAGTTGATCACGGGATGATGTGTTACGGAACGAGTCAAGAGACTTTCCGGTAACGAGATTGAACAAGGTATCGGGATACCGACGATCGAATCCCGGGCAAGTATCGTACCGATAGACAAAGGGAATTGTATACAGGATTGATTAAATCCTTGACATCGTGGTTCATCCGATGAGAGCATCGTGGAGCATGTGGGAGCCAACATGGGTATCCAGATCCTGCTGTTGGTTATTGACCGGAGAGTTGTCTCGGCCATGTCTGCATGACTCCCGAACCCGTAGGGTCTACACACTTAAGGTTCGATGACGCTAGGGTTATAGGGAAAGTATGTACGCGGTTACCAAATGTTGTTCGGAGTCCCGGATGAGATCCCGGATGTCGCAAGGAGTTCCGGAATGGTCCGGAGGTAAAGATTGATATATAGGAGGTATGGTTTTAGCCACCGGAAGTGTTCCGGGCATCACCGGTAGTGTACCGGGACCACCGGAGGGGTCCGGGGGTCCACCGGGAGGGGCCACCAGTCCTGGAGGCTTGCGTGGGCCATAAGTGGGAAGGGACCAGCCCCTATGTGGGCTGGGGCGCCTCCCACCAAGGCCCAAGGCGTCCTCAAGAGGAGAGGGGCAAACCCTAGGCGCAGGTGGGCCCTAAGGCCCACCCTAGGTGCGCCCCCCTCTCTCTCCCCCTTGGCCGCCTCCCATATGGGATCTGGGGGCTGCCGCCGCCCCTAGGGAGGGAACCCTAGGTGGGGGCGCAGCCCCTCCCCTCCCCCTATATATACTTGAGGTTTGGGGCTGCCCAAGACATGTGATTTGCTCTCCCTGTTGGCGCAGCCCTACCCCTCTCCCTCCTCGTCTCTTGTAGTGCTTGGCGAAGCCCTGCTGGAGTCCCGCGCTCCTCCACCACCACCACGCCGTCGTGCTGCTGCTGGATGGGGTCTTCCCCAACCTCTCCTTCTCCCCTTGCTGGATCAAGGCGTAGGAGACATCACCGGGCTGTACGTGTGTTGAACGCGGAGGTGCCGTCCGTTCGGCACTAGAATCATCGGTGATTTGGATCACGACGAGTACGGCTCCATCAACCCCGTTCACTTGAACGCTTCCGCTTAGCGATCTACAAGGGTATGTAGATGCACTCTCCTTCCCCTCGTTGCTAGATTACTCCATAGATTGATCTTGGTGATGCGTAGAAAATTTTAAATTCTGCTACGATCCCCAACAGTGGCATCATGAGCTAGGTCTATGCGTAGTTTCTATGCACGAGTAGAACACAAAGTAGTTGTGGGCGTCGATTTTGTCAATTTACTTGTCGTTACTAGTATTATCTTGATTCGGCGGCATTGTTGGATGAAGCGGCCCGGACCAACCTTACACGTACACTTACGTGAGACCGGTTCCACCGGCTGACATGCACTAGTTGCATAAGGTGGCTGGCGGGTGTCTGTCTCTCCCACTTTAGTCGGATCGGATTCGATGAACAGGGTCCTTATGAAGGGTAAATAGAAATTGGCAATTCACGTTGCGGTTTTGGCGTAGGTAAGAAACGTTCTTGCTAGCAACCTATAGCAGCCACGTAAAAACTTGCAACAACAATTAGAGGACGTCTAACTTGTTTTTGCAGCAAGTGTTTTGTGATGTGATATGGCCAAAGGATGTGATGAATGATATATGTGATGTATGAGATGATCATGTTCTTGTAATAGGAATCACGACTTGCATGTCGATGAGTGTGACAACCGGCAGGAGCCATAGGAGTTGTCTTAATTTATTTATGACCTACGTGTCAACATAAACGTCATGTAATTACTTTACTTTATTGCTAACCGTTAGCTGTAGTAGTAGAAGTAATAGTTGGCGAGACAACTTCATGAAGACACGATGATGGAGATCATGGTGTCATGCCGGTGACGATGATGATCATGGAGTCCCGAAGATGGAGATCAAAAAGGAGCAAAGTGATGATGGCCATATCATGTCACTATTTGATTGCATGTGATGTTTATCATGTTTTTGCATCTTATTTGCTTAGAACGACGGTATTAAATAAGATGATCCCTCATTAAAATTTCAAGAAAGTGTTCCCCCTAACTGTGCACCGTTGCGAAAGTTCGTCATTTCGAAGCACCACGTGATGATCGGGTGTGATAGATTCTAATGTTCACATACAACGGGTGTAAGACAGATTTACACACGCGAAACACTTAGGTTGACTTGACGAGCCTAGCATGTGCAGACATGGCCTCGGAACACAAGAGACCGAAAGGTCGAGCATGAGTCGTATGGTAGATACGATCAACATGAAGATGTTCACCGATGATGACTAGTCCGTCTCACGTGATGATCGGACACGGCCTAGTTGACTCAGATCATGTAATCACTTAGATGACTAGAGGGATGTCTATCTGAGTGGGAGTTCATAAGATGAACTTAATTATCCTAAATATAGTCAAAAGGTCTTCGCAAATTATGTCGTAGCTCGCGCTTCAGTTCTACTGTTTAGATATGTTCCTAGAGAAAATTTAGTTGAAAGATATTGTAAGCAATGATGCGGACTAGGTCCGTAGTCCAAGGAGTGTCCTCACTGCTACACAGAAGGCTTACGTCTTTGATGCACCGCTCGATGTGAAAACCCCTACAACGTCGTCTGTGGATGTTGTGAACACCTGACAGACACATCCTGATGACTACTTGATAGTTTAGTGCACCATACTTCACGGCTTAGAATCGGGATTCCAATGACGTTTTGAACGCCATAGAACATATGAGATGTTCCAAGAGCTGAAATTGGGATTTCAGGCTCATGCCCGTGTTGAGAGGTGTGAGACCTCTGACAAGTTCTTTTGCCAACAAGATGGAGGAGAATAGCTCAGCTAGTGAGCATGTGCTCAGAATGTCTGGGTGCTACAATCACTTAAATCAAGTGGGAGTTAAACTTCCAGATAAGATAGTGATTGATAGAGTTCTCTAGCCACTATCACTAAGCTATTAGATCTTCGTGATGAACTATGACATGCAAGGGATGGAATTGATCCCGGAGCTGTTCGCGGTGCTTAAGACCGCAAAAGGTAGAAATCAAGAAGGAGCATCAAGTGTTGATGGTTTAACAAGACCACTGGTTTCAAGAAGGGCAAGGGCTAGAAGGGAAACTTCATGGATGGCAAACCAGTTGCCGCTCCAGTGAAGGAACCCAAGGTTAAACCCAAACCCGAGACTAAGTGCTTCTGTTGTAAGGGGAATGATCACTGGTAGCGGAATTACCCCAAATGCATGGTAGATAAGAAGGCTAGCAACTTCAACAAAGTATATACGTGTTATTAATGTGTACCTTGCTAGTACTCCTGGTAGCACCTGGGTATTGGATACCGGTTCAGTTACTATTATTGGTGACTTGAAGCAAAAGCTACGGACTAAACGGAGACTGGCTGAGGGCGAGGTGACGATGTGTGTTGGAAGTATTTCCAAAGTTGATGAGACCACCATCGCACGCTCCATCTGCCTTCGGGATTAGTATTGAACCTATATAAATGTTATCAGGTGTCTACGTTGAGCATGAATATGATTAGATCATGTTCATTGCAATACGGTCATTCATTTAAGTTAGAGAATAATGGTTATTCTGTTTACATCAATGATACATTTCATGGTCATGCACCCTATGTGAATGGTTCATTGAATCTCGGTCGTGGTAATACACATGTTCACGCCAAAAGATGTAGAGTTAATAATCATAGTACCACTTTCTCGTGGCACTGCCGCTTAGGTCATACTGGCGTAAGATGCATGAAGAAACTCCATGTCGATGGATGTTTGGAGTCACTTGATTTTGAATCACTTGAGACATGCGAGCCATGCCTCATAGGCAGGATGACTGAGACCTCGTTTTCAGGTACAATGAAACGGGCAAGTGACTTATTGGAAATCATACATGCTGATGCGTGTGATCCAATGAGAATTGAAGCGTGCGGTGGATATCGCTATTTTCTCATCTTCACTGAAGATTTGGGTAGATATAGGTATATCTACTTAATGAAGCACAAGTCTGAAACGTTTGAAAAGTTTAAGCGATTTCAGAGTGAAGTTAAGAATCATCATAATAATAAGATCATGTTCCTACGATCTGATCCAAAGGGGATTTTCTAAGTTATGAGTTTGGCAATCACTTAAGACATTGTGGAATTGTTTCACAGTTGAAGCCACCTGGAACACCACAAGGTAATGGTGTGTCCGGACGTTGTAATCGAACCCTATGAGATATGGTGCGATCTATGATGTCTCATACCAATCTACCGTTTTCATTTTGAGGTTATGCGTTAGAGACAACTGCATTCACTTTAGATAGGACACCATCTAAGTCCGTTGAGACGATGTCGTATGAACATTGGTTTGGCAAGAAACCAAAGTTGTCGTTTCTTAATATTTGGGGCTGCGATGCTTAAGGCTTCAGCCGGAGAAGCTCGAACCCAAAGCGGACAAACACATCTTCATAGGATACCCAAAGGTGACAGTAGGGTATACCTTCTATCTCAGATCCGAGGGCAAATTGTTTGTCGCTAAGAACGGGTCCTTTCTCGAGAAGGAGTTTCTCTCGAAAGAATTGAGTGGGAGGAAGATAGAACTTGATGAGGTTGTCGAACCTTTATTTCAACCAGAGAGTGATGCAACACAGAAAGATGTTTTCTGTGGCACCTACGTCTGTTGAATAGGAAGTTAATGATAGTGATCATGAAGCTTCGGATCAAGTTGCTATCGAACCTCGTAGGTCGACAAGGATATGTACTACTCCTAAGTGGTACGGTAATCCTGTCTTAGATATCATGTTGTTAGACAACAATGAACCTACGAGGTATGGAGAAGCGATGGTGGGCCCGTATTCCGACAAATGGTTAGAAGCCATGAAATCCAAGATAGGATCCATGTATCAGAACAAAGTATGGACTTTGGTGGACTTGCCCGATGATCGGCAAGCCATTGAGATAAATGGATCTTTAAGAAGAAGACGGACGTGGGTGGTAATGTTACCGTCTATGAAGCTCGACTTGTGGGAAAGAGTCTTTTCACAAGTTCAAGGAGTTGACTACGATGAGAATTTCTCACCCGTAGCGATGCTTAAGTCCGTCGGAATCATGTTAGCATTAGCTGTATTTTTCGATTATGAAATCTAACAGATGGATATCAAAGCAAGTTTTCTTACCAGTTTTCATAAGAAAAAGTTGTATGTGATACAATAAAAGGTTTTGTCGATCCTAAGGATGCTAAAAGGTATGCTAGCTCCAGCAATCCTTCTATGGACTAGAGCAGGCATCTCGGAATCGGAATATATGTTTTGATGGAGTGATCAAAGCTTTTAAGTTTATACAATGTTTGATAGAAACTTGTATTTACAAGAAAGTGAGTGGTAGCACTACAACATTTCTGATAAGTATATGTGGATGACATATTGCTGATCCGAAATAATGTAGAATTTCTGGAAAGCATAAACGGTTGTTTGAAGAGTGTTTTTCAAAGGAAGACCTGGATAAAGCTGCTTACAAATTGGGCATCAAGATCTATAGAGATAGATCAAGACGCCTGATGATACTTTCAAAGAACGCACACCTTGACATGTTTTTGAAGGAGTTCAAAATAGATCAGTCAAAGAAGGGGTTCTTGCCTAAGTTGTAAGGTGTGAAGTTGAGTAAGACTCAAAGCTTGACAACGGCAGAAGAAAGAGGAAGGACGAAAGGTCGTCCCCTATGCTTTTGTCATAGGCTCTATATGGTATGCCATGCTAAGTACCGCACCTGATGTGTGCCTTGCTACATGTCTGGCAAGAGGGTACAAAGGTGATCTAGGAGTAGATCACCGGAACGGTCAAAAAATATCCTTAGAGGAATAAGGAAATGTTTCTCGGTTATGGAGGTGATAAAGAGTTCGACGTAAAGAGTTACGTCGATGCAAGCTTAACACCTATCCGGATAGCTCTGAGTAGAGATACCGGATACGTATAATGGAGCAACAATTTGGAATAGCTCCAAGTGGAACGTGGTAGCAACATCTACGATATAAAGTTTTTGCGAAATACATAGGGATCTGATTATGGCAAGACCCGTTGACTACAACCTCTCTCACAGCATAACATGATCAAACCCAAAACTCTTTGAGTGTTTATCACATAGTGATGTGAACTAGATCATTGAGTCTAGTAAACTCTTTGGATGTTGGTCTACATGACGATGTGACTTGTGAGTGTTAATCACATGGCGATGTGAACTAGATTATTGACTCTAGTGCAAGTGGGAGACTGTTGGAAATATGCCCTAGAGGCAATAATAAATTAGTTATTATTATATTTCATTGTTCATGATAATCGTTTATTGTCCATGCTATAATTGTATTGATAGAAAACTGAGATACATGTGTGGATACATAGACAACACCATGTCCCTAGTAAGCCTCTAGTTGACTAGCTCGTTGATCAATAGATGGTTACGGTTTCCTGACCATGGACATTGGATGTCGTTGATAACGGGATCACATCATTAGGAGAATGATGTGATGGACAAGACCCAATCCTGAGCCTAGCACAAAGATCGTGTAGTTCGTTTGCTAAAGCTTTTCTAATGTCAAGTATCATTTCCTTAGACCATGAGATTGTGCAACTCCCGGATACCGTAGGAGTGCTTTGGGTGTGCCAAACGTCACAATGTAACTGGGTGGCTATAAAGGTACACTACAGGTATCTCCGAAAGTGCCTGTTGGGTTGGCACGAATCGAGACTGGGATTTGTCACTCCGTGTAAACGGAGAGGTATCTCTGGGCCCACTCGGTAGGACATCATCATAATATGCACAATGTGACCAAGGAGTTGATCACGGGATGATGTGTTACGGAACGAGTAAAGAGACTTGCCAGTAACGAGATTGAACAAGGTATCGGGATACTGACGATCGAATCTCGGGCAAGTATCGTACCGATAGACAAAGGGAATTGTATACGAGATTGATTAAATCCTTGACATCGTGGTTCATCCGATGAGAGCATCGTGGAGCATGTGGGAGCCAACATGGGTATCCAGATCCCGTTGTTGGTTATTGACCGGAGAGTTGTCTCGGCCATGTCTGCATGACTCCCGAACCCGTAGGGACTACACACTTAAGGTTCGATGACGCTAGGGTTATAGGGAAAGTATGTACGCGGTTACCAAATGTTGTTAGGAGTCCCGGATGAGATCCCGGATGTCACGAGGAGTTCCGGAATGGTCCGGAGGTAAAGATTGATATATAGGAAGTATGGTTTTGGCCACCGGAAGTGTTCCGGGCATCACCGATAGTGTACCGGGACCACCGGAGGGGTCCGGGGGTCCACCGGGAGGGGCCACCAGCCCCGGAGGCTTGCGTCGGCCATAAGTGGGAAGGGACCAGCCCCTATGTGGGCTGGGGCGCCTCCCACCAAGGCCCGAGGTGTCCTCAAGAGGAGAGGGGGCAAACCCTAGGCGCAGATGGGCCCTAAGGCCCACCCTAGGCGCGCCCCCCTCTCTCTCCCCCTTGGCCGCCTCCCAGATGGGATCTGGGGGCTACCGCCGCCCCTAGGGAGGGAACCCTAGGTGGGGCGCAGCCCTTCCCCTCCCCCTATATATACTTGAGGTTTGGGGCTGCCCAAGACATGTGATTTGCTCTCCCTGTTGGCGCAGCCCTACCCCTCTCCCTCCTCGTCTCTCGTAGTGCTTGGCGAAGCCCTGCTGGAGTCCCGCGCTCCTCCACCACCACCACGCCGTCGTGCTGCTGCTGGATGGAGTCTTCCCCAACCTCTCCTTCTCCCCTTGCTGGATCAAGGCGTAGGAGACGTCACCGGGCTGTACGTGTGTTGAACGCGGAGGTGCCGTCCCGTTCGGCACTAGGATCATCGGTGATTTGGATCACGACGAGTACGACTCCATCAACCCCGTTCACTTGAACGCTTCCTCTTAGCGATCTACAAGGGTATGTAGATGCACTCTCCTTCCCCTCGTTGCTAGATTACTCCATAGATTGATCTTGGTGATGGGTAGAAAATTTTAAATTCTGCTACGATCCCCAACAGTGAGTGCAGGACGATGAGTTTTTTTGTGATCAGAGTTCAATAGTGACGACTGTGGCTCTGGAGTGATGGCCCTTAGAGGCACATGCATGAAGACTTTTTTGACTTATCGTCGACAGGGTCAGTCTGCTTCGGTAAGAGATTGGCGATAGCGGTGCGTCAGCGGCTCGTCCTAGCAGTGCAGTGGCCGTTCAGTGGCCGAGGGGCCTCAACGTAATTCTTATTATGTTTGAGGTGCTTTGTACTTGTCGTGAACCTTTATAATAGATAAGAGTCATTTTAAATATTTGGTTACAAAAATCCATGCAATAATCAAAAAATCATTTATTAAAACTGCACACTCGAACATAAGAAAAACACCTTCTCCTTTGTGTCGCCACTCCCGTGAATTTTTTGGAAGAGGAACATTCAAAAATTCGATACATATGGAGCTATCTTTTGAACTTTGCAAATATCATACTTTAAAGTTTTAGAGTACTAAAATGCAAATGTGATATTCCGATGCAATCAATTTAAAAGAAATGAATACTTAAATCTACAATTAAATTCTTATTTTAAAAAAAGAGGAATGAGATGAATTTAAAAAAAAAATTGACGGGAAGACCTCCGGCCGGGCTAGCTTTATTCAAAAATCAAATAGCACTTACATCATCTGCTAAAATCTTAAAAATAAAACCAGGGGGTGCCTCCAACCATAGTGCAGGAGGATTTTCACTTCCCCATTTAGCTAGCTCGTGAACAACTATGTTTGATTCCCTACTACAATGCTCAATAGTAACCTTCATGATATCCCGAAGACAATTTCGACAATCCTGCAACACCGGCGCCGCCACCATTGAATGCCCTTCGTTTGAGTTTAGTGCTTGTACCACAGTGGAGTTATGTAATCTCACCAGCAAGTTATTACATCCACTTATTTGTGCAAGTTTGAAGCCTTCAACCAACGCCGCAGCTTCAGCAGAGACTACATCTGCTACATGTTCAAGCTTTGCAGTAAAAGCAGAGATAAAGTTTCCATGGCAGTCCCGAATGACTGCTCCACATGACCCAGAATAATCACCAACCGAAAAGGATGCATCAACATTCAGAACCTGCTGTCCCGCCAAGACAACAGGCCACCTGTTAATCTTTTGTATTGGACTCGCTTTCCCTGCAGCTTGAACATAATTCAGCGTGGGCACAATGATAGCAGGAGCTGTTCGAGTTGGATTTTGGTAGCGATGGAAATATCTTTCAGAAAGAATGAAAAAAAAAGGTGTCCTCTAATCTTGTCTAATTTTACACATGGTATTATCGATCATATCCATTTTCCACCACCACTTTGTGGGTCAAGGGATGCATGTTTTGCCTAAGCACCTCTCAAGTAGAGTAGATTTTTGTATAAATACCATTTAAGAGCGAGTAACTTTCAATTCAAAATTTTGCGCGGGGAAATATTGGATATCTATGATAGATTCTTTGTGGATCGGTTAGGCTAGGATTCCGGCAACAGTGATAGGTATTACCTTTCCTTGTGGCTCGAGGAGCTCCGGTTGCCGGCTATGGCCCCGGTGCCGGCGTGATGGCAGAGAGTGGTGGTGGCGGTGCTTCCCATCAGCACTGCACTAACCCTAGATCGGTAGGGGATTAGGTGGGGTGTACGGCGCTGCGACAAACCTCGTGTTGCGAGCCGCCGGCCCCCACCTCTTTATATAGTGCAGGTGAAGGGGCCCGTCACCCATAGTGGGTTGAGCGCCTCCGATCAGGGCGCGGATCTAAGGGCTCGGTGGGCCGTTGGGCCCACACGGTGGAGATCATCCTAACATTCTCCCCCTTGATCTCAACTTTTACTTTTGACCGTATACTTTTACTTTACTCGTTTCATAACAGATTAATACATAGAACATGTTTCATCGTCACAGCTCAATTGCCGATAGAATCAGACAGCCACAACGTACCTCTCTGTTTTGAAACAAATTCGTTAACCTTGGGCCCTTTTATTGTCCGGAAATTTTAGACTATACCATAAAACCCATGTCGACTGTGTGTTCTCCGAACACACTGGGCGGTAAGCCTTTAATAAGCAGATCTGCAAACACTTGTCTATTGCTTTTATGCTCTAAGCATTTCAACATAATTCCGGACTTTCTCCTTAACAACGTACAACTTTGTGTCAATGTTTTTGGCACCACACTTGGCTCGTTGTCATAGGAGTGAATTACTTAACATGGTTATCGTTGTTGTCAACCATTATCAACTCCGGGTACAGGTCTCCTTAACCATTTTGCCTGTCCCTCAGCCTCATATTAAGCTACAACATATCTTTGCATCACATTGATGATAATTGTTTCATTCTTTGGAGCTTTTCCACACAAAAACCTCCAAGTATGAAAGTTAGCGACAATTGTGGATTTCGCTATACATTTCACAAGTCATGTCTTTGTACTCACAATCTTTTGAGAGCACTTATTTCTTTTAGCTTGAGGCCAATATCTTTGACTCCATTCCAGTGATCTACATATGGACTGGACATTGACAAAACAACCCGGATATGTGAACTATGTCAGGGTAATGTATTGAGCTTCCAACAACTGAAGCATATGGTACCATATCCGTTTTCAATCTTTTCTCATCAACTCTTGGAACACCATAGTTTCCAGTTCCATTACCCTTGACTATAAGAACAGGCATAGGTTTTCTCGTATGCATACTTTAGAGACCTTTCTTAGTATGTCCATGCGACATTACTAATACCTCTTTTATTCTTTTTTTGGTGAATCTCGATAATTATAATGAGAGACACTCTACTGAGAACATTCTTTTGAACTTTGAGAACAAAAACTTCTTTTCTTCTCCTGCAGTAGATTGACATGACTACTAGCAAGCAGGACGTCATCCACATGCACAGGATTATGAAATGAATTTCCCATTCTATAACTTTATGCAAACACAATTGTCCTCACATTTCTTTAACCCAAAACAACATTTGATTGCTTTAGTCCATAAAAGACTTCTTCAGGCAGTATCCCCTGTGTTCTTTACTTTCATCTGATGCAACTCAGATCATAATATCTTTCATCTGATGTAACTCAGATCATGATTTGCTACCAACACTCATTGTAATCTATTCAGTGCAAAACGCGCAAAAACCTTTCGATTTAAGTCGTGTTTTACACCTTTACGTATTTCCTTTGGAGTCAGATTGTGCTTGTAGACTCTTTACAACCTACTGTTTTGGCTCCATTGGAAATTACTCATTAGTCCCAAACATCGTCGGGATTCACTAATTTCATTTCATCTCACATAGTCTCTTATCATTTAGATAAGCAGACACTTCTCAAAACTCGAATGAGCACTTTAAATGAGGTGGGATCAACCTCCATTTGAATTTCACTAACATAGACTTTATAGTAATCAAAAGTATCTGATTTTCTCATTCCTTGAGACCATCAGTGTCTTAGGTACTGGCACTTCTCTCGTATGGGGATATGTTGTATAGGTCATACAACATGCTCCCCCAGATTACTCCATCTTCACTAAAAAATTGCGTATCTTTAAACTTTATAATTTGGGTTTATTCTTTTAAAACTTTCTTCTTTATGGCACTTTAAGCATCGTCTTAGTATTCCTTACTCTACTTTCGGAACTGTAAAAGATCCAGAAATACAACTATTTCTTTTCTTTAGGGGTATTAATATGACCGTCATACTTCCCCAGACGATCACATTCTTCATCACATTATCTAAAGTATAGGGGAGTTTCATCATTCTTAATTTATCTCATATATCTTTCTCCCCCTCGAAATGTGGCAAGAATTTTTCTGCCACAATTTCGAAAACCATTGATAACTCTTGTGAATTGAGGAAACTTCGATTATCTACTTCATTCATCAGATTACTTCATACAAAATGAAGTTATCTCTTTATGATTAGTACTTTTGCAAGTCACACTTGCATATCATTCTTATCTTTAGGTTCATCTGTAACTTTTAATCTCTTTGGATTTATTGAGTGCTTAATGACCATTACATATAAGGTGTATGGTCGATACTAGGAAAGCATAATAGCTACTCCATACTTTTCTCCTAGAGTGAGACACATTAAGCACATGAGTCATCATATCTTTCTCCTGTCATAGAGGATAAGTCCTTTGCCAGAATTTCTCCTGACATATAGGATAAGTCCTTTGCCAGAATTTCTCCTGACATATAGGATTTTTGACATAATACTATGTCAACTTTACCCAGTTACGCAGGTATTTTCCCAGACTTTCCCCGCCATGCGGGTTTTATCATAATCCTCTTTCCCGCTATGCAGGTAATTCCCTGTAAGGAACATGAATGCCAGAATTGGCTCTTTTGACCGCATATGCAATCATCAAATTCAGAAATAAATCCGAACGCTCTTTGACACACATGCTTAATCCGACGTTGGTCAAAATTAAACACGCATGTTGCTTGTTTCATCTCAAATCATGTTGACTGAAAAATCTTCTTCATATAGTATACATGAAAGACATTCGTCAACTAAGACTCTTAATGATCTATCTGTTTTCTGCTCTTGGATTAATATCCAAGAATTCTTTTCTTTTGAAGCCATTCTTTAGAGAGAACATACTCCCTCACGTTATGACCTTTCGTGGTCATCTTTCGGGTCACAAGTACACAGCCATTCGCTTTCACGAATGAAAGCATGAAAAACTTTTAGTCTGAGAAAACATAGCCAATAATCAACAATAATGAGCATGATAATAACCCTACGTTTGTATGGTTAAAAAATATGCACATTAAACTTTTGTAAAACTTCCTTTTTATACTCTAAATCACCGTTGCGGTAGAATTAGAATAAAACTCATTATTCTACATTAATTCCATATCACCGTTGGGCTGAAATGGAAATAATGCATATAACTCATAAACAATGTGATGATAATATTTCTATTAAACAACTTTGCTAAGAAAATAATCTTCATTATCAACTTTATTGCCGCGGAAAACTAGCAATATACAATTCTCAATCTTTATCAAATTCTCCGAAAATTGGTCACTTGGATACAAAATTTATCAGATATTTGAACTTTTAACTATAAGACTCATTGAATTATAATATTGTCATCATCAACGTTGGTCAGAAAATGACAATACCATATTTTAACTTTAAAAGAAATATCTTTCTTTTATCATATCGGAAACTATCTGCATCTTATTTCACCCACAGGGGAAAACATTGCTAAGAACAGTTCTTCCAATTAAATTTTCCCGTTGGTTCCAATTTAATTGGAGGATAAAACTTTTTTCTTTGCAGCGGAAACTTTCAATATTCTATGCAGAAACAATTCTGCACTCTTTTACTCTCGAAGCAATTTTAACCGTTTGGTTCAAAAAAGCATTAGAGAAGCAACAATTTAATCTTTTACTTTAGTTCTATTCATTTTTAAAGGAGCACTTTTATTTTTTTATTTGCAGCGGAAAAACATGAATAGAAAACTCATGAACCTTTTATTCTTTACAGAAACTTTTCTTTGACCAAATAAAAATTCATGAACTTTATTATTTTCTTTGTAAAATTCATGAACATTTCTTTTTCTGAAAATTTTATATTTTATTTTTCAGAAACTTTTTCTGTTTTTCTTTCGTGTTTTCTAAACAAAATTTTCGTTGGAAAAAATTGCATAGAAAAACTATTTGAAATCTGCCCAAATCTGGACAAATAACAAAATAATATTAATATTGCAGCTGGCCCGGCGCGCGGCTGAGGCCTCGGCCCAGTCTGCGCAGTTGCTGGCCCGGCCCAGCGCGCGCAGCTGCGCCCGCGGCTGGTTGCCTCGGCCCAGCGCGCGTGGCTGCGCCCGCGGCTGCCGGCCTGGCCTCTCTTTCGGCCCACTGGCCCAGAGGCTGAGCTAGGGTTTTGCTCGTGGTCGTTCGATCTGATCGGACGGTCCGGCGCCCTTTTAGCTCGATGAAAACAGCCTACGCCGCACAGATCAGGGAAAAAAACCTAATCCTTTTGTCTCTCCCCGTTCCCCTCGTCGTCTCCGTCCCTCGCACGGGCTGCGCCCGGCCATCGGTGAGGCTTATGCCGGCCGCCGGCGACGGCGTCCAAAGCCACCGCACCGTGCAAGCCACCTCTTTGCCTTCCCTTTCCTTTTCATTTTCTCCACCTACTGTGGCAGAAAGAACGAGGCCCAGCTGCGCCCGCTCTCTCTGCGTCGTCTCTGTCCCGCGGCAGGGTTTCGGGCTTCGCCGGCCGCCGGCGACGGCGACGAACCGCCGCTGCACGCGAGCCCCTTTCATTTCCCCCTTTTCTCCTTCCACCTCACGCCTCCTGTTAGAGAGAGAGAGCCGCGAGCAGAGTCAAACTCTGCACCCCCTGTGCGTTCGACGGTGGAGCACCCGTTGCAGCGGCGTCCGTTGCCATCCCCTTCGCCGGTGGCGCGTTCCCCTCGTGGTGAGCGCGCCGCCGTCGAGCGGTTTGGCGAGCGGCGCCCTTTGCCCCTCTCGGGGTGGTGTTCTTCTTCCCGAATCCTCGGCATGCCGATGCGACTCGGGATCGAGAGGAACGGCGCAGCCTTGCGGCGGCGCTTCTTTGTCCATTGAGGAACTTTTCTTTGCCCTGTCTAGGGTTCTTGGGAGGAGGGAGGGATCTTTCTTTCTCTGTTTGTTCTTTGTACCGAAAAATCCCACACCCATCTGGCTGATACCATTGATAGATTCTTTGTGGATCGGTTAGGCTAGGATTCCGGCAACAGTGATAGGTATTACCTTTCCTTGTGGCTCGAGGAGCTCCGGTTGCCGGCGTGATGGCAGAGAGTGGTGGTGGCGGTGCTTCCCATCAGCACTGCACTAACCCTAGATCGGTAGGGGATTAGGTGGGGTGTACGGCGCTGCGACAAACCTCGTGTTGCGAGCCGCCGGCTCCCACCTCTTTATATAGTGCAGGTGACAGGGGCCCGTCACCCATAGTGGGTTGAGCGCCTCCGATCAGGGCGCGGATCTAAGGGCTCGGTGGGCCGTTGGGCCCACACGGTGGAGATCATCCTAACAATCTACACATTGGCGCCGAATTTGCACTAGACCAGGGCCAAATATCATTTGCTACAAACAAAATCGACACCTCCCTTAGCTATCTCTAATCCGACTTGGAGACAAACACCGGAACGCCATCATGATCGAAAATGGAAGGTGTTGCGGCTCTTGTTGGAGTCGGATCCGTTTTCATCTCTAATCTCTAATCTATATATGCATACATCGCTTTGCCCTGCTGCTCAATCGATCAGAATCAGATCAGGCACAAACAAGAAACAATCAGCACCATGAGCGACGGCGACTGCCCTGCTGACTGCGGCGACGGCGACTGCAGCTGTCTTTGCTGCTGCTTGTGCGACGACCACTCTCGGGGCTCCGACCACAGTCACTCCCCACCGCTGCCTCCTGATCATCCTCCTCCTCCTCCTCCTGGTTGCCATCCTCGTCGGTCGTCGCGGCCTACGCCTTCGTCCTCCCCGTCCACGTCGCCGTTGAGGATGCCTCGCTCGCCCACCTGGCCCTCACCGGTCCCAACGGCACGACGCTCGCCTACGACATCTCCCTCGCCGTCGCCGTGCACAACCGGAACTGGGCCATGCACGCCAGGGTTGGCGCAACGCTCGACGCGGAGCTGCTCTTCGCCGGCGAGCGCTTCGCCAGCGTCAGGATGCGGGGGAGCTCGCGCGGGAACATACGGCCATTGAAGAAGGAGGTGTACAACGTCGCGGCGTCAGGCGAGAGCACCGCCCCGCTCGGAAGCGTTGGGGTGGCAGAGTTCGTGAAGGAGAGCGCGGCAGCAGGCATGTTCCGGCTGCAGCTCAAGCTCACAGGGGAGGTCAAGTACCCGCCGCACGGCGACACGCACAGGCTGGAGGCCACCTGCCCGCTCGAGCTGCCTCTGTCGTCGCCGGCCAGGTTCAAGAAGATCAAGTGCGGCTAACCAATCATGCATGCATAGCTCTCCTCTCCGGTTCTGTCAGCCAGCCAACGCTAGGCATCGACCGGATCAATGCAGCCTATCCAGCGTGCTTCACCCTCTCCATTCTTGTTGTTGACTGATGCCTGCAACAAGTTGCAGTAGGTTTATGAGAAGATGTACGTATTTTTCATGTTTAAATGCAGTTGATGTCAATGGAAGAAGCAACAAGATACAATTCCGTTGTCATCTCATAAGCTAACAAATTGCGTGGGGAAGTATTGGGTTATGAAGCACATCCATGCCTGAATAAAAACACGGGTTCTGAAGCACACAAACCATGGAAGCAAAAGATAGCATGCACAAAAAACTGAAAAATATGCAGAATAGATTTAGCAATCTGCTCTGATGGCAGAAAATTTTATATAGCTGATAATTCATCACATCGAGTAATATATCCCATCTTGGGAGTGTATGGAAAAAATATAGTATAATATCCAGCATTAGCATGTTCTTTCATAACGGTCAGTAGTAGAAGCTCGGCATAGTTCTGAAGATGGGAGCGCCTAGAACTCAGCTGAATGAGATATAGTCTGGTCTCATTCAGATGACATCACGATGACATCATCATGTATTGATACTGGTATTGTACCTCCGTGATCGATAGCGTGTGCCGCTTTCTCGATAGGCTGGTTTTCTTTCTAGGTGCGTTGTTTGGGTCGTTAATATGGGCCATTAGTGGGCTGAGCTATGTGTCCAGCCTTGTCTGTGTCTCTCTTTTCTTTTCTGTATGTGTATCTGTATCAATCCATTTGGAACAAAAAAATAGGCCTACAACCATCTATGAATTGGATGAGCATATTACTATTCCATTGACACACGATTTTCCTATTTTTCTTGTAACTATGTATTAGCCAGTATATTACGCGACCACTGCATCCAGTTTTTCTTAAAATATATATTTAAAAGGTAGAAAATACATTTTTTTTGCACTAAACGCTTGTTGTAATTCCGGCGTGAGTGTTTTCTCTACATGGAGTGGATAGTAACCTGACAATGGAAAAAAAATTGCTTGCAAGTCTACTTGTGTGTGGGATGTTGTGGATGTGACGTCATGCTAAATCTTCCCTTTCTGTCAATTACTCGGGCTGCACAACGTCGCGACAAAAGGGCTAGCCACAAGCTGACGATTTTCATGCTCGGTCAACAATCACATGAAGATTTACATGTGTGTGTCACTAACAAAGGAGGAAACTTTGAAAAATTATTGCATGTGTGTGTCACTAACAAAAGAGGAAACTTTGAAAAATTACAGCTTCCTCCTGGATCACAAATTAAAAATAGTTTTGCCTAATATATTGTGTTCATTAAGCCGAGGCATTTATAGTTGATTTTACATTCAAGGCAAAAAAATTAAAAAATTATATAGTAAAGAAATTTAAAAGAAACAAATGTACACAAAAATGATATAAGAAAGAAAAGTTAGTTGCGCGGGCAATGTTTTTGGGCGACTATATCAAAACAAATTATTGTGTATGATCAACGAAGATACAACTATAAGCGTTCAACACAGTGAAACTAGCTAGGATCAACTCTATATTCAAAAACATTATGTGTTTTCATGTGACAAATATCGGAGATGATTTGTGCGTTCTGAGAAATAAAACACAAAAAGGGCCAAAATGATAAGTGCTTGCATGCACCCACCGTCAAGGGAAATGATAGAAAACCCGCCTATGTGATGCTAAGATGAAAACCGTCGAGAACCCCCGACAACCCTCCCCCAACTTGGTTGCGGCCGCTTCATACCTCTTGCAGTTGCGCCCGAGTATGATGAGTTGCGCTTGTGCCCGGGTTGTGGCGGTTGCAACTATACAACCTAAAAAACCGTTGAGTTGAAAAAAGAAGTTGTTGTTGAGACAACAACAACAACAACGACGACAACAACAACGACAACAATGACGACAATGACGACGACAACAACAACGACGACAACAACGACGACGACAACAACGACGACAACAACAACAACAACAACAACAACAACAACAACAACAACAACAACAACAACAACAACAACAACAACAACAACAACAACACCAACACCAACACCAGCAACAACAGCAGCACCA